>CM065184.1:17445000-20260000 GCA_033026295.1 Channa striata | reverse complement strand
AAACGGGTTTCGGCGCAGGCCAGAGTCCACCGCCACCTGTGGAACCAGCTCACGGATGCTTGTGCTGGGTGTTTGGCAACCAGAAGGGCCAGACCCCCCAATTCCCCCCCGACCGCCAAGGGTTTGTGCCTGCTCCACGTTACCGCGTCGGTCCACCTGTTGACTTGACCAGGCTCCACCAACTCACAGTTTTACCAACGTGAGCTACAACTGGGTTCGAAGCTCCTGTATGTGTTTGAATATTCTATTTCGTACAAACATGCTCCGAAGCTTCCTGTGGATTCAGGAGTCAAGACAAGTCAGTGTGAAGCCATAAGATTCATCAGTTCATGTTACTGCTCATTCTGTTATTTGCATTCCGATGATTCGGCCCAGCTGTTGCAGAAATGTGCTCACTCTCATAACTTTTGGAGTTATTGTGTTCGACCCTTGAAACAGGTCAACAGTCAAACAGAAATACAGACACCCATCATCCATTTCCCATTATTTGGAGAGATTTGAGCTACATTCCTCTGGACATTTATTATGAGCTTAAGATAATTCGAAAAAAACTGTTTATACATGTGATTTTAAATTAACTGTGTCTGAGTTGTGTTTTTTGGCTCATAGAGTCAGTGTGTGTGTGTGTGTGTGTGTGTGTGTGTGTGTGCATGTAGTGTATTAATTATGACCCCTCTGGGATCATAGATGGTTTATCTGGCACAGGTGCTAATGCAGCCGTCAAACCGGACCACTCAAAAAACTGCTAACAATTCGGTTAAACGTCTTCTAGTGATGTTTCTATCACTTCATGTACTGACATACAAACACAGCATCATTTATTACAAATAATGTAGGGCAGTAAAAGTCCCATCCCACCTGCTGATTTCCGTGACCTTTGACACACGGACATCTGTGTCCAGTGTTGACGCTGAGCGGTGGCACAGTGTCATGGTACATGCAGCCAGTTTCATAAAAGGAAACATCCAAATTCGCGTTTTTGCAAGATGCGTTTTGTGAAAAATAATAATTTTGAATCAGCAAGAACACGTCGACGAGAGAAAACATGTTGTGGACACACGGAGGGACGGACTGAAGCGTCTCCATCGCCAGACCCCGTCTGTTTGCACAATCCTCCTCCGTGTTATTATGGTGATTATATATTCATGGAATCAGGAGTAGTCGAGTCCACCCGAGTGGGAGGGACGAGACACGCCAACATCACTGGTTTGACCGTGTGTTTGAGTCCCATAGTCTGGCAGCAGTCCAGACCTGGACGACTCAGAGGATTCGGTTTAATTCAGCAAAGGCTGTAACTGGAACCGGTTCCTGAAACTGGATCACACAGTTCAAAGGCAGGAACAAAAACCTTCAGGCAGCTTCAGCAGATTCCAGGGACAACATCTGGGTTCTGTGTCCAGATGAGGGTCTGCTGGGTAAAACCAACACTGACTTTGATCAGGATGACGGGACAGTTCACGTTTCTGAGGACCATTTGTTTCTGCCCTGAATCTGTGAAAGACTAGAAAAGAATCTTGACTTGTTCGCCTTTTCTCAGTCCAGTTGATCCCGCGCAGCCTCTGTCATATTCAAGTCTGCCGTAAAACGTCTTTTTTCTAACCGGGTTATGATCGTTTTCAGGCCGAAAAGTGAAACAATTCCCAGCAGCAGGAAGGACGTGATGAGGTTTGAGCCCTTCTGCTCTCAGGATGCATCCGTTCACTGGACGAGCTTCAAACCGCCACCATGGTTCCGTGCAGCCTCACAACTGAACCAAACGTTTCAAGGTTGGACTCATGGATCCAGTTAGTTCACGGTCAGAGCTCGTGTTCTTCCACCTGTTTCCACAAAAACCGTGTTGAACATCAAACGAACTCGGTGGCCTTTGGTTTTGGGTTTGGTGACCTGGGATGAATCGAGCGAGAGGAAGTGAAACCAGCTTGCCCTCCCACACTTCTCACTTTTGCTAATTTTTGCTTTCTCGGTGTTACTTTCACTCACACTCATTAACGCTCTCACCGCCCACACGAAGAAAACCCACAGAGGAAAGTTCACACACACTCAGCACCGGCTGGTGAACGGCACCCTGGGAAATGTAGGACTCAAGTCATGGGATTTTTACATCTTTTGGAATTTTTTTACACCTTTGGAAGTGTGCACTTTATTTTTCAGCAGCTGTTTGCCGGAAAAATAAAGAATCATTTATAATAAATATATTTTTTGGTCATTTGTTACATGCACATGTAAAACGATGAAAGTGTTTCATGTAACGGACTTTCTAAGGGTTGAAGATGTGGACTTTCACTTCAGTCCACTCAGGCGGGAAGTGTTAGAATATTAACGTCAGTCGGAACAGTGTAACAAACCGGACGTTCTGCTCGTGGACGAAGTGCTGACCCGGTTTACTGCTGATCTCTGCTGTTCAAAGGTCACAGGGCTCAGTTTGGACACCGACACTGAAACCCACACGACTAAAAATTCACCTCAAAGCGACAGAACGAGCTCACACTGTTACAAGATAATTATGAAAATGAAAAGTCTTTGCAGAAAAGCAAACTGTGAATTAGTGCATGAGAGTCTCATCGCCGTGGTTACGCTGTTTCTACAGGTGGTAAAGACACGAGCTGAGACTCTCCGCTGCATTAGTCCATCCAATGGACAAAGTCCATTTTCAAACGTTTCATGGGACTGAAAGGCTTTTTCCTGAATCTGCACATTATGTTCCATGGGTTTGTGAGTCAGTGGGTCGAAGTGTGTAAGATGCTGCTGCCTCCTGTTCGTTCCTACAGGATATCACAGTGTTGGCTGGTCAGCAGAACCTCGGCAGATCCACATGGACCTCTGGCCCACAAGACTCTGACCCGTGGGCGAGAGAAACGCCTGCAAACGTCAACTCGGGTGTGAGCAAATGTTGCAGTGCAGATATGTGTGAAGCATGTTCGTAAAACTGTCACGGAAGCACCCTGTGTGTGTGTGTGTGTGCACGCTGACACACACACACACACACACCCCACCTGTCCTGCTGCAGTAACACTAGACGGCTTGTAACGAGGTGTGAGTTTGTCATTCTGTCAGGCCTCATTCATAAATTCAGACTCCATAAACTTTTACCTGTCAACGTCACCACGGTGACAGAAAAGTTATTTCTGGACGAAGCAAAGCGCACAGGACAAATGGAAAAGTACGTGCAGGAGATCGTTGGCTTCACGCTGGAGACAGTGATATTAGAGACTCTTTTTAAATACACGTGCTGGTTAACGAGCTGAGAAAACACTGAACATGAACACAAACGTGGTGGGACGTATGACGCTGTTGTCGCCATCCGGTCTGATGCAACACGCGTGTGTCAAATCACCCAGTGGCATGACACCGAGTTCGTGTGTCGACATACGAAAAGAGTAAAAGATTTTCTTTTCATCTAAATAATAACAGTGAGGCACATTCAGCCAGTTCAAATGTCCCGTCATCATCAAAAGTTTCACAAGCGTGTAAAAAGAACACAACATCATAAAATGAT
Organism: Channa striata; assembly: GCA_033026295.1. Taxonomy (NCBI): domain Eukaryota; kingdom Metazoa; phylum Chordata; class Actinopteri; order Anabantiformes; family Channidae; genus Channa; species Channa striata. The sequence goes on along the minus strand of CM065184.1, from coordinate 20,256,504 downwards.
TTTGAGCCTTTCTATCCTTCCAGGCTGCTTTGTTGTCTGATGTGGAGCCTCCTGGTCTCAGCGTGTCCCGGTGGTCCCGGTGGTCCCGGTGACCCTCAGCACCAGCTTCTCCCAGCTTCATGACACTTCACCATCTTCACTGCTGCACATTTACACAGCGGGAACCTTACAGAGAGCTCCAACCACAGCACCAGCTGCCCCAGCTCACAACTGTCTGGATTCAGACATGATTTCCAAGGCTGCTGTACACCATGCTGTCACACACACACACACACACACACACACCAGTTTACTGTGGATTTATGAATTCTGGTTTTCATTCATGCTTTTTTACATTAGAAACGTCTTTGGTTTTATTCTTAGGAGCTGACAACTCTGTTTCCCTGTGTCGTGAATATTTTTTGGCAATGAGGAAAAATTAATAACTTGTAATAATTATTGTTTTGTGATTTCTTGCATATAAATCTGAAATGCAGATTCAAGCCTTTGACCTTAAATGTGCACTGTTCTGTAGTTGCCTACATTAGTCCACCACATTAGTTTGGACATTCTGCTCATGAACAAATTACTGAGTTTACTTGTTTGAAGTGACAGAAACCAGTTTAGAGACCAACAGGAGACACATGGCAACCAGAAACAGACCAAAAAAACCCAATTTCCCTTCAGCCACCAAGGCTCCGTGTCAGAGCAATACGATGATGGTTTGTGCCAAGCAAGAAGAAACGGGACAAATGACATTGTTTGAATGAAAAGACAGATTCTAGCTAACTTAAGGTTATTTGGGAAACCAGTCCACACTGTGGGAGGAGCGTGCAGACAAAGAGTTTACGGCAGAGAGGGAGCCGACGATGGAAGTACGGACAGACTCCACAGGGATTATTGGAACGTGGAGGAAGTTCAGGACGAGAAGGAGAAACCAGCACGGAGCAGGTCGGCTCCGCGCTGTGATCACGAGCGCTGGTCCAACCCGGGACTTGGTGCTGGCGAATGAAGGGAAGGAACATTTCCACAGCTAGTGTAAAGACAGGAGGCTTTTTGTAGAGACGTGGATAAAACAGCTGCACCATGACCCGGGACCCACGGCCTGTCCTCACCAGAGAACACGACACACGCACAGACAAGATCAACAGTAGAAAATCAACATTTAATCTACAGTTAGACAGGCAAAGTGAAGATATTGTCATATTTCAGTTCTGATCTCGACAGGTGTTTAGGCACACGGACGTACATTTAAAAATATCATATATTATAACATATATTATTCTATGTAGCATAAAACCTCTTTACCATAACAACATCTGCGTTTCATCGTTAGCTGTACAAAAATACATTTTAATCTTTCTCTTTCTCCGCACGCCTGTGTGTGTTTGGTGTTTCTGAGAGTCCACGTGCAAAGTTTGGTGTTTGCTATATTCAGTTATGTATGTCAGCGTGTGTGTGTGTGTGTGTGTGTGTGTGTGTTGGGGGTCCTTTTGCAGCTGTGGCTCAGCCAAAGTCGATCCGTGGCCGGTACTCGAGGACCATGGGATACGTCTGAGGAGGAGACAGAGAACAGAGACAAACATGAGCACAGTTCGGGGAAGAACCGCACGGATTTTTAATTCAGTGTGTATTTTAACAACAACACAGTGACAGCTGTGCCGCAACACACACACACGCACACACACACACACTTTTGAGCTTACAGTGGCCTGGAGCTCATCTCAAATGCCACAAATCGATTTGCAGTGCTGTGAGTTCTTAGGCCAACCGGACCCCGGACTCAAACTACCTGGTAAAAGTGGGCGTGGTCACAGTCCTTCCTGCTGCTCAAACACATTCACACACACACGTCAGGATGCAACCAAAACGACGCGGCACTGAACACGGCCGCCCTGTGATCACCAAGGACTTTCAGACTGAGCCTGTCCTCATGATGTCGGCGCAGAATAACCTGCAGCTCGTCGACCCGTTTGTGAAATGTCGGCGCTGACTATTGGCTACACTCCTCTCGCCTGTGACTTTCGGAAACAAAGATGTGAGCTGTTCCTAGAAGATTCAAGCAGCAAAGAGAGAACCATTTGTGTGAGAGCAGCTGCACAGTGACGCCTGCGTCTCTCGGTGTTTTGGAGTCTCTCTCTCCTATTTCTGGCAGCTTGAGGCTGCTGGTGCAGCAGGCTACAGCTGCTGTCGTCTCCCCGGGCTTTGTGCATTTTGCCGCATCACGCCTGAGAAGGACACAGAACCACAGAGTCCAATCGAACCGGTCTGACACGTCTCTATTTTGCACATGTCAGCTAGTCTCACGGGATTTGGTTTGCTTGCCAAACTCTGCAAAGGTTGAAATGTCGTCTGGTGCAGACAGAGATGATCAGGTTATTTCCAGTCCACCTCTGCAGTCGACTCTTTGGAAGTGGCTTGTGTGGGTAGTTTTCTTGAAGTTTGGTGCAAATATCCACTTGGATCCAGGGATGAACAGATTTTTTTGTACATGTTTGGATCAGGAATTTTTTTACATTTGGAACAAGCACTCAGCAGTTTTTGGTTCCTCTTACTCCGTCACTGAATTCATATGCGCATAGAAGCCACAGACGTTCGGCAGCAGGCCTGTGTTGTCAGGAAAACGAGATGTCTCACTGCAGCCGATCACATCTGGGATTCCATCTCTGCATCCTGCACTTCTCTTTTCCTCCGATGCGTCCAATTTCCTCTGATTAACATCTCTCTGCGTCGAGCCTCTGCCTTCCCCCGAGCTGCTTTGTTGTTCAGACTCATCAAAGACTGTCGGTGTGTTTGAGGCAGCAAAGAGGTTTTCAGGAAAAACTTTGGGGTTTCGCAGTTAAGTTCATCTCCGTCATCCGGGCCAAACTCTTTCCTGCGTCCAACCGAACGATGCCAACACCTGAAACTGGTTTGTGCCTCTTAGTTACCTCAGACTTCACCTTTGTGAGCAGTATAATTTAGGAAAGCACAGCTGTCGGTCCGTCCGGGGATTGGACAGTCAGGTTCAGGTCTTCTTTGTCGCTCGATCTGCTTCTTCATTTCCTAAACCACCAAAGTCTCTGTGGAGCCCAGAGGTGCAGCTCTGTCTCCATAAATGATCACGTTAGATTGCATGGATTTAAACTCTTTATGTATTTCCCACAATTGCACTTGTGCACGTCGAATCAGTGGACAGCGCACATTTTCACAGTTTCACATTTTCACAGTTTCCTTCCCTCGTGTGTTACAATGTGCACAACTAGTAAGAAACATGTTTCTGAGTGAGTACTGAGCAGGACGGAACCTCGTGCGGTTTGGACGCCGAGCTGCTTTTTTCGGCTGTGTTTACTTCACAGTAATCTCTGGTGAATTACTTGCCAGAACCCTGTTCTATGAATGATTTGTTTTTATGTCGCCAAGTCCTGCGACATAATGTGTGTCTCCAACTTTCCATATGGGATAAAGACGCAGATGAAGAATGACACGACCTATAATCCTGACAGTCTGTGCACTAATCAGACAATCTGTATCTCATTACTACACATGAAGGACGGTCGTTCAAGCTGGAGTGATAATGTCTGTGTGGTTCAAACGACCGTATTCTTACCACTAGTACCTGGACCTTACGTAACTGGCCGTGTGAAGTCGTGCTGAGTTTGTCTTGAGGAGCGGTTGTGTCGTTTTTTGGTCACTATGTGGCACGATTATATAATGGGTGGAAATCAGCATTATCTTCTTTTTCCATTCGCCACTTTGTGGACAGACCATGTGTCTGTCATTTCATACACACCATCCTTCTCCTCTGCTAATGTTCTAGACTTGGAAAATGATGATGTTTTATCCATTCACATAAAACCTTTAGGCTTATGTTTTAGTTTAAGTCTCACTATTCGAGGCGTCAGTCGGCTTTAGGTTCTGTGTTAGGCGGTTTAGGTCTGAGTTGTAGCCTGAAATATCTGATTTTGTGGCAACTGCAACACGTGCAACATGTTTTTGGTTTTTACATACACAGTAACTTTGAGTATTTTATGTTCTGCACAAACTGAACTTTAATTTTATGCATCTTAGTTTTCCACTGAACTCGTATTTCACTGACTCGAGAGCAGAACATCGGGGACTTGCCCTGCACTATATCCTGTGCAGACGTGCAACCTCTCCCAGATGCTCCGGGAGTCTCCCCGGCACCTGCACGTCATGTACAATCTCCTCATGAAGGTGTGTGAAAGTCTCCTCAACAACCTAAACTACCTCCGCCAGAGATTTGGAGAGTGAAACTAAAATGACTCAAACCTTCCAAGTGGGAGAAATAAAACAAGTTAAGGAGCAGCTGCACAGATTTACTGTGCTTCAGTCCGCAGTGATGTAATACGACTCTAAAGAAGTACAAGCGTAAAGCAGCCACGGTGTGAAAACCACTGGTATCACAGAATTATTTCAAAAGGCAAAGCGTTAAATATGTCACACGGACACAAGGCGTGTAAATGTTTCAGACAGTAGTTGGGATTTGGGATTTTACTGTGAGGGCCACACCCATCAGCCCACATTACAACGGAACAAAGTCAACTGAAATCTGTTTCAGCCTTTTAAAGACAATTCCACTACTTGTTGTGCAATTTGAGGTTTTAGGACACAAACGATTTGACAAAACTCGCTCCCAGTTCGCGTTTGGATCATATTTACGAGTGTGTGATCCAGACAACGTGGATCATGTTTGTTTCTCTCTATGTTGTTCTGAAGGAAACACGCGATGGGTGAAAATGTGTTTCGCGGATTCTTCCTGAGAGATCCTGAACGGAGCAGGACGTGCATGTTAGAGGCGATGCTGAGCAGAATCCTGAAGGCTGTAGCATCAGCTAACAGCAGAGGAGAGGAGAGGAACACACGTTCTCTTAGCGGGAACAAAATTTAGGGCAGATTATATTAGGCAAGAGACCGCGGGCCTCGTTTCTTATAGCGTAGTCGCATTCTGAACAGCAGGAAAAGCTTCAGTGAGTAAGATCACGACTACAGGTTTGAAGAGCAGTTCAAACGTCCTGAACTATTCAGTTTGCAGGCGTTACACACGAGGCCTTGGAGTACACAGCTACAACGAGGTCAAATGCATGTGAGTCTATGATCCCATCAGTTTCAACTAACGTCATCACAGCAGCACAAGAAAACTCCGCCTCTCCTTTGAAGTCAGACTTCCTGCTTTTACAGAAACAGAGTCATGAAAGATTCTTGGAAAAGCAAAAAAAAAAAAAAAAAGGCAATTTCACACTGAATAAAAAGGTCATTTAAGCAGCACCAGCGTTCACACATGCACTTAACACACAAAGCAAACTGTTTATTTACTTTCATTCTTACCCAAAGAGAATCATATCGAAACTTGTGCCCACGTAATCTCAACCCTAATCTCGACTTCTGCCTAATTTGAAACTTTAAACTTAAAGCAAAGTGTTAATCATAGTATAAAACCCATGTCAGTGTCTCTTGGAGGAGCTGGGCGTCCTTCACAAATGCACACGCACACACACAGATAAATGCTCTTCTGAACCAATGCATTGGGCATTAGCATGCCAGCACGCACACAAACAGGAAGCGAGGGTGACAGCCTTACATTGTCTCCGTGTAGCCTCCATCGGGTCATGTAGATGAACTCCAGAGTGTGATCTCGTCCCATGATCTCTCCGTTACACAGCACGTCCAGCTGGACGCAGCCGAGAATGTAAATGGACAAAAGAACACATGCAACGGTTTACTACAAGAGAAGCCAGAGAAGAAAAGGCAGAAAGACACAAAGCACCTTGGCCACAGAATAAAAGGAGAAGTTTAGTGTGGAAACGAGTGGGAGGCTGCGCTGAACGTGTAAAAGTGTTACAACCACTTCAATCCTGGCCCACGGTTTTCATTCTCTGATCGAGCAGACCAATGACAATGATAACAGAATGTTAATGAGCATCTGGCCTCACAAAAGACGCTCAAAGTTGACTTCCTCTTCTCTTGTGAAAGCTCGCGCTACGGCTGCACAGAGTTTTCTGCCTCTCGTACGAGTTTAGTCTTAGTTACATTTCGTTCTCGAGCCAAAGGTTGTAAAGTAGCTGCTGATCGGCAGCTGATCGTTTGTCTAAATGTGCTGGTGGGTAAGTGAGCACTAAAAATAACTCGACAAAGTATTTATGCTTTTTACTACACAATTAGTGATCAATCCTCAGCATTTAACCAATCAGCCAGTCGATAAACCACAGGACCAACGTGATCCTCACCTCGTAGGAGCTGGGCAGCTTTAGTTTAAGACTGAGAAACTTCTTAATTGTTCCCACGGTGACCCTGCTGGAGCAGCGGATGAACCTCTTCATCAAATCCTGAGAGGACGAGAGACAGATTCCGTTATAACCTGCGTTCATGAGTGAAGCAAGTCACATTCAAATGCTTCTGCACGGAAACAGATAGTTTCCAAAAAGCTGCGAGGGATTTGCCAAGCCAGCATCGGCCCAAAAACGTCAGGGAAAAATGTATGAAAAGCAAAAAACTGTCAAGCTAAAACGTTTTGCACGAAGGAAGCACTTCATGTACTGACACGTGGTGAAACAGAACGTAGTCAATTATTCAAACGCACCGTGACTGTGCTCTCCCCTGACTGCCCCGTGTTGCGCAGGCAGTCCAGACAGATGGCTATCTGAGGATCGCTCCTGTGGTAGTCGTCGTCGCCGCCACCATCGCCGTCGCCGTCACCCTCGTCGTCGCCGCCGCCGCCGCCACCGTTGCCTCCAACATCAGGCTGCCCGAACCGCTGACACCTCAGAGTTTCTGCTGCGGTTTCAAACATTCACACACACGATGCTGCTGAGCATCTTTTACAGTTGTGGATGCAGAGACAAACTGGGTCACAGAATCACGTCTATTTTTAATGCAGTGATCTGAAGATGACAGACCTTCAGAACTGGTTTGTGGCCTTGTCCCTCGTGTACAGAGATCTTTAATGGTATTACGAACCACAGATGGAGAAATCCTCACATGATGTGCGACTGTACATTATTTTAATCTGTTTTTGAATCTGCTCTATCTTCATACCTCCTGGAACTTCACTTGCAAGATGACCGTGTGTATATAGCTCAGCACGTATTATAATCTCTTTTTCTTGATTTTTCCATCCTTTCTTGCTTCTTATTTTTATACTCAATCATGATACTGACCTGTTGCACATTAACCTTAATTATTAAACCTTCATTTTATTTAAACATTACCCAACCAAACCCAGTCCCCGGGCGACTCTGTTGCCCCTGTCCCAACTTTTCTGAAACAAGTTGCTGCATCAAATCCAATATGAGCAAGTATCTTTCAACAAACATTAACATCTCTTTGTCCTGTCTTTGAATAAATCCACATACTTTGCCAATTCTCACATCATGTTTTAATATGTTTAAAAAGCTTAATTGTTAATGTGCGTGTGTGACATTCTGTCTGAGCAGGAAATTCCCTTAAAAATCTGTGTTGCCCCAGATTCACATGAACAAGCTCCAGCTCAGATGAATAAACACCTGGTGATGAAACAAAACCTTATTAAAAAAAACTTTCCCTAATCTGCAGGTTTTTACTTCTGCCTCATCTTGAGAGTGAGAAACCCAAATGACAGAAACTGTGAATCAAAAGCAAATAAGACATCACAAGGCAGCTTTATGCGGAAGGAGCTTCCCGACAGAAGCCGGTGTGTTACCTTGGCCGTTTTCTTTGGGCTGGTTCTTCCTCCAGAATTCGAGTTCTTGCTGTTCCTCTTCTAGTTCACACAAACAGATAAAAAGAAGGTCACGTTAAAAGAGGACAAGCAGTTCAGATAGTGACTGAGGTCCCGCCCAGATGTGGACCTAACTTTGTATTTGAGTTCATTCTGCCTCTTTTAACTTGTTATATTCATTTTTAGCCCCCAGTGAACAATCAGAAGAAAACATTTCGTTGATGTTGAAGCTCATCCAGAACTCAAACAAACATCTGTATGGACGTGATTCATAAGAGGCTGATTTTCACACCACTTGGCTCAGCAGAACAGGCAGCACAAACGGCCGTGCTGCCGGAGCGCTCAGTCAGCGGAGGTGAAGTCACGGAGTCATAAAACGAAGGCGCCGTCGTCCTCTTTAGCTCCGCCGCAGGGAGAAGGTTACACATCTTCATGGCGTGGGAAGATCTTCAGCTTCCTGCTCCTTAAAACAACGTGACCCTGAGAAAAAATCCTTTACTGATGTCACTAACAGCCATTTTTGATCTCGTGGGACGTTCTGTTAAACTGCAGAGCATCATCTGTGGAGCGGGTTGTGTTTTTTGACCAACACAATTGGATCTGATTAATTATGAGCTTTTGGAAGAGAAAATAATACAAAGTCTCTGACTGTAAAACAGTAAGAAGGTCCTGGGCCCGTAGACGGACAGAACCAGGGCAGGTTGTGTCTGCCGTGGAAGCTGCAAAGGCTCTGAAGAGCTGCACAAATATTAACCAGAGTCGTGGGAATAAGAAGGAAACGTATTTACATAACTTACATGCGGGAGCTGACTCGGCAAAACTCACTAAGTGATTGCTGGGCTGCTGCTAAGAGGTGGATGAGAACGGTGGTGTCACAGAGACGGAGGCAAAGTGAATTATGCACTTGTAGTAAATAAAGTATCGTTAGCTGTTTGACGGGCGTCTACGGTTGTTGCTGAACGACTGAGGCGCTGTCGGTGGATGCTGAGGTGCTTTTGGTAGCAGCTTAAAAACAGAACTGAGCGTTTTGTACAATCTTGAGGTGATTAGACCTTTAAAGACATTTTACTTTCCTTTTACTTCACTGCTTTTCAGAGGGAACTATTACTTTACACTACTTCCCTATACAAAATGTAATCAACTCATAAAATATGAAGTATGATTATGGACTAACCACTGAGTAGAACAAGCAGGTTGCAGCTTGTGGCACAAATGTGAAGGGAGTCGACAAAAAAATATGTAAAATTCTTCAGGTTGAGATTCACTGGAGTTTCACCCAACATTTGCATATTTGTTGTTCTGATTAGAAGGCCAGAAATGAAATCATTATTTAAAAATTGTCAATTATAAATGTTTATCCATAGAGACTTACAAGAAAGTAGCATTGAAAGATTTCAGATTTCTGCAGAATCTTCATGAGGCACAGATGACAGCAGTGAAATTAGCTTCATATTTAGTACTTACTGACTACAGAGTTTGTGAACTTCGACCAACTCTGCTGCCGTAGTTATAAAACACCTGTTTGCTCACAGATTTCATGTGTCATCAATTAGTTACATTTGTCATATGTGTATTTGACCCTAAATACAGCTGGAAAGTGGCCGGCAGCATCCAGAAAAAATAAGCTGTGGTTCTTTATAATCTACTGATAATCCTTAACCCTCTAATTAGGTGTGACTGTTTAAGCTGCATTAAATCTGACGTGTGCTAACCATGTAGACGCTAGTGTTTGTGCTACAAAAGCCATTTGTGCATGTCTTGCAATAATTAGAATCCCGGTGTTCACTAATGTTTACGACCCCCCCATGAAAAGCCTCATAATTTAACACAAACTGCAAAACTGAGGAGACCGACTGAGGAAACCATCTGGCAAACTCACTTTCTCGAAGTCCGGGCACGAGCTTGAAAATGATCTCCTCCAGAGTGTTGTCCAACCTGAGAAAGAACGCAGACGAGATAGTGAGCAGGAGGAAGAGAAGCAGAGAAGGACGAAGACGAGTGACAGCGCATCTTACCGGAGCATCTCCAGCGGGTTGGTCTCGTGGACCTGAATGCCACATTTCGGACAGTCGTTACTCTCCTCAAAGTGTTGAACTATACAGCTCTTACAGACTGTAGAGAAACAGACATCAACAACAGCTTAGTCAAGCTGTTTAAGTCCTGCAGCGGCGCACGGTGACAACAAAGAACTGCCTGTGTGTGTGTGTGTGTGTGTGTGTGCTGTTTCACTCACAGGTGTGCAGGCACTCGGTGACCGTGGTGGGTTTAATCAGGTAACCTCGACACAGGTAGCAGGTGATGAAATGGTTAAAGTCTCTCACCAGGTGCTTCCTTCCTGTAGCAGCCATGTTTGGAGTTAGTTTTTTTTTTTGACGACACTGCAGTAAGACACTGAGCAGACGTCTGCGTTTTCACTGCGGGAAGCTGAAGGGAGCCGTCACCTTGTACCTTCAGCGGAGTCCCACATCCATTCACAACAACCAAGGGCAAAAGTGTTCAGTTACAGATTTGCTTGGTGAAAAAAGTCACCAACGCTGGCTAATGTGAGTCCAGCCAATGCATAGAAGTCAGAGCAGATGACAGAGTTTAGAGATCCTGCTGTGTGAAATCCTGCTCCATGCTGGACTCAAATTCTTCTGCACAATGTTTGTCCCGTCGAAAGAAGACCCATCAGTCTCAACAGTCGCGCTTCAACCACACACGTTTGTTAAATTCCCAGACTTCCTGGAAAGTACGATGTCAGGCCTCCCTGCCTGTTGGAGCCAAAGTGCCATTTTTTTAATCCATCAAAGGGGCAAAGGTCAGTCTTCAGTGTCGTCTGCCTCATTCCAGCGTGTTCCGTCTCTGTGCTGATGCTGTTGACGTCATCACTCTGGCACAATCTGATGATCCTTTAAGTCACGCTGAAGTCACCTGAGACAGTCAAACGCAAAGGTCAGAGCTGAACAGAGCTGAGCAGAGCTGAGCGCGTCTCACTCAGCTGATAACAGATTTAAGGGAAAAAACATCAAACGAATCACCCACAAGTCAACATTAGAACAACTCGCACAAGCTGGGAGCAAATAAAGGTCAGTGCTACATCCTGGTCGAGAGCCAGACCTTCATCACCGTGACCTCCCTACGCCGCTGTGCTCCGAGGAGCCAGTTTTACACCGTGGATTTGTTGCCACCCTGAAAATCCGATCAGGTGCCACCACTTTGCCAGAGTGACAAGGTGGCAGGTGTCTGCGTTAGGAGAACTGGGCAAATCTGAGGCTCGTGATAATTAGATCTCATCATGCTGTACATTCATTCATGGTGGTTTCATATGTTTTGTCATAAGAAAACGTGGCAGCAGTTGCAACCAGGAAGATTATCGCTGCAACAGACGGATTCTTCCTCTGCCAAACTGTCCATTACTGCTTGTTTGACTATTTGACACCATGTTTTATTGTTGCGTCTTCACAAGCTTTGATGTTTTATGAGATGTGATGCGCTGGGTGGTCTGCAGCGTCACATTTCTCCACCTCCACACTTTGACCTCGTTCTTACATTGACGTCACGACGCTACAACATCACAGTCTTTTCCTCTGACAGACGTTCACATGATCACAACCAGTCACGAACCAGTTTGTGTGGTCACAATAATTGTGCGCACAAGTGCTCCATCATTCTAAGGTTTTAAGACATTAAAATGAAAGTTTTACAAATGAAATATATGAATAATCCCGATGCATAAATTACACAAACTTGTTGTACAGCTTTAGAGGATGCGTAACTGCTCTATGTCTCCTATTATTCGTGTCAATTATTGTCACCGAGTTCACAGGGACGTACACACGTCTGATGGACCTCGCTGAATGAAATGTAGAGCCGTGTCTGAATATTCAGCTTCGCAGTGACGGCTGCGAGCCCATGAGGAAGTTTCATGTTTACTGTGCAAAGCATTTACTCTAATGGGATGATGTCAGCTCTGCTGTTACAGTAAACGGAGTGAGCGAGGCAGTAAATGTTTGCGGACGCTGGATTAGTTACTGATCTCAGACCTGCTTCATTTCCTTTGTAAACACACGGCGGTCCGTCCATGACTCGATGACAGGATACCGTCAGATACTAATCATCAGGCAGATTACTACAACAACAGTTTCTGAAACAAACAAAGCCCTTTGTATTTATTTACATCGTGGCTCTGCTGAGATGTTCGCCATAAATTGATCTGATATGCGACAACTGACACAACTTCATCGTATGGAACAATAAATCCCAGCTCCAGCGGAGAGGGAAACAAAGCAGGCTCAGTGTGAATATTCTAGTGAGATTAAACCACATATTTACTAAAGTTCAGAGCAAAATTTGAAATCCAACTTTCACAACCTATTTTTCTTATCTGTGTCCTTTTGTATTCTTTAGACATTTTCTATCAGGAAGTAAAGGTAAAGAGGAAAACCAGAATGACATAAAACATTGGATTATTACTCTAAGCAGTAACGGTGAAACTCTGGATCCTTCACCTGCAGGAACGTTTGGACGTCGGATGACGTCATGCTCTGACTACGGAGGCCGTATCCTCACTAAGGAGCCGTTCACCGTTCAGGTCATTTTACTCTACAACCTTTGGCATAGACATTAATTCAGGATGACCTGTAGCTCAGCAGCTACGGCACGTCTGCCCCCAACCGCAGGGGGGGTCGCTTTAACCCGGATCCTGTCGACAGGACACTGAGGCCCAGGTTGGCCCCGGTGTGTGACGCTCACTTGAAAGTCACTAGAAATAAAAGTATCAGCCAAATGTCGACACAAACAGAAACTGCGGGCCGGAAATTGGTAACGTCCAATTTAAGGCATTTACGACTGGAAACGTCAGGTGTCTGCACGGGTCGAGTCTGACGGACACAAGGATTTTAAAACGTCCTGGATTCACCTGACCCTGACTCTAAAGGAAAACCAGAACCACAGGAAACACGTGAGCTGCCGATTCCATCCTCAAACCAACACTGACGCTCATTTTCAGGTGATCAGTCCTAACTTTGGTTTGCGTGTGACGTCACACACACTGGACGCGGACATGCTGCGTGTGTGTGTGTGTAAACAGCGTTGGACACATGCAGTTTCACTCACTGCAGGCAGACACACACACACACACACACACTCCCGCTTCATTCACACTCGGACGCTTTTTTCTCGAAAAATCTCAAGTGCGCAGCTCAGAAATTCCCCGCGTCGGTCCCTGAGACGCAGAGCGGGTCGGCGGCGCGTCACGGGCTACGTCACCTGAGTCAAAACAACATCAATGGACGACACACACACACACACACACACACACGGCGATGGACGAACACGACGTCCACACGCGCGCACGCCGCAGCCCCGGCCTCCGTGCACGCGCACGTCTCGCCGGTAAAAGTTGCGGAGCTTTTACGTCACGGCCTTTCAACGAGCTCGCAGCGCACTCGGATTATGTGGCGTGTGCGCGGACATACCGTAATCCCGTGTGTCCGTGCGCACGGCGACGCACTTTCAGCAGCGAGAGGGGAGAGAGAGACGGGGGGCACGGAGGGGGAGCGAAGGAGGGGGGGCGAAGGAGGGGGAGGTCCAGGCAGCAGCGTCAAAGTTTGGCTGTAACGTAACGCGCCCAACGTCGGCGGATGAATTCACAGATAAGCACGAACACGCAGACACCGCTCACCTCCGCCCGGACTCATGGATTCCGCGGCCGGCCACGAACGTCCACCACGACACCGCCGGATCCTCCCGTTCCGTCAGAGCCGAGATCCGGGAGGCGCAGAGAACGCGGAACTAGTCGGCTCGGATGTGCCCCAGTCCGCCCAGCGGCGCGGCAGCACGGCAGCAGGCAGCAGAGAGCGGCGGTGGGCGGGGAGCCAGCAGGCGGGCAGGGCTCGGAAACCGAAAGCGGTTGTGTAACTGAGCGACTGCTGGCCTGCACGGCGGGCACGCGCACGCGCGCGCGCACGGACGCGCGCCGCGGGCGTGTTCGGCTGGTTTCAGCGTGTTTCTTCCCGGGCTTTAATTACGTGGTGGAGTTTTACACAGGCAGCCCCCCCCATCCCCCCCCCCAGAAAAAACCATCAAACGACTGTTGGATGAATAAATCCACCGCCAGTCAAACTTTGACATGATCACATCCACAAAACATGTCTCATCCGATTGTCAGCATGTGGGACCGGGTCAGGGACCGGGTCAGGACGGGACTTTGGGCCCTTAATGAAAAACTTGGATCTGCTCCGCCACTGGTTTGTGCATCTTTTCTCACAAGTTTTCATAATTGAATATGAAGTGTGTCAGACCAAAGGAGAAAACAGGTCCCCAGCTCGATGTATTCATCATTCATCAGCGATGATTTCCTTATGATCTGTGAAGATGCTCCTGTGTGCTGAGCTGAGGGGAAACAGTCTGTGTGATGCTGATCAGGACCTGAGGACGACGTGTCAAATTCAGGGTCTTCATTTGGATTTTAAATTTTTTTAAACCTGCACAGGAATGAATCTTAGCAGCGGGCTTTAATCCCTGCAGTGAAATCACCATGAGACGTTGGAATATTAATAGATGTGTTTTGTATTTTGTCTCATGTGAAAGTTTGCCCACAAGCTGGTTATGTTAGTACGGGAATCCGGATCAAAAAACCGATGGGGATCTTTCTTGTTCTGCTTCTGTTTGGGGAAGTACCTGTAAAGAAGGGCAATTAAACTTCCCCATATGTGAAAACATTAAAACTTTTTACTTCTAGCTGAAAAGTGACTCCAGATGACATCACTCGGAGGAGCCTTCTCCTCAGTTCATGTCGTCAAGTTGCTCACACGATGGAACGTGTAATCACAGTCAACCTACTTCTCCAGAGCTCCTCCAGATGACATCATCTGAACTCCTTTCACTTTCAGTGACATTAAACTTGTAATTACTGCATCAGAAGTGAAAATACAGAGAAATACAAGGAAACAGTTGAAAGTTATGGATTGAAACATCCCAAAATTCTAAATGAAGACGTGAAACACTTTGAATGTCCATTGTCTCCCGTCCATCAGTCGTCACACTGACTGTTTCCCCTCATCCCTGATCCAGACTAACAGCAGAGGAGCATCTTTAAAGATGATAAGAAACTTGACGGGTTAACACATTCACAAGAGAAGATTTGTGCTGAGATGATGCAGATCACGTGGATCCATGTTTCATTACAAGCATGTGAGCAACCTGCAAACACTGTTAAACTGTTCGTGTCCAGATATGTTTGGGACATTTTTTCTGACGACGTTCAGTGTCCAGATTCAAGAACCACTTTAAAAACCTGATTTCTGACAAGTTACTGTGAGAAATCACCGACAGTCATTTTTACTTCCAACCCTTTAGTTAGTCGCAACAAAAACGACCGGCCAACCTTCAGCCCGTTGTGTTTTTCATGCACGTGATGCCGATTTGTGATGGTCTGCAAAGGCGAGTGCAAAGCCTACAGACGTACACTCCTTTTCTTGAGTGAGTTCGAATCAAAACGACATCAGACGTGTGTAACTTATTGTTCCAGCACCGCCTTACAGAAGGGGCCACAGCCGGGAAACAAAGTCTTCAGTGACATTTCTCTGCGGGATCTGACCTCTTGTTTTGGGAAGTGGAATGTATCGCTATGGCAACAACATTCCCAGCCACAATCTGGAATGGACCTTAAATTTGAACATTTTAAATTTTTGCAACAGTTTCTTTTAAAAAAAACAAGGTAGCCTGGGAAAGGCCATAATAAAAATGGATGGTTGGAAAAAAATAGATGAAGTTTTGAGAGATTTCACAAAAATGAACTGGGACATGTAAGAGAAAAAAATCAAAAACGGATGACCCATATCAATGGCAAAAGTTAATGTGTTGCAACAATTTCTTAAAAAGACAAATCGAAAAGAAAGTGGCACATTTTAAGTTTTATTTTTTTATGTTCCTTTCCAGGCTCTGTAAATTCTACCCTGCAAAAATTTATGTAAAAAAAAAAATGTAGGAAATTTTACCCTGCAGCAGCTTCTGTGTAACATGAACTCTGGTGCTTCACAAAACAGCAGAAATGTCCAACCTGTATGGAACATATGATTTCTTTATGATAAAAGTTTGTAACGTCTTAGTTTCTCATTCGACCCGTTATACCCGGTTGATAAATCTAAACAGAGAAGAAAGAGCGAGAGAGGAGGAGGCTGGAAGAAACATTCAGATGAATCAGGCAAAGCAGGAAGAGAATGAGGGAGATTTAAATGGAACAGATGGAAAAGAACGACTGGAGGTGGGATCCGGTATTTCAAAAGAAGAGCGAAAGGATGCGAGCAAACTAAAACGAAGAAGAGGGTTAAATAAAGACACAGGAAACAAAGAGAGTAGATGCGAGGAGTGTGTGTGTGTGTGTGTGTGTGTGTGTGTGTGTGTGTGTGTGTGTGTAGCACAGCGACAGTTTCATCCTTCGTATTTTTGTCGGTGTATTTGTGTCCCGCTGTGCAGTACTCAAAACTGGTCAGCACAGTCGCGCGTGTATAATTTTACAGTTGTGCATGAATATTGTGAATGGGTTAAAAGTGGATTCCTTTACAGTTTTGCACAGTAGCAGCTCTGTCGGGCTGACGAGCTTCGAGCAAAATGCTCACACGCTCGAACCACCTCAAGTGGCAGCTCAGTGTGGAACGTGTGGAGGCCAAAGTGCAAACTATCAGCAAACTTCCCGTCAGTCCGTCGCTGGCGTCTCCTCCGTCGTGGAGCGAGTTAAAGCTGCTGCTGCACTCTGAGGACTAGTGAGAGCAGCGTCTGTCCTCGTCTCCCTGCCCTACATACGCTGCTGGCGGCCTCTGCTACATCTCCTCACGCGTCAGGAATGTGGATCAACTTCTGAACCCCCTAATTACTGACCACTGCTTCACGGCCCCCGCCCCTCTCCCTCCTTCCCTCCGCTCTCGTGGGCTCTTTGCCTGGTTTTTGTCCATTAGCCGAGAACTCCTTTCTTCCTGTCCTCTCTGACATCTCTGGTGTCGAATCTGCGTTTGATTCTACTCCTTTCTACTCGAAGCCTCTAACTTTAACAATTTGTCGACTCCTCTCTCCCCCTCTGCCCTTCATCTCTATTGTCTCTTCTCTCGGGGCTCCTCCAGCAGGTTTACGGGCAACTGACTGACTCATCCTGACTCATTCGGAGAAGCACTTTCACTCAAGCAGCAAGGCCGCGGAGGAATAAAAGCACGGAAGACGTGCACACCTTTCTACAGGAAGCCAGAGAAGAATCCAACTCTGAAGCCGTGAAGCTCGGCCAGAGGAGCTTTTAGTGCTGGTGGTCACGCGTACGCCCTGCTGACCTGTCGGGGGCGTGGCCATGACCGTCCACTTAGGCAACGGGTTGATTTGTGTTTTCTGCTGCTCACGGTCAGGGGGTGACTGTGGGTTTCCTAAAAGAACCAGTCCCAACATCAGCTGCTCTCCTCACACTCACACGGTTGGGTTCAGTAAAAATCACTGCTGCTGTAACGTTCAGGGACGGACGGACTGGAGCGCCACACCTGCTCCTACAGACTAATGTTTTTTTCTCCAGGAGACGTGCATCCAGCTAACGTCCGAGTCACTTCCTCTGCCCCATCCACACACACAGATCTCTCGTGGACATCTTGTGCCGAGCCCCTTTAAATTGCGCCTTGTCTTGTGTTCGGTGTCAGCAAATGTTTGGCTCGGGCGCCCACCTCTCCAAATGAAGCGTGCGGCAGCTGAACAGCAGCTGAGTCAGAAAATAACCTGGGATTATGTTCAGGGTGTGATGGGCATGGAGGTCCCACCGCAGAAATGCTCCTGGGCAGCCGGGCAGCGCAGCCTGCAGGCTCCGTCAGCGTGGCGGAGGAGCGGCCTTGGCAGGAAACGTCCCTGGTTGTTTGACACTAAACGTTCACCTGCATAAAACGACGCCCCCCGACTCACGGGACCTAAGCTGCACATTCACTTTCCTGTGTTTTCTTCCACCGAAATGTGTTAAAATAAAAATATGCCGATTATCCTTTAACCCAGGGAGGGAGGTGTCACGTGACGGGCGTGTATCTCTGCCTGATTGTTAGTAACACACACACACACACACACACACACACACACCTCCTGTCTTTACCCTTGAACCTGTGGTTCAGCTCTGATCCCTCTGAAGCTGCTGTTCGGTGTCGGCGAGCCTCTGACGCCCCGACGCCGCGCCCGCTCCACCTGTTCACACAAACACATGCCCCGGATCAGAGCGTCTTCACTGTGTGTCACTGCAATATCCGCTTCTGGGTGTCGCTCCTTCTTATTTCCATCACAGTAAGAGTGGCCGGCTGCAGTCTTCAGTCTTCGCACTGAAACACATGAAACTCACGGACATGCTGTGTAAAAATCACCTTCTCTAAAACTGCGTGTGTTTAATTTTCTATTTGCACATATCAGATGTAAGAAAACACGGATTTGTACTGTACACTCACACTTATTTACTGTGATGTGAACCCACATATTCAACATCTGCATTTTACTCCAGTTATTTAAAGAAATTTAAAAGTATCACCTAATATATGAATGAACTCGCACAAAAATTTTGTTGTTTGCAGTTTTCTATTTGTTTGATAGGTGACTGAAGCGATAAAACGATATTTTATAAGACCCTTTGTCCACATGGATAAAGAGCAAAATGTCTTTTAGAAAGCTGTAGGCCACAAATAAAAATACATATTTCAATAAAAAGCCTTGACTTCTTATTTATGGTTAAGGGAATATAACACCAGTCATTTGCAGCTAATACGTTTCCTTCAATATGCACAAGAAAATTCAATATGTTTGAGTTTTTGGAATTTTTTGTCCAAGTCATTCATGTCCACCAAACGGCTGGAATAACTTTGTTGGTACATTGCTAATATAAGTTTGCTTGTGTGTTTCATGTTGTCTTCTCAAAACTGTGTTTCTGCCATTTTAGCAAGGTCGCCATAAGGAAAGAAGATGAGAGGAGTCTCAATTCAAACAGTGTATTTTGAAACAGTTTTGAACAGGAATTTTTTTGTTTCAGGGATCCGTGCTATTTGATCCGAAGCTGCTCGGGGATGTTGCAGGATGGACGTTTGTGGTGTGAAGAAAATTAGAAGGTGATTATTGATTGTTTATTTTCAGACACATGAATTTGTGTGTGTGAGTGTGTGTGTGTGATTACGGCAGGTGCTGCTTCACTGGACTTGACCTTTGCTCCCACTTTTATGAGGAAGATCACATGTGCACACGTGAGACCACACACACACACACACACACACACACACACACACAGTGACATTGAACGCAGATTCTCACTGATCAGCTATTTTTACGGCTCCTTATGTTCATGTTCTTATGTTCAACTTCTCTCTCTGTGTGGGTTTGTTTTTTTTAATACTTTGACGACACGTCTATTGATCCGTGGGGACATTTGACGGACGCCTTCGCTGACACTGAACTTGCTTTTTTACACGCAAACCTTCCCTCTGACTTCCCTACATTAACATATCTCTCTATTTCTGGTGAAAAACCCCTCCAGATGACATCACTCTGAGGAACCTTCAGTCCAGATTATGTCATCTTGTTGAGAAATATTGTGATGTCGTGAAGTCAGAAAGAACTTCAAAGGTTCATTTCACATAAACGTACAGTATAGAAACCAGGTTGAGAATTGTTGCAGTTGCTGTTTAAGTGGCTCTTACCTGCCGGGTTCGGCGTACTGACCCCGCTGGCTTCCTGTTAAATTTAGAATTGACTGTGTCCTTTATCCTTTAAGGTCCTCCAGGCCTCTCAGGTCATTCTGGTTGAAGTTCAAACTCGTGCGCTTTTTCTGGACTGGCGCCGGGTTCACGGCTCCGTCTCCATCTGGAGGTTAGATTCAGCAAACTTTGTGGAACCAGAACAGCCAGAACAGAACCTGCAGTTTGTGACTGACCCACCGGACTAAGTTCATCAACATGTCCTAAAGTTCTTAAAGACCCTCGTTCCTACCATCAGGATCTGTGTAAATCAATATGCAGCTCAGATCTATTAGTGCTTCAACAACATGTGTCTATGTTTGTGTGTTAGTTTGGATGGGTGGTGGAGTTGCTCGTATCTCCTCAGACTCAAGCCACAGTGTCCACACACACACACACACACACACACAGAATTTAATTTGTTTCTTCATGACTTTTTTTGGATCCAAATGTACCTGCACGAGGTGCGAGATACGATGAATCATTTCAGACTTGCAGTCTCTCCTCTAACGAGACAGAAATAGCTGTGTGAAGAATGAAAAAAAGTGCTGGGGAGAGAACTTTGAACCCTGCCTGCTCACACACCTCCACACAAGTTTCCAGTTGCTGTAAGGTGGGTGTAAATGTCAACTTGTTGCTCAAAAACTGTTGGACACAGTGGATTCTTCAGAAAGGAGGCGTCAGATGCTGCTCTGTGTTAATGAAGTCAACATTTAAGTCTCTGTCCTGCATTTCTAACGTTTGTATCCTCTAAGCATTTTGAGTCCGTCACCACGATTGTTGCGCAGGGTTTCAGGTGTCGCTGTTGACAGGAGAAGCTAAGTCACTGGAGAATTCAGACGTCTACAGAAGGACGTAGATGGTCGACATTAATCGGCTTCCATTTTGACAACAGCACAAAAGGTTTGCAATATTCTTTAGTGTTTACTAATTTGTGTTTTATGTTGTAGTTGTTTTCTTTTCTGCAGCATCACATGAGATCACAGGACAAAATGTGAATCCAGAGGAACATGTTGTATTTGTTAGCAGCATCAGCAGCACTGGCAAACAAATCATTTCTTATTCACTGGTTTTTTTTTTTTTTTTTGCGTTAAATGTGACATCACTGTTGTTTTCGCCAGCTGATGATCCCTGACGAACATCTGGGAAGCAACACAAATGAAGGTGTACTGGCATCCAGCTGGTGCCCCGGCGTTTGCCGAACAGGTGGCCAAAAAAACACTGTGCACGCATCCAAATGCACGGCTACAAAACACTTCTGTGCAACGATCAACCCACTGATGAGCATGTTAATAAGCGTGAGTCATAAATTCAAACAGTTATTCCCCACGCTGAAGACCTCAGCATCTCCCAGCAGGTCCCAGCGCAGCCAATAAGATCATGTTGCTTGGCAACAAATAAGTTTTTTTCCAGTAAACCAAGTTTTGGCCGGTGCTGCTTAGCAACAAACTTTATTTCCATGACTTATTTCCGAGAGGGAAACACCTGATCAAATAGGCCTCGAAGCCTCTTTGCACATCTGTGCTGTAGTTGGGAGGTGGAGCAGATCTTCAACAGCGGAAACAAGGAGAAATAGAGTTGATTTGTTTGTCACATTTTTGAGCTTTGATCCTCATTGATACTCTATCGTATTATAATGTTTGCGGTGTTCTCCACTGCCATAAAAATGTCCCAGCGCACACTGAAGCGAAGCACTGGATGTAAATTGTTCAGGGTTAAACCGTCCAACATGAGTAGAAGTTATTGGGTTACGGGGCCATTCGCTGTGAAATGCTGCTGTGTCCATTTGTCTACCAGCACACGTTTGGTGTCGCGTTTTGTCTCGTCCCATCTCTCCTGTCATTTGCCTTCCTGTCTGTTCTGGATAAAACGATGGCAGCGTGATGAATCGCCTTCCTGTCACAGTTACAGCTCGTCCGTACGAAGGGACAGGAGGACGGCCTGCAGGCGCTTGTCAGAGAGCAAACGGCACGGTGAGTTACAGCCGGACAGTTTGTCCCTCTAAGTGAAGGATTATCTTCATACGATGACACACTCGTAAACAGTGCGGCGGCACTGCGGTCGATCTCACAGATGCAGCTCGCCCTGCTCCGATGAGGATACTGGGTGAGGGGGGATTTACGCAGCTAATAATAGAGTAAACTAGATGTATTTCCAGAGAAGGAATTCTGCACTGGGCCTATTTGTGATTACAGAATCTCATGATGTATCCGTCAGGGTTTAACACCGGACCCGTTTTGGACTACCTGCACCCACACACACACACACACACACACACACATAAAGATAGTTTCATCTTCACAATCTCCTTTAGGCTGATATCAGAGAAGCCTGTGAGGTGTGTGTTTGAGAGGAGGGAGTGTATCAGCTGAAATAGGCACAAGGGACTTTTGATTTTGGTGACACACGCCTTTTTTTTAGTCACACTGATGAGGCCAAATGCTTATTGCAACAACATGATATAGCTGCTCCTGATCAAGCTGTGGAGCTGTCAACAAGGTGATCACCGACTGCATCACATCTCAAAAATAGCTTTTAAATAAGCTTCTCATGTGTGTTCACAACTTCTGGTCAGTGCTGCTGCTCCAGGAATAGGCCACTGACAGGAAACAGTTGAGTGTGTTGTGGCGAGGGGTTTGAATCGGATCGAGCTGAAACATCCACACAAGCACCAGAACCGGTAGGTTTCTTTACGACACGCAGGTGCACGACTGGAGGAGTGTTCAATGCTTCATACTGAAATTGTGCAACTGTGTTTAATCAAGTTGATTTTGAATTCAAATTCATTCTGTACCAACAATTCTCACTCAGGGATCATTTGTAAGAAACAAAAGCCTTTTGGCTGACGAGTGGCAGCGTTCAACAGCGAGGAAAGACGAAATCTTCACAAAGTGTCACATTTAGGAGACACGAAAAATATGGAAGACAAAACCAAATGGACACAGACAAACGTGACACATTTACTTCACTGGCCTAATTATTTTCCCATAGCAACAGCAAGCGTGTCCCAGCTGTGTGCGTCACCTTTGAGTGCTCCCCTGGAAACACTGCACTTGTCTACAAACAACACAACAATGTTTTTTTGAAATCACTAAAGTCATGCAGCAGAATCAACGATATCATATTTTTCTTCCACGCAGTCGTACACCTGGTGCCTACTGCAGATCACCCACAATGCAGCTGAAGCTCGTGCAGCTCAGTCACACTGGGTCGTGAGAAGCGACCGTAGTCTGGAGCTAAAATATCCCGACTCTCAACCGAACTCTTACAGCATGTGCTAAAACAAAATGTCACAATCCAAACTCTGATTCCATGTGCCTCCAATTGTGCAACAGCTGCAGGTTCAGGTCAACACAACCTGCCCTTCCTGCTTTTGTGCACTTGAGCAAGACACTGACTTTCACCGAGCTGTGGGAGCGATGTGCAGAATCTCCGGGGGTCACATCCAACACACTTTGCCCCTTTTTACCATCTATTTCAGTCACAAGGGCAGTTTTCAAAAATAGCTCCCAGCTCTAAGTTCACTTTCAGAAGTGGACAACACAGCCACGGACATGTGAGACGTTCAGTTCAGTCTGGATGTCAAAGGCCAAAGTTTTTATGTTCATCTTTATGAATATTAATCATTAATGGGATTGAATGCACATTTTTTGGACATTTACTACTTCACTAAAGATGTTTATTCTGTTTCATCTGTCTCATTTTGTGTATCATTGTATCTTGAAGACAACACTTTTCACTGCTTTGCCATGGTGCCACCAATAAATAACCAACAATAATTAAGTGCTTAACATTGTCCTAGCGAAACAAATACAAATATTTTATAAAACCACGTCTCCTAAAAATTATATTTCTATACAACTACTCAGCAAATCACAAACACATTTTTGTGGGAAAGGTCATTGCAACAAGACACAATGAGGCTGTGTTCAATGCCCCCGCCCACCTTCACCAACAGCCCCCCCGTGTAATTATGTTCAGTTCATACAAAATGAATAAATAAATAACTTGAGTAGAATAAATATACACTTCTGTTGACCACCAATTTAAACTGACTGAGGCACTGTCTCAACGAGGAACCACAGTTCCAACCTGTGTGGAGGCGGGAATGTGCTGAAATGTCAGAGGAGAAGAAGCAGAGCAGCCCCAAGTTTATTTAGATTGAAAAGAAGCCAGATTCTGTGAACACTAATCATTAACTCAATAAATCTCAATGACCTTGTGGATGTTTTTGCCAAAAGACAGCGACAGGCGAATTAAACTGTTCTAAAAACACGCTGTTATTTAACATTTATGAATGGATTATTAGTTACTGAAACTAACTGAAGCATATTGTGGCCTGGTTTAACAGCAAACTCATTAACAGTTCCAAACAAAACCACGGACTCTCTCTAAGCTTCTCCCACCACACTGAAAACTGGGTCCCGCACACTGTTGCATCACAGCGTAATAGTAACACGATGAAGTTTGTCACAAAAATGAAGAGAAGCTCCGAGGAAAAAATGAGCTCTTCTGATTGGTGGACGATGAGCTCATGCAGCTTATGATCATCACATACCGTGAGGTGTCATCAGTGTCAGGCTATGCGCTGTGCATCATTCTGAAATGACAGCACATCTACCAGCAGGAGAAACAGCACCTGACATCACATCACTCAGAGGCATCCGGCCGACCTTTGACCTTGATCTGGGATTGGCTGCAGTGCAGTGAGATGATGTGTGGAAATCGGACTATTTATGCCTGTCTCCTCACAGTCACGTCCCCGCCTTTCTGTGTCTACATGCCTGAAGCGAAGAGACGCTGCCAGAGATTGTCTGTGTCTTGGAAGATGAATCACTCCGTAGTTAATAGAAAATGGTGTTAACCCTGATGTGTGCGCCCGGCCCGTTGTTTCTTTCTGAAAATAACATCCCATATTTACATGGGAGCTCACCGAGAACATTCCAGTGTTGTGCTGCATTATGTCGCCCATGTGGGTTAATTATATGCGTCCAAAATGAGTCTTTTCATTTGGCTTCAGCTCCCTCCTTTGGGTGTCGGTGCTGTAATAAAACCAACAAGGTGCGTTTTGTTAATGGCTTTAATTCGTGAACCTGTATTTTATGAGGCAATCGGTTCTGATCCGAGAGAAAAAGCTTTCACCGGGTTCCTATTCACTGTCATTATTGTTAAGCTGCATTAAACCTCACGTCACCTCAAACTTTGCACGGTGACACTGAGGAACCAGCAGCAGCCCATAGCAGGGTGGGAGAGGCTGGGTGTGGAGGTGGGAGGGGGCGATGTTGGTGGCACTGAACGTGCCAAATGAGCACACGAGGACAGTAACATGATCCCACTTGAATGACAGAACCACTATTTTTTCTGCAGAGGTTTGACGGGGCCATATAAGAGGCTGCCGCTGCAGATAGAAGCGACACACACAGGGACAGGCCGACCGTCCAGCAAGCGACCACTGGACTTAACCTCCCCGGTGCTAATTAACTGCTTCACATCAAGGGAAGAATGGGACTGCACAGTGTAGAGGAGCTGGTAAGATGTGTGCGAGAGTGTGAATGATGATGAAGAGGAACGAGGAGGCAGAGAGAACGAACCTAAACACAGCTGAAGGATTTGTACTTTTTCATTTAAATTTGAAAACTAATAGAAACTCACCTCACAGGTAAATGAGGCTAAACTGTGCAAAATAAACACATGTACCAGCAAACATCTTTCATCTCGCCACAGCTTCAGTTATTCTTTTTTAAATGTGGTGAGCAGATAGTAGGAATCTGCTAATAATAATACAATATTCTGTAATAAGGAGAAATTAAAGTCAGACAGTGAAGTTGGTAATGGATGATACTTTGTCGATTTTGGACTTTTTGACAGTTTATTCACTGTTTTGCCGAAGCATCACTTTTCAATGCTGCTGTCTAAGTATTTCACTATAAGTTGAAGTACCACTGCAGATAAGCTGAAACATTTATGCCTTATACTGTACACTGTCACTTGCATTACAAGTGTAATAATAATTCTTTACTCAAGATGAAGTACTTATCAATGCACGCTCTAAGATGTACTTGAAGTAAAAGTAAAGAAATAAAAATTAAAGGTGCTTTTATTGACTTCACGTACCGGCTAATTAATCCCTAATAATACGTCATCGTGGACGGGTGGATGTCTGCAGAGAGTTAAGCTGTGGAGCAGAAAGTATTTCCACCTGAACTGCAGTGGAGCAAAACAATTGTAAGTAAAATGAAAGTGATGACGTGAAATTTCTGATTTAAGTGGAGTACTTGAGTAAATGTACTTAGTTACTCTGCACTTCAGGTGTGACATATGGACAGAAATAGATAAAAACAGCCTGTGTAAATATAAAAAAAAGAAGAAAATGCTAAAAAGTTAAACCACCTTAACCCCTGCCCACAGCTTCATCCAAACTTGGGCATAAATCACCTAATTGAAGTGCTTAACTATCCTTAACGTTACAATCTGTGGGGACCGGCTGCTTAATTACAAATTTGGTTAAAGTAATTTAGCATTGAGCTAATTAAATGCCCATTAGCGAGGCTCATTTTTCCTTCAGTCCTAACTGGATGGGGTTGTTCTCTCTCCTCCAATGAACTATAATCCGCTCAAGTTATTTTACCATCACGGTGTGTTTTGTGCTGAGGCTGCCGTGTGTTTGCACCCGTCTGTTCACAGTGGGCCTGAACTCTAAAGGCAGAAAGCTGCTCACGGAAAACTTACTCGATTTTTCTCCTGCGCAGAGCAACGATTCAGAGCGAGCCGTATCTCCATCTATCCTTCTTTCCTTCAGGTGACCAGTAAGAGGTCAGAGGGCAAAGAGGCAGGCGACTTCCATGGGGGCGTGTACGAGGCGGCCGTCGGTCAGGAGAAGCAGGACGACCGGCAGTCCCACGTGGAGCAGGTGGGCCGAGGTCTGTCAGAGGAGAGCGACAGTGGCGGCGAGCAGGAGGAAGTCAGCGTCGTGGCTCTTAATGTAAGAATGGAAGCAATCAGAATGATAATTTAGTAATAATGGTAAAAGCAATAACAGCATTAGTACTAACAGCAGAATTCAATACACGTTTTGACAATTTTACTGCAAGTCACTTAAAGTATTCAAGGCATAAATACTTGACATGTCTGAACAGGGTGAACTGCCCCAGCGTGTAATACCGGAGCTCCAGTTTGTGTGGCTCACCAATAAAAGTGCCTCAGTGTCACACGACCCGTCAAACATCCAGCCATTAAAACGCTTCGGAAAGGTTCATTTGGTGTTAATGCCTCTTGCGTCATATCGGGCGCCTGTTGCCCCTGGTTTCTCCCAGTGGGTCAGACGAGCTGTGGACTCAAAGTTCAATATTTGCCTTACATATTAACACACATTGAAATATTCAGGAATGTACCTGAAGCTGCACTTGAACACTGCTCGTCACTTGCAGTGTATGGTGTTCAATTCCCGAACCTCATGAACACGGTTACAAGAGCAGAACGCACACTGACATTATCCTTATACTTAAATTATTACAAGAACTTTTTGTGTTTGCCTTGTTGTGTAACATGAAACGGACTAATGTAGTTCATAACCATCAGAGCGTAGACCAGTCTGAGCCTTCACAGGACGGTACAGAGGTCAGGAGAGACTGACACAGGGAATCCAGTACTGGTGCATGAGGGCGTCTCCTGGTCCCTGCTGCCCCCCGAAGGCACCCGGGAGTGGGACGCCTCCTTCCTGGTTTTCATTGATCTACTCTGGAATCACCTGACGTCAGTTTGAAACATGTCAAACATCCAAAATACTGTCTTCATTAAATATCTTTAATATTTCTTTATATGGTTTTTTTAGAGACACATTTTTGAAAACACCCACACTGTGAAGGCTGCAAATTTAAATTAATTTGAGAGATTTTAGTGAATATTCAATGTGTGAAGGACTAAGTGCAGATGTACAGGTGTTTTTTTGCATTTTCGTGTGGAGGCATGTGATGAGCTCGTCATGGAGTCATAGACTTTTTGAAGTATCGTGTACAAAACTTGGGAATTTCATGTTATTCTTTTTCTTTACTTAAGTGGGAATGTTGTGTTTGTTTTTATACTAAACAACCTTCGTCTGAGTTCCTGATCCTCATTTTTGTCCTTATTGCATAACTAATTTCACTGTAGATTCAAAGAATACAAACTGGTTGCCTCAAAAACAAACACAAATTGCATTTCTCCATCCAAATGTTTGTGAGTGTTTGTGAGTTACAAGTCGGACAGAACTTAAAGGTGTATTCATAACTATGATGTACAACAACAGAAACATCTCGGTGTACTGTATTCCAAACAACACACTATTGTTTCAGCTGGAGAAATAATGTGTTTTTCCTGCAACTTCACAGCGAAGCTCTGACCCCATCACTTCCTCACAAGTTTTCCTGCAGACGAAACACTTTATTTCGGAATCGCTGCCTCCTGCTGCTGTGTTAGTGTCATTGGCTCATTTGTTGGGGCTCGGGGTGATTTGTACCACATCAGTAAAGAATGATTAACCTGAAGAAAGAGATGAAAGACTAGACGATCACAAGCTGTTGTTTGGTGAACTCCTCTGTCGTCCCTCCGCCCTCTCAGATGGATAAATGCGGCCGGCTGAAGTTGGAGACAGTGGACGACCTGTTCAACATCCTGCAGCTGAGGAAGAGGAGACGGGAGAGGAAGGTTCCAGTCCACAAGAAACAACAGCCAGAGCTTGAGATGGCGGTAAGGTTAGATTCCTAGTGATGGACGTCCTGTTGTCCTGACTACATGCAGTTACATTCGTGAACATGAAAAGTTGCGTTCTAGTGCCCATGATGCTACAGAGACAGTGACTGATTTCACTCAATCACTGTGTCCAACACACTAAAATATGCTTATAAGCCAAAATAACTTTGCTCTTGGCTCATAAGGGTTGAGGTAACGCACTCATCTTTAAGTCACCCAGGACTGAAATTTACTTACTGAAATTTTTGCATGTACCTTTCAGCCAGAGACGGTGGATGAGCAGCTGTTTCTGACAGCAGCCATGGAGAACCAGCTGCCTGTGCTGGAGAAGTACCTGAGCGATGGAGGAAACCCCGACGCTGCCGACCACGTGAGTGTCTGCCCCTGTGGGTGGAAACATGGCAACAGGTCTCATTAAACCGCGCTGAAATATTAACTCTGCACATTTTATCAAGTTCCAGAGAACAGCTCTGCACAAAGCCTCATTCAAAGGACACGTGGAGGTCATGAAAAGGCTCCTGGAGGCTGGAGCTGACATGGAGAGAAAGGACAAGGTGAGTGTTTTTAAAGATTTCTTTCTTTGTGTCCTCTGCTTCATGCATGCACAAACACACACACACACACACCGCAGTGACAGTTGAGTGTGTGTGTTTTAGCTGGAGGCCACGGCGGTCCACTGGGCCTGCAGAGGAGGCAGTCTGCCCGCCCTGCAGCTTCTCCTAGACCAAGGAGCCAAGTTCACCTGCAGAGACAAGGTCGGTCCACACGCTGAGCTTCGATGAGGCCTGGCTGTACAGTAGAGCACCTGCACGGTCACAGAAAAAGACGTCCAAACATTGGCACCATCTGCTGGTGTTTTTAAAAAAAGACACCAGCGGATAATTCAGCTGCTCAAATGTTGGTTCTTGATTCTTGGATTTTTGTTTCCCGCTCATCGTGGAAACTCTCTTTCCCCTCAGTTGCACAGCTCTCCTCTGCATGTTGCTGTGAGGACAGGACACTGTGAGTGTGCCGAGCATCTCATTCACTGCGGCGCGGACGTCAACGCCAAAGACAGAGTAAGGACAACTGAGACAGCACAGGGCAGGACAGCAACACTGTTAGATTTTCACATGTTAAGTCCTGGTGGAGTTTCGGACTTTAAGCTGCAGGCAAAGGCAGATTTTTATTATTAAGCTGCCAACAAACAGGGTTAATATTAAGATATTCATAATACCAATACTTATATACCAATATACTAAATAAACCTTTTTTTCCCCACCTCACTGAAGGACGGAGACACGCCCATGCATGACGCTGTGAGGATAAACAGATTTAAGATGATCAAGCTGTTGATGATGTACGGGGCCAGTCTCAACACCAAGAACTGTGTAAGTACCGAGCAACGTGACCCCGTTGTATGGAAGTGATCATCAGCCGTGAAACGTGCCCAGAACTTCAGCTGAAAATCCCGTCCGTAACCCAGAGTTCACCTTGCTGTGGATGGGTCTTTACTTTTTGGACGTTCCCAATTTTTGTTCTGGATGATTTGATTGAACTTAAACACGGAGAAGTTTAATTTAGGAGAACTATAATATAAAGATCCTTAAAACTTCACATATGTCCCAGCGTGGAGACAGCCATGACTCACATGTGCTTTTTATGTCCTGTGCAGGATGGAAAAACTCCGCTGGAGACACTGTACTCATGGCAGAATGGAGCCAAGAGCCTCCTGTGTAACTTCAGTGACGAGAAGCCCAACCAGTAAAACCCATCAGATCCCACTGGGAGCAGGAATTCAGCGTGAGATTCAGGCAGACAGTCTGCAGGCTCGTTAGGAAAAGATGTTCGCTCAGCCGGCGCGTTTGTCATTAACTTACCTCCTCACACTTCAGGGATTGGTAGTGACAGCCTGCTGGGTTAATTACACCCAGGTTTTTGCACCGTCCCAGCAGGGAGCGGATCAACAATGTGAAATAACGTGATTATTAGCCCTGATAGGTTCATCGATCGCCAATTATTGCTGGACAATGTCTCAACTGGCAACTTGAGGATGTTATGTCTTTTTCCTTTTCGGATACTTACTTTAAGCTGAGTTGAAGTCAGCGATGTTGCATCAAGCGGATGACTTGTTTATTGATTCATGACGACTGACAGCGATGATTTATTGGGTTTTGATTGATTTATTTCAATACTACACGCTTAATATCTGAGTGGCTGCCTAGAGCTATACTGTAGTTAATTCTAAGTTAATGGTATGTGTAAAATGACTCCGAATCAGTGTGAAAAGTTGGAAAAGAGAGGAGCTGAGCCTCCTTCTGCTGGGACTCAGACAGGATTAAACAGGTTCTTCTGTATTTAAAGATTGAGAGATGAGACAAGACACCGTAAGTCAATCAGTTTGATAGGAGTCACCCTTTACAGATTTACATTGATTCTACAGAGCAGAGTCAGCAGATTCCTAATTGGAAGCTGCGCGAATCATCCTCTGGGAATCGACTGGTCATTTATTGTCTTTGAATTTAGACACTTTCCATTTTCATTTTCCCAGTTGTTTCTACTGATGCTGAGTTGAAGTGTCAGGGTTCCAAACAGCACTGACCAGCCAGCTGTTGGCCCCGTTTGTGTGGTTGGAGTGGAGACACTTTAAGAATGTCTTTTAGAGTTTGTCCTGTGTGCGAGGGACAGGCTGCTGCCAAGTTACAGGTAGTTTGACAAGAGTCCATGTGAATAACATGTCTTTTAATGAACAGTAACCACATTTATTTTTTTGTTGATGAATGTAATTTAATTTATTGATTGTCTGAATAAAAGAGATTTTGAATTTTATCTGGTTTTAATGGGAGACCTGATTTAGACCATGCACCTTGCAGGACAGGGGGGCCCTGAACATTAATGTGTTTAGGATGGAATTTACTGCCAATATGAGACATCACACATAGATAAAAATGGCTACAGGTGGTTTGAAAATGTTTCTAAAATGCGCACTCAGTAAGGACACATTTCACACTGAAGGAAGAATCAGATTTGTCACTATGAGCAGGTTTTTATTTAAACCCATATTTTACCATATGGTGGGTGATATGTCTGAACTGCTCTTATTAAAAAAATGACCATAATTGTCATCGTCATAAAAGCTAACAGCACAATTTTGGCACTAAGTTGATTTTAAAGCGGCCCATAGTGATGACGTTCACTACATCAACTTATAGCTTCTATCAATACATAACTTTTCTCATGCTGTCAGAGTCAGCTGTCTCCCTTTTTGAACCACACTCATACTGTAGTTCCTTCTGCCATGAAGATTTCCGAATGAAGCTCTCTTACACAATACACTATACAATGAAAACATGTAAACTCCATCAAATCCAAACAAAAGTGAGACCTTTTCTGCACTAGGCAGGAACAGGGTCCAACACTGTCCCACAGGTTCTTCCGCTCACTGGTTCGTCATCGCGAGGCCAACATTAAACAAAAAAGGTTTATTTTCCACATCGTATATACGGCACGAACTTCTGCAAAGTAATGTTCTCTGAATAATGGCTGTCTGAAGAACAATATGAAAAGGTGTGCAAGTTAAGGCTGGACAGAAGGACACAGAGAGACACGCTTCGTGAGGACAATCAGCCACAGACCAGGTTAGTTTCACAACAATGCTGAAACTAACCTGGTCCTGGTCCGTGAGGGTCTGAGGGTCTGAGGCCCTGTGCACTGGATCATCCAGCTGTGGGGTCAGAATGGCAGCAACGGTTAGTTCACTGTCTTTGCTGTTACATTTAGATTTATATTGACATGGTGTTGATATGACATAATCTGTAAACAAACTTGAACAAAAAGTTCACCTTTACTCCACTCTCATACTAAACCAAATCGGTCACCTAATACTTAACTACAATACTTATAATTTTATATCGATCCATGAGACGTTATGTTTTCCGAGCACCACTGGGACCCGCAACGCAACACTAAAATGACGCATGCGCAGTTAGTGCTTGAATCCGATTGGTCCGTTTCAAACGCAGAGCGCGACTATGTTGTTGCGTCCAGTTTAACTTTGGTTAGCACTTTAGCACATTAATAACGCTGATATATTTTGTTTTAGTACCGAATGTATTAAATACTACCGCCACGTAAGTATATTTAAATGACATTCAACACAGTAGGACTGCTATGTTGACTTGCTTTAAGGAAGTAGACGGACATTTGTTTATCCATATTGTAAAAATCAGTTGACAGGTGAGGCTGCTGCTAGCCAGCAGAACATGTCCAGCTAACTAGCTTAGCGTCAGTAGTCACTAGCTTGTTGACCAATGTTAATGTTAGTTTCATCAAGAAACGGTCAGTATCATTACAACTAATGAACCCACCTTGAAACAATGCAGAGTCTCGTAAGTCCACGTTGAGTCGACGTTAGCTAATACTCGATGTTTTAAAAGGGAACGACGTGCACCGCAACGCTAAGCTACTTTCCCCCGGAACGTGCGTGTTTTTAAAAGTTTGACTTTTCATTGGCTGCGGGATCGAGTAAACAAACAGCTGATCGAAACGTGTCCGCCGTGAGACTGTCGGTAATCACGGTGCCTGCACCTTAACCCTCAGCTCACGTCGTTGCAGGATGATGGAAGCATCGTTAAACATCAAGACAGATCATGACAGACTGGGACGGTCGGAGGTGAACGACATGAAGGGAAGCCTGTCATCAGAATTTGTCACTCTGCCGGACTCGCAGCTAAACCTGGTAATGACAGCCAACACTGCCAGTGCATTTGAAAATGACATCACCATCCTATGGCACAAATGTAGCTGACATGCAACCTGTCTATAAATAGTTGTCTATATGAGAGTCCCTGTGAGAATATTGCAGTGTTAGTGCTAGTTGAAGACATTTGTCAATCTGATGATTCATATACATCCCATTTACATGTTTACAACGCAAAATTATCTGTCAGTCAGCTTTATCTTTTTCTTGTTTTTTTTGATAAAATGCATTATAAAACTAAAAAGATCACAAATTGCCTTATATTGAGGCAGCTATTTTAATTTTAAAGACTGACCAAGCTTAATATGATATTTCCTCATTACATGATATTCCTCATTGCCTCACACTCAGCTTCTCTAAACCTGGTGTTAAGCAGTTACAGGTATTCCATCAATTACATCACCTAGCTTGATAGTATCTTGCTTTTCAGTTAAGAACTGGAAAGTCAAGCGACACCCTTAAGCATTCCGTCTTATTCCCACAGGTTGTTTTTTTTCCAATCTGTGTGTGATTGCAGACTTTTTAAAGTATGTTTATTTCATATGAACTTTTAACGCACGGTTGCTTCGTACGCTGTTGTCTACATCACTAATCCAGATCTAGCTTTAGCACATGCCAAATAATTGAATCATTGACTTTCCTCTTGTATTTTTGGTTAACCCCTGATGTGTTGTGCAGCCTTCTAACACAGGGGAGAGAGAACACCTTCAGGTCTACCTTCGTGTCCGACCCTTCACTTCAGCAGAGAGCGATAATGGAGAGTCACAGGTAAAAATACAGGGGAAAAAAGTGTTAAAGGCACATTAAATTAAGTAATTCCTAACATATGAAGACTGCCGATTTAGCCAATAAGAAGGCAGCTTGTTAGTTGTCTGAGGTCAGAACTCAGTTTACTCCCAAAACTGGCTTTGCTTACCAGCTCAAACTATCAAAAGTGAAACATGATTAAATTCCTTTGGTAACTTATGGAACACTTCTACAGATCATTTGATTAGATGTAAACAAAAATAGGATAATGCTTTGAAAGATTTTTTTTCTTTTCTCACTCCCTTTCGTTCGTTTTAACAAAGGACTGTGTTGCCATTGAGCCCCCTGACGCTGTTGTCCTGAAGCCTCCCAGTTTGTCCCTCTCAGCGAGGATGAGCAGTGACAGATCACTTCTACAGACTGGACAGCGCTTCCAGTTCTCTCAGGTTGGTCTGTCCTGGCAGATAAAAGTGCCAAAAATGTTTGTTTGAAGAGCTGACACATACATTTTTTTCTTGGTAATTTTTACTTCTCTATTTTAATAACAGAGTTATAAAGAGTTGCTTTCGAATATGTTTTGCCGTGTATATTTTCCACGATTGTCAAAGGGTTGCATGCCCCCCAAAAAAGTACTTTTTTATATGTTGTTTTTTGTTTTATGACTTATTAGCTTTTTCACTTCCTCCAATAGGTGTATGGCCCTAAGACAACACAGAGAGAACTTTTTGAAGGCACAGTGAAAGATTTAGTGAAAGATGTTCTTGAAGGAGGAAACTCGCTGGTTTTTACCTATGGAGTCACTAACGCTGGGAAGACCTACACATTTTTAGGTTTGGCTTACTCTGTCATATATTTAAGATATGTCACCAGGTGGCATTAATGATGTGGTTGGTTGGTGTAAGAATTGGCAGTTTTCTCCCTTATTTGGGTAAATTTCCAGCAATAATCCCTTTTTTACTTCAGGTCCAGATGGTGATGCAGGTATTCTACCAAGGTCTCTTGAAGTAATCTTTAGTAGTATTGGTGAACGAGTTTCAGTGGGACGGCCATCAAACCTCACCGCAGCCAAGAGTTCCTAAGACTCACCAGGGAGCAGCAGGCTGAGGAAATGGCATTCAGGAGCAACCTCTTCAGACAACTTAAGGAGGTAATCTATCTGTCTGAGGCTGCTAAACAAGTTCAACAGAGCAGCAGCACCAGTTTTGGTCCTTCATCAGTGTCCACATTATGCATTCAGGCACATAGCGAACATGTCTGTCATGCTTTTTTCTAATCATTTTTACCTTTTGCCCTCTAGAGTGAGAAGAACAATGCAAGCCTGTTGAACGCCACCAATAAGACTTTCCTCGAAGGCAAGAGTTCTATGTTTTTTAAAACTAGTCTCTTTTGATTTGTTGCTGTTTGGCACTGTGTGACACTGAATTCACCTATGTACTATGGTAATGCAAGAGAGCATGGAATACATTTTCAGCATTCCTCTGCAGTATGTAAGTAATTCTGTCCTTCATAAAAGCGAACAGCAGATTGACTAGTGGATATTTTGTTGCGTGTGTCTGGGTTATATCATGTATGTGATGGCTTCAGTGTTTCTTTGTTGTAGGCTCCTCTATGCTGGGGATGACTGCAGCAGCAGAGGACAAAATCAGCCTGGAAGTGGAACCATACACTAAGTTTTCAGTTTGGGTTTCTTTCTGTGAAATTTACAATGAGAACATTCATGACCTCCTGGAGGTGGTTCCCACCGGGGCCACAAGGAGAACCGCACTGCGCCTGTCACAGGATGTCAAGGGCAACGCCTTTGTCAAAGGTTTGAAGGGTCGGGGGGCATGTGCACTTACCACGATGCTTAGCATTGGCTACAGTTGTTTTTATTTTGTCCAATTTTTATTTTGTTCCCACAAGTTTTTTTTATATGCAGATTTAAACACACATAATTATATGTGCCTATTACTGTAACACATTTTACAAATATTTTTGCAAATGCTTTTATTAATCAATTCTCCTAAATCCTAAAATACAGGCGAGGTTTTGGTTTTACCAGTTAGAACCTTTAGATCTCCTCCCCCCCAAGTCGATATCCTCTTTTTGTGCTTTGCGTTTAGATCTTCGTTGGGTTCCAGTAAATGGTGCAGAGGAGGCTTACAAGGTGATGAAGCTGGGAAAGAGGAACCAGAGCTTCTCCTCCACCAGACTTAACCAGCTCTCCAGCAGGAGGTGAGGATGACGGCCAGCAGCATCTACACTAGGGGTAGCCTACTCTGGTCCTCAAGTGCCACTGATTGTTTGTATTTCAGATATCACTTACTAACCACTGCTGATTACTTGGACTTGTTGTGTTCCGGCTTCTGATTGACTGAACACACCCACTCCAGGTAATTAACGGTGAGCAGGGGACGTATGGATGGAAAACTAACAGGACAGTGTCTCTCTAGGACCAGAGTCAGCTACCCCTGCTCTAAAACATTTTCATATTTCAAAAGCAAAAGAAACAAACAGTGCAGCTAATTCTGAAAAGCCTTAAATTTGGTCTTATTATTAAAAATCCTCAGTCTATGTGCTTTATGTTAACACAAGGTTACTGTCTTTGTTGTCTGTGTGCAGTCACAGTATATTTTCAATTCGCATTTTGAAGATTGAAGATACAGGAACTCCAAGGATTCACACAGTCAGCGAGTAAGTGAGCGTTTAGTTTATATCTAACAGTCATAAATCTCATCTTATAAAACCTAATTAAAGGATAAATTATGAAACATGAATATACATCATATGTTTTGTAGTCCTTATGTCCTGTATGTGGATAAATGTGTTAAATCAGGTTGTGTCTGTGTGACCTGGCTGGCTCCGAGCGATGCGCTAAGACTCACAATAAAGGCGAGCGTCTGAAGGAAGCTGGAAACATCAACACCTCTCTGCTTATCCTGGGAAAATGCATCAATGCACTACGACACAATCAGCAGGCCAAGTGAGACTATTACCTGTTTCATTCTTAGTTTTCAACTGATTTTGAAACCACAGAAATTATATAAAATGAAGGGGCAACTCAAGGAATGTGTAGAAAACAACCGTACAACTCTCCAGCAATTCAGAGGTTGTTTGAAGACAGGCAAATAATTTACTAGGTTTAAAAAAAAACATCCAGCAGGTGAAGCTACAGATATTTTTTTTCTCAGATGTTGATGAAATCTAACCCAGAATGAAAATTACATATTTAGTTTGACTTATCAACTGGGCACACACCCAAATTCAATACATTTCTATAGTATCTTTTTTACATAGGTCTTTGATGTCAGGTGCCTCAGTTTGTGTGTGTCCGCCCCCCCCCCACTTTTGGTTAAAATTGAGTCAAAAGTCAAATCATTCTTAAGCTCGACAGGAATGTAGCAGCAGAGTTCAGATTGTCGACACAATTAATGTTTTTCTGCTCTTTCCTTCAGACTTCTTCAGCATGTTCCCTTCAGGGAAAGCAAGCTGACCCACTACCTTCAGGGCTTTTTCTGTGGTCGAGGCAAAGCCTGTATGATCGTCAACATCAACCAGTGTGCCTCCATGTATGATGAGACTGTCAGTGTCCTCAAATTTTCTGCTGTGGCTCAGAAGGTGTGTACACATTTATATGTAGTCATTTGGCAGATTTTTTTATCCAAAGCAGGTAAAAGGTCAAGTGGAAAACATCAAAGCAAAATGCTATAAGTATGTTCATATGGTGCCTGAGCAGAGTTCAGTTGGAAGGTGTTTTAAATTCACCTGCAGGCTTTTTTAAAGCTATACAGTATATTTGTCAATTTACCATTGTTCATTTCTTGTATAGGAACTGGCCAAATTTCCTAAATACATTCACATGTTCAACAATAAAAAGGACACCGGCTGTTAATGGCTGTAATAATTTTTTTTCCCTTTTGTTCTAGGTTTTGGTTCTTTTCACCAGGCCCCTCCCCATTATTCCTGAGAAGTCTTCCAGTGAAGTGTCCTCCATCAACAATACTGAGAGGAAGACGCTGCAGGGCCGTGGGAGGAGCTCACTGATTGGCTGGGAGAGTAGCCTGGAGGATGTGCAGGTAGGGTGGAGTTTAAACCTTACTTTAATTGGCATGTGTTATTACTTGATAATCATCATATTGTTGCTATTAAAAATGTTTTCTCCAGGAGGATGATAATGATGAGTATGAAGAAGAAAATAGCCTGATGGAAGACACAATGGAACAGACTGGGAATGAGGAAGATAGTGATGAAAATGATAATGAAATTAGTAAAAAGGTGCATGAGGTCAGTCCCTTACATCTTCATTTTAACAAATGTACTAAATAAATGAACTAGTTGCTTATCATGAAAGTTTATAATGACTTTTTGAAGTAAGAAGAGAACGAGCTAAATAACCTTTTCAGAAGGCCTCCTGTTTCCACTAATCTTTATGTGCTGAATTGATCAGCAAGGATAGTAAAAAAGTTGTAAAACAAAATACTTTCATCTGTACTTTTTAGTAGTTGACTATAACCTGCCTGGTTGCTGCAGACAAATATTTATATTAGGATTTATTTCATAAACGTGAGCCTAAAAGCAATTTTTCCCTAAAGCTAGTCGCAGATATTTAACCTATGATGAAAGGTGGTCGTGTTGGTGATTTGAGTGGAGATAAAAAGCCAAATAATAATGAGAAAACATTGTAAGTATTACTGTGCTGCTCAGCATCAAGGATAGCTGTATGTGCATCATGTCTGATTTACCTCTAATTTCTAAACCTTTTAAATCTAATGCTTGATCTAGTCATTTATATGATGTTTGATTTATCTTAATGGCTTCTTGAAAGATTTAATGCCAACGTAGAAACATTTGGGACATTTTGGGAAATAGTTGAAAGCCCTGATATCACTGACATAACAGGAGCTGTTTTAGTTTGAAATTCTATGTATATGTTTCTGTCTTTTGGACCAGCTGCAGGTACAGCTGAAGAAGGAGAGAGCGGAGAGTCTGCTCATGGAGGCACGCATCCGAGACGAGATTAGCAGAGAGTTCTCAGAGCTTTTCTCTGAGATGCAAAATGACTATAAGTAAGATTTTTTTTTCTACTTTATACGTAAGTTCAGGAAAGCATATGCTACATGGCAACATGTTGTGTTATTTCCGTGCACTGTCCGACATTCATGCAGGTACTATGGTTTTCTATGTCTTGGTAAATGCCTGC
The DNA here is from genome assembly GCA_033026295.1 of Channa striata. Lineage (NCBI taxonomy): Eukaryota > Metazoa > Chordata > Actinopteri > Anabantiformes > Channidae > Channa > Channa striata. The sequence continues at coordinate 20,217,730 of CM065184.1, read as the reverse complement.
TTACGTAAGTTTTTATATTACATTCTTACCAAAGTAAGTATACTATATACTGATTTTCACCACAGAATAAAGATACAAAGGTTATGTTGGACTGTAATAATTAATATTTTTGAACTTGAAAGGAAAAAAGGCACACAGATTGACCTTAAACTTTGACTATCAGAGACCTATTTGGTCAAATTGTTAGATTTTGTTTTTGCATGGCCCAAAAATAATGATTTATTACAAGTGCAAAGTTGTCATGCTAAGGCATGTTTGTCTAACTTTAAAATGAAGTTGGTGGTGGACTGAATTTATTTATTTCTTTGAGCCAGACATTAAAATCATAAAACGTTTGTGCACTTGGTTCAGTGAGCGCCTGGCGAGAGAGAGAGAAATCTTGGAGGAGCGAGCAGAAAGGAGGCTGGAGATCTTCAAGAACCTAATAGAGAAAATGGCCAGAGCTCAAACCAGTAAAGACAAAGGAGCCATGGTAACGACCCCTGTGTTTGATCTCACTATGTGTAGTGCACAGTGTCATTTTTTAAAAACACATATTGACTGGTTATACATAGTGCAATGATTTTATTTGCTCGGAGTGTGAAGGGAATGTTTTCATTTCATACAACTACAAAATGGATTTTATCTATTTTTGACATTTATTTTAAATCACCTAGGGACATTTGGCTCTGTACGTAAACAGCTTTTAGATATTGTTCTGGGATGCAGTTAAAACTTGGTCAATCCCCCCAGGGCATCAAACCTGGGTGTTCTGATTGTGAGAATATGCTCACTGATCTCCCTAACTCAGTCTTTGGTGTTTCCATTCTCCCGCAGAACACATCTCTAGACTCCTACTCCTCTGATTTGGCAGGGCTGACGGACGCTGCTGAGGCCGCTCATAAGGAGCTGGAGAGAAACGTGCTGGAACTGTGTGAGCACCAGCAAGTCCAAGAGGAGTTGGCTCACAAACACAATGGTAAGATCCATATGAATTCATTTGCGTCTTAATCTTTCAAAAGGCAAATGTTGGAGGACCATTGGGACTCCTTTCAGTTAAAGTTTGTGTGGTACACAGAAGGTCGTAAAATGTCAAAGGTCCGGCAACACGCATTTACGCAGTCTTAAGGGTGTTTTCTATAAAACCCAGCACAAAAGGATCACTTTTCCCATGCCCACACCGTATAGATCTGTTCACCATCTACATCTCAAATTTCATTTCTAATATATATAATTAATGCAATATATATGAATGTTAATAATAAGCTAATATATGACTTGAAAATGTTGATTGTAAAGTGCCTTTTATAGGCATATATTATGCCACAGATTATCATTCTCAAAGATTGCAAAAAGCAAAACACACTTAAAAAAAAACACCATCACATTTATTCACCAAGTGTACATTTATCATATTAGTATCATATGAGTAAAAACACATTTTTACTGTAAATGTTAAAAACAAAAATGTCTCTTGGTTCATAAAAAGAGTGGAATAGTGTGTCTCCTCTGGCCTGGATGAAATTCTCCTTCTCTGTATTATTTTCTAGGTGGAGTCAGTGGAGCCGACGATGATGAAGAAAAGAGGAAGCTTCTCTTTCAGCTCCAGGAGAAGTCGTCCGACGTTGCCCGTCTGGAGGAACAAGTAGCAGACCTCCAGAGGATGGCAGGGCTGGGCTCCTTGGATCGCTCCCTGCAGGTCGAGCAGGGGAGGTCACGTGAGAGAGAACGACTGCAGGTCAGAACCCAGGGGAAAGAGAGAGCAGCCAAAACTTAGGGGGATCAGCCCCCTGGATAACTCCATTTGTCACTGGAGCCTAATCAGAACCAAAATCAGAATCAGCTTTGTTGGCCAAGTATGCAAACACTTGTTGGAATTTGTTTCAAGATGTTAGTAGGATGTTGAACTATACACAGGATAACAATAGAAATCACAGAGAAATTAGGATGAAATAAAGGTTACAAGAAGCATATCTTCTCTTTAATTATGTTTTTGTAGTTTTTTTTATCTGGAGAAAGGAAAAAATCCACTCATAATTTTTCAGCTTTGTTGATTTATCAGAGTTCACTCACTTCATGTCGCCTGCTCGGTGCAAAATAAACCCGACACCATAGAGCTAATCCTCCCTGCACACACTCTGACAATGAGAGCGCCACTGCCAACTACTGGACTGGATCTGAAATTACACTTTATTCTAGTTCGGCAAAAAAAGCATGTTGCCCAGGGTCACACGCGCCCCCCCTGGCAGCGCACCACACCTCCCCAGGGGGCGGGCCCCACTATTTGAGAAGCACTGGTTTAATGTGTTTTTATTGCTACAAGACAAATGAATTATTGATGACCATCGACCCCTGATGGGAAAAGCCGAAAGAGTAGTAACTTGGTTCACTGAAAAATTGCACAGATGCACTAAGAAGAAAGTGAAATGAGTGAGTAATTACTTTTTTGTAAAATTTGATGAAGTATAATTCAAAACATAATAAGAAATCTGCCTTCCTGTGTGGTAGTTTTGCCAAACGTGTTATTAGTGTATGAAAGTAACTGTGCCAGGATAAGAATTTTTGGTCATATTGCACAGCCCTAGTGTAATAGTAATTATTTCATCAATACATCAGCACAATTTACATTTTCCATAACCTTAACTTTGCTTACCTTCCCTGACACTACACCTGTGCCATACTCAAATTATCCGTTCCAAAAAATTCCCTGTTACAGATTTTCAAGTATTGTGTTTTTTTCTAATTGGTGGCTAGAGAGAGGTGAACTGTTTGAAAGCCTATATCTCTAGATACGTTATTATGTAGCTCAGCCTCAGTTAATAATATAACACTTATCAATTTTGGTTTGCAATGACACTGTCCTCAGCCCTATTAAGTCAATTTGCTTCATCTTAAAAATGTTTAAATAATTTTTCAATACTCTTGTCGTCCAGGAAGCACTAGCTGCCTTTGAAACGGAGAAGAAAGCCAGAGAAGATGCCCTCGCTTCTTTGGAGTACCAGACTATGGCAAAAGAAGAGGCACTGGCCTCCTTAGAGGAGGAAAGGAGAGCAAGGGGAGAGGCTCTTTCCGCACTAGGAGAGCTGAAGCGAAGCACAGAGGAGTTAAAAGCATCCTTGGAAGCAGAGAGAAAAGGCAAAGAGAAAGATGTGGCCACCCTTGATAATGAAAGGAGAGCCATGGAGGATGCTGTTGCAGCCCTTGCAGAAGTGAAGCGAAGCAGAGATGAGGCACTCGCTGCTCTTAGTGAAGAGAGGAGTGGGAAAGAGGAGGCTCAGTCTATTTTGGCGGTGGAGAGGAAGGAGATGAGGAGGCTGGTTGAAGACAGAGAAAAGAGGCAAGATGAGGTCGATGCACTTCAGCAGGAAGTCAGAGAGCTGACTGCCAAAGTGAAAGCCGCAGAGCGTCAGGTAATTCACAGTGTTGGTCACACTTTTGCTGAAATTAAATTGTGCAACACTCAACAGAATGCTGCCTGGAAAACTGCCCAGGTTTCATTTTAGATTGGCTTCTCACAATTTGCAATTCAACTAGTTGGGGATCATGTTCTAGTGCATGAGATATAGTTAAAAATGATATCTGCAAAATGGGTTCAGGGATTTCTTGAAGTAATGACACTATAACTGTTCTATTTTAGTGAACACATTTGCTTTCCTGAATTAGTTTTGAGATAAAAATCATATTTTAGTTTTTGATGTTTCTTACAAGATGAAACAAAGTGGTATTTCTCTAAATTACTACAGGTGACCAGCGAGAATGAAAGAACTCAACAAGCTTTAGTCCAACAACAATCTAACCAGACACAACTAGACAAATACATAAAGGAGATTCAGGAGAAAACATCTGAGATCCACATCCTAAAGCAGGAAGTACAAAGTCTGAAACTGCAGATCTCTGCAGCATCCTCTGACGAAACCGATGATCAACTAAGAGAGGAAGTGTCAGAGCTTAGAAAGAACCTGGCTGATGAAAAGGAGAAATGTGAGAGCAAGCACAGACAAATAGTGGAGTTGCAGCATGAGCTAGAACATGCAAAAGAACAGTTGACACACAAACAGCTGACCTCTAACCAGCAGCTGGAACAGTTTACAGAGAAGCTCAGCCAACAAGAACTGGCTTCAGAAAAGCAAGTTGAAGAGCTGAGAAAGAAGCTTCGAGAGCAAGAAGAGAATTTACAGCAACCGCTGGAGGAGCTCCGATCTAAGCTTGAATGTCAGCAGCAGGTGTTCAAAGAAGAAGTAGAACAGCTAAGAGCAAAACTTGTGGAACAAACCCAGTCCTCTGAAAAACAGATAAAGGAGCTCAGTGAAAAGCTGCGAGAACAAGAAGCCATATCACAGCAGCAACTGGAGGAATTAACGCACAAACTGAGTGAACAAACAGAAATCTCTGACAAGTTATTAGATGATCTGAAGCAAAAGCTCCGTGAGCAGGAGAAAACTACAGACCTGCTAAAGGCTGAGCTACAAAAATCTAGATCCCCTACTCCTGCTGCTGAAGAACTCAAGAACTTAAATTCTGATCCCCACACTGAGGCTGCATCTGTGAGGGTAAAGTTGTCCACTTCTCAAGAAACAGTGGGATCTCAGTGCAAAACTGCAACTCAGCAAGTGTCCGTAGAGACGGAGAGTGTGCTAAAAGAAAAGGACGGGCACATAGAGGGGACGCTGTCAGAGTTTAAAAAAGCGTCAGAACTGGAGAAGAACCTCCTGGAAAAAGAAGCATTGGTGAGATCGTTGCAGAAAAGCCTCAAGGAGACACAGGAGCGACGGGAGGAGGAGGAGAGCCAGGCGATCAAGGAGGCCCGGCAGATGGAGGCGGAGAGGCGCCGGGAGCTGCTGGCTGTGGCTCACGAGGCCATTGCTCACAAGGATGAAGAGCTGGAGCAGAAAGCGGAGGAGATCAGCAGGTAAGCGATCAGCAAGTATGAGGTTGGGAAATTAAAAACCTTTACACAAATTACTGTCAGAATTGACATTGATAATTATTAGAGCCCTCATCACAATAATGAAAGAATATTAGTGAGTATCTTATTTATGGTTTAGCTTTTATTCTACATTTTCTTTGGTCGAGAACATCAACTTAATTCATTAGTCGTAAACCAAAGTTTAGGGATTTTTAGGATCAGCACCTTTTTATTATTATGCAGCTTTACGATTTAAATTTATTTTGCGCAGTAATAATCTAGTCTATGGAAACGGTCTATGAATGATCCTAAATTCCCTCACTGTTTGTGTTTCATGTAGATTTTTTTTCTTACTCTTCTGATCCGCTTGTTATGAGTCATCTTTCTGCACAATTAGCCACATTAAATCACTGTAGTATTTTAAATCTTCAAAGCAATGTGAAGTTCAATCTGGCATATGTAAATATTTTTAGTGCTTTTATTATTCCCGGACCTTTCTCTCTGCGAGTTCCTTGATGAAACCGGTGAAAGTTAATACTACACACAGCAAACAGTACATCACATGCATCATACATACATACATCAGGAAATTTTTTATTCATTTATGAAGGGGAATGCAAACGTAAATAGGCTCTTTTTATTTTTCAATTAATATAATCTATGTTAACAAATATCACAAGGTCATAACTCGTGATCTGGTGTTTTAGAGATATTTAAAAATTGTTAAAGTAAGACCTTGTTCCGTTCGAGCAGAAGGAATGCTGGTGCATCTACATTTAATCAATTCAGCACCAAAATTAATAAAACTATTAACAGAGCACGCAAAGCCCCGTGATTGGTCTCTACTTCAAATACTCCCGTACTTTAGATAATTGCGGTCAAGTTTGTCCGCTCGCTCATAGACACAGTCATTTCACCTTCTGCTTGTTTGGACACACATACAATATATACGGGGGCATTTACGGAAATATGGTATTTGATGTCTATGGCATGTAGACTTGTATATACTGATGTTGTGCAGTCGGGTTGGTCAAAATAGCTGCCGACAGTCGAAGTCTTTTTAAATTCAGTTTCTTATGGAATAAATGAACCGCGAGGAGCAGTCTGTTTCTTTTGACATGGTGAAGCATTTTCATTTCTCTGTTATTTTCCCCTTCATCTCTAATAGTACCACAGAGCTGCCCAAAGAGCTGTAATAATCATTTTTTCATTCTAATAAAGACTGGCACTGGTGCCATTATGCACCACAACCCATTCCATTAAAGCACAGACAGCAGTGTTATTTATTGTCACTCTTACAGACTGAAAGAAAATGCCAATCAGGATGCAGAGAAGGTCAAGAGCCTCAGCCTCGATCTTCAGAGGAAAGAGGAGGACTGTTCAGACTTCAGAGAGAAGATGGCTGACTACAAGAAGCAGATTCAGCAGGTCCAGAAAGAGGTAAGTTTTATTATTATATAACAAAACTATCACTAAACATGTTAAAGTTGTATTTAAGGCTGTGAGTCCACCATATGCTGTTGAAAATGTTTAGCAATAAACATTTTCTTTATCATTTCTTTATCATTCTTCAACTTGCACATTAAAACTTTCTACAAAAAATTAACACAACTCTTTGTAGTTTATAGATTATTTTCAAGCCCAAAACACAATTTCATAATCAAGCTTTGAAAAACAAGAAAAAGATGATCAAGTGTTGGATCATGTCTGTTTATGAAGTGTAAAAATTTGCTCACAACTAAAAGATTGATTTTTCTTTTTTTTACTGAAGATCTCAGCCATGAGAGAAGTGGAAAAGACTTTGAGGCAGAGGCTGGCGGACATGGAGAAAGCCAAGAATCAGCTTCAGTTAGACGTCGCCAACAGAGATAGGACCATCCAGCAGCTGAAAATGGTATTTTTTTCTAATCCTGGAGAGACAGTGTCCTCCAGCAAGCAATCCAACAAATTCACTTCAGATACCTCCACACGGGTAGATTGTGTTATTATGTATAAACCATTTTCCGTGCTCTCATCTGCTCCTGTAGGAACAAACATCTGACACTGTGTCTGACAATCGTCTTCAGCTCTACCAGAAGGCCTGTACAGGTGAATGGTTTGTCTTTATGTTTGGGTGCAAAACTTTGCATCCCCTTAATGTGGAATGTATAAAAGCAAAGGAAGACACAGATTTAATCATCAACAAAATATGTAATGCATGTTCTCATGCAGATAAGTATTACATTATAATTTTTTTTTCAAATGGAATGAAAACTTTAGCGTCAATGTGTGTGTGTTTTTTTTTTTTTTTTTAAATCATTTTAGTTTTTTAAAATAGTATTTAAGAGGATGCAAAACTTAGCCCTAAACCTCAAAATAAAAATTAGAGGATGCTTCAGCATTTAACCTAATTATAAGAGAAGCATTGTGTTTGTGTAGAGAGAGCTGCGTTTGATATCACTTTACAGTCCTGTAAAACATGAATTATTACTGATCGGCTAATTGATTGGTAGCCCATTTAATGTCACAGCCTTAAAAAGTTAAGCCTTCAACAATTTGTTTACTGTACAAGTGTCGGCTGTAACTGGATATTTTGGGGGCTTATGGTAATAAAGATGCACTTTAATTGATTTACAGACCTTGAAGCCAAGGAGCGTGCAATGGAGGATATGCGTTTGGCTCTGACGGAGCAGGAGGAGACACAGGAGCAGATGGAGCAGGTCCTGGACGAGAAACTCAATCTCATCCAGGAGCTTTCCAGTGGTAAGACACAGGATATGCACAGGATTTTGTTTTCTCCTGAAGTGGAATTTCATTGTTTTGAATAAATTAGGGAATTGGCCCATGGACCGCTTTGTGTAATCCTCTTATACTTCTTTAGAGGAACAAGACAGTCCTTGTATTGGAGTAAACAAACTTTTCACAGCAACTGGGTGTTTAAATTGGTCAGTTAAAGCTGTAAAACAATCCCCAACCAAAAACATACTGGAATGAAATCTATGTTTGGTTCAGCTATCAACTGATTAAGTCAAGAGAAACTTCGCTGTAAACTTTTAAAGTCTGAGTGCAGAGATGTAATCACTGTTCTGTGATTTTACTTTTGATTTCTATTTTAGAGGTGGAGAAATTGAAAGGCATATTGCTGCAGCGGGATCTTAGAAACAACATGCCCCATCAAGTCGACAGCCCGCCAGATGAACTCAAACTGGCCAAGGAGGCAGCTTCCCAGACTCAGGAATGCTTGAGAGTAATTAATGTGAACACTTCCCAGTGTTGTTTTAGATAGTGGATCAAGAAATATGTGTTTTCAAATGCAACTGAGAGTGAGAACCAATATAAAGATTACATTTCATTTGGGGTTGATAGATTTGGAAAATACACAGCTCAAAATAATTGAAGGAACACTTTTTAATCAGAGTATAGCATCGGGTCAGTTCAACTTTATCTGGTCGGTAGCAGAGGGGATTGTTAATCTGTTTCAGCCGGTTTGGTGTTAATGAAATTTACAACAGGTGAACTGGAGGGGCAACAATGACAGAACCCCAAACAGCAACAGCTTTACAGGAGGCCTCTGGGGTTTGATCCCTCCTCATCTTTTCTGGATGTTTTTCTCTAGTTTTGCATTTGGGTCGGGTCAGTGTCATTACTGGTAGCATGAGGTGATACCTGGATCCTGCAGAGGTTGTTGCACAGGCAGTCCAACTTCTCCAGGATGGCACACCAATATGTGTCAAGGAATTGATACCATGACCTGCCCCCACGCTCGCCTGACCTAAGTCCATTTGAACACATCTGGGACGTTATGTTTTGGTCTATCGACGTCAGCAGGTTGCACCTCAGACTGTGCAGGAGCTCAGTGATGGTCCAGATCTGGGAGGAGATACCCCAGGACACCATGTCTCGTCCCATTAAAATCGCAAGTGTTTTCGAAGTGTTCCTTTAATTTCTTTGAGCAGTGTATATTATAATGACAATATGTCATTCGATTATAAAAACAGTTGGTTCAAATGTATTTCTACATTACCTGATTTGCATTGCTCACTTGCAGTATTTTCAACAGATCGTACAAGAAAAAAGCAACAGAAAAAAAACATTTTAGACAGACGGCTCACCTTGACCACGTCTTTTTTAATAAGTTTGTCTTGTCAGGGTAGCTTGCTTTCTCTTTCTGCGTGAGGTATGTGGAGCTAGGTTTCTACAGCTTTTGTTCATATAGGCATGTTTTCAATAGAGTTTGTTAGCACCAGTTCCAAATTCAATAATGTGTGAGATAATTCTATACGCGTCTGCTACACAGACCTAATGCCACTTCATTTGTTTTATAGTAAGACAAAAGAATTTGACATAAGACCCAGTTTTTGATCTTGCAATGAAATAAGTACTAACACCAAAAATTAAGCAAAACCAACCCTAGTCATTAGACAATTTAACTCAAATGTATACTTTAACTGAAATCCCTATTTACAGCTGTGTACAGAGAAACACCAGGCAGAACGCAAGAAATGGCTAGAGGAGAAGCTGTCCCTGATCAGCCAAGCGAAAGAAGCCGAAGACAAGAGGAACCAGGAAATGAGGAAGTTTGCCGAAGACCGAGAACGCCACGCTCGACAGCAGAGCCAGTTGGTAAGAAGTGGTTTCATTTGCCACCGTCTTGCCCTGAGTGCCCTGCTGCTGAGTCTCACCCACTGATGAATGTTAAACAAAGTCAGAAACAGAGCTGTCCATTGTACAGAAAATAAACTCTATTCATCTAGACAATCATATTTTATTGCCTTTATGTCTTTTCCTTGTTTTATTGATTACATGCTGACTGGTATGCTATGGGGTCTAATATTTCTGTGTAGACTTGTTTAAACCTTTTTTGACTTTTACTTTATTTAATATTGAATGCTCATTACTCTCTTGTCAGGAGTCCTTATCATCCCAGCTGGCTGAGAAGGATCAGACCATGGAGAAGTGGAGGCAGGAGAGAGACACTCTAGTAGCAGCTTTGGAGATCCAGTTAAAGAAGCTTCTCTCCAGCCAAGCAGAGAAAGACAAACTCCTCCAGGAGCTAGGCCAAAATAAGTCAATGCTGCCACAAGAGGTCAGTACAACCTAAAGATTATCAACTGAGGGTGAGAATGAGAAGCATCGTAACATGTCAGATCTGCTTTAGTCATTCCAAAGACACTGAGGTAATGGGGAGTTGAAAGGTGTTTTAATACACATAACAGTTTCAAAAACCATTAATGTCAGGGAACGTTACTTGCAGTTGTAGCATCTTTAAACTCTTAAAAAGCCTCTTTCTTGTGCATCTTGTCCTTAAGCTTTTAAAAGATTATTCAATGCTCTCTAGCAAAAACTAAAAATAGGGAGCTCGCCTCTTCTCTTTGAAACATCCTTGTATTTTTCACCTCCTTGAACACTCCAGTCAAAGATGTCAGAGCAATTGGCTCCCATCATTTGTCAGGGCAACATGCTGTGGCATTATTAGGGTTTCTCCACAGGTGCAGCTTTGCTGAAAGCTTGAACACGTAGAGAACACCACATCCAGAGTTTTCTGCTTCATTTCATTCAGCATTGATTTTTAATATCATCTATTGGCAGAGCCTCGTGTTGTGCAGTGAAAAGAGAATGGAAAAAAAAACTCTGAACCGTCATTACAGAATTTGTAGAGATGAAGAGCACTGAAACCAACTCTGTAAAAAACACACCAGAAAAATAATTCCTTTCAGTTGGTGTCTCTACCTGTTAGTTCCCATAACTGTCCACAGCACAAGGCAGGGGAAAGATTATTTAGAGTTATGTCAAACGTTCAGCCTTCTGAACTTTGGCTTTGACTGGTTCTCTCTCGGTTTTACTTGGACTCTTTGGCCAATCCAAGAGGCATTGTAGGTGAATCAGCAGTGGTAATGTGCAGACATATTTTATATTTCAGTATTTTACATTTTGCTCTCTCACATTTTGTCCTCACTGAGCTTTGTGTGGCTTTCAAAATTACATAATTTGTGTCATTGTGTCCAGACAGCTTCCCCCAGAATAACTACAGAACAGACAGTGTGAAGGGCAGGCTATAATAATTCATCAAATCAAATTGATGCTGGCCTCAATGTCTGATATGGCTGCGCTGATTCAAAAGCTTGTGTCAGGCAAAAATTGAGGATTGGAGCTAAAATTTATGCAGGCTTGTTTCTGTGTATCAGAAAAGCCAAAAATGATAGGAAGGAAATGTGATAAGTGACAGAGCAGGGAAATATCCAAGTCGTTGTGCTAACCATTCATCAGTGTCATTGAAAGCATTCTTTATATAATTGGTTCGCTGTTTTTTTTTTTTTTCCATTAACATTTACAATTTCAGATAGGATGCTCTTATTGTCTTTAAACCAGACCTACGCACAAAGTCGTATTTGCAATCACAGGTTCAAAAGAGCATTTTATTCCATTCCATGACATGTCACACACTGAGAGGAGAGAGAGGAGAGAGAGGGGAGAGAGGGAGAGAGGGGAGAGAGGGGAGAGAGAGGGGAGAGAGAGGGGAGAGAGAGGGGAGAGAGGGGAGAGAGAGGGGAGAGAGAGGAGAGAGGGGAGAGAGAGGGGAGAGAGAGGAGAGAGAGAGAGGTGTTCTCTTTCTACTCTCTGTAGGAGAGCAGCGCATCAGTGCTAATTAGTGCCGAATCACCAGGACCTATTAGATACTGGGATGGCACCTCCATGCTTCTGGGGAAACCAAAAGTGTTTTGTCCATAATAACATGTTTCAGCATGTCATCAAGAACCAAAAGTCAGTGCTCAATACAACATGGCATCATCAGTGCTAAATATTCATATTCGCATAAGTACATTGTTTAAAAAACATTTCAGTTTTGACTTGATATCGACTCCAACCGACATCTCTCTGACATATCTGTGACAAATCTGAACATTATGAATTTCATAAAATGTGAGTTTCTGCCGGGCTCTTGTTTTACGTTAAAAACTGTGTCTGACATGGGTTCAGACATAATGTATTTTGTGCAATGAAAAGTGTTTGCTGTGCGTGGACTAAATTGTTGTTGATGTGCAACCGAGAAAGGTTAATGTTGGTGCTTTCTAGAAATCCCCTGACATTTTGAAGAGTTGTAATTTTGTTGCTGTGTTTCTTGTTTTTTATTCAATTAAACTACACGTCATCCACGTAAACCCAGTGTTTTGCACAAGGATCATGCTGTTATCAGTAAAATCTGATGCGTTCAAGGTTTGCAGGATAGAACAGGAGCTACCTGCCGTTTCCCAAACAAATGTTCCCTTTTTTATGTTGTCTTTACATTTGTCTGGCTGTGGATATTTCTATCTTTTGTCAGAATACTGTGTTATAATCTTATTTAGTATGGTTTGCTCAAAAGTTGATAATGCTAGTAATAATTTCAGAATCCTTGAATATTACTCACTATTGTTTAAATATGCTGTTGGAATTACAGGTGCTTTAGTCTGATTTTATATGGCATTAATGGTTCAAAACACTGGATGTTATACTTTAGTGAAAGGCATTAACATGAAGCAGAGTGGGGAGAAATGGAGTTGACTGTTTAAATCCTCAGTGTCCGTGAACTTCCTGTTACAGAGCGGTGATGGTGTGGCAGAGCTTAAGTCTGCCTTGTCTGAGAAGGAGGCAGAAATCCTGCAGCTCAAGGAAGAGCTAAGGGCCTTGACAGCCAAAACACAGGTGGGTTTTAAAGGCATCCTCCACACAACACAAGATTTAGTGTCGAATAACTGTTAAACGGTTTATGGTTTCAGCCTTAACCCAGCAGCAATTCACCTCCTAAATATCTGTCTGTCATAAACCAGTGTCATAAACCACTCTTCACCTATTGTGTGAAAATATTTTCATGTTTAAACTCTGAAGGAAGTCTAAGACGACACACAGTTGCGGCTGTGGTTGTGCGGATAGGAAGCAACAGTATAAAATGTTTTGTGTTTATACTATCATTTTTAATTACAGTCTGAAATAAACTGGTCTAAGCACTTAGGACAGAGGTAAGACCCATGGGCCGTGCACGTTTGGTTTTAGTTATTAGCATTTTCTTGTGAAACCACAGACTGTGTTCACTTGGAATTTATTAATTGGAACTTGAGTGCATCCGAACAACTGCAACAAGGATTTCCTAACTAGAGACTCTGACCCGCTACACTACTGGATGTATACGTTTTGTGGATTTAAAAGTCTGACATGTCTGCAACAAAACCTCACTCACTTAAAGGACGGTTTAGCTGTAAAGCTTTGACAAATTGTTGTCAGCTGACTGAAAAATATAGAATGAGCATTAATTAAATAATGCATTCAGTGTGTTTTATAGATATTCATCTAATCATAAATGGTTAACTTGTTTTTTAATTTATTTTTTATTCTGCCTGCTATAGACCAAGAACGATGAGGATCCTCCACTGGGTGGGAAACCCCAGACTGAAGTCATTTCCAGGAAGTCAGGAGGGAAGAAGGTTACCAGAGCTTCGGTCAGCAGTCAGGTCAGCTGAGAGCGATGATGTGAAGATGCTAAAGATTGGTCCGCAGTCAGCTCAAAACATTGGGTTTGCTGACACGTATTGAATATACAACTGCAGCAGTAAAGCGGTCAACACTCTTAATTTTTATTTTTAACTAATATATTTTCAAGTTTAACTTTGCAGTTCTACAAGAACATCAATCCAGCGCTGATAGGATTAGTCAGTCCGGGAGTGTTTTAAATCATGTACTTTTTTACATTTAGCTTGCAATACAATCTTTGGCTGGCTTTGTTTTCAACAAACCTGGCATTTTGAACCTCAATGCCATTTTCTAAACAACAGTCAAACAATTGTGGTTTTGTATGTGATGTTGACTGACCTTGACACCATGTAGAAATGAATAAGCTGTGTGCATCCTCAGACCTTGGTGGATTTCTGTCTTGACCCCTTAACCTCACATTATGATGTGTGTCACCACAGGGCTCTTCTGGCTTTCCATCCGTGCTCGACTCCTCTGAGATTTCCACAGAAAATGGCAAGACGAGCCGCTTCCCCAGCCAGAGCTGGAGATCTCCTTCAGCCCTCTGCAGCCAAATCGCATGGCTCTGCGACGGCAGGGAGAGGAGAACGCAGTCACCGTCAAAATCACTCGCTCTGCACGGAAGAGAAAGAGCGGGGAGATGGAGAAGGTACGAACAAATCTAAACAAATTCATATAAAGTGAGAGATAGTTGACAATTTTTCTTATTAAGCTCATTCAGTCAGTCTTTTGATTTAACTGTATAATTTGTTCATCACGTAATTTTTTTATCCTTCATAAATACATTTCCTATTGTATGGGTGACAACTACAATAAGAGGTGCACATGGTAAAAAGTTGCTTCAGGAACCTAAATCTGTAGGTTTGGTGGTTTTGTAAAAATTAACCCGCAGTAGATAACTGTGCATAACCAGCCACAGCCGCTGTGAATCCCGGTAGTGCAGCATTGTCCTAACAGTTACTTCTGTTCGTTACCAAGTTTTACCAAAGCGTTGTGGTTTGTAAAACTGTTGGCAGTTATTTTGTTCAACTGAAAAACCTGCAGCCATACAAACTTTGGACGTCACCGTGTGCGAAACATGCTTTGCTGTAGGTGACCCACATGGTTCGTCCCCTTCGTCTCCTCCCTGTGTGTGATTGATATGTCGGGCTCACAAGGGAAATGTACTGAGGTAGAGCTAATGCTGCATGATTCAAAGTGGCCCTCAGAGCTGAGATCAGTTTTTCTTATTATTCTTAGACATTTTTTCTAACAAACTGTTTGAAACACTATATTTTCAAGTAGAAACCTTTTTTAAAAAAATGGTTTTCCCTTGTGTTTTAAAAAGCTAAAAATTGTAAATAATACATAGCCCACAAGTAGTTTGATGTCACCTATGCTCTTAAACACCTTGGGACAGGAGACCGCTTTCACAGTGTTCAGACTGTTAGCAATCCATTTCCTCTCACCACACTCCAGCAGTTTTTAAGAACCTTTTTCAGTCCTGCGAGATCCTCATGGGAGTCATACTGGTAAAAATACATTTCTAGTATTACTGCCATAACTGCTGCCAAACAGCAACGTATGCCTCATAAAAAGTATGAAAAACAAAGGCGCTGAATAGTTTCTCATTAATTCAGTGCTTTGTAGTTATGAGCCGAGCCAGCTTTGGCTAACTTTATACTATATGCTTCACTGAATGTGGAAAAAAGCCAGCAGAGCTAGAGGATATCAGAGTTTTTTTTGTAATGTTTCAGACGGCTGCACTAATGCACTTTCATTAGACAATAGCAAAAGCAATTTTGGGTGTTGCTGGCTCCACACCTCCCACTCCCTATGCACAGTGTGTCATGTGGAGAAGTACTCGTTTATGAAACTCTCAGGAAAATCCGAATCTCCTCGCTAATACAAACATGGCAGAAGTTGTCTGAAACCGTGCAAGTGTAAAATTTAACCCTAATGGGTTATTTCAATCTGACCTGGGAGAATAAGTCAAAAGAAAAAAGTTAAAAAACAAGCCCAGACAAGTATTACTCAAGTATTTGCTTAAGTATTCAAGTCTCTAGTACACAGTTACTTTATCTGATCTTTTCAAATTAATCTGAAAGAATTATACTTTAATTATAATCTTGTTACTGGCTTATCTGACCACAATTGGACATAAATCCAGCAGATAAAGACTTTTTTTTTATAAAAGTCTGAGGAACAAAGTTATTCTTGACATAAGATTAGCTTAATCTTCCTTGTGTTTTTACATAATGAAAGAGATGAGCGTTAATGGAACATTTATTTACTGTAACATAAACATACATGGAGGGATCCACATGTTTGAAGCTAAAAGCACAAGGGTGGATCATTTAGGACCATGCCCAAATTGTCAGGTGTGTTTCAAAGTCAACAAGCCGATCTCCTCTGTGCCATGTGAAGTGGATTCCATAGTTGTCATATCGTGAACTGGTTGATCCCACAGATGTTGAGCCAAACCAGTCGCTCACGTGAAAACCAACGTTAGAACAAACCAAATAGGATCCCCGGAGTCAAGGTGCACTGGAGGGTGAGCAACAGAGGCTGTTGCCAGGACAAGTCTAGTTAGAATTTAATTAGATACAAAAGAAAAGCTGCAAATATGTTAATTTGGTTGTTTCAACCAATGCAAGAGAAGTGGGCTAATGCCTCTGTAACATTTCCCTCCCAAGGGCATGAGACACACAAGTATGCTAATACAAGCATGTGTGTGTACACACGCACAGCTGGTGGAGCTCCATGCAAAGTAATAAATAAATGCCTGACCCATATGCAGCATTGTTTAATTCACACGCAGTATATTTGTGAATAAACCAACAGTTTCTTCACATGTACACACATACTCTTGCTAGCCCACTTGTCAGGATCTTTGTGCAGTAATTTGACTTGTGTTCTTGTTAACATTGCAAGTTATATCTCTATATATTTTCTCATCTAAAGCCTTCATGTTCCTCCTCTTTTAAAGAACCAAATCCCTAAACATTGTAGTTGTTCTGAGGGGAAAAGGGGAGGTTAAGGCTGTGTGCATGTATTGGAGGCGGAGGTAGGGTATAATATTTGAGATAGTTTTTGAATATTATTTGAATATTTAAAATGTGTGTCTGCCACAGGTGAAATTAGCCCTTGGGTAAATCTGCTGTGAGGCCTCTTGACTCATTTCATGAGACGTTGTGTTTACTTCACTCGTTGTCCCTTGTTAAATGAACATAAAGCGAAAGTAATACACTACCCACCCACTTTAGAGTGAGAGAGAACAACCTCATCAATCATAGATGCCACTTACAGGGGGAGGTGCACATACTCGCTCTTTAGTACACAAGCATGTCCCCAAGAGGACACGTTAAAGGACCGTCCCACAAAGTCAGACAAGGTTCACGTGTCACATCACCATTCGTCTGTCACGGTCCAGCGGGTCGCAATTTCTAGTTGCACTGTTACAAATTTCTGTAACTCCTCTTGCAGGAATTAATGACAATTTCCCCAAACAGTGTTTTCACGTGTTAAGTATATTATATCACACAGTTTAAAGTCATCTTTGAAATTGTTCTACTTACTGATTTTCTGAGAGCAAACAGCAGATGAAGTACAGGAGACAGTTTGAGCCTCTCTGTCACTGCATCGTAGGTCGTGTAAAGGATCAGTAAATCCTTCTGCTCCATAGTTTGCTAATTAAAACACATTTGCCTGTGTGTTATGTATCCAGCTTATCATTAGTGTGATCTTGGGGTTTTGGCAGCTTGTTGCTCTGGTTGTAAACAAAGAGTTTCCCTTCTGAGGCATAAAGATACTTGCTGGTAATTTGAACTTCTACACACTTGTGTTTTTAAGATTATTACTGGTGACGGAAACATCATGGCAATCTAAACCATCACTAAAGGAAGCCAGTTTTGTACATTATAAACCAGAATAAAGAAGCGACATCAAGATATCAGTCAGACAAACAAAGGGCAGTTCACATGCACTAAGAGGAAATCTGCGTATACATGCAGGACAGCAGTAACCACGTTTTCTGCACCTCTGACTAACTTTGTGTCTGTGTTAGTGTTAGTGTCTCCAACAGAAATCTACCTGGGCAACCAGGTTTCCTTAATCTTCTACCCCGACTGACAGTTAGGAAATCAGCCATTCAGAGAAAGCCGACTTCAGCCTGGTTACTTGCGTCTATGTGAATGTGATAGTTATGTTTTGCTAAATAGCTGTAGTTGAGACTGTGTGTTTTTTGTTCCATGAATATAGCAACAAACGGCTCTCTCAGAGCACAGCACCCCAATTTACATCTACCTTCTACCATGGCAACATATTTAATAGTTACAGTAGCAGCTGGTTTCTCATATAAGCCAACAAAATATGCCATCATTCCTATTGGTTTTGTTATGTAGTTTTTTCCCCTGTTTCTTTATTAACTTCTACTTTTCTTATCATGAAGCTGATGAATGCTGAGTTTGTCTGGGTGCTGGTACCTTAGTTGGTTTTAACCAGTTGTGGCAAGCTAACTCCTAAACTTTGCATACTTCTCATATTTCATGCTGCGGTTTGCCAATGGTGAAGCAAGTTGTCAGGCCATCTTTAACGGCAGGCAGTATCCAACAAAACTTGCAGGTTGTCATCTCGTCACAGTCGAGCCACCTCAGAGAATGATCCACATCCGGCTATTAAACCTAACCGTGTAGACTGCGAGGGTGCTGGTGTTGTTTCTTTACTCATTTTTAACTTCTGTCATTATGCAGCTATGCTAGCGCTGAACGGGTGACACACAGCATGCACTCTCAGTGCCCACATCTGTCGACTCTCAAAGCCTGTTATTTCAGTAGTTTTATCCAAAGAGACACCGTCATTAGATGAACAATGGATTTGTCCACCATAGGTGATAATTCGCACAACCCTTCTCCAAGTACTTTTGAGAGGGAAGGCTTTGTCACCGTGGCAAGCGTATAAATGCAATCTACAACACCTGAAGTCTGTTACTTTAAAAACTTACACAGCTGTTTAAAGTCTGACTTTTTGTGGTGACATACACAAACATCAAAACTAGCATTGGGAGAACAGAGAGATGATAATATATATATCACTAGATGGCACCACATTATCTTTAAAATACAGCTCTTGTTTATGATGATTTTGTTTTTACCTCCACCCCTTATATGGATTAGTATGTCAGAGGTCAGTTTAAGTCCCCTGCCAACTTTGTTCTACACGTAACTGTTGATATAAAATAGAGTTAACGTCACTCCTCCTAACAAGTGAGGTGGTAAATGTAGCTCCACAAGCCGTTCATTGAAGGGCTAAATCATTCTATATTTGATTATAATAAATTAACAACACTGACGTGCACATTAAAGTGAATGAATAGAGCTTGATTGCAGCAGTCAGCTAATGTTGCCTTAGTATTTTTGTAACCTAAAATAACCAAAAGTGTAATTACTGCCTTTATGCAAATGTTCTTGAGCCCCAGTTTTCCCAGATGCATCCGAACTCTGCTGTCGTCTTCATTCTACAGAAAGCAAAAGTCGCTGAATAAAACATGAAGAGGGTTTTGAGATGGCTGAAGAGGGAAAGCTATTTAGAAAGTGAATGGGTCAACTTTGTGATTCAGCAACTTTATCGTTTTCTGATAAAGAATGCTGCTCATGCAGATGTTTTTGTATGGAAATTAGGGGAAGAAGTCTTATAACTACAGCAGGGTATCAGTTGAAATGTTGCAATACCCCTGATAAATAAATATACAAGTTTGAAATACAAATATGATAACTTTATCTGATATGCAATTGAAGGTATGTTTTTGACAAAAGAAATCATAAAAACACTCAAAATCTCATCTTATGCTGGCTAAACAAAAGCTGCTGTTTGAGAACTTCGTCACTGGCATTAACTAAACTATGGTTGCATGTATAAATATATTAAACTAAACTATATTTGACATTCACGAATCTGTACTTGCACACTAAACAGGAAAGGGGCAAAAAGTCCATTCCACAGTTGGTTTCACTGTCTTTTAGAATGTGGCCAGTTTCCTTTCCACCATTTTAAAACACTTTTGTATTAGCTGTGTGAGGATGACAGCCGTGCGTCTGGAACCATGTTGGGCCACTGGGCTCTTTTGACTCGTCGTCTTCAGCTCTGCCGGTATGATCACATGTTCTCTTCTGATACCAGCAGTGGGAGAATTTATACAAGGGCGAGAGCTGTGCGCTGTGCGCTCAAAGTAATTCCACTAATGACTGCCATTCTGCTGACTGAGATCAAGAGAGGAGTGAGACAGAAACAGAGGGGAGGGACGTGTAATGAAAGGCCCACAAAAAGATGTAGGAGTTTGTGTTGGGGAGGGGTTCTCCAGTACATCCAAACTGATGAGGCAGAGTTTATTTTGGGCACGTGCAGCATTTCAGTCAACATTTATGAATATGAATGTACTTTTTTTTTTTTTTTTTTTTTAATTCAGTAGGAAAAGACAGAGATTTGAAAGTGAAGGCCTATGTAAAATGTCTGTGGGTGAAAAGGTATTTTTGTTGTTGTTCTAATGACAGGGGGAGTCTATAAAATTTTTCGCATGTAGACGCTCCAAGTGAAACTCCAAAAAGTGGAATTTAAAGAAATCCAAACATTTTCCCTGCCGTTTTGGGTCGTGGAGTTGGCCAGTCTTTGTGCATACTGTGTTCTCTAACCACTGCTGTGTTTGAAATATCAAGAGTCCAAGGTCACGGGAGTGTCAACACATTAGTGACCCTTTCAGAGAGAGCAGCAGGCCAAAGAAGGAAGGTAAAGTAATGTTTTTTAGGAGCCAAAAAAGGGGATTGGGCTGCAGAATGAGATTTAAAAACAAGATATAAATGGGCCAGGATAAATTGAGCAGAATATATGTCGAAGGCGGTGGAGGCTTCACAGAAATAATAAATTGAGATACTGGTTGCAGGTGGGAAAGGCTAAACTTGGAGGAGGAAAGTTGAAAATATAGAGGAAGAGACGCTGAGGCTGTGGAGTAAAGAGGAGGGAATAAGGAACAGAGCAACAAGGACCGGAAGGATAAAAGTGGCAAGCGAGTCGAGATTTGGGGGTGGGGGGGAGGGAAGTTGGATGCCGAGATGAAAGCGGCGACATTGTGCGCTGGGTGGTTGTTTAGGATCAGAGTGTATAGACAGCAATGGAGGAGGGTAAAAACCGAACGGCAGAGGCTGACAGGGAGCTGACAGCTGCTGCTGAGCAGGATCTAACTGTGCAGCCTGTGCTTAAAGTAAACGCTCATTAACACGGCGTCGCTTTATGTTTTTGCTTTAACACACATTTCGAAACCGGGGAGTGTATCGTTCTGCCGCAAACTCGCTGCCGTATCTTACTGCCAGTGGAGAAATTAAAAACTCTTTATAAAAATGAAAAGAAACCCCACAGGATGCCCTAAATAACTCGTCTATACAGTGGAAACCCAACTAACATGATGCTGCCTGAGCTTTTTCTACAGAGCAGGACTGAAACCAGATCAAAAAGTCTACAGACATGTTGGCTGTTTGTGTCCTTTCACGTATGCACAAAAGTACCGGACATGCCACAAGGTGACACAGTCTATACTTACTGAAACATACCGTCCCCATTCACTGCCTCCCTCCCACGCCAGTTATACAGCCTCTAACAAAGGCTTTTCACTTCCATCACAAAACACCCATAACTGCGTCAAATGAATGTCAAGAGGCCCGTATGAGAAACAATAAAAGTGTGCACTGTAACAGGCGAAGCGTGGATGAATTTTACCTTAACTAGTGTTGTATTTAGGAAACTCTACCTTCATAAGTAGTTCTCTCGGAGTAGTTCAATCCAGTGTGAAAACAGAGTGTGATTATTAGTAACAAAATCAACATTAAAATATTTCAAATTTTTTGGAAAATAGTATTTATGGCAACTGCAAGTAGTCCCAGGATATTTTTAAAGCCCTGCTCTAATAGTCTGATAATGGCTCAGTGTTAGAGCTCAGTTGAACTGGGATGTAGTTCCAGAACACAGAAGATGCACAGATAACTGGACAGGATATTAACTATTAAAAGAATATCACAACTATCCCTGAATACAGCTGAACATGCTCGATTGAGCTGTTTAGCCTGACCAACAGATTCAAATGTTTGACAATCTTGGAAATGTAAAGAAATGCTTTGGTGAAAAAAACATTTTCTAATCTTTGCGATTTGAAATCGTCATGTTACTACTGTTGTTGTATTAATATCAGTGGTAAAAAGGCAGATTTTCCCCCAGTGGCCTGGACAGGAACCACGAGCAATGATTCCCAGTGTTAATACAGCATGTTCGTGAGCAATTGAATGTTTACTGCGTCAGGCTACTTCCACTCACTGATGCTTCAGCGCAGGAGCCTTGCATTAGGTTCAGTATCGGACATTTTATATGATTTGGAATTGACCTGTAGAGCGTATCCTTCATCTCTTCCATCAGTCTGTCTCTCTGCGGGTCTGTCTGTCAGCAGGATCTTGGCCTGTCCTTGATCCGGCTGAGAGTCGGCAGGACAACAGGGAGAGAGCACTTTCACCACTGATTAATGGGCCAGCGCTTAATGGAGACTAGCAGAGGTCAGGGAAAGAGTCGCAGTCAGAGAACGGGCAGGCCGACAATGAGGTCCAAAGAGCTTCCAGCCAGAAATGCAAATTAGTATTTTTTTCACGTCCGTCAACTGTCAACACAACCTGTCAACCTTGCTCAGTTTCCCTTTTTAGCTCCTGTTTAATTGCATATAGTGGTCGAGTATTTGTGGAACCTGACTTTCTCTGTCTGTAGGTTGTGATGCATCAACAATGTGGATGTAAGGGAGGAATAGGAATCAGGATAAAATCCTACCAGTACAGTGACGCAGGCACCCCTGCTGATCAGTCCCAGTTTCCCATCGTCCACAAAACACAACAGTTAAAATGACTAAGATAAGTCTCAACTGGCAGCCAACTTTGGTGGTCTTCTCAAGGAAGCTGATTTCTTATCAGTCAACCACAAACAAGGATTCCCAGACAGTGGGGAAGAGAAAAGGATTCCTCTATTTACATGCACAACCGGAGCTCTAATCGCTTTTCTACAGCATCGTCACAGTGCGTCTGCGTTATGAAAGGCTGCAGGCAGGCCGAGCATCAGGGCGAGAGCTCACCGCGTTTTCAAACCTCTTGAACTGCGTCTTTTCAGTTCGCTCCGTGTACTGCTGTGTCTTTTCTCTCACTTCCTCTTTCTGTGTATTATGTTAAAACTGTCCTGCTCCAACATTTTCTTGCTTGTTTGTTCTGCTGGAGTGCATGGTTGGCATGTTTTTAATCAAGTTCTTTCTTTTCCAAAGTCTTACATTTTTAGGAGGAGCAAGCGGCGAGCAGCACACGAGGTATCTCCTTTTTTCCTTTCAGTAGGCAGCGTCATCTGCATGATTTTCATCCTTCCAAACACCACACTATTCCTCATTAGTCATCATTTTCCACCATTCATCTCACAGTTGTCTCTGCCAGATAAAGCCGTGCTGTGTTACTAAGGTTTTTACTCACTGTGAACACGGTCGGTGTAGAATTTTATACACAGACTTTAGTGCGGCTGCAGCAGAAAGTTAAGCAGGGCCACAACAGACCCATTGACCTGATTCTCCAACGCTTCCCCAAAGAAATGGGAAAAACTCTCCCCCACGAGACACTGACTTTTTGTCCAGCAAATAGTTTTTGTCACCTCTAGTTTATTTACTGCCTAATAGTAGAAGTACAAGTCAAGGTCCATTCATGCTTCCAGGTTTACTGGTGAATTTTTGTTTGTCATATCAGAAGAAATATTACATTTAAAAATACAGAGATGAAATTTGATCTGAAAAATACTGTGATACATACTTTACAGTTGGTAGAGTGAGGATACAATTAAAAATACAATAACTAATTATAAGAAACATTAAGAAACATCACACACTGCAAAAACTGCTGCACAGCGATGGCTGTCTGTCAGCTTGGTGCGTCACAACATTACAGCTTCTTTCTGACAGCACGTCAAAATAATCAGAATAATCATATACAATGCTTCACGTAGCAGCTTGAACACACTAAAAGAGTTAGTTTGCATTTCCATGTACCGTGGTGAGGAAGGCCTTTCTGTATAATTGACCCAAGCAGAATCTGTTTGGTTTAGATTTGTGGTATAATATTTGCAGCATGTTCGTTTAACTGTAAGTAGTTGTAATCACGCTTTGGTTCTGACACGGTCTCCCAGGGAAATTTTTAATTGGTTGGTAGATAGCTGGAAAGATGATGCCTTTATTTTTTCTGTTGACTGGAGAGTATTGTATGAGCCATGGAGACTGAAATCAAGCTCAGAGTGGAGCCGCAGAGTGACCCTCCTGAAAACTCCTCATTCACTTCCTTGTCGAAGGACACTTGAGCGTATAACGTGGGGTTGAGGTGTGAGCTTGTTATTACGGGGTTGCTTGGAGGACCACAGTCTGGCTTTTCGTCTGTAACTGCACTTACAAACATTGTCCAGTTACAGCTGGATCCGCCTGTGCAGTCCGAGTTGAACTCACTGGGTTCAAACCCCTTAAAACTCTTAAACATTCCAGTCTTACTTTGTACTGAAAAAATAAAGTTTCCAAATGATGATGATTGATGGTTATGAACCTCCCCCGCCTTGTTACAGGGTTTTCTAAAAAGGCTCTTATCTTGGAAATGTTCAGACTGGCAGCATTCATGCACTCATTATTGAAAACCTTCTGTGTTCTGCTTTATGATATTGCATAATTACTTTCAAGTGGGAGAGACGAGCCTTCGTCTGTAAAATGCTTATGTTTTCTGAAGTGTTTCCTAGAAATCACATTGAGCCTGATGCATCTGCACAGCACCAACTGCCACTTTAAGTTTATTGCCCATGTTAGAAATGCGGCGTGACTTTTTACCATCTACTTTTCCCTTTTTCTGTATGTAAGCTTTATATAATGTTTTGGATTTCTTTTTCTTACTTATTGTTAGTTGTGCATATCACAAAGTGTTGCCCAATGCTCGATACATGCGTTAGAAGTGCAACTCTTGTTGCTTCTATCGCATCTAACAGTAGATGCTTTTAAACTTTTTGACAGTTGTCTTGTTTCTCATGTAATTATGTCGTCAGAATCAATGGAATAATTCAAGTTTAATTACTACCTCTTAAGTAGAGTGCTCATATTTCATCCATGTGACACCCTGGCAGGGAGTTGCATGGTAAAGTGGGTTCTTATCTGATGAGTTTGACGTCTGTAGGCAGTGACCCAGCAGTGATACGGAGGCCGATCCAGACTCCTGCCGTATTCGGTTTTCCTCAGATAATGGAGTGCTGGCAGGCGGGAACATGTAAACTGGCGCAGCATGAACCCACGGCAGAAAATAAACCACCTCACCTTTTACTCTCTGCCCGTAATAGCTTTCTCTTCTGGTTCCCTTCATGTTGCTCTCTCAACTTTTAGCTTTCTGGCCATTCTCCTCTTTTATTCATTCCTCCAACTCTCCATCCCGCACCCTCGTGTTGTCTGTCCCAGCCGGCTACGTTGTCTGTTCAGTAGATGAGTTTCTAATGATTTATTGACGATAGCGCAGCTTTTCTTTAGAAGAGACATTGGAGCTGCCCAACAAAATGTATCTTTATCTGAATTTTTGAGCTTCTATTATGTTAGCTTTAGTAAGTTTTGTGTCCCCGTTGGGAGTTTTCATTCTGCCACACGTGCCGATGTACTGGCCGGTGCTGTGTAATGGTTCCTTCACTGCAGTACAATCTGTTCTTTGTCCTAACAGTCACAATGACTGTTTTCAGATGAGTCACAGACGGCCCAAAATATTCTCCGCTGTTTTTGCCTTTTACCTTTGTTCTAACCTTTGTCAAATTGCATGCAACTGAGTATTCACGAGTATTTTTCTACATTTCTGGGACTGGTAAAGGTGCATGTGTTTGTGTGTAACTCGTAAAAGAAAAATGGAAATTGTTCTTTTATACGCTCAAAGAAGCAAACCAACTTGCAGAACATCTCTTTGTTGTTTAATATATCTTAATATATATCTCTTAATATATCTTATAATATCGTCTCATGCACACACGCACGTTCTCCACACACTGCAGTTACAGTTTACAGTTTTCTCACACTTTTTCCTCACTCACACACAGCTCCGTCATTTTTTTCGCTTCTGTACATCCCATCTTCAATTTGGCAGCTTTTTGTGACTCAGAATCCTGCTTCTCAAAGTGGGCCATGTCTATGGACTCATTTTACCCCGTCCCTGGCAGCTTTTTTGTGACTCAGAATCGCGTCATTTTACTAACACTTATCCAGGAACTTGTTGTACACACAATAATAAAGCGATATACTGGCAAATCATATCTCCCCCTCTCGTAGATTTTTGACCGTTTCTCTCCCGGTTTCACATGGGCGGTTTTCAGTTGGTCTTTGTCAATGCCGACTCCCACTGTTGGTTTAGGTAAGACATAGAGGAAGCCACACGTGGATCCCTCAGATAAACTGTAGGCAAATTAATAATGTGACATGAAGCCTCACTGGCTTAGAAACCTGACGGTGACCATGTTATCTTATAAGGTCAGACGATCAAAGAACTGAGACTGTAATACAATATTGCAATTCATTAAAAACAAGGTGACTAAGAAAATAAAAGTCACCTTTTTTATTTGTATACAGTAGGTTACAGTGTCTGTCCTTTTATAAAAAAATATATTCCAGGTTCTGCATCTGTTGTTTTTAACTTGTCTGTTTATTCTGAAATAAATCTAGCAAGTGAATACAGTAAACCCAGAAAGTTAGAAGTTATTAATACTGTCAAAAATTCGCACATTTGTAACGTGTAACAGAGGTTTGTTTTAATCCAGACCTGTTTGTACGTAAAGGAAATGTACATGGAAATGCCCCGAATTACTGTTTTTATAGAACCATTTTCCATTTACTCATATGCCATCGTCATCATGTCATTGAGCTCATTAACGGTCAGACTGCACACCGAGGAGAATTGTTGATTAAAATAAATACATGCAAACGAACTGTTATTGATTTTTAAACATTAAAAACCTTTTTATTACTTAGCCAAAGGCCCGTAGTTCAGACCAGGAACTGAAGAAAATGGCCGAGAAACTGAGACTTTTTTGTTGAGTCTTAATGAAAGACTGTGTGAACGCGGCTGACAGCAGTGCTCATCACCGACGTCAGAATCTGGTTTGAAAGTGAAAACTGCATATTAATTGGGTGATTGAGGAACGAAGGCAAACTCTTGTGACTGGTCGCAGTCAAGCTTGTCCACTCGTTAAAGCCCCTCTGGCAGGTAAATAACCCTAAATTGGAGCTGGCTTTCTTTCTGAAAGTCTTTGTAGCTGGTAAAAGTGGAATTGGCTGAGAGCTGAGGCCGGGGGATAAAGTGTGAACGTCTTTCTCCTGGTGTCTAGCCCGAGTACGTGACCAGCTCCATCTTGTCCAGACTGTTCTGTCGTCATGAGACGTTTGTGTTCGCTTTTAGCTCACTGCCTTTTTGTAACCTTTGCTCAGCATCCTCTCACTAAACACTGTGTGCCTTGATAGGAAGAAGTGGAAGCAGTGAAGAAGAGAAACACGAGGACCAAGCTGACGCCAAAGCTGACCCCCCACCAGGAGGAGGTAACAACCACACACACACACGTGTGACCATGTACTTTGTGGCTTTTCAAATGACTAATCAAAATCAGGAATGTGAAATGTCAGAACATGTAAGGTGGGAAAACCCAAAACTGCTTCCCATTATATTATATTATATAAGTATTTTTAAAAATAATCATACATGGAAATTTGGATTTAATACGTTCAGTTTTCTCCTTCAGTGAGGAATCGTGCCTAAAGTGTGCACGGACAATGTCATGTACATCTGTTTGCATGTGGTTGGAACATCCAGGCCATAACGATAAATCAAGGAAAAATGTGAAAGACCCAATTTACGCATTGGAATTCCCTATTTTTCAGACATCATTCAGAGCTGTTCATTTTCAGTTGTTGTTGGGTTCTTTCTTTTTTTGCTCATGGGACAGATTTTAGTTTAGTCCTTTCAACACAAAGAGCCGTTTGTTCCAGTACATGGACAGTGGAGCCTCTTGCATAACTGTGAATGTGTGTTCTGGTTATCTTAGGCATTAAACAAATTCTTCACATTCCTACACTAATAAATATTAGATAAACATGCACAATGTGTTCACGTTACGCATGATGTATTCAGATTTTCATATATGGTCGTAATTACCATGAATGTGTTATATTTCATCACTTAGAGGTCACTGTACTCTGGTGAACACATGACATACACAGGACATGATGTTTATTTTTGCATTTACATATTTTTTCAAATCTAATAATACCACTGTGCACTGGTGTAATATTCTTCACATATTATACTTTTGTTTTTTCATCAACTTAATTTACTTTGCGCTAATACAGCTGTTATTTCATTAGAGATTAAAGTGAATCTAAAATGAATTTATGAAGGGGGATTCAAAATTTTGCATCTGGCCCTAAGCTGCCTTTCTTCAGTATGCTGCTACATGATACATACTGCTACTGCCACATGCTGCTATCGCCGCTTCCAAACACTGGACTCGATAACAGACTAACCGCAGGTCACTGTCATCTGTGATCAGATCGCTTGCCCAGCGGGTCGCCAAGATTCCCAGAGCAGCATCCGAAGCAAAAAGGAAGGAACCCTGCAGAAGATCGGAGACTTCCTGCAGAGCTCCCCCACGCTGCTCGGCACCAAAGGTTAGTGTGTCGCGTGTGACTCGTTCCTGTGGGAAAAGTTGTTTTATGAGGGGAAAATGAGAGGGAGTAGTGGATATAGTGAAACAGACTGTAAACAGACAGAAACACTGTAGCCTAATAAATCTTATTCGTAATGCACATGTCGTACTGTAAGCAAAGGTGTAAGGTCTGAAATACAGAGTAGGGCAGAACTGATCTATGAAATCAAAGCCTGTGGAAACAGTCTTTATTCAAATACATGTTGTAGTAATTAAAAATCTGCTCTCACACACAAACATCATCCTCTGCTTTTTGACACATTGTATTCGTCCACCTCCAGTCTCCAGGAGGCGGTTTTTGAGGAATTTTTACATGCCACAGGTCAAGATCCATGTATAAATCCAACAGAGGACACACAAGGACAAAGCAAACAGCCCCTGCTGGAGTCGTTTGGCAGAGGATAACGCAGGTTTGACCGAGTAATAGAGGGAGGGCGTCCAGCTGGGCCACGGCTGATGGCTTAGAGGAGAAAGTTAAGACGGGGAACATATTGGGCCGAGCCGGAGTCATCTGTGTTTTATCCTCGGGGGCCAGTGGCCAATTAATTGTTGCCCCCCAGGTTCTAACAAGGTTCTGTCATCTGCCGCCATCTGATCCTCCCCCCATTTCTCACTTTTCCTTCTGCTTGCTGTTGCCTCCTCCAGTGTCTCAATCCTTCCTCTCTCATCTTTAATTTATTATTTTACTCCCTCTTCTTCCTTTCATAATCTGTTTTGTCTCCATCACCATTTACTTTCCATTCTCAATGTCAAAGGATGCCAGCTCCTTCCCTTTCTTCTGCTTCCAGTCTGTAGTCCTCCCATCCTAATTCACCTCCTTTTTTGTTCCCGTACCTCGGAACGCTCTTCTTTATTGTTCTGTTTTTAACGTGGTATATTCCAGCCACAAGCTTTGCATTTACAAATGCAAAGGTAAGTGTCATGGGATTAGACCACAACCCCCAGTGTATTGCCTGTGGGTGTGAATTGACTGTTTACCCAGTAATGGTCTTTCTTTACAATGATTACACTGATTAGATGCTTCAGGTTTATTGATGGAAAGATGCTTTGTGAAAGACATACAAAGAATATCTTTAACATGAAATGAATCAGTCAAAGATCCATGTGAAGCGTCTATTCAGTGATTCTCTTTGTCTCCATCTCTGCAGCCAAGAAGATGATGAGTCTGATGAGTGGCAGAGGGGATGCAGATTCAGCAGCTTTCTCTTTGTCCTCGTCATCCCTGAGTCTCAGAGCCAAGAAGAAGAAAAAGAAACTGTACAGGCCTGAAATCTCCTCCCCTATGGACCTGCCGTCACATCCAGTAAGTCTTACACACAAACACGTGCACATTTATTATAGAAGGGGTCTTTATACCTTCCCACAGCAGCCCACAGTGAGGCATCATTGCTTTGGAACCTACAGCTAGGTTGTATTTAGACAAATGGGGGCGTGGAAAGCTGAGCCTCCTTTACATCAGTAGTTTACAACAGATCACAGCTGTCTGTCGTAAACCTCGTGTGAAATTGTCTTTGGTATCATTGAGAGATGTAGCTTTTTGCCTTTTTTGTGGTTCTCAGCTGTTGCATCCGTAACAAGGCAAAGTCATTTCAAAGTAATAAAGTTGTCTATGTCTTGGGGAACAAAAGGTTTATACCAGCAGTATTTGTTGACAACTATAACTTCTTCTCCTGTGGACACACACACACTGACGCTCCGTTAACAGATGAATTACAAGGCAGCAAACTGCCTCTGCTCATGGTTAATGTTCAGAAGTGCCGTTAATTTAGAAAACCACCGTATCCTTGTTTAATCCACTGTGATACTGGACTTTCAGTAGATGTCTCCCTCCTCTGTGCTGCGCCGGCTCTCTCCTGTTGGGTGGTAGATATCACCGGGTTAACACCAGGACTCTGTTGGCTCTTGTTCTTCCATTTTAAGTGACATTGCTGTGAGCGTGAGGTTAACCAAAGTCGATACAATTACACCATTTTAATTGCATGAATCAGGGACTCTGCAAGCACCAAATGAAGTGCTTGGTCTGGTGAAAGGCTGTTCAGTTTGTCCCTGTGTCCCTCTAATTACAACCCTACAGTTGCACACTCTCATTTCTAACGTTCGGTTTGTTTCAGATCATCAACAGAGAGCCGGAGGAAAAAGAGAGCGACCATCTGATCATTAAGAGGCGCCTTCGCTCTAGGACGGCTAAATAATTAACCTTCACACAAGTCGTGTTGCTTAACACTATCCTAAAAATGAAGAGAACCTTTAGCTGCTTAGTAATTCTAGCCCATTATTAAATGGGACAGTTGCTGGAAAGGCAAAGTAATTTTATTTAATCAAATTCAATATTTTATAGTTAAAATAAATTTCAGATCAAAGTAAAGGCACTGTAAGCTAAAAGCCTCCTCTCCTCTCTCTCCTCCCCTCTCCTCCCTCTCCTCCCTCTCCTCTCCTCCCCTCTCCTCCCCTCTCCTCCCTCTCCTCCTCCCCTCTCCTCCCCTCCCTCCCCTCCTCCTCCCTCCCTCCCTCCCCTCCCTCCCCTCCCTCCCCTCCCTCCCTCCCTCCCCTCCTCCCCTCCCCCCCCTCCCCTCCCTCCCCCCTCCCTCCCTCCCTCCCTCCTCCCCTCTCCTCTCCTCCCTCTCCTCTCCTCTCCCTCCTCCTCCCTCCTCTCCTCTCCTCTCCTCCCTCCTCCTCCCTCCCTCCCCTCCCTCTCCTCCTCTCCTCCCTCTCCTCCCCTCTCCTCCCCTCTCCTCCCCTCTCCTCCCTCTCCTCCCTCTCCTCCCTCACTTAATGCACAAACAAAAGTAGAATCAATCTTTTGATCTAACCTGCAAAAAAAAAAAGGTTAATTTGAAGTCTAATTAAACTATAATTTAACCAACTTTTAGCTTTAGAAATTATCTCCCCGGCATTTTCCTTTTATTACGTTATCTATCATCTACTCCAAAACCACATATTCTTAATTTCAGTCAGAACATTTTATACAGTAATGTGCAATTTTTTTATTGAAAAGTCTGGGTTGTGCTGGCGGATGGTTGGTAGTTTTTCCTACTGTTTTGTATGTTCAATAAATATTTAGTTGTTTATGTTATCTTGCAATAAACCACTAACATACTGGTTCATTTCTCAGATAATAAGTCAGAAATCCAGATCCCGGTAGTTACGTTGTGTTCAGCCTCTCGCCACAGCCTCACTAGACTCCTGCTGCACTTTATATGTTTCCAAGAACAAATCTCCGCACAAAATGTGCTTGAACAGCCAGGTTGACTGACCAACAGCTCTTTGTAGGGCGTCTCTGCGTCACTGTGTTCTGTAAAGGTGAGAGAACTTTACCTGTTCTTTTTTACTGTACATGATCTTGTCAAAGGCTACCTTAGTTCAAAGAGTTTGTCTTTTCGTGATATTCATAAATTGTGCACTTTTCTGTTATACCTTCTATTGATCATAGCGGTTGTTCACTTATTAAAATTTACATTTTCTATGTGACTACTTACTGTTGTGACCTTTTTATATCCTGAATATTGGAGTAATTGTGCATGAAAATAATTCAAACTTATTATATTCAATATTCATGTGTATATTTATTGTTGAACTGCTATTAAATATTTCCACACAAAGGTTGATTTACATGTTAAAGAGCCACAGTCGTATGTTTAAAATATTTGTAAATCAGCTATGAAAGCCTGAAGTCAACACTCATCATTCACCTTGTGTATAAAAATCTACATATCAATCACAGAGGAGAACATTACTCTGCTTTCAGGCACTTAAGCTTCGAGAAGCAGTTTTGATATTTGCCAGTAATGACACTTGCTGTGTAAAGGTGGGAGCTGACAGCGAGCCCCCCCGGGGAGGCGGCCTGTTGCTGTGCTGTGTGGGCACAAAAGGAAAAATTCTCTTGCTGAAGAAGTACTTCAGCTCTGCTTCAGATTAGTTTGAGGGAAAAGTGAGCTACGCGTTGATGTGGCTGCTGACAGATGCGTGTCTGTCTCCCACTACAGCGACGTTTCCACGTTTTTCCCTGAGAGCTGCTGTACCAGGGAGGCAGCTGGGAGCTCAGGAGCCTCCACTGGCTTCTTCAGCTATTTACATCATTGTGTGTAAAGTCCCTTTGAAATTCTTACAGGCTAGTAATTACCTTCGCACCTCTGGGAGTCTAAAAACACGACTCTGTGCCGGGTGCTGCACTCTGCTGTTTACATGAAGACGGACAGAGAAGTTCTGCAACTAGGAGCAGTGCAGAACAGGAGCGCGTCTCTGAACTCGCATTTTAGACGCGTGTTCTAATCAGTTTATCTATCAGTAAAAGCGGAAGTTTGCGCTAATGAGAGTGGAGAGGACGTCAGGTCACAGCGCCAAAATGTTCATCTTTGAGTCCAAATGGACGTCGGTGCCAAATAGGAAGACATTCCAAAACAGGAGACACAAAAATGAGAGGGACAAAGGGGACAAACGTTGTCATGGTGACCTCGACCTTTGGCCACCACCGCCCAAGTGGCGTATCCTTTAGTCTCAGTGGGTGCTTGTTTCAAACACCCTCAAGAATGGACAGATGTGGGTTCATAGTGACCTTTGACCTCCGAAATGCTGACCTTTGACTCCAATGTGATACCTCGCCTTTCAGGACACAGTGTGACTTTAGGGAAAAGGGATAAAGTAGAAGAATTGCAGAGAAAGATCTCATTAGCTTGTGCTACAAATTTCTGTCACATTCGAAGAAACTCCCATAAGGCAAAGGTGACACATTATCTGGACAGAGTTGTCCATATAAGTTGATATCAATTACCTGAAACAGCACAAACAAAAAATGGTTGTAATCCAAAGAGAACAATAACCTGGAGATCTATAATTAAATGTTCTAAACAAATAACTTTTTAGAGAATAATGAAAACTTTTCTTATTTTGCTATATTTTCACCCTGACATTTTAGATCAGGTATAATGTGCAGAGACAAAGTGCAAGGCCTCATTATTCTTTACAACATGTGGACACACACACCACCAGGAATAACTGACAGACTGTAAAAAATACCCACACATGAGCTGTTCACTCCGTTGTCTGCTTATGAGTGGAAATTCATTAGAAGTTTAACTTCACACATCACAACAGCTCGTGGAGCGCACACACACACACACACACACACACACGCTTAGCAGGACATTTATGACTGACATAGATTGGATTTAACATAATTTAGCATGTGGATAGTTGAGCCGACTCCACGGCTCATTAGACCTGTCAGTGTGCACAGCAGACGGCATAAACGGAACCACGGGTCGGTGCTGGTTCTCCAAGAGCAGCACGGGCACTGCTACGTGACTGTTACACATGTGGCCGTATATACAGGCCCGATTCTCAAATAGTTTATTAAAATTAGACTTGATCAAAATGTCTATATTTTACAATAACACAATAAGAGCTGACAAAATAACCTCTAATGTGGGATTACAGCTCCCGTCTCTTATCATTGTTTAATTTATGCTGCCTGTGTGGAAACTGTGAGCGTGGCATGTGCGTGAGCAGCTGTAGTGTATGAAAAGGTCTGCGTACAGGTTCGTGCACAGACGTATTTTAGATACATGCTCCCTGCTGCCGTCCTGAACCCAGTGACTTTCCTGTTTGCTGTGGTTACAGATTCCACAGAGCACACGCCTGACCACCGCCCACCTTGCTGAGCTCAAACAGCAAATAGCTTCATCTTCTGCGCGTGTGGTTGCAGGCGAACTCCAGCAAAACCTTTCAAGGTACATAAATAATCCAATTGTGTTGAAGTTTTTTTTTACCTGATGCTTGAATTAGAAGGAAATGTGAGCCCGTTCTCTGCAGACCAAAAGCGTCAGCGTGGACTGATGATTGTGGACTCTGGATATGCACACGCTGTGCTAAAGAAAAAAACACAATCAGTGGAAAATTATAGACGACGGCACATTGTCAGCCGTGCAGAGGCACCACACTGTGGATCTGAATCTGCCTCCCACCTGAGCCTGGTTTAAATGACATCAAATGCTCATCGGGAGTTTTTGAGCAGCTCCTGGGTTTTTAAAGAAACGCAGGGCAGTCGTCTGAATCCGAAGCTGCCTTTCTTTACAGAAGCTTTCAGTGGAGGCTGTAATTTCCAGGCAATTAGATCAAAGAATCAGTGCTGCCTCACAGTAAGCAAATTAGCTTCATTACTGTACTGAACTGTTGCCCTCTTCACAGGAAGACAAGTTGAGCTGTTACATGGCCTGGACGTGGCGTCTTCACTCACAGCACGCGAATGCTTGTTAAATCAGGATTCGTTCTATTTGAGGAAAAGCTACTGTATATGCCCAGTATGTAAAGTGTATATTTATTCAGCGTTAAATGTGGAGGGGGCTCGGCTGTGAAATGAGTGGAGAAGCGACTCACAGTGTTGCTCACGCAGCCGTCAAACTGTGTGTGTTTGTGCTCGTGTCCTGTTCTTATCGGCTGGTTCTGACGTCAGAGACGCTCAGGTCATTTGTCCAAACCCTGACAGTGTTACTAGCTCACGCTGCTCCACCCAGCAGTGAGGTGGCGGGGGGGAAGATTCTGTGTGGGTGTGTTTTGAAAAGGCTCTGCAGACACAGGCTTTCATTCAGTCCAAAAAGCAGCAGGCTTTCATGGTCAAACAAGTGTCCAAAATTGAGAACAATTTCCTTTTCTTCCTCTCTTTCCTCAGCCCTGCAATCTTCTTTCCTCGCTTTGCGTGTTTGTTTTTCTACTCCCCTGTACCATTAGTTTCCTCGGTGCAGCTTGTCAGATTCATCCAACACATTTTTCTAGGCCTGTCAATCTCAGCAATTAATAGCTGGACATATGAATTTCCATCATCGTGTTGCCAGTTGTCATTTGCACACCTAAAAACATCCAACAGAGGCGCATTAGCACTTAGCAGCATCTAGTAATTAGAGTGAACGTTGGATGTTATGTAGTTTGTGGTTGTAGTGGGTCAGAAAACACAGGACTTTCTCACAGAGGACACGGAAGAGTTTGACTCCAGTGTGAAACACGCAGGAAATACAGATTTTTAAAGCAGAGTATTTTACTAACCCGACCAAGCCACCAACCAAGCCACTGTGTGCTCCCAGTTCAAACTTTGTGTTTGTGAGTGTTTAGGGCAAAAATGAGCACGTGAAACTAGTTTTTTTTATTGGCTCCATAGTAAGAGTGGTATCCAGAGTTGTGTGATGCCAGGAGGGATGCAGATTGAGCCGATGCTGCCTTTTCATGGGGCCATGGTGGTATAATGTTCTGGGTCTCCTACCAGTCGAGTGTGCCGGAAGATAAGATGCCCGAACCACCTCAGCTCGTTCCTTTTGTGGCAAAGGAGCAGCGGCTCTAGTCCAAACTAAATCTAAGCCTGATTTAAGCTGTGATTTCATTCTTTCACTCATGACCATAGGTGAGGGTTGGAACGTGCGCTGACTCTTAAAGTGAGAGGCTCTTAGTGGTTTAGCTCCCTCTTATGTAGTGGTTCGGTACAATTTCGGCATTACTGCTGAAGACACAAGTCGACATGAGTCAGACGCACCATATTAGCCTCACTTTGGGACACTGTGATAGTTGACATCACTTCTCTTTTCAACTTGAGGCAGTGACTCATACTATAGAATCTATTTATTCTAATAAGGAAGCAAGTTCCAGGTTCATTATAGAATCTATAGAATTCCCCCCATAAGGTGGTTGGGGGGTTTGGAGCCAAACTAGGGTTTCTCCAGGCAAAGTGGTACCGGTGTAAGGACCAGACCACGTGCTAATCAGAGACCCTTGATAATATACTGTAGTAAATCTGCAGTGGGGCCCCTCCCTCAGAATAGGGAGCCCGGGCCAAACCTCTAGAACCAAAACTGGTCAAGCCTCTGGTTGCCAGACCCTTTGTCCATGGTGCTGCATTGCGCACAGTCCAAAGAAGGAACCTGGAGCCACCACCTGCTGGTACAGGTATCAGAGTTGGGTGCGATGAAAGCCATCTCCACCACTTGTACATGCCACATAAGAACAAACCTGTTCTCACGGGTGTTTACTGTGTGTTCCCGGATCCCCAGATCTCATCGGGGCGAGACACGATCAGACTCAGCAGGAGACGGTTCTAAAACAATGTCACACTGCAGCTGTGACATTGGGGCCTTTAACAGCAGCTCAGGATCAAACCATCAAGCAGAGACCTGTGTTTGCAGACTGCTAGAAGGGAAGGCAACGGGCTTTGTGCATTTGCATGTGCTCTGCCTTCTGTAGTTAAACTGTGATTATTACGCTGTGCATATGTGGCTCAGAAATGGCAGTATTATTCACATTTTCTGCCTCTTTGTCACATCTGTACTGACAGAAATTCCCCTTACTGCCGAGTGCAGACGACATCACTTTATGTGCCCCAGAAAGACTTTAATCCAAAGATCCAAAGACATCATTAGGAGAAAGCAGCGTTATCAGAGTAGAATAGAGCGAGAGAAATATGGAGGGGGTGACAGCCGCAGAGTGAATGGGGTGGAAAAAATCAAATCTGGGAGAGCAGGATGACAGAGAAGTTACAGAACAAAGACTAAACGAGACAAGAGGATGGCGACGTAGGTGAGAATTCAAATAAGGTCGCATCCATCTGCAATGGCAGCTCTCGTTTCAGCTAACCCGGGGGGGGGGGGGCCGTCATGGTGGATGAAGGAGAGGCTGCCGTGATGCCATTTTACCAAACACTTCCCCCACAGCTGGGCCCTTTGTGTGGTTTGAACGGCTCGGTCTTCCTGTTCCACACCAGGACCATGAATGTGTGAGCAGTCCAGCAAACATTTTATTCAGAGATGTTGAATTTATTCCGCTGCCTTCTAAAGGCCAGTTTGACGGCGTTAGACCGAGCTCATTTTTAGAGGTCGGTTGCCCAAATAAGGGATTTCAAATTCGGGTTTGTTCAGAATGGGGAAAAGTGTTAGGAGGTGAAAACTGAAGTTGTTTGTATGATGTTATTGCACCGCAATTCTGAACGTATCTGTACGTCACAGAGGAATGCGTCCAAATGTGCTGGACCAGACATCAAATGGACTTTACTCTGCCTGCGTGAACAGAGCTGGCCACCATCAGGAGAATTCGCAGTGACGACGGGCACATGGACGATGTCTCTGTCTAACTGACACTTATCTGAGGTGCCGTAAACAAAGCAACATTTCTGCAGCTTACTTTTTTGCAGGAGGTTCTTCGTTCTTCACGTTCTACCAAAGTAGCTCGGCAACCCCCCCCCACCAGTACTAGTAGTCTGACGCAAGCCGTTTCATGCTGTGTGCAACATGTGAGCACCTCCAGACGTTTTCTGGAGTTCCTGCCTGTGAAAGAACTGGGGCTTTGCCTTGGGGCTAATATTTGTTCAAGATTTTTCCTGTTCAGATTCTAGAAAAGCTGGAGCAGACTTGGGACCCGGGACTTGAAACTGGTGAGCTAAACTATTAGGACGCTCCGGACAGACGGATGTATGAAGACGGGCAGATTCCCAGCACAAAATCTCGACTAGAAAAAGGTTTCAGAGTTTCGACAGTTTTTTCTCCTCGAAACATTCGAGATTCTGAGCCTGCGATGTGTTTCAGGTTGATCTGTTAATGATCCAAAGAAAAACTGCCTAGTAATCATGAGCAGTGATAACAGCTGTGACTAAAAAGGAGACAGAATCCAAAAAAAGAGACGTCACATCCCACCCACATCAAGCGGAGGGTGTGAGGATGCGGGATAATTAGCTGCCACTGTTGGATCTTCTCTTGTCTGAATACACTGGGCAGGCTGACTCACTCACGGTTTTCAGGCCCCAGGTCGTCCGCTCCTCTTGTCCTGCCCAGTCAAACTCTTATTTTATCCATCTTTGAATCACTAGGTGGGTTTTGCAGCTTACATAATTTCCTGCTTATTTAATAGGTGTACCATCTAAATATAGAACACAATTTGTGTTCTGTTGAATAAGTATTCGGTGTGCATTGTTGGGACATGGAGACGTCTTTACTTGGACTGTGGGGAGTCAGCATTGTGCAAAAGAACAAACAAAGTCCTTTTTAATACCACATTGTTACTTCAAATTATATTCATATAATGGCGTTAATCTCTTGCAAACCTTGCTGCCTTTGTCAACCTTTCTAACTGCCTACGACCATAGACCAGGTGTGTCCAAACTCTGGTCTGCGGGCTCTCCGCGAGCCTGATTTTCTATGGCCCACTGCTTCCTTATTAGAATAAATTAAGATGAATGATTGAATTTCACTTATGTCCCGTCAGCACTGCTCAACATAACTGGAGTGTTTCGTCAAGAACACCACGAGGTGGACCATTCTGCAAATCTGGATATGCTGGTGTTAAAAGGAAGGAGGAAACGCGCCGAAGGTGGAACACATCTGGCCAGGACTTCATTCTCTTTGGAACTTGAACAAGCGTTGCTTGAGATCCAGACACGCTGATCTTCATCTTCACTGTGCGTCACCTGCCGCATTAGTTACTTTAATGACCTGTGTCATAGTCTCTGAAATTCACAAATTATGTTTTATGGGATTTGAGTTTGTGCTTATTTAATGACCCGAATTGGTTTTACGGTAGTTTAGGTCACTACAACAAACCCTGTATGAAATAATAAGTTCTGCTTGGAATTTATTTATAGCTGTAAATATTTCAAATATTAACATTTGTCACTAATTAGACTCAAAACATGGTTGGAGCTGTGCAGTTGGACTTGTCTCGCTTGTTTGACGTGAAGCCAAACACACCCCGGGGTGCGAGAATGGACAGGTCAGCACCCCTGAAGGACAAGGACAAAGCCCACCTAACCGTCCTGTGTGTCCACGTTCAGCTCGAGCACCGTCTCAACATGAACCCAATGTAGATGTCAAGCCGGACGGATTCTGATGTAGAATCAAACATGATTCACGCCGTCTGCGTGGGCGGCATGACTGAGGTTGAACGCTCCCCTCCAGCTCCGCTCTGGTTTTTTCAAAACCCCTGTCAGCTGCAAATGCACAAACGTCAAAGTGTCGACCAGTGTCACGCTGCAGAATAAGGTCACGCTCAGGGGACAGAAGTGTCGTCCACTCGTGTGAGCTGTTGTTTTTCATGCTTTTCACAACAGGACGTCCTCCATTCATGTAGAGTTCTGCATTATTAATGCCCTCAGATTGTAAAATTGGAAGTGAGGGCTTAATATAGGACAGCAGTGAATCCAGATGGACGTGTCTTCCACCATCCAGAGC
This sequence comes from Channa striata, assembly GCA_033026295.1. Taxonomy (NCBI): domain Eukaryota; kingdom Metazoa; phylum Chordata; class Actinopteri; order Anabantiformes; family Channidae; genus Channa; species Channa striata. The sequence goes on along the minus strand of CM065184.1, from coordinate 20,178,388 downwards.
TGTGTGTGTGTGTGTGTGTGTGTGTGTGTGTGTGTGTGTGTGTGTGTGTGTGTTCTGCCTCACAAAGCTTTGAGTGCAGACTCACCAACCACTATTTAAAATGGTTTATTGATGAAATATCTGTGGGTGCCCACGTGCGTCTTGGGCTTTGCTTGTCAAAAATGTTTCTCAAACATTTAAACCCGCTTAAAACCAACCACGACGCACTAAATTGGTTTATTGATAGAGCTTCAGCGCGTATGTGTTCCGACCAGGTATTTAAAGCCGTTAGAGCAGACAAACTGAATTTCAGGGAGAAACAAACACTTGAAGGAGGCTGCGGTTAAAAACCCAAAACCACACATCAGAAAAAACACTTAAACTAAGTCAGTGAGTCACAGGCCTGACGGCAAAACAAAGGATTTGTAACCCATGTTTAGCCTGACATGTGGTTCATCTGACACAAACTGTGGCATTTTGTACGCTGTGTAAAGGCTGATATCTATCGTTTGTCTGATAATCATCATCTGATCTTAAACACAAACATTTTCATTGTACAGTAAAAGCAAACGATTCACCCCTGCACGTTTAAACTGGCTTAATTAAAAGACTCAGTGGAAAGCAAAGCAGAAATAGATCTGGAAGACGCCGCTCTTATCCAGCCGCTAATATGTATGTAGGACAATGATGGACACCGAGCAGCGGATCATCTCTGCCCTTTTCGACTGGTCACCATGAAGATTTAGATCCGTGTAACCTGCAGCTGTGAGAACTTCCATTAATAATTCCATTAATCTTTATCATGTGGAAATACAATAACAAGCTGCAACCCTTTGTTTTTGGTAAAGGAACATGACTTCAGTCAAACTGTAGGTCTTCAGACGCCAAAATGTACCTGTGGCATGAGGGTCATGAGTGTCAGACGCCGTGGTTCCCGTGGCTTCATCCATCTATCGCCTGAAGGGGGGCTGGAGCCGTCACAATACACAAACAGTACGAAGAACTTCCTTCCACGTGCTCCAGCACTTGTTTAGGTGGGTTCTTTTAAGCATGGTGTTGTTTTGACTCTGTGCACGTGAACCACCTCATTGTTGAATCTGTTTTATTATTTTGTTTGCTGCAACTTAATATTTAAGGGTCCATCTCAGTCACATTAGTAACACAACTGAATTATGATTGATGCAGACACTAGCTGAATCAGAAGTGGAAGCAAGCAGCCCCACTTAACAGACAACAGAGAAATTCACCCCCAACCCAGAAATGAGGATGAGCACATGCGTCACTGAAAAATTAATGGTTAAACACAAATATGTGAGTGGTTAGAGATTCATTCTGTGGACTTTAATTGTGCACTTTGAATATATTTGATCTGCAGGTGTTTATCCTGCAGAGTTTAAGGGACAAACGACGACAGCCACAAGTGACGGGGGCCTTTTGTGATGCACCCGTCGTTTCCTGTCCTGCAGAAGGACATCGTGTCTCTGTGATGCCTCCGAAATGAGAGACGGGCCGTCGGCCTGGTTCCAAGCGCACAGATCGCCGTGTGTCAGCTGGAAGTGGTGCATTGTGGGAACTTCACCACCTGTTTCTCGTGGGATTAATTGCAGTTTGTCATTAATAACGGCAGGTGATTGACAGCTGTAGCGTGGGTATATTGGTCTGGTACATTTTATCTGCCTGCGTTTTCAGTCCTGCTCCTGCAACAGATGGGCGACATGAAGCACTTTTTGTTTTTTTTGGTTTTGCCTCTCTGACGGTGGCTGATACATTTTCTAGCAGATAAATATTTGTGTCTCCGCAGACAATTCACTTAAGATCAGGAGGCTGTGAAGTGTGTGAGCCTCTTGATTGATGGAGTTGTCTCTTTTCACTGATCACCGGCTCCAAATGTCTGCAGCTGTTAGATACAAGTCCCATTTCGCCGGGTGAGAGACTCTGGCCGACTGCGTTCAGTTCTAACACAGCAGAGGCAGAGTAAGGGATTAGTTTTTCAGGACCAATCAAGAGCAGCTTAATAATCAGACGTGCTGGATCAGTTGATTTCTGCATACTACCGTTTGATCAGGCAGTTTCAATTATGTCATTTATAAATCACATATTGTCCCGTGGGTTAAATTCTCCTTCTTGGCACAAAGTTATTCTCATTGCGCTTATAGATCCTCTTACTGACTCTGATACAACATCTGCAGCGTTTCAGCCATTAAACTTCACAGTGATCTGCTTATGTCATTGGGATGTTCCTTGTGTTTAGTTGCACGTTTGGTCTTGATGTTGCCACCAGAGGAAAGTTCAGGACTTCACTCCATTATTCATGTTTTATTGATCACCAGTGGCAGCCACTCTGTAACACTTTGAACAACTATAGTCTTATGTTGGACAACCATTATTCTCCCAGTTATTACCTTTGGTTCAGAATCTGGATCTTCTGCATGCAAGTATCTCATGATGAGTTACTGAGTTCATGTGTAAATACATTTTACATTTAAAATCATTTTGTTTTGTTTTTCAGAGATTATAGGAAGATGTTCAAGAGTTCTGTTTTCTGTCCTTTTTAGAATATGAGGAGTGTGAAAAGTTCGGAGCTCGTTCCACCGTGGTGCGTTCACTGAGCTGAAGTGTTTTCCTTGGTGTCTTCTTGTGACGCTGGGACCAGGAGCCGTCGACCCTAGACCTGAAAGATCGAGTCGAGGTAAAATATTTAAGGTCTTTGTCCTGCTGCGTGGACTTTCACTCTGTACACCAACATTTCTGTGAAGGTGGACTAAGCCTTACGTCACATGCTGCTATAAAAAGTTGGTCTTGTTTTCAGAGACTAGTCACTTTTTGGACTGTGAACAGTTTGAGCTTTGTGAACTTTGAGGGTGAAGCGGTTTGTTCAAACCTGCGTGTGGAGTGTGAGCACTGCCCCACATGTACAGAGAATGTGACAGAATGTGAATTAGATGCAAAAGTGTTTCAACCTTGTGTCTTAGAAACATTTTTAAATAATAATTTGTTTCCCCACTTCTCATGTTTAAATTGAAGATGAGTAGAAGCTTTATTCATCCATTCATAGCTGCAAGATGTAAAATATTTTCCGGCCTTGCAGCAGATTTTCAGGATGTGAGGGCTCATCGAAAACCTTCGACTTCACACTGAGGTCTCGTTTGGATCGTGGTGCTGTTGTAGAGAGCAGCTGCTTTTCCCGTTTCCTCGCTGCCTGATACGGTGAAATCTGTTCTGCGTTTGTCTGTGCTCTGTTTTCGGTGCCTCTCACTGCAGATTAGTTTCCTGGTTTGTTAGTTCATGAAATAAAAATTAGCAGCTCATTAACATTTGAAGAGAGCCATTCACTGCTTTTCACTTGACAGATGAATAAAATATGTAATTTGTCTGGGGAGGATAAAAGTTAAATCATGTTTGAGTTTCACTGCGATCGTGGAGAAACAAACACTCTGCGACTTGTCTCCTTGTGCTAGTGACATAAATACATTTATTGATGCAAATCAGTCGAATTTACAGGAGATGGAACTGATAGATTGGCTCAAACATTGCATCTTTGTGTGCGGTGGTGACGGCCTGTCCATCGGGTCACGATCTGGATGTTTGGTTGGGATCCTGCCGGGTGTCTTTGTTTCAGTGCAGAGATCAGCCGTTCAGAGTTTGTGACCTTGTGTCTGCGGATCTGTTTGATTCCTCATTTCCTTCTTTAAGGCCTGTTTTGTGCCAAGCAGACGATAAAATGAGCCTGGAACACGAGCCTCTGTCTTGCCACGCAGACATATGCTTGTGCTTTCCTGCTGTCATTGTTTTTTAAATTCCATCAAAAGTTAATGAAGCGGTACTTTAGTGTTTTTGTGCGTCAGATCTTTTCTTTATCATTTCTTGATTAATTAAAACTCTCTGTTCTTGGTCTGCAGGATGAGCACAGCTCTGTAAATAATGGGCCCAGTGAAATCAGTTGTTCTTTGCCGTGAAAGGATTAGAAGCACAACACATGAGCAAAAACAGTCTGATTTGAAAGCCAAACAAAAAAAAATCCCAATGATCAAGTTTTTATTTGGCAGTTAGCGTAAATTATTTTCAGCTCCTGATGTCGTATGAACCTTCTCGATCTGAACCCAGGCTTTATAGAGTGTGAGTAAGCGGAGTGAGAGCAGAGTTCTAGGAGACGAGCGTCCGTTACAGGTAACACAGCAGTGATGTGAACATGTTCCTCTGTAGTTTCTGCTTTAGAAAGGGAATAAAAATATGTTTATAATATGGAGCTCAGCATCTTTCTCATTTAATAAGTGGTTGTGATCAGTTTGACCTTACGGCATTTACTGTAGCAACTCTGTCTCCTAAAAGTTATGTTTCACTGTTGAGACAAACTCAGTGAGTGTTACTGTCCGTGCAGGACACTGTCCATTATTTACGGGGGTCCGATGATGGGTATTGCATGCTCTAATGTCATTTTATGGCTTTCAAATAAATCTGCAATGCACAAAAAGTTGAAGGGACACGATTTAATGTCGGAATCCCCGTGTGCTCTCGTTCCACCTTCACGTTCGGGGGCTTCTTCCATGTCCACCTGAGTTTCATCAAGAGTGACACTGTGGTTCAGCAGTACTGATGATTGTGTGTCAGAAAGAGAAGAAACGTCTTTTCTCGTTAGACTTGCCTCCGTCATGTGCGACACACACAATTTGTTACCTGCACTAAAGGGAGCAGACTCCAGTTTGCCTTCCTCTTGTGTGTGTTTGTGTCTGTTTGTCAGGCTGACAGCATCCTCCTCATGTGGCTAAAATCTCCAAATCTGTCAACCTGATGTGAGATGTGTCACTGCAACTAAGGTTGTTCCACCCGGTGTGATTCCAGGTCAGGATGGAGGAGGGTTGTGTGATGTTTGAGGGCAGGAAACCACGGAAAAAAGCCAAGGCATGGATATGCCTCAATCGTCACAGAGTCAGATCCTTTTAAAGAGCAGTACATGTAATTATAGTAAAGCCGCAGCTCATATCGCGACCATTAGGAGCTGCAATACTGCAAACCTGTCATTGTACTACGTGTTGACGTTTCTAACACGTGAAGAACACATCACACACAGATTATGAAATGATCTGAGATTAGAAATATCCCACTGCACCAGTCATTTACTTTTCCAAAGAAAGTTTTTGAGAAAGTGAATGTAATGAAAAGGCAGGTTTATTTTTGGATGGAAGAGAAGAGAAAATCCGCCTGTGTTCAGTCACTAATGCGGCTCTAACCGGTTTGATCCTAACTGGAGGTGCAGCGAAGTGACAGCTGCCTGGAGGGAAAGAAAGGACCTGGGTTCTATATGAAAGCATCAGCATGAATATTCTTTGGCTTTGATCGACTAGCATCGGCACTTTACAACATATTCTATAGTTTCAACTGTGAGCCTCTGTAGAGCTTGTCCAAACGTGTCAGCAGCAGGGAAACACGAACGGTGGCGTGTGAAAGCATCAGCGCCTCTCGCTGATTGGTCGACAGCTCTCCCACACACACTGCGCTGTCTGATCCGCTCTGCAGCATCCAGCCATGTCTGCTTAGGAAACGTAACTAGTCAGCTGAGATTGGCAGCTGGAAATCATTTGGCCTGAAGAGCAGCCAGATTTTGGAGGCCGTCCCGATCTGGGATTTGTGCCATTACAGAAGATCAGCTTTTATCCGGAACTGTTCCATTCAGTTTCTGTGCTGCTGTGGACCAGCCGGTCTACGGGATCGCCGTGATGGCTGCCAAGCATCACTGGCTTTGTGCGCTGCTGCAGCTGAAAATTAAACCTGGAAGAAACAGGATGAGCTGCTGCTGGGGGGCTGCACGACGTCCCGCGGCCCCCTTCTCTGATCCTCTGTGAAACGGTCGACGGAGCCAGTAATCACCTACCAATAACTCCTACAGTTAATTGAAGTAAATCCACGGGCTCCTCGCTCGTATTTGGTTCAAATTTCTCCTGACGGACAATGACGGAACTCCAGCGTCTTCAGCCGTCTGTCGACAGATGTTCGGATTCTGACCTGGAGACTAGTTACAGATGTGGTGATACTCCCTTAACATACTGAGCTCTGGCTGCGTTCCTCCCTTTACTTTGCCCTTGGATTGCGAGGAGTTGAGTTTTCCTTTTGTAGACGTTGAAAGCGTTTGCGGGTTGTGATTTATCGGAATGTCGTCTTTGCTTGGTTGTGTGAACAGCTGAACTGTTTCACACGGAGGAACGTTTACTTGTGATGTCGACGACGCCACAGCTGCCATGAAAGGTGCTCGCCTGAACCGCTGGGGGCAACGTGAAGTTTTCTTCAAAGCCTTGAAGCTTGTGCTGCGGCTGGTTTTAGCCGTGTCTCGTTAATAGGAAGCGTCTTGCCTTCAGTAATACTTGTGGTTTGGGAATTAGACGTGACATGCACTTGAGTTGGAGACCTTGGAGCTGTGCTGCAGAATTAGAAATTAGGAAATTAACTTGTAATTTTCACCACATCCTGCTCCTTGTTTTAGTGATTGGTTGATTTTAACCTTATCGCGTCTTTTATTTGCCTTTGTCTTACTTTACTGTATTGTTGTTTTATAGTCATGTGACCGACATTCTTTAACTTGCGGCTTCACAGCTTCGTCACTATTTTATTGCAACCGGTCTTTTACCTGGTTAATTAAAGAGGTTCAAACACCACGGACAAAAGACTACAGACTACCAGATGTTTTAGTCTGATACCGTGGCCACCGCTAACGGTATAATCCTCTAATTAAATTCTCGCCTGGACTTGGTGAACAGATACGGTGACACGCTGATAACCAAACAGCCGAGCTCTCCGGTGAAGACGCATGAAAAAGTGTGTGTTGTTGCCGCAGCTCCATAAAAAGCTGCTCCTGCTTCACAGCTGCACCTCACAGCAACAACCGCTTCATTCCACAGTGTCACGCAACACACTGTGAAATTTCCAGGGGGGTAATTTGTCATACCGGCCTCCAGCCTGATGCTCTAAGGCTGTTGTGTTGTCTGGTTTCATATTGTGTTGAGTAGAAAAGCATGAACTCATGGAAACACCCTCCTGTCATGAGGGGCACTGCATGAGCCATAATCTGAGAAAAATGTCCAGCATCCATTTTCCATGAGTGCACAGTGGACGGCTCCACAGCTGAGCCTCCTTTTGAACAACAAAAGCAGGACAGACGGACTGAGACCCCAAGCGATGGCTCCCGGGAGAGACTCTCCAGCATCTGGGGCCACAGTTTGAGGGTCAGCTGGGGTCAAAACGTGATGCTGCACAAGAAACCCAGGACTCATCGAGCCAATCTGTCGCCCTGTTGGGGAGGAGAGAGGTTCAGAGAGGGTGCACACGGTCTGATCCAGGTCTAACTCAGGATGAGGGTTTCAATGGACCTGCCGGCACCCTGCCACTGAGCCTTGCCTCAAATAAAGCTGTTAACATTAAAGAATCATAAAGAACTGAACGTCTGCTCAGGTTCACCCCAACACGTGAGAATGTGGGTTCACGCTAACATGAGCAGAGAGGCAACAGTTCATTCCCTGAGACTCAGTTGATCACAGTTGATCATCATATTAAACTTGAATGAACAGTCTGATCCGTCAAACTGTCGGTTCAGTTTTTTCCAATCAGTTTCTCCATGAGTCGCAGTGGACGTTTGTGTCAGATATTGAGAAATGATCTCCAGATGTTCTGAGATGCTGCAGGTGTGAAGCCACATTTACTGTACCTTTTGAACTTTGACCCCCAGAGGCTAGAGTGTGAGTCATTGTGTTGAAGGATCAGACAGACGCTGCCTCAGTCCACAGCTGTGCCCATAGATGGAAAAGTCATGGTGCTTCTCTCCTGCATCGTCTGCATTATACTGAACGTTCCTGCTTCGCTGCCACGTCTGCATGTGTTTCACCCTGGAACTGAGCAGGGATTAGATATAAACTCTCTGCTAATATATGTGGAGCGTGTGGTAATAGGATGTTTACCATTGGAATTCGAGGCTTTGTGTTGGCTCCATAGGAAACCTACGTTTTCGAGTTCAGATAATGAACCACACGAGCACAAAGTTTCATGCCAGTTCAAAACAAGCTGGCCTCTACGTGCGTGCTCAGGATGACCCAAGGCTGCTAATTTCACAAGTTTAAAGACTATGAGGAAATATTTTCAGTTCAGCAGCAGAGCGAGAACCTGGGAGAGTGAGGACAGGTTTGCAGCCTGAACAGAGGGGTCGTGAACACGTAGCGTTTCTGGAGCCACCAGGCCGAAGATCTTTTACTGCTTTTGTTCAGCTCTTCTCGGGTAATCTGACAGTACGTGATCCCCGTCCCTCTTGTTGGATAGCGGTTGCTGCATCCTGCAACAAAGTGCCAGAAATGCAATGTGGCCTCAAACCTGGAGCAGCATATTTTTGTGTGAATTGTTGGATCCACGATAAGCGTCTCTCAGTGCACATGCTGCAGGACTCTGTCATAGAGTTTGAATGGATGGGGCGCCTGCAGCCCTCCTCTAGTTTGCCAGACGATAATAGATGCTGGTGGTTTTGCTGGAACGTATGTAACGAACATTTGCAGCGTTTTAGTTTATGTTGACTTTGCTCTTTAGTCTTATGAGAGCGGAATCATATCTCAAATCGTTAGGAACCCTTGTTTTGTCGAGGACCGACCTCAGGCTGTTCTACTTTGTTTAGCGATGTTTCCGCCAGCGCAGATTATTGTCACCGTGCAGGAAATAAACAGGACAATGAAACTAGGCTGCATTAGTGCAGCTTTAGTTCATACGTTTTCCAGTTTCCAGCAACCCACCTAACATGGTAGTTGTAGGCTAGTTTTGGCACGTTTGCATGTTCCACGTCTGTTTGACTAGGAAAAGCCCCAAAAACCATCAAATACTTCTGCACACTGTCAAATTACTCGTGTTTCTGTTTGTGCACATGGAGAATAAACACCTTCTACGTGGCTGCGTTTCCACGGGGTCAAAGCCATTAATTAAAAACTTTCTTCATGTTTGGGTGAATGGGAGGTGAAAACTTCAGCCACGCTCGTTATCTCAAACCTACACCGAACCCGGCTGGAACCTTTTAATTACAATGTTCTGGCACGTGACTCTCTCTCTTCCTGTCGCCTTCCTCGGTCTCGTCGTTCCGTTTATTGGCTCTGTCTGGGAGCCACGGCGGCGTAAGCACCACGCGGGTAATTAGACAAACGCAGCCCAGAAGAGTGCACAGGCCACTGGTCACCCTCATCACAGCTGTGATGAACAACAAAACCAACCGTAGGTTTTCACTCCTTTTTTTTTTTCTTGATTATTAACGACACATCTCTGTGTCTATCTAGACTGGAAACGTCACAAGTTTTAGAAATGAGGCACATTTTATTCGGATCGCATTAATCATACAGCAGGCACAACATCTTCCTGCGGCGCCCCTCCCCACCATCTCCGACTCTGAACCAAAGTCATCTATCAGCTGTCACGGTGGTCTCCTGAGGCCGAATTCAAACGTCCCCCTCTTTGTCACATCCACAATCCATTTGTTCATGTCAGTTTTAAGGTGGATACACCCACTCGCTCCTCAGGCGCTCAAAGAGTGAGTACATGCAGAACGAATTAGGGCCTGGCGTCCGTCTAATGTGAGTCACAGTGTGCGCTGCTGCTGTATGTAAATGACGCCTCTACCTGAATTCCATTAAGAATATTTCCTCTTGCATAATCTTACTGTATGACTAATGATGCAGTTTTATCCCAGGTTCATATTTGAGATTCTGGATGAGTTTGAACTTTGTCTCCACTCTCAAAGTAAACACGAATACATTTGTTCGGTGGCCCTGAGAGCTCACGGCGCTGCAAACGGACAAAACACAAGCAACAAAGAAACCAAAACCCAACTTTATTCAAATGAATTTGTTAAAAAAAGAAATGCCCTGCGAAAAGCCCCAACGCAAAGCAAATGGCTCCAGGAGCAACTAAGAAGACGCATTTACAAGTGTAAAGGTCCGTCCCCCAGAACTGTTGTAGCAGTGTTTCCAGGGGACACTCAGAAGTGACGGACATTTAGGAGGCTGTAGCTCTGCTGGTTAGGCAGTCAGTGGTTCGATTCCCAGTCCCTCCTCGGTACGTGTCAAAGGTCCCTGGGCAAGACGGGGAAACACTTGCTCCAGATGAGCAACTTGCATCCGTGTGTGTGAAAGGGTGAATTCACATTTCAGTGGCTTGTTTGCATACATACTAAATACAGGATCTAGTTTATAATTATGAAGGTACGTTCGTGTAAGACGCTGCTGTGGGAGCGATATTATGGGTCTTTTAATCGGCAGGCGCCAGTTAGGGCTAAAATGGGAGCGATGTAATTGTAATTGAGGCACTGTCAGTGACGCGCGGTCGGGATCATAAACTGCGTTTAATCAGCTCCTCTATGGAAAATTGCTTCCACACAGCAAACAGAGAAAACATGTCGACTGAGAGAGTTTCTTTAGTCTCAATCCATCAGGTCTGCGGCACCTCCTCGAAAAAATGTTTTCATCTGAATCACAAAGTATCACATTGTGTTTTTCTGCCTGAACAACATAATAGCAGGACCTTCAGTTGCTTTTCTTCGTGTGCGCGTTAGTCATCATCACATAACTCCAGTCCCAGCGTGGACGGAGGTTCTGTTGTACAATCGTCGTCCAAGTTCATGTCCACTTTGATTAAACCCTGGACATAATTAGTGACTGTTTTCTGTAAATGTCATAATCAGCAGCATGTGATTCAAATAAAATAGAATAAATGATAAAACTAATAAACCACAAAGACTACTTTACTAAATAATCATCTATTTGCAGAGAAGGGACGACATAAATGGAATAAATCAACTGATGGCACCATCATGATCAACGAATCACTATAATAATAGTCTCAGGCAGGTTCTATGGCAAACCTTGGTTTGACTGGAAGTAAACTCTGCCCCGGACCGAGGGGACTTTTCTGTCCGGAGTTAAGCCTCCTGGGCTGGACGTGAATCCCACCTGTTTTACGGTGGCCCCTGACCCTGTCTTTGAGCATCCAGAGCCTTTCATCAACGGGGTTTCCTGGGGGTTAGTGCAGAGCTTTGGCTGAAGCCTCTGACCAGATCCGTTTAACTTCTGCTTCTGTCAGAGAATTAACGGTGGTTCCCAACAGTCTGGGGATCCATTACAATTTTGCTCATTCATTGTCACGAGGCCAGGCTAACGTCCTTCACTAAACTGTTACTGGTCCAGTGGAAGGTTTGTCAAGGGAAACAAGGTTCTATGTTAAGACAAATCTCCTGTGAAAAGTGGGGAGGGATGAGATTGGACTTGAGTCCTCAGTGTTTCTTTCAGAGCGAGATAAGACTGAGACAGCGTTGGAGGGACGAAGGGAACAAAACGTCTGACTTTTTAGTTCAGGCTCGGAGTCACTGAGTCCACGTGAGTGAGAGCAGAGCTGATGTTCACTGTGTGAAGGGGGAGTCATGGGAGATTCCAGTGCTCGAGGGCCGTGGGGCGTAGAGGCGCTGAGGCTGCTGCGGCACAGGTCTAAGACGTTCCTCTGCTTATGCTAAAGGGATAAGAAGTATATGTGAGATTCGTGTTAAAAAAAGGAATTTGTAATGACTGCGACAGAACCAAGGCTGTTATTTCGACAGTTAGTGTTATGTGCGGTTCAGTTCGTAGCTGATCTCCTGGATGAGGTGTGTTCTGTCAGTCACGAGCTGGAAGGTACCGTCTCTCAGGTACAGTTGGAAACGGCAGGCCGGTGGCTTTTCCTGGGTAAGTCTTTCAGACTGATGGACTTGGCAGGAAATACTTTCCCACTGGTCAGGTTGATTTTACGTCACCTGAATGAATTTATTATGAGTTTCTTTAGGTTTAATCTGAGGGTCTGAAAAAGAGCAGACACTTTTTCACTAGTATAATGGGTTATGAAAATCCTGAACAGTTATACACGGGCTCCAGCCGGAGCAAACAAACTGTTAAAGAGCTGATTACATGCTGGTGCCTCATTAGTAGGACTATCACTGTAATAATGATGCTGATAATAATACCACATTTAGCCAGAGTCGGAGGTCAGTAATTTACACGTTTATTATCCTCATACTGGCAAAAGACTGTAACATGCCGCCTCCCAGTTATTAAAGTCAAACTTAGAAATGAAAACGCCGCCCACTCCCACGCTCCTTTCTTTGCCTTTGTCTGTGCGTCAGACTGTGACCTTCATCAGGAGCAGTTAACCAGCTCTTATTATGCTTCATATTGCAGCTCAGTGCATTGAAGAGCTCAGTTGGGTACACAGTGTGCCGGGGTAAGAGCCAGAAAACTGTGTCCTATTTATGAATCCAAATCATTTTTGGATTGAAACGAGTTGGAATAAAATGGATGTGTGAGGTTTCCACCCCTCGTGCTTTTGATAAAATGTGGAGGTACTTCCATAATGCCTGTGTGCCGCTGTGGCTTCACAATTTAAATGCACAACCTTTAGTTCTTCCTGTTATTGCTTCTTCCCTCAGTGACTGAATCTCCAGCTCATTTCTTTTTTGACTGTTGTTTTATGAAACCGTTTAGAATAAAAACGTGCTGAGGAGCTGACAGCGGTTCTGTTAACAGGGGCCGTTCAACAAAGACCAAATGATTAATTAGAAGTTATCAAGTAAACAAAGGGAATTTAGACTGATGCTCACTCCCGCCTCCTTAACCCACGGCCACTCTTCAGGAATTCATGTAAACTGCATGTTTATGCCACTTTTCATAATTAGTACATATAATTAAATGCTCTATCGTGTGTGTGTGTGTGTGTGTGTGTGTGTGTGTGTCTGCACATCTGCCGATAAGCTGAGAGTCTGCAGTGGTTGATGCCACTCGTGCTGATCACACGTGTCGCTGATGAAGAGATCTGAGGCGGGATACAGTGCGACGGGCTGATTGCTGAGCCTCGGAATCCAAGTCCTACTTAAATCTCAGGTTAGAGAGCAGCATAATTGCATCTGGGAGGGTCGGAGCCTATGCACTTCAAAGCATGAAAGCTGTAATTGCTCAGAGAGGGAAAATGATCTTGACACGATATTTTTCCGCCTAATTAAACGTCTCCGAAGGAAATCTGTGTTACCTGAACAAGTCTTTATTCTTCATCCACGTTAGCTCTGATTGCTGACACTCAAAGGGAAGTTGACTTGGTGTTGATGCTGACTAGTGAAGCAGCCATTTAAAGCCACATGTACCTTATTTTTCAAATATATATTTTTGCAGAAGTATGTTCCAAAATCTCAGCCAGTGTAAGAAAGCCGTCACAGAACAGACAAACACTTTGAGCATCAGGGCCATAATTATGTCTTGGTAGGTCGACGACTGCACCCTGGTTTTAGGAAGACGTGAAATCTGTAACCTCGCAGACACCACAGTGACATTCGATGATGCACTGTAAGTCTTTGCATGGAGGAGGGACAGGCGGACGGGTGGGAGACAGCAGTTTGTGTCCCATTTGATGTCATTACTCGTGGTTTACTCCTCGTTTTTTCCTTCGTTTTCTGCTGAAACCAAACCGCATTGTGGTGGTTAATAATGTAGCGTGACTTCCATCCATCCATTATCTGTATTTTGGGTTGCAGGGGGCTGAGGCTCATTCCAGCTCCAACAGCGTGAGAGAGACACACACAGACAGACAATCATTTACACCTACGGGTGTTTTGCAGCTAGTCAACTCCAGCAGCCGACTGTAGCTGGCTGTGCTGGGTGAAGCAGAGCGTAGCAGAGCAGAGGGGTGGGAGGGCTGGGTGTCATGGCACTAGCCTACTTAAACCTCAAAGTTAGATAATAATGAGCTAAATTCTGCAGGTGCGTTTGACTCATTTTACATGGTTGCACAAAACAAACACCACAGTCAGTCCGAAACTCAACTTTGCTCGGCACAAAACTTCCAGGAGTCGGTATTTTGATTTCCTGCAGCCAATAAGTTGAAGTCAAGTCACGCTGTTTCTTATTCCCGTCTAGGAAACCAAATAACCCAACATAATGAAATGAGTCCAGATTACCCACGAGGTTCAAGAATCAGAACCCAGAAGAGCCTCAGTCGACACTTTCCGTCTCTGTTCCTCTGCAGTCTCCCCTCTTGTCGTCTCAGGGTCCAGTTGTTTCTGAGACCTGCTGCTGCTCTGATGAGGGTAATCCATCACAGTGTGTGGGGAGACGGCTCCTCTTTCTGTGCATTCACAATCACATGGCTGCGTTCTGCAAAGTATGGCTCTGAAGACAAATGCGCGAATGTCCGCAGAGAGGAAAACGGTGAATTAAAACATCAACAGCTCTTAGTTAATGCACGCAAGAGCTCCATGAAGGCAAGAGGAATGTCGTGATATCACGTTCTTACGCGCCGGGCACACATTCGTTTTCAACGACAACCTGCGAATTCTTTGAACTTTGAGGAGGTAACGTCTTCGCCTTCGGGCCTGTGTGCTGCTTTATTGTATCGGCCCTTTGACGTACCGTGGTCGTGCACCAATTAAGTCAGAGTCCTTTATTAATGGCCCTTGAACTTTTGCTATTAAATATGTAGTTAGTGTAAATTATGGCTGCTCCAGCACAGTCCAAACCTTTACGCTGAGTCTGAAACCCATTTCAGTCGAGTTATGGAGGAGAAGTTGTCAGCAACTTCTCCTCCATAACTCGACTGAAATGGCTTTTAGAGTTGCCTCGTCCTAATGCGCTTGGAACCAGTTCAAACTAAAACTATTATTTTGAAATAACAGGGCCTCAGGGAATGGAACGGCCATTTCTTTATCTGAATCGGTCTCGGGATGTTTCTGCAGCTGAGGAGGTTCAGAGGTTTGACGATCCATCTCAGCATTAACGGTTATTTGAATGTGGCGCTGCCCTGAATAAAGGAATAAAGCGAACACTGAGGCGGATGTGTGAAGGAGCTTCACACCTGAGTCTGACCTAAATAGACTCTATTAATTCAGGATGCTGCAGCAGACACACACACACACACACACACACACACACACACACACACACACTGAAGCTGCGAGCTGTGATGTTACAAGTTTAAGGAAATGTCTGTTTTTGTTGGACATGAATTTATTGAAAGACACAGAGCGGTGATGTGCCTTGTGCCTTTAACCCCGGCAGTGTGCGTTTACTCAGGAAACACTCAGTTCTCCGAGTTCAACCAACAGCCACAGCAGCAACAATGTGATGTGGAAGAAAATGCATGAAAAGAAGCACGTGTGTGTGTCTGTGTGTGTGTTTTCATCAACGGCCAACTGCTCCATCTCTTGCTTTATCACATTTTTTTTCCAAATTTAAGGTAGTTTGACTTAGTTAACATGCAACAACATGCAACTTTCGGGAATCGCGTCAGCTGTAGCATGAGACTAATTGGTTTTACGGTGCGTGCTCAGCTGCAGGAGGAAAATGAAAACTCCTGCAGTAACAGGATCATCGAGCCTGGTGTGGCCCCGATTTTCAAGATCTCGTTTGCATGTGGTTCGTTCTCTTTCGTGCTTTTATGACGGTGCCACATTTGCTTCTTGATTCGGAAGCACGTGGATAACAGGGATCATTGGAGATAGTTCCTGTGTTTCTACAGAAAACTGCAGCATTTGAGGTGAAAAACTGACATTGGACGGTGATAGTTTCCCCAGCAGTGGATGACGCCCTGTCAGTGATGTAATGGCTTTAAGAATATGAAGTCTTACCTCCACGACACAAACTGACGACAGGCTGACAAATAAGTTCGCTCCTTTACCACAATGAACTGAATCACGGAGAGGGGAAGAATTAAGTGTGGCAGTGTGGAAACCATTATGCAGCCGGCTGTCCCGGCTTCCTTCACTGTCCACAAGTGTGAGAGCGACTGTGACGTCTCTGCTGCAGAAGACACCTGCCCTATGAAACCACCCCCAGGTCCAGATGCTGGAAATCTGGACCTGACGAGGATGGAATGGATCTGAGAATCGGCCTCAGACTTTTGTCCCCAAGAGAAATCAAACTGTGAGATATATATATATATATATATATATATATATATATATATATATATATATATATATATATATATATATATATATATATATATATATATATATATATATATATATATATATATATATATATATATATATATATATATATATATATATATATTTTATCTCCTGCTCTGATGGAGCAGTCAGTCTGATGGTGTTCCACTTTTCAAACAGACAGGCACTAAAAATAACGCTGCACATCACTACAACTGCAACGCCCACTTTGACTTCAATAACAAACACACACTTTTGCCTTTCTGACAGTTTCCCACTTTTTATAAATAATAATTATAACCGTTCAAAAGTAGAATTCATGGCAGAGCTGCTGTGTTCGATTGTAAGAAATGGTACAGACGGTCATAATGTTGTGGCTGGTCAGTTTGTATCCATTAGGCCACGTTCAGCTTCACCAATATTCAACTTGCAACCTCTAGCTCCAGTCTGGCTTTCATGTTCTGCCTCTAGCCTCCAGGTGACATCATCTGAAAGATCGGACTTTCAGATGATGTCATCTTAAAGAACTCTGGAGGTTCTAGTCCAAACTCAGAATAATATCATCTGAAGTCCTGATATTAAAAAATGTCTCCGGATAATCATTGGAGGAGTTTTTCTCTGGACCAAGCTCCCGCTGAAAAACCTATTAGAAACCGGGCCTGACCCTGTCCTTTCTTTTGCCCCAGCAGCTACATAAACCCGGGATTTACAGTTTTTACACACTTTCAAATCCAGCCACGTCTGAGCCACAATCAGATCCAGAACAAGACAGACCACTTCAGCTGCAAAGATTACAGCAGCCCGTTTTCATCAATACTGCAGCCGTGACACTTTGTTTTGGATCATAACTTATAATTTGTGCATCTTATCAAAAGTATATTTTCCCTTTTGTGCCTGAGACGCTCGAGTAGAAGTAGTGCAGTAAGAAAACAGGCCTCTTAACCTCGATTTTACCACATTGAATAACTATTATTAAATTTTCAGCGGAACCTGATGTACGACAGTGACCGTTGATTTGCTGGTGCAGCTCGTTGTGAGAAGACTGTCCACTTCTCTCCAGGTGTATTGTACAAACCGAACTAGTTTCAAATTGAAGGACTTTACAGCGTAGTGATTTTTTTGTCCTGCACTTTACATAAAAGGATTTTTAATCATTTTTGTAAAATTGGATTTGACTTTTTTATTGAGTTCAGCACAAATCTGCATGTCATTACAGCTTCTGTGCAAATCTGAGCTCTGCACGTCCCGTCAAATCTCGCCGACTTCTATCGAACCCGTGTTCTCCACGGTGGCCACGGCGAGTAGCACAAATGCTAAAAGTGCACACCAGCGTGAATGTATTTTTAGCACTTATGTGTGAGTCCACGATGACGTGAGAGGGTCCTGCAGTTTCCAATCACCTGCACTGGAATGAATCTGCCGGCTCACGAAGGAAGAGATGAAAGAGCAAGTGCTTGCTCATTTCACCTTCTATTCGTCTGTTTGATGCCGACCTTAAGAGACACACAGCAGAGCAGGGATTGTACCTCAGACCGGACGCCTGTTGTCAGCCGTATATCCCACAGAAGCCTTTGTGTACCGGGATCTAAGATTTGACGTTGTGTCATCTTCATAATGTACAGGTGTGTCGCCCCAGCGTGAAGGACACGCTGGAAGGAATCCGGCTGCGACGGTCGTATTTTACGTTTTTTTGGGGGGATCATCTTATAACGACTGTTTCTTCAAGGGCACAAACCACAATCACGAATGATTCATACAAAGACGGACAGATAAGGATTCGCACACAAACACACAGCGTCTGTAAATCCTGAGGCCTGGGGGCCCGATAAATGGAAAAGTGCAGAAGGAGCTGCAGCGAGCTCAGACAGTTTGTTAGGATTATACAAGATAAAGCTACTGGAAAATATCAATAGAGCAGATTAGCTTAAGTCGTCCTCCAGGACACGCGGGGCTGTAGCAGCTGCTAATAATGTGATAAATCATCGGAGCAGAGGAGCATAAATAAAAGAAGGTCAACATGGTCAAATTACGCGTGATTTCTTTCCCGTAAATATTAAGTAGAAATGTCAGAGCGTGAATTCATGTGAGTGTGTAATCAGTCATTTGAGGAGCAGATGAGTCAGGAAACGTCTGCATTAAAGTGACGACAAAATTAAAACACAAAGTCTTTTACGTCATACTTTATATTAATCTACATCAAACGATGAAACATTTACATGCAGATTGTTGTGTAACACAGAGGTCTGTCTGTGCACAGGTGACATCCGGTGACACTCGGCTCAAGACCAGGACAGAAGGCGTCTGATCATTCCAGAAGTAACTGGACGTTTGGGCTCCACTTTCTCGTCGCCACCAGGTTCGATTAACTGTTCATCAGCAACCCCCATAAAACCCAGCAGGTCAAAGTGTGAGTAACCTGCCAGACGTTGTGCAGTTTAATCATCGTAAAGAAACACGCGTTTTGTTTTTAGGCAGTTTGTCTTCTAACAAACCCTGACGCCGTTTTTGTGTGTCTATTAATTTTCTGTTGTGTCCAATAGTTACAGGAGCGTAACTATGGCAACACAGTTTGACGCCTCGGGAAGCCTCATTATTTGACCGTGTGGGATGAGAATGTTGTGTGGAAACATTATAACTGTCCAACTTCACAATTATGATCTGCACTATCATGAAGTGCAGAGTGTCCTGCCTTTAACGTGCAGCGTTGGCTGAAGAAACTGTCGGAGAAAGTGGCCGATAACATTTCGTGAGACTCAGTGTATTATTGTAAGATGATTACGTGACTAAGTCGATTGTTCGGGGACTCTCGTTCTGTCCTCTCTGACTTCACATGAGAAGGTTTGTCATCATACATGCTGCTGATGCTGTTTGGGCCTCCTCCTTACTGGAAAAGAAATGAACGAGCTCAATAGAGCTGACCTGGACAAATGAGGGAGGCAGAACGATGAACACCAGAGGATCTTTTCACCGAGCCTCAGTTTCCTGAGTCGTACACGTCCTGAGTAGTGACCTGTGTGAAAACGCTGAGTCAGTGCCCAAAGCTTTAGCAGGTTCGAATCCCACTCCCCCAGCTGTGGCCCCACCTTTGTGCCAGTCCTGAGCTCGGATCAAAATGGAAGGGCGTCCGCTGTAAAATCCCACTCCAAATCTACAGAGGGACGAGCTGAAAGCCGCTGATCTACTCTGTCACTGTAGCACAGGGCAAACAGCAAAGGGACAATAGCTTGAAGAACTGTTTGATTCCTTTTTTAGATTTCCTTTGGACAAAGCTGGACATTGTTCAGAAAATGGTTCTGTTTTTATTCTGGAGACATTCTGAAACGTTCTCGTATGTATTAGATCATATGATCAGCATTAAGAGACGTGATGTGTTGTCTTTGAATGCAGCAGCCCCTTCTGCAGACACGTGGGACTAAATGTCTGCAAACGTCTAGAGTCACAACCAGACACAATTTTTCACCCAGTAACTCTGAAAAACATCATTTTTCATTCAGGCTTTTCATGAAGAACTGTAATTTCAGTTCAAACCAAACGTTCCTCTCCCATTAGAAAACTGAAGGCACTAACACAGATTCCCGTTTCTACCAGCAGTAAACCCGCCGTGACTTCAGTGGGACCCGCCTGACGCGCTTCAGCTGCCGTCCGCCTGGGAAATCACCTTGTTGTTTCCAGCTCCCACTCATCAGGATAATGTAGGACGAACCTGCACCTCGGGCGTTCAGCCACCGAACAGATGGTCACACTCGGCCACGGGCAAAAAATAATATCGTTTTATTCCACACAGATCTGACACCTTCACTGTGTCACGGTCTCGCCCAGCTGATGTACTTGAACCTTCTGATTCGCAGCTTCAGGCCCGAAGGTCGGAGACGGGAAAATAGCTGAAGATAAGCTGGAGTTACCTTATTTTGTCGAGCGCGTCCAGAACCCAGAATTACTTTGTCGAAGCTGTTCAAACCTCCGGTCGGTGCAACTCAGATGACTACTGCAGCGTTCGATCAGACAACATGGAGGTGGAAGGCCCGAAGTAGAACGAGCCACGAGGTTCAAATGTGACGGAGCAAAAGTGATTTTTAGAAGCGTGTAACATCACCAGCAATGAAATCAGACGTTACCAAAGCACGTGTCGAGGGTCGAGGTAACTTTACAATAATCGCTACCAAAATAATCTAATTAATCTGATTCATTTAAAAGGTTTTACAGATATTTAAATTCTGATGAATTTGGCAGATGCAAAAACTAATCTATAAATAATTCAACTTTAATGTTCAACATCTAATTTGTCCATCTTCAATAATGGCCCTAGAAATTAACAATATAACCTAATATATTTAAAAATAAATCAGAGTTAATTTTGCACTTTGCTTTTCTGTGGTTAATTAATCGTGTTATTTCAACAGTCGAGTCGTGGATGTGGACTCCGATACAGACGAAAGCTTAGATTAAACAATGAATAAGCAGGTTTTATGTGATGTAAAAATGAAAGCTATAGCTGCACATTAAAGGTCAGAGTCCAGCTGGTCTCACAGTTTCCGTCTGTTTCTGCAGTCGGTATCTCAGTCCACACTGAGCATCTCACCGAGTCGGTGCTTGAGTTTCTGTTTTCGTGCGACGTTCTGGGTCCCAGGCCGACTCGGTACCATTGTGGCTCGTGGCGGAGAGTCAAAGCCCAGCAGACGAACCCGTGTGTTTTTTCTGTGGTGCATTTTGTCGCTGTCTCAGCAGAACCTGAATTTCACGCTTTTTGATGTTGGTCGGTGCCACGTGTCTGCACATGACAGCGGTGCTGAAGTGATGGTTCCCATCACTGCGCACAACGCTGACGCAACCTGACAAACTCTAATGCGGGTGGGATGTTCTCTGCGATGCTTCACTTTGTTCCTGATTGGTTCTGACAGGCGGGACAGGGATGCTGCCTAAAACTAACTTTCACCTGAGAGGAAATTCCCAATCTACACGTGTGTGTGTGTGTGTGTGTGTGTGTGTGTGTGTGTGTGTGTGTGTGTGTGTGTGTGTGTGTGTGTGTGTGTGTGTGTGTGTGTGTGTGTGTGTGTGTGTGTGTGTGTGCGTGTGTGTGTGCGACACAGTGGCTTTAAATATGTAGATCCTCTTTAACTCGCTGAGTGTGTTTGGATGCTGGTTCATTTCTTATGCTTTTAACGTGTTTGTGGACCGTCAAACTGCCAGAAATTGACACAGCTTCCAAATCTTTAGTTAGAATTATTAGTTCAGATTAGTTCCAGGTATTAAAATATTCAATATGCAGTTTTTATTGCATAGTTTTGTCCGGTGAACTAATCCGTCTCGAACGTGTGTAGAATCAGCTCGGTGTCGTCTATCACATGACCTTCTCAGGACAATAACATCAGCGTGACATCGAGCTCAGGCTGACGTTGAGTTTGAAACCTTGAAGCATTTGGGACTTTTCACTAACACGTCTGTGAACTCAAGGGTCTGCCTTGATTTGGAGCCGAGTGCTCGGGCCGGGCTGGGAGCACACACACACACACACACACACACACACACACACACACACACCTTCGCTCTAGCATTAGAGCACTTGTGGTTAATATTGGATGGAGTGATGGGCAGGCCTTTTTAGGGAATGGGTCTGAGAGAGCGAGAGAGGCGATGGATGAAGCCAGGGTGAAAGTGGAAAGCGACGGGGGGGGGTCCCTGTCTTTGTCTTCTGCCCTTAAGTGCTCAAGTCGATTGAGTTCGGCAGCATTGGAAAACCTGCACTTGGTGTCAGGCTCAGACTGACAGTCCTTCACATGGACTCTGTTCTCCATTGATTCTCCAGACAGAACTTTGGAATTAATTAAATCCAAGATGCGGGATACTTTTTTTTTCTACTTCCATTGCCCAGAGGTCATTGTTGGAATATGGAATTTCACTTTTAAAAATGACATTTTCTTGAAGTCCAGTGCTAACTTTAATTCAACCTCAGTCGATTGTGTTGTTAATCCTGTGCAAATCTGCAGATATCTTCTATCACCAGTTTGTGCAAACATCTTTTTGTGAGGCCGTTATTGTTTGTCTCTAATTTGAAGATGCAAACTGCATCTGGTTTGAGCTTCAGGAGCTCGTCGTCATGAAATGACAAAGGCATGAAGCAGAAACTATGAGCCTCACTCAAACCTGTTCCAAGTTCTGAAGCACATTTCCACTAAAAACATTAGAGAAGACTAACAGACTGCAGCCTCCACTAGATCCAATTTAAATCAACTAGTAAAATATATGTAGGCGCAGCACATGGAGTCGGAGACGTGGGGGAGCCGGTTGGGGCCTGGTGACCTTTTTTGCCTCACGGCCCTGTAGTAAGTTAATCCTGCCCTCTGTGGCAAAGCTATAATGAGATTTTTCCACAACAAATGTTCAGAAACTTTTCATTTTCAGTGTCAGGCCGAGTGTGGAGCAGTGCAGAGGATTTAGGGTGTGAATGATCAGGAAGTCTGACCTCAGCCATTTGATCCACTAACATGATGCAACTGCTAACGTTGTGGTGTGCGGCCCCGTGTTCGGTTTCATTCTGTGGGTTCAGACGAGGCCGAGCGTCTCCTGTGCACAGTTCAGCTGTTGGTTGTGTCATTAGCGCTTCAACCCCTGCAGCATCTGTTTGGCCAAGAGTTGGGAAAGATGCTGTCGAGCTGCATTAGGGAGGAAGACTTCAGACTGAAAGACAAGGAAGGGAACTCCACACCGAGTCACTTCCTGCTCTGAACACTGACCTGAAGAGATGCAGTAGATGAGCTGAATTTGCATGAAATGTGTATTTCCTGTTGCCATGGATACCTGAAGTTTACTGCACCTGCCCTGCTGCAGACTTGAGTGGTGAAACCCTGGACTGGATTTCTTCAGGTCTGTACAGTTTTAACAGCCAGTGATGAAACATGCAGAAGTTCGAAGCCGCTTGTGTTGTGTCTGGCGTCCGCGCTGCACGAGTGTCACGTGACGTCCTGGGAGCAGCGGCGCACAAATGTGCTGCTTTAAAAGGAAAAGAAGGAGTAAAATTTAAAATCACCAAACCGTTTCAGAAGAGACTGAAAGAACATACATCAGCCTTCCTGTTATGTACCTGTCAGTCGTTTAATTACCCTGTGATGCATTTTATCATAGTTATTAATTAGGTGTAAGCGGACACTTTTCTCTCCATTAGCCTCTGATTTGAACGTTAAAGCGTCTCTTTTAGTGTTTGTCAGACTTTCCTCGGTACAAATCAAGCGATTTAACAAACGTAGAGACACTTTGATTCGCAGGTCTAACGACTTGCTGACCTCGGTGTTCAGGACACTTGGGTAAACTGCAGGATTGGAGTTGAGCGTTGACACAGAACCGACTGGATAAAAAGACTCGTTTCATCTCGTCTTTGTGATTCTGTAAATTCTCTCCGGCTTCTGACAGCAGCTGTTCACACGTGTGTGTGTCACATTCGTGATGCATCCATCTTCATCAGGCTGCTGTCGCTTCCATCCTGTCACAGTCTCACTCTCTCAGTTATGATTAAATGTTCCCCATTGATTGATTTGGTTGCTGTTGCTGATTGAAACTGTTAAATTTAAAAGTTTTGTCTCAGAAAATCACACACACTACAATTACTACAATATCACAGGTTTGTGTGCGGGACTCAACAGGAAACCGTAGAATATGTGCAATACAGGGAAACGGCCAAAAGATTGTTGGACTGTAGGATGTTAAGGAAATATTGCAAAAATGCAGGACATGAGGCGTCCACAGACCAGCCGTGATCACATGACTGTTATTATGTGTTTAAATATCAAAGAGGAGCTACGTAGATTTGCAGGTGACCACAGACGACATCTGCGAACATCACTTGTATGTAGCCAGTGACTCGTTTTTTTTTTTTATGAAGTTTGATAAATCCCTTCTCAGTCTCTGGTTAAGATTAAAGGCACTTGTGGGTAAAAGTGTTAAGAATTCAAATCTCTTCCAAACATCACGGTGTGAACCGTTGTTCTGCGCCTGACGCCGACAGCTCTGCCTTTCAGGAGGCTGACAGAGGTCAGATCCTTCGATGCTCTTTTGATGCTGAATGATTCGTGACTGAGGCGCATAAGACACGCCAACAACGTTTGTCGGGAAATAATCCGCCATCGCTCGGCTTATCGCTCAGCGTCTGTTTAAGCCTGTTGCTTTCCATCCAGACGTCCCTCAGTCTTTGTTGTTTGAGCCGTTACCACGGCTGCAGCTTCTGCCGTGGCATTTTTAAAACGTCTGTATTTTAAAAACCCATTGCAATGATTAAGCCATCCATATTTCAACCTTGCAGTGAGGACACAGTTTCAAATAGTTCTGAGTGTCACATTGTCTCTTTTCAAAAGTAAATTTCCCAAACCTCCTCCTCTCTTCGATGAACGCGCTTTCTCAATTGCCACATATTTTAGGGAGGAGACTGGATGATTCAATTCCAGATATATTTTCTCATCCTGCTCTTCTTTGTTTTCCTTCCCTTCGTGTCTTTCCTGCATATCCTCATCACACGTGTTCTTTAGTGGATGTAGCACAGGCCAACGGATGAAGTGTGGCTGTGTGGTGTGGATTGTGTGAACGAGCGGCAGCCTGTTAACATGCAGGGAACATTCATGGAAATGCTGCATTCATTCTGCTTTCTCTCACCAAAAGCTCCAAGCATCAATCACCGACACAAACAGGCACCTCAAGAGTCGGCACGTGAACAAAGCGACACGTTCGGATGTGTCGGCGATGAGAAGGGGCCGGGTTTAATATGGACACCAATCAGGTTGCAGCACACACTTTATTGTTTCAGGAGACTTTGGGGCGTTGAGAGCGTTACATGTTTATGGAAACTCTATGGAAACTGAAATGGCAGATTCGTCGGGTATCAGAGCTGTTATAACGAGTGCCTTAAACCTGAACATGTGACCAGTCGCAGTTTCGGACCCCACGCGTCTCACACGGTGAACTCCAAGCTTTTACCATCCAGACGGAGATAGAAGATAGAAGCCTTCATTTATCCAAGCATGTGCGAGCGCCTTAACTTACGCTGTTGTCAAGGAGGTTCAATTATTAGTGATATTTTATGTACTGGTGGCATACGATGATATGCACAGTGCAGACCATTTACCATTTATATTCATATGAGCTCACCTGGTATTTTACCTGTGATGGAGTTGATGGAGCTGCACAATAGTGTTGTGATTATTTCTATTGTTGAATATTTATATTATTGATTTTATTTTTATTTATTTAAACTATTGAGGCGACTGTAGCTCCGTTGGTTGGATCCGGTCGGTGGTTCGACTCTCCCTCCTGCCTCCTTGGCTTAACGCTGAACCCTAAGTTGCCCCCGGCGGGGTCCGGTGAGCCCCCCGCACGGCAGCTGCCGTCATCAGTGTGAATGGGTCAGTGAGTTTACACAGTCCAGCGTAAGCTCAGCATTGACCATTTACCGTTGTCTTTTTGCACGTGTGGATTTATTTCCTGCTGTAGTTGAACTTTGAGTTCAGCTAAACTGTGTGTGGCCTCTGTGCTTGTGTGTGTTGTGCAGCACCGTGCTCCGTGGGGAAGGTTGTTTCATTTCCTTGTATGTGGAATGGCAATAAAAAGCCAGTTGACTCGACGGACGACTGGAGGCAGACTGCGTTAACGCGGCAGAGGGCGACTGACGCCGCATCGAGTCAGATCAGTGAGGGTTTGCACCAATCAGCGCTCTCACTCTGACCTTTAAAGACCAATTAGCATCAGTGTTACTCGGACTTATCTTTTTAGCTCATTGGTAGAACTCTGGACATAATCAGCCAGCAGCCTGCAATTTTCCCTCCTCTCGTTTTATTACCCTCCAGGTCAACAGCCGTTTCCCTTTATAAAATCCACCCCCACGCCCGGAACTCCATCTAGTTCCTCACATTAATGTGAAACTGTGAATTCACAGATGTAAAGCAATTACATCCAATTATCCAGGTGCTAATTACCATGACAGCGCCGACAGATTGCTGCCCGCTCGGTTCAGGTGCCTTAATGTGCACGGGGAAAACATTATTTACCACGGTGTCGTCTTTTCACTGAGGCTCGTTTGGTGCCTCCCTGTTTTTTTTTATTATAGTTTTACTACAAATGAAATGAGCTGAGAGTGATTTTGCTTTTAAGTCCACACGGTTCGTGCGTTCATTGTGGATTCTGATTGGGTTTGAGGTTCTTAATCCACCGTGACGCCTGGTTCACCCTCCACACGTTTGTTTCCGTGACACTAACTCACCTCTGTGTGTAGCAGCAGCGGATGCTCATTAATCCAGCTGTGTGTGCACATACAAAGGAGGCTGCCACCGGGCAAACCTGGTGCACGGAACCTCATAAATATGGATTTGAAAGAACAGTAGAGGACGACTGCCAGCACTCACACTGGCTGATTTGACCCACTTACAAAGGTGGACAGTCGCTATTGACCTCCAAGGAGATTGAGGACGAAGGCTAATAAGCTTCTTTTACAGTGGATAAAGTACAAGATAAACATGAATAAATGCAGAAAACACACATTATCATCAGAATAACAATGTGTCGAGGAAGCTGTGA
Organism: Channa striata; assembly: GCA_033026295.1. NCBI lineage: Eukaryota > Metazoa > Chordata > Actinopteri > Anabantiformes > Channidae > Channa > Channa striata. The sequence continues at coordinate 20,151,891 of CM065184.1, read as the reverse complement.
GCTGGAGCCTGCTTGCCTGCAGGAATGTGACTGTATTCTGGTAATAATTTCATCGTCCTGCTGCAGGGGACACAGTATGGATCCGGATCAGTCCTCCGACTATTTTAATTAGACGGAACTTTAATTAGAGGTCAGCTGAGACCAGCTCTGCTGCTTAAACATTTGCCCAAAGTAGTTGTTAAGCTCTCAGCGTTTAGCAGCAGACCGGCTGATCTGAAGTCAGATCTGTAAACCTGGGGGAACTAAGAAATGAGCTGTGGACATTTTAAATGCCGAAGTGTTTCCCTCATCCTGACATCCACCAGATGCTTAATGATGGTACAGACAACTCGTCTGTGGATCAGCGAACCTGGGCGAACCTTCCCGGTGTCTCGGCAGGGACACGTTTTTACCCCTCACACTCTCCAGCGACGTGCTGCAGGGCTCAGCTGATAATGTCGGCGCACGTTCTATTTGAATCCTGGGAAATATTTTACCGGTCTTAACTAGCACTCTGCTTTCATATTTCCTCCTTTCGTTATAGTCTCTCTGCCTCTGAGTTGATATTGTCATCACCTCAAATGTCTGTGCTGAGTATTATAGTCTCAGTATTTTGTGTGATAATTACTGTATCAGTAGTTCATGTCTTAATAAACCTTCTGCACGTCTCCGCTTCAGCTTTTGCTTCCTCTACTTAGTGTCCAGTTATCGTAACCGTCACTATCTGTCACTGATGTCTCTCTAAACATACAGTGTCTTCATGCACGGATGATGGGAACATTTCTGGAGTTTGTTTTGAATCATTCTAATTATTATTTTTTTGTGTCTTCTCCTTTACTTAGCTCGGACAAAGCTTCTCTGATGTCTGTGTTTGTCATACAGTTGTTGCTCCTCTGGCACCAGTTTGAGGAGCGATGAATCAGACGAGAGGACTTATCGGCATCTGTGGCGTGGAGACATTTTCCAAATCTGCCGTCACTTGTCTCCTCCCAAATCCAGTTAATGACATCCTAACCAATCACATGTCTGACTTGTAAAGAAAGCTCGTGAATAAATGCAACACACGGGTCATTAGTTGGCAAACAGCAGCCAGAGAAACTGGAAAGATGGCGGCGTGTACAGGAAGCTGGAGGCCACTCACACGGCAACTGGGTTTAATGTTCTGATCAGGGAAAGGATGCCAACAAATCCAGACAGTGATAGATCCATAAAAAAATGATGTAACTCCCTGAAGATGTTAATGGATTTTAAAACATATTCTGACCTAATCTATTTCACCAAGTAATTATCTCAGATGACGCGTGAAGTTATTGAACCTTAAAACGACTGACAGCGTGATTCCAAAGGAAGAAATAAAGGAGCGAGAGAGAGAACAGGCCGGTGATTAACGCTGCTGTGATGCCGAGTCATTCAGAGCCACACTCCAGACGGCAGCGCTCGTCCGCTGAGCGCGACACGGGACAATGTCTCCGTGTTTACAACACTCGGCTTTAAATTCACACGTCACAGCTCCCAGAATGGAGAAGGTTTGGGTTCTACAGCCCGGTCGTGAGCCGTGAAATGGGACTTTAACCACCAACTAATTTGGACCAGGAGCGTCACCACAGATGCATAACTGCTTACCATAAACGTTTAGGTTCTGGATCCAGGGGATCAGGACGTTGTGCAGCATTTAAATCAAAACCTCATTAAGCAAAAAAGTCAGGAAATGGAGGAATTCAAGATGGCATCAGACAGATGAAAGGATGAAATGGTTCTGACTCTATTGTGCAGTCCAGACTCTAAATAAAGGGGATTTAGATGAGAATGGTGGAAGGTCGAAAGTGTGAGCAGACCCGTGGAGCGCTGATCCGATAATGAAGAGGTTGGTCGGGTGGAGGAGGGTTGAGTCTCGCAGCGCTGCAGTGACATGTGACAGCCAGGAAGTGAGCGGGTCACAGAGACGGGTCAGGGGCTGAGCCGCCCTCCGACAGCTGATTGAGGGACAAGGAGCCGAGGAACGAGGAGGGAAATTATAAAGTGTCGTCGTGATTGAAACGAGCTCGATGACGATAATAGTGAAAGACCCGGTCCCGTCTGTGGTTTGAGGTCAGGGAGAGGTGGTCGTGTTGGAAGCTGCCACTGAGCGCTCGCAGCGCCTGAACCGAACCCGCCAAGATCTCACCCACTGCAGCGCCGTGCTGCCACTTCGTCAGGGCTTCAAACACACTCACGACAACAACCGTCGCTTCTGTTGTTTAGTAGAATCCACAGCAGGTTCCCTGACATAAGACGGAATCTTGTTCCCGCTTCCAGCTGGATGAACACACCTGATCCAGGTAATGCACAGTGCAGGGGTAGATGGAAAATGAGCCTCACAAAGGTTTTTATTTAAGCATGTGAACTTCTTCAGACTCATCGTTCCTCGTTTTTGATTCATCGCACACAAAATTCCCAGAAAAGCTGGAATGTACAAGGGAACAACTGATAAGTTGTGAATATGGCTATATGACTGTAACCATGGCTACAAAGATGCAGTAAAATTCGAGCAACAAGGGTCCGTGAGCGGCGCCACATGTTCTTAGACGGTTCACTGATGCTTTTGTTCGGATTTAGGTTCCTGTGGCATCAGTGGTGATGGAGGTAACGGAGGAGGAGGAGTTTCAGCTGTGAACTGGTCACAAACTGCGTTAAGTGAGTATTTCTCACTTTTTCAACATTTTAAAACCAACATCTGCCACGTCAAGTATCTGGATATAACATTAATATGCCAGTTAGGCATTAGTTGCAGTTTGGAGCTAATGTAGGAAGAGCAAAGAGAGTCTCTGATGTGACCATGTGGAACGTGTTATGAAGGAAAGAAATGCAAAAGATGTTTTTAATGAGAAATGTAGGTGGATATTTTTAACCTGGGGGAGATTTTATTTAATGAGACATTCTGTGCACAGGCTGATGGGAGGAGACGTCGGCTTTATCTCGGTTTTCTGGCTCTTTTTGGAAAAGCTTTTTCTTTTTGATTCGGTGTTGTCAGCACTTCTTCTGTGCAGAACGAAATAGAGCAAAGCGGCTGATGTATGATGGTGAAGGAATTAAAAGCCGCCAAACATCATTATTAAAGATGTGAGGACTTTTTCAGCATGACGAATGATGAGAGAAACACTTATTATTTAGTTGTCTGCACAGAATTATCAGTCCTACATGCCCAGAAATCACAGAAGAGCTGGGGACAAATGATAAAGTGTTTGAGGGAAGACGTCCATGACATCCATCAGAGGCTTGTTTGCTCGTCGTTTACGTCGGGACCTTCATCTTCTCTTCTGTCAGAGAAATGCAGACAGCAGCAGAACGAATGACTGAAGGAAGATTTAACGTGAACTCACAAACTGCTACATCACGTCCAGCGTGACGTCGTGGGGCCCACGTTAACTGTCCGCCTCGATTTCACTTTGTGCTGCATGAATGAAGCTGTAGCTGCATCAAACCCCCGAGTTGATTCTCTGTCTATAAATAACCAGAAATAGCTACTTTCCACATCAGCTTGTGAAGCAAAACAGTAAATTAATAAGTAAAATTCTGCAGCTCCAGGCTCCGTGTGCTTCACTGGCTTCGGTAACGCCGATGTGAATACAAGAAACACAGGTGTGGACGGGCGTCTGTCCCACAGGCTTGGACTGAAGACTGAAGATTTGTTAATTTTCCCTCAGAATAAATGTCAGTTTGCATAAAACTGCAGGGTCATCAAAGCAGCCCCCCCCCCCCCACCCCAGAGCGGGTGAAGTGTTTTTTATTGCTCTGCTAGTTGGGGACGGAGACGGAGCCGTGGGGCGGGTTCTGGTGCTGAGGAGAAGATTGATGGGTTTTAATGAGACTGGGCCACAGGGCTGAACTGCAGACACTGAGTGTAAAGACAGATAGTTTGACTTTTGAAAATGATCTGGTTTTGATCAGAACACGTCCAGAAACAGCTGGACGAACTGATGTAAACTGAAATCAAAGAAACTGAAACTGCGGCTGGTTTGTGGCACAGCCTTGAGGAAACGCCACAGACACTGTGGGTGTCACACCAGGTCGTCGAGGACGCTTTGGACTGGAACCCGGGGCGTTTATCGCCCAGCTCTGTGACTTTCCCCCGTCCTCGTCTGTGTGGGCTCCTCGTTTTCTCCCAGGCTGAATCTAATAAGCACCGGGGAAACTGGATGTGATGACGGGAGAAGTGGAGGCTGGAACTCCCACGGAAAGTTCGTTTTCTCCTCAGAAGTTGTATTGTATTGGCTCATCGACAATCATTGTGGAGACCGAGCAGAGCTGGCTGAGTCCGGAGGCCTGTGGTGTTCAAATGTGCCGTGCACGATGCGAGTGCACGTGAATCCATTTCAAGCAGGGAAATGACAAACATGCTGATATGAGGAGAAGCATCACCTCGTATTGACATAATTATGTATTTGTGTGCACTGCACTTTAATGTCCTGAGGTATTTTATGTGTGTTGTTGTAAACGGTGTCGGGTGTTTGATTCAGCAGGTTGAGTCTCACTCACTTTGACGCTGCGTGTTTTGTGTTTGTGTGGCGTCACTGTTGGATTTACCTTTGGACACGCCCGGTCCCCTACCGGACGCTGCTTGGTCTCCGCCTCGTGCTGTCGTCTCCTTTGCCTTCAGTTCTAGGATTAACACTTAATCTAATACTGTCTGGATTTTCTAAATGCACCAGCTTAAACTGGGCTGGTTTCATTTCGCAGTAACTTTGAGGACGTATAAATGTGAACAAAGACTGACACCACTTAATTACAAGTCCCTGTGTCCTTTTAAATAATTATATTAACAGCAACTTTTTTATTTTTGCCTTTTTTTTTATATTTGTGCAGGAGGAAAATGTTTGTTGGAGCTTTTTCTTCTAAGAAAAAACTATATAGAGCGACTAAATATTTATGAGGAGTCATCTAATAAGCATTAGTTCATAATGTCACTAATTAAAATCCATTTATTTCAAGCAGAGGCACTAATTCCATCTATGCAGAGTAATTTGTCGCTTTCACTTAATTTCTCCAGACATTGTCATAGAGAAGCTCGACGCAGTCTGTGGCATTATTGTTTTGATGATTTGTTGTTGGGTCCAAACATTAATTTTCAGAGTCACTTGAACTAAAGTTGCCTGCAGTATTTTAATAGTCCATGAGAAAAAATGAAATGTTCTACGTTTGTTTTTCAGGCGATGGAAACTGTTGTACTTAGCATCTATTGGTTTGTGCAGTGATCAATATCATAATCAGCTGCTTGCCAACTATTGGCTCACGGCCTCGACTTGATTGATGATGACTTTATAAAGTGCATTGCAACAGAAAAGTAAAAGTGCTCCACGCTAAAAAAAAAGAAGAAAGATGATACTATTAAGATGAAAAACACTTTAGAAACTTGGCCTCCAAACGGCACCAAAACACGGCGAAGCAGTGATTAAGCTTGAACGCCGTTCTGCCAGCCTCACAGCTTCTGACTGTTTCAATTCAAACGAAGGAGGTTGATTTCCTGCGTCTGCGCTTTGTGGGAAGAGTTTCTTGTTCTCCGGTGATTTGGGCCGATTTGGGCAGCGCTGTGGGAGCGTCTAGGTAAAAACAGCCCAGCTGAGAGAGAAAGTGGCGGAGACTCGGACCTGCTGACGAGACCAAGTGTCCCTGGGTAAAAAATACTCACAAAAAAAAGTACAAATATGTGACTTGGGTGCAGAGAGGTGTTAATTATCCATCTGCTCTCCCTTTCCCTGCTCATTATCCACGCTCCTTCCTCCTCCTCCTCTGCCCTGTGGCCTTCTCTCTCCTGTTGCCGGGATTATTTTGGGTCGGCAGGAGACTGAATGTCCGGTCCCGGAGAAAGAGAAAAGAGAGGATGAGGATGAGATTGAGGAGGGAGTGGACGGACCAGGTAATGAGATTGATGCAGTAATGGGGCCATTAGTGATCTAAAGGAAAATGCGAGATAATGATGAGAAATTGTGTTAATTCAATCTGCACCGAAAAACTAATGTCCTTTTTCCATCTGGTCCTTTTTCCCCTGTAACAACGTCTGTATTCTCTCACTTTAAACCAACAAACACAGTGTTTATACGTAAAACAGAAAGAAATGACAGGATTTGCTGTTTCTATCTGTTTTGGATGATTGTTAGTCAGACAGATGTTCCCTGTGGCAACCGTTTCTAAGGGGAGAAATGAAGCAGCGGATTCAGAACTTTCTCACAACGTCTGGAGGCAGAAGACGCACAAAAAACAGTTTTGTCTTTGTGTGTGTTCTAACCGGCTCACGGTCAGAACCAGGCGGGCCTGGGTCAGCACCCGGAACAGACGATCTGTGGACGTCTCGGACGAAACGGCGCGTGTCGTACGGGAGCTGCATTAAGAGAAGGTGTTGGCAGGTTTATCAGGAACATGCGATCAACAACAGAATCAGACGGTTCAACGTTTCCTTTCGTTTTCTTAACTAGCAGTTTTAAGTTGTAGCTAAGACGTTGTCTGTTTGCCAGGTCTTCAGAATCAACATGTGTGAACGTTCCTCAGACGACTAAGCGACACGACCAACAAGGAGGTCGTCTTGGCATTAGGAAAGTCTCCCGGTTTGTTTTAGTCAAATTAAAGCATGTGAAGTCTCAGTAACACAAACAGGACGTGCAGTTTTCCAGGTTGTCTGCTTTGTTACTGCTGAAAAGTCACTGACTATTATAACGTTGGTGTAGTTCTGACCACGGTTCCTTTCGTGTCACTCAGGTTTGCCAAGTTGGTCGCGCTCCAACAAACTCTGTCTAATGAGGTCTAACCCAGGTAATTTATTTCTGCCTCCAGAGCTGCTCTGACGCTCCCCGCTCAAGTAAAACTCGGAGTTCGCTTGATGTCGAGGGTCTGAAGAGGAGAGCCGGGGGCTGAATGCAATTAAAATTAACATTTCTGGAGTGGTTGCAACCGTTATTAACTTATTTATTTCGAATGCAATTTGAATTTTAATGATTAATAACAAGCCTGAGCACAAAGTAGTTCCGAGGGACAAGAACGGAGCCGCCGGACGCAGCAGGAAGTGAGTCCGGCTTCCGTGTGACTTTCGCATGTGCCAGTTTGAAGCGATTGTTAGTTGTATGACAGATGAGTCACTCTGTTCTCAAGTGGGTGAGAGTGTCTGTGGCGCTCATTAGGAGAACTCTCGTTTCCAGCAGAGAACGGATCTGGCACGCTCGCTGTGATCTCTGCCATGTCTCCCTGGCACGGTCCGGGTCAGAGATGAGCCGCCTCCGGGGGAGAGGAGCCTGCAGGGTTTCACTGCAACCAAACGCCACCACGCCGCCCGGATTCAAACACGAGTGCTTCAGCTGCTGTGGGGCTGGAATCTGTTCCAGTCCTGGTTTAGAGCCAAGAGACAAAGATGAGAGGCCACATTCCTGTAAAGCATCTCTTCCCAACTAACAAAGTGATGGAACACACGCGCTAACAAACCTGATTGTGCCTGACATTTGTACCGTTCACACTGGATCCTTGTGGCACTAAGTAAACGGAGGACAGGTCAGAGGGTCACACGTCGTCATTTAGACCCTCAGCCCATTCAGTGCTGCCTCGTCCAGACTCGCTGACTCTTAAAGTGCCGGTTTACGTCAGTGATCAGCCCAGAACTTTCAGTGTGGTTCAACAGAAACACAAACGCTTCGATATTTGACGCCTCAAGAGGTAAAAAGTCTCGCAGGGAGGTGGACGAGGTGGACGAGGTGGTGGCTGATACAACAAGACGCCAGACTTTTCCCCAGACCGTGATGCGGTTACTGTCGTGAGGAAGTACCTGAGGTCGTTTCACCCAGGTGTGTGTGTGTGGCATCAGATGGTGATGCAATTTGACCATCTGATGAAGCGTCTGATTATCGGAGTCTGTTGGTTGAGAACCAGTTGGATACTGAATCTGACTGTGTAGCCACTGTGTTTTCAGACGTGTTGGACTGTAGAGCGTATCATCATTACAGCCTGTAGATATACATTTTTTACAGGTGGTAGCAATCATCCTCCATCGTCCTGAGACGAACCTGTGCAGACGGCACAGGCCCATGTTTCACCCTGATGTTCGCTCTCACCGTGTGAGTTCACTGCTGCAGCAAACTGTGAAGTAGCCAGAAACACTCTGTGATGGAGACTGAAAATAGGCTTCATCCTGACAGACCGAGCCTCGAATTTATATGTAAATTCACTGCTTCACTTGTGAGCTCCCTGAGCTTCGATGATATTTATCACGTTGATGTTTGTGAGACCGTGGACTGAAATCAGCTGCCTGCCGAGACGAGATTAGAGCATCGATTCTGATTTACTGTCGATTTCTGTATCTGTTTCACTAATTTCGCAGTGAGAGTTGTAACCTTGTTGTAGCTGTCAGCGTGAAATTATTGCTCGCTGCTGCCCACTGTCCACTGCTTTTCCTGGCTCTAATTACTTTATTATTCAATTAGACTTTCTTGGAACAGAGTCCTGACAAGAACCTACTTACTCATGTACGATTATTGATATGCTAATTGGTATTTTCCTACTATTTTCCTAAAACTCTCGCATTTCCTCTGCTGATCTCATCTCATCTCACAGTTCATTAGCTGACAACACAGGGACGAGAACAGGGCAACAAACAACGTTAATCCTGTTTGTGCAGGTTCAGATTAGAAACAACAAAGCTCCAAATGAAAGCGTCACCACAGGCAAATGTGGGACAAAAACAAAAGAAAACAAATGGCTTTAGGGAGCAAATAATAACCATGACATGAAATGACGACGGGACAATTTATGGGGAAAACAGAAGAAAAATGAGGATCAGGTAAATACATACAATCCTATTTCACACAATCTCTCTTTTTGGCAGCAGTAAAATATTCATCAGCAGATGGGAACATCGAAGAGCAAAGACCAGATGTTGCCAGATGTCAGAGTGGACGCAAGGTCACTGCGTCTTTGCCTTTGGCTTCATATTCCCCCTGGGCACAAGAATTTCTCAAACAGTGACTTCCAAACTTCCCAACCAGTAGAGCAGGCACCATAAAGTCAAACCCGGAGTTTGAAACATGCTCCAGGTTCCCACTGATCCTCCATTAATGGTGAGTGGGATTTATTTTAAATGATGTCTAACATAAAGCTAAAAAAAGTTTATGGATCGCTGCTCTAACGTGTCTCTGTGGGACAGTGAAGATAAAAACTCTGCTGTATTTGCTCCAGCATTAGAGCAGGAAGGATAAAGTGATGGAGCCTTTTAACGAATGATGCATTGTTGTTGTGGTTGAGATGAAGGATCCGTCCAATTACGTCTCAGACGTTCTGAGTCACCGCCACTGCTCTCGCCTATTATTAGCTCCCTGATGTCGGCGCGGTAAATACAGTCTCCTGCAAAGTAGATCATTCCCCAGTTGCTGTAGCAGGTGGGACCTGTCATGGCACGTGTGTTTGACCTGGAGAAAGTCACGTCACGGCGGGATCAGCACAAACAGAAGGATTCTCCTTCCTGTTGATCATGTGAACAATGTGTAAAATTGCCACCACAGCGTCTCAGTAGCGTGTGTGTGTCATTTGGAACAGCTCCCAGCTAAACTGCAAGAATTAATAATTCCATCCAGTGTGTTACACCCCGGTAACTGCCTCTGCCAATGAGTCCAATGAGTTGGAAAAAATGATGTAGGTCATTGGCACCAGAGGTAAACAAATAAAAACGGACTTTGTTCCATCGTTCCGGCCAAATTCACAGCAACTGACTAGAAAGCAACAGTCATTGGCAGTGAGGAGTTCACTGTCGCATCCAGCTGCTAAACAGGCCCACCCACTGTGACCAGCCGGTGTCAGGGGAACAGCGGAGCAGCACCTGACCCACAGAGGTGCTGTGTGCGCTTCTTGTTCTTTTATATTCCGACTAAAGAAACTCTGTGTGTTTCCCCGACAGAAACTTGGTGTCGGCTCGACAGTGGGACTCGACGTGCATCCAACGCAGAGATGAGAGCAGCCGCAGACCTGATCACCACAGAGGACAGTCAGGGGAAACAAGTGGTGAGTTTTTCACACTGAAACACGGAGATAAAGCATCTCAGCTTACCGAAGAATCTCCAACCGCTCCCCTCTAGGAGCTGTCAGTGGGCTCAGCTGTGCGGTACTACAGTTTAACCACTGCTGTGCAGATGAGGGGGTGGGACCACAGGGCGACACCTTACATCATTATTAGAAACACCGGGCAGGCCCAGTCCCACCAGAAATGTTGCCTGCGGGTAATCGACCTTTCGTGGTACAGGCCAGTGCGGATTCCGAGCCTGTGGGGCAATGCTCAGGCTGAGCGGCATTTGGGTCGGATGTGGATTAACACACTTTTGGACGACAGCACAGACGGACAAGCGTTTTGAAGCTGGACCGTATTCATTGCCACAGCTCGGCTGTTTAAATAGCACTTTCTGGTCTGTTGCCGTTGGTTACCAGACCAAACGGTGGTTGTGACTAATCTGAAAGGTACAAAACAGCAGCCCAGTCAAGGCGGTGGGCAGATGTATTTAATGCCCACATTTTACGTGGGCAATACTGACGAGACTGGGTGAAATATTCCCCAACCGTGTTGTTCTCCTGTTTGCACCTCGTGTCGTCAACTTTAATCAGCCGTGACAAGTCTGATGACGGCACAGAGATGGATTTAAAAAAAACACATCAGAATGGAGCCAAGAATATCTCTACAAACAGCTTCCAAACTTTGTGAAGCAGCATCGACAGGTTTTATGAGAGCCCGGTGGTCAGGACGACGGACAGCTCCTGAGGAAATCCGGATCAGCACCCTGGACAGCGGCCATGACACGCTGCCGCAGAGCGGATGGAGGGGAAGAAGAAGAAGGAAGACTCGGGTCCAATCACCAGGGACCGAAGGTGGAGTTTATTCCTCCTGAACTTTGACTTTTCCACCACAAAACAGACAACTTTTTTAATTCCACTTTTAAACATGAGGATTCGTCCAGCTCCAGTTGTTTAGCGAGGCTCATTTTAAAGGCTCTGGTTTGCGCCGCTGTGTTCCGCTGATATTTAGAGAGAGAGGGAATAATCAAACCTGTGAAATATTGTCCAGAAAATGTCTCAGGCAACTTTCACATTATTGTGGGATCATAAACATAAAGCAACTTCAGTCTGATCCGCACATGTGATTTTAGTCTTTTCACATGTGCTCAACTGACCTGCCTGCACCGTCTAACTGAACATTTAAGAGTTTTTCAATCTCTTTTTTTAATGACTCAAATAAAATCCACCAGGAAAGATGCTGATGTTGTGGAAGTATGACATATAATAAAATATAAATATTTGCTTTCCAAATTCAACAAGTCGTCCCCACTTTTATTTCTCGGTAGAGACTCAGCAAATTTAAAAATTCTCTGTGCGTTTTGATCCGAGCTCCTCTTTAATCTTAATGAATTGTCAGATGAGATTTTTCCCATCAGCTCCTTCTGTCCACATGACATTTGAAATGTTCCAGCCCATCTGAGAACGATGACATGTGCTTTTGTAAAAGCTCAGGTCTTGGTGATTTTCCAAAACGCAGAATATTAAAGCAGTTCCTGCCAAATGAGGTCAGCTTTCCGGGGCTTGTAGCTTCTGCCAAAAAAACCTGACCTGGCACCTCAGGAGGAAAAACCTTTGATTCCTGCAGCTGCGCCAGCAACAGTTTCGCTGAAGAGTTTTCCAGACACGTGCAACTAGTCTGTAGTTTCTCCAGGGCACCAACGCCAGGCGAACGCCATCATGTCCCACTTTTCATAGGCTCCTCCTCGAGTTCTTCTTCGTCTCCTACTTGTCGTCCCTGGTTGGTCCACTCACTCAGCCAGTGCTGTCAGTAGATTCCCTCCTTCCCGTCCAACCAGCCTCACTGTAGCAGCAAGGAGCAATTTGTTCCCTTCTGCTGCAAAGGAAACATCGCCAGCTTCTGAATAACGCCTTCGATTTGTGGACCAACTGCCGCCCGACCACACGCCGAGCGTTCAGCCATCTGCTGTGAACTGAGAGGAATCTACAGGGTCGTAGAGGATTTGTTCCCGTTTAGAAGGAGTCAGCGTAGATCCATTGAAAGGAAGACGATGGGAACACAGGGATGTGTTAAACCATGATAACATAACCAGAGCACATGGAGAAAATAAACATTATTTCTACTCAGCTGCAGTCCTGTAAACGTTTTATGAATCTGTTTAATGTCATATTATAAGTGCAGCAATAAATTATCAAGAGAAAGATCATTTATTCATCTCGACAGGAAATTCACACTTTCATAGCATTAATTCGTGAAATTCACAACATTAACACATCCTAATATTCTTCAGCAATTCAAAGACTGGATCTGTTTCCCAGCGCGTTCTTCTCTGTGCGATTGGCCGACTCAGCAAACGTCAGGATGCTGGGGAAGCGGACTTGTGTGGAGGTATCCCTCCGCTTCAGGCTAAGCTCAGAGACGATGACATATAGGGTTATTATTCACTTTGGAAGATAGAAGCTTCTTAGACTTGAAATATGTTGCTGCCAGTTTGTGTGAAGGAAAATTCACAAATTCCTTTAGACTCACAAGAATCCATATAGAAACGTGAGTATGAATAGAAATGATCATGAGTGGTACTGAGCTCAGCTGCTGCTGCCCCAGATGAAACAAATCCTCTGGACTTCATGTTCCGAAGTCTGACCTGGGGCAAACGCTAGAGAAACGCCTAGAATTCCCTTTGAACGGTCATCGTGAGTTCGATTCAGCTTTTCTTAATCGATCCCAGCGTCACATGAGCAAAGCAACTGAACTTTGACCAGACTGAGAATAATCATCACGTAGCTCCTGCTTTAACGTCAGTACAACGACCTGCAGGAAGCTCGAAGACGCTCTGAAGAACAACAGGAGCAGCCTCGGCTGATGCTGCTCTGTCCAGCTTTGCTGATGGAGCCGTCACTCTGATCGTCCTCCATTCATCCTGCAGACGTGTTCTATTTTTACTTCCTTTCTTGTTTTTCCAGTCGTGCTTCAAAGCTTCCTGACTTTTCACACTCTCAGCTCCAGCACACAGCGCCAATGTGCCACCGGTGTCTCGACACGCTCCACTCCTCCGTGTCCTGATCGCCTCCTAACACGTCGTTCAGCCTCACTCCGATGTGACGACGTGATTGTTTTTGATGCTTTTCCTCAGATCACCTGCAGCTCCCCAGAAATAAATCCAATCTCTGATCTCTTGTTCAGTCCTCCTGGAAGTGAGTGTTTGGACAGCTGGTGCACTGGCTCTGAGCCCACAGACTAAATGCCCCTCAAGGATTTACACCTCGTTGTTGCAGCCTCTGCTTCCACGTCCATTAGTGGATTTATTTGAAACGCATCCCTGTTGAAGACGCCCCGAGGCAACAAACAGCATCTTTTAAACCTCCTGATCCTTAATTGAACCTCCGTTGTTCAGCTTCACAGCAGCTGACATTTCCAGAGGCTTGGAGAGAAAAAGGGGACGTGGCCTCAACCGTCTTTCTACCGTGATAAGATGATTTTTGGATGTTGAGGGGGGGGGATGAAGCTCTTCTCTGAGACACTGTGATCCTACAACAAACGTGACACTTCTACGGGTCTAAATGAGAGTCATGACACTGGAGCCGCACTGATGGAATTCTGTTCGCTGCTCATGTCCTGCACTGTAACGACACTCGTTAATCCTCTTTACGCATCGGGACACGGCAGTGGGACGGAGGGGACTCCTCGGTGGGAATGGATCGCCGTCCCCGCGGGGGAAATGAAATGGGAACAAGTGAGATGTGAAGGAAAGGAAAGGCTGTGAGTCTGACACGTCAGCGCGTCGCTCGTTGTAAAGATGCGACCTGACGTTTTAGGAACACCCAGGTGTGTGTGGGGGGTTTTTCACAGTTGGATGTTGGAACATAATAACACGATGTTTCTTTTCTTTTCTTTTTTTTTTTGGCCACGTCATGAAAAGCAGAATCTTTGACAAGATGTGCGGCTTGTGTTTTTTTAAAGCGGAGCGGCGCAGTGTGTTCGGGTTCTTGGGATAATTGCCTCTTTATGTAACACTTTTCATTGTCATCCAGAGGAGTCTGCCATTCGGGCTCAGGACCCGCAGAACATACCCACGCACGGGGATTCACAGGAGATCTCTGCAAACACTAGACACGGTGAGGAAGACAAAGCTGCTCCTGCACATTTCATGTTCTTCACGGAACAGAACTGGATCGTGAGTTTGTTGGCGTGTCAGACACACAGGAAGCAGCTGCTCCAATCAGGACTTCTGTCAGATTTACAGTGTTTCCGTTAATTTATATAAAGTTTCAGTTGACAAGTAAAACCACGGCGACATTCCCTCACTTTTGAATGTTGTGATAAAGTCACTTAGAAATGGTAAAAGAAGAAAAGAAAAATCACTTTTGATCATCATAAAGCTGCAGAGCGTGTGCTGACATTAGCACGTTCACCATAAGTGGGTCACAGAACACCCTGCTAATGCTAATGCTGGACGAGGCTAAACCATTAGCTGGACCCAACTGCACTTCAGACCAGCAGGAACACGGGGTGTGAGGTGGATAAAAGTCTGTGGCCAAACAGAGCGAAATGGTGATCGGTCACTCATTGATTTAGATGTGGCCGATTCACAGCACAGTCGCCTGAAGGCACTTTACATCACAAAGTCATTTAGAGAAAAGCCAACAAATCCCCCTTGAGCAGCTACAGGCAACAGTGGAGAGGAAAAACTCCCTTTAACGGAAGAAACCTCCAGCAGAACCAGAGTCAGGGTGGGCGGACATCTGCCCTGACCCGTTGGGCTGGAAAACAGTGGATGGGTTGGTAGGAGCAGCAGCCCCAAGACTAGGGACACCTGAGGACAGGGACAGACAGGGACAGACAGGGACAGACAGGGACAGACAGGGACAGACAGGGACAGACAGGGACAGACAGGGACAGACAGGGACAGACAGGGACAGACAGGGAGGGAGAAGCTCCATTGTTCCACTGCATTGTGTGTTTTTACTGCTGAAATATAATGTGCTGCTTTGACAAATGCAGCTGCAGCTTCAGGAATGATGGTGGCATTTAAAGATGGCCGATCATATTAGCTGGAATGTGTTAATGTCAACACAAATAAACAGGACGATTGAGAAATGACAATGAAAGTAATTTGCTGAAGGCATGAGGAGCCGTAAACATTCCAGAAATCCAAACTTATAGGAACCATTTGTCCTGCAGACCCAACGCCCCACACTGTAGAGAACACCTGAGGACGTGACAGGGCTCATTGACGGACTCGGCTTTGGGGATTTACTGCGCACAAACCTCCTGCTTCAGCGTTGAAGCTCTCATCCACTCCAGCAGCAGACGGCGTCCACCTGCTCGGTGCCGAGCAGCAGACAGACAAAGTAAGACGCTGGTGAGCAAAGACAGAAGCCAACGCTGAGCCGGGGAGGAGACGATGCACATGCATTATTTAGCAAGGAGGGGAGTTCATGAAAACTCGTTGTGATTCTTTATGTCATTAAGTGCAGTCTGTGGAGAATCACTGAGTGTAATCTGGCTGCTTATGCTCCGATTTGTTAAGGACGGCCATCTTTTGTGAGCATCACAATCAGCCAGTTAAAGAAATGTGATCGCGTGTTTTCAGTGCGATGCTATGAGTGACACAAACAGAATCCAAAAGTGAAGCTTTTCTACTCGTACGCAAGCGTCAAGTCGTCGTGGATAAGCAAGTCAGCCGAGCGACAGTTGATGCAGACACAAAGTTGGAGGAACAGAGAGAGCGACAGACAGCAGAGAGAGGGAAGGCAAAGGAAGGAGGAGGCGGAGCGACAGGGCAGAGGAAATGGGAAAGAACAGCCTGTGGGAGTGAATGAAAGCTGTGAGGATGTTTCCGGAAGCTGTTTAAGAATTAATCGAACAGCGGAGCACAAATACATCACATCCAGCCACAGAGCTCCCTGTGCTGAGGCAGCTGAAAGGGAATATGATGAAGATGCAAATGTGGCCCATTTACTGAGGTGCACAAGCTCAGAGTGACAGTGTGTGTGTGTGTGTGTGTGTGTGTACATGGCATCACAGGCTGCGACACACACACCCGTGTACAGACATGCAGAAGGTGCTGAGATCCTTTCACTTCCTGTGGTGGAGGGTGAATTTGAAATGGAGAGAACTGCCGAGTAACAGTCACTAACCCACAATGACAAAGTGGCAGCAGGCGTCACACGTGTACAGACCATCAAAAACCCATCGCACCTTTGAAGTTTCCTGGGTAAGTGGCTACAAGTTCCATTTCGAGCAGATCCTCTCTTCATCCGAGTGGACAAGACAAACGTCGGCATCTGCCCAGATGTTCCACGGTGCTTGTCTGGGCCACTCAGACGCAGTCAGAGGCTCGTTCAGAAGCGACTTTGGACATTTTGGATAGACACCTACACGCTCCATTTGCATCTGTCCGGACTCGTGTTCAAAGCAGTTCAACCACGGCCCCGTTCTTCATCATGCAATATTTCATAAAATAAGTGTTTATAAAGAATTGCATGATGCGAAAGTTTAAATAAATTTATAACAGCTTTCGAACCCAGACGCATCAGAATTCGATGTCTAAAGCACTGACGTAGTTTTAAAGTGAACACGTGTCATAGGAGACGGACGGGGGTGTGGATGGGATTGAGAGGGCGTCTCACCATCAGAAGGTGAACGGTGTGTGAAGTTTTAATAAAATGAGTCTATCGGGAGATTAGGGCCGTAGATTTGTGCCACTCAAACGTATCCGCGCTGTCAGAAGTGGTGCTACCACGACACGTTGCAAGAGCTCACGTTCACGTTGTTCGAGCAGTTAAACACGGCCAGAAAACCTCACGAGAAGATGCCTGAACCACTTCAGCCGGCGAAGGAGCGGCAGGAAATCTGCCCTCTGTTTTTTTTTTCCTGGACTGTGACACCGTCAACGCAGGGTTTCACCGGCTGCTGCTCAAAACCACTTTACAAACCGGAGATCAATTAAAAGCAAGAACTGCAAACAGTTTGAACAAGCAACGACTTTGCCAGTGACACAAAATTAACACATTAAAAAAGGACCAAAATAAAATCACATTTTTAATAAGAACCTTGATGCTTGTTGTGGAAGCTGAGGTTTGTGGTGATTCTTGTTCCTGTGCATCTTCGTTCATACGGATGTTAAACTTTTTTTAAGCTTGTCGCCTCTTTCACGTGTAAAGTGATCGGATAATAATATAAAGTAATGAACGTCATATTCTCTGCATATTTATAAATTTGTCCTTGTTCTTCGCCGCCACCTCTGCCCTGTGACAGTCACAGAGGAAACCACAGAGACGAGGTCACGGTCGATGTGAAAGGTACAGAAATCGTAATCAGGCCTCTGACAGTCGAGTCCGATTCCGACCGTCGTCTAAACTCGGCTCCAGTGTCACACAGATTGACGGTGACGGGGCTGTTAATTTTTGAAGCAGGTAACAGCATTTTAAATAATGTTTCTGTCCTCCAGAGACCGACTTACTTTTGTGTTATTTCAGCAGCTGGCAAAGAACTGTATTTTTGTTTTGTTTAAATTCAGTGATAATTTGTTTTGATTAAACCATAATTTTCCTCAAACATTTGTATCATCAGCAAACAGCTAGTTTCAGCCCGTCAGATACCTAACGTAGATCATTAATGCACAATATGAATTGGGATACAGTGACAATGAGGTTTAATGTGCAGATGAGTCACTCAAGACCAGATTTGCTCGTGAATAATTGTATTTGGAAATCAAACCATGTATCATTTACAGCCACAACATTACATCAGCTGTGGTCTTACTGTGGCGGCGCACAGAGCAAACTGTGACACGCCGTGTGTTCTGACACCATCTTGCTTCTGCTCAGCTGAAAACCACCCACTTGTATGTACGAGTTCACCATGCATCCAAACACGTTGCTCTTATTTCATTTGCTCAGAGATGATCAGAACATCCACGGTGGAAACCGGGGTGCAGGTCGCTGGGTGTGATAAAACCAAATGGATGTGTAGCTCGAGAGGTTTGAGCGCTCGTCAAGGTGAATGTAAAGCTTTGTGTTCGAGAACATGCAGCTCAGTGTAAAGGTGAAGACATCTGCCCTTTGTCCTCCACAGCTTCCTCTGCACTGCACCAAACGTCCCTCTCTCTCTCTCTCTCTCTCTTTCTTTCCCAGGATTCGTTGTTTTCTAGGCGCCCGAGGTTCAGTGCAAAACGTGGAGCATTAATAAAAGTCCGGGCGCTCCTTTAGAACCACAAGAGGCCCCATCCATTATTTATGGATCACAATGACTCCGTGTCCCTCCAAACTTTCTGTCCCACTGCTTCAGAGACACAAAGGGCAGCAGACGGAATATTTTCCCCTAAACACAGTGAGAGACTCTGCCTGTGCTGAGGAGGGTCGCTGGACTCGGTGGACGAACACCAGCGATGAATAATGCACACGGCAGAGATACGGTGCCATAAGGACGGAGATCTGAGTGCAAGTGTGTCTTTATGGTTTGGGATCTGGTTTGCTGCATCGTGCATCTGGTTAAGTCGAAAATACATTCAGTGGATAAACGTCTGGTTTGATTTCATGTGGGATTTATTTGTGTACAACCGCGTACGTGTGTTTTCAAGCTGTGATTTCAAGCAACATTTGATCAGCGAACAAATTCACCGTTCAGAGCTGACGAGAACATCTGCCCAGTGCTGGTGTAATCACGGGACGTCTGCATACGGGACATACAAACCCACCATTATCAAATATTAATAAGCATAAAGACTGCTGCCGCAGGCCTCTGGGCATTTATGCTCCTAATGCATTTTTGTGCTTCCTCGTGTCTGAGCTATTTTGTGGCTTCACATTTGCATTGAAGCATTTGTATGTGCATTTCAGAGAGGCTGGCCACTGGGGCGTCAGGAAGCTCAGCCAACACATATGGTTCACTCGATTAGGAAGGAGCAGAGAGGGATGGTGAAAGAGAAGCGGGGAGAAAAACGAAGAGGGAGGAGAAGATGCAGGATGCTCAAAAGGCTGGAAGAATGAAATCAAATTCAACATTAAAATGAATTCAAAGCCGGTTCTACCCCCATAAAACTGAAAGGCCTCATCCATCTGCTCCTATTGTGCTTTTGTTTTCCACAGGAACCACAAACTGAGATTTTGGAGAGAGCTGCATCTTTTTCCCTTTGAAAAAAAACAAGCAAAAGCTCGAATTAGACAATCACGTCCACCGCTGAGTCAAGATGCAGTTACAGCGCGTGTCTGTCCAGGCCCGTTCTAATGAGTTCATCCACGAGTCCAAGTGGCCGTGATGAAATTCCCTCCAGGTGCTTGTGACTGTAGTAAAGAGAAATGGACAGATGTGAGGTCACCAAATCTAATCAGTTCATCCCGTCCCAGTGGAATCTACATTTGATACTTGGGCCTGTTTTGAAGAAATTACTTCAGAGCGAGCCCGACATGTTGGAGCGTGTCACGACCCGGCTCAACGGCCCCGACACAAACGAGGAGTGAGAGAGGTGAAGGCCAAAAATAATGGGTTTATTATAATAAAAGAGTAATAAATAAATGTAAACAAGCAGGAAATAACCTGGGAAACATTTATCAGTCCCATCAGTAGTGAGTGTGAGTGTGAAACGAACCATAATCAACACAATTAACAAAACAATCCAAAGATGAGCTCAACTGCAACTGCGCCCGTGTGATCTGTTATTCTTGTCTTAACTTTCACGTCTGTGTGCTGAACTGTGGTAAATGCAGCTCATCTCCATTTTGTTGTGAAACTTGAATGAATATTCATGTTCCCATGGAGGAACATTCCTAACATGCGTCTCCTCACCATCAGCCTTAAAACATCAACCATTTTCCAAGTCCAACAGACACAATTTTGTGAAATCCAATCGCTGCGTTCACGGTTCAAAGAGGGTGAAGTGACTCCATAACCCTCCCCGCTGGCTGTAGGCCCCTAAGAATAGAATCAGAACGTTATTTGTTCCATTTAACACATTTCAGTTGCTCAGCACAATAAAAATGTCAAATTGTGTGGCGGCAGGGCTCCAGAGTAATTGTCACTCTTTTTCTAAATGCCACTGCTTTTATAGATTTTAGAACTGAAACACTGACAATGACCAGCTCGGATTCAACGCTGAAAACGTGTTAATTGCACTTTGGTGCAAACACAACTAACAAAAACGCTCATTCTCCAGATTCCCCAGACATTAAAACTGGAATCAGACGACTCCAAAACTACCAGGTGAATGAATCGGTTGGTTTAAGGCTCGTCACTAAAACAACAAAACCAAACTGCCAAGAGATGCCACATTAAACCAATAACTTTAATCTAACGAGGTGAGTTTACTGAAACCCTTCCTGCTTCCTTGGAGGTAGCCGAAAAGATTCACACGTGACTGATGTTTCACGATGTCCGAACCCTTTTAAGCCACGTGGGAAACAAAGAGTTTGCTCAGGTTTCCTTTAAAAATCATTCAAATCATTTGAAAGGGTAAACTATAAGGAGAATTTCAAACCTAGGTTTCCGCAGCTGCTCTAAACGTGACGGCATGAGACCAATAACTGCACATAAAAA
Organism: Channa striata; assembly: GCA_033026295.1. Lineage (NCBI taxonomy): Eukaryota > Metazoa > Chordata > Actinopteri > Anabantiformes > Channidae > Channa > Channa striata. The sequence continues at coordinate 20,131,367 of CM065184.1, read as the reverse complement.
CACGTCATCTACACTGACTGTCAGGTCCGACAATGCTCTTAACAGTCCCTTCAAAGTCCCTCATAATGAACAACTATATTTTCTCTTTATTACGGTTGTGCGACCTTGAACAAAATCATCCCTGTGACCCCTCAGCACTGTGGCATTTCCATAATCACCTACATTCAGTCTGTCCGTCTTGTTGTTTCATGTAATTTTTCATGTTCTCACCTCGAAAGAAATACACAGACGAAGGCAAACGGAGTACAAACCGAGAACAATAATTAGTTCACGTGTTCTTTCATATTAGTAGATCAAAAAGGAAAGTGAACAAGTCAACATGTTGCTTGCATGTTGTTGTTTGTTGTTTGCATGTTGTTCTTTGTTGTTTGCATTGTGAAGCATTTTTTATAAATGAGATACAAATAACACATTCCTTCGTTAAAAAAGCCACAGAGAGACGGAGAGACAAAGTGCTTGTGGAAGGATGCGGTGATGGACACAGCAGGAGACAGCGAGGACTCGGACCAACAAAGACTTATGGTTGAGCTTTTATTATCAGGTAAACGCTTTCAGCCACAACACGCTGTGTGATTGAATCATATTTACAGGGGACGTCTGTGGTTACAGTGGTGGACCTATGCAGTACATACATACGGTAAGAGAGTTTTGGAAAGAAAAGGAGCGTGAAAACCTTGATTATTGAGTGATTGTATGTCCTGCAGATAATCTCCTGACGTCCCGCAGGCTCAAGCCTGAGTCTGTTTAATCAGCATGTTCTACGTCGTCAGCACCGGAATCAATACGTGTGAGAAGAACCACAAGCTGTAAGTGACCAGCCGCAGCTTTAACTGTCAACACATTTTAACTCCAGAGGTAGAAATGACACATCAGAATGTCAGAATATCGATCGTGATACAGAACTAAAAGTACAGCAGAGCCACAAATTGTGTGACTTTCCGTTTATTAAAGTTGTGACAGTTGCCGTGGTTGTTCCCTTCACGCTGTGCGGGTGGTCTGAGACTGAGGGGTGCTGCCGCTTGTGCAGGTGAAGGAATCCCTGGTGTTAAAGTTCTGGCCCTCGGCTCGTTCCAAACACTTCCTGGAGAGGCAATGGACAAAGCAGGCATGCACAGAGGTTTCAATCTGAAATTGGAACAACCAGCTGTAGTTGAAAGTCCTTTTGAACCAAAGCACAAGAGTTCTGGTAGGAAGTTTTGTTTTAGCATGTAGCCGAATGCATTTGTCGGCTACAGTGGCTGAACTACGTGTTTGATGTAATTAGGTTTATGCAAACTTTAGGTTTCTCCTGGAACCCGAGAACAAATTTCAGTTTCAGCTCTAGGTCCAAAGAATTCCATGTTTTAAAAAATGTGTAATTCTCTAGTAGTTTTGGTTCTAGTAGTTTTGCTCCAATCTGCACCTCATCATCCCTCATCAGTGTTTGCATCTCTTAATGAGATTCATATTCTCGCCACTAATGAGCCACCGAGAGCCGCACAAAAGAAAACATGAAACGCCGGGTCATTAAAAATCTCCATTGCGCTCGCTCTCAGCCAGCGGAGCAGCAGGTAATCACGCAGGATTTGTTTGGATTCGAGGGTTCGTTCACATGCAAAAGAGGATTTTAGAAACGGAAGGTTAAACTCTTACCGCTACAACAGGCTCAGACGGGAGCTGAGGTCGGTTTAAAATAAAACCCCCAGGACCGAGAAAACCCTCCTGATTCATTTGTGCAATCTGTGATTATCCGCCACCGTCATGTTGCTGCCACTGTCCCCCAACAGACCACCCCCCACCCCCCCTTTCCATTTTTCTTCCAGTCAAACTTAATCTTGAGTTGCTCTTGCTCACACACTGTCACTGCTTTGTGTATGACACTGTACCTGTAACCGTTCCACAGTTGGATGAATCATAATTAACTGAACGAAGCGCGTGAAGCTCCATCATTCATTAGCCTAAACTCACCTATAAATGTGGAGCTCCTTCAGCTTCTTATCGTTCTGCAGCACGTTGCATGAAAAGGGCCTGAAAAAATGAAATCGGAATTTGAAACATTTGCTCCACAGCGACTGTGAAGATCCCTGCTGCTTCCCGCTCCAGGCCCCGACCGAAGGCCTGTTTATTAAAGGATCATCTTCACGTCAAACCCTTAAGACGTCTTTAGGCTTCCACTCAAACTCCAGGCTTAAAAGCCTTCCTGGGGGGACAGGCCAGATGCTGCTTTTCTTTCTGCCCTTCACGTAGTTTGTATTTCTGAATGATAATTTTTGAAGGCCGTCACCACACACGTTTGTCAGATGACTGCTTTCCTAAAACTCCCAGCAGCTAATGGGATTAGGCTCACTGAATCCCCCATGTCATTCCTTTAGCAGTGTTGTCTGTCATGACTGCTGCATGCGCTCAGGAGGAAGTGAACAGGATGCAGAGACGAGTCACGGCTGAAAAGAATACACAGAAGACGAGAAGAAAGGAAAACAGTCATTTTAGACGGGATTCAGAATTGGTGAAACGAATCCAGATTTGGCAAGAGAGACTGAAAAACGAAAGCTGCAAAAAAGAGAGAGATGGCTGGATGTTTTTAGCAGACGCCATGAGCGAGCAGCGAATGAATGAGGGAGAAAGAAGAGATGGAGGCGAGACCCAGAAAAGCCGCAGAACGTGTGAACAAAAGAGTAAGACAGCGTCTGAGGGGGACAATAACCAGAAATCAGATAACGTGAATGGGAAAAACGAGGACGAGAGGCAGGGGTCCGCATGGTTTGTGCTCGCGAAAGGGTGAAAGAGACGCAGCTCGATGCAAAGAGAAGAAAAACTAGATTATGAAAGACATAAAAGCAGGCAGACAATGACAGCGGCAGGGAGACAGATCATGGTGCATCTACGACAGAAAAGCCGCAGAGAACAAGCGATTTAATTAATCAGTGAATGAGCGACACACAGCGACAGATGAAGCGTGAATGAGACGGAGGATGGAACATGTGCGGATGAATGATGACACCGAACACAGCGTCTGAGCAGGAAGGAGCTTTTACAGAGGCGAACGGCGCTGAAGTGGCGGCGCGGCTCGTCTCCTGGCGGCCTTCATGTCCAAGCTCAGCGTGTGTTCCGATAACGACACGAACAAACAGCGTGAAGTGTGTGAAATGCTCAGGTGACGTCACAGGTCAAACAAACACGGCGGAGATTAACGTGGACACGCTGGTTGTTCCTCGGTGTAGCTGACGAGTTCGTGCCACGTGCTGGACTTTAGTTTCTTCAGCCGCCCTCAGTGTGACACACACACACACACACACACACACACCTGGTTCCACTGTGTTTGGTTCTGATTGCTCTGCTGCTCCGTCTCCACACACCTGATTCCTGTTGCAATCAAGTCTCAGGAACGTTAACGCCGTCCACTCGTGTTGACACCACGCGAGCTACTGAGGCCTTGTTCTCTTGTTCCTGCTCTTACAGCTACAACATCCCTCTGACTTTTTTCTCTCTTCGGACTAACAGCGGACGAGCATCTTTAAAGACCATGAGGAACTGATCACTGGTTGGGGAAAGTTACACACATGTAAATTAGAGATTTCCTTTAGCTTCATGCAGTTAATTCACTCAAGTTGTGGGTCAACGAATGACGTGTTGATGTGTTACAGATGTGAAAACTGTGTGAAGCCCGTGGCAAAGTGTGGACGCTTTCACAAGGGAAGATTTGTGCTGTGTGAAGGAGGTGAGTTTTATTAAAGGCATCTGAGCAGCTGGGAAGAAGCTGCACCATCGTTGTAGCAGTGCAGCATTTGTGTTTGTCCCTGAGTCGACGTGCAGCTGATACACAACGTTCGCTTTGTGCTGACGCGATGAATGTAAGTCAGTCATTTAGCTCCTGTTCAGTTTGTCATCGAACAAAATGAGCGTCACTGGGAATAATGAGGCTCCTCTCATCCTTGACCAGGTAGATTTAGCCTTGCTGGACATGAGAGGATTTAAATTTATTTAAAAAGGTGGAGAAAAACAGACACAACGGATTCAAACCATTCTGAAAATACATGAAAAGAATTGACTTTTCTTTATATTCTAGTTAAAACTTTATTTTGCATAAATGTGAAATTTTGTCTGTCTGACTTAGACTGAAGCAGTGAATCTCTGTCCTTCATCAACTTTCTACATTAATTGTTTAGCCAGGGCAGGGTATTCAATGCCCCCTGACTTTCCCTTCATTATTAATTATTATATCCCTTATGTTACTTCCGTCCGAAATCCGAAACACATTACAACAATTTTTTATAGTTTCATTCATGGGCATGTCATTCCAATCCGTCTCTTTAAGAGCTGCATCAAAATTTGAAATTTGATTTTGTGGAGTGAACTCTTACACACTGTACCACACATTATTTTTATGTTGGGATGAAAAAACTGGTGACTGTTCATGTTAAAATGTTTCACGCATGTTTTGGGCCCCGTGGGGATTTATTTTTTATTTAAATTTTTTTGCTCTGCCAGTGGTCTCTGAGTAAACTATCAAAGAGCAGCAGCAAATCATAAAACCTATTGTTGCAGATTAAATCGGAAAAGAAACAGTGACGTATTATTTTGCCCGGTCGATTTGATCTTTTAAACTGTAAATGCGATTGATTGGCGCGTTGCTGACAGCGAGCAGACGGGGTCGAGCCCCCAGCCCCGGCAAATGGAAGACTGGACTCTTCGTCCTCGCTAACGCAGACTTAAGGACATGATGAAGCTGAAGTCATCGCTATTTATCCGACGCCTCCTCACGCGCTGACTAATCGTACCAAACATGTCTTTGACTCATCGTGTTAACATGGCTAATTGGCTCACGTCACAGTAAAAACTGTAAAAATTATTTTGAAAAAGATTCAGCAGCCGCCACATTTCCCTCTTCGTCTCTCTGGCCTTTATTCATTTGCAGCCCAATTTCTCAGCCGCTTTCTCCCTTCTCTCACTCCCTTCTTTCACAATCTATCCCGCTTTTCCCGTCCTCTCCTCACATCCTCCTCTTCAGTCCCACGTTCTCCACCTCCCACTCCCTTTTTATTTTATTTCGCTTCTCTCTTTTTCCTCTGTCTCCCTCCTCCTCACCAGCCCTGCAACACATCTCCATTTTTTTTTTGACTCGGGGAAAACTTCGCACTTTGTGGCTCACATAGACAAACTTTGCTAGAGAAATGAGAAAACCCACAATGGAGGGTTTTTGTGTTGTGCGGTAGGTGTGAAGCTTCAGCCTCTCCCCTGCTGTCCACTCTGTTCTGAAGAGAGCAGAAATATTTCTGCGTGAATGTGGGAAGGCTGAATCAATAGCAGCTGAACATGTAAACGCTGCCCCGGGCGCTAAACGAGTCAAACAACAAACTGCGTCACTGTCGGCATCAATCGCAAATGTAGGCTGCAGAAACAAAAACACAAAATCGATGCAAAGTTCTGTCACAGGTTTCTTTTTTTGTGCAGTGGCTGGCGGTTGTGGGGCTGGATGTTTCCTGCATAATGTAGATTCTTCATTGTCGATGTAAAGAGGCAGATGAAACACACACGATATTACAGGCAAAGTGTGTGTGTGTGTGTTGAAAGAAGAATCTTGGTTTTCCATTAATTGTCTTAACTGTTTATCCTGTTCACAGGGTGGAGTCTATCCCAGCTGTGGAGGCGAGAGGTGGGGTCCACCCTCAACAGGTCCCCAGTCTGTCTCGGGGCCCACACAGAAAGACACACACAGACCACAACCAGACCACAACCATTCACATGGATCTTAGGTCTGTGGGGGGACAAGACGTTCTCGTCCGTGCTAGTGTGATCTGTGGTTGTACAACCAGAGAACAGCCTTTTTCTTTCCCAGTGGAAGTCCAGTGTGAGCTGGTATTTCATCTGCAGCCGTCTGCAGAGCCTATAAAAGGTTTTCACTCCCCCTTTGGTGATTTAATGATGATAAAAGAACATTGCAACTCCATGAAATTGTTGTTGAAAAGCAGAAGTCAAAATATGGACAAATTAACTTTCCCTAGTACAGTTACAGTGAATCCATTAAAAGTAAATGAAAGGTGGAAATCGTTTATTGAGCAGTCAAAGCTCAGATGGTCAGATTAAATGCCGTCTCGAGTTTCCCAGATTGGAATAAGTGTAAATCACAACGAACGGAAAAGAAGTCGCCTCGAACCAGAGTTTGTCTCAGCTTCACTCGCAGTGTTTTCACTAATACAGTGTGCCCACTTTGTCCATAACACGTTCCATGTAATCTCATCTGATTCAAAATAGCAATAATTAAATTGTTTTTGGTGCATTTCAGCATCAGAGAGGTGAATCACCAGCCGTTTGGAGAAAAGCTGCTTTTTCCATGTTTGGAATTCATTCTTTTGATTCTTCTCTGATGAAATCAAATGATCACTGAGGGAAGTACGTTCCCCTTCGCTAAGTTATGGTAACTTTTTTTATGTCGTAAACTAAAAACAGGAACTTTCAGTTTTAAAGCCCCACATGATATTTAGAATGAAGAAGTGCAGAAGTACTTTTACTGTGCACTGTACACACAGCACATTATTCATAACATGCCAGCTCATAATGTCAAAATCAAATGACTTCTGCTGTTTATTCATATCGGCAAAAGTAAAGAAAGAAGCAAAAGAAGTAAATGTACCTGAAGTTCAAATTTAATTAAAATGACTGACATGTTCTGTAACTATTGGAAAAATGTGTTCTTATTTCGCACGAATAGTGTGTGTGTGTGTGTGACTAAATATTCTCTTTGATCTGATCGTCTGACTTTATTACAATGGAAATCCAGATACTTCAATACTTAAAGCCTAACGCAATGATGGAGTAGCTTTGTTTTCCTGTAATTTGTTTTGTAATTTAACCATAGCTTTATCATTTATATAAACATAAAAAAAGTTTTTGTGCGTTTACAAAGTCGTTCCCATGGCATCAAATGGTGGTTTCCTGGATTGTCCAGTGTACCTGTGGCATCAGTTTCATACGCCAAAGGATTTTAAAAAGCAGCAATTTGGCCCCTTAGAAAGATTAATGTTAATAACAAGCTGCATAAAGCAAGAATCTCTGAGCCTTTCTGAGTCTCATACCAGCAAACAAACGTCCCCATCATCAAAAAAGGTTCGAGGCACCGCGAACCCAAACGATGAACTGCGGCTCACAGGAGGCAGCAAACGTCTTAACACGAGCTTCTTGTTCCTTAAAAACCAAACGCAGCACAAACGTGTCAAATATTTGCCTTCAGAAATGTGAAATCCCACCGATCAAAGTGGAAACACAGTGAAAAGGAAACTCTTGACTTTTTCACATCTTTTGGGTGTGTTATCCTGATTTTTACTGCCGGTCTGTGGTACATGGATGCAGAGTGTTGAAGTTTAATAGTATTTAGTCAGATTCGCCGACACGAATCTTCTTCAGCTAACAGTCAATACGCTAGTTAGCGGGGCTGCTAACATTCCAAACTGAAAAATGACTTTTTAAAATATCTTGGACCATTTTTATCAATTAGCCTCCAAGAGACACTTCCTTTGGCTTCGCTCACTGAGGTTTTCTCACACAATTAATTATTTGTTTGCATTGGCTGTTAATTATTTATTCCATTGTTGTTAATTATGTGGCTTAAAATACAATCTGCAAACGATAAACACATCTGTGTTTTTCCCCATATTCCATCTGAATGACCTGCTTTTCAGCCAATTCTCGCTGTTTTCTTGCTGACTGCAGTATTTGCGTTTTTCAAAGCTGGTCCCGGTTTCAGACTCTGCACCATTGTGTTTGTGAAGCCAGAAGGTTCCGTTTAATGAGACACTGGGACGGCTGGGGTCCGTTTCTACATCATCCAGCCTGTCGTAAAGCAAAGGCACAGAATCAATACCCCCCCCCTTTAATAACGCTGTCATATAGTAGAGATACACGGTTCTGGACACAGTGGCTATATTTTTACAAAAGGACCCGGCAACCTTGAGTAGTTTTCTTCTTTGTCTGTTTACTCAAAGCAAGTTTAGTGCTGAAGGTCTGAAATAGATCAGAATGTTCTATGTGTTATTGTTACACAAAGCAGAAGGATGATTAGTTATGATCATAAGTCCTGTGTTTCTGAAAGAGCCAAAAGATGATAGAAAGGCGCGCTTCTCGCCACCCTGTTTTGCTCGTGATGTTGTTTTGAATCAATGTTAATGCAATATGTGGCTTCACAGCTCAGCCACAGAATAACAACTACGCTCATGATTTATGTCTGTCCACGGGTAAATGTAAAGATCCTGCACAGTGTGGCGGCAGTTGCCATTCACTGATAATAGCCAATTATGTGGTAAATAGTAGAAGGTATTCATCCAGAAAGAAACCAACCTCAATCACACGTTCTTCATCGAGTGTATTTAATGATCCATTAGAGCCAATGATGTCACGTTACATGTTTGCTCATCACCCGGTGCTCGGTAAAACTGTACAGACTGTAAATATATTCACATTTCAAACAGATTTCAAGCCTTTTAGAGGACAAGAGGAAACTTTCATCGCTGCATGATCCATTTAAGTTCAGCTGTTGTCTGTTCACCACAGTGTTAAATCCCCAAGACTTAAAACCATAAAACTGTCTGTGAAATCCCACAGAACAGCTGTACTGGTCGTCTTTTAACTATATGTTCTTGCATTGCTAGTGAGCACATTTGTATAGGATTCATGGCCCATACAGTCATAAAACCACGTTAAAAAGTAAAGACATGGGCATGTACATCAATCAGGCACAACATCATGACCACTTGTAAAACTGAATCCAGTCCGTTGCCATAATATACTCTGACTTCAGTAATAAACAGAGAGTCGAATTATCACGTTTCGACAGTTTCAACCTAAAAAACAGAGAAATTATAACCTTGTACAATTGGAATTCATGGCAGAGCTGCTGTGTTGGGTTGCATCAAATTGTACAGGTGATCATAATGTTATGCCTGATCAGGGCAGATATCTGCAACAACAAAATTTCACTGCTGCTAAAACATATAATAATTCTTTGTTGGCAATTATACAAGGATTAAGGCTAAAGTTGAACGAGCCCAACTTGTGTGGTTATGAGTGAGTGGTGGAGCGACAAGCCTTGACTTTTTTATTATAATATACCGTGCAACAAAACTAAGAGCACCACCGTCTTTCCCTTCGCTTGTTATTTTTCAGTGGAGTGAAGAGAATTTAATCTCATGTTAAATTAAAAAGGAAACATGTAAGAAAGCCTGGATTAAAAATGCATGTCCCAACTGTGGCCACTGCAGCAAAAGTGAATGCAAGTTCAATTAAGGCTGACTGCACAAACAGAGCGACAAAGGAAGGAAACACTACAGCTACCGCCAGGTTTGGTCTGCGGTCTGACTTAGACAACGTGGTTCCACATCGTAAGGAACAGCACGAACGAGTAACTTGGTAAAGACAGGAGAGGCCGGACCAGGAGCAGAGGTGGTCAGGACGAGGAGAAACATCATAGACACGCTTTAGTGTTTATGCAACTGTGCAGTGGAGGGCGGGTAAGGCACAAGGACCGTCAGTGGAACCAAACAGAAAGTGTGAAGGACATTATATGAAGTCCAAGAAGACAACTCACAAATTGGTGCAGTTAGGCTTTGCCAAAGAACGTGGAAAGGATCCTGGCAGCACGTTCTTTGGCCTGATGAAAATACATGAGTTTGAATCAGATGGGGTCGACCCCGCTCGGCCTGGACTACCACAGCAGCTGCACCGTGCCAACACTGAAACACTGAGGGTGGGGGGCAACATGTGTAGGAACTGCACAACTCAGACGTTTTAAAGGAGAAACCCGGACCAGTGCACCCTGCGAATCCAATCCAGCACCTTTGGAGTATTTTGTAAGAGTAATAAAATCCTTTCAGTATAAAAAAACTGCACATGTCCTCACAGATTGCCTCCTGCTTAGGGGCATTTTTCTTCTTACAAGTTAAGGTGCAGCAACTACTATTGCAAATGATTCTTAAAAATGATAATTTAGCCACATATCAGTTTGCAGTCTATTAATTTGTTCTTAGAGCGTTGACCAAAACAATAGAGAGGTGGGCTCACTTTTGACCCAGTACACAGAATATTACACACTCTCCACAAACAGCAGTTCTTTGTCGTGTGCAGCGTGATGCTCCTGAGAGCAAAAGATCAATGTAAATCCCCTTTGGTGCGACCGCTTTGTGAAAAGGTCGTTAAACACTCTGAAAGAACACTAGTGTGGTCACGCTTTACGATCTAAACCAGCTTACAATGAGGACGTCTTCAAAAGGACAAGCGTCCGAGAAGCAAACCGCGTTTAGCTCGTTTGAGACCATTTTAAAATCGCTCAAATGCACTTTTAAAGAGGAAAAGACTGGGTCTGATCATTTATATCAGGCAAACATTCCACCTTAAGGGTCTCAACAGCTCGGTCTGACACCATTTTCAGTTCTAGTTTCAGTTTCAGTTTCAGAAACTACTTTGAAATGCAGATGCTACTGTATGACTTTGCCATTAACTTCTCCCTTATTTTCCACCATGGATCCATAACACTGGGCTCCTTGGAGGCTTTGGATGCTTTCCTTCATATCCACTGGCAACTGGCCTCCATATATTCTCTTGACGGGAAATGGAGCTGTGCCATGACGGCAGCGAGCCCAGAATGAGTCCAGTTCAGTGGTTCTCAACCTTTTCAGCTCACAGCTCCCAAACTGAGCTAATTACTTTAGTTACAAAGCTGAGGGCATGAATGTGCAGAACCACAGGAACTACAGCAAAAGATGTATTCACCCATTTCAGCCCGAGCCTCCAGATAATGACGTGCAGAATAATAATTTTTCTCTGGATGAAATTTAAGTTGTTTAGTTGACAAGTTATGATGTTGTTCTTCTGACTTGGCGGAAACGAATTCGCACCAATGATCAAAGCCAGCACCAGCATTTCTTTTTGGCAAACTGGGGGAATCGTCAACTCTGCTCCAGTTCCATTCGGTGATTAAGGCTCAGAAGCTGAGAGGGTTTTATCTTAAAAAAAAAAAACCCTTTCACAAAAGCAGCTTTAATTAATAATCAGGAAGAAAATAAAGAAAGCAATTAGAGTCTTCACACTTCCTCCAAAAAAAAGAGATCTTCCTGAAAGTGACTAACTGCCCTCTATCGCCCCTTCCTTTAGTTAGTCACTGTGTGTTTTACTTTTCAACTTAATGAGGACAAATTGTCTGCAGCACATTCTGTACTAATACTGGCGGGTAGTAAAAAGGCCGTCCCAGAGTTCTGAGAGCACCACAACACTGCGGCCTCATGAGAAAGAACACATTTCACCACGGCTCTCCGTCCACACGGAAACGTCAAAAACCCAAGGCTCAGCCTACGGTGAGAGCTAGTTCCTGTTCCGGCACACAGGATATGGCAATAACAGTGAATTACCTGCAATTCAGATTTTGACTGCCACTGCCAGAGCTCAGCTTGTGCTTTGGTGAATCTCTGAGATGACTCTCCTAAATCTGCATGAGAGGTGCTCGAAAACACCAATAAAACAGCTGCAATCACCTTGTAACTTTCCTTTAACACCCTCTGTGGACCGGGTAACATCGAGGTTCTATCCTGTGTCTGTTGTTGGCTTGTGTGATCGTGTAGAACTCAATAATTGCAGAAAATAAACAGCGGAGGAGACAAAACACTTGCCCCTTAAGTTTGACACACTGACAAATAATATTGATCATTGAATAAATTCATTGTTCAAAGGCCCTGTGAGCGTGATCGGCTTGCAGACCAAAAGGTATTTCTCTGCCACAGTGTGAACAGTTTCATTCTTTGACAAGTCGATCTTCTGTCTTTATGTCTTGTCGGGTTTGGACCTGGCTCATTTGGATAAAGGGGATGTCAAATTATTTTTCCACACCAATAAAGAGCTGGGGGCTATTTTGGCAAATCAGAGAAATCTGCCTGTATGAAACAATTCCAAGGCAAGTTTTCAGGGGTTTGACGAGCCAAAGCTAAAATATCAAAATTTGCAAGAACCAGCTGGTCAAAGGTAGAGATTTCCTGCTTTTGTCTTTTTAGTAAAATGTTTTACCTTTGGACAACACAAGGAATTTGAAGACATGACCGTGGCCATTTACTTACTCTTAGCTGACATTATTCAGACTAAACAATGAACAACAGTTTAAGCTGTAATATGCAAACATTGTTAATCCAGGTGGCTGGAGCATGAGACTAGAGATCAATCCACCCAGGACGTGGTGTGTCCTACACTTTTCTCTCACAGTGCATCCGTTTGTGTCCAGATGTGGCTGGATTGGCTGGAAGGTCCAGCCGCACTCAACCCTTGAGCTGAAAATCTCTGCATCACTTTGACAGCACCGTAACAATCCTGCATACTGTAGCTTTAAAGACATTGAAGCTTCTCCTTGGATTTTGTTTTGCGAGCTGCTGCACTACACAATCCAAACTGAGCCGTGACCAAGTTTCGAGGGGAAAGTCCCACAATGTTTTCAACTCTAAAACACAAGATGCATAGTTTGAACGGACGACAACAATGATGGAAAAGGCACGAGCACATTAAAAAAGTGTAATGTTTCCATTTGTAATGTCTTCACCGTCGTCACTTGCTTGATCTTCACACCATGTTTGTTCTAATATGCTTGTTCTTAAGTGAGCTGCCTGGTTACAAAAAAGACTCATTAATGAATCGTAGTCGTCAGGGATGAAGAGCACGTTTTGTCACATTTAACACAATTTGGCATTTTCCAAAGACTGAAATGGATATAAGGTAAACAGATCAGCAGAGGCAGCCAACCTCCGAAACAAGGTTCGTCTCAGCAGCAGTGTGGCTGCACTTTTTACATGTACGTTTTAATCATAACTTGCCCACTGTGTATGATGCTAGTCCACTGATGGAAAACCCCGCACTTTGAAGAAGCAGTGAAAAACAGTGTCACTGTGATAAGAAGGTGTTTGAGCCTCCGAGAAATGTTCCGTTTTTTTTCTGTTGTTGTTGTTGTAGTTTTTTTTGTGATGGCAGGTTTTCCTTGGCTCAAACTGAAAATACAAGACACTGGCTACTGAGTTAGAAAATGTCCATAGTGGCTGTGGAGCTCCACCAATTTCTGTCACAGTGACATGTGCAAAAGACTTTCACCAGGACAGCAACCAGTTTCAAATCCACCAGCAATCATCGCGTGTTTTGTGCATCATCGTGGGGCCAGTGACAGTACAGACGATATATACCGAAGCAGCCGCTTTTGAGTTTGTTTCCAATGAGCTCCACCTTTCCTACCTCTTAATTTAGACTTCTGTGCGTCTTCATGTGCACCCATTCAATCACAGCCTCCTTTGTCCTTTCACCTCAATAATCATCGACCAATAACCAGTCTGGTTACGCGTAGGTCTGTGCTGACTGGCTTTGACCCTGGCATTTCTGCAGAGTCGCTGACTGGTGGACATTAAAGATTCACACATCAGTTTCTGGCTTCTCCACCAGTTTCAGAGCCTCGTGCATGCCAGCTGCCGACAGCTTCCGATTGATGTTCCTGTAGCGGCATCGCAGGAGGTTACTGTAGGTGGTCCTTAGATCGCGGTTGAAAAATGCGTAAATGAAGGGATTAATGAGGGAGTTGGCATACCCAAGCCACAAAAGGGTTCTCTCCAGCCAGAGCGGCACGCAGCTGCACTCCACGCCACAGACAAACGGCCGAGCAGTGGACACCAGGAAAAACGGCAGCCAGCAGAAGGTGAAGGCCCCAACCACGATGCCCAACGTGGCTGCAGCCTTCTGTTCCCGTTTGAAGATGGACTGGTTCTTCCTCTTCCGGCGCTGGTGGTGTTCTCCAGTCTTGAGAAGGCGGGAGACACGGGTGCTGCACTCCTCCTCCACCTCACGCTGGAGCTTCAGTGCCGCTGCCACGCAATCCAAGCTCTCCTCCTCCTCGGCTTCCTCTTCTCGCTCGACCTCCGTCCCTTCAACACTTCCGGTTTCTCCTGATTCCACTGGCCGGTGAGCCACGTGCCCTCCTCTCCCCCCTCGTAGAGCCACCCCTGCACCGTGCTCCCCCTCCCTGGGGAAACCGGTGATGGTGTGCTTGGCTGCGCTGAGTTTGGCTGCTCGGTAAATCCTGTAATACATGATCAACATCACTGACATCGGGATGTAGAACGCCACAGCCGTGGAATAGACGGTGTAGCCGAAATCCTGACTGATGAGACAGACTCTGCCATCGTTGACGTTCTGTGCCCATCCAAACAGAGGGGGGAGGGTGATGGAGGCAGAGAGGAGCCACACAGAAAGGATCATCTTGGCCATACAGCAGCCATTCTGCCGAACAGGATACGTCAGGGGTTTGGTGATGCCCAAATACCTACAAGGGAAGATGTCTGCATTAAAAAAATGATCTGACTCCTAATATTTCAGTCAAGATGAGGAGATATTTTCGTGCGTATTTTGACCATGAGAAATTTACACTCCCCTCCCTCTGCAAGGTGCCCTTGTGCAAGGTGCTTTTCAACAATCTGTGACTGCCATATGTAGCCCTCAGGTGGGCATGTGGATAATTTTATGAATGAGAAGCCTCAAGATGGTAAGAAACGCCATATGTGATGTGCAAACGTTTCAGTCTTTAAACAAAGTCCACAGACTGAGACTTACAGTAAGAATGAGACTGTCGCAGGAAAACTGTATGAAACAACACAGGCACACGGGCTTTCACCACCCCAAGGAAACTGTTGTGTAATTTTACAAAGCCAATAAAAATATAGACACCTAGAAAGCAGCAGTTACACACGTTTTAGTTTAAATTTTGAATTTATCATATCGTGATTTTTGGAAATATTTTAAACTTTCATTCTGAGCCTTTTCTTCAAATCAAACACGGTTTTGTCTTAGAGGAGGATAGAAACGCCATTCGTGTCTGTACGTGTCTTTGTTTGACTGGTAATTGGCAAAAAGAGGAAAAACATCTAATATGTCGTTTAAAACTAATATATCATTGACAAAATGTGTCCACTTCTTCTAAACGTGCTGTGTCTGGTTCCAAACCGTCAGTGCGTAAAAGTTACTCATTTGACTCGCATTTCATACAAAGTTTCACATCTTTGTCTAGATGGAGACTCGTCGATTGGCGAATTGTCTCGCTGCATCCAGGAGCCAGTGTTTCCACAGAAGAAGTTAATCTCACCTGTCAATGCTGATTACGCACAGAGTCATGATGGACGCGGTGCAGCACATCACGTCCATGGCAATGAAAACGTTGCAGAAGAACTGTCCGAATATCCACTGACCACCGATGAGGTCCGTGATGCTGACAAACGGCATCACGGCCAGAGCCACCGAGAGGTCCGCCACGGCCAGAGAGACGATCAGGTAGTTGGACGGCTGGCGCAGCTTCTTGACGAAGCACACGGAGATCACCACCAGCAAGTTCCCACAGATGGTGGACAGCGTGAGCATGGTGAGAACCCCTCCGATCAGCACTTTCTCTATCTGACCGTAGCTCAGGATCTGCTCCCCGCACCGGGTCCCGTTCGTCTCCATGACCTGCGGTTGAGTGGATGTGGACGGAGATGTCGCTGCTGCCGCTGCTACCGCCGCCTGTGCGGCGCCCTGCGCAATCTCCTGCAGCCTGGGCGCAAGAACCCCCGAGATCATCATGCTGGTGGAGCCCCGGGGATCTTCTCCCCCGGCTCTTTCGTCAATCATGAAGGACGACCTCATGTTGCCGCTGCCAAAGGTTCCGTTACTCGTTCCCACAACAACCATTCTGCTGCCTTCTGTTCCTTTTTATCCATGGATTTGGAGACCCTTCCGGTGGTGACATTCAAGCGCACAGATGTGCCAGCGTGGATGCAAGAAACGAGTAAATCCTCTCCCCGGCCCCCCCTCGGGTTAGACTACAGCAAGACGCTCCCCGTCCTTTCATAAAACCACGACGCTTTGCTTCTTCCATTTAGAGGCGTGCTCGTCATTACGCACGCGGCGCGCCGCAAGCACATTCCCAAAATACCTGACCTATAAAATGCGGTTTTATTTCCTGTTGTGTGCGTCCACCCTGGCTGCCCCCCCCTCGTTCACTTTGGCGCGCACAAGGGCAGAAACTTAACACCGCACTGCGCGCACATATATATCACCGAAGTTGACGTGTGACGTCAAAAGTCCGGTCGGGCCGCCTATAGGCTGCCGAATGTCAAGCCGCTCACGAACGGTACAAAGGAGGCAGGAGCCTCCGGGCCTCGTTGACGGTAATTCTGGGCTCTATGACCTGTGTCATGGATGATTGTGCGTTATTGTGCGGAACATGTGTTCTGTCCGTACACCCCGGAGTCACTGAAGGTTCCCGCCTCCCCAGGAAAACAGAGACACAAACACAGAGAGAGGAGACACGGACCGTGAACGATCAGCGGTGTGAAACACTGTTAAACTACAACATGGAAATCCTAAAAAGGAGCAACTTCCCTGTTGAGGGAAACGTTTGAATCAGACAGGTTTCATTTAAAAAATGCTTATAGTCGATATGAGGGAGCTGGGATGCTCCCATTCAGTCATTTTTCCATTTACAGGTTTGGGGGAGACTTTAAATTATGGTTTTAAGGACAGGAGATGGAATCTGTCTTCATCTCATTTCTAGAACATATAAGACTGATGTTGCTGGAGGTGAGAGCAGGAACCCAAACTGCCTCCGAAGCCTTTTCATCATTTTCTAATCTGAGCCCAATTATGATACGATAACCTCAGACGTGGATATGATGCCGATGCTGTTGGAAGCCTTGGACAGTAGCGACCCCAAGGGCTCATCTGTCCCTACTACATGCT
Source organism: Channa striata (assembly GCA_033026295.1). Lineage (NCBI taxonomy): Eukaryota > Metazoa > Chordata > Actinopteri > Anabantiformes > Channidae > Channa > Channa striata. Next base: position 20,114,618 of record CM065184.1, on the reverse strand, counting down.
GCTCCGAGCTGGACTTTCCTTTTTCTCAGTTACGGACCATGTGGTTACTAATATTGTGCCACTTTTTCAATTTTTCAAACTAGTTTTTAAATTTCAACGACATTTTTCACGCACAGTCTTTAAATTGCTCTGTCCTGTAGAATGAGAACACATTTAAGAGCTGCAGTTGTCCGATTTTAGTGTGGGGCCCTGCACAGGTCACCGAAGGTGGCCCCAAACCTGAGTTCTGGTTCAGACTGCAAACCGACATCCGTGTCCGACCTCACTAATGTATGAACAGAGAAAATCCAAATCCCTGCATCTACTTTCCAAAATCTCCTGAAACAACGGTTGCTGCTTCTGCAGGGGATTAAAGTAAGTATGGTTGGAACGACATGTTCATCTCTCTGAGCAAGCAACATTTATTTTATTTTCAGAAGGCAGGCGGACAGCTGGACAGACAGAAACAAGTATTTTTAATTCTAAAAAAATGCTTCTAATGGTATATCAGTTATTGATTATTAACCATTGAAGGCCATTTGATTAGTGCCTTTAAAAACACACACGCCTCCAAAAAAGTAAATTGTTACTTGAACTAATGTCTTGCTAAATGTTAGCATGTCAAAATATGTTTGTGCTCATTGGTTTTTAATTTATTGATTGATATGCAGCCAACACAGGTCTCATAACCCGTTTCTTTCAACAGCATCAACAGATCACGTCCCTCTGCTAACATTAGCTAACTGGGTTTCATAGTCTTTGTGTTATTTTATTAACCCATTCATGATTTTAAAAATGGCTAATCTGAATGGAAATGAATGAATATTGATATTTAATTATGTTTAAATTGTGTTACGAGTAATAATATGCTATTTTAACAATAACTGGCTCTTAACGTTAGCAAGTTAGCATGCTAACAGTAGCTAGTAGCAGAGTTATGTAGCTTTAAAGCTAATATGTTACCTAATGAGATGGACGTGTGTTGAGTCTCTATTCGGGAATTACAAAGCAAGATAATTAGACAGCAATAATAAAACAGCAATTTACAAAAGATGGAAATTGTGTTATTACTAACAAAAAATTACATCACGATGCACAACACACACAGATGTGGCACTTTTTCATTTGAAACTGTCGCGGTTGAGAAAGCTTTTATTCTGAAGGATCCACCTGTCGCGGACTCGGACTCCCGTCCAGCGACTCCACGGTCCGCGCCGCACTTTCCAGCGTCCACACAGAGAAACGGCGTAAATACTGTGTTGCCAGGTTGGAGAGAAACCCACCTCATGTAGCGCTGCGGCGTTTGCCACGCACGCACGCACGCAAGCGGCTTCATATGAGGGATGGAAGGACGCGGATCTGGACTCCCCGAAGAACGCGAGTATCAGCTGGCCCGGATCCGTAGGTGGACCGGTGCGGGGGACGCGGCTGACAAAGATGCGGAGACAAAGGTGTTAATTCGTTGGATTTTCACGCCGCTGGAGGGGTGACAGTTCACGGGGAGCGTGTGCCGGGTGTCAGGCGGGCTCCTCTGTTCTGCCTGGAGGCCAACGCGCTGGATTCATGCTCGAACCCTCAGTCGCTTCCTCCTCCCACCGACGGCTGGCCTTCGGGAATGAATCATCGCTTTCTTCGCGGGGGATCGGGGATGCTGTCAGGTCGCTGCACCCTTAAAACGCCACAGACGAAGCCTCACGTAAGCTGCACAATCCCCGCCCGCCCCGCCGGCCCGTGTGTCCCTCCGCCGAGATTCTAAAGCCGCTAATTGCGTGGAGCCAGAATGGAGGAGATCCTGCGCAAGCTGCAGAAAGACGCGTCCGGCCACAAGCATAAAGGCATCCGCGATGCCTGCGTCCACGCCTGCGGTGAGTGCACAGCGGCCCTCGGCCGGTGGGAAAGGGATGGGATGGGGGGCTACATTTTAAACGGTGGGGCATAAATATTCCAGGAAATCGTGGGATTGTGAGGAAAATCAGAGCTCTCATATTTGTTAAGGTGGTGTCCATGTGCTGGTGGGAAGCTCCACCTGCTGCGATGATGCGTCCTCAACTTAATTTTCAAATTCATTCAGTTTTCACAGATTTTCAGAGATTTCTGCACTAATTCAATTCGCAGCATCATGTTTTCTAATAATTCCTGACCACAAGGTTGCTCCTGAAGGCATCATGTCAGCTCACTGCTGGAAAACAATGTGTTTACATCTGCTGCACGAATGAACAAATCTGAATGTTGTTGAAATACTGTCGCATAAATGTCTTAGATGGATTTTGAGTTAATGTGCTGTGATAGACTGTCCAGGGCGAAGCTTTTGTTTGTGTATATAAAATCCTTATGGAGCAATTTTCCAATAAAATGTATTTCAAGCGTAACAAAATCCTTTTTAGTCACATTTTGCTTGTTTATATTTTTATTTTAAGATTTGATAAAGTCATTAAGTAATGAATTTATTCTGGTCAGTTTGAATTTAAAAGCTTCGCATCCCTCACTAATCACGATGACATAGGCCCAGCTCTGTGTTAAGTTAAAAAGGACCAACAGCATCTTTCTCCTCGTAGCTTTCAGTAGCTTTCTGTTGTTCTTAATTACATGCACAATACCTGTTTCAGAACGCTGACATAAAGTTTCATAACTTTTTTAGTCTCTCAACCCTTTTTGGTTACTTCTGATGATTTGTCCTAGCTGAATGTGCATTGCTATTATGTTGGGCTTTGGGTTATGTTTCCGTCCTCTCACCTGCCAGTTCAAAATAAGGGGATGGAACAGTTTGGACCGAACTGTACCTTTAGTGGGTCAGCACAGACTCGGGTTTCTAAATTGCTTATAGAAATAACCCCTAAACACAAAATATAAAACTTTTTCTTTTTTTTTTTTTTGCTGAGGTCTGGGGTGATGTTATTAGCTTTAGGACATGGTGGGTCAGTCTGACATTTTTGGTGTAAGGTGAAGTGCAGTGAGACAGCAAAAAGGATGGATTCACATTGTGCTGATGAAAGGGGAAACACTGTATTAATGCACACACACTCCAAGGGCAAGTTTAAACCCGACTGTGCACGGCCGAAGCGATCTGCCCATCTTTAAGCACACACAAAGAGAGCCAAAAGAGAGGCTTATAAGTTGAGTTGTTACATATCAGAACCAAATCAGACCCTGGGTACTATTTTATCACATGACCGTCACGAGTTGACAGTGAAGTAGGTGGGAATGTTTGGACAGCCTGTGGACTTGTAGTTCTAGGACTAATGTTATATGTTTGAAGACACACCCATGACATCAGTCACCGTGCAGGTCACACAATCGTTGGCTCTGAATGTGAAGGACGCCTACGTGACACACACACGGCTGGTGTAAACTACACCCTGAAACACGGATGGAACGTTATATTCTGTGCAGAGTGATGCCTGTTTGATAAGTATCTTTCGTTTTTGTTGAAAGCGTGAAGGAAAGGAGGACTTTGTCAGATTACCTGAGTTTATATCAGCGTGAGAGGGAAATGGAGTGTTTCCTGTAAACATTACAGAATGTTACTTTACACCGACGTCTGTGTGTGGCACGTGGTTTAAGGTTGCAGTGTTCTAGACTGAGTTGTTCTTACTAAAGACCGACGGGTCACTTTTGGCTGGGAATGAATGCATTTTTAGTGCTTAGGTGAGTGTTTCTGTCTGCAGGAGACAAGTGTTTTTGGAGAAATCTATGACATGGAAAGATGCAAGATGCAGGGCAGTACTTGTTTATAAGATCAATCCATCTGTGGTTTTAATGAGGTTTGTTGATTATGAATTAGACAATGTCACTAGCCTTATCCTTTAAATCCAAGTGAAGTACTTTACAGCAGGGGATTTGTGTTGTCCTGTGGTTTCAGTAAATGTAATAAAGCCCAATGTTTCCCTCTCTGTGCTCTATTCAATTGCAGAAACCCTTGAGTCTCAGAATGGATCAGCCAAAATTTCCCCTTCTCTGCTTCGGTAAGTTGAATGGCACTGATTTGGTCTATCTACGGTCACTTCACTCAGCTTTAAAACACATGAAATAAAAATCTGCTTAAATCATTCTAGCAGAAGAAAAGAAGCTTGAACATTAGAATCATAAATATATTTGTCCTGTATGAAATGAAAACAGTCAAGTGGGAGATGTGGTCACTGGCTTTGAGAAGGTTTGGTTAAAGCACTTGACGCGCTTATGAAGTCGGCTTTGCCTTGCAGCTGCACGTTCTTTACAGCCTTTGCATTTACTCCAGGAGAGAATAGATAACTGAATTTTGAAATTCAAAATGTGTGAGCCCTCTGGCTAACACACCTGATGTGATTTGAATAAATTTAAATGATGAAATAAATTCCTGTCCTGATAAAGCAAATGCAACAGTCCAACAGTGTAAATTCCAATACAACAGCCAACAAAAATGAACTGTGTGTTGACATCATCAGAGAACTGATGAAAGTATCGGTACTAGTACTAGTCACAAAAATACTGGTCCATAAGACAATATTTTCATTTTAATAGTTTTTTTTTTTTTATTAGCCAATGTGGAACAGATCTTTACTTTGATGCTGTCTTCCCAAACACTCAGAAGTGTTTTCCACATCAAGCTCACACTAATCACGGTGGTCTACAACATATGAAGTCCCACATTCATCATGCACAAAACAGAAATGCTAAACATAACATCAGATAATAAAAGTAAATCAAGGGTAACGTTAGTGGTTAAACGTTAGTGTTGAGCTGCCAATAAGATTCATACGGTCCAATCTGGAGTTTTAAATAATGAATTTTTCTACTTGATGCCTCAAAACAAAAAGCTGAAGTCTAAGATTGACGAAACGTCAACAATAACAACGAATCGCAACCTCACGCACCATGTCAACAGCCGATGCAAAGCTGCTGTTTTTGATTATGTCTATGATTTCACAGCTGTTGCTTTAAACGACCTTCCCTTGTTCTCTGAGAACATTCAGATGGACGTTTAAAAATGCTGCCGAACATTTGTTTTCCGAGTTCCAACATGGCTGCCAGGAGCTCTACGTACAATCAAAGTCCCGTACTTCCTTTCTAGCACTCCCCGTGCTGCAGAAAGTTTTGTCATGCACCTCTGATTCCTTCACCTCCTGCCGTTCGTTACTTGTTGCTCATTTGTTGCACGCGCCATGCTTAAACGTGTGCACAAGTGTAAAGCATCAGCGTAAAGTGAATGAAGAGCTGCTGCTACTGTCGTCCTTAAGACTTTTGGTGATGAAGGTGCTATAAATTTTGGATGCTGTTGGAGCTTCAACACATTCTAAATTATTCATCTAATAACCTCTGTTGTTTTATTAGAGATTATTAGATGAATTATTGATGATAATGTCTTTGTAATGTAGTGTGATGTTCCCAGCTGTGTGCTTGCTCTGGCTCTACACAGCAATTTTGAGTGTCTCATTACCAAATGGGTTCTCGGCCACTCGACCAGAGACAACACCTACTCTAACAAACTGACTGACAGAACAAAACAGAACAAAACAATAGATAGAAGGATCGTTCCAGCAGGAGCTTTCAGGAGGTTTGACTGACAGAATAATGATGTGATAATAAATTATTTAGTAATTGTGTCATTTAAAAATATTTTTTTGGGGTGGTTTATCAAACTTGATCAAATCAGGTGATAAAGAATAATAAGTTGATTGTTGTCTTCAAAATCTTAATTATTTTATTTTCCATTTTTCATCTTTCTTTGTATGTCAAATTTCCTTTTATTTTGGCGTATTATCTTCTGCTCTCTGTGCTCATAAATAGAGACTGTACTCAGTAAAAGTGTTTGTTACTGTGCCAGCTGGGACTCCTTGTAGCCCCTTTGAAACCGTGTCAATGTGACAGCTCAGAGATGAAGCCCAGTAGCCTGCTATCGGCAGCACAGCTCAGCCAGCTGCAAATAATCGGAGGAAGACTGAGCAAGTGCACAGCAGAAAACAAGACAAAGGCCTGGAAAAAACTTCGGCTTTTTCGTTTAGTTTCTGTGTTATGTAACTGCTTTAAGCTTACTGACAAAAACCGTGGCTCATAAATCAAATAATACCTGAAGGAAATTATTTATTGTTTATTGTTTTCAAATATTTTTGAGCAATGTGAAGGAGAATTTCCTGGACCATTAGCAACTAGTTACCAGTTGCTTCTTTTGCTTTTTTACCTTTTGTTTATTATGTAGGGCATTGTCAAAAGTCTACTAATTATGTAAGTTTTCACTACTGTGGCTTCTGAATATTTGCCAGAATTAGTGTCAGTGTGAACACATAATGTGCCCGACAATATGCATGTTGGACCAAATTATGGCAGCTGATTTCCATTTATTCATATGTTTTTGACGCAGGTTGTGACATTATTCTACCTGCTTCCTGCCCGTGGAAGTGCATCCACGATATGAATTATTCATTAGGTCCTGCTCCCATTGGCTGGTGGTGAACGTGGAGGCCAAACCCCCAGCCAATCAAAGCAGAGGCTCATAGTAGCGCAGTCGTTAATCACCGTGAAATGTCCGACGGTTGCCGAATCTAAATGTAATTATCAGTAAAACCACTGCTGTCCGGTACGAGGTTAGCAAGAGTCGGTCCGAAAGTCCCGGTGTACAGGCCTGGAATAGCATTACTGCTGGTACCAGCTTTCCTGTGGACCTGAAGTCCACAGCTGAACCTTCACGGTTCTGGTCTGGTTCGCCGAGTCCTGTACCGTGAGTGCGCAGATTCGTAACGTGTTAGCGTGTTAGCACGCTAGCATGTTGACGCGCGTGAGCAGCCCAGGTTTGAAACGCGTCAACTGGACAAAACAGGACGAAGGAGGAAGAAGTTCACGAGAACCTGAGGACGACGTGGACTGTGGAGCTGAACCAAGGGAGGAAAGGAAACAAAGCGAAATTCAGAAACATGAGTGTGACGAAAAGTCATTAGCTCTGAGGACTTTAGCCCAGCAGAGTTTGTATTCAGCGTCACTTCTCTCAGCACCTGGGGCAGGTTCTCACCTCCGCCCACCTGCAGAGGAAGTCCAAGAAGAAGCTCGGTCTCTGTGGGCGATAGTGTGACGTCACAAGACAGCGGTCCATGTCAGTTGTAACATATGGGAAGTATGCGCAGGAGGAAGTCCAGAACGGGGGTCCAGACTGAAGCCGTCTCATATGCTGCTGATCGGTTTTCCCCTCAGCCCCCTTCCCCACCCCCTCCATAAATGCCACTGTATATTGAAGATATGGGGAACTTTGTGGCTGGATTATAAAGTACGTAGAACTCCAGTGTGATAAAAAGGTGTGAGTAGGATTATTTGTAACTGCGCAGATTCTGTGTCCTAGAAATGAAACCAAAGCTGGACACAAACCACCGAGACATGTTGGTTAGCATGAGGGCAAAACACTATATCTGTACTGTACCGTAACTTACCGCGATTGTATGTACCGCATATTTTTGTGCGCTTACAGGGGACGCTGTCTGCTGCCTCTACAGATGGCTCTGGAGTCTAAAAACACCAAACTGGGACAGACGGCACTTACTGGAATGCAGGTAAGAGAATATTCACTCGCTGTCCACTTCATGACGTACACCTGTACAATCTAAAACACGTGTGACGTTGACCTGCTCACTGAAACTCTCGTTCCTCTGCCTTTCCCCTATCAGAAACTGCTGTGTGAGGACAGGTTTGTGGGTGGAGTTGGTATGGAGGTGGAGGTCCTGGAGAAACAGCTGCTTGGGCAGATGTTGGAGGCCATCAGAGTCACTCCATCTCTCCATGAAGACCTGCAGGTGGAGGTCATGAAGGTAACAACACGCCAGTTTACCCCAGTCCCAGTGTAAGCCAACGCCTGGACGGGCGAAAGGATCTGAACTGCTTTGCTTTACTTTTGTGCACCGAATGTTCACAGTTTACAGCAGGCTGACATTAAAATGAATGCAGGGGTGTACAGTAAATATGCATGCTTGCATTGCAGCCTTTTGGTTTGTGTTGATGGACCCCTGTTATTTGGTTATCTGCTCCTCATTTTGCCTTGTGGATATTTTATTAGCTGACAGATCCTTCTAGTTTGTTCTCAACCTAATACCAACTAAAACGTGCTTTCCCACCTAAATTGGTGTCAATAAATAAAAAATAAAGTAGAAAACTGTTTGTCTTCTGTGTGCAGGTCCTGCTGTGCATCACGTACTCACCAAACTTTGACATTAATGGAGACTCCATCCTGCGAATTGCTGAGGTAGGACAGCCTAAAAACATTTTAAACATAGTGGCTTCATCATCAGCTATTTCATATTTTCCATCTACAAACAAGCTGGAATATTTAGCTTCAGCTGCTGTTAGGAATATTAGAGGCAGTTGTGTTTGACAGAGCTCATGTGATATGACCGTGTTTTACCCTTTGAACTGTATGTGTCCACCACAATTGTGCATATTAGGAAATTATGAGGATGGACCACAAGAACAGCTTGTACTGTGTGGAGCTGTTTTCTTACAGAGAAAAGGTGATGCATAGATGGTTTCAGTTTATGAACTGTGCGACGGACTGTGCTAAAGAAAAGTGGCACCTTTTTTTAAGGACAACAGTCTACTATTAGTATGAAACGTATAGTATTGGCTGAGCAAGGATGGAGCAAAGCCTCACTTTTAAACAAATACTCAGGCTTTGCTCCATCCTTGCTCAGCCAGTGGTCTCGTCTCATCCCTGTAATCATCAATAATTCAGAGAATTGAGATGAGTGGTCCTGCACACGCACAAAAGCACGAAGATCAACTGACTTTGGAATATAAAAACAAGGAGAAACAAGCATGTGGCAAATGGTACTTGCTGAAATTTATTGAAGCCAAAATGTCATATCAGCTGTTTACGGGCCAATGACCAGGCACCCCTGTTATCCTAAAAATAATAGATGTGCCTGGTAATGCCAAAATTCAAAAGTGATTTCAAGTTTTAGAATGTTTTCTGTAGTGTGTGTCCCTGTAACGTCACCACCCTCAGCAGCAGTAGCAGTTTTTTATGTTCAGATGATGTTTGATGACCATTTACAGGTCATAAAAACCTGGTCAACATGTTGTGTTAATGGGCTCTGTGCTGCCAGGGTTGGCCATCTGGTGGGTGGGTGGGTGTGTGTGTGTGTGTGTTGTGGGTCGTAACTCAGCTTGGCTGTTGGAGTTTGTCAGTTTCACTCCATTATCAGTAACATCTCAAACAAACACTGCAGCTCAGCGCAGGTTCTTAATGCAGAGATTGGCAGCACTGAGAGATTTATTCAGTTTCAAGCACCTAGCGCTTCAGGTTTATACTTGACCTTTAAAGCAATCCCATCAATTACCTGAAAAAATGTTGCCTTTTAAAATGACACACACCAACATTTTTCTCAGCAGTTTAACATCCTCTATTCATGAGAGGATTTCAAAATTAGTCTGAATTTTGGAGAGACGTTTGGTCCAGACTTGTTAAAGACATTTAGGTTTGTCGTCTGCAGGTTCTCCTAACCCGAGCCACTGCTCTCTGTTTGCATGGGTTTAGGTTTACAAGTTGCCTGTTGGACATAAACACTGGATGTTAGCTGAATATAACCTCACAACCTCCTGTTCAGCCATTTTATTAACGCAGCTCTATAGTTACAGTATTAGATTTGAAAGGGAAAATATTAAGTCTCATTCAGATTTATATTTACACCCAACTACAGCTATCATAGAAATAAACTGTTAACATTGATTTCTTAAAGATACTGCGAGTTGCAAATGGGATCCTAAAGAGGTTAATGTGAGAGGAGCCAAAGCCTGTGTATTACTGTCCTGTTCATCTTACACACATGCATACGTATTGCAGTTGTAAGGGTAATTGATGCCGGGTGTATTGATGCTTCATTGATTAGGCACAGATGGTGTGAAGCATCCCTGAGGCTTTAAACGAGCTCTGATGGTCCTGAGTGTGAGCTTTCATGAGGCTCGGCCTGTTAGCTCTGAATAGAACAGACCTTTAGTCATAAATGAAATAAATCCTGGTGTTCTTTAGCGCATCTCTTAAACCCCCGTCCGGTTTACCTCTGTAAGGATTTGTGTGCTTGAACAGTTGCTCTTGGACTTGTCAGGGTTGCTCTTATATAATCAATCCTAGTTTTATGTCCTAGAACCTGCAGTTCAGCAAACATGGTTGCAGATCTGCACCACTTTTAGAATGGACTAATCCAGTTTGAAATCAGTGGTATTGGTGTATCAGTCATAAAAATCAGCGGTAAATCTTGGGGTTAGTGTGAGGTGACCTAAACAAGCGACTATTTACAATTTACAAAAACTCTTCTATCTGCTGCCTCAAAGCAAAGCAATCTGCCACAGAGCAATCTTTAAACTATATCACAAACAGATTTGTATGACATACTCATCCAGCATCCAGGGAAAGCAGCTGCTGACTAACTGCTGTTTGCTCTGTGACCTTCTAATGTGGGAGGAAATCTGCGAGATATTTGACACACTGACACTACATCGCCCCTGCCCCCTCCATGTACTTAGTCTGGTCGCCAAAGTAACTGGTGACGCCACGGAAACCTCTAATATATCTCTGGTGTCTGTACAGTTCATGGGGGTGTGTGTTATAAGTCTGTGTGTGCGTCATGTGGGTTATTGTTACTCGTGAAACACACACAGATTGTGTATGTGTGTTTTTAGGTGTGCATCGAGACCTACGTGTCCAGCTGTCACCAGCGTAGCATCAACACGGCAGTCAGAGCCACACTGAGCCAGATACTGGGGGACCTGACGTTGCAGCTGCGACACAGACAAGAGGTGACAGTGTCTTACAAAACACACAGTAGACAGAGACAGCGATATTAATAACTGTGATACGCCTGCTCTGGCTGTCTCACAAAAGATCAGAGTGAACCCGCCTTGTGCTGTGTGTCCCTCCCCAGGGTGCAGATGGAGACGAGGTGACTGCACTGCCACTGCAGAGAAAAGGTACATGCTTCACCTCTACAGCTCTCCTCATGATCTCTATTTTATAATTAAATATGTGATCATAAAAGTATTGCAATACAGTACAATAGCTCTAATACCTCAACAATGAGCACTTTAGAATTACACTAACATGAAAAGTTCTCATGGGGTAAGTTAAATGAATACAAAAAAATGTAAGAAATGTGCTTATTTTTATCCACATCTAGATGTCCTTTGTGCATTTGGTAACTTGTGCATTTGGACATTCATACTTATGCTATGACATTACGAGCGTGCTTCCAGAATGTGAGTGTGTGGACATCTGAGCATCTAAGCCTGAATACAGCTGAAGCAAGTCTGATGTTAGGATGATGTTGGGATATAGAAATAATATAGCCACACAACAGAGGATAAAGTCTTTTGATTTAGGATTTAGGTGACTGTTCTTCCGGTGCCACCTTCAGGATAGACTTTCTTTTTTCCCATTGCTAGTTAGTGTCCTCCTGTAAAGTGAAAATTTGGGCTTCATGGAGCTGCTGCTGGCTTTGGAATTTCAGTCATGTTTAGTGTGCAGCACCAGCGGTGTTATATCAGTGTATAACCCTATTGTAATCCCATATCTCTGGGTAGTAAGAAGGTAGTAGAAATTGTTGGGGCTTCTTTATGATACCATGAGCAGTCACTCACACATGAGCAGTTCAGATAAATGCCTTTGCAGGCAACGCTCCTCACGGTTTCACTGACATGTCCTGATTTATTTTAGTTGTCACAGAGGAATGTGGAGGTGTGTGTGAGAGAGAGTACACTTGATGTACAGATTGAATAAAGATAATGTAGGTGTTGTGCGCTAACCCTGTTATGTTGTGTGTGTGTGTGTGTGTGTGTGTGTGTGTGTGTGGCTGTTTGTGTTTGCAGACATTTCTCCTACTAGTCAGGCTCTGTGTGAAGATGTGGTCACAGTTCTGACAGTTTTCTGTGAGAAGCTGGAGTCAGTGGACAGGTAACACTGCAGTGTGTCTCTAGTTGATGTACGTTTTTTGTTGTTAGTGTTTTTGCCCTTGTAATATTTGTGTGATAATTCAGCCCTGATGCTTGTCAGTGAAGACTGTGTGAATCTTTAGGCTTTGTTTTAGCACCCCCCCCCCCCAAAAAAAATAAAATCTGTCACCACAGGAAACGTATTGGCTATGTGTCAGAATAAAAAAATAGGGTCAAAGTAACTAAAATAGTTTCACAAGTAAAACATGCTCAGCTGAATCTGTGTTTTCAAAATGATGTCTATCAAGAAGTGGGCGGCACATTACAAAAGCATGACAGTTTTGTGTACCTCCGCAGTGATAACCAGCTCCTGCAGCTGCTCTACCTAGAATGCATCCTCTCCATGCTCAGCAGCTGTCCTCCTACAATGCACCTGTCCAGAAGTTTCACAGACCTTGTATGGTAAGCACTGCAACCCAGCTAAACACATGCCACCCACAAGATAAACGATTTTGGTTAAAATGATAAGTTTAAATTATACGTCCTTTATCTCACTGAGTTCTTCTTCCCTCCTTTTTATGAGTAACTGAATTAAAAAGCACAGTCCTAACTCATAATCTTCCTCCTGCCAGGAAGCAGTTGTGTCCGTCTCTTGTTGCGATCATGGGGAATCCAGTGAATGACAAAACTATCACTTCACACCACGGTTACATGGGGGCGCCAGAGCGAGACCGCCTTTCAGAGAGGCTGACTCTAGGTAAACCACTGGTGTGAGCCAGAGGTCAAAGTGAGGCTTGCATACGTAAAACATCGAGAAGAAAAAAGCTTTAGACAGTTTAAAAAATCTGTTTGACTTGTCTCATGTGAGCAGAAACAACGTGATTTTAGGGGTTTAACTGCATGTTCCTGCCTTCATCCCTTCGATAGGAATCAGCCTGGAGGTGGACTCCTCTGCTGGTGGAGTGTCAGATCAAGGGAGGGGGTCCGGCTGCTCCTCCAGTGCTCCGGCCAGGATCGCGCCTGTTGTGCGGACAGTGTGCTACATTGCAGCTGAATTGGTGCGTCTGGTGAGCTGCGTGGAGTCGATGAAGCCAGTCCTTCAGTCGCTCTACCACAGGATCCTGCTGTACCCACCTCCTCAGCACCGCACAGAGGCCATTCGCATCATGAAAGAGGTGGGGGGAGGATGCATAGTTGACTTCCCTAAGATATTAATAGACTCATTCATTTTTAGTCTTTAGTTGTGACTGCACAGCTCATGATATAGGTTGACTGTACGTTGACGTGAAACGATGTGTTTTCGGTTTTTGTGTGCCTGTTAGATACTGGGCAGTCCTCAGCGGCTGTATGATCTGGCCGGTCCGTGTTTGGCTGAGGTTGAAACCAGGAAACGCTCCTTCTCAAAGCGAAAGTCCCATCTGGATCTGTTAAAACTGTTAGTAATTTATTGAGTTGTTGGAGGAAACTTTATCTGGATTTATGCAGATGAGTTGTCTGAAATGCAGTAGCACGTTAAATTAAACTTATTTAACATGATTTTAACAAATGCCATTTTTCCTTAAATGAAAATACTATTTGTTGTATCACTAAGTAATTTCTCACATATAATCTGAGAATTAAAAGCATAGTAGATGATCGTTGTTTTCAAAACAACTCATAGACCATCAAAAATCTAATTGCTGAGTCATTTTTACCGTGTGCAAGAAAACTTTTTTGTTTTTTTTCGGCAGAGTGATGGATGGGATGACAGAGGCATGTATGAAGGGTGGAATTGAGGCGTGTTACTCCTCCGTCTCCTGTGCCTGTGCTCTCCTCGGTGCACTGGATGAGCTGTCACAGGGCCGCGGCCTCCAACCTGATCAGGTATGCTGCTAATAGGCAAGCAGAGGAAATCTAGGCACTTGGAAAACATAGACAACAACACTTAGAACACAACTGTTCTGTTAAGCGATAACAACAGCTCTGCTTCCCAGGCTCGGCTCCTTCTGAGGCGCCTGGATGATCTGAAAGATGGCACCGAGTCGACACGCGAGTCCATGGAGATCAACGAGGCCGACTTCAGGTGGCAGAGACATGTCCTGTCCTCTGAGCATGCTCCTTGGGACCCCATCTCATGTTCCTCCAACATGGCCTCCACTGGAGCCACTGAGCGCAGCCCAGACATAAGTATTAGCATCACCACAGAAACTGGCCGCACCACCCTGGATCTGGAGGCAGGGCAGCTTGGCCTTGGTGTGAGCCACACCACTCCAGAAGAATGTGGGGATGACGCACACCTTCCATCTCCCTCATCCTGCGGTGGCCAGGAAGGGACCAAACCTGAGCTGAGACTTAAGACGGACCAGGGAGAACACAAGGAGGAGGGAGTAGGTGCAGGACAAAACGAGGGAAGAGGAGAGAGAGCTGCAGGAGGTGATGGAGGGGGAGGGGGAGGGGGAGGAAGGGGAGAGAAAGGAGGTGTGATTCCTCCAGATGTGGTCCAGCGGAGTCATGCCCTTGTTTACCCTGACATAACCAACTTCCTGTCTGTGGAGTCTCGAACCAGGTCTCACCATGGAGGAGGGTCAAGATACAGTGAGAGCAACTTCAGGTGCGTGTGTGTGTGTGTGTGTAAGAAAAAATAGACTGAATTGAAATTACTTCTGTTCATGGGCTAAACTAGTCGTTTGTATTTGTATCTGTAGTTTAGATACAGATATTTTTAAGTTAAATATGCAGAAAATTATACATTTTTTTACTTTTTACTTTTAGTGAAATTCTTATAATGCAGAGACAGGCATTGATTGTCAAAACAGAAAGTATTGACAAAAGGAGGATTCAAAAGCTGCACATAGCACATCTGATTTGATCTTCCATAACCAATCTTCTTTGTAAAAAAAAAAAAACAACAAGCTGTTTAAAAAAATGTACTTAATTTTTTGTTGTTGTTGTTTTCATTGCCTTCGATTCATAATTTTGGCCAATCTTTCTGTTAGCTATGACAATGTTTTACTTCATTTACTTTTGCTCATTTTAAGACACCTGAAAAACTAACTTTCTGGTGTTTGAAACTTACCAGTCGTTGAGAACCCATCTCCGTATGGCAGTGCTGCACATATTTTCTTGGAAAAGTTAAACTTTTGCTATTTTGAATTGCGGTTTTCAACACTGTTAATGCAAATGTCAAAGAAAATAACAGTATCCTATAGTTTGAATTAGATTTACAGTTATTACAGGTTGTCAGTACATCAGTCATTGTTGAATGCAAAACTACAGACTGCTTGGCTTAGAACCTGACGTCAGAGCACAGAGTTGTTCCCTTTTTATAAATTACTTTTCTTGGAAAAAAAAAAAAAAAAAAAGTTAAGAACAATATAGAAACTACATAATGACCGGACCTCTTCATCTCCCACCAGCATGGAAGAGCAGGACTTGTCACGCACAGAGTTCGACTCATGTGACCAGTACTCCATGGCTGCCGAAAAAGACTCAGGACGGTCCGATGTGTCTGACATCGGTTCTGACAATGTCTCGCTGGCTGACGAGGAGCAGCAGACCCCTCGCGATTGCCCGGGCCACCGCTCTCTACGCACTGCCGCCCTCTCGCTCAAACTGCTCCGGAACCAGGAGGCCGACCAGCAGAGTGCCAGGCTGTTCTTCCAGTCTCTGGCGGCGCTGCTGCCCCGGCTGCTGGGGTTGGCCACTGCCACGGAGGTGGACCTATCGCTGCAGAACTTCTCATCCACCTTCTGCTCAGGACTGCAGGCTGGTGAGCGACAGAAGCACAGGGCCTGTGGATTTATGGGCTGATGCCTGGTTGTGTTGAAGTCTGGAAAGAGCATACACTCGAGTGTGTGCGTGTATTTGTATGGGTGTGTGGGTTTGTGTGTGTGTGTGGATGTGTTAGCTGAACAAACAGCAGGATGTTTGCTGAGGGTGGGGTGATCTGTGCTGCAGCCTCTTCCTTTATTTATGAGCTCTGGTGGCAGGAAGCTCCTGTTTGTTTGAACAGTGATGCTAAAAATCGTTTGCACAGTTGATAGACGTGTAACTTGACTAAATCATTCACACCGAAGGAAATACACGGTTCTTAAATTAAAAAGCGATGTACAAACTGCAACTCCCAAGATGCTATTTTGTTGGCAGTATAAAGTGCAGCTAATATTAACCCAAAGCTTAGAATCTGGTACATTAAATTTGGTTCCTTTTCAGAATCTGGGGGGTTTTACAACATCTAAGCTCTGAATTTACTACAGCTCTGAGTCACAACTCTGACGGGTTTCCTCTCCATAGCAATGTGACCTGAGGCTAATGGGTATTTTAGTATTTATAACATTAAGATGTGCCATATCAAACTTCCCTTCTGATTTCTATACTTGACAAACACAAGTCTCAACTCAAGTATTTTTTCCGCATCTCTAGTTCAAAATACCCTCTTTTTTGTAATTTCTCTTGCACCGCATCTCAACATAGACACGCAGAAGGAAACACAAATGGGGAAATTTATGCTAAAGAGGCATTTTTTTCCACATACCAAACCAAACATAAACGATGGTTGTTTGCCCCATCACTTCATCCAGTGGGTTCAGTTAGACCATGAACGAGTCCAACCAGAAAGACCTGTCTCAGGGTTCATATGTGGGCTAGACTGCTGTGTTAAGGAACCTTTATTAATTGATATTCATTTATCTCCTGTCTTCCTGTCTGAATGCATATGCTGTCATCTATATTCAGTTCATCACCTCGGAGCAGGAACCATTTAATAAAGCAGGTTGCCTTCGAGGCCTTGAGTAAAAACAGAGCGCCTGCTGGGAGCTCTTATATCAGCACAGCAAGATTAAGAATCAAATTATACTCTACGGTTAACTGATTTAATAATTTTGGTCGGGGCTGTCCCAGTCCCCAGGGTAACTTTATGATTAAAACACTTCAGACTCATCATCAGCTAATAGATCATATCTTAATGTCTCCAATTATCTCTGCCTTTTCTCCACCTGTCTGTTTCTCTCTCTTATCTCTGCTTTTTATCCTCTTGTCTGAAGATTGTATTATAGAATAGAAAGTCTCTCCTCCTATTGAGTTTGAGATCTATCAAGTCAAGTTAAAATGTCAAGCAGATGTCAGTTTCTGTCCTAAAGATCAAGCCAGGTACAAACTTGTCCCTCCTTTCTGCCTCTCTGCAGGTGGGGTCCACTCTCCAGGCTTTGAGGCAGGGGACACTCTGAGTTGTCAGTCTCTGATGAACGCGGATGGTCTTTACCTGGTGTCATACTATGCTTTGCTGCTCAACCTCAAACTCTGCTGCTGCGACTACTACAGGCGGCGAACACTAGCACCCGTCCTCAGCTTGGTGAGTGTCCTCTCAGTGACCTCAGTTACTGGGGGTTATATAACCTTTTGTGTTCTTAGATGGTTTGCAGTATACATATCTTAGTCTCAAGAACAACTAGATTAGCAGCAGGAGAGATTGAACTAGAAGTTGAACACAAAAAATATAAAACATATATATAAATATATAAAGGAAGGCTGAATTCACAGATGAGTTTAAGGTGGATGAAAAATAAAAATTTGAACTCGTGGACAGTGAAAATTATATCATGTAATTTTATGCTCATGTTCTGATTATTGCTTTACAAACACTAGAGTAATTATTGTCTGTAGTGTATTTAAGCCCATCTGTGTTTTAAATACACGACACAAATATAACTCAGCTGAACTTTACTGTGAATGCTACATTTTCAAAGTCTGAATAGTGGAGCCAACCGTAACTGCAGTACAATCTGTGCGGTGTGTTTCCCGGTTGTGCAGAAGGAGTTTGTGCGTCTGATCCAGAGCAGCGGGGTCCTTGTGGTTTTGTCCCAGGCCTGGATCGAGGAGCTCTACCACCAAGTGCTAGAGCGAAACCTGCTGGCCGAGGCCGGGTACTGGGGTTCACCAGAGAACCACGCGCTGCCGCTCATCACCATGCTGACGGGTACACACACTCACAAACCTAACATCATCCAGATGGGAGAAAACGCACCTAGAAACTGTGTGTGACTAAAGAATTGCAACACATTTTGCTGATATTTTGACAGAGCACTTTGAATGATTGTCTTACTGCTTGATCTGTTAATATTAATGTGGAACAGAAATAATGAAAGAAAATTGCTCTTTTTAAAATGCTAATTTGTTAATATCCTGTATATCTTCTCTATTTTTTTCCATTCCCCTCTGTTCCCCCCTCAGACATTGATGGTCTGGGCAGCAGTGCAATTGGAGGGCAGATGATCAGGAGGGCATCCAGCCAGTTGCCGTTCAGCTGTGATAAAACTGGCGGTGAGACTGTGATGGCAGGTCAGTCGCTTATTAACATAAGTTTTCTGAACATTTAACAATTTTGAGGTTTATTTTCTGTTCAGCTGTAAAACTGAAATGTCAAACATGACGTACACTCATGTTTCCTCATTCAGCAGTGACCCTTCTATTGCAGGTCAATAAACCTTATAATTGAAAATTACGATGCTGATTAAAGATGAACGGTTTTAGAGTGGAGCTCTGAGCAGCGCTGAATCACTCCTGCTCCTCTAAACTCCCCCTGTAAATGCTGCAGAGCTGCTGCTGCATTAATTAGTTGAAAATGTTCCACTGGCTGTGCTCTGAAAGGTGACAGAAGTGCGCTGCGAGGTCAAGTGCTGCAGCCTTTGAAAATTACGAGGCACAGATGAGCGTGACATAACAGATTTTTAAAAAATTATAATTTGGGTGTTTTATATCATATTGTACAGTGACTCTGTAAAAGAGAACGTGTTGTAACTTGTACAGTAGCCGTGTCATTGAACACCAGCTAGAATCCACCCCAAGTGAAATACTGAATAAACAACGTGAGGTGGGACGGGTGGGGGCACAGAGAGAGACAGCTGAATAGAGAGTGAAAAAGAAATGGAGAAAATGAGTCAGGGACCACCTGCGCTCCTGCTGCATCCCCATGGAGGACAAAGGATTGGACAGAGTTGCCACGGTAACCAATGCTGAGTCACCCCGATAACAGTATGTGTGTGTACTTGCCACTATTCCTTGTTGCAGCATCATGAAGTTACCCCCACCAACGGCCGTGTAAACACTCTGGGACGAGCTGAAGCTGATGGGGTTTGTTGACATGTTCTTAATGAACGTCAACTGCTCTATTAAACGTATTGTGTTCCAACTGTTATGATAAAATAATTTTTTTTTGTCCTTCACCTCTTTGAATCTCCTCCAGCATCAGTGCAGGCGAGTGGTTAGTGAAGCTGCCTTAAAAACACAGTCCTGACTGTGTGTTTGCGTGTGCCTTTCAGGAGCTGTCTTTGCCCGCTTCATCCTCACGGGTGTGTGGAAGAACCTGATCGACGTGCTGTCCACGCCGCTCACGGGACGCATGGCCGGGAGCTCCAAGGGCCTGGCCTTCATTCTGGGAGCAGAGGGGGTTAAAGAGCAGAGCCAGAGGGAGAGAGACACCATCTGTCTTAGTTTAGACGGCCTGCGCAAAGCTGCTGCACTCAGCTGCGCCCTGGGTGGGTGAAACATGTGTCGTGTGAGTGTGTGTATTTATAAAATCAGATGCGTCACCGCAGGGAATCCTCAATTCTCCTGCTCTTCAAAACAGAGAGGTCATAGGTCGGGTGAGATGCTGAGCCACAGCCATGGAGGTGGAACAGACTGAAGTCTCAGTTAGGAACTTGTACAATTTGTGCCTTTTTAATTTCTGCTACAGACAGTCAAAGCATCCAGTGGACTTAGTCTGCACTAATATTAGTGACATATGAGCTCAGATGTCAGAAGGTGGCAACATGAATGAACGTTAGTCTGGTGTTTAATAGATGCTAATCCCCAAGCCAATCAAAAAGCTGATCCTTCTGTAAGTGGACCTGTCATTTCCCTTTGTGCGCAGGTTTTCTGTTAAAAGTAACACCGGTTGGTGTCGGCGTCTGAGGCGTTCAGCCACATCAGTGTTTCTGAAACAGATGAGCGTGTGGTGGATTGATGATCCGCTCAGTCCTCAGCATATTTTAGGTCAGAGCAACGTCGGATCCTAAACTCTGTCAGCTGTTGATACCAGTAATCTGCTCCTTTCCTGGAAACACATAAGATCCCACAATGCGAAAGGAAATGTTGCGAACATTTATCTTATAGGATGTTTTAGTAGCACTTAATAACGGGGTAAATGTTGGCTGACGTGTGGGAAATAACAAGGTAATACAGGAAGTGTGTCCACTTCATTTCAGAGCTTTACACTCTCAGCAGTGTTTCAACACACGCCCACACGGAGCTGCTGTTGCTGAGCAGTGATTCTTCTTCACGGTTTCATCCTGAGAAGGAAAACTCAGCTCTCCCATAATCAAATTTAACACTTCAACAAGTGACAGCGAAACTGTAACAACCAGAACCTGTTGGACTTTCTTTGGCTGCACTGGAGGAAAACGGCAGGTTTTAAAGAGGATATTATCCCCACTTTCTCAAGTGTTATTAGCAGTTAGTGGCACAGACACACGACCAACTGGGGCTGAAGCCTGGTAGAAATACCCAGCATACAAGCACTAATGAATATGAATGAACACATGTTGTACATCCTCAGCTGTGCAAAAAGGACAGAGCGTGATCCTTCAGGTTTTTTTGCTACCAGTCAACAGAACAGTGAAAGGAATAGAACACCCTGCGTGAAGTGTCATCTCAGCAGCGTCAAAATTTAGATGAGAATAAAGCATCATTTCATTTTCAATGTTCACCTGTGACGGAGTGAGTGAAGCTCAATAGCAGAAGTTCACACTGTGTGCTCGTGTGTCTTGTCAGGTGTGGCTGCCAACTGTGCATCCGCTTTAGCCCAGATGGCTGCAGCCTCCTGTGTGCAGGAAGAGAAGGAGGAGAAGGAGGTGGGGGAGGTGGGAGACGCCATCACACAAGGTACCGAGAGCACAAGAGCTGAGTTCTGTTATTTTCAGTCCGTTCTAACATATGGAATGTTTAATCACATGAGTGATGAAGACAAGGTGACATGTTAAACACACAGGCTAATACCACTCAAAGAAACGACACACTTTGAGTTTGCAGAATTTATTCAAATTGAGCCTGAATTTTGATTTATAGCCTCTTTAAATGATAGAAGCTGGTTGCAGAGACCGGTTCAGACTGAAGGTGCTCTCAGTAAGAAACGGTCCATCAGAGACATCGTACCATCCTTCAACGTTTCCTACAGTCCTCTGATTTAAAGTCAGTGATACAAAATGTGTGTTCTGCTGGAAGCTCATAACCTTTTAAACATCTGTTGACTCATAACTTGTTGTGTTTTGTCATATTTTTCAGTATAAGTGTGTGTGTGTGTGTGTGTTTTCAGTGAAGCAGCGTGTTGAGCAGCGCCTGGAGCAGATTGGACGTCCTCAGGGAGTTCGTCTGCATACGGCTCATGTGTTGTGTATGGACGCCATCCTTAACGTGGGACTAGAAATGGGCAGCCACAACCACGACTGCTGGCCGCACGTCTTCAGGTAGACACGCACGCTTTTATCAGAAATGACGGCAGAATTCTTGTTCACTGTGTGTGAGACGATTCTCCTCAGTGTAGCACAGTCATGCTTCCTGCTAGCTGGTTTTCACCATCTGGTTCTTCTACATCTTCTGTTCAGGAAGATCTTGGACCTCGTGGTTTATAATCCAAACAAATTAGCTGATTAGATTCTACAGATCCGTACCTGATTCTTTGTGTTGCTCCTCCTTTAGCTCCTGTTTTTTAATGCTGGATCTCAGGTTTCTGGCTCTTCTTCCTCTCAGGGTGACCGAGTACATCAGTTCACTGGAGCACACCCACTTCAGTGACGGCTCCTCGCAGGCGTCGTCTTTGACCACCATCACCCAGCAGAGCCAGCAGGCAGCCGCCATCGACCTGGGGCTGGAGCTGAGCTGCGAGCCCAGTCCAGAGGCCTCAGAGCTGGGCCTGAGCCAGCCAGTCATCCAGCCTCTGTCCATCCAGGAGCTGCTGAGAGAGAGCAGCAGAGGAGGCAGAGGTCTGGATTTGAGGAGCGGGAGCCTGATGACGGGGACTAGCGCTGCCAAAGCTGTGTGCACGCTGTCAACGCAGGCTGACAGGTGGGCACTGAAGATTCTAATCTGATGTTTCGGGTCCTGTATGAATCAGTTTAATATCTCGTCAGTCAGATTTTCACTTTTTGTTTTACGTTACATTTTTAATTAGTGGTTGCTGACCTCTCATGGCAAATATATTCACACATGAGTGAGTGAATATATATATATATATATATATATCTTATTATTTAGATAATTAGATACTGATTTTATATACTAAGTATCTAAGTATCTAAATAATATTATTAATCAGTGTGTAAAAACTGAGGACATAAATATTGTATTTCCCATAACTTTTCATTGTCCAACATATTGAAATTAGTTTACATCTGAAATACCAGTCAAGCTTTAAGTTTGAGTAATTCACACAAAATAGGTTGAGCACAAAAAGTGTAACTTCCTAAAAATCTCTACCAACAATCTTAGAGTAAGTGTCAGTGCGTTCAATGTTCTCCAGCAGCGTTCGAAGCAGCACAGCAGTAACGCCCACAAGATGGCAGCAGTAGTGCATCTGTTAAGCCAGGGGTTACCATCTGAGTGGGGCCTTACAGGTGCACTTTTTACTTTCAGACACAAAAAGGAGATTTTTTTTATGTTTTAATAAATCATTGATCAAGTCATATTTAGAGAAATGACTCA
The DNA here is from genome assembly GCA_033026295.1 of Channa striata. Lineage (NCBI taxonomy): Eukaryota > Metazoa > Chordata > Actinopteri > Anabantiformes > Channidae > Channa > Channa striata. The sequence goes on along the minus strand of CM065184.1, from coordinate 20,092,052 downwards.
GGAACATCAAATAAAGACTGAGGATGTTTTGTTGATCTGTCATTTTCAGACGATTTGGTTTTAGGGTTACTTAAGAATTAAGTTCAAGTTAACGTTGAGTAAAGAAACTCAGAGGTGTGTGTGAGTTTCAACCTCAGTGAGGTTTATTCCTCTCAAACAACACACACACAAGCGCCATGGAGTGTGTTTGTGTTTATTCCAAGGATCATCTCTTATATAAGCAGTTATCTAGGCTGCTTTTAGGAGCGAATACGAAAAAGAATGTTCCCGCTGATCTTTTGGAACAGATGGACCGAACACATCTCCAAGCTGAAAACGCTGCCAAAACATAGTAAATACGCTTGTGCACAGAGCTTAAATGGAATCGCAGCTGCACTAAAAATTTTAACGTACTTTGTGTGTGTGTGTGTGTGTGTGTGTGTGTGTGTGTGTGTGTGTGTGTGTGTTCAGGTTGTTTGAAGAAGCAGCCACCAAGCTGAACCTGGTGGGTCTTGTCGGCTTCTTGCAGCAGCTCAGGAAAGCTTCCCAGTCTCAGCTCTTTGACTCTGTTACAGAGACTGGAGACTATTCACTGGCAATGCCAGGTACACACACACACACACACACACACACACACACACACTCATTCATGCACTCGCCTCCGCTGCTTCACTGACACTGCTGTTTCTGCGAAATGATGAGTTTGAGTTGAGTAGAATGAGCCACGATATTGAAATGATTCTTTGCAACATACATTTAAATACCCGCAATAAATAAAGTTTGAATAGATTGAATCACTTGTAATTAGAAACGTCTCACTAATACACTGATATAAAACCCTAATCGGTGCTGTGTGTTCTTCTCTGTGCCTTTGCAGGAGAAGCCAAGTCGACGCTGGATCGGCGCAGCGCTCTCCATCTCTTCCGTCTGGGTGAGGCCATGCTGAGGATTGTCAGGAACAAGAACCGGCCTCTGCTACACATGATGAGGGCCTGGAGCGTGGTAGCACCACATCTGGTGGAGGTACAAGGCTGCAGCCTCGTGTGGCACCTTGTGATAAAATGGTGTAAAATAGAAAAGTAGAACAAGACAACTCAAGACAGCTGTGGAGAAAAAATGAACTGTAAATGCTAAAATAGTTTGACTGAACAGCTTGTCCAAGTGTTTGTGTTTAAATTCTGAAACATCAGCACTTCAATACACACACTTTGATCTTACGGCACAATCTACCATCAGGTATAATTACAGTAAATGTGATAAACATCCGCTACGCTCAGTCGCTCGCGTATACACTGAATGTTTCTTCTGCTTCTAGGCAGCGTGTCACAAAGAGCGCCACGTATCCCAGAAGGCCGTTTCTTTCATCCACGATGTTCTGACGGAGGTGCTGACGAGCTGGGCGGAGCTTCCACACTTCCACTTTAACGAGGCACTGTTCAGGCCCTTTGAGCACATCATGCAACTGGAACTCTGCGATGAGGACGTGCAGGACCAGGTGAAGTCAGGGAGTGACACATTTGACCAGTTAACTCCAGTTAACTGAAGAATGACGTGTGTCCCCTTTGTCCCTCCACTCAGTTTTTCAGGACTTTCTTTGTTGCCTTCCGGCAGGTGATCACGTCGATAGGTGAGCTGGTGGAGATGTGCTCTCCTCAGATCCTGTCTGGATGGAGGCCTCTGTTCAGCGCTCTGAGGACCGTCCATGGCAGCAAGACTGACACCAAAGACTACCTGCTGGGAGAATACTCCATGGGTACGTCGAACCTTCTTTTACACAAAAGAAATACACATTTAATTAGAAACAAACATGAAGCTCATGAGCTGACATTTTTTTGAAAAGGCTTCATGTTCCTTTTTCTCTCTTAGGAAAGTCGCAGGCGCCCGTGTTTGATGTTTTTGAGGCTTTCATCAACACCGACAACATCCAGGTTTTTGCCAATGCTGCTACCGACTACATCATGTGTCTCATGAAGTTCGTCAAAGGCCTAGGTCTGTCTCATTTGTGGCTATGAGTCTCTGATAGTTTTACAGTTCCCACTATTCCTTTGACAGACTTGTAAGGGTTTTATTTTCCCTGGTTTGAGGGATTGTGTGCTGTCATGTGAAAGAAAAGGTAAATTTGACAGCAGTTTAAACTCAACCTTTCCTGCTTGTGTGTAGGAGAGGTGGACTTTAAGGAGATTGGAGACTGCGTGCACGTGTCCGGTTACAGTTCCACCGACCTCTGCCTACCTGCTCTGGACTACCTCCGTAAATGTTCCCAGGTAGGAACCCTCCTGCTCACACTGGGTGTGGCACTGCGTGACCATTACGATGTTTTCTTCTGGACAAAGCTGTGACACCAGCAGTTTAAGCCTTATCTGATTTTGTCTGACTGACAGCTGTTAGCAAAGATCTACAAGATGCCATCTAAACCAGTGTTCCTCGGGGCGCGGCTCGCCAGTCTGCCAATGAGATCGCAGGAGCGTTCAGTCAGTAGTGAGGACGGAATAGACTGTGTCCTGCAGGAGTTTGATGACGACACAGGTTAAGAATTAGCTCTCTCCCTTTGTCTCTCTTCTTCACCGTCACTCTTATATTATCAGGTTCTGACTGTGTCCGTTGTTCGTCCTTCTCTTGTGGTTTCTCCTTCACCCTCTCTGTAACCCAGCTCTGTGTTACATTCTGTCCTGCAGGTCTGATCCAGGTTTGGATTTTGTTACTGGAGCAACTGACAGCAGCCGTGTCAAACTGTCCTCGCCAGCACCAACCTCCAACCCTGGAGCTGCTCTTCGCTTTGCTCAGAGAGGTCTCCAATGTACCAGGTAAGACGAAGGGTCGTTTCACACGGTTCATGTCCACAATGGAGCGAAACTGCAGGACGCACCATTGGTGGGATAAGTTCAGTCCTCTGACGTCAACATAATGTCCAAATGATCCAACGTACCTGACTCAACAGTCCACCTCTCTCCCTTCCCTCCAGGTCCGGGCTTTGCCATCTTCTCTGTCATTCAACTTCTGCTACCTGTGATGTCACTGTGGTTACATCGTAGCAATGGCGATCACGCCTACTGGGACGTAGCGGCAGCAAACTTCAAACATGCTATCGGCCTGTCGTGCGAGCTGGTGGTGGAGCACGTCAACAGCTTCATACACTCAGGTGACAGACGACTGTGTGTGTACACGTGTGCACTGATTGAAGAAATAATGGAAGAACTGATTTCCACCTTTTTCCATTTTCTACACTGTGTACTTCACAATGTATTGATGTGCACATTTAGAACAGGAAGTGGCTAGCGTCTTATTGGCTGCCACAGTTACCATAGTTTGCCAGACAGGAGAGACAAAAAAATGTAATCCATATTCTCAAAATACTTGAGGCTCCAGTACAGTGCAGTTAATCATTGATCGCCTTAATAACGGGTCTAAGAACCTTTCTTTAAAATTTCCGCCCCACTCTGGCTTATATTTGCTTTTCCACCTTGTAGTCTCTGCCAATCTTTGTGAACGTGATTATTATGTGTTTGTAGATAATCTGCAGGAATGGGGGAAGATGTAGTAGGTCAGTCGTCTGTGACCCTCAGGGTTGGTGGTTTGGCTCCTGGTTCAACTTGGCCACGTGTGAATGTGTAAAAAAAGATTCACCCTTACACATGCGATCAGTGTTTGTCTCGTGAACAATGTGTCCTCATGCCCTGGAGTTAACTGGAGCGCAACTGATGATTTGTTGTTCTATTTCCTCCTCTTTAGTCAAATTAAATTGCGCTTCTTCCACCACAACCCCACATGCTCATCGGCTGTCGCTGTGTGTTTGTGTGTTTCTGCCTCCTCCCTTGCAGATATTGGTTATGAGTCTCTGATCAACCTGATGTTAAAGGATCTGTTCAAACTGCTGGTGGCATGCGTGTCTGAACCTGCCGAGACCATCTCCAGAGTGGGCTGCTCCTGCATCAGGTGACAAAACCGAACTCCTCACCTTCTTTAGCAAGCGTCAAATCCGCGTCTGTCGACACTGGGAAATCCAAGTAGACGGGGGAGAATTCCTTTTTCTGCGTGGCTGCTGCCAAAGATGGCTACCTTCAGAAAAATGTCCGCTGTGGCGGATTGATAGACTGTGAACTTTTCTCATTTGCTGTTCAAATAGATAAAGAGTCAACAATAAAAAGTTCAGCCTTTTTCGAAAATTCACTTAAAAACTTGAAAATTTATTCATTTGTTAAATTGCTTGAACTTTGTTTTTGTTTTTTTACAAGGACAAGTTGTAATATTATATATCTTGTAACAATATTGTAAATCTAAGCAAATTTAGAGTTTGATGTTTAGCACTTTAAGTCACCTTTGGCTTTAATACATTGTTTAATTACTTTTACCTTTAGTCATTTGGCAGATGTGACTAGCATTTCTGTTTCATGACATGCAAATGCAAAAAAGTGCAGAATTATCTCTTGTTTTGCAAATTGACAATTTATTTTAAAAAAGTGCATTTTTGCTCATGCTTGAATGAAGACTTCAGCTGCTCAGCCGACTGTGCTTGTTGATGCTCGGTACATTTTCAACAGGACGCATTCAACTTCTCTTGAAATTGGGTTTGTACTTATTAAAAAAGTTATAAATCTGCATTTTGCATTAGTGGCAAAATAAATCACAATATGCATCAGTGGTTCAATCCTTATCTGAAGGATCCAGAGGTTTGTTACTGTCTGAACATTTCATGAAAAGTCCAAAACCAACAACAAACGTTTTCCTCTTACAGTCAGAACCTTATAAAAATCACACAAACTAAATGTCACAGTGACGTGACACTATCGTACATTTGGGTTGAGCTTCATTGTCCACGTTGATCTGCTGTTTTAGCAGAAGAATAAGGCTCCAATGTAAACGTGAGCTGCTGTCAGAGGTTCCTGTTTACAGTGGGAAGCTGTGAGCTCGAGCCACAAACCCGACAGGCAACGACTTTTGTGCTTTGGTGTGTGATGTAGTTACAGACTGAATTTCTCCTGCTGATGTGACCACTGTTGTTCTTCACCGTCTAGATACGTGCTGGTTACTGTGGGTCCGGTGTTTACAGAGGAGATGTGGAGGTTGGCCTGCTGCGCTCTGCAGGACGCGTTCTCTGCTACATTAGAGCCGGTCAAGGTAAACGCACACACACACACACACACACGTTATTATATAATATACTAGCGTATAGGCTTTTGAATGTCAAATTTGAACACATGAAAATGCCAATTTAAAATAAGAAAATACATGCAAATGTTGCATATAGACCTCCTCCCTCATGCGAACAGGCCAGTCAGATGCAGTAAAACCACATAATCCGTCCGCTGGTCGGGACAGAAGTAATCTGCACGCTGCTGTTAATGCCGTCAACACGCTGACACTCCACGTTAAGCCTGATGACCCCAGTTAACCTCCAGCAGCTGTGAGCAACAACTGTTTGCCTCCTGACTGTGTTAATGCTGCTCCATTTCTCGTGTCTCTATTAAACTGATTAAACTGGGAGAAGAAAGGGGGAAGTGCTGATTTAAGCCAACACTCTCTAGTTAACCCACATTTCACTGGCACTAGAGTTGATAGGACACCAGTACGTCACGTTTGTTCTGATACTAGACAATATTTGGGATTTGCTACAAACTCCCAATGTTCTCAAACATTTATTATTCAGACATTGTGTTTTGTTTTTTTTAATTATTTAATCAACGTCCTCGTCTAATGTGAAATGAAGGGACTTCGGAGCATCCCGTCAGCTACACACCGAGCGTTGCGTTGTGCGGATGCGTTCGGTGCAGGCGTTGTATCGGTGTGTTCTGCCGCCTGACTACAGCTAAGCAGCTTTACAGCTTATAGTTGCATCTGTGTGTGTGAGTGGGTTTCAGGGAGAAGTTATGATGATCACATTGTTAGTGATCAATTTTCTTTGCATAGTTTGAGAAAATGGGATTGTAGGTTTCCGGCAGACCGAATTTATAGTGATGTTTTATACGTGACGGGCTGCAGCTACAAAGGTTACGAGTCTGACCGAGCTTTTTATAACACTGGCAGAAAAGAAGGAATTAGTGGAGCAGCTTTTCTGTTTGTGTTGCATATTGGCAACATGCAGAACAAATTTAAATGTAAACTCCAAAATGCGCAACAAACAAAACTGCTCGTTTGAACCAGTGGCCAGTGTGACGCTGTTTCATCTAATTCAAACTTGTTCAACAAACCTTCAGTTAAAAATCATGGCAAAGAAAACGTACAGTAATAATCAAAAATATAAGATCATGCTGAATTTAGTGAATCACTGACATTTTGACAATAAACTGCATCTTGTCTAATAATAAGATGTTCCATCTGCACTGCCCCCCCTGCTTGCCTCTGTAGAACCTCCTAGCCTGTTTTCATAGCGGTTCCGACAGCTTTTCCGGAGATGCCTGTGAGGTGAAGGTGGCGGCTCCGTCTCACTCGCCTTCAGCCGAGGCAGAGTACTGGAGGATCAAAGCCATGGCTCAGCAGGTCGGTGAGCCGTCGGAGTCTCGTAACAAATATTACATGTTCCATCCAAACGGTTTTGGTCAAACGGGTCTTAGTGTCTGTGTTAACACGCTGCGACTCGGCTCTGTGCATATTATTTTTCCATTTGTGTCATAAATATGACGTTTGATCTCGAAAGGGCCACATCCTGTTTGTGGTCACAGAGCAAACGTTTGAAATGCATCATTAAAACTTCACTAATCGAACTTCACGGTGCAACACGACTACACAGCACAACGGTGTTACTAACTGTCTGTCCCAGGTCTTCATGTTGGACACTCAGTGCTCTCCAAAGACGCCCAACAACAAGGACGGCTTTGAGCACGCTCAGTCCTGCGTTCTCATCATCGAGCTGCCGTCTGACCAGCAGTCCAATGGACACGCTCAGAAGAGGTGCGCTGCGTATATGCACAACGCCAAACTATTCACCCCACACAGTTCTAACCGAGGCTGAAACCGTGGTGATTAGTCATCACATTACTTTAAAAAATAATTCTAAAAAACCCAAAGAATTGTTTTAATTGTTTGCTGAATCAATAGTTTTTGTTTTTTTTCCCTTTCAGGTACAAGCTTATTTTATATTTTCAAGTTACATTTTTACCGGATAAACGATCAAACACTTGAACTTGTACTGGAAATATTGGAGCAAATAAGAATCATATTTTTTTTGTCACATATTCACATTTTCAAATGTAGGAAAACATTTTTAGGTGCAAAACATTTAGCAAATAATGCTTGTTGCAAAAAACTGTTAAAATGATTAGAAACAGAAATGTGGTTTAAATAACTAACTTATACTGACTCTTTTACCTTGTCTTTCTGCTGCTGGGGCGACAGGAAAGTTGGGTAAGGCCGTTATTTGTCTGAAAAATACCCGTAGACAGTATGAATGTGCATGACGATGACAGCATCAATCAATCAGCTGCACAATGTGGAGAAAATATGCAACGCGTGACAAACGTTTTCAAAAATCGAAAGCTGTTTTCACTATTTATCAAAGGTCATAAAAGCAGCTCACAAAACGTTTCTGAGCTTTGATAAATTGTGAGAATAGCTTTTGATTTCCTGTGTGGTGTCGTCCCTGTTCTGACAGACCCTTTATATTCCGAATAGCTAAAAACCTTTGCCTACAACAAATTGATTTCCTATTTACACTTTGGTCTTTACTCAGTTTAATTAAGATTTCTCAAATTAAGAACTCAGAATAAGAATGTTTGACAATCCTCTGTCCGGGTATTGAACCTGAGCACGTGTCAAACACAGTGTTTGTGGTAACTGAAGTTGTAGTTTGTGTGCGACCCATGTTTAGAGCTGTTGGTCTTTCCCTGAAGATTTTAGTTTATCATAGCACAATGACTGTTGACTTTTGTTGACCTTTGTTGACCTCTGACTTACTCGGTCATTAAAATCCTCAGGAATGTCATTTGACCCTCAGGCTGGTTCTTATATCCTGCAGGATCCCGTTCCGGACCATCGTCGTGAGCCTGCTGTCCCATCAAGTCTTGCTCCAAAACCTCTACGACATCTTGCTGGAGGAGTTTGTTAAGCCGCCTGAAGGTCAGGAAAGGGTCACTCCTGTGACCTCTGACCCCAGCAGGCCCACAGCAGGCTTTCTGCGCTATATCTCCATGACTAATTTAGCCATAATCCTGGATCTGCTGTTGGACTCTTACAGGTTACTGCAACATTATGTCGATCTGTTGTCCTGCTCGTTTATCACGTAGAAACCGTCGTCTTTACATCCATCTGACCCATCTGTTGACCTCTTTGTCTGCAGGACGGCGCGGGACTTTGACACACGGCCGGGGCTGAAGTACCTGCTGATGAAGGTGTCAGGCGTCTGTGGCGCGGCTAATCTTTACCGTCAGTCTGCCATGAGCTTCAACCTGTATTTCCAGGCGCTCCTAAGCGCCGTGCTCAGCCAAGCGGACAGCATGACTGCACAGCAGGTAGGAGCCGTCATCGTACGCTTTTATTTACCCTCATTCAGGATTTTTGTTTTTAGTTCAGCTCTTTAAGGCCTTTTAGCTTATTTGTTTTGCACCTCAGAAATCACTTGTTGCATGTGTTAAAGCAGCTACACAGTCAGATATTTATCTTTGGAGGTGGTGGAGAATAAACTACAGCCACAAACATTGTGTTCACTCACTGGCCACATTATTAGGTACACCTGTACATTCTAATACACTCCAACACAACAGCTCTGCCATGACTTTACTGATTTTACAAGCTTCTAATTTGTCAGTTTGATGGGTGATAATTCTAATGTATTTATGACTGAGGTCAAAGTGGTTAATGGAGGGCATTATAAGAGATGGTTCTAATGTTTTGGCCACACCGTTCATTTTAAACATGGTGGCCAAAAAATTTGAACCATCTCTTATAATGCCCTCCATAACTCCACTAACCACTCTGACCTCAGTCATAAACACATATTAGAATTATCACCTTTGTGAGCGTTAAACCAAAAAGATAAATGCTAGTTAGCCGGGTCTGTCAATCATCACAACTTTATTAAAAAGTAACATGAAAAAAAGTTTTGTTTTAGTTGTTAAAATTAAAATTCAAGCATAAGGCTCATTTTTAAATTCCTTTATTTTTAAACTGCAATTACACTTTTGTGTTTGTGAAATGAAAGAAGTTCAGAGCAGGTATTAGTATGAAAAAACACACAAGGCAGTGACATTAAAATTAAGTAATTCATATATTGTTTTTCACATTTTTATCCTATAATCTACGGTCTAATTACTCCACCAGCTAAAGATGTGACACCCACCTACAAATAACCACACAGCAACAAATGAGCCACCACTGTGTTGATGTGACAAGTCGTTGGCAATAAATTTGTTTTACATTTTCATCAGGTGAAAAGAATCCTGTATGAGGATGAGGAAGGGAGCTCTGACTCATCCCATCCTGGTTCTGCTTCCTCTGAGGATGAAGACATTTTTGAAGAGACTGCACAGGTGACATGCACCTACACACAGAGCTTGGGTTTTAACAGGCGTGTAGTAAACGAACTCTGATTAGAACTTCCTCTTTCTTGAGGCTTCAACGTAGAAAATTGTCAGCAGTGCAGATGATTTCTCTTCTGTTTTCTTTTTATTGAAATAGAAATCACGAATAGCCCTCAAAGCTAAATAAAGTATAATGCTGCCGGTGCATGTAGACGTCACAGTGCACCAAAGAAGAAGAACAAAAATACCCGATTCATCCAGAATTAGTTGCCTTGCTGCTTCTCTCTTTATCTTTTAAATTTACCCATGTAACAATGGAGCGGCTGATCGAGTTGTACTAGTCTAAATCAGACTTTCCACGTGTCGCTCTGCATCTTCCCCCACAGGTCAGCCCCCCTCGCGGACGGGAAAAGCGCCATCAGTGGCGAGCCCCCGTCTCCTCGCTCAGCGTGCAGCCTCTGGGCAGCGCCGACTGGGCCTGGCTCGTCAAACGCCTGTACAAACTGTGCATGGATCTGTGCAACAGCTACATTCAGATGCACCGGGACCTGGAGAGCACGCTGGAGGAGACGGCACTGCTGAGAGGGACAGCGGCAGGTGGAGATCACGTCTTCTTCCTGCCTCTCTTCCAGTCTGAGACGTCCACCCCGACGTCAGCAGGCGGGCTCTCTGCAAGAGGGACGCCCTCCGAGGAAGGCGGCTACAGGAGTCAGACGGCGGACACGAGTGCAGCATCACCAGGAGACACGCCCACACCCAGCCCAGGATTCAGGTCTGACGCTAATCCCAGACGAGATGAGCTGATTTATTGTAGAAATCCACAATTTAATTTTAGTTATTGTTCCCAGAGATCTTGGTGTCTGAACACAACATTGAAATATGAGCCCCTGTCCACACAGGACATCAGTTCCTCTACCATTTCACCCCACCGATGCGTTTTGGTTACATGCTTCATCCCATGTGCTAAAAGATAAAAGGCTTCAGGAATCCTCAGTACAGCCTCTCTGTATTTAAGCTACAGTACTTATTATTTTGGAAATGGGTTTATTACTAGTGCTGTGGAGTCTATAGAAGGAGCAGAGAGGGCAAGTGTTTGTCATCTGGAGGCATTTTTCAGCCACAAGTAGAGAGATATTTTAACGTAGGGAAGTTAAATATCAGTAAAGTGTCCTTAAGGTTTGAAGCAGTTTCATTATAGTCACTGTAAACATCATCTGTATGGCTGCCACGTCCTGAGCTTCCTGCCATCTAAAATCTGTCCATGGACTGGAGATGAAAAATGGCCTTTTGGCTAATTCTGGTACGTGCCAAATAACCCAATGGAATCAATAAGTTAATTGTAATGTGATAGTGACCAATAGGGAGAGGAAGGACTGAGCGGATACATGTCGTAGCGTTAAATAATTACAATCTTTACTGGGATGACTGCCTGTTCCTTATTCCTGTACCTACTGTCATATTCATAATTTTGTATGTGAATGCTGTCACAAGGCTTCTGAACGCACCCAGGTGAACAGCTGAAACATGCCTCTGCCGGTTTCCAGTGACTGATATTGAAACTGTAGTTCTGAACCTTCAGCTCGTTTGTTAATGTTAACGAGTTGACTCACCTGTCTTTTCTCTGTCCCTCCAGCTGCACAGGAAGTCTGCCTCACCACTTCCGGACCGGAGGAGAGAGGAGGGACTCCAGCATGACAGCAAGTTCACTAGGAGGAGTGCCGAGCTGTGGAAGGAGGAAGGAATGGTGGGAAAGTGCTGGGAACAAACTGTACACCATCGCCACAGACAAAACCATCAGTAAGCTGAATGATGGAATACAAACGCAGGAAACAGCAGCAGCAGCAGTCACAGCAGAGCCACGTCAACCTGTTCATGAAGGAGCAGGGTCGAGCGGCAGCCGCTGCAGGAGGTGGCGGGGAGAGGAGGGGTCCAGTGGAGCCACAGAGGCCTCCACAGAGACCCCAGCAACTAGTGGACCACCAGGGGCCCCCTCTGCGGCACTCAGTCAGTGCGGGACCTGAAGTTCTGAGGCAGGAGAAGAGGCCGCGGTCAGGGTCCACCATCAGCTCGCACAGCATCTCGCTGAGGGACTCGGAGGCTCAGATACAGGTAGTGTGTGTGCACACAGGGTGGGTGGAGCTTAGCCGTGGTTATTCCAGAGTTGCCGCTCAGTAGCATTTACACAAGAGCTAAGACATTGCAACAAAAATCAGGACGTATTTGATTAGAGGAAGTGTGGTTAACATAAGGAGTTTTTACGTTACAGTGGGTTTAAGCTGCTATTGTTTGCTATACAAAAACTAATTTTAAATTAGCATTTTAAAAGCTGATGTTTAATGTCCAGTTGAAAAGTCTTAATGTGCAGATTGTTTCCTCTAAACACAGAAAGTGACTAATATAATTGACTCATTATTGGCCAGTGACCAAAGATAATTTAAATTTAAAAAGCAGAACAAGAGGAAGAAAATGGGAGCTGGGAAACAGCCTCACCTCTGCAGTCGTGTGTGTGTGAGAGGAACTTTTGTTTTGTTGTTGACTTCAGTTCTCTCCTTCTCTAGGCTTGGACCAACATGGTTCTGACGCTCCTCAATCAGGTCCTGCTCTTGCCAGACTCCTCTTTTCTGGCGCTCCAGCCCGCTGTCTACCCCTGCCTCAGCCAACTCACCTGCCACATCACCGATGCTCGAGTCCGCCAGGCGCTGCGGGAGTGGCTGGGCCGCGTCGGCAGACTCTACGACATCATCGTTTAAACTGTGGCAAACTTGGGGAGATAGAAGGTCGCAGTACGTGTGGTGGACAGGTCCACTGTGCAGCAGAGCGATGGCAGCGCAGCGTGACAGCTTGGTAGAACAGTGAAGGGTTTGACTCTGATTGTCAGAACCTGACGTCATCTTACATATTCTTGTCACTCGAAGAACGGGGACACTGGCAGACATCAAGGTGGAAGATTTGACTGGCTGACGAAGGATCTGGTGGGCAGGAAGGAAAGAGTTGCTTTGTAAATGATTTGATAATGAATGTCCCATTTCTGCCTCTTGTTGCTTAATTTTTCTTAAACAAAAACATGCAAGCGAGAACACACACGTCAAACTGCGTCTCAATTCAGGAGCTGCAGCTCTTTGCAGGCCGAAGATTTATTTAAAAAGGCAGTCGAGTGGAATCCGCTAGCTCCCACAAAACGCATCTTTATTTTATGCCCCTTGTTTTGTTAGCAGTGCGGCTAGTTAACTTACCGCTAGCTTGTTAGACGCCAGCGTCAGTGCATGTTATTGAAGGATTGTGGGATGTTGTGTGACGAGCCTTGGAATGGAGATGGCCTCGTGACAGAGTCTTTAAAAGCTGCCTTGGAGGAATGCACCTTCTGAATTGAGACACACAGTCTTCAAGCTTTGAAATTCCTTTGCAGAATTGCACAGTGTTGTCATGTATGTCACAATATAAATTGTTATGGCTTCACCTCATTGTGGATGCAGACAGAACGAGCACTCGTGCACTGGCTGTTGTTTAACGAACACTGTTTAAATGCCCTGTGGCTTTTCCTGTAAACTCCACTGAAATTAGCTTCACTGCTTTGCTTCAAAAACAAACATTAGAACGTATGTTAATCTGTACTCTGCCTTCAGTCGTCCTCGTGCACATGTGCCAGTAGAACAGACGAGAGGTTTCTCTAAACCACCAAAAGTAGTTAATAAATAATTTACCTTTTAGGATATTCTTCTTGTTTTGGCTGCTACTGGTTGTGAGAACGACAGGAAGCCTCTGCCACTTCACTTCTTCAACGCAGGGAGGACGAATAAACTAGCCGCCCTACAATCTTATAGCTAATCTGCGACATGTTTCGCTCTGAACACAGAGCAGGCGATGAGAACCAAAGACGAAGCCAAAAGCGAACCCCACTGAACCTGGAGTCAGACACCGTGTGTGAGATTAACTAATTTAGCATTAAACATACAAACCTAAAACACTCACATTTCATTCTTATTTCTTCACAATCCAAGCGACCATTAATTCCAGGGGCTTTCACTAATCAGTGTTTGCATTTGATCTGACTGTATTTGACTGTATTGTTTGTTGCTGCCATGCAATTTTTTTTAGCTTTAATTAATGTGTCTCATTCGGTTAATTAGCCACAACTTGATGTCTTATCTATTAATGTCTTTACTAATCACTCCTGAAGTGTTTATTTGAATCGATTTGGACATGCATTATGTGTATTTTGATGCCTAATGCCACCTACACATTGTTTTAGCTGTTTATGTACGTACGTGTATTTGTGTAAATGATAAAATATTTGGATCATACTGAGCATGTTTTATTTTTAAAGGTTCATTAGTGATTCCCATAGGGGTTGGTGGTGGGACAAAGTAATTAAGTGCTGTTACTTTTTTTTTGTTAATACTAGACAAGTCCTATAATCATAAGGTAAATAATTAGACCTTTTCAAATCCTGGTGTAAAATTCAGAAGCTACACTCAGTGCATAAAGTAATTTAAATTTTTAGATATAAAACACATACGGACATTAAGGTAAACTGGATCTCACTTCCACCTCTGGGGGCTGCTAATGCAAAATAAAATGGAGGCAGCTTTTACATCAGTTTGCTCCTGCTACTAAATCAGTGACCATGTGCCTATGAAATCAATTTAATGATCAAGATTTTGACGAGAGTTAAGATTTTACTGCCCCAGGTCTTTATCTCCACAGAGTCAGTGACAACCTTCTATTTAATGAAGCTCCTCCCACAAACTTGGTCCCTTCCCACTTACATTTTAAATGAGCGCTCTAATCTCTCGGACCAGCGATGCTGTGTAATCAACTTTCAGAAAGCAAAGCGTATCATTTTTGTACAGTAAACAGCAGCAACTCAGCACAGAGAGCTGAGTCCAGGCTGACCTCCATTCATGCCCCAGTGCATTCTGGGACAGATTACAGCTGAATGGCTGAAAGAACAGAGCGTGGATGTGATGCTAACTTCACCAACCAGCTCGGAGCGTATTCAGGCCACACGGGCTGGCTGGGGTTGACGGGGGCATCTGAAGCTCCTAAGAAGATTTACTCTGTGGGTTTGTTTTTTCCCCCAGTCATGGCGTGGAGATGCGGTGTGTCACCGGCAGAGGAGGGCAGTTACGGGCTGCTCTAAAGCCTGTAGTTTGTCTTTTTACCACCTTCTTTCTCTGGTGATGTAAATCTCTGCAGTGACTGAACATGTCCCGGTCCATGCGAGAGTCTGTTTCACTGTGTTTAACCAAAGAGTCATGATTGTGATTGTCAGCCGAGCTGTGTGCAGCTCCGATTAGACTCTGATCCCCGTGCGACACACAGGACGTACTGAAACGAGCTGCTGTCTTTAACCTGTCTGTTTGCATGTAGACAGTTCAGGTTCAGGTGGCTAATAGTGTGACGTCACTGAAGCTTCTTGTACGGCTCGATCCACTACAATAAAACCTAATCTAACTAATAGAGATTTGGTAACAAAAATGCAGCTTTAAGTGTCTAAAAGTTATTTTTGTGTGTAATATGAACCTTTATGTCCCGTCTCTTTATGGCCTCGTCTTGTCCTCCATCCCCTGATCCATCCTTTTTGAGGGTGAGCGGCGAGTGGACAGATGTTGACGATCATCAGGGCGATCAGCAGCAGCGAGGCGAAGGATTTATTCGATGTTAAATCCAAGACTGTTTCCATCTAAAAAAAACAAAACAAAAAAACAGTTTTTCAGCTGCTCACACAGATGAGAGAAATGTTTAGTCTCTGCTGCTCAGATTTACTACAAACGCATCTCACATAGAGCTGAGATTCAGAGAGATTGAACCATGACTGTGGACAGATTGTGGCCTGCTGAAGATCATAAACTTCATTTGCACTAAGCAGATTTGATGCACGTTGGCACAACACAGTCAATGTTCCTTCATCCACAATTATTTTTTTAAATTTATATTTTTAGGAAATGTTTGAGTGATTTTTGACTGCTTTGGCAGCTTCGTATAAGCTGGGAGAGTGTAATCACACATCGCAAAAATTTGCAGTAAATTCATCAACCGTTTAGTTTCTTAATGTGCAGTGGAGGGATTAAACGGCCTCAGCAGATTGAGGAAGCAGTGACCTACTACACATGCTGCTCCCCGACATCAGACAGACTGTTGGTGTTTCTTAAAAGAAGAATTTATTTTAAAAAAGGCTGGTCGACTTTCTGCCTTGTTGCCTCGATTAATGAATTTCTGGTTTAGTTTGCAGGGAGGCCGAACAACTGCGTGAGAGTGTAGGAGTAAAACTAAAGCAGCTTTTAATTCAGTGTCCTGTTGTCCGACACCACCTGAAAAAGCGTAAAAATGACCCAGACATCTGACACGGTTTTGAAATTAGACGATCGTGTGACCGAGTTATGGAACAGAGAAAAATCTGAATACATGCTGGTTTGAGTTTGTATTTTGTTTTATTTATCTGGTTTTATGTAAAAGCCAAACCTATGAATGTCCTGCCCTGCATTAGAAGTAAAAGTACAAAAGTAACCGGCTCTAAACATACTTAAAGCACTAAAATTAAAAGCACTTATTAAAATGATTGATCTGTTCTGGTGTTTATCATTTCATTAATGTTGCAGTACTGTCTGATCATATGATTTGAATCTAATTAGAATCTGAAATACTTTACACACTTGTTATTTCACAATAAGCTCTGATGATTTTACTGTTTCATTAATCTAAAAAGTAACTGCAGTTATCACATATGTAGTGGAGTAAAAGTACTTAAATGTGCTCTGCTTCCTTCCATGTCACAGTAATAAGATGGAGCTCGATTTAACCATTTGAGCATGTTACACGTTGCAATATGAAATCTTAGATGTTTTATTTCACGCTGCTTCTCTGTTTAAACTTTCCCAACCAGAAAAACTGGATCTGTCGGTTCGACGGGGAGCCGCCTCCCTATTTAATGCAAACACCCTGTTCTTTGTCTTCGTGTCCACTTCAGTGCTAAAAGCTCACTGAGGCGGAAAGAAGTTTGTGTGACACTTTCAGAGCTGTAGAAAGTGTGTGAGGCACCAAACAACATCAGCAGGTCGGACACGTGATTGTTGTGACTGTGTAACACCTTCCCAGCAGGCGGTGTGTGTGTAAATGGCACTTGAAGGTCTGACTTTCATAATGTGTATATACATATATTCACAAATACAGGAAAAAGCTCCTGTGTCTTTGGACAAAGGAGGACAACTGAGTAAGTCCAGTTAAATGTGGGTCGGGGACGACAGGTCAGCAGAGTAAGAAGCACAAAAATAACTAACCTATTCCAGTGGGTCAACCCTGGAGCTGTAAATCCTCCCATCAGGACCAGTGACGCGTCCCCTCTCAGCTGGACACATGAGGCCGTCTGCCACCCTCGTCCCCCTCCCCTCAGTTATTTTTCAGGCAGATCACTTCGTCTCTGCGGTCAGTATCCCTGTGAGCCGTCTGCAGACTCGTCCTCGCCGTCTCTACTCTCTCCGAGAACTCTGTCCCTGTGGCCCCTGGCTCCGGCTGGGCTCCAGATCCTCCACCTATTCACCATGCGCGCTTTGCTGGAGAGCAGCTGGATGAAGTTTGGACCGGCCGGCCGGGACTCTCTGGACTGGTCACCTGGACCCTCGGCTCTGCCCTCCACTGACAGACAGGTATGAACTTGTGTATGTGAAATTTGAAATTTTGGTAATGTTCTGACTTCATCTCTGCAAAATCCAAATGTGGGTTTGACATCACATGTGCCTTTGGGCAACATGTTTCTAAGTGATTTACATTTTTAAATGAAGTTAAATTTAGCATTTTTCTACACTGATAAAAGAATTTGTGTAAAACAGTTCTAGTGTGTCTAATATTACAGAACAAAAAACTGAATGCAGATCTCAAAGGCATGTTAATGTGCTGATATAAATAGTTGTTGTCTCCTGCAGCAAAAAGTCTTTTAGTCGTTAACTCAAACAGGAATATGCTGCATATGTTCAGCAGCTGCGTGCTCACGCTGATCTTCAGCCGCACAGATTAAACAGATGTTTGAGACTGAGGGGGCCCTCTCCTGGCCAGATGTTAGGGGCACGGCCTGACTCCTGGAATCACTCGTGACTTTCTTCCCAATCCAGACATGAACGTTTACATTTGCATTGTCCTCACACCAGTTCCACTTCTGGTGTTAAAACTCAAATCAATCAAAACAATAAAACCATAAAATTGCAACTAGGAAGCGTAAATGTGATAAATTTAACGTTTCATTTTTTTCTGGGATCTTTAGGCAGATGAGAAAATGGCTCTGCGCTCATCACTCTGCTTCTTTTCTGTATATTTATACACACGTTCAGCTTGATCCAGTTCTTTTTCCAGTTTTTAGATTGAAAAGAAGATATAATGTGTCTAAATTTAAAACATGTTAAAGTGAGGACAAGAAGAGACGGGACACTTACATGCTTATGTCTGACTCATAGGGGCAGAGCTCGGGTGAGGCCATCATCAATGCAGGATCCATCACCTACATCGTCATAGCAACTGTCTCCTTCCTCCTCCTCCTCCTCAGTGTCCTCAGCTTCTTGATCTGGCGCCGCAGGGGAGGCTTTAGCATCAACAGCAAGCTCGGACTGGCCAATGTTATCGCCCTGGAGGACCTGCAGGACCCGGAGAGAAACTGCGAACTGCTGTCCTCCCTCCGACGCAGCAGGGGGCAGCACCAACTCCCCAGCTCCAGCTCTGAGCAAGATGTGACAGACGGCGTGTTCCTCATGGTCTACCTGCCTTCGCCATATGAACAGACGCTAACCAGGATCGCCAGAGCCGCCAGCACGAGCAGCTCCAAGGACATTGAGCTGCTGCATTCTAGTCCTGGACTAGAGACAGAGAGCAGAGACGAGGAAGACGGGTTCAGGATGTGTGACGAGACAGGCAAAGAAGAAGAAAAATCAAGAACTGAATCAAAGCAGAGAAGGGCAGAAGAGACCGAGACCTTTTAGAAAACGTAAACAGATGTGGATCGGTTGCCGGGGATCCAAAACACATACTGTGTTAAAAACGTCACAATTTCCTTTTTAAGAGACAAGTTCGACGCTGCTAAACACTGATACTCAACCCCTCTTCAGTTTGTAGTTGTCCCGCTCAGAACTACAGGAATCCAACCTCTGCTATTCCAGTAACGAAACAGCCCCACTCTGAGCCCCGCACCTTCACACATAACCAGGAAAGACATGTTCTTATTTTGTTTGCACAGGCGATTGTGTACGTGTGACTATTTTTTTATGTGTAGCAGCTGTAGTTTGCTGTTGGAATTGTGTTTCCCTATTCGTCTGTCAGCAGCAGCAATTTAACAGCCCTTCATGAAAACAGGAAGAGTCTTTCTTTTGGAAAACTAGTATTTGTATTTACGTATTTGCTGTGTGATATTTGCACTACATGTATTTTTGTCTCCCTGCCCCAACAGTGTCTGGATACAGTCACTCACAATAAAGTGGAGAATTCTCTATTCCCCTGTAGAACTGTTGTAGAACTTCAGCCACTGACCAAAATGAGCCATAATTTCTGTCCCAAACACACAGACTTTCGTACTCTTTTCACGTGCGTGTGCTCCATTATACTGAGTTGTTTTATCATTTTCTCCCGTTTTCCGTTGTCCACACTGTTACTTGAAGCCAAACTTTGATCTGCATACTTTGTAGTTATTGGTTACAGTATATGGTGTAGTATGTACATGTACGGTATGAATATGTGCATCATCTCCATCCATGTGTACTTTTGGTTTTCCTGCCACTTTATGTCAACATAACATCCAAAAGGTTTAATGGGCCCGGTCAGTTTGCTCTTTTATGCTCAAATATCTCCAATAATGATCGGATCTTGAAATAATTCACATTATTACTCTAGCTACTAAACCAAAGCACATATTACGTTATAAAAATATACGACAACCAGTTATGTGCATCTACATTTACCTGCAAATCACAACACTGAACCACAGACTTTAACAGCATTTATCAGTTCCTCAACTGCAGCCACAAATGTCTGATGTCCTGACAGCTTTTCCTGAATATTGTGATGCATGTTGCACCAGACTCACAGGGGACCTGTCGAATTAATTATTACAATCATAACATCAAAAATATTGCAACTCTGGCATCACTGACACAACAAGTTACCTGTGTAGTAGCAGCGGGGGAAGGATGGAGTTACTGTCCCTCATGTCAGGGACATCCCAGGTATGTCAAATCACAACATCTCCGATTTCACAACATGCAACTCTCCCTTTTAAAATTCAGAGCTGCTGCAGGTTATTTACTGTACGCTGTCGAAACACGGAGAGAAGACGTCAGACTTCACTTCTGCATATGGAACGTCCTCAGGTTTTCGTCCTGCTGCCCGAAAAGGTAAAGTTTTTTATTTGTTAAGAGGGCAGGTGATAGTCACCATCATATGTGAAGAGCTTTAAGACAATTAATTTATTACAAGACAACAAGGATTTTTTAAAAGTCTGACGTCAAGCAGACAGCGGAGACTAAATAGAGTGTGTTTAAATCAGTTTACATTTGATTCGACTGTTTCTTGTGGCCTGTCACGTTATTTAATTTGTCATTTGAAATGTGAACTTCTAATTGGGCAACAAAAATAAACAGAACGTCGCTAACAGCCAACAGGAGTGTACGTATGAATAATGAAAGAATGAAAATAAAATAAGGTGAAACATGAATATAAAATAGAACTCTATGCTCTACTCTCGCACTCTGCTCAGGCCCGACGTGAGTTCTTATGTCTTGAGTCTTTCGAGAAATATTGAGATTTTCACGGGAAAAACACTGTGTGTTGTGACAATATGTCGGCTGAATGTCGAAGACGAAGTCACGAGTTTTACTGTGAAAGATTCTTCCTCTAAATGTTTGTGTGTAGGCGTCGAGAGTCGAGTACAAACTGGAGACTGACAGGTTTCACTGTTAGAAAAAAACAACGAAGAACTAAGACAGTTCGTGTCATGTTTAGTGGCTCTGTGTCCCGGACGCCAACGAATGAGATGGAGGTTTTTTAAAACCATTAGAATATATATAAATCTGTACAAACACAATAAACACTTTGTTTCTCTGGTATAACTAAACAGGAAGAAACACAGTCTGTGCAGGAGACAAGCAGCTAAAAGCTCCTACAGAGGCAGTTTAACTAACATGTTCAGTTTTAAGCCCGAGAAGCTTCAGATGGAATCAGACATGTGATACTGGTTTTATCTAGAAGAGAATTTAATTTATTTCTGTCTGTGTTAAACAATGAGTTTGAATCTTTTAGAAATATCTAAATATTTTAGGACAATATGTGGTAGATGAATGTAGATTAGTGAAACAATGCGCACGGACGCTTTGGTTACTCGTCATAATGTCCAACAGACGCCAGCATGACAGCTGCAGGTCTCTCCCTTATTGACAAGACAGATTCTGTTGTGAGCTTTTCTTCCCCGGCTGCTTTTATTCACCACAAAGCCCCGAGGCCACACCAGCACCTCCATCCACCGTTCACACCCGTCACCCTCGCTGTCACCTTGTCACGTCCTTGCTGCTGTGGGGCCTAATCAAGAGCTTCTCCTACGATCACGTGCTTTCAAACCGATCGAGAATTGCAGTTATTTGTGCTCCACACTCGTGCTTTTAGGAATCTAATCTGACCCCCCCGTCAGAGCAGAACAGAGGCAGGGCAAGGCTGAGTGGACTTAATCATATCCACACGATGTGTTTTTATTTTAGATTTCACTGAAATTGTTGTGTTGGGGACTTCCTCCTCCCTCCACACAAACCTGCATGTTGACTGTGAGTTGGAGCATTAGCTTCCACATCCTTTAAACTGTATGTGGAGGCGAGTTTCTGAAGTTCATGGCTGATGGTTTGCACTGAATTGGCTGAGTGATCATGCTGCTTTTTCATGAGCTACCCTCTCACCAGCAGGCCTCACTCTGAACAATGGAACATTCGTACCCCACCTCAGTGTTCTACGGCTACAACAACAGCTACGACAGCATGTTGCCGGGCGACCAGGGCTACTGCAACATGACCTTATGGAACAACCAAGATCTTTTCTACATCTTCGATTTTAGCAGCGTCACTTCACAGAACAACAGCGTGGATTTTAACAAAATTATTGATGATATCGAGTCTGTTCTACATGTGACGAGGTGGATCATCATCTGCACCGGCTTTCCTCTAACGATACTGGCCATCTACGCTTTCTATTCCCTGGTGTGTACAGCAGCCTCTGATTTGCCGGTAATAATTAAACATTACGTGTCAGGGGGGCTGTCTAAGTTAATGAGGGTCATTGTTTTCCTGCAGGTGCGTCACGATCACGTTGCCCCGATCTACGTCATCAATCTCCTCATCTCTGACCTCATTCAGCTCTGCTGCATGGTCATCTGGGTGACAAAGATCAAGGCTCAGCAGCTCAACAACGTCACGTGCTTCGTTTACATCTTTAGTCTGTTGACCAGCGTTGGATTAATGGTGTGTGTTTCCCTGGAAAGGTACGGTGCCATTTCAGCCGGTCAAAACCAGGAAAAGCCCGGGTACTGATAATATTTGTGGCAGGGTGCATAAGTCATGTGCTGATCAGCAGAGCAACATCCTTTATATTTTTCAGTCTTTTAAACTTTAGATAGTTCCTAAACTACTGAAACATTCTGCTATTGTTCTAGGGGCCAAGATCAGTGCAGCAAAAGACTTTAACGACTTTAGACCAGTCGCTTCCACTTTGTTAGTTAAGAAATTCTTCTAAAAAATAGTTAAGACGTGTTGCAGAGGACACGGTCAAAGTTAGACCCTTGACAGTTTGCAGACTGTGGAGGGGTTGGAGGATGCTTGTCTCGCTTTACTAAATTTCTTTTTAACATCACACCAGGCTTCTATTTATGGATTTTTCATCTGCTTTTAATACTATCCAGACATATCTCTGAGCGGATAGACGTTTATCTTTTAAATTTGATTTAAATTTATCTGACTGCATACTGGAGTTCTTAAACAGTAGGACACAATATGTGAAAGTCTGTCTGATTATATGTGGACATGTATGAACTCTCAAAAAACTCCAAACTTACTGCGTGTGATGATGCTCAGATTATGTCCTTCTTGTGTTGCAGGTACTTGGTCATCTCACAGCCTCTGTGGTACCGCTTCAAACGGACTATCAGGGTCTCTCTGATCGTCTGCGTTGTCATCTGGACACTGTCTTTAGTCACAATCCTTTTTATCAGTCTGGCATCGAGTTTCATGTATTCGGTGATCCTTTTCTCCGTCTTCCTTCTCCTCCCTTTCCCTGTGCTCGTTTTCTCCCTGGTTGGGACCCTCAGATCGCTGTCTGTGTCCATCTCGGTCCCCCCGAAGGAAAAACGGCGCATTGTGGGAGTTCTAGTTCTGGTGCTGCTCAACTACACGCTGTTGTTCCTGCCAATCATCATTTTATCGTTCTGCAGGAGATATCACTCTGTCCTCCACGCCTTGTCTTTTACTTTAATCCAGCTCAGCCCTCTTGTAAACTTGGTTCTGTATGTTTTTATGAGAAAGGGGACGATAGAGCATCTGTCGTGTCTGAGAGCTTGGAAGAGGAACAACAGGTCTTCAGTGGACAGTAGGTTGTCTCTGGGCAGATAAGGAAGAGAGACAGAAACAGGAGTCACTGAGTCCTTGTACATGAATGAAAATGGATTTCTGAAGTTTGTTTCATTAAAGTTTGGTTTACATGAAACGGGGGATGATCAGCCATCATCCCCCAATCTCTGCGTTCACGGGAACGGTGACTTTCCCAGCTAATATATTCATTTTAATCCAAATTACCATCTGCATCATACAAGATCAACTGTAAGTTCTGTAACAAATATTAGAGCTTCAGTAATATCCTGAAATGATTGGGAACTATATTCAAACTACCTCAGCACCTGTCCTGTGTTTTAGAGTTTCCTTCTAGATGTGACACAAATTTGAAAATTTTCACATAATACTTTCCATGCAAATATTAAACGATGCTAGCTGTGTTTATACTCATTCATGCCTTTACTCTGTAATATGCACTTTATCCCGCTCACTTTTTATTGCAAGTTTTGACTTGGACATTTAATGTTTTTATCTTGATATTTCAAATTTTGTCTGTTTTTGATGTTTTTTGTACTTAAGTCTCCTTTTACTTATGTTTTAATATAATAAGGAATAAAAATAAGCTTGATCTTATACTTGAAATATGTGCTGTAAAATCAGTTGATGTAACACAGAGGGAAAAACTGTCTTGATGCGACAGCTGATCTCTTTTTGTAATTTTTTTCAATGCATAAATAACACTCTGTATACGGGTTACGTGACTCTTTATATTAGACATATGTTGTTCTGTTGCCCGTTTTATGGAAATGCTGAAATAATTAAGTTGATGTTTATTTGTGTGACTAATTGCTAACTGTTAAACGGCAGTTAAGCTAATTGCCAATATAAGTTATTCAGAAGGTAAACATGTATGAGTTATGTCTCACAGCTGTGATGTTTTAAGCCAAATGTGTGAATAATCTGCCGCTTCAGATATATATTTTTACCTCTGTGGGTGATTTTAATGTACACTAAGATATGCTATAAAGTTACATTCTGGGTTTATCACTAAGCGTGGCCAGATCCTACAAACTAAATGATCGTGGAAAACTACAAAATGAATGAAATTATTGCACATTCAAAATCCACACTGCAGCTTGAGTTTCATGGTGATCACTGATGGCAGACCCAAGCTCAGTTTACCCTGAGACTCGGCTGACAGAGTTGGCATCCAGTTCATTTCCAGACTGGTTTCAAATCAGTCCTACGCAGTTTCGTATGAAACATTGACATGTGGAAATCATTTAAATTAATATACCTTAGTTTTATGGATTTTTTTCTCAGAATTATTGATCGTACAACATGTCAAGTTCTAAATTATTGCATAAATATCATGATTATCTAACATCTGTTTAACAAAACGTATGGTTTTAGTTGTGGCAATGTGGGCCTGGTAAAGCTAGCTGCACACTCTGGCTTCAAATGACCCTTTGTGTGATGTTCTCCTGCTAGTGACCTGCTTAAGTTCGGAGGTTGGCGTCTGGGGGACATGAACTGCTAAACCCACCTGAGGTTGCTGAAGAGAAGAAGACAGTTGCTGATCACCAAATCCCTGGATGACATGAGTACTGCAACCAAAACACACACATTTACATTATGAAAGACACTATCAAAGATATTGAAATATTTCATTAAAGTTGGGGCACGATAGTGGGGTGCCCAGCACTGCCCATCATACCTACACAGTCCCCGTTCAGCCTTCCTGGGTGGGGTTAACATGCTCTCTCCGTGCTGGTTGGTGTTGCCCCGAGAACTCTCCAGCACAGACAACATCTTTCGCCCAGTGACTGCTACGATTGGCTCCAGGCCCCCGAGACCCTGAACAGGATGAGTTGATACAGACGGTGGATGGATGATTCTTTGTATTAGACTCTTCTTCGCTCTTTTTGGGAATTGATGGCTGTTTTGTTATGTTATGGACTGATAAAGACTCAAGTTTAAGGTGAAGTTGATGCATTTTCACCTGTGAGTGAAATGGTATTAAATAAAGCAGCTTTAAAGACTTTATTTTGTTTTTCTTTTTGAATTGACCTTATAAAAGGGCAATATTTTAAAGCCTATTATTTTAAATGCTACAGCCTCCATTTACATTTACATCTGAATCTTGTGCACAACTTGAAAGATAGAAACTTTTGTTTAAACTGAGCTGGTTTTATTCTGAGCGAAAGTGACTGACAGGTGTGTCCTATAACACTGAGAATTCAAACGCTCAGCTTCACATTCTGGTTTTTTCCTTGTTCAGACAGCATTTATAATTAAAGGTGTAACCAACATGAAAACCGGAGAGCTGTCTGTGGGTGAAAAACAAGCAAGTGTGAAGCTGAAAGAAGATGGAAAATCAATCAGAGCCATTGCACAAACACTGGCCATTGTCAGTACAATGTCCTGAAGAAGAAACAAACCACTAGTGGAACAGACGTCGAACAAATAGACCATGGAAAACAGCAGCATTTGACAACAGAAACCTCGTGAAAGCTGCAAAGAAAGACTTAAACATCTACAACCTCCAGATTGCAGGAGTAAAGGTATCACAATCTTACTGCTCACAGAAAACTTCATGAACAAACGGACACAGGCGACACCAGAAGTTGCAAAACACTTATTAGCAAAAAGAACCACACCTTTCACCTCCAGGGAAACGGCCAAAAGATTGTTGGACTGTAGGATGTTAAGGAAATATTGCAACCAAATGCAGGACATGAGGCGTCCACAGACCAGCCGTGATCACATGACTGTTATTATGTGTTTAAATATCAAAGAGGAGCTACGTAGATTTGCAGGTGACCACAGACGACATCTGCGAACATCACTGTCATGTAGCCAGTGACTCGTTTTTTTTTTTTATGAAGTTTGATAAATCCCTTCTCAGTCTCTGGTTAAGATTAAAGGCACTTGTGGGTAAAAGTGTTAAGAATTCAAATCTCTTCCAAACATCACGGTGTGAACCGTTGTTCTGCGCCTGACGCCGACAGCTCTGCCTTTCAGGAGGCTGACAGAGGTCAGATCCTTCGATGCTCTTTTGATGCTGAATGATTCGTGACTGAGGCGCATAAGACACGCCAACAACGTTTGTCGGGAAATAATCCGCCATCGCTCGGCTTATCGCTCAGCGTCTGTTTAAGCCTGTTGCTTTCCATCCAGACGTCCCTCAGTCTTTGTTGTTTGAGCCGTTACCACGGCTGCAGCTTCTGCCGTGGCATTTTTAAAACGTCTGTATTTTAAAAACCCATTGCAATGATTAAGCCATCCATATTTCAACCTTGCAGTGAGGACACAGTTTCAAATAGTTCTGAGTGTCACATTGTCTCTTTTCAAAAGTAAATTTCCCAAACCTCCTCCTCTCTTCGATGAACGCGCTTTCTCAATTGCCACATATTTTAGGGAGGAGACTGGATGATTCAATTCCAGATATATTTTCTCATTCTGCTCTTCTTTGTTTTCCTTCCCTTCGTGTCTTTCCTGCATATCCTCATCCTGAGCATCCTCATCAGGCAGCTCATGATCCCAAACATGACAGTGGGGGTAACGTCATGGCTTGGGCTCACGTTGCTTTATCTGGGGCTGGCTTATTAACCTTCATTGATGTTACACACGATGGCAGCAGCAAAACGAACTCAGAACTGTTCAGAAACAATTTTGCCAATTTACAGAAAGATGCAAACAAACTGATTTGGAGATCCTTCATCATGGAGTAAGATAATGACACAAAACACACAGAGGCCAAATAGTGGAGGTTGTGACAAGTCGACATTTACCCTGTAGTGCATGCATTTTACCTGCTAAAGAGGAGACTGAAGGGAGGAGTCAAAGTAGTAGTAAAAACCAGAAAAAGCATCACAAAAGAAGAATGCAAAGGTCTGATGATGTCAGTTGGTCACTGACTTGATGCAGTTATCTGGCCTAGTTTTGGAGCTCGTCCTAATAAATTACTTCTAATCTGACAGCTGTCCGTTTTCTTCAGCCTACTTGTTACTATACGTTGGTCATTTATTTCATTTATGCCATAAATAAATAAATAAAGAAAGAAATAATGCGGTAATCCAAGACTTTCTTCAAGGTTGGTAGGTGAGCCTGTTAAATAGCTAAAGCAACATGAAACTAGTACACTCAAACAAATAAAATGTTCAATGAACATGAGTTTATCATAGCACCTTAAGTGCATCTAATCCAATCAAATAAATAAAGTATGTATTGAACATGTTATTTAAACACTTGTTGTTGTTGGTACAAATTGATTGAAACATGTTCATTTAATTTCTTAGCATTTTATTTAGTTTGTTAGTTTGTTGTTAGTCTAGTTACGCCCCCCCCTAGCACAAAGAAAACAATTCGCTCCCCCTCATTATCTTTCTTTTCATCCCTGTTAAAATCTCTTCATGTTGTCTTCTGGTTCGTTTACTCACTTCCTGTTGCCTGCTCGGTGCAAAATCAACTCGACACCACAGAGCTAATCCTCCCTGCGCACACTCTGACAATGAGAGCGCCACTGCCAACTACTGGACTGGATCTGAAATTACACTTTATTCTAGTTCGGCAAAAGAAGCATGTTCCCCAGGGTCACACACGCCCCCCTGGCAGTGCACTGCGCCCCCCCAGGGGGGCGGGCCCCACTAATTGAGAAGCGCTGGTCTAGTATATTTCTTTCTAATTCACTCTACATCAGTAAACCTCTTCAAGACAACTAGTTAATTTCTAATTTGTTTAATAAAGTAATATGGTTTTTTGTAGTTTTCCTAAAATGTCATCTTGTCTCAGATTTGTTTTACACAACCGCAATAGAAAGCATAAGGTTAACAAAGACTCACTAATTTACTTAAAAGCACACAAAACATACATAAATGTAACTTTTTTTTTCAAACATTTTGTTTACCACCAATACAATCTTGACCCTTTGAGATAAAAAAGCAATGTCACTAGATTTGTGTTTCAAGTTTTTGACATTTCTAACAAGCCACTGAAACACTAACCTGTTCAGAAATACCTGCCCAACTTACAAATGAAGCAAGATAAATGCTAGAATGCAACAACACTTTGAAATGATCCATAGACCTAAATGCCTTTATAACAGTCACCCCTGTAGCCACCATAACACCAATTTAGTAGTGTTTGAGCAGGACAACTACACTCATAAAACGTATTCTGTTAATTATCAGACTTCCTATTTTAAAAATGTCTCCAGTGAAGGAAGAAAATAAAAAGAAACACTTGGTTATTTGTTTTAACTTTTAGCAGTCTTATTTAAGCTCACAGTCCAGACATCTATGATGAATTGTGCCAAAAATAACAGCTCTCCACATACATGAAGAAAACAAATCTTGCAGAACTCCAAAAGGACACAGTATTGTTTAAGCTCACCTACTCCTGAAGCTTGTTTGTGAGGAACTGTACCATGGATGGCAGAGAAAAATCTTCTGCAGCAATCAAACATACATTTATGTTGTAGTGGGCAGAATCCGTCCAAACAGCAAATTGGTCCAAATAAAACACAAGTCCTTGTGATGTTCCCCAAGCCTCTGACATGTTTCAGAACTTCAATTACGACACCAAAGTCCTGTGGGTAATCGTCAGGCAGTGAACCACCCTTCAGTACCATGTACACTCTGAACCCTGTAGCAATGAATACAAAAGGAGTCATGTTAACAAGAAATATAATATTAGGTGCAGTAAGATTCAGAAAGCAAACATATAAAATCAAAATGAAATTAATACTTAATTATTAAGTATTCATTGGATAACTATTGAAGAAAACCCTTGCCCTCATTCCATATCCACCTCCTTGTCTAACCATAACATAATGACCACCTGTGCAATCTGAGGCAGCAGCTCTGCATGAATTGTACTTTTACTGGGTTATATTTTCTCGGTTTTTAGGTTGAAATTGTCGGACAGGGTCAAAGGGTCATATTTTACTTACAGCTGCCCCAATGTTGCACCAGGAGATCTCCATCAATTCTGAGGAGCATCATTGAAGAACTTAGACAGTAGGGTTACAGCATGAACTCATGAAAACAAATAAATAAACAAAACAGTTTCCTGTATATCTGGCAGTGTTTACTGAGTTTGTAATTCAGGACATGATATAGATTAGTTGATCCCTATCCTGGTTATCAAGGACCCCTGCCCGCCCCCTCCCCTCCCCCCTGTGGATTAACCAAAATGGGCAGAGGCTACAACAAGCCAGTTCTTGAGATGCAAAATGTCATGCCAGTCATCCTCTGGAGCAATGAGACTAATGAGGTGATTAGTTTTATCTCCACATTTATACTTGAATTTGGAAAACTTGTCTAAAGCGAAGTATTTTTTAGACGTGCAAGCACCACTGGCATAATTCCCTCAAGCAGCTTTTTGTGCAGCCCATGTCTTTAAAAATGTACATAAACAATTTGAATATAGACAAAGATACTGATGGCCACTTTTGTTATGCTAACAGATTTACAATGTTTTTTATTAATTTATATTACAGCTGTCCTCTGTAACAATGCCTGCATTTCCACGTACATATCACTGGAAGGGAAAAATCAGTTATGTTAGTGTTTTATGAAAAAATACCATGTATAATGTGCACACAAACAGAGCAGTTTGTGCAGCTCTAAAAGAAAAAAATTATATATTCACTTCATTTCCACCAGGCATAAAACACTGTACACTGTACCTACCATAACTTTCAGTTACATTTACTAGGACATTACAGGGCATTTGATTTTATGACACTTCATTTTTTCTCATTGTGTGGTATTTAGAAAATCCGTAAAGTGTGATGTTTAGATGTAAGTGGTCTCATGTACACACAGGACGAGCCTCCGTGCTACAGGTGTGATGCCGAGACCTGCGCCCCCCAACCGGGAGCGCGCACAGGCTAAACGTAAACCCAGGAACAAATGATTTATTGGGCAAACAAATGTGTACAATCAATATGATCCATGTTGGAGATGTGAACAGATTATAAGTCCATGCTAGTTCATAAGTGTTGCTCCTGCGGCAGCTTTATTAGGCTAAACGTGATGTTGAAGTATCGTAGTATTTCTAAAACTGCAGCTTTCATTGATTCATGTCTAAAAACATGTTTGTGTGGGTAAAATCTTCGTCCTATTAAAAAGTTATAGCAGATCAGTAGTTTTGTGGTGAATGAAGGTTTTTCATTGTGGTTCGTTGAATGTATGAATGTTGTCAATGTGTCAAACTTTGCAATATTTGGAGGGGGATGCAATATTCGGCAGCACTGACTTGCCGAGATCTGCACGAAGAAAAGATAACTGCTAAACAAAGTGTGGAAATACAGTAATAAGAGTTAACTAGTAGGGACTAACTTGGCTTTCTTAGTTAACTATGCACATCCCACCACTATTAATTACCAATACATTTTAAGTGCCAAATGGCTCAAAATGAAAAACACCAGGTATGCCCCAGTAACACACGTTATAACCAAACGCTGTCATTAGTCCATCTTTCAAGTTATTTTAAGCTGACAGTGAAAATCCACGAGTGGGTCAAATCATACCGAAGTTTGCAAAATGTGTTACTATAAGCAGATATTTTATTAGACTGAGCTTGACTTGACAAAGTTTGACACATTGACAACATTCATACATTCAACGAACCACAATGAAAAACCTTCATTCACCACAAAACTACTGATCTGCTATAACTTTTTAATAGGACGAAGATTTTACCCACAGAAACATGTTTTTAGACATGAATCAATGAAGCTGCAGTTTTAGAAATACTACGACACTTCAACATCACGTTTAGCCTAATAAAGCTGCCGCAGGAGCAACACTTATGAACTAGCATGGACTTATAATCGGTTCACATCTCCAACATGGATCATATGGATTGTACACAGTTGTTTGCCCAACAAATCATCTGTTCCTGGGTTTACGTTCAGCCTGGGCGCGCTCCCGGTTGGGGCCGCAGGTCTCGGCATCACCCCGGACTGCATTAAGGTTCGCTTGACTGAAAAGTGCCGCTAAAGATTTACTCAGCACGAACATACGGCGTTTCGGCACCAAACGTTTGTCAGTGGACCCGAATTATACCGTTAAACAGGGTCAAAGGTCGAGGTCACTTTACGTCTGTGTGTAGCAGAAATAACTTTAACACAGACATTAAAAACAGCTGGTTCGGATTATGTAACGAGCTCGGTGAACGAACTGTACAGACGGAAAAACTTTGACAAAACAAATCTGCTGATATATTTTTGTACTTGCCACTAAGTTCAACGATGTCTAGCGATGAAATACAGGATTCAAATGCGCAACTTCATCGTCAATTTTAAATTCCCGCTTCTTCGACCTTCGGATTTCCGGGGTTGATGATCATGCGCAGTAGAGACTCGTTGTGTCGAGGCGCTTCGTTCTGATTGGATGAACAGGTGCTGATCTAACTCACCTGGATTTTCCTTCACTCGTTTCCAACAAACAAGAATGAATCGTTTAACACTACGAAACTTGTTATATTCTTGTACGTCAAACATCCTTGTATTTTGCAAGTAGATTTAAAATTATATGTGCATGCACTATATTTATGTTATCTGTAGTAGTTCTGTTCTGCATCTTTGTTAAATTCTATGTACCTTATTTTTAAGGCAAAGTTCAGAACTTTGAGATACCATCGTGACCGCAGTGTCCGTTACAGCACAGGACTGCATGACAGCTGGTTATCTTAGCAAGTGTAGATAAGCAGCCACCCTGGTTAAACTTTCCCTATATTACAATTAAGATTATTTGCCATTCACAAATCCTATACCGGCAAAACAGCTTCATGAACTTCAGCAACACGATCATCATCATTAGCTGTGGAGGCCCTGCAGCAAAGTTCTGAATCTTACAAACGCTGGTGCAGTTCTGCTCATGCGTTATAGAGTCTGGTATCTCTAATTCCATCGGAGTTTGGTTTGGCTCAGCCTGCAGTATTTTGTGCAATGTGCAAAGATGACCATCAGACTAAGATAAATTCATATTAGTTCACACAACAAGGCACGTACATTTCTGGGGAGATGTGGTTACTAAAACAGAACTAAATAAAGTCAAATAATTAACTGTGTTAGACAGAATACAGACTGTATTTCTAGTACAAGATACAGCATAATCTCTTTGTACAACACAATCTCCGTTTATTCTAACACACCCTGTTTGAAGTTACTGTGCTCACAAACGTGTAGCACTCAGATCAGCAAAAGTCCAGGGACGTTATGATTCACTTGGTTCAGTTGAGTCCTTTTGTAGATATTTTCTGCATGTTTTCATGACTAAAATAGCTTTATGCATGTATCTTTATGTCACTGATTACTGCAGATCAATTATTTTAACCTTTTTAAACACTAGCCATATTCTCAGGAAAAATGCCTAACAAGGAAAAAAGCCTAAAAATACATTTTTGTTGGTAGACCTTATTTCAAAATATTCGGACATTGAGCACTGAATATTGTTCATGTTTTCTATGTTTGCATTTATATCACTATGTCCCCGTTTAGTTCCCCAAATCTATTAAAATGATCGCGTCAAAGGATTGAATACAGCAGATGAACAGATCTGTGTCAAGGTTTGCCTGTTATCTAACACAAGTAGCTCAGTGGTTCAACAGCTTATTGTGATGTGCATTATTTGGATTGATGTTTAATAGTGAATCGCCACATGCATTACATCCTAACTTTTTGTTACAAATAAAAGTCTTGGATTTGCATGTGTTTGACATGAATTTTAACTGCACAAGCATGACAGAGCAAAACGTTAGAACATGGGCGCACAGACTGTGTGGGTGTCTGCAAATGAACGTCACAAACCTGTGTGTCGTCACACACGCACATAGAAACTCTGGTCTGTGAAGGATGCAGAGATCACAGCATGACACTGTGGCATGCAGGAAACCAGACCGTCATCCAGCATCGTTTAAAGGTAAACCGTATATTCAAAGCAAATATCACTTATAGGACTGTTGGTCTACATTTAGGTTTAACAGGTGCAATTGTTTTCTGTTATTAAACTGTGGCTTTTTATGTTTTATGCAACTTTGTCCAGACATAAACAGTTGTACAGTATACTGCAATTTAACTGGCCCCCATTTTCATTTTTTACTTGTACTTATCATGGTGTTGAAAAGAAGAGAAGAACAAACTGATGAGCCATGAAGTGCATGTGGAGACTTATTCTTACCTTTGCTGAAAAATATAATTATTAGCAAGTAACACTGAATGCACGTGCCAGATGTTGGGCTTTAAATATTAACTTAATCTGAATTTGATCACGCAGACTTAAGCAACTACAGTTTAACTTGACGTGGATTTTTTTCAGGAGCGCGTTTATTTAGGGTGCACGTAACAGAATCCACAGTAATGAATTCTCACCTGACAAAGGTTAGAATATTCACTTTTTTTTATCTGTGCTGATTCACTTCTGTGATCATTCGGAGGCTGTAGCGTTTGAAGCGGTTGAGTTTTGTTCTACCATCAGTTTCTGGAGTGTAATCTACCACATTTTTATCAAGTCCTTAAACACGTCTCTTTGTGACTTCGTTAAACAGCAGTATCGTTCACAATTATCAAAAGCAGATGAATCAACAGTTTTAAACAAAACATCTTTATCAATTGAGGATTTATTGTGTGACTGTTGGATTAAAGCTGTTCCCAATAAACTGACAAGTGAGTGGTTCCTAAAATGAGAGGATCATCTAATCTTGTGTTATTCCCGACTAAGGGATTTTAATTTCAACAGGATTACTGACTTTGTCTTCCGATGTGAGCTTTTACCTAAGGAAAGGCAGCGTCTTTCAGCCACGGCAAAGTGTGATGTTTCCGAGCTGAGAGGTTGACGAACTGTTAGTCTGTGGGTTTTCAGTTCTGCCAGGTGGGCACACAAATATTGTTTGGGAAACACTGCTGACCATTACATTTATTTTTTCACTTGCCCAAAAACTCACCTGTTCTATCTGCTACTTCGTCTACGTTTGATCCACCAGCTTCAATAGTCATTACCAACACCACCACCAGAACCCAGCCCCTGCCACCCACTGAACCTGTTCTAGAACCCTTCCTGACTCAAGCAGAGGACAAAAGCACGTGGGCCGAGTTAAATGCGCAGGCCTTTGAGGTCCTTTTTATAGACACTGCTGCTGACTTAGCAAGTAGGAACATGCAATGGTCTCACAGAAAACGTCAGACACCATCCCACCTCCAGAGTCTGCTCTTGCTATGCCGCCACCTGCATCATCTGGCCTGCGTTTCCATGAATCCTGTCCCCAAGTCAGCTCCTGTATTGGTCAACAACCAGTCTTTTCACGAGCCTGTAATGCCTCCTCCTGTCCCTGGAGGGCCAGTGTCACACGCAGCCAGGACAAACTTCAGACAAGACCAGCCAAAAGCAGGAGACGCCTCGCCACCAGCACATGTATTGACTCTCCTCCTTATCACAGACACCTGATCTGGACCTCACCCAATACCAGCAACGTTCCGTGATAAAGCAGTTACTAGAAAAATTCCTGAACCCCATCAAGACCTCTACTGACCTTGGCGTTCACTTTGCCGCAGCCTTCCAGGTGGAAAGCATTATTAGTTCCACGTTGTGGTTGTCAGATCTGCCAGGAGTGGCCAAGGTGCTGAAGGACTTAAAAACCCTCAGGATGGAGATTGACAAGACACATCTCCCTCCTATCCAAACTCCAAATCAGCACGTTCTGCACCTGTTTCTGAGTTGGCTAATGCCTGTCCTGGTCCGGTCCAAGTCCTGTCTAGGTTCTATTCTTGAGTCGGCCAGTTACCTGCCTGCACTGGAGTCTGCTTCTGGACCTACCCCTGGGTTGACCAGCATCCCATCAGCTCTGACGTCAGCTGAGGCTCCTTCTCCTTAACCTGCTCCAGAGTCATCTGACACCCCACCTTTCAGCTGAACTTCTGCAAGCTCTCGTCCCTATCCAAGAGTTGGCCAGCACCATGAACTGTTTATTCTGGACCTTAGAGCGTGTGTGTTCTGTCTTTATGGGTCCTAAAACAAATCATGACAGTAATAAACCATTTTGCACTGAACAGCTGTTTGTCAGGTTTACAGTTGGTTCCTAAGGCCCTAACCGTGACATGCTTGGTTCTGTCAGTTTAGCTGGTGCATTCTCAGTCTAAATTATAGTTAAACTACCACAATATAAAAGAAATTACTTATTAACCGTTGCCATAACTGATTGGAATACGATTTGTTTTGCTATAGGTTACCATATATCTGAAACCGCAGATCTCAGAGAACCATGGACGATTTCAGCACCACTGTGTCGTGGAGTAAAAGCAGTAGCAAAATGGTGGCAGGAAGTCCTCCTCTTCCGTTATATGTAATGTACTGGAGCATCGTTGGCCTCGGTCTTCCTCTGACAGTCCTGGCCGTCTGCGCTCTCCTTTTTCTGGCACGTAAATATTGACTGATGTGTTTGGTTGTGTCTGTGTAAAACAGCAGGAAGTGTGGAGAGGTAAGTCTCCTCCAAAACAGCAAGTTCATTTAAACATTTGGGATTAAGATCAAAAGTTGGATAGGAGATAGAAGTTGAAAGTTTAAGCTTTTCTTTGATGCTAGTTACACAAACAACATTAAACATTAAATCTCTTGGATAAGAAGACCTGAAATTTGGATGAGCAAATGTATTAGAACAGAGTTTTAAAGTGGGACATATGTTTTCAGTCACTGTCCTGCGACACGATGAAGCTCCTCCCTAGTTTTAATGAATGTAAATTGTTAGAAAATGTTTCTGAAAACGTTCAAATTTGTTCTGCTGTGACCTTCATTAGTTATATAATAAATAAAGAAGATTATTTTTGTTCAGCTTCAGTGATTTATTGGAGCCAATGACATTGAAGGAAAAAATGTCCTAAATTTTTCTTCACTGGCTTTCAGTTCCCTTTTTAATTTTTGTATTTAAGGCTTCGAAGGAACTGGCACAGCCTTTCCTTAGTGAACTGCTGCATTGGTACAAACCAGCAAGTTTACTCACATCATCAGCACTGGTGTATTTGGATGTGACAAGGGCCAAACACAACTCTGTTTTACTTTATGAATTTTGTGTGCAATTACTGAGCAACTGGACAATTTTGCCATTTCTATATCAATAAGCTGACACAAGTACCTTTCTTCTCCCTTTGTTTTGTCAGTCAGTCTTCCCCAGAAACCGTAAGATTAAAACCAAGAGTAGTAGCAGCTTAGGGCTATTTGTTGTTTGAATAATGAATTTCACAGGCCACGTCTGGTTATAAAGACCTGCCAGCTCCAGTGGTTTTGCTCACTGAATATTTGGATCAGCAGATACATAAAGGTGATATTTAAGGTTTTGTTTAATGTATCAACTAAAAGCGGAAATTCTGAGCTTGTCTCGTGTCACAGGATACGAGAAAAAGGACAAAATTGCTTTTAAACCCACATGTCTTCATTGTGTAGCAGAAACAAATTAATTGAATTTCCAGTACTTTTGGAGGGGAATACAGAAGGCATCGGAATAAGTGTTTATATTTTAACATGGCATCTCAATCGGCTCTGCTTTACATCAAGACTGTCACAAAGGCCATGAGGGCACTTCATTTCCAATAACTCCTAATAAGCTTACCATTTGCCTGGGAAGGAATTAGCAGGTTAATGAAGGGGCCAGACAACTCATGGGCTGGAAGTTCTAACTGACTGGCTTGTAGAACAGAGG
The DNA here is from genome assembly GCA_033026295.1 of Channa striata. NCBI lineage: Eukaryota > Metazoa > Chordata > Actinopteri > Anabantiformes > Channidae > Channa > Channa striata. The sequence goes on along the minus strand of CM065184.1, from coordinate 20,055,370 downwards.
AGCCGGGAGCCTCACGTGAAACTTCATAAGCTTGTAAATATGCAAATATGTAGCAGCAAAGCAGAAACAGTTTGCAGGAAGCTAGAACTGAGAGAAGAACCATTCTGGGGGACAGGTAGGAGGCCAGCAACAGAGGCAAAGTCTCCTTTGGGAAGCAATGTTGTTGATGAGCAGAGAACAAGCAGCCTGCAACTCAACCTCTTAGTTCCAGGGCAGAGTAGATAGTAGATAGTAACTGGATCCACACAGGACGTCCCTGACTGCTAGAAAGTGGATGATGAAATTCTTCTTGCTGAGAAGAGTTGTATTTTTGAGGTGTTTCACAGAATGGTGAACCTCGCCTCATCCTTCCATCTAAAGGCTCAGCCTCTCTTCCGGATACGTTTTATACTACGACAGTGACCTGTTTTATCCTAATGCTTACCTGTTCCCAATCTTATTCAGGATTTCACAAGTGGTATATTTGACTGTACCATAGGTTTTAAATTAATTGCACATATTGCATTCTAGTTGGTTGCATTGCAAGGAGAAAATTATTGTGGTAACATTGATAACTTGCTTTTAGAATTAAAACTTTAAAACCTTTTACAAACTGTGTGGAACATTTCTTAAAACCTGCACTTGTTCGAGATGTTAAAACTACACTTTGATTTTAATGCTATTTTCTCACACAGGTGCGAAATGATCACGTTGTTCCGATCTACATCATCAACCTTCTCATTTCTGACCTCATCCAGATCTGCAGTACAACCGCTGAGCTGGTAAAACCAGAAGGTTTTCTGGTCGAATACGCTTCTGTTATTTACTTAGTCAGTCTGACGGCCAACATTGGGTTCATGGTGTGTGTCAGCCTGGAAAGGTAAAGATCCGTCTCTTTGGCATAAATGTACTTGCACGTGTCTGATAATATCGGAATCAACACGCTGCTAGAATCATGTGTTATAATATAACATATGCAGAATAATATCCCCACTGTGTGTTTCTTACAGGTATTTGGTCATTGCCTGGCCCCTGTGGTACCGCTTCAAACGGAATATCAGAGTGTCTGTGCTGGTTTGTGTCATAGTCTGGCTGATTCCAGTGGCCCCTGCTCTACTTGGCACATTGACATCTTTTGACAAACATACTGTCTTCGCCATCTTCTTCCTCCTTCCTTTCCCCGTTTTAATCTTCTCTGTGGTTGGGACCCTCAGTTCACTGTCTAGCGCCATCTCCGTGTCTTCTGAGGAAAAACAACGGATTGTGGGAACTTTGTTTGTGGTGCTGTTCAATTACACAGTTTTCTTCCTGCCCCTCATTGTGTGCTTGATCTCAATAACACATACGAAAACAGCAGATCCTGTTCTCCTTAATTTGTCTAGAGCCTTTATAAGGATCAGTCCTCTTGCTGACTTAGGGCTGTATGTCTTCATGGGGAAAGGAGCCACACAAAAGATGCTGGCTTTCCTGTGTCATAAAAATGATGCACAACAACAATCATCAGGACTTCAAGGTGTATCGGTAAGCAGGTAGATAGTTGGAGAGAAAAATGGAGCAAAACATGTGGCTAAACATAAACCAGGAGAAGGAAAAACGTCATCCTCAGAGACGATTAATGCAAGTTTGAATGTAAAAAAATTTTTAAATTACTATACTTTTTATGACAACTATTCTACTTTTATGACTTTGTGGAAAGCACATACTTTAAATTTGTTGTTTAGCTGAAAGCATTTTTTTAAAATTACTTTTATAATATACAGTATAGTTTCTGGTTTTAAATATCTGTAGATGGTTCATTGTGATGTGCTATGGAAACCTCAGCTTGTCCAGTAAACACAGAACAATATTAAGCCTGTTTCACGAAGGATAAAGTCCAGAAAATGTCAGCAGCGTCTCACTCTGATGTTTGCATCCTCACATTCACCAGCTGCCTGACAAACACCGGAGCATTGTATGAAAAGATTAGATCTTTCTTTGGTTCATTGCTTGTAGGATTGCTAAACTCTTATAATAACTTTTCTTATTAATATATGGCTGTGTCAGCCGGTTTCGTGTGTGCTGCTGTGGGACAGACATTTATGTTGTTGTTCACCTGCCTGCAAATCAATTCAGCTTCCTGGGGAGAATAAAGATGGCTGATTATTGACAGTGGTGGATTTGTACAAATGTGTGTTTTCTTAAAATGTGGTTCTAATGTTTTGGATGTCTTATTTAAAATGAATGGGCGGGCTAATAAGGGGACGAGTGTAGAAATCAGTTTTTCTTTATCAATACATTTCATTTTATGTTCTCCTATGTTACGCAGTCATAATTCTTTCGTGTCAGTTAATAAAAAATGAAACTTGAGATGTACAGTAAATTGACCACTTGATTTGTGCACAGCCAGCCGTATCTGTTGTCGTTATGAATCTAAAACTAACAGTACCAATACTGTATATCTACGTTGGAATAAAAAGAAAAATTGTATCGTGTGAAACAGCCATCGTGTTCTTTATGCAGTGATGTGTCATGTTGTGTTCTCTGCATCCAGGTCCTACATAACTGCTAGTGTATTTTTGAAAAGCATACATGAACACAAGCAAAACATGTTCCTCTATGAGAGATTAATCAAAACTAACTGTGGATTTCCAACAAGTCATGCAAAGGAAATGTGTAATATGACGACTTTTAATACCTAAAAGTTCAAAACCTGGCATAAACATGAATTCATTCGCTTTCATTAACTCATACTGTAGATTATAAGTCTACCCATTTTTCAGCATATGGAGAATCACATATTCATTGTATTGAGTGATTTATTACAGGGAGGCTTTAACTCCATATCCATCATTACAACAAGCACACTAATATCTTAAGAACATAAAATATATGGCAACACGTAGCCATCCTAAAAATCTAAAGACCAATTATTGTAGGTAATATTTTTGTTGTACTCAGACTTCAGAGATTTAGATTTTAGATTCTTAATATTTAAAAAAAAGGCATATTCTTAATTGAAAAAAGATGTATTGGACTAATACCCTGTCAATTATCTCTTCTGCAACATTAGTTGTATTTTAACAGCTTCTCATCTCACAGCGTCAGACGATGATGCGTTGACACCACAGACATTATTGCTGGACGCTGCAGGAGCCCCGTGATTTGACATCACGGCACCAACGGCGCCTGATGCTGAGCCTGCAGGCACACTTTGATGTCAGTATGGGACGCTCCAGTAGCATCACTATTTTAATTAACAAATTAGTAATTGTAATGTTATGCAGTATATCATTCGGCATAATGTCTCGTTTTACATATGGTCCACCACTGGATCCGTAACCCCCCAAAAACTACATTTAACAGCGACACAAATTAAATTCTTATTTAATTTTCGTTAATTCAGTGTTCATTTGTGTTTGCTGTTTTGTGCACATCTTCCTGCCTGGCTTCCTCAGACGGTCTATCTGATGAGATTATCACAAACCTGTCATCACGCAGCAGCACAGACACATCCTGCTCTGAGTCGCAGAAATGACAACATCACATTTTACCACACACAGTATCAGATTGTCATCCTGCAGCATTCAAGGTAAATTTATTTGACATTAGTTTTGATGGTGTAGAAATCTATTACACTTATTAAAAATTAGATATAATGTTCATATCATGTTAATGTCAGTTACCAATATTTTTCTCTCCTAAATACAAAAATGATATGAAAACGGGCTGTGTAACAAAAAGTTTAAAGGATCAAGAGGTGAACAAAGTTCCAGATCAAATGAATTTGTACAAAAACGGCGAATTGTAGGCACTTTGGGTTTGGTGCTGTTTATTTACACTGTGTTCTTCCTGCCGCTCATCATTTGCTTGTTTATAATAATGTTTTGGCCTAAATACTTAGAACGTAATATCATTGATTTTTCAGGGGGGGGGGGTTTCATTAGAATCAGTCCTCTTGCTGACTTGATTCTGTACGTTTTCATGGGGAAAGGAGCCACAAAAAAGCTGCTGGCTTTCCTGGGTGGTGACGGTGGTGGTGGTTCAGTGAACCCACTTCTTCTCTGCTCCAGTTCAATCCTTCATCTTCCTCATGTTCACGGTCTACCCCCCCCCAAAAAAAACCTCCCCTTTCTATTAGCAACCATTAGCAAAACTGTGTCACTGTTACTTGTATTTGTCTCTTTTCCTTAGAAGGAACTTACTTGCTCCAGGTTCCAAGTTTAACTCCACAGTGTATCTGAGATGGAAGTATATGGCACTAAAGATCTGAGCATCTCACTGTGACGGGGGCTCAGCTAATTACTGGAACTGAGCTGCTGTTGTGGTTTGACTCACAGCGTTTCTCAGGGATTTACACGACTGCAATAACAAAGGATGGATAGATTTTTCAGAAAACATTTAAAGCTAAATAAAACCAGAACATCATACAGTTTTCCTTAAAAGCTTGGAAGTCAAAGTTATTTTTGGAGAGCGTACCAATTCTGTTTATAAGCTTCATTTTCATCTTTGTCCTGTAGTGAACTTGCTCTCTGTATTCAAGTGAGAAAAGTTTGACAGGATAAAATATTGTCCTTCAAAGCAGAACCTGACAGCTTGTCATCAACAAAACTTTGTCTCATTACTAAGCAGAAAGAGCCACGGTAGTATTTTTTCTTTATTGCATTATTTCTTCTTAAATGATGCATTTAATATTCGGTGTCATTTGCCATTCATCATTAAATCTGTCATCTGCTCTTCCATCAGAGCTTGGCTCTGCATCAATGCCCTCTACAAGCCCCCCCCCCAAAAATCTAATCCACCAAGAATCCAAATGCAGTACAACACCAGAGGTATAATAAAATAATAAAATAATTATAGAGACAACAAATCGCATTAGAAGCATAATCACACACTACAAAAAGGTAATTGCTCATTATGAAGGTATAAGGTAAATAAATGAAGTAAAGAAAAGAAACCAAGAAGACTCACTGAGAGGAAAAGGACATTTACTAACCAAGATTCACTCAAAGCGAGAAGTAAAGGACTACAAAACTAAGACAAACAAACTAGGACTTACCGACGAGGACTGACAAAAGGCTGGTGGTCGGGGAACAGACAGGAAAAGGAGCAAGAGCAGAAATGCAGAGAGAGACACACTATCAAAGATGATAACAATCAGAATCCTCATGAACATGTGTGGAGGAGTGACGCAGTTCAGGTGTGATGACTGGTGCCAGCAGAGGAGTGGAATCAAGAAGAGCAGGAAAGATTGACCCAAGTGAAGGGGAACCCCAGCAGGCGAGGAGGGGAGCTGCATCAAGGGTTGTGGGAGGTTCGAAAGCTTCTTACCCTGGTTCTGCATGTTTGACTGAGGAAAAAGAGACAATGAACAACGACAGCAACTATCTTAAATTATGGGAAAAGAAACAAGCTTTTGCACATGATTTTTTACTAGCAACACTTTTGTTCACTGAAACAATAGTTTTGTAGTTCATCAACACTTTTAAGCACTTAGGCCATTACCTCATCCATGCAGGTAATCAGGAGTGGGTGGGGTTGGGGGGGTGTAGCTGGAGAACATGTGGGGCAGCGGTCCTTGGGGACCTGGACTGAATCCCCCCGTTCCGCCTTAGGGTATTTTTAATGTTTAATATTTTCCACATGTGCTCCCATGTAGCTACACAGTTTGTTTATTTTTCCACGCTCATATCACTATTTATCTTAATGTGCCTACGTTTAATGTATCGACACTGATCCGCCATATTTGTTTTAATGTGCTGGTGGACAGGGACTGAAAGTGGGGAAAAATGTTTGACAGCTGTCAGAACACAGAGCATCACAGCTGCCTTCCTTTGAGGCTGTGCAGCTGCAGGCTGCTCAGACCATCATATTGAAATCACCAAGTGTGATTTGTGTGGTGCCGGACAGGTTTGTTTTATATGCAAATGGAAAATGTGAAGTATGGGAAATGTGATTGTCCATACATTGTCCAGTTTCAGCTGTAGCCCCCAGCACCCCTCTCCCCCTTTAAGGAGGGGGGGGGGCTTCCTGTACAGTTCAACAGCTACTGGTGCAAAGGATTTCCTGTGGTGCTCTGTGGAGCACATGGCAGTGATCAGTTATCAAACTGTGAAGCTGAAGTATGAAGGAGCAGTGGATAATACTCAAAGCACAAATATGTCAGTTACAGATGATGTTTGTTCTTCTTCATGGTCATTCATGGAAAAACAAGGATTAGTGAAGTCAGGAAACATTGAATACCACCTGTATGTGAAACAACGGCTAAATGACAAGTTTGAATGCTTTTAAATTATTTTCTTTTTTCCTCAAAATAATTTTTTTCCCCAGATGTTTGTGTTGCTGTTCTGATAAATTCTTTTTGGGTATCGTATATTTTTATTGGCTGTGTTAAAAACGTGCTCTTGCCTTTTTCTTGGCTTCCCAGCAGATGAAATGGGTCTATCTGATGAGCAGAGAGAGTTTCAGGGGTGTGTGCCGCATCTGACTATCATCCTGCAGGAGTAGGAGATAGGGAGATAATGGTGCCAAAAACTGATTCCAGGAGGAATGGGGGTCTGACCCTCTGCAGAGCTATATTAATCACAGCTCGCCTTTGTCTCGTCAGGCTTATTTCCTCTGCGTGGACTCTACATGGTTTGACATTGCAAACTGGAGTGAATTGGATCAATAAATGCAACAACAAGGACAGAGAGACATTGTTCCACAATCCAGAAAAGTAAGTCTCTTTCAGCTTTTTTCAACCATTATAAAAAAATAACATTATTCTTTACCGTTATGCTCGTGGTCACAGTAAGCGGTAATTCTTCTACTGTATGTGTTTGTGCTTTATAGCAACAACTTCTTACAATTTACTCCAGTGCGACTCCTACTTTCATCTTAACAATAAACACATTGTAGAATTATCATCCCTGATCATTATCCATCAGAGATTATCATCTCTGATAGATCCAATTTATAAACTGAGAAATTATAACCTTGTAAGTAAAATTCATTGCAGAGCTGCTGTATTGATTGTATTAAATTGCACAGGTGGTTATAATTTTACGCCTTTTATCCCCAAACACGTTTATTGCCTCCATTTGCACAGTGGTGGAATATAACCAAGTACTTTCTGTAGAGGCAATCAGTTACTTTTTCATTCAAACTGTTTTATACTTTGTCAAGCAAATAAAAATGTTTCCTTTTTTCTTTTGTCAGATTTGCATTATGTGTTTTTGCTGTAGGTTCGATCCCATCAACATACTTCATTAAAGAATGGAAGATTTCAACAACACCACTGTTCACCTGAACATCAGTCGGCCACACATCCCTCTTCCAGTACTTGTAATGTACTGGAGTATCATCAGTGTTGGTCCTCCTTTGATAGTTCTCTTCATCTGTGCTCTGCTTTTTCTGGCAAGTACATACTGACTTTAGTTTTTATTTGTGTCTTTGTAAAGGAGGAAGTAGGAGGACGAGTAAAGGAGGGAGTAAAATCACCAGAACACCAGAAAGGTCAATACATTTACTAAAGACATTTTGCTTTCAGATGTTAGGATGGTATGAGATGAAAGTTCAGATTTTGAGCCTTTATTTATGATGCCAAATTTTCCGGTAGAGAACACACCTAGTCCTTCTGAAAGGCCCGGGCCCAAAAGGCTTTAAAATTATTCAAATTTAATGTGTTCAGGAAGAGATAAACCCTCTGAGAACAGAGACCTAATGTGTTGGAGAAGTTTCTGGGCTCTGTTGTCCAGGGCGATGGGTCTCTCAAGGCAAAGTTCTCCAAGGGAAGGGGGCAGACCAAAGGAAGTGAACAGATCCTTAATGGTATAGAAATCAGGCAATGCTGTATGTTGCCTAGAACAGGGGGACCAGGGGACCCTTCAGATGGAAGAGGAGCTCGTCAGCAAGCGTCTGGTGGCCAGACAGCCTCAGGAAGTATTCCATGGTTCTATGGGAGATTTTAATGATTAAGTATCCAATGATTGAGAAATCTGGAGGGGAATGACCATGTTGGTGACCATAGGCTGGTTCATAAATGCACTCGGTACCAGAAGGTCTTAGTCCTTAGATTGATCACTGACTTTTCATTGTGTCATCAGACCTGAGGCCAAATGTAAAAAGGCGTCTCTGTAAGCCAGTGTCAGCTGATCACCACCTGGTGGTGAGTTGGATGACGCACGCTGATCAGGGTTTATGTGTCTCTGAGTACAAATGGGTGAATGAAACCAGTGTAAGGTGCTGAGTGGTTTATCTCACCTTATGTTTAATTTGAAAGACTTCTGAACGTTTCCAATTAACTTAATTACAGATAGTCAGTGAAAAATATGGAAATTTGCACTTTTAACATGTTATAGATTTCCTGTTTATTTCACTGTCATGTTCTCCTGCAGGTGCGAAATGATCACGTTGCTCCAATCTACATAATCAACCTTCTCATCTCTGACCTCATCCAGATCTGCAGCACAATTGCTGAAACTGTATCTCCCGACACGTCTGTGCACATTAGCTCTTCTATCATTTACTTAGTCAGTCTCATGGCCAACATTGGATTCATGGTGTGTGTCGCAGTGGAAAGGTAAGTAAGAAAATCTTGTGTATGACAATATCAGCATCAACACGCTGCTAGAATATGTGTTAAATCAAAAATATGCAGGATAATATCCCCACTGCATCTGTCTTACAGGTATTTGGTCATTGCCTGGCCCTGTGGTACCGCTTCAAACGGAATATCAGAGTGTCTGTGCTGGTTTGTGCCATAGTCTGGCTGTTTCCAGTGGCCCCTGCCCTACTTGACACGCTGACGTCTTTAGAAACAACCACCGCCTTCGGCATCTTCTTCCTCCTTCCTTTCCCTGTGCTAATCTTCTCTGTGGTTGGGACCTTCAAATCATTGTCTGGCGTCATCTCTCTCTCTTCCAAGGAAAAACGCAGAATTGTAAGAACTTTGGGTTTGGTGCTGTTTAATTACACAGTGTTCTTCCTGCCTTTCTCTGTTTTCTTGATCTCATCAACAAATGCAAACACATATGAAGATGTCTTCTTTTGCATCTCGATAGCTATGATTAATATCAATCCTCTTGCTGACTTGATTCTGTATGTTTTCATGGGGAAAGGAGCCACAAAAAAACTGCTGGCTTTCCTGTGTCGTTGTAAGAAAGATGCACAACAGAAACGATTAGGTCGTCAAAGTGTGACAGCAGATACATAAGTGATGCCTCATAACCAGAGAACAATGAGGGACAGAAAAATTACGCAGCAAATATGTCTAAACATAAAAGTAGGAGGATGAAAAGACATCGTCCTGTAGGGCTGTCAAAAATGTTTGCAATAAAACACGAACGTTGATGGAAGGATTTTAAATTACTTTGTTACAACAAGAGCATAAACTGTATATGTAAAATATAATGTGTGTTTAAACATAAATTGTGTATGTTTGTGTTTTCTGGATACCTAATTTATTCATGGTTATTATTAAGTATTGTTTAATAGCATGGTGTGAGCGTACAGAATAACTTGATGTGTAACGAAACACTGAATTTATTTGTAAAAGCAGGATAATAAACAAGGTATAAAAATGCCCTCAGTTAAATGTTTGCTTGACCCAGACCTATTTGAACGTAGTTATAACCAGCAGATACAGTAATATTAGACATATGACAGGAAGCTCATACAAGTCAGGACGAGTTTGTGTTGAAAGCTCTTTATCAAAACAATGACTCATCAGGCGACGCCTCGTAAAAAGGAATGAGAAAAGCCTGGAGTGACACAGGGCAAGAGCAGTCGTCCCTCCTGGGCTACTGGGGGGGTGAAGGGAGCGAACACCTGATCTCATACATGTCCCAGCCTGTGAACCTGCGAGGAGACTCTTCGCCTGCAGGATATTCCAGGTCTGAACACGCTCTGCTGTTCACGGCTCGGGCCATTAGGAGAAATGATCATCTAGAATGCAAGTCATTAATCGTGAAGCCCACAAACCATTGGCACCGATGGCATTCTTCACACTGTGATCCTTTTATCACACACCTTTCTGTCTCCTACAGTTCGTGTCAAAGTTAGTCTGTTATGTGCAAAAAACACAAATGGTGCCAGTATTTTCTGGTTTCCATAAAATGACGTCAAGATCTTTAGAAATTCACCATCAGTGAATTCTCTGCGAGGACTTTTTGTCTGCAGGACAAACCTTCTGAAATGTGGGAACAACCGATTACAAATCCCTGTGACAGACGCTGATGCATCCAGATCTTTTGCAAGTGCTTTTCTCACTGCAGCAAGTGATCTACTTCCCTCAGTGTCACCGCGGGAAATGCCTGGAAACACTGCAATGCCACAACTGAACTGAATTCCAAACCAGGTTATGTAAATGATTTTTATGACATGGTCAAACAAAACTGCATGACAGAGATATCAAAATCTGTTTTGTTAAACTTTACATGGTAGAGTGTGTTCGGGCACCTTAAACGTCAAACTTCATAAGTTCTATTAATAAAAAAACATATTGAGTAAAAACACGCACGCTCTAAAAGAATGCCAACATAAAAAAAGTCTCGTATCACTTTGAAGCATTACTCATGCGTCCTCATCTCTCCCACGTGTTGTTACTTGCAACATTTGTCAGGACGGTGTGTTTGCCGTGGGAAAGCAGTAGATTCCAGCAAGGGAAACACGTTCTTAAGCTGTCACCCTGCAGCCTCCAAAGGTAAGTTTTGTTGTATTTCCCTTCTCACTGCTCAGTCTAATATAAAACTACTGTAAATGTGTTTAAGGGTAGAAGAGGAAGCACGAATGTTGTAAGAAACCAACGGCTTAAGGATGTTGTGCATTGAACTGACGTCCAACCTGTTCTGTCTGTTTCTCTTCTGTTCCCTTAAATACAAACTTGACTCGTGGGTAAAACAATTACCAGGTAGGTAAAGGAAAGGCGGATTCAGATAAGCTAAAATCATTTTGAATGATACAAGCTCAATGGTGAAAGAAGAAAAAATTTGGGGAATAAAAGGTAGTAAAGCGCTTAGAGATGATAACATCCAAGATTTCTTGGAAGTTATGTGGCGTATAAAAAAGTGCTTTGAGTGAAAATATTATTCCTATAAAGTTTCCACCATATCAGAGTCAGTTCATGGATTCTTTACAATAAGAGTCAAAGCACAGTAACGTATTTTTCAGGCTGGTGTCGTCGCAGACAGAGATAATCTCACATTTCCATCTATTATCATGGAAATGTGCCTTATATGCAGGCGGCAGCAGAAACTGTGTTTTACCTTTCAAAGCATCTGGGGCCTGTTTGTGCAAGTGAGGCTGAGTCTTAGAACGTCCAGGGGGAATTTAGGCATACTTAAGATGCCACAAAGTAATCAAGCTGCAGTTAAGTCAGATTTTTATCTATATTATTTGCAGTTGAGCAGTTGATCTAATTGCGGCTTTAATTGTCGGCAGCTGCTGGACTTTTTTTATTATATGCTCTTCACAACTTAACGTCTGTGCGCAACAGCTCCAGCGCAGAAAGTCAAATACTTTGAGCAAATGGAAAGTTCAGTTACAGTATTAAAACGTGTACGACCTCCCCACTTCATTCAGCGTTCACCCAGGAAGTCAATGGGCTCCCACTAACGAGCGTTTCACATGGCCAAACCATCACAGCAGTCAAATACAGGAAGAAAAGCTTCGGCAACTTTCCCAAAAAAAACACACACATGCTGGATGTTCACAGCAAATCGCAGCTTGCGAGAAGATGATGTAGAGTTTTACTGTCCGTGTGTAGAGAACATTGTTAGTACCTAACAAGAGATGCAAAACAATATCATTATTTCAAGATGCAGATATGAGTAGGTATTATGCCATAACTCTTGGCATAATCACTGAAAGCAAACACAACCCTGAACCCGACGTAAGTTAAAGTCCCTTTCTATCACAAGTAACAAAATTCTTCACTTAGAGAAAAGTAAAATAATGAGAATTATATCTCCATTTATAAATTATTTTAAAAATAACTGATAAAAAAACATAAATATCATGTGAATATATATATTTTTGGTTTTTGTCTTCTCAGCTGTAACTGAACGTGCAGCTCGGCTTTATTTTCATTGCTGAATGCTGTCAGATCCTGAAGACTTTCCTCTCTTTCTAGGTTTCACTTTGAAGAATGAACATCACCACGCTGCAGGACACAAGCTATAACTCCAACAACGCCACCTTTTCCTTCTATATTAGTAACAATCAAGGATCCTACCTCAGTGTGGTGACATGCGTGATCATTTCAGTCAGCCTTCCTCTGGCCCTGGTGGCCATGTATGCGGTTTATTCTCTGGTTTGTACCATGTGTCTGAGATCTATGTGTGTGTCTCTGATCTATGTGTTACAGGGAAAATGTGCCGCAGTCTCGGCTGTAGACGCATTGTCACTGTGACAGTATTTCTCTGATTGGTAAACTCTGATTTTTATGGCCGCGACAGAGAACGTTTAATGAAAGCTGTATTAGTAGCTCTGACTGCAGTTGCTGGGCAGAACCACATGAACCTTTGGGAAGACAACATGTTCACAACTGCTGCGTCTTTCACCCGTTTGTCCTGCAGGTGCAAAAGGACAACGTTGTTCCGATCTACGTCATCAACCTCCTCATCTCGGACGTCATTCAGCTCTGCTGCATGATTGTTTCAGTGGCAGTAAACAAATCTTCGGAGACCTTTAAAGTCTTTTTCTACATCTACCACTTTGGTTTGCTGGCCAGTGTTTGCTTCATGGTGTTCATCGCCATGGAGAGGTATTTGTCCACCCACGAGCTCCAACTCCATCTGCATCTGATGCTTTTATGACCTGGTCATTCTGATGCCGTTCAGTCACCAACTTTGTGTCTGCTGCTTTACAGGTACTTGGCCATCGCCTGTCCGCTGTGGTATCGCTTCAGACGAACCATCAAGATCTCTGTGGCCGTCTGTGTCGTGGTCTGGGCCTTTGCCCTGGTCTATCTCCTCTCTGTCTATTTCTGTTACACTTTAAATGTTACAGGCGCAGAAATCATCTTTGATGTCTTCTTCCTCGTCCCCTTTCCTCTGCTCATATTCTTCCTGGGTGGGACCCTCAAAGCCCTGTCTGCAGGGAACCGCATCCCCTCTGATGAAAAACGGCGAATCGTGGCACTCGTGGTCCTGGTGCTGCTCATTTACACTCTTCTGTTTCTACCCCCCATCATTTGGTCTCTGGCTGATAAAGCCACAGAGCAGAATCTCCTAAGTGAACTTTCGTCCACTTTTGTTCAGTTGAGTCCTCTTGCCGACTCGTTTCTGTATGTCTTCCTCAGAAAAGGGGCTGCAGACAAACTTTTAGAATCTCTGTGTTGTTGCAGAATGAACAGCAACGATATCAGCACAGGGGCAGTGTGAATGTACACAGTCTTCAGCTTCACGTAGGCTGAGAAAGAAGGAGGAAAAAACATCATCCAGACAAAATAAATCGATGGTTTGCTGTTGGAGCACTGGTTGCTGGCAGTGGATCAGTTTTTTTGTACCATAATTTTATGTTGGCTTTTAATCTCCTTAAATCTTTATTTTTTTTACCTTTTTGTGTGTTGAACTCAGGAATGTGACTGTAACAGGTGCTTACGACATTTTTCTTATTTAGTCTCTTGAATACAAGAGACTTGAAATATATATATAATATATTTTTGGTTGTTGATGTTATTGTTGTGCAAATAATGTCTATGATATTTTGTTTGTTTCTCTTAATAGAATAAAAGTTTTATATCTGTTTTATACATATGAAAATCACTTCATTAAAATGTATGTGATTTAGTTTAATTTGTGCAAAGATAGCAGGAAAAACTAGAAGCAAAGTACAGTGTGCATCATCATCCACATGAAGAAAAGCTGCAGGATGTAACTGACATGTGTGACAAGTGGGAGATAAACCACCAGACGTGTTGAAAATTCAAATGTGAGGTAAATTCTGGCTGATTGTAGTTTGTATAATTTAGAGGAGCTTGTGTTTGGGAGGCCGACGAGTGAGTCAAAATGTGCAGTAGGTTAGAAATACTCTACATGCTAGAGAAGGATGAGATGATGAATTAAACCTCGACGTAACTGAAGAAACCAAAGTAAAAAATGTGGCCATCAGCTCAAGATATGAACTTGATAAATTAGGCAAAATCATTGAAAGACACTAAATGATAAATGGCCTCTAATGTACCACTTTTATCCAATGAGCTTTACAATGACGCTTCTCATTCACCCGTTCACACACACTCACTCACACACCGATGACGATGGCTGCCATGCAAGGTGTCAGAATAATTATGTATCAGGCGTTAACTAAAATTTATTTAGTAAAAACAGGATTTAAAAAGATTCTGTTTAATGAGCAGAGACATGCTTTTAAAAGAGTTTTAAAAAATTATTTTTAAGAAAATTTAGAAAGGAACAACAAAGGTGCGTTGACCTTTGCAAACATGGGCCTGAGTGAAGTGGAGCTCAGTGCTTCATCATTCGGGCGAAGGTTTTTACGCTACATTCTCACTGTAAACACTTTGCATTAATTCCTGTTTGACATAATCTGAATTTAGATTTACTGTTAATTGTTTTGCCTGTGACCTTTGGCCTGTCTGTGACAGGTTTCTGATCAGTATCTTGATGACGATGGTGGTAAAGAGGACGATGACTTCATGGGAAAAATAACGTGTGATCAGTACTACAAAATTACACAACAGTGTTCATTTCCACATCATATTGGGCAATCAGCTGCTCTCTGAGCACAGTTTATTTGGTGCCTGATTTCATTTTGATGCCACTCCCTCGTACAATCTGTCGTGATTTTACTCCAGTCCCATGAGGACTGTCTCCGTTATCAAAGTTCATACCCAACCTGCTCTGTCCCGTTTCTGGTCTCTTGTCATTCTGTCTCTGGACACTAGGTGTCCCTGTCTTCTCTGCTACTCCTCCTGGATCTCCTTTTCCACTGCACATTCATTTGCCTGCTGTTCTTCACATGCATTTATTCATTTAGTAGTACGTAAAGCTACATTATAATTTTTTTTAATAAGAACTTTCCTCCACATCATGCAGTCTGGTCCAATACTGTAGATGAAGAAATTTTCAGTGTAGAAGAGTGTAGCAGAGCACATAGAGGGAGCAGAGTGGATTGATTTTGAGTGACAGGCTAGTGCTTTTTGAAGTAAACTAGTTACCAGTCACTGAAATGGCAGATGCAGCCTCTGGTATATGCAACATGTAGTTCACCGTGAGTGTGACTTCATGGACTTCAGTACCCAGGCTAGAGTAATCTTTTTATCTTTCTAAAAATATTTATTATTTGCCAAGTAAACGAGAAAGTTGATTTCTGAAATTGTGGTAGAGGATTAAGAAATCATTTTCTTTACAATATGTGACCAGGTTTCTAATCAGCTTTCTCCAGCTAAGCAAATGTGTAACAGGCTGCAAAATGAAACACTCAAAGTAGAGATCATTGTATAAAGTCAGACAGAAAATTTACCACAAAGACTCTAACACTCAGACTTATGATCAGCTGCATGTCTTTCCCCTCCGTCCCCTGTGCTTTCACTCTGCTGCAACAAACACATACACAGGAGTTTGAAAGCAACATCTGTCACTTTGCAGTTAAAATCTGTGAGCCAGACTTCCAAACTAAGTCAGAGGTGGAGGAGAAATCAGGTTACTCAACAAACTATCCTATCTACAGCCTCTGGTCTTACTTGTCTGGACGAACCTTCAAGGTATCCTGGTAGGGGCGTGATTCTAACTCTCACAACCTCTCCACCGGTGTACCACAGAGCTGAGGACATGATGAAGTAGTACCACCTACCTAAGAAATACAACAGCATGACCATACCTGAGGCTTTAGAGACTCCCAAGCAAAGGCTCACAGCCCTGGCTACCTGGCTAAAGAGACACCAGAGAAATTTGAATCATTGAACTATCCAAGGTGTACTTACAGTGGCATGTAATAACATGACAGCAGACCTGCCAAGGCTGGAGGCTAAAGTAGTGGAAAGTAAAATCGTGGAAAGCCTATGGGAGAAGGAGGCATCACGTAACAGCAATGCCCAATAGCTGGTGGACTTTAGAGCAGACCTCTATCACGACTATAGTAGGTGTTTTAAAGGACCCAGAAAAGAGACTGAGGACGCAAAAATAGAAACACAAAAAGTCAAGTTTATTGAACGTTGTGGTGATGGGGGTGGAGTGCTACTGGCCAGGGCCGAAGGGAACGACGGAGGGGTGAGCGGTCGCCTAGGAGAAAAGCAGAGGGTAGGAGAAGGCAGAGAAATGGTGGACTTGAGGCAACTTAATTTGGCTTACGATGTAGATGAGTGGAGGAGGCAATCTCGGGAAGGGGAAAGATCGGCCAGGAGCAGGTGAGGTTGTCGACAGGGAGGATGCAGGAGAAAAGGTAACAAAGAGTACAAAGTAACAAATTAGCAGACAAAGTATCAACAAAAAGCGGTTAGCCGAAAAAGGACAAGCGGAGAAACCTTCGTGTTGCAGGTTGGCGAGGAAAAAACAATAACCAGAGGAAAAACACAAAATCTGCCGGGCATACAAAAGTCATCAAAAATAGAAACCCGGGAACAAAACTCAAAAACCAAAAAGTCTACAAAAATACAAGAATCTTCATACTGGCAAAATAACTTGAAAAAACACAAGGCGACAAGGGAATCAAGCAACAGAGAGACTTACTACAAGAGCGTGTACAGAACAATGAATGAAGTTGATCCAGCGACAAGAAGGAGGTGAATGGGGCTTAAAACAGGGAGACAACAGGTGACCAGTGTTAGGCTCATTAGGAGCAACAGGGAGGAGCAGGGTGAGACAGAAAATGCGGAGAAGCATAAACCAGGGTAACCAGGGCAACAGTGACCGGAGTGGACTCATGACAACCACAGAAACCTTCTGGAACAAGATCCAGTAACCATCACATTGGCAGACTTCCAAGAGAGGGTCTCAGCCTATGACTCAATGGCTCACACATGGATCATGGAATGCTTGGAACTATACAAGATCAACAGGGCCCGAAAAACCTTCAATGAGAACGCAATGGGGAAGTGAAAATTTACCCTAGAGGCCAACCCCAAGCCAATTGCACAAGTCAAGTGCAAGTCTGTCCCCATAGCTGTTCTGCATAGGCCTGAACCCCCTCAGCCAGATCAGCACCAAGAGTGGTTACGGATACCAACTACGGAATGGCACAACCATCAGCCACCTCCTCTAGATGGATGACATCAAGCTGTATACCAGGAGCAAACATGACATTGACTCACTGATACATACCAAAAGGATATACAGCTAAGACATTGGGATGCCATGCGGACTCAATAAGTGTGGTTGGATGGTAGCAAGGAGAGGAAAGGTAGTCAGAATTGAGGGGATTGTACTACCAGAAGGCAAGATAGCAGATGTTGAGGACAGCTACAAATACCTTGGGATCCTGCAGGCAAATAGTAACTGCGAATAGGCTCTGAGGAAAATAGCAACCACTAAGTACCTTCAAGGAGTAAGGCAAGTTCTGAGAAGTCAGCTGAATGGGAAGAACAAAGTCCGGGCGATCAACACCTGGGCCCTCCTGGTCGTCAGGTACCACGCTGGAAAAATATGCTGGCCAAAAGAGGAGATGGAAGCCACTAACATCAAGACAAGGAAGCTCCTTACAATGCATGAAGGGTTTCACCCCAAATCCAACATCAGGAGACTAAACGCTACGCGGAAGGAAGGAGGCAGAGGAATCAATTCTGGACCGAAAGACAATGCAGAGTCACTAATCCTAGCAGCAAAGGAGCTACAAGATCAATAGAAGCAGGAACCCAGGTGCAGGCTGTGGAAAAGTGCCTCTGAGACAATCCAGCACATAACAGCAGGGTGCAAGATGCAAGCAGGCAGGACAAATATGGAACACCATAACCAACTGGCATGTATAGATTCCAGGAACACCTCGGCTTGAAGTCCAAAAGTCAATATGGGACACACCTCCAAAGGTGGTTGAGGACGTGGAAAGTGAAGGCACAAGTGGTACCTGTAGTGATAGGAACACTGGGGGCTGTAACACCTAAACTAGGGGAGTGGCTTCAGCAGATTCCAGGAACAACATCTGAGATCTCTGTCCAGAAAAGTGGAGTGCGAGGAACAGCTAAGATACTGCGCAGGACACTCAAGCCCCCAAGGAAGGTGCATGATACTTATAAGTCATGGTCCTTGTCCTTGGTAACAAATGCCAGACAAAAAAACATGTGACAAGGTCAAACACTGGGTTGGTAATGTGATTACGAACGTTTGTAACTTACATTTAGAAGTTAAAGGTAATGGTGAAACACTTGTGAGCACATGTATTTTACCGTCAAAGTAACTAGATCAGACAGCAGTGATGTAAATGTAATAAACCGTTCACTGATGAGTTCCTGCTTGTTAATACTTGTGACATTACTGCAGTTTGTGTTTACAGAGGACGGAACATTAGTTTCACTCCAAAGAGAACTCATTCAGCTTGCTGTCCTCTGGCGTTTGAAGGTAAGCTTTGTGCTCCACTGCTTCTCTTATGGTATGGAAAATTTACAAATTATTACAAATTGTACTGAAATTTACAACGAGGAATGTGAATGAACATGCTCCAGTAAGTCAGTTTTTCTCCTTTGTTAAAAAAAAAGTTTGATATGTGAGAAATAGAACAAGCAACATTTAGCTTCTAATATTCTAAATAACTCAATAATAATGTGCTAAATGTGAATTTCTTGGAGGAAAAAAACAGGACATGAAAATTATTGTGTAAGAAACATGACTATTGATTTATGAAAAATACCATGAAAGTGTCTTTTTACAATAAGCTGAAGAAGAAAAAATTTGTGTATTCCTTATAAATGTTCTCCTTTGTTAGTTTCATATATACAAGTCCCACAGTTTCGTTGTACTCCCCTACTGCATCGACAAATGGTATGTTCATCATTCTTGTATTATTCACTTTTGACAAAATATTTCTGCATGTATCCATGTTGCATGTTATAGTGTTGAGGAATATTTATACTTTTATTGTACTATGTTCAGAGATGTACTAAACATTTTTAATAGATCTTTCCCCCCACTTAAGGTTTCACTGTGAAAAATGGACAATTTCTACACTAACGCTTCACGGAACCAAAGTGAAGTTCCTGCTAAATACTTCGACAGC
Organism: Channa striata; assembly: GCA_033026295.1. Taxonomy (NCBI): domain Eukaryota; kingdom Metazoa; phylum Chordata; class Actinopteri; order Anabantiformes; family Channidae; genus Channa; species Channa striata. The sequence continues at coordinate 20,036,269 of CM065184.1, read as the reverse complement.
AAAGCCATTTACGTACTGACATGTGCAGTCATTTCTATCAGTCTTCCTCTGAACCTAGTGGCCATCTACGCTCTGCATTTGCTGGTGTGTATACGATAGCGAAGATTCTTACAATTATTTTTACTGCATCGTGTCTGTTGTAAAGGACTTTTGATCTGGCGTTGATGCCAATGAGTGGAACACATGCTGTGTCAACCCCTGAAGGGACACGGCAACAGTCGATGCTGAGAAATAACCACACCTGACTTGACTTTTGTAGTTTTCAGTTCAGAACGTTCTCAGCTGCTTCACTCACTTTAACCCATGTCTACTTCAAGGTGCAAAAGGACCACGTTGCTCCGATCTACGTCATCAACCTCCTTGTGTCTGACCTGATTCAGCTCTGCAGCATGGTGGTCAGAGTGGTGAAACCAGAGGACCCGTCCATCGTCTTCATTTTCTTTAAAACCTACTTCTTTGCTCTGATGGTCAGTGTCGGCTTCATGGTGTGCATCGCCCTGGAACGGTACGTGGAGCTACACAATTCGGACTCTGTGCTGTAATCCTAATGCAGCTCAGACACCAACTACACGTCTCTCATGTTACAGGTACTTGGTCCTCGTCTGTCCTTTGTGGTACCGCTTCAGGAGAACAGTCAAAACACACTGGTGGTCTGCGTGGTGGTGTGGCTCCTGCCTCTTGTTATTATAACTGCTGACTTTTTCTGGGGTGGGCAACAGGTTTCAGGAATTATCTTTGGTGTCTTTGTTCTTATTCCCTACCCCCTGCTGATTTTCTTCCTGCGTGGGACTCTTAAAGCTCTGTCTTCAGCCAGACGTGTCCCCGCCAATGAAAAACAACGGATTGTGGGACTGTTGGTCCTGGTGCTGCTTATTTACACTCTGTTATTTCTGCCCACTGCCATTTGGTGCTTAGAAGGCACAGTCAGAAATAGCAGCTTCAGTTATCTGTCCTTTCTTACTATCAAGTTCAGTCCTCTTGCAGATTTGTTTATGTATGTTTTCCTCAGAAAAGGAGCCGTGGACGAGGTTTTGGCTGCTGTGTGCTGGCGTATGTCGAACAGCACCCATGAAACCAGCCGTGCAGATGAACCGTGTGTCTGATGACAAATTGTACACAATCAGCTTGGTACAGGAGAGAAAGAAAAAGAAAAAGGAGACATGGAGGCAATATGAGATAATAGAGCCAGACTGACAATTGACAAACTGAAAATTTCCAATTGCAAGAAAAAAATTTGCCATGAGGCAAAACAGGCAGCGGTTTGGCATCTAAAGTCCTATGAGAGCCCTGCTAGCCAGAAAGGTACAAGGATGTTTTGCTGCAACTAATTCAAAGGTATTTATGGCCTTCGACTAAAATCCAGGAAGCGCGTAGACAGCTGCTCACAAAACTGAATCATGCCGTGTGAATGTTAAGAGGAAGTCGTAACACATCAACGTCTCTCTACTGTGGCTTGAAAAAACAAGGAAGCTGCTGTTCATTCAGAAGACAAAAAGAGACAGAAGTAGGAACGTACAGTGAGAGATACAGTATGTTAGAACTAAATGATGATGAGCCTCATATTCCACTGATAACAGGAGTTTGGGATTGATGTTCAATAACAACCTGGGAGGTGTGTGGGCAAATAGTACAATAATAACCCTAATAGAAATACATGTAAGTATGATATTTGTATGAGGTAAAAGCTCCTTTAAACAATGAAAAAAGGTCTTCATACACGTAGGACAAAAATCAAAGGTTGTGGCAGGAAGGACATTCCGAGTATAATCACATGCCAAATTCGTTAATGTGATTTGCTTTTAATGTAAAGTGCATTATAATTAAAACCTATTAACTATGATTATTGAATATGTGTGTGTGTGTGTGTGTGATACATAAAAATTAATTTTGTGTTTGGACTGAAACATTGTGTTGCATTAGTGAAACAGACAGTCACATCAGACAGCAGCTGCCCAACAGAAGCCCAGATGTTGTTCAAAGGTTCTACGTCTTTACTTTACTCCTGTGTTTGCACGGACATTAAATGTGTTATGTTTTACTCGCTGATGGCCAACTCCATACGCAGCAAAGCATGTAAAGAGTGTGTAAAATCATCATTTGAGAATCTGTGTCTTTAAAAAGTCAACTTCTCATGGGCTTACAATAGCAGACTGTTTTGGGACAGTGTCATAAATAAATCCAAAGATACAGTTGTTCCTGTCAGGATGGGAAAAATTAAGCCACGTTCCCGATCAGCTTGTTGAAGGAGGGATTTCTGTCGCCTGCCCCTGCTCAACCTGCTGTTAATCCCGTGAACACACTGACTCCGACACATCCAACAATCACCCGACATTCAGAGGATGTTTGTCTCTACACTTGTATGTCCCAGCGTTTGTTGAAGTAGTACCACCACGTACAGAGACAGACGTCTCTCGAAATTAAACCCCCTTTGGCATCATTCCAGAGTCGTGCTCAGTTTCACATTAACTTTTTGCTGCCTCAAATTTTATGTCCTTTAAACATGCCACCGGTGCCCTCGGGCATCACTGTCGGACGCTCCAGGATCATCTCCATTTAGTGCCGTGGCAACAACCTCTCATACACACGGTTTGTGAAAACAGCGTGAGATTACATTCAGAGACAACGTGGGGATGAAACTTCCAAGACCAGCTACACTAAAAACCAAAGCTGCAAACCGTGACTATGTCACACACGTCTTCATGTTGTGTTGCATCTCACACTGGACTTCAGTCTCCTCCTGTACAGTCTGAATACAATGTTCACTACCGCTGCTATTTGTCACTAAGTGATAAGACGTTTCCCTTGGATGTTATTAGCGGCGGGTAGAAACAACGTACCGTTTCATATTTCCTCCCAGTCTAGTCTAACAGAAAATCAGTATTTGATTACGTGGAAAAACTTGCTGTTTGTGAGCAGTGCCCCCTCAGTACTTCAGTCTATCTAAAAACTCCCATGAGGTAAAGGATTCACTGCTCTGACTCAGATATAAAAAGACTCGATGTCTTGTAGCCACATGCTGAGGTTTCTGTTTGGTTTAATTGTTCCCAAATTTCATCAAGCGTCACTGTAAAAGTGGCTGAAACCAGAACAGTGTGTCATACTGGAATAAAGACGGTTGGGTAATCGTGCTGAACTACACGTGACAGAGAGAAACATTAGTCACATTATCATGAATTATGTTTGTAGATTTAGCGTAAATACAAAACCAGTTTGAGCAAGTTTCAGAGTTTACTGTAGTTCAACTGGGAGCAGTCTGTTTTAGTTTTTCAAATGTGAAAAGTGGCAAAATTCATAAAGATTAATTTATTAAAATGTTTTTCTTTAATTCATTTTGAATTACAAGAACATGATGAGAGCCTAGATAAAGCGTTTTGTGTATTGAAACAAAAGCATTATTAAAAAATGTCTCAGAATAAATACTAAAATCCAATCATTCATACCAAAGGGGGCTCTGCCAGAACCTGCTCCAGCGTCAGTCCCTGTATCGATGTGTCTGTACCAAAACCTTCTGAATGCAAATCATGTTAACACTTTAGGTTGCACAATGGTGACAATGCTTTTTTCATTTACACAAAAATTATTTTGTAAATTAGTTGCATGTCACCCACGGTCTCACAAAGTAATTCTCATGACAATAAAGACATTCTATCTGAAAATCTGTGCAACAGAAACGTGAACTTACAGTGTTTCTTTCCTGAAGTTTCACCACAAAAGAAGAAATGCAATTTTTGCATTTACATGTAAATGTGATGATATTTAATATTTAGCAGAAATGTACATGTACAATATGTCATTTCCGCAGAATCAGGCTGGGTGGTTCAGTCACATGTGTCCATCAGTGGCTGAGGCTCACAGGTAAAATCAGCGGTACTGTCAGGAAACTCATGTACTGATCTGCTGATGCCTGTAGTTTGCTTTACCAACTAGGTTCTAAAAAATAACTTATTTAAAAAAAATGGGAGGAGTAAAAGTATCTAAATAATTTAGTAATTAGATTTAATAATTACTTTGCACCACTGGTTATAAATAAAATTCTGTTTTAGAGCATCAGGCAAGAATGTGAATTCTCTCCAATTGAATTATGAATTGAATTTCACGCACTAAACATGACCAAATATATAGAATGAAAAAGCCTCATTTGCTTTTGTTTGTTGAATCACAATTTCACTAAAAAAACTGAAAACAAACACCAACATGAATTTTTCAAGATCTAGAAGCACAGCAGTGGAGCCTGGATTTTGTAAGATATCTGCAAGTTTACAGAAGACTATTAAATGTCGATCATAAATATCTAATACGACAGTCAAACATGATATAATAGAATGTCAGATACCACCAGTGATAGAAGCCCAGCTAAAACGCTGCTGTTGTACCCTGGTGCATGCTGGGATGCTTTGTGACCCGTGATCCGCACTCAGCTAATCAAGTTACTGCTGATCATCTTCAGTCTGTTCTCCTTTTGCCCTGCGTGAAAAACACGAACATGAGACGTTTTCATCCCGAATGAACTTCTCAGTCCTCAAACTGATTTTTAAAAACACAATTAGCTGCATTCCAATGACTGGATTATTACTACACACTTGGTCAGTTTGTAGGTAACCTATTAAAATCTGCCCGTAGTGTATAACTGCAGAGAGGTGAAAATTAAAGCACAAACTTTTGTAAATTTGGTCTTGTCCCAGTTGGCCAGTTCGTCACATCTAAAGTTTTGACACAACTGACCTATTGGAAAGAACACGATAATACACTGTATCTAATGTACTAATATATATTTTTATTTACAACTAAAGACTCAGTATTAGACCCATTTTAGACCCGAGTAAAGATGATGGCACGAAGAACCAACGCACCAAGAAGCAGCATTAATAGTAACATTAGTAACAGCCCGGTTCTGAAGACGTGCATCGTAATAAACATCACTTTACTCTCAACTGTGTGGTGGCAGCGACCACAGCAGAATGGGAAGGAAACAGCGAGGTCGTTCACATACAATGTTTGTGTTGTGCTATGGATAATTTCAAACAGCAACCAAACAAGGCAAATGCTAATGCAAATGATAATGAAAACTGTGACGTTGTGGGTGTATGTGTGTAAAACCTGGAGCAGGGAGCAACGAGTTTCATTTAGCTTTAGCTCCTAAACTCTCCTAAAATGCAGGTTTAACACATGAGGACTGTGAGTACGCTGAGATGATGATTAAACATTAAAGATTACAAGGAACAACCTGAGTATGAAGTACTCGGGCACATGAGCACACACGTTCTTTAGAAATTCCTGAAAGTGATGCGTCTAAAATATGATTTTTTTGTCTTATGACACTATGAATGTCTAATATCTTATAAGAATAAACATCTGACGACATGCTTCATTCATCTCGTTGAGAAGTCAGAGTCCTGCATCACAGTGTGACAAACAGGAAATGCGTTTCTTTTCTCGAGTGCCTGTCGCTGTCGCTGTCTCGTGTGCTTTACATATTCACGCCTCACTGCCATTAATGCAAAGACGCATTTAGATTTTTATAATCCTACAGCTCATTTTGTGTCTCATATGACATATGTTTGGGAACGGTGGAACAAACATTGAACTTAGTCTTATGAGAAATCAGTGTGGTTTGGTCTTGCAACGATTAAAGGTAAAAATTGTGACGTTTTCTTTTGAGTAGTAATTATAAAAATACTGCAATGCGTGACATAAGTGATTGTGTATAAAAGGCTCCACTTAGAATTTGGTGCATTGTGACAATGTGATTATTAAAATGTCTTAGACTAAAACAGATAAATTAATCTTACCAGATAATTACAAATTATAAACCAACCTTTATAAAGTTTTGTTGACATAAATATTATATTAATATTTATTAAATTATTATATCAAATCACATTGAAATACATTATTCTTGTATAACTGCTTTCAGTGTAGCATATATGGCATTTCTATGTTTTGAGGACATTTAAATCATTTATTTAATACATTTTGGGTAAAATTTTGGCCCCTAAATTTTTTTTATTATGTTGCTGGTCATTTCGTTGCTACAATTCTTAAAGCAAATACTAACCACATATTTGACAGTGTGGACAGATGATAAAACATTTGCTCTTGTTCCAGGTTTCAGTCTGAACAATGGAAGGTGTTGACTTTAACAGAAGCTCTAATTCCAGCATCAGTGATGGGGTGAATGGAGGGAGCGTCCAGTTGGTGATGACATGCACCATCCTTGCAGTCAGCCTGCCTTTGACCCTGGTGGCCATGTATGCAGTTTTTTCTCAGGTGTGTGTATTATGAGATTCAAAGTCCAAATCGTAATTATTCAGATAGTTATTAGTTTCTGTTTGCTTGGCTTTAAGGTTCTGTTCTACAAAATCACTGCAAACTACATCCAGGTGCCACATCTCAGCTCGAGTTTCTGTAGGTTTACAAGTTGCAAGCAAGGTCAAATCGATTATGCCCATATGATGAGTAAAGGGGTTAGGAGAAGATCAAGATCACTGGCTTTGAATTTTACCGCAACATTCTGTGGCCATTATCTGTTATGATCAGCACAACAGATATCGGGAGGTTTGTTCCCGCTCCACAGGCACTAAGCTCAAGATGTTTAGCGTGCAAGTTTTGTGTGGGCTGACTTTAAGCCAAATGCGTCAATGTCAACGTTTCATAATTCAGCAGAATCGTGAAAACAGAAGCAAAGCAACCAAAAGCTTTTAAGGAGAAAAGTCGGAATAAATTCAACTGTCTTTCTAGTTTTAAACCACTAGTTTTGGTCATCTGTTAAAAGCTGTAGTTTGCATCATTATATTTAAAATGAAACATAGTAGATTCTGATTATATATAAGCTTATACAGTCAATAATAATAAAGTCAATGCACGTTTCTTTTCCATAATCATCTGCTATGTTTACCCGATTATCCAGAGCCTGAATTTTCCTTGCAAAATAAAAGTAAAGTGCGTGACCAAAGTAGATGGCTTGTTTCCGTTAACATGTTTCCTCCCATTATTTGAGCAATCCTCCCTGAAATAAGTGCACAGTGAGGCACACGTCGCAAACAGAAGACACCATATTTTGTCCAAAATATGTCATATCTGAAACACATGTGCAAACATTACACGACAGCTATTTCCATGTGCTTTGCTCACGTTTCCCAATGTTTTCCTGCAGGTGCGAACGGATAATGTTGCCCCGATCTACGTCATCAACGTTCTCTTCTCGGACCTCATTCAGCTCTGCTGCATGATCACTGGGTTGGTGCAGTGTTTGCCGAGCTCTGAAGTCAGTTGCGTTTATCACTGGAGCGTGATGGCCGGTGTTGGCTTCATGGTGTGTGTAGCCTTGGAGAGGTAGCTGTCCGTCTGACCGCTGTGTCACGCCATCTGTGTCTGATCATTTTTCCCAACAAACTACTGTGTGTTTGTGTGTCTCTTGCGTTACAGGTACTTGGTCATCGCCTGGCCCCTGTGGTACCACTTCAGACGAACAGCAAAAGTCTCTTTAGTGGTCTCTGTCATAGTCTGGGCCCTTCCTCTGGTCTACATCCTCCCTGTGTATTTCCAGGTTGATTTTAAGGTTCAAGAAACCATCTTGGCTGTTTTCTTCCTGCTTCCTTATCCACTGCTCATGTTCTTCCTGTGTGGGACCCTCAAAGCTCTGTCTGCAGCCATCAGCGTCCCCCTAGATGAAAAGCGACGCATTGTGGCAATTTTGGTGCTGGTGCTGCTCATTTACACACTGCTGTTCCTGCCCAGCGCCATTTGGTCCCTGGCAGCAAACTCCAGAGATAACAGTTCCTTTAGCGACTTGTCTTTCACGGTTATAAAGTTCAGTCCTCTTGCAGACTTGTTTCTGTATATTTTTATGAGGAAAGGGGCTGCAGATAAGTTGTTGGCCTCTGTGTGTTGCTGCAGATTGGACAGCAGTGATGTCAGCGCAACAACAAAATGAATAAGGACCGTACGTACACAATCAACTCAATGATGGCAAAGGAAAGCTGTAACTGATTTTTCATTAGGCGGGGTGCCGCGACAAAACTTTGTAGGCTTCAATGTGACGAGTCCAACGAAAAACATTTAGAAATAATGTCAATTTTAGTTGTGCTGTTTTAGATTTAAAAAGTTATAGTTGGCATCTGCTTTTGGACATTGTCGAAACATTTAAAAGTATCTTGTACACGTTTATTTGACCTGCTAACATTAAGTGTCTGTGTGCTGGCATTAAGGTTTAATAAAGGTTCACAAAACACAGCACTTTCACACAGGAAACGAGAGTTTGATTCTAGAGTTGTACAACAGGCCACAACTTATGAACTAGTCCTAACTTTTTTTTCAGTTTTGTTTAGAGCAAAAGGGTGAATGTGAAACTCGGCACCATTTTTCCATCTGTAGTAGTATCCACGAATTTGTCTGTGTGAAGCCAAAAGCGCTGCAATTTCAACACACATCTGCCTCAGTTTGGATGATAACTTATGAATTCTGCGTGTATTAGATTAGATTAGATTAGATTCAACTTTATTGTCATTACACATGTACAAGTACAAGGCAACGAAATGCAGTTTATGTCTAACCAGAAGTGCAATAAGCAGCAAGTGCAGGATACAGGTTATAAATTACCTCGAGAAAATATGTACACAAGAAATTATGGAACATATTTACAGGTGCTATGAACATACTATACAGGTTGTTGTTAACTAGAGCAGAAATTTACAGATGGAAAGGCTATATAGTGGTTGCTATAGTAATCAGGAATATGCAAGTAGATATGAATATAATATGCAGTTTGCTATTTACAGACATTTTACAAACATGTATTTACAGGTGAGTATATACAGGCTAGTGCAATGAGTATGTCTAATATTGAATAGTGCAATGGTTATGGGGAGAATGTCGGGGTGTATGATTGTGGCAAAGAGGTCAGTGAAGTCAGTGGGGGGCAGAGTTCAATAGGGAGACAGCTCTATGATAAAAAGGTGTTCCTCAGTCTGGTGGTTCATGTCCGGGGAAATCTGAAGCGCCTGCCTGAAGGCAGGAGAGAAAACAGTCTGTGGGCGGGGTGAGAGGAGTCCTTAAGAATACTGCATGCTCGACGCAGACAGTGTTTCTTTTGAATGTCCTCAATGGCTGGAAGTGGAGTCCCCGTAATGCGTTGGGCAGTTTTCACTACCCGCTGCAGTGCCTTACGCTCCGCAGCAGAGCAGCTCCCATACCAGACTGTGACACAGTTGGTTAGGATGCTCTCTATTGTGCAGCGGTAGAAGTTCACCAGGATAGCCGAGGGAAGATGGTTTTTCTTGAGTGTTCTCAAGAAGAAGAGGCGCTGGTGAGCCTTCTTGATTAGGCTGGAGGTGTTGGTGGTCCAGGACAGGTCCTCCGAGATGTTGGTACCCAGGAACTTGAAGGATGAAACAGGCTCAACGGCTATCCCGTTAACATGGATGGGTTGGTGTGAGCCTCTTTTCTCCTTCCTGAAGTCCACAATGAGCTCCTTGGTCTTGTTGGTGTTAAGGAGCAGATTATTATCCCTGCACCAAGTGACCAGATGCTGGACCTCCTCCCTGTAGGCAGTCTCATCGTTGTTGTTGATGAGGCCGATCACCGTTGTATCATCTGCAAACTTAATGATGGTGTTAGATCCATGCATGGGCTTGCAGTCGTGGGTGAAGAGGGAGCAGAGGAAAGGGCTCAGCACACAGCCCTGTGGTACCCCAGTGTTGAGCGTGATGGTGGTGGAACAGATGTGGTCTGACCTAACATGCTGAGGTCTGTTGGTCAGAAAGTCCATGATCCAATTGCAGAGTAATATGTTAATGTCCAGGTCTCTAAGTTTGGTAATTAACTTAGAGGGTATTACAGTGTTGAATGCTGAGCTGACGTCAACAAACAGCATTCGTGCATAAGTGTTCTTATTGTCCAGGTGTGTTAGCACAGAGTGCAGTGCAATGGAGACTGTATCCTCCGTGCTCCTGTTGCCACGGTAGGCAAACTGGTGTGGGTCTAGTGTGGGTGGGAGACAGTCCTTCAGGTTTGCCAGGACCAGCCGCTCAAAGCACTTCATAATGATGGGCGTGAGTGCTACAGGGCGGTAGTCGTTCAGGCATGTTGGGCTGGAGTGTTTCGGCACTGGCACAGTGGCAGTGGATTTTAATGTTGGCACAGCAGCTTGGGCAAGGGACATGTTAAAAATGTCTGTGAATACCCCAGTAAGCTGCTCACCACATGCTCTAAGAACACGTCCAGGGATGCCGTCTGGTCCAGCAGCCTTGTGCCCGTTGACCTGGCTCAGTGCGGTGTAGACATCTGTGGAGGTGAATATGATGGGTGAGTGGTTGGTTGAAGGAGTGATTCTGGTGGTAGGTTCTTTGTTGTCTCCTTCAAAGCGAGCATAAAAGTCATTAAGCTGGTTCAGAAAGGAGACATTTGTGTCCGGGAGGGTAGAGTGGCTGTGTTTGTAGTCCGTAATGACCTGGATGCCCTGCCACATGCGTCGAGGGTCAGAGTTGGAAAAGTGCTCCTCTAGCTTTAGTTTGTAGCAGTGCTTGGCCTTTTTGATGCCCCTCTTCAGATTTGCCCTGGAAGTGCTGTAGGCTTCTGCGTCACCGGATCTGTAGGCAGTATTACGTGCCTTCAGCAGGAGGCGCACCTCCTTGTTCATCCATGGCTTCTGATTTGGGTATGTGGTGATCTGCTTCTGGGATGTAACACTGTCTATGGTGGCATTAATGTAGTCCAGAACAGAGGAAGTGTACCTGTTTATGTCCGTGTGAGAGCCACTGGTGGCCTGGGAAGCAAACGTACTCCAGTCTGTGTGTTGAAACCTGTCCTGGAGTGTAAAGTCAGCCCCTGCTGGCCACACTTTGATGTTCCTCACTGATGGCTTCACACGGTTGATGAGGGGTGAATACTTGGGGGTGAGGAACAAAGAAAGGTGATCTGATTGTCCCAGGTGGGGGAGGGGGGTCACAGCGTAGGCTTCGGCCATGTTTGTGTATACATGGTCCAGCGTCTTGTTTCCTCTGGTGTGACAGAAAACGTTTTGGTGGAATTTGGGGAGCACTGCCTTTAGGTTGGAGTGATTGAAATCTCCAGCAACAATAAATGCAGCCTCCGGGTGAGCAGTCTGTTGTTTGCTGATGGCCGTATGAAGTTCCTTCATAGCGAGCTTGGCATCAGCGTCGGGAGGGACGTAAACAGCAGTTATAATGGTGGAGGTGAACTCCCGTGGCAGATAGAATGGTCTACACTTAACCATGAGAAACTCTAGGTCAGCTGAGCAGTGTCTCCCAAGAGTGACAGAGTTCGTGCACCAAGCTTTGTTAACATAAATGCACAGTCCTCCTCCTCTGGTCTTACCGGATTCATCTGCCGTTCTGTCTGCCCGGAACACGTGGTGGTCAGCTAGCGTGATAGCATTGTCCAGTACGCCGCTGTTTAACCAAGTTTCGGTGAAGATTGTGATGTTACAGTTCCAGAGTCTTTTGCTGTGGTTGATGTTGAGTCGAATCTCGTCCATTTTGTTCACCAGCGACCGTACATTAGCGAGGAAAATGCTGGGCAAAGATAGCCCGTGTGGTGTTAGCCTTAGCTTAGCTCTTAGCCCTCCGCGTTTCCCCCGTCTTTGTTTACGGTCGCGACGCCGTCTCCGAGCACTTCCGCCCGGCCGGGTAGGGTGCGCGGCCTCGGGTGTTCTGGCGATCTCAGGGTTGAGTCGAAGAATGTTGGTAAAACTGTCGGAAATGTACAAACCAATATCCAGAAGCTCCTGTCGGGTGTACGATGTAAATGCACTACTGTTCTGAACGAACAGACCCGAGATGAGCAGGAAAAATACTGCAAAAATGCAGAAACTGGAGAGACACCGGGCCTCGCGATGTGCACGCGCCGCCATCTTGAGTCCAAGAGCTGGAAGACAGAAACCTTCATGTTATTATTAAACTAAAATTGGCTAAAACAATTATTTACCACAAAGAAGAAGATGAACAATAAAATACTTCCTTTAAAGTATGTGAAATGTATTACTTGTGACAGAAACCATCATTTACAAGCTTGAAACAGTCAAGTTGTTGTGTTTCAGCTTTCAGACGAGGAGGTTTGTGTTACACAATTCAATACATTACTTTAAATAAACCAGGAGAAACAGGAATGCAAATGACCAAGTGCAAAGTGATAAGCTGACGGATCAGGAATGTGGGTTTACAGTTTATCAAAGGCCAGTGGTTTGCATTTAGTCTCGACTTTTTCCTCCTTTTTTCTTACATAAAAACTGAACTCGTGGGAAATAAACTTACTGTGTGACACAAATGTATATGTTGTATAAATTGGAAACATGTGTAAATACTGTGGAATGTAGTTTTAATGACCAACAGCCTGTTGCACCTTCATCAGTGAGACTCAGGATTCTATTGAGACCAGGGTGAAAACCCCCAGAACTAACTAGAACCAGTATGTCTTTACTGGTGACAGACATGTTTTACATATTCATGTCTGATTATCATTTGCATCCTCCCATAAGAAGGAGCCTAGTGCAGGTTGTCATTTATCATAACTAGACTGTTTGGATGCACACGATAAAACTATAACTACAAACACATGCAGTTTGCAACTTTCAAAGGTAAATTTTGTCTTATTTCGTATTTCTTTATGTGCCGTGATTATTTAAAGGTGTATGTCTCTGTGCAGAATATTGGAAGGTAAACTAAAAAAGTTATTTATTAGTTTGTACATTGTAGGAATGAGAGGGAAATGAGACCTGAAAGGTACATTTTTGTATTGTGACACTATGATTATTGATAAGCGTCCAGCAGTACAGAGTTATGTCACCAAGTGCAATTTATAGCTAATTTTTGTGCATATTGGTTCACTTAGGAATATTTTATTGAATGAGAATGTGAATCTGTGACTTTCCATAGGGTCTATATGGACATTGTTACACGGAGTACATGTTCCAGCCTGCAGTTGTTCTTCATTTTCATAGTAAAATTTAGTTTACGGCTATTATGTATATTTGGAGCAGGTGTATTGTATCTGTGTGAAGATGCTCCTCACTGAAATATGTGAGATCTAGTTAAAACCTTTATCTCTGTTATAGGCTTCACTGTAGAGAATGGAAGATTACAACATCAACAGCACTTCAAAGCACGGTTTAAATTACAGCAACGCCACTGACTATGACTATGAAAAATATTACATCCTAGATGTGCTGACATATGTTACCATTGCAGTTGGGTTTCTCTCAGTCCTAGTGGCCATTTATGCTGTGTTTTCTCTGGTGAGTATATTATGATTAAGTTTAGACTTCAAACCGTTCGTAAAAGAACTTCTTTCTACATTAATGTGAAGCTGCTAAAGTCAAGCTGAGATGTTGAACTTCTGGCTAGAACATATTTTGTTTCAAACGGAATATTGCAATATTATTCTTTTTATTGGACAGTTTTTCCATCCATATTCTGCTGCATATCCAGAGTCAGGTTAACAGTGGCTCCTAAACACCTGTATTCAGTTTTCCTGGTCATGTCAGAGGATGAATTTCTCTTGGAACATGACAAACATGATTTAATCTTGTAAACGTGTCTCGTGCTTTTGTCTAAATTTGCATATGCAGTGAGATGAGCTGTGCATCTTCCATTGAAGAACAACATGCGGATGATTCTGATAAATGCACCACTTGTTTGTGACAGAATGGGTCATATCTGAAAAACAGGTGGCTTTTATTGGGGCTGTTATTAACCAGAGTCGGAGCTGACATTTCTAAAGACGCCAGTGAAAATAGGATTAAAAAATGCATAACTTCAGAACTTGTCTACATCACCTTTTTACATTTTCACTAACATTTTCCTGCAGGTGCGAAAAGACCACGGTGCTCCGATCTACGTCATCAACCTTCTCATCGCTGACCTCATCCAGCTTTGCTCCTTGACTGTTTCGATGATAGAAACTGCAGATATAATCTCTGAAACCTTCTATTATTTGTACTACTTTAGTCAGCTGGCTAGTGTTGGCTTCATGGCGTGTGTCTCCCTGGAAAGGTAAGAGTTCATTTATCCAGTGTGCGAGTAGCTGAATCGTTGTCTGATTCTGATGCTCCTCAACATGTGTGTCTTGTATTACAGGTACTTGGTCATCGCCCGGCCAATGTGGTACCACTTCAGACAACAGTCAAGTTCTCTGTGATGGTCTGTGTTGTGGTCTGGGTCCTTCCTCTTGTCTATATCCTCCCTGTCTATTTCTGGGTTCCTTTCAATGTTGCAGAAACCATATTTGCTGTCTTCCTCCTCCTTCCGTTTCCCCTGTTCATATTCTCCCTGTGTGGGACCCTCAAAGCTCTGTCTGCAGCCAGCCGTGTTCCACCAGATGAAAAGCGACGAATTGTGGCAATGTTGGTTCTGGTGCTTCTCATTTACACACTGCTGTTCTTGCCCAGCGCCATTTGGTCCCTGTCAGAAAAAACTAGATATAACAGTGACTTTAGTGACATGTCTTTCATCATAGTTCAGTTCAGTCCTCTCGCAGACTCTTTTCTGTACGTTTTGCTCAGGAAAGGAGCTGTAGACAAGGTTTTGGCCTCTGTGTGTTGTTGTAGAATGGAAAGTAATGATGTCAATCCTACAACCACAGTAGAAAATTAGATATTATTTAGTAACTAAGATCTGTTCTACAGTCAGTTCCACTGTTAATAATGAAAGTAATATCTACAACATATGCTGAGCAAAAACTGTGTGTTTAATACTCAATAAACTAAATAAACTAATAGATTCTGATGTTTTACAATGGGTTAACCAAAATGTAAGGTAGTGTAATGTCAACGTTTAATGAAAACTTGGAAAAAAAACCTGGAATTGTTATTTTAAGGTTAATACAATAAATGTTAAGTTTATTCAACTTAAAAGCTAGTTAAGTTATTTAGCTTAAAAACTTTAAGTTCAATACACTAATATAGTTGATTTACCTTAAAATCATTTGTCAAATCAATTGCCTTACCCAATTAATGCACTTACTTTTAACTTTAAATATTAAGTAAGTTTTAATTAGTTTAAATAAGTTTAAATTCTATTTTATTTCAAATCATAAAACTAGAGCATTGAGCATGTGATAAAACATACACTGAAAATAATGGACAACAGTTTGCCATTAAAAATGTTACAGCATTACTACTAACTTCTACTGTCTCAAACTAACTACTATCTGAAAACCACAGTTTCAGTTTAAGAAGCCTTTTTTACACTTCAACCTAATTTTCCAAAGTTTGAGAGCAGACTCTGTTTTGAGGGCGAGGGCGGACGGATTTGTGAGCGCAGAGTGAAATCTGCACTGGGCGAGCACGTGTTCCTGCATCTGTTCTCCAGGTGTTTTCTCCAGGTGTTCGAGCAGCTTTTGCGCAATTAAGATCGCAAGAGCTCAGTGCAACACGTTTTGTTAACAACCACTGCAACTCGACACGCCTACATCCGGAAGTCGGTTTCAATTGTTTTTCAAAGTTAAAGTCCACAGAAAGAAAAGCAGAGAGAAAATGACGGAAAACATAAGGGAAACGTAGCACTTAAAAAAAAAAAATGACACTGTAAATATTAAGTAGTTGATTATACTTGCCTGTGACATTATGTGGATTTATTGTGTTATTTATTATGTGGAAAATGTGTATTGTATTAATCCTTTTGCTGTTTCAAAATAAATGGACACGTCCCAAATTATTGCACCCAAATATATTGTTAAATTAGGAGCGTCCTGTCTCAAAGTCATGATGAAATATTATTCCAGGCATTTGTTACTTCTAGATTGGACTGTAATGCCCTACTATTGGGCTGCCCCAGTAACTCTATAAAAAGACTGCAATTTTTCTAAAAATGCAGCAGCAAGAATAGTTTGTACAATTATCAAGGGAGATCATATTTCATCCTTCAGTATCTTCTCTCCAGTGGCAACCTCTAAAATCTAGAATAGAATTTAAATCCCTCCTCCTCATACACAAATGGTCAAGCTTCATTGAATCTTAAAGGCCTCAAAATACAATATTACATATACATCTTGTGATTCCCAGAGTTTCCAAAAAAAAAAGGGAGGCACAGCCTTCAGCTATCAAGCTCCTCTGCCGCTTAAAACATTAATTTTTGATATGAATGTAGGCTACCTGACAATCTTTTCTAGCTATCTAATAATTGCTTGAAAAAGTAAAATACTTAAGAAATTAAGCCGCGTTTTCATACTAATTGTTTTGCAATCATTTGTTATTGATTGGACATTTCTATGGGAGGGTGAAAACTAGATGCTGAAAGTTAACATGTCAAATCTACCTACAAAATGTACAAGTTGTTATTTAAATGTAATATTATGTTAGGAAATTAAACACAAGCACGTTCGGTCCTAAATCAGAGCAGCGTGGTGGTGATAATAGATATTTGCTGCTCAGCAATACTGTACTTTATTAAATTTACTAGGCTACAATAAAATATTGATAATCTATATGATCTTAGACAGGTGGAGCCTGCAGTCAGATAGCAAACAGGCAGTCAGATGCACAGATGGTGCACTAGTCCTACTGTTAATTTGGGTGGCATAAACACGTACATACTTGCCAACACATCAGTGCCAGGTGATATTCCACTCATTGACAATCTTCTATCAAATAAAAAATTTTGCTTTGGAGCACGGAACAGTATCAAATCAACCCAAAGTCAGAACCAATTTCTTTGCCAACATGAATCATGCTACAGATCAATTGTAATATATGCAATGATTATTCAGTCATATTAAACATCTGCTAGGCTAAATATGCTATGTATCTGTGGCACTGAACAGTTTAATAAGAAGTCATCATATGTCAGTGTTATATTCATTAACATTTGAGTTTACATGAAGTTGGACCAGATCACAGTAAACCCAACAGCCCTTTGGCTCATTATATTCCTGAAGCTGCATTATGCCTATTTTCTAAATGACTTTCGTTTGATGATTATGATGAGTATGATGATTATATTTATCTTGTCGCTCATTTTCTCCATCTAGTGGCTAAAAAGAAACACTGCTCCAGCTTTTACTTTGACAGTATTAGGGGTCTAACAGAATGACCCTTTATTTCCGGGTCAAATCGATGACGTAACGCTCTGCGCTCGCTCACCTTAGCAGGTGACGGGCGTCAGATGTGAGTAAAGTGCGAGCGGCTTGGAACGTTGTGACAATCATAATCTTCTCTGCTCGCTCGAATCTTCTGTTACACTCACAAATCCGTCCTCCCTCGCTCTCCGGACAGATTCTTCTCTCACAAATCTGTGTTTGCTCACTCTCAAAGACTAATTTACAAACCTATAAGCTCTCAAAAACGGGTTTGTGCTCTGTCAGAGTTTTGGCGGTGATATAGTTAAAAGTAAACTATCTGTTCTGTGTTCTCCTCAGCTCTCCTCTATCCCATTTCTTCTGTATCTCCCACCTCTGTGCACCCTTTTCTCCAAAGTAAAAAGCTAAAATAAAAATGTTAATTTAAGGAACTAGCTGGAAGCAATTTGACAGACATGTACACATATTAAAAAAGACTGAAGCGCGATTGTAAGATTTATTCTAATGTTAATTTGACCCTACTCTCATGACACAACAGAAATCGAAAACCACAAATATCAGTTAATCAATATTGCAATACTGAAAACTGATTTAAATTTTTTTGTTGGCTATAGAATAGAGGTTCAAGTCTGGAAAACACTAATTGCTAAATAAATTATAGGGAAAATGTCTAGCAGACAGTCCTCATGAAGGGATTAAATTGGACAAAAACTAATTAATTTTCTTACAGTCCAGGTCTTGAAGAAGGCAGAAGAATCATCCCCTGGATCTCTGGGAGTCTCCTGATGCCTGTTGGATCAGTGGTCTGGAATATAATGGACATAACTGAGGATATTTACATGTATTTAGCTAAAAAAAGGCAGATTTTTCCTCGCCACCCTGTGGAGCTTGATCCTGAAACATAGCAAACCATGTAAGAGCAGGATCAAATCTGTGGCCGTCAACACTACACAGAGTCACAAAGTGCTGGTTCTATGAATGGATTTTACAGCATTCGACTATGTGTATGTGTGTGGTCCTCCTGAAAGTCTAATGCCGTTCTGGAGGCTTAACAAATGATCACATACTTTTTATAGACGTTGACTGTCTGCGTCACTATCTGATTTTAAAAGAAGCCTCTGTGCTAAGGTTATTGAGAGCAATGCCTGCATCAAGGAAGGATGGAGCATTCTTCAAAACTCATATAGAAAGCCTTCAAAGAAATTAAATCCACAACTGAAAAAATTAATTATTTAAAAAACCATTTAGAACATACACACTTGGCCCCCACAGTCAAACAAACGTGGTTTCGTTTACCACTTTACCCGGTTCACACACACTCCCGCAGTGAAAAACAGCATCAAATAAAAACTGTTCCTCACACAGATTCTCCTCCCTTCTTGCAGCATCAGGGTCGTAAACGCAGAGATGCAATGCAGTGTCCACCAACGCCATGACTGAGGAAAAGTAGCTACTGGCTCGCCAACAGCTGAGAAATGTCCCGGCTCAGAACGACACGGGAGAAACTTGTGTCTACTTACTCAGGCGCAGTGAACACACTTTGACTGTCCCACACCGACACACAGTCCTAACAGGACGTCCGCTACACGAAGAGACAAGTGAAAGGCCACAAACTAAATGTGAAAAATATAAGCAGCTTCTATCAAGCCTGATGGAAAAACTGCTGTCAGCATCCTAAATTAAAGCGCACGGTGTCGACTAATCCTCCAAAAGGATGTAAGATCACATCTTGCAATGTGGTTTAGTCTTAGCGAGGAAGGGCCTTCGGATGCGATGTTGGCCAGCCTGTTTTGCAAACCCTAACCACTTTTGGTCTATTTCCATTTCAAATTCTAGATGAAGATAAGCAAACAATAATGACAAAAATAAACCACATCTTATCTGCACGAAATCAGCATTGTACGTTACAGAACAAAGCATTATTCAAAGGTATTAAATATTCATCATGTATTCCCAGAAACACTCTTAGGGACAAACTCCTTTTACGACCAAAGTTATGAACCATGTTAATGTCCAACTTTAATTATTTAGCTTTCAATATTTTCTCATTTTATGCACAAAGGTGGAAAAAGCAGGACAGTCACTTCAATACTGTGTTTTTATGTTATGATGTGTGTTGCTGAGGGTCCATCACATTTGGGGGGATGTTGTGCTTGTCTCCCTCTATCACGTTCAAAGACAGGATGCAACCGCCTGTTCAAACAATTTACAAAATCACATTAACACACTGATATGAAGTGTGCCCTAAAATATTGCTGGGTGTAAATATGAAAGTTTGGGGCGAGACTGACATAGTACAAACGGTTTTATGGCAGCCTCAACCTCCATGTCACATGACGTGCTAGTCAGTCTGTTTTGCCTCATAAAAAAAACATCAAATGTGATGTAACATCTGTTGTCTTCAATATTCCAGTGGTACTTCTGAGAGACAGAGTTAGTTGGATCCTCAGGTAGGAAAGGGACGGACTTGAAGAAGACGTTGAGGTGTTGGAAAAAGGACACAAACAACCTCAAGCTCCTAATAGAAAGAATCAGCAGGGCAAAATCACTACCTGAAGAGATGGAAAACATCTGGGGCCCTTTGAGGAAGAATGTGATTATAGAACCACACGAAAAAAGTGAGATCATTTGTGGTCAGGCACATGAGAATAAACATTATTATTATACTTAAAGGGTCTTAAAGAGGGAGGGAAGCAAAAACTGTGGACTACTTACCAGTGGCTACCCACAGCTCATAACAGGATGTGGTCTGAAAGTAAGACAGAAGGATGGACAGTGTTACTGTGAACAGTCAACAGTCGTACATTAAAAGTCACTTCACACATCCAGAACATTCTGCATGAAACCTCTGACGTGTGTTATCCACAGCGACATCAGGGATTGTTTTACAGCACATCAGCAAGCACTGTGGCAACGGGATTATGATTAAAACCTTCGATTTTGTTGTACTACTTGTTCAAGAATTCTTTTACAGTTGCTCACATTACCACATTGTTGTGCCAAATAATAATTAATACCGATACAAGCACGTATTGTGTGCAGGATACAGGACCTGGTAATTTGATGCCAAACTGTTAATTTACCTTAGGCTGCTAATTTACCTTGACTTATTGAGACTAACTTCACTGGCAGAAATATTAATATTAACATTAACATAAACTACTGCAAAAGGATCAACTTAGGCTAGTTTATGTTTCTATTACTAAATATAAATTCACACTGCGTTTTGCAGCGCTCTACCACAAGTGTGAGAAAGGAAGACAACTCAAAGAAGACGGGACAAAAATACTGTTACTAGAGTAAGTTGACATTTAAATTAATTACAAGAAAACTCTCTTATATTGCAAACACTAATGCCGCGTGTTTCGTTAAAGAAAGTTATGTTTAAATGGGAATATTTTATATAAATGTTTTCAACCTGAAATATTGTTTGTGTAGTAACAAGGCCAAATCAGAAGAAAACCAATTGGACTGACAAAGAGAATCTGAGAATTTTGAGACAGCCTCACACTACTGCTGTTGTAATCCATCAACTTTTGCATAGTACACAAAAAAACACGAAAAACTAAATAATGTCATTTTTAACATGCATGTTGGTGACTCAATGAACTGTCTGACTTAATGAATATAATTATAAAGATTATATATTAAAGATTGTACATTAGAGTCAAAAAAGCACTTCACCGATGTTGACAATTTTTTTCCAGTTGGTGATCATTTTGGTTTAAGAAACTTTTCTTTTTAGTCCCATCTTAAAATCCATTGTCTTTTCTCTTACATGTCATTTTACGTCACCTCAAAAGAAAAGTTTCTGCAGAAAATTGTTCCAACAGCTGTAACACAGCCCACAAAATGTAAACAGTTCAAACATGTCCCAATAGGGCAATAATGCTTCCTGTCACAACAGAAGATCAACAAAGGCCACAGCAGGCATCAGGACAAAATATGAACCCACAGACGTCTAACCGCGGTTCACATTAAGGTACGGAACCTTTCACAAACCAGTACGACTCAGGACTGAAGAGTCCGGGTTCGAAAACTCCCGCCTGTGCGCGCGCACACGAAGGAAAAACCCGCCGAATTTTAAGCTAATTGATCTGGTGGAACGAACATTATCCCCACGAGCCTGCAAGTTAGCTAGCTAATGCTCATCCATCACGCGGGGCCAAAGATTTTTAATTTCCTATCAATACACGCGACCATAGAACATTTACATACAACTGCTTTGGAAGTTATCACGACGTGAAACTTACTGAGCTTAGCCGCTAAAAGAGCCAGTGAGGCAGAAATCAAAACTCCATCACTATCATAAGGTATATTGCCCAATTACATTAACATTAGCAAACATGAGCTCAACCAAGACTGGCCCAAATTACATACATCACATGAGCCAGAATCAGCTGTCACGCTCGGCCTGGGTGTGGCCCGTAATCTTTTGCCGAATTCAGCAGTGAGACAGATGTACTGGATCTGCGCTAGATTCGGCCCACAAGTGATTGCTGTACGGGTGGTGTCATGACAGACCGACAAAACCGTCCAGTCACCCATTTTGTCGTCCAGTTCTCCTAAGCCTGTTCCTAACAATCATCGATATGCCCGAGTGTCCAAGTCTGAACAGGAGGAAATCAGAAACAAGCTGTTTAGTAGAAACGTGACAATGATGATTTAGATGAAATCTTTGCATGTCACCCAATACAAATATAATACAGACTCAGCAGGAGGGAGGCAGCTGCTGAAGGGGTTGATGTTCAAACAGCTGTTTTACTGACAGCTGTCTGAAAATGTCTGGGAGAGACTCAGGAGACCAGTTAATGGAGTTTTAGGAGAGAAATCCCATTCTTGTCTGATGCAAGATTCAACAGTCCACAGTCCTGGACGTTTGCTGCCACATTTCTGGTTTTATGATGTGCCAAATGTTTCCTATTGATGGACTCTAACTTCTTTGCAGAGTTGAAATGTCACATTTTAGAGTTCTTAGAGCAAATGACGAGACTGAAACTGGCCACAATTTCTCCCTCTGTAGTAGTATCCACCATTTTGTTTGTGTGACGCCAAAAGCGCTGCAATTTCAACACACATCTGCCTCAGTTTGGACGATAGACATGACATAGACATGACATGTTTTACATATTCATGTCTGATTATCATTTGCATCCTCCCATAAGAAGGAGCCTGGTGCAGGTTGTCATTTATCATAACTAGACTGTTTGGATGCACATGACAAAACTATAACTACAAACACATGCAGTTTGCAACTTTCAAAGGTAAATTTTGTCATATTTCTTATTTCTTTATGTGCCCTGATTATTTAAAGGTGTATGTCTCTGTGCAGAATATTGGAAGTTAAACTAAAAAAGTAGGAATGAGAGGGAAATGAGACCTGAAAAGTACATTTTTGTATTGTGACACTATGATTATTGATAGGCATCCAGCAGTACAGAGTTATGTCACCAAGTGCAATTTATAGCTAATTTTTGTGCATATTGGTTCACTTAGGAAAATTTTATTGAATGAGAATGTGAATCTGTGACTTTCCGTAGGGTCTATATGGACATTGTTACACGGAGTACATGTTCCAGCCTGCAGTTGTTCTTCATTTTCATAGTAAAATTTAGTTTACAGCTAAATGTATATTTGGAGCAGGTGTATTGTATCTGTGTGAAGATGCTCCTCACTGAAATATGTGAGATATTGTTAAAACCTTTATCTCTGTTATAGGCGTCACTGTAGAGAATGGAAGATTACAACATCAACAGCACTTCAAAGCACGGTTACAATTACAGCAACACCACTGACTATGACTATCAAGATGGATCATCTTCAAAATATTACATCCTAGATGTGCTGACATATGTTACCATTGCAGTTGGGTTTCTCTCAGTCCTAGTGGCCATTTATGCTGTGTTTTCTCTGGTGAGTATATTATGATTAAGTTTAGACTTCAAACCGTTCGTAAAAGAACTTCTTTCTACATTAATGTGAAGCTGCTAAAGTCAAGCTGAGATGTTGCACTTCTAGCTAGAACATATTTAGTTTCAAACTGAATATTGCAATATTATTCTTTTTATTGGACAGTTTTTCCATCCATATTCTGCTGCATATCCAGAGTCAGGTTAACAGTGGCTCCTAAACACCTGTATTCAGTTTTCCTGGTCATGTCAGAGGATGAATTTCTCTTGGAACATGACAAACATGATTTAATCTTGTAAACGTGTTTCGTGCTTTTGTCTAAATTTGCATATGCAGTGAGATGAGCTGTGCATCTTCCATTGAAGAACAACATGCGGATGATTCTGATAAATGCAGACAGAATGGGTCATATCTGAAAAACAGGTGGCTTTTATTGGGGCTGTTATTAACCAGTGTCGGAGCTGACATTTCTAAAGACGCCAGTGAAAATAGGATTAAAAATGCATAACTTCAGAACTTGTCTAATCACCTTTTTACATTTTCACTAACATTTTCCTGCAGGTGCGAAAAGACCACGGTGCTCCGATCTACGTCATCAACCTTCTCATCGCTGACCTCATCCAGCTCTGCTCCTTGACTGTTTTAATGATACGAACTACATATAAAATCTTTGAAACCTTTTATTATTTGTACTACTTTAGTCAGCTGGCTAGTGTTGGCTTCATGGCGTGTGTCTCCCTGGAAAGGTAAGAGTTCATTTATCCAGTGTGCGAGTAGCTGAATCGTTGTCTGATTCTGATGCTCCTCAACATGTGTGTCTTGTATTACAGGTACTTGGTCATCGCCTGGCCAGTGTGGTACCACTTCAGACCAACAGTCAAGTTCTCTGTGATGGTCTGTGTTGTGGTCTGGGTCCTTCCTCTTGTTTATATCCTCCCTGATTATTTCTCTGTTGGTTTCCAAGTTACAGAAACCATATTCGGCGTCTTCCTCCTCCTTCCGTTTCCCCTGTTCATATTCTCCCTGTGTGGGACCCTCAAAGCTCTGTCTGCAGCCAGCCGTGTTCCACCAGATGAAAAACGACGAATTGTGGCAATGTTGGTTCTGGTGCTGCTCATTTACACACTGCTGTTCTTGCCCAGCATCATTTGGTCCCTGGCAGAAGAAAGTAGATATAACAGTGACTTTAGTGACATGTCTTTCATCATAGTTCTCTTCAGTCCTCTCGCAGACTCTTTTCTGTACGTTTTGCTCAGGAAAGGAGCTGTAGACAAGGTTTTGACCTCTGTGTGTTGTTGTAGAATGGAAAGTAATGATGTCAATCCTACAACCACAGTAGAAAATTAGATATTATTTAGTAACAAAGATCTGTTCTACAGTCAGTTCCACTGTTAATAATGAAAGTAATATCTACAACATATGCTGAGCAAAAACTGTGTGTTTAATACTCAATAAACTAATAAATTCTGATGTTTTACATTGGGTTAACCAACAGGGAATTTTGATCCTTTATTTATGTTAATATGTAACTGAATGTGTTTAAGCACAATTGCCATAATTCATATTGTTTATAATAATTTTTTTCTTGGATGACTAATTTTACTTTTGTACTTTATGTGAAATGTTAATAATCTCTGCTAGATATTATTACTTGAGTGAAACATTTAAAGTTCTGCTTGTAGTGGAGAATTTTTTTGTTGATCGTTTTTCTAGTTTTTTCTTCTTCTATTGAGAACAGGAGCCTTATTTGCACTTGATCTATTTTCATTTCAAATTCTAGATGAAGATAAGTAAACAATAAACACAAAAATAAACCACATCTTATCAGCACGAAATCAGCATTGTATGTTGTATGTTACAGAACAAAGCATTATTCAAAGTTGTTTAAATATTTTAAATATTCATTATGTTTTCCCAGAAACACTCTTTGGGACAAACTCCTTTTACAACCAAAGTTATCTAACATTTTGTTTAGCTTTTAACTTTTTTCTTATTTTCTTTGATATACATATATATTTTTTTCTTTTTATTTATATGTAGTTTTACAATCCGTTTACAAATATGTATTTTGTCTAACTTTGAATAAAGTGGACAGCACTATAAAGAAGGCAGGGTTTGCAGTTTTCTTCCCGTCACTGTGACATAAGGGCTGTTCATATGCAGCCGACATCCTCAAGTCACTCGATGCAGCACACTGAGGTGGTGGTAGAGCAGTTAAATATTATTTGTTTGAATCTGTATTATTATCAGCACGAGCACTAATAGTAATAGTTGTACAAAGTTAATTTATGCAACTGCTTACATGCAATTTTGAGGTATTTGTGTGCTGCTTATTTCAGTTTTATTCACCTACATTTCTGCAGAAATTGCAGATTTTTAAATTTGACTTTATGGATATAAGGTTTCAAAACAAGACAAATAACTTATGTAACAATAAAGACTGACCTGCTTCACATTATACGCTATAAACAATTATTGCAGCATAATCATAGTCCAAATCCAATGACGTAGTGGAAATGTGTATGTTTATTTTTGAGTTTTGCACAGTGATTACTACTTTGATGCATCAAGAATCTACTTTCATAGTGTTAAAAAGTGACAGGTTTGGACTTTTTCTCACATTGTTTTATTGGTCAATTTAATTAAGTATCCGAGTATCAGGAGTAGGTTTTTAGAGGACCCAGAAAGGAGCAAGTACAAGTGAGTGGAAGGAAGTGATTTGTTGTAATGATAAATGGATGAGATGACACAGGAGGCTTCAGCCGGTAGGGACACCCGGAGCAGCTCACAGTAAGGGAGTCCGGGCAGAGTCTCAGGGGAAGGGAGACAGGTGAGTGAGGGGGAAACTGCTGAGTGAAACCTCGTGAATGAGACAGGTCTTACTGGGAATGAGATAGGTCTTACGGGGATGTGGAGAGCTGGCAGGATGTCGGAAGGGTTCGGTTCTACGGAAGTGGAGAGACCTGGAGAAACTAAGGGCGGCTGACAACGTCAGGAGAAGAGCAGGCACAAAGTAACAACTGAGAGGAATGAAAGTAACAAAACACGACAAGTCAGGAGCTAAATGTTTGCAGAGTTCATATATCCAGACAAAAGAAATCCAAAGTTTGGCCAGGAGATCCAAACTCAGGGAAGTGGGAAGGCAGGGCTTATGTAGGAGTGGCACAGGTGAAACGAATCGGGTCTAATGAGCAGGGTAGAGAGAGACAGAGGACCGTTACCAGGGCAACACAGATCGATGGCAAGACCGTGACACCGAGTAGTTATTGGTCACCATTCAATGCTACAGTAGTAACATTTCCAAACCAGGCTGAAATTGTTCATGTAGATTATAGTTTGAAAGATGATTGTGGACCTGAGCAGCAACAGTTTTTTCCAGACTTTTTGAGAGAAATGGCATATTGGTAGTTGGCCTGCAGAAGTGAAAGTTGAAGGGTCTGAAGCAGGTTTTTGGAGAATGGGAGTAATAATTCCAGTCTTCAAGGAGGAGGGGACATTACCTGAAGTAAGGCAGGTGTGTGTAACGTTGGTGACAGATGTAGATAAAGACGGGAGGCAAGTTTTAATCGGGGATGTGGGCTGTGGATCACGTGAACATGAGGAGGGTTTAGATTTACGGACGATGATGGAGATGTCATTAGTGGTTGGAAGTTGAAAGCTAGAGAGATGAGAACAGGGAGGGACAACTGTGAATATAGATGACAGTTATGAGTATTATGTTGAAATAACAGCTCTTAAAGAATATTGTCAATTTTGGAAGTGAAGATGGACTAAAACTATTACAAAGAGCAGGGGAATACATGTGTCATGGCAGAGAGTCCGGGGCTTGAGCTCGCTGTTGATAGTGGAAGAAAGGGCTCGAGATGTTTCTAAGATTGTGTTTTGTGTGCGAGAGAAACATTTCCTCGTGAATAGTTCAAGTGTTTTCAGTCTCCCCCCATCTTTACATCCCATCATCATCTCAACAATCGACAGTCATGTTACTGACCTGAGGCCGTTTAACCTGATTAGTGGGTATAGCTCTCCCACGATGGTCCTACGGCCCTAATCTTTATCGATGCATTCGCAGTAATGTTGCTGTAATCTTTATTATTTTTCTTCCGTATGTATTTGGTGCGTAACTAGTTCAGGATACTTTCAGCAAAAACAGAGTTAAAACTTTAAGATGTTTGGGTTATTAAGTAAAAGTGTTGTTCCATTCAGATTCTGATATCTTTCATAATTTTCTAGCACTTTTTTCTCATTCAAATGCATTGAGAAAGCCTTCAGCTCCTCCTCATCATTGTCCCTTTTCAGCTTCAACTAGTCAGTCAAACTTCAGCCTAGAGAAACCATTTGAGCTATCAGCAAGTTACAAGACCTTCAGCTGCTCTCTTCCATTCGGTTTTCAATATTTGTTATGGTTTTTGAACAATTGCAGTTTTAGTTTTAGGCAATTTTTGGGGATTTTTCATCTTCTAAATTAGTTTGTATTGCTGCTGTTGTGCTGACACTCAGACAGGATGTGTTGCTGCCATCAAATTCAGAATGAGCTAATATTATGCATGAAATGGTCAAATTTTTTTGACCATCAAGTTTTAACATCTGATGTTCACCTTCTATTATGAATAAAATACATTTATATTTAATTCATCTTTCAAGCTTTCTAGGAGTTGGGGTCATAATGTGAAATACATTCTTTTATCGCTTTGGAGAGTGCAACATCTCTCCTGGTAAATAGAAACAGTGTGAGAAACCAACTAACTGAGATCCAAATGCTGAAGTCACAACGAGACCAGGAATGAGGGCAAACAATTTATTTGAAAAGTACAAAACCAAAAACAAATGCACAAAAGAAGGCGCTCGCTGAAAGAAACTAGGAAAAAACAAAATCGCTCACTAAGGTTAGGAGGAGAAGAAAAATCAACAGTCAAACAAAAACAAGAGAACAAAAACTCACTAAACGCAACAGGACAAGTTAAACTAACACCAAACATTTCTAACAATATACTCACAAACAAGATTTCACTAACTAGATGTTTTTACAAAACTAACAAAACAAAACACAAATACCCGAGGCCACAAACGAACTTCTGCGACAAACGAAGGCTGGTGGTCAGGGAATGGACAAAACAGGAGACATGGTAGGTAAACAGGAAGACACACCAGCAACAAAGAAGACAAACGAGGGTCTTTTTGAAGTGAGTAGATGATGATTCAGTTCAGGTGTGATGGCTGAAGTCAAACAGAGGAGAGGGAAACAGGAAGGGCTGGGGAGACGGAATGAACCGGAGGAGAACCTCAGCAGGCCAGGAGGGGAACTGCAGGGACTCACAGAGCACAAGGATGAAACAACAAGAGACAGACAAGAAAACAAAAACCATACAAAAATAAAACACCCAACTTCTGACAAACGGCAGAATCATGGGGAATTCTTATGCTGAGTATTTGCTGTAGTTATGGTGCATGGGCGCAGCATCCATGAACCACAGGGTCAGTGGTCTGACTCTGTCCCTGGGCACGACAGTGAACCGCCAAGTTGTCCCTGGTGTCTGCTGCTCAGTTGTCAGTCACTCGGCTAAATCACATTGTACCTTGTGTTTTTAACGCAGGCTTCTCCCTGTACCAACATATGTCACTGAAGAATGGAAAATTTCAACAACACCACTGTTTCACTGGACACCAACATACTTATTCCAATATGTATAATGTACTGTCGTCAGCCTCGGTCCTCCTCTGATAGTTCTGTCCATCTGTGCTCTGCTTTTTCTGGCAAGTACATAATGACTTACCTGTTTGTGTGTGTGTCTCTGTGAAGGCCCAGGGTGAGCACAGGAAGTACAGCAAAGTGCGAAAGTATTGGAACACAATAAACCAATAATAATTAATTATCTCAAATTTCTACCAGAAATGGGGTAAATTTAGCCAGAACCAGGTGTTGAAAGGTATCCAACAGAGATTTTTGTGTGTGTGTGAGACATGATCATTTTCGCTGTGAATGGAATCCAAAGAGAGACGGGAGGTACGAAAAAGTTAGCAGGCAAGCAAAAAAGAGTTGTATGTATTTTTAGATTAACATATTACAGTTATCTACCATTATCTAAAGTTGACGCCCTTTTGCTGAACTCACCATCTGTTGACTTGGAATTCTAACCCAGGTGTTTACTTCTTCATGTGCCTAGTTCACTTTTCTATCCCTTTGGATAAACTGCTGTGGGCTAATCAGCTGTCAGGGCTGTCTCTTTTTAAGTTCCAAACTTTGGTGAAAACAGACTTTTTTAAATGTCATGTCATTTGTAAACCTGAAATGACAAATGTGCAGGCAGTAGGTTTTCAGACCCTTTACTTTGTTGAAGCACTCTGGCAGTAATTACAGCCTTTTTGGATTTGACACCACAAGCTCTGCACACCTGGGTTGCCATTCTTTTTTGCAAATTCTGATAAGCTCAGTCGGGACCGTAGGTTTACGTTGAACAGGGTTCAAGTCCGGGCTCGGCTGGCCCACTCCAGGACACTCACTGAGCAGTCCCTAAGCCACTCTCGTGTTGTCTTAGCTGTGTGCTTAGGACAGTTGTCATATTACAAGGTGAACCTTCAGCCCAGTCTGAGGTCCATGATTTCAAAAATTTCCATTTTTAGTCTATTTTTAAAGAGCTCAGGCTCCGAGAAGTGGGCGACATTCTTTGCATGATAGAGTTCTTGTTCACTGACAAAGGTTTTAACAGGTAAGGCTGTGGTAACAGTATCATGGAGCAGGTTGCTTTTAATGCAGTGCTGCCTCAAAGCCTGACGATCACGGGCATTTTTTGATATCACGTACTGTGGATGATGACGTTTCATGACACAAAGTATTTTCAATGTCATGCTGAGAAATCTGCTGTCTTCTTCAGCTGTTGCCCATTCAGTCATCCACAGTGGTGAATCTCACCTCATCCTTATTTCTGAATGACTCACATTCACTTGGACGCTCTGTTCACATCCAAACCCAACACTGACCTGTTTCCTGTGCCACCTTCTCCTGCAGCTGAGAACTGATCACGCTGCTCCAATCATCAACCTTTTCCTGTCCGACCTCATCCAGATCTGCTGCACAGCTGTTGAGCTGACAATGAGTCCTGTGACCACATATTTCATTAATATCTACTTTGTCAGTCTGATGGCCAACATTGGATTTATGCTGTGCATTGCTGTGGAAAGGTAAGTATCTGTCTCTCCAGCATATTTTTTACTTGTGTCACAGTAACAGAGGCAACACGTTTATAGAATACGTCTACAGTTAAAACTCATAATCTATCTGTGTGTTTCTTACAGGTATGTGGTCACTGCCTGGCCACTGTGGTACCGCTTCAAACGGAATATCAGAGTGTTTGTGCTGGTTTGTGTCCTGGTCTGGCTGGTTCCTGTTGCCCCAGTGATCAGTATGGAATTCAGGCCTTTTGAGACAAATACGGTCTTCGCCATCTTCTTCCTCCTCCCTTTCCCCGTGCTAATCTTCTCTGTGGTTGGGACCCTCAAATCACTGTCTAACGCCATCTCTGTCTCTTCTGAGGAAAAACGCCGAATTGTAGGAACTTTATTCGTGGTGCTGTTCAATTACACAGTTTTATTTCTGTCCTTCATCGTTTCCTTGATCTTAATTTATACACATACATGCGATGTTGTCTTCCTATGGGCCTCTGAAATTTTCATCAGGGTCAATCCTCTTGCTGACTTGATTCTGCATGTTTTTCATTGGCAAAGGTGCCACAGGAAAACTGCTGGCCTTCCTGTGTCGTTGTAGAAAAGATGCAAAAGAACAAAGATTAAGTGTGATTATCATGGTGTGACAGCAGGTAGATAATGATGCCCCATCACCAGAACACAAGAAGAGGGACAGAAAAATGGAGCAACAAATGGGGCTAAACATAAAAGTAAGAGGGCAAGAAGGACATCACCCTCAAGGACAGAGGCAGATGGTGAGAGGAAGCGTTTTCTTTCAACTTACTTTGTGAAACAAATTGGGTGATGAACATTGAACTGCACATGTTCTGTCTCTAACACTTGAAATGAGGGAGTTGGCTTCATGGTGCATCCATCAGGTCACTTTCAGAGCACTAGCTTTTCCCCACCAGAATTAATCTTTATACAGTTATAACAATTTTATATTTTTATGCACATCTTGTTTCCTATCTTATAATTTTAGACATATTACGTTGTTTGATTTTATTATAAATATTTTACAATATCTATGTTTTTATATGGAAACAATTATCTACTTGAACGAATGCTTGTTATTTATCAGGACTTTTTAATTCACAACTGTGTCTCTGAAAATGTGGAAAACTCACTATTCCTAAGTTTCGATGTAAATGTTAGATCATGTGCACTTTATAATCCATAACCAGCACTTACACAGTCCATCACACAGATCTGGTTTATTCTTACTATTAGTGATTTTACAATGGGTGATTTACAGATGTGTCAATATTGGTGCAGCATCTTGTCATATGTGACTTGTTAAATTGTTCGTTACTTCTATGACATCAGGCTAAAGATGGTTTCATGTGCAAAAGCTAGATGATAACGCGGGGCCACGGGCAGCTTTTTAAGGCTACCATGTTTTTTGAAATCTGTGTGTAATTACTGTGCCTTAAAAGTAACAAAATTATTTAGGGACATTATTGATTATTGTTTCATATCACAAGATAACTTTGGATGTGTGATTGTTTTGAAAAGAAATCCAAAGCTTTTGGTCTTTGGTGTGTGTGTGTGTGTGGGGGGGGGGGGTGAACTGGTAGGAGCAGAGAGTGAAAATGGCTGCACCCAGGTAGCAACATGTGGGTAAAGAGAAAGAGAGACTCAGGATGGCAGTTATTAGAAAACATAATAAATAATAAAATAACTGAGTCTGACGTACATACAAATGGCTTCTATCCATAACCACTGAATAATATCCATCACAAAGTCAGTCCACCATCCACATGTCAAATTCAAATCCAAAACCCAGAAATCCAGTTTAGAATACTGAAGTTCGATAACAAAAAGCGCCGGCAGGGAGCAGCGAATGGAAGCTGGGTGACAGGCAGAAGAGAAGCAGGAGATCTGAAGTCCAAAGAATATCAGCGGCAGAAAATGCTCTGGCAAATAATATTAGACTGATGAGCAGAGAGTTTGTACGGAGACGAGAGGGAAATCTTACAGGAATGTGGAAACCAGAAGGACCAACTGACACAACAACACTTAGGAAGTCGGCCCACAGGAAGGAAGAAGTGAAAGGACACAAACTAAGTGTGAGACACGGCCTGATGGAAATGCTGCTTTCAGCAAACCGTTTACAGCGCAGGTTAATAGGCCACAGGGACTACGGGGTCTCGGCTTCGAACTCACTTCCTGTTTTAGACACATCGTGAGCGGTAAAGTCATCACAGCGTGTGAAGAATCACACACATCTTAGAAACATCTTCAGGCGTGTTTAAATACTGTATTCAAGACCTGTGAAGAGAACAGCTGGTCCATTGTCATTAGAAATTACAGATCAAGATAAGAAAACAACGATGACAGACATCTTATCAGCAGGAAATCAGCACTGTGTGCCACGGAAAAACATAATGCAAATATCCATTGTGCTTCTGCAGTAATGCTCCCATTATCACACTCCTTGCATAATTAAAGTTATGAAACAATTTTAAGTCCAACTGTAATTAATTAGCTTTCATTACTTTCTCTGTCTTCACAAAGGTTTCACTTTTTTTTACATTTTTGTGTTTCCTGCTCTCTTTGAATAAAGTCGATAAAGAAGGCGGGGCTTGCAGTTTTCTCCCTGTCCCAGTGACACAGGGGCCGTTCACATCCACAAGCCTCTGGTTTATGAAACGCATTGACAAATCGGTAGAGCGGCACATAAATAGTAAGCAATTTTTTCAAAATCTGCATTATTATCAGCAGTGGTAGTAATAGACGTTGGTTTACCTAAGTACTTTCATGCAGTGTTTCTCCACTACAATTGAAAAGACATTTTTGTTGAATGTGCACGGAAACAGTGCGTGCAGACATCCGGGTACTTCATGATGACGAACATGCCTTTGGTATTTTAAAGCTCGCACTGGGAGGAATGGAGCCTTTTTACCCTGCCAACAGTGGGAGTAACTCCAGCTTCCACTGCTCTCAGTGGGGAAACACCAGCGCGTTTGTGATCATCACCTCGGAAATTCTCCAAACAATTCCCAAAACGACTGCGACTGCGTGGATTGTGATCCGTTTAGGATTTCCGCTGAGCTTCCCAGCTATATACTCTCTTTATTCACTGGTACGTATAAGTTTATAAAACTTTGCGTAGAAGTTTGCAACATGATAATGACATAAATGTCTGCGTGCAGTCACGTTGAAACAACCTTTTTGTCACTGTAGGTGCAAGACAACAATGTTACTCCGGTCTTTGTCATCAACCTCCTGATCTCTGACCTTATCCTCATCTGTTGTTTGGCCCTCTGGGTGACGGAACCCACAAATGAGATGTTCCCCACTTTTCAACATTGTTCTTCTACTTGGGGGTTCTGGTCAGCGTCGGCTTCATGATGTGTATTGCCCTGGAAAGGTCGGTAGTGTGGTTGTGCTTCTATAAAACGTGATGGTGAAAGCCAGAATTGAGTGACTCCTGATTCACTAGTGCTCCGTTTGTTCCTTACCACAGGTTTCTGGTCATTGGCTGTCAACTGTGGTACCACCTCAACCGAAACATCAAGTTTTCTGTATTTGTGTCGACTGGCATCTGGGTCTTGGGTTTCATTGATTTTTTTTATTTTAATAGTGATGGGTCACTTCGACTTCGTGCTCATTTTCCACTTCATCTTTCTCCTCCTTCCCTTCCCTGTGCTCATCTTCTGTCTGGTTGGGTCCCTCAAATCTCTGTCATCAGTCATTTCTGTTACTCCTAAAGAATCATAGGAACTTTAGTGCTGGTGCTGCTAATTTACACCCTGCTGTTCATGCCCTGGATCATTCAGCTCCTGATGGGCACATTTCATGTTTATGATCACTCTGCTTTATACTTATCCTTCCTTCAGTTCAGCCCTCTGACAGAAGATGAGTTCTGGGTCTTCAAGGAGGAGAAAGATGCTGTGGAAAATGAGCTGCTGGCCTGACCCATGGGCTATTGCAATAAAAATCAGGACAGGAAGAGCAGAGCCAGAAAACCACCACTACAAACACCGAAGAAGTAAATTCTGTGGAGCTGGAGCAGGGGAATGATTGAAAAGAGGGTTGGACCTTCGATTGGATGATCTTCCTGGAGTAGCAGAAGCCTAAACAAGTATAGTTTTTAACATTTGTAATAACAATGTTATCTTATCATTTTGTTGTATGTAATTTTTATCATAATATTTCTAATGGGTCAGATGACGTTTACACCATTTAGGGACTGCATTTTCTGTAATAACAATACTTTTGGCTTCACTGTGTTGTGTTTTATTTCACTGTACCTGATTCTGTTACTAAGGAAAATGTCACTGTTTTGCCAAACTCTTCTTATTGTCTTGCTAATAAATTCATAACTCAAATGCACAAACTCTTACATATGACGTAAGCGTGCAAACACTCTCATTTGACAGCACTGCACTCCGAGTTCAGATCCCAACCCGTGAACCAGCTGGACCCTTGGCTCCACAGGTGCCACCTGTTCCTACCAGGGGGGTGGCTTGAATGCAGAGGACGAAGCTTGTTCTTCAATAATAATCAAATAGTATGTAAATAACCGAAATAGCATTCACGCCAGCACTGTCCCACATTAGCCTCTGGGCTGTAAACGCGTGGCAGGCTGACACTAATATGCAATATTCTAACCGATGTAATCAACATTGTAAAAATACAACTAAACTCCAAGATTACTGCTATGCCACTGCAGACTCACAGGAACTCACCGTAACAACCGCAGCACGGCAAGCTTAACCGCGGCATAATCACACAGAAAGTGACTTCCTGAGTAAGAAGTTGCTTCTAAGCCAGCTCGATTGTGCCATGAATTACTGGGACTTTAGACTCTGTTCACACCCAGTTCTAACCAGCCAGTCATGTATTGTCCTTTACATTATTTTCTCTGTCTTCATAAATACCAAAGTTCTCTTTGAATAAAGTTGACAACACAACAAAGAAGGTTGGGTTTGCAGTTGTCTCCGGTTCACGGCTCTTCATCAGCCGTCATTGTTTTCACCTGTTCCCCAGCCACATTACCTCAGCTCTCCCCTCAGTTCCCTGTCAGATTCTTGTCGCTCTTCACCTGAGGACCTGCTGTCTTCTGACCTTTGCCTTCTCTTTGCAATAAAGCCCCCCCATTCCACATAGCAAGTAAGTTCTATTTTATTTATTTATTATTATTGCTTTTAATCTGCAGTGATTGCTGAAGTTGTACAAAGATAGTTTACCTTACCATACTTTCATGCAGTTTTGAGGTAGCTTTTCACTGAATTTGTGTTAAGAAATCAGTAGTAAGAATTTTTTGCTACAGTAGTAAATTATAGTACCAGCACTATAGGGTTTATTTGTTGTTTGTGTTTTAGCTCAAAATTTCCATTTGCATTTAGCAGACGCTTTTATCCAAAGCGACTTACAGAGTAATTTGTCATCACCCTGCTGTGTATGTAGCAACTAGGGGTTCATTGTCTTGCCCAAGGACACTTCGACATGTAGCAAGCAGGGACTGGGCTCCATGGACGACTCGCCTTACCAACTGAGCTACAGCCGCCCTAATAAAAATGTTGAAGCTCCAGCCTAAGGTAGTTCGCTAAAAGCGCATACGAGCAGATTGTCCTCAACACCCGACCCATTCTGCCTCTTTATCCCTTGTGAAACTACAGGTGTGTCGTTGTGTATTGCTCGATAAGCATGTTTATATTGTAAATATGTGTTTTAAGATTTTGTTTTGCTAAGTTACATGTTTTCAATGAAGCTGTAACTTGTTGAAAGTTAACACTTTATTATCTGTCTGTCTCCGCTTGGAACCAGCCATTAAAGACAATCTGGTTGTCTGTGCGCCAACTTACGTCGTGCGGTGTACGAGGCACGAGTGACCTCACCTCCGCCTGGGTGGCTTTCGGATCAGGTTAGCCTGCTAGCGCCCAAGATAGCCGCTAGTTGGCTGCACCAGCTAGGCTAGGCTAGCGTAGCTCAAGCTCCAGCACCCACAGTGGCTGCCGCGCAACCCGCCACGGTGTCCCCGGAGCTTCATTGGCACTTCACTGGTAACAGTCCAGTGTAAGATACACTGTAGGTAGGTTTTTATTTTATATGAATTTATTTTGATACTTTAAAGAGGGTAGGACAATTTTTGTTTATTTCTTTTTTATCTTACTCACAGCCACATTATCCACTATATGATCACAATGTCAACGGATGTGAACTATGTTTGGGTAATCTTCAAGAAGCGCAGAGGATTTCCTGAGACAGAACACATCAGAGCAGACTGACCCACGGCACATGACGCATTCTGCCTCTTTGTGAAACTACCGGTTGCAGAATAAACCTGCTGTGACCACGAACCGGAGCATCTCCGAGTGGTCATTCGAATAAAAAGACAGACAGAAGACATGACACCAAAGGTCACGCTTGGATCTCATCAAACACTTCTTTAATAGCACGTTGCTTCGACGTTTTTCTCCTTGACTCAATTTTTTGCTGCCTTGTACCTCACTTTCAACTCTGTGTTCGTTTCTCTCTCTGGTATAGCGAGACAAATGTTTCGTCAGATCTCTGGGTTCTGTGGTTTGGGTTAGTAAATCTTATGTGTGTTTCTAAGGAATAGCAATTATGTTCCTGGGTCTACATCACTCCATTCTAATGGAGTGATGTTGATAAATTAACACAAGACACCTCTTCAGTTTAGAGTCAAATTTACCCACTAACTTAAAATCAGGACAAATGAGATGATCATGAGGATTTGTATTGAATGCAACGTTTATTTGAGCACTGTTCTTGAATCAGAAATGTACAAAATAACACAACAGTGTGTACGTGACTTTAATGCACACAAGTGCCGTTTCATCACATTGTGATAGAATATACAATATGCAATGTTGCACACAGAAAAACAAAATAAATAGATGGAAATGAACAATCTGCGTATTGGCATCTACACAGCACATGAGGGACGTGCAAATGAATTTTGAACATTTCGACATGCAGGTGGGGGGTTGCAAATATGTGAAATAAAACATTTTCATTTTATATGTTTAGTAAACTTCCTCTTTCTATTTCCGGGTGAAGGGGTTGGGGGTTGGGAAAAAATTGAAAGAAGTGGATAATGACGACATTGTCAGCATAATCACTTCATTGCAATGTTCTAAACCAAACAACCCCCCCCCACACACACACACACACACACACACTGGGTTGTTGTATTTAGTTGAGTTTTATTTATTTCCGTAAAAAGGATAATGTTATGTACCCACTAGTTTGTTTTTTTTTTGAGGCCATAAAGTCAAACTTCTTTTAAGAAGTTTCATATTACAACAATTATGTAAAATGTTAAAAGAATAAAAGGCACATTAGCGTGAACTGAAAAGAAGTTACATGTTCCCAAAAAGCACTTGTGCTTTTCAGAAAACAGTGTTCAGCTCTAAATGTAAAGATCTGTGTCACTTCCTGAGGACTCACTAGATCTTAGAACTTTTTACCAACGTTCACATATTCAGATTTGCAACAGATGTTATCTGGAAACTGGTTCATTTCATCATTGGCTGTTATAGATAAAAACACTTTTTCATTTCAACCTTCTATTACTCAATCTTCAGTTAAATATGACATTCATTTCCTTCTTTCCTTCATAGAAACAGCCTTTATGTGGAAGCAGTTTTCACATTACTGCAAACAAAGTAGAAGCTCTGCTCCTCCAGCTCCCAAAGGTAAGATTTGTTTTGCATTACTGGTTTTATTATATGCATAATCTAATACACTCAAAAAATGTATTGTATTGACCCATAACATGAGAAAGGCGAATATAAATATGCAACTTGAATAATAGCAGCTTGGGATTGTGGGTGAACTACTAAACTACCACAGTCCGACCTGTTACATTTAGTTTTAGTTTGTCTACAAACTTTTAAATAAAATAAGATATAAGAAAAATAACTGAGAAATAACGATACAGATTGATAACGTCACAATCATAAAACAAAAGTCTGACAACTGATCCATCTGAGCCTCGAGGTGATGAGTAACTCACTTCATTTACTCACATACTGTCAGGAGCAATTTGAGCTACTTGTACTTTAGTGGATAATTTCCATTTCTGGTCACTTTGACATTTACACTATTAAGCCTGTGATGTTTCTTGAAGTTCAGGGGACAGCATGTAACAAAGGTCCTTGGCTGGAACCAAACTTGAGACACTGCAGTTACATCGAATGTCTCTGTCGCTGCTGTACGTTAGTGCTGGAATACAAGTAAATGTCAAGTAAATTCTAATAGATTTTCATGATAAACCAACACTGTCCTGGTAAAATACTGGTTTACTGTTTCCATCTTTCCAGGTTTCACTCTGAAGAATGAACAATTTATCCAGTGACAACACAACATGGTCCAATTACAGCAACAGAACTGAAGCAAATACTAATAAGAATGGACCACCTATGGGCTTGTACATCTTGATGTGGACGATCGTTTCCATCAGCCTTCCTGTGACCCTGGTGGCCATCTACGCTGTTTTTTTTTTGGTGTGTACATCAGGCCTTAGCTGATCTTTCTGTTAACGAGACCAACAGGGACGTTAAACCACAGAGTTACAATATTTACCAGAGTCTAAGTCAATCCTATGAACGAAGCCACTTCCCTGTTTCTCTGGTATCTGTCGTGGTGTTTGGTTGATATTAGCAATGGATGATACCAGCGTTTTTCCTTTGGATATGGTACCATTAGTTCATGGTAGTATCGTCTTTCCTGAAAATCACGATTGCACAGTGTTTATTATAAACTTTATTGCCAGGACAATATGAAAACATTTCTTAAATTGAAATATCGGCATAGTGCTCAAGAACCTGCGTTTCCGCTGCACCACTTCATTGCAGTCGAAGCACATGACATTACGTTTAGGTGAAAAATTGATTCTCACTGCGCCCCTCTCTCTCTCCGCCGCCGTGATGCCGTGGTGCTGCTGACTCCGAGGATTGAGGCAGTGCCTGAATGTGGCTGCGTCTGACACCTGACAGGCTGCCCAAATCATGTGACGCGGAAGCCCGGGCTGGTTTTCACCCTTTAATGTAATGCCTAAAACTCTCAGAAGTATCGACCGGTGGGTATAGGTGTTGATAGCAGAGAATTGATAGGTCCACCCCTACTTAAAGTTATTCAGCTATTGCTGTTTACATTTACGTACCTGCTTCCTTGTCAACCTGTTGCCTCAGACAAAATAATGTTTTTGTTGTAGTTATCTTTAATTTTTATGTGTCTTAGCCATTTGTCAGTTCCTTGAGTAGAAGTGTCTCGTCAGCTCTGTGGGCTGTTACTTTAGTTAAAAATCATTTCTCCCCTTGCCTGTGCGTTTGAGTTCACACCTGTTTTTAAAATGTGATTTGATATTTTCCTCTGGCTCTGGCTCCTGATGTCTGGGATGTGGCCAAAATGGGCTGCAGGAAGCCAACAATGTTGAATGCCAGTTAATAAAAATACAAAGACTGAATAAAAATCTCAGGGCTCAATTTAGAATAATTTGGAGCGTCTTTCCCAATTCAGAACAATGTTTGGCTTTGAAGTTCAGGTTTTCAAAATTAAGAAAAGATAAAAAAAAGGTTGCCCGCTAAGAGTAACTGAAAAAGGACCAACGAGAGAATTAACAATAACAGCAAACCACATACATTCAGTACAACAGAAGTACTTCTTGGAGATGTCGGTTAAGCTTTCTTAACCGAGGCACGTTCTTCTTCAATCACAACTCCCAACTCTGAACTGAACTGTGAACTGAGATCTTAATAAAGTTAAGTATCATGGCCGTTGGCCAAGAAGGAAGAGGCGGAGAGTTGAATTTACAGCGAGTGGACTAGTCCCTCCTCCTTGATCAGATTCATCCTTTGTTTAATTTCATCCTACACACCGACTGGATATTCTTCCTTTCATCAGGCCCAAATTCCATCACATAATAACAAAAGTAACATATTACAACTGTTCTACTATCCAAATTGACATGGAGGATAAAATGCTTAAATAGAATGCTGATATTTGTAGTAATTCACATTAACATGTATACGTGGGTTCTGAGATGAACAGATGCAATCCGAAGAATATCACACGTCAAATTGGCTTTGTGTAATATCTGGTAACACGACGTATGAAACACAGCATTTAGGACAGTAACATGAACATTAACAATTTAACAAAGCACTAAGTTAATATAAATGTACCACGATCACATGTCTGTGTATGTATGATGTACAGAATTAGCAGAAGAAAATGACATCGTTAGATTAACTTTCAGACAACATTGATCTCTGAATGATGGTTTAAGGTTGACATATAAATTCCAGCAAAGGACGGCAGTGTTTCACCAACTTTTTATAACTCAGCGGCTCTTTATCGTATCGTAGACAACGTTGCATCAACTTTTACCACATTGTCTGCTGAGCACAGTGATGTGAATCTTTTGAAGGCGGATAGTTTCCTTGTACCTGTTTTGGAGTTTGACTCCAAATGCAAATGCAAACTACATTCCAACTTTTACAGCTGTCCTGTT
Source organism: Channa striata (assembly GCA_033026295.1). Taxonomy (NCBI): domain Eukaryota; kingdom Metazoa; phylum Chordata; class Actinopteri; order Anabantiformes; family Channidae; genus Channa; species Channa striata. The sequence goes on along the minus strand of CM065184.1, from coordinate 19,995,663 downwards.
TCCTCTTTCTTCGGAGTGGCTGTACCAGTCTTGATAAAATCGATTATCGTGTGTCAGTTAGAGGGACAGTTCTGAGTATTGCTCCATGATAAGCAGCACTGATTGCGTGGGTGCTAGGCAGCAATGTTGATTCACTGCTACTGATGTGGATCCAGACCTGAAACCAGATGTGGCTTGTTATTCTTAACTTAAATTCTCCTGCATGGGAACAAAACAGTTTCGGTTGTCTTTATCCTGGAGGGAGCAGCAATGATGAGTTATAGCTGACGGAAGGAATGCAACTGTCATGACTCTCGCTATGATCTGTGTTGCCCTGGTTACCGCCTTTCTCTCTGCCTCCCATCGTTTCTCTCTTGATTAACCTTACTCGCCTCACCTGCTGTCTGCTCTTCTTAAGCTCCGTTTACCTGCTGATCACTGCCAGATCGTCTTCTTGATTACTCCGTGTAGTTGCCTGAGCTCCTTCTTTCCAAGTCGGTCTGAAGCCGTTTTTCTTTTTCCCTGCCTGGTGTTCCTCTTTCTTACAGTTCTCCCAGCTGTGTTTTAATTTCCCTGCCGAACCCCTCCACACTGCCTCCTCACAACCTCGCCTCATAAACTGTTCTTATTTTACCTACTTCTCTCTATATATATATATTATCATTTTAATCACCTCTGCCTCCCTCCTCGATTCTCCCCGTCACCTCTGGCACTCACAGTTCCCCCTGTGATCCTCTGGCCACCTTCCCATCTCATCACCCACCTCACCACCACTGTTTCTTTAATAAATTGTACTCCTCCAATATCTTCTCGCCTCGCCTCATGTTCTGGGTTCCCACCATTCTCTGATAGCAGCTCTGTGTCCACACCACATCCCTTTTGTTAGCAATGAGCATGCTACACAAACATTATTCTGATGTATAAGCTGTATTTGAGAACATGTGAAGTAGTGACCTTGTGTACATGTGCTTTATTTATTTTAATCTATTTCCTGCAGGTGCGAAAAGACCACGGCGCTCCGATCTACATCATCAACCTTCTCATCTCTGACCTCATTCAGCTCTGCTCCATGACTGTTTCGATGATAGAATCTGCAAGTGCAATACATCCAACCTTGGTGTATATCTACATCTTTGGTTTGCTGGCTAGTGTTGGCTTCATGGCGTGTGTCTCCCTGGAAAGGTAAGAGTTCATTTATCCAGTGTGCGAGTAGCTGAATCGTTGTCTGATTCTGATGCTCCTCAACATGTGTGTCTTGTATTACAGGTACTTGGTCATCGCCTGGCCAGTGTGGTACCACTTCAGACAAACAGTCAAGTTCTCTGTGATGGTCTGTGTTGTGGTCTGGGTCCTTCCTCTTGTCTATCTCCTCCCTGTCTATTTCTGGGTTGATTTCAAGTTACAGAAACAATAGCGGTTGTCTTCCTCCTCGTTCCGTTTCCCCTGTTCATATTCTCCCTGTGTGGGACCCTCAAAGCTCTGTCTGCAGCCAGCCGTGTTCCACCAGATGAAAAACGACGAATTGTGGCAATGTTGGTTCTGGTGCTGCTCATTTACACACTGCTGTTCATGCCTGGCATCATTTGGTTTCTGGCAGAAAAAACTAGGACTAACAATTACTTTACTTTCCTGTGTTTCATCTTGGTTCTCTTCAGTCCTCTCGCAGACTCTTTTCTGTACGTTTTGCTCAGGAAAGGAGCTGTAGACAAGGTTTTGACCTCTGTGTGTTGTTGTAGAATGGAAAGTAATGGTGTCAGCAGATCAACAGAGTTCTCTAGAAGTTGTTCCTACCACAGAAAGTTAGATGTTGTTTTTGAGTAACTGAGCTCAGCATCACAGTCAGTCTGTCATTTTAGCCACAACTCTGTGTTAACAATGAATCTCATATGATAGTCATGGGTCATATACAGGCCCAAAGTTCAGCTTGTGTAGTTTCATGTGCAATTTAGATGTCTTTTTTATATCAAACGGTCGCAAATCTGTAAATCAAAGCTTTCTTCTGTTATTTGTATTCTGAATTATAATGTTTTTTTAACCTGCTCATCTTTGAGCTGAAGTCAAAGGAAACATATCATGTTAAATACATGGTTCTGTTTTGCCTGTCAGGGATCCTACAAAGCAAATACCTTGTAATGTTGATTTAAATTACATCTTTCAAAGATTCTATTTTTACATGGGTAATTTCATTTGGACCCAAGTACAATTTCACCACAGCAGTGGTACTTTACTAACATACGTCTGTACTCTCTGGTTTAAAGTCACTTTAGATTGTCAGTTAATTAGGAAAACACGTATCATGTCAGTTACATATCTGGAGAAGGTTTGTAACAAGCTGGAGGACCACAAATTGGTGAGCGCAAAGCGAGTTATTTAACTTGAGGTTTTTGTGGTGTATGCTATGATCATGTATCATTTAGAATAATCTGCTTGAATTGAAAAACATTTATGCAATTTATTGTAAAAGCAGCGAAAGTGACAGTAATATCCTGCACAATGTGATGATTTTCTGTTATTAAGTAAACGCTCAGTGTTGGATGTTTTCTCGTACATGTGATTATGAAACGTTCGTCTCTTGTATCTGATTAAATGACTGATTCGTCACTTCTCTGAATCTTTTCTTGTCCCAGAGTTTAAATGTGTCTTTGTTCAAACACAATGATCCAACATACAGTGAATCCTATGACCCTGTTTCCACATAAGCAACTTAATCTGTGTTCTCTATGTGAAAGAGCTGATCTGTTCTCTGAATAAAGGATTAGAAGTGAACTAGGATCTGCTGAGTTTGTTGGATTTTTAGTTCTTAATGAGGAACTTAGTTTTGGTCTCGCTGATAAAATGTTGGTGCAGGTGTATTTTTATTGTAATGAGACAGAAATAAGTATTCACTCTTTTCTAACAGGATTCAATTATGTCCGATTCATTTAGGCTCGTTTAATAAAACAGAGCTTATGTCAGATATGTAAAACCAGATTTCTACAAAGATGTTTCCCCCTGATATGAGTAGGGGAATAAGGAAACTTTGCTTCCTCAGACAGATTTTTACCAAATAACGCAGATTCTGCTTTGCTTATGCTCTTTGTAACATTTTTAAAAAGTGTCGACCAAACACGGCTACAACTGTAGATTTACTCGATTCTGCTGTAAACTGTGGCCGTCGTTTCGTACAGATGTTTTTTGGGGAAAATATTCACAGACACTTTGAAAAGCAGGAAAAGCTTTAACGACCAACAGCCTGTTTCATAATCATGAACAACACTCAGGTTTCTACGAAGAGCAGCTTGTAAGATCCTGAACTATTTCTATAAAAATCAGGCTGAACACACTAAAACCTGAAATTGAACTTGTAATTTTTGTCTAATTTTGCACAGCGGTTGATCTGATCATTAAATTATTGATAAATTGATGTTGGCTTGTATATAACCAGATGAAACTCGGTGGCTGTTTACCAACATATTCAACCGTGACGTGTAACAAGTTTCTTGTTCCCATAAGCAGAACATAGTGTGGTATTATAAAGCAGAACAAGCTGTGTATGAGGTGTGTGTGATGCCATATACGGGGAAAGAGAGAAATTAATAATCGTATTAATAGGAAGGAAGATAGACGTAGTTGTTCTGTGTCTTTTCTTCACTGCTTCTCTTCTCTCCCACTATGTCTAGTAGGGTCGAGACAGGTAGAAATAAAGCGTCAGCTCATCCCCAGTAGCTTCTCTCACATCTTAATTCCTCTAATTGTCAGCATGAACTGTAATAGCTGCTGCTGTGGTAACAAGACTGTAAGCCACTGATTTAAATCGCTTTAGACGTCTGAACATCCCCATAAAGCCAAATTCCTTTCACCACTTGAATTTTGAGGTGTGTGAAGGATCAGTGATGTTGTTCTAAACTGGTTTAAGTCTCACAGTAGCTGAGACAAAGGACATTTTGCTGCTTGTGGCGATTACAACATGCGTTGGCATCCACTGTCATTAGAAGACAGAAAAGAAGAAGCCGTGTACTTGTACTTACAACTAACAGTGTGAATGTCACAACACAAAAGCCACGTCCCTCTGCTCTTTCCTGCCACCTCATGACAGACTGTCTTAGACTGAAGCATCAAGTACATCAACTGAGAACAAAACTCCAGTGTAACTGTTTAAGACTCCAAGGTTGAGGCATGAAATGACTTTTTGCCTAAATTTAACTTTAAAATAACTTAAAAATAAATCATTAAATCAATATATCATTAAATACAAAATTCATAATTTTACATCAGCCTTTTTTTTTAGCTAGTTTGACTTTTAATAAATTACACTTAGGGGTTTATTTTTAAGACCTCAACTTATCATCACACCAACAGCCAAATCCTGCTGTTTCAGTTAAAATACAAAAACATTAAAATACATATCTTAGAGGGACAAAGATATGTGTGTCAGTTGTCCTGTATTTGTCACTTATTGAAAACTTTCTGTCTTTCCAGGTTTCATTCTAAAGAATGGAAGATTTTTTCATCAACAGCACTCAACGGGCCAACAGTGTTGGTTACAGCAACAAAAACTCAAAGCTATGTTCAAAGGAATGTTAAACCGTCAGTGGACATCATCTATGTCTTGACGTGCATAATCATTTCTCGGACTTCCTTTGACCCTCGTGGCCATCTTTAAGTCTAACAATATTGTTGAATAATGCTATAATCTCTCTCTCCATAGAAGAGTTTCTTTTCCAACACTTTTAAATCTAAAACGGTTAAATCTAACCAGTTATCCTCTTTACTCCAGCTGAGAAGGTTATACTGTAGATGGTGAATATGTTGCTAAAACAGCTGTGCTAATGCTGATAGTGTGGACTGGTTAGTTACTTTGGTCTGATGAATGATTGTGTTTGTGAGGACACAGAGTTTAGAACTTGTCGACATCTGCTTTGTCCATTTTTACAGTGTTTTTTTGCAGGAGCAAAAGGATCATGTTGCTGATCTACGTCGTCAACCTTCTCCTTTCTGACCTCGTCCAGCTCTGCTGAGGTGTTACAATATTTGCATGAAGGTCTGGTCTGGTTTGGTCTGACCAGTGTTTGCTTCGTGGTCTGCATCTCCATGGAAAGGTCTTGAATGTGCGCAGCTACTTCTGTGTCTGGTCATTGTGATATTAGATAATTCTGATTCTGATTAATCTTCTTTTATGTGACGTGCTTGTGTTACAGGTACTTGGTCATTGCCGGGCCACTTTGGTTCCGTCACAGACAAACTACCAGGATCTCTGTGGTGGTCTGTGCCGTGGTCTGGTCCATTCCTGTTGTCTATATCCTCCCTGGCCTTTTCTGGCGTGTTAATGAGAATCCAAATACTTTCTTTGGCGTCTTCCTCCTCCTTCCGTTTCCCATGCTCATCTTCTTCCTGGGTGGAACCATCAAAGCTCTGTCTGCAGCCATCAGTGTCCCCACTGAAGAAAAACAAAGAATTGTGGGACTTTTGGTCCTGGTCCTGCTTATTTACACGCTGCTGTTCCTGCCAAATGCGATTTGGTCCCTGCTAGAAAAATCCCAAACCTTTCTCTTTACCAGTGTGTCTTTATTTCTCCTCAAGTTCAGTCCTCTTGCTGATGTGTTCATGTAAGTTTTCCTGAGGAAACGGGCTGTATCAAGCTTTTGGCGTCTGTGTGTTGTTGCAGAACGGACCACAGTGACATCAGCAGATCAACAGTGAATGATGGAACCACACCTGACCCATCCTACCATGAGAGTGACAAGCAGAAGTCACAAACACACAAAAACATACACCCACTGCACATATATGTCAGAGAGTATATTGATGTCAACTCTGATACCTGTACATTCCACATGCGGGAGTATATAAGTATTACGTATATAATATTTACTTTTTAAGCATTTCAATAATAATTGTGAATACCTGCATATGATACATTCTACCTGATTTTGTTCAAAAACAAAAACATGCCTTACATTGTAAAAGCAATTGTGAGTTTATGAACGGAAAAACGAACATCTCTCATCATCATCACACTGGAACTAAGTCCTTTTCTCACTTTTGTTCTCATTAATTCTCAGATTCTTTATTTAAATTCATTTTTTAACTATCATTTGAATTTTTTTATTTGCATTCGATAATCTAACAACAAGATCCAGCTTGTGTTTGCACTAGATATGATTGTACACAACAGTCTTCACCGATAAGAGTGAGAAAACACACGATGGGTTGTGGCTTTTCTTCCTGTGACTGATAAATAATATAACAAGCCTGTTTTATTTCCCCATTTTATTCAGTTACTCTATGACTGTAATTCATACTAAAACAAACCAGCATAAAAAAGATCGTAAATATCCAAACTTTTCCACATTGGACTTTCTGATACTAGTAGATTTTCCAGTTTGTTCATGAGTCACATCCAGATCTGTGGGTTCAGGGCAGCAATAAAAAAACCATTGATAATTTAACTAATGTTTCGGCTCCATTGAAGACTTTCCTGTTTAATCACTAGATGGAGACATGGAGCCACATACTGTACAGGACAGTGGTAAACGGTTTGTTGTTGTGTTGTGAACTGATGATGTCTGACAGTTAATATGTTCCTATATTGTGAAACCAGAGAGAATCTTCCTGTCCACTGTTGCTTAGTGCTGGATTAACGGGGATTTGTTGGGTTTTCTCTAATAATATGTAGAGTCTTGACCTCATCATGTAAAACACATTTAGAGGATTTTATTGTGAATAAATCAAAGGAATTAAATCGACTATTCTGTCTGCTGCTTTTCAGATTCCTCAGTTTACACATGACATCTGTTTGACCACGTGTTATTACAGAATCTGATCTCAAAGTTCTGTGGAGAAGAGGGACAGAACCTAAGTCCTAAGTTCGGTTACACGACCCTCCTGGAGAACTACAGGCTTAATCTTTTCTCATACATACATAATGACACATTACTGCATCTGCATGTAATTTATTTATTTTTAGTATTTTGGAGGATTTCTAATAGTGCAGATACATTTGTTGTAATATCAATAACGTTGTTATTAATGTTTAATTTAGCAAATTACAACACAGTAACACGCACAGTGTTAGCACCATCTACGGACTGAAACAAAGAACTGCACATTAAACTCTATGTTTCTTGAATTGTGCTTATAGATAATCAAATATGAATATAAAACAATATTTAAAATTATTTGAAATATCAACTGACAGTTAATATACCAATGGGAGACTGAGTGTTTTACATCGTAGTAAATGTTTTTGGCCTTTTGTATAGAAGTATTTATTACCTCTATATGCATATACGATTATTATGCCGATTGTTATGAGGTGATCGTACAGAAATGCTGAACTGATTGCAGGTAAAATGTACGTGAACTTTCCCTTTTTCTTTGTCCCTGGAATTTTCAGTCTCGTACTACAGCTTCCCTCGTTCCCTTCGCTTTCAGGGATCTGCTCCATTTTCATCGAAGTGTTAAACAGGAACATGTACACTGACCTTCTCCTCAACTGAACAAGCAGTTTTTCTGCTGTTGATGCTGTTAATCAAATGTAGACACACATTCTGCAGTATTTTTAATGGCAGCTCAGATCTTGTTCCACTCCAGTCTCACACAACTTATATTGAATTAGGTTAAATATTTTTCAAAATTTTCATTTGTTTTTCATTATTTTCCCTGTTTTACGTGGACTAAGCTGAGGTTCTAAAATGCTCAATAACATAACTTGAGGTGAGTAGTTTTACACTCGGTTTGGTTTTCTTGAAACTAAAGTGTCACTGACAAACACAGACAAAGCTCACCACAAGAATAAAACAGAAAGAAACTTTAGTCACGCTGACGAGCAAGACGGTCGGATCCCTGTGACTCAACTTCTGTCTGTGCTGATTGTACGACTGTATCTAAACCAACACAGACACACAGGAGAGCGTCACATACTGTTCACGACCGAATGAGGTTAAAACTAAGGCGTAACTCTGTTCCACATACAGAACAGAGTCAAAATCCTAGTGAGCAGGTAGTGAAGGAGCAGAAAGGGAAGTGCAGCAACCACCAGTTATACATTTAAATGAATGCATAGGCCTGAAAGTGCAGATACTAATGGAGTCCCACTGGTTAACAGGAGCTTCCCTCATAGAGTAACAATGGTTATGGATGGTGGGAAACGGTTTGAGCTGTAAGAAATGTGTTATTTAGAAATCCAAATTTAACATGTCGGGGCCTATATCAAGTAATTTTACCGTCAAGGACGAGAGGCTGGAGAAAGTGGCAAATCCAGAGGCCACTAGCAGCCCTGGCTACACTCTGACCATCCCACACAGCACAACAGTTTGATGCACAACGATTTGTGCACTGCCCACCTGCAGCTTCACTGGGGACGCTGTGGAAAGGGGCACTCAGCTGCTTGAAGAGCCCGTCCCACAGCCACTCGGAGGTCGTCTGAGGGGTTGATGGAAACCAAAATCACTTTCAGCTGTAAAAACACCAAAAGACTTTGACATTAATTTTGGCTTTGGCATTGGAACTATAAGGACGATTAACCTGTGCAACGTGCTGAGCAGTTATACAACAGCTAAAATGTGTCCGTTTCTTCTCCGAACAAAACATCAGGTCCTGTACCGAAGCTTTTCTCCAAAAAAAAGCTGCATAAATATCAGTGAGAAAAGATTATATTTCCCATAGTTTTACCACCTAAAGTTCTAAAGCATTAATGCTTTTAATGTGAAGAAGCAAACACAGAAAAAACCTGGTTTTCATAGCAGCTTTACTGCCAAAGTGTCAACAGACTTAAACAGAATTTTATTTTGTGCAGAACAGAGACTTTTCACAGCTGTACCACAGTCTGTGTCAGATGTGGACAGTTAGAGCCTCATGTCAACTTTTCTGTGCCCTGCAGTTTGTTTCAGCACAAAGGACTGAGAGCTTCAGTCTAATTTGATCTGTTGGCCTGTATCTAGGACATTTGGCAGAATCATATGATCCATCTTGGTTAAATATCTGGTAAAAGGCTTTTTTTAAACACATGATATGAAACCTCTGGCTCATTTTAGATCTAAATTTGATACAGTGTTCATTGATTTTAAGATACACTTTGTCACGAATTCAGTCGCTTTGTCTAAAATGAGACTTTTAGTTGGAGGGTTTTAGCTTTAGACAGGCTAAACTCAGAACAACAAGCCAAAGAATAAAAGTACCGCAACAGGAAGAAAAATGGTTTTATTAGGAGATGTGTAAAGTAATGTGATTGTGTGTCTGTGCTGTGTCCTGTTGTGTTCACATAGACAGGACTGAAATCAAGCATCAAACTGCCTTTACTGCCAGGAAACAACATACTTGTGCTGTGAGGTCTAAAAGGGGTTCTCAGGTAAGAGATAAATCTTTATTCATCCCACAGGGAAATTTCCATGTTCCAGCAGCCGAGAATGTGCAGAGTCTGGCAAAAAGAATATTAGAATACAGTATAATACAAGAAATACAATAAAAACATATCACACATGTACACAGTCATACAAGTAATTGCACCATGGGTCATTTGTATTGCACAATTTTAAAAAACGGTTTCAAAGTGACTGATGGTGATAATGGTTCAGTGGGAGCAGATCTGATTGTAAAGTCTGACAGCAGCAGGAGAAAAGAGCTTCGATGTCGCTCCTTCAGACATTTAGGATTTAACAGTCTGTCATTGACGGAGCTGCTCAGACGTGACACTGCGTCGTACAGGGGGTGGGAGTCGTTCTCCAGCAGGATGAGAGCTTGGCTACCATCCTCCTATCCCTCGGTCCCCAAAACCGAGCTGACCCGCTTCTCCAGTCTTTTCCTGTCCAGCAGATCACTCCATAGAAGATGGCTGAGGCCACCACAGATTCATTACAGGTCTTCAGTAGCGCTTCCTGTATTCCAAAAGACCTTAGTCTCCTCAGCAGAAAGAGTCTGCTCTGTCCTTTCCTGGACTGTCTGTGCTGACTTACAGTCCAGTTTATGGTTCAGGTGAACACCCAGGTATTTGTAAGAGTCCACTCTCTCAATGTCCATTCCCTGGACGTTCACCAGTGGAAGAGTGGAGTGTGAGCATGACTCTCACCGTGCTCCCAGCCGCAACAAGTGCAGAAAGAGCTTATTCATCAGGTCCATTAAGTCTCGAGGACGGAGATAAGTGAGCACCTGCCTCTCCATCGTGTTCATTAGATGTGAAGTCTTGAAGTTGTTTGGTCGAGATGTCTTTGGAACCGGCACCACGCAAGATGTTTTCCAAATGTCTTCCTGTAATCAATGCACACAGTTTGAATTTCTATTCTATATAACAAGTTTTTGAACTAATGCTTTGACACCATTTCATCAGGAGACACTGAGTAACTGTGATGTAAAAAGAGGCCATAAAGTCAAACTTCTTTTAAGAAGTTTCATATTACAACAATTATGACAAATGTTAAAATAATAAAAGGCACATTAGCGTGAACTGAAAAGAAGTTACATGTTCCCAAAAAGCACTTGTGCTTTTCAGAAAACAGTGTTCAGCTCTAAATGTAAAGATCTGTGTCACTTCCTGAGGACTCACTAGATCTTAGAACTTTTTACCAACGTTCACATATTCAGATTTGCAACAGATGTTATCTGGAAACTGGTTCATTTCATCATTGGCTGTTATAGATAAAAACACTTTTTCATTTCAACCTTCTATTACTCAATCTCCAGTTAAATATGACATTCACTTCCTTCCTTTCTTCTTAAAAACAGCCTTTATGTGGAAGCAGTTTTCACATTCCTGCAAACAAAGTAGAAGCTCTGCTCCTCCAGCTTCCAAAGGTAAGATTTATTTTGCATTACTGGTTTTATTATATGGATGATCTAATACATTCCAAAAAATTAATTGTATTGACATATAACATGAGAAACAGGGAGATAAATATGCAAACTGAGAAATAGCAGCTTGGGATTGTGGGTGAACTACTAAACTACTACAGTCCGACCTGTTACATGTAGTTTTAGTTTGTCTACAAACGTTTTCTTCAAATAAAATATCAGAGTAAAGAAAAATCCACCTATGTGACTGAATCCCCCTAAATAACGATATAAGTAACAGAGATAGAGATTGATAACGTCACAATCATAAAACAAAAGTCTGACAACTGATCCATCTGAGCCTCGAGGTGATGAGTAACTCACTTCATTTACTCACATACTGTCAGGAGCAAATTGAGCTACTTGTACTTTAGTGGATAATTTCCATTTCTGTCACTTTGACATTAACACTATTAATCCTGTGATGTTTCTTGAAGTACAGGGGACAGCATGTAACAAAGGTCCTTGGCTGGAATCAAACTTGAGACACTGCCGTTACATCGAATGTGTCTTAGAATATTAGAAAACTGCTGGTCCACCCGCTGCTGTACGTTAGTGCCGGAGTACAAGTAAATGTCAAGTAAATTCGAATAGATTTTCATGTTAAACCAACACTGTCCTGGTAAAATACTGGTTTACTGTTTCCATCTTAACAGGTTTCACTCTGAAGAATGAACAATTTATCCAGTGACAACACAACATGGTCCAATTACAACAACAGAACTGATGACAATACCAATGAGGATGGTTTACCTATGGGCTTGTACATCTTGATGTGGACGATCATTTCCATCAGCCTTCCTGTGACCCTGGTGGCCATCTACGCTGTTTTTTCTCTGGTCGGTTCATCAGGCCTTAGTTGATCTTTCTGTTAACGAGACCAACAGGGACGTTAAACCACAGAGTTACAATATTTACCAGAGTCTAAGTCAATCCTATGAACGAAGCCACTTCCCTGTTTCTCTGGTATCTGTCGTGGTGTTTGGTTGATATTAGCGATGGATGATACCAGCGTTTTTCCTTTGGATATGGTATTGTTAAATTGTGGTCATAACGTTTCTCCTGAAAAATCACTTGATTACACAGTTTTAATTAAAAACTTTATTGCCAGGACAATATGAAAATATTTCTTAAATTTAAATGTCTGAATAGTGCTGAAGAACCTGCATTAAACCATTAAACCAGAATTGTTTTTAAATTGTGATTTGATATTTCTGTTAATTGGCTGGATGAAAAATGCAAACATTATTCTGATGTATAAACTGTATTTGGGAAGATGTGAAGTAGAGACCTTGTTTACATGTGCTTTATTTATTTTTAATCTATTTCCTGCAGGTGCAAAAAGAGAATGTTGCTCCGATCTACGTCATCAACCTTCTCATCTCTGACCTCATCCAGCTCTGCTCCTTGACTGTTTTGATGACAGGACAACAAATCTTCATGTTTATCTACATCTTTGGTGGGCTGGCTAGCATTGGCTTCATGGCGTGTGTCTCCCTGGAAAGGTAAGAGTTCATTTATCCAGTGTGCGAGTAGCTGAATCGTTGTCTGATTCTGATGCTCCTCATCATGTGTGTCTTGTATTACAGGTACTTGGTCATCGCCCGGCCAATGTGGTACCACTTCAGACAAACAGTCAAGTTCTCTGTGATAGTCTGTGTTGTGGTCTGGATCCTTCCTCTTGTCGTTCTCGTCTCTCCGTTTTTCTTGCCTCATTTCGAAGTTATAAGAATTATAGCGGGCGTCTATCTCCTCGTTCCGTTTCCCCTGTTCATATTCTCCCTGTGTGGGACCCTCAAAGCTCTGTCTGCAGCCAGCCGTGTTCCACCAGATGAAAAACGACGAATTGTGGCAATGTTGGTTCTGGTGCTGCTCATTTACACACTGCTGTTCATGCCCAGCATCATCTGGTTTCTGGCAGAAAAAACTAGGAGTAACATTCACTTTACTTTGCTGTCTTTCATCTTGGTTTTCTTCAGTCCTCTCGCAGACTCTTTTCTGTACGTTTTGCTCAGGAAAGGAGCTGTAGACAAGGTTTTGGCCTCTGTGTGTTGTTGTAGAATGGAAAGTAACGATGTCAACAGATCAACAGAGTTGTCAGAAGTTAATGTTCATACTTGAACCTGAGTCATTTTATGAATCTCATAGCAGTTCCTATAAGTTTGATGTCTGCTGTGTTAGTGGTAGGTTATGTGCTAGTTTTCAGTGGGTAAGTCAACTTAAATGTGTCTTTGTTCAAACACAATGATCCAACATACAGTGAATCCTATGACCCTGTTTCCACATAAGCAACTTAATCTGTGTTCTCTATGTGAAAGAGCTGATCTGTTCTCTGAATAAAGGATTAGAAGTGAACTATGATCTGCTGAGTTTGTTGGATTTTTAGTTCTTAATGAGGAACTTAGTTTTGGTCTCGCTGATTAAATTATGGTGCAGGTGTATTTTTATTGTAATGAGACAGAAAAGAGTTTTCAGTGTTTTCTAACAGGATTCAATTATGTCTGATTCATTTAGGCTCGTTTAATAAAACAGAGCTTATGTCAGATATGTAAAACCAGATTTCTACAAAGATGTTTTCCCCTGATATGAGTAGGGGAATAAGGAAACTTTGCTTCCTCAGACATATTTTTACCAAATAACGCAGATTCTGCTTTGCTTAAGCTCTTTGTTAAACCTGCTAGTCAGTTTCACTAGTCGCGTCATGTTCCTCGTGTTTTGTTGGGCACATTCTAATAAGAGAATTAAGCACTTTGTATAATTTTTACATACTTTATATACATATGATATTTTGTATATATTTGTATAGTCAGATGTTTTTGGGGAAAATATTCACAGACACTTTGAAAAGCAGGAAAAGCTTTAACGACCAACAGCCTGTTTCATAATCATGAACAACACTCAGGTTTCTACGAAGAGCAGCTTGTAAGATCCTGATTATTTCTATAAAAATCAGGCTGAACACACTAAAACCTGAAATTGAACTTGTAATTTTTGTCTAATTTTGCACAGCGGTTGATCTGATCATTAAATTATTGATAAATTGATGTTGGCTTGTATATAACCAGATGAAACTCGGTGGCTGTTTACCAACATATTCAACCGTGACGTGTAACAAGTTTCTTGTTCCCATAAGCAGAACATAGTGTGGTATGATAAAGCAGAACAAGCTGTGTATGAGGTGTATGTGATGCCATATACGGGGAAAGAGAGAAATTAATAATCGTATTAATAGGAAGGAAGATAGACGTAGTTGTTCTGTGGTATTGTGTCAGCTCATCCCCAGTAGCTTCCCTCACATCTTAATTCCTCTAATTGTCAGCATGAACTGTAATAGCTGCTACTGTGGTAACAAGACTGTAAGCCACTGATTTAAATCGCTTTAACGTCTGAACATCCCCATAAAGCCAAATTCCTTTCACCACTTGAATTTTGAGGTGTGTGAAGGATCAGTGATGTTGTTCTAAACTGGTTTAAGTCTCACAGTAGCTGAGACAAAGGACATTTTGCTGCTTGTGGCGATTACAACATGCGTTGGCATCCACTGTCATTAGAAGACAGAAAAGAAGAAGCCGTGTACTTGTACTTACAACTAACAGTGTGAATGTCACAACACAAAAGCCACGTCCCTCTGCTCTTTCCTGCCACCTCATGACAGACTGTCTTAGACTGAAGCATCAAGTACATCAACTGAGAACAAAACTCCAGTGTAACTGTTTAAGACTCCAAGGTTGAGGCATGAAATGACTTTTTGCCTAAATTTAGCTTTAAAATAACTTTAAATTAAATCATTAAATCAATATATCATTAAGTAAAAATACATAATTTTACATCAGCCTTTTGTTGGCTAGTTTGACTTTTAATAAATGACATTTAAAGATCACGAGAAAAGTCACATCTTTTAATCAAACTGTCTGTTCCACAAACACGAGCAGCACTTTGATTATCTGGGTGCAACAGTGTGAATCCTCTGAACCAATGTTTGCTTTTAAAATAAATAATTTTCTTTGTTTTCGTTTACTTCTAAAATTAATCTGCACAGTTTACGTGACGAGTTTGTACCTGAACATGTATTACAATTACACAAATGTTCGTTTCAGAGCTTCTATTCGGTAAAGTCAGAACTACTTGTCAGACAGTGGAACACCTTTGTTTGACTGATTCACTTCCCTTCAAATTCCTTCAGACTGTGTCTTTGCTGAGGCAAAGCCAGTAAGCTCTGGTGCAGGACAGTCAGGTTGTGGTTCTTCAAAGGTAAGATTTATGTTAAATATGCAGATACATAATCGGTGTAAAAGCATTAATAACACTAGTGAATGAATTCATGAATTCAAAGAGAGAAAAGCTGTTAAACAGTTACAGTTTCATTTTAGAATAGAAAACGTTCTGAGACTGTCGAGCAGGAACCAGAGAGTCCTGCATGAACACGAGTCTCTTTCAGGTGTTTCGCAGCAGTTTTGTTCAGTAGAGCCTCTCGCCATCCTAACTTCCCACCCATGACGCCTAAAAATGGATGATCCTCAAACTGATGGAAGATTCAAAAGTACATTTCATGTTTATATGTTCCCAAAAATTGAGCAGACATAACAATTTCAGCCCAGTGACTAGTGAGAAGGACTGATGATGCTTGGTCTTTCAAACTGCTTCGTCTTTAGTTTAAGGTAGTTGTCATAAAACCAACTGCCAAATCTACACCTGGCCATCACCAATTCTAATAAACCCTACCAGGAATTATCTCAATACTTTCTGAGATGACATGACATTGGACTTTGGACCCCCCCGTTACCTACCTGAGTTCTCCAGCTAAGTAGTAGTCACCTGAATCCTAAGCTCATTTACAGGGATCAGTGTTTTCACTTACAACCTGCCACTCATGTCCGATACACAACCATCATAAGTTTTGACTTTGTTAAATATTCGTAACCTTCATCCTGTGTATTGTAATTTTTGGGTCCATACTACACAACCGTGACAGTGTGATAGAATCATGTTGTTTTAGACTGTGGGATAATATTGAATTCTACCCAGATCTCAGTAACGGGGGGCAGCATGCAACAAAGGTCCTTGCCTGGAATGACACTGACATCACAGTCACATTTGTCTTCTCAGAATCACAAGACAAATGTGATCATTCTGTTAAAAAGACTGAAGGGAACCTCAAGTCTCTCTGTCCACGTAGAACGACAGAGTAACAACATTTACACGTTAATTTATGTCGGTAAAGCTACTTCCCTGTTTCTCTGGTTTCTGAGGTATTTCTTGGTAACTGTTGCCTAAGAGAAAATAATATTTTATCAGTCCAACAAGTGATCTTGTTTACACCAACTGAACCTGAGCAAAGCTGCTCCAGAGAAGGTTAGAGATGGTGGATATATTGCTAAAACTTCATCAACAGTCTAATCCAGTATACAGTCTACTACTACTACTACTACTACTACTACTACTACTACTACTACTACTACTACTACTACTACTACTACTACTACTACTACTACTACTACTACTACTACTACTACTACTACTACTACTACTACTACTACTACTACTACTACTACTACTACTACTACTTCTCTATGGACTTTTCCCATCAGGGGTCGCCACAGCGAATCATCCGTTCCACTTCACTCTATCCTGGGCATCTTCCTCTCTGACACCAGCTAACCTCATGTCCTGTGTTAGAACATCCATATATCTCCTCCTTGGTCGTCCTCTCTCCCTCCTGCCTGGCAGCTCCATCTCCAACATCCTTCTACCAATATATTCACTATCCCTCCTCTGCACATGTCCAAACCTTCTCAGTCGGGCGTCTCCCGACTTTGCTGCTAACACAGGCAACGTGTGCTGTCCCTGTGATGAGCTTGTTCCTCTCTCTCCAGCGTCTACCCATTGAGCTACCAGTGTTCCCACTGAAGAGAAACGATGAATTGTGGGACTGCTGCTGCTCATTTACACGCTGCTCTTCCTGCCAAATGCTCTGTGTGTCTTTCAAGCTCAGCAGATCACCAATGAATGATGGACACAGTCAGCTCAATGTAAGCAGATAGGCAGATGACAAGCTGAGACAGACGTAGTAGTGATGCAGTCAAATACATTATATATTGCAGTATCTGATACTAGTAGATTTTCCAGTTTGTTCATGAGTCACATCCAGATCTGTGGATTCAGGGCAGCAACAAACCATCGATAATTTAACTTATGTTTCGGCTCCATCGAAGACTTTCATGTTTAATCACTAGATGGAGACATGGAGCCACATACTGTACAGGACAGTGGTAAACGGTTTGTTGTTGTGTTGTGAACTGATGATGTCTGACAGTTAATATGTTCCTATATTGTGAAACCAGAGAGAATCTTCCTGTCCACTGTTGCTTAGTGCTGGATTAACGGGGATTTGTTGGCTTTTCTCTAATAATCTGTAGAGTCTTGACCTCATCATGTAAAACACATTTAGAGGATTTTATTGTGAATAAATCAAAGGAATTAAATCGACTATTCTGTCTGCTGCTTTTCAGATTCCATTCTCGTGATGAAGTTCTGCCGAGTTAAACTCTCACTTTTTATGTACATTTTTATACGAGTCTTGTCCTTCCTCAGTTTACACATGACATCATTATTACTGAATCTGATCTCAAAGTTCTGTGGAGAAGAGGGACAGAACCTAAATCCTAAGTTTTTTTTCACGATCCTCCTGGAGAACTACAGGCTTAATCTTTTCTCATACATACATGATGCCATGTTACTGCATCTGCATTTAATTTATTTATTTTTAGTACTTTGGAGGATTTGAAATAGTGATTTCTAATAGTGCAGATGCATTTGTTGTAATATGAGAAAAGACGAGCTCAGCACAGTTTAGTGAACTGCTAGCTCAGCATGCAGTCAGGCTAAAAGATAAAAAACAATCCACAGGCCTCCAGGTAAAAGTACAAGTCAGGACCAATCTACAGTCATAACTGTTATAATAATCATGGTGGATTTATACTTTAGGAAATTATAACACAGTAACACGCACAGTGTTAGCGCCATCTACGGACTGAAACAAAGAACTGCACATTAAACTCTATGTTTCTTGAATTGTGCTTATAGATAATCAAATATGAATATAAAACAATATTTAAAATTATTTGAAATATCAACTGACAGTTAATATACCAATGGGAGACTGAGTGTTTTACATCGTAGTAAATGTTTTTGGCCTTTTGTATAGAAGTATTTATTACCTCTATATGCATATACGATTATTATGCCGATTGTTATGAGGTGATCGTACAGAAATGCTGAACTGATTGCAGGTAAAATGTACGTGAACTTTCCCTTTTCTTTGTCCCTGGAATTTTCAGTCTCGTACTACAGCTTCCCTCGTTCCCTTCGCTTTCAGGGATCTGCTCCATTTTCATCGAAGTGTTAAACAGGAACATGTACACTGACCTTCTCCTCAACTGAACAAGCAGTTTTTCTGCTGTTGATGCTGTTAATCAAATGTAGACACACATTCTGCAGTATTTTTAATGGCAGCTCAGATCTTGTTCCACTCCAGTCTCACACAACTTATATTGAATTAGGTTAAATATTTTTCAAAATTTACATTTGTTTTTCATTATTTTCCCTGTTTTACGTGGACTAAGCTGAGGTTCTAAAATGCTCAATAACATAACTTGAGGTGAGTAGTTTTACACTCGGTTTGGTTCTCTTGAAACTAAAGTGTCACTGACAAACACAGACAAAGCTCACCACAAGAATAAAACAGAAAGAAACTTTAGTCACGCTGACGAGCAAGACGGTCGGATCCCTGTGACTCAACTTCTGTCTGTGCTGATTGTACGACTGTATCTAAACCAACACAGACACACAGGAGAGCGTCACATACTGTTCACGACCGAATGAGGTTAAAACTAAGTCGTAACTCTGTTCCACATACAGAACAGAGTCAAAATCCTAGTGAGCAGGTAGTGAAGGAGCAGAAAGGGAAGTGCAGCAACCACCAGTTATACATTTAAATGAAAGTGCAGATACTAATGGAGTCCCACTGGTTAACAGGAGCTTCCCTCATAGAGTAACAATGGTTATGGATGGTGGGAAACGGTTTGAGCTGTAAGAAATGTGTTATTTAGAAATCCAAATTTAACATGTCGGGGCCTATATCAAGTAATTTTACCGTCAGGGGACGAGAGGCTGGAGAAAGTGGCAAATCCAGAGGCCACTAGCAGCCCTGGCTACACTCTGACCATCCCACACAGCACAACAGTTTGATGCACAACGATTTGTGCACTGCCCACCTGCAGCTGCACTGGGGACGCTGTGGAAAGGGGCACTCAGCTGCTTGAAGAGCCTGTCCCACAGCCACTCGGAGGTCGTCTGAGGGGTTGATGGAAACCCCACGTAGCCGAGTTCTGCTTCTGTGGGACAAAATCACTTTCAGCTGTAAAAACACCAAAAGACTTTGACATTAATTTTGGCTTTGGCATTGGAACTATAACGACGATTAACCTGTGCAACGTGCTGAGCAGTTATACAACAGCTAAAATGTGTCCGTTTCTTCTCCGAACAAAACATCAGGTCCTGTACCGAAGCTTTTCTCCAAAAAAAAGCTGCATAAATATCAGTGAGAAAAGATTATATTTCCCATAGTTTCACCACCTAAAGTTCTAAAGAATTAATGCTTTTAATGTGAAGAAGCAAACACAGAAAAAAAACTGGTTTTCATAGCAGCTTTACTGCCAAAGTGTCAACAGACTTAAACAGAATTTTATTTTGTGCAGAACAGAGACTTTTCACAGCTGTACCACAGTCTGTGTCAGATGTGGACAGTTAGAGCCTCATGTCAACTTTTCTGTGCCCTGCAGTTTGTTTCAGCACAAAGGACTGAGAGCTTCAGTCTAATTTGATCTGTTGGCCTGTATCTAGGACATTTGGCAGAATCATATGATCCATCTTGGTTAAATATCTGGTAAAAGGCTTTTTAAACACATGATATGAAACCTCTGGCTCATTTTAGATCTAAATTTGATACAGTGTTCATTGATTTTAAGATACACTTTGTCACGAATTCAGTCGCTTTGTCTAAAATGAGACTTTTAGTTGGAGGGTTTTAGCTTTAGACAGGCTAAACTCAGAACAACAAGCCAAAGAATAAAAGTAGCGGAACAGGAAGAAAAATGGTTTTATTAGGAGATGTGAAAAGTAATGTGATTGTGTGTCTGTGTCCTGTTGTGTTCACATAGACAAGACTGAAATCAAGCATCAAACTGCCTTTACTGCCAGGAAACAACATACTTGTGCTGTGAGGTCTAAAAGGGGTTCTCAGGTAAGAGATAAATCTTTATTCATCCCACAGGGAAATTTCCATGTTCCAGCAGCCGAGAATGTGCAGAGTCTGGCAAAAAGAATATTAGAATACAGTATAATACAAGAAATACAATAAAAATATATCACACATGTACACAGTCATACAAGTAATTGCACCATGGGTCATTTGTATTGCACAATTTTAAAAAACGGTTTCAAAGTGACTGATGGTGATAATGGTTCAGTGGGAGCAGATCTGATTGTAAAGTCTGACAGCAGCAGGAGAAAAGAGCTTCGATGTCGCTCCTTCAGACATTTAGGATTTAACAGTCTGTCATTGACGGAGCTGCTCAGACGTGACACTGCGTCGTACAGGGGGTGGGAGTCGTTCTCCAGCAGGACGAGAGCTTGGCTACCATCCTCCTTTCCCTCGGTCCCCAAAACCGAGCTGGCCTTCCTGACCCGCTTCTCCAGTCTTTTCCTGTCCAGCAGATCACTCCATAGAAGATGGCTGAGGCCACCACAGATTAATTACAGGTCTTCAGTAGTGCTTCCTGTATTCCAAAAGACCTTAGTCTCCTCAGCAGAAAGAGTCTGCTCTGTCCTTTCCTGGACTGTCTGTGCTGACTTACAGTCCAGTTTATGGTTCAGGTGAACACCCAGGTATTTGTAAGAGTCCACTCTCTCAATGTCCATTCCCTGGACGTTCACCAGTGGAAGAGTGGAGTGTGAGCATGACTCTCACCGTGCTCCCAGCCGCAACAAGTGCAGAAAGAGCTTATTCATCAGGTCCATTAAGTCTCTCAGCAGAGGACGGAGATAAGTGAGCACCCGCCTCTCCATCGTGTTCATCAGATGTGAAGTCTGGAAGTTGTTTGGTCGAGATGTCTTTGGAACCGGCACCACGCAAGATGTTTTCCAAATGTCTTCCTGTAATCAATGCACACAGTTTGAATTTCTATTCTATATAACAAGTTTTTCAACTAATGTTTTTACACCATTTCAACAGGAGACACTGAGTAACTGTGATGTAAAAAGAGGCCATAAAGTCAAACTTCTTTTAAGAAGTTTCATATTACAACAATTATGACAAATGTTAAAAGAATAAAAGGCACATTAGCGTGAACTGAAAAGAAGTTACATGTTCCCAAAAAGCACTTGTGCTTTTCAGAAAACAGTGTTCAGCTCTAAATGTAAAGATCTGTGTTACTTCCTGAGGAGTCACTAGATCTTAGAACTTTTTACCAACGTTCACATATTCAGACTCGCAACAGATGTTATCTGGAGACTGGTTCATTTCATCATTGGCTGTTATAGATAAAAACACTTTTTCATTTCAACCTTCTATTACTCAATCTCCAGTTAAATATGACATTCACTTCCTTCCTTCTTAAAAACAGCCTTTATGTGGAAGCAGTTTTCACATTCCTGCAAACAAAGTAGAAGCTCTGCTCCTCCAGCTTCCAAAGGTAAGATTTATTTTGCATTACTGGTTTTATTATATGGATGATCTAATACATGCTAAAAAATGAATTGTATTGACCCATAACATGAGAAACAGGAATATAAATATGCAAACTGAGAAATAGCAGCTTGGGATTGTGGGTGAACTACTAAACTACTACAGTCCGACCTGTTACATGTAGTTTTAGTTTGTCTACAAACTTTTTCTTCAAATAAAATATCAGAGTAAAGAAAAATCCACCTATGTGACTGAATCCCCCTAAATAACGATATAAGTAACAGAGATACAGATTGATAACGTCACAATCATAAAACAAAAGTCTGACAACTGATCCATCTGAGCCTCGAGGTGATGAGTAACTCACTTCATTTACTCACATACTGTCAGGAGCAATTTGAGCTACTTGTACTTTAGTGGATAATTTCCATTTCTGGTCACTTTGACATTAACACTATTAATCCTGTGATGTTTCTTGAAGTTCAGGGGACAGCATGTAACAAAGGTCCTTGGCTGGAATCAAACTTGAGACACTGCAGTTACATCGAATGTGTCTTAGAATATTAGAAAACTGCTGGTCCACCCGCTGCTGTACGTTAGTGCCGGAGTACAAGTAAATGTCAAGTAAATCTAATAGATTTTCATGTTAAACCAACACTGTCCTGTTAAAACACTGGTTTACTGTTTCCATCTTAACAGGTTTCACTCTGAAGAATGAACAATTTATCCAGTGACAACACAACATGGTCCAATTACAGCAACAGAACTGAAGCAAATACTAATAAGAATGGACCACCTATGGGCATGAACATCTTGATATGGACGATCATTTCCATCAGCCTTCCTGTGACCCTAGTGGCCATCTATGCTGTTTTTTCTCTGGTCGGTTCATCAGGCCTTAGCTGATCTTTCTGTTAACGAGACCAACAGGGACGTTAAACCACAGAGTTACAATATTTACCAGAGTCTAAGTCAATCCTATGAACGAAGCCACTTCCCTGTTTCTCTGGTATCTGTCGTGGTGTTTGGTTGATATTAGCGATGGATGATACCAGCGTTTTTCCTTTGGATATGGTATTGTTAAATTGTGGTCATAACGTTTCTCCTGAAAAATCACTTGATTACACAGTTTTAATTAAAAACTTTATTGCCAGGACAATATGAAAATATTTCTTAAATTTAAATGTCTGAATAGTGCTGAAGAACCTGCATTAAACCATTAAACCAGAATTGTTTTTAAATTGTGATTTGATATTTCTGTTAATTGGCTGGATGAAAAATGCAAACATTATTCTGATGTATAAACTGTATTTGGGAAGATGTGAAGTAGAGACCTTGTTTACATGTGCTTTATTTATTTTTAATCTATTTCCTGCAGATGCAAAAAGAGAATGTTGCTCCGATCTACGTCATCAACCTTCTCATCTCTGACCTCATCCAGCTCTGCTCCATGACTGTTGTGATGACAGGACAAGAAATCTTCATTAATATCTACATCTTCGGTTTGCTGGCTAGTGTTGGCTTCATGGCGTGTGTCTCCCTGGAAAGGTAAGAGTTCATTTATCCAGTGTGCGAGTAGCTGAATCGTTGTCTGATTCTGATGCTCCTCAACATGTGTGTCTTGTATTACAGGTACTTGGTCATCGCCCGGCCAATGTGGTACCACTTCAGACAAACAGTCAAGTTCTCTGTGATAGTCTGTGTTGTGGTCTGGATCCTTCCTCTTGTCGTTCTCGTCTCTCCGTTTTTCTTGCCTCATTTCGAAGTTATAAGAATTATAGCGGGCGTCTATCTCCTCGTTCCGTTTCCCCTGTTCATATTCTCCCTGTGTGGGACCCTCAAAGCTCTGTCTGCAGCCAGCCGTGTTCCACCAGATGAAAAACGACGAATTGTGGCAATGTTGGTTCTGGTGCTGCTCATTTACACACTGTTGTTCCTGCCCAGCATCATCTGGTTTCTGGCAAAAAAAACTAGGAAAAACAATGACTTTAGTTACCTGCGTTTCATCTTGGTTTTCTTCAGTCCTCTCGCAGACTCTTTTCTGTACGTTTTGCTCAGGAAAGGAGCTGTAGACAAGGTTTTGGCCTCTGTGTGTTGTTGTAGAATGGAAAGTAATGACGTCAACAGATCAACACAGTTGTCAGAAGTTAATGTTCATACTTGAACCTGAGTCATTTTATGAATCTCATAGCAGTTCCTATAAGTTTGATGTCTGCTGTGTTAGTGGTAGGTTATGTGCTAGTTTTCAGTGGGTAAGTCAACTTAAATGTGTCTTTGTTCAAACACAATGATCCAACATACAGTGAATCCTATGACCCTGTTTCCACATAAGCAACTTAATCTGTGTTCTCTATGTGAAAGAGCTGATCTGTTCTCTGAATAAAGGATTAGAAGTGAACTAGGATCTGCTGAGTTTGTTGGATTTTTAGTTCTTAATGAGGAACTTAGTTTTGGTCTCGCTGATAAAATTATGGTGCAGGTGTATTTTTATTGTAATGAGACAGAAAAGAGTTTTCACTGTTTTCTAACAGGATTCAATTATGTCCGATTCATTTAGGCTCGTTTAATAAAACAGAGCTTATGTCAGATATGTAAAACAAGATTTCTACAAAGATGTTTTCCCCTGATATGAGTAGGGGAATAAGGAAACTTTGCTTCCTCAGACATATTTTTACCAAATAACGCAGATTCTGCTTTGCTTAAGCTCTTTGTTAAACCTGCTAGTTAGTTTCACTAGTCGTGTCATGTTCCTTGTGTTTTGTTGGGCACATTCTAATAAAACAATTAAGCACTTTGTGTAATTTTGTACTTAACAAATGGTTTTTGTAACATTTAAAAAAAATGTGTCGACCAAACACGGCTACAACTGTAGATTTACTCGATTCTGCTGTAAACTGTGGCCGTCGTTTCGTACAGATGTTTTTTGGGGAAAATATTCACAGACACTTTGAAAAGCAGGAAAAGCTTTAACGACCAACAGCCTGTTTCATAATCATGAACAACACTCAGGTTTCTACGAAGAGCAGCTTGTAAGATCCTGAACTATTTCTATAAAAAAATCGGCTGAACACACTAAAACCTGAAATTGAACTTGTAATTTTTGTCTAATTTTGCACAGCAGTTGATCTGATCATTAAATTATTGATAAATTGATGTTGGCTTGTATATAACCAGATGAAACTCGGTGGCTGTTTACCAACATATTCAACCGTGACGTGTAACAAGTTTCTTGTTCCCATAAGCAGAACATAGTGTGGTATGATAAAGCAGAACAAGCTGTGTATGAGGTGTATGTGATGCCATATACGGGAAAGAGAGAAATTAATAATCGTATTAATAGGAAGGAAGATAGACGTAGTTGTTCTGTGGTATTGTGTCATCTCATCCCCAGTAGCTTCCCTCACATCTTAATTCCTCTAATTGTCAGCATGAACTGTAATAGCTGCTGCTGTGGTAACAAGACTGTAAGCCACTGATTTAAATCGCTTTAACGTCTGAACATCCCCATAAAGCCAAATTCCTTTCACCACTTGAATTTTGAGGTGTGTGAAGGATCAGTGATGTTGTTCTAAACTGGTTTAAGTCTCACAGTAGCTGAGACAAAGGACATTTTGCTGCTTGTGGCGATTACAACATGCGTTGGCATCCACTGTCATTAGAAGACAGAAAAGAAGAAGCCGTGTACTTGTACTTACAACTAACAGTGTGAATGTCACAACACAAAAGCCACGTCCCTCTGCTCTTTCCTGCCACCTCATGACAGACTGTCTTAGACTGAAGCATCAAGTACATCAACTGAGAACAAAACTCCAACTGTTTAAGACTCCAAGGTTGAGGCATGAAATGACTTTTTGCCTAAAATTAGCTTTAAAATAACTTAAAAATAAATCATTAAATCAATATATCATTAAGTAAAAATACATAATTTTACATCAGCCTTTTGTTGGCTAGTTTGACTTTTAATAAATGACATTTAAAGATCACGAGAAAAGTCACATCTTTTAATCAAACTGTCTGTTCCACAAACATGAGCAGCACTTTGATAATCATGGTGCAACAGTGTGAATCCTCTGAACCAATGTTTGCTTTTAAAATAAATAATTTTCTTTGTTTTCGTTTACTTCTAAAATTAATCTGCACAGTTTACGTGACGAGTTTGTACCTGAACATGTATTACAATTACACAAATGTTCGTTTCAGAGCTTCTATTCGGTAAAGTCAGAACTACTTGTCAGACAGTGGAACACCTTTGTTTGACTGATTCACTTCCCTTCAAATTACTTCAGACTGTGTCTTTGCAGAGGCAAAGCCAGTAAGCTCTGGTGCAGGACAGTCAGGTTGTGGTTCTTCAAAGGTAAGATTTATGTTAAATATGCAGATACATAATCGGTGTAAAAGCATTAATAACACTAGTGAATGAATTCATGAATTCAAAGAGAGAAAAGCTGTTAAACAGTTACAGTTTCATTTTAGAATAGAAAACGTTCTGAGACTGTCGAGCAGGAACCAGAGAGTCCTGCATGAACACGAGTCTCTTTCAGGTGTTTCGCAGCAGTTTTGTTCAGTAGAGCCTCTCGCCATCCTAACTTCCCACCCATGACGCCTAAAAATGGATGATCCTCAAACTGATGGAAGATTCAAAAGTACATTTCATGTTTATATGTTCCCAAAAATTGAGCAGACATAACAATTTCAGCCCAGTGACTAGTGAGAAGGACTGATGATGCTTGGTCTTTCAAACTGCTTCGTCTTTAGTTTAAGGTAGTTGTCATAAAACCAACTGCCAAATCTACACCTGGCCATCACCAATTCTAATAAACCCTACCAGGAATTATCTCAATACTTTCTGAGATGACATGACATTGGACTTTGGACCCCCGTTACCTACCTGAGTTCTCCAGCTAAGTAGTAGTCACCTGAATCCTAAGCTCATTTACAGGGATCAGTGTTTTCACTTACAACCTGCCACTCATGTCCGATACACAACCATCATAAGTTTTGACTTTGTTAAATATTCGTAACCTTCATCCTGTGTATTGTAATTTTTGGGTCCATACTACACCAACCGTGACAGTGTGATAGAATCATGTTGTTTTAGACTGTGGGATAATATTGAATTCTACCCAGATCTCAGTAACGGGGGCAGCATGCAACAAAGGTCCTTGCCTGGAATGACACTGACATCACAGTCACATTTGTCTTCTCAGAATCACAAGACAAATGTGATCATTCTGTTAAAAAGACTGAAGGGAACCTCAAGTCTCTCTGTCCACGTAGAACGACAGAGTAACAACATTTACACGTTAATTTATGTCGGTAAAGCTACTTCCCTGTTTCTCTGGTTTCTGAGGTATTTCTTGGTAACTGTTGCCTAAGAGAAAATAATATTTTATCAGTCCAACAAGTGATCTTGTTTACACCAACTGAACCTGAGCAAAGCTGCTCCAGAGAAGGTTAGAGATGGTGGATATATTGCTAAAACTTCATCAACAGTCTAATCCAGTATACAGTCTACTACTACTACTACTACTACTACTACTACTACTACTACTACTACTACTACTACTACTACTACTACTACTACTACTACTACTACTACTACTACTACTACTACTACTACTTCTCTATGGACTTTTCCCATCAGGGGTCGCCACAGCGAATCATCCGTTTCCACTTCACTCTATCCTGGGCATCTTCCTCTCTGACACCAGCTAACCTCATGTCCTGTGTTAGAACATCCATATATCTCCTCCTTGGTCGTCCTCTCTCCCTCCTGCCTGGCAGCTCCATCTCCAACATCCTTCTACCAATATATTCACTATCCCTCCTCTGCACATGTCCAAACCTTCTCAGTCGGGCGTCTCCCGACTTTGCTGCTAACACAGGCAACGTGTGCTGTCCCTGTGATGAGCTTGTTCCTCTCTCTCCAGCGTCTACCCATTGAGCTACCAGTGTTCCCACTGAAGAGAAACGATGAATTGTGGGACTGCTGCTGCTCATTTACACGCTGCTCTTCCTGCCAAATGCTCTGTGTGTCTTTCAAGCTCAGCAGATCACCAATGAATGATGGACACAGTCAGCTCAATGTAAGCAGATAGGCAGATGACAAGCTGAGACAGACGTAGTAGTGATGCAGTCAAATACATTATATATTGCAGTATCTGATACTAGTAGATTTTCCAGTTTGTTCATGAGTCACATCCAGATCTGTGGATTCAGGGCAGCAACAAACCATCGATAATTTAACTTATGTTTCGGCTCCATCAAGACTTTCATGTTTAATCACTAGATGGAGACATGGAGCCACATACTGTACAGGACAGTGGTAAACGGTTTGTTGTTGTGTTGTGAACTGATGATGTCTGACAGTTAATATGTTCCTATATTGTGAAACCAGAGAGAATCTTCCTGTCCACTGTTGCTTAGTGCTGGATTAACGGGGATTTGTTGGCTTTTCTCTAATAATCTGTAGAGTCTTGACCTCATCATGTAAAACACATTTAGAGGATTTTATTGTGAATAAATCAAAGGAATTAAATCGACTATTCTGTCTGCTGCTTTTCAGATTCCATTCTCGTGATGAAGTTCTGCCGAGTTAAACTCTCACTTTTTATGTACATTTTTATACGAGTCTTGTCCTTCCTCAGTTTACACATGACATCATTATTACTGAATCTGATCTCAAAGTTCTGTGGAGAAGAGGGACAGAACCTAAATCCTAAGTTTTTTTCACGATCCTCCTGGAGAACTACAGGCTTAATCTTTTCTCATACATACATGATGCCATGTTACTGCATCTGCATTTAATTTATTTATTTTTAGTACTTTGGAGGATTTGAAATAGTGATTTCTAATAGTGCAGATGCATTTGTTGTAATATGAGAAAAGACGAGCTCAGCACAGTTTAGTGAACTGCTAGCTCAGCATGCAGTCAGGCTAAAAGATAAAAAACAATCCACAGGCCTCCAGGTAAAAGTACAAGTCAGGACCAATCTACAGTCATAACTGTTATAATAATCATGGTGGATTTATACTTTAGGAAATTATAACACAGTAACACGCACACAGTGTTAGCGCCATCTACGGACTGAAACAAAGAACTGCACATTAAACTCTATGTTTCTTGAATTGTGCTTATAGATAATCAAATATGAATATAAAACAATATTTAAAATTATTTGAAATATCAACTGACAGTTAATATACCAATGGGAGACTGAGTGTTTTACATCGTAGTAAATGTTTTTGGCCTTTTGTATAGAAGTATTTATTACCTCTATATGCATATACGATTATTATGCCGATTGTTATGAGGTGATCGTACAGAAATGCTGAACTGATTGCAGGTAAAATGTACGTGAACTTTCCCTTTTTCTTTGTCCCTGGAATTTTCAGTCTCGTACTACAGCTTCCCTCGTTCCCTTCGCTTTCAGGGATCTGCTCCATTTTCATCGAAGTGTTAAACAGGAACATGTACACTGACCTTCTCCTCAACTGAACAAGCAGTTTTTCTGCTGTTGATGCTGTTAATCAAATGTAGACACACATTCTGCAGTATTTTTAATGGCAGCTCAGATCTTGTTCCACTCCAGTCTCACACAACTTATATTGAATTAGGTTAAATATTTTTCAAAATTTACATTTGTTTTCATTATTTTCCCTGTTTTACGTGGACTAAGCTGAGGTTCTAAAATGCTCAATAACATAACTTGAGGTGAGTAGTTTTACACTCGGTTTGGTTCTCTTGAAACTAAAGTGTCACTGACAAACACAGACAAAGCTCACCACAAGAATAAAACAGAAAGAAACTTTAGTCACGCTGACGAGCAAGACGGTCGGATCCCTGTGACTCAACTTCTGTCTGTGCTGATTGTACGACTGTATCTAAACCAACACAGACACACAGGAGAGCGTCACATACTGTTCACGACCGAATGAGGTTAAAACTAAGGCGTAACTCTGTTCCACATACAGAACAGAGTCAAAATCCTAGTGAGCAGGTAGTGAAGGAGCAGAAAGGGAAGTGCAGCAACCACCAGTTATACATTTAAATGAAAGTGCAGATACTAATGGAGTCCCACTGGTTAACAGGAGCTTCCCTCATAGAGTAACAATGGTTATGGATGGTGGGAAACGGTTTGAGCTGTAAGAAATGTGTTATTTAGAAATCCAAATTTAACATGTCGGGGCCTATATCAAGTAATTTTACCGTCAGGACGAGAGGCTGGAGAAAGTGGCAAATCCAGAGGCCACTAGCAGCCCTGGCTACACTCTGACCATCCCACACAGCACAACAGTTTGATGCACAACGATTTGTGCACTGCCCACCTGCAGCTTCACTGGGGACGCTGTGGAAAGGGGCACTCAGCTGCTTGAAGAGCCTGTCCCACAGCCACTCGGAGGTCGTCTGAGGGGTTGATGGAAACCCCACGTAGCCGAGTTCTGCTTCTGTGGGACAAAATCACTTTCAGCTGTAAAAACACCAAAAGACTTTGACATTAATTTTGGCTTTGGCATTGGAACTATAAGGACGATTAACCTGTGCAACGCGTGCTGAGCAGTTATACAACAGCTAAAATGTGTCCGTTTCTTCTCCGAACAAAACATCAGGTCCTGTACCGAAGCTTTTCTCCAAAAAAAAGCTGCATAAATATCAGTGAGAAAAGATTATATTTCCCATAGTTTCACCACCTAAAGTTCTAAAGAATTAATGCTTTTAATGTGAAGAAGCAAACACAGAAAAAAAACTGGTTTTCATAGCAGCTTTACTGCCAAAGTGTCAACAGACTTAAACAGAATTTTATTTTGTGCAGAACAGAGACTTTTCACAGCTGTACCACAGTCTGTGTCAGATGTGGACAGTTAGAGCCTCATGTCAACTTTTCTGTGCCCTGCAGTTTGTTTCAGCACAAAGGACTGAGAGCTTCAGTCTAATTTGATCTGTTGGCCTGTATCTAGGACATTTGGCAGAATCATATGATCCATCTTGGTTAAATATCTGGTAAAAGGCTTTTTTTAAACACATGATATGAAACCTCTGGCTCATTTTAGATCTAAATTTGATACAGTGTTCATTGATTTTAAGATACACTTTGTCACGAATTCAGTCGCTTTGTCTAAAATGAGACGTTTAGTTGGAGGGTTTTAGCTTTAGACAGGCTAAACTCAGAACAACAAGCCAAAGAATAAAAGTAGCGGAACAGGAAGAAAAATGGTTTTATTAGGAGATGTGAAAAGTAATGTGATTGTGTGTCTGTGTCCTGTTGTGTTCACATAGACAAGACTGAAATCAAGCATCAAACTGCCTTTACTGCCAGGAAACAACATACTTGTGCTGTGAGGTCTAAAAGGGTTCTCAGGTAAGAGATAAATCTTTATTCATCCCACAGGAAATTTCCATGTTCCAGCAGCCGAGAATGTGCAGAGTCTGGCAAAAAGAATATTAGAATACAGTATAATACAAGAAATACAATAAAAATATATCACACATGTACACAGTCATACAAGTAATTGCACCATGGGTCATTTGTATTGCACAATTTTAAAAACGGTTTCAAAGTGACTGATGGTGATAATGGTTCAGTGGGAGCAGATCTGATTGTAAAGTCTGACAGCAGCAGGAGAAAAGAGCTTCGATGTCTACTCCTTCAGACATTTAGTTTAACAGTCTGTCATTGACGGAGCTGCTCAGACGTGACACAGCGTCGTATGGGGTGGGAGTCGTTCTCAGCAGCAGGAAACAAAGCTTGGCTACCATCCTCCTATCCCTCGGTCCCCAAAACCGAGCTGGCCCGCTTCTCCAGTCTTTTCCTGTCCAGCAGATCACTCCATAGAAGATGGCTGAGGCCACCACAGATTAATTACAGGTCTTCAGTAGTGCTTCCTGTATTCCAAAAGACCTTAGTCTCCTCAGCAGAAAGAGTCTGCTCTGTCCTTTCCTGGACTGTCTGTGCTGACTTACAGTCCAGTTTATGGTTCAGGTGAACACCCAGGTATTTGTAAGTCCACTCTCTCAATGTCCATTCCCTGGACGTTCACCAGTGGAAGAGTGGAGTGTGAGCATGACTCTCAAACTGACAACTGCTCCCAGCCGCAACAAGTGCAGAAAGAGCTTATTCATCAGGTCCATTAAGTCTCTCAGCAGAGGAGCGGAGATAAGTGAGCACCCGCCTCTCCATCGTGTTCATCAGATGTGAAGTCTGGAAGTTGTTTGGTGAGATGTCTTTGGAACCGTACCACGGGAAGATGTTTTCAAATGTCTTCCTGTAATCAATGCACACAGTTTGAATTTCTATTCTATATAACAAGTTTTTCAACTAATGTTTTTACACCATTTCAACAGGAGACACTGAGTAACTGTGATGTAAAAGAGGCCATAAAGTCAAACTTCTTTTAAGAAGTTTCATATTAAACAATTATGACAAATGTTAAAAGAATAAAAGGCACATTAGCGTGAACTGAAAAGAAGTTACATGTTCCCAAAAAGCACTTGTGCTTTTCAGAAAACAGTGTTCAGCTCTAAATGTAAAGATCTGTCTGTTACTTCCTGAGGAGTCACTAGATCTTAGAACTTTTTACCAACGTTCACATATTCAGACTCGCAACAGATGTTATCTGGAGACTGGTTCATTTCATCATTGGCTGTTATAGATAAAAACACTTTTTCATTTCAACCTTCTATTACTCAATCTCCAGTTAAATATGACATTCACTTCCTTCCTTCTTAAAAAGGCCTTTATGTGGAAGCAGTTTTCACATTCCTGCAAACAAAGTAGAAGCTCTGCTCCTCCAGCTTCCAAAGGTAAGATTTATTTTGCATTACTGGTTTTATTATATGGATGATCTAATACATGCTAAAAAATGAATTGTATTGACCCATAACATGAGAAACAGGAATATAAATATGCAAACTGAGAAATAGCAGCTTGGGATTGTGGGTGAACTACTAAACTACTACAGTCCGACCTGTTACATGTAGTTTTAGTTTGTCTACAAACTTTTTCTTCAAATAAAATATCAGAGTAAAGAAAAATCCACCTATGTGACTGAATCCCCCTAAATAACGATATAAGTAACAGAGATACAGATTGATAACGTCACAATCATAAAACAAAAGTCTGACAACTGATCCATCTGAGCCTCGAGGTGATGAGTAACTCACTTCATTTACTCACATACTGTCAGGAGCAATTTGAGCTACTTGTACTTTAGTGGATAATTTCCATTTCTGGTCACTTTGACATTAACACTATTAATCCTGTGATGTTTCTTGAAGTTCAGGGGACAGCATGTAACAAAGGTCCTTGGCTGGAATCAAACTTGAGACACTGCAGTTACATCGAATGTGTCTTAGAATATTAGAAAACTGCTGGTCCACCCGCTGCTGGCGTTAGTGCCGGAGTACAAGTAAATGTCAAGTAAATTTAATAGATTTTCATGTTAAACCAACACTGTCCTGTTAAAACACTGGTTTACTGTTTCCATCTTAACAGGTTTCACTCTGAAGAATGAACAATTTATCCAGTGACAACACAACATGGTCCAATTACAGCAACAGAACTGAAGCAAATACTAATAAGAATGGACCACCTATGGGCATGAACATCTTGATATGGATATCATTTCCATCAGCCTTCCTGTGACCCTAGTGGCCATCTATGCTGTTTTTTTTCTCTGGTCGGTTCATCAGGCCTTAGCTGATCTTTCTGTTAACAGACCAACAGGGACGTTAAACCACAGAGTTACAATATTTACCAGAGTCTAAGTCAATCCTATGAACGAAGCCACTTCCCTGTTTCTCTGGTATCTGTCGTGGTGTTTGGTTGATATTAGCGATGGATGATACCAGCGTTTTTCCTTTGGATATGGTATTGTTAAATTGTGGTCATAACGTTTCTCCTGAAAAATCACTTGATTACACAGTTTTAATTAAAAACTTTATTGCCAGGACAATATGAAAATATTTCTTAAATTTAAATGTCTGAATAGTGCTGAAGAACCTGCATTAAACCATTAAACCAGAATTGTTTTTAAATTGTGATTTGATATTTCTGTTAATTGGCTGGATGAAAAATGCAAACATTATTCTGATGTATAAACTGTATTTGGGAAGATGTGAAGTAGAGACCTTGTTTACATGTGCTTTATTTATTTTTAATCTATTTCCTGCAGATGCAAAAAGAGAATGTTGCTCCGATCTTTAATCAACCTTCTCATCTCTGACCTCATCCAGCTCTGCTCCATGACTGTTGTGATGACAGGACAAGAAATCTTCATTAATATCTACATCTTCGGTTTGCTGGCTAGTGTTGGCTTTGGCCTGTGTCTCCCTGGAAAGGTAAGAGTTCATTTATCCAGTGTGCAGTAGCTGAATCGTTGTCTGATTCTGATGCTCCTCAACATGTGTGTCTTGTATTACAGGTACTTGGTCATCGCCCGGCCAATGTGGTACCACTTCAGACAAACAGTCAAGTTCTCTGTGATAGTCTGTGTTGTGGTCTGGATCCTTCCTCTTGTCGTTCTCGTCTCTCCGTTTTTTCATGCCTCATTTACAAATAAGAATTATAGCGGGCGTCTATCTCCTCGTTCCGTTTCCCTGTTCATATTCTCCTGTGTGGGACCCTCAAAGCTCTGTCTGCAGCCAGCCGTGTTCCACCAGATGAAAAACGACAATTGTGGCAATGTTGGTTCTGGTGCTGCTCATTTACACACTGTTGTTCCTGCCCAGCATCATCTGGTTTCTGGCAAAAAAACTAGGAAAAACAATGACTTTAGTTACCTGTTTCATCTTGGTTTTTTCAGTCCTCTGAATTATGTTTTTTTAACTCTTTTCTGTATCGTTTTGCTCAGGAAAGGAGCTGTAGACAAGGTTTTGCACCTCTGTGTGTTGTTGTAGAATGGAAAGTAATGAGATAACAGATCAACACAGTTGTCAAATTAATGTTCATACTTGAACCTGAGTCATTTTATGAATCTCATAGCAGTTCCTATAAGTTTGATGTCTGCTGTGTTAGTGGTAAATTATGTGCTAGTTTTCAGTGGGTAATCAACTTAAATGTGTCTTTGTTCAAACACAATGATCCAACATACAGTGAATCCTATGACCCTGTTTCCACATAAGCAACTTAATCTGTGTTCTCTATGTGAAAGAGCTGATCTGTTCTCTGAATAAAGGATTAGAAGTGAACTAGGATCTGCTGAGTTTGTTGGATTTTTAGTTCTTAATGAGGAACTTAGTTTTGGTCTCGCTGATAAAATTATGGTGCAGGTGTATTTTTATTGTAATGAGACAGAAAAGAGTTTTCACTGTTTTCTAACAGGATTCAATTATGTCCGATTCATTTAGGCTCGTTTAATAAAACAGAGCTTATGTCAGATATGTAAAACAAGATTTCTACAAAGATGTTTTCCCTGATATGAGTAGGGGAATAAGGAAACTTTGCTTCCTCAGACATATTTTTACCAAATAACGCAGATTCTGCTTTGCTTAAGCTCTTTGTTAAACCTGCTAGTTAGTTTCACTAGTCGTGTCATGTTCCTCGTGTTTTGTTGGGCACATTCTAATAAAACAATTAAGCACTTTGTGTAATTTTGTACTTAACAAATGGTTTTTGTAACATTTAAAAAAATATACAAACACGGCTACAACTGAGATTTATTTCTGCTGTAAACTGTTGTATAGTCAGATGTTTTTTGGGGAAAATATTCACAGACACTTTGAAAAGCAGGAAAAGCTTTAACGACCAACAGCCTGTTTCATAATCATGAACAACACTCAGGTTTCTACGAAGAGCAGCTTGTAAGATCCTGAACTATTTCTATAAAAATCAGGCTGAACACACTAAAACCTGAAATTGAACTTGTAATTTTTGTCTAATTTTGCACAGCAGTTGATCTGATCATTAAATTATTGATAAATTGATGTTGGCTTGTATATAACCAGATGAAACTCGGTGGCTGTTTACCAACATATTCAACCGTGACGTGTAACAAGTTTCTTGTTCCCATAAGCAGAACATAGTGTGGTATGATAAAGCAGAACAAGCTGTATGAGGTGTGTGTGATGCCATATACGGGGAAAGAGAGAAATTAATAATCGTATTAATAGGAAGGAAGATAGACGTAGTTGTTCTGTGTCTTTTCTTCACTGCTTCTCTTCTCTCCCACTATGTCTAGTAGGGTCGAGACAGGTAGAAATAAAGCGTCATCTCATCCCCAGTAGCTTCCCTCACATCTTAATTCCTCTAATTGTCAGCATGAACTGTAATAGCTGCTGCTGTGGTAACAAGACTGTAAGCCACTGATTTAAATCGCTTTAGACGTCTGAACATCCCCATAAAGCCAAATTCCTTTCACCACTTGAATTTTGAGGTGTGTGAAGGATCAGTGATGTTGTTCTAAACTGGTTTAAGTCTCACAGTAGCTGAGACAAAGGACATTTTGCTGCTTGTGGCGATTACAACATGCGTTGGCATCCACTGTCATTAGAAGACAGAAAAGAAGAAGCCGTGTACTTGTACTTACAACTAACAGTGTGAATGTCACAACACAAAAGCCACGTCCCTCTGCTCTTTCCTGCCGCCTCATGACAGACTGTCTTAGACTGAAGCATCAAGTACATCAACTGAGAACAAAACTCCAGTGTAACTGTTTAAGACTCCAAGGTTGAGGCATGAAATGACTCTTTGCCTAAAATTAGCTTTAAAATAACTTTAAATTAAATCATTAAATCAATATATCATTAAATAAAAATACATAATTTTACATCAGCCTTTTTTTTTAGCTAGTTTGACTTTTAATAAATTACACTTAGGGGTTTATTTTTAAGACCCCAACTTATCATCACACCAACAGCCAAATCCTGCTGTTTCAGTTAAAATACAAAAACATTAAAATACATATCTTAGAGGGACAAAGATATGTGTGTCAGGCTTACTCTGCCGTTGTCCTGTATTTGTGCAAACAGTTATTGAAAACTTTCTGTCTTTCCAGGTTTCATTCTAAAGAATGGAAGATTTTTTCATCAACAGCACTCAACGGGCCAACAGTTTTGGTTACAGCAACAAAAACTCAAGGCTATGTTCAAAGGAATGTTAAACCGTCAGTGGACATCATCTATGTCTTGACGTGCATAATCATTTCTCGGACTTCCTTTGACCCTCGTGGCCATCTTTAAGTCTAACAATATTGTTGAATAATGCTATACTCTCTCTCTCCATAGAAGAGTTTCCTTTCCAACACTTTTAAATCTAAAACGGTTAAATCTAACCAGTTATCCTCTTTACTCCAGCTGAGAAGGTTATACTGTAGATGGTGAATATGTTGCTAAAACAGCTGTGCTAATGCTGATAGTGTGGACTGGTTAGTTACTTTGGTCTGATGAATGATTGTGTTTGTGAGGACACAGAGTTTAGAACTTGTCGACATCTGCTTTGTCCATTTTTACAGTGTTTTTTTGCAGGAGCAAAAGGATCATGTTGCTGATCTACGTCGTCAATCTTCTCCTTTCTGACCTCGTCCAGCTCTGCTGAGGTGTTACAATATTTGCATGAAGGTCTGGTCTGGTTTGGTCTGACCAGTGTTTGCTTCGTGGTCTGCATCTCCATGGAAAGGTCTTGAATGTGCGCAGCTACTTCTGTGTCTGGTCATTGTGATATTAGATAATTCTGATTCTGATTAATCTTCTTTTATGTGACGTGCTTGTGTTACAGGTACTTGGTCATTGCCGGGCCACTTTGGTTCCATCACAGACAAACTACCAGGATCTCTGTGGAGGTCTGTGCCGTGGTCTGGTCCATCCCTGTTGTCTATATCCTCCCTGGCATTTTCTGGCATGTTAATGAGAATCCAAATACTTTCTTTGGCGTCTTCCTCCTCCTTCCGTTTCCCCTGCTCATCTTCTTCCTGGGTGGAACTCTTAAAGCTCTGTCTGCAGCCATCAGTGTCCCCACTGAAGAAAAACAAAGAATTGTGGGACTTTTGGTCCTGGTCCTGCTTATTTACACGCTGCTGTTCCTGCCAAATGCGATTTGGTCCCTGCTAGAAAAATCCCAAACCTTTCTCTTTACCAGTGTGTCTTTATTTCTCCTCAAGTTCAGTCCTCTTGCTGATGTGTTCATGTACGTTTTCCTGAGGAAACGGGCTGTATCAAGCTTTTGGCCTCTGTGTGTTGTTGCAGAACAGACCACAGTGACATCAGCAGATCAACAGTGAATGATAGAACCACACCTGACCCATCCTACCATGAGAGTGACAAGCAGAAGTCACAAACACACAAAAACATACACCCACTGCACATATATGTCAGAGAGTATATTGATGTCAACTCTGATACCTGTACATTCCACATGCGGGAGTATATAAGTATTACATATATAATATTTTGTTTTTAAGCATTTCAATAATAATTGTGAATACCTGCATATGATACATTCTACCTGATTTTGTTCAAAAACAAAAACATTGTAAAAGCAATTGTGAGTTTATGAACGGAAAAACGAACATCTCTCATCATCATCACACTGGAACTAAGTCCTTTTCTCACTTTTGTTCTCATTTATTTAAATTAATTTTTTAACTATCATTTGAATTTTTTATTTGCATTCGATAATCTAACAACAATATCCAGCTTGTGTTTGCACTAGATATGATTGTACACAACAGTCTTCACCGATAAGAGTGAAAAAACACACGATGGGTTGTGGCTTTTCTTCCTGTGACTGATAAATAATATAACAAGCCTGTTTTATTTCCCCATTTTATTCAGTTACTCTATGACTGTAATTCAGACTAAAACAAACCAGCATAAAAAAGAACATAAATATCCAAACTTTTCCACATTGGACTTTCTGATACTAGTAGATTTTCCAGTTTGTTCATGAGTCACATCCAGATCTGTGGATTCAGGGCAGCAATAAAAAAAACATTGATAATTTAACTAATGTTTCGGCTCCATCGAAGACTTTCATGTTTAATCACTAGATGGAGACATGGAGCCACATACTGTACAGGACAGTGGTAAACGGTTTGTTGTTGTGTTGTGAACTGATGATGTCTGACAGTTAATATGTTCCTATATTGTGAAACCAGAGAGAATCTTCCTGTCCACTGTTGCTTAGTGCTGGATTAACGGGGATTTGTTGGCTTTTCTCTAATAATCTGTAGAGTCTTGACCTCATCATGTAAAACGCATTTAGAGGATTTTATTGTGAATAAATCAAAGGAATTAAATCGACTATTCTGTCTGCTGCTTTTCAGATTCCTCAGTTTACACGACATCTGTTTGACCACGTGTTATTACTGAATCTGATCTCAAAGTTCTGTGGAGAAAAAGGACAGAACCTAAGTCCTAAGTTCGGTTACACGATCCTCCTGGAGAACTACAGGCTTAATCTTTTCTCATACATACATGATGCCATGTTACTGCATCTGCATTTAATTGATTTATTTTTAGTATTTTGGAGGATTTCTAATAGTGCAGATACATTTGTTGTAATATCAATAACGTTGTTATTAATGTTTAATTTAGCAAATTATAACACAGTAACACGCACAGTGTTAGCACCATCTACGGACTGAAACAAAGAACTGCACATTAAACTCTATGTTTCTTGAATTGTGCTTATAGATAATCAAATATGAATATAAAACAATATTTAAAATTATTTGAAATATCAACTGACAGTTAATATACCAATGGGAGACTGAGTGTTTTACATCGTAGTAAATGTTTTTGGCCTTTTGTATAGAAGTATTTATTACCTCTATATGCATATATGATTATTATGTCGATTGTTATGAGGTGATCGTACAGAAATGCTGAACTGATTGCAGGTAAAATGTACGTGAACTTTCCCTTTTTCTTTGTCCCTGGAATTTTCAGTCTCGTACTACAGCTTCCCTCGTTCCCTTCGCTTTCAGGGATCTGCTCCATTTTCATCGAAGTGTTAAACAGGAACATGTACACTGACCTTCTCCTCAACTGAACAAGCAGTTTTTCTGCTGTTGATGCTGTTAATCAAATGTAGACACACATTCTGCAGTATTTTTAATGGCAGCTCAGATCTTGTTCCACTCCAGTCTCACACAACTTATATTGAATTAGGTTAAATATTTTTCAAAATTTACATTTGTTTCTCATTATTTTCCCTGTTTTACGTGGACTAAGCTGAGGTTCTAAAATGCTCAATAACATAACTTGAGGTGAGTAGTTTTACACTCGGTTTGGTTTTCTTGAAACTAAAGTGTCACTGACAAACACAGACAAAGCTCACCACAAGAATAAAACAGAAAGAAACTTTAGTCACGCTGACGAGCAAGACGGTCGGATCCCTGTGACTCAACTTCTGTCTGTGCTGATTGTTTGACTGTATCTAAACCAACACAGACACACAGGAGAGCGTCACATACTGTTCACGACCGAATGAGGTTAAAACTAAGGCGTAACTCTGTTCCACATACAGAACAGAGGCAAAATCCTAGTGAGCAGGTAGTGAAGGAGCAGAAAGGGAAGTGCAGCAACCACCAGTTATACATTTAAATGAAAGTGCAGATACTAATGGAGTCCCACTGGTTAACAGGAGCTTCCCTCATAGAGTAACAATGGTTATGGATGGTGGGAAACGGTTTGAGCTGTAAGAAATGTGTTATTTAGAAATCCAAATTTAACAAGTAATTTTACCGTCACTTTACACTCTGACCATCCCACACAGCACAACAGTTTGATGCACAACGATTTGTGCACTGCCCACCTGCAGCTGCACTGGGGACGCTGTGGAAAGGGGCACTCAGCTGTTTTATATCAATAGTGGCTGGTGCATTGATGGTTCAGTTTTGTCTCAGTACTTTTCTCTAGAACTGGACTTTAAGCCTTTTTACTCGCCCCGTGTGACTTCTCCTCATATATTCTCGCTGGTGTCTATTATTATTGTTCTTGGGGACTTTAAAAAAAGTATCTCTCCGCCAACTCCCCAAATACAAACAGTTTATCGAGAAAGAGAAACGTGCTAGACCACTGCTGCACCACCATCTGATTTCATCATAGAGGCAAAAATTAAGACTCTGCAAACCTGCTGTGAGGACATCAAAGAAGTGGACCAGTGAGGCCATGGAGGAACTTCAGGAGTGTTTGGACTGTACAAACTGGGATGTGTTTAGATCTGCCACTGACTCTGGATGAGTCACACGGACACTGTGAAGTCTTACATCAGCTTCTGTGAGAACAGAATCATTCCATCACTCGCCAGGGTGAGTTATAACAACGACAAACTCTGACAGCTGATGTCTGAGAAAGCGGCTGCATTCACAAGTGGGGACAGACAAATACAGAGAGGCTAAGTACAGATTTAACAAGGCGGCGAGCAGACAGAAATATCTGCATGGCAAGAGAATGGAACAGCAATTCTCAGCCAACGACTCGGCCTCTCTCTGGAAAGGGCTTCAGACTGTCACCGATTACAGATCGAGATCCCCCCACTCTGTACGACCGGCGCCTGGACAACAGACTGAATGAATTCTACTGCCGCTTTGACAAACAATGGGACAGACCTGAAACCCCCCTCCAGCCAATGATCAGCAGCAGCCCCCTGTCCTCTTCACACAGACTCACACCTCAGTGTCCCCTTCTCTGCCCCTCACACCTCTCATCAAAGAGGGAGATGTGAATACAGCTTTAGTACCAAAGAGTTAATTTACAACAGATTTATTGGTGGGTAAACCTGTTCGGATGGTGGGCCTGGCTCTTGATTCTACCAGGGGCACAAAACTCTGGGGGCTGCGGTTACAGCAGATTTGCTGTATTTAGTTTAAACTGTTTCCTGAAATATAGTTGTCGGATCAGCATCAGGA
This sequence comes from Channa striata, assembly GCA_033026295.1. Taxonomy (NCBI): domain Eukaryota; kingdom Metazoa; phylum Chordata; class Actinopteri; order Anabantiformes; family Channidae; genus Channa; species Channa striata. The sequence goes on along the minus strand of CM065184.1, from coordinate 19,954,292 downwards.
GTAAAAGATGATGTAGCAACAGGAGAATCCTTTGAAGGCCTGATGCCCAACAACTCCGTTACATCAGGAAAACACTGCGAGGGGACAGATGTCACTCGTCCACTGTCTGTCCCTGATGCTGTCGTTGGGGTTTTTGCCTCAGTAATCATTGCGCACAGTTTTTATTTGTATTCAATATAACAAGCTTTTCAAAAAATGCTTTGACACAATTTCAGCACGAGACACTGAGTAACTGTGATGTAAAAAGAATAATGTCGTGGACCTGCTGGTTATCAAAACATCAGTTTCTCTTAGTACCTTATATTTTCTTTAAGGCCATAAACTCTAACTTCTAAGAGGTTTTTAAGAAGTTTCATGTTACAACAATTATGACAAATGACAAAAGAATAAAACGCACGTTAGTGTGAACTCAAAAGAAGTTACATGTTCCCAAAAAGCACTTGTGCTTTTCAAAAACAGTGTTCAGCTCTAAATGTAAAGATCTGTGTTACTTCCTGAGGAGTCACTAGATCTTAGAACTTTTTACCAACGTTCACATATTCAGACTCGCAACAGATGTTATCTGGAAACTGGTTCATTTCATCATTGGCTGTTATAAATAAAAACACTTACATTTCAACCTTCTATTACTCAATCTCCAGTTACATATGACATTCACTTCCTTCCTTCTCAGAAACAGCCTTTATGTGGAAGCAGTTTTCACATTACTGCAAACAAAGTAGAAGCTCTGCTCCTCCAGCTTCCAAAGGTAAGATTTATTTTGCATTACTGGTTGTATTATATGGATGATCTAATACATGCTAAAAAATGAATTGTATTGACCCATAACATGAGAAGCGCGAATATAAATATGCAAACTGAGAAATAGCAGCTTGAGATTGTGGGTGAACTACTAAACTACTACAGTCCGACCTGTTACATGTAGTTTTAGTTTGTCTACAAACTTTTATATAAGATATAAGTAACAGAGATACAGATTGATAACGTCACAATCATAAAACAAAAGTCTGACAACTGATCCATCTGAGCCTCGAGGTGATGAGTAACTCACTTCATTTACTCACATACTGTCAGGAGCAATTTGAGCTACTTGTACTTTAGTGGATAATTTCCATTTCTGGTCACTTTGACATTAACACTATTAATCCTGTGATGTTTCTTGAAGTTCAGGGGACAGCATGTAACAAAGGTCCTTGGCTGGAATCAAACGTGAGACACTGTAGTTACATCGAATGTGTCTTAGAATATTAGAAAACTGCTGGTCCACCCGCTGCTGTACGTTAGTGTCGGAGTACAAGTAAATGTCAAGTAAATTCTAATAGATTTTCATGATAAACCAACACTGTCCTGTTAAAACACTGGTTTACTGTTTCCATCTTTCCAGGTTTCACTCTGAAGAATGAAGAATTTATACAGTGACAACACAACACGAGACAGAAACTATGACTCAACCAGCACTGTTGACTACGATTACAACTACACTAATGAATATGGTCATGGATCATCAGATCATGGATCATCAGTGGACGTCTTTTATGTCTTGACTTGCATTATCGTTTCCATCGGCCTTCCTTTGACCCTCGTGGCCATCTACGCTGTGTTTTCTCTGGTGTGTACATGATGACAGAGGCTTAATGTCGAAACCATAAGTATTTAGACAGTTACACATTTGTTTTTCCAGCTCAGGGTTTCAGCACAGTTAAGTGATGTGATTGGATGTACACTGCTTCTTTGTGGGTTTCCCATCTTCCCAGCGTTAGATCTGAGACTTTCGTTTTACGTCCACACCTTTAGTTGATCGTTTTGTTAACGAGACTGAGGGGAACTTCAAGTCTCTGTGTCCCTGTAGAACGACAGAGTAACATCATTTACAAGTCAATTTTATCAACGAAGCTACTTCCCTGTTTCTCTGGTATCTGAGATATTTCCTGGTAACTGTTGCCTAAGAGAAAATAATATTTTGCGGTGCCTTTCTTTGACCTGAGCCTTTTGGACTCTGTGTTGGTTCCTTTAACTCTAATATAGGAAAAGAGTTTCTACTTTGTTCAAGTCTTTATCAGTTGTGTGAGTTGTTATTTTAGGTCATAAGTAGTTACTCACCTTGCCTTTACCTTTGGTTCCAGATTTTTAAAAGTGACCATTGGCCATTTCTGAAAGTCTTATTAGTTTGATGAAAAATGCAAAGGTGATTCTGATTGATGAACTGCATTTGGGAACATGTGGAGTGAACTTATCTACATCTGCTTTGTCCGTTTTTACCAATGTTCTTTTTTAGGTCCGAAAAGATCGTGTTGCTCCGATCTACGTCATCAACCTTCTCATTTCTGACCTCTTTCAGTTCTGCTACATGATCAGCGACATATTCCATATGAATATTTTGTTACTTTATTATCTGTACATAATTGGTCTGATGGCCAGTGTTTCCTTCATGGTCTGCATCGCCTTGGAAAGGTAACTTCTGTGTTTCTGTGTTAAATGTCTGTAGCTACTTCTGTGTCTGACCATTTGATTATTTGCCAATTCTGATTCTGATTAATCTTATTTTATGTGACTCCCTTGTGTCACAGGTACTTGGTCATTGCCTGGCCACTTTGGTACCGTCACAGACAAACAATCAAGATCTCTGTGCTGGTCTGTGTCGTGGTCTGGGCCATTCCTGTTGTCTATATCCTCTTTGGCATTTTCTTGATTGATGAACATATTTCCTTTGGCGTCTTCCTCCTCCTTCCATTTCCCCTGCTCATCTTCTTCCTGGGTGGAACCATCAAAGCTCTGTCTGCTGCCATCAGTGTCCGCTCTGAAGAAAAACAACGAATTGTGGGACTTTTGGTCCTGGTTCTGCTCATTTACACGCTGCTGTTCTTGCCCACGGCCATTTTTGTCCTTGCAGGATACCATGATGTGTTTCACGATGTGTCTTTTCTTTTCGTCAAGCTCAGTCCTCTGGCTGATGTGTTCATGTACGTTTTCCTGAGGAAAGGGGCTGTAAACAAGCTTTTGGCCTCTGTGTGTTGTTGCAGAACAGACCACAGTGACATCAGCAGATCAACAATGAATGATAGAACCACACTCAGCTCCATGAAGCTGGAGAGTGAAAAATTATAAGCAGATAAACAGAATAAGAAATGTGGTCGAATACGCAAATACATTCTTCTACTGAGTCTACAATTATACAACTAAAAGTAGAGAAAAGGAACCTCTGGTTTGATTTTGGCTGTTGAAGTACAAGTTGCTGCAGGGAACATTTGTCTAGGTAAAATTTCTGCTGTTTTAAAAACATTATAACTTGTTTTGTATGTTTTTGTCCTGATGCTGACCAACAAATTATATCAAGACAATGACTTAAAAATTTCATTTAGTCAATATATTATTACCTGTGTTATTTTCCTGCTATCTAATGTTATATTTAACATAACAAGTTCATACCCTCCGTTGTATGAGCAGTTTAATGTTTCAAGCAGAAAAACAACCTTCACTCAGTCTCTTTCTCACTATAACAACTGACAATGGCCACTTCAAGCTTTTACCTAATTTGGAGATGCTTTTTAATCATTGAACACTGTTACACTATTAGCTGGTTGTTGTATTGAATCAAGCACAAAATGAATTTAAATTGGAGGTAAAAATTTGGCATATTAACAACGTCAGTGTTTTACGGAAACTGAAGCACCTGAGAACTTTGAGACCTATTCTTTCAAATAAAGGAGGAAATTAGACAGTTTGTAAATGTGATGGCGGTAAAATGGCAAATGTATTTTTGATGTAATATAACAGATATGAACATTTAGCAAAGCCAGTCTTGTAAGTTGGTTCAGAAAAAAAAGAAAGATTTACACGAGTCTGCATGGAGGAATCCATGTTTGATCACTAGATGGTGACGTGCAGCTGCACATGATGCAGTGGCTGATGGTGTGGAGATACTTGAAGTCAGTCATTCGGATTCAATTCTTAGACTGGACACCCAGTATTAAGATAACCCATGAAGAAATTACAGTTTAATTTATTAAAGTACCTTGTTGCTCTACATTCACCGGACCATTTCTAAACTTGCTAAAAGTGGTCGAATTCAAACAGTAAAATAAAGTCAGCATCCATAGTTACAGTATCATTCAGTGTTCCTGTGTATGTGCTAAATAATCGTTTAAGAAAGAAGGCAGCGTTTCCTCTACATAGGTGCAAACATGGCGGCCCGCCACGTCCGTTAATGTTTTTTTATTAAAAACAAAGACAACAGCACCCCCGTCTTTGGGGTTTTTTTGTCAGTAATCAATGCGCAGTTTTTATTTCTATTCAATATAACAAGCTTTTCAAAAAATGCTTTGACACCATTTCAGCAGGAGACACTGAGTAACTGTGATGTAAAAAGAATAATGTTGTGGACCTGCTGGTTATCAACACATCAGTTTCTCTTAGTACTTTTTTTCTTAGGTTTTCTGTTTTTTTAAGGCCATAAACTCTAACTTCTAAGTTTTTAAGAAGTTTCCCATGACAACTCCTCACCGGAGTGATCAATTCAGGGGACAAGATTGACCGTCTGTACCTTGTTGGTCTTTCACAGTAGTTGTCTCCTGGGCGAGTTGTTGTATTGCTGTGGTCCTTGTCACCTGGTTTGAGATGATGCAGGCTGCTGTCTGCAGGGGTAGGCAGGGCTGCTTTCACCTGGGGACAAACATCTTCACAACACTTGGAAATCACGTCATTATAACTAACTCAAGATTGTTTGTTCTGAATTAGTACCAAGCTAGGAGGTTTTCTCAAACCCTATTTGGTAAAGACTCAACTTGCGTGAGAAATAGCACCTATGCTAATTCTTAAACCCTTGTCAAACCTGTATCTTACAACATTTGGTGATTTTGGTCTTAAGTTTTCTATAACACCTGCACTCTGCGGGTGAGAAGGCAATAACCCAAAATTTGTTTGAAAAATCATTTACCATCTTCATGGTAAAAACCCAGGACCATTGTCACAAATTACTTGATTCTGGAACACTTCAGTGAATGGACCTTTGACCACAGTAGCTGCATCCTGTTTGGAAGAGAGGTGACAACAGCCTCTACCCACTTGCTAAACGTGCAAACCATGGTGAAGCAAACGCTCCATTTCTACAAAGCTATAGCTCAATTAACTCAATCATCGAATATTCAAAGGCTCTATCCGGTGGGGAGTGGCCTTGCAGTGGTATTTAATTAAACCAGAGGCATTGTTAGCCCCACAGATTAACATGTCCTGCTATCCCTGAAACCTTTGCTTTAGGGTTTAAAGTAGGTGTTAAGATATGCACACATCCCCCCTTTGCAAATGTCTACCATGAGCTAGCTTAGCATACAGATGGAAATATCAATTAGGTAAACAAAGTTTATCTCTGGACCGAGCGATGTCCCTTTTGCAGTGTTGCACCTAATTTCATTACAAGTTTCTAGATATGTTTGCTAGTCACTGCATGGTTGACAAGTCAGCCTGTGGGTTGAGTTTCTGTGGGAGAAAGAAAACTGAGTTGGGTGAAACATTTGTCCCATCCTGGCCGCTGTATCCGTTGTTGAAGTTCCTGCAGAAATCTAGTTATTTTGTTAATGTTAGAGTGTCACATTTAATAACCGATATTCAGGTAGGCAACAAGTCAGCATCTACAGAGCTGCAAGAAGAACAATGTGCAGTTAGTGTTCTGCCTGACGTCACAAGTCTTCTTCGTCTCCAGAGACAACCTTAGTTATGAGTGACACCAAACATAAGTCAGTCTAAACATTCATAAATTCATTCAAACTTCATATCATTGGCCAGTTTGGAGTTTTCATCAAGAGCCGTCAGCTCACCAGCTTGCATATGAGTTAAAACGTAGTTTTATCAAAAGCAATGAAACTACAATTTTGTGACAACTGCAAACCCAAGGCAATTTCACAACGTTAGACGTCTCAGGAAATCAGAGCCATCAACACATAATTCTATGTCAGTGTTCAGAATTATTGTTTTCAAACCCACTTCTGATAGAACAGATGGTTTTTAGTACCTGAGTGCAGATATCAGGATCTCTATCCAACATATTACACCTTCCCAAGCAATCAGAACAGCAAACCAAACACAGCTTCTCTGCTGCAACAAGTTTCTCAGACAAGAAAAAAATCCTGCTATAACTGGATCCAGTTTTACTAGAATAAAGCTACAGATACAACTACACCCACAAGCAATAAACAGAAGTCATGGAACTGTCTTCCTGATCAAAAACTAACCAGTATTAGGCAAACCAAGTTCTGCCTATAGATCAGCAAACACTTCAGGAGGCAACATGCTGTCAACATGTGCCGACAACAACAAGCAACAACCACAGGAAACAGGAAACAGGAAACAGAAAAGCTTCGCACAGGAACGATTCCTTTGCAAAACTGTGTCGTGCCAGGAAAAAAAATATATTATTGGCTTTTGTCAGCCTTGAAATCAGCAATTCATTTTGTGACACTGTTTTCCTCTGGGGTGGTCACCTGACCCAGACATGTGACCTTTGTTGCACAAACTGCAGTTAAAAAAAACAAACAAACAAAAAACTTTATGGCCATTGTCTAAAAGATGTTTTAATAGGTGCACCATACCAATTTTGCAGGATTCCTCAGATTAACAAATACAAATTAGCGAATCGTCTATTAGCGAAGCCTTCCTCCTGTAACTGAGCCAACTGCCTGCTACTCACACCATCCTCCTTTGTAAACCGAAGTTTCCACCTTTCAGTCAATTGACTACAACTGCTCCAATACTCGGACATTGCTTCACATTCTCGTGCTATCTTTCCCTGTGCGACTCAGATTCAAACTGCGCTGCATACAACGGTAATTAATAACAACGGTTTAACTACTATGACAACGTCTTGTCACCTGCCCAACCTGTAGGGAGTTTTATACAGCTCTCTTACCTGGTCCTTACCTTACCTTTTGCTGTGTTCCCTCTCCTTTGCTATCTTACCGCTTTATTTCGGTCCGTACTGCTGGATCGGCAGTCTGACTCCTGAGGGGAACAGCTTCTCAAATCGATAGAAGGAATCGGTTTTTTACTCGTGCGCAGTCACTGTTTTATCCCTCAGAGTCCAGAAAGCGCGTCCATCCCACTCTGCTGACAACAATCTGTTGTGGCAAAAATCTGAGAGAGCAAGTTAAGAGACAGGAGGCAGCTCTCAAATGATCATCAAGCAATTTAATGACAATAAACATAGGTAAAAAGGGCAAAAAGGTAGAGGAACACAGCAGAAAGCAGTTTACACTCGAGCGGATCAGACTGAGCTGATGAATTCTGTCAGGCTTGTGTGTGCTTATAACTGCTCCACTATACAAATCACGCACACAGGTGAATACACACTGATCAAAAGTCTCTGTTACCGTCTCTTCCCTGCTGGGACAGATACCTGGGGGGAAGCTAGGGCTAAACAAAGGGAAGACAGTAGGGTCTGTTTTAGGTGTCAAGGGATTCTCACAAATGTTACTTCTGGGATTCAATATCCCTGCTATTTCCCGTGGGCTTCCTACTGAGTGGCTGGGACTTGGTGTCTGGCCTCTGTCAGAAGTGTGAACAAATGATCATTGCAAGTATCAAAATTTCCCTCACAACAACAATTATGACAAATGTGAAAAGAATAAAACGCACATTAGTGTGAACTCAAAAGAAGTTACACGCTCCCAAAAAGCACTTGTGCTTTTCAGAAGCAGTTAAAACTTTTTACCAACGTTCACATATTCAGACTCGCAACAGATGTTATCTGGAAACTGGTTCATTTCATCATTGGCTGTTATAGATAAAAACACTTAAATTTCAACTGTCTATTACTCAACCCTCAGTTAAAAATGACATTCACTTCCTTCCTTCTCAGAAACAGCCTTTATGTGGAAGCAGTTTTCACATTACTGCAAACAAAGTAGAAACTCTGCTCCTCCAGCTTCCAAAGGTAAGATTTATTTTGCATTACTGTTTTTATTATATGGATGATCTCATACATTCTAAAAAATGTATTGTATTGCAATTCATTTTCCACCTATGTGACTGAATCCTCCTAAATAAAGATATAAGTAACAGAGATACAGATTGATAACGTCACAATCATAAAACAAAAGTCTGACAACTGATCCAGCTGAGCCTCGAGGTGATGAGTAACTCACTTCATTTACTCACATACTGTCAGGAGCAATTTGAGCTACTTGTACTTTAGTGGATAATTTCCATTTCTGGTCACTTTGACATTAACACTATTAAGCCTGTGATGTTTCTTGAAGTTCAGGGGACAGCATGTAACAAAGGTCCTTGGCTGGAATCAAACTTGAGACACTGCAGTTACATCGAATGTCTCTGTCGCTGCTGTACGTTAGTGCTGGAATACAAGTAAATGGAAAGTAAATTCAAATAGATTTTCATGATAAACCAACACTGTCCTGTTAAAACACTGGTTTACTTTTTTCCATCTTTCCAGGTTTCACTCTGAAGAATGAACAATTTAAACAGTGACAACACAACACGAGACACAAACTATGACTACAACAGCACTGTTGACTACGATTACAACTACACTGATGAATATGGTCATGGATCATCAGTGGACGTCTTTTATGTCTTGACTTGCATTATCGTTTCCATCGGCCTTCCTTTGACCCTCGTGGCCATCTACGCTGTGTTTTCTCTGGTGTGTACATGATGACAGAGGCTTAATGTCGAAACCATAAGTATTTAGACAGTTACACATTTGTTTTTCCAGCTCAGGGTTTCAGCACAGTTAAGTGATGTGATTGGATGTACACTGCTTCTTTGTGGGTTTCCCATCTTCCCAGCTGTAGATCTGAGACTTTCGTTTTACGTCCACACCTTTAGTTGATCGTTTTGTTAACGAGACTGAGGGGAACTTCAAGTCTCTGTGTCCATGTAGAACGACAGAGTAACATCATTTACAAGTCAATTTTATCAACGAAGCTACTTCCCTGTTTCTCTGGTATCTGAGATATTTCCTGGTAACTGTTGCCTAAGAGAAAATAATATTTTGCGGTGCCTTTCTTTGACCTGAGCCTTTTGGACTCTGTGTTGGTTCCTTTAACTCTAATATAGGAAAAGAGTTTCTACTTTGTTCAAGTCTTTATCAGTTGTGTGAGTTGTTATTTTAGGTCATAAGTAGTTACTCACCTTGCCTTTACCTTTGGTTCCAGATTTTTAAAAGTGACCATTGGCCATTTCTGAAAGTCTTATTAGTTTGATGAAAAATGCAAAGGTGATTCTGATTGATGAACTGCATTTGGGAACATGTGGAGTGAACTTATCTACATCTGCTTTGTCCGTTTTTACCAATGTTCTTTTTTAGGTCCGAAAAGATCGTGTTGCTCCGATCTACGTCATCAACCTTCTCATTTCTGACCTCTTTCAGTTCTGCTACATGATCAGCGACGTAACAAAATTTTCAGATACATATGAAATACTTTATTATCTGTACATAATTGGTCTGATGGCCAGTGTTTCCTTCATGGTCTGCATCGCCTTGGAAAGGTAACTTCTGTGTTTCTGTGTTAAATGTCTGTAGCTACTTCTGTGTCTGACCATTTGATTATTTGCCAATTCTGATTCTGATTAATCTTATTTTATGTGACTCCCTTGTGTCACAGGTACTTGGTCATTGCCTGGCCACTTTGGTACCGTCACAGACAAACAATCAAGATCTCTGTGCTGGTCTGTGTCGTGGTCTGGGCCATTCCTGTTGTCTATATCCTCTTTGGCATTTTCTTGATTGATGAACATATTTCCTTTGGCGTCTTCCTCCTCCTTCCATTTCCCCTGCTCATCTTCTTCCTGGGTGGAACCATCAAAGCTCTGTCTGCTGCCATCAGTGTCCGCTCTGAAGAAAAACAACGAATTGTGGGACTTTTGGTCCTGGTTCTGCTCATTTACACGCTGCTGTTCTTGCCCACGGCCATTTTTTTCCTGACAGAATACCATAACAGTGTCCTTCACGATGTGTCTTTTCTTTTCGTCAAGCTCAGTCCTCTGGCTGATGTGTTCATGTACGTTTTCCTGAGGAAAGGGGCTGTAAACAAGCTTTTGGCCTCTATGTGTTGTTGCAGAACAGACCACAGTGACATCAGCAGATCAACAATGAATGATAGAACCACACTCAGCTCCATAAAGCTGGAGAGTGAAAAATTATAAATAAAAAACAGAAAAAGAAATGTGGTCAAATACGCAAATACATTCTTCTACTGAGTCTACAATTATACAACTAAAAGTAGAGAAAAGGAACCTCTGGTTTGATTTTGGCTGTTGAAGTACAAGTTGCTGCAGGGAACATTTGTCTAGGTAAAATTTCTGCTGTTTTAAAAACATTATAACTTGTTTTGTATGTTTTTGTCCTGATGCTGACCAACAAATTATAATCAAGACAATGACTTAAAAATTTCATTTAGTCAATATATTATTACCTGTGTTATTTTCCTGCTATCTAATGTTATATTTAACATTAAAAAGTTGATACCCTTCGTTGTATGAGCAGTTTAATGTTTCAAGCAGAAAAACAACCATCACTCAGTCTCTTTCTCACTATAACAACTGACAATGGCCACTTCAAGCTTTTACCTAATTTGGAGATGCTTTTCAATTATTGAACACTGTTACACTATTAGCTGGTTGTCGTATTGAATCAAGCGCATTTGTAGAACATGACAGACCTATAAACCTATATAAATACAGTCAAGAAATTAAAAATTAATATAATAATAATAATAATAATAATAATAATAATAATAATAATAATAATAATAACAAAATAAGATAAAATAAAATAAACAACAGGGTTGTCATGATTCAGCCCCTCACTTCCACTTCCTGACCTGGACTTTTATTTTGTTACCCATTTTTCTCCATATCCTGTCCTGTTCTCAGTTAACTTTACCAATGTCACAACTCATCACTCACCTTGATTGTTTTCAGCTGTTACCCCCTGACTATTTATACCTGCCCTTGACCACAGCTCCTGGCCAGATTCTTGTCGTCCCATGTCGACTCACAGTTTTTGGATTACTGGAACCCCGCACTTGCATGACTCAAGCTTTTGGACTCTTTGCCCCGTGGTCTGAGGTTTGGTCTCTTGTTTTTGGTTTCTGGTTTTTGGGTTTTGGTTTTTGGTCCTTGTGTGTTTTGTTTGGTTTTCCTGCATGCTCAGTTCTTAGTGTTTCCCCGTCATTGTCAGCCTGCCCTGTTTCCCCCTCTCTCTGCAGGGGGGGGGCAGTAGAGGCTGTCCAACTCCAGGGTGCCTCTCCATCACAGGTCATTCAGTTTTTCATACCAACGTGGAATTGGTAAATAATAATATAAAAATAAATAAATTAGAAAAAAAGAAAATAAATGAATATAAATTAGGAAAAAATAAATGTATTATTTAAATAAATACAAATAAAGCAATAAAGAGGAGCAATTATTAAAATGTAAAGTAAAGTAACAATAACGAAACTAATAAAATACAAAGTAATTCAAAAAGATTGGCATACATTGATATAAGCTAATACAAATAAGGTCTGGAAAGGTGTAAATGTAATACACCTCTATAAGTAGTAAGTACGTGTCTATATATACCTTGACATACACACATAATATCTATACACACAAACACACACACAGATAATAAGTTATATTATGATAGAAGAAACTAAATAATATTGTCAATATAATAGTAAGTAATATGTTGATAACATAGCAATAGTGGGCTTGATACAAAGCAAGACAATGTAGTAATAAAAAAACTAATATAATATATAATACTTACAATACAGGGTACTGGTGGAAATTGGACTATTGCTGGTCGAAGAAGGACAGGAGGCAGAAGGGTTCGCGGTTAGAGAGAGAAGATGAAAGGCAGCAGCTTAGATCTGAGTGTAGGGACTCTTAATGTTGGCACAATGACAGGGAAAGGTAGAGAGCTGGCAGACATGATGGAGAGAAGGAAGGTAGATGTACTGTGTGTGCAAGAGACGAGGTGGAAAGGCAGCAAAGCACGTAGTATTGGAGGAGGATACAAACTGTTCTACCATGGTGTGGATAGGAAGAGAAACGGAGTAGGAGTGATCCTGAAGGGGGAGTTTGTGAACAATGTTCTAGAGGTGAAAAGAGTCTCAGACAGGGTGATGAGACTAAAGCTAGAAATCGAAGGGGTGATGTTGAACGTAGTCAGTGGGTATGCTCCACAAGTTGGCTGTGAGTTAGAAGAGAAGGAGAGATTCTGGAGTGAGTTTGATGAGGTTGTAGAGAGTATCCCCAGAGGAGAGAGAGTAGTTGTCGTATTTGACGAGGTCGTTTAATAGAGGTTAGTGACTGTAAAGTGGTGGTAGGAGAGAGTGTAGCCAGACAGCACCGCATGGTGGTGTGTAAGATGACTCTGGTGGTCAGAAAGAAGAAGAGAGAAAAGACAGAAAAGAAGACCAAGTGGTGGAAACTAAAGAAACTTGTGAGGAATTCAGGCAGAAGTTGAGACAGGCTTTGGATGACCAGGAAGAGCTTCCAGATGACTGGGAATCTACAGAAGAGGTAATCAGGGAAACAGGTAGGAAGGTGCTTGGTGTGTCATCTGGAAAGAGGGAAAGAAGATAAAGACACTTGGTGGTGGAATGAGGAAGTACAGGACTGCATCCAGAGGAAGAGGTTAGCTAAAAGGAAGTGGGATGTAGAAAGGACTGAGGAAAGTAAACAGGAGTACAAGGAAGTGCAGCGCAGAGTGAAGAGGGAGGTGGAAAAGGCTAAACAGAAAGCTTATGATGAGCTGTATGACAGGTTAGACATGAAGGAAGGAGAGAAGGACTTGTACAGGATAGACAGACAGAGAGATAGGGATGGGAAAGATGTGCAACAGGTAAGGGTGATTAAAGACAGAGATGGAAAGGTGCTAACAAGCCAGGAGAGTATGCAGAGAAGATAGAAGGAGTATTTTGAGGAACTGATGAATGAGGAAAATGACAGGGAAAGAAGGGAGGAAGATGGAGCAGGAAATAGCAGAGATTAGGAAGGATGAGGTGAGGAAGGCTCTGAAAAGGATGAAGAGCGGAAAGGCTGTTGGTCCTGATGACCTACCTGTGGACGTGTGGAAGTGTCTAGGAGAGACAGCAGTGAAGTTTCTGACAAGTCTGTTTAACAGGATTTTAGAGAGTGAGAAGATGCCTGAGGAATAGAGGAGAAGCGTTTTAGTGCTGATTTTTAAGAACAAGGGTGACACGCAGAACTGTAGCAACTACAGAGGGATAAAGCTGATGAGCCACACAATGAAGCTGAAGAGTAGTGGAAGCCAGGCTTAGGAAGGAGGTGGAGATTTGCCGTAAGTCAGACAGAGGAGTTCAAGGTGGAGGTGGGACTACACCAAGGATCGGCTTTGAGTCCCTTCTTGTTTGCTATGCTGATGGACAGGTTGACAGATGAGGTCAGACAGAAACCTCCCTGGACAATGATGTTCGCAGATGACATTGTGATTTGCAGTGAGAGTAGAGAGCAGGTGGAGGAACAGCTGGAGAGGTGGAGGTTTGCTCTGGAAAGAAGAGGCATGAAAGTCAGTCGTAGTAAGACAGAATACATGTGTGTAAACGAGAGGGATCCAGGTAGAAGTGTGAGGTTACAGGGGGATGAGGTGAAGAAGGTGAAGGAGTTTAAGTACTTGGGGTAAACAGTTCAGTGTGATGGGGAGTGTGGAAAAGAGGTGAAGAGGCGAGTGCAGGCAGGTTGGAATGGGTGGAGGAAAGTGTCAGGAGTGTTGTGTGACAGAAGAGTGTCAGCAAGACTCAAAGGAAAGGTGTACAGGACAGTGGTGAGACCAGCTCTGCTCTATGGGTTAGAGACAGTAGCAGTGAGAAAGAGACAAGAGGCAGAGATGGAAGCAGCAGAGATGAAGATGTTGAGGTTCTCCTTAGGAGTCACAAGGTTGGACAGAATAAGGAACAAGCTCATCAGAGGGACAGCGCACGTTGTCTCTGTTAGCAACAAAGTCAGAGAGGCCAGATTGAGATGGTTTGGACATGTGCAGAGGAGGGATAGTGAATATATTGGTAGAAGGATGTTGGAGATGGAGCTGCCAGGCAAGAGGGCGAGAGGACGACCCAGGAGGAGATATATGGATGTTCTAACAGAGGACATGAGGTTAGCTGGTGTCAGAGAGGAAGATGCCCAGGACAGAGTGAAGTGGAAAAGGATGATTCGCTGTGGCGACCCCTGATGGGGAAAAGCCGAAAGAGTAGTAGTAGATTATTATTATTATTATTATTATTATTATCATATGAATATATGATAGTCTATAGGAATAGTGTTTAGGTAAAAATAGAAGAAAAATGTTAACAGCAACAGTGGTCGGGAGAGTGTAACAGAGAAAAAGCATAAAAATAAAATAAACAAAACTTAGTGACCTTTCCACCAGGCTGTCAGAGTCGCAGAGATAGTTATTGTTTTAAAATAGTTCATTTCTTTAACTGATTGTGGCATGAAAGCGAGATCTGAAACTGTGACAGGTTTACATTGATTTTGTTCTAGGTCTATCGTTGAGTTGTTGTAATTATCCTTTTGAAGTATTGCAGTTTTGTTGCTATGAAGTAGTGATGAAAATTGGGTGCTTTAAGGCCGCCTTGTGATTTTTCCTTCTGTAATTTTGACAGGGAGATTCTAGGTTCCTTGTTTTGCCAGTGAAAGTGAGATGTTAAGGAGTCAAGTGATGTCTGTGGACATTGTCTGATGGGTTCCTAACTTTGGTGAATCCTGGTCTGGGTGGATTCTGTTCTGGCAGCGAGTGCTTTGGTGATGATCTTTGGATCTGTGTTGATAATTGAGAGGGGGCATTAACGGGAAGGACGGTTTGGGTCGTTGTTGGCTTTTAGTACCAGGGTCCTGATGTCTGTATTTATGTGTTCTGGTATTGTTGAGGTAGTTTTTACTTCCATGGTTACTCTAAAATAATGTCAACATCATTTTAATTTGTGCTTTATGCAGTTCACCGGTGGTGAGTGGTGCATCCAAGCTGTTCACAAATTCTTGGGACAATAGGAGAATAACACAGAGATACAAACAAGTATATACAGTATATGTTGTAGCATGGTGTGACAAAAAGCCGGTAGACATTAAAACATTCAGGGGGGTATATGCATATTCATAGAGTCCGAATGGGGACTGAGCTCTTTCTTATTGCCTGATGACGTAGTGGTCAGTGTTTAATGGAGAAAAGCCGCGGAGTGGTGCCGGAGCCGCGGGCCACTAACCTCCGTGTCCGCAGTTTGTGGAGGGGAGACGATCCGTTCCGGGTCTGTCTGTGGGTTTGAGCCGCTTTGCTGTTTCCGGCCCCGTTGGGAAAGTCGTTTGTCGGTTTTTAAATCACTGACCGGATGCCGCCATGTCGCTGTTTGCCGCGCGCTCCCGCGCTGTCCCCTACGTCACTTCCCGCACGTTCCTACAGGCCGTCTGATTTGTCCGTTACTGTCATCGTAGCGCCATTTCATTGGCCCCTCCCCCTCGGGGAGAGGGAGAGCGGCGGTGGAGCGACGTAGTGAGTGAACCAAGAGAGAGAGTGACGTCAGCGCTCGATCCCCGCCCACTTCCTGGGTTACGAGTTATGTCGAAGTGTAAATTTGTCTGCTCGTCTGTGGAATATTGATTTATGGAGCAGAGACATTAGGTCTGACAATATGATGTTGTGCTGTTAAACCACGTCCACACATAAGCCAGAATAAATTCTGTTGATGGGATGTTTAGGTTTGAATCTGATATAAGTTCCAGTGAGTTGGCCTCAAACAAAGTTTTAAATATTAATTTAAATATATAACACAAACATTTTTTTTCTGAGCCTAAACTGGTTGGTACCACATTGTGAACAAACACAAAAACCAAAGAGACTGATCGGAAATTTCCTTGAGATCATCATCCATGTATCACTGATAACAACCCCCCAACACACACACACACACACACACACACACACCGTCAAGTCACAGCTTGTTTGCTTCGTGCAGATTGTTCTGGTGATTAATTTAAACTTCAGCTGTTTCTCCCTGTGTCCGTGTTATTAGAGTTGCTCCTTTTTGAGTTTTAATTTCTTTTTCTTATTAGTTTATATTAGTTTGACTTTTGTTGGAGACTGGATTTGTTAGTTTTAATTTAGTTTGAGCTTTTCAAATGAATCTCATTAAATTTAGCCATTATGTCCTGCCATGCAGCAGTGAAAAGTTGTAAGGGTGGAACATTACATGGACACAGAGTTCGTCCAAGCCGGGTCTGAACTAATTCCACTGGAAATAATATTAATATAACAATGTGGAATCCTGCTGTTTTGAAATATTTCTTTCTTATTCCTGTTGTTGAAGAAATTTTCAAACTTGTATTTATCTGTATTGTTTTCACACTTTAACTACTCTATTGTGTACATACGTACAAACCCCTTTCAATTTCTCACTTTTTCTAAAACGCATTAAAACTGTAAAAATCTGTGATTTGTTGTTCATTGAAAAAGATTCATTCAAAGGAAAAGGTGAGTGAGTGTGTTTCAGGCATCACTGATCTTAATCAGAGCTGCTGGTTTGGAAAACACTTTTGGAATTCCCTAAGAATCACTCCTCTCTTTAAGCTTTGTACTTGTTTTTTGTGGAGGCTCCTGCATGTCATGACTTGCCACATTGCTGCAGACTGTGTCTTTCCAGAGGAGAAGACAGTAGACTCATTCTAAAGGAAACACTGAGGCTGTGTCCTTCAGCGGTCAAAGGTAAGATTTACATTTCATTACTTATTTTATTCCAGGAGAAATCAAATCAGTAAGAAATGTAAGTGTATCGGCGCACAAGCAGTTATGTGAACTGTTACAAGTTGGATTGTGGGTATAATACAAGCCAACCAGTTAACCTAAACATTCATTTAGATTATTATAGATACATCTTTCAATTAAAAGAAATATAGGAAAAAATGAAAATATGTAGAAGAGACTGAGCATGTCAGAGTCTGTTTCCAGCAACTTTGTGTAGATGAGTCAAACGAAATCCAAGTAATTGTCTGAACAATTTTTTCAGTTTTTTGGCGTGAGATGACCATGTTGTTACAGACTTTGGCATCTACAGTGGAAATGTAGGTGGTGTAAGGAAAGAGGGAGTTCAGCATTAAAGACCACGACAAACCTTTAAAGATGTTGGAGTAAAAAATATATACACTGGTGCACCCAGTACGTCTCAAAATCTGTGCTGTAAAGTCTGATGTCAGCAGCTATAAAACATGATTTCTGTTTTAGATACACAGCTGATCTAAACTCTGTACAGTCCCTAAACGCCTCATTTACATGAAAGACGGCAGATGGAGGCAGAGCTGGGAGCTTAATGTGCGTTCACATTGAAACAGAAAATGCAAGTCTGCGTTGTTGGCTGCAGTTCAGAGTTAGTGACCTTTGACCCACGTTGCACTGACCGCTGTGGGTGAACCATTACGTTGTTGCTAAGGTGGCAGCATTTATTACAATGCACCAGTTAGCACAATAGCTCTGGCATGAAGATGAGCTGGTTCTAATATTTTGCCCACCTCATTAATTTTAAATTGGGTGCCCCCAAAAAATCATCATGTATCTGACAGATCCAACCTAAAAACAGAGAATTTAGGACCTTGTAAAGGTCAAATTCATGTCGCTGTATTGGATTGCATTAAGGTGGTGCACAGGTGGACATCATGTTGTGCCTGATCAGTTTGTACTTTTTATTTTCTTCATTAAATGTTGGTTGATTCCTGCTGGACTGTCACATCACTGAACACTGATGATAAACTAGTTTCTCCATGTGCAGGCTTCACGCTGAAGAATGGCTCAGAGCTACTTTAACAGCACATCGACACACTGCAACGGCAGCAACATTGTTTATAACAAAGAAATTCGACATGTGGTGACACTCGTAATTATTTCTGTCGGCCTTCCCCTGACCCTCGTGGCCATCTACGCTGTTTATTCTCTGGTAGGTGACAGAAATTCACAGTCCAAACGATAAATGTGTAGACACAATTCCACCTTTCAGGCTCTGTACATCAGCACATTCAATTCGACACCACATAACGGATACTACATTTACAGGAGTGTTGAAGGAACCACGTGACACATCTATGGAGCCCTTCAAACACATGGGGACAGGGTCATGGTGGCTACTCACTGTTTCCTTGGGAGCTGTGCGTTGTTGTAGCCCTGCGCAAAACACTTCACATATGGCTCAGCGTTCAGTTGCAATTTAGACTGAGAATGTTCGATCTTTCGAGTGTAGAAGGTCCAATCAGGGCATCAGTCACTGTTCTCAACTGCTTCAGATTTACCACTTGCTCAAATCGCTCATCGGTGCCGCCTGCTGGCGACACATGTGCAGGACATCCCCAGCATCTGTACTGCACAAAATCCAGCAGTAATACTGGATACTATGAATTGTCCTCTAAAGAACTTCATTAAGTTATTAAATGTAGTTTGAGGTCTATACGACGCATAAATGCGTCTGACTTCCATATTTCTGCAGAACCATGTTTGGGAGGACATGGAGAAGACATATTTTACTGCTGCTCTGTCGACTTTTAACGCTGTGTTTTTCGCAGGTCCAGAAGAACAATGTTGCTCCGATCTACATTATCAACCTCCTGATTTCTGACCTCGTTCAGTTCTGTTGCATGATCATCAGGGAGACCGGAGCTGTTTGGTCCACTGTTGGTCCAGTCTACATATTTGGTCTGACGGCCAGTGTCGGCTTCATGGTTTGCATTGCCCTGGAAAGGTACTGCAGTTCCCATGTGTCTGAACATATTTCTTCTTGATAATTCTGCTGCTATTATTTACTGTTCACGTCTCTGTTGTGTTACAGGTACTTGGTCATCGCCTGGCCGCTGTGGTATCGTCACAGGAGAACAATCAGGGTTTCTCTGATGGTCTGTGTTGTGGTCTGGACACTTTCACTGGTCTATCTGCTTCTAGCTCTTTTCTGGGTTGGTTTTAAGAGTTTCAGATATACTGTCCTTGGTGTCTTCCTCCTTCTTCCGTTTCCCCTGCTCGTCTTCTTCCTGGGTGGGACCATTAAAGCTCTGTCTGCGGCCATCAGCGTCCCCACTGAAGAAAAACGACGAATCATGGGACTTTTGGTCCTGGTGCTGCTCATTTACACCCTGCTGTTCCTGCCTAGCATCATTAGGTACCTGGTGGAGAACACCAGATGTCTGGACTTTGCCAATCTGTCTTTTATTTTCCTCAAGCTCAGTCCTCTGGCTGATTTGTTCATGTACGTTTTCCTGAGGAAAGGGGCTGTAAACAAGCTTTTGGCGTCTGTGTGTTGTTGCAGAACGGACCACAGTGACATCAGCAGATCAACAGTGAATGATGCAAACACACTCAGCTCCATATAGTCTCAGTCCATGGGACTCGTACTGGAGTGCGCCGAAATAGTAGATGCTTGTGATGATTTGCCAACCACTGTAATCTGATTAACAAACACAGAGTTACATTTTCTGACAGTTTTAACCTGAAAACTGAGAAATTAGAACCTTGTCAAGTGGCAGAGCTGCTGCATTATATTGTACAGGTGTACCTAATAAAGTGGCCAGTGATTATCAATCTAAACTCCCACAACTCAGATCTTAGCATCTTAGCATCTGTGTTTGCCAACACCTCCCTCTAGCAAACTCACATATAATCTGGAGATGCCTTTTATTGTTTATTTATTGATTATCTGTTTTATGCTCAGTGTTTGATGGTTTATTTCTTTTAAATATGATAATGAAAAAAAAACGTCTCTCGTGTCTGATTTCTAATGATTATCAGTTTGGATCCAGGAAGAACAGGGCTACAGAGAATTCAAGTCAAAAATAATTTATGAAATTTTATAATCCATTAAATAATGTAATTAAGGCAATATGGTAACGATGAACGGGGACAGAGACTCTTGGCTGAAGTGGCCAGAGGAGTGAGGAACTATGGAGGAGAGAGATGTTAGTGACACTGACTGACGACTCACACGAGTCTGTGTGTGGAGGAGGAGAGGGAGAGCAGTGGTAACCAGTGCAACACCGACAATTAAAGGACGTTAACACGCTTCACAGGTCACTTCTAATTTCTTTTTTATTTCAGAGATTTTTTTACCAAAAACGGTTCTAGCAGGAAGAGACAGATTTCTCCAAATGATCATGTGATTTCTCCTATGACGTACATGAAGTTGTTTTTGAAACAAATTTTTACAATACATATTTAGATCAAAAGGGTAAATTTCACAAGATTTCATTTTAATGTCGGAGAAAATATGTAAAGCTTAGTAGGTTAAATAAAATGGCAAATTCTGATGATAATCTCTATTTTAAAAGCAATGTGACAGGATAGAAACCTTGGAAGTTTCACCTTTAATTTTCTAACAGTAATAAATAATGGCTGCTTTAAGTGACTTCTTTGTTTTTACTCATGTAAGAGATGCTTTTTTACAAAGTGACTTACAACGAAGCTGCAGACACTTGGGGGTTTGGTGTCTTGCCCAAGGACACTTTGACTTGTAGCCAGTAGGACCGGGAATGGGGAAAAAGTGCTTAGCTGGAATAAAATTCTGAACAATTACAGGGTGTGTAAACATTCATTCTTCTTTCCAGATGCTTGATTGAATGACACTGCTGCTTCCCTGTACCCATACTGTTTAACCCTTAATCATCACAGTTGAATGCTTAATCTAAGTAAAGCAGGGATGAAGCACGTGCAAAAGTGAATAAAAAAAAAACATTACGGAAACGTGCTGTAAACCCAACAACACACTGAAAACGTATAGTGCAAAAAAAAAAAACAAGAAATCACACGATTCTAAAAAAATACAGAAATGCCCAACAAAGAAATTCAGAAAAATAAGAAGCACCTGCAAAAGACACAAATGCAGCAAACAAAATTTCCTAAATCTGAATTGCTCTGTGTCAGTGGGGGGAGTGATGAGTAGGTACAATGACGGGGAGTCTGAGCCAGGCAAAGCTGCTTCAATTGTCATGCTGGGAGTTTTATTAATGGGGTGGCACATCTGAAAAATGATTTACAAGGTCAGCTTGAGTTTAAAAACTTCTTTGGATAAAATAAACAGTATATTAACAACTAAATTGTAATTAACATAGCAAAGTGGGGTCATAAAACTGGGCGTGGCATTAAGCTTTTTACCATGAATTGCCCGTCATCCATCCCCTGGCACTGTGCCAGGGGGGTGGAGCCATCCTAACCCTTTCTCGTGGTATAATCCTGTCATCGGATACTGTTTCTGTGCACCTGTATTTGGCCTTGTTTTACTGCTCATCTCTAGTTCTCGTTCTTCTCCTTCATTCGACCGTTATTTCCCAGAAACCTTTTTCACTCTCGATAAACTTTGTTTTTGCAGTGCTGCAGCTTCTCTCGGCCCGTGTTTATGTGCATTGCATGTAGTTGTGTTGTGTCTCTATTTGAGTATCTATGTATCTCCACATCGTGAGCTAATGGGAGGTGTTTAGCTGTTGGTTTCTCATCATCTTTTTCGCATGAGGTGAACTTTTAAAAAATAAAACATGTGGTGAGAGATACTGATGTTGTGAGATAAGGTAAATGTGTGTGACTGAAACAGTTACTTCACTTCCTGTCAGGCTAATCTGCCCTCAGAATTTACTCTTTACTCTGTGTGGTGCAAGTTAGTGTATAAAGCATTTCACTCTCCAGTCTGGACTCTCTCTAGTCCGACAGAATTAACTGCAAATTAATTCTGTCAGAATAGAGAGGACAACCTCCCTTTAATGGCAGAAACCTCCAACAGAACCAGGCTCAGGGTGGGTGGATGTCTGCCTCAGCCCATTGGGGTGAGTGAAGAATGCAGAGAGAAAAATGAAAAGAGAAGCAAGAAGGTGCAACAAAATGAACTGTAATCAGGGACACAATGAGTAAGATCCAGGTGCCGCCATCAATTATTACCTGGGTTTTGAGCCTGGTCTTAAAAGTAGAGAGGGTGTCTGCTTCTGAATCTGGACTGGGAGCTGGTTCCACAGAAGAGGAGCTTGATAGCTAAAGGCTTTGCCTCTAATTCTGGGAACCACAAGTAGGCCTGCAGTCTGAGACAGAAGTGGTCTATTAGGATGATCTGGTACTAGGAGATCTTTGAGGTAGGATGGAGCTTTATAGGTAAGAAGAAGGTCTTATATTCTATTGTACATTTAATGGGAAGCCAATGGAGAGAAGCTAGACAAAGTGAAGCAGCTTCTTCAGTCTGAATAAAAGAGGCTAGGGAACCCAGTTGTATCCTCCAGATTAGCCTTTGTTCCACCCTGGCCTGAATAAGCTCCTTAAGGTGGAAGGTGGGAGCAGGGTGGAGTCATCAAGATGTAATGATTAGGAACCTGACCCCCTAAGACTGTTAGGTGTGGCCCTCTTGGTGGATGTGTGAAGTGGTCTTAATCTTCTGGATTCATATATTCCTCTCTTAAACCATTTGTCTTCTCTGTCCAAAATGTACTCATTGCTGTCCTTTGTCCTTCACATGTAGGTACACTGCTGATTCTGGTCCTGAGGTGTTGTCCTGTCCTGGACCATCCCCTTGTAAATGGTGAATGGGAAATGGTCTGCGCTTTTCTACTTGTTGGTACTCAAAGTGCAACTGACCACATAAGAAGTTTCCTGTTCCCACAAGCAGAACATAGTGTGAAAGAGGAAGCAGATGTGTATGAGGTGCATGTGTTTCCATATAAGGAGAGAGATATATAAAAACAGATGAGCCTCTGCAACCAATGAAATATGAATATAACAACATATAATACGGGTTCATATGTCATCTTCCTAGTTATTTCTTTACACATTCTATTATGAAAATTTGTGCACATATTTCATATTCGTTGTGTGGCACGCCTTTGCACTTTTTTTTCAGTAGATTATGTGTTCCCACCTGACACAAAGACAAATTCTTGGTACAGCGAAGTGTTCTGAACTGATGGTTTCCTGATTCTGGTCCAGTTTTTTTTCCTTTAAACCTGGTTTAAACTAAGGCCATGTGCCTGTTCTTTGGTCATATCAGATGAAGTTGAACTGTAAACACATGCGAAACATGCACTTCTATAATTATAAGCATGAACGTCACTTACAACCAAAACACCAGAACACCTCCTCCCACAAAGCTCCCTCGTTACTGTCGCCTGTTCCTTTGAAGAGGCAGAAGCAGCAGACGGTGGTACAGGAAAGTTGTTTTTTTTAAAGGTATGCTTTTTCTTGTATTACTTACTTTATTTTATGTGTTATTCATATCTGTAAATGTGTTGATAACGTGACGCACAGGAAATCTTATTTGTTAATATTCAAACATAGAAAGCTCCACACAGATACAACACTCATCAGATACTAGTTCCTATGAGATTAAAATATAATAAGATAACAAATAAACATCCAAAATAATCAAATGAAAAGGACAAATGGGAGAAATGGAGCATGCAATTATTGCATAAGGCAGGAGTTTTGTTGTCTTGTAATATATTCTATGGGAACCACATGACTTGCATCGTAATTTCATACAGATGAAGATTAATCTGTAGCATGATTTGAAACATAAACCTGTCCGTATGCATGACACTGGGCAGGAAGTGCCACCTGATTAATGTTAATATTAACTCTATATTTTGTGGCATTAATGAAAGTGATGTCATTGAAACAGTAGGAAAACAACAACAAAAAAAATCATGTGATATATATTATTTTATTACAAAATGTATATTTTACATTTTTATTATTATTTATATATTAAAGAAATTATTAATTCTATTGTTGGACCTTTACCTTATATGCGCTGTTTTCTCAAATGCAAAGGTGATATCAATATTTGAAAGTGGAGATGAACATTATATGGACAGTTATAGACCTATATCACTACTTCATCAATTTTCAAAAATATTAGAGACGCTGTTGGATGAATCTATTGATTAAAAATAAATGAATGATTGTCAATATGGATTGAGAAAAAAGAAAACTACGACTTGTAAAATAAATCTTTAAGAATATAGCAGAGGCAGCTGAAAATGAAGACTTTTGACATAATTGGTCACAGTAAATTACTGAGAAAGTTGGACAGTTATGGAATAAGAGGCATTGTTTATTGTTGGTTAAAAAGCTATTTGTAAAATAGAAAACAATGTCTGCAAATAAATGAGACTGTGTCAGGATTTGTCAGTTGTGGGGCACCACATGCTTCACTGATTGGTCCAAAATTAATTTTATTTTATACTAATGATATTTGTAAGGTTACAGTTCACTTATAATTTTGAATTTTTGCAGATGATACCAATTTAGGAAAGAATTTCAAAGAACTTTTGTTTGTTGTAGAGGGGGAACCTAAAGTTTTAAAATGTTGGTTTAATTGAATGGTCCAAAGGAGATGTATTTCTCTCGTTTCGGTGAGATTCTGGAATGATGCTGACTGGAATTTACCAATAAGTAACTAATTTTTTAATTTTTAAACAAATTATTGTTAAGGCCTTTTTTGAAAGTTTATTATTTTGGAGTCTAGCTTAATTTAGGATTCTATGTAGATTGGGCAAATATATAAGCATTATACTTCGCCCATTATCTTTCCAGTCATTAACTTTAGTTTATTTTTTCCCTTTTGTCCTAACTAGAAGGTAAATACTCATTATATCGTAAACATTGTCATATGTTTCTATGGTTTGTGATGATGACTGAATAAACTACTGCTGCTTCTTATCCCAATCAGAAAACATCAGCGAAGCAGCCTTATTACCGGACTAAACAACCACCTCAGAAATCCTTTACAGTGTGTAAACTGTGTTCATTCATCAGCTGTGTTAGGATACAGCAGTGTGATGATCAAATCAAAAATCTTCAGGGATTATTTGCGCTTTAGAGCATAATCGCAATGAACCATCAGAAAAGGAGCAGAGGCCGACTTATCACTTCCAGCCTCTAATAATTCACATGGTTCCAAAATCACAGGCTCATCTGTAACTATCTACATCTCTTTCGGCTTTTCCCATCAGGGGTCGCGACAGCGAATCATCCGTTTCCACTTCACTCTGTCCTGGGCATCTTCCTCTCTGACACCAGCTAACCTCATCTCCTCTGTTAGAACGTCCATATATCTCCTCCTCGGTCGTCCTCTCGCCCTCTTGCCTGGCAGCTCCATCTCCAACATCCTTCTACCAATATATTCACTGTCCCTCCTCTGCACATGTCCAAACCATCTCAGTCTGGTCTCTCTGACTTTGTTGCTAACACAGGCAACATGTGCTGTCCCTCTGATGAGCTCGTTCCTTATTCTATCCAATCTCGTCACTCCTAATGAGAACCTCAACATCTTCATCTCTGCCTCTTGTCTCTTTCTCACTGCTACTGTCTCTAACCCATAGAGCAGAGCTGGTCTCACCACTGTCCTGTTCACCTTTCCTTTGAGTCTTGCTGACACTCTTCTGTCACACAACACTCCTGACACTTTCCTCCACCCATTCCAACCCGCCTGCACTCGCCTCTTCACCTCTTTTCCACACTCCCCATCACACTGAACTGTTGACCCCAAGTACTTAAACTCCTGCACCTTCTTCACCTCAGCCCCCTGTAACCTCACACTTCTACCTTGCTCCCTCTCGTTTACACACATGTATTCTGTCTTACTACGACTGACTTTCATACCTCTTCTTTCCAGAGCAAACCTCCACCTCTCCAGCTGTCCCTCCACCTGCTCTCTACTCTCACTGCAAATCACAATGTCATCTGCAAACATCATTGTCCAGGGAGTTTCCTGTCTGACCTCATCTGTCAACCTGTCCATCAGCATAGCAAACAAGAAGGGACTCAAAGCCGATCCTTGGTGTAGTCCCACCTCCACCTTGAACTCCTCTGTCTGGTCTACTGTCTCACCACCGTCATGCTCCTCTCATACATGTCCTGAACTACTCTGACGTACTTCTCTGCCACTCCCGACAACCTCATACAGTACCACAGCTCCTCCCTCGGCACCCTGTCATACGCCTTCTCTAAATCCACAAAGACACAATGCAGCTCCTTCTGACCATCTCTGTACTTTTCCATCAACAACCTCAAAGCAAAAATGTCATCAGTGGTGCTCTTACGGGGCATGAAACCATACTGCTGCTCACAAATCTCCACCTCCTTCCTAAGCCTGGCCTCCACTACTCTTTCCCACAGCTTCATTGTGTGGCTAATCAGCTTTATCCCTCTGTAGTTGCTGCAGTTCTGCGTGTCACCCTTGTTCTTAAAGATCGGGACCAGAACGCTTCTCCTCCATTCCTCAGGCATCTTCTCACTCTCTAAAATCCTGTTAAACAGACTTGTCAGAAACTTCACTGCTGTCTCTCCTAGACACTTCCACACCTCCACAGGTACGTCATCAGGACCAACAGCCTTTCCGCTCTTCATCCTTTTCAGAGCCTTCCTCACCTCATCCTTTCTAATCTCTCCTATTTCCTGCTCCACAACATCCACATCTTCCTCCCTTCATTCCCTGTCAATTTCCTCATTCATCAGCTCCTCAAAATACTCCTTCCATCTTCTCTGCACACTCTCCTGGCTTGTTAGCGACTTTCCATCTCTGTCTTTAATCACCCTTATCTGTTGCACATCTTTCCCATCCCTATCTCTCTGTCTGTCTATCCTGTACAAGTCCTTCTCTCCTTCCTTCATGTCTAACCTGTCATACAGCTCATCGTAAGCTTTCTGTTTGGCCTTTGCCACCTCCCTCTTCACTCTGCGCTGCACTTCCTTGTACTCCTGTCTACTTTCCTCAGTCCTTTCTACATCCCACTTCCTTTTAGCTAACCTCTTCCTCTGGATGCAGTCCTGTACTTCCTCATTCCACCACCAAGTGTCTTTATCATCTTTCCACTTTCCAGATGACACACCAAACACCTTCCTACCTGTTTCCCTGATTACCTCTGCTGTAGTTTCCCAGTCATCTGGAAGCTCTTCCTGACAATCCAAAGCCTGACTCAACTTCTGCCTGAATTCCTCACAAGTTTCTTAATTCTTTAGCTTCCACCACTTGGTCTTCTTTTCTGTCTTTTCTCTCTTCTTCTTTCTGACCACCAGAGTCATCTTACACACCACCATGCGGTGCTGTCTGGCTACACTCTCTCCTACCACCACTTTACAGTCACTAACCTCTATTAAACGACAAATGACCTTGTCTCTCCTCTGGGGATACTCTCTACAACCTCATCCAACTATGAATCTCTCCTGTCACAGCCAACTTGTGGAGCATACCCACTGGCTACGTTCACCATCACCCCTCCGATTTCTAGCTTTAGGCTCATCACCCTGTCTGAGACTCTTTTCACTTCTAGAACATTGTTCACAAACTTTCCCTTCAGGATCACTCCTACTCCGTTTCTCTTCCTATCCACACCATGGTAGAACAGTTTGTAACCTCCTCCAATACTACGTGCTTTGCTGCCCTTCCACCTCGTCTCTTGCACACACAGTACATCTACCTTCCTTCTCTCCATCATGTCTGCCAGCTCTCTACCTTTCCCTGTCATTGTGCCAACGTTAAGAGTCCCTACTCTCAGATCTAAGCTGCTGCCTTTCATCTTCTCTCTCTGACCACGATCCCTTCTGCCTCCTCTCCTTCTTCGACCAACAGTAGTCCAATTTCCACCGATACCCTGTAGGTTAACAGCACCGGTGGCGGTAGTTGTTGACCCGGGCCTCGACCGATCCGGTATGAAAGTGGTATGGATGACTCGCATGGTTGTACTTGGCAAGTTTTACACCGGATACCCTTCCTGACGCAACCCTCTCTATTTATCCGGGGTTGGGACCGGCACAGAAGTCACTGGCTTGCAACCCCTGTGGCTAGATTAGGCTCATCTGTAACTATAAGTAAGATAAATGCGTCTATGCAAGCAGGTGGCATCTGCCTGTTCCCGAGCTCTCCTTTCATTTTCCCTGTCACCGTCCTGTCTAGAGCCTTTTGTTATGTACACATGGTGTCGCAGAGCGGATTAGAATCCTGGTTAGAAAACAGTGAATCTACCTGGGAAACAGCTTTCACCTACAGTACATGTTTCAGCTTAGTCAATACAACGAGAGATAAGCAAAGACAGAAGCCTTTGCTAAATCATTATTATTATTATTATTTCAGTTTTAATTCAAACTTTGTCACACAGCCATACACAGTATGACATGCAGGGAAATGCTTCAAGGACTGCCCGACATCAAATAACAAAATAAAATATTCACAATGAAGTAAAATCATGAAATGAGGAAAATATACAATATGCAAATATGAAGAATCTAAAGCTCCAAATTTATATGTACAGGTGAAGTGAGCAATGTCCAAAAATAAATAAATCTAACTCTTGCCTGAATCTGAAATTTGCTTTGACTATTAAAACTGGACGTTGATGGTTTGACTTTTGCACATTGGCCCTCGTAGAAGCAGAGCACATAGAAATAAAAAGGTGCAGAAAGTTTGTGTTCCAAAAGATTCATCTTTAAACATCCAGTTTTTTTAATTGGTTTTTAATTTTTGGTGGGTGATTAGGTCTGAGGTGAGATGTGTTCACCTCAAATTTTCCAATGATGAAGGCTGTAAAAGTGACTGAGGTTTTTTAAATATTCCTGTCAGATAATGTAACTCATACAGTCCTTTGCTGTTTTAGCTCATTTTTGTCATGTCTAATTTATTGTACTGTATTTTTGTGACTGATGCTCTATTTTCTTCACATTCTCTCCTAACAACAGGCTTCACTCTGAAGAATGGAAAAGCACCACGATTACAACATCTCGGACGACAATTATCCACAAGCATCTGTTTGGACTATCAAAAGGCTGAATTTACCGTAACAGTGGCGACAGGGATAATCATCTCTGTCAGCCTGCCTTTGAATGTCGCAGCCATCTGCAGTGCATGTTCTCAGGTGTGTAAAAAATGACAAGAGCATTTCAGTAGTAGAGTTGTCAGCACTCACTCCTTCACACAGGTCGTCAGTTTGAACCAGGCTGTGGCTCTTTAAACAAAGACATGCAGCTGAATAATCCTGGATACTTAAGTACTTTGTGTTTGTGGGGATCTTGCACTGATCACTGCAATACTGCTGATGAGCTGAGGACATAAAACCTTCAAACTCTTTTCAAAAAACAACATGAATGATGACACCTGAGTATGTAAGTCGAGATATAGATTGAAATACAGTCTATTTAATTAGAATTATTAGTATTATTTCAGCTGCACCTCCCAAAGAGCAAATGCTATTCTCACTCACAGCAAAGAATAAATCTGTAAAATTCAGCATTTTAATTACACGGCCTGATCATTTTCAGTATTTCAATTTGATGAAAAATATGTAAATGCATTTTCTGGCTGGTTGACAGAACATTTGCTTCCACCAACATTTTTTGCAGCCACGAATAGATCGTGTTTCTCTGATCTACGTCATCAACCTTCTCCTGTCAAACATTATTCAACTCTGCTCCATGATCGGTATTTTGACAGTACAGCACCAGTGGTTCTGTGGGTTCTTCTGGTGTCTCTACGTCATTGGCCTGATGGCCAGTCTTGGCTTCATGGTCTGCATCTGCCTGGACAGGTAGTTTTCTGACTGTCAGTATCAGTGTGGCTACTTTCATTGTTTCATCATGTGAGTCTTACATCAGTCTCTCTTGTGTTGCAGGTATTTAGTCATCACTTCACCGACGTGTTCCTGCTTGAAAAAAGCAAATCAAATCTACGAAGTGGTCTGTCTCGTGGTCTGGGCTGTTCCTCTTTTGTTATTCCTCCGTGTCTATTCCTTTAATCATATGCTGGACCCAAAAATATATTTGGTCTTTGCCATCATCCTCCTCCTTCCATTTCCTCTGTTCATATTCTTCCTGGGTGGGACCCTCAAAGCTCTGTCTGCAGCCAGCCGTGTCCCACCTGATGAAAAACGCAGAACTGGGACCATTCAGGTCCTGGTGCTGCTTATTTACACACTGTTTCTTCTCCCCAGCATCATTTTTGCACTGTTAGGAGAACATAAAATGTCCATAATGAGAGTGTATTTAACAATTCCTAGGCTCATTCCACTCGCCAACGTCAGTGTGTATTTGTTCCTGAGGAAAGGGGCTGCAGACAAGTTTTTGTCCTGTGTGTGTCGTTGCACAATGGACAACAGTGAAATCAGCAGCAGAGTGAATGATGACACTGTGATCGCAGTCAGCTCAGTGTAGGCGGAAAGAAAAGGGAGAAAATGTTAATACCATTAACACAGGAAGGAAGTGCTGCAGTGAAAATTATTTGTCTGTCTGTACCTTTATGTTTTTCCTCCTTATTATAACAAATGTTTTATCACTAAAATGTTATGTTTTTTTTCTTTAAACTGAATAAAAATCGGGGTTTCTATATTTTTTTTGTTCAATTAATTAAATTAAGTTCAATTAATAATTTATTCCAAGACAAAATGAGAATTTCTTCCGATCTAAAATTTCTTCCAAGTTGGCAACTTTCTGTTGTCTGTTTTCAACAGATGAAATCATATTCCATCAAATGTCCGACAAATTTTAAGAAACCAGATACATTTATGGTCCTTACACACAATTACCAGCTGCTGCACGGTCAATAATATTAAAAAGAAATCCACCGAGTAACAACTGTATTTTCCAAAGATTTTGTGTGTTTCTTTAAATATTTTGACTTTCTGTAGGATGAAACTTTTAAATCTATTACAATTTTAGGAGATAATAATTTGGGTTTGCCTAATCTTATCACTTAATGTTGCACCAAATGAAAATTGCCCCAGAAGTGAACTGGAATAAGTCCAGAGACAGACTCGTGTCCAGTAGACCACAGCTGGGGTTCAGCCAAACCACAGCTGATGAACCTTATAACTGGATGGATCAGCTGGAGGTAAAATGTGGACACACAAACACTGAATGCAGACCTGAATGTATCTGAGCCGCCGTCCTGAACACAGATTACTTTTTAAAAAAGGACTTTGTACTGTTACTTGAATATATTTTTACACAAGTAATTTTAGTTTCCATTCCACCACACTAAAAACACTTACACCTTACCAAAGTATTTCTGCATTCTCTCCATCTCAGCTGTGCAGTAAACGTGAGAGTTAACTAGGTTAACACACATCCTGTTAGTGTAACACTGACGCCCTG
Source organism: Channa striata (assembly GCA_033026295.1). Taxonomy (NCBI): domain Eukaryota; kingdom Metazoa; phylum Chordata; class Actinopteri; order Anabantiformes; family Channidae; genus Channa; species Channa striata. The sequence continues at coordinate 19,923,205 of CM065184.1, read as the reverse complement.
AGTTCATGAATGTGTCCCTCTCTTTTAAAGGTCAGTTTTATTTAAGTGCAATTTAAGGTTTTGTTTTTATGCTGCCAAATATTCATTCCCCTTGTTCTGAGATAGTTACTGGGTCACCAGCGTTAAACACAGACAAATATCGTGCACATATTTGGTTTGTGCAACTTTCAGCAGGTTATGTTAATGTGCAAAAGTTTGCATTGTTTGTAAGAGGAAAGAGTAAAACTATAAAAAAAATTTCATCAACATCAAATTAAATGCATCTTCAGTTAGCACAAATGTGTGTTCAGAAGTTAAAGTTAAATCTTTAATTAATTTAGCAAGGGGGTTCAAACATTTGCTCTAATTTTTGCACATTTATTTTCACTCTCTGACCATTGTTGTTACGTCTAATGATAATAAGGTTTCTATGAGCTGAATGTTTAATGCTATTATATTAGGATTTGAGTTAATTTAAATCACACACGTGCAATTTCAATATGAAGGGATGCAAACTTTTGAAAGCTCCCATACACGCTGTATTCGGGAAAACAATGAAATAAAAAACGTCAAACATGAGGAAACCACACACTTGCATGATTACAAGAAAGTCAGTCTAGAAAAAAAGCTCGTCCCCTTGTCACATTACCACAGACACCAAAGCAACACACTCTCAGCTGATCGTCCTCCAGCTTTCAAAGGTACTGTAAGACTGATGGCACGTTACTTTTTTGATTTTGTAATTAATGTGACTCACAAATCTGTAAATGCTCATGTGTACAAGCCCCGGAGAAACTCTTAGGCTGAAGAAAGTTTTTAGACAGCAACGATTACAGCTGGGCTGTCCAAAGCTTCACTGTAACAGGGAGCGGACCTCTGCTCTGCTGCAGTGGCACACACACATCAGCCAACATGATACTGCTTATAATACGCTCCAGTACGACGAGAAAGCAGAATCTGTTTTCAGTTTCAGCTTAGAAAGTGAGAAATTCTAAGCTCACAGCTGGGAGCTTCCTCAGCCTCAGATCTCTGGCTGTGGTCAGTCTGCACGTTCTCATGTGGGTTTCCTCCCTGTTACGTCAATTGCCTAAATAGTTGTCTGTCTGTGTATGTCTCTCTGTCTCTGGCCCTGAGACTGGAGACCTGTTCCCACCTGGCACAGGCTTGAGACCCCCTGTGACGCTGAACAGGATACAGGGGTTCAGATCATGGATGGATGGGCTGGCTCGACCTTTTCACTGGCCCCTCACAGTTTAGTAACAACAGAAAATGGGGAAGTTTCAGATTATTTGCACATTTATGGACAAACGTCTGTTTTAATCCAACAGCCATTTCGTAATTCAGCAGGTTTTGCGTAAGCTGTTTGATTTGACTGTTCTCATGCATCCTTGCATCTTTGAAAGGTGAAAAACATGTTTTAAAAATGTTGTTTGTTTTGGGTTTTCTGAAGATAACACAGGGTCAGATTTATACATTGAAGAAAAAATCTGCGCTAAGCTAATACCCAGCCTCATACCGAGAGAATAAGTGCATGTAAACTTCTGACCACGACTGCAGCTTTATAAAAAAGCTTTTTTTTTATTGCAGATGACATAAGAGTTATTTTAAATATAACATGTCAGGGGCAAGTAGTTATTGTTTTTATGTATTGCTCAAAATCACAACTTCAGCTTTTTTACTGCTAACGACATCTTTCCAATCTAAACTAAATCTAACTCAACTAATGAGAGTTAAACACCCGTTTCATTTTCATCCTTTGATGCCTCAAACAACAGGTTTCACTGAAGAATGGCTGATTCGTATAATTCCAGCACGTCCTGGAACGACAGCGACATCACCTACGAGCACAAAAAGGCTGATTTCACCATTTATGTGCTGATGTGGATAGTCGTCGGTGTCGGCCTTCCTCTGAATGTGGCAGCACTGTACAAAACGTCTTCTCTGGTGTGTAAAAGATTTAGGAGCAACGACGGTGAAGCGATGAACACTCAGGTTTGAAGCAGCAGGCTCTGCAGTTTGCATCTTCTCCCAACTAACTGTTTAAGGTTCATTTAAAAACCGACCTTTCAAAAATAATGAAAACTCCAAACTAAAATGTGCAGTCTATGCAGGGACAGTCCTAAATATAATCAAGTGGATTCTGCTTCCTTTTTTTATTGATTAGTCTGGATTTTGAGTCACTTCAGGCCAAATGAAGTGACTGGATGCCATTTAGAAAAGTACTGAATACATGAAAATGTATTTATTTGTAAGATTAGTTGAGCTTTGGGGGACTGCAGGAGTAGCGCTGTGATGCCCATGTCTCTACGTGTCCTAGTCCTGAGTTCCTCTGGATTAGTGTACGTGTCCTCATTTTGTCATTGTGGAGGTTTTGTCGTAGCCGGATCAGGTCGGGTCGGTGTTATCAGGCTTCTGGCCTCTGACTTGTTGTAACGCTGGATTTGCACTAGACACCGATGGAAAATTCAAACTGTACATGGCTCTGGCTCCACTTTGTTCACGTTTGCCAACTGTTTCCTGCAGGTGCGAAAGGATCACGTTGCTGCAGTCTACTTCATCAACCTTCTCATTTCTAACCTCATTCAGCTCTGCTGCATGACCGTTTTATTAACAGTCAATGACGTTACGATCGTCCTGTTCTTATACATATTCCAAGGCTTTGCTCTGATGACCAGCGTTTACCTCATGCTGTGCATCGCCCTGGAAAGGTAGTTTTCTGTCTGTGCAGTATGAGCGACCGTTTTATTGTGTAATTCTAACATGAGCTCTCCGTGTGTTACAGGTGTTCGTTCATCATTTCACCACGATGTTCCTGCTTCAGACAAGTGATGGAAATCCCTGTAGTGGTCTGTTTTCTGTTCTGGGTTCCGTCTCTTTTCTGGCTCTGCCGTCTCGTTTACAGTGATCTACAAATAAAAGAAATCATTCTTGCCTTCCTTCTTTTCCTCCCATTTCCCCTGTTCATATTGTCCCTGGGTGGGACCCTCAAAGCTCTGTGTGCAGCCAGCCGGGTCCCACCTGATGAAAAACGCAGAACTGTGGCAATCCAGGTCCTGTTGCTGCTCATTTACACGCTGCTGTTCCTCCCCTTCGCCATTTGGTCCCTGACGGATGGTTATTTTCATTCCATCTTACATTATGTGATTTTCACTGCCGTTCGCTTCATTCCACTCGCCAACGTCGGTGTGTATTTGTTCCTGAGGAAAGGGGCTGCAGACAAGTTTTTGTCCTGTGTGTGTCGTTGCACAGTGGACAACAGTGAAATCAGCAGCAGAGTGAACGATGACACTGTGATCGCAGTCAGCTCAGTGTAGGCGGAAAGAAAAGGGAGAAAATGTTAATACCATTAACACAGGAAGGAAGTGCTGCAGTGAAAATTATTTGTCTGTCTGTACCTTTATGTTTTTCCTCCTTATTATAACAAATGTTTTATCACTAAAATTGTATGTTTTTTTATGCTTGTGGGTGGGAAATGTTTGTGTGAACCTTTGTTGGTTCTTCAAACAATGTCCATAAAATATGTTTTTTTGTTTCTGTGGGTGTCAAACTGGATGGTGGCTCATTATATTTGAACTTCAGTCCCTTTTAGTCCTTATTTGTGTCGTTGTGGGTTGTAATTCCTTTTAAACTCAGATCCATCATCACAGACATATGAATTGCATCTATCACACTCCTTATAAATGTGCAGATGCAGACATATTTGTTGGTACCTTTTCACAAAAAAAGAAGAACCCACAATGTTCTCTGAAATAACTTGAAGCTGACTAAATTAATAAAAGGACAAACATCAGGGAGCATTATAAATGCATTTTATTTTACATTGGATTCAACAGAATAATTCAGATAAAAGATGATTTAAATCAAACTTGACATTGCAGAATTGTTTTTTTTTCTCGCTCGTTACATTTCATTTCTATTGTCACTCTGCGAGAGCTAAAACAAACTAGGGAATCTTCAGACAGGTTCAGTTTATTAAGTTTGCAATAAAGCATGTCCCAGTGCTAATATCAGGCGTCCGCGCCGAGCCTGCCTGAGTGTTTTGTACCCGATGCCACATGAAACTAGACAAATGTCCGATGATGACAAACGTCAAGCTGGATACAAACTCTGCTCTGCTGAAGTCTTAAGATCCAGTTACTTACAGTTATAGTCGTGTTTCTCAAGAATATTTGAAAATGTTTAAGGGTCTCTATAGTAACTGGAAGGTTACCTAAACTTTGTTTTCCAAAGTTATTTTAGCTTCATATTCCTGTGTAGACTCCACAGTCAGTGTTGTTCACAGCATCTGTGTTCCAGGATCGCACACTTTTCTTTTGTTTTTTCAGTCAAAGTTGCTTTGATTTATAAACATCACATGTCGTTATTTTTGATTTGACAGAAATAGGTTTAAAACTTTCATTCTCACTGGATGTTCTTTCTTTAACCATTATGGATTGATGAAAATTTTAATGTCCAGCAACTCAAACTAGAAGCAACACAGTTTAGCACTTGCTAAACTGTGACTAGAAGTGACTTCTGGTCTCCTAAAGAGTGTGTGGGTTCAAATCCCACTTCTGACTCCTACAGGGTGGCAGTTTATGGACTGCAGGGTCAGTGGTTTGATCCCTGGTCCCACCTGGATATCTGTCAAGGTGTCCTTTGGCAAGACACTGAACGTTAAGTTAAGTGGGTCATAGAATGGCAGGGCAGTCACTGCCATTCTGTGCGTGTGTGCGCATGAGAAGCAACACTGTAAAGTGCTTTGTAAGCAGCCATTTACGTGTCGTGGTGGTCGTTAGATGTATGTATTTGTACTCAGTCGGGGACAAGGTGGTGTCGGGACATTCCTTTTTGCAATAATTATAATCATCGGGAAACCGAATGTAGTTCAAACTGTTGTTCCTGCTGATGTCTGTCACTCTGATGAGTTACGCAGAAACAGGATGCAGGAGAAAAGGTAGCAAAAGTACAAAGTAACAAATTAGGAAACAAAGTATCAACAAAAAGCGGCTATCCGAAAAAAGACAAGCGGAGAAACCGTCGCGTTGCAGGTTGGCAAGGAAAAAACAATAACCAGAGGAAAAACACAAAATCTGCCGGGCATACAAAAACTCAAAAACCAAAAAGTCTACAAAAATACAAGAATCTTCATACTGGCAAATTAACTTGAAAAAACACAAGGCGACAAGGGAATCAAGCAACAGGGCAACTTGTGCAGAAAGATGATTGAAGTTGATCCAGTAACGAGAAACAGGTGAGAGGGGCTTAAAAACAGGGAGACAACAGGTGACCAGTGTTAGGTTGATTAGGAGCAACGGGGAGGAGCAGGGTGAGACAGAAAATATGGAGAAGCATAAACCACGGTAACCAGGGCAACAGTGACCGGAGTGGACTCATTACATTAACAGGTTATACTGTATATTGGATTAGACTGTTGATGAAGTTTTAGAAACACATCCACCATCTCTAACCTTCTCTGGAGCAGGTTTGCCCAGGTTCAGTTCAGGTTCAACGTGTAACTGTCTAAATATTTATGGTTTTAACATTAAGTCTCCACATGTTCCCAAATGCAGTTCATGTATCAGAATCACGTTTGCAGTTGTCATCAAACTAATAAGACTTTCAGAAATGGCCAATGGTCACATTTAAAATCTGGAACCAAAGGTAAAGGCAAGGTGAGTAACTACTTATGACCTAAAAGAACAGCTCACACAACAAGACTTGAACAAAGTAGAAACTCTTTTCCTATATTAGAGTTAAAGGAACCAACACAGAGTCCGAAAGGCTCAGGTCAAAGAAAGGCACCGCAAAATATTACCAGGAAATATCTCAGATACCAGAGAAACAGGGAAGTAGCTTCGTTGATAAAATTGACTTGTAAATGATGTTACTCTGTCGTTCTACATGGACACAGAGACTTGAAGTTCCCCTCAGTCTCGTTAACAAAACGATCAACTAAAGGTGTGGACGTAAAACGAAAGTCTCAGATCTAAAGCTGGGAAGATGGGAAACCCACAAGAGAGCGAGAGGCTCTACTGAACAAAACTGCTGCGAAACACCTGAAAGAGACTCGTGTTCATGCAGGACTCTCTGGTTCCTGCTCGACAGTCTCAGAACGTTTTCTATTGTAATTTAATGATCATGCTGTCTCATATCATACTGTCAGTTTTAAGAATTTAATCCTCTAATTAATTGCATTTTATTTTTATTTTTTGCTACTATCTAATTATCTATGTCTTTTCACGGAGCCTCACACCCATGTGTCTTTGTTTGTTAGCATGTAGCTGATAAATGTGGATAAAATGAAACTGTAACTGTTTAACAGCTTTTCTCTCTTTGAATTCATGAATTCATTCACTAGTGTTATTAATGCTTTTACACCGATTATGTATCTGCATATTTAACATAAATCTTACCTTTGAAGAACACAACCTGACTGTCCTGCACCAGAGCTTACTGGCTTTGCCTCAGCAAAGACACAGTCTGAAGGAATTTGAAGGGAAGTGAATCAGTCAAACAAAGGTGTTCCACTGTCTGACAAGTAGTTCTGACTTTACCGAATAGAAGCTCTGAAACGAACATTTGTGTAATTGTAATACATGTTCAGGTACAAACTCGTCACGTAAACTGTGCAGATTAATTTTAGAAGTAAACGAAAACAAAGAAAATAATTTATTTTAAAAGCAAACATTGGTTCAGAGGATTCACACTGTTGCACCATGATTATCAAAGTGCTGCTCATGTTTGTGGAACAGACAGTTTGATTAAAAGATGTGACTTTTCTCGTGATCTTTAAATGTCATTTATTAAAAGTCAAACTAGCCAACAAAAGGCTGATGTAAAATTATGTATTTTTATTTAATGATATGTTGATTTAATGATTTAATTTAAAGTTATTTTAAAGCTAATTTTAGGCAAAGAGTCATTTCATGCCTCAACCTTGGAGTCTTAAACAGTTACACTGGAGTTTTGTTCTCAGTTGATGTACTTGATGCTTCAGTCTAAGACAGTCTGTCATGAGGTGGCAGGAAAGAGCAGAGGGACGTGGCTTTTGTGTTGTGACATTCACACTGTTAGTTGTAAGTACAAGTACACGGCTTCTTCTTTTCTGTCTTCTAATGACAGTGGATGCCAACGCATGTTGTAATCGCCACAAGCAGCAAAATGTCCTTTGTCTCAGCTACTGTGAGACTTAAACCAGTTTAGAACAACATCACTGATCCTTCACACACCTCAAAATTCAAGTGGTGAAAGGAATTTGGCTTTATGGGGATGTTCAGACGTCTAAAGCGATTTAAATCAGTGGCTTACAGTCTTGTTACCACAGCAGCAGCTATTACAGTTCATGCTGACAATTAGAGGAATTAAGATGTGAGGGAAGCTACTGGGGATGAGATGACGCTTTATTTCTACCTGTCTCGACCCTACTAGACATAGTGGGAGAGAAGAGAAGCAGTGAAGAAAAGACACAGAACAACTACGTCTATCTTCCTTCCTATTAATACGATTATTAATTTCTCTCTTTCCCCGTATATGGCATCACACACACCTCATACACAGCTTGTTCTGCTTTATCATACCACACTATGTTCTGCTTATGGGAACAAGAAACTTGTTACACGTCACGGTTGAATATGTTGGTAAACAGCCACCGAGTTTCATCTGGTTATGTACAAGCCAACATCAATTTATCAATAATTTAATGATCAGATCAACTGCTGTGCAAAATTAGATAAAAATTACAAGTTCAATTTCAGGTTTGTTCAGGTTTTAGTGAGTTCAGCCTGATTTTTATAGAAATAGTTCAGGATCTTACAAGCTGCTCTTCGTAGAAACCTGAGTGTTGTTCATGATTATGAAACAGGCTGTTGGTCGTTAAAGCTTTTCCTGCTTTTCAAAGTGTCTGTGAATATTTTCCCCAAAAAACATCTGACTATACAAAGTTTATATAAAATATCATATTGTATATAAAATGTTACAAAACCATTTTAAAAAAATTATACAACGTGCTTAATTCTCTTATTAGAATGTGCCCAACAAAACACGAGGAACATGACGCGACTAGTGAAACTAACTAGCAGGTTTAACAAAGAGCTTAAGCAAAGCAGAATCTGCGTTATTTGGTAAAAATCTGTCTGAGGAAGCAAAGTTTCCTTATTCCCCTACTCATATCAAGGGGAAAACATCTTTGTAGAAATCTTGTTTTACATATCTGACATAAGCTCTGTTTTATTAAACGAGCCTAAATGAATCGGACATAATTGAATCCTGTTAGAAAAGAGTGAAAACTCTTTTCTGTCTCATTACAATAAAAATACACCGAGACCAAAACTAAGTTCCTCATTAAGAACTAAAAATCCAACAAACTCAGCAGATCCTAGTTCACTTCTAATCCTTTATTCAGAGAATAACACAGATTAAGTTGCTTATGTGGAAACAGGGTCATAGGATTCACTGTATGTTGGATCATTGTGTTTGAACAAAGACACATTTAAACTCTGGGACAAGAAAAGATTCAGAGAAGTGACGAATCAGTGATTTAATCAGATACAAGAGACGAACGTTTCATAATCACATGTACGAGAAAACATCCAACACTGAGCGTTTACTTAATAACAGAAAATCATCAAATTTGTAACTGACATGATATTTATTTACTAGAAAATCTAAATTTACAGAAAAAGAAACAGAGGTGCAAAGAGTATGTAGCAATATGTGATAATATATGATATTTTCTGAACAGGTTAAAAAAACATAATTCAGAATACAAATAACAGAAGAAAACAGTGATTTACACATTTGCGTTTGAGATATAAAAGACATTTAAATTGCACATGAAACTACACATGCTGAACTTCAGGCCTGTATATGACCCATAACGGTAAAATATCATATTCCGGTCGAATACCCGTGTTTTAGAGTAATACAATAAAAGTCATCTGGACTGAACTAGTTATTACTGGGGCTGTGGGGGGGTTGGCCTTCAGGTAAGTTTGCATTTGTAGATTGATGATGAAAATACAGGGAACAGAAGAAAAAACTGACAAAGCAAAGTTTTCCAGAGACTTGAACCTGACAGCAGAAACATATTTAATAGTTTTTCTCAGTTTAACTTTGTTGAATCTTTGGTATTTCATTTTTTGGGTTTTCAAAATATGAAGAAAAAAATTGTTTTAGTTTTTTTAGTTTATACATCTGTTAAACAGCATAACAGAGTTGAATATGTGACAGATATTAAAAGTCAAAGTTCTGCTGAAAAAAATGATACGCAGCACTTGTTGTTGTCACAATGTTTCCACATGATATACAACAAAAAACCAGCCGTGTCCAGACGGGCGTTTTCAGCCTGAGGTCTTAAAGCCTTTAAGTTGACTTACCCACTGAAAACTAGCACATAACCTACCACTAACACAGCAGACATCAAACTTATAGGAACTGCTATGAGATTCATAAAATGACTCAGGTTCAAGTATGAACATTAACTTCTGACAACTCTGTTGATCTGTTGACATCGTTACTTTCCATTCTACAACAACACACAGAGGCCAAAACCTTGTCTACAGCTCCTTTCCTGAGCAAAACGTACAGAAAAGAGTCTGCGAGAGGACTGAAGAAAAGGAAAATTAAAGGCAGGAAAGTAAAGTGAATGTTATTCCTGGTGTTTGCTGCCAGAAACCCAATGATGCTGGGCATGAACAGCAGTGTGTAAATGAGCAGCACCAGAACCAACATTGCCACAATTCGTCGTTTTTCATCTGGTGGAACACGGCTGGCTGCAGACAGAGCTTTGAGGGTCCCACACAGGGAGAATATGAACAGGGGAAACGGAACGAGGAGATAGACGCCCGCTATAATTCTTATAACTTCTAAATGAGGCAAGAAAAACGTAGAGAGGAGAAGACAAGAGGAAGGATCCAGACCACAACACAGACCATCACAGAGAACTTGACTGTTCGTCTGAAGTGGTACCACATTGGCCGGGCGATGACCAAGTACCTGTAATACAAGACACACATGATGAGGAGCATCAGAATCAGACAACGATTCAGCTACTCGCACACTGGATAAATGAACTCTTACCTTTCCAGGGAGACACACGCCATGAAGCCAACACTAGCCAGCACACCAAAGTAGTAGATATAATAGAAGGTTTCAGAGATTATATCTGTTTTTCGTATCATGAAGACAGTCATGGAGCAGAGCTGAATGAGGTCAGAGATGAGAAGGTTGATGACGTAGATCGGAGCAACATTCTCTTTTTGCACCTGCAGGAAATAGATTAAAAATAAATAAAGCACATGTAAACAAGGTCTCTACTTCACATCTTCCCAAATACAGTTTATACATCAGAATAATGTTTGCATTTTTCATCCAACCAATAAACAGAAATATCAAATCACAATTAAAAAAAAAGGTCTGAAATCAAAGGTGAGAAAACATTTGTTAACTGTTACTTAACAGCCCTCAGAGTTGACAAGACATTTCTGAAAAATGACAAAAATGACAAATGGCTAAGGCACATTAAGATTAAAGGAAGCTACAACAAAAACATTATTTTGTCTGGTATCATCCATCGCTAATATCAACCAAACACCACGACAGATACCAGAGAAACAGGGAAGTGGCTTCGTTCATAGGATTGACTTAGACTCTGGTAAATATTGTAACTCTGTGGTTTAACGTCCCTGTTGGTCTCGTTAACAGAAAGATCAACTAAGGCCTGATGAACCGACCAGAGAATAAACAGCGTAGATGGCCACCAGGGTCACAGGAAGGCTGATGGAAATGATCGTCCATATCAAGATGTACAAGCCCATAGGTAAATTGAAACCTGTTAAGATGGAAACAGTAAACCAGTGTTTTAACAGGACAGTGTTGGTTTAACATGAAAATCTGTTAGAATTTACTTGACATTTACTTGTACTCCGACACTAACGTACAGCAGCGGGTGGACCAGCAGTTTTCTAATATTCTAAGACACATTCGATGTAACTGCAGTGTCTCAAGTTTGATTCCAGCCAAGGACCTTTGTTACATGCTGTCCCCTGTACTTCAAGAAACATCACAGGATTAATAGTGTTAATGTCAAAGTGACCAGAAATGGAAATTATCCACTAAAGTACAAGTAGCTCAAATTGCTCCTGACAGTATGTGAGTAAATGAAGTGAGTTACTCATCACCTCGAGGCTCAGATGGATCAGTTGTCAGACTTTTGTTTTATGATTGTGACGTTATCAATCTGTATCTCTGTTACTTATATCTTTATTTAGGGGGATTCAGTCACATAGGTGGATTTTTCTTTACTCTGATATTTTATTTGAAGAAAGAGTTTGTAGACAAACTAAAACTAAATGAAACAGGTCGGACCCACAATCTCAAGCTGCTATTTCTCAGTTTGCATATTTATATTCGCGCTTCTCATGTTATATGTCAATACAATTAATTTTTTGGAATGTATTAGATCATCCATATAATAAAACCAGTAATGCAAAATAAATCTTACCTTTGGAAGCTGGAGGAGCAGAGCTTCTACTTTGTTTGCAGTAATGTGAAAACTGCTTCCACATAAAGGCTGTTTCTATGAAGGAAGGAAGTGAATGTCATATTTAACTGGAGATTGAGTCAGAGAAGGTAGAAATGTTATTGTTTTTATCTATAACAGCCAATGATGAAATGAACCAGTTTCCAGATAACATCTGTTGAAAGTCGTCTCTCTCTCTTTCCCCGTCTCTCTCTCCCTGTCCACAGGTGTCCCCGGATTTGGCGCTGTGTGTCCTCCAGTGTGCAGCTACTGGTCCTATTAACCTGCTCAATGTTTTGTTGTTGCTTTTGTTGCTCTGTTCTTTTCTCACTCCACTTTCCACTCAGTCCAACCGGTCAAGGCAGATGGCCGTCCACCCTGAGCCTGGTTCTGCTGGAGGTTTCTTCCGCTAAAGGGAGTTTTTCCTCTCCACTGTTGCCTATATCTGCTCAAGGGGGATTTGTTGGGTTTTCTCTACATGTTTGTATAGTCTTGACTTTATTATGTAAAGTGCCCTGAGATGACCTTGTTGTAAATTGGCGCTATATAAATAAAGTTGAATTGAATTGAATTGAATTGAAAGTCTGAATATGTGAACGGTGGTAAAAAGTTCTAAGATCTAGTGACTCCTCAGGAAGTGACACAGATCTTTACATTTAGAGCTGAACACTGTTTTCTGAAAAGCACAAGTTCTTTTTGGGAACGTGTAACTTCTTTTCATTTCACACTAACGTGCCTTTTATTTTTTTAACGTTTTTCATAATTGTTGTAACATGAAACTGAAGTTTGACTTTATGGCCTCAAAAAAAAGGAAAACCAAAATAAAAAGAAAAGGTGGAAAGAAAAACTTAATAAAATGATGAGTGAATAACCACCAGATCCAGAATAATATTGTTTTTACATCACAGTTACTCAGTGTCTCCTGATGAAATGGTGTCAAAGCATTAGTTCAAAAACTTGTTATATAGAATAGAAATTCAAACTGTGTGCATTGATTACAGGAAGACATTTGGAAAACATCTTGCGTGGTGCCGGTTCCAAAGACATCTCGACCAAACAACTTCCAGACTTCATATCTGCTGAGAGAGTTAATGGGCCTGCTCCAGTTGAAGAATCTGCCATCTTCCTCCTGAATAGAGCTCTTCCTGTCCTTGATACAGCTGGGAGCACTGGGAGAGTCATGTTTTTTGACTTCTCTGCTGCTTTTACCTCCATACAACCTGCACTCCTGAAGGACAGTTTAGTACTCATGGACCAACGTCTCTCTACCTGGATATTGGACCACCTCTCAAACCGACTACAGTATGTGAGGCCTCGAGACTGTGAGTCTGACACAGTTGTCTACAACACAGGGAACAGTTCTGGCTCCATTTCTGTTCCCTGTTTACACTGCAGACTTTATGTTCAGCTCAGGATCCTGTCACCTGCAGAAGTTATTTGACGACTCTGCCCTTGTCGGCCTGATCATGGATGACAACAACAGAGAATTCAGGGAACTGATCCAGAACTTTGTGGACTGGTACCAGCAGAGCTATCTCCAGATCAACACAGAGAAAACCAAAGAGTTGGTGGTGGACTTCCGCAGGGGCTCACACTCCACTCTTCCCCTGGTGAACGTCCAGGGAATGGACATTGAGAGAGTGGACTCTTACAAATACCTGGGTGTTCACCTGAACCATAAACTGGACTGTAAGTCAGCACAGACAGTCCAGGAAAGGACAGAGCAGACTCTTTCTGCTGAGGAGACTAAGGTCTTTTGGAATACAGGAAGCACTACTGAAGACCTGTAATGAATCTGTGGTGGCCTCAGCCATCTTCTATGGAGTGATCTGCTGGACAGGAAAAGACAGGAGAAGCGGGTCAGGAAGGCCAGCTCGGTTTTGGGGACCGAGGGAAAGGAGGATGGTAGCCAAGCTCTCATCCTGCTGGAGAACGACTCCCACCCCCTGTACGACGCAGTGTCACGTCTGAGCAGCTCCGTCACTGACAGACTGTTACATCCTAAATGTCTGAAGGAGCGACATCGAAGCTCTTTTCTCCTGCTGCTGTCAGACTTTACAATCAGATCTGCTCCCACTGAACCATTATCACCATCAGTCACTTTGAAACCGTTTTTTAAAATTGTGCAATACAAATGACCCATAGTGCAATTACTTGTATGACTGTGTACATGTGTGAGATATTTTAATTGTATTTCTTGTATTATACTGTATTCTGATATTCTTTTTGCCAGACTCTACACATTCTCGGCTGCTGGAACATGGAAATTTCCCTGTGGCATGAATAAAGATTTATCTCTTACCTGAGAACCCCTTTTAGACCTCACAGCACAAGTATGTTGTTTCCTGGCAGTAAAGGCAGTTTGATGCTTGATTTCAGTCTTGTCTATGTGAACACAACAGGACACAGACACACAATCACATTACTTTACACATCTCCTAAATAAAACCATTTTTCTTCCTGTTCCGGTACTTTTATTCTTTGGCTTGTTGTTCTGAGTTTAGCCTGTCTAAAGCTAAAACCCTCGAACTAAACGTCTCATTTTAGACAAAACGGCTGAATTCATGACAAAATGTGCCTTATAATGATTGAACATTCTTTAGAACATTAGGTGGTGAAACTATGGGAAATATAATCTTTTCTCACTGATATTTATGCAGCTTTTTTTTGGAGAAAAGCTTCGGTACAGGACCTGATGTTTTGTTCGGAGAAGAAACAGACACATTTTAGCTGTTGTATAACTGCTCAGCACGTTGCACAGGTTAATCGTCCTTATAGTTCCAATGCCAAAGCCAAAATTAATGTCAAAGTCTTTTGGTGTTTTTACAGCTGAAAGTGATTTTGTCCCACAGAAGCAGAACTCGGCTACGTGGGGTTTCCATCAACCCCTCAGACGACCTCCGAGTGGCTGTGGGACGGGCTCTTCAAGCAGCTGAGTGCCCCTTTCCACAGCGTCCCCAGTGCAGCTGCAGGTGGGCAGTGCACAAATCGTTGTGCATCAAACTGTTGTGCTGTGTGGGATGGTCAGAGTGTAGCCAGGGCTGCTAGTGGCCTCTGGATTTGCCACTTTCTCCAGCCTCTCGTCCTTGACGGTAAAATTACTTGATATAGGCCCCACATGTTAAATTTGGATTTCTAAATAACACATTTCTTACAGCTCAAACCGTTTCCCACCATCCATAACCATTGTTACTCTATGAGGGAAGCTCCTGTTAACCAGTGGGACTCCATTAGTATCTGCACTTTCATTTAAATGTATAACTGGTGGTTGCTGCACTTCCCTTTCTGCTCCTTCACTACCTGCTCACTAGGATTTTGCCTCTGTTCTGTATGTGGAACAGAGTTACGACTTAGTTTTAACCTCATTCGGTCGTGAACAGTATGTGACGCTCTCCTGTGTGTCTGTGTTGGTTTAGATACAGTCGTACAATCAGCACAGACAGAAGTTGAGTCACAGGGATCCGACCGTCTTGCTCGTCAGCGTGACTAAAGTTTCTTTCTGTTTTATTCTTGTGGTGAGCTTTGTCTGTGTTTGTCAGTGACACTTTAGTTTCAAGAAAACCAAACCGAGTGTAAAACTACTCACCTCAAGTTATGTTATTGAGCATTTTAGAACCTCAGCTTAGTCCACGTAAAACAGGGAAAATAATGAAAATCAAATGTAAATTTTGAAAAATATTTAACCTAATTCAATATAAGTTGTGTGAGACTGGAGTGGAACAAGATCTGAGCTGCCATTAAAAATACTGCAGAATGTGTGTCTACATTTGATTAACAGCATCAACAGCAGAAAAACTGCTTGTTCAACTAGTTGAGGAGAAGGTCAGTGTACATGTTCCTGTTTAACACTTCGATGAAAATGGAGCAGATCCCTGAAAGCGAAGGGAACGAGGGAAGCTGTAGTACGAGACTGAAAATTCCAGGGACAAAGAAAAAGGGAAAGTTCACGTACATTTTACCTGCAATCAGTTCAGCATTTCTGTACGATCACCTCATAACAATCGACATAATAATCGTATATGCATATAGAGGTAATAAATATTTCTATACAAAAGGCCAAACAAAGGCTCAGTCTCCCATTAGTATATTAATTCAGTTGATATTTCAAAATATTTTAAATATTGTTTTATATTCATATTTGATTATGTATAAGACCAATTCAAGAAACATTTCGCATTAATGCAGAGATTGTGTGTAGTTTAATGTGCAGTTCTTTGTTTCAGTCCATAGATGGCGCTAACACTGTGCGTGTTACTGTGATGTAATTTCCTAAAGTATAAATCCACCATGATTATTATAACAGTTATGACTGTAGATTGGTCCTGACTTGTACTTTTACCTGGAGGCCTGTGGATTGTTTTTTATCTTTTCCGGTGAGCTAACATGCTAGCCTGATAGCATGCTAAGCTAGCAGTTCGCTAAACTGTGCTCGTCTTTTCTCGTTAAACACCATAAACCCATCCGACATGTTGTCTGTTGAATTTTCTTGTTGTAATGAAGGGGACTGTGTTAAATAATACGGATATGAAGTAGAATTTGGTGACTCCTTCCATTGTACGGAAGGTGGTTTTCAGACCTTCAGTCTGATCACACTGTGACTGCTCTTCTATTTATGTCCTGATTCCACTTTGTTCGAGACGGGACAAGGACTTACAAATGCGTGACTTGCCAATACAAGTGGGGTGAGATCCTGGATGGAGAAACTTGGACCACATGGATGTCGAATCTACACAGGATTATGAAGGTAAAATACGTTTGGAAAACAAAGTGGGAACTCTCTGACTTTGTTGCTATCACAGGCAACGTGTGCTGTCCCTCTGATGAGCTCGTTCCTTATTCTGTCCAACCTTGTCACTCCTAAGGAGAACCTCAACATCTTCATCTCTGCTGCTTCCATCTCTGCCTCTTGTCTCTTTCTCACTGCTACTGTCTCTAACCCATAGAGCAGAGCTGGTCTCACCACTGTCCTGTACACCTTTCCTTTGAGTCTTGCTGACACTCTTCTGTCACACAACACTCCTGACACTTTCCTCCACCCATTCCAACCTGCCTGCACTCGCCTCTTCACCTCTTTTCCACACTCCCCATCACACTGAACTGCTGACCCCAAGTACTTAAACTCCTGCACCTTCTTCACCTCAGCCCCCTGTAACCTCACACTTCTACCTGGCTCCCTCTCGTTTACACACATGTATTCTGTCTTACTACGACTGACTTTCATGCCTCTTCTTTCCAGAGCAAACCTCCACCTCCACCCCAGCTGTTCCTCCACCTGCTCTCTACTCTCACTGCAAATCACAATGTCATCTGCAAACATCATTGTCCAGAGAGATTTCTGTCTGACCTCATCTGTCAACCTGTCCATCAGCATAGCAAACAAGAAGGGACTCAAAGCCGATCCTTGGTGTAGTCCCACCTCCACCTTGAACTCCTATGTCTGACCTACGGCACATCTCACCACCGTCATGCTTCTCTCATACATGTCCTGGACATATTCTGACGTACTTCTCTGCCACTCCCAACATCCTCATACAGTACCACAGCTCCTCCCTCGACACCCTGTCATACGCCTTCTCTAAATCCACAAAGACACAATGCAGCTCCTTCTGACCATCTCTGTACTTTTCCAGCAACAATCTCAAAGTGAAAATGGCATCAGTGGTGCTCTTACGGGGCATGAAACCATACTGCTGCTCACAGATCTCCACCTCCTTCCTAAGCCTGGCCTCCACTACTCTTTCCCACAGCTTCATTGTGTGGCTCATCAGCTTTATCCCTCTGTAGTTGCTACAGTTCTGCGTGTCACCCTTGTTCTTAAAGATCGGGACCAGAACGCTTCTCCTCCATTCCTCAGGCATCTTCTCACTCTCTAAAATCCTGTTAAACAGACTTGTCAGAAACCCCACTGCTGTCTCTCCTAGACACTTCCACACCTCCACAGGTATGTCATCGGGACCAACAGCCTTTCCGCTCTTCATCCTTTCTAATTTTTCTAATGTTCCTCATTCATCAGCTCCTCAAAATACTCCTTCCATCCTTTCTGCACACTCTCCTGGCTTGTTAGCAGGACATTACCTCTGCTGTAGTTTCCCAGTCATCTGGAAGCTCTTCCTGACCACACAAAGCTTGTCTCAACTTCTGCCTGAATTCCTTACAAGTTTCTTCATTCTTTAGCTTCCACCACTTGGTCTTCTTTTCTGACTTTCCTCTCTTCTTCTTCCTGACCACCAGAGTCATCTTACACACCACCATGCGGTGCTGTCTGGCTACACTCTCTCCTACCACCACTTTACAGTCACTAACCTCTCTCAAATGACCTCGTCTACATAGGATGTAGTCCACCTGTGTACTCCTACCTCCACTCTTGTATGTCACTCTGTGTTCCTCTCTCTTCTGGAAGTAAGTGTTGACTACAGCCATTTGCATCCTCTTAGCAATTTCCACCGGCACCCTGTAGGTTAACAGCACCGGTGGCGATCACTGTTAACCCGAGCCTCGACCCATCCGGTATGAAATTCTTGTGAATGATTTGCATGGTTGTTTTCGGCCACACCTGTTGCCCTTCCTGACACGGTCACTGGCTTGCAACCCCTGTAGCTACATTACCTCTAGATTACCTCTGACCTAATCACCTAATAAAAATGTAATCTTTATGTATTAATTGGTGCCAGATTCAAAGGAGCAATGGCTGCCAAAAAATGTGGATTTTTAAATATGAATCTTTTTAAACACAAACTTTCTGGACCTTTTCTTTTCTATGTGCTCTGCTTATGCAGGGGCCAGTAATATTAGTCAAAGCAAATTTCAGGTTGGACTTACAAAAATTTCCAGTGTTTCATAATCTGCATTAAAAAAATGCACATGGGTCTACTTCAAATTTAAATTTCTTAAGAAATTCTGGGACTGGGTAAATGTTCTGAATTATTATAAAGTGACATTCTTTGACCTTTGGGAAAATAGGCCATTTAATTAATTTAGCATGTGCCTTTTCTATTACAAGTTAGGTGCTTTTTGTCCCCTTTTAGTTTTCACTGCTCTTAACTTGCATCCATTCATTTTTATGTTTTGTGTGTGTCCCTGCAGTATTCCTCGGTTCTTCTGCAGGTTACCACTGCACTCACCGTTTGCCTTTCATCATCATCACCATCATTACCCATGCATGTTTGTATTTAAGGCTTTGCATTTAGTTTTCGGGTTGATTTGCAGTCACTAAGCTCTCTAAAATGAAATCCAAATCCAGATAGAATAGAACACAATAGAAGAATAGAATAGGACTTTATTAATCCCACAGTGGGGAAATTCTTGTGATTTAGCAGCCATGGACAAGGACACAGAGTCTGCACAGAACAATGTGCATTATAGTTTAACAGAAAAAAGACATTTAAAACTAAAAATATATACATATTTACATTGGAACACGAAATAATTCGCAATAAATAAGAATATAAACAAGTAAAAATTGCACATTGTGTGGCACTGCAGTGACACATTGTACAGTCTGATATCTATGGGGAGGAATGATCAACGGTAGCTCCTTCCTGCACTGTGGGTGTAACAGTCTCGTGCTGAAGGAGCCTCCACAGTGAGGTGCAGGGGGTGGGAGGGGTTATCCATGATGGATGTTAGTTTGGCCAACATCCTTCTGACCGCCATCTCCTCGATGGAGTCCAATGTGCAGCCCAGGACAGAGCCAGCTCTCTTAACCGGCTTGTTAAGTCTCTTCCTGTCTCTGTCCGTGCTGCTCCCAGCCCAGAACACAACACCATAGAGGACTGCTGAGGCCACCAAAGTGTCATAGAATGTCCGTAACAGCTCCTGCACACACCAAAGGACCTCGGTCTCCTCAGCAGGTGGAGGCGACTCTGGCCCTTCCTGTACAGAGAGTCTGTGATGTTTTTCCAGTCCAGTTTTTTGTTTAGGTGGACACCCAGGTATTTAAAGGTGTCCACAATTTCAATGTGTGAGCCCTGGATGCTCACCGGTGTGTGTGGTGGAGGCTTTCGTCTGAAGTCAAGCACTAACTCCTTTGTCTTATTGGTGTTCAGGAACAAATAATTGTTCTCACACCAGTCCACAAAGTCCGAGATGACCCCCCTGTATTCCTGTTCATTCTCACCCAGTACACAGCCAACAATGGCTGTGTCGTCCGAGAATTTCTGCAGGTGAAGGAGGTGGGAGTTGTACTTGAAGTCTGACGTGTAGAGTGTGAAAAGAAAAGGGGAGAGCACCGTCCCTTGAGGTGGCCCGGTGCTGCAGACGACCACATCTGACACACAGTCCCGCAGCCTCATGAACTGTGGCCTGTCCGTGAGGTAGTTGATGGTCCAGGCAGCTAGATGTTGGTCCAAGCCTGCTACCTCCAGCTTCCCCCTCAGCAGTGATGGCTAGATGGTGTTGGAAACACTGGAGAAGTAAAAGAACATGACCCTTACAGGACTCCCAGGGGACTCCAGGTGAGACAAGGCCCGGTGCTGCAGGTAGATGATGGAACCAGTTTCTGAGGAAGACACAGGAACACACAGTTATATCACCATTTTCAGATGCCTGAAAAAAATCCAGATACGTTTATGAAAAACACCAGTCCAGCACAAAGCAGGGAATGCAGCGACCATCCATCATTTAAAACCATTCTAATTCTTGCATCTACCAGAGCAAGACGGTCACATTTCCAAAGTCCAAAAGGTAAGTGTGCTAAATTAAATTCCGACAAGAAGAAAAGTTGGATGAGCTAAATCAGATCAGATGTTTAGTGATGGTAAAATCTTGGGCCATGGTGTAACGTCAATTTGTTTGTA
Source organism: Channa striata (assembly GCA_033026295.1). Classification (NCBI taxonomy): domain Eukaryota; kingdom Metazoa; phylum Chordata; class Actinopteri; order Anabantiformes; family Channidae; genus Channa; species Channa striata. Next base: position 19,902,931 of record CM065184.1, on the reverse strand, counting down.
GCCTAACAACAGCTTTCTACTTCAAGCAATTGCACTGAGGCCCCAGAAATAATAGTCCAAAGATTTGTGAATTAATAAGTTTTCCTATTGCATTCAAAGCGACGTTAGGTAACATTTATCCTCTGCTAAAATGAGCTAAACTGCTTTCAAGGGTTAGGTAACGTGACTAACATCAGCTAACTTCAACTACTAACACGCACATTAACTTTGGACAGTACGCAGGAAAACGGACAATATACGTTGTTAACTCTCATTGTTTTTTCAACCAAATAAACTGAAAATGGTGATATAACTGTGTGTTCCTGTGTCTTCCTCAGAAACTGCTGATAAACCCAGATAGAGCCTGCTCCTTACTGTGACCATGTAAGCCTTCCATCGAAAGCACACGCACACACTGGCCACTTTATTAGGTACACACATACACTCTAATGTAATCCAACACTGCAGCTCTGCCATCAATTCTACTTTGACAGTGTTAGATTGTCTCCGTTTTTTCGTTGAAACTGTCACAAAGGTGACAATTCAAATGGAAATTCAAATGGAGTCATACAAAGTTTTGGCAACCTCATTCATTTTAAATAGGGTGGCCAAAACATTAGAACCACCTCATAATGCACTCCAGTACAACTCCACTCACCACTAATCTGGAGGGAGGTTGGGGGTGCTGGATGCATCAAGCCCCTCAGGCAAAATGATGCCTGACCCTTCCCTTTACAGTAGAGGGATGACAGTATAATGATCACTGGGAGAAAGGATCTCCTGTGGCGCTGTGAAAACAGATTATAACTCACCTGAAAACCTAAATTCACCTGAAAATAGGAATTGTTTTTGTTTCTTTAGCTTAGGATTTATGTAATTACATAAAGTTCTTAATATTGTATGTGAAGTGCATGTCCAAGTGCATTTGTCAGGATGATCTTGTCAGCTTGTTCCTCTGCTGAGACATTATGGAGGCCGTTATTTCCCAGAAACCTTTTTCACTCTCGATAAACTTGCAGTGCTGCAGCTTCTCTCGGTCCCCGTGTTTATGTGCATTGCATGTAGTTGTGTTGTGTCTCTATTTGAGTATCTATGTATCTCCACATCGTGAACTAATGGGAGGTGTTTAGCTCTTGGTTTCTTATCATCTTTTTCTCATGAGGTGAACTTGTTAAAAATAAAACATGTGGTGAGAGATACTGATGTTGTGAGATAAGGTAAATGTGTGTGACTGAAACAGTTACTTCACTTCCTGTCAGGCTAATCTGCCCTCAGAATTTACTCTTTACCCTGTGTGGTGCAAGTTAGAGTATAAAGCACGTGACTCTCCAGTCCGGACTCTCTCTAGTCCGACAGAATTACCTGCAAATGAATTCTGTCGGACTAGAGAGGACAACCTCCCTTTAATGCAGTGCTTCTCACTTATTTTCTGTTACCCCCCCTGGAAGAAGTAAAGATTCTGCGCCCCCAACTCTCTGCTGCAACAGTAAATAGTATCGTTTGTCTATTAAATTCTTATAGGTATATCTCTGCATCACATTTTATCATTATTAACAAAAAAGAAAAAAGAAATATAGATCTGCTTACAACAAAGAATAACTTTATTACCATTTTAGTATGTAACAGAAAAGACTTAAAAGTGCATCATTTTATCTGAAATAAAACAAATGAAATCCTTATTTCAACTGAAAACATGTTTTGACCTTTTGATACTGAAAAATAAAATATAATCAATAAATAATATTTACTGAAGTTACATTCACAAAGCAGGGTGATTGTTGGCAATATTTGGCACGTTTCCACTGAAAAAACTCAAGGAGCTTATCAGCGTGATTAGGGTGAGGTCATAGTTAGGAGAGGAGTTAGGGGAGGTGGCTGTAGCATTCACGGACCAAAGGGTCAGAGGTTCAGTCCCTACCTGCTGCGTGTCAAAGTGTCCTTGGGCATCACCACAGTTCAATGCATGTACCAAGTCACTTTGTAGAAAAGCATCTGCTAAATAAAGTTAATAATTGTATGACTCGTGATTATTTTTTACATTAGTCAATGCAAGATTCATCTGCATTTTTGTTCCTTTATGTGATTAGTTCCCACTTAATATCGTCGATTACAGCATGTTATTTCATTCTCACTTTTCTGTACATAGCTTGTCTTATTATTTTTACTGCATTTTATCATTTGTGCACATATTTCATATTCGTTGTGTGGCACGCATTTGCACTTTTTTTTCAGTAGATTTTGTGTTTGCACCTGACACAAAGACAAATTCTTGGTACAGCGAAGTGTTCTGAACTGACGGTTTCCTGATTCTGGTCCAGTTTTTTCTCTGTAAACCTGGTTTAAACTAATGCCATGTGCCTGTTCTTTGGTCATATCAGATGAAGTTGAACTGTAGACATAGAGAAACATGCACTTGCATGAACGTCACTTACAACCAAAACACCAGAACACCTCCTCCCACAAAGCTCCCTCGTTACTGTCGCCTGTTCTTTTGAAGAGGCAGAAGCAGCAGACGGTGGTACAGGAAAGTTGTTTTTTTTAAAGGTATGCTTTTTCTTGCATTACTTACTTTATTTTATGTGTTATTCATATCTGTAAATGTGTTGATAACGTGACGCACAGGAAATCTTATTTGTTAATATTCAAACATAGAAAGCTCCACACAGATACAACACTCATCAGATACTAGTTCCTATGAGGTTAAAATATAATAAGATAACAAATAAACATCCAAAATAATCAAATGAAAAGGACAAATGGGAGAAATGGAGCATGAAATTGTTTCATTAAGCAGGAGTTTTGTTGTCTTGTAATATATTCTATGGGAACCACATGACTTGCATCGTAATTTCATACAGATGAAGATTAATCTGTAGCATGATTTGAAACATAAACCTGTCCGTATGCATGACTGTCATTACACTGGGCAGGAAAATAAGTGTCCCCTGGTTAATGTTAATATTATTAATATATTGTTGGTTAAAAAACTATTTGTAAAATAATCAACAATGTTTGCAAATGAATGCAATTATTTAAGGAGGTCACTTGTGGGGCACTGCAGGCTTCACTGATTGATCCAAAATTAATTTTATTTTATATTAATGATTAAGTTTACAGATCACTTAAAATTTAGAATTTTTGCAGATGATACCAATTTATTTAGTTCTGGTAAGCATTTTAAAGAACTTTTGTTTGCTGTAGAGCGGAAACTTTGAGGTTAATAAATTGTTCCTTAATATAAAGAAAACTACATTTATCTTTTTGGGAAATAAAATAAAAAGAGATTTGAATATTGAACTAAAGAGGTGTGATGCTAAAAAAAGAGTTTTTGAGATTAAGTTTATTGGGGCAGTGATAGATGATAAATTATCATGGAGAACACATATTCTAAAGGTCCAAAGGAGATGTATTTCTGTCGTTGGGGTTAGATTCTGGAATGATAAATTCATTGTTGATTTTTAAGCAAATGATTGTTAAGGCCTTTTTTGAAAGTTTATTACTTTGGAGTCTAGTATTATACTTCGCCCGTTATCTCTCCAGTCATTAACTTTACTTTATTTTTTCCCTTTTGTCTTAACTAGAAGGTAAATATTCATTATATCGTAAAACATCGTCATATGTTTCTACGGTTTGTGATGATGACTGAATAAACTGCTGCTTCTTATTCCAATCAAAAACCGGACTAAACAACCACCTCGGAAATCCTTCACAGTGTGTAAACTGTGTTCATTCGTCAGCTGTGTTAGGATACAGCAGTGTGATGATCAAATCAGAAATCCTCGGGGATTATTTGTGCATTAGAGCATAATCGCAATGAACCATCAGAAAAGAAGGAGAGGCCGACTGATCACTCCCAGTCTCTAATAATTCACATGGTTCCTATATCGCAGGCTCATCTGTAACTATGAGTAAGACAAATGCGTCTGTGCAAGCAGGTGGCATCGGCCTGTTCCCGAGCTCTCCTTTCATTTTCCCTTTCACCGTCCTGTTTAAAGATCCACGTTTTTTAAATTGGCATCATTTGGTGGGTGATTAGGTCTGTGGTGAGGTGTGTTCACCTCAAATTTTCCTACGATGAAATTTTAAATATTTCTGTCAGATAATGTAACTCATACAGTCCTTTGCTGTTTTAGCTCATTTTTGTCATGTCTAATTTATTGTACTGTATTTTTGTGACTGATGATCTATTTTCATCACATTCTCTCCTAACAACAGGCTTCACTCTGAAGAATGGAAGACTATTATCCCACAAGCTGTTTTACAAAGCCTGAATTTACAGTGGCGACAGGGATAATCATCTCTGTCAGCCTGCCTTTGAACGTCGCAGCCATCTGCAGTGCATGTTCTCAGGTGTGTAAAAAATGACAAGAGCATTTCAGTAGTAGAGTTGTCAGCACTCACTCCTTCACACAGGTCGTCAGTTTGAACCAGGCTGTGGCTCTTTAAACAAAGACATGCAGCTGAATAATCCTGGATACTTAAGTACTTTGTGTTTGTGGGGATCTTGCACTGATCACTGCAATACTGCTGATGAGCTGAGGACATAAAACCTTCAAACTCTTTTCAAAAAACAACATGAATGATGACACCTGAGTATGTAAGTCGAGATATAGATAGAAATACAGTCTATTTAATTAGAATTATTAGTATTATTTCAGCTGCACCTCCCAAAGAGCAAAAGCTATTCTCACTCACAGCAAAGAATAAATCTGTAAAATTTAGCATTTTAATTACACGGCCTGATCATTTTCAGTATTTCAATTTGATGAAAAATATGTAAATGCATTTTCTGGCTGGTTGACAGAACATTTGCTTCCACCAACATTTTTTGCAGCCACGAATAGATCGTGTTTCTCTGATCTACGTCATCAACCTTCTCCTGTCAAACATTATTCAACTCTGCTCCATGATCGGTATTTTGACAGTACAGCACCAGTGGTTCTGTGGGTTCTTCTGGTATCTCTACGTCATTGGCCTGATGGCCAGTCTTGGCTTCATGGTCTGCATCTGCCTGGACAGGTAGTTTTCTGACTGTCAGTATCAGTGTGGCTACTTTCACTGTTTCATCATGTGAGTCTAACATCAGTCTCTCTTGTGTTGCAGGTATTTAATCATCACTTCACCGACGTGTTCCTGCTTCAAAAAAGCAATTCAAATCTATGAAGTGGTCTGTCTCGTGGTCTGGGCTGTTCCTCTTTTGTTACTCCTCCGTGTCTATTCCTTTAATCATATGCTGGACCCAAAAATAGATATGGTCTTTGCCATCATCCTCCTCCTTCCATTTCCTCTGTTCATATTCTCCCTGGGTGGGACCCTCAAAGCTCTGTCTGCAGCCAGCCATGTCCCACCTGATGAAAAACGCAGAACTGGGACCATTCAGGTCCTGGTGCTGCTTATTTACACACTGTTTCTTCTCCCCAGCATCATTTTTGCACTGTTAGGAGAACATAAAATGTCCATAATGAGAGTGTATTTAACAATTCCTAGGCTCATTCCACTCGCCAACGTCAGTGTGTATTTGTTCCTGAGGAAAGGGGCTGCAGACAAGTTTTTGTCCTGTGTGTGTCGTTGCACAGTGGACAACAGTGAAATCAGCAGCAGAGTGAATGATGACACTGTGATCGCAGTCAGCTCAGTGTAGGCGGAAAGAAAAGGGAGAAAATGTTAATACCATTAACACAGGAAGGAAGTGCTGCAGTGAAAATTATTTGTCTGTCTGTACCTTTATATTTTTTCTCCTTATTATAACAAATGTTTTATCACTAAAATGTTAAACTGAATATAAATCGGGGTTTCTATATTTTTTTTGTTTAATTAATTAAATTAAGTTCAATTAATCATTTATTCCAAGACAAAATGAGAATTTCTTTCAAGTCGGCAACTTTCTGCTGTTTGTTTTCAACAGACAAAATCATATTCTATCAAAAGTCCTACAAATTCTCATGGATTTTAAGAAACCAGATACATTTATGGTCCTTACACACAATTACCAGCTGCTGCACGGTCAATAATATTAAAAAGAAATCCACCGAGTAACAACTGTATTTTCCAAAGATTTTGGGTGTTTCTTTAAATATTTTGACTCTCTCTAGGATGAAACTTTTAAATCTATTACAATTTTAGGAGATAATAATTTGGGTTTGCCTAATCTTATCACTTAATGTTGCACCAAATGAAAATTGCCCCAGAAGTGAACTGGAATAAGTCCAGAGACAGACTCGTGTCCAGTAGACCACAGCTGGGGTTCAGCCAAACCACAGCTGATGAACCTTAAAGCTGGATGGATCAGCTGGAGGTAAATGTGGACACACAAACACTGAATGCAGACCTGAATGTATCTGAGCCGCCGTCCTGAACACAGATTACTTTTTAAAAAAGGACTTTGTACTGTTACTTGAATATATTTTTACACAAGTAATTTTAGTTTCCATTCCACCACACTAAAAACACTTACACCTCACCAAAGTATTTCTGCATTCTCTCCATCTCAGCTGTGCAGTAAACGTGAGAGTTAACTAGGTTAACACACATCCTGTTAGTGTAACACTGACGCCCTGAGTTCATGAATGTGTCCCTCTCTTTTAAAGGTCAGTTTTATTTAAGTGCAATTTAAGGTTTTGTTTTTATGTCACTTACTGTCACGGCGCTGATGCTGATCTGTGTTGCCCTGGTAACCTGCCCTCCCTCTCCCTGCCCTGCTCATTAGTGTTCATTCGCCTCATCTGTGCCGCTTCTTTCTTACACTCCTGTTTCCCGGTGCCAGACTGTCGTAGAAGTTGACTCTGTCAGTACGTCTGTCTCTGAGCTTCTTTGATCTTCCTGTTTCGAGTTTGTCCTGTCTGCCTGAGCCAATTCTACGTACGACCTGTGAAGTCTCCTCTGGACCAACGTTTGTTGAAAATTTTGTCCACTGTCCACCTCAACGTCCAGATTTGTGACAGTAGGTTTAAGACACTCTCTCAAGGGCCCAGGTCTACAAGAGAGGACCCACTGCGGGTGCTTGGACCAAAGAAGATGACCTCATTAAAATGGAGGAAACTACTTACTTACTTCATCTTAACACTCCATCAGGGAGCTCATAGTAAAGCCATTTTTCTGTTTCACAGAGGCAATTGAAATGAATAAAAGCATATATATAAATGTATTTCCTGCTGTGTCCATGAAAGGCTACAAAAACACAGTCCAAGTAGTCTTATGTGACACACCTTTCCACAAAGACTCCGAGCCTCAGAGGGCAGAGGGCCATCAGTGTTGGGCTCTAGTCTCTACTGGCGTGCCCCCCTCCAGCGTGTGGTCTCTTGGCTCCCCCTCATGACTCAAACGAGAAGCTGCAGGCCGGCGTGCGTTATTTAGTTCTTCAAAGTCTGTAGTCTTGTGTTCACTGTTAATTCTTCGCCAGATTTTTTCAGAGGCGATTCTTATCATTTTGTCCATCCATTCTTTCCACTCTGGCATTTTATAAGATTTCCAGTTTCTTAAAATCAGCCTTGTTGTTGTAATATTCCCAAGCTTTACAATAGTGAACTGACTGTGTGATATTTGTTGCATTTCAGTTTTGACTCCAAGAAGGCCGAACAGAGGAGTCACAGCCAGCTACTCTTATTCTTTTCTTGATGCCTCCTTTCTCCTTTTCCAGTTTTTCTGGCAGCGTTTGAGGAACATCTGCCGCGCCGGGTCAAAGGTCAAACCCAAGCTGTCCCTTGAGGCCCGCTCTGTGTGCTGCCACGATGGCCTTGACTTGAGCCACAAACCTTCCACCATCTTCCCAAAGAGACCGAGCTTTAGGGGAGAGAAGCCGAGCGCAGGGCAGCAGTCTTTTGTGTGTGTGTCTCTCTGTACGTCTCTGTGTGTATATGCACAATACGTATATACACACACACACACGTACGTGTGATGCTCATTTCCAGCTTTAGCGTTCATGCATCGAGTTGTTGGCCTGTGATTGACTGACTAGACCTTTGCATTGAGGAGCAGTTGAACAAGTTACATGGGGCCTGTGAACAGACATTAAAAGCTGTTGACTCTTGTGTCCGTTTGTTCTGTAGGGTCCCAGGCTGCCGTGGATTCTGGATGGTCCACAGAGGCCGTCCTGCCTGCAGCTGGATGCAGTGGTAGTCGTATGTGGCCTGCTCCACTTTCTGCCCACCAGTAAGTTTGAATTTCAGCCCATGTCTCTGTGTGTTTTCACTGACGGTTTATAGCTTTTGTGTCTCTTTTCATCGATTTGCCATCCATGTATTTATAGTTGGACGATTAGTTGGCCTATTTAGTAAAAGCACTTAAAAAAATACTTTAAATTTAATATAAACTTTATTAAATTAATTGGGCAGAGTGGCATCTTGTACTTTCCATCCATCATCTGTAACCGTTCAGGTCCTTGTGGGCGCTGGAGCCTGTCGCAGCCGTTGTTTAATTTTTTTATAATATAAATTAGAAATATTTAATTACTTTGATAATAAATTAGGTTAAAGTTAAGCTCCGTTTTACACCCTCAACATGGTAATAGACAGTATTCTTCGGTAACAAACCAAAAAGACTACAACGCAAAGGACTTCGGGAAATAAATCAACCTCTGCCCCCTCTTACGTCATCCATGCGTTACGTCGTCACGCCGCGCCAAACCGTCGAGATGTCAGTGGAGCGAACAGCTGAACTGTTCGCTTGTTTCCGTCCTTCGCTGACCAGACTGACAAAAACGAATGTAATTATCCATTTAATCTAAACCATGTGAAGATGAAATGGTCTAAAGAAAATGACCGATCTGAATGTTGATCTGCTTAGCAACGTTAGGGTTATCGTTGCTCTAGCTAGCTATGTTACGTTAGCAATATTCGAAATACGTAAATAGTATAAAATACAGTTTTTATTATTTCACCAGAGAAGCAAATGTCTGCTGCTAACGGCATTTTTTAAGTCTGGCACGGTGATGATTAACAAATGTTAACTGTTGCTGGCGTCGGTGTCGCGATTCAATGTCCAGTTGTTACCGGAGCAGCTAACGGTTAGCATTAGCTTCATGTGCTAAGCCTGTTCTGCCGTGGACGCAGTGAGTGGGATTCGGCACAGATCTGCATTTTCATCATGCTTTTACCTGCTATATTAGGCTGGTGTTTCATAACGTGAATATAAAGAGCACGACCTTTAGCCTTTTGTAAATCAAGGAAAGCCTAACGTCCCGGTGAGTATGATGCTAGCAGATGCTGGTCCACGGTGTGGACTTCAGCCTCTGTCCGCTCACTGGCTCACTCAAAGACTGCACAGCTCTCCGTCCTTTCTTCGCTGTCTGTTATCCAAGCAGTGCTGCAGTGACAGCAGTCAAGTGATTGAGTCAGGTCCGGTCACAGTCCACTCCTGGGTGGTGTCCTAACGATCACGTCCTTCAAGATGCTGTTGACAAGGGCTGAGGCTGGTCTTGGCCACGTAGAATAAACCCAGTCTCGTTCTCAACGTGTGTGACGATGAAGAATGAAAGTCTTTGCCTGTGTCCTGCTGGCATTTGTTGTTGCTGGACAGCAGGACACGTTTTCAAGCTTTTTAGTTGTAGAAATGCGGAATAGTCAGAACCGTTTGTTGGTCCAACAAAGACCTTTAGCTCAGTCCTGTAAATATGCGGATGTCGTGCATATGTGATATCATAACATAAGAACATCAGAGCGTTTTGTTAAACTGAAACATGTGGCTTAACGGGGGCTCTCTGTTCCACAGTGAGCCAAAGCGACCGAAGACGAGGGTCCTGTAATTTACAGATATGGGGGCGCTCGTATCACGATGGAAGGTAAGTGTGTTTTGTCAAATGAAGTTAGCTGTTCAAAATTAAAAGATGACTTAACGTTGCAGGATACAAAGGAAATGAGGTGAAATCTTAAAAAATGAACTGATACACGCCTGCGAGTGACACTGACAAACCTATCTGTGTTACAGGGATTTTATGTGTAGCACATTTATACAGTAACTCTACCAGAAATTTTATATTCATAGGCAACAGTAACACATTATTTTCATAGATGTGACATATTTCATTATATTTGGTAATTATTGTGCCACTTGCAATAGTTTGCTTTCCGAAGCTTAAAAAGTGTGCCAAAAACGCATTTCTGAACACTGGCTCATGAAAGATTTCTTCTTCTGTTCTACTTAAGTGATAATTTGTGTGACAGTCATCAACACACTGAACCCTGCGCCCCGAGCTAGATGAATTTCATACTCTATTTTTAGACATACTAGAAAAGTCAAAGGGAAATACCAAGAGACCCAGAGAGAGTGCGTGATAGAAAGTGCAAGCCTTGTCTTTAAACTCCATTAGGCAACGGAGGAGTTATAAATGGGACACGTTGAAGAGAAATGTGTGATTTTCTCTGATTTACATGTTGTAGAAATCCTTCAGTGCATCAGAATTTCACAAGTAACAGGTCCGCTTGTTTCCTGGCACATCAATCAGTTCCCATTAGAGAAGGTCAGTGCTAGTTGTTCTAATGAATCTGAAATGTTCTTTTTTTTATCTTTACCCTCAAACCAGACAAAGCCAACCACAGTGGAACAGCTGGAGAACCTGGACAAGGTACTGATGAAAATAATATCTGCTTGTCTGTACTCACGCAATACTTAAAGCACAGAAGGTTTGTGGCCTTAAAGGCACGCTCACTGAAAAAGTGGATGGCCATAAGAGAAGATGAGGCTAACATTCTATGATTTATGTTGATCCCACTTCACAAGAAAACTCTGTCCCTTTTTATTGAACATGGGACGTGGCTTTTACTTCACCAACCTGAAACTAAGCTCCATTTATACTCATAACAGATGTTGAGCAACGTTCCTTGATTATCCCTAAATAAAATCAAAAAGCTACTAGAACATAAATTGAAATTAATCTCCATGTTTCTCTTTAAGGAAATTAAAGAGCTGGAGGAGTTCAGTGCAAAAAACCAGCGTCTGAAAAAGGTAAACTGGGCAAAACAACAAAATGCCGATTTTTGTATGCTTTTTATACTTCTTAATTGGACTGTTTTCACGTGTCTGCAGTTGTGGGTCACGCGGTTGCTTTTCTACTCGTCAGCGCTGTACCTGTTGACCTCCCTGACTGTGTACTGCCTGTACCTACCTGAAGAATGGCTGCACAGACTAGCCATGGCCCTGCCTTTTTTTATATACCCGGTGTTGTGAGTGTCCATGCTCTTTGTGTTCATTCACATGTATATGTTAGTAGCTGTGGTAAAGTACATTTCTGTCTTGGACTTCCCCTTTTTCTTTCTCTTTTCAAGGGTATGGTTCATCAGAAAGTTGTTAATTTTCCTCTTTTCCAAACGCACTGAGAGAAACAGTAAGTTGTCTGTACATACTTTTGCTAACTTTAGTACATCTGAATTGTGTGAGCTTACTCAACACACTGTTGTTGTACTTGCTACAGTATTCGATTCTTGGAAGAACTGCTCACGGGGATAACGTGCTCACATGTTTTTTTTGATAAGAACCAAAAACCTTAAATGCAGATACCAATAACTGTAGTTTAATAATTTAAGACAAAGTCATTAGCCTAATGATATATAAGGTAAATGCCATTTGCATTGATTGTTTTTAGCTTGTATTTAATTGCATAATTGTGTGGAAATTTAAAAACAAAATACAAAAGTGTTTTTCCTGCCTCTTTTTTTAGATGATAAACTACAAGATTTAAAGGCTGCCAAGAAAAAGATTGTAAGTCTCTAATCCTTCTCAGTTGGCATTTCGTCTGCGTATCTTTTATTGGCTTGTTTAAAAAATAGTTTCGATGTCAAAATTTAAATATCCTGTATAATAATACTCATAAATAAATCATCCTGACCTTTTATTTATAGGTTTAATTTACAGTATTACCAGTGCTCCTGAGTGTTTTAACCATTGTGCATGATACAAGTTTCCCTTGTTCTTGTTTTCAGCTTGAGGAAGTGATGGAAACGGAGACGTACAAAAACGCTAAACTCATCCTGGAACGCTTTGATCCAGATGCTAAGAAGAAAGCTGTGAGTGGAGTTGTCCATTCCTTTTTTTTTATGTGTGTGTTAAATGTGTATTTATTCAGTTTAGTTTTTTTTCCTCCTGCTTTTATTGGTCTTGCTTGTGATAATGCTCTAGGAGCTGGAATTGACTCCACTGCGTCCGGAGACCCCCAGACCAGGACAAGGTATGACACATAGCAGAAAGATAAAGCATCAGAGGGTTGTACTGATAGTGAGAATAAGGCTACAAAATGTAATTTTTTTTGCCACAAAAGTGAAACAATAAATGGATAGAAGCAACAAACGTTTGGCTCAGCAAAAGAAATAATTCTGTATGTCGTCTGCAGAGCTTCGACAGAGAGGGGTTACAATGAGACCCATGCCGATGGGGACCCCAGCTGCCATGACAATGACTCCCCCACCCGGAGCACGGCCCCCACTGGGACCTGGGGTCACACCCGTGGGTAAGGAGAGACGCAATGACACCAAGCGCTAAGTACGGTTGTTGTTTGTGATGTTTCAGCAAAGAATCAAATCTGTCTGAAAATGGAAAGGCACCCGGGTCATATGTGACTAAGTCAAAAGTGACGGAAAAAAAATCAACTCCAGCTGCATTTGACTTAGTTCATGTAGATCTTAGTTTCTGCCTGTATTCCATATTGCTCTCTGTACAGAACCTGTCTCTGTCTCAGCTCCAGGAGGACCACCAGAGAGAGCTGGTATGTCTACCCCAGTTCACCAGGGTGCAATACCCAGGACCCCCTACTCACCTGTACCAGGTTTAGGTAGGCTGAATTCTCACTTAAATTTGAGATTTGTAACTTCCAATTTACCTCACTGCCCAGGCTGGCAAAACCTGGAAAATGTGTAAAATTATATCTACCTGAAACTTTTCAAAGTCTCACAAGATGGTTTGTCTGTGCATAGTGGTTTTAAGTGTGTGAACTGTCTTTGTAGGCATGCATCCTCCAGGTCCTCCGTTAGCAAGACCTATTCTGCCCAAAGACCGGGGAGCTATGGACCGAGTCATTGAGTACCTGGTAGGAGATGGACCACAGAACAGGTGAAAGATGTAACACCCTTCGAAAAAGTAGCTGGTGGAGCAGTGCTTACATGTGGCCATGTGAAAGCGTTTGAGAATTAACTGAACGTCCTCGAATTTGTGTATCAAACAGTGTTTCTTCCTCCACTGTGTCTTCCCACTTGTAGATACGCGCTGATCTGCCAGCAGTGTTTTTCACATAACGGCATGGCCCTAAAAGAAGAGTTTGAATATCTAGGTAAGAAGAGAAGCACACTGCTACATCAGTGAGGACAAACTTAACTAACTAACTGACTTTTTTCCCTTTCCCTTCCTTTTAGCATTTCGTTGTGCGTATTGCTACTTTCTGAATCCAGCTAGGAAGACACGCCCTCAAGCTCCCAGGCTTCCAGAGTTCAGCTACGAAAGGCGGCTGCGAGCAGAATCGCGTTCACCTGGAACGACACCACGTTCTGGAACAGACACAGAGGAGAGCGCGCCCCCTTCGGGAGGTACTGAGATGCATCGATACACGGCCTAACACACAACCAGGAAGGCTTGCGAAATGCCATAAGAAAGCTTGTCAGGTCTGAAGTCGAAAAACGGTGGAAGACTAACGCCAAAGAGTTCTTACAGAACCACAGTGTTCAAACGTAATTTAAAGTTTAGTTAGGCCTGAATGTGTGAATAAGAGTAACAGTGGGACGTGAGGCTAAAGACTAAGACACTAGAACAAGCATCTGAATGAAACAAGAATAAATCTAAGACGGTTTAGTTACCGTATTTCCCGCACTAAGTGCACCGAATTATAACGCGCACCTTCAATGAATGGCCTATTTTAAATCTTTTTTCATATATAAGGCGCATGGAATAGAAGCTACAATTGTGGCTGCGGTTGTGTTACGCATCCAGTAGATAGAGCTGCACCAAAGGGAAAGTCAACCAGTCAGTCAGATAAGTCAGTCAAACTTTATTAATAAAATACAAACCAGCGTTCTGACAACTCCGTTCACTCCCAAAATGAATAAAGTGGCGAAGTATTTTCACGACACAGTTTACCTTTTAACAAAAGCAAGGTACAACAGGTAGTGCAACATTTTTATCACGTGGTGGAGGGGAACATTCCTCGATTCAGTAAACACGTAAAAGAAACTGTCTGATGCCGTTACGGTAACTCAAACGTTGCAATCACAATATAGTAACGCTCGAAATAGTGCAAAGCAGTAACAATATAACAATAACTCAACATTGTTCAAACGTTAATGTCCATATTCAAAATATGACCAACCTTGTTCAGCTGTAAAACACACAAAAGAAACACGTAAAGCTCACTTTATCAGTTCATTCCTCATCCACAAATCCCTCAAATTCTTCTCTTCAATGTCCGAATTGAAAAGCGAATACGGCATCCACTCGGCGTCGTAAGCGTGTCCTTGATAGGAGCCATTTTGGGGTCTTTACACAAATGAAAACACACGCCTCACGCAGTCATATATCCCCGCATGCACCCCGCCCTACTTCTTCTACGGGAGAAAATGGAGTCGACGGCTGCTTCTCACCTGTTGTGGCTCAATATGGATCCATATATAAGGCGCTCCGCATTATAAGTCGCACTGTCGGCTTTTGAGTAAACTGAAGGCTTTTAGGTGCGCCTTATAGTGCGGGAAATACGACCTGCACATGCACACACAGTCCTGCTCAGACTGATCTGTGCATCTTCATGTTACTCACACCTAACCACTCATGTTAAATGCTTCTTAGCACAATGCTCCTGTTGATCATCTCCATTCGTTTGTGTTTGATTCCGTTTCCTGTCTTTAATGCAATCCTTTTTTTAGAGCTGGAAGATGTGAAATGCCACCACCTTTAAATCACTGTCCTCTTTGCTACTGGAGGCGAAAAACTTTCATAATTTTACATTCAGGAACTATAGAAATGATCTCACTTGTTATTAACCAGTCACCAAACCAGTCACAGAAAAAGAAATTCTCCCATATGTCTGTCACACACTTGTGTTTCAGTTTAGTCTCTTTCTTTCCCTGAAGTTCCACAGCACGTATCTAGTGTGGCGTTACAGCGACCAGTGGGTTTAACTGTGTGATCTTGCCTCTAGCCAAGGCTCCAGCACCATGGAATTTGGTCCACAGTTTCAAGATCCAGCAGAGTCCAAAGAGCGCACAGAACCGACCTCTGCAGAGTCCAGGTTCCCTAGCCCCTCCTCTCCCTGCACTGTCTGATCTTGCTTAATTTGAACTGATTTTTGTAGATTTATTTATCCAATAGTGGGCAAGTTGTCTTGGCTGCTGAATCCTATAGCAATGTAGAACGCAGCCCACTGCCTCTTCCTAAATGAAATGTTCTAATCAAACTAAACCCATGATGGGTTTTAGTAGTCACTGGGTATCTGCACCAGACTTGGGTCAAAGAGTGTTAACAAATAAATGATTCGTCCTTAAAATATTAGAAGCTCTGGAAATGTTACTCTTCCATTGGCAAATGATCGAGTATCTTCTGATCCTTTAAATATTAGTCTTGTTTGACCCAGCTCTGGTCTGCACTGAGTGTACAGAATATTTAGACCACCTGGCTGATTGATTTGATGATTTCACCTCCAGTATACGTAATGATGTCTAAATTATCCTGCCAGGCTTAACATCTTCAAATGTCTCATTCTGTTCTAATTGATCCATTCGTGGCTGTTCAAGGTTCACTTAATATAAAATCACAAGCGCGTCCAATATTTTGTGCACAAAGTGTCCTTTCCTGTTAGGTCTCTTAACACCCCCATTTGGATTGGATATATATTTTCGGGGAGCTTAGTTGAGGTTAATCTAAATTACAGATGGTACTCCCACCTCCAGCACACATCCACTTTTTGTAGTTCAACGCCTAACGTCCGTCTCTATAAGCACCTTGTACTTTTGAATTTGTGAGCACAGACATCTACAGATCTGAATATTTGATAAGTACATAAGTAATTAGGTGATATTTGTTGAAGGACATCTAAGAGGAAGTCCCCTCTGGAATATTTATCTTATCCTAATGGGTTTCTATTCTTCTTTTTTGCCACAGCCTGGACAGTCGATTTCCTTTGTAATGGAACAAACCTTAATGCGCAAGAAAAGATGCATGTGGATCTGATATGATTTTTAGATCCCTAGTGAATCATGCTAATAACTGAATGGAATAATTCTAAAAATATGTTTTTAACATTTGTCTCTAACACCGGTTGATTTTCATGCTGAATGGACTTTTGCTTTTGTTGAACATCTTTCAGTTGTAACTGCATGGGAGGAGGGAGATTTAGGGGACGTCAGCAAAGCCATTTTCTTTTTCTGTCTTTGATCTGTCATGATTTCAACTCCCAACAAAAAATAATTTCTTGTTTTATTCATGTTGTTTCAGATGCTCCCTCTTTCTCTCGCACAAGTACACTTGTATGTCTTTATTGATTATGTGCACATATTACTATGGTGTCTTCTCCTCAGATGAGAAAGACACGGGAGAAGAGGAAGGAGCCGTTAAAGAAACACAGAGTGAGAGCAAGTCGGACGAGCAGCTGCCTCCACAGCAGCTGCAGCAGCAGGAGGAGGAGACAGAACTGGTTCAGGAGCCGGAGACGGCGATGGAACCGGAGCAGAGTGACACTCCCTGTGAGACAGAATCACAGTCATTGTAGTAGCAGAGAGGCCAGATGACGACCAGGGACTTCTGATGATTGTGCAAAGTGTTGGTACGTGCCGTGACAGAAAGGCCGCATTTTAAAGCAATTATAGGCAGACTAGGATTGTGAGCTACAGTAATTTAACATCATTCATCAATGCAGCATGGAGATCGAAATGTTACACTGGTCAAAGTTAATAGAAAGAAACGAGGCCAGTATATCTTGGCCTTTACAGGTGGCTGTAACAACTAAGATTGACGATTGTAGTTTGAATCCTAAGGCTGCGTCCCTCCTAGAGTAGATGCTGATATTGCTGCAAATGTGACTTTGTTTAATCGTTTATGATTTACATTTTGTTTTAAAGGTTGTAAGCAGTTGGCTGCTGGTTTGATTTTACATACAACTGCAGGTTTGCAAGTGGTTAGTCCTAATCTAAATTAATGACCCTAAATTATTGGTTTTAATTATTTTTCATTCAGTCTGGTGTATGTATAATTTGCTCAGTATCATAGTTTATTATGATACAAATGTAAGTATAGTACATATTCTTTATTTATAGTTTTGTGGGGTGTAAGAAAAAACTCTCACTGAGGTCAAACGTGTGTATCAGGACATGATCAATTTGACTGCACTATATTAACAGAAGTACACTATTCATCTTCAGGGGATTGCTGTGTTTTTTCCGCCCTCTGGTTTTCATCGCAAATGCAAGTTTCTGGCCGTATATCAAAACAAAAAAAGGAAAATTACATTACACTCACATTTTACCACACGCTGATGCATGTCAACATTTTATCACGCTGTTTATTTTCATGGAGTTTGATCAGTTTGTCTCTGGCCGGTGGTTTATGTGATAAACAGCAGATATCCAGAAAGCTACAGCGTCTACATGCAAACACAGCTAACGATTTCCTTGCACAAAGAGCTTCTCGGAACAAAGGTGCAGAAGTTGAAAGCTAAAATAGAGGAATCTCCAGTGACTGCAAATGTATATACACTGACACTTTAAGTCAAGAGTTATCTGACTTATCTGAAGCACTCTGCATTTTTTCCCAGTACTGTCAAATATTCATCTTTGTATTTGTGCTTTCCCTCAAACGAAACAACGTGTCGACTCCAGAAAACGGTCAGACTTTACAGGACAGATTTGACTTATTATTCCATATCAAGCTTTTGTGCTGCTGTATGGGAGGAATGAACTTTTAAATCCAGAACTTCTCTGACATACAGCCTAACAACCAACCTAAGTAAATGCAGGTCAGGGAGCATCTAATATAACCTGTAAAATCCCCTGCATGCATTACTGTTGATGGCAAATGCTAAAAAGAAGCAGTCGGTCCGTAAGCCGAACCTCTAAACATGTGGCAGAGCTGAAACCAATCTGTCTCTGTCTGGTAATTGCCAATAATAGTTCTCAGTACAAGTATGATTTGCCAAATGTACTTGCTTTGTCTCAATCCGCTGACTTGATTTGCACTGAGGCTGTCTTTGTATCTATGTGGCCGTGTTGTGTTTTTAATCCATAGTCCAGGTATCGCTGCACCGTTGGTAACTGACATGTTACTGTCTCAGCTACTGACAAGTATGATCTGTCTTGGTTCGGCCTCGCCTCCAGATTTCTGAAGATCAGTTTTTGTTAAAGTAATTTAGGTGTTTTGTTCTTTGAGCTTATGTGCGCGTGTTAAAGGTGTACACCCACAGGAGGCGCCTGGTGCCATCACGTGTGTGCCTTAGTTGACAGTGTTATCTGCCCCGTGACATGCTGACATAAAAACATTAAAAAGGAGGAGGAATCATTTGGTGAGCACTAGCTCACAGTGTTTACGATCTGTTCTACCATTAGAATGGAGCAGGAGGAATTAGCGAATGTCTATGCAAATGTGAATGTGTGTAATCTAACCTGTGTGAGAAGCGGGTGACGTGTTGCTGTAGGGCAGCGAACTAACAACACGTTCGATTAGGTTTAATGTGTTTAGTTATCAGTTTTCACACTCTGTGTGTGTGTGTGTGTGTGTGTGTGGGTGTGTGTGTTCAGGTTGTTGTTGACCTCCTTCAAACCAGGCAGCAAACTCTGATGGGCGAAGGCTTCCTGTCAGGGTTTGGGCTGTAGCAAATATATTGTTGTTAGTTTTGCCGTATGTGGAGGAGAGATCCCTCTATGAAATGAAACGCCTTAATCACAGCTTGACTTTTTGACTTTGTCCCATTGTTCCCTCGCACCAGGCACATGTGGCCAACAGCTTTCTAATTAGCTGAAGGCTGAATCACTGCTAACAAGTTTTTTAATCCCCAATTAAACGAGGTGGTGATCAAAGCCTGGTAAATATTCAATATCTTCAAACCCTTTCAGATCCTCAAGTCGTCCCTCACGCTGACGTGTGTCATACCTGCTGACTTTGTACGTGTTTTTGTTCAGTTCTCTGCTTGATTTATCAGGTCCATTTTGCCAGGGCTTTGTGTGTCTGCATGACACGCCGAATAAAGTTTTCCACCTAAAACCGGCCTTTGAGCCTGAGGTTTTTCTTTTTCTTTTTTCTTGCTCGTTCATCCCTGGTTGGATTCACTAGACAAACTCATGTTAATAACAAAAAAAAGAGGCGTCTTACTTCCTACTTGCTGAAAGCTCTCACTGCATATACAGAGTCACACTCGTTTTCAGTATGTTTTCAGATTTTAATACCGCTAAAATAACGACATCTGCTAAAGTCCATTAAAACCAAGTTCTTTGATTAAATTAATTGAAAATGTTAAATGTCTTTACAGCTGCTTTGTTTTCAATATATATTATATATATGATATACATTCATAAAGCCATGAAAGCAGGGTTTCAATTTGGATATTAATATTGGGCAAATCTCTCCAGAAATACTTGGAGCACATCCAGTGAGAAAGAATCCGTCTGTCACTTCTTTTATGTGTTTTGCAAAAGTCACAAAAATAATCTGATTAACTTAAATCTCAATATGTCTGTATGATAAACAGGATGTAAAACTTGACCCCCTGTATAAACCATAGTTCATACACACCAATACGTTTCCTATAGTTAGTTGTGCAAAAGAATTATGAAAGAATTAAATGAATCCTACATTCTATGAGCCTAACGCATTAAAAATCGGGAGGCACACGAAACCAGAAACAAGCAATGAGAAGACGCATGTGGGTTGCCATGGGAACGGGACGGGACGCCTCGAATTCCGATGGTTTTTCCTGAGACAGTCGGATGTTCCGCGAGGACGAGATGTGAGTGAACGTTCCAGAGTTCGTGGGCAGTCACGTGATGATGTAACGGTCTTTTCTTTATTATTAACGCACGAAGCCGGTGGGTGTCACATTCAGTATGCACGCGCTTTGTGTTGGCGGGAAGATCCGCCACCGTCATTTTAGATTTTTTTCCATTAGTTTTGAATTGTTTTGTATTCATATACAAAATATTCTACGGACTATAGAGCGCCGCACCCGCCAAAATTGAAAATAAATGTATATTTTGTCACTTAAAAGCCGCCGACATCCAGGCTGAGAAATAAGATATTTGTATCATAAGTGTTTTGTTTTTTTTTATTAACCTGCGCCTGTAACAAAAAGCCTTGTGGTTCAAATCGTGGGAAAAAAATTACCGGCTTATAATTTTTCAGGCTTGGACAGTTCTCACACTGGAATTAGTGCAAAGTGCTGCTGATGCTTTGACGTTTTCTTTGTCATTTATTTCACTGAACATCCGTTTCAGAATAAAACAAAACCCAGAGGCCGCTGTCGTGTGCTGGGCTGATTCTCTTTCACCACTTCATCTGTTTGAAATAAGTTCCAGCACAATGTGTGAAGTAAAGACATTATTCAGCTTTCAATATTGTGTCAATATTCAACCAGAGAATTCATCCTGCATTACTACTCTGATCCATAACCAGAAATGTAGTTTACAACATTTAAATTAGAGCCAGATCAGACTGTTGACATCTTACAGAAGTTCCTAAATTAATACTGTCAGAAGTAAATATTAATAATAACTCACAGAAAGCCCGTGTGTCTGTGTTGACACTGAGCATCCAAATGTCTTGTTTCTATAAAATGTGTGTGTGCGAAAAATCACTGGACAAGAACAGAAGTTAGTGTTTCTGTAAGCAAACGATTGTGAAGAGAGTGGAGGACATCTTTCACGTCTCTTTACTTAAGTAGATTTAATTATGGCTCTTTTTTCTACAATACTTTTGTAAACAAAGTTGCTTTACACATTACAAGGCACATGACTTTAACACAGTTGACGATAAACCACGTCCATAGTCTTATTAAAATACATATTTGACACAGTAGCAGTTTTTGGTGTGAGCCGCAGTGACTCTGTAACTAAATGATGCTTTAGAAATAATATTTTGTTCTCGGTATGTTACTGTCACTGTGTGATGGAACAACATGAGCAGGTTAATAATACAACTGAAAAACACTCAATCATAAAACAGCTTCAACTCACCATTTATGTCTATTAACATTAATAATATACCACCCAAAAAACAAAGCAGCCCTGCTAGTTGAATACTTTTACTTTTATTACTGAGTAACATGCCCCATGAAAAAGAAGCCAGACAAACACTCGGGCATGTAGTTGAGATATACAGTATTGACATCAGTCTATCATGTAAATTTTCATCTCATGCAAGATAGAGAGCGCACAGACTGATCCATGTGATGGAGAACAGCTGCATCCAAACTGCATTCAAAGCAGCCAGCTGAGCTCTGCGCAGATAAGGACGCTCCGCTCTGCAGCAACACACGGACCTGAAATGTGTCTTTCCAAGAGCAACTGTGGCTGTCAAAACACGACTCAACAGTAACTTCAAGGTGTTTCCGTATTTCTCAGCTGGTGGGAGTTTAAAATAAGGATTCAAATGGATTTATTTATTAGAGGTAAGAGATTTTTTTTAATTGGTAAAAGATGTGGGACTATTAAACACGAAGTTACAGTACTGCTGAACTAACTATGCTCATTTTATGTTTTTCGAAATTCAAAGTAAGAGAAGCAAAGTTGGAGGGAGTGAAAAGTTCAACCAGCGTTAATTATTTTTTCTTGTGCTGATTGATTCAGTCATTCCTCCTACATTATCGCAGCACATTCACTGCAGGGTTCAGTCTTTACGGTTATTTCCAACAGCAGCTGGCAGCTCTGAACCCAGTGCACGTCACCAAACATCCGCAGGAGAAAGTGGAACATCGAGCAGCTGAAGAGATGGAGGAAACCAAAGTGGAGCTAAAATTGATCGAGGTGAAAACGGCACAAGAAAATGAAAATGTAATAATAATGTAAATGATGATGATGATGATGATGAAGTAGCTTTGTGTCTGTTGAATGTGCTTCCTCCCAATTTACCCGTCATAAGGTGAAAACATTTAAAGTCAGTAAACACTGGACTGAACTAGGCCAAAGTTCTGCACCCACCACATGAGCTGAACCCCGGCTGTGAGGATCTGAACAGCTGAGCGTGCGGCGTGGCCTCTTACGATGGCAAACTTCCCTTTCCCCTTCAACATCACTGGCAACAGCTCCACTCCCATCTCTGCTCAGGTGACCACAGTGGTCAACTGGTTGACCTTCACCATCGGGCTGCCCGCCATCGGACTGGCTATGTACGCCCTCAAGAACCTGTCCAAAGGTCTGCACTCAATCCACCGTGTGTCCAAAAACTTCACGTCGACCAGCCTGGTGCTTGTAGTTCTATGTTGGTGAAATGGTTTTCTGCATTTTTAAGATTTATGATTTCTTAATTTTTGTCCAGGTGACAGTAAAGTTCCCATGCACGTCATATTTCTCCTGGTTTCTGACATCATCAGCTTCTTCGGTCGGCCCAGCACGAACCAGGTCACGACGAGTGAGACCGTGATGTCCACGAACGCTACCGACTTCATCTTCTACTTTGGCGTCATATCCAACATCACTCTCATGCTGTTCATAGCTCAGGAGCGCCACGTCATGGTGGCGTACCCGCAGTGCCTCGGCTGCTGCAGCAGAGTCCGCCATTCTCCTGCAGTGGCCCTGCTGGCGTGGGCGGCCCCGTTCGCCGTGCTGGCCCTCGCCCTGCTTCATTACAACCTCTGGTTTGCCGTGGCTCTGCTCTCCCCTTTCCCGCTGCTCCTCTTCTTTGCTGTGGACTCGTGGAGAGCCCTGGTGTGTTCCCGGTCCAACCCTCCAACGCTAGAGAGGAGGAGGACAGTGTGGGGCATCGGTGCCATCTGGGCCAACTACACCCTCCTCTACGTCCCCTTCATCCTCAGCATCCTGCTGGAGGCTCTGTCTTTCCAAGATGCGGTTCAGTACCTGGGCCTGGTGTCTCACATGCTGCTGTACCTCAGTCCAGTGGTCGACCCCTTTATCTACATATTCATGACCAAGGGGTTCAAAGAGGTGCTGCACACGCTGCCCTGCTGTCCAAATCCAAGTCAGAAAGACAAGAGTCCCACTGTGGAAACTGTGGCTGAGACTGTGGAGACAAGGCTTTGACACGTCCACTTGAGACAGGGACAACATGTGCTCCATTTGGATTTATGGGGCAGACATCAAAAGAGATTTTTAGTCGATGCAGAAAAGGCCCCGTTCTTTGATGCTGATGTTGAGGAATCATCATTTTCATAACTACTGGATGTGTCATGTGACCAGACAACAAAAACCATGGGATCTGAACAAAAAATGGGAACTGAGCATTAATGTCTGATGTGAATGAAGCTTTAATGACTTCGGTGCGACTCCATGTGGCAACGTTTATTATTATAGATTTCCAAAGAGTTACGGTTAACGTAACTCCTTAACAACACCCATGTGACACACCTTGTTCATTCACACTTACACTTTAATGTTCACTCTTTTCTTTGGCTTGATGCTTTTTCAAAATGTTTGGGTTTGACGGTATGAGCCCTCGACCCATAGAAATGTTTGCTAATCCCAACTGAACCTGTTTGTGAAAATACAGCAGAGACTCTGTTCACGCCGTCACAAGATTGTGAGCAACCGGCGGGATTCTCATTGACATGTATCTGACATATGGCTTTTTCTGGATATTTATGAATATGATTGCAGAAATAATATTGGAAATTATAGTGTGGACCCACATTAGTAAGAGTGCAAACAGTTTTCGTTCATTTTATGTAAATCTGCTAAAATGAAATTTTAATATTCATGTACAATAACATCGGCAACGTGTCTGAAAGAACATAAAAATACTTTTAACACATTCCATTACATATAACACAGTTGTAGAAAAGGCAGTAACATGTAAAATTTTGTTGACATGTAAAAAATAGTTTGAATCTGGATTAAACACAATCTGATTCTATCCTGATGTTTAAAACACACACGAAACCTTAAAGAAAATTGACATTACAAACACCAGCAGAGATGAAAATGTGTTCGACGTTCGATGATAACAACACGCTTCCACTTCACATTTGCATCAGTGTGACGTGTGTGAACACACACACAAAGTCCTTGTCTGACTGGCAGCTAAGTGTCTGTTGTGTTCTTTGATTCCAGGAAAACGCCCGCGGACTCCGCGGACTGAGAGGCAGCGTCGTTTCTTCTGAAACGAAATGATGTTGATAACGATTGTTAAATGAGTCAAACTTTTTTTTACGGACTAATTTTGACTGTAGGTGTGTTATCGTGTCCATTAACTGCTTGATGATCTGTCCTCTCCGAAAGTTCTACTTTAAAACGGAAACTTGTCCAAAAACTCAGGTGCATTTTCAAATTTGACACACTGTGCTAACCTTGGCTTTTCAATGTCGTCAATTGTCTCTGGCAGCCTCACATTCAGCGTCTCTGGAAGAAACAGAGCGACCAGGCCTGATATAATGGCCACAGTGCAGATGATGATCTGAGGAAGCAGAGTCCAGATGTCCTCGAGCAGCAGGATGAGGGGAGCCACTGATACTCCGACACGACTCATGAAGCTGGAGTAGCCCAAACCATTTTGTCTGGTGAAAGCAAAGGGAAATCATCCCTCCCCAGAAATAGACATAAACATAGGGAGACTACTGCAGCCGGGAGCTAAAATGCTCGATGGGGTAAATACCAAGACAACAACACGACTTGATATCATCAGAAAAACCGAGCGGCTTGATGTGACCGACGTGAACTGACCTGACGACTGTGGGGTAAAACTCCGTTGTGTAGAGGAAGGCCGTCGTGAAGGAAGCTTCGGAAAGGCCTTTTCCAAGAATGGCGACAACAGCGCGCACGTGCCACAAACCTGCAAAGAACAAGCACACCGTGCACTGTGTTCAAGATAAGACGGCCGTCCGAACATTTTATGACCCAACCTTTGGAGTGTGTCTCAGTGGACTGAGTTATAAATTTGGTGAAGTCTTCCTGCTGAGCAGCTATAGACTTTAAGTTTATTGCGTAGAGCAGCTACTATACACTATGCTGTGACGTCTATGACATATTATATATATATATATATATATATATATATATACACACAAATATATGACGTCTTATAATATGATGATAATTGTAATTTTGGGTAACTCACGTGCTTTCTCACCTTTTGGGATGAAGATGTTTGTGGCGATGCAGATTCCAGTCAGTAACAGCGTGCCTGCTTGGCACTTCCTCCGTCCAATGATGTTTAGAAGCCAGTAGATCATCAGCTTGGCGGGAACTTCAATGGCTGCGTAAATGAAGTGTGTGAGGTACATATTCAAACCAAATCCACTGATGTTCAGGCTGATTCCATAATACGTCGAGGCAACTCCATACCTGCACAAAAAATCACTGCCCATTTGTGTTGTTCACGGTTTGTGTTTCCCCTTCACTAAACCACCAGATATACTGAAGGAGTTCCATCCAAACGTTGCCAATTAAATTTAATCAATTTATTACTCTCACCACTGGAATCATTAATAGTGATTTAAATCTCTATACTTTATGATCTTTGTAAGTTGTTTTTAAGGTGACACCCACCACATAATCCCAGCGAGCAGAGTTAATCGTCTCATCTTTGGGGTCTTGATTAGATCGATGTAAGTGTAGTTCCTGTCCTTCTTTTCGAGGATTTCTATTTCGTCTGTCTGTGCAGCAGGAGAAAAAACGTAAAGTGCAGAACATTGAGAAAAAAAAGACACTTGGACACAAATTTGTATTACGTTAGAATCATTTTGAAAAGCTTATAACTTGATAATGTTGTACTTGCCCCCAGTTTCATTGTGGTTGACAGTGTCGGCCTCTTGTTAAACTTTGCACATTTGTCAAGGTAAAACTGAGCTCGTTCCACTTTTCCATTAGCTAAAAGCCATCGGGCAGATTCGGGAATCCACCTGAAATCAACCAAATATTAATAATAATAATGGTGAGTAGATCCACAGATTACATTTTACATAAAATCATGATGATTTTGGGCAAATGCTTGACATGAAACAGCTTTTTTATCTTCTACACTTTCAGCTCATGCCACACGTACGTTCGTTTGTACCTGAGCACTTCACTTACCACCAGGTCAGAACTGCGAATCCCAGTGGGGCTGTGACGGTCATGACCAGTGTTCGAAAGTCGTTCACCATGAAGGCGAAGGCAGCCAGCAGCATGTTGCCTACAGACCAGGCCAGGCTGCCAATGACGCCAATGAACGACCTGTGGCCTGTGTCGACCCACTCGATGCCTGCGAGGTGAGGATGGTAAAAAAGTATTCGAACGTGATGCAACGAGACTCACAATCTGTTCCTTTACAGCTGTGGGCCAGCTCCTTGCTCTCAAAACGGGTTCTCTTGTTGGACTGGAGGCTGGGAATCCGCTCCAGATACACGCACTTGGTTGTTCAGCACTTCACGAGTTTTAAACTTGTTTAAAAAGTTTAAAAATTCTTGTTGAACAGAAGCGTGAATAAAATCTCAGGGGATTAAGATGCTAAACTGTACGACACAATCAGTCATCAGATACAGCCGGTAAAAGTTGCGTCCCCCTGCAGACTTGCAGATTTGAATTTACATGAAAAGATGGTTAAAACTCTTAAATTCACAATAGGCACGTTTCTTCAAACTTAAAAAAACAAAAATATTGTTTAGTAACCAAACTGATAATATCACTGAGCATTTTTAGTTCATTATTTGTTATAAAATAAGCAACAACAAAAGTGAGCATAAGACCCAAACAACGATGACAGCATCTGCTGATAATACTGAGCTACTTACTGAGAACTATCGAGTTGATGCTAATCCCGGTCAGTGCAAACCCAGTGAGGAACCTCAGCACTGCAAACAGGATGTAGGAGTTTGCAAACGCACTCGAGAAGCCAAAGACCATCGCCATGAGGTACGAGGCCAGAAGAGTGTTTTTCCTGCCGTACCTGCAGACACAAGTGGCAAATAATTCATCTTCACTGCAAAGCCTATGGCTTGCAACCACAAACGTACACATTCCTCAGAACTCAAATTCCTAATCACGGTTTTTATGAAAGTTTATCGTCTGCGTCTGTAGAAGTGATTTGAATTATTTGAAATTTAAACACGAGTTTCCACTTCATAATTGCTCGTTTTTTTATTGCACATACTTGTCACAGAGAAATCCAAAAGCGATGGCTCCCATCGTGACTCCGGAAAAGAAGATGGTGCTTGTGGTTTTTGGCAGGCTTTTTTTTTCACAGACAAGGTCCCACTGACAAAGCAGAAAACAGACAAGTTGGAGGATCTCTGCAGGTACATGTACGGTGGCCTCGAGCTGCTAAACACATGCCAAATAAACGTTAGCGTTTTCAGATTAAATTGAATTGAACGGTGAATTATTGTTAGCGATGGCACCTCTGTTGCCAGGGTGGACGTGAAGGTGGAGTTGTCGTAAACCCATCCATTCTGACAGGGAACCGTGGGCAGGTCGGTGCTGATGGAGCTGTTGGACAACAGTTGAAACTGAGGCTCTGCAAACATCTCGCAGGACTTCGGGTCGCCATCTCCTCCCACAGGAAGGCTGACAGTCAGTTGCTGCTCCTGTGTTAGATTTCTGAAGAGTCCTCCGTCGTCCAGGGTGCTGAAGTCGCAGTGATGAGGAGGCACTGCCCCAATGAAGTTGTTGAGTAAGAAGTGACAGGGGAGGACTATTCGAGGGGTGCAGAGCAGAACAATTATGATGATTTGGAAAGGCCCAAAACCATCGATTTCCTCCAGGATATTCTCAAACTTCATCCTGAGAGTGTTTGTGGCTTTCAGCAGAACAGAGGGAGACCTTCTTTACGCTGGTGAAATAAAACGAATCATGAGTATCTCTGAAAAAGCTGAGTTACTCACCTGTGTGGAAAACTGCTGGACACCGTTGTCTGTGCAGATGTGTGTGTTCACCATTAAGGAGTGATTTTATTTTTCATATGCAATAATGCCTGCATCACCTTTGGACTTTGTAAAGTTGCTTTTAATGATACAAGTTGCTGGTGGGAAAACATTAACCTTTCAACGTTAAACATTAACTCCACAGTGGGATTTACATGCAGTGAGGATCTAACAGAATTATTACCACTGCAGTGCACAAAACAAAGAACATGCTTTTTTTTATGATTAAGTGCAGATGCCCAGTCTGCTTTTAAATGTCTCACTGATGCCCAATGTCATTTTACTATGGAAAAAAAAAACACTATCCACCCTATTAACACTCTGGTCATTTTCAGGGTCTTTTCATTCTTTTTTTTCTTTATTTTGGTCTATATTCATCACATTATGGACATTTTTATCAACTGTTTGTGGACACTCAGTATCTATTCTCGGTGGTTTTCACGTGCTGCTTTTGAGTGTCTTTAAGCTGATGTTAAAGCTGAACTTAATATTTCTTTAATGTGGAGCTATTTGGCTGTAAGTTGTACCCAAAGTATTTGACATCCGGTGCCGAAGAAAAATTTAGAATCAAAATTAAATACTGGATCAATGGAAATGATTATGTAAAGTGGTATCAGGGGAAACTGAAAGAACACGCAGTAAAGGTTGAGTCTTTAAGAAAGATTTGTTAATATTCTCTGGTACATCTGATTCACAAATCACATTCAAGATCGCTGCAAAATAACGTTTCTGGAGGAAAATTATGTTTCTGCGGTTACCCACAATCCCCTGCTGCAAAGGCTGATGCCTCATTGGTTGGATGGTGGAGGTCAAGCACTGACGTCACTAATGCGACACCTGGGACAGACTGGGAATATTTTATTTATTTATTTATTTATTATTCCATAGTGACATAAAACCAACATGAACTTTGCTTATACCAAGAGGAGCAGAGGACCAGACGACGTCGGAGCCGCCCTGACGCTACAGGTGAGAAACGTCAATAATGAAGACTGAAGGAAAGTGAGACTTTCCTGCCTCGCGCGCGCGCGCGCGCGTGTGTGTGTGTGTGTGTGTGTGTGTGTGTGTGTGTGTGTGTGTGTGTGTGTGTGTGTGTGTGTGTGTGTGTAGCCCTGTAGCGTCGCCAGCTGTCAAAAAAAAACAAAACAAACCTTCACGTCACAGAATTAATTCGAAATTCACTTATTTTAAACGTTTTTTTGTTTGTTTGTTTGTTTTAGAATTATTTAACAAACTCCGGACCGGTGACAGCGGCTTGTGGCTTTTTATGGATTTCCGTTTCCAATTAGCAACAAAGATGGCGTCACAGGCGGTTAATCGCTGAAAATCTACAAACAACAACTTCAGGTATTTAATTTCATTTAATTTAATTAAATGTTACGGCAGGTTAAGCAGTGAACCTCCACGAGCACACACGAACACCGGAAGCTAACACGCACTCGGGTTTCGCTGACCGTCACCACCGGACAGAATTAGCTTCACCTTTCTGCTAAATGAGTTTTGTTTGCACAATAATGCTTCAATATTAAGAATATTACGCTGAATTTGGTTAGTTTACACAGTGGGCACACTTTTGGTATTTCGGCTATATTTGACTAACAATCCATTCAATGAATTTAACAAGAACTGTTATTTATGGTGCTCCTATGGACCAAAATTGGAGCCGACCTGTGGAGAACAGGTGCTGCTGTGAACATTTAGAACGTGTGTTCAGTAGTTCAGCAAGTAGATCAGTCTTGTACTTGTTAGACCTGTGCTCACAATCAGGCCTCTTACAGATGACTTTTATTTTTTGGAGTGTCAGTAAAATTAAAAACACGCCAGGTGTGTGAAGTAACGCAGAGCAGGTGAGCGTTACTGCAGTGACGCTTTAGTCCACTAGATGGTGCTGCAGCCTCATGTTAGAAACACAGTTCTCCATGTTACAAAAATGAAGTTTTATAAAACAAAATTCGTGTAATTTTCTATTTATATTATTTTTATTGTGTATTAATATAAATAATGCAGTAATGAAGGAATGGTAAAATAATACACCCAGCACTGAAGCATAGAAGGAACGAGCCTTGGTAAACCTTTATGTTGGCTTCATTCGACCCATTAACTCCCTGATGGTACCTGCGTGAAGCCGCACAGTAACTCAAAGAATCCTGACCAAACCCTGAACTGAGCCTCCTCCAAACCTCAACATGGCTGCAACGCTGCTCGGCCTCTGCTGAGTCCAGCTGAAACAAAGTGAGGAAATCGAGGTCATGTTCAATTCAACCTCTGCCCCCAAGTCCTTAAAGAGCTTTAAAACAAGACAAATACTTTCCACAAGAGGAGCATACAGATAAATACATGTGAATACATCATACGTAGCCAGGGCATTTTATAAATATTAGATTAAACCCATCATTTTTTTTTGTTGTTGTTGTTTTTTTCCCTTAATGGAACAACTACTGTGTTGGGCTAAGTTGTAAACTTAATTCATCCAGGATTTCTCAGTGAGGTCAAGGTCTTTTGTGCAACAAGATCAAACTGAGTAATCACCTTCTTTATCTTTCTACACAGTCCTCACGTTTAGTTCATTCCATTAGTAATTTGTGCCCAAATTAACTTGATCCTACAGTAAAAATACTCTGTACTAGTAAAGTGCACAGGGCCAGAAATGTGTCTTTTCCAGTTTGGAGTTTACTGATTGAAATGTGCTGTAATATGCAGCTTGTTGTATTAGATGTTCAGCAGTGGATCGGATGTAAATGCTAGATGAGGCCTGCAGGCACTGACTCTAAATGGCGTGTGTGTGTGTGTGTGTGTGTGTGCCTTTAGTACACCAAATATCCCGACTATTGGACAGTTGTTTGCACAGACGATGACTCATGATGACTTTTTACAGACCACACAATTTTTAAAATTTAAAGCATTTCATTTATGACATTTAGTTATTGTGCAGATATAGAAATGTTGTACAAAGCAGTGAACAGTCAAAACATAAAAGTGCACTGCACATGTTTCGGTTTTTAACATTTGACCAACAAAAAATTACCTTTGGATTGCTCTCCACTTGGCCTTATCATAAGTAGCATTATGAAAAATGTGGAATAATTTATATTTTTTGCTTGGCAGGTAAGGTGCAGATGCAAACCGTGATGGCTCCATTAGCTAGTTATTGATTTAACTGATGTATAACAGACAGGCTGGATGATTTTTGTGTAAATATTTGACTGTGTAGCACTTTACTGAAAGCTGCAGCCGAATGTGGCGAATCAGAGATGGAAGAATTGCTGTAAGATGATGACTTTGGATGGTGACAAGTTAGTGGTTGTTGTTTATATCCTGCTGTTGTGCTATTAAGTTTAAATGTTGTAAAAAAAAAAAAAAAAGATTATTAATTGAAAACATTATTGTCACATTAATTGCTGAATAAAATCTAAAGTTAAGATGGATAAGGGCAACCTGGTAGTTACCAAGGCCTGGTAGAGACACATTGAGTAGGGATGTGCATTAATAGTCATGTATTTGCTTAATCCAATAATCAGTATAGTTGTATAATTAATATTAAAAGTAAAGATTTTTGCCATTTATTTATTTTTCTCTTTTATAGAGAAGCAGAACTAATGCTAAGACATGCATCTATGTGCAGAGTGGATAGGCAGACAGGAAAAAATGTCAGTGTGGTGTAATTTTAGTCAGTTGGAGCAAAAACTTGAGTGGTCATGATCCAGCATGATTTCTAGCAGGATTTACGTAATTGTGAAAAAAAAAAAAAATTCTAATGCCCATCCCTAACATGAGTAATGGATCTGCGTTAGGAAGAGTTTGTACAAGTTTTCAGAAGCACCTATAAATGAAAATTGACATTTCAGTGCCTTTTTAGATAACCGTCTCATTATTGTCGTAACTCACAACACACACACGGACAAAAGATGTCTGAGCAGTTAAAACATTCTCATGAGAAAGCTAATGTTTACCCTCCGGAAGCTATACGGCCTTCTCTGCGGCTAAAGGCTTACACGCCCAGTGAAAGATGAATAACTGTTTCTGCAATCTGCCTGTGTTTCCCCCTCCACCACACAGGAAGTGCTCTCAAGGTCACCGAGAGGTTAGAGAAGGCAGACGGCCACAGGGTCAGAAGGTCCCGGAGAGATTAGAAAGTGTAGGCAGCCTGGTGTCACAGAGAGGGGGACGTGATGTAGGTTTCAGCGACGCAGCACAGTAAAACGGGAGGAAGGAAGACCAGATATTACGACATCCCACATCACAAAGACGTTTATAGATGCTATATTAGGTGTTGGGGTTGCTGTTGGCACTAGTTTAACAGATGTTTTTCAAACTGGACGGTTTAGTTTTTTCACATAGACGAGACTTGGTACCATCTCCCTGAACGTAGGCGCTGACATTCTCCGGGCTGGTGGCGTGAGTCCTCTGAGGCTTCGCCCCGTCATCCGTGCACCTGCTTTGTTGTGCTGATAATTTAATGAGTGTTTTTTACGGCGCGATGTTGCGCTGCCAAGTTTGGTTGTCTAAGAGTTTGGCCTCGGTTCTGGGAGTCCGGTTTGACGGGTTTAAGCAGAGACTTGTCTGTTCTAGCATTTTTAGTGCAGCTCGTTGCACAAACGGCCTGACAACTAAATAAATACACACGTCTAAAATAAGAGGCCTAATGAAATATTTTTAGAATAAAATTATGAACAATGTGGAGGAAAAACACATTGTATGTACTAATTAATTTTCTGAACACAGTTATTACCCTCTCAGGGCATGACCAGTAATTTCAATATTTTGAAAGACTTTGTATATTTGCGAACTGCAGAGGATGTGCTGTTCTCCCGAAACGTGGTGTTTTTTTTATTTATTTATTGAGCGTGAATAATTGGTGACCCCTCTCTGCCTCATCCCATCAAAAGGCTTATTTTTGGCTCTTTTCCTGATCAGGACAAACTGGGGTCAAGCAGCCAGGACGATTGAGTCATCATTGCATAAGCTTTTGTCTCCACTCTGCTCAGATCGGAACAATTGCCAAAAACACAATTCTGGGCCAGAGAGGCTTGATTTGGTTGAGTATTGTCAATGTGGATGAATTCCCATAGAAAAACAGACATGGGACAATCAGTTAGTCATTACTTATATGATGCAAGATATCCATTGTATTATTGTGTCAGAGCCGAGACAAAGCAGCTGCTCCCAGCGTTGCCCACAGTGTTCCCAGCTTCGTTGGAGGATTTAAAATCATCCAGCATTGCTCCCGTGAACGTGTTATTTCCCCAGTTGGAGACTCAACCAAACCAAGAGGTTTTGTCCAGGTTTATTTCAGTGACATTGACTTGTCTGTGTCCCCCCCCCCCCTCCTGACAGACTTGGATCAACAGATCTGCCTGAGCTGTTTGCCCAGCGCATGTCTGGGAGGCCTGTGTGTTCACATCCCACAACTTTAATGGTCATAAAGTGAGCACTTTGCTTGTAGCAGCAGCTATAGTGCTCTGTCTGTCGGTCTGTCTGTCTGTTTGTGTGTGTTGGATGCATTCAGGGACAGTAGGCCACCTCTGTTTTAGAGGTGTTCAGATATTATTTTTCTTCTTTTGATGCACAGCTGCTCCCCGTGTTGTTCTTTAGTGTTTCCAACATACACAGGGGAAGGAGCCTTGATAATAAGTTGATGTTTGTGATTCCTCAGTTGCTGGGCCATACGCACAGGATCGGCAAAAGAAAAATCGCTGATAATTTCGTTGTAGAAAAATAATTTGAGTTGCGTTTTATCTCAAGTTCATGCAGAGAGAAAAAATTATTTCAACATTTGTTATTTAGGACAACGTTGGTCATAAAGTGTTTTCAACAATGCCCAGACAGGTTTGACAGGAAAATGTAATTTGCAATAGATTAGATGATTCAATTAAATTTTTTTTAATTACTGAATTGATTTCATGCTGAATTGTGCCTAATAAAGTGACAACTTACTGCAAATGGTCCTGATAATAATCACTGGGTGAGGTTAAAATAATAAAATTCAGTAACACCTCCTTGTTTCTCTGTCTGATGGGGTTCAGGGTTCAGCTTGTTGAGTTTGGCTGCTAATAAACTCCACCAGAACCCGCTCAGTTATTGTTAAGTGGAAAATCAGGCTAAACAGCTGTTAGACAGTTATTGTATGAATATTGATAGCAATTAGTGATCAGACAGACTCACAGTTTCTCGCTGGCTTGTATTTTAGGTCATGATACAGTAAGAAAAAAAAAGGAAAGTGTTTACTAAAGTAGTTTGTGTGTCTGGGATCTGTCCTGCTGCTGTGTGTGTAGTGGTAAAGACTAACCCCCCCCCCCCCCCCCGGTGTCAGAGAGGAAGATGACCAGGATGGAGTGAGGTGGAAGAGGATGATTCACTGTGGCGACCCCTGACGGGAAAAGCCAAAAGAGGAGTAGTAGTAAATATTTTCAATCAAAAACTCAATCACTCTCAAGTATTCATTCAGTCGTTAATTTGCTACTTTTGTACGAGTCAGTTTGGTGGTGCCTACCTCTTGTCCAGGGTTCTACAAGGGTTGAACATGTGCAATTATGGTTTGTAGAAGTTTGTGTGTTGATCCAGAACAACGTTGGTTGTGTTTCGACTTGATGCTGTTAAATGTCGACATGTTTTAGTATTTACTTTGCTCTTACTGGTGCATGTAGGCAGGACAGTGTCTGGGGACAGTGTCCCAGCATGAAGGAGTCCGTGTCTGTTTGTGGTACCTGGAACAAAAACTCACTTTCTGACCACCTTGACTACACAATTTGCTCTCATGAGACGAACTTCCTGTTTCCTGGAACCAGTCTTTCCCCTTCTTTCTTTCTCAGTTAAAATGTCTTAACGTGAGTCAGGATTCTCTGTGTTTTTGTTAGTTTGACATTTCTGTAGACAGTTTCTCTGAATTGAAACCATCTGATCAACAAAATCATTTGGAGGCTTCCTCTGGGAATTTTTCCTCAGGACCAAAGTGTTGGTGACCATGACCCAAAAACTTTTATATCATTCAGATAAAAACACAGTATCTTGTATATTGGGTTTGTACTCTCATGTTAGTATTGTATTAGCTGAAGTAGTCCCGGATTCTAACATGGGAAAGTGGATGTTTGTTTACTCTGAGATTAGATCTTCGTCAGGGGGTCAGTCCCTGTCGCAGCATCTCACCGTCCTGGGATTGGCCCAGAATGTAAACAGTCATGCTGAGGTCCCCCAGGACAGACACACTGTACAGTGGACACTCTGAGGGTTGGCCAGAGAAATGACTATGTCAGGTTGTAGTGTGTCACTGCAGAGACATGTTTTTCTCTATGTCCCAGCCCTGTGTCAGCCCTGAGACATACTAGCAATCTGTCCAGGTTGGACCCCAACTCCCGCCCAGCTGGGACGGGGCTCCAGTTCCACCCACAACCCTGAACTGAATATGTGCCTAAAGAGATGGATGGATAATGTCCACTTGGTGAAAACATTTGAACAAATATGGACCGTGTCTGTTTATTAAAGCAAAAGTCCCACTGTTGCCATGGCTGTACTTGACCCATATGGTATCAGTCATCATCTTTGTCTTTCATTACAGTTTTATTTCCCCTACCTTTTAAACTGTGTGGTTCCCACGAACAGAATTTTCTTTCCATCTGTTGAAGCGCATAATGGCATCTAAACATCCATTGTTTGAATAGTCAGTCAAGAAGCATGATTCATGTGATGGAGAAATGCAGTGTGGGGTGAAACATGCATGATGGCGATAGAAAAAGTAATGTGAAGAGATCCTTTGCTGTGACAAACCATCCTACTCTAGCTGTTTTTACAGTAAGCGGAGATGGGTGGCATGATGAAAGGAAACAATTACATGTATAATTTGAATATACTAAAAGCAGTACAATTGTATAATTAGTGTAAAATGTGCTTTTTGTTACTGTAATGGTGCAGGTTTATTGGGAGCAGTGGGACGTCGACTTTAGTTTGCACATAAATGTCAGTACAAAAGCAGAATGAAGAGGCACAAACACAGAACAAATGTGACTGCAGAGGCCAGTACTATTCATGAGCAACAAAGTTAAATGAATATAGAACAATTATTATTATTTAAATGACCAGATTTAAATAAAGAATAATATTTTAGCATTATGAAAGGTGTTTAGAAACAACAATCATTTCCACGAATCCACCAAAGATACGAGTGAGAGGTTCTAAATATCAGATATTTCTTTAATTAGTAAACCACTAATATGAGTTATGGGTTATCGACCACCTGAGGTGTAATAGAGAAGCATCCACATGTGCAAATAAATGATTAAAATCACATTCAGTTTCAAATGGATCCTAGATAAATCCATTCCCGTTTTCAAATCGATGAATCTTTTCATTTCTTTGTGCAAAAAATTTTTTTGCCAATGTCAAGCACAAATTTAGTTTAAGAGTTGTAGTTTTTAAATTTAAAGGCTGTGGAATTGTGGTTTTAATATAACTTATTCTTCATACCACAAGTGAACAAAGGTTTAATTATATAAAACTACTAAGCCTATGCACAATTTATGTATTTAAGTGAGATTTACTTTTGTGAAATACATTTTTAC
This sequence comes from Channa striata, assembly GCA_033026295.1. Classification (NCBI taxonomy): domain Eukaryota; kingdom Metazoa; phylum Chordata; class Actinopteri; order Anabantiformes; family Channidae; genus Channa; species Channa striata. The sequence goes on along the minus strand of CM065184.1, from coordinate 19,866,448 downwards.
AGCAAACATCTGGTATTTTAGATGTGAAATTTCTAGGCTTTTTAAAGTATAATGTCAGCAGTGACAATTATAAATCATGATTTATTTGGTGTATTGTTTTGGAAAATTGCTCTGAATTTAAATAAATCCTCTCTTATCATTACAAATTATACAACAATGTCTGCACGCTAGATGTGTAACAGGCATCAAAAAAAGAAGTACTGCTAGGTCCTGGACTTGACCCCCATCTTGTGATCTTGTGCAGTATTTGTTGCCGCTCAGGCTTGAGGTCTGCAAAGGTTTTGGTGCAGCTTGAATTGTTCTGCAGCGAACGACAGATACACACTCGCCTTGGAAACCTAAAACAAAAGGAAGCTGCTCGGCCTGAGACGCCTGTTTCTTCCATTTTTACCTCTTCCACGTTTTCCTGATTCTCCACCTAAAAGAAAACAAAAGGCTCTGAATCAGCTGGAACAAAGGCCGTGTGGATGCGACGTGTGCGTGTGTGTCCACGCTGTTTACCTGCGTTTCTCTCTGAACATCCCACGTGCATGTTTGTTTTGTGCCCATAAAGTTTGGGTTCCTGTCATCCTGCAGAGGAAGGAAGACACACACACACACACACACACACACACACACACACACACACTAAAAAGCTGAATGTATTTTTGTATTTTGGAACATCGGCCGACAGCAGGATCCATCATTACTAGATCCCCTGCCAGTGATTTTCCCAAGTGTCCCATTATCTATAGTGTGGGATCCGGTTAGAATAGAATTGATGAACTGGATTATGTTATTTTTATTCCTTATCTTTAAATTAATTGTAATTTTGTCACCAGCTAAATAATTGATCAGCGTAATGAGTCATCGTACGTCCACATCAGTTTGCACATCAGTCTGTGTGTGTGACACATAGTTGTATGGTGGCAGTGGGTGTTGGAGAGCACTGTGATCACCTGTGATTCCATCACCGAATTCATTGCACTTACTAAACTTACTGAATTCGAGATTGCTCATTGTTGTGTTTTGATGCATCTGCAGGTGATCCTCGACTGAAACGTCATCCTCAAAAGATCAAAACCACCAGTAACAGGCACAAGGTAGGAGACAACAAGTCTATTTCTTTTGGTGCCAATTTTTTGGCTTATTTGCGCCAAACTGTCTGTCCAAGTCAAGTAGAGGATGTGCATCACCCTCGAAAGCAAAAAACATCAGGCACAATAACAAAGGTGGAGTGAAAGCTTTGAAAAATGTTTTCCATACAACAGGGAAGGAGGCCAGGCTCTCATCAGAAAGCTTTGTAATTACTGACATCTGTAGCGTGAAGGGAAAATGACGTGTTGATGTTGCTGTGTTTCCTTTGCGCCACAATTCTGACAGTTTCAGATGGTTGCAAAGAGTCCCAGGTCACAGCAGATCCATTTGAGGGCCAGTCAATTAGTTTCAGACCTTTAAGTTAATTAAAATTATTATATAGAAGAACCATAAACAACCTGAGGTGGTCACAAAAATATTTTAAATAAAAATTAAATTGACATGTTTTTGCTTTTACCCCTAAATTCACTCAACCTGCATTAAAAAGTAGCAGGAATCTTGCTTATAAATTAATAAACCTTAATAAGACGACCCTTATTATGTATTTCACATTGGGGATCTAGTCAGGTTAATGTAGATAATAAACAGAGTTTTAAAGTAATCAAAAAACATTTGCTTTTTTTTTTTTACCAGTGGTTCAGAACTTCAAACATGGTGTAATTCACTCAGCAAAGAAATTAGATTTTCCAAAATTTCAACGAGCACTTCCATAAAACAGATCAGTAATATTTTATTAGTATATTTTCTCTTTCTTTAACTAGACTTGTTTTCAGGAGCTGAATATATTACTGAGTGCAAGCAACCAAGTATGGGGGAAAAAAAGAGTAAAAAAATATCTCTACTCCTATTCTCATTATCACACAACAAAATATGCAGAAATGCATGTGTAATGTGCAAAATATGAGTAAAGACCACATTTCAATGTGGTATAATCTCTCGCAGCCTTGAAGGTCAGAGTAATGTAAAAATGTATAAAGGAAATGCAGGAAGAAAGATGCGTTAGGTCAGGAAAATAAACCTTATACACTCACGTACTTATGTATTTTTATTATCTCGTGTTAGTTTTATTCAATCAAGTCAGTCTGTGGTTTAGAAAAAAATTAAAGTGATACTTTTTAAGCATATTTTGTGCACAGAATATTTCCCAAATCAAACTTGCAGGTTAAACTTTCAGCAGTAACTGCCTCACAAATCATTCGGTAGCATTTTACTGATGCTTTTTTTTAAGAAATCCAGGTGAGGGTGATTTTAAATTGATGACCGATTGATTATTTAAAATTCACGTAGCTCCCTCCTGAGTATTAAATCTAATATTCAAATGTTTTAATCTTAAAAGTCCAGGTGTTTATATTAAGAATTTTCAGTTTAAATTAGAACTAAATATTTCCTTAAACTCGTCCGTCTATACATTTCTTGAGAAAGGAAGGCTGCAGCTGGATTCAGTTGGCATAGAAGATGAAACATCTGCCTCCCTGCTCCGGAGTAAAACGAGGGAACCCTGTTGCCCACAGACGGTGGGAGTCGGTGGCTCAGGTTAGCAGGTTGTAAGAAGTTATAACTTCTCAGTTTTTTGTTGGAAACTTGTGTTTATAAGAAGAGGTGGTTTAATGAAAGTTGTAACTTAAAAACTGAGAAATAACCTTGTAAAAGTAAATTATGATTTATTTGATGTTTGTTTATGCTGTACACTGGTCCTCTGTCATCCAGTCTGTATCACAGGAGGCTTTGACAGATAATTCATATCTATCGTTAAGATAAGAAGACTGTAGTTCTATACTGTAGCTTTAAAATCTCAGTTGCATTTTTCAAATTTAATTTAAAATGTGATAGCTGCTAAGTTTTTAGTCATTAATGGTAAAGATAATGTAATGGTAAGAGTTTAGCAATTTTATTAGCAATAATAACAACAAGTCAAACTTCAGTTTTCAAAACATCTGTTTCAAATTCTTTGAGGGCAAATTCTTTCAAATTTAACCCAAATTGTTTGTATTGTATTTTTAAAATTAATAGATATTTAAATATATCGAACTCAAAAAGTGAAATATTTCACTTTTTGCCTGCATTTGAAAATTTGTCACTGTTTGTTTCCTCGATTGAATTTACTGTCAGTCAGGCGAGAGACATATAAAATACAAACTACAATAAACCACAAAAGCAGACGAGGGAGGTTAGATCAGTATGCTTTAATAATAATCAGTGGAGAAACAAAAACTTCTTATTGGGTTAAATTCCCCATATAGCTGTAATAACAATGATAACAATATATGATAATAATATCAATATGAATTTTTTTAGCATAATAAAAATGCATAATCAGCTAATATAACTGTACTATATGACACTGACAAAAACAGAATACCAATAGCTGAACATGAATCCCATAAGGACAAAAAAGCAACCCTGTTACACAAGACAAAATGCAAATATTGTCTTAAAACTGGACGTGCAATACATGAGTGAGACATTTTGTCCCTTTAGTTTTGGGGGGAACCCTTCAAGTAGCACAGTTTGTTGAGGGGAAGGTGATGAGCCACCGAGCCTTAAAATCTGTTTCACCAATGTCCACATTCGTTGATCGTTGCAAAAAGGTTTGCTAATGATTTTACGTCAGATCTAGTGATGCAGAAGCGACCCTGCAACTGGGGGCAGGACTTCACCTCTGTCTACGTTTTACAATCGACTTCCCTCTGTCCAACTCTTTCCACATACGTTAAGACAATTAAGGTTAAATCACATCGCTACAAAGTCCATCTCAAACGCTGTTCTCTGCTCGTTTACATGAGCCTAAAACCTCTTTGGTTTCCAAAAAGCGATGCAGTACAGGCGCTCTGTATAATGCCTGATTAGCTCAGTAAATCAGCACCGAAACTCATAATGACTTAAAAATACAAAAAAAAAACACCTTGAAGTTGCTGAAAACGGCCGTTTTTTAGTCTGTTTTACGGCAACACGTTTTGAAGCCTATAAATACTACGTGACCCTACTTGGGTAAGATCAATCTGCAGGCTTTTTTCAGAAATGGGGAGAACGTCCAATTTAAATAAGGATAAAAACATTCCTCTTGTCTAAAGTAATTGCTAACAAAACAAGATAAGGGGAGTGAGGACAAACAGGAGAGAGATCTATGGAGTGGAGAGATACGAGTCAGGCCGAGCAGGACGTGGCGCTCGGGTCGACATCCTTGCTTTTTATATCTCGGTCCAGCCCTTTTACACATCAGGCAGCTAATGTGGCATGTGAAAGGTTAGAATATACAGGAGCTTACAGGTTTGGATTTGTTCTTGTCTGGTTACAAGGTTTTCATGAGACTGCAGCCCTTAGGAGCTTTTCACTCAACTGCCCTAATGCTCTGCCTGTCAATCTGTGTCTTGTCACATGGTTAAAAACATTTTCTTTTAAATTACTTTAAAAGATTATTATAGTAATTATAATAGATAAAGATAATTTAAATTATTTTCACTTGCTGATATTGAATATCTTTATTTTGAACAGTACTATCAGCACGGTAAAGTCAAGGACAGTCACGTTAGGTCGGTGTGAGTCCACACAATGGACTCTGAGCATGTGAGTCACGCGCTAGTGCCCCCTTTGGTCTTTGACCTCCACCCACGGGAGAACTTTTACTGTGTCCTTATGCCTTCAACCACCCCCCAAAAAGCCCCCACAAGCAGCTTCATCAACAAACACATTGTACTTGTTTGATGAGCTGGGGAATCCATTTCCTTTATAGGCTTGGTATCACCAGGATACAGTTCTACTCCAGGTTTTTGTTTTCTGTATTAGAGGAGCTTCTGCCTACAAAAGCTGACGGCCGATTATGAAAACCATCCTAACTATGACACTGTATCATCAGTGCAGGATTTTCTGCAACTGTTACAAAAATGTTGACTTTTATTGGGCAATAATCATGCACGAAGCAAAGCAGACCCAACAAACACAAAGCTTCTATTTAATTTTCACATTAAAGTCTGGCTCTTCTTGTTGGCTTTGACTGACAACAATCATAAAGACTCCAATATGGAAGTTTAAATTAAAGCTGCAAACCAAACAGGATTTTGTTAGTTAGGATTTTGTTCAGCAGTAGCCCCCAGAGTTGAAGCCTGTCGATTACAGGTTGCCGGGAACAAACTGTGTGTACTTGAAGGGTTGAACTCAGTGTGTGTCTGTGTGTTGAGACAACCAGAAAGTCATGATAAGGCACATTACAGTATATGGATTAAAATAAACTTTTGTTTCAGCACAATATAATGCAGAGAACATCAAAATACAGTGTTAGTGGATCCAAGAGATGTAAAAGTTCTAAAAATGACACATACGGTGTATGAAGCACCACTTTATATATGCAACTGGAAAACTATGATTATGTGGCAACTTCCACCTTCTTTACAATATTCAAAATGCTACATATCTGTTTAGTGAACTTAGAAAACTGAAATTTATCTCTTTAATCTGAACTTGTTTTTTTTTTTCATATCATTTGTCTTTTTTTTTTTTTCTTAAAGCAAGAACAAAAACAGTACTGGCCAGCCAACAGATTCAATAGATATTTTAGGATAAATCTCTGGTGAAAAAACAAAACAAAATGCCACAACACAGAAACGGCACGAGAGGAAACGGCACTTAGAAGGATCTGATCCATCTGCATCTAGAGGGGCAGATAAGGACAAAGTACCAGGACACAAACACTATCTTCGACATTAGTTTAGTTTTTAGTTGTTTTTTTTGTTTGTTTTTAATATGTAACGTATGTGTGTACAAAGCTCTATAATTCATATTTAAAAGTGGTCACCACACAAAGACATTTAACTCCAAAAATATAGTGAGGTTAAGAAAAATACTTTTGCGGATACAGGAAAGGTGAGAACAGAGAAACGAGACAAAGAGTCCATGACATCATTTGAGTAACACAGTTTGTAGTTTGAAAATAACATTTCTGACCCTACTTAGTCCATCATATGAGAACACATTTCTATAAGAAAGCTTTCTGTTGTTGGCAGGCACTCCGTGTTATGAATTTCAAGAAAAAAACTGGCCTCATCCTAATCACGAAGAAGAGTATATATATGTGCCACAGGCAGACGCTTCCTCCATGTACATGTGTGATCTTAATGCACGTGAATTATGCCTCTGCAACGGGGAAACTGAGGCCCCTGGAGCTGCACGAGTAACCTCTACTTTGGCTCCGAGGAACCCACATACCCTTAGCTGGCATTCCGGCCCAGTCGCCCCTCAAAAGCCTCCTTAGTGCATTCCTGACTAGCCTGTTTACGTGTTAAAATGTTTGCTACAAATCTCACATACTTTGCATCTCCGCTAAACATTTTGTTATGGTTTAGAAATGACTTGTAATATTCCAGGCAGACATAGGTTTCTGTTCATGTGTGTTGAAGGTGAAGCTTAAAGACGGTGCTCCAAGTTATGTCAACTAGTATAATGTATGTATGTATCAAATTTATGAAGCAAATTGGAAGAGTCGCCCAAGTTATTTTTATATTTTACAAATACATAAATAGAAGCCAGTAGCTGCCTGGAAAAATGCATAACAAAGGGACTTTCAGTGGCTAATGGTAAAGGTTCCCAACCACCAAACTGTAACGTTCATAGTTCATTCCTGGCCGGGTGATTTGTGTCAAACTGTGTGCGCTCTTGTTTCCTGACTCTACCCGATAAAAGGCAAAAAAAACCAAAAACAAAATGTGAAACTGTAAAATCTGCTTTCGACAAAGGCTGAAATATCGGCAAAAATAGACTTGATCTGTAGCGGAGGAGTTTAAAACACTGAAGTTGCAGCCAAAAAAGAAAAGGGGACAGGTCCCCCTCTGACATCCTGATCCCAAACCCCTTAGATGGTCTGTGCAAAACCCACTGGCTTTCTACCACTCAAGTGTTCACTTAAACACATGATTATACTGTATGTTTTAGTTTGGATTCCTCTGTACAAGCGGTTAGTTCTGTGAATAACGCTATCTTGGTTGCTGACTATATAAACCTTAGCTTCATGAAATAATTGCACAATAACGGAAAAGTCATAAGCTACTTGTGATGACAGGCCGACACAGGAAACGAGTTTCGATAAGACACTAAGAACAAAAGAGGAAGAAAAACAAGATGTAATATTCTTTTTTTTACAGTAGAGTACATGTATAGCAGTATAGGTTTGTTAGCATCCAGTGACACACAAACAAAAATCTGCTAGGTAGTTTAAGACATTATACATATTAGAAACAAAACCGTGTTATGTGGTAAAGTGTCCCGTTGATTTGGATTAAATAACATGGGAAGATCTGATAAAAGCAAAAATGTCTAAATTCAATAACTGCTTGAGAAGATATGGGTATGATCCAAATATATACTTTGATTATAACTCTTATCTTTTCAGAGTGAAATAAAAGTGACTTTATAAAAGAAGTAATAATACAGTTACCTTTTTACTTTATAAAGTAAAGTGGATCCAGGTTGGCAAACAAACGTCACTGTTTGGACAGACAATATATCTTTGTGTTTCACATGAATTTCATAGAATCTCTTCTGGTGTGGAGGCTGCTCAAATTTTGATTGTGATCAAAGTGAAAATTGGGCCTTAAGCCACGTTAAAGGAAAACAAAACCTCCCCAGATTTGACGAAATTAGGGCTGTCCCTACATGTAGCCTCATTTTAAAGTGCTTGAGTCCAAATATTGCACCACAGTGATTTAAAAAGTCGTCTTTGGGAAACGCTAAGCAGAATCAAAAGGGGGTGTAAAGGGTCACTGGTTCAAATTAATTTTAAATGAGCCACAGTTCAGAACCAGTTCACTATGCCCCACTTATGCCTGACGATTTGACTTGATCCGAGTAAGGTGGCTGGTCAAACACACTAAGGAAATGTTAGGTGGCATCTTCTCCTCTGAGCTGAACGTTGGGTTAGAGAGGACGTAGGACAGAGTTCATATTACGACGTTCTGCAGAGGTCTGGATAATCTGCAGGTTGGAAATTTGATTCCTATGTCTTTTAGGTAGCTTGGCCATTGATCCCCCACGTCACTAAGTCATGGCAGGAAAACGGCTCCTCTAATACTTATGTACACCAAAGACTCGATGTCACCCTGTGTATCCGAAGGAAAACGCGATGATATCCCAGTATGGACTTATAACGGGTACAGGTCAGACCCTCGGTGAACTGTCCCCTGTTGGTCTGTAAGTTATGGGTCATCTATGTGGCTCAGTGCAGGCCTAGGTTTGTACGCTGTTAGTCAACCTGCTTCTGATTTGAGACGAGAGCTGGGAAAAAAATGGCCGTAAATGGCTTGACCCTGTTTTCACCGCATGTGTAGGCGGTCTAGGTGTAGAACTACCAAAAAGGAGATGAAACAGAGTTTTGGGTTGAGCCTAATAAGCTAAATAAGGCAGGCTGTGGTTATGAAGACCATTCCCTACAGGTAGCTTAAGTCTCCGGGCTTTCAAAAAAACCCGGAGGTATGAAGGTAAAGAAAGGCTTGAGTCCGGGTCTGAGGCTTGGTTTGAATCTGGGGCTCTATGTAGCCTGGTCCAGGGCTCTCAGCAGGTCACAGCCCTGGAGCAGATGCAGGTTGCCTTGCAAGGGGACGTTGACCTCGCAGTCGTAACGGGTCAGCTCCGGCAGACAGGAGGACTCGAAGGAAGGTCCCAGCAAACGACTGGCTATACCTGCACAGGAACAGAAAGAGACTCGTTACGCAGACAGGCAGGTAAGTGGACACTGACTGTATAAGTAAAGGTCATAGGTCATTTCATCTGTCACAGGTATTAGCTGAGCTCAGGCAAATTGTTGAGACAGGTTTGCCTCGTCCTATTTCAGGCCAGAATAAAACAGGCTTTGATTGCTATATTCATACATTTTGTACATTTTATAAAGGGACTGTGGAATCATTAGTGGATTGGGGATGGATAAATAATTAAGAATGTCCTGATGATCGGGCCTGATACTACAGTACAGTGGGAAAATTTGACTTAAGTTAGATTTCTCTTTTGTTCATTTGCTGCATTTTGTTCATTTATGAAAATAAATGTTTAACACTTCCATTTCTGAAAGCATTCTTGGTTTACAGCATTTTTTCACACCTGCCTAAAACTTTGGCACAGTACTGTACATAAAAAAAAAAACCCACCTTCACAGCTAATTTAAAGTAACTGATGATGACCAAAGTAAAGTCACCAGTTTGTGCAACCGTTCAAGACTGGACTTAATTTCTAAACCCAAGTTTAATCAGAAAAAAAAACGGAGAAATCTACATTTGTAAAATGTTAACTTTGTCCCTTTTAACCTTTCAATTACAGACTCCCATTACTTGTCCTGTCACGGTAAAGTCGTCCAGCTCACCCTCAGTCTTGGTGGAAGGCAGTGTGTTATACTCTGTATAACTGCAGCTCTTCTGGGGAAAGGCTTTGTCGTTTGCACCCGCTATCCCATGCCCTGGATACTGAGTCTTCCTGTGTAGCTGCAGAGAGCTGAGACGCGAAGACATGCCGCTGCCTGGCATCATCCTGCTCATCCCAGGGTCTGCAAGACGAGCGCAGGAGGTTACAGGTACAGGCGTTTGTTAAAGAGGGATTAGACGTGTCTAACACTAAGCAGGAGTTCATACCTCCCAGTGATCCTGCGCTGAGGCAGCGATCTATAGTGACACAGCTGTCGCCCCTCATCTTCTTCCAGAGGATTTCTGACTGCTTACTGTCAGCCTGAAACAGTCAGTGAGTTCCCCAAACAATTCAGAGCAGGCAGCTTTACTCAAGTGCAAATAAGTAAAATGATTACGACGGCTAAAAATGTTGAGGATTGGGGTGCATCTAATGTTTCTGCTGTGGTTCTTATTCCATTGTTTACTGAAGAGATAAGAAATGAGAATGTGTTCTTTTGAGATTGTGAGATTTAGAGATGCCAGCAGCTCAGGTTGTATTCACTCATAGACACTGGGGCTGCATGTTGGCAGGAATCTGGTGAAATGATACGAGTCATAACACAGAGGTTATTATTCAATATCATTTGTTGCACAACTGCAAGTAATTTAATATATATATTTTTAAATACTAGATTCAATGAAAATTTCATAGTGATACAATGTTTTTGCAAATCGTTAAAATATCATGAAAAATATCAGTGTTTTTATGTGTAAACACAGTTACCATTGGATGAAAGCTTTTTTTCTGGTGTCACCGGTGATTCGTGTACAGTAAACCCTTGTGTGTTGGTGACTCACCACAGCCATCTGAGCAAAAGGCCGCTTGACACCGTGGGTCATGGCCACTCGGGCTGGACTCATGTCTCTGTAGGCTTGTACAAAGTTGTCAATAGACCTGCACAAAAGCAAAAAACAGCTGTTTCTATGTAGTAGCACTTAACATACGGTTAAAGTGTGTGTAAAAATAGCAACGTTTTAACAGACATGCATAAAGTTCATCCAAAATGGGATTTTTGTACATGTACTAAATGTATTTACTAATTTGCTTTTGCAAGTCAGGATTATGTTTTCAGGAGAAGCAGCGCAGCCAGTGTATGTCTTCATTGCAAACACAACGAGAGAGAGAGAGGGGGGGAGAGAGAGAGAGAGAGAGAGGGGGGGAGAGAGAGAGAGAGAGAGAGAGAGAGGGGGAGAGAGAGAGAGAGAGAGAGAAGGGGAGAGAGAGAGAGAGAGAGAGAGAGGGGAGAGAGAGAGAGAGAGAGAGAGAGAGGGGGGAGAGAGAGAGAGAGAGAGAGAGAGAGAGAGAGAGAGAGAGAGAGAGAGAGAGGGAGGGGGAGAGAGAGAGAGAGAGAGAGAACGAGAGAGAGAGAGAGAGAGAGAGAGAGAACGAGAGAGAGAACGAGAACGAGAGAGAGAAAGAGAGAGAGAGAGAACGAGAGAGAGAGAGAAACGAGAACGAGAGAGAGAGAACGAGAACGAGAGAGAGAGAACGAGAACGAGAGAGAGAGAACGAGAGAACGAGAGAGAGAGAACGAGAGAGAGAGAACGAGAGAGAGAGAAACGAGAGAGAGAGAGAGAACGAGAGAGAGAGAACGAGAGAGCGAGAGAACGAGAGAACGAGAGCGAGAGAGAGAGAAAGAGGGAACGAGAGAGGGAAAGAGAGAGAGAAAGAGAGAGAGAACGAGAGAGAGAGAACGAGAGAGAGAGAACGAGAGAGAGAGAGAGAGAGAGAGAACGAGAGAGAGCGAGAGGGAGAACGAGAGAGAGCGAGAGGGAGAGAACGAGAGAGAGAGAGAGAACGAGAGAGAGAAAGAGGGAACGAGAGAGAGCAAGGGAACGAGAGAGAGAGAGAGCCAGAGAGAGAACGAGAGAACACGAGAGAGAGAGAGATATGACGCTTGTCATCACCTGTCTTTAGTCATTAGTCAAGTTTTACTTTTATAATTTCTTGGTAAAATGAAAGCTGAAGTTTTTCTGTCACCTCTGTTTCTGAATGGCATGTGTCACGTTCTGTTGGCAGGACGGACGTTCGTCTCCCGACAAAGTGTCCATCAAGTAGGCCTTGGCGCCTTGTGGTTGTTGCTGGTAGGTTAACAAAGGGTCTGGCGGCCACTGCAGATTTTGCCTGCCCCCCATGGAGGACAGGGGAATGCTGGCCGGGGCCTGGTACGGCGGATTCTGCATGCGCCCCATCACGTAAGACTCTGCACGCCGGTCTATGCCGCTCTGGTTGGAGCTTCTTTTGTCCCCCGTAGTCCAGGATGCAGCTTGCTGGGGCTGGTAGTGGCTTTGGGTCTGCGGAGCAGACGTCAGGGGCTGGAAGAGGCTGGCAATGTTGCTGAAGCTCTGCATGGCGACCGGGTGGGTCTGGGCCCGGCTGCTGCTACTGCTGCTGCTGCTGCTGTTCCCACCCAGGGATCTTGCTGGTCCCCCCTCGAGGGGGTCTGACTCTGGGACAATGGGATTCAGCTGGAAGTCCTCTCCGTCCATGGGGATGTAAGGAGCTAAAGTCTCCAGGTCCAAGTCACTCAAGTCCCTCTGCAAAAGTAAAAATGTGAACTGTAGCTGCCAGAAATTCACTTCTTCATGTAACTCCTACATTAAATCCTTAAACGATATAGTGTGCGCAATATTTTAAAATGGGAAATGATATCCTTTAACATTAAGAGAACTACACAACTTTGCTTGTGACTTGAATGGTACAACAAATGCTGCCTCAGTCAACGCCAGAAAGCTCTTGTTAAACCAAGTATTTCCTGAGTGAGTACATTGCTGGGAGGAGAAAGACGACACACACCTCGGTGCTTGCGGGACTGTTTTTGCCCTCTGTGTCCAGGGCAAACAGCTTTTCAGTTAGCTCCACCTTCAGGTCGCTCTCCACTGAGCTGTAGTAATCACCTGGGCTGCTGGGCTGCAGGGAGGAGATGAGAACAATGGGACGTGGGCAAGACAGATAAAGGAAGAGAAGCAGAAAGAAAAAGATGACGAGCACAGAGGGGGAAGGGGGAAAAAGTAGAGAAACAAAGAGTGAGAAATGAGTTTCCACAAAGGCGCCATTCACCACTAAGAGCCTGTTCCCTCCAAATATCCACCCCCATTATTCTCACACACTCTGCCCACTGTTAGCGACCTTTAATCACAACAGGCCTCGCTGAACACAGAACAACCAGTCACTCGCTTGGTAACTAATTAGTCCTTCCAGTTTAACAATCCCTCTCTCAAAACCTGCCACCCCTTCTCGTCCTTACCGTGGAGCAGCTGCTGAGGCTCGGAGTGGCGCTGCCTGGTGGCAGATTCTGCGGCACGCTAAACGGACTGGCTATGTTACCCATGTCCCCGGGGCCCGAAGTCGGGGTCGGACCCGATTTCGGTGGGAGAGGTTTGTGGCTCTCGCTGGTCCAGGAAGGGGGTCCCGGAGGGAGCACGTTGTCAGCGGGCACCTGGGTGTATCCGGGTGGTTGCTGGGGCTCCGTGAACTCAGGGCAACCTGGAAGAAAAAAACCTCATCAGAGCCGGTTCAGTTAAAGATAAAATGAGAGCAGATGGGTCTCCTCAGCTTAGAACATATAGGTTCTAATTATGTGGTAAGTGTGGAAGTGGGCTGAATATCAAATGGGTCCCACGCTTATTGCTACAGGTCATAACTAGAGCTGGAATTGTTGAACGTGAAAAGTACTTGTGCAGTTTTGACGCCGTGTACATTTCAATACTGTATTACTCAGTGTTGGATGTTGTAAGCTAGAAAACTCCAAAGTGCCAAAAAATGGGAACTATTGCAAAATATAAAACTTGGACTGTTTGTGAATTTACAGCAACATATTTCTATTAGATCAGAGGCGGTGACCAGGGCACTCAGAGACATGGGCATTGGGTGGTGATCGGGGAACACCGTTTCCATACACACACAAAGCTGGTTACTGGAAATCCACATCAGCAGAGCAAGCAGATTTTTACTCTGAGCCTGGGAGAGACTTTCACTGTGAAACGCTGCTGTTCGACCTTTCTGTGTGTCTGTTGCAGCACAGTGACAGAGCAGGGGGAGAGAAAGGGGGAAAATGGGAGACGGCTGAGCTACAACGGGGGAAAGTGAATTATTTAGACTTATGAGGGCTCTGTGTAACCTTTTCCATCGGATTTTTATCCCACCGTTGTGCCCCCCCACAACATGCCCTGACAATGACACAAGTCAATACAGACCGAAGTTGAGGGAAATGATCGTGTCTCCAGGCGTTGGAGCCAGCTGGGCCAGGTCTTCCGGCTCCTCTTTGAGTTTGGTGAAGAGGGCGTCCCCCGGGTCTGCGGTCACACCTGTGAAGAAGCTGTTCATGTGGTGTGGCTTGAACAGGGACTCTGTCTGCTCCAAGGATAAAATCGTTGACTTTTCCTCAATGTCACTGCAGGATTAGAAAAGCAGAGAAGATTTTTTTTTAGTTGTAGCTATATTATCACACAGGACTGTACACTACAGTATCTCCACGATAGCTTCTTTTTTTACCTGAGCTCTGCCACACCCACTTACCTGAGGACGTAGTTTATGCAGACGATGCACTGAGGCTGGGAGTTCCGGCTGTTATAAATAACAGTTCCCTGGGTTTCGACCCAGACGTAGCCTCCGTTCTTAGCCAACATTCGGTAATGGCCGCTCACTGCCTGACCCTTGCTGCACACTGCACACAGACAGTAAAGGAGCTGTGAGCACATAATATTTGATTACACGCGGCAACTGTTGCATACGATCGAGCCACCTGATCGTATTCAGGCTGACAGCCAGTCATTACGGTTTTGTTTACAGACGGACACACGAACAACCGTCCTCTTCATCCTCTTGGCATTTACACGTGATCTGTTGTGAAAGTTGCCAAATAATGGAAATTGTAGTCTACAGTTTTGGGACGGTTTTCAAAAAGAACTGTCCCGTTGGGAGTGAAACCCTGTAGCTCCGGTTTTGGTTGTCGTGTCGTTAGAGGAAAAATACCATCTTACCTTTGTAATCCTGTTTTAGATGAGATTAGCTGTGTTTTGTGAGTTTAGTCTGGTATTTTCATGTTTAAATGAATTGTTGAATACTGATTCATACGTGCATCCATTTTGCTGAGACTGTGAAATCAGTCAAATGCTGGTTAGTGTTTGACTTAGAGCAGAGAAAGAGATGTGCTGGCCGCAGTCCAAAGTTCAGCACTGGCGTGGGAAAGGAGCGGGACTTTGGTCAGAGAGTGTACATAAGGGCACTGACTGTGTGTGTGTGTGTGTGTGTGTGTGTGTGTGTGTGAGGAAGCCCGGGACAGCGTTACATGTAGCAGACAACACTGTTAACATGTGCAGATCGACAGGCTGGTCACGTTGGCTGCGAGAGTGGTTCATCTGTGTGTGTGTGTGTGGGGCGGATAGAGAGCCCTTTATCTCAGAAGGTCTGAGCCAAAGACTGCAGACACAGACAGCTAAGACCAGGGGAAACGCATCAGACGACATGACCGCACTAGGAACACGGGAAACTCTGAGTAAAACTACTTGTTATTTCATAAAAAGATTTATGGCATTTATAACATGCAAAAGTTGGGGTCAAAACCAATCCATCCTCAATCTTATATTCTAACACAATCCTGCGTTTAACAATTGTAAATTAATTATAAATATAATTATTATAATTTTTCATATCTAATTTTTATTCCACGCTCTAGTTTGAACAAAATGGTTTTCATTCAGGAATCTGACTGAAAAGAAGGAGCTGATTCATACATGATTATAGGGATGTTGTTTGCAGTGTGCGCACACACACACACACGTTTGTACTTCTATCCTTGTGAGGACACTCATTGACCCCCCAACTCTAACAAAACCTAAATAACCCTAAAACCCAGTGTTGTGAGGACCAGCCAACATGTCCTCACTTCACAAAAAAGCCCTCGCTCTGTTGTTAAAAAAAGAAATTTGCTCCTCACTAAGTATCTACAGGGACACACACACACACACACACACACACACACACACCAGCCATTATGCTGCAGAGGTGGTTTTAAGGAACTAAATTACCACTTTCCTTCTTGTTCTGTCACTAATGTTCAGAGCTTCTAATGATAAAACACTGTCACTGGAGAGAAAAGCCATGACACTTCAGAGCCGTGTTATTGTGCCCACACACACACACACACACACACACACACCGTTATTAGATTGTAATAGAGGCCACCTGGTCCCCTGTCCACTGCGTTTGTGGCAGCAGATGTGCAAACCTCATCAGGCCATCAGTGACTACACCTAATGTAATTAGAGACAACTTAATACCATGGCCCTGCTCTGCACACACACACACACACACACACACACACACACACGTAAATACACCAATCAGCCAAAACATTACATACACCTGTTTAATCGAATGCAGTCCAATGCAGCTGCTCTACCATAAATTCTACTTTTAGAAAATACTAGATCTCTCTATTCATATAATGCTCTCCGGTACGACTCCACTAACCACTGTTATCTGTATAATAAACCGTAGAATTATCATTATATATAACACTGTAGACGTAGAATTCAATTGGATTGTACCATTATTTACAGTTGAAGGCAAAACTCTCCATCCCCTTACTTTGAAATTGCAAAAAGACACATTCAGCTTGAACAAATGAAATAAAATTTTAAAAAACTGTAGAATTTTTTTGAGAAGTTACAGTAGAATTTTGAGGAATAAGAACAAATCATTGCAAATGTTTCTCTCCCTATATGAAATCCTCTCCAACACTCCGTTTCCCTTCAGGTGTAATTTTAGCTCATTCTTAATTCAGGTCTATGAGAGTCTTTGGTTGTCTGCCGTGTGCAGCAATTTCCAAATCTGTCCGCTGGTTGTTTTTTTTTAGCCTGATGTTTTACCTGCCAGATGTAACAAAAATAGTTGAGAAGTATATACTGAAAAAAATACTAATCATGGTAAAATAATCCAAATGATAACAACAAAATAACATTAATACGTTTCTGATGGATGAACATTTGTTCTAGCTCAATGCTTTAAGTATTATGTTGATGGAACTTTTTTTTTTTTTTTTTTAATACTGTTGCCATTTCATGAAGGGGATCGAAACATTTGAACCCAACTATTTATCCAAGTTTGTTGAATTATACTGATTCATAAACGCAGCTTCAATTATACTTAGCCCTTTAGTAGCAAGTAGTGAATAAAAATGACAACTCTGGGCTTCTGTGCTCCAGGAGCCCTGAAACATGTGGGGGTCGCACCAGTGACCCCGGTTCGACTCCTGAGCTACAGCTCACGACAGTGAAACCAGCTAATCGTTGACACGCCTGTGTGACCATTAATCATGATTTTTGTTTGCCAGTTCCACTAACATTTTGATAAATTGTACTGCAGTGTGTCTACATTCCTCTGTCTGTGTGTGTGTGTGTGTTTTCTTACAGTTGTGGTGGCTCTTGGTGACACTGTCTGAGTCCAGGGCGTGATAGAATTCGTAGACTGAGCGGCCCAGCAGATCCTCAGGAGCGTAGCCCATCAACTCTGTTACCCTGCAACACCCCCCCACACAAACACAAAGGTATTCATTTGAACTCGAAGGACAAATCCTGAACTTCTGCACTTCAAAAGGTTTCACACACCATTTGGAAATTAGACCAAGGGGTGGACGCTCCTCCAAAAATAAGAATTGTTCACATTCTCTTATCTCCAACTGCATGTGTTTCTGGGAACAGCTAATCTCTTTCCGTCACTCACAGATCACGAGTTCACTTTGTTAATGAGGATTTTGTTGTCGGCTTTAAGTTACATCTCATTTGAAAATCTTTTCTAGTAAATAACAGAGGTTTAGAGATTAAGTTACAGGATCACAGTGATCTGAAATGAGAGACATTATAGGGTTTTTAGAGTGTGAGGAGCCTGTGTTAACACCAGCTCGTACTTTGAGCGGTTTCTTTAGTCTCTTGCTTTAACTGAACTTGAACTGGGTTGTAAATCAAACCATTAGACTGAGGGACATGAGTTGGAGAGTCTCCTCCAAACAAACTGTGCTGTGAGAACATAAACCAAACCAACAACAGGAAATGACCCCCGGACACAAGGTTTTACGGGTATAAAGAGACCAGCGAGCGGAAATTGGGACAAAGAATGCAGAAGGAGAATTTGTCATGCTGAGCTGAAATCAAGGATTTTATTTTACTCCACTTTTTTTCCTCTATAAAACTCTTACTACTACTATTTCTCTATAAAACTCCTCACAGTTCTATATTCAGAAATAATACCACAATTTAAAGTTACAAATTATAGTTTTGATTGCAAAAAATCACTAAAGGGCAGCTTGTTTCTGTGGAATTAGTTTAGGGTGTAAATGTACATTGATTCTTTTAAACTTCCCTCTGATTTTCCTATATTAAAATATTTCTCTCCTTGTAGCTGAAAAACTCCTCCAGATGACATCACCTGGAGGAGTTTTTCATCATCAGGAGTTCACATGATGTCATCTGGAGAAGCTCTGGAAAAGTAGGTTGACCTTGATTACAAATGTCACTGTGTGAGCAACAAAGACAATCTGAACTGAAGGTTCCTCCAAGTGAGGTCATCTGGAGGCGTTTTTTCTGCTAGAAGTAGAGAGAGATTGAAAAGGGAGGTTTTATGGTATTAATGTACACGTACTACCCAAACTAGAACCAAAAGAAGAAAGTTCTAAGCATAAAAAAGACCAATTTCTAAAGCACATTATATTTAATGTGCGCAGCAACGCAGCTCAGCAGACAAACACTGTAGACGACCAGGAAGTGGTTGGTATTAGCAGAGATTGGACTAAAGACAAAGATGGTCGAAAAGGTGGAGATTACGGAGAGGTGTCCAGATGATAAGATCCAGAAAAAAGTGTAAACGTCCACCATCTCTTCCTGTTTTCTCCCACAAAAAAAACACATTTTGTGAAGCATGAGGATAAATTGTGAGTTTGAAAGTCACAGTAAGATGAAGAGGGTTCAGAGCGTTGAGAGAAGCAGGAGGTGGTACAGAGACTTTTGTCCTGTTATGTAACCATGACAGCTGCAGGCCTCAGGCTGAGGGGAGGGCAGAGAAAACGAGACCGAGGACAAGAGGGGGACATCATAGGTGGACAGAGGCAGCGAAAAAAAAGAGATGCAGAGGAAGAAGTCGACCGACGAAGAGTCAGAGTGAAAAGCGTCGTCTAAGATTAGCTGCAGCTCTAAAAGCATTAAATTATAATGATGATAATTGCTGATGATGACGCACTCAGTCTGTCTGCGCTCAACTGTTTTCCTTCATCCTGTCCTACATCAACACTTTGTCATGTTAGTCTGTCCGTTACAGCTACAGATGTGCATCACAAACATGAATCATTTCTAAAAGAAATGGCACAAAACAACTAATCTGTCCAACTACAGAAAGAAATATGGGATCACGTAAACTAATCTTCACAAAATAAGCTGTTTAAAGACTCTGTCCAAACACGTGTAAAAGAATCTGAGGTTTTATTAGAAAATGAATTAATACTTGCTGCTGCAGCATCCGTAAGCACATAGGTGCTTTGAGCTGAAGCGACAGCTCGGAAAATAATGTTTAACTGTGATCAAAGTTCATAACAGTCATTATACGATGAGCTGAACACTTTGCTCCCTACCTGTTAATTCCACAGAGGTTTGTGATCAGTGTGTAATCCCTCAAAGTGACTGTGACATTTTATGTCCTGTGTTTTACGTTCCGGTGTTTCCCGTTGCTAAAAACGACGTCTGAGCCCACGGTGGCGTCAGGCCGTTTCCCTTTAACTGTTTACATTTGTTTTTAGAACACGATCAGTGACAATTTGGTCATTGGTGGCTCCTCACCTTTTATCAGCTGCATTATTAAAAATCTCCTTTTCACTCATTAATGCATTAAATATTTGATTTCACAATAGAATTGTGGTTATGAACGAATGTTTACTGTCTACTCTTCCACAGAGAACTGAAAACGTGTTGAACTTGCACTTTCAGGTTGGTCCAGTAAAGCTCCTCTGTGCAATTCCTGGGATGCTGTGGGACGTCCGTCAACACTGAGGATCGGAACAACTTCCGGGGAAAGTGAGGATGGCAGAGCTCCCCTAAACGTAAGCTCCCTCTTCTTCCACCTCTCCCTGCCCGACCTCTCGCTCCCCCCGACACGAGCTAAAGAAACTTCCTGTGCTTTGCCTAATGAGTCTAAGTCCCTGCTGAACTGGGGGGAGGGGCCACCACCTACAATAAACTCATTTGCGTAATTGGAGAGAAGATTTGGGCGGCTATTAAATTGTACCAAACAGGCAAAAGAGAAAATGGGGCCTTGTTTGTAGTGTGGTCGGGCCCGAGTGTGTGCACACAACACACACACACTTTTCTGCAAAAGAAACCTTTGTCCCGCATGAGCAGCTTGATAAGATTACAGGTCTGCCTGTTTGTGATTGTGTAACACTAATCTGTGTGTGTGTGTTGGACTTGTATTTGGCTACACACTGAGGACTTTTTAAACTGTCCTCACGGCGTCGGGCCGCCAGTTTTGTGCCAGTAGCAGAGAAATATTTGGGTGCAAACAAACCAGTTGTTTGGCCGCAAGGAAGCCGCGGTATGTGTGACTCAGCTGACGACACACGGCAAATCGTTTGTCCCTTTCACTACCAGTTGCTGTGGTGACACGCGAGCACTCACGACGGCGGCAGCGGCGCCCAACGTCTCTGGTTCTGTGGCATGTACGAAGTGATGCCCAAGCAGGTTGTCAGACAACTCTGGAATACTAAAGAGTCGGATTTTCACTGGCTGTGGTCCAAAACGTGTAGATGTGGTTGAACTCTGCTGAACTCAAATTCTAACTCGTTTTCTTTTCTGTTGACTTAGTTTTTAACTTGTACATTTTTGTGCAACAAGTTCTTTTACTACTTTGCATACATTTTCACAACTATATAGTTTTACTTTAGAAAAGTGGGAGTATGTGTATATGTTAATTGTGACTTCACCAAAACAAAGACCACATGAGCCGCTGACTCCTGCTGTGTGTGTGTGTGTGTGTGTGTGTGTGTGTGTTTTGCGCCCACCTCTCGTCGCAGTAGGTGAACTTCATGTCCATGCTGTGCCGGCTCAGGAAGGTCTTGCTGTCGAGCGGCGTGTCGATGTTTGACGGGTGTGGGATGGGTTCGCACATCAGCACAGCGCAGGTGAGCGGAGGCTCTTTGAAGCCGCAGAGAACTCTGGGAGGACAGCTGTTGTACATCTTCAGCTGTCCGGTGCAGTGCAGCACCTGGAGGAGAAACGCAGCCACGAAGGTTCAAGCTTTATGATTTTATTGCCTCTGCATCGAAGGGTTCTGCACACCAGCACTTGGACAAATGTGTTGTTCTGTGGTATTCCATATGTATTTATTTGCACGCAGCAGAGACAAATTTCCAGGGTTATGTCGCCACTAACAGGAAAGTCAAGCAGAAACGCACAAAATGATCTCGATTTTTCAGACTTATCCGATCTTTCTTGTGATTTGCTGGATAAATTTGCCTCCTCTGGCTTTAAAATATTATCCCCCATAAATCAGTCAGGGAGGGAGCAACAAGCCTTAACGTTCACAATACGTTCATGTTTTCTACCTGTGACGTGAAGGGTCACGCCCACGGCACGGGAACGTGCACGTGTGACCTGTGCAGATGTTGCAGATGTGCGGCCGCTCTCTTACCTTCCAGCTGGCCGACTTGAGGTTGACGGTACGTCCTCTGGTGGTCACCGTGCACTTCATCCTCATGAAGAAGTCGCGCTCGGTGCTCAGTTCTTTGCCTTTTTTACCAAAGCCACTGCCTGAAAAGAAAAAACAAAGAATAATTAAAGGAGGAGGTTCCTGTTTTAATAAAGGTTTTTATTTTATTCTTTGTTAGATTTTGTAAAATGTGATTTCTGAAATAGTTTCCATTGTATTTAGTGATTTTTATTTTTAAATGTTTTGTGGGACGTCAGTGTTTTATTAAATGTGGTGTTTTCTTGTAATGTGTTTTAGTTTTTGTAATAAAATTGTGACACCAAGGACCTTTTATCATTTTTGATTATTAGACATTTAGAATCTTCAATTTTCAATCAAAAAAAAAACTATTGTGAATATTATAGATGTGAGAAAAGACTAAACTAAACAAATATTAATCTTCTTGGATCTTTTTCTCTGCCTTTAACTCATGTGACTGGGAAAAACTAAACTCCTAAACTCCCTGAGGTCTCTGTCTCACACACAAAGGATGTAAAATTGGGCCAAGCTGTTACGTCACCAGGTCAGA
This sequence comes from Channa striata, assembly GCA_033026295.1. NCBI lineage: Eukaryota > Metazoa > Chordata > Actinopteri > Anabantiformes > Channidae > Channa > Channa striata. Next base: position 19,844,694 of record CM065184.1, on the reverse strand, counting down.
GGTTAGACCCGGAGCCGCAGCCCCGGAGCAAAGTGGCGAAGTGAGTCTCCTGTCAACGCTCTCGCTCTCAGGCGAGTCTTTATCTTTATATAGTTACATTTAAACTAAAGACAAAGAAAGTCCGCGTTCATACAGGAGTGTGTTAAAGGGAGAACGACTATAAAACAGACTTCACTGCATCTCTTGTGTGTTTTGTGACCACTGATAAGAGTTATCACACACAGCTTTGTGTGTGTGTGTGTTCCTGTAGATACTTAGTGAGGACTAAATTTCACTTTTTAACAACAGAGTGAGGACATTTTTGAGAAGTGAGGACATGTTGACCAGTCATTACTGGTTTTGACCCTAAAAAAGGGATTTTTGCGGGTCAAGACTGGGTTTTAGGGTTAGAATTAGGTTTTGTTTAGGATTGGGGGCTGGGATTGCATTACATCGAGTGTCCTCACGAGGATGGAGGTACAAACGTGTGTGTGAGTGAGTGACAGACCATCAAAGAAGCAGAAACAGATTTAACGTCTCATCTAAACATTAGTAGCTACACTGAAACAAACGCTCCTGAACACAGATGACCTACACGCTGCGCTGACCCTGAATGCCTCACACACACACACACACAGTGCAAGTATAAGGGGGGGTGCAGTTTTTTGTGTGTTGACATCTTTAGATTCTTTCCTTTGTAAAGCTTTTACATTTTTACATTCATTGATTTAACAAACTAACCCTGAACATCGGTGGTTGTGTTTTTAGGAGTTTTCTGTGCTCGAGTTTGAGACTCTGAACTTTCCACCGCACATCTGAGAGGCCAAAACTCTTGTCGGCTTTGCCCACAAGATATCTCTTAATCTACTGGGCATGTGGCCATGTGAACTGCTGAGCACATTTATGCGTCTAAGGGGATAAACCACAGATTGTAATGAGCCCACGTGCTCCCAGAGAATTAGTCGGACTTGCAGTTGTTTTTTTATTTATTATAGTGGGGAATGGAAATGGTGTCTGAGTTTGGAGATGGTTATTTGAAAATAAATGCACCGACGCACAAATACGATTGAGGATGCGTGTGAAATTCGGAGACCATGTGCTCACCAGGTGTTTTGAGGCTGAGGTTTTCTCTGATCTCCTCGTGGTCGCACGGATGGGTGAAGTCAAAGATGCTGTGACCAGTCAACTCCACCTGACGCATAGAAAAACATAAAACCTCCCATGTCGTATGCACATCAATATTTATCTTTACCAACTTTTCCATTAGACACGAGGTGTTGTTCTATTTCCGACAGCAGCCACACGGGTTTGTTTGGGATAAACAAGTGGAGCTGGGCTGTGAGTAACAGCTAAAACTCCACCTGCTTACACACTAAACACACGAGACATTCGACACCGTGAGTGCTGAAAATAAACCAGGAAAATATACATTATAATTAGCTTTGTAAGTCTGTGCTAGAGAATCAAAAAAAGACTAAATCAGAAGTGAATTTTTAGTCCTAAAAGTGAATCGAAACAAGTGAGTTTCTTCTTCTCTGGAGACCGAACATTCAGTCTGTTGTGACACTTACACTCGGCTTGTGTGCGTCACTTTGACTGTTTTGCGTGCGTTTGCTCTCATGTACCTGCGTGAGCCCCATGAATTTGCTGATGTTCTCCGACAGAAATACCATGTCGCCGTCTGACGTTACCACGGTGATGAAACCCTCCAGAGACTTCAGATACAGGCTGTCCATCTGTCTGTCCTCATCGCTGCTGCTGCTGCTGCTGCTGCTGCTGCTGCTGGGGGGGAGGCGGAAAACGAGGCAGGGTCACACTGACTGTGTCGCTCATTGCTAATTATGAAGTGATACCACTGTGTGTGTGTGTGTGTGTGTGTGTGTGTGTGTGTGTGTGTGTGTGTGTGTGTATTTTTCCCACTCGAAGCCGTGGCTCGTGGCCAAAATAAACCAGTGCAGCGTCTTCCTGCATCTCTGGCCACTCCTGCCCCCTGTCAAATTACCCCCCCAACTCCCCAAACATTTAAAACAGCTGCACATCATTCACACACTGGGTCCAGTTCATCCATGATGTCTGGTCTCAGCACTAACAGCTACACAAAACACAAAGTTAGTGTCTGACTCACAAGCTAAAGTGTGTGATTGTGTGTGTGTTCGCTGTGGTTTCACACCGAGCAGTAGTCGACAGGGGCGAGGGGGGCAGAGGGGGGCAGAGGTGGGGGGGAAGTTTGCAATTCCTCCAGTGTGCTTCCCTGAGATAAGACGGGCCAGTTCTCAAGGCTCCCGATGAGGCCTGGGGCTCGAGTTTGGAGCCGGGCCCAGAAAGCATTAACCCCTGGGGGAGCGTGGAGCTTTCTCATGGGCCCCGGGGGCTCTCGGGGCCCAGTCCAAAGACCAGAGGCACCTTTGGCCTAAATACTTAGCTGTGATTACCAGTCATTCGGACTGAGCTGCAGTTCTCTTCTCTCTGTTGTTCTTTGGTTACATAACCGCCCTGGTTTTACACCAACGGCGAGGCAGATAACCATTTCCTCTCCATTTTTGACATTTGTTGTGTGGTACTGAACAGAATCGGTACCAGGGTCGTATGAGACCCACAGACCTGGCATTTCTTTTTTCTTTTGTCTGCGTGTGTGATGACATCTAAGCCGTTCTGTTGGCTGCTCTCACAACACGTTCAAACAGAAAACTTGAAAAGACAAAGTTTAGGGTGGGTAGCGCCTAAGAAAACTGTTGGAGGAAACTTTGTTAACGTCATCTACTCTCTGATCTAGGCTTCACTGACGGAGGCTCAAATTTCATTTTTTCCGTCTTCGAATTCCATGACAAAGGACAAGAAAACAGAGGACGGTTTGATCGTCACTAATGAGCGAAGAGAAGACCTTGAACACTTAATTAGAAGGGCGAACGCTGGTCGTCCTGCTACGAGGAACCACATACAATAGAAGTGTCACGTAATATTTTCATCATCTTGCGTGCGTTTCAAATCACAAAACCTTTGAAAAGACAGATGTGTCTTTTTGACGCCCTGTGGTTCAAGGAATCCAGAAGCTGGGCGAGATCACCTCAACCCAACTTCCCCTAAATTAATACAAGCAGCACTTTCTTCTCTTTATCATACGCTCTGTACACACGTCTATTTGTGCGTATAGACGTTTTATCCAGCGCGTTTTACAGAGTAGCTTCTCATCCACCCACTCACACGCTCACCTGAGCCACCAACTTGGGGGCTCACTGATTTTGTGATCAGTGCATCACCTCATGCTGCATTTTGATTTGCTGATTAAAAGACAAATAGATCTAGTCAAAGCAGAATCCCTAAATTTCCCTCATGTTTGTCGAACATAAAGAACAACAATATTCTCGAGACAAGCTGAGCTGAAAGGCGGATTTATAACTTTACTGACGTCAACTTTTATGGAGACACTGGCCTCTCGTACAAATCCTCCCAACTGGATTCATGTGCTCAGTAATGATGTTAAATCTGGATATGGAACCTAAACCTAACTTCCTTTAACGTTGTAATCTTAACCATTTGTTAAAGGAAGAGCAGACAACATCTCCGGGCTCATTTGTGCCAAACACACAACAAACACTAAATTAAAATTTTCATCCAGGCGTCCTGGAGTTCCACCTTCTACATCTGGTTTCATCTGAACTTCCTGTCTGCACTTACACTGTGTGCCCCCCCGCTGGATGTATATGCGCTGTGTTTGTGTACAGTATGTAGGAGCGCGTGTCCGTGTCCGTGCACACGGGCGTGTTTGGCGCCGAGGCGGTGGGGTGTTATGGCTGGCGGGGTAATGCCAGCACCGGCTGAACGATGGGCAGAGCTCTCTGTTTCCTCTCCAATCTCTCCCTCCATCATGGAGCAATCAGAGCGGCCTGATAAGACTATCTGCGGCTGCATCGCACACTCCCCCCGCCGCCCCCCACCCTCATCACTTTACTCCTCCTCCGTGGGCCTCCTTCTTTCCTCCTTTCTACAACTTTCTTCGTCTCCTTTCCCTCCTTACCCACCCAGCGTGCCCTCCTTCCAGAAATGTTGAACTTTTTAAAGCTCAGTTTAAAATGCTGCTTAAACCAAATGACAAACATGTGCCTTTGCGCTGTGTTAGCCTGGTGTCTGCACAAGACAGCGCTGGGATTAGCCAGAAAACAAGTTTTGTGAACGAACACCTGAAAGCATGCGCTCAAAACAATATTTTCTTATTTAAATTACCTTTTTGTAACTATCGCAGCGAGATTTAACAGAACAGGAGGAGATTTACCGGGGTTTTAGTTGTTTACATAGTAAATGTAAGTTTGCAATACATTGTATTTAATATGTGCAGTAAAGTATTTGTTTCTAAATGGGAAAAAAAAAAAAATTTTAACCGTAAAAATAATACGATATGTACTGTGAAGTGCAGTTACTTAAACCAGCTATCAAAAAATGAAAGGACATTTTTATGCACGATTGATTCATTTTCTGATTGATGGCTCTACAAATCAAACGAGATCGGAAACACGGCTCACCGGGGTTTGAGGAAGCATAGGATGCATGGATCATTGTGTTCCCAGCAAACAATGCAAAGCAATTTATAAAACTAAATAAGCACGACATGAAAAGCTACAGAAGAGCGGAGCAATGGACGATCAAAATGGCAGTTGGCAGCAAACAGATTAGCTGATAACGTTAAGCCGTCGTATTAATCAAAGTGCCTTCCTGTTCTGCCGGCCGGTTATTACAAAGGCTTGTTCAGCAGCCAATTACTGTTCAGTGCCACAGACCTTGATGTTACGTTCTATTAGCGAGATCACGTCAGATCCCAAAACAAAAAGAGAAATTGCAGAAAGGCGGGTGTTAAAGTGCACAGCAGGAATTTAGCTGGTGCCACGACGTCGAAGCTGCACCACGTTGAACCAGGTGTCAGTCGGGAAAAGGTCATTTTTACTGAAACATCAGCGACTTTATGTTTAGGTGTGAAGTGGCTGTTACCAAAATCTTTAAATGTGCCGGTATTTTTTTAACAAGCTGCGGTGTTGAGCTCTGACGTTGCTGTGGTTGTTTAATTTTGCCGTCCTCTGATCTCATTTCGAGACAGCGACGCAGCGGAGGAATTCCAGAACAATGGGTCTGTTTCTTTGTCGTGTTTCCTCAGCTGCTAATTTTAAATAAGACAAGAGGAAGGAGAAGCGCAAAGAAAGGCTCCAACGCATACCTTCCTACCTCAATGGACAATTAGTCACACACACACACACATCAATCTGATGTGCTATCACGCCAAAGCAGTACCTGGAAGCAGTGATTCACATCAGCATGTTTTCCTTTGTCCACTGGTTCTAAACGCACCACGCTGCAGCGTGTGTGTGTGTGTGTGTGTGTGTGTGTGTGTGTGTGTGTGTGTGTGTGTGTGTGTGTGTGTGTGTGTGTGTGTGTGTGTGTGTGTGTGTGCGCATGCTCTTACCTGTGGCGAGCAGCTTGCGTGTGCGCAGGAAGCTGATGGACAGCCTCATGATGGAGGCTTTGTCCAGGTGGGAGCTGATGCTGTGGGGCAGAGGGAGCTGGTGAGCCAGCTCGTAGAAAACCTCCGTCTCTTTGCTGCGTCTGCATCGAGCTGCGTCCCGAGACTTCTCCTTACGCCGCTCCGAGCTACTCCTGCAACAAAGAGAGTTTTTACCGTTAGTTTCTGTTCACACCAACACTGCCAGCTGGTCGACTGGAATAAAAGTTGGCAACAAATCAGAAGGTTGATAACCGCAAGAAAGGAAGCGGATCCATGCACAGAAGATTTGAGGAGACACAGTCGGACTAAAAGGTGGTTGGATATTTATCCAAGTTATAATTATCCATCCAATCCATGTGTGATTTATATATATTAGCAGATGATTAAAAGTTGAAAAATAATAGAAAATAAAGGGTCAAAACTGTCATAATAATGTCAATAAAACAGGAGGAAAAAAATTAAGAGAAAAGTCGACAACAAGCCGCGACCGATGAGCGTGTCATGGACACAAATCATTGTCCTCGTCCGTTGAACTACATCCTTTAAACAGTCAGTGACGGGTGGGACAAAGTGTCCGTCCACTGAATAAAACATACACTGATCTGAACCATATTATATATGAAAAATAAATAAATCACAGAAGACTGTTTTTACAATAGTCCACAGAGGAACGTGAAACACCGAGCACTTTGTCCCCTCCGAGCTTTAATTCACATCTACCTGCGGCTCATCCGAGGTTGAGCTGCCAACACAGGCTCAAAATGTGACTTTTCCCAGCGGCCCTGTAAATATTTAATATTCATATTTAATGCATGCGCCACATTCACGGCCATTTCCTGCAAGAAAAAAAGAGTCTGCATACGTTTAGGTGCATCGTGTTTGAATGCATACACGGGGGGGGGGGTGACTACCGTGTTACTGGCACAACATGAAACTATTTCCTGCACCACCAAAGCAAACACAGCAGAATAAAGACTCTCACACCTTTTATTTTATCAGGGCCTAAGTTGGTGAAATTTACCCCCAAACTCTGCGGGTCAGTTCAGGACCCGCAACATTCAAATCCGTCAGATATTTCAAGACACAAGGCATGAAAAGCTTCTTGGAATGTGCCACCATTTCCCCTATTTCCTGTCTGAAGAGTCTCCATTATCAGGTTAATGTCCACAAAGCTCCAACAATCGGCACATTCCTCAGAAACAATCACAAAGATGTTTGTGCCGGTGCACGTCTGGTTCACACGGCACCAGAACCAAACTCTCACATGCGTCGTCAAAGTCGACACACGAGCTACAGGAGCAGCACACTCACAGAAAGTTGCCGTTCGGAGACATTTGGTGCCAGTAGTGAACAGGAGACTCTCGCAGGTCACCGGAGTCCAGCGTGACCCAGCTCCAATTACTGTTATTGTAACCAGTCATGTGACATCACAGAAGCAGAGATTTCATTTTTTAAAAAGGCAGATCATGATTAACCATCGTTATTCAACATCTGCACCGAACCCCGATGTTGTGACGCGGCGCTTTTAACGGTTTGGGATGAAGACAAGTGCCACAGCAGCTGCCATGATGGTGCCAGCAACAACAGACGCCTCCCGGGTTTGACGGGGCAGAGAAACGACCTCTGTGGGCGCAAAAGTTGAAGGACCTGTTGAAATGTTGAAATCAGTGCAAATAATCAACAAGAGCAGAAGCCATAAACTCCAAAGTAAAATACAGCACATGGTCTTAGTTCATCAGCACAACACATCTTTACTGTTTGTATTAAATCCATAAAATCTGGATTAAAAAAAAGAGCCAACGCGTTTTACTGCCGTACAGTTTTAATACGCTCCACACACACACTGTCCTTTGACCAACACATCAGCAAAACGTTTCAGCTCCTGCTGAAACAAAGTGAACTGGTTCCCACTAACAAAACCACCTGAGAGGAATCGGAGGTTCTCTCCCCACACACACACACACACACACACAGACGGATGAATACTGCTTTTCTTATTTTTATCTTCACTCATTTTGATTGTATTATTAAAGCCTCATGTTGTAAACCAGCTGTGCACATGCGCTCAGCTCCGTGTCTCTCTGCGTTCATCTGCCTTTAGCCAACGATCGGCGGGGAAACTCGCAACGTCAGGCTTCGTGCGTCTGTTTGTTTGTTGTGCGTTTTTATTTGGACTGAGCAAAATTTCATCCGAACTTTGGAAACACATGAGGGTGGCACGTGTTTGGAGCGCAGCCATGCAGCAGGGCGGACAGCGGGGAGGGTTTCTGAAAAGCAGCCACGACTGTTCCAGACGGGCAACCAGGTGATTATTTTCATTTCCTGTAGATAATTCAGTGGGACAAAAATAACAATGAGGCAACAAAGACAAAGTTTATTATTGCAACAATTAAGGGTCAAAAAGCGGTTTTGTGCACGGAGTCCAGTTCATGTCAGCGAGCCGAACACCGAGTCACTTTCCAAGATTACACCTCCTTTATTTTCTGGCTCTTTACTCTGAAATGAAATTAGTCGGATTCTGATGTCAAAGCTCAAAAAGACAGAAAGTCCAGAAGTTCAGCGTCTGATCCAAGAGAACAGCACAACAAGCCATATTAGGATATCACACATGCAGTTTGGCCTCATCTGGCCTGTGTCTAATGCTCACGCTCTTTCAGCCTCAGCACACTGGACACCTGCTGAAGATCCGTGCAACCAGACTCCGACTTCAACGCAAAGACTCTAGGATGCGGAATCCAGGCAAGAGACACGGCAGGATGAGCGTGAGGGCTCGTAAATAACAGCAGCGTCCCAAGCAGAACGCGCCACGCTCGTCCTGCTGTGGTCGCATCCGCTCAAAGAAGGGGCACAGAACAGCTGGAAACGCCTGACATGCAGCCTGCACCAATTCAGGCGTGTGACGACGGACAGGGACCGATGCACAGGTGCAGAAAGTCGCCCGTTTCCTCGTACCACGATGAGAAAGGACAAAAAAAAAATACAACAGTCAACTCCAGCGAAATCTGAGATTTGTGCAGCTGTTTCAGGTAAAAAGCAGCAACACGTTCAAGTTTTCATGTTCACGTTACTGCCGCAGAAAGATTCACATGCTGTTAATTAGCAGGGAAGAAGATTGAAGAAACTGTTCGTGTTTCAATCACCACGTTTCATTCATGACTGAATCCCAGTTACACTTCTTATTCTGAATAAAGTACAGACACATCTGCTGCTTCTCCTGCTTTAAACATCCAAACCAAATCTCCAAAGTCTCTTTTTACTTCCTTTTAACTTCCCAACACTGCGCGAGTTCACTAGTTTTGGACCTGCACTTGTCGGCCACACGACCACAACTGCTGTGGTCTAAGAGGATTGTGAAACGGAGTGGCCCACATGCGGAGCACATTTCTCCATTGAGAAACATTCCGTTTACTGTCACATTCATTGGAATTTGTGGGAACTTTTCACGTGAGAGATTCTTGCACAACAGGCACAGCAGCAGCAAATCAAATCGTCAGTCCCACAACAGAAACACTTTCCGGCTTTGTTACGCTTCATTTTACCAATGGGCCATTTTTCTGTCATCGGCACATAAAACCAAGGACTTGTTAAGCGAGTGACAGCACTGCAGGTCTCATAAAGGCCTAACGAGTCCCCCGAGCAGGATCAAAGTGTTTACACAGCACATTCAGATGACGGCTGTATTTCACAGACCCAAAGTGGGAAAAGACACTTTGAAAGCCGAGTTCCAAACACGTCCGTGAACAGAACCGTCCAGCTGCTGATGTGTCTGCAGGTTCTGTGCTGCACAGAATGTCTAACCCACGACAGGCGGGCGCGTCTGAGTCAGACCGGCATCACGCACGGCCAGAAAACTAAACACAACAAAAACACAGTGAACAGAGGACGGAGCAGCGACGCACTGAGCCACAGCAACAAGAGAGAGAGAGAAAACTGTTAAAGGCCAAAACAAATACCTGATCACAAGTTTGACAAGACAATGAACCCAAAGAGAAAAGGTTCGTTAGGAGTAAAAAGCTCAAACTTTATTGTTATTGTTAAATACGCTCACTGCAGAAAAAAATGGATTTGGTTCTACTTCATCATGTGAACTGGTGACAAACGGAGGCGTCAAAAAGAACCTCTGACTTTTTAAAAATAGTTTAAAATCGATGGACGCCAGCGAACGTTCTGCAGCAGAAGCAGGTGAAGGTTTGGAGTTTGTGCTGTGTGTCCGAGTCCATTTGAAGCGGAGCCAGCGTCCTGTCCTGTACCAGCCCCGTATCCACTCGGGCCGACAATACGCTCCGTCCCTGCCAACATTAACAAAAAGCGACGCTCACACAAAGCGTGTTTCTGGGTGGTTTCTGGACTTTTGAGTCGCAGACAAAGCCTGGGAGGCTGCGTTCCAACGAGGACGACGTGTTCTCTTTGACTCCCGCCTGCCGCGCCTAAAAGCTCCGAGCTGGATAGGATCAGAAAGAACACAAATGTGCGCCTGGGCTCGACGTTACAGCCACAATCGAACTCTTTAAATAAGCTAATTATAAAAAATAAAAATCTGAAACTACATTTAGGTCAAAATAGTAAAATAAACATTATTTTACTTCATTCCTCTGCTGCACTTTTGTTTCCTCTGTTGCATTCAGGGCCTTTCGTACGTGTAAAGCATTAAAGCCCCACCTCTGAGGTCTTCTCTTTAATATTTATGTTTCATTTAATCATTTAATTTGATTTGATTTCTGCTAACCAATAAAAGCCTTTTATTGCCACATCTTAAAGTGAAACATCTTTAACACCAATGTCATTTTTAATGATTTCAAATACAAAATGAAGTTGCAGTGAAAAGCCGTGTGTAAACTACAATTTGACAAGCACATTAACATGTTTCTCCTCACTTTCTACTCCCAGAAGTATTTCCTGAGCTGCGCCGATCGTCAGATAATGCTGCTGCGCAGCAGGAAACGCAGCTTTGTGCTCATTACCTGAGCATTTCTGTGCACCAAGTCCAACAAAAGCATTTTTGAAAAAGAGAAAACAGAATGGATTAAAAAGCGATATGTTTGGCTTGTTTTATGAGCTGAAATGAATCTGTCGGCTCACGTCGCGTCTCGCCTGTTTACAACATGTATTGATGGAGAAACCAAAGCAGGTGAAAAGCATCTGTTTCACATCAGCACCAGCAGCACCAGTGGTTCCAATGGTTAAATCCCAGCTTCCCTTCCAGTCACCACGCAGACCACACAGCAACACGACACAATCCAAACACGTGAACGCACATTAAGGAGACGACAGCGCACAGTCAACTGAACGGGCCGAGCACAGACGCTCCATTATCTTATCTGGTGGAGTGTGTGTCCCATCAGAGCGTTAAACTCATTAACCCCGACTCACAATCGCATAAACCCTCATTACTGATGAGCCAGCAAACAGCAGAGCAGACAGCGAGCGACGGCGTCACTCCATCAAGTCAACTGGAACTTTGACTGGGCCTTGGGGGGTGTGTGTGTGTGTGTGTGTGTGTGTGTGTGTGTGTGTGTGTGTTTGATTGTCTGGGGCCATTGTTGCTGCAGGTCCAGACAGACTATGGAAGTCACAGCGCTTTGCTAAGGCACCGAGCCTCCGATGTACTCCCTGACCCCACACACACACACACACACACACACACACACACACACACACACACACGTTAACTATTTACACTCAGCGCTGCAGCTTCTCTTTTACTCATTGTTACTCTGTTCGCCTTAAAAAGCTAAAATTACTTTGCACGTGTTTCAGAAAATCCAGAGACGTATTTGTGACGTTCCCACATGACTTCATTGTGTATTTTTGGCCAAATAAAAACGGTCTGGACCCGTGAGCCGAAAGCAGCCCTGCATCATTTAAAGGCCCTGAACGCGTTTTGGTACGACGTGGTGTAAACACATCAGTGCGAGAACTAAAGTTTGATGGGGATTTCACTTCTTGTTATGCTCAGATCACAATGATGTATGACAATAAAAGCGGCGGTTTTCTTTCTTAAGAGGAAGCGTGTGATAGAATGTTTGGCGTCCTTTTCTCCGTTTTTGCTTGAACGATTCATATCGTTTTATCAGATCTTTTCTGCTTTTGTAAGTAATCAAATGTTTTTCCTGTAAATCCTAAATGAGCCGTTTCAAGCACTTTGGTTGAAAAATGTTTTCCGTCTGCAAAGGTCAGGACCGTTTTTGGTTTTTATTCATTATGGTAAAAAGCAAATATTTGATATTTTTAGCATTTCACAAACATGTGGGGTGAAATTCTGACGCCCTGCTGAGTAAATGAATCAGAAATAACTTTATTTTTGTGCAGCAGCAGAGCAACACAAAGGCCGTGGATCCGTTTATGGAGCCACATGGATTCACATTTATATGGAGAAAACGCTTTTGCACAATGGAAATAATCGTAAGTTCTTTCGACTCACAGCGAGACCAAAAATCAAACCCAGGATCCACTATGTCTGATCCCCCAAAGGTCTCCGAGGTCTCAGTGCTGGAACTTCACCTCTGGGTTAAGCTCCAGTTTATCATTCACGAACTCGGACCTGCGGATTCTTTAAAGTCAGCCCACGACCCACAGCTCCCGTTCCCACTCGCCTTTGTGTCGCCACGCTGCTTCTGTTTTGTCTCACGGAGACGCAGCTCGTGACGTCTGTCAGAAAGCTGCCGTGCCGTAAATAACCTTCGCTTCAGCTTCCGCCTTCGGAGCTGAGGCGAACATCTGACGGGCCGCTACAGTCGGGCTGCAGAGGGCACCGAGTTCATGTGAGGAAGCCATGTGGAAAACACGGTGTGCGAGTTCAGCCAATTACCGATTCAGTCAGTCACTTAACTCATCAACAGTTGGACACTTCTCAAACAACTGAAAATCGCTTGAAAGCCTTTACAGGCCGAATCTTGAAGAAATCCCCCCGTTTTCTGCCAAAAGAAAAAGAGAAAGGCTGAAGCAGCATGTGATGATGTGACACGAAGTGATGCTCGTCTCTGGCACACGGCACTTTGATCCCCGAACTCTTTCATGTTTGTGTGCGGTAACTACGGTCACGGCGTCTCGGGAAGCAGCTACGCCACAGCAGTTTCACGTTCCCGCTTCATCTCGCAGGATCGACATGTGTAGGGTCAAACATTAAAACGGCAGCAAACTGTTTTTTCTGTGACACCACAAACAGACGGTTTCAACGTTCTGGGAACATCTGCACATTGTGCTAATTGTATCTTTGCTGGACTAAATCGGGTCAAACATTAAAACGGCAAAAATGTTGATAAATTGAGTCATTTTCTGCAAACTGTTTTTCATTATGGCACCAAACGTTCAGCTGGAAGCTGTGACACCACAAACAGACGGTTTCAACGTTCTGGGAACATATCTGTGGACCTAATGTAGTTTTGAGAAAATCCAGCGGAGTGATACATCTTCACTTGGATCCTGTCATGTCCACACACCCACAGTTTTCTTGCACTCATATTTATAATCTAGCTGATAAATTGGACGGTTTTATCCAGGAAATAAATTGTTTCAGATTAAAAGGACATCCTTGTTAATCTCATTAATTGTCAATATTGATTCCTATAAAAAACTAAATATTTATGCCAACACTTTACTGCAGCATACTTCATCTTTTTTAGCCTTCAGATTCAGTTTTTTTTCTTACCCTAATTTAGTTTGTCTTAGTTTTGATTAAAACCTTTGTGTAAAATTTGAAAGTGGACTAAAGATTAAATGAAGCCTTTGCTGATTTGAAAATTGCTTCTTTTGGTTTTAGTTTGGGAAGAACATGTACAGAAATGCCATTAAATGTCCCTGTATTAAAATATCTCTCTGCATCTATCTGAAAATCGCGGAGGAACCCTTCGCTCAGATTATGGCACCTTGTTTCTCATACTAGAGAGTTTCTAATCATGGTCAATCTGCTTTTCCAGAGCTCCACCAGATGACATCATTTAACTCCTAATGATGAAAAAGTCCTCCTAGTGATGTCATCTGGAGGAGGTTTTCAGCTAGAAGCAGAGAAATATTGGAATATAGTGACGTTTAAAAGCTTAATCTACATTTGGTGAAGTCGCCCTTTAAACCCGTAAACAGTTAATGTAGGTACATGTGGAGGTCTGTAACAGCTACAGACCTACCAGTCATTCATAAATGCAGTGTTTGTCTCTCACGTGAACAGATGCAAGCCAACTGGAAATATGAAACCAATAAACACAACGCATGTGACGATTACACAGGTCTTATGAGGGTATGACACACACACACACACACACACCGTTGTGTTTTCAATCCTGTTCCACTCAGAAATTCTCCAGGAATCAACCACTGCTCTTCATCTTCAAACAAACAAGCCAGAGGTCAAACACACAAGGGCCCAAGTTTTGGCCACTTCAGCCTGACACACTATCCGCTGACCAAACACATCATTACAGCACAAAGCGCACAGGTACAAGCCCAGTGAGGTCACCTCCAGTGACTGAAGCTGCTTTATGGCCAGACTAGGACAATAAACAGTGTGAAATCGTAGAGTATACGCTGACAAAAACCCTGGCACTTGCAAAAACTGAACCCGAACAGCCCAACCGTTGACCTCCGACCTGTTCCTGGAACATCAAACGTGGACAGGTGAAGCCGCCGACATGAAAACACACCAGGAACCACAGCTGTTCAGAAAACGATGGAGTGGCCGAGACAACGTTCTCTGTTCGGCTCTGATTCACGGGCACATCTCACCGCTGCTTTTAGACCGTGAGAACAGCGACCTAAGCTGGGCTGCTGCGGGTTGCCAGATATTTCCCTCATCCTGCACTCGTGCAAACACTGCATACGCCACCCACCTGTGGCCTGGCAGTACCGTTTGTGTTGTGTTTGTGCTCGTCACGCTGGATTCAGTTTGAAGCTGAACAGGATGTAAACTGAGGTTAAGACTTTAAAGCAGCAGTGGTGATACTGAAAACACAAACTCAAGCTCTGAACTTAAACCTGCACTGTCTAAAGATTTGTTTAGTAGAGGTTTGCTCCATAACTTATCCTATTGTGGAGAGGCTGAAGCCAGTGCAGAGATGTTTGCTCCTAAAAGTCTGTAAGTGAGGCTCGTCCTTCTAACCAATGAGGAAAGAGCAGCAACCAACACCTGCTTTCATTGAGAATAAAATGGATTTGAAAAAAAAACGTTCCCAGCTGCATGCGGCCCAATGAATGATGATGGGGTTAACTGTCCCTCCACCGCTGCTCCGATACGTCTCTGTCCCTCCACCGCTGATTGACAGAGAGTGAGCGAGGCAGGTAGAAAACACATACCTGACATTCTGAAACCTCAGTGACATAAGTAACGCTGTTGCTCTAAACCACAGAGAGTCACAAGTGCAGTTAGCACACACACACACACACACACACACACACACACACACAAACACACACACAAGCAAACAGAGTGAATGTGCAACTGTGGCAAAATTATTCTACATCTGCTGAAATGAAACAGAGGCAACAAGAGCTGCAAAGAACCAGGGTTATCAGGGTGATTTTCAACACCAGTCAATCGGGAAGCGCTTATTGATCGAGAGCCAGATCCTACGAGTGACTATGTCAATGAGTGGATCAATAGTGGTGGAATTTGCCAGGAAGTGAACATCACATTTCATGGTCTAAAGAGCACAGACACCTAATGACGGCTCCGTCTTTTTTAGCGTCATCTTCATAATTTGGCAGAACAATAATCCTTTGCTACATGAGTTTGGTCTTTTCATTCTTGTTGATTACACTAAACTACAGGTGAATGTGGTTCGTTCAGTTCGATCCCCAGAGCCGAAGGATTTAATCAAGGTGAAAAAAAACACCACTGTAGTGCCCGTGAGCAAGGCCTTTACCCTTCATAGCACAAAAGCACGGTTTAGTAAGAAGCTTCTCTGGGTTCAACAGTTTGAAGCATTTCAGTTTATTCCCATCACTCAAATCACACAATCCTTCTCTCCTGTCAGAAGGATAGAAACCAGCTGCAAATACGGCCAATCAGAGGAGGCCAAAGAGTCGGAATAAACTTGACGTTCTCTCTTCTTAAAGTCCTATTCGACTGTGGAATGAACAAATCTGTCCGTAGAGTTAAATGAGCTGAGGAGCTTTTAACGTCTGTCTTTTTTGTTTCAACTTACATTTTGCAAGAACACGTTTTCCAGCTGTGGGGTGTCGATCACCTGCGTGTGGCTCCAAGTCTGAGGTCTATCTAATCAGCATTATCAGCCAACAGGCTGCGTCGTGTTCGAACAATGCGGCTGGGCCACAATGCGGCTGGGCCACATGCTTCTTCCACCAGAAGCTCTTGTCACTTAGCTCCTGGGCAAAGGGAGCTCACTTATCTTTTTCAAAGTGTGACACCAACTGTCCTCCCTGCCCTCGACCTTTGTTCATTTCCCTCTTTTCCTAATCCCCCTCCGGCGTTTTCAATCTCTTCTCTCTCTGATTAACATGTCAGTCCAAGCCTGAGGGGCTGCAGGACAACACACGTGCAGAACGCAGGGCTAAAGCAGCTCTCACGTTCGCTCCGGCGTGAACAAAACAGACCAACAAGAACAATAAAGCCAAGACAGAGCTGCTGCTCTCAAACATATTGTGTCTGGTGGCAGTAATGAGACTGGCGATAGCGCTTCCCCCTGCGGCGCTCTCTGTCCGCACGCTGCAATGCTTCATCTGTTCATAGCTGCATGTAAACGCGAGCAGATACGGCGCGTGGAGGTCGGGAGGATCCGAGAGCGCCTCGCTGCAAACTGGAAGTTGACGTGCGGATGTCTACTTTAAAGCCCAGATGGGAAATGCGTTTTCCTGCAGCCAGAAATGTGCGTGCAAAGGGAAAGTAAAGCATTCGTTTGAAACTGTGCACAAAATCGAGACGCTCCGCTCCATGCGTCGTGACCCTTGGCATCTTCAAATCAGAATCAGCAGGCTGGTTTTAGTCGCTCTCACCAACCTGAGACCGCACACCGCCCTCACAGGACGTCAGAAGCATTTGTCGAAAGAGCTTCGCCACTTCCTGAGGATTTCAGCTTTGACTTCATTTCACTGAGTCAAATTGAGCAACACGAGACAAATATTTAGCAACAGTTAAAGCTGAACCACGCTGACGTACCTGTTTGCCATCGCACAGCACTGGAATGGTTTGGCACACATTTCCAGGATCCACTTTCACTTTCTCACTGCCCTACGGTGGAATCCTCCTCGTCCAGTTAGTGAAGTCAACATGTGAGCAGGTGTCATTTACTCCACAGGCCTTTGCGTTAACTTGTGACGTCCATGTGATGTTGAGAACACGATCCGCTCGACAGAGCAGGTGTCAGGCTGCATGGATTGTTTGTTCTTTTGCTTAGTAACTGAAAAATGTCCTCATCATTTCAGTCCGTTCCACTGAAGATGAATTTACAGATTTGCATCATTCACCGTGACCGAACATTCACCCTTCACCGTGACCTGACAGAGAGGACTGGGGCGTGTTGAGCCCAGTGACAGGACCTGCTCCGATACGTCTCTGTTTATGTATTTCATAACTTACACTCACATGACTATTAGTTGGGGGCATCGCAGGCGGTGAATCTTGAATCATCTCTTCTTCATGCGTTTCCACTGTAAGTGAGTTTGAGAGTCAAATCGACAGCAAACAGGAGCGTGATATAAGTAAAGGAACTGTCACAGTTTGGGACGTACATACAACATTTTTTTCTTCATAAAATTGAATATACTGCATTGGAGGGTTGGTTTAGGGTCTGAACGGGCCAAAGAGCTTGCCCACACCCAAAATAAACACACACACACTTTTCCTTGCTTACAGTGGCTCTTCCTGTAGTTGTGGTGCCTGGCCAAACACAAACACACAGCAACAATACAGCACCGGCTAATCTGTGAACCCGAGGAACATCGAGTTCTGGAAACACGGCCAAAGGCGCACACACACACACACACACACACACACACACACACACACAAAAAAAACATCTATCCCAGCCAGAGCCCTCGACTGCAGCTCAATCAGGGGAAGAACGATGCAGGAGATTGCTGATGATTCTGATTCTTCATGAAAGTGAAACACACACACACACACACACACACACACACACACTTGTTGGCACAAACAAACAAACCCGCCTACGCCATGCTGATGGTTGGGATAGACGGGCTGTTTGAAAGAGGGAAACACAGGGGAAAGAGGCAGAGCAAGGAGCAGGGAGAGAGAGAGACGCCACAGGTGGTGTCAGCTGACCAGACTGGGGGCGTCACCTTTACCTGCACTGGCATCTTCCCAGGCGGGTTTGAAGATATCGGTCAAAGTGTCTCATTTTGACTCCAGATAAGACAGTGTTGACAGAAACACGGCTCCACCCACTGACACACCGTGCCGTGGATTATATTTGCAAAAACCTGTTGATTTGTGGGCAGGACCCAAACGTGTTTCTATACTTCAGAACCGCGAGTAAGCTCGGTTCTGTTTTTGTCCTCCAACACTAGTGTCGGCCTTGTTAAAACCAGGCCTGACAGCCCCACATCCCCCGCAGATTTCAGATTGTATATTCAACTTTACAGTTTCTTACTCAGCAGGACTGAGGCTAAACTCGCCTATATGATGTAAGTTATTAGAAGAATCAGTGAAGATCGTACTCGACTGTGTAATACACGATCTATATTTTCCAATAATCTAATGTGGCATAATCACCATCTTTACAGATGGTCCATGTTTTGGATAATTCAGATAAAAACACAGTCCCATCTTTGAAGTATTGAAGTTGCTCGTTTCATATTCCCATGTGGGACGAAGGTGAGAGGAGCTGGAACTTGCTGCTTGTGAGTTTTGTACAAATAGTTCTTCTCTAATTTGTTCTGATCTTACTACAACTTTTGTTTTTGGGTCCATTTCGAAGCCGATTCTCCAGCAAGATAATTTCACGTTTGAGTAATTTCGAAACGGTCTGAATAGGTAATAAAAACACATTTCCTGACTTCACTCTTGGGTTTTAGAAAACAATGAGCAACAGGTGAGAAAGTGAAGCAGTTGTTCATCTTCTGAAATGCAAACCGAAATCAGGAATGAGTAAGTGTAATTAAATTTATATTTAATTATAATTTAAAAATCTATAGGAATTACAGAAGGTTTAACGGGAAAACAAGTTCTTCACCATCTTTGTCAACGCTCACTGAAGCCTCTCAGTTGTCCTTTTGCAACGCATCTTAACTGCAATTACATATTTCTTTTTTATTTATTTACTCAAATGTTTTCCCAACCGACAGCTTTAACTATTTAACACCAAACTAATTCAGTGACATCACTCTATCTGCAAACAGCAAAACGTAAAAAATTAAGAATTGTGAGGGGAAAATTTCTTCTTGCATGTAACTAGAAATATGTCAGAATACAATAATCAGGCGGGATGTTTATTTACACTGACTACTGTATCCCAGGATATTTTTTTGGGTTTCCAACATTTTATTTAAGCAGCAAAAGGTAAAAAGGCAGAGCTGATGCAGGCGCCTGGCTCTCCGCCCGTTCTCACTGCTTCTTAGAGTCAACTAATCCAGTCTGCAGGGAGAGACTGTTCGTTGAGCTTCAGGGTGAAGTGGAAAGTTCTTAACACACCGATGGACCAAGCAGAAACAAATGTGCTTTAAAAAGGAAAAAAAAACTACTTACTCCATGAAAACTGCAAAGAGTCAGAAATGTTTTTTCCACATCCTGAGCTACTTTATGTCCAAGCAGAATATATTAAATCTGTCGATGGGACGTCTCGTCCACCACTTTCTCTCAGTACAGGTACTGGTAATGGAGTACGTGCTCATATATCAAGTACTGATACAAGTACTAAAAAGTTTTGAACAATAAAATCCTCACATGGCAGCGACCGGTGTTTAACAAATGGAGCAACGTTTGCTCCAAAGAACAAATATACTTAAAAAAATAGAAGGAAAGCACAGATATAGGTTGAGATCCTGGATAGAGGCGTGTAGATAACATGGACTGTAGAGTCTACACGTGAACATGAGGGTAAAATAAGTTCAGGTAACGTTCTGGTTACTGTTTAGAACCCTCAGTCACAGATATGAAGCGTTTTTAAATTATTCCTGAGTATGACAGGTAAGGTGTCGGGCGAACTGTTGTTTGACGCGTGGAGGTACAGAAAGGCAGGATCGGGCCCGACGCCTGATACTGCAACAAAGCCTTTTCCCTGAACATAAAGGGCTCAGACGTCGATGGGCAACCTGGGGACGAAAGAAATGGAGTCTGCAAGGGCCTGGAGCTCAGCCAGGTGACACACAGGGGATCATTAAGCTTGGCCATTTTAGCAGCAGAGGAAGAGGAAGACTGGGAGCTGGCGGACGGGAAAAAGGAAACGGCCAGGAGACAGAGTTCTGAAGGAGAGCCTATAGGCCTGGTCAAATGACCTGAAAAACTGGAGGAGCGGGGGGAGGAGGGGGGAATAACAACAAAGAGCGAGCGGGTCGAGGCAAACGGCACAGCCGGGAGTCGAGGGTAAATATGAGAAAATGTGATCCGAGCAAAAACCAAGACGGAAACCAGAAGGTTGAAGAAAGGAGGAAGAGTGGGCGGGCGAGAACGAAGGAGATAAAAATAACACTGGAAAGATGCAAAAGAGCGGTTTCCCAGACCACCTCCTCCCCCTGCTGTTTTTCTGCACAGCTGATCAGGTCCTCGAGACTCCACGGGGCTTCAGGTTTAACCCGAGGACCTGAAACAACAGTTGGACTCATCGTTTGACTGCAGCAGTAGAACTGCGGCATTTCATTTCACTGCACAATTTTCTTTAATTTAGTGTTTTCTGATTTGTTTATATATTATTTTGTATCTGCCAAACCCTGTGTGTTACTTTACACTTTATCAATAAATTATACAAACAAAAGGGAATGACATATCTAACTGTTTTTTGCTTGAAGCGGATCACAGCATGACCACTAATCTGGAGGCATTTTGCATTTGTCAGATTGGTTTTCTGAGCTTGTCGCATGAATCTGCACCAACATTCTGACCCAAGAAATTAACGCACAAAACCAACATCCTGCATCTTCTCCGACTCGTCTCTGCTGCTGCTTTGAGACCTCAGGCCACACAGACTGTGTGTCTCCAGTATAAAGTCCAGCGCTGTTCACAAGTAGCAGCAGATAAAACTTTATGCTGCTCTCTACCCTCCACGCGGCCCCCGCTGCTCGTCCCCCTCAGAGATCTAATCACAATAAAGCACAACAGCAACACAGGCGGGAAACACCGTGTCTGCATCTCTGTCGCTTCGCCACTTCACAACCCAGCTCTCCAGTAAATCTTTTACCCGTCCTCCGCCCTTTAATCCGTCTTTTTTTTATTTTATTTTAAAGCGCCTTCTGTTGCTTCCCTGCGTGTCTGTCTTCCTCTCACTTGTTTAAATCCCAGACACTTAACAGACGAGCCTCAAAGCAAAACGATGGATTGTCACCACAGAGGGATTCGTTCGAAACTGACAAACAAACTGAAGTGGCTCCAAAAGTTGCTTCTCGTTTAAAGCTGCAGTTTATTTAATGAGAGTTCGGCTGAAACGGGGCAAATAAACATGGAGACAAACCACAAAGTGAGTTTTTTCAGATGGTGAATCTGTTCATTGAGGGAAACTAATAATTTCAGCCCGTTCCTGATATGAATCACAAAGTTCACGGGAGTCTGGGAATGATTACAGGCAGTGAAGAGGTGCTTCTTGTAACTTACAAGTGTTGTAAAAAGTTCAGTTCCCAGCTTTGTTGTGATCCAGGAAAATGGGACGTTTGGGAAATCCCAGGTTTATCTGCGGGAAGCAATATTTGATTTTCACTTCTGTGCCGTAACAAATGAGTCCTGGTAGTTTAAGCCTACACACACACACACACACACACACACACACAGCTCAGTTCTGGTTAAATTTATGTGAAGCAACAGGACAGAGAATGCAGCATCATATCTGAGATTTGAGTTACTTGAGAACTGACTCACTCGAGACTCGACTTGTTCCCTCGAAAACCCAGACAATAAAATCCTGCAACATTACAAGTAAAATTAAACGGTGACTGGCGGAGCTGAACCCTTTGGATACGCCGTGATTTAAGCTAAAGTTTCAAATGTTGACAGCGTCTGATGGTCCCATCACCACACAAAGGACCCCGTGCAGAACTCTGCAGCTCGGTGATTCCACGACGGTGGAACGAGCTCCCAAACGCAGCCTACGATATACAAAAAACTGCTGAAAACAGATTTCTTCTACAACAGATCAAATTAATATCTGTTCTTTCTTGTATCTGATTTGCAAAAAACTGAAAACGGTTGGATTTAAAATTTTTGCTGCCCTGTACCTCACTGATGCGTCACTTTGGACAAAAGCACCAAATTAGTTAAACGAATGTAAACTTTGTAGAATTTTTTCAGTCCTGAACTGATGAGAAACAGAAACCATTTAGGAAATGAATGCTCTTAAATTAAGTCTGGTTCCCGCTCATTCACTGTGAGAACTTCCTGTTATTTTCACCTCGACATCATTACAAAGTGAAAATGTCAACACGGGTGCAGACAAAAAGACCCACACTCCCAAATGAAAACTGAAAAATGTTTGCGACTATTTGAGATTTTATCAACTATGTTAAAATGTTAACTGCAGCCCCCCCCCAAAAAAACAATGATTTTTTAAACTTAATCAGGATCACGTCTCCAACAGCTGATCATTCATTTGTCCTCATGCATAATGTGCATCAGTCTGCAGCCTGAATTAGTTTGTCACAGATCTCTGAAAGCAGAAACATATCAACCCCCGGCTGATGTGTTTTTAATAAATTTGACAACACAGATCTATAATTCGTGTCGCAGACTAACGGACACGCAATTAATTTGTTCTTTGTTCGAACGTGTGTTGGAAATATGGTTCTTTAGAAAAGTTGCCGTTATGGACTTGACACTTCACACTTTTGCTTAAAGGCTTAAAACTTCACGGTGTCAAAGTAAAATATATTTTTTTCAGTCGTATATACATAGAAATAAAACTGGGGGACATGCACAAGCAGGCTGACTGAACATAACTGGCTCCCTACATTCTTCTGAAACGACACGCAGCTTTTAGTTACTCTACACGCCATTTGCTGCTCTCTCAGCCTGTGTCTCCGTGCATTCCTGTGCCTTTCACAGGGCAGTTGAGCGGCTGCTATAAGTGGCGTGGTGTTTGGGTAGTGTTAGGAGGCCGGGTTGGCAGGGGTTAGCACACAAAAGAGGCATGAGGCACGGTTCCAACCAGGCCTCAGCTCGCCGCGATGCTGCGAACCGCTGACTTGACAGGCCTTTAGGCTCTGACACAGTTAGCGGAGCCGCTTCTCCCGCCCTTTACCCCGACGTCTTTAAATTCCTCTTTGATTTATACTCCTCTGCATCACCTCCACAGCCGCTCTGTCTTCTTTAACAACTTTCTGTCCTCCCATTCTATTCTTCACGCCTTGTTTTTGGCAACTCGTTCCCTTCCCTCGCCCTCCCCTCTCCTGCCATGAGTTAGCGCAGCAGAGCAGAGCGGGACTCACAGATGCACCAACAGCCCATTAGAGCAGCAGCAAACACAGAACAAGGAGCCAAAAACCGCATAAAACAAGCCGTGTCTGACAGAGTTTCAGCACAAACACACAGCGAACGAGAGGTCGCCGAGAATAAAGAACAGCCCGATGAACGCTAAGCAATGCACATCCTTCAAGTACTTTTTGTTTTTGTGTCTTTTATGCTTTCAAAAAAAAAAAAAAAAAAAGCATCAAATGTAAAATGTATTGATAAATCTTTAAAGTGAGAAGTCAAAGCAGAGAAACTTGCACACGACACCAAACACTGTGCATGAATATGTGCATCCATTATGTTTGTCCGTTTTTCTTCCCTTTGAGGTAATTCTGCATCTTTTACTGGAGCTCTGCAGCTTTCAAACGTGAAATCCGAACCCTCGTGACCCGCTGGTCAGTATCTATCCATCTGTGCTCTTAATCATGATAAATCAACAACAAAAAAAAAAGGCACTTAGGAAACGTCCCCGTTTACACACTGATTCCACACTTTGTGTCCTGACACTTGATAAGAAGACACCAGGAACGACGATGATCCCTGTGACGGTAAATGGTTTAATCTTTCCTGCATTGGCTCATTATTAAAGGTGTAAAGTTCAGTGCGACACATGCAGCGTTTACAGTTTAAACACCCACAGGAAATCTGTCATCTGTGCACATAACTAATTGGCACTTTTTATTACAAATTTTGTGCAACATGCAAATCACATTCCTGAATAATTAGAAACCAATCCGTCTGTGCAGATATGGGAACTTATTTACTGCAGTGGCACATTCTGAGAGCTGCCTTAGGTCATATCTAATATTTTTATGCCCCAAATTGACATCATCCCTTCCTCCGCTGCCTGAAACGGTGATATGCTGCAACATCTGATAACGGTGAGAGACAGGAAACACAAGCAACGGGATCGATGTAACGTTTGCATGCCTGACAGCTGCCCCGGACTCTGACCTTTGAACGCTGTTTCCAGTGGAGCGACATGTAGAAAGAAGCGAGTGGGATTCCTCACAAGCCCTCGACTTATTTCTGGTAGCGCTCAGCCAGCGGGTAAAAATAGAATGCAAAGATTTAATGCAGGTGAGAAGCTCTGTCAACGTGTTACCAGGTCAAATTGTGCTAAAAGTCGACCACCGACAAACACTGCAACAAAAACTGGGTTTTACCTTGGACCGTGAATCATCTTTGCAGCTCTTTCAACGTAACTCTGAATTCACAGCTGAAATATGTCATTGCATTTAGTTCTAAATGGCCAAAGTTGTGCAAGTTTTTAACCAATCACCTGATAATTATAACACGTTTCTCCTGTGTCTTATCTTACACACAACATGGCGACACCGGAGACATGAAGCATGTTTGCTTAGATGCTTCACCTGATGCAAGCACACACGCGTATCTCAACTAAGAGCTGACGAGTACAAAAATTATCACAACCAAAGCATGGACAAATGTTGTGCATTAGTCTGTACACTTAAGTAGTAACTGGGTAAATCTACAACTGATTACGGGCAAATACACGTGTTTGTTCACTGTCGGTATGTTCAGTCTGTCTGCGACCTGGATGAGTGTGTTCACCTGTGAACTAGACGTCTGCTTCATAAAAACAGGGGGTCTCAGTTCACTGCCCACTGCTGATCACCTGGAACCGGTCAGTTCAGCTGGAAAATACTTTATCTTTCCCTGTTTAACCCTGAGCTAAAATGAGCACAGGTGAAGTACACCTGATCCAGGTGATCAGCAGGCAGTAGGACCAAACTGAGATATAAATCTAGAATATAAATAAATATTCAGATGCACAATAACTTTTTAGCGCACTCTTAACTGAGCGTCTCTGTGTGTTCGCTTTGGCTGTGAGTGATGACCCGACATCAGCCTGAGGTAAAAGTAGCTTTTAGGGCTTGTATGGAAACGGTTGAGGATACGATTAATATAGGAAATGATCTGTCATCTTTGAAGATACATTTTTTCAAAACAGGTTTGCTGAAATTGCTGTTGAGATAATAAAAAGGCCCTGTGTTTCAGGACCGTATTCATGATTTGTCAGTTTTGTCTTCCAAACAGATGATGGGCACATTGCTGACGTTCTTAACTGCTGAGGTGGTGAATGAGTTATTAGTCATCACTAAGTTTCACAAATCATCTGTTTTTTTGACCCTGGGAATCTGAAACTGCGCCGGTTCCTTCTTCTCAAACGCACAGATTAGTTTTATTTTTCTACAACCCTCTGACAGTGAAGTGGAGCATCCACGGAAAAAACATTCCGGCCCCTCGTTTCGGAAACGGAGCATCTCAAATAAACACAGTGTGCGTTTGCCAGGCAGCTGTCATGAATCACACAACTTATCAGAGCAATTACGACTTCCAGGCAGCAGCGACGACAAAGTGCTACTGTGCAACACAAAGGCAGAGGAAAACACACAACACATGACCGAGGAGACAGAAACTAGTGAACTCTCACACATTTACACACACACTGTTGCAGGCCTCCTTTCCTAAAATGGCCAACAGTTCCCCAGTGGAAGCTCCGAGGCGACGGCGAGCCTCAGGAAACGCTCCTGGACTAGTCTCACTTTCGTTCCCCTAACGTCAGTTTGTCCGTGAGCCTTTGTTGGACTCGCGTCCAGCCCTGATGTGTCTCAATACCTGCTGTGTTCGTGCTCAGGCCCGATCTGATAGTGCTTCTTTAAGACGAAACCTGGAGAGAGGAGAGAGTCTGTGGCCGACGGAACAGACAAGAAGGCGTCACACAAAAATCCACCCTGCTGATGGAAATCAGTTTCTCCTCCTAGTGGTGTGAAAACACAAGTCTTTGCTCCTGGTTTCTAATCGCTCAGAATCTTTTAATTGAACGTTCTGTGTGTTGTGTTCTTTTTCCCAGCTCATATTCAGCAGTATTTCTCTGATCTGACTCCAGAGAAAGCACCAATTAAATTAAGGATTTTCCACAGATCTCCTCGAGAGGTGACATTAAGGACTTTGTCGACAAATGCTGGAGCCGGTAAAGTGTTATTATGCAAGATTAGGTCCCTGAACTCATCGTCAGTGGTGAACAATAAGAAAATTTCATAAAAAAATGAAAAAACACAGGGCGGAACTTTGGAGACGACACTGGGAACAAATTTAACCGTCCGACGACAAAGATGATTAAGAGAGGAAACACACACCTCACATTCAGTGTGTAGACAAATCTAAGGAAATGCCGTGGATGAAATATGTGGGACGCTACTTCCAGGTGAACACGCCAACGTTTGACCCGCTGCTTCTGTCAGCTGAGTGGACCAGCACAGAACTCTCAGCAGGCCGGACGCCGCAGGCAGGGTGAAGTGGACTCTGAGCACATCTAATCTGCCCAGCAGGAAATCTGCTTTTCTGCAAGTCCAAGTCAGCGTCAGTTCGAGAAACTTCCTGTCTCACATCAAAACCTGGCTGCTCTTAAAGAAAAAAAGCAGGTCAGGGGTCAAGAACCAAGACTTTCTCCTGAACATGCTGCATTTGCTGGAAAACTGTGTGTTTTCCTGGTTCCGACCTGCTCCAAACTCAAAGTTTCCAGTCACTATGAATTACAGGACAAAAGTCTGTTCAGCATCCTCGGTGGTTTCGTTAGAGAACCCACCGGGTCCAAAAAGCCCAGAAACACACACACACACCTGCACACACCGATCTGCAAAGGCTGCTGGGAGTTTTCTACAGGACCAGGGACGGAAATCAGCGTCTCTCCTCCGAATGACCCGGTGCTGATGTGACTCACCTGTTCACGCACTAATTGGACCAATTAACAACTTTCCCCCTACAACGACTAAAGGCACCGGAGGAGAACCGGGACAATTTAGTCCCAGACCGAATAAATTCTGCCTGACTGGGACCTGGCGGGACCACAGTCCGGCCCCAGTCACGCGCACCCAGGTCGCCGAGTCATTCACGAGCTGCGGGCTAATGGACGCGGCGGCGGCGGCGGCGTCTTACCTCTTCTTGTCCTTGTCGGCGGTCATCGTTGTCCCCGGTGCAGGGTCACGGTGTCGTAATTCCACGGCAGACGGGGTTAAGTCCAAGTTTGGAGTCGGAGCGAGTCCGGGAGCCCGCAGGAACGGCTCGGGCTGCGCAGGTCCGACGGAGTCCGGCCGAGCGCGCGCCGGGGGGCTCGGGGCCGTACAGTCTCAGAACACTGCCGAGGATCGTACAGCCTCTCCCCGCAGAGGAGACACACACGCTCCCTCAGGCTGAGCTGGAAGTCCGAGCCGCGGCCGCCGCTTCTTCTTCTTCTTCTTCTTCTTCTTCTTCTTCTTCTGCTGCTTCTTCTGCTGCTGCTGCTGCTTCTTTGGTTCCGCTTGTCCAAACTTTTCCTCGCCCGCTCGTCGCTCTGTGACCTGCAGCTCAGCTGGCACCGTGACAGCCGCCGTCCCAGACCCGGGCAGCCGATTGGCTGGAGCCGGCGCCGGGAGCCTCCCCCGCCTGCGAGCAGCCCCCGCCCTCCCCGGTGCGCTCCCTGCCGCTACCTGTTGGTCCCTGCGCAGCGACAGGTGGAGCCGGAGAGGGCCGCGCGTTCCCGCCAGCAAACGCACCGGTGACCGGGACACGCAGTGACGTCACTCTGCTTCACCGGCCCAGAGGAAGAACGAGTCCGGTCAGTCCCGTCCGGACACGGACGGATCAGGGCCGCTCAGGCCACAGAGCTGCAAGATGTCTCCAACATTTACACAAAATGTCAAAAAATGAGCAATATGAGATTCAAAAAGTCTGAGAAGGGGAAACAAAATGATAAACACAGAATATCAAAAATAAAGGCAGATTTAAAAATAATAAGACTGACTTAAAAACGACCAAAAACAGACACAAAATATCCCCAAACATGATCAACAAGTAAAGACAAATGTTTAAAAATAGACATAAAATTACAGAAAGTGCATAAACGTTCAAAACATAGACCAAAAGACTGGAAACTGAAATCAAATCTGAACTCGATGTTTAAAAAGAAATGTAAAATTACCCTAAAGAGAATTTAAAAAAGGACAAATGAATCCATAAATCAAAGAATGTCAGTCGGAGGCTGTTCACTCATAATCATAAGTAAAGGTTTAAATACGCAACACTTCAAATTTTTTACTCACGTTCATGTGCCTACATGGAAATCCCTGAAATGTAATTAAAAAAGTAAAAGTTCTCCACAAAGCAAACTACGAAATATTGAACAGCACTGAACATGATGCTGATGATGAGCGTTGGAAACAAGAGCTGTCAAATAAATGTGTGTATGTATATAATAAATGTATGTATATAATAAATTTGATAAAGTACCATCACTGGTTCCGGTGCCGTACAGAAACAGACGGTGGAAATGGTCCTGGTGTGTCCGTGCACCTCAGCATTGTCGCTGGGACATTTGGGGAAATGTGCAAAAGTCTGATTTACTTTTCCAGTTTATCGATGAATCCTTGTGTCCATAATGTGACAGTGGGGACAGACTGAGGGGACGTCCTCGTTTGTCTCAACAGTTCCAACATTCTGTCACATAGAGAAGCTCCAAATATTGCACATTCTGCATTTTTGCCTAAAAAAATGATGTTCAATAATGGACTCCTTCACTTTCCAAAAGGTTCCACATATAACACTTGGTGAAGTTGTGTGTGTTTAAATATCTGGACTCTTCTGCCTGAGCTGGACTACGACACAAAGGATTTGAGGATTACATGCACAAAGCAACACAGGCTCCATCAGAAAGACCTGCGAGCATTCGGTTTCCCACGTGTTGCCGATTTGAGAGCAGGTCTCGCCACATTTTTCAGAAAGTCAGAGACCGATAACAGCTTCTGTAACAGCTGGGTAATTTATGGCTGCGTCTCTGCCCCTGCATGTGTAGCTGTGCAACAGTTTATTTCTTTTTGTGTTATGCTGTGTCAATGTTATTGTCTGAAAACTAATTTTCAGAAAAGTTCAGGCACAGTATAAAATGTCAATAAACAGATGATGCAGTGATCTGCAAACGAGGTGAATTTGTGGTGTCTATTGTTGAAATACCGGCTGCATTTTCCCCCATTGCTCAACTCTTCAGGCCTCGTTTGTCCCGTTTAATTTAGGACCGCCACTCTTTTACTGCTGAGCCGTGCTGTCGTTTCGCTGTGCGCTGAGAAGCAATCAGATGCTCCCTCTCGTCTTCAGCATGGAGAACAGCGTCCATGATTTCCAAAAGAATTTGATTTTTAAAATTTTTATTTGAAATCGTATTCTCAAGGTGATGAACAAGAATGTTTTCACTGAGATGAAACTTGCCCCATCTTCACTTCAGAAAGATTTATTAAGATTATTTTCATGACACTGACCGGTTACTTTTCCAGTCTTTTGTTGGTGTTGTCATAACTTTGCTTTAACTTCGCTAGCATCAAATTCAAAATGAGTATATAATTTTCAAAAGAAAAAAAATCAGTTTCATAATTTGATGTGTCATTTTTAAATGTGTTGCAAATCTGAATTTGTTTATTAACATTTTCCATAACATCCCCACTTTTGTGGAAAAAGCTTTTCTGATACATTTTTGCAAAAACATTTTACTGAGTTTGATTTCTGGTTGCTTTCCAATCATGTGGATGAGGAGTAAACAAGAGATTCAGTTGTGCAAACTAGACCTAGAACTAATAAAACCAAACAAAGAGACGATTCATTGACAGTATGATATTTAATTCATTTCAAAAATTAAAATACATCTTCACATAAAAAAAAAAACAGTACATTTGGCACACAGTGCTGAAGGAAAAAAAAACATCACACACACGGATAATTCATGAAGGAACAAAACCACAGGTCAGATGACGAAATGTCCACACAAAGATTCACAAATACAGGGCCTGCAAAAAAAAAATACATAAAGTACATACAGTAAGATTCTGCATTTGACCCGAGGACGATGAAGGTTTGATAGGAAAACCATAACACTGTCTCCATGGTTTGAAATGAAACACATGCCCTTGTGTTGTCAATTTTACTGCAACTGAAAACAAATGAAAAAATGAACTTCCAACGCAAAGGCTGGTTTCTTCTGCCTCGGTAACAGACATTAAACCAAAGGGACTGACAGTGGAAAATTTAGAAATAGTGCTTGGCATTTAGCGCAGAGGACTACAGGGAGAGGACATCCTTTTTGGGTTGTAGTGGGACAAACTGTTTGACATTTCTAAATCCAAGACTAAACGAGATGCAACAGGAGACACGGTGACACAAACGGGGACACGAGAAAAGAGAAAACACAAGAGGGAAGAGAACAACAGTGACGGGGAGGAGAACTATTAGGATCGTCTTCGATCTGCTGTGTGCGAGTTTGGTGGTCGACTGCATCGAAAACGCGCGTTCTGCTACATGTGCAGCTCTGCCTGTTGCGTTTGTGTGACGGCAGCTCATTGCGAACGTGTCCACCGATGCTCCCGTCTCTGTTGTTCAGGTTTGTTTCGGGTCAGGTGAGGAAAAGCACTCGCTCAAGTCATCCAACAATGGCCGTCGCGGTCAATCAAGGACGTGGGCTTTGGCATTTGCATGAAATCTGTGGCGTGACCGTCAACAACCCAGAACTCTGCGCATGCTGCTCGGTATTTGCATATGATGCAAATGTGTGATCCTTTCACCGTGAGCAGTTACCTGCAGCTTGTGTGGAATCCATGTCTTCAGTGCTTCAGACAGACACACTTACGCTCCAGGCCAATTTATTTCCAAAGACAGTTTCTATCTGTAAGATTATAATCAAATATTGCCTGGCACAAATTTGAATAAAAAAAGTCTTTAAAAAGCAAACAGGACCAATTGAACAGTGTCAACAGAACCACGTGGTAGACCTCCACCTGACAACAGTGTAGGAGGCTTTTAGGAAGCTCCCAACTGGTAAAACTTTGATGCCAACACGGGAGTGTACAGCAATTTTTTTGTAAGTTGCTGTATCAAATTTGCCCCAGTTGACTTTTTTGCCCTTTTCTAAATGATTTTAATTAATTTTTAACGAGCTCAACCTCCACCAATGGGAAGACGACCTAACCAATTGCTCTTGCTGTGTTACACCACAGCTCTGGTTTTGTAAAGGCAGGGTTATCTGGAATCTGAAGAGAAGAAGCGATATGACGGATGGATGGAAAGAAAGAGAACCACTTTCTAGCGCATGTTGCATGTTTTGTTTAAATGCGGTTGCTCATATGGGCCTGGGTTTTGGGGGACACCATATCGTGAGAGTGAATCTACTTCATCTTCATGTTTTCACGTCACACAGAGAAAAAAAAAAAATGAAAAATACCGACATAAAATGTTTTGGGTTATTACCCAGATTTGACGGTCCAGTGTGCCACACCGGGGGGGCAGCCTCAACACTGCTCCCTCCCCAGGGGGGAGATTCAAAATTCAAAATGATTTAAAAACAGCAGAGATAATAGTTCAGCAGTCCCATGTCAACACTGTATATGTTTTTGTTTCCCATCATATCAGCTCTTTACATTTACATTCAGTAGTGTGCAATCACTCCCACTCATTGTCTCTACGTTTCTGATTTGTAGTATGAATGTAGTAACGTGTGCGTTATAACGCCATTGACTAATACATGACAGCGGCTGACGAGTGCATCATGAAAGATTCTCACATGATTGTCCACGTTGCACCCGAACACGCCTGTGGCTGCGACTAGCACGAAGGAGGAAAGACAAATGCGCCGAAGTAGGAGGATAAAGGAGATGAAGACAGAAAATAACAGAGCAAACATGACAGTCTCTGCAGTATTGCACATGGACTTTTCTTGACGACATCTGGGTTCTTTTCAGTTCACTGCAAAGCCAGAAACCTGACCTGCGACACCTCCAGTTTCCTCCGAGGCCTGTTTGCTTATGTGAGGCTCATTTTACCTCCACGTTCCGCGCTGGGAACAGAGTGGGAGGAGGATTTGAAGTCCGTGACGAGCTGCAGAGCTCTGAAGCGTCGGCAACAACAAAAAAACCAACATGGACAAAAAAACACCATCATAAAAAGCATTTAAATAAAGTCAAACCCGACGACGAGGGGCTTTACACACACGTGCACACACACACACAGCGGAGCGAATACATTCACCATCACGTGCGCTCTCACTGTTAACCCTGTGTGCTGCTGCCCACGATTTGGACGCGGGGATAATACTGCAGGCTCAGCAACAGATTACGGCCTCACTGTACACACAGCATTTCAAGAATCAAGTGATCCTGAATGGATTTGAGCCGTTGACCTAGAAGCGTTTGCTCCAGAAGGTGCAAGGAGAATTTCAGTAACAAGCACTTTTTTTTTTTAAAAGCTCCGTTTGACATTTTAAGCCTCAGCTCGTCATAAAACTGTGTCAATGTCGAGTTCTGTGGACAAACAGCCTGTTAACGCTGTGGCCGTGGATCCTCCCACTGGTGACATACTGTAGGTTGTTACACTGGCAGCTCACGGTACCGTTTGGGTTTTTAATGGCGAAGCTCTGACAAGCTAAAATACAGCGAGCGCAGGGAAAACCGTGCAACCTTGATCACTTCAAGAAGCACTTTGATCAAACTAAAGTCAAAATTTTGATGGTCACTGCTGTCGTCTCCTTATGTGAAGTTTTCATTTGCTAGTTTCGACTCTTTCATTTAAAACAAAGCACTGGAAGAAACGTTAACTAGAATTCCACTTTCACCAGGCAAATCTTTCATTTCTCCCTCTTGACGGATCTTCTCGTAACAAAGTACTGTTTGAAACCTGTTTTTCTTTAAATGAAATATATATATTTTTTCCATTCACATTAATATTTAGGGAGGGAAAAACATTCTTTAAACACAAGATGGACACAGGATACAGCACAGAAATGACAGTCATACTCTATTTCCGGAGATATGCGACTACGCATGCACGCCCTCGTGTACTCACGTCAGCTTTCTCACGCCCGTGATCTTGCTCGTGCAGTTTGGCTGGACGTCGGTTCTGTTTGCAGCTTAGCCTGCACCACAAATGCATCCAGACGAACTCAAGGAAAATCTGGTCACCGCTCACACAATGTCACCTGCACTTACATGCTACCTAAGCTTACATTTTGATGGGATATGCACAAATGGACAAACGACAAGAGCATAGAATCCATAATGAGAGATACAGATGGTCTAGTATAACTTCTGGAAGGGTCAGAATCTGGATACGTTCAGGAGGTCTCATTGCCCGAGGCCGTGTTCATGTAAATACTGTGCCTTTGCTTGAAGACTCTTTTGGGTGTGGTGGCGTGTCTGTGTGTAGTTAATCTGATGTGCGTCTAGCCCGCAGTCTCGTCTCCAAAGTAGGAGAACCCTTTGAACTCATCTTGATTGATCTGCTTAATGATGCTGTCCTCTACTGGCGTCAGGACGGGTTCTTCACGTGTAAAGTCCTGGTCAAAGTTATTCACGTCCCTTTTGGTTTTCTGCAAGACAAACAACACGAGAAGAAGGTTCACGCTGTCCAAGATGAGCAGAGATAATTCACTGAGACTGTGTTGCTGAGCATATTTAAATCAAGAGCTGAAAAGGCAATGCTTCCTTTCAGGGTCGTTTGGTGTGTGAGAACTCACAATGCGCGGTTTGAAGGGTGGTCGGACCTTCCTCTGCTCCAGCAGCATCCAGTCGATCTCTCTGAAGAACGGGTGAAGCTTAATGGCCTCCTCCGAACCCTGAGTCACCACGCAGCCCAGGCGCTTGTTAGGGCTCTTTGTCATGAACTGAGATGGAAAACAAGAGGCAGAAAGGGAAATATTTGAATCGGAATCGGATTCAACCCAGAGGTTTGATAATGACGGTCATTTTCGAAGGAGCAAAGTAACTTTTGTCTCGTGCATTTATTAAATTTGTACAATGCTAACAAGTTAATAATTCAAAAAGCAAAAATTTGGTGTCAGTTGGTGATCTGGTGAAAAGTACAGTCAGCACTTTAAAAAGAGGAGCTTGCTAGCTAAATGTTTTTAGTGCTTCTAAACAAATGCAAGAAGAGATGAAAAAGTCCATTTCCTGTTCATGCCCATCGTGTTTTGTTATCGTAATGTAAAAAAAAAAAGAAAGAAAGAAAAATCTGAGGCTCAGAAAGATCTTCATAAACCCCCATTAACATTATGTAAACCACTCACAGAGCTGGGTCACTGTACGGAAACAATACAGCCATTATTAAATGTCTCCCTCACTTTTAATATTTTCAGGATTTTCTCAAACACTTGTGCAGCCAACGAGTAAGTCACAAAGCTGCTCAGCATCGGAGAGCGTTCCGTCATGTGACTTGAAGTCTCTGCGTTGGTTGATATGTCCAATCAGAGACTGGTCAGAGTCCAAGACATGGTCCAACATAAACACACACGCTTTCCCACAAGGCAAACTGCACCAACAGCCAAGGTAAACGCAAAGCTTATGATGGAAAAACTGGATGAACAAATAAACCGGAGGATAAGTGGCAACACACACGCACACAGACAAACAACAACAACAACACACACACACACACACACACACACACACACACACACACACACACCGAAAAGAATGTCGTGCAAGTAAAAGCAAATCCATCCAGTGGAAGAACAGGAAACAAGGATCAACGTATGACACCGAGAAAAAAAAAGCTGCATCCTCATTCACATGAGACTCTGAGAGAGACACGACGACCAAAGTAATGGAAACACACAGCAGCTGGACACGAAAACACTAAGAGAGAACATGGCGAGACAAAAGGTGAGAAACAGGAAGACTGATACTGCACATGAATGGAAAGTCCATTAGAGCTGATGTTTGAATTATCGTGGAACGACGGAGCTTTGGTTCTCGCTGCCATAAGATTGATTTTGATAGTTTTTTTGTAATGCATATTTCCTACAGTCAGACTAATCTTGACTTAGCCCCACTGGGCTTATTCTGGACGTTTTCTGACACATGCAAACACGGACCGCTTTCAGGATGGATACGGCCTCCTTGCTGAGCCAGACAGGGTAGAGGACGTCATCGTGGAGGATAGACTCGAAGAGGTCGTCTTCGTTATCAGCTTCAAAAGGCGGCTGTCCTGCCATCATCTCGTACATCAGCACCCCCAGCGCCCACCAGTCCACCGACGGGCCATAATCCAGCTCTTGAAGGATCTACACGCACACACAAAGAGAGAGAAGGATTTTAAAGCCAGAGGCAGGACACTGGTTTACCAGCTGATCCACTAATTCAAAGAGTTGTGTAATTGTTCTTAAACGGTTGTCTTTGGTCAGCCAGAGGCAAATCGAAGAAGAAGAAAAATAAATCACACCCAGATTAGTAAAACATTCTGCCGAACATCATCTGCACTGAGTCAAAGGTCGACATTATTGTTCTAAACCAGGGGTGACCAACTCCAGGCCTCGAGGGCCGCAGCCCTGCTTGTTTTCCATCTACCCCTGCACAACCCTCTGCTGATTACCTGCATCAGGTGTGTTCACTCAATCTATGGGGATAGTTAGAAAACAAGCAGGGCTGCGGCCCTCGAGGCCTGGAGTTGGTCACCCCAACTCCTGTTCTAAACACTGTGCGTGTGTGTAGCATGTGTGTCGATGTGGCAATGCCCCATTTTATCTCATGGAACGGAAGCTGTACTGAAGGCGTTTGCTCACACAACTATGTTAAAAGAACTTTATGAAATGATCACGGGCAACAACTTGACGGTTCAGTATAAAATGAACCAAAACGTGCTAAAAATAAGCTGCTGATGGTCGAGAGGGAGATTTTTAGAAAGTGTCCACAGATGTCGGCGTGTTTTCAGGGGTCACCTCAGGTGCAATGTAATCTGGGGTCCCACAGAAGGTGGTGGTGGTGACTCCGTTCAGGATTCCCTCCTTGCACATCCCAAAGTCGGCCAGCTTACAGTGACCCTCCGCGTCCAGCAATATGTTGTCCAGCTTTAAGTCCCTGTGGAGTGAGGAGGACATGCAAGCAAACAATCCATTAAACCGTAAAATTGAATTTCATGAGTAAAGATATGACTTTGGAGTCTAAACACATCTCATTTGTTACTTTCGGATAAATGTTTGACGCAAAACGATTTACAAGAACAAAAGAGGAATTTACAATAATAATTTAGATTCTAATGCCCACGGGGTTTTTAAGTTGCGGAAACTGATCTGGCAACCTAGCAGCAGGAGGAGGACGGGCAGGGGAACTGAACTGGAAAAAGAGAAA
Source organism: Channa striata (assembly GCA_033026295.1). Classification (NCBI taxonomy): domain Eukaryota; kingdom Metazoa; phylum Chordata; class Actinopteri; order Anabantiformes; family Channidae; genus Channa; species Channa striata. Next base: position 19,808,513 of record CM065184.1, on the reverse strand, counting down.
GTCGAGGGTTGAACGAGAGAGAGAGTGTGAGATAAGAGCAGCAGTGTTGAGAGACGAGGGCTGGTCACGAACGCAGCTGCTCGGGGCCTGATGGTTGATTGCTACAAAAATGTCAACATGCCGTCGGCGCAGCCATTCAGCCCAAGGTGTTTTCGAATCTGCAGCCGCCCCAACAAGTCGGGGAGGAGACGGAGCATGTGCGGGTGCGAAGGCTACGGCCTCCGCAATGGTCCTGTTTCATAATCCCCAGAAATAAAGAGGCAGATTAACAATGTTGTTTGAGAGCCGCTGTGATTTGTTGATGAAAGAAAGGAAGTTTGTTCTTTTCGTCGGGAATTCTTGACGGGTTCGATTGCACAACGGAAAGTTGTAAAGAGATGGTAAGAGCGAGAAAGCTGCTGGTCATGGGCGACCATTGTTTTTTTTTTTCTGTACTTCCTTTTGACAAAATCAAATTATGGTGAAAATATAAAAGTTTGTTTGTTGGCTGTGCAAGTTCAGATTTTAAAATCAGAAAGTCAGCTGAGTTATACAAATATGCAGGAATTATTTATGGTTTTATGTTGGATATAAAAATAAAAAAAAACAGTCTTCCATCAGTTCCTCATCAGTAATGACTGGAACGTTTACACGCGTCACTCTGGGAAATCCACCGTGGAGCAAACGCGCTTCTTTGTCTTCAATGTTAAAATTAGAACATTGTCTTTTGCATTTGTGTTCGGTGTTTGAGTGTGAATATTTCCTGGACCTCAGTGAAAATGTGAGACGTCAGAAAACACGCTTACATTAATCTACCCATTAATCCATTGATCGGCTCGTTGCGCCATCACTCCAACCCGTTTGCTTCCATGCTCCTGCTGGTTCTTCGCTCTCAGCTGCTCCGAACAGCCCCAGCCTTGTACTTCTGAGCCCTCTGGGGCCTGTGCCTTGCTAAAAGGCCTCATGTCGAGGTAGAAAAGAGCCCTACTTGTTCTGTATGTCTCCAGACGAAAAGTTAAGCTGGCGACCCCCCCGGCTGCCTGTTTGCATAACTCACAGGCACATTAAATGTGAATTGCAGGCCTGCAGCAAGCAAGGAAGAAAAAAACACGTATGAATGTAATGCATTTGTGATTGAATTTAAATGGCCGCTGACGTTAATCTTTGTATTACACATCACCTCGCCGAGGGGAAATTCAATATTAAGTGGCTGCAGGTGTTCAGGAGAACTAATGGAATGATATTTATTTATGTGTTGTGTTTTCTTGTGGGATAAAAGCACGATGACAGCTGCTAATAATGTGTGTTGCATTGCAGCAGCAAATGGACAAAAGTGAAATAATTCTTCACTTATTCAAGTAATTGAATGGTTGCAGAGACATTTAATTCTTCAAGCGTTGATGCTTCTCTGCGCAAATTTTTACTGCTATTTTTCTCTAACAACCATTTGCTTATATGGTTTGTTTGTTACCGTTTTATAAATGCTAATGCACAAGACTAAATTGGAATAATAATAATAATAATAATAAAAAAAAACTTTCTGGATCCCCAAACGTCAACTGTTGCTTGGTTTATTAAGATGAACGACTGGGCCAGAACACCGAGTGCATTAACTTCTCATTTCCAGGCACTTTTCCTTTTGCATATTAAAAAAAACAACAACCCAAATTCTATATTAAAACATTTCCTGTTTCATCGAGTCCCGCGACAGCTTGATAATGTTCTGACGTTGTTTTGGCCGTGCTGAATTGTGAGACTGACACACGATCGTTAACGTATGCCATGAAGCAGAGTGTCATTTCCAATTTCCACATCGCATCAAGCGTTTCACACGACGGATTAATAAAACCTTCCATAAGAAAACGCACATGTGCCTCATCTATGAGCTCGTCTGAGTGGGCAAACAAACGGACAAAATGTCCATGTGCCCCTTCAGCATCAGCGAGTGCCAGCGTTACAGCCGAAACCCATTTGGCCCGTGCTGATGAAGAAGTGTCAGCGCAGAAGAAGCCGATTGAGGACAACTCGGCATCGTTCAAGGACCAATAAAACACTGCATGGATTAACAGGGAGTCGTTACACCGGTGAGTCAGTCGCACATAACATTTCGCTCTTAAGGACATGGACATCACATCCACCGCCGAGCTGCTCCAGACTCTTAATGTGTGGTTAAGACGATTAATTGTCATTACCGGATCCTTGTGTGAGATGCCTTTCCCCGTCAGAAAGGCCCGAGGACGGGATGTTGGAGAAGCTGCTTTGTTCAGTGTCACTGTGTTCCAACACTCCTTCATGTGTCTTCACAGGAGATTTAATTATTTGACTGAGAAATCATGTCAGTAAGCAGGAGCTGGACAACACACACACAGACATGAAGCAATCAGGCTCAATTGAGAGCATTTCCTGTGTTTCTTGTTAATCTTGAGTGATTTTTCCATTACGTCCACAGAGGCAACCCCTGTGCTCTATGACAGCTAACCCCCGTCTGTCATTCCTCCGTCTTTTCCACCCCCATCGTGTTCCACACACACAAACTGTTGCCGCTGGTATATTTATCCGTGCGGCGGGAGGCGCAGCAGCCTGAGGACGATGGTGGCGATAAAGGAAACTTTTATCAGAACCTACATTCAGAGTGAACGATTGTTGTGTTTGCATCTAATCTTCAATTAAAACAAACTATGACGTCATCTGATGAGAACAAAAGCGACAACACAGCTAACCCCGTCTGTCATTCCTCCATCCTCCAACAACACACTGATTTTAATCAGAACGCCACACGAATCACACAGATTTCAGACAAACCTAAGAAAACAGGAATGTATTTGAGATCAAACTAAATATTGTCCTTCAGATTATCACATAATGTTGATTTGAGCCACCAAACCAGTGGTCTCATCCAAAGTTTGAATCAAAACTCTCTGCATGTTTTCCTGGTAATTTCTTTTTACCCGTGTGTTTCTAAAGGTTAGCTGCAGTTCAGCTGTTACGGGGATTTTTCAGCAACAAAGGAAACACATCAGGAGCTTAAAGCTACATTTCCTAGAGGCATCTTGGGTGACTAATAATTGTAGAAATTTAAATTTCACGTGTGTCATAATTGTAGTATTTCCTAGAAATTAACAACTAAACACCAGCTTTTAGAAAATATGAAGAACCTTTAGAGGAAAGTGGAAACTAGAAAACCATGAGCCGTACAAAAACAAAATCACATGATGTTTTATCATTTATACCCAGACTGAGGCTAATTCACTAGAAAGTTTTATATGACTTTTACTTTTTTTACTTCCTTGATGACATTTATAGTTATAAAAAGGTAAATATGTAAAACATCTCAATGTTTAATAGGGCTCGAGGAACTCTGGCTTCTAATTTTCGATCAATGCATCACTTTTTCTAGAGCTACAGAAACATTCATCAGAGCCACAAACTGCCCCCACACGGATCCTTTAAAGTGGCTCAGGGCAGTTTTTCAGCTGTTCATCTGTCTGTCACATTCTTGTGGATGAAATACATAAGCATCGCCTTGAAGGAACAAATTTGGGACAAACATCCCTTTAAACTCAAGGATGAACTGATTAGATTTTGATGGTCAAAGGTCAAGGCCACTGTGACCTCACATCCGTCCAATTCTTGTCAACACCATCGGCTGAATGGAATTTTATTACACGTGACACAAACGTCCACTGAGACTCATGGATGAGCTGATTAGAACAGCACATACAGTCTATACATTTTCTCAACAATCTCCACTTTGAAATGAATCGAAGCTACATATGAGAAACTTTTGAAATTAATGAGTCTCTTGTGACAGCAACTGTATGTCAGACTGTGATGACAATCACCTAAAGTCTTGTACATACACTGTGATGTGTGTGTTTACACAGATGACTATCTGCAGTCCAACCGGTCTGAACCTGCTCTGTGGGCAGCACCACGTTCAAATGTTGCCTCACACTTACAGAACAAAAGGGAGCGAGTGTCTGTGTTGCTGCTGTATAACAACGTCTTGCTGCTCTTTCTTAGACGGAGGTTGGCGGTGATGGGAGCAGAGATGAGGGTCCGGTGGGAGACAAGCTGAGCATCGGAGAAGTGGAGGGAGGGAGGGAGGGAGGGGAGGCAAGGACAGGAAGGAGGAGGGTGAGGGGAGGGAGGCAGGACATAATGTTCCCAAAACACTTGTTGTTCATCTTCAGCTCAACAAAGTGGGTCAGAGACGAGGATCAGGGAGCTCAGTCAACACGACCGCCGTGAAGTAACGCGCAACGTGTGTGTGTGTGTGTGTGTGTGTGTGTGTGTGTGTGTGTGTGTGTGTGTGTGTGTGTGTGTGTGTGTGTGTGTGTGTGTGTGTGTGTGTGTGTCGTCCCCGCCAGCGTCCCACAGTGATGCTCACTGTCCAAACAGTTTGCCCGAGAAAAAAGCCTGTTCGTTTAAACTCTGCTGAGGGAATGAAACGATCCGGGACCAACAAGTGACAAAACTCCAGCGGGAGATTTCAACATTTGTGCCATTCCTTTGCACTTTTGCAGGCAGGGTTGACTTACGCCTTCTCTTGTAGCCTGTGGGTTTACGTACAAAACTTGTCAAACGCCATCTACAAATCGAACACCCAAAACTTCATCAGATTCGATTTATTGAGGCTTCAATTCCACTAAAAACGTGTATAAACAGGGAGAATACACAAAATAACCCCAGTGGATCATAAAAATAAATGTTGAGTCTTTGGGAAAAAAAATGGCGGCTAGTGGACAGGCATAGAACCCCCCCGACTAAGAGACAAAACTGACTGACTACAAATGAAATGATCATGACTTTAGTCTTTACGGGATTTTCAAGTTTTTGCCTTGTGTGGTTCTTTTTTTAACATTTTTTAAGTCGCGTTTGTAATTAAAAAAATCTCGGATCTAATTTCATGATTTCATTACGCATGTTTTGAATTTACTTTCTCCTTTTGTCATTTAAAAAATCTGTTTGTCCTTTTTTTAATCCCACTGGTTACATCGTGTTATCTCGTTGTTTTTTCCCCCTGAACATTTTGTGTTTTATTTCGGTCGTTTTACGTCTCTCTTTGGATTTCTTTTGTCCATTGAAGAATCAACCTTGTGACCTCTTTAATCCAATTAGACTCTTTGGTCTATTAATGGCTGTTCTATATATAAATTAAAACATGGAGATGGGTAAATGTGTATCAGTGCAAAATATGTTTCAAACTCTGGAATTCTGCACAGCAGAGATGAGGGCGACGTTCCAAGTGAAAAATAAAATGCTCACAGATCAATCACTGAGATGAGTTTGTTTGGAGTCAGTGGGGGTGATCCTGGCTCTGGACCCTCAGGACGCTGTGGTTTACAGGCACCCTGCCGCAAGTCACTACAAAGTCTTTCCTTTTTTGTGACTCACGATTATTATTTAGTTGCATTTACTGAACATGCTCGAACCATAATGGGTGTTTATGGATCCTTTTCTATTCCGCTTTGGCCATTGTGGTGTAAAATACACTCCGCTGGAATCACCATGATACGTTGAGGGGGACTTATTATGCACGAAGTTGTGGTTCCTTTGGAACACGAAGGGACAGCGGACCGAGATGTGTGCAGATACGTCTTATCCTGTGGGGCACGTTTGCTCTTTGCCCACCATGAAAGCGCGTTGCCATTACACGTACTGTAATTAGCACGACTCCGGGCAGACAATAGCCTCTGGTGCTGTAGTGATAGAGGCATTTCTGGTGATAAGTCACTTTTTACGGCCACCTTTCACCTTTCAAGTCTGTGTGAGGCGAGGATTTGATACTTACCCTGTGGGTGGAGTGGCACTTTAAGAGCTCGGTGGGAAGCCAAAACCAATAAAAAACAAACGGAACACAATAAAGTTGGAGCTTTTGGCTTTAAGCGCGATGATAGAGGTGGATTAACATGAACGAACTCCTGAAACTCTATGATTATAATCCCAACAAGACTGGACATTTTGTTGAGATCGTGTTGCCTGAAGAGGAATAACTGAACAACAACATAATGAGTCAGAATTATGAAAAATGTGGCAATTTCTTCAGCATCTAGCACATCTGTTGCTCATGCAGAGGTTTGTTCAAGCTGACAGACTTTATCTCGTTCAAAGGGGCAAAGGACACAGAGTGTCATGTGTACGTACAGACTGTGAAGCACCTTGAGGCAAATTTGCGATAATAAGCCAAATAGATCAAATGTTGAACATTGCAGACGTGTTTCCATCCCATTAATCTGACGGCGTCTGAAGGTGTCGAGTCCACGTCTCAACAAGCACCGTGGTCATTCTTCCTTAAAAGTCACACTAACAATCTTACTGTTGCTGAACGCCTTAAACATCGATGACATCACGTCCGTCCAGCACAAAGCTGGAACTTTAACAGATGGACGAAGGCTGAAATGTTTCCTGTCTGGAAATGGATTTAGAACGACTTGGTCTTTAATTATTTTGGATTTTGACAGTTACGCTGGAACTACGAATGGTTCTTAACTTAACATCCAACACATGTAGTAATAAGCAGGAGTGTTGTCACAGAGACACAGTGCCTGCAGCGCACACACACACACACACACACACACAGACACACACAGACACACACACAGACACACACACAGACGCCAACAGAATCCACACACTGAACCAAAGGAGAAAACCGTGGACACCAGAAGTGACTTTTCATCCATGGCAGTTATTTTTGGGTCTGTCCATCACAATGGTGTTATGATTCAGGCTGCGAGTTGCTTTTCTGGGGCCAATTGTGTGTTTGCCATCAGCTGACAATGATATTATGGCTGAGGAGTCCGTGCACACGGATAACAGAACCCGACTGTGAGCTCATGTCAAGCTGCAGATGAACACACACATCCACAGTCAACAGGTTTCATGAGTGAGGAATCGGAATAGGGAAACACCGCAGAGGATGACACACAGCACTTTGTGGTCATGTTGGCTCTTCCTCTGTCACATCTCTTCCTGAGGATTATGAGCCAACATAAGCCGACCTCTCTGAGGTCAGTGTAAGAGTGTCACTTCACACGTCACCAACCTGCAGAGAGGAACCTTCAGTGCGAGTCGTAACCACGCAACTTTATTTACTGTTTTACAGCTTCTGCTCTGACGGGACATTTGTCTTCGGATTTACTCGCCGCTGCTTAACACCGACAATGGCGGCAAATAGTTTATAACAGGCACCAACCTGCAAAGTAGAATAAACTGAGTCTGTGCTTTATTTCAGCTGTAGCCAAAGTGAATCAGAGTAGCTACGTTTGGGCTTTGGAACGGGTGGAACCCAGCATCACAGCCGGTTTTCCACTGACAACGCCCGATCAGCTGAACCTGGTCCGGCTTCAGGTGACCGGTGTTTGACTGCAGCAGCAGAATGAGCCGATGGGTTCCTGCTTGGAACAATAAGACGCGGTGAGAGAAATGTGTCGTCGGCGTAGATGGAGACTCAAGCTGAGCTGCCTGCACAAGCTCTAGATAAAAACATTTCCACCTAATGATCGTGCTGGAAGATTCCGCTGAAACACGCGGTCAACGTGTTTATTTAAGACACGAATCAACGTTTCCGTGTCGCACAGAAGGTCAGCTTTGCATGTGTCGCATCTCCGCTGGAGTGAGTTTGTCACTTTCTCTTTCATTCCAACACAAAGCTGGTGCTTGTGCCAGATCACAACCAAACTTGGCACTGAAACCAGCAAACCGGCCGAAAGGCTGTCGGACAAGTTTAGGCGCCGAAGCAACAAACAGTTGCTCTGGGACACGCAGCGACAGACTGAACACGGACACACGCACACAGGAAGACACACACCTTAGGACCAGGTTACATTCGGCCTCAGGAAGGAAGGGGTGTGGCGGCGAGACTGAGGAGAGCATCAGGATTCGGGGCTCGTTAGGGCTGAAACATTCTGAGAGTTAAATTGCACTTTTTAACCGTAACACTGCGATTCACCTCCAGAGTTGCAGTATTAATTATGATCTATACTTTGTTACACTGCTCAGTCCCCAAACCCAACGCCCAGCCTGGGCCCAGCATTTAACAAGTCCTCCGGTGTCGGAGATGTGATGCTACCAGCGCCAGCTTGGGTACCTGTAAATGACTCCGTGCTGGTGCAGGAACATCAGGGCAGACGTGACCTCAGCGGCGTAAAACCGCGACCGCGCCTCGTCAAACTTCCTGGACCGCTGAATCTGAAACATCAGGTCGCCTCCGTTAACGTACTCCATGACGAAGAACAGCCGGTCCTGGGGACAGAGGGGACGGAGACTGTTAGTCGCTGTGCAAGTACTACGGAGCGCAGGTACTGTAAGCTCCGTGCGTTCATGGAGGTCCACGGAATAACTTTCTCCATATTTGTCTTTCAAGAACCATGGATGGAGCTTAGTGCTGATAAGTGATAAGCACTGTGAATCATAAATCATTTTTTGACAGATATTTTTATTTTAATTATGAAAAATGTTTGAGTTTCATCTAACCAACCCTAAAAAAACCAGAGATTCACCTCACACGGTCCATAATAATCAATAATCAAATATGACTGGTCATCTCAAAAACAATTACTGAAATTTAACATAAAAATTATGTTTTTCAAATGTTTTTCTCTCGAGGTCTTTCTGGATTTGAAATATTTTTCAGACATTGACATTTCAGTAAGGTTTTGCACATCTATTATCTGTAATAAGGATGAAGGAAAAGTCTTTATCAAAAGTGCAGAAATGATTTCCCAAAGGTTGTAAAAGAGTAAAGTCTGCATTTTACAATATCAGATACACTGGTGTGTTACTGAAAAAAAACAACACCACATGAATATGTGACCGACAGCGATTGTCTCCACTCCCACGAGTCCTTCCTGTGACACGCAAACAACACAATCTATACCGCGCCCTCCCAGCTCTGTTCTCTGGGTACTGAAAATGGGCGCCGAGGGGAAAATGGACACCTTCCTGAATTCCAGCTTCCAGCCTGTTTCTTCATATAGAGAGAGCGAGAGACAGAGACAGAGAGAGAGCGAGAGAGAGCGGGGGGGTGGGGTGAGGATATAAACAGCTCCGTATTTAAGAAGCCGGGACGAGTGACCTCCGGGCCATTGTGCTACCCTCAGGGCTCACAGCGTCAGCAGTTACCGTGACAGACTCCAGTCATGCACGGACCAATGATCAGCCACAACATTAAAACCCCTGGATGGAGGGTGATCGTGTGTCTGTGTCACAGCTGTAAACTTCCATGTTCCAAGATTAAAGAAAACGACTGTCGTGTGCATGTGCACAAGTCTGCTCAGTTTCTAGATTTTCCTTTTAACCAGCTCAACAGATGCAGAGATTTTTACCGCATCATAAAACAATCAGCAGGTTTTATGAGAGATGACACACAACACCATGTGAGCAGGGATGATTCCAGTTAGCTCCCTTACGAAAAGGAGAGTCAACATTCTGGTCAAAGTTTCGACAACAGGCTTCATCACACACCGTTCATCAGGGAAGATTCCTGCGAACTTTTCCTGCTTGTGATCTGATGACACCAATAAAGCAGAGGTGACTCGTTTTAAAAACGCAGAATCATAAGATTGATTTCCTCTTTTCTCTTTGACCGTGTCACTTTTTATTCCAGTTGCAATAACAACAGAACAAAAACAAGAAAAACCAAGAAACGCATGTGCACAGAGAAACACAGCAGTCCAGTGTGAGGGGAATGGTGTGAAATGCGTGTGCAGTGATTCTCAAAATGATCTTGAAGTTGCCCTTTTTATCCGATTAAGGCAAATTAAATATCGGAGAGGCCAGAAAAGTGCCGGGCACAGCAGCACGGCTGTGTTGCCAGATCATTCACTCGATGCTCGTGGCACATTAGCGACACATCAAACAGGCGCGAGGCTGCAGAGAAGGACTCTGCTGCAGCAGGTCAGCAGGACTTCCTGTCACAGTCAACACGCGGCGAGCCACCGCCAACGCAGCTTAGGTAAAAAGGCGCACGCGTTTCGGAGGTTCTCCTCAAACAGACGAAGAAGCTTTTCCTGTGGTGTTTTCGTGGTCGTTTTATTTCTGAAACGGCTGCAGCTTTGGATTCGTCAGGACGTAGAAAGTTGCAAACTGCTCAGAGCGGCTGCAGACACACGCTGGCCTGACGTTTCTTCTTCGGATTCTATCGCTCATTTGCCAAAGTAACTTCGGGGAAACGGCAGCGGCATCAGTTTTCTATCCGTCCTGCACGTGTTGCTGCTTTAGTGGACTTGCATTCACACTTCACATGTTCACAGCTGACCTCAAGCTCCTTTTCTTCCTCTTTCATATCAGTTTAACGGGGCCTCAGGATTGAGCGTTACATAAGTGGCCGGCGGTCCACCCCGGCCCGATTCTCTCTCTCTCTTTTTCTTTCGCTCTGCTCCTCCTGAAAGTGACTTTAAACAGGATGTCGAAATAGTTTGTTTAAATGTACCCAAATTCCCGGCTGGTCCCACCCAATCAAACATGAATAAACATTTCCTGAGTGTAATTACAAATGCACAGATACTGGCTTCCCACCGCCAGTATCCCACACACACACACACACACACACACACACACACACACACACGCTGGTGTTTTTGTGACACACAGTACAACATGTTCTATAGGTGCGTCCAGGTGATCCCTGCTAACGTCTTGATGCTTATCGTGTTTCTGCGCTCGGATGTATAGGAGGACAGGTTTCAGCTCGCAGCTTCTGCAATCTAAACGCCGTTAAGTCAAACTTTCCCTTCTTTTCCACCACAGACGCACTAAAACACAACGAGGCCATTTATCAGGAGGAGTCAAACCCCGGAGGGGAAGTGTGTGGTTACAAATAAAAGCAAATGAACTTTCCTCTGACTTCCCCGTTTTAAAATATTCCTCTGCTTCTAGCTAACAATAGTCTCCAGATGACATCACCCGGAGGCGTTTTTCATTATCAGGACTTCAGGCAGTGTCATCGGGAGGAGCTCTGCAAAAGCTGCTTGATCACAAACTCCACAGTGTCTGAACTGAAGGTTCCTCCGAGTGATGTCATCTGGGGGCATTTTTCTCTCTCTAGACGTCGAGAGAGATTTTGATATTTGGAAGTCAGACAGAAGTTTAATTGCATTTATGTGCATGTGCTACCCAAACTTAAGCAAGTTCACTATCAGTGAATCGTCCTTTAAGACACTGATGAGAACAAAGAAAAAGAGGTTCTAACTTTAGGGATTATTTAAAAGTTGAGTCAGTTTGAAGAGGAAGAAAAGGAAGTAAACATGAAATCAATAACAACGAGACAAAAGAAGCAGGTACATGTTAAAAGTCATAAAATGAACTTGTTGTCCATGTCCACTGTTATGTAACATGAACATGAAGAACAATTTTATCAGCGTTGAGAAGCCCCCCCCTCCATCGAGCTGCAGTAAACATCCAAATCAAACTGGGAACAGACAAAATGAAAAAATTAAAATAACAAAACAACAAGGGGGGCGCGAGTTGAACTTTTGTCCTTGTACCAAAACAAGAAAGTGAAATATCTGCCCTATTTTCCTCGGAACATTACGAGCCGTTACTGTTTGGCTGCTGGTCATCAGCCCACAGCGGCGGCCCGCCGAGGACGCGCTCCATGGTTTTATTCCCATGAGAAAGTGTTTTCACTCTGTGGTTTGACTCAGACCTTCTCACTGTCCCGCCACCGATCGCCTGAAGCCGTGGAAATGTGAAAGGCTGATTCATCGTGCGCCTAATATTTCAGCCCTTACACTGATTGTGCTGTCGTCCCCTTTAAGAGGACGACGAGCTGCTGCTGCTGCTTCTTCTTCTTTTTCACACTGATGATGGCAGCAGGAAACGGCCGGAGCTGGAGCTCAGAGTGTTTGGTACATGCATGTTCAGCTTTTATTAAGACGAACCCAGAGCCAGCGTCAAAAGCACTTCAGAGCACCCAATCCCCGGTATGAGCGTCAAGAAGCTTCTGAAAATCAATGTTTAATAAGAAGCTGCTGCACGTACAGTGATGACGTAAATAAATAAATGTTAAAATGCTTCAATCAGGGCCAGAAAAAAAAAAAAAAAACCCAATTGTCTGATCCTAAAACAGGTAGTGAAAGAGCAAATAAGGAAGTGATGAATGTCTCACAGCCTAGACGTTACCAGAGTTTTACGGAGCGGCATCGAACCTTCACTGTTTTCTTATCCAGCACCAGGTTTAGTCGAGGGAGTAAAAGTCGTGGCCTGCGTCAGGGCGGGTCCTGCTCCTTACTGGAGTTCAACTGTTCCACAGAAACTCGGAACAACTCTCCGCTGCTCCACACTCACACACAGTGTTTCTTCTTCTGTGTTCCTCTAAAAACAAATGAGCAGAACATTGGATTCTTTTGTTTTTGTTTTCACCACTTGTCATTGGTCAAAAGAGAAAAACAGCTGTGGAAGTGAGCGGTTGGTCTTGATTACGTTCACGAGCAACGCGCTTCCTCAGCTCCTTTTACAGCTGGGATCAACTAATGTGTGCAGACATGTATTTCTGTCCTGCACACAAGGATTTCACGTCGCTTGGCAACAACTGTTTGTGCACGTTGGTGCGAGTGTGTACTCAGGTACAGGTGGGCGTATGTCATGAACGTCGGGATTAGTAAAGCAGGGAAGGAAGTGGTGGATGGAGCATCAGCTTTTCTTGGCCTTTGGCGTTTGGACAGACGACGTTAAGACGTTCGATCAGACTGACTTGGACGTGCAGTGAAGTCCAGCTGCTTTGACTTGTTTTCGTCATCTGTGATTTATGTGAAACTGCACCACTGCTTGTTTGTTCAGCGCTCAACAGCTAAATTCTGTTTGTTTTCCCGACAAGTTCCCTCTCGCGGTCGAGTCAATAAAGACGTCCGTCTCTCGGCGAGAAGCTGGAAGCGGAGTGACGTCGTTATGGCACCGAAAACCACTTAAAGTGAAGGTCAGCGTTTAATGTTTGGCAATGACCACAATCTGCCTCCAACCTCAATCGAATTCTCCACCAAACCCTAAAACCTCAAACTGTCCTCTGAAGGAGTGAAGACGGAACAAAACGTCCTCACTCGCTTCCTGGCACACGCTCCCGTTTCAAAGGTAGAGCAAGGACAGAACACACAAAAACACACGGATGGGGAGATGAACAGTGAGCTGGCACCAGGAGACGCACACGCTGGTCGTTAGTGCGAAGACACAGAGGACAAATGCAGAGAGGGGACGCGAGGAGCTTTTGTCAAGCTCAGATGTCTTAATATGTTCTACAGGATCTGTTTAAAAAAAAAAAAAAAAAAGACCAGCCCCCAAATGCTGAGACAAAGCTAAAAGACCACAGAAGGAGATCCGTTGTCCTCTGAGGAGACAAACGGTCTCCTTTTACTCACTAAGTTTGTCATCGGTCTTGACCGGACCCTGAGACACAACAGTGGTGCTGGTCCATGTGCCGGTAAGACAACGAGACGTGATTTGGTTAGTGGGACCAACAGGACAAGTTCACCTAAACCGACCTTTAGTCGAGGCCAAGCGCGGTTAAAATGAACACGCACTGTGTCCTCGTTCAACAGGAGCTCAACGTCCTGCTTGAGTTTGACGTCCCCGGGTAGCACGTCCTCAAGCTTTTAGAATTATTTTTTTAAACATTGTTCGGTCAGACTAAATGTTGGAGCTGATGGTCGTCATTAGTGACACTGAGGTCGATCGTCAGAACGGAGCGGAGACTCGTCGCGTGGAGTGTCCTCGTCCCCGTCCACACACACGCAGCATTCAGCCGTGACACTGATGGCTGGTTTTCAGCCTCTGCTTTCCGTCACCTGCCACATCTGAACCTACGACCCCCCTGCAGGTCGGCCGCACGGCCTGTGCTGCTGCCTCCCTCGCCCTTTCTGCGTCAGTCCATCAGCGGAGGACAACAAAGGTTCATTAACGTCCCTGCTGCTCTCTGGCCGTCTCTGCTGCCTCTGATCTTCACCAATTACGCGTCGTTAAAAAACACTCCCCCCTCGCCGTCATCTGTCCTGTTCCTCACCGCTTTATTTAAGCCTCCTGCAGCACCTCTCCTCTTTTTATCGTCTGTCCTCACACTTATTATAACAGATCGTGAAAACTCCCCGTCTAAAACCAGCTCGTCTTTATCAGCCCATCATCCTGCAGTTTTCTTCCCTCATCCACGTCTTCCCCGCTGGGCCTCGGCGTCAGGAGCGGCTACTGTGCTATAACGTTATTTACATTTCTCAGAGGTAATTAGGCCGACAGCCGTGATCCCACAGCTGATTAGGAAGAGCAGCAGTGGGCGGGTGCAGGTAGGACACAGGTCGCACAAAGTATAAGTACAGAGTCACGGTACGTGAAGTCACCTCGAGGAAGAAATGTTAAAGAAAAAGCAGAGAAATAGTAAAAAAGTTTTTCTCTTCTGTATAACTTGTGACATTAACAGCTGGTGAGGTCTGCAGGTTCAGGTTCACATGAACCTCAGCTCAAGGCAAATGAAGGGGGGGGGGGGGGCAGAGCTGTGCTGACAATCAGCAGAACTGCTGGGACACTGTCCCTCATGTCCCGCAACATGTGTCACTGTCTGTGTACAAGTCCAGAAGGTGACCAGCACGTTTATTTATTTGTTTTATAAATCCACTTCCTGTCCATTAGTCTGCAACAGTCACGTGTCGTCGCCCAAAACCCTTAACAATGTCACAACTTGAGTCAGAGCGTTTTTAGAGGGTTTGGACCGACGACGCGTGGCACCCTGTGGGCTGCCGTCGGAGGCTCGCTCAGTCAGAGGTGATTCACTGTTGGGTCACAGATCCTCCGACGTCTTACACCACGATGTGTTTGTGACTACGGCCAAAACAAAGGATCGATCCAACACCACCGTCGCTCTCTGGTTCCACGCCAGCTAATTCATTAGCAAACTGACTCAATTAACCAACATTATGCAAGAGGCGACGTGTGACAGCGCCATGAAGCTGTGTGTGTGTGTGTGTGTGTGTGTGTGTGTGTGTGTGTGTGTACATATATGCAGTGTATACAGTCCATGTAACTACATACACCCTGTATGTACAACATGTATTTGTGGGTGTGTTTCTTCTAATCACACTGAGACCAGAGCCGTGAGTGTCCGTTCCAAGAAGAGTTTTGTGTGTGTGTGTGTGTGTTGTGTGTGTGTGTGTGTGTGTGTGGGGGGTGTGTGTGTGTAAAGGAGGAGGAGGAGGATGGGGAGGAGGGGGGTGAGGGCGGGGTCACACAGCATATTGAATACACATCATGTCCCTGATAAGGATCAAAGCAGTTATATAAGAGCCACAATCCCTTTGTTTTGTCCAAGAACACAATCCCAATCAGCCCTGACTGCCTGTGTGTGTGTGTGTGTGTGTGTGTGTGTGTGTGTGTGTGTCCTGTTTCAGACAGGCTGATGGAGGGAAATAAGAACAAAAGAAAGAACAAATAATGCAAGTAAATAAAGGAAAAAACAAGACAACATAAAAATATCTGAGAACCCCGTGTCTCCAGCGCTCCGTCTGTCCCCCGTCCATCAGTTTGTGTTTGCTTTGGAGGAAAATAACAGGAATAAATAAAATGAACAGGAGACGCCGTCATTAGGCTCAAGCTTTCCAGAACACGATGAGAAAATAAACAAAAGACGCAGCACACTAAATGTCCTGTGCAGCCACATTTAGCCGTCCACGTCCAACTGACGCACTGCGCAAAATGTCAGTCTTTGTCCTTCGCCTCTTAACTGTACCCTGAGACTTCATGTGCTTAAATTCAATTCTCTAAATCCTGACAGACGTTATGAACGCATCGGTTCAGAAACAGCGTTGGACATGTGCAGCTCGGGGTTTGGGTGCAGAATGGCTGTTAACACCTGGCAGCCGCCTGTGCACCGTCAGGCTCCAGTTCCAGTGAAAGGACGCGACTTGTTTCTTGCTATAGTCACCAAACTGGAAAAATACTGTACAATGCATCTATATGTTTCCCGTCAGGAACATTTATGCAACACGCCACAGACAAAACACGCAGTGATCTGCAGCACAGTCGCTTTGTGTGCGTCTGTCATCGTCCACTTACTGTATAGACGCACAAATTGGCCGAGAGCAGAGGACGATGAGAGCAGAGCGGAGGCTGAAGGAGAGCGGGACGACTGACGAGAAGCTGGTGGCAGATGCTTTGCTAACGTGTGTCACAGCACAGACTGGACAGAAAGAGTCGTTCATTTTGTTAAAGGGAGATTATCAAGCAAGAGTCGAACAGCGTTGACCGTTTTCTTTGGGGCTTAAAACACCTTCAAACGACGTCATGTCTACAAGCTTCACTGCGTCCTGCGGCTTTGTCGGCAAAATTTGTGAATAAAAATGTGAAAACAGTTCAATAAAATGGAATATTGTGCTGCAGTGACTCATTACAGGACTCAATCGCTTTGAAATCTGCAGTGAAATAATAAAACTATTATACTGCTCTGCTCATTTCCTGAATGCACCGTAACTAATCATGAACGTATTACAAATTAAAAACGTTTCACATTATTTGACCTGTTTGATGCGTGTTGTGTTTTTCCATCTCAAAAGATCTTTTCTGGATTAAAAATGGCTCCTTGTGTGTAGTTCTACACTCGTCTCTGCTTCTGTGTCCCGTGTCTCGTCTGTCCACAAAAACAGACTAGTGCCATTTTGTCACAGTAACATCTGGGGAGCAACAGGTTCTTATCTGGACTCTTCACACACGCTGCAGCTGTGGACCGTCAAATATGGTGCAACGCTGCCACCTGCAGGTCAAGTGCGTGTGTGAGTGTGAGTGTGTGTGTGTGTGTGTGTGTGTGTGTGTGTGTGTGTGTGTGTGTGTGTGTGCGAGCTCCCACCTTCGTCTGGAAGCAGCAGAAGAGCTGTGTCAGGTAGGGGTGTTTTCTGGCCAGGGCCAGGATCCGCTTCTCCGTCATGGTGCAGTCCACGTCGTCGTCCTGCAGGATCACGTCTTTCTTCAGCACCTTGACGGCGTAAACCTCGTCGCTGCCTTTCAGCTCGGCCAGCATCACCTGGTCACATGACACGCGGCTTTAGAAAGCAGCTTAAAACAACTTCCTTCTCCTATTTCTGCCTCTGCTGCATCCTTTTTTTTCCTGTACCACACAAGAAGGAAAGGAATCAAGTGAAGGTCAAAGGTCATACACTTGCCTTTCCAAAGCTTCCTTTTCCCAGAACCTTGATGAACACAAAGTCGTGCAGGTTCATCCTCTTTAACTCTGGCGCGCTGGGACCTTTGACCTCTCCGTTCTCTCGGCTTCCTTCCCCCTCCACTCCGACGCCGCCTCCCTCACCTCCGCCGCCTGGCCCGCCATGGCTGTTCCCCGTTACCGCGGCAGCAGACGACGAAGAAGTGAGGGTGTGTGTTTTGTGCTCGTCTCCACGGTGATCGAAGGACAGAGCTTTCCGGATGTTCTCCAGCTCCTTCGCATCTGGACAGGAACAAGACAAACAGCCGTTGCATGTGCGCGTTTGGTTTCGTGCAGGTCAAAGTTCACGTCTGACGACCGGAGCTTCTCTTACCCTGGTCACACGGGGAGGTGGGGGCCGACCTCGAGCGATCGTCCTCTGGCTGAGCGGTCCCTGAAAACGGCTGCTGAGGGTCCTGACCCTGAGGAAGCTGTTCAAAGACAAAATGAACTTAAATAAACACATTTATTATTTCATTTATGTGTCACAGCGTCTCATTGGGTTTTATACTGATGGTGGTAACTTGGTGTTTGTCTGCATTTAAAAAAATCTAAATCTCAGCCCACTTTAAATCAAAGCCAACTATTCTCATAAACAAATATTTACTAACATCTATATATTACATGTCAAATATCTCCACCTTTTGCTGCAATACTTTTCTAATCAAAGTTGCAGTACGATCACGCCACTTTACACATTTAGTAATAAACCACTTTTTCCAGTTTTTATGAAACGAATCACTAGTGAGACAGACACAGTCAGTTTCTCCTTCCGTGGTCTTTGTTCAAAGACTTTTCTGACGTATTAGCAGGACTCAAACTGAGCTGGAACACAGTCATTTTACTCTTTGGTTTGTTGCCTACGTCTGCTTCTTACTGGACGTGGAGTTTAGAACTAAATCTTTAGCTCGCCATTTATGTCCATTACCATTAATTATTTAATGTCCCCAAACGGACTGGTCCACAGAAAAGGACGGAGAAAAACAGAGTCGACTACTTTTACTGTTAATACTTTGAGTAAAATATAAATCCGTAGAGATTTCAGCCCTTATGCTTTTACAAGAATACATTCTTGTATGTTTGTTCTTTGTACAGATTTTTAGAACTTCTTCCACTTCTCGTTACGTTAGATTTCTGTCTTAACAGTAACACCGATCTTTTGCCTTGTTCTTGGTTAATTCTAGAACATTTTTTACCTTTTCGTGTTAGTTTGCAGTTTACAGCACAAATGAATTGATCATCAAGAGTTTCACTCTTTGTGAAGGTGTGTGGCTCCAGCAGAGGCTGATCTCAGCAGCATCGAGTTCACAGACACTTTGCTTTTCAGTTTCTGAGTCCAAGCGACGTCCAGAGAAACCGCTGCCTCACTGTTGGACTGTCACCTAAAAACCTGTGTGAGCGCACGTCACTCACAGGAGCAGCTTTTGAACAGGACTGTCGTCAAATACCTTTTTCCGTCTCTGTGCGCTGTTGGAGATTTTGTCCGGTGTGACTCCAGGTCAGACAGGACCTTTGCGATACCTCGGGCGTCCACACCGCAGTTAGGAGCTACGTTACTCTCGCAGCGTCTGTGCACGTTCACTTTACACACTGAGACACACACACACACACACACACACACACACACACGGGGAAGTCAGCAGGAGACGGCGTGTCCAAACTCAGAACGCACACACATGCTCCGAACGTCCTTCCGGTGGGAAAGACTCGTACCTTTACACTGGAGTCCCTGTCGTAGGAGACCCCACAGCAGAGAGCCACAGTGGTCGCAGAAGGTGAGAACTTTAAAATTGTGGATGCTGAACTTGTGAGGCACGTTGACGCTGAACCTCTGACACCCGACTGTCTGTAAGACACGAGTGAATCAGTCTTTTTCATTTTGTCTGCCAACCTGAGCAGGGGAAGAACTCGGCAAAGCGCCGTCTGCGGTCGACTCGTACCTCCCCGACCGTGTCCTCCTGCTTCTTCATGCCCGCACACTTGGTAATGATCAGCTCATGGCAGCGCTTGTGGACCACACACGTACACACTGCAGGAACACACACACACACACCAGGACATGTGAAAGGCATTAACAGGCCAGTTTCATGGGACTCACGTGTCTCCAGTTAATGTAAAGACATTGTAGACGCTGCAGGAAAGCACCGTCCTACCTTGACACTGGTAGCCCTGCTTTCCTAAGACGCCCCTGAAGGTCGGAGAGAGGACAGTTAGAGAACAAAGTGGAACTCTATGTGCGTTGGGCACGGAATCAACATGCACCGTCTCATGTTTAAGACGCCTTTGACTTTTTGCTGTGGTCACTGTGAGACTAACGCCACAAACACTGTGGTGCGGCGGCCTCTGCACACTGGCGGCTTTTATCAAACCCAGCTTCCCCGTGACGGCGATCACACGTGGTTTGCATGTGAGCCGTCCTCACACAGTTTGTTGGGGTGGAAACAAACACAGCTGGCTTTGTTTGTTACTCCACACTTCACCAGTCAGGGCAGGAGCAGGGAAACCTGCATTTACTGCAGCGAGCAGCGCTTTTCTCAGTGCGTTTCTCAACCCGGACTTTATCCTCGGAGCCTCTGTAGTTCAGTACGCGGAGAGCTCGGCTCTGGGGGCCCGTTTGTGCACGTTTGGGCCTTTTACAAACTAACATATTGATTTGATTTCATTTTAATGTGATGAGGCACTAATTAGAGCCACGTGTGATTCGTCCTGAGCCAAAAGCCTCTGAACTTCAAGTCAAAACACTGTTAGAATTTCACTAAGTGAATTTCTAACAATATGAATTTCACTAGAATTTTCACTGTTTGTCTGCCTGTTGACCTGTTCACTGGAGTTTATTGACGCTCGCACTGTGTGCGTCCTCACCAGATGAAGTCCCTGCAGTGGGAGCAGTAGGTGGGCTGTCTCAGGTAGGTGGCCATGAACTTGTGCCCGTTAACTTGGTGGACCCTCCGGCGGACGGCTCCCTGCCGCTTCCTGGGATGCATCCTCTGCCGAAACACGCGCTCCTCATTCTCGATGGAGCCCGGCGCCGCTGAAAAACAAACGCGCACAAAATCGTGTGTGAGCAAGTCATTTCAGACACGTGTTACACACTTACGTCAGCTGTAGTGACGGTAAATAATGTTGCTGATGTCCCATGTTTAAATCCGTCATGTGACGGCACTACTGCGCCGATATGGAAACAGACAAAGGAGTAGAACCTGCTCAGGGCCTCCTGAATGAAGCCACAGTGAAGCTGCACTTACGCCACACAGACACTAGATGGAAGCGGCACCGAGCTGCTGACACGGTGGGTTCCACCAACAAATCCCACCTCTCCTCTGTCTCACACTGTGCCTTTGCCTTTTGTCTCGTTTAATTACAGATGCTTTTCCCTGTGGAGCCGCAGTGGTTGTCACCAGTGACAGAGAGGGAAAGGTGAGGGAGGGGCTTCCCCCCAGGAAAACTGCACCAGGCTGTGGGAGACTGGACCAGATTCCCGGTGACTCTTGTGGCTGAGTGGTGTCCACATTCCTTCATCAGAAACGTCCATTTTAATGTAAATGCAGCAGTCGAGCGTCGCCACTTTAACCGAGCGGCTGCTGCTGCTGGATGAAGATCCATTATGAATGTTACACTCACTCAGGCAGAAGCACCGAAACATTTCAGCTGCTGCTCTAGCAACAGCAGGGCTTCGTGCACGTGTGTGTGTGTGTGTGTGTGTGTGAAGTTAATAGGCTCAATGCAGCTCTCGGGTCTGACGGTTCACCCGTGTGTCCTCTGCTATGCAAACACGTTTAAGTAATGACTGCAGTTTCAGCTGCTCACACACACACACACACACACACACACACACACACACACTCTAACTGCAGGTGGAGGAAGCAGCAGTGAAGCACAGAAAGAAACGTCAATTAAGATCCAATTTAAAAAGAGACAAAACGGATGTTTCCTGCAAAAAGCCCTTGTCCTAATGACACCTTTCTCCTCCCCCCCGCCTCTGTCCCTCCCTCGTTCCCCCCTCCCCCCCGTCTCTCTCTCAATGATGTAAGTGCTCCATTAGAGAACACTCCACTTTGCTAATCAATTTAGCCCCCACCCTCCCCCCTGCTCCCTCCAGATAACTCCCTCCCTCCTCTCTCTCTCTCTTCTTCCATTCTTTCATGTATATCCACACACACACACACACACACACACACACACATTTGCTTTTTACAATACAGAACAGAATAAATTCAAACCTGACAAATGTGCGTCACCACTAAAGCTGAAACGTCTCCTAAAGAATGTACATAAAGACTAAAACTGTTCAACACTCTGCAAGCGTCTACGATTGGATCTTTTCAGTTTGACAGAAGCTTGTGTTGTGCCAGAGCTTCTTCCTTTGCCTCGTAACCACGACAGCCAAAGATAATATGTGCTGGAATCAGCAGCAGGTGCAGTGTCAGGTCAGATGAAAAATACACAGAATGTGCATATTTCACATTTCTGATGTAAAGTTCTACGTGTCAGACTTTCCCTCTTACATTATTAGTTATTATACGTTTTATCAAAAGCTAATTTCATATTTAGATCCAGGTAAACAAGTTCCTTTAGTTAAAAACAAAAATATGTTATGTAAGTGTGTACACACACACCAAACTGTGTGAGCGGTCTACGGTTCGATTAGATCAGATTCAACATTATTGTCATGACTCGTGGTAGCAAAATACACTTAGCCTCAAGCCACAAGTGCAAAATATTTCACGTACGATATTCGATGGGTGTGAATAAATTGGGCTAAAACACTGCACAGAAAGTGTTATACTGTGGTTATGGTAAAAGAATTCTGAATAAAAGTCAAACACACACAGACATGTCAATGTTTACAATGATTAAAATAATTTACATTTGTGCTACAGCTGAATATGAATATTATTATGTTACACCCATGGCTTTTCAGCGTGGGGGGGTGCAAACCTAACAACACGTTCTGTATCCAGACTCTCATTACACTTAAGGTCAGAGGGGAAAAATGGGAAAAACGTGAAAATGTTTGAGGTGAATTTATGCAGAAAACCTGAAAATGTCACTTTAAAGCTCTGAGAACAATTATACAACGGCTCTTTTGTGTGTGAAGGATTAAAAGTGAAAGCAGTTCCGTGCCTCAGACCGTGGATGGCCTGATTCGACCCCGGCCTTTATATAAACGTCTGTGCGCTGAATTCTTACCTTCACTGGAAGATCCCAACAGGTCAATGACAACATACACTTTCCCCTCAGGCTCCAGGTCAATCTGCAGACACAGAGGTAATTACAGATCAGACGTGTTCACGTTACAGTACACGGACAACAACAGCTTCAACAACGACGTGCGGCTGAGTGTCAGTGTTTCAGATGTGCTTTGGCATCATAAATAATTGTCCTCTGTCTTTTTCTGTCGTGCGTACACACAAATATGCAGACACACAGAATAATATATAGAGCAGAATATATATTCTGCTGCCATCCGACCACACGCTGCCGACCTGTGGCAAAGCGTGTGCTCGCTCTTGACTTCCTGTCTGGCCGAAATCTCACAGTATCACTTGCAAAACGGCGTTAATGTGGTAACATGTAGAAGAGAGAAAGTTGGAAAAAAAAAGTCGAGAGACAGAGCAAGACGTTGACACATATCCTGTCACACACCCACACTTCACATTTTCGCCACACACACACACACACACACACACACACCGGAGTCGTGTGTTTAGACCAGAGAGGCTCTGGGGGAGCGACGACAACTGCTGCTCTAACATTTGGCAAGTGCCTCCCTCTGTGTCAGTGTGTGTGTGTGTGTGTGTGTGTGTGTGTTGTGTGAATTGCATTGAGGCTCATCTTATGAAAGTAAGTGGGCACTGGCCAGGGGCTCACAGAGTTTCTACCAGCAACTTGTACCACCCACAGTGGCCAACATCCCCCTCTGCACACACACACACACACACACACACACACACACACACACACACACACACACACACACACGCGCACGCACGGAACAGCACTAAGTGAAGACTCGTGCAGTGACGGCGTGGGTTTGGTAATGTATACAGTAGGAGATGGAAAGCAGAGAGAGAGACGCATGAGGGGGAGGACAGGGAAAGTTTGTTGGCTCGTTCCAACGTGACGTTTGGGGCGGTGGGGGGGCGGTGCTGGTGGGGGGGGGCAGAGCACCTTACTTTCTTTTGTTTTCATTTTTTTGTTAACGCTCTTTTCGTACTCCGTCTTTGCTTGTTCCCAGAACCGCTCTGTTTTTGTGGACTTAATGGGTTTCATCATCAGTGCACTGAGAGCATTTTGAGGTTTAACACGATAATTAGTCTCATCCATCTGCGTTTTCTGCAAAAAAAAAAAAAAAAACAACGGAAGGAAGGATGTTGTTGTGGCGGATGGTCAGATGAGGGGGGCAGAATATTATCATAAATTGAGGAGATGGAGGGAAGATGGAGGGAAGGTGGAGGGAAGGTGGAGGGAAGGTGGAGGGAAGGTGGAGGGAAGGTGGAGGGAAGGTGGAGGGAAGATGGAGGCGGGCAGATTTAAACGACAAAATGACATCACCACTCTTTTTTTAGTTACTAGTGTCAGTCAAAGATGGAGGAAGAATCCAACAACAATGGCTTGAATTTGCTTGTGTAGCACTTTGAGATTTGCCTACAAATGCAAAGTGCTTTATAAATAAAATTAATAATTATTATGACAAATACTACAACTGTGATGAGGGACCATAAAGAGCCTGAAAGCCAAAATAAAACAGCATGAACCTAGTTGCTGTTTTACTGCAAACTGAATCCAGCACATGGTTTTGTCTGTTGTTGGGACTCGGATTCGATCTCTACTGTTCTGTTAATTTGTTTGCTTAGTCAAATAATAAATGCATAGTATGAAACACGTGGTTTAATGAAGCAGAAATGAAGCTCATGTGCTGATTTATTAAACACATCTAATTCGGTTCTAAGAGAATTTATTCCCACATCACATTCGCTCCGCAGTAACTTTCGCTGGTGATGACGACGACGTCAGAGGATTAAAACTAAAATGTCAACGCACGTGCGCAAACACACTCGACCGCGATTCAGCTGAGGTCACAGCTACGCAGTGAGCACGCCCAGACTCACAGGTGCACAATTCACTAAAGACGGAGCCGGCAGAGGAAGGAAAAGGCCCTTCAGTGTGTGTGTGTGTGTGTGTGTGTGTGTGTGTGTGTGTGTGTGTGTGAGTGTGTGTGTGTGAGTGTGTGTGTGTGTGTGTTATGCTGCATCACTCTTGCTGCTTCTCCCTGTTTATCTGAGAGCTGATGGCTGCACGCACACAGAGGTCAAAGGTCACATGAGGCCATGCAGGGGTGATGACCCCCTGATCTGCCCAGGAAGACGGAAGTGTGTGGATCACACTGCATTTCAAAGACGGTAAAACGCTGCAGCAGACGACCAAATGTTCCTTTGTTCGCAGTGTGAAGTAAATCCAGATGCACAGGTCTCTGCTCCTCGTGGTAAAACACTCTTTGTGTATCCTGCTAAATCATTTCTAAATACATCACGCATGCCGTGTCCGATTCCATCATAATTCACCAAAACTCGTATCCTCCTTTTATGCAGGACTGTTAATCGAACCATTAACCTGCTGCCTGCAGGTTCCTGACAGGACACAGTCTCCTGCTGCACGGACGCGTCTCGTCTGGACTTCTCTCCGTCCTCATCACATACAGGACGCACTTCCTGGACTGGTGTTCTACATTGATCCGCCACGTGCAGAGTTGTACTGCGAGATAATGGCCTGCGTGAATCTGTGAATCCTGCTGAGTGAGACGGTGCTAATTCATCCAAATAACGGTCTAGCTGTAAACAGCTCTCGGTCTATTAGTTGGTGAAAAACACGGACACCGGGCTGATACTGATGCAGCCGACTGCAGACACTTATGCATTTTTGTTTACTATAGACGATAATTTCTCTGATTCCACACACACTGAAGCCAAAAATCACATTAAATCATTATGAAAGAATCTCAGACTGTGTCAAAATTCATGATGAAAAACACATCCTCTGAACGGGTCAGCTGACCACGAATCTGCTGACGGATCAGTGCAAATGAAGCTGGGAGGAAAATAATCATAACGGAGAATGGAATAAAAACAGAATGGAATAAAAACAGAATGCTTGAATGAATGTGTTGGTGCTTTGTAGCGCATGTGTGTGTTTATGTGCTCGGCCAACATGACGCAGTAGTTTAAAGGGATTGTGGGTTTTCCTGTTTGTAGCTTCTTTGCATGAATTAATGCTGAAGAAAAGCAGCTTTTAACAGCACATTAAATTCCAATATTTATGTTTCTTCGCACACTCGCATCTCATGAAACGCTGTAGCTCGCCTGTAAATCCCTTCGGATTAAAGCCTCCGCCAAAGAAATATAAACGTAAAGAGGTATGTAAATAAATACATAAAAATAACAACTTAAATATTTACCTGTCTCCGAGCTGTGGCACATTCGCACGTTCCTGTTTTTTTCTGTCGTTCCTGGAGACTTGTTGACTTCACTGACACTTAAACTTCAACCAAAAGAGGCAAGTTAAGTAGTAAATCAAAAATAAAGGAAATTCCCTTCCTTACATTAAGATATCTCTCTGCTTCTAGCTGAAAAAAACGCCTCCACATGACATCATCTGAACTCCTAGTGATGAAAAACTCCTCCAGGTGACGTCACCTAAGTTTTTCTGCAAAGATAATTTTTTTTATAAAGGGAAGTCAGAGGGAATTAAACTTCCCTTTATAATTTTTTTTTCAATAACGTACAATTAAACACTGTACTTTAGCCACACAAAGCGAGTGTAATAAATGCTAAATTACGTTGGAGTTGCTAATGCTGCTTCCTCAGACGTTTTCTTTTAAAGAAAACCTCTTCGAGCAGCAACAACGTGGCTTCAACAGGAGCCAATTCATCATCATCGTAGAACTGCGGCTCTTTATCTCCGTTTGAAGTGACAACGTGAACGTTCAAAAATCAGCAAACGCAAGCAAGAAAAGCCAACAGACGACCGTGATGGAGCCAACGCGCTCGTATAAGTTCAAACTATTACTGTAGCATTTCAGCAAGTCACAAATATAAACCAAGGCCACAGATCACACAACACGCAGCTTCTAATCTCGAGAACATTTCAACATTTTGACGAAGGAATTAAATCTTTTGACTTGATGTAGAAATTTCGGGCAGCACTTTTGTTTCTATTTCACAGAGATTCAATGATCAGACACATCATTTGCTCTGTTCTGGAATGTGTATGATTATTAGCTTTTTGATCGTTGCCCTGGCGAACGCAATGATTTCAGATCAGTTAGAGGAATCATTTTAGAATAACGGACATAAAAAAATGACAACTGATAACTAAACTGAAAGTCCTGCATTCTGCTGCTTCTGATCCATCTCCACGAATGTTATTTGCAGGTCCCTCATAAGTATAATACTACAAAGATCACATGGTCCTCGCCATGCGGCAAACTGTCTTTTAGTATTGTGAGTGTGTGTGTGTGTGTGTTGCATGTAAAGGGTCGTGGAATAAATTTTATTTACCTTTTTTGAGAGCATGCTCAAACTGTGCGCTCATTTATGGGGAAGCAGACACACACACACACACACACACACACACACACACACACACACACACACACAGGGAAATGAAATTGCAGGTTTTAACTCAATTGACCAGGCTTACCTCCATCCTGCCTCCATTGCTCTAATGCATCTGAAGCATGGTGTATGATTGTGCTTTAAAACGATCAGTCGTCCTGCTCAATAGCAAATTTCACTATTATTTAATCAGACACACACATCCATGTTTGAAGGAAAAATAAGACAAATGTTTGGTGAGCGAACGAAGCATCTCGACAAAACAACTGAATAATATCGAATATCGCGTGCGCATTTTCAATTCATGTTCTTCTTCATATAAAATT
The DNA here is from genome assembly GCA_033026295.1 of Channa striata. Lineage (NCBI taxonomy): Eukaryota > Metazoa > Chordata > Actinopteri > Anabantiformes > Channidae > Channa > Channa striata. Next base: position 19,781,424 of record CM065184.1, on the reverse strand, counting down.
ATTATGTCCTGGTTGAACTTTATTATAAATACCAACGCTCGGCATGTACGTGCAAACAAAGGATTCCTCCCAGCGACACACTGGAAACACCCGGATTACGTCGACACCTTCTGATCTTCACTGACCCCAAAATAAAAGCTTCTTTAACCAATGATGACTTTTGTCCACACACACACACACACACACACACACACACACACACACACACACACACACACACACACACACACACACACACACACACACAGAGTCTGTCAAGCCTGAAGTGAAAGCACATGACAGTGTTGAACTCCTGGCTCAGACTCCAGTCGCAGCCACTGTACAGAAACACACACACACACTCGTCTCGTCCACAGTATCTGACAAAGCCCAGTTCAAAATAAAGATTCAACAAAGACATGCAGTTTGCTCATTCCCCGATAACGGTTGTCTCCTAGTTCTGTAATAAAACCACAACGACGCGGAACATGACATGACGAGAAAAACAAGAATCGAAATGCAGAGAAAGAGAAAAAAACAGTGAGGACGAGCGGAGGGGCGAGACAGAGAGAGAGAGAAAGAACAGGGAGGACGTTGTGTTTCATCTGCCGTGAGGTGACACAGTGCAGACACACACACACACACACACACACACACTCGTGAACTGCCGTGTGTGAAGACCCTCAGTCCTAAAGTGTCTCATTACACTTACGAGACCAGCCCTACTAAGGCCGAGTCTCAGACGGAGTTTATTGAAAACCCGTCACAGTCGTATTTGCTCTTTGAATTTCTGTTCCTGCAGGATTTTACAACAAAGAAAAGAGTTAATTACTTGTATCGGTGAAATACAGTTTAAAATTAAATGAAACCATAAATAATTTCACTTCAACTACACGACATTAAACTGGCTGTTTTCGCCTCCTCCAGCCCGTAGTCATGGCGATTCTGCACTATGGTTTGTCTGACTGTCGCCGTCACGGACTCAATAATAAGCAGAGACACAATATTGTTAGTCTAAAAACAAGATGAACTGAAGTATGAACATAATGTGAGGAAATGTTCACGTCATGAGCTGTACGCGTCTCTCAGGCCTCCTGTGAAAAACGTGACACATGTCAAAGTGGCCGTTCGTCACCTCTGACATCCCGTCTTCTGGCCACATGTTTTTTGGGGACATTTTAACTAACCATGACTTCTTTAATTAACTTTTTTTTTATTTCGTTCTATGTCTCTCTACAAATGCCGGCGGGCTTTTGTAGGTTTGAAACACAAACACAAAGATAACCATCAACCTGCGGCGTTCTCCTTATTAGGCCGCCGTCTTTGAACGTCCCACATACCAAGCAATCACACAACGAGATACTGGACTAATAACATTACAGTGACACCAATTTACTCAGGCCTAACGAAGCTGTGGGGCCACAAAGAGCAAGTGTGTCCACAGGCTGAACTCTAGTTACCATGACGTGGGTGAGGTGCCTTTAACATGAACACGAACCCTAAAACGCCGTCATTTGGATGATCTGGGAGAACGGGACAGATCGTTCTCACTTCCCAAACACGCTCTTGCTGGGAAAACCTGGGAAGTCGACTCGCTCCTCACAAACACAGAAACACGGTGTGGAGTGCGGCATCCTGCAGTAATGGATGCACCCACCCGAACACGTGTCGCAGTGAATCGATGGTGAACAAATGGATAAATAAATATATAAAACCACGAGCAGAACAGCAAAAATGCAGGAAACACACACACACACACACACAGACACACACACTCAGGCCCTGGAGAATAACTTTATACAGCTGGACTCACTCCTGCAGCTAATGCACTGGATTTACTTCAAACAAGCCAGAGCAGTTCAGAACACACACACACACACACACACACACACACACAGGCCTCCTGTTGGCAGCCACTCATGCCCGTCCTCCTGTTTCGCTGTGTCTGTCTATACCTAATTTGTCCCTGTTGAATAAGTGATGGTGCAGCGTTGTAAACAGGCCAGATCCTGTCTCTCTCACACACACACACACACACACACACACACTTTCTCAGTCTCATGCAAACTATTAGCACCTCAGCTGCAGGTAGTTGTGCAGGACAAGGAGACGAGGATGATTTAAAGCATTATTTTATTAATCAGGTGCATCCAACGTTTTCCTGTCTCCTGCTGAAAAACAATAATGTCCGTCCAGTTCACAGCGAACAGGGACTTTTTGTACAAGAGCAACAGAAAATTTCGATTATGCTGCTGAGCGACCTCCTTTTCTCCAGAAATAATATTACAACAGAAAATGTTGGTGTCTCGGTTTAAAAACCACTTCCTCTTTGGACAATCTGCCCTAAAATCAGACTCATTCCAAAGTACACATGCCGCAACTCAGCATGATTCACCAGCAGCTGGAGGAACGAGCGCTGACAGACGCAGCGGAACACTCGGCACATTTCAACACCCGGGGCCTTTGCATGAGCATCAAACGAGTGAGTGGACGCGCGTGTCGGAGGCTGACGGCGCGTTGAGGTGAGGACAGTTCGCCAACCACGACGAGTGCTGTCAGTTCACGTCATGATAACTCCAGGATGTGAGTCACGGGATCTGTGTCGTGCTTCTTGACACTTAATTCACCAAACGTCAGGAACTGAGTTTCTGCTTTTTGCACCATTTGAACACTAAGATCTGCAGGTGTTTCGTTTCAGACATTACTCAGAAGAATCCGTCCTGAATCACTTTCAGCAGGAAAAAACTCTCCGTTTCTCTCAATAAACGCAGGCCCGTCCGTCATTACTCACTGCTGCACAGAGAGGGTCTCGTTACAGGAAGTGCTGCTGGAAAGACTTCACAACACGGATTTCCACTTTTTTTTCCTCCCGTGAAAATCATTAAGCCGAGAAACCCGCCCACGTTTTATACGATTAACGCTCCACGCTCCCCACTGAGAAAATGATGGTTTAGTGGGGAGTTCGGGGGTTGTTTCTGGCTTATCCCATAAGTTCAGGGTCCACAGCAAATCAGTTTGCTTTTTTTTTAAACGCCAGACGCCCTTCCGTACTTAACCCCTCCCCAATTTCTACAAGCCTTGGCACCGCATGGCTAAGGATGGGGATGGGAAGTTTGGGGTTCAGCGTCTCGCCAAAGGAGACTTCAACATGCGGTCGGGGACACTCTGTCCACTCTGTCCAACGGGCCGCCCAAAAACTAATCTGCTAAATGAGCCATTTCTGAGATGATCTGAGCTGATGTGAGCTCCTCTCTCCGTGTTTCCACCTGTTTCTACTCCACCTGTGCTGTAAAGACGTCTGCATACGATAAAAAGAGAAGAGAAGCAGATAAGCTCCACCATGAAATAGGTGTTTTTTCCACAATCACACGACACATAAGGTCACGTCACACAGTGATGAAGTGAGCAGATGCTGACGTGGGGACTTTCTTACGAAGCTCAGTAGAAGTAAATGCCGTGTGCTGCATGAGTGTTTCTCTGTGGTTTCACACAGAAGGAGATAGAGATCAGTGCCTGGAATAACGGAGTAACGCAGGAGAAACTGACTGATGATGATGATGATGGAGGACATGGGAGACCAGGTCCTGCAGTTTCCCCTCCCTATTTATTTAGCAGACTGAGGACGGCGCTAACGTCGGTATCAGATGTGACGGTGGCACAACCTTCAGCAACCATGACGCCAGCGGTCTGGCACGCCTGCAGCAATGAGGGCGCCATTTCTGGAGGTGCTCGTATCAAAGGGTGGGGACAAGCGCCGCAAGTGTATGCTCATTCAGACACAGTTACACACATTCTCCCAGGAACACATGAGTTTATGAACCAGCCTATATGTGTGGGAAAGGGTGTGTGTGTGTGTGTGTGTGTGTGTGTGTGGTTTTTCCAGAGCAGCAGTTGGACCTTTGATGCAGAAGGTCAAAGTGTCTGTGGAGAGCATTAGAAGAAAACAACTAGCTTCATATTCCCCGATGTGAAATAACATTCTTGTTTAATAAATCAGTAGCAGATGAGTGAGAACTGCCTCTATACATTCACATCCTCCATAATCTGCTCATAACAGCCGTCTTTATTGCTCTCTCATTCTCAGCATGAGTGGAGGAGAGTGGAAGAGGCCGCCCACACACCCATCTGCTGCTGCAACACACACACACACACACACACACAAGCCTTCACCATAACTTGGCTTCCTTGTCTTATTAACACATCTTCTCACATACCATATCCATCCATCCATTATCTGCAACCACTTATGGGGGGTGTGACAGTGGGAGAGAGACACGCCCTGGACACAGACAGACCCAACCAACAACTAACCCCACATGCATGTCTTTGGACTGGGGGAGCAAAGCCGCGCATGCACGAGGGGAACATGCAAACTCCACACGGAAAAGGCCAAAGCTGGCTGGGGAATCAAACTGGGCACCTTCTAGGCATGAGGCGTCAGCACCAACCACTTTTCCACCGTGCCACCTCACATACCGAGTACGCACAACACAAAACTGGTGACTTCGAATCAAGGAACCTCCTTAGATTCCAAGGAGGGTTTACCCCAAATCCAGGGGTGAAACCGGGGGAAGGAGGCTGAGAATTAGTGAGCATCAGAGCAAATATCCAGGCGGAAACAACCAAAATCCATGAGGACATCTGGAGGATGGCTCCAAGTGATGACGCGCTTAGTGAAGACCTCAATCCCAGGGAGGAAAATAAGGAAGAGCAGGGAGCATCGTGGAAGGCGAACCCCTGCACTATCATCTGATGGAAGTAGTGGCCGATACGGAAAAACTGAGGCCCTAATCCTGGCAGCACAGGACCCGGCTCCACGTACAAACCCAGAGGCCGGCGTCTGCCACGCGAGGAAGGACTCAAAGACTGAGACAATCCAAGTCTTCATACAGAGTGAAAAGCAGCTGGAGACATGTGGAACAGCTCTTCACCACAGAGAAGAGAGTTTACGTCCACTGAGGACACGTGCATTCACCATTAAAATAAGACCAACAAAAGGTCTGTGTGAAGAGCAGCGTGCATCATTAGTTATGGAAATCCACCACAGCGGTTCGGAAAGATGAGATAATCTTGTTTTCATCTCGTATAAACTACTGATAAAAAGCCGTCAAACTTGTGGATCTATTATTCACTTACCGTTAAACCCGTGTGCTCATTAACGCTCTGCTGTTTCCAGTCAACCTGTGAGCAGCTGCCCTGGCAGATCAAATCTGTCTCCAATCGTCTCGTGTTCGTCTTTCGTGTGTGTCCATCTTTTTTATCTCTGAATCTCTTAAGTCATTTTTAAGTAAAAAGTCCATAGTCTTTGTGGTGTTTTTTTAATCTCCTTATTGTAATTGCTTTTTTTTTTTTAACTCTTGACCTCCGGGCTTACGCCCAGAAGGTCCATCTACTAATCCGTGCATGAGCACGACCCCAAACCCGCCCACCACCAGAGGGCTCAACACTTGTGTATGGGCCGGGCTCAGCACATTCCTGCAGACTAATGCACCGTCGAACGAGCGCTCAAAAAACTTTAATAATCAGGGATGGTCTCCTCATGTTCTTGCACCAATGTTTGAATTTGTAAATTCACACGACATGAAGACATCGTGGTGATGCCAAACAACCCAAATTTCCTAAGAAATCCTACTTCCTAAAAGCACAGACAGCCAACAAACACGTTCCTGCTCGGGATGATAACCCGAAACACTTCGCAGGAGACGATCAAACGCTGAGGATGTTCTCGACGAGACGGGGAGCTGTGACGAGGAAGGTGACATGCTGAATTTATTCTGACTGGTCATGACTTCTTCTGCTGCAGCTGCGTGTTCATCAACCAAGTGAATGTTCGTGATGTTGTGGTTGGGATGGTTTCCATAGAAACGAGGTCACCGGGCGCCTCAGGAAAGGAGGTGTCAGGGAGCGGGATTAGGCACCTCCATGATTGTTACTCCTTCTTATCTCCAAAGAATTCAATCATGAATGATATGTGTTGTCAACAGATGCTTGATGAGGCTCGTTCTAAGCTAATCACAGATGCAACACACACACACACACACACACACACACACACACACACACAGCTGTCCCAGAGCTTTTACAATATCACATGAGCCTTAGTCAAGCTGGAGTCATGTGGCTGCATGTACCCTCTCCTCAAAGAGACCCACATCTACAGATTCACTGGCACAGGGGTGTGTGTGTGTGTGTGTGTGTGTGTGTGTGTGTGTGTGTGTGTGTGTGTGTCATTTCTAATTTTACCCAAAGTTTTAATAAAAGGTATTAAAATGTAATTAAAATACGCCTACAAGATCATCTGTATGTAAATAACAACCCAACAGAAAAGCCTGCACAGCACGATGACGGCCACGCTCGCCTGCAGAGTTCGGGATCTTATAACCTTGGCATCTTTTCACATTATGTCAATTATCATATCGGGCCTCAATGATATTGTCAATTAAATTAAGAAAAACTTTCAAGAATTTTTTTCAAATGCGGGGCCACGTTTTATTTGTCTTACCCTGAAGGAGACGTGAATTAAGCCGGAAATTGCATCAGCACTGCCCTATACACAGTATCTGTGAAATTCAGAATGAAAGATTATGGAGCTGTTAAAAAGGAGAGCGACAACTCTCAGTTTACAGCAGCTCAGCCCCTGTTTCTGCAACAGAAGCGATTTACAACATGGCTTCCTCTGCGGGTACATGACGCAACCTTGGTGCTTTTACAACAACTCTATCCTCATGTAATTTAATAATGTCATTTTCAAACATTAACCACCGTTTCTATATGATTAAATGAACTCAACCTTTCAAAGTAAAAGCGTGCACCTTAGTGTTGGCTTGACTTTTGACTTTTGTTGCCATTTGTGGAGCTTGGGATGGGACGGCTACGCCTCAGGTGCAGCGGGGCCTGACACGTCGATAAAAATGAATTTAGTGTGTTTGATGAGACAGGTGAGTGACGTGCAAACTTGCGATAACCATGCATGTTTAATTTGCACATCTGCAACTATATTTTACTGAATCGCTTCTAACTGTAAATAAGCACTTTTCCAAAATAAGCTGGAATCAGACAATCAGTTACTACAGTAAGTGCCACTGAATGTTCTGTTCCGTTATTGACTGATTGATGACGCTTAACACCGCAGCTCTAATTTAGATTCTGGGAAAACAGGACGGGATTAAGTGCGTGTCCATTGAGCCGGATGCTTGTAGTCAAACGCATTAACCATTTTAAGTTTGCAGAGCAAACTTTTTAACGCAGCACTGTCGATTAGATTTTTATCAGATCAATCCATTAGCAATTACCATGAAAGGATGTTCATCTGCTTTGTGTGATACGTGTGTGTGAGTGCACAGAGACACAGGGTGTTTGTGAGGAAATTAAAATCTATTGCTGAGGCTCGGCTGTGTGACCTCCACATTATAATAACACGTTAAAAATGATTCTTTATTGACACCCAGCGTTTGTGGCTCCGACACGTGCTCACACACAAACTTTAGAGGAAGTAGCTGTTGCAGCACGCCTGTCGCATCATGACCTTCATGCTGACACGGCACTTTATCCTCTCTGAGATGACACCATAATCACACTTAAATATATTTTCTTCTCAGCTTTTTTAAGGTGTAATTATTTTGGTCAGATTAACACCTACTGCATGTGTGAGAGGCTACAACAGGAGTTTGTGCTTTTAATCCAGTGTTTTTTTTTTATCCTTACATCTTATAAATTTATAGTATTGAATTATTGAAGTGAACATCAACTGAGAAAAAAAAGCTTTCATACGCTGACCACTGCCTTTTTTACACTGAGATATTATTTATTTAATCACAATGTTTGGGCTTCTGCTATTGCGACAGCGTCCCGGTGAAGGGACGACAGTTGTACATGACAAGAGAACCTCTCCTCAGGTTTGGATCACGTGAATGACAGTGTTGTAAATTGGCGCTTCATAAATCAAGTTGAATTGAATAAAATATACTGCTGCCGCTACCTGCCAAGGTTTGGAACCATTTGAACGACTGTGGAAAACAAATGTCCCCAGAGATGAGTCTTTGCTACAACCGCTGTGGATGACGATGCAGATGTCGTCACCCGGAGGCTGTATATGAACGTTACGCTGAGACAATAGGGCACTGGCAGGACAGGAAGTAAAAGGGGGATGGAGCAAAAACAACAAGAATCTTCCCCCAAAATAAAACGTCCCGCACCGAAAGCTGCCAGCTCCCGACCCGCAGTGTTTCTGACAGGAGCCGTGCGAGAATCTGACATTCCTGAAATATCTGCGGGTCTAGTGTATCGTGCTGTGAGCGACACACTGGATCCAGACATGGCAGCAGATTAATGAACGATAACAGGAGCTGGGGGGGGGGGGCACCTGGGGAGTTGTCTCCTCGTTCTTCCCTTCTTTCTCTGGGAAGTAAACTCGGACAGTGAAAACAGGAAGTAGGGCCCACCGTGTGACTCAAACACACGGCCTCTATTTTTAGAGCCCCACACACATATAAACACACACTTACACACGGCCCTGCCCCCGTTTCCTTCGGTCCACAGAGAGGACGCCCCTCCACTACAACCCGCAGGGAAACCGGGTCAAGAAGGGAGCAGGCCGGAGCTCTTCCTCTCTTCCGTCTGAGACTTTACAGAGAAAATCCCGACAGAGCCGCAGATGTTGAAGCGCCTCAGAGCGAGACGGCGAAGCGCTACCAGGTCCAGAACGCACGCAGAGGGACGTCCCGCTAAGTTCAGGCCTGTGTTCCTCATCAACACAATCACAAACACAATCTGACATTATGCAATCGTGCGGTTCATATACAAATCACAAATGTCATTTCCTGACCGACACGGTCAAAGAACGATGGTTATTAATGTCTGACAACGTAACTTAGATCGTCCGATATCTCACTGGGTCTCAGAAGCTGCGAAATCAAACTTAATCTTAATCTTCAGCTTCTTAGGACACTAACAGTCACATGGACTGAAGCTTAAAGCTGCCACGTGAACAGGCAGGTTTCTGAAATCAAGCTACGGCTGTTTGGGAATCCCAATCTCCCTCGATGGATTTCTGAAATGGTGAAGATGGATTTTGTAGCCAGGTAAACATTTATAAGGCTCTGAGCTGCTTCTGCAACTGTTCATGTGCGTCACAAAACCTGCAGAACTGACTAATACCGGGGCCCCTGGTTTCATAAGTGCGTGTAAACACGTCTTCTGAGGACAATTGTATCACGTATGTTTCTGCTGTGTTGTGAAGAAAAGAGCTTTAAGACCAGGACGCGTACAGAACATCGTCGTCTCTGCCTTTAAATAAATACTGACTCACATTTTTTTTGTCACCAAAGTGCTTGTTACCGTTTTTGGGCAACACCGGAGCTGTGGGACGTCAAGCTGTGAAGACATAATCACGGTCTCATGTCGAAGTGTCCCTGGGCAAGTCACTGAAACCCCGAACGGCCCCACCCGAGCTGGAGCGGTTGTGCAAACCAGTGCACATCTAAGCACCGGACTGGTGAAAGTGGGGAGGTTTGTGTCGTGTGGGGACAGAAGACAAATCTCAACACTGCTGTCCTTCATCCACTCATACTGTATGTATCGACCCTTGGACGATGGTAGCTCTCCGATACCAGCTGTGCTGTAGAAATCTTCCCAAACCCAGTGTTCATCATTTTAAAAAAGCGCCGCTGTGAAGTTCTCGTTTCCTGCCGTATTCGGTGCCGCTGCCTGGCAACAAAACTATTAAAAGTGTCTCTGCGCTGCTCCACTACAGCTGCTGCTCTTGTGCTTTGACCTTTCTGGTGCAAAGAAATGTCTCTGCACAAGAACAAAAGCTTAATTACGCTCTGCAGCGAGGCAGCAGAGCGCTCCACATTCCTCAGATGACTGGACACGTACAGTAAGTCCTGGAGTGACGGGGGCCGCCCCTCCCGCCGCCCCCAACACAACTCGGGAGTGTGTCACACTTATTAACTCATCAGTCAGCAGTGAACTTGTGCGTTCTCCCTCAGAGCTCACTTTTTCCTCTGAGCATGTGTCGGTTGACACTTGTAACCGCGGGACGACCGCACAGCGATGTGACTGTGTCACAGTTACAACACCACACGAACAGCGTTAACAACCACAGCTGGGAACGAGGCAGGCTGGCAAAGAGACCACCGACACTCGAGACCGCCGCTCCTTCAGACGCAGTTAAACGCACGGGCTCGTCTGTGCGACGCGAACGTAACAACGTGTTATTGAGGAATAAGGTCAACTGAAAGTTCAAGTATGTGCAGAGCAGAGTTTTAGCACTGCAGCGTGGCTCAGCCTGGAGTTATGACCCGTGAGCTCCGTCTGTCCAAACTGTGGTTTAGTTAGACGAAGCTGAAGCCACCAGGCTGCAAACTATGAGTGTGTTTCCATGGAATTAAGTTAGCAGGTTACCGTCGGGCTGATTTCTTAAGCGTCGTGTAAACAGGAAAACACGATTTGTGTCAGCGAACACAGACGTCTCTGCCACGCATCCGTGCAACCGGGTTCCGATTCGTCTTTCTCACACTGAGTGTAACAAAAAGTCTGACAGAAAACCGAACTGACACAAAGTGCCTCGTGAATCTAAGCTCTTTCCCCGGGCGTGTTTCAAAGTCAGACACTTCCTGTTGTGGATCAGCTGTGTGTGTGTGTGTGTGTGTGTGTGTGTGTGTGTGTGTGTGTGTGTGTGTGTCTCTCCCCTCTTGTTTTTTCCTCTCTCTCCTCCTGTGTTGTCACTCGCGAAAAAGTTTTCTGTCACTCTGCAGCTAAAGTCTGAGCTTCAAAATAAGTTGCAGGTGGTTATTCTGCCGCTGCTCGTGTCTGTGGATTTCTTAGGGAGTGTAACCACAGACTATTAGACCGTCTACAGCAGCATCGTAACGGAAGGTTACAGTCGCCATCGGCGCTTCCACAGATTACAGCCACATCGTCAGGTGGGACCTGATCAGCTTTGTTCAGCAGCTTTAAATCAAACCTGAATATTAAAACTAATAGCAGACTTGAATATACTTTGTTATACTTTGTGTTCCCAAGCGTGCTGCCGTTATTGATCATAACATTATGATTTGAATAATGGCAAACATTTAGCTAACACGACATCCCAGTGACAAAGGGAAGATAAAATGTCTAAAACACAAACCTATGTAATTTACAGCAGAATTACACAACACTGTAATTGTAAATCGACAGACGTGATATTAGATCAGATAAAAAGATTTCTCACTGATTAATCAACGTGTAGTTGATTTAAATCCTCAGTTTTTGAAGGCCGAAGCCGAAACGACGGGGGAAATAAAAACTTAACGTTTGCCTGTTTCCCAGAGCTGCGGGACAGTCAGGCTGATCCTCTTATTCCTCTGAACGTCAGTATTTTCAATAACACTAAAAGCTTAAAAATGTGTTAATGTGACGTCACGAGGAAATGAACGTAACGTGCAGCGGGTCAACGCACTGCAGCGACACTCCAGCTGCACAGGACGTCACGTTCAACCTGTGAACGTCCACCTATCCTGCGAGAGCATCGTCGATTATACGGGAGAGTTTCCCGGCTCTATCCACACTTCTGCAGCACACAGACAGCTCGGGCAGCAGCCGACTCCGAACTGGCGTTAAGGTGGTGCAACACGCCGACACCTGTGTGTCATTATTTGTGAATCATCTGTTGTGACCTGAGCTGGACGTTATTCACGGCAAAACACTTGTGCACAGACCACTTAGTCTGAAGTACATACAGAGTGGGAAGATTATTGCTAAATATTATCAATCAATATCTCAAACCCACACACACACACACTGTCTTTGCTGCACTTCAACTAAATATTACAAGTCTGAAAAATGTCAACAAAGGCTGGATTCATCACATTTTGTCAAAAGATGTAAGAGGAATTAATAAATGTAAGAGTCAACGTGCAGTTTGGCACTTTCTCAGCAGCAGGGTTGCACACAAGCGTGACAGGAAGTCAACTCAAGCTGCCGAAAGCCCGTGAAATGCTCTAAACGGCTTCTGAAGCCGACACAACCTCCTCTACCACCGTCCGACCGCCGTGACTGATGAGAGGCTGGTGGCTGCCTGGAAGGACAGAAAATGTGCAAGGTTCCCACCGAACTGATGCAAATTGACTAGATGTGACATAACGTTTGCATGATTTAGGGGCTAAAGCATAAAACAGAAGAAGAAAATCTGATTCAAAACTCAAAACTCCTCTTATTGCTTAAAAAAAATAAATCAATAAACATGTCCGAGACTCGGAAGCCGCGTGAAACTCACGCACATTTAAAAATCCTGGTGGGATCAGACCGTGCTGCCTCACCCATCAGCGGTCCGCCCACTCCCCCCCCCCCTCCCTCAGCCATTCAAATCTTGACAGCGCGCCTCCACACCCCCTCCGTCTTCTTGTTTGTCTCTCTGCCTGTTGTGGAGTAAAATTCAAAAAGCGCTTGTTTTCTGCCCCCACCTCCTTTAATGACAAGTTCCAACAAGGCGGCCGCCTCCACATTCACATCAGTCTTCAGCACAGAACGAATTCCTGACAGATTCAGGAATTTTATTTTCCTAGTGTTCCCTGTCCAATTCACGTACACAAAGCTTATTAAATATACTTTTATGATCTTTACATATCAGAGACAGGCTGGAATGAAAACTTTCATTGGAGTAACATGGAGTTGAAATGTTTGCATCATTCTTCTTTGTTTTCTGTAAAACTCTGTAATACAGTTCATACACTGTTTTGTCGTGTAACGTCCCGTGTTTAACGTGTTTATAGTGAATTTTGAAGTATTCACAGCACATGTACCAGTGGGAGTGTTTCAGAAGCAGAGCAGCTTTTTTTAAATTTTTTATGGGAGTTGTTTCTACAACTAGGCAGGTTATGATGGGGGTTGTAATTTATTTTATGCTCATTTGCTTCACTGTGCCCAAGTCATGAAGGACGTGGATCAGATTTGTGACTTTGTTTTAGGTGATTAAAATGTAATTTATTCATCGTGTTAACTGAAAACTCCTCCTGCTGTAAAGGCGGCAGACGGGGATCCACTGGTTTTAGAAGTTTCACCTTCTATATTTACAATAAGTTCAACTATGGCTCTGAAGTAACTAATAAACACGCTTTTCTGCTAATATAAAGTGCTGCACTGCCTTTTAGGGCCTGGGCCACCGTGAATCCACGGCCCCGCGTGAACATACAGTAAGAGTCGTGATGCCGTTGGAGCCTCTGGAGCACTTTGCACAATCCGTTACACAACTGTCTTCATACAGCAGCACATTGTCCTTCACGCCTGCTGGAGTCAGGAGATCACATTTCTGGAATATGGATTCACTGTTATGACGCTGTGCGGTTGTGTGTGTGTGTGTGTTTTCAATGTGACCGGCTCAGCAGGTATCACTTACCGCTGCAGGCCGTGTACAGGCTTGCTGCAGAACGGTGTGATCGTTAGTTTTTGTTTTTACCCCATTACCAGGTAGTTATCACCACGGGGTTGAGGCGCTGGTCACTCTTTGGAATTTCAAATCATCAGTCTGCACCATGAGAGGAGAACGCAGTCGCTGGGCCCAGTGTGAAAACGATGAAGAAAATGAAAGACTGTTATCTCGGCTGCACCTAACAATCCTCTTTTGGTCGATTAATCTATGGATTATTTTACTTTCTTTTCAGTGAATATCAAAATTAATTTAGCAAAAATGAAAATTTAATTAAGTTTCACATTTCAATATTTTATTCAATCACCTTCTCTCAATCAGAAGAACAGGTGGTTCTAATGTTTTGGCCACCTCATTCATTTTAAAGGATGTTATGAATCACACGGCAGGCTGAAGGTTTGTGCTCCTGATAAATGAGAAATACAATACTGTGACTAGTGACGGTGAGCACAGACTGGTGGGCAGAGAAACACCATCACGTTTCCCCTGTTGTTCTAAAAGACTGTCCTCCCATCAGAAGAAATCTGAAACCAACTTCATAAATCAGGCCACACACTCATTTAAAAAGGTAATTTTTATGAAAAGCATCATCCTGAACTATGTGAACACAAGATTCATATCACTAATTACATTCACCTTTATTTACAGCCCTGCCTGAGGATCTGGAGCAGCGATCGGGCTCGTACGGAGTCAGCAGATGGTGGATATGAGCAGAGCTCGGACCATTCAAGGCTCGGTGTGATGCTGGTACTTAACAAACTACAAGCCCGGCACCGCTGTTGTGCATCGGCCACGTTACGTCATCGTTGCACGCCCCGCCTGCTGACGCCAGAATGAAAGGCATTGCAATAGTTCGCAGCGGCGATGACCTTTTGTGCACATGCAGATGAAACCTGATCTCGGTAAATGTCTCATTTGGACAAAAAGGAAATAACACGAGTGGTTTCTGTTTGACTTCACAATTCGAAAACACACACACACACAGAGCCGACATCCATGCCGCTGGTGACCTGGAGTCATTTGACTCCATGAAATTATTGGAAATCCATTCTTAAATTCATCCAGGCAACATGTAAGAAATTCCCAGTGGCACCAGGCCCTATCGAGACATGGGGGTCGCACAATGCCTGGGCTGCGACGACAAATCCACAAAAATCGATTAATAAAATAATTAGCAACAACTTTTCATCATTGATTAGTATCTGTGCACAGCGGAGCTCGGTGAGTCGATCACAGAGGGAAATGAAAACTTGAAAAATGGTGGAATTGGATGAAAAGTTACTAAGTACCAACATGGACCTTTAACCTGTCGCAGGATGGACGAGGTTAAGGCATTTGCAGAGAAAAGATGTTGGAGTTAAATTCTATATGAAGGTGTTCGGGAGCAGGTCCTGTCTGAACCGGGAACTCATGCAGAAGCTTGTCGTTTCGGTGCTGGCTTGGTTTGTTGGTCCAGTATCGTCCTTAGCTGCAGCTAGATGCAGTCTGTGCACTCGAGCCTGTGAAACGTCCCTGTTTGCTCCTGCAGAGGAGGAAATGCCCATTTCACAACAGCCCGTTAGCATTGCTCACTGGGAATCTGCATATAGTTGCCTCGAGCTGATGTCAAGTTGTTCTTTGACGCGACATCGTCTGTGTTGCAGAATAAGTCGAGACACGTTGGCCGTGGGAACGCCCTGAAACGTTCACACAACACAAGGTGGAAGGAGGGAGGGAGATCAAAATTCCCCTGGTTCCAGTGAATCCAAACGGACTCGCTTTAAGGATCGTTTGACTTTAAATTCATTAGGGGCTTTACAAACACGCAGGTTTCAAATGTCTGGGAACGATCACAGCTGTCAGCTCCCGACTCCCGACAGGCCTTTTTTTCCCTGACTTCTCTCATAGGCTGCAAATACAAATCTGCTTTATTAAAACTGGATCGGAGCTCGTTAAAGGCACCAGAGCATCAGCGACATCGGGAGCCACTTTCATCCCAAATCTGAAGCCGTGAGATGAATCTTTCCGTTCACGAACACGTGAACTCTGCAACTACTTCTGCAGCCCGGACCACCTCTGGCCTTTCAAGCCTTTCGGTGCGTCTTCTTTAACAGGGCGGGGGCTCGGTCGCCTCCGTCCCGTCCTCCTCTTTTATCTTCCCAGTTCTCTCTCTGTGTCTGTCTCCCTAATGGACCCGATGCCTCATCGATAATACACTTAAACATTCATCTGCTTCAGCAGCTTCAAACAACAATGAGCAGCCACTTCATGCTGCTCTGTGTGTGTGTGTGTGTGTGTGTGTGTGTGTGTGTGTGATGATTCAGTTTGTGCATCTGCAGTCGTCTCTGTCTTAGCTCTTGTGCGGTTGGGTGCAAACGTTCACATCCCCTCATTTTGAAATGGCAAAAGGAGTAAAACAAAGAACATAAACATCATATTTTACGTACAATCGACTAGTAAAAATGTTTTGTTATCATCAGAAGTAAAAAAAAAAAAGGGTATAAAAAGTTAAAAATAGCGCTGGGATTAATATAAGCTAAAACATTTGTAATAGTTAATTGTGGATTACACGTGATGTTAATGGAAACCACTTTTCACAACTTTCTCATTCTTGTGCTACAACTTGTTTCCTGCATGTAAGTGGATGAAACTCACCCTAAAGCAACATAATAACAACACGAATCATGCAAATGTTCTTTCATCACCAGAAGTAATAAAACCGGCCAAGGAGTGAATGAAAAAAGAAAGAGAAGGATATTGTGCAAACGTTTGCTTGATAAATAAAAATGCATATTCTGACAAAGGCACATTGGGTGATTTCTGCTAATTGTGCATTAAATATTAGTTGTTTTTTTTGCAAACTTTTATCCATACGTCCACTTCACCTGAATTTATCTGTGACCTTTATATGCAACAACAGCATCAAACGGACCAGAACTCACAGTCCCAACTAAAGCGGAGGTCATGTGGTCATATCATGAGCATCATCAGTAAGTCCTGCTCATCACACTGACGATGTGTTTGCATTTACGTGACTGTCTGACACTAGTCTGGTTAAAAGCAACAGATCCGACGTGCAGCAGACCAGCACAGAGGTGGACACACACGCCACAAACCCAAACCCACCAGAACCACGGGGAGGAGCAACAGTTACCAACTTCTAGTTCAGAAGAACAGAACCATGACCTGAATTATACGGTCGGATTTTTGTCCACCTGTCCCCACAGGTGTGGGGAGGCAGGAAGAAGATGAGGCAGGTACTGTCACTGTAGAACCAGAACCAACAGCCTCCAAACACAAAACTGACACAAGCCCAGACAAATGATGGAGCTGGTGGTGCTGACAGACGGAGGACACGGCAGGTCCACTGTGAGACAGTGACCGTCCACAGCTGAAAACCATCATCAGCCAAAACCTGGTACTGGAATCACAACCAGTCCAGAACCTCAAGGCCTCCACGAGCCTCACACACTTTACTGCAATGTCACATCCGTGAGTTCGGCATAAGCTGTTGATTTCATGGCAAAAATCAAGTTTCATCGTCGCAAAGATGGATATTGTCTGATGTGACATGTGGCACATCTGTGTGTGTGTGTGTGTGTGTGACATGTCTCCTCACCCAGTCCTCGAAGTGCTTGCTGCCGTGGTTCAGGATGTCCTCGAACTGGATGATGCAGTTGGCCACGAAGTCATCGTACCCGATGGGCGCGTCGTGGAACACGGACAGCTCGATCCGGCGGCCGTCGTGGACCTCGGTGCTGAACTCGTCGTTCCAGGCGGGGCTGTTGGTCTTCTGCTTGGTGGAGGTCTGGCCGACGCGGGAGTCGTCCACGTTCAGGGCGATGTACGTGTCCAGGAGGAAGGTCTGGGTCTTGGGGCCGACGGCGTGGCGCAGGGACCAGGCGGTCGGTTTGAGGTCCACGGCCTCGCGGATCCTGATCTTGAGCTGCCCGTTGAAGACCACCATGGCGGCGGAACCAGCCCCCGATCCGTGAGGCGCGCGCGTGTGTGTGTGTGTGTGTGTGTGTGTGTGTGGGCGCCGCCTCACCTGGTCCCTCCTTTACCGGCGCGAACTGGCTCCTCGAGTGTCGAATCTGCTCCGAACCCCCGTCCACGAAAAACTGCAGCCTCCCTCAGGGGCGCAACGAAGAACCATGAAGCAGCCGCAAGTTAGCAACAGACGCTCCCGCAGAGGCCCCAGATGTGAGTCCCGCTGTCATGTCGTCCACCTCCGGAGGACGGAAACAGCCCGACAGCTGCACCGGCCCGGCCCGGCTTACATGGCACCGGACGCTGCGGGGTGGGAGGCTCCGGGCGCCCGCATCGGGGATGTTCGAGCCGGAGCCGGAGCGCCGCGTCCACACGGCGGCTGGGAAGAAGCGGAGAGGAGGCGCGGGGCGAGCCGGCCACAAGGCGGCTTCCTGCTGCTCGGTGCGCGGCCTGCCGGTGTTAACTCACCGTGGACATTCCTCCGGCTGCGTCCGCGCTCCGCTGCGTCCTGTCTCCGTCTCGCTGTGGTGCAGGAAATGCGAAAAACACGTCAGATTTCTCGGAGCCTGGTGTGACAGACGGGGGGAGGTGCTGGGGAGGTGCCGGGGAGGGGAGGCGCGGTGGGAGGTGTCCGGCTGGGTGGAAGCGCAGGAGCAGAGACTGGGTCCGTGAAGCGCCTCTCGTTCCTCCAAGGTGACCCTGAACGCGGCTCCGCTTTGCAGCCTCAGGTGGAGCAGAAGCCGCCGAGCGTCCATCCAGCCGGTGGAACCTGGATGTCAGAGCCGGTGCTGAGCGACGAAGGGAGAGTTCTCAGGAGGTTTCATGAAGGACGAAGGTGACAGGACCCTGGTTGCAGCACAGAACCCAGCTGGGCTGGATTCTGAGCTCGGTGTTAGATGGAAGGTCAAAGGTCCGTCAGGCTCAGTGACGGAGCAGGGACAGGCCGAGGTCCCTCTTCCAGCCTGTGGACATCTTCTGGGGTGTGATGGTGGGAGGAAGGAGGGCCGAGCTTTCATCCTGCTGAGCAGCTCCTTCAGAGACACACTGGTACATCAGTCTTTCCCTGATATTGTTGATTTCTTTCATACTGCACAAACATTTTTTTTTTTACCTCAGATTTGCACATTTTTGCTGCTGTAACGTGTGTTTCTTCACTGTGGGACAAATAAAGCTTCATCTTCTCTTAACAGCACATTGACCCACTGCATTCAGGCATGACGACGTGTAAGTGCATCAAATATGAGCATATATTGGGAGGCCTCATTAGAACCGCTGTCAATCTAATCTCCTGGACATGACGTCAGCACATGGGAACTGGCTTTAGATTGAAAACTTTAAATTCCAACTGAGGAAATGTATGAAAAAGATGCAGCAGAATTGTTTTGCTGATCTTCTGTGTATGAGCCTGTTGGAAACTATTTGTCCAACCAGGACAGACACTGAAGGTGCAGGTTCTGCAGACTGTGGAGGTGAATGGGCTCCTCCTGTTGCTGTAAGCACTTGAACTTGGATCCTGCTGACCTCTGCTGGTAGTTAATTCGAAACCAACAAGACTAAACACACTGTACGTTTTCAACTTCCTCTCTGTGGCTTTACTTTAGGCTGTAAATGTACATTAATGCTTTTGAAAGCCCCTCCGACTATGGTGTGTTGAAATATTACTTTGCTGAAAAACATCTCCAGATGACATCATCCGGAGGATTCAGATGATGCCACCTGGAATAGCCATGGTTACAAACTCCAGAGTACGAGCTACAAGACAACATAACCTGAACTGAGGTTCAGATCCAGGTGATAATTTATTGTAGGGACGTCAGAGGGACATTTAATTGCATTCGTCCTTTAAGAAAAGAAGCAAGGAAACAAGGATGAAGAATGTGGAACCGAATCTGTGCGACTGCACACAACAAGGAACGCAGTTTGAACTTGAAGCATTTCAGAACTTTTTCATAGCAGACATGTCGGTGTGTGATTGCTGGGACACCCGGCGGGGACATTACCCACGTTTCTGCTACATTTAGCCAGCATTAGTTGACTCAGGACGACTGGATGTCTCACTCCAAGGAAACTTAGGACCAACAGACAGTGTGGATGTGGAAATACAGCAGGTGAAGATGCTGACGGCCTGCAGAAGCACCATCTAGTGGAGTCTCTGTGGAAGCTCGTGTTCTTTGGGCGGTGAAAGGACAGACTTTGTCCCTCCGGTGCAGAAAAGGAGAACGAAAAGCTTCATTTCTCTTTTTTTTTTTTTTTTTTTTTTTTTACAAAGGCCTGGGGTTTTTATTCAGCTGCTGATAGATGCAATACTCCCATGAGCAACCACAGCTACAATCACATTTGTCTCTGCATTAGCTGAAAGTCAGTGTCCTCCTGTCTCCCATTTCTCAACCTTGTTTTCTCATCTAGGACGTCAGTCGATGTCTCTCCAAGCTCCGCAGATAGGAATCAATCACAGGCGGAGGAAATCCCCTGGACGCTGGCCACATCCTGCCCTCTCTCCCCTCTCGCGCAGCTCGTTTTAAATCACACGGACGCGGCTTGGCGCCGGTGGATGGGATCATACTGTAGTTGTCATCACAACTGTTGCTATGGTCACAGCAGGACAGTAACATCCTCACGGCTGCAGGAAAAAAGTGTTCAGAGGCACGAGCACAACAGAAGGAACATTTTTCCACTTCAAGTGAAGGGAAAATTGTCTTTGTGAATCAAAGGGGAAGTTCTCAACAGGAGGGAGCAGAACAAGAGACGGCTCATGTTTTCCCAAATCGCTTCTTCGTCCCACGTGTCCAAACAGGAATCAAACATTTCACCAGCTGAGCTCAGCCGTCAGTGAGACATATGGGTGATGGCGGCTTGTGCAACTTCAGTCATTTCTGGCTTGTGTCTGTGTCCCTTCGAAGACACCAACCACACGTGCTGTTCATGGTTAACCTCCGTTCTACATACACCGAACAGGCATAACATTATGGCCACCATATTTCAAATGAACGCGGTGGGCAAACATTAGATCCAGCTCTTAGAGCCAGTTTAAAAGTACACTAATACAGTAAACAAGCCTTTTTTCTTTTCGTTACAAGTGATTATATTTGTACGTGTGCAGCACGGTGGTGCAGAGTTTGGTGCTGCTACTTCACTACTATAGGGTCAGGGGTTCAAATCCCCAACCTGCTCCATGCTTTCTGTGTGGACATAGCTTGTTCTTCCTGTGCTTGTGTGGGTCTCCTCCCACAGTCCGAACACATGTATGTAAGGTTAACTGGCCGTCTGTCTGTCTGTGTTGGCCCTGAGACACACCGGAGACCTGTCCATTTGTTTTTCCTGCCTCTCGCCCACTGACAGCTGGGACAGACTCCAGCCCCACACAACCCCGAGCAGGACAAGCGGCTGCAGATAACGGATGGATTTTATTTATAACTCAGCTGAACTCAAATGATCTCAGCACAAAGACCATTGAGTAGATTTTGTTTTCCTTCCTGAGCTTTTGGACACGTGTCATGACCATCTTCAGAGAATGAAACAACTGGGACAACATGAAAACATGAAACAACATGAGTCCAGAGTCATCATTCTGCCCACTGATGAAGGCCAGTCTTAAATTCACTTTACTTTCTACGTGCTGATTATGTGTTAATGACGATGCTGCTTTTAGTTGCTTTGGGCTTTTTTTGGACTATGTGTAATAAAATATCAAACTTTGCTCTAAATGTGTGCATATATATGAATGAGGTTAAAAATAGGACCTGGCATGCTGCACTAACAGCCATGAAACAGCAGAGGCCACCAAACATCAATCAAAAATTACAACCTGTTTATGTCTTTTCCCCAAACTGATTTAATTCTCCTCTGCGTCTGCCATCCATTCAGGGTGTTTTCGTGTACGTGTGTGTGTTCGATCTACAGCTGTGGTGTCGTGTGATATGCAGTCACGTCAGCCATGTTTTATGGCACATCTGCTCTATTAAACGCCACACAGCTGGCGGTGGAAGACATCAGTGTGAGCACGGGCAGAATGATGATGAGCAGCAAAGCATATACCTGCACCAGCCAGTTTCTCCGCTCTTTAATTAGATACAAACTGTCAAAAATCAATATTAGTTTTTCTCCCCTTCTTTTTTATTTTCCTCACAGTGAGTTCTTTGTGTACGACAATCAATAGTCCGACTTTGGCCCTTGGGGGGAGGTTAAAAATGATCTATAATGGGATTAAACTCGAGCCGCACAAATAACAAGCCAAAGCAATTTCAGAGAGGTTTAATGCTACGGTTTGCTGTTCCTTAGAGCTTTAAATGAGTCGATTCATGCAGCTCGTGTTCATCAGAAGAAGGGATGCGAGTTATTTTAGTGTTTGTACAAATGCATTTAGTCAGAAGCAATAGGAAAGATGTCATCTGTGCACAGATTTTCATTTAAACAAACTAATTTCTACATCATTTCAGTTTTAAGTTCAGGGAATACTGAGATCTAAAAGGTGCATGTGTCCACATCCATGATTTTGTCCTGAATGTCGATCAGTGTTTTCATCACAAGACATTTGATAAATACTTCACCTAATTCAAAGGCAAGGCAGATGGTCTTGTTGCTCGCAAAAGAGCCGAAGAATGAGGGCAAAGAAAGAACTGTATGTCAGCAGTACCAGCATCAAGGTGTGGAAGAGAGAGTAGAGTCTGTCTGTCCCAGGAGGGACGGAAAAAGGAAACGCCAGCCTGCAGTAAACCAGCTGTTTCCCCAAGAAATGGCTGACAGCCAGAGTCCCTGCTGGAGTCAGATAATGTGGAGTCTAAAAAAAGAGTCAACTGGAGGTATGTGGTGAGCTAAGCAAGATTAAAATCTGCCATGAGTAAAACTGGAAGCCGGTAAAGGGTTTGAAAACTGTAAATTAATGCAATGCATATGTGGAGGGCTGGAAATTAAATGAATGCTTTAGGAAGAGTCACACAAGTTTCACCTTCTGGTACAAAACACACATCAAATCTGGATCATACACAACCGCTGAAGACGGCTCACGTTTGCTTGAAGTTCATGTGAAAGTTTAGTGACCTGCAGAAAAACGCTTTAAATGCTCAGAAAACATCTGCAGCAGCAGCTCCATCAGTTTTGAGGGGAGACCACTGTAACTGTAACGCCCCCGAAATATGGGTCGAAATAACCCGTTTTGTCATGAAGCTGTTAAGGCTTTATCGGCGGTTTTGCACATGATTTTCAGTTTTCAGTAAAATGCATCTTTATTTACATCCCAAAGAAATATGATTCACCAGAAATACAATCATTCGCGTAAAACAAGGGCAAAATAAATGTCATAGTCAGTGTGTATCACACGACATACTTTGTCTGGTCGATTTAAAGCTGCACTATTTCACTTTTGGCCACGATGGGCAGAATAACTCACACACAACCCGAGCAGCATTATGAAATTTAATGTTTGAAGGCCTGATGTTGTCCACATGTGCTGGACATGTAATTAATAGAGGCAGGTGACTCACAGTCTTCACAGACCTGGCAACCCTGTCTCCTAAAAAGTTCAGCTCTTATACAACTAAAGTGCAGACGTGATTTTCCTGATGAACGTTTAAACACAACGTTTCCTGTGGACGTAATAAAAAATATTGACATGCAGCGGAAATTACGAGAGTCAAATATAAACTTACCAGTATTTCATGGTTGCGAGGTTGCAGCAGCTAGTCAGCGTCAAACGAAGACTGAGGGCTGGTGTAATGAAGGAAAATGTAACACAAAAAAAGGAGTTTTATTGCTTTTAAACACGTCCACAGTCTTACTATAAAACTAAAGTCTGTTCTTTTCTTGCCTGGACCGAAGCAGGCGCAGAATCGATCTTCTCGGTCTCTGAACAGCCCGAACACTCAATTTTTTTATTAAAGTACAGTTTGTGTCAGTAACAAAATATGATGCATCTCTGCATCATGTTGACAGTTCATTTGTGTGGGACTGTATTTGATTTAACAGCTGGGGTTGGACCTGCACATGACGTCGTCGTACACACACTGGATAAACGCGTCTTTGACCTCCTCCTTTCTAGTCTTTGAGCGTGAGATTCTTTATTATTTCCAAATATAAAAAGTATTGATTAGAGGAGTGTGAAGAAACTGAAGCGTGCTCCTATCAAAATGCACCAATCAGCCACACACACACACACACACACACACACCTGTTGGGACGTCACATCCCCTGAATTCAAACATCCTCCTTCCAGCTTGTTTCTGAGAACTTTGAAAGCAGCTGCGTCGAGTTTCACGCACAAACACTGATCACACAGGACCTGGATTTGGAACCGATTGTCGCAGAATCCCGTCTGTCAGTGTCCGAGTGATGCAGCAGCTCACCTTCACCTCGTGCTGCACCGGGTCACACATGTTCCTGCTGCAATCAATATCTCCTTGTGATTCTCCTCCAGTGATATCTGGCTCTGAGCATGAGAGTGTTTCTCTGGGTGTGAGGATTATCTTCTCCTGGCTCTCTGGATGTTTTTCTCAGCCCCCAGGGAGCACAGATGCAAATCTTGGCTTTGTCTCCCTCTAACACCACCGGGCTCCAAAGAAAATCTTTGTGTTTTTCAAAGCTTCAGCGTTCAGCTCAAGTTATAAATCTGGAAGACGGTCGGGGGGGAATTAGGCCCAGTTTTAGTGTTTCTGTCATATTTGTCTCGTCCAAGCGAACATAATAAGGCCTGAAGAAACACATAAGTCATCAGTTCACATCAGGTGGGTCTCTGCAGCAGATGAACATGTGTCTGCAGGATTCACATCAGCAGGTGACTCACCACGATGTGCAATAACCCACAGCTTCCTGCGATGGATTTGGGGGAATATTGATATTTTCATCTGTCTCTGAACTGTCAGAGCAATTGTTCAAGCGGAGATGAGCGTTTTTCGTGAGCTCCGTGTTTCTGACAGTTGTAGGTTCTGAGCGGGCCCCTCGAACCCGCTCCCGGACGCACTGACGCCGGGCTGCAGCCTGGTGCCACTGTCTTCCTCGGTTCCTCCGTCCTTTAAAGGGAACTGGCCCTTTAACCGTGCGGCGGCAACTGCTCATGCTCGGGGCTTTGTGCAGGACTTTCCCCGTCAGAGAGCAGCTGTGGCCCGGAGAGCAGCAGGGCAAACGCTCCGGGGAGAGCCGCGGCTGTCGGTACCGAGCCCGGGCAGAGGGCACGTCTTTGTCCGGGGACACGTCCAGCGGCGGAGCGGCGCGCTGACGGTTCGAGCTCCGTGGGTTTTTTTTACTGCATCTCCGGGAGGAAGAGGCGCATCATCCGGCTCCGGCCGCGTGTTTACATCGGAACGTTGCCCGCGGTGGAAGTTGTCCGGAGGAGGAAGCGCCGGTGACGCGCGGCGGCGCGGATTTGAATGTTTGGTGGCTCGCAGCGGGCGGACGGACGGACGGACGGACGGACGGAGGGAGCCCGTTGCAGCGGCGCCGACCGCGGCTTCCGTCGGACTCTCGGCTCTTTGTCCCGCCCGTTTGCCGGTAATTGCCGCCTTTCCGCGGGCGTCACAGGTGAGACGCCGCCGCTCGTCAGCTCACAAACGCTCCGCCATGGACGACGCCGGCGGGACCCGTCTATGCACCGGGGCCAGGTCGTCCAGAGGCGGCACCTGGGACGTGTTGAAGACCTACCTGGGGCTTCTGCTGATGCTCCATTTCGTGCTGCCCGCCGAAGCTTCGTCGGTTCCGAAGCCCTGCGATAAAGGCTGTTTGTCGGGGAAGTGCATCAACGGGACCTGCGCCTGTGACCACGGATGGGTCGGGGACCAGTGCCAGCACTGCCAGGGCCGGTTCAAGTAAGGGGCCACGGCCACTGTCACCGTCACGTACAGATTGAAATGTTCTTTCATGAGATGTGTTGAAACATTCATGTTTTACTTTATTTGTGCGTCACGTTGAATCAGGTTTTTGCGTTTATTGATGGAAAAACTAAATTCAGCTTGTGGTGACTTACCTGGAAACGGACGTGCCACTTGTAGAGATATTAAAGACATTTTCAGGGTGACAGATATTTGCTTTACATTAAATTCTGGGATCAGAAAGTCTCGAACTTGACTTGAATCCTCCTCGTGATGGCGGTTTTGATCCTGTGAACCAGCTGAGACCATCTTCACCTGGTGTCAGTGGATCCGGTTGATGTTAGAACTTTTTCATCTAAAAAGTAATTTGGATCAACTTTAATAGTTGTGAGTAGTCGACTTAAAAACTTTAGTTTATAATGTTGGTAATTAGGTGGATGCTAAATGGAAAATTCATTTATTTCTCCAAACATTGTCAAAAAGCTGGACACGTCAGTTCGCTTTGTGGAGTCCAAACGTTTCGAGTGTCAGTGTGTGAGCAAGTGCACCAACAGCTGGTGAGCAAATCTTTGAGAACTGCTCATTATTTGTGTCAGCGCTACTTTATAAAAATAGTTTGTGGTACATGTCCAGTTATTTTTGGGTTGTAGCGAATATGGAAAATGATATTCACCTGTTGTTGTAGTTGATGTTGGATATGACTTTGCTCCACAGCCAGCGGGTATGTCAGGTGGCTAAAGTCAGAATTCAATCAGACACCTGCAGTCAAACGTTACTCTCTGATTTATTATCATTTAGATACTTTTACTTTTAGTTGGTAAAAAAAGCAAAAGCCTTCCAGAAGAGGAAACACACACACAGAGTGTCACACTGTGTGTGAAGATCACACGTTTCTTTCACACCTTCGACTTAAGCCATCGCTCTAATCAGACTTCAGAATCCTTGTGTGGCTGTAAAACTGAAACTCGGGGAAGGTTTTGATCAGCCTGCCGTGTTTTACATGTTGGATAATCAGGTAAAGGCTGAATTTGGCTGCCGCTCAGAAACACTTGCAGAGGAGGGCTGTGGCGGCTTCATCCATCTGGCTGATCTTCACACGTCTCTCTTGGCAAAGAAAGTCAACAAGCCTCATTGTTGTTGTTGTTTTTCATATGAATCTTCAAAGTTACATCCTTTTTCATTTCCAATTGTAATTCGTGGCTGATTACCACCATTACCCAGCTGCATCAGTGGTGTGGGGGGTGTGGAGGGCCTGGTGTGCTTCACACTGTGCCCGTCTCTGCAGGTAGTCACTGTTATTAATTTACAATAAATGACAATATTCCAAACAAGCCAAAGGATTTGAAATTCTCTGACTGGCGGGACGATGCATGGTCGGTTGTATAGTCACTGTTGTCTTATGTTTAGGGAGAACAGATGCATTTACATTTGGACATCTGACAAATTCCTGGAAGAGCAGCTCGCCATTTCAGATCTCCTTCCTTCCTTTCTTTTTCTTCTTCTGTGGTGGCGCTAAAGGCCCGTCATACTCTCCAGAGAGGATGACCTTACCCTGCCACAGTCACCTACAGCCTGGTCTGCAGGGCTACGAATGGAGAGACGGCCGGACTTCAGTCCGGTCTTTTCTCTCTGGAGGACCGTATCGATTTCTCAGTCAATGTGATTGTTGAGGAAGCCGCGAACAGAGCAGGCTGCAGGCCGGACGACAGGCAAACGATACCACAGGGATGAGTCTTTCTTCGTGTGGCTGCCCACTGGCAAATTAGTGTCCATTAATACTGAGTAGTTGTTGTGTACACACACGGGAAAATGGTTGAGAGTTGTCTTAAAAAAATGTAAAAGCTGCGGAGTTAAACAGACCATCTGACGTGGAGTGAGCACAAAATCCATAGTTGGACAAATCCAGCCGTTTGCAGGAGAAGCTCCTTGAGATGCTTCAGCTCATTTTGAAGGACAATACATAACTTTGCACATGCGGTTCAACAGTCGGCACAGTGCACAAAGACAAGAGGAAATGCATGGAGGGGAAAAGAGAAAAAATAAAAATGCATGCGGCACATTTTCAGGTGTTTTATAATGATGCAACTTTATGAAGCTAAAAAATAAACCCTTGGAGCAAATAGTCAGTCAGTATATGAACCTGTGAATGCAGCAGCTTCTAGTGTAAATGGAGCTTGTACACAATAAAATAACCGGAAGAACAAATTGGTGGTGCAGCTATTGATTTGTGACCAGCGAAACACTCAAAGGCTTTTATTGTGAAACCTGGGACTGTTGCTTTCCTGTCGTATGAAACGCCGCTCACACCTGCAGCAGGTGTGGCATTATGGAAACTGAACGTGACCCCCAGTGGCATCGGTTTTCTCCTCGTCCTGGTTTGGTTCGCGGTGATATTTCAGTGGATTTAAAGCCAGTTCAGCATCTCTGCGTTTGCATCCGTAGAACCACGAGTTGTAAACATCCACCGTCCATCCCATCTGTGAAACTGCTGCCGTAAATACCTGGAATACTGACAGCACAGCGGATTCAGTGTTGAGGACAGACAGAGGAGCAGTGGAGCGGAGAATAGGAGCTGGGCTTCAATATCACTGCTGCACGTCAGTAGTGGTCACCGGTTTGCCACTGGGATCGTCAGAGCTCACACACTCACACACACACACAGACACACACAGACACTCACACTCACACACACACACTCACACACACAGACACTCACACTCACACTCTTGTGTCTCAAATCCACACAGACAGATCCAATAAAGGAGAACTAGGGAGTGGATTCTGTTTGTCTATTGATTTAAGCTATTGGTGCCATGTGTGGTTTTATGAGGCTGCAGTCTGCCCCTGGTTTTCAATGACATTCTCTCTCTCTCTCTCTCTCTCTCATTCCGTCTCTCTGTTCCTTCTCGTTCTCTCCGTCTCTCGCTCTCTTTCTTTATCTGGAAGAGATAATGTCGTGCTTGTTCTCGCATCCAAAACAAATGCACACAAGTCACACCGAGGCACGCAGCACAAACACAGAAGTACTGGGAACGTTAAGACCCAAATAAGGGGACAGTGGTCGTCCAAGGCCTTCGACTGCACAGTCGTTATTTGTTAAATCTGTGGGTCCGTCTCCGCAGTACCACTCTGGACTCTGGACTACAGAGACTTTGCTGAATATGGCTCGTTGCCGGTCTACACCTGAGATCACACAGCTGATAACAGATGAACTAAAAACGGCTGAAAAGATCAGTGGAGCTGCTAATAATAAGCAGCGGGTTCATCAATGAGTCACAGCCGGCGTTGCTGTAGTTCCTCTTTCTTCGGGTCCGCTTGCGGTAGTTTCACATTTGTTTTAGTGGTTTTATTTGTCTGTAGTCCTTCGGCTTCCATTTTTTTGCCTCTTTTGAATAGTTTTTCCTTATTTGTGAGTCTTTTTTTTTTTTTTTTTTTTTTTTATTGAGACAGTTTTTAGTCTTTTTAACTGAGCTCTTATAACCAAGAACACCATCTTTGGACGCTTTGGCCCGTGTGGCATATAGACATCTTGGGTCTGTGCCCTAGAACCTTGTTCAGTTGACTTTCATTTGAGTTGTGTAGATTTCTGTTGTTCGAATGTCTGCGCCTCCTTTTCATGCCATTTTAGGTTTCAGACCAGGAATTTAAAGCCACAGCGTGCAAGCTTCAGCCGAGCTGTAGCATGGGAATGGAAATCCGACCACTGAAGGCACAGACGACGCTGTGTTGAATGTAGACCGGTACCCGAAGCGCCCGTTTGCACCAGCTAGCGATGTGGAGGATTGGGCTTCTCTGATTGGTTGCGAGGATGATCCTCG
The DNA here is from genome assembly GCA_033026295.1 of Channa striata. Classification (NCBI taxonomy): domain Eukaryota; kingdom Metazoa; phylum Chordata; class Actinopteri; order Anabantiformes; family Channidae; genus Channa; species Channa striata. The sequence goes on along the minus strand of CM065184.1, from coordinate 19,752,454 downwards.
CTCATGAGATTTTCAGAAACAAATGCAAATCTGCAGGTCTGTGTCACAGGAGCCTCTGACAGCACGTTTCGCAGCATATTTCTACTAAAACAAATTCAGAAATGACACTGCAGCTCGAAGACGTCTGCACACAGCCTCATCGCTTCAGGGCTGAAGACTGCAGCGGTGAAGCGACACTTTCAGGTGGAGGCTTTTCATCAGGCTGAGTAGGTTCCTCGTTCATCCTCAATTACCCTCACAGCAGAGGGTAGATCCGTCCTGCTGTGGCGTCACGCGGCCTCCGCCGCAAATTGTCTAGTTCGGCACATTTGAGCGCCTGTATTTGCCCAAAGTTTTGCTTTAATGAGGCTGCATTAGTTTCACTTTGCCAGCAGCACTGGAGGACACGACGAAATGAACTTGCACCAATCGAACAATGTCAGTCATTATCTTTCAAAAGTGAGTTAGCAGGGGGTTCTGGGAAAAAGGACGTTGATGGGGCTCATTGATAGAGGAGTGAAGGAACAAAATAGAAATCTGCTGTTTTAAAACCGTTGTTCGCTGCGCACGAGCCCCAGTGGAGGACGCACTCGCATGAACGTCCTTCATCAGAAAGAAGTGCACACATGCAGAGTGTAGTTTAGATTTTTATTTCCAAAATGGGATCATCATTTTGGATTATATTCCTCAACCTCATGTCTGATTTAATCTGTCTGCTGATGCTGTGAGTGCAGGTTAGATGTCACGGTGGCTCTGAAATCCTGTTCCACGTCACCGGACGCGTTCCAGTTCCCCGTCCTCGTCACTTGTGGGAGGTAGCAGAATGTGATGAAGTGTGTTCACAAATTTGAACCCAACAGTAGGACTGAACACTGTGGGTTCTGTGCTGAAATCACTTTAGCTTGAGCTTTTTTTCCTTACGTTTTTTATAATTGTAATTCTTGTGATTTTGTGACAGTTTTTAGTGTGAGGAATGTGTGCGTCTGCCCTTTCAGGTTCGTTAAGCGCCTTTCAGACATGCACTGGAATCCAGACATAATCTAGACTTTATCTTTTGGCCCGGACCTTATCTGGATTTTCTCCAGTCAGCTCCCTAGTGCAAAGTCTGGATTATGTCCAGCCGCTCATGTGTGAATGGAGGAGGTGATCCTCCGGAGGATCCGCAGTCAGTGAGTGGGCGCGTTGGTGACGTCCATTTCCAGTAAACTGGTGGCGTCATCCTCCATCGCCATCAGAGAACGCGTTGTCTTCTTCCGACGTTTTGTTTTTGCGTCATGTCCTGCTCGAAGTGCCGTAGCAACAGGCCTCACCCAATCACACGGCGTGAAACGCTTCTCACCCAGACTGTCTCTCAATGTGTGGACCGATCCTCCCGACATTCTCTATAGTTCATATCTGACTTTAGACTTTTAACTTCATCAGGATCCTGCCTCTTGTAGTGGGACATTTGCCTTTTGTGCAGGTTTTACTTTAGACATAGAGTCTGCAGGTCAAATTTGTGGAAATGGAAAAAGGTGATTGGACCTGATACCATAGTGGTGCAGATCTCACAGGGACTGGCTGTAATTGTGAAATCAGTTTTTATTAGAATTTGAATCCTAGAAATGTTCATTAGCATGTTCACTTTTAACAAACCGCTCAAGCTTTGGGTCTTTAGAGCACTTCAGAGTCAGAATCAGAATCAGAAATCTCTTAATTTCCAGGCACAGTTAAGAACCCTGAACAGTTTTAGGAATTAGTCGGTGTCAGGTGCAAACACAAAATGTACAGAACGAAAAGTTAAGGTGTGACACGATATGAAATATGTACAGAAAGATTAAAGGGGGGGGTCCTTTCTGAAACCCCCCATCACTTTAACATGCTACTGTGTTTGTGTGAATAATACTTTCTTTATACACGAAGTCTCTAATAACTGAGAATGCATCAAAATGTTTCTTTTTGATTGACAGGAAACAAACACTAAACAAATTGGACCCAGGCTGATGTTTGTTTCGGAGACACACAAACTGTGACAAGGAAACTTTTAGAGAATCAGAACGGAAGATTCAGCCTTTTTTTTTTCTTTTTTTTTGGCCAAATGATATCTGACAACACACATGAGGTTTACTGTAAATGAGAGTTAAACCCACACCTCAATTATCACTGACACAAAGGTCTAAAAATAACACGTATGGAGACGAGGATGAAGCCGTTTCAGGCCAAAACAACCACGAGTGTTTTAGTGAGACACCGCTCACTTTTTTGTGAACATCAGTCATCATCTGCTGACACACACGCCGACATGTGTGAGTGAGTGTGATTACGCCTGTTTAAGCCTCGGGCAGCAACGATGACACAGCCTGTGAACCGTGTGTGTGTGTGTGTGTGTGTGTGTGTGTGTGTGTGTGTGTGTGGGCTTGTCTTCATAGCCTTCTGTGGACACTTGTATCAATACCAATATCAAATGTTGTGAGGACATTTTAACTTCAAACGGTGTTTTGAGGGTCATGGCCTGGATTCTAGGGTCAGGGGTGGAATCAGGCTGGTTAGGGTTTGTTAGGGTTTGTATTCTGTCGGTGAGTGTCCTTACAAGCAGAGAAAGACAAACGTGTTTGTGCGTGTGAGAAAGCATGTGAGCGTTCGGGAGGGAGGAGCATCGAACGGCCATCTGTCCAGTGTGAGTTAATCCTGCGATGATGAGTGAAAGCAAGGGCAGCACACACACACACACACACACACACACACACACACACACACACACACACAGAGGCACAGTTGGATTGGTGGGTGTATTACATGAATCATAACCTCGGTGTTCTTCCCTGAGGCTGTAGCACGTTCACAGAGATGGGAAAGATGATAAAGTATCATCGTGGGACATTGTGTCTGTAACTGAAGCATCTGATTGTCTTTTTTTTTTACTGATGAATCATGACCAGAATATTTTCACTTGTCACTATGTGTTCGTTAAGTTCAGCATCGGGAATCTAACTGATCACAGCTTTCTCATGAATATTTAAACCGTGTTTAATATTTGCTACTGCCGTTCTTGTTTCGGCCCAACGAACACAAGGATTTGCTTGACTGTCGTGGATTGATGGGGATTTTACTGTATCGCTGAGAAGTGTAAGTGCTTGTGCTTGTAATTGTGTGAGAAAAAAGTGGCGTTGGGACATCACTAGTCTACACGACCAATCAGAGTCGCTCTCCCTTTACGTCCTCTGTCAGCTGGTCAATAATCACGTCAGGGTCCCTACATCACTGAGCAGTTAGATGGACATGTTGATAGAAAGTGTCCACAGTTGGACGGAGGACTACAGTAAGTGTCTCAGCAGCTACTAGTATCAAAAGCACGGTTAGAATATCAATGGCAGCAGGTGTGTGTGTGTGTGTGTGTGCGTGCGTGCGTGTGTGTTGGGGGCAGGTTGCTGACTAGCTGGTCTCTGGGTCTCTGAGGCCACAGTTATTTTCCTGGCAGGGAGCATCTCTTCTGATTCAGACCTTCCTGTCTTTGATTCTTTTACTCTTCCTCTTTTCTTCATCTGTACTCGATCAAGCGTGCGCGCACACACGCACACACATACACACACACATGCGCACACACACACACACACACACACATTCTTTTGCTTCCATCCACCCAGAAAAAGTCGTATTCCCCACACTTGCTTCCAGACTGTGTTTTCACACAAATGATTTCATCTCCAAAGCATGTGCTCACTCTGTGTGTGTGTGTGTGTGTGTGTGTGTGTGTGTGTGTGTGTGTGTGTGTGTGTGTGTGTGTGTGTGTGTGCGCGCACACGGTGGGTGGGTGGCTGCTTGTGTTTACACCGAGTGCAGGGGCTGCAACATTCGTGTTCATTTCTGTGGTCGCTTGCCCATGTTCTCTGGTAACCCTTAGTCCTCTTTGATTTTCGTTGTTTTCCTTTTTCTCTGCCTCTGACGTGCTGTTTGCAGTACTCGCTCCAGCAGGAAGTGTGTGTGTGTGTGTGTGTGTGTGTGTGTGAGGAGGCTGTGACATTCGTGAGAAGGAGAATGTGCTAGAAAGTCCCAACCACATGTTCCTGGTGCACACACACACACACACACACTGTGCCTGAGGGTGAGGCATTTTCTCATGTCCTGTCACTTTGTGCCAGGTGGTCCGGGCCTCGTCACCTGAGGCTGTTATTGTGCTTGGCACCGTCGTTTTCACATCTGAGATACCAGCACAGGCCTTATTAAAACGAACGGCTGCATGAAAGGTGAAACGTGTCCTACGGGTTTTCAGTTAGGTTAATACGTTGTTGGCGTCTCGCAGTTTGTTCGTTTCTTTAACTCGGGGTAAAAAATCCGTCCCCCCAGGATTTCGCAGCCTTTTTTTGTGACTGTCTGGCTCTAAAATGCCACTATTGCCATGATTGTGCAACAGCTTTTTTTATTTTTTTAAAATCTGTTTTAAATTGCCATGTTGAGCAGATCTGAAGGAGGCTTGATCTGGCAAAACCGCACGTTTGCGTCAGGACTGTACGATCACGACCTGAAATACACTCGGAAAGGTGGATGTAATGTAATGCCAGAAGCCCTGAGAGCAAACGGACGTGGACTCTGCGATTGTCCTTTCTTCTTCCCAAATCAGCCGTTACCCTCCCAGCTCTGTCCTCACACACTCTAATCTCACCCTGCTCCTACAAGTCCTCCGCCCAGGTGCTGACTTACAAACCGAGAAGCTCTCGAATTTCAGGTCTGTGCTCTGGATATACCGACGCTGACAAACCCAAGATAAAAGGTGTCCGCTTATGCGGAATGATACACTGAACGATACGGGAAAATAGTTGAACTGCGATTTCTTTTTAAAACATTTTTCAATCAGTGTTACGATTGTGAACATATGAGTGTTTTTTTTTAAGTTTCCATGTTATTAAATATAAGTTATGAATGATGAGCCACGTCAGTCTGACGTGTCTGATCTCAGTAGCTGAGCAGGGTTGGGCCTGGTTGGTACTTTGATGGGAGACTGACAGCACTGACCAGCAGGAAGAGCATCAGGCTGGGACACACAAGCCTCCGGGTTCAAATCCCAGCCCACGTACTGGGCGTGTCCCTGAGCAAAACACTAAAAGACACTAAAGTTCCTGGATGGCATGTGTGGCAGCCCACAGCTGTTCCAGGAGCAGGTTAAACATCCGGTAGACAAACGTCTTCACAACCACTTGCCTTAAAACGACCAAATGACCAAACATACACGACTCCCTGTCTTCAGTCGTGGGTTGTTAACCACGCCCCACACACACACACAATTTGTGACCGTGCTTTATTTTCGTAACAATACCACAATACGACTGTATATTATTATGTAGCATAACAACTAAAGTCTTGAAATGGATCGGATCCCTCCCGTCAACACTTGCGTCAATTAGCTGCAAACGTCCAGCGCTCAGATCAGTCGCACCATCGTGTAAAATGTAATTCAAACTGCTGCATGAAGATAAAATACATTTTCATTTGCAGCAGTGCACCTTTGAAAAATGTCTGTCTCGACGATGGACAATATTTCTTGGCAGCTTTTTAGGAATTAGGCTGCGTCCTACCGGTGCAGACGGTGCAGATTGTTTTCACTTGACTCAAAAAGGAGTAAATCTGTTTGTGCTCCCTGCATTTAGCTCTAACGTGATGAAAGCATGTACAGATTCATATCACTAACAAAGAGTAAGTTATGACAGCTACTGCAGAACATGGCCTACAGCGATGTTAGTGTCGTGTTCTTTCATCTCCAAAACCACATTATTATGATCAAACCGATTAAAAAAAAACAAAACTCAGAAACTCAGGGTCTCTGCCTTAACTACTAGGCCGACAGGATGTCCCACACGCCTCCCAGCAGCCTGCTGCCCTCAAGCTCCAGTACGCCGGATGTCTGTGGTCACATCAGTGAGGTTGACTGAAAGAGACCAGAGGAAAGTACATAACCGAGTGTTTAAGATTCAAACGAAATACTACAAATCAGGGCGGCTGTAGCTCAATCAGTCCTCGGACCACAGGGTCGGTGGTTCGCTCCCCGGGTCCCTCCGTGCTGCGTGTCGAAGTGTCCTTGGGCAAGACACTGAACCCCAAGTTGCTCCCAGTGGCAGTGCATGGCAGGCATCGCCATCGTGTGTGTGTGTGTGTGTGTGTGTGTGTCAAATGACTCTGAACTGTACTGAAATGTACGTCGCTTTGGATAAAAGCATCTGCCAAATGTAAATGTAAAATCATATATACGCTCTATAAAAAGTAGCAAACCCATCAGAAAGATGTGCAACCTGCTGTTATGTAGACAGAGCAGAGTGTGGTTTTAAGGACACTGAACTTTGACCTTACGCATCTACTGGCATTTCAGCGTCTGTCAATGCTGCTGCAAAGATTCATTGTGCAGAAGAAAGGAGTGAAGCAACAGTTCCTGTGATTTGTCCCGTGTTAAAAGACCCTAACGCGACAGAAAATCGTATAGGAACCACAGCCTGCGTGAATTATGCGACATTTTACATTCCAGTCTAATAAAGTTGTTGTTAGCTGCTTCTCAGGACCAGTAATGTTTCCTCTGCGTCCATGTGCCGGTGCCTTTGTGAATTCTCACAATCTTAAAAATGACTCTTGACGTGTTAAAAGTCATATTTGTTGTCATGATTATTTTTTCTTTTTGGTTTATTTTATTGGGAGAGTTCTGATTTACAGTATAATGCAGCGTGTATTGGAGTGTATTCGTACTGGGTGTGGTGTAGGGATTTACCTCACAGCCTGTGTGTGTGTGTGTGTGTGTGTGTGTGTCCATACAGTGTACAGGAGACTTTCCTCTAATATGACTGAGAGGCTGAAAAACATGGCATAGTGATTTCAGGCAGCATGGCGATGCTTTGCAGCCTGGTAAAACACAATCGCTTTTTAATGCAGACCACATGTGATGGGGCTTACACACACACACACACACACACACACACACACACACACACACACACACACACACCCCTCTGCTGATTGCAGGCCACAGTGTATAATCAGCCTGTGGCCTGGTTGGGCCGGGTGCAAACTCTCTGTAATAATACAGCAGGCTGTTGTCAAACTGTAATAAAGGCTCTATTTCTACACACACACACACACACACACACACACACAATATTGCAGGATCCATGTTGTGTCAGGACATAAATGAATCTCCAACTGAAAATTGTAGCTCATGTGGACCAATTTCATCAGCTTGGATTCAAAAACCAGCTGATTTTATTTATTTCCGTATTAAAAACATGAAAAGCCTTTCGCAGAGCTCGTAGCTCCCGCCGGGATGATTGACAGCTTCCATTACACAAACACTCGCATAAAGTTTCGTGTTGCTTCAGTCACAGTTAATGCACATATTCCTTCGGTCCAGGCGTGTGCTGTGAGACGCGCTTGTCTCAGGCCTTCCTGTCAGAGGGGATAGAAACTGGTCCAGCCTCAGCGTCCGTGACCTGCCGCATAAACGTAAAGACGTCAGAAGCAGGTTTACTGAGAATTACACGACCCATATGAACTTCCTTCACTTTCTGAGCATCTTTGAGCATCTTGCTGTTTGGTTTGTTGTTGCTATTTGGGGTCAGAACCAATTTCATTTGTGTGAAAATTGACTTGATTGTTCAAATGTTTGCCGACGGTCTCCGTGTCTCATCATGGATTCTGCCGCCTGTTCCGCAGTGACTGCATTATTATTGGCAAACATGAAGGTAACTCATTTATTGGTTCTATCCATTTTTGCATCATCACACACCCGTAGGATGTAAATATATATTATTTACCTTTTGAATTGAATTCAGTTGTTGATTATAAAGCTTCAAATCAGACCAGAGTCTACGAGCTTGTGGTGAGAATTAAAGAGAAAAACCGGAGCAACAAGAGGCAACACGGAAAAGTGTAATGAGGGAGGTGATGCAGCAGATATTGACTAGAAAACAAACGAGCTCCCTCACACCCGGACAGAGACGGAGAAGCCTGGATGCTCTCGTGCTTGGAATAAAAAAAATAATAATAATAATTCTTCTTATGATTGACAGCAGGTCATGCAACACCTTCATGTGTTTGTCTCCACAAACACAGTGATGGAAATGATTCAGACTTCAGCTGGACCTCAGCTGCCGTCCCACCGTAATAATACAGGAGGAGATAATGAGTGTGGTCCCCACGGTTTCTCTTGACGAGTCACACACAACAGTCATTAGTGCTTTGTTTTGCATACAGCTACAGCATGAAGACGAACTTTTTCAGAACGAATGAACCGTTGGTAAAACAGGAAGCGCTCTGCTTTCAAATCACTTTCATTCAAGGGACTTGAACACGTAGGCAGGAGGGAGCGGGAGTCTGTGGACGACCTCTTCTGCTCCCACACCTCAGACTGACTGCACGGGACGTGGACTGATCTAATCCTTTACAGACGCCGTCCGTCCAGTTATTCAGTCTGCACAGCATCGTCTCCTCCCGCAGCGGCAGGTTTCAACGCTTCCTAATGCGACATGGCGAGACCCTCTGGCCTTACCACTGGAGGTTTCAGGACCGTCACCTTTGACCTTAGAGGACTCATGAAAACTGCGTTAGGGTTTTGGGAAAACAACTTTCAGGCGATGATTCTGTTAAGACAACATGAGTTAGAGTTAACGGAGGGTAAAGTTGAGTTGGAAGATAAACGACATAACGGCGTCACGTCACCACGTACTTTCACGCGTCACCGTTGTAATCATGAGCGTGCACCGAGTCTTTCACTACAATTGAACCCGGGACTTTTACATTTTATGCTCTTCGTCATTGTTTTAGGTGTCAAAAGTTAGTGTTTCTTATCTTCTGTAAAACTCGATAACCACTTCCTGTGAGGCAAATGTAAACCGTTTCTTAATGCTGTAGCCAGACAGCAGCTTTTTATCGCTGCCCTTTACGTTAGAGGGCAACGGTTTTTGTGCTTTATGGTTTATAGGATCTGGTTGCACTTACATTACCTACAAAAACACACTGCGTTTGTGTTTTAATAGTATAAAAATCTCATTTTAGGAGACGGAGTTGGGTAACGACAGACCATCACCAAACATTGAAATAGGTTTAAATATTTCTTTCTAGAATTCTTTCATTTTATGAGAGAACTACAAAGTCCATCTGACAGTCCACAATAACTTTGCCAACTGCTGTTCTCGTCGCTACAGGTGCTGGTTTCCGCTTTGTTGATGCAGATCTGACAGACGCTTGACTCTCATTTGATTGACCTGAAGAAGCTCTTATTTTGAAATCTTCTGACCTGACTTGCATGTAAAAGAAACACGACATCCTGCGACGATATCTAAAATTGTAAGAATCACCAGCCGCCGGCAGAAACGTTCCCATTCAGAGTCAGATCTGCCGTGACTCTCGCTCAGGTTGCTTCCACTGAATTTGCACTTTCCCCGGGGTTAATACACCTGTGGCTGCGGTTAATAGAGCGACGCGTCGAGTGCGTTAACCTTTGGAGTGTGCGGAGTCATTAGGGAGGCGAGCCTGTGTCAAAGCTGCTGCTGAAGAACGTGGCTCCGTTCGCTCCGACGTCGGGAGATTTGAATGTGACTTTCGCCTCCTGCAGAGACACCTGGATGAAGCGGAGACGCCTCGTGTGTGTGGATGTCTGCATCGACATGCAGCCTGCTCTCTGTTTCCTCTTTTCCTCTCCTTCCCCAGCTTCTTCCTTTCTTGCATCCCATTTTTTTCAAACCTTTTGCTTTATTCTTCAGTTATTGTTTCTCACCTTTTGTTCACCTTTCTTTTCTCCTCTTATTCTCCATTTGTCCTTCTTCTCCTTTCCTTTCCTCATTTCTCACCTTTTTTCTTCTGCTTCTCTTTTCTTAGGTTTTCAATATTTCTATCTTTTCTGTGTCCTTTATCTTCTGTGTTCTTTGTCTCATTTCTCATATCTCTCATCCGTCCTCTTCTCACTCTCCTCTCCCGTTGGTAGATGCGGTTTTGCATAAGCGGGCCGTGTTCCTATTAGCTGTCCTCTGACCTTATTCGTGGATCAGGATCCATGTCGAGTGTAGGTGCGTGTTTGTCTGGGAAGCGGAGAGAGATATTGGGGGGCTGGGGATGAATGATGCTCTATGTGGAAGCCATTGGACCGTGGCTCGACTGTAGGTGATAGAGACTCAGTAGCATCAATCATGCGCACACACACACACACACACACACACACACACACACGATCTGCCCTCATTATTCCCAGTAGAAGGAATTTTTTTTTAAGTAAAGAATATCTGCAGAGAAGGTCAAGGTTATTCAATTGTCAGCCATTCGTCTCCTCTTTAAGCTCTCCCTCGACACACACACACACACACACACACACACACACACACACACACACACACACACACACACACACACACACACACACACACACACACACACACAGATCTCTCAATCTTCACTAGTGGCCCCAGCTTGGGGACCTCTGCACTCTCTGCACTCTGTGTGTGTGTGTTGGTGTGAACAATGCAGCTGTCATCTCCTGGTTGTCTGGTTATCCATCACCAGCTTTATGTAGTGCTGCATCTTAAGTGTATTTCACCCGCTGAGGCTCCTGCACAGAGGTCACGAGGTGCCGCAGATAATATCACTTACTGTTTTATCACAGGACAGTTTGAACCTAATGCAAACAGAAATGGTCTGCTACAGAAACTGGAGACATATTGGACTGTATGTTTAAAATAAATAATGTGTGGATTCTTGTAAGAGGTTCTGGCAGGAAATAAAGCTTTGAGGTTATTGTGGAGAACATCGTTAATCTGCTTCCTCGGGAACGAGAGCTTGAGATTTGTGAGAACTACACGCTGGTGAATTACTGTAAAGGCTCGTGTGTCGTCGTGGAGGCACAAGAGATGATGCACTCAGACAATTGCGTGTGTATTTTTAATCTCCTCTCCTCCTATTTCATTGGCATAAGACACTAAGAAGAGCTGAAGTGAAGCTGGAAATTCATGTCATCTTTTCATTACAGACAGTGATGAAGGTTATTAACTCCCTGCATTGAGGGAAGAATTTGTAATTTTCAAAATAAAACAATTGACCTTTTAAATACAGTTGCAAACAAAAGCACGAAGGAGCGTGATGCTCAATGAATGTAGAGCAGAGAACTGTAAGCGTGACGGATCCTTGTAGGCCGAGCTGGAAGTAAACGTCCTCTCGGGTTCCTGAACAGAAGCCAGTGGGATTTCTATTTTCTATGACTTCAGTCCTTCTTAGTGACGTCCCGATGCGGATGATGATGATATTGGGCATCAGGCCTTATCCTGCCTTTGTGTACTCGTGCACATACTCGTAAAACCCGGACTGCACCCGGTGCCGTGTGTGGGAGTCAGTGTTATCGGGACATCAACAGCCGGTTTGCAGACAGTAATTTTTTATAGTTTGATGCCGAAAACAAATGGCTGAAAAATGGACCAAACAAGAGGGATGAATGTATTAAAGTGGAATTATGCACATTTTCTGCCTTAAATATGTTTATGATCCTTCTGGGACTGGAACTCACTCCTCTCTCAGCTGATGTGAGCTTGAGCTCAAATCCCGCTGTGGCGGGGAGTGAACTACAGCTCCTCGAGAAAACTCCGAGCACGTCCCGAATTAAGAACCACTGCTCCGCCTCTGTGGTATGCAGCCCAGCCAGGATCATACCTCATTTCATAGATTTACGTCCTGGTTTTGATGCCGACTGTGACGGCAGGTTTATTAAAACGCCACATGTAATTGGACATATTAAAATCCTTTAATGGAGGATGGATTAAGACGAGAGGCTAAAGGAAGAAATGGGCCAAGAAAGAAAAGCATTGACAGATGAAATGTTCTGAGCTGATGAGTGAAATCGGGCTGCAACAACTAAAGGTGAAGCTTGTGTCTGCACTGAAACCCACAGGGAGGAATTCTTTGTGCTGTGAACGGGTCAGGGCCGTGTTTCCTAAATATGGTCATGTGAAAGCCGTAAAGTCGGGGAGTCGTCTTGGAGGATTTTCAAGGGTGTGAAGTTCTGATTGCTTTCGTTACGTGTGAGGACATTTTTGCAGAGTGAAGTCACTTGTGGACAACTTTCTCTGCCTCCGTTTATGAGAAGTGCACAGCGAGAAGGTGTTGGAGGGAACGAGGACAGCGTGTGGACAAGGTGGACGTCCTTCAGACGCCATTTAAACACAAGCGCGCGTGTGTGTGTGTGTCTTCTTGTTACTCGCAGTGATGTCACTCTCAGCTGACTGGAGACTGTCACCGACTGTCTTTCTGAGTGTGTGTTGTTTTGGTGATGAGTGTCCCTCTTGTCTGAATGTGTCACAGTCCTCTGTGTGTGTGTGTGTGTGTGTGCTGAAGAAGCAGCAAAGGGAGAAAGTCAATACAACAAGGCTGTTTTCATGCCTCCTGTAACACACACACACACACACACACACACACACACACACACACACACACACACACACACACACACACACACACACACACACACACTGGCCTGTCACGAACTCTGTTTCTTCTTGAAGTGGACTGTCTTAGCCTCGGTTCCATAATTGACTCGGGGACAGTCGGGGTGTCCCCACACACTCTATGGCCATCGCTGGTCCCTAAAAGCTTTAAAGGACCAGTGCCATTACATTTTCTCACTGCCCATTAAATCGTACTAGCGACGGCAAAGCTCTTCAGTTTGACATTATAGTGAGAGGAGGTCCAGGGGTTGGGGGGGTTGGGGGTCTGTCTCTGGGGTGGGGGGGTCTGTCTCTGGGGTTGGGGTTGTCAGATTAAAGGCTGAGTTGTACTTCATCATTGATACACTCAAACATTGACATACGCAGAGCCGGGGATTATGGGTAATTATTACGGGACCACGCTGGCCCTGATGTGCGATGAGATGCGAAGCTGAACAAGCTGATTGGATAATGTTGGGAGGTGGGCTCAAAAAAGAGAGGAAGGTCAGAGGTCAGAAGGAAGGACTGTAAGGGTTCCTACGCGTCTAGATGTTCTCACTGATTTTATATGATCAGATATTATATATGTTGTTTTATGTAATTTTGTACTGGTGCTTTATTCAGTCTTTTGTGTTTGATTTTTTGTTTCCAAAAAGAAAAAAAAAAGGGGAAATAAAAATTGGCTGCTTTTGATGACATACTTTACTCCACTAATTTCACAATTCACCATTTGGTCTTAACTCCTGTTATCTCCGAGAATATTCACAAATTTATTAAAAGACAACGAGGACGGTACGTTGTAATTCTCTGTGTCTGAGACGGGTAAACGGGTAAATCGGGTCTGTTTGTCCGTGAAATCCATGTTTACCTTTAAAGACGTGAATGACTGCGTTATGAATTGTATATGTCTCATTTCCGTCCCTGGATTGAGGTTTGTCATACGGGTCACTGCCCCCTTGTGGACGTCTGTCTTCTGTAAAGGTGTCAGACAAACACATTTGTGATGTACGCAAGTGCATCTATGCGTTTTTACACGAGCATTAACTTCACCTGGCCCAGTGGAGCATAGAAGCCGGTAGCTTTCATCCTGTCCGTCCACTCGGTTCGCGTGTGTTGTTGTGTGGTCTGTCTCCGTTTGTTCTTCAGTTTGTGGTCCAGTTGGTTTCTGCTGTTTGTGGCTCCCGGGATCTGTAGTTCTTGATCGTAGAAACCACCAACCCTGACGTACAGACATCAGACGAAACACATTCACGTCAAGGAAAAGTTGCCGTGAGGTGAAACTGATCAGCTCAGGTTATCTCACGACACCAAAACCCAAAACCACGACACCCTGCTGGTACTTTGTCCTCCTCTAATTCTGTCGCTGGGACCCAGGAAACCTCTCTGAAGAACACTGGAGGACAGACATGTCATAGACTCCCTCACAGTTTGTGCGTCTGCACTGAGCGACGACAAAGCTCCTTCTTCTCGTAGCGTTGGGTCCCACAGTGGGAACCGTGAGCCATGTGTGTAAGTTAGCTGACTGTTGACTTTAAATATGGTCTAATTCAATTTGGAACATAGAAGCTGAAGTCAGGGTCAAAATATGAGATGTTAGAGCCAGTTTCCCCGAAGAGAACGTTAAAAACATGTTTTGTTGGATATAAAAACCAGTCTGCAGACTCGCCCTAAACCAAAGTCCAATGTAGAACCGCACAACGGACCAACTCCTGGGCGACTTGGGTCTCTTCAGCTTTCCTACTTGCACAAATGCAGAAAGAGTTGAATTCTCTGCGTTGTCCCGCCAACTCGGCCGGGTGTGGAGCATCAGGTGCAGCAGTGGAGTCTGAGAAGAGTCTGGGTCAGGAAAGCAGCTGTTCCGTGGGGAGGCTGAGGTTTTGGTTCTGATGGGCCACAGCCTCCTGCCCGAGGGCAGCGTGTCTCTCCACAAAGGGGAAGCTTGACACGGCTCGTGTGTGCGATTCACATGTGGGGTGAAGAGTGAACGCATTATCAAAAATGAATCCATAAATAAATGAATAAATCACCAGAATTCCTAAACGTAAAGAAAGGAAACATTCCCCTCCAGAAAAAACACAATCCTGTGTAAACCCACACGCCTGTAAACGTGTGGCGTCTCCCGAACACACTGAAGCACAACAACTTTACTCGACTACACATTTTGCTGCAAAACCAAAGCAGTTTTATTATTATTACCGATGCAAATATCCAATAAATGAAAGTGTTGCTAATGTGAATAAACAGGAACCGAAGCTTATTGCGGCTGCTAATTACTTAATCCTACAAACTTTATCAAAATCTTCAGGGAGGAGCAGAGAACCAGCTGAGGACACGGGGCCGTATCTCACTTTCCCTCCGTCTCGATCAACCCAGCCGCTCTCTTTCCGTCCATTTGTCGGTCGATCCTTCGTGCGCGTCTTCTGTACACCATCAATTATTCACCCGGAGCGGATGAATATTTCAAAGGGTGCCGGACTCTCTTCCTCCATAGCTCATCCCCTCGTCCCTGTCTCCGTCGTCTCCGTCGTCTCCGTCGTCTCCTCGCCCTCCTCTCTCTTATGTCTGCCTCTGCGTCCTCACCCTCTCTCGCTGTGAGCTCCTCGACCCTCTGCTGTCCTGATCGTCACCTTGTGTTTTTGCATTTTTATTGGGGAGGATTGTTGGGAGCGATGTTTGGCAGTTTGTGGGGGGGGTCACTCCAGGCCCGCTCTCCATTAACTATGAATGGGAGCTACCTTTCACGTGTTTTCCTGGACGAGCTGAGGCCGTCTGCATATTCACTCTGCTCTCAGAGCTTTTATACATGGCAAAAAATCTGGGAGGGGAGCGACACTCAGGCTTTGTCCCAGTTTTTCAGTGCTGACTACAGTCTTTCCCTGAGCACTGTGAATGGTACAAATCTGCATGAAAGTTGCTTAAGAATAATCTCAGCTATTATTGTTGTTATGATTATGAACGTCAGGCTTCTTCCTGTAGAGCTGAAAAGTCTCCCAACAGGAAGGCAGGGGTTTGAATTATCCACCAGCTGGGACTGTGCACGTTCCTCCCGTGTGTGCGTGGGTTTCTGGTTTCCGCACACGCTCCCCAGACATGCTGCTTCGGTTAGGCGGAGTTTTCTTTTGGAACCGGTTTGCGTGTTGGCGCTCCACAAGCTTATGTGTCAGCTCTGTCACAGATTGTGACAGCATGAACCTAGTCAAAATAATAATTTAATAGATGCTAATTTAAAATTTAACATATGTTGGTGTTTCTACAGAAAACATACATTGTTTTTTTTTTAGATTTCCATGGTTTATTTGCTGTAACAAACTCATAATTCAAGCAGTCGTTATCAGGACAAACTGCCTCAGTGTAGTTACAGGACCAGCGTACAACTTCTTCTTGTTTAGTAGAGATGTGCATCATAACTTATCATAAGTGCTGTCCAGCTTTGACAAACCCTCGCAGAACCCCTCTGTGAGCGGACATCCACCTCCTGACCAATCAGAGCAGGTCAAGTCCTGTGTGTCACATGCACCTCTTGAGTGTCCATTAGAGTTTTGATGCGCTGCCTGGATCGATTGCGAGTGTCATGCTACATCCAGCCTGAAACCGGAAAGCCCCGATCTCAGCCGTGCGAGCCTTTAAAGGCACAGAGGCGTCAGAGAAACCAGCAAGGGCTGGAGAAAACGAAAGGATGGTGACGCTGTACTGTCGGTTCCACCCCGTCCAGCGGATCCCCGATCAGTCTGGATTCCAAATGAGCAATTTGTTACTACAACTAACGTAAGTCGGGGTGAACCAAGGCCAAAACCGACGAACTAAAGAATCAGTTCCCCAAAGAAAGTGCTGAGAAGGAAGAGACAAACAAAAACCTTCATGAACCTGAACTGTATCGTTACAGTATGTAGAAGTCAGGTGGCTCTGGGCCCAACCAGCAATAATCCAGATATCAGTGATCCAAACTGTTGAGGAACGTTCGAGAGGGTTCGGAGGCCGAGGACGGAGAACAGGTGCCGCTGCCAGAGAAGCCGCTCACCTTTTGTCTGTCCCACAACTTTCTTCCGCTCTAGTGCTGCTTCCATTATAATTGCATGCTCATGATAAATTATGCAAATTATGCGATGATGTCATTTTGGGAGTTCTGCTGAGGAGGTGGAAACACGGACTCCTCAGTATATAGAGTAGGAAAGAAAAACGCTTCAAAATCATTTCTACTCTTTTTTTTTTCACTGTGATGGAGACATGTTTAGTTTTTCTGTTCCTTCGTTTGTCATGATTTTCCATCATTTTCACAGTAGATCTGTTCACTTAAAGAAGTCCAAAATCTGATGAAGGTCGGTGTTTTTTGGTTTTCATCATCCTTTGACTCAGGTGTCGCATCGGTGTGACGTGAACGTTTGTCCTGTAGTCTGGGATTAGAGCCCGAGGATCAAACTGTGATCAGCGGGGGACTGATAACAGAGGAAGGCGGCGAAGCTTCGAAATAGGAGCCAACAAAAAAGCTCGAGGCTTGTGTGTAATTTGTTTTTCCTCCTCGCAATCTCACATATTTGAATGTGCGTTTACTGTAAAGTGTGTGTGTGTGTGTGTGTGTGTGTTACTGGCAGGGTTTCAGCGTGGCCTGTGTGTCAGGCTGTGCTACAATCTGTTTGCTCTCGCTCATTCTGTCTCATTTACCGTGACACGCTCTGAATCCCAGGCACTGACGAATGGCGAGATGATGGCGAGCTGCTCACAGGCGGCTGTTCAAGCCTCGTAGGTCACACGGGTTCCAAACAAGCCGTTCGTTGGAAGGTGAATCCAAAAATGTGTGTCCGCTCATCGCTTACAAAAACCTCAATCATCTTTATTTTTTTAAGCGATCATAATCATTAGATAATCATAAAGTGCAGGACTCTGATACGTGTGTGTGTGTGTGTGGTTAAGTTAAGGCATCAAAACATTGTTGGTTAAGGTCCGAAAGAGATTGTGGTTTTGTTTTTGTGTGGTTCATTATCCAGTTCCATTTTTTTTTTTTAAACTGGGTCGGTGACCAATGCGACCTCCCTCCCCCTCATAATCAACACCGAGCTGTCGTGTCAACCACAGAACTGTGCCGTCGACAATTTATTAATTGTTGTGTATATTTTCCTCAGTTCAGCATCTTTAATATTAATATTTGGTTGACTGGGTTCAAGCTGTAGTTACTGGTGTCTGGGACTAAACCGTAATTAGATTAATTTTAGACAATAATCTGTACGTTAAAGGGAATAACAAGCATTTATTTACTGAGCATATACCTGTGAACAAAAATCATCCTGAGTTAATATCGTGTCTGAAATGACACGTGAGCCTCCAGTTCTACGTTACACCTGTGCCAAGGTTGCAGCAGATGCAAAGCTAAGGGGCAGTTTTAGACAAAGACGGGTGGAGACAGGGACGGGGTCTGCTGACCCACTTAGGTAACTCATCCCAATCTGTTCAAAGGTGAAAATGACAAGGTGAACAACTAAAAAAACGTAAAACACATGTTGTGGAGTGGAACAACCAAACCGTTCAATGCAGATTACACAGAAGGAGTCCATATTCCTACAAACTGAAACATCTTTAGCCAGAAATGAGTTTTTTTTTTTTTTTATGCCCTTTCTGGTCTGGCTGCAGGATAATGAACACACACACACACACACACACACACACACACACACACACACACACACACACACATATACACACACACACATATACACACACACACACACACACACATATATACACACACACACATATATACACACACACACACACACACACACACACACACACACACACACACACAGTCACAGTGTTCGAGCCGAGACAGCTGCGATGTCTTCTGTTGCCGTGACATTGGCTGACAGTGTGTCCGTGTGTGTCTGTGCATTTTCCACCTTTTCCTTCTGTGCGGTGATAGAACGGGATTACTCTGACTGACAGGTGTGACCACCGCGCACTGCTACCACACACACACAAACTCACACCAACATGGCGGTTATTACCATCGCCATGGCAACAGCGAGGTCCTACCTTGACACGAGGGGGATGTTTTATCTGCTCACGGGAGTTTTGTCCTTTAACAACAGATGTTTTCATCCATTCAAGACCGGAGACACGTCGTCCCTGCAGGCCGAGACTTAATCGTCGTGTCTTTATAAAGGGAAACATGGGAAGAACTTGGAGGATTTTATTCTTGTCCAAAGAAAAGAGAATGTACTTTAACCCAAAGATTAATATTGTATAAACATGCTGCATGACGGGGAGTTTCTGATGCAAATGATGCTGCAGGAAAGTTTGATTTGATCCCAACTGCAGAAGTGAAATGTAAAGGACGACTTCACTTGTTTTCTATGGCTTTAGTTTAGGGTGTAAGTGACATTACAGTGAACCTCTTAACGTTCCCTGTATTAAAATATGTCTCTGCTTATAGCTGAAAAACTCCATTTTCCATCTTAGATGATGTCATCTGACCGAGCTTTAGAAAAGATGGTCGGCCATGATGACAAACCTCATTGTGTGAGCAACAAGATCACATGATCTGAACCAAGTGATGTCGTCTGGAGGCATTTTTCAGCTAGAAGCAGAGAGACGTTTTAGTATAGGGAAGAGAAAGGGACGTTTAATGACATGTAGAGTATGTACATGAACTACGCAAACTAGAAGCAAAAAAAACCTGTGTTCTTGAGACACAGGTGAGAGACAAAAAAATCGGCTCAGACATAGAAAATGTTTAACCATTTGTTTTTTCCGTCATGCTGGGCCTAATCAAAGTTGATCCTTTTTTAACAACCCGGTTTAACCCCACGTCTAAATCCATTTATTGCATCTCACCCAGCGTCAGAAGTTTCAATTCTTCAGGAAGAAATCGAATGTGGCTGATACTAAGGTTGTTGTTCTGTGTCATTTAATGCACGAAGGTGTAAATACTGTTTTTAGTGTTCAGCAGTGGTGTGTGTCCCAATACTTTTGGAGAGGACTGTAACAAAGCATTAGTCAAACGTACAAACATTCATGATTTCAGACTTTATGTTTATGTTTAATCACTGAGGAACCTGAACAGACGGACGAATCCATTTTTGATTATACAGATAATGTTCGGGTGTGTTATCACCAGCCCACGACAGCATGGTTTCAGTGTTTGGTGTCAGAGATGCCGTGTCGAGAAGAAACACGGGCCCAGTATTTGCTTTCCTGTGGAGGGGAAGGAAAGACCTGTAACGTTATGAGTTCAGCACGGTGGAGCAGCGGTTAGTCCTGCCGTCTAACGTGTGAATCCCCGACTGGCATTAACATTTAGCAGCACGTGGGCGTGTGTGATGCACAGTGAACATCTTAACTTGCTTTGAGGTCTCGTCAAAGCTGTGGATTCAGGCCGCATCTGCTGCGTCTCGTGCAAAGATTCACACGGACCGACTGTGGCCAAGCCAAAGGTGAAAGCCGGGAGAAGAGAGACCAGCTGAACATGTGTTCAGTGAGTCCCTGAAAATCTTCCTGTGATTCTCCGCTGTGCTTTAATTATCACCATCTATCATTCGTGAAGGAATCTGGCGTCAGTGTGACGTCAGACGTGGTGGGTTCAAATGTGCCAAAAAAACTACCTCCTGTGGTGGAGCTGCTGTCACCGAATGTTGATCGTTTCACCGAGCCAGAGTTCGCTCGGGTTTTCGAAGTAGGAACAAATTTTGCTTGTTTTCTCAGATGATTAATGTTGTTGCCAGAAATGTTTTTGTAAATGAAATGAACTAAAATAAAACCGGCGCACTGTGAGAATATGTCATATTTGTCCTATTAAATCCATGTTTGGATCATGTTAAAATGGGTTTTGTTTTTATTTTAACATTTCCATCTGATTTCGGTTTTTGGGACGTTCCATCTCCAGTTCGACACTTTTGTGACACGTTTGTACGGGGGCCCTCGAGAGGGCGAGAAAACTCCTGTCCGTCCGAGTTTAGATTTGCAATTGTATTTGTTTGTAACTCCCAGAGCAATTTCCATTGTGTTGTGGCTTTTCTTGATGCTGCGTCTGTGTTGTCAAAGTGATGAGTTGTTTTGTAAAAATGATCAGTTTGCCCTTGAATCCTACATGAATAAAAGTAAACATTTTCCAACCCATATGACCTGACACACAAAACTGAAGCAGCTTCCAGTGAATTGACCAGTAATAATAGAAATATACGGAGTAGATGACAGATGCATAATAATCAGACTATCAGAATAAAGTCCAAGCATGAACCACATACTCAGAAGAGATGAAGTAATAGGAGTAAAGTGTAGTCCTGGATTTCTGATGCTAAGGACAATATAGAACACATGTGTTTCTATTTCTTGTAAATCACAAAGGCGACGGATCTGATCGTGTTCTTCCATACCAGCAGAACAGAACTTCCCGTTTGCAAATATCAAAGTAAAATGTCACGTTTTAGCCGCTTTCGCTGTCGCTCGCCCGCCCGTCTTTTCCTTTTGTAAGAGACAAACGGCTAAACGCGAGACTCTGGGCCGTGGTCCGCTGACCTCCTGGGCCCCTGAGAGCCTCACTGAGAGTTTTCTCGGACTCACAAGGTAAAACTTTTGGAAGCAGCAGTGGCAACAATAATAAATGGTGTGGCTGTTTTAAAAGGGAGATTCAAGCCGCGGTTACATGTTTCACTTGACTTTGGTTTGTTACGTGTTTGTGTGTGATTCCCTCTGAGCTCGTGGTTTCTTCCCTCTCCGTCTTCCTCCAGGTTAACGGACCTGTCTGGATCCCTCACAGACGGACCAGTGAACTACAAGTACAAAACCAAATGCACGTGGCTCATCGAAGGATAGTAAGTCTCCACGGTTTCCTCTTCCTCCGATCTTCATTAATCTTACTTAGTTCCACTTGGTTAACGTGTTTTTTTTTACTCTGACTCGGGCCGTCCGGATAAAGGAAGCTTTATCACTGCGCAAAGAGAAGGACTTTGTCTTTTTTCTGCCCCACAGTCGCTTGCTCCCGTTAACTGTTTGGGGGAAAAACATGCGGCACCACGTGAAGCCAAATGTGAAAGTGCCGTGTAATTATTTTTAAAGTATCTATTTTATTCCGCTGTTTCTAAAATTCCGTGTCCATTTGCACTAAGTGCAGAGTCACACACTGTACAGGCCTGTAGGAGACACAGACAGACACACGACGGCTCAAAGCACAGGGTTTGTGCACGACGCGCCAGCGTCCACGTGGATGTTTGTGTCCCTGCAGGCCTTGGTGAAAATAGTTTGACCTTTGACCACCACAATCGAATCCGTTCATTCTTGACTCCAAGTGGACAAAGAAGTTCACAACAATGAGACGGACAACGCAGCAACATCAGGCCTCCAGCTCAGGCCGTTGTGAAGGCGCAGACACGTGTTTGACGGACGTCGTCCGTTGTCTCGTATACGGCCTCTGCACCGACAGACATATTTGATGGAAGACGGTCATTTTGTTTAGACGTGCAGCCGGGACTCGGTGACACCCACTATTTAAAAAGGCTTTCCATCTCTGGAAAGAAGCCGAGGCAGCTTCGTTTTCACTGCAAACCGAGATCGAAAAACGGCTGAATCCTCTGTGTTAAAACGCCACGCAGCGGTTTCCCGTTTCAAGTTTCTATTTCTACACAGGAAACATTAAACGGCTATAAAGAAATGTGTGTTTGCCGTCGTTCCTTTAGCCAAACTGTGATACAAATATATTTCTGTGTTTACATTTCAAAACATTGTGTCTGACAGTCACATTTAGAAGAGGACAGATTTCTTTGCTAGTTTCTGATCATAACCACAGACTTTGGAAAAGTAAGACTCATGCCGAGCATCATACTTTTCTGTCCTCTGTCCTCTGTCTCAGTCCTAACGCCATCCTCCGGCTGCGTTTCAATCACTTTGCCACCGAGTGCAGCTGGGACCACATGTACGTCTTCGACGGAGACTCCATCTACGCCCCTCTGATCGCCGTCTTCAGGTGAGCGCCTGTGATTCTGTCCGACGTCTCCACGTTTGTTCGAACGCTGTACAGCGGTAATGAAAATTAATTGTTCGCATTAGCCCCAAATGCCAGTTTATTCTCTGGAGCTTTGTGGCACATTGTTCATTAATTTCTTTCAATCTACAAGCACGTGGGCGACACTTTAGCACAAAGTCATTAAAATCTCCCACTTTGCTCCATCGAGGCCCGTCTCTGTTCAGGGGGCAGTTACCCCAGACTGTGGCTGCGCTGTCTTTAGTAGAAGAGACGGACGTGGTGCCTTCAGAGAGCCTCTAAATGCCTTTTAATGACATTTACGTTGACGTGATGTGTCTGTCTCCTTCCCTTTTCAATCTTTTTTTGTGTTTTCGCTCTCAGTGGCCTCGTGGTACCAGAGACCAGAAGTAATGAGACGGTCCCGGAGGTTGTGACGACGTCCGGCTACGCTCTGCTTCACTTCTTCAGCGATGCTGCCTACAACCTGACCGGCTTCACCATCACCTACTCGTATGTCAGGATTCGCCCTCACTCTTCTTCTAGGCCTTTAGAAGTCTTTTTCCATTCAGTCCTATTGTCGAGCTAAAGTAAACACACAAAGATGCAGATGACAAGTCTGCTGGTTGTGCAGGAGATCTTCTTTTGTGCATCTTTAACCCAAATAGCACCTGCACACTGTCGTCTTCAGCTCTCACAGTTACTGTGGAAATGGCGCCGCTCTCCCAGACCTGCGGGCGGCTGCTGTGTTCAGTTTCTGCACATTGCTATCACTTCCTGTATCTGCCGTAGCGTCTCTTGTCTCGTCGCAACTTGCGCACGTATTTCAGAGCGGGGTTATCCTCACGCTCCCTCCCACCTTGACATTTAATACTGGTACAAAAACAAGTTGGTTATCAGCTACAGCTTCATTTCAACATCAGCTGCTTATTACAAATCCTTAAGAAAAAGGGAAATTCAGCTCGAATGTGCGAGATCTTAACTTCACACTTCATGCAGGTACAAAATTAAGGAAAGTTTTAATGAATAAATCTGGACATTTTGACACCACAACTCCAAACATTTAAAAACCTTTAATAGACATTTCTACAACTGGAGCGAGCATAATATTACAGTAGCATTACCACAGCCCAGACGTGTCCAATTAGAAACAATAAACTCTTGTGGTTTGGACCGACACTCGCTGTGTCCTGACGCTTTGTGTCAGCAGCCGTGTCCGTAATGGAAAAGTGAATGACACGGGAGAGGCTGGACACCAGGGAGGACTGAGGACAATTACTGTATGGTCACACAGCGTCAACACACGCACAGGCACACACACACGGGAGGAAAGGTTGTCATGACGACCCATGTCGCAGCAGCCATCGAGCTTTTTGTATTAACAAAAGGATGATTTTCTGCATTTGGTCCTTGACTCTTTTTTTTATACTGCTTTCACTTCCTGTATCGGACCTCACACAGATTTTGTGATGATAAGAGCACAAGATTTCTTATTTAAAACCCTGGCTTTTATTTCCAAAGCTTTTATTCTCAGTGATTTTGTATCTGAATCTCTTTGTTTCTGGGCTGTTGTTACATTCAGGTGACAGACGGTTTGGCCCAAGGCTTCTTACAGTAGGTGTCCTGAGGTCTTGAAAAATAAAAACTAAACCTTGTTGTTGTTGTTCTGGGCTTTACAGCCTTTATGCAACATCAGTGGTTCTTCTAATGGGTTTGGATTAAATGATGCTCCGCTCAGCCACAACATTAAAACCTTTTGATAAGTGATGGCTCAAAGTGTCTCCAAAACGGTAGGTCTTGTCGGATGTTTCCAGTATTCAGTCGTCAGTATATACCGACTATGATCAAGGTCACCACGGGTCATTTATGAGCGCGGTGAACAAAGCCCATCCCATGTGTTCTAATCCCTCAGAATCCCACAGTTTCACGTGCACTGTGAGCCTCAGAACCGGGCCATGGAGCAATGTAAGAAGGTGGCCAGTCCAATTAAGCATTAAGCATCTCCGGGATGTGCTGGAAGAACCGGTCCGATACACACACACCTCACCTTGCAGAGGACACCCTTAGAGGTCTTGTATGCCTCAGCGGGTCAGAGCTGTTTGGGCAGCTGATGTGTGTAACCACTGTCCCAAATCCCATCAAACTGCTTCTCGCCATGTGGCCAGTTAAAGTCAAACCGACCTCCTGTAACCGAACGAGCGGTTTCAAACACTGCATTTATCAGAGCCTGTTGGCTAATGTTGGTGGTGATGCGTCCGATCCAGTCGTCATTGTAACGTGTCTCCTCCAGGATAAACTCCTGTCCCAACAACTGCTCGGGCCACGGCAGATGCAGCACCGCGAACTCCGTGTTCGGCCGCGTGTACTGTGAGTGTGAGGAGTACTGGAAAGGAGAAGCCTGCGACATCCCCTACTGCAGAGGCGACTGTGGCAGCCCGGATCACGGCTACTGTGACCTGACCGGAGAGAAGCTCTGCGTCTGCAACGACAGCTGGCAAGGTAACGGGTCAACCAGGCAGGGCCCGGGTCAACCAGGCAGGGCCAGGGGGCAGAATGTTATAGTGAGGTGGCCCGGAGAGAAAACGTTGGGTCTTTAGTCGCACTGGGGCCCGAAACAAGGCTGCAGTATGTATTGGTAACCATGAATAACATGTTTTATATGTTTACGTCAGGAATTATGTGCAGCATTTCCAGATGAGCCCAGTGTTAGTTTATTTCCCACGATGCCTGTCACGATGAGGATCTGCTTTATGTGTCTGTTTTGTTCATCAATAACATGAAAAGGGGATGAAAGAGGACCAGACAAAAGGAGGAGGCACAAAACCACGGCTGATTTATGCCCGACATCATGTTTCCTGATTCAATATGATTTTATGTGCTAAAGTAGGAGAAGTGATATCCTGGGAAATCTTTCCCGGTGGTGAATAATAAATGCGGTGTCGTTAATTCTGTTTTATATTCCATTTGTGAACACTTCCCTCTCACAGAAACACTCGGGTCAACTTTATGATGCACCAGCTTTGTGGTTTCTGACTGACTATAAATTACACTTGTGTACTTTTGAAAAAGCTTGAAAAAAAATCATTTTTATTACATAAAATGCTGTCACTTCCTTTAGTGATCATCTCATGTGTTGAAGGCAATTTTACTTAAATGTTGAGTCTTCAAATAGTGCTACAACTAAACATAATAATGATGATGATAATATTATGTTATAATAATAATATATTATAATAGAATAATTGTAGCCATAATAACGTCATCATAACAGTACTTTGATCAGATTACATATGAATGCGCCGCCCCCTGCTGGCCGGATGCCGTAAGCACATGTAATCACAGGAAATGAAGCCACATCTCATCTTCTCTGATCTGCACAGGTTCACTATGTTTAATATGCAAACACTACAGCGTCTGCTCAAATAAATGCATAGTTGTGTATTTTAGTTGTGATTCTTTGTGAAGTCATTTGGAATGTAGCGCTCAGCCTCACTGATTTAGTTTTGCAGCTCTGCTCTGTCTTTTAGAGACCGTTAGAGAGGAAACAGTCACGAGTCAGTGGCAACACTTAATGCAACTGATCTGAAACTTGGAAAAGTTAATAAATGAATGAAGCTTGAATAAAGAGAGAATAGTTTTTACATTGATAATTAATTTACTCTGACAGGGGCCAAAGTCTTTAAAAATTAATATCACGAAACGCTCATTATAACAGCTGTGAATATGGATTATGGCTTTTTGCTACATGGTGATCATGTTTTTCCGAGTTTATGCCTAATATAAATGTAATGTGTTGCACAACTAGTTTGGTTTAATAGCTTTTGTTCATTTTGTTTAGTGAAAGGTCTGCAGACACTTCTCTCCTGTTTGTCAAATACCAGGCTACTCCACTTTTTAACATTTGTCATAACTAAAAAAATCATAAATAGTGCTGGGAGATGCTGGAATCCCAAGAATCTGACGTTTACCACAGCTGACACAGGCTTGGAGAGAGTGTGTGTGTGTGTGTGTGTGTGTTTGCAGTCCCATCACCATCTCTGATGCGCCAGATAACGGTTGTTTCATCCACAATCTTTCTAAATGTTATAAGAGACAAGTTGTCCTTAAAAAAAGACTCCGACAGCTGAGACGTCTGTGGGACAGACAGTCCAGTTTCTGTGGGTTAATGAGACAGACGGAAACACAGCGAAGCCATCTCATACACAAACAGCAAGGGTAATAAAGGGGCTTGTTGCCATAGCGACTGTCTTTTTCCCGTAAAATATATGTTTTTGTGTTACTGTAAAAAACACGTTTGGCTGTTTGTCCTTCTCTTGTCTCTCTGTGCTCTTCCTTTTGTGGTTTTAATGGCTGCTTAGCATCGGGCCAACAGAGAGAGATGGTGATTCATGTCCATCCAAAGACAGGTGCCGCCTGCTGTGTCGTGTTCAGAAGTGTTCTTCAAATAATAGGCATAGAGGAAAAATGAGTCTTAAGGAGGTAGAAGGGAGATTGTTTCATTAGTCTTTATCTCCCAAACTTGGTGTTTGTAGTGTGTTTCCCTGGAATAAACTGAAAATGCGGCAACGTTTGACTTTAAGCGACTAGTTTGGAAGTTTGAAGCCATTTGTCACATTCAAATAAAGTTAATACGCGTTAGGAATAAATACATAGATAAGAAAACCAAAAGCCAGCCTTGCCAAAGTCCCTGCTCCCGTCCTTTAACAACCTCTTCTTCTTCTGGGGTGAATCAGCCGAGAGGGCAGACCATCTTAAAACGCACTGTGCATTGACACACCTTCCCAGCAGTGTTCAGCCGCAATTTCCCCATAAATCAAAAACACAAAAACTCTATGGGGCCTTTTGTGAAACCACAATAAAAGGACGACCTCTGAATGCAGCAGTGTGCGTCCGTGTCTGTGCTTTTGACCACGTTTGTGCTTCTCACCGGCTTTTAATGTGCGTCCCTCAGGTCCCGACTGCTCGCTGTCCCTCCCCACCACTGAGGCCTTCTGGACGCTGCCCAGCATCAAGCCGTCGGCTCAGTCTCTTGGTCGGGCTTCCCATCAGGCTCTGGTGCACTCCGGGTTGATGTGGGTGGTGGGCGGCTACTCGTTCAACTACTCCAACTACCACATGGAGCTCAAGTAAGTTCCACTTGGCTTCTGCCAGTGCAGTAAATCCATCTTAAAGGTGGAGAAGGTGTCTGCTGTCATGACTAAAGCGGACATCAAATGCACGTGTTGAACCTTTTTCCTCTGGTGCATGTTGGCTGACTGTGCTGGAAAATCCAGATCAGACAGAGTTAATGGTGTTAGTGCCATCTGTGCGTGGCGGGGGGGTAATTTGCTTAAGAAACTCGTCCTCCGAGTCTATGACGCAACAGATTCAGCGTGACCTACACTTTCTAAGAATGTCAACCATCGCGGGCGAACGAGTCGATCCCTAAAACTCTGATGACTTCCCCGTCACGGTGCTCCGCTGTGTTTGCCTGCGTTTGCATCTGCCATTTGTTCTTTCTGCAGCTACAACCTGGAGACCAGCACCTGGGACGTGGTTCCGGTCAGCAGTGGTCCTCTCTACAGATACGGACACTCGCTGGCTCTGTACCAGGTAATGCACCTCACAACGCCGTGGAATAACGTCACACAATCATCTGATAAAGTAAAGTTTAACGTATATGAGTGCAAACGTTTGCATCAAGCTTAAACACTTGAATTAATTAAACTTTAGTATGTGAAAAAAGACCTGATCAGTGGCACCAGGTGTGTGAAATTGGGCTCGTACTTCAAAGTTGCAACTGGGGCAAAAACGACGAGATCAGGCAAACGTCTTTCAGAAGATCTCAAACTTAGAAAATGATTAAAGCAAGAGGGTGTTAGAGAGTCTGGAACCAAGTGTGAAGACGACGGAGAAACAAAAGAGACGCAGATTCTGTTTAGTGCGAACAGAGTGATTCAGTAGCTTTCTTTGTGTCCGGTTGATAATCATTTCTATCTTTTACCTGGCCAGGAAAAACTGAAGTAAGTGCATGCTTGATATCACATGCTGATGGGTCCTCGTCAGTGTTTTTGACTTTTGTCGACTGATTAATAATTATCTCAGAAACGTGTTAATCCAGTGACAGGAAGTTTTCTGACAGGAGTGAAGGAAACATTTTACACCTTTTGTTGAGACGGTTATTCACGCGAATCGTCACAGTGCAGGACATCACATGATGTGACACTGTCCACACATGCATATTATTCTGTGTGGAAGAGGCCGTTGATTAGTGAGGGACAGGCGGGAGAATGAAGACACATGTCTCTCCTCGCCTGTGATGAAGGTGAGGTGTGAGGCAGAGCAGGTCCGGGGTCCTGATTTGCTGGCTGCTGTGACTCAGGCCTGTTTCCTTTGACCCAACTTTACCTGCAAACTCCGTGTCTGTCACTGACGGGGAGATGAAAGGAATCGCTCCACTTCATCAGCGACGTCCGTCAGCTTCACGTCAGACCTGAGACGTGCGTGTTTTATTGGTCTGTGTCCCACATATTTCAGGGGACTGATGCGCCGCAGAAAGCGGACGCGTCGTTGCATGTCGAGCTGCAGGCTGCAGTGAAGCGGAGTCAAGTTCACGTTGACTCGAGGTTGCCATAAAGCAAATGTTCATATTTGCAGAATATTAGTTGAGGTTGAGAGATTATAAGGTGCTGGATGGATTCTGGCTTTTTTTCCCCTCCTCAAATCCAGATTTTGTCAAACCAGCAGCCACATGACTAAACAAGGATCCACTTGAAGGCAACTTTATAATTTTAATGTGTTTAATGTTCACGGCGTATTGTGCTGCCCTCAAGTGGCCAAAGACTTCAAAACATGAGGCTCACGCAAACATTCAGATTTACAGTCCAATTACCTGAGAACAGAAAAAGTGATGACAAAGGAAATGACGTGATCTCCCATAAATTAAGGGAAACTATCCCGTCTTACTCTCCTTTCTTCCTCTGGTGTCTGTCTCGTGTAGGATGACATCTTCATGTTCGGCGGGAAGCTGGAAGCAGGATCCGCCAACGTGACGGACGAGATGTGGGTGTTCAACATCCCCAGGCGCACCTGGTCTCTACGGAAACCGGCGCCTCCGCCTCCCTACGCCCTGGAGGGACACAGCGCCCATGTGGTGGAGCTGGCCGACGGCGAGCCGCTGATGCTGATCTTCTTTGGCTACTCGCCGCTGTACAGCTACGTCAACAAAGTTCAGGAGTACAACATCAGTGAGTGGATTTGTCGACTTACTTTGCACTGATGGAAATCAAACAGTATAAATTTCATTGTCTCTTATCGTTTTGAACACGTTCTGGCGTCAGTGTGCAGAAACCCGCGTTTAGTGCAACGTCGACATTTATCCTCCGTTTCTTCTGAGCCTCAGAAATGCCACATTAAAGGAACTAAATCTCTTTGCCCGTGAGTCAAACTTTCTGCACAGTAGGTTGCAGAGACGGCAGTTTTCTGCCTTGTTTCTGTGACCTGCTCTAAAGCATCTAAAGCAAAGATTACGTTTGAATAAAACATGAAACTTAAAACATAAAACTCTTTAAACATCCAAATAATGTGCTGCCCATTTGACCCGACTTGTTCATTTATCCAGGGCCCAAAAACACAAGATGACAAATCACAGACACAAACCTCCACAAAGTGAACGTAGACTGAACACACACAGACTCCAAACAGGATGACCACAAAATATACAACTTGTCCAAAAAACACACAGAACTTCCAGAAATAAAGAGCCAAAGAACCAACATTAAAAAGGCAGATTTTCCCAAAATCCTTCCAAATTCTTTGGAATTTCAATGTGACCAAAAAACTGATCCGACTTTTCCTTTCAATTAACACTGTATAATTTAACCAGATATTCAGCCACTGATGTTCACAGTTTGTAGTTTGGATTTAATATTTTGCTGAAGTGAAATCTTCATTCTACCGATCACCATGACATTTTACAGTGACAGGTGCTCACGTTCTGTTTGTATCTGCAAAAGAGTTTGGAAGAACTCGACCGTGGTGCAAAGAGCACTGACCTTTACTCTAGATAACATCATCCCGACGCTGCCATCCAGCAGACGTGAGGCGGCGTGGCGCTCGGAGCGCCGTCCACAGGCGGAGCACCAGATTTCACTGCAGTCAGCTTTGACGTTTGTTGCTCTGTTCAGCCAGTAGATGGTGGTGTTGTAAAGCAGCAGCTGAAATCACAGGACACACACACACACACACACACACACACACACAGTGAGCGGTCATTAAGACGAGGTGGCAGCCAGGCCGGAGTGTCTGGGAGGAGACTATGATAAATGAACTCATGAATTCCCTCGCTCGGCCCCTGTCACGTTGTTTTTCTGCTCGTCTCCCACGCTCTCATCCCATCGCCCGTCGTCTTTTTCCTTTCATGTTGCTGACCCCCCCCTTCCTCACCTTCCTCCTCCGTCCGTCTCTTCACTCCCTCTCCTGCCTCCCTGACAATGTCACAGCGCAAGTCTTGCGCCGAGCTTCATTAGGCTTCACGGGAAGTGACTGAGGGCCAGTGCAGCGTCCACGCCGATGGAGGCGCGGACGGGCAAGAGTGTAAAATATGAGCTCAAGGGATTTAATGACCACTCAAAGAGGCGGCTTCGCACCAATTAACTGCCAGAGATGAGAGAAGAGTCAACTTCCTGCCTTGTCTGTCGCTGTTTCTGTTTGTTTTTAAAGGGACTAAGAATTCTATAAGCATTGGAATAAATAAATGAATAAAGCATTTGAAGGAACGAATATGTGAGATAAAGCTGTAGATGGATCCCACTAACTTTAGTGAAAACACTAAGTGAAAGTACTAAAATAATATCGCCATGAGTGTTTGGCAAATGTAGAAAAATGCTTTGTCTCTTTCTTCATATTTTAGACGTTAAGTTCTTTGCATCGTCTGCTTGAAGCTGGCACCAAGACATTTGTTCTTTGCCAGTTTGTGATCTGCAAGTCTGTATTTAATTACAGTTTGTCAGTGTACAGTGCGTTTACTTTGGAGAACAGATTTCCCAACTTCAAACCCTTTTTTCTTTCTTTATTTACTACTTTGCTTCCCTCTCTGAGGACATTATGATTTAGGTCCTGGAAGTGTGTGTGTGTGTGTGTGTGTGTGCGTTTGTGCCTTTGACTCATTGTTTGATTAGCACAATATGTCAAACCAAAGCAATCGATAGAAATAAAGTTAGATGGAAAGTTGGCCAAGAATCGGGGCCCGAGAACGGTTTCGGTGCCAGTTGACGCCCCCACGGGACCATTCACAGCAGCTTCGTACTTTCCTTTTTACTTTACGAATAGAAATTCTCCTTTTTGTTGTATCCTCGTGTCAAATCCTCCGCCACCGGTTACGACCGTTTGTGCCTCAGGTGTCCGTTGGTTTAGTATGTGGGCTCATTTAAAAACACCTCGTAATGTTCGTGGCTTATTAAAAGGAGGCGCTCGTAAGTGTGTCCTGATTTTATGCTCGTGTGTGTGTATTCGGATTGAATTAGAAGTGAAAGGACACATTTGGAGGACCGTGCTGAGTATTTTTTTCTCGGGCTTTGTTTGTTGTGTTGGGGCCTCCTCGGATGATGTAACCCCCTCTCTGTTTTTAATAAGATTTTCTATGCACCTGAATTAATCTGTATGCATCACACTGGTCTAATAAAGGGCCACTTTTAAATTCGATAAAATCTCATTTCCTCCAGCCTCTTACTGTTTGGCTCCCTCTCTTTGTCTCATTTTTTTCTCTCTCTCCATCTCACCTCCAGAATTAAAGTGCTTTGATTTTGGCATGAAAGTGAAAACCCAAACTTTCCAGTGCGCTGCATTCACTGCCCCTCTCTCCTCGCCGTGTTTGTGTCTCAGGGACGAACTCGTGGCAGGTCGTGGCTGCCGGGGGCGCCGTGGTCCAGGGAGGTTACGGCCACAGCAGCGTGTACGACGAGGCCAGCGGCAGCGTGTTCGTCCACGGAGGATACAAGGCTCTAAGCAGCAACAAGTACGGCCTTGTCGACCACATGTACCGCTACAACGTCCACACCAGGACATGGTGAGAGCACAGACTGATCGGATCAGCACCGACATCCACACTGAGCACGTCAGACACCCTTCACACATTCTCTAAATCCCCGTCCAGGGATGCAGCCAATCCCGTGATGCGCGTGGGCCGTCTGTAACATGGCCGACACGTCGGGCTGGTGAAATACCTTCACGCAATTTTGGGAGTTTTAAGTCAAATCCAAATTTAGCAAATGTTTTTTATTGTGAGAGAGTTTCGTAGTTTGCTTTTAATTATTTTCTTTACATTTCAACAGTAGTTGTCTTCTCTTTTCTTAAATGTTAATTAATCCATAATTTCGTTCTGCGCTAACTCTTGAAGGCAAAATTCACTCAGTTTGAGTAACTGAAATATTTTTAATGCTATGATGCAAATATAAAAGATAATGTAACGAGCAGTATATTATTCTCATAAAGGTATGAAATGCAAGAGAAACATCTCAACGTAATTTGTGAGTCATCGTGAATATGATCCCGTCAGTCATTTTTAGTTCAGACACATTAGTAAACTCTGTGGTGGGAAGTGAGCTCAGCATGTCGGAGTCAGAAAGAGGAGAGGAGGGCGAGAATAGAAGCGTGTGACAGGAGGTTTGACCTCGGGTCGCTCCGGGCAGATGGACGCCTGAAAGAGGCTGCTCGGCCTGCTCGCTCCCTAAACGTGCACACGTGTGCGCTCGCGTACACAGGAAACCCGCTGTCTCGCCGCGGCTCTCGCTTTCCAGCTGGAATTTGTTGTAGGAGTCAAGTGTCACTTGACTTTTGACTTCTTCAGACCCAAACATTTTTTGCCTTTTCATTTATTCTGCACCTTCCGAGTCGTCGGCTCCTGACAGGTCGACCGTGGCGAGGTCGAGTCACGCACTTGACATCTGCATGTTAGTGCAGGAAAAAAAAAATCCGTTCAAACAACCGTAGACCAGCTGTGCGCCGCGTGTGTGCTGCGCTCACCATAACAAAGCGATGCAGGAAAAACAGACATTTTTAGTTTTTTTTGCATAAACTTCCCAGATTTGCGCCGTAATTGTCAGCTGTTTGACGGCACTGTCCTCGTTGACAGGAGCTCCACTGGCTCCTTGATTAACTGTCAGAGTCTCTGCTGTAAATGAAGACGCCGCAGACGCTCGGCACAGTTGCTCTCCACTACGTGACCTTTGACCTGCAGACGGCGCGTGCAGCAGACTAAGGCCTCCCACAGTGTCTCTGTGCTGCTGCTGCTGCTGTCAGAAACGAACAGTTGCTATGACAGACAGTCGCCACAGGCCGGGTGACGCGCTCAGACAGACGGGCACCAAACACACACTCGAGTGACAAATTAACACTTCACGAATATCTCTCCCACCGCTGAGTTACTCATTTGTCTCTGTTTATATCTGTGTGTGTGTGTGTGTGTGTGTGTGTGTGTGTGTGTGTGTGTGTGTGTGTGTGTGTGTGTGTGCGCAGGTTGATCCTCAGAGAGAGCGGTTTGGCTCGGTACCTCCACTCTGCGGTGCTGCTCAGTGGGACGGTTCTGGTTTTTGGAGGAAACACACACAACGACACGTCACTGAGCAACGGGGCCAAGTGCTTTTCTGCCGACTTCCTGGCATATGATATCGGTAAGGACGAGTCGTAGGCTGGTACGTGAGCTCATGTCAGAAGGTTTAGTTACTAAATTTGGAGTCAGTCGGATAAAAGAATGAACTACTTTGATGGTGACCTGGACACATTTTAGACTCGATAACATCAGGAAGAAGAGAGAGCATCATGAGGAAGTCCAAAAAAGATCATCACTGGTCTGGTCAGGCACTGTGAGGACCAAGTGTATGTCATGCTGCTGTAGATTGTGGTGGGTTGGAGAAAAACTTCCAACTTTTAACAGGCGGAAACATCTGGTTCAGGTAGTGTAGGTTGTTCCCTGAGGACCAGGGTAAGGAATCCCTGCTCCGCAGTACAAGAACGAGGTGACGATGGAGTGAAAAGCCCTGATGTCTTGCAGCCGGTTTCATAGAGATCATCTCCTCTCATGTCTTCTCTTTTTTGTGAGTTCCAATAGTTTCAGTTAGTGCAGCTCCGGTTCTATCATAGTCCCCTGTTCGTAGTACCCAAAGAAAACCCGCCACAGTGGCGTGGAAACCTCACTGCCATCTAGCATCTCGACAGCGTAGCTGCAGAACACTAGTGCCCGCAGCAGTCCCATCCTCGCTGTGACGACCCAGAGTTCATAACCATAGATAAAGTTGGAATGTGGACTTCGGCTTCCTGCTCAGCTTCCAGACTCGAAGGCACAAATTGTCCTTAACAGGCGAGACGAGGCTTCTCCGATATGTCCTCACAGCAAACCTGTGCCAAGACACAGCTGGTCGTGTGATTTCACACGGCTTTGAGCTGAGTGTTGACCCACTTTGTTGCTGTGTATGAATGAAAGGCTTTAAAGCAAAGAAGGCTGATGGGAGGGAGGGAGACACGAAAATCAGACACAACAAAGAACAAAAGCTAATCACAATGACAGATTCATCTGTGAGCAGGGACAAGAGCGCTGAAGGATTCGGACGCTGTGGTACAGGTAGCGAGTGAGAGAGTGGAAGATTAAAGATGCCATTACCTGCCACCCAGTCGCACCATCGACCAGATGGCCCAGGCTGT
Source organism: Channa striata (assembly GCA_033026295.1). Taxonomy (NCBI): domain Eukaryota; kingdom Metazoa; phylum Chordata; class Actinopteri; order Anabantiformes; family Channidae; genus Channa; species Channa striata. Next base: position 19,717,441 of record CM065184.1, on the reverse strand, counting down.
TTCCTCCCCTCAACAGGAGCAGGGAAGCGGCAGAATGATGGCAGCACTGGGAGAGGAGAAGAGGGATAACACCAGCTCCTCACATGAGTGGAACTACGGGAAACGGAGAGAGGAGGAGGGGTGGAAGAAAGATGGCTGACCTTTTTACGCTGGGGCGGAGGGAGGGAGGGAGGAAGCCCAAACATGCCAGCGGCTCTGCAGGTGAGGGCGGAGACGGAGGGACGGTTAATGCTTTCACTGTCGGGCTCTAATTCTTTGTCCACACAGGGTCGTTCAGACGTGTCCCACACTCCACGTTGGGGGGCTCACGTGTCTCGGACATCTGACCCTGATGTTTCCGATTACACGTGCAGAAACACTCTAAAACCCTCAGGGTTGTGGTGCAATATGAAGGAGGGGCACAGGTTTTGGACTGGGGCCTCCAGGTTACACCGGGCCAACATCGTATCGTTGTCCACTCAGCTTTTGTAAGGGACATTTTTACAGTTTTCTGTCATTTCTTGTGGGAGCTGCAGTTTTCTTCAACCCCTGGACTGTGTCCCGTGGTTTGTTACTGACCACTTCAATGGGAGTATTTCATGTTGGATGCTTATAACTGGCATCGGCCCGGTCCTGCTTTTTTGAACTCGTACTCGGTGCTGAACCTCCATAAGCAGACGGAGGTTGTTTTAAGATGACTGATAAACATTTCATTTTTTCAGTTCTCTTTGTGTCCAGAGTTATTTTACCATCATATTCCTGTGTAGACTCCACAGTCCGTGTCGTCAACGCGTCTCCATCCAGTATCTGACCCTCCATCTTTGCTTCTTTTTGTTTTTTTGTTTTGTTTTTTTTTTTTTTTTTGTAAAAGTTGCTCGGTTTAATAAACCCCAGTGAACGCCATATAATTTTTGGGGGGAAAAGAAACGTGAGAATTAAGAATAATCAACCATGTGTGTTCTCTTCTACTTCTATTAAGCCCCTTAGTCCAAACCTGTTCCTCCCTCTTTACCTTCACCTTCCTTGTTGGTCTCAGACAAAAACCCAGGAGAATATTGGAGAAATAAAGCCGTGTATTTGAAGGAGCCAGTGAAATAAGAGAGCAGACGACTAAGGAAGAAGAGGGGAAACACTGTACACGGAGTGAGAGAAAAATAAAGAGTAAATGAAGGAGGGATTTGGGGAGAGAAAACGCGGCGCTGAGGACGGTGAAGGAGGAATCAGCTAAAGCCAATAAAGGTGTGCCAGGATAACGCAGGTAATAAGCTTGTGAATAAAAGGCAAATTCTTCAGTAATAAACAATAAAGCATCTGTTTACAGAGCATCTGTGTCCTAATGAAGTTGGAAACGGCGCAGGGCTGAACGCTGTGCTCACCGCCAGCAATAAATGTGCGTATTTACACGTCCCTCAACTCGGTGGAAAGACACCCCTGTCTTTATAAATATCATCATTTATTCATTACCGCTCATATCTGCAGAACTCTCCTGCTTTATCGTCCACCAGCCGCCGCGCTCACTCACGGCGGAGACGGGGAGGCGGGGGGAGGGATGCGCCGATGGCCGAAGAGATAAAACAAGAGGAAACTAGAGGAAAGACGTTTGGGCCGAATCCCACTTTGACCTGGAAGAGACAATAAATGAGGCTCGTTCGATGATGGAAGATTGTTTATGACTTTTCTAATTCCTGTTCTGCTGCTGCTGAAACGGCTCATTTCCTTTTTTTGCTGCTCCGCTTCTAAACATGTTCCTGTAACGCAGCAAAGATTACATGGAATTAAAGTTATCAGCCGGGCCAGTGCGGTGACTGCGGGTTACGATGAGCTTAGGAAGGAGATCAAACCTGAGCCAAACAAAGAAATGTCTCCCAGCTCTCCTCTCCTCCTTCCCGCCGTTTCACTCTTTCCTCTGTGGCGTTTCGTTTTCGTCATCCTCCACCTTTTTCCATGGCCTCTCTTCTTTATCCCACACAGGAAGCAGGCGATGCATGACAGTTATTACCTCAATCATGAGTTTCTTTTGTAACGTAATTTACATTTAAGGAGGAAAAGCACAAATTGGTCTTTGGAGTTTTTAAAAATCCACGTTTTTTTCCCTCCTATATTGTTGCCACTATGGGATGGTACTGAAAAATGGACATGGGTGTCCAAATATAATTTCATATCTTTAAAAGTGTGGCATAATTGGGCAGCAGCTACACAACTATTCATCATATCTGAGTTTTGGATGAATAATCAGCAGTGACACGTATATGTGGAGTTAACTGTGTAAGCGCCAATTAATGTTTGAACCGCAGTTTATTCCTTAGTGGAAATTCTCATTAAAAATTCCAATTAAACTACAATTAAAGTTTACTTACAAGTAAATACGTACTTAGTGTCACTAACGGAGGTACAGGTTTCCACCTAATTATATTTCTGGTAAAGATATAAAGTATGTTGTATTTATTTCCGTTTGTTTGTTTTTAGGAAATCATTCAGAACGTTTATGAATTGTGTGGAAAAGTTGGGTAGCCTTAAAATCCGGCAAAGTGATGCTGCGGATGGAAACCTTCCCTCTCGTCTCTCCAGGAGATAATTAATTAGTTCCACCTGTGGAAGTCACTTCTCTCCATCCCTTCTTTCGTCTTCATTTACTTCTCGCTGCCTCGCTGCGAGCGCCGGGGCTTCGAGTGCTAATTTGTTTTTGTTGTGCCGCGCTAACCTTGGAGGGGCCGTGCGGCGTTATTAGCTTCTCCCGCTCTTCTGCTGCCACACATTAGATTCAGGTCGACACGGAAGGCACTTTTCATTTGGATTTAATTCTCCCTCTCCCCCTGCAGCTCTCCCTCCTCCCATCCCCTCATCCGTGCCACCCTCACACTTCTAATTAGATTTTTTTTGGGGGGGGGTGAACTCTGATTAAAAACGCCGTCCTCTCCAACTTGACACAGCACAGGCACACACCCACACATAGGTGGCACAGCCCGCTGAAGACGTGAGAGGCCCGGGGCTGGTCGGGGGCTTGTTTGGAAGATGTTGGGAGCTGTGATATATTGGGGGGGGGGAGACGGTGGCTGCTGTTCAACCCTCCTCCTCCTCCCCCCGCCCTTCTTCGTCGAGTCCTCCATTAGTTGAGATCAGATCAAGCTGTCAATCAGCCCGTCCCGCCTGCGTGCTTCGATCTAGACTCATGATTTCTCTCTCTGTCCCACCATGCATTATTAACACAGATTTTCTCATATCCTGAGAGGAAATTAAAATCTGTGTGTGTGTGTGTGTGTGTGTGTGTGTGTGTGTGTGGCACTGATAAGTATCTGTTGAGCCTGCAGTTCTTTGGTGGAGAATTCGCCAGCTTCACTCACAGGACTGTTATTTAAGGTGGAGAGGAGGAGACCAAAAGTCACCGAAGCTGTGATGCCGTGTTTTAACTTTTTTTTATGTCTTAATTCGTTTTTAGTAGAATTTGATCATTGTACTTGCAGTTGGAGGTTGAGGTTCAGTTGTGTCACAAAAACCCGATTTTTGATTATTTACTCCGTTATTTGGTTGAACTAGTTGTGTCTAAAAATAAGGTAAAATAATGAGTTTTTCATCATTAAGAGTTTTGATAATGTCATCTGGAACCTCTGGAAAAGCTAGTTGACAATGATTTACGACCTCCATAGTGTGAGAGACAAGATGACATGATCCAAACTGAAGGTTCCTCCAAGTGACATCACCAAGAGGCGTTTTCAGCTAGAAGAGGAGAGATGTTTTGATGTAGGAAGTGTACGGCCTCCATCTGCGTGTAATACTAGGACCAAAAGAAGCAGGTTGAATATCAGTGAAGGTTTGTTAAAGATATTGAATATAAAACTCTGAATCTACTTTCACACCTGAGTGAGTTAGCTGGGATGGAAATGAATGATGTAAACATCTCCTCGCATCATTTCAACTCCTCACAGGAAGCACCTGATCCATGCATCCATCGATATCACCGATAAAAAAGGTTAAACAGATTATAATTCTAAAGCATTTAGATTTCATGAAGAGCAAGAAGTAATAAGCTAAAGGCAAAACAAAAACCAACAGAATGTGTATTTCAGTCGTTTTAAAAATACAGGGTTTAAACTGAAAAGTTGCCCGTTTCCACGGTGAAAATCACTGGGACGCTTTTCAAGGAAGAGATTTGCGTTTGTTGTGTGCGACTCTCAGCAGTGCTTGAGCTTATTTTAGTTCCAAGCACCAGAAGTGAAAAGTTTTTGCATCACTTGCTTCAAATGGATTGTAGTTGTCACCTAGCAGAGAACAGCTGGATCCCCGCTGACTGATGATTACCTGAGCAGAGGTGCCAATTCCATAAAGGCATTTTCAGGTTAGTTCAAAGCACGACGAGCAGAACATCCCTTAGTGTCTTAGATATGGAAATAGATTTCACCCCCAGACTGACTTGTACAACCCCATCACCTGTCAGGGTGGTGATATCGGTCTGCCAACGATTAAGAACAGCAGCAGTGAGGTGGGCAGTCCACAGTTAGCAGCTGCAGCGCGGCTTCCTGTCGGGAAAGACTGTTTCAGTAAATCAAACCATTTACCACACTGTGGTCTTACAGTCTGCGGCACGGTGGAGCAGCGGCTAGTTAGTCGGTTCCCTGACTGTCTCCAGGATCTCGGTGTGGAGTTTAAGTGTTTTGGTTTGGCATGCGTTTCCCCTTTGCGTGAATATGTGACGGTGTTGGTTTACGCTTTATGAATATTATCACAGTCTGATGCTGCATCCAGAAATACAACGTGAACTCTGATATGAGGGAGTCATATGTGAATTCTGTCCAAAACTTTGTTTGTGCCAAACTAACCCATTAGATACTGACGACATCATTCCCAGTGGTGGAGTGGGCGCCTTACAGCTGGACAGTCCCAGGTTTGAATCCCCAGATGACTGGGCCTTTCTGGGTGGAGTTTGCATGTTCTCCGTGTGCTTGCCCACAGTCCAAAGACACGCATGTTAGGTTAATGACTCACCTAGTGTCTGTCTGTCTGTATGTGTCTGTCTGTCTTGGCCCTGGGACAGACTGGAGACCGGTCCAGGATGAACTCGCCTTAAAATCTCTTGTTTTCTTTTTAAACCGACATTAGAAGATCAGATCTGATCCGAGTGTGAAGCTACAATAAGCCGTTCAGCACAGCTCAGCGTGCTGCTGAGGATCCGTGTGAAGTTAGAGGAGGCCCGCCAGCAGCTCTGGAAATGTCTAATCAGCATCTAAAGTTATGTTAATCACTTATATGAAAAGCAAACAAAATGTCAAATTCAAAGTATTTTTAATGTGCTATTTCAGCAGAATACGGAGGATATCTCCAGGGTTTCCTTCAGACACTTCTGACCAGCTGCATTCGGTTAACCCCGCAGACCTTTAACCCGTTCTGGTCCTGAACTCGTTGCACTTGACGCGGATCAGAACCTCCTCTCTCCTTGTTTTCTCTGTGTCCTCTGCTGCATCTCTTGGTCTTAAACGTTTCCAATTAGCACATCGCTTAACGAGGTCGTTAGCAACCTGGCGTCCCAGAGTCCCCAAGTCCGCCGGCTCTGCGTTTACGCTCAGGGACAGCTCATCTGGCTAAATGACACATTTACACACACACACACACACACACACATTCATTTCCATATTATAATAATGGGAGCACGTAGGGGTCATTAAAACATTAGAGAGTTGTAAAATCCAAACAGTAAAATACACAGAGCTGATAGCTGCTCACAGGAGAGAGGAGACGGGGAGAACTTAATGATGGAATTTAGTAGTATGAAGTATTTTATAAAGTAATCTCCTGGATTATTTCCCCTTTCCTCCACATAACATCATAATTTGATGTACAAAGGTCTGAATCCTTAAAATTTGATAAGAGATAAGATCTGACTTTATTTATCCCACAGTGGGGAAATTCTTGTGATTCAGCAGCAAAAGGAACAGAGAATTAGGGGAGGGGGGTGAACTGTGGGTCGCCCTCCGCTTCTCATTCTTCCTGCAATAAATAATTCTAAAATATAATAGGAAGAAGCTGAAGCTGCCAACTCTTTTTTTAACGCCGTGTCTGTGTCGTAGTGTCCGGGTTTCCATAGGTTGTGGGAAAAGTCTGTACGTTCTGTTGCAGAGGGCCAAAAGAAATCGAGCCCGACTTCAACTCCACCCCCCAATCACAGCAAAGGTTGACAAGCCAGACCTTATTCCCCAACATCAGCTCCAGAGCTCACTGCAGGAAGACTGTAGTGTGTCCAACATGACAACACGTCATGTTTCCAACGACCTCTGTCCCATCGCGTTACCACCCGCCTTTCCTAAGATTTGTAAAAGCAGATAAAATTGAGCGAGCCGAGTATTCACTGATGAACTTGTTGCCGTCGTGGAAAAACAGGGAAAATCTCTTTGACCTGGTGTTAACTTATTTCAGGCTTTTAACCAGAAACTCAGACAAACGATTCGTGGACTTTGAGACGAGGGACGTGCAACAATCCTGAGTGATGTCAGGACTCGTACCAGCCAGAAGACTAAAAGCTTGTAAAGAAAGAAGATCGATGCCCATATTTTTTCCATTGTGTATCTAATGGAGTAAAGTGGAACATTTCTGTTGCTTTCTTTTATTTGCACAGTTGATTTTTAGCTGTGGTGTTGGGAACAAACACGCCGTGATTTCATTTTGCCATTTAGAGTCATTCAGACGAGTTTAATCCCTTTTCAAACTTAGAAAGTTTTAATGGCAGCTCTAAACGTGTTAATTAATGGGAAGATCATAAATATTAAAATGACTGATGTAAAGTTGCTTTTACAACAGAAAATACTGCCTCTTTATTGGTGCTCTGAAATTAGCTGTCAGGACACAATAAATATAGTTTAATCAGACTTTAATCGGCTTGTAAAACTCCAGCTCAGTATCTCCAACGCTGCACAGACAAAAACAGACAATCACATGAAGTTTTTCTAAGTGTGTGTGTGTGTGTGTCCTCAGCTTGCGACGAGTGGACCGTCCTCCCCAGACCGGCGCTGCACAGAGACGTCAATCGTTTCGGACACTCTGCGGTGGTTAGTAACGGGTAAGTTCCCTCCGTCCCTTGAAACTCTTACACCCTTCATGACGTCATCGGAGTGCACCCGCCATTCGTACGTGTATTTTGCAGTGCACTTGTACTACGCTGGAATTTGGGAAAACTGCTAAATCTACTACCCACTAATCTATTCGGCCACATTTATGTGACTGAATCCCAGTTGTTCACAGTGCAATAAGAGCTTGGTGTTTCCCTGATGTCTTGCGGTGTCCTCTAAGTCACGCAAGCAGAGCGTGTCTCTTCTCGACTTTCTCTGTCGTCTTTGGTGGTGCAGGGACTCTGTGCATTGATCTCGTTATCTCAGTGTTATATTTAGTTTTACTTTGCACGTCTCACGTCTCTCTGAAAGTTCAGCTGTGTCTGTCGCACTTCACCCCTCGTCTATATGTGGATGTTTCTCCTTCTTTTAACCCTCTGCGCACAGACACACTCTGTATTTGGCTTTATTGTCTGGAGAGATCTTATTTTACTTTTCCTACATTTGTCTGTGTCTCTACATTTTACCAGGCTCAGCTGGTCCAGCCAACGTGGTTTTGTCAACCTGCAGTAACACTGTGATAGATCGTTCTCTCTCATACTATTTTCAGTGACATCAGGTGGACGTTTCTTAAAATATAATCTATTAAAACATCAGCGCCATGGAACTCATTGCTTGTGAGATTTTATAGATGGGTAAACTATATGAATTATATCTTCTGGACTATAAAAGCTGTTTCAGGTGTGACCTTCTGCATCTCATGTTTGCATGTTCAACAAATGTGCTGGAGAACTGGAGACGTGGATGGTCGACCTGAAAACACTAAGCCTCACGGCTGTCACTGATGCAAAAGCATAAAAACACGGCCCACAATAAGACACTTTCTGGTTTGGAAATATCAAATAAAATCATTTTTCAACTATTTAAAGTGGTGATTGCGTTAAATAAAATACTTTAAATGAATGTAAATGGAGCTGGGGGCTTAGAGGAGTTTCCCGTCCCTCCGTCGCTGCACGTGTTAAGGTTCCTGTTGCCCTTGTGAGTCTGTGTAACCTTCTGTGTCTCCTTCAGCTCCATGTATGTCTTCGGAGGTTTCTCCGGCCTCCTTCTGAACGACGTGTTGGCTTACACACCTCCATCCTGCCAGGCTTTTTCGAATCCAGCTCTGTGTGCTGCTGCTGGGCCAGGCGTTCGCTGCCACTGGACCAAAAGTAAATGTGTTGCCTGGGAGCCAAAAAATCTACAGGACCAGATTCCGCCTGCTCCTTTTTGCCCCGCACGTCCTGGTATGTTACACCGGGGTCCGCTCTGCCCAGATGGTTCTGTTTTTTTTAGTATTTTCCTCCCAAAGGGCCAGTTCTTCACGGGAATTATGATTATTTTAAATGACTTGGTTTCTGAAGTTTGTTTGCGCAACATATTTATGAGAACAGAAGGTCAATGCTACAACAATTACCTCATTTGAAAGTAATTAGGACTGTGCCTCGCCCCCTCCCGTTCCCCCTCGTCTGTTTGTACCAGATGTGGCTGCAGTAGCTTTTCCAGGTTTTCTGCTTTTGACAGCTCAATGCCGCTTTAAATAGAAAGTAATTATGATAATGGTTGTGCTGACACACAGAGCCACAGGACACGAAGAGTGACAGCCCAAACGGACTTTAACAACAGTTACTTATTTACTCCAACATGGTGGCGAATTTACATGCTAGTCCATCTATCCATTGATTTCCATTCATTTCTAGTACATGAAACTCGCTTGAGCTGTGCAACCGATCACCAGTGAAAATCAATTATTTTGCTCCATTTTCACTGTCAAGCTGCAGTTAAGCTTCATTATCACACAAATGTAACAGTATGTAACTGGTAACAATTAAAAAATGTTCATTAAATTGTTTGAAACTATACCAATATGGTCAAATCTCTGTTCTAATTTTGAATAACAGGCATTTGTAGAGTTTACTATAGGCTGCAGCACAGAATGTGCAAATGACAGAGTGAAATAACAAGTGGACATGTGGACTGAGGGACAGACCCTTGACGTGCATCGGTCAGATCAGAGTCAAATAAAGATGTTAATGTTTCACAGTGTTAATTGTTGCTTTTGTGCTTCGCCGTCCTCCAGACAGTACAGACGAGCAGTGTTTCCGCTTCTCAGACTGTGCGAGCTGCACCGCCAACACTCGGGGCTGTCAGTGGTGTGAGGACAGGAAGTGCATCTCTATCTCCAGCAACTGCACCATGGTGAGTCTCTCATCTGTGTGTGTGTGTGTGTAAAACATGAACAACTGCAGAGGGGAAACAGCTGGTGTTGGCCAGTGATGCTGTGGTGTTCAGACATACTGATCATTACACATGCTCTGCAGGTGACTCGCTGTTCGGTCCGATGTCCTTCACTTCAAACCAAAACTCACTCGTCCAAGTTTATTATCTTTAAGCTTCTCGAGCAGAATAAAGAAATGCAGCTGAAATGATAACACACTACATGTTGTATTAATGGTTTTGTACTTTTGCTCATTTGTTTTCTCTCTCTCTGTCTTTCTCTGTTGTTAATCCCAACCTTGGTGTCCTTGTGTGTGTTTCTGCATGTTTTTGGTTTGTTTTTTGCTTGGCTGGGTCTAAATCTGTGTGTGTGTGTGTGTGTGTGTGTGTGTGTGTGTAGCTAACTCTGGAGCTGGCCCAGCAGCATGGCGGTGCTCTGTCTCTGTCTCCCCCCCCATCTATGTTGTCTGAACATCAGCTGAGCTTGTGGAGGCACGGAGCGAGAAGGAGGGGACATGTGTGTATTATTTGACACTTGACACTTCCTGTTAGGCTGCAGGTCAATTGCATCAGGTTGGGTTTGCAGAGCAGAGCAGACCTTAAGGTTATATGCAGACTGGGGTGAATGGGGATATGTTAGAATGCATATTTCTTCCCAATTATGTCCTTCACTTAATTATGATTAAAGGTGAAGTGGAAAACCAAAGAGACTTCATTAGGTGGTGGGGAAAGGCTTTCAAAAATGACACAGTTGTAAAATCACTGAGATGTTGTAGAGGATCATAGCAGCCAAAGAAAAACCATGCATGTGCTAAAAGGAAAAATGTTTTACAAAACCCTGAATAATTCATGGGGCAGATATTTGGCCAACTGTTAGAATGTTAATAGGAGAAAAGTGCAGAAGGTCATGAAAACATTGCTTATTCTTCAAATAAAAAAAGGAATCCTTTCTGAAAGAATTTTGAAAATCAGGATTGAACGCTCTATGAAAACAGATGACCATGCACTTGATTATAAAAAAATGCCCAGATGCCCACACTGAAATGAGGAGTACAGGTCCGTTTAAGGGGAAGAATCTTTCCAGCTTTTTGTAAGGATTGTAGCTGAATTAAAACATTGGTCTTGTTAAGGCAATAAGTTACATGCACAAGGTGAATACAACAAACACAGCTTTAATAAAAACATAATTTCAATATTACAGCATGCGTCCCATGCATAGATTTCTCTTTTCACTCTGCATGTTTCGTTTGACTGTTTGGGTCGACTCAGCCGTCTTCGGCTTTTATTGCACACTTCCATGATAATAGACTAAACTGGTGATGGACTTGAACTGAACTAAGACTGTTTCCCCCCGTGTTCATTTTTGAAGTCGGTGACAGACTCGTCCAGGTGTAAACGCAGGGAGGAACAGGAGTGTTCCCGACTGGCCAACTGCAGGAGCTGCTCCCTCAATGCCAACTGTCAGTGGGAGCCACAGCAGCAGGAGTGTCAAGCCCTGCCAGGTGAGACAACACACGACCAGACACAGGGAAGAGACACACACACACACACACACACGTGAGTAAAGGGTTTTAGGCTGACGTATTGATGCATTATCCTACACTTCTAATTGTCAAATTGTGCCACTTTTTGAAGTCCTTTAGCGTATCGTATCCACGCTACAGGTATATTTTGGCATCAGTATCATTGAAAGACACAACATCTCGCAGTAGAGTTGAAGTCTAGTCTCCTGTGGAAAGTCCTGTGTCTGGTTGTACCGTTCACTTCCCCTAAGATGTTTCACTTCAGGTTCAGGTCATTGCCTTACGTGTCAAGTATTGAAGCATCGAGGTTTCCATTGTACTACACTGAGTGTTGAGCACAGACACAAATAGGAACCCCACGTATGCAATGCAAAGGGACTGGACAAAGCAGTGATTTTGACGCCTCTGTAATGAGCTCCACATCTGTAGTTGGGTGGACGTCCTACTCATACACATCTGACAGCTGATCTTGTTTGCAGTGACTAAACATGAGAATGAACTGAGCAGGTCTGAGCTTTTAAATGTGCACCAGGGACAACACGCTCAACATGGCTGAAGAACCAACGGATCTGTGATCATGCCAAATCATCAACAGTCTCCGGATCTAAACTTTATTTAGTGTAATTCTGCAGAGGACAACAGATTCTAAAAAGTAGTTCTTAGGATTATTCCCTAAGGACGTGGCTCGATGGTAAATTCATGAATCTTGTTTCATTCTATGGAAATCTTTGTGTCTAAGCTGTTTCCTGGGGCGGGTCAGGTGGAATTATGCAGCAGCAATTTAAACAATGTACACAGATACTTTCACAAAATGGTAAATGGTCTGTACTTATACAGAACTTTCCTTCCTACTGGGACTCAAAGCGCTTTACGCTGCTTCTCAGTCTCGCTTTCACACACCAACGGGGAGAAACACTCAACAGGAGAAACTAGCTGGGGTTCATTGTCACAGACACATCAACTTATGACTGGAAGAGCCGGGGATCAAACCACCAACTGTAGGGTTGGTGGACGACCGCCGTATCACCTGCACCACTGTTTAATATTTTTAATGTGCATGCATAAATTAAAGTTTCAGAGAAGCAGGGTGACTCTTTATGAGCGAATGTGTAACATTAGACATGTTTTCTAAGGAAAATAAGAATAGAATGTGGATAATAAGAATCTGTCCGCAGACTGCAGGGAGTTTGTACGTTCCTACTTACAATCCGTCTGCTAATTTGTAGTGAACATAACACAGAAACACCCTTGTGTGTCCGTGCACACGTGCACATCGACTGGATTAGCATACATTCATCAACAAACACTTCCAAATGATGCTTTCCACTCTGCTGCAAAGAGAATTAGGCCAATTAGAAGTGTTTACTGGATGTTCTGAAAATGGATCCTCAGCTGAGTAACAAACCGGAGGACAAAATGTCCTCTGTGCGCCGCTCGCCCGTGAGCCCTGACTAAAGCCGAAGATAAACCTGTCGGCGGTTTTAAGGTTTTGGGTTGGTATTGTGTTTGCTGTGTTTCGTCTGCCCACACGAAGCCTTTTTTTTAAAACCGTCTTTGCTGTAGGTTTAACGGCAGCCTTTAAATGACCGTATATTTCCCTATGTGCCTGGGAGTTGCTCCACATTTAAGTAACATCTTTGAAATGCCATTAAACAAAAATTTAAGTATGACGTGCAACAAAATTCATAAGCAGGTCAAATGTAGGCAAGTCTGAAAATCAGTTTGGTGGAATCATTGGATTCTGTGGTCATCACATCAGTTCACTTTAATGCCCCAATCCACTGTCCAGCTTGTTGGGCATCGGTCTCGGTCCGATTTCCAAGCCCTGCAGCTTTGCAGCTCTATTGCAAATCTACAATATTTTAGGATGTCCCATTTCTATTTTCGTGTTCAGCAGGGGGGCTCCCAAGTACTGCCATGACACACTGTATTCTCTGTAGAGACTTGAATAATTCATACCAGTTTGTTTATTATACAAATATTGGGGACATTTACCTCTGTATTGTGTGAACACATAACATTTGAAATTTGCATTTACCATTGATGTTACTGATACATATGATATATTATAGCCCCTTCAGTCAGGGGCCCACTTTGAGATTTATTTTAATTGTGCAGTGACAGAACAAAGTCTAAAGTATTATTACGGGTTGTTTTATGAGAAAATGGAGTAACTGGCTTAGAAATATACAGTATAATCCTTGCATTTTAGATTTGAACAAGAGTTCAGAGTCTGGAAATAGTTGTGAACAGTTTTTCTTTGATTTAGAATAAGACTTGGCTGCTATTTGGATCTAAGAATGTGCTATTCAGAGAAAATTTGCCTATAATTGAAACTTTCTTAACTTTCCCGTGCCCTACCGTTGAGTGTTTAACTCTTTGAGAACTCTTTGAGTTTTGACAGCTGCTGCCGCAATGTGGTTGGATTCGACATGAGAACACGCTGTCTCCTGTTCGTTGGACGTGTGTGTGTGAATGGGCATTAATGGAGCCGTCTAGAACAGAGCCTTTTAGTCAGCCACAAAAATGAAATTAGTAGGTCTTTGTGTGCATTTCTGAGTCCATTAATGTGACAAGGCAAGGCAAGCTGCTGTGTGGGCTATTTTCTGTGATTTTCTGTGAAAATACATTTGCTCTAACAGTGTGGATCGGACGATGTTAGTGCAGACTAGCTGCACCGCCATGGCAGCTGTGGCCTTTTCTGTAGACGGCATGTTATGACTAATTATTCTAAATGGCCTGACATGTTTATCTCTGCTTTTACACAAAGATGAAAACCTAATCTATCTATTTATTTTTGCCCTCCTCTCTTTTATCCCCTTTGTCTGTCTTTCTCCTCTGTTTTTGGTCGATTATTACCCATTTCTGTTGCTTGTGGGGGGAAAAAAGAAAGAAAGCTGTATTTTCTCTAGCATGAAAAGGGTGGTGATGGAAGCCATTATGGGCCTGTCAGTGTAATCAGTCCTGGAATCCAGAATAAACAGTGGTGCCTCGCGGAGGCAGAATTGCTTTCTCTCTTCTTTCATCTTGGCTAATTGAAAGTCATCTCTACTGTTATGGTCCCCCAGTAGATGCTACCAAGTGACCCTGATAAGAAAAATGAGTACGTGTGTGCGTCTTTATGGGTGAGTTGTTGGCCTCAATCGTTCCGATAACCATTTTTTTGTATCGCACATGTAGCGTTTTTGCACCTATTGGGAATTCTTGTCACTGATGATTGAGGTTAGTACAGGAATGTGTTGGTAGGGGACTAAAAATAAGAATACAAGTAAAAACAAGCCTACACGATTCGTTAAATTTACACGAGCGAGATTAGACATTTAAAAACCTTCCAGGACATCACAGGAAAAGTGGCCTCAGTGGTTTTCTCGCCTTTGCCAGTCACGTGACTCGTGGCCTCCCCAACACGCACTGCCGCTCCTCATTCGTCCGCTACGAGCAGCACTTCACGTTCTCTGCCTCTCAGTGCCGGTCCTCAACTGTCCCCGCGACACCCGCCGATCATTACCTGCTCAGGTGTGTCAGGGAATCGGAAGCTGGAAAATACCAATGTAAACACCCCCCCCCAATCAATGGTACCTTCCAGCTTCTGAGCCGCTGATTGGCAGTAAATAAACTAGAGCTGGTATGAACATATATTTTTAGAGTGTGATGCTTGTTTGGAAATGTTTGCAGCTTGAGTTGTAAGTACGGGTGAATAATGTTTCTTTTCCGTTTATGTTAATAGTTATTTTAGTTTGTTGTTTTTTTTTCTTAAAGCAGACGCCAATTAAAGTTACGTTAAACGTGTTCGTGTCCTCCTTCGCATGAGCGCCCGTGCAGCATTAGCGTTAGCCGGCTAACTCTCCGGCCATGAACCGACAGTGCTAACAGTGCTAACAGTGCTAACCGTTAGAAAGTGATCATACCCCGGTAACACGGTGGACATTAGCCACATTAGCCAGCAGTCGGCGTAGTTGCTTGATAAAATACTAAACATTACAAGACAAATATAGCCATGCTATCTAATTGGCTTAACATAGAAACGCTGACATGAGTTGTTTGCATATCAAAACGTTAATTTCTGCTAGCTTAAACTCTATATAGTAGCATGCTAATATTTCCATTGTACAGTAGCATTATGGCGTTTGCTTTGGTTTGAATATTAACACTAACATGTAATAAGTTAACGTAACAGTTAGTCTCTGTAATGTTACATCCAACATTGACACGTTAACGTTATACCTTTTTGAAAATGGAGACACAGATGAATTGCTGGCATGTAAAAGTGTTATTTGTGAACTTGAACTGTAATTAGATCATGGGCATATTAGCATGCTAATTCTAGCATTGTGCAATAGTGCTGTGGTGTTAGCTTTATTAGAATTAAATGCTTTATTTAGCAAAGTTGTATTTATATTGTTACTTTTAACATTTGTTTTTGGATTTGAATGAACAATGGAAGATCAGACAGTTGATAGCAGACCAGTATTTCTTTATTTGTTGCTCTATTTGATACCAACGCTGTCACAGATATGAAGATTAAAAAAAATAAAAAATAGAAGTTAGTACATATGTTAAAGTGAAAAGCGTAAAGTGCTACAACTTTATGTGCGTGTTTGTGTGCAGGCCAGCTGTGTGGAGAGGCCTGGCACCACGTTGGCGAGGCCTGTCTGAGGATCAACTCCAGCAGAGAGAGCTATGATAATGCCCAGCACTACTGCAAGAACCTGGGAGGAAATATTGCTTCTCTGCTCACAGACAAACAAGTCAATTTTGTTCTGGAGGAGTTACAAAAATACCAGCTACAAGGCAAGGTGGGTGGTGTAAAAAAATAATATATACGAGTATAAAGGTAAAAATGACAAGCCTCATGTTAACAGTGTTGGTGAAAACCATTCATTATTTTCCACTCCGGCTTTTATGCTTTGTATTATTGCTATGGCTGTCACAAGTGTAAGATTTAATATGAGCTTAAAATGGTGGTATGAAAGCATTCTACATGTGCCTTCACTATGTTTTGCGGATAACAGTTGCAGTTTTCGAATCAGTGCTCTGGTTAATATTGCTTTCTGTCTTGCCATAATTTTATCTTGCACATTGGTTTGTACATTTTAGCAGCTGTAATCACCAACACTATCACCATGCATGATTAGGACCTGCCTTAAAATAGTTTTGTTCTTGTAATTATTCAGTGATCTTGCAGTGTATGACAAGAATTCAGTCCTTATCCTACGCAAAAATATGATTCTAAGGTTTTTCTTCAGTTATTAAAGCTTCAGCAGTTGGACTTGTACAATTCAAGTGGCTGTCCTCCAAGGTTTATCTGTTAAGAATGAAATTCCCTCTTTGTGTTACTGTGCTTGGCTATAGAAAAGTGGGAAAAAATACATGTAAACGAGGGGATAACTTTTAACTGTGGAAAACACCAGCTTGATTTGTCCAACTCGCATGACAGAAGCTCAAGATTTGTTTTTTTTTTTTATACATTGAGAGCAATTTCCCATATCTCTTGCCATAGAGAACATGAATGACTGCATCAAACGTACACTACCAGTTGGCAACCCTTTCAGTGTCAACTGTACAGTCAATAGTAAAAAGATGTACACATGCAGATGTCGTACATTTTCACTGTACGTCTTATGGAAACACCAGTTTAGTTTAAATAATTAAGTTTAGATGTAATTTAAGCTTTGCTATTGAGAAATCAATCTGGCTGATTTAATGTTGACAACTGGACTGATGGGCAGTTTTATTATGACACAGTATACATTATACTGCTTCTGTGACATGATTTGTTGTAACTTGCCAGGCAATGTGTTACCTTTACATCATAAATATGAAGTTATTTATTGTTAGATGCCAAATATGATGTGGGCTTGTCATAAATCATAAAAAAAATAAGGTATTTAACTTGAGTATATCACAACCAATCTAATGAAAGAACTGACCAGTGTGGTTTGTTCTTACCTGATGGAATCAAAATTAGCCTGTGACACCATTACTTGCATGATATTTAAATCATAACTCGGATGTGAATGATAACTCAGAAACATACCTGACATGTCCTTGTGGACAATTTGATATTCAGACTAAAATCTATGTTCAAAGCTGTCAAAAGTATTTCACAACACCTTGAGGAATTTTGATAACAGCACGTACAGATGGGTGAAATTTCTCAGCTGGTATTTTTATTATTTTTTTAAATCTTAGCCCACAGTGGTTCTCTGAAATGAGTTTAATCACTTTTCATTGGTAAACCCTGATGTGTAGTAAAATAACTGGCAGTCAGGATGAGAATGTTTTCCACATTTTTTTTAAAATGAGCTTTTTCAGTAAATTAGTTAGTCAAATATCAGTTCAACAAATCGCTAAATTTTGATGTGTTTGTGACCACACAAAGACAGATTTTAATACCTGTGAACAGATATTTAAAGTGTTGACTAAAATAACATATGGTTCATTTTCACCTTCTCGTTCAGAAAAATCAGATGTTACATTTCTTTGGGGGATGATTAGAAATCTGCTCTTCAGCCATGCCTTTTATAGAGGCCTGATATCCATCCATCCCGTATTGTAACCTCTTGTACTGTTCAGGGTCACGGGAGGCCGGAGTCTCTCCCAGCTGTCGTTGAGCAGGAGGAAGAATAGACCCTGGACAGCTTTCCAGTCTACTCAGGCCAAACGCAGACAGACAACCATTCATGCTCACACCTACAGGAAATTTAGAGTCACTAATTAAGCTGACATGCATGTCTTTGAGCTGTGGGAGGAAACTGGATTATCCGGAGGAAACCCACGCAAGCACATGGAGAACATGCAAAGCCCACAATAAAGACTGCAGCTGGCAGGTAGATTTGAACCGGGGACCTTTTTAACTGAGAGACTGCAGCGCTAACACTACTCAACTATGCTGCCGTAGCCAGATATTTCTTTGCAAAAATGCAGTTATTTCTTCTCCACCAAGTCAAAGGATTTTTAAAGAAATGTCGACCAGCAGTTTGTTTGGGTGCATGTGCAAGAACTGATGGATGTATAGACATGTGTGACTGTGTGCATACATAGTTTCACAAGCTCTTTGTGAAACTGCACCTTTGTGATCTTTTTGTAAAGTGTAAAGCCTTATCTAATAAATCACAGCAGTGGAACATAATACTTTTTCTCTACATCAAATAAGTCTCAATCATTATAAACTATTATTAAATGTATCACTTTTGTTTTGTCTGCAAATGATTCAAATTTTCACTGAATTACACTTCAATCAGCAGCTATAATTGCGCTCCATTTATGCCCGGAGTCTAAAGTGTTTCTGCTTTTATAACAATTACAGCCAGTTGAAGAAGTTGGGATTTGCGATTCTCTTTCATGTAAAACGTGCTTATTTTTGGCAAAGGGAGCAGCTATGTAATTTCTAGTATTATACCTGTATTGTACAAATACTTAAGCAATAGATACTGTGGTATTATCCTGTGTTTTTTTTTTTTCTCCTGGGACACTGTCCACGTGAGCTGCATGCATAAAGGACATATTGTTTTTTATTTGATCGTGTGCGATTTAAGATTGGATTTTCTTTTATTTTGGAATTTCATCTGCTGGTTGGTCTACAGCTTAAATCAGGATGATGTTTGCGTTCCTTATTTTTCTATTTGCTTTCTGTTGGAACTGAGCTTCTGTGCTTCTTATCCCTTGCAGAGGCTATCTCCGTGGGTTGGCCTGAGAAAGATTAATGTGTCGTACTGGGGCTGGGAAGATGCATCACCCTTTACCAACACCAGTCTGCGCTGGTTACCCGGAGAGCCCAACGATTCGGGCTTCTGTGCCTACCTGGAGAGGACACAGGTGGCTGGACTCAAAGCCAACCCCTGCACTGCTACCACAGATGGGCTGATTTGCGAAAAACCAGCTGGTGAGAAGGACAGAAAGTGGGCAAATTGTGGCTGAAGAAATACCATGTGACCTTTTTAACTGCAGTTTATCCAACATAAGAATCAAAATTGACATCTGTTATTCGAATGTCTTAAAAACTGAATTGTCTTTGCTGCTAGAAGGCTAAGCTGAAACATGATACTGTAAACTGCAAAACCCTTAAAGCTGTAAATTTACTCTCTGCTATATGATGCAGTAATGAAATACAGGTAAATTACAGCATGGAGACTCAACTCACAAAGCGATTGTAGATGACTGATTAAATTAACTACCCAAAGTGAGTTTTAACTTCATCACAAGGGACTGTCGAAACCTCTGTCGCGTGAGTTAACTAGCCGTAAAGCTAATTGTACTGTAATTATCTTTATGGCCCCCCTTTTTTTTTTTCTTCTTTTTTTCCCCGTCACCCACCTATGGCTCTCCGTCCATCTGTCTTATTGCTCAGGTAGTGCACAAAGTCAGAGTGCTCGTCCCTGTAAGACGCCCTGTGTTCTGCGGACCAGCTGTGCCAACTGCACCAGCCAAGCCATGGAGTGCATGTGGTGTGGAAGCACGCAGCGGTGCGTCGACTCCTCAGCATATGTCCTCTCCTTTCCCTTTGGCCAGTGTCTGGAGTGGCAGACCCAGGACTGCACTGGTGAGTTTCTGATGCTCTGCCACTATTCTGCAGCTGCTTCCTCGCCCATCATTTTATGCAAAGTAATAAATAAAAATTTTGATTTATACAATATGTGAGCATACATAATGTACACTAACATTTTTACTTAGAACTGTGGGATATTACTTCTAATAGTGTTGTATTTTGACTTCTAGTATATTAAAGGATTTTAATAAAAAAAGCATTAGTTTACTGCCTCCCCATGAAATTCTTATGCATGTCTTGAGGAAAAAAAATTGCATTGTGCAAGATTATTATTTTAGTTTTAGGATGTTTTTTCAAAAAATCTTTTTAATGTGTTAACATTACATTATAGTAACACCTTCTGAGGATCCCTTTCTGAAGGTTTGCTGGTACAGTAGGAGCAGGGATTGATGGATATTTAGATAAATGAATGAGGTGCTGGTACCTGTGTGAACATGGTCATTATAGACACTTATCGATTCCTTTCTTATCAGCAGTCAGGTCTACGGCTCTCTCGCTCGCTCACTGACACAAACACACTCTAACGCTGAGGCGGTGACACGTCTCCTGCAGCTACAGGGCAGAAAATCGATCGTCAACAGTGACACACGACCGGCTCAATAAGAAGTCCTTGCTGCTGTCTCTTAACATTCTGCTCATATTTAACATCCCCCTTGGGATTTTTTTTCCCCCCAGTTTCACGGCTTTCCCAGTTTCATGTTCGTGCGTGTGTGTGTTCAGGAGTGTTTGTATATGTGGGAGATCATGAACCATGAAACCAGATAAAAAGTGGCAAAGCTGCCAGGCACTGCTGTAGCCTCTCTGAATTTGCAGCTTGGGCTCATTTCTGTTGTTTTGAAAGTCAGAATGATTTCCTGCCAACAGAAGTTTTCTCTATAAAAAACACATCTAAAGTGACAGCAGCCATTTATTTTAAGATGCTTCTGTGCTCACCTGGTTAGACTTATTCTCCACCAGTATTGTAGCATGGAGAACATCATTTTGCATTATCTTCGTCTATAAAATCTTATTCAGCATAAGGCATGAAGAAGCTTGTGTTACATTTGCCTTCATTCAATGGAAACAAAACTTGTCCGATTTTTTTTTCTGTCTTTATTGGGGTGTGTTCTGTTTAATGAACAGACCTAATGATGGTGTCTACTTTATTCACAGATTTAAAGTAGCGTACATGAGTGTATGTGTGTGTATATGTTTAAATTTCTGTAGTTTTGGGAAGAAGGACATCAAATCAAACGTTTTCCTCAGGGGATACTTTATTTGGTTGCTTTTTGATCTTTGCTTAGACATATAGTCAATTTGTAACTAAATGTTCTAGTTTTAGAGAGGAAAAACATCCAAAACGGGTCTGTCTGGTAACTGGTGATTGCTGGTACCAACAGCATGAGTTGTAGACGGCTCTCCAGCCTACTTTTGGCAATGCAAGATTGTTTTCCCTTTGTTTCCTTTTACCTTCAGTTATTATGTAATGCTATCTTTTCTCCACATTTTCTCTCTATCATTCATATCTCAGTTTGGTGGCAGACTGTGTGTAGGAGGCTTTTGTTCTCCCTTTTGTACGTTTGTTGCCCAAAGTATGGCATATAATTCACATTATACTTCTCAAATCCTCAGAGCCTTTTCGCATTCTATCACACTTTGAATAGTTTTTCATACTTAACTTTCTCCTTTCTCTTGCTTATGGATTAATCATGTCTTGTTTTGAAAACCAGTCCTGCAGGCTACAGCTGTAGGATTCATGACCTGTGAGTTACGGGAAACTATTGCTTGTCTGAGAATCCAATTTGAACTGGGTCATTTCTTTATCAGATTAATTTGACCCAAGGCTCTGTATCATTCCCATTTTTCATTTTGGCTGGAGGCTAACAACACATTCTTCAGCACAACCTCTTGAAATAATTAGCTTTCGTGGTGTCCCCCCCCCCACACACCCCCCGGTCAAATTCGGATGTTTTGAGCGTTTGCTTTTATGAAATGGACTTTGGTTAAAGTACCAATTATTATAAACATTTTTTTTCTCAGTATTCTACTTCTGCTTCCAACTTCTGGTCTTGCAATTGAGGCTGCGATTTACTTACTAAATGTAACTTTTCGATCTTGTTAGTTTATCAATGCTTCCATCGACATTGGCTCCAAAGTCAGTGTTCAGCTTCTGCTGCATCACTATTAGCCACTGGAAAGTAACTGCAGTGACAGTAAAACACTCATACTAGTCGTATTTCACCTGTATTTTTATGAAGCAACATTCACTTGTCGTAATCCGTGTGACAACGAGCGATCACGACACTGCAGGAATGTTAACCTCAAACTAATTCTGCTTATTCCTAATGTTAATGAATTGGACCAAGCACATAATACACTTCTGGCCCAGCTGCAGTCTGTTTCACAAGGTCAGTGTAGGTGTGTATGTATTTATTTGTTGCTGCTAGTGCGCTCCACCACTATAGCTTTGTAAATTAAATGAGGCTCACGTGCTGCCTTTTAGTTTTGGGTTGAATACGTTTATATCTACAACGGCTACATTTTTGTTTGCGCTGTACATAATTTATTCAATTACTGCAATTTTTTCAGTATCAAACACGGTTTACTACAATGCACATAATATATTGGCATGTAATTATCAGTATTAGTGGTTGAAAAGCTTGAACATACAAAACTAATATATTTAGTATCTATGGGCAACATTGTCCTGTATGTTTGGAATGTTAATTTCAAAAAGACTGATTGGTGAAAGTCCCAAAGTTAGAATGTAGCGGGGAATTGGCTGTAGTTGGAGTATTCAGATCCGTAGTTAAATTAAAGTAGAAATGCTGCACTACAAATACGGCTTTGTGCTTCAGAACTGCGCTTGTAACAGTACAGTGATAACTGCAGCATCAAAAGCTAAATTCTTTGTCCTTTGTATTGTTAAATATTGCAACTGCCTCAACATGCAAGCAGCATAATTAATGCTGTAGCTGGTGAAAAATACTGGTTTTGGACACATGCATTCATTTAGAAACTGTTTTATATGCAGAACCTAAAGTATGTATACCTGAAAATAACGCTGTGGCTAAAAAGTGCAGAAATTTCCTCTGAAATGCAATAAACAAATATTGTAGTTCCACAAATTATACTCGTAATGGTGTGGGAGTGAAAATGTGTAGGTCCACTGGGAAATGTGTAGGATTCCTTTGTGTGTTGTTGTCCTAAAATATAATGGCCAGCATTTCTAACCTTAAAAGTTTTGTTCTAGTTTAAACCCATTGTGCTGTCCAGTGCTGATAAAAATGTTATACTGCCAAGAGGTGGTGAAAAGTACACCAACATTTAGTTTGGTACAGTTGAACACAACCAAACCACTACAAACAGCACCCAGCGCCCTGCCCGATGGTGTTGGCTGTAGGTGTGTTGAGTGTAAGCGTATGGAAAGTTCTACATTTTGTTCACACACACAGAAAGACGCAGGCCAGATGATGGTTATGTCTTGTAGCTGATATTGGTTTTGCTGCTGGGCACAATAGCTTTGTTTACTGAGAGGCTTCACATGCTAGAAGAGCAAAGGATATGGCAGCTTATAGCTCCTGTGCTTGATGTATTATGTATGTAGGGGCAGATGGATTACACAAGATGAGGCCAGGTGACACATGTTATCCAGGGACATTAAATATCAAACTTGGTGTGATGAATATAATGTGGCATAGAGATGATTTTGCTTAAAGATTTTGACAAGGAAAACAAACTCCTCAGTAGGAGCAAACAATCCTTTTCTTTGCTGCAACACAATAGGCTAGGTTCTTCAGAACGTTTGTCAGCTGTTGCGTCTTGGTGTCCTCTAGTTTATTTCTGTCACAGATGACGACTAATATCCTGGTTTCACCAGAGCCATATATTTTGGGAATGTTTCCAAAAGGAACACAAAGCAAAGTAGAAATATGTAGTGTTCAAATAATTTGAAGCTTGTAGTGAATGTTTGCTGTGTTCTGTTTCCATCTGCTAAAGGAGCAAATGCAGGAGAAATGTTGTGCTTAATGTTTCCTGTTGACAGAACGTTAAAAGCGTTCAGGCTTTCGGGCGCTGACGTTTGACGACAACGTTTGATCAAGTTTTTGGCAACTGATGTTTTGTGGCCTCGGTTGAAATGCAAACCAATGTCCTTTTGGACTTGACCTAGTTACTATATTTATGTCTTTTTGGTTTATTCTTATTTATAGGAAGATGATGGAATCAAATGTTTAAGATTAGCAGAACAGAAGTAACAAACTCACTTTATTCCTTGCACTGTTCTCACATTAATGGTTTTGGACATTTTCCTCACCAAACCTTATGTATATATATTCATATTCTTGTCAACAAATGTCTGTGCTGTCTTTTGTTCCTCTTAATCTGAATTTAGATTTTTTTTTTCCCCAAAATGACCCTCAAGTCAGTAGAGCTCTCCCGTATACACGTCCACAAGACTTCAAAAGGCACTAATCTCTGTTAACTCTATTTGAGAGATGCAGATGAAGCCAGATAAGCTGAAATGCTATTGGACCAGAAAATATATAACTACATAACCACAGTATTTTGTCTGTGGAGCCACTCTCGCTTTGTCCACTGTCTTTTGCGCGCGCCATTTTTACTTGTCATAGTATTGTCCTCGGGGCCCGTTACATCACATTTGTAGCTTGCGAGCTGGTCTCTCAGCAATGTTATCTATGTGCTTTTTCATTTTCATTTGACATGTTTTTTCAAATGAATTGCTGTCGAGTGGCTGGGGAAAGTTCCAGCGTGTGTGATCAGAGGCTGTCTCTGCATCAGAATAGATTTTAAGGTGTGAGAGGAAGCATGTAGCGCTCGCTGGAATGAATGTTGTCGTCATTTTTACGATCCCATATTGGTGATTAAAAGTATAAAGAAGTATGATGCAGACCCTGTAGTACTGTGCCCGTGTGTCAAACTTTGTTGCATGTTAATATTTCTTGTGAAATAAGCCCCCACTTATTGAAGTAACTAATTTGCAAAGCCACATCAGATGTCTGAATGAGGTTTAACAAAGTGCTTGTGGCATGACACTGGCATTAAAATGGGGTTTCTATACACTGATCAACCCCATTATATTGACAGGTTACTTGTATACCCTCATCTTTATATAATGCACTCTGACACCACCATCCTCTATGTCCTTAACAATGAACACAATAATGAGCACAGTTACAAACCTTACAAAGGTCGAATTCATAACTGCATAGCTGCTGTATTGGATTGCAGACGATTGTATAGGTGTACCTAATGATGTGGCTGATGGTGTACTTGTAATAACATGAGTGCAAACTGGATGTATTAAATCTAAGAAAAGCAAAGAAAAAAATCTAATTTTGAATGATAAACAAGCTCTGTATATTTATTGAATATTAAAGTCTGCTCTTGGGTATGTAAATATGGGCTTTTTGTAGCAGAGGAAAGCCTGGTGAGTGGTGGTGCTGGATTAGGGATATTCTGTTAAATTGCTTCTCTTTAAACTATTGACTATAGTAAAATAAAATCAAAGTGGAGACAAAATATGGGGAGGTGACAGTAAAAACCGGAGGGATGAGCATAGTAGGAGCGAGATGAAAAGGCGAGATGATGAGAGAGTGGAAGACTTCCATCCTTTGTGTTATAATTTATGCCCAAAGTGTCTTAAAGGAATCGAGAAAATTAAATAAAAATGACAGGAAATGAGGGCTGAGAGGGTATAATGGTGAAGAAAGCGGCACCGAACGAGAGCATAAAGGGAAGATGGCTTAGTGAATAGAAATAGAAAGATGCAGAATAGGAGCATAAAAATGTGGCAGAGAGGAGATAAAGAGGGAATCTTGGAAAGTGAGAGCAGAAGTTTGTAATTATAAAGAGGGAGTGAGAACAAATGAATCAGCATTGCTGCACTTGAATAATGCAACGGGGGAGCTTGCAAACATACAGAGGACAAGGGGTGTATTTCAAGCAAAGCTAGCTAGCAGGAACACAGAGAGAAGGAGAAACGGGTTCAGTTACAACATCTGTGGCTTATGGAAATGGCTGGCGTTCAAAAGAGAAAGTACTTCTGGTGAAAATGCTAATTTTACCTGACGCTGCATTTGAATAGTCTCACAGGGCTGCAAGAAACAACACCTCGGATTACTTCCCTCAACCTCTGCTTTCTGGTGCGCGTACCAGGATACCCACAGAGTCGTACACAGCCCAGTGTGTCTTTGCGTTTGCATTTGGACTCTCACTTTGTAGTAGACCACAGTGTGTCGTGGTAAGAAGATGAGTTGATGTTGAAAACAAGCAAAACAAGATGGAAATGATCAAAAACACGTTGTAAAGTTAACTTTGGACGGCCGGCTCTCCAGAAGAAAACCCTGCAATTCTTATTCCCGTCATCTATTGCCTGTTCTCTGCCACATTCAGCAAACAAAATAGGGTTTCAGTTTGGTGATTTTTGCTTTTCTTTTACAAGCACTCAGTGCCATACCATAAACAAGTGTCATTTTTAATTTGCACCCTGAAAGAGTTTTTGAATGTCACATCCACATTATGAATATAAAAGCTTCTCTAAACGCGATGAACGGTTTGGGAAAGAAAAGTCTGTTCCTGTTGAAAGAGGAGGTGGAAATGGAAAAGTCAAAATAATAAAGCCATTTGGACAAACTATGGTACAGTGTGAAGGGAGAATGCGGTCTGAATATGACTTTCAGGTGCTTTGCTTCAAAACCAAATGTGTGTTGAATGTCATGTCTGTTATTAAACCATTTCAAAAAGCACACCATTTTTTAAAGGTGTTTGCATTAATTGAACTATGCTATATTGATCTGAGCTGCACATCCCAAGTCGTTATTTGCTGTGTAGTTCAAAATCATTAATATACATCAGATGTATCGGTAAAGTTCAGTAAAAATGAAATATTGTGAAATGAAATTGGGAAGCTGTCATGTTCTTGTACTGCACTAATTAGTGCAGATGTAAAATTAAAGAAGCCAGTGCAATTTTTTGTTTACAGTAATCTCTTCCTGCCAAATGATATTTACAGGTCTGTAGGTGCCAGCATGTACATCAGTAAAATGTTGGAGTGTTAATTTTAGTGCAATGTCCAGAATCACTGCAGTTTTCTGTGTGTGACCTTAAGCACACTTTGTTACTGTATGAACTATAAAACTATAAACCATCTTGACACTAAATGCTGAGGGTTTTTTTGTTTTTGAATGTCTACTGCGATCCATATGTAGATTTTCTGCTAAGTCCAAATGTGTGAATGATGTCGCTGTTAGCACATATATTCATGTTAACAGAAAACCTAATATGCTGATTGAGACAGGTGACTGTAAAATTGTTAGTCAATACATGAAATGTTTCCATACCTTTTCATAAAAAGGACTGATAATGTAAGCTGAGTATTTGTAAAATGCAAATGAGTATTATAAACGTATATGTACACATTTTACAGTAGAAGGCATTGACGAATCTCCTGATAGTTGAGAGGTTGAGAAAAGATTTCAGAGGAGAGCAAAGTCCTGATAGTGTGAACCTGTACCAGATACAGGAAACATCTGGCAGCTTTTCTCTGGTAAAACTGACATTTTGCTGATCAAAATATAACGTTTTCTCATTTGTCTCTTTGTTTCTCTGCTTCTTTCTTCCACCTCCAGCTCAGAACTGCTCAGGTCTGAGGACGTGTGCCGAGTGCCTGGAGAGAGCGGAGTGTGGCTGGTGTGGTGATCCCAGTAACACCGGTAAGGGAGTCTGCATGGAGGGCTCTTACCGAGGCCCCCTAAAGCCTGCTAATAGCAGGGCGGCGCCCAGAGACCGGGACAGGCTGCGCGACAGGGACATGGTGCTGGATCAGAGTCTTTGTACGTCTGATAGAGGCTACAACTGGGCCTTCATTCAGTGTCCAGGTGAGCGAACCACACGATATGTGTTCACATGCAAATATTGGCTTATGCGTTGGGATGACTGTAAAATTCAAGCTACATGCACATTTTGATGTTATTGAGATTCAGTCACGAAGCCATAACCCAAACCCACCTGTCAGTACAACATATTATAATGCACCAGCAACACAATGTCCGTTGTCTGTCCGTCAACAAAGTTTTAACCTTCACAAAGTTAACTTCAGGAGTTATCCTACTACATCGCATTAACTCTGTTCCTAGGTGGACCTACAGTATTATACTGGAACACTGAATGAATCTTCTACTCTGTTTGTGTGTATAATTTCCTCCCAGCATGTCAGTGTAATGGCCACAGCAGGTGTGTGAATGGCAGCGTGTGCGAGCACTGTGGGAACCTGACGGCAGGGACACGCTGCCAGAGCTGCATGCCCGGTTACTATGGGGATCCCATCAATGGCGGCAAATGTAATGGTAAGTGCAAAAGGTCCGTGAAGCACTGATTATTCGCTGCTCTGAAGACACAGGGGAGTCAAAACATGAGTCCAGGGAGCCCAGTAAAAGCAGCAAATATAAAGAATTTTCCTCTTTTGATGTCAGCGGTATATTGGATAATGCACAGAAAACAAGACTCTACCTTGTTTTCATTTTCGTCATGGGCATCAGGAAAACCTCTTGTCTATCACTTTTTTTTTTCTTTTCTGTCAGTTCTTTAAAAATGCAGCCTTGGCTTGTGTTAAATCTTTATTTTCCTTCCTGCTTTTGTTTTGGAAAATCCCCTTTTTAAGTTGTATGTCATGTTCCTTTCTTAACTATGAAAAAAATCATGGGCCATTCAAAAAAACAAGTGCCAGCTCTATTGTAATGGGAACAAACAAGCTGATGGGGGCAGTAAAGCTGTGAGTCTGGCTCCAGCTTTGTGCAGATCCTGTAGTGGCCGACGGAACGGTGGTGCAAGAAAAAAGGAGAAACTACAGGTATTCTTCAGACAGCACTGTGGTCTGTAAATGTTTAGTTGAGCCTGCGCCTCCATTTATCACAGAAAGGATGGTGCCGGTTATATACCCACATGGGTGCACACATGCGCTTCATATCCATATTTGTCTGTCAGCAGTGTGTCCATGCTTTGTTTTACTTGTATGGAAATAATCACCGCAGATCCCAGAGTTGATATTGCTAGCAGTAGATTATACTGTGTGAGAGTCAGATGATGGAGAGCAGAAGCCACAAGAAGATGGTTTTGTGCATGTTGATTTGTAGACTCAAGGGGCTTGGTGTAGATATATGAAGCTATATGATATGGGCCTAGATAGAGAAAAACATCGTAGATGGAGTAATGAATGAGTGAGTGACTGCTGGAGTGAAAAGGGGGGGCGGCGCCGTGAGTGGGAGGCGCACAGTAACATCAGTCTCGCTGTGACAGATGTGCGTTTTGGCTTGGCGGCATTGTGACATTAAATCGCTCTTAATCATTTTCTTATTTCCTGAGTTGACTGGTGTCTGCATCCCTGGCGGCTTTTCGCAGGGAGCGTGGCGCTGATAGATGCACGCCTCTCGTCGCCTCCGTACAGGATAGCCTCTGTTGCACTTTTTCTTCCTTTTTACTTTTCACTTCATTCTTTATCTGCTTTGGGTGTTATGCTCTTGTTAACATCCGTCCATCACATTTTCCCTGTTGGTTTTTTTTCCTTTGCACTTTCTTTTGGGGATCAAGCCATCCTGGGCAGATTTTCTGTTTTTCTCTCCTCCCCTCTTCCTTCCGTACTTCCATCTTTTCTTCCCATTCTCCTCTCATTTTCTATTTCTTTTACTCTTCTCTCTCTTTATCACCTCTTTTCTCATCTTCCCTTAGTTTCTCTCTCCTACTATTGTTCTTCAGCTTTAATTTAGCTTTTTCCCCTTTATGTCTCCCCATCTCTTCTCGTTTCCTTTCATCTCATTCAGTTGACTTCCTTTAACTCTTGTCAATCTCGTGTCCTTCCTTCATTCATCTTCCTTCACTTACTCCCTTCCCCCTCTCCTTGTCTTTCTTTACTTTATTCTCCTCCGGCTTGTGTCATTGATCCCTGTCTCCCCGGAGTTTCTTTATTGGTTACGTTGTCTGCACTAATCATACAGGAAGTCATCCATTCACTTCTATTCTGCTTTTTCGCCATCCGCCTGGACCCATTCCTGCATTAGTCACTCTTCGACTTCCTCTTTACCTATGTCATGCTCTCTAACAGTTCAAAAAACCTGTCTTCAGATTCTGTGTTCATTTGTCCGTCAGTCCATCCCTCTCTCCATCTTTATTAAAGGGACCACTAGATTTACCTTGGGCTAAATGGCTGGGAGGCAATGATGTGTGGCCGATTAGTCCTGAATGATAGAGAGAGGGTGTTGTCTCTACCCCTGAAGGTAGAAGGCTTCCGCTCATAGGGATTTAAAGAGTATGGAAGGGTGAGAAAGTCAAGAGAGGAAGAGAGTGAAGCCATGTAGTTAGATATACAAGGTTAATATGAGTGGAAAAGGACAGTTGTCCTTGAATTGAGAGACAATGAAGGAACAGAGGAAGGGATGGAGAGATGGGGAGAAAGATGGAGGACAGACAGAGGAGAGGGGAGTCTGTCCGTTCCCCTGTCCCTGTGACAGATGATTAACTAACCTTGTCAAATCTGGATGAAGTGTGTGTGTGTGTGTGTGTGTGCGCATGCTGGACATTAGTGTTCCTTTTCTCTGACTGTATCATTCACCTTGTCCTGCTCAAAAGTCAAACACACTCACAACAACCTTCAAAGCTGCAGCTGATGACATGCTGGATGTCTGCTTAGACTTTTAGCCCGTCCGAGGAGAATATCTGTTCTCAGAAAGTGATGGTAAACTCTTATTTTTATGCACATCCTGGAAGCTTTTGTGATGACTTATTTCTTAACGTCAGAGAGACAGACGGTTTTCTGAACATTTTAATCCTATAAATGAGGGGAAGGTTTGTGTTGCAGTGAATTTGGCCGCTCTGCACATAGAAGCGTCCACACCTGGAAGTAGTACAACCACAGTTGTGCCACTGAGTGGTTAAGTGGTTTGTGGGTTGCTAAATGGCACTTTAACAGTAGAGCTTGAGTACAAGGAGTGTTCACGTGGATTCATGCCTCTTTGTCAGAGTGTACAGTGTTTGCTCTGCAAGTCTGGCAGAATGTACCTCCTCAAACTGAGACTGGTTTTAGTGCTTGATTCATTTTTATGACTAATTTGACATTAAACATTCACTGGTTTTACTTTTTCAAATGTGGGTATTTTATGTGTTCGTAAAGGCAGAGTGATCTCATTTTGAGTAATCTCCAAATGAACTGAGTGATGAATGCGGTCTGATGCCGCCCGTGTGTACTTGTAGTCGTACTCTCCACACATTCATAGTGTGGTCTTAAGAAGACAGACAGCTGTGAAACTGTCTGTGGTTTGGAGCTGTTTTAAGATAAGTCACGACCAAGGAAAACTGGACTTCAAGCCCTGCTCTGCTAATGACTGTGAATATTTTAAGCACGTAACATTTTTGACTGACCTTGTTAACAACCGACAGAGATATGTAGTAACTGCAGCTTTAATTGAATGTTTTTTTTTTTTTAATCTTCTGTCGACATTATAGTCTGTGTTGTCAGTCACTCTCCCTTTAACACCTCACCCCAAGTCTGTGCCTCGTTTGCCTTTTTTTTCTTTTTGTTCTTTCAGCAGAAGTTGGTGTGTTGATGAAATGGCGTTTGGCGCCGTGCTTGTTTTGGCTAAAGAACAAGCAGAAACGTCTAAACTACCATTGTAACTGTGGGGTGGTTTTCCTCAGAGCCTTCAGGTGTGTCCCCACTACTATTTGGACCAGCAGTTTCTGCCAGTGTCTCATCAGCTTGCGTGTGCAGTGGACTGATGATGATTTTACTGTCCAAGTAATACTAGAAGAAAGACAGTTTAGTACTTGTATCAGTACTTAGAATTGGCAGATATTCAAATGACAATGTTTGTACAGAGTCTGGGGAAAAAGTGGTTTTAGGGCATCCATAAAAAAAATTAATACACGTAACTTTATCGGACAATACATATTAATAATAAATTTTTACTGTAAAGCACTTTGGTCCACCTGTTGGTTGTTGTGAAGTGCTATATAAATAAACCCTAATGACCATCTAGCTTTGAGGCCCTTGGTTTAATCCCAATGTTGATGGTTAGATGTAAAACTCAAATAACGATGACAAATCCAATAGAACATGGTGAGCAAGTGTCTGTGTTTCGTGTGTTTTTACGTGTGTATGTGACTTTAAATTTTGGACGTCAATGAGTGTAGAAGCTAAAAATTAACCTCATGAATACATCAGATTTGTACATGGGTTGTGGTAGTACCAAATGTATTCCCACTCACAGTCCTGAAGAAAAACCTATTAACGTGTGTTGATTTTTTTTTTTCCACTAACAGTGAGTTTGGAAGAAAAAATCGAAACTCTGAGATGCAATAGCAGTGAACAGTGTTTTTGAAATGGTGGAAATGTCAGTGCGTTTACATGTGTTCCACGTTCTCTACCTTTACCCTCATTACTGACAATCGTCATCTTTCCAGTGTATGATTTATTTCGTGTGATTTTTCTTAAAACCTTCATGAGTGATTCTCCTGATGCCCTGCTTCAGTAAGGTATCAGCAGCAGGCAGGCCTCTGTGCTCCTGCGTTGCCCTCTGAATTGTCTTCCAGGCACGGCTTCAGCTTGTATTATTTTTTTCCATTGCTTGTTATCTTGTGCTACCCAGTGCTTTGGCGCATAATGCTCCTCTGCCAACGGCACCTCACGCTGAACAGTTTTATTGCTTCCATAAATTTTGCATGATTCACATCAGTGGCTCCCTGTCTCCATCTCGCTCTGATACTCTATCTCTCTTCACAGTACTTCACTTGTTCTTCTGGCTGTCTATGAAGACTCTCAGTCATGCTGATCGTGTGATACATAGGAACACTGCACAGGTCAAAGGTTACTTGAGGGTCTCGAGGGCATATGAGTAAATAGGTTTTATCATTTGAAACAGGTTCACCTTAATTCAGTACAAAAGCCACAGTAAACTTGTGTTCTTCAGAAAAAATGGTAACGTATAAATGAAAACAACATTATCCATTTCAGTGCAATGGATTAATTTTTTGATGCACAGTCTCTAAGCAGAGTGTGACAGCATGGGGCTTGTTTGTTGAAATGTTGTTCACTTCAGGAGCCTCAGATATGCTGGATGTTCTAGCAGCTTTAACCAGAGTCTGGAAGGACGTGATTTTGTCAGTCTGTCCGTTTGTGTGTGTATGTGTGTGTGTATACGCACGCTCATATTTGTGCATTTAAAGTTGCTAGTGTATGTTTATGTACCTGTGGAGCCCTGTGGTGAAATTGCAAACTACCCAGCATTCATTGCGGTATCCAGTCATCTTCCCACTGGCAGCTCTATTCCTGGTGTCTGACTGGTCAACACACTGACACACAGACGAACACACACACATCCACACACACGTAAAAGAAGTGCGGTAAATATGATTTTAAATTGGTTTTGAATAGTTTTTGATGTCCGTACAGGGCAACTGGTGTCTTTGAAATCTTTTGGCAGACGTGTCTCTTCCCGAATATGCAGCTTTCTTTAAGACAGTGCTTTCATTTATGGGTTTGCTGCTCAAACTCAGTCAACATACATGTACGTAATAACACTACCTTATGTGCCATTATGTAAGACAAACAGCAGTCCTGAGGATAGTAAAACAACGCAGTGTAAGCCAATATAAAATGAACATCATAACTCATTCATAATAAAGTGAATTTTACCACCTAAAATTAGTGTGCAGACCTCTGTACATGGAGTGAATGTCCAGAATACGGGGTTAAGTAACACTGCGTTACAGGCTTTTAAATCAAACCATGCAGAGAAATGTAGCCCCTCACCTGCTAAATTATTGATCACTGATCATACAATATTAAACCAAAGCTGTGAGTTGGGCAGCCAGAGAGCAGTGATCCACGCCATTTCTTGTGACTTATTATACAGTATATTTAAAACACCCTCTGTGACTCTGTAGTGCACCTAAGCTTTAAGTGATCAGTTAAAAAAAAAATTCATCAAGCCTGAGGCAAAGAAAAGTCCGTAAGAGCTGCGGTTCAAGTCTATGGGAGGATCTACCTGTAGGCTCTCAGTCCTAAAGAAAAGTTTATTTTCCTAAGGTATTACTCAGATTTTTGCATAAATACACATTAAACAGACATGCAGATTTTGATTATCTAAAGTTATTTCACTTGCATCAGGCTTTATAACAAATATATAAAGGCTTTGACCTTCAAAGTCTGACCGTTCACTGATCGGAGCGTGTGGAGTGTTGGCACGAAAGAAAAGTCCTCTTTGTATGTAAATATGAGTGTGCCCGGGTATTTTTCAGCGTTGGAAGTTCTTTCTTCTTTCAACCCCTTTACTGACCTTCTGCCAACCATCATTAGAAGAACAAAGGCTTTGCCCTAAAATGTCTGTGGAACCGAACAAAGAAAATTAATCAGGTAAAGGTGGAAGATGATAGTGATGAAGGGGAACAAAATCATGCCCGTAAGTTCATGGTACATTATAATAAAGGAACACAGTAGTGCAATATACTAAAAGAAAGAATAAGGTTTTCCCAGCGTTTTGAGAACAATAATGGGCAAAAGAAGCTGAATATTTGCCATTATAAACTGGTGTAATTCATCAAATGAGAATTTAGCGGGTCTGTGAAATTACTCAGATTTTGGCTTCAATGACAAACGACTTCCAAAGATTATGGTAACAAAATAGTCTAACGACTATTGTGCCCCCTTTCCATTTCATGATGATCCTCATTTTATAACACAATATAAAACTTTTTTTTAACTTTAATTGATGGCACTGTTTTTAAAAATATAGGCACTGAGTGAGCGGAATAATATATTTGCAAAAGCCTATAATTAGCAGCTTACTCCCAATATGACGGCCATCTTAGTCTTAGTTTCAGTATAATGTGCTTTGCAGGTGGGTTTTTATTAAGACGTCTGACATTTAAAACACCTGTAAACACGTCATGTAATTGGTGATATATGAACATAATACTAATGGCATGTTTTTAAAATTCATGAAAGAATGCTTATTCGGCCATTGGACCATTTGATAACACAAGCAATTTTTTATACGGTATGAAATATGGTGTTTATATATACATGTGCATCATCCATTATTAATACAGAGGCTGCACTATGATAATAACGACAAGTTGCTGAATTGCTCAAATATTGTCTTGTTTTTATTACATATTTGTATTACATGTGTATATACCATGTTCATGCAGCTTTTCCTAAACCTGTTAAATGCTGTTACCATAGATTGTTTCCGGGGTGAATCTGTTCTAATTCCTCTTTATTGTTAATTATATGATCTTGTCACTTTCATGTCGGAGCAGAGCAGGTAGAGACACTGTTTCTTTTAAATGGGAAATGGTCGCTTTTCTACCTTTGGATAAGGTGATGGGGGAGCTGCTACGCTATGCAGCAACAAAGTGGGGGTTCAGTGTCTTGCTCAAGGACACTTTGACATGTGACCAGCGTATAATCGAACCAGCAACTGTAAGATAGGTGGACGACCACACTACCGACTGCGCCACAGTCGCTCCTATTTACACACATTTAGATCGTCGCACAGGAAACTTTAAGAAACGGAGCGTGTTATGAGATCAGTTTTTTAGCTGCCCCCCTTATCTGTTCTTAAATGAGATTTTGTTGAATTAGCCACTCAGGGATATTTAGCAGCAGCAGGAAAGACTCGCATGTTGTGTGTGGGTGGTTCTGGATTCACTCACAGGCGAGTCTAACTGTTCAAAAAACCTTTGGAGTAATGTTTAGCACCACAAGGGCCCTTGATACACCCCTCCACCCCCTCCCCAACACGTTATCTTCAGTTTTATAACTGCACAACCCTTGGGACTAAGACGGCGCTGAGTGTAGAAACAGATAAGAGGTTCATTGAGGATTATTCTGTTTTCTCACTGACTTATTTCCTCATCTCTACCTGTCCCCGTCTCACACAGACACCTGCACTGAGACGGTTGCATTTCCACCTACACACAAACACACATGCAGACACCCTGACAACAGGCGCTCTTTGTGTTGTGTATGAACGCGCAGAGGCAGCGAGGTGAAAAATTGTAGTCTCTTTAGGGGGCTCGCGTGAGTCATGGGATATGATTTATATCAAATCAGCCTTTTTTGCTAAGAGACCAGGTTTCTTTCTTTCTTTTATTGCCGCTTATTTCTGTGTTGTCAGCAAGTGTGGTGTATGATGTGCTTTCTCCTCTGTCCATTTCATTCACTCTTTCTTTATGATTCCTCTGCTCCTTTCGCCTTTCACATCCACTAGCTTGATCCCTCACAGAATTGAGGTGACTCTCCGTGTCTGCAGACTGTTTGGATGAGTCAAGTGCTTGTTTTATGTCAACATTTGCTGAGCAACAGTGACTGAATTCAAACCATGTTAAAAATGTATGTGTAATTCTAAAGGAAACTATATCAGCCTTGACTTTTGAAGTGTTAAAAATAAGATGCGTTTGAAGGCTTTAAAGAATTTCAAATGCATTTCCTTTATACTTCCTTGATAGTAAGAGGAGACACTTGTTGACATTTGTTTTTGTATGCAGTCTCATAATCTGAACATTCAGGACACTTTTTGCCTTTACCCCTGTAAGTTTCTGTTTTGAACATTAATTTCATAATGACCTTTATTAGGAATCCTCTGTTGAAATGTTCACTGCAGTAGCCACAACAGACCTAGTAAGTACAGGGATACAGCCACCAAGCTGTCTTTAAAAAAAAATAATAATTTCTTCTGATCCTCCAAGACAGCTGTGTTTAGTGTTTGAATAGACAGTATTCTAATATTTCTGACTTATCGTTTTTGTCAGAAAATGGTCCTTTATTCATACTATTTATTACATTATTACATGCACATATTAAATAATATAGAGTATGCTGACAGGGAGCAGCGTGAGGAGAACTGAAAAGCTGGCTGTGATTGACAGGTGTCAGAGCACACAGTGCATGACCGCTTACTGCATCTGGAATCGGAGTTGAAACAATAAGAAGAACCAGTTGTTGTTGTTAATGTTGTAGCTCAACGATGTATTTAGCCACTCATAAAACAATTTAGCAATCTGTCTTTATCCCACACAACAACATTTAAATTCAATGGAAGCAAAATGAAAGAGCAGCTCTGTCACTGCTGGACACAAACTGTATCTCAGCCCAGTTTGGTGAATAAAGGTGTTAATGCAGTTCCGCTTACATCTGACAGTTAAAGTTGTACTGTGACAGCCTCAGACGTTGGGTGATGTCTCTTCATTTCACCTCTCATTTGGCTTGTAAGCCTGGAGACTTGGTGTCCTTCTCACCTGCTGTGTGTGAAACTCCAACCTTTCTGATGATGGTGGTATTTAGTGCAGCCTGAAAACCAAAACAAGCTCTTCACTTTTTCTACCCTGGCTTAGTGTCTTTTGTCTGTCTTGGCTTTTCTCTCATTATATCTCTGCCTCCAATTTCTTTGCATGGATGTGGATTCCTCCCGTGTCCTTTGTATGCCTTTGTTGGATGCCTACTAAATCAATATTGTATGAACAGCAGGGTGACCTGAGCCTGTGCCAACACACCTGTGATTTGTCTAAAAGCCACTTTTTGTTAAGTCTCTGTTATCTCCCAAGCTCTTGCAGTTCTCTGTGCATCTCTGAAAAGGTTTTCTTTCTTGCAATGGGTCAATGTAATTTCAAGTAATAGACTGAAATTGTATTTTTGCTATTGTGGCCGCCTCCACTGTCAACATCTCTGTTTTCCTAGTTTAAGAATGTCAATTCAACGTTCAGCCTGCTGACATTTAAATGCCCTGCTGCAGAACCTTGTTTTTCTGCTGTGTGTGTGTGTGTGTGTGTGTTGTGTGTTCCAAAAAATGTAAATATTTAAAGCAGCACTTATGGTTGCTACCTTGTTTTTGGTCTGTGTGCACGATCAAAACGGGCTCTCTTCCCAGGAAGAGGAGGACAAGAGATAGAAGGGGTTGTTTTCCTCTCATTATCTGTTGGTGCCGCGGCTTTACCTTGACCCTAACGCACCACTGTTTTATTACAGGGCCTGTCTCGGTGCCAATTGGAAAGAATAAAAGCAAAACACAAAGTCAATTCAGTTGGAGGGACACGTGAACGATTGCACTCGTGTGGCTTTGAACACACGCACACACACCATAACACAAGGGTATAGAGAACGTTCTTGTTTGTCTCTGCCATTAGTTGACCCATGCAGAAGTGATTTAGTGTCTAAATTACAGGCTGGGCTCCATGTGAATCATCTGGCTTCATCATGCTCTGCTTTTACATAACAAAATGATTAAAAAGATTAGAGTCACCAGAAAACAGCTCCCAGCTTCACTGCTCTAATCAAAACCAACTACATACAATAAATTGCTTACATAAGCCAAGTTTCACCTTATTCATTTTTTTCGGGGTGGGGTGGGGGGGTTCTACATTACCGCCACTTGTTCAGGTCTAATTGTGGTGGGTCTGGATGCGGCTTTTATTGCCGACGGGTTTTATTTGACACGCGGTGAATCGGTTTGTCTTGCGTCTACACTCTTTTTGACAGCATCCCCTTTAATGGACAATGTAATCAAAGTTTTTCAAGCCCAGATGGCCACACCAAAATATCTAAAAGACATTTCATGATAACACATCCAGAAGTTTTGGAGATGTTTAGCTACGTATGATACTAGTCGGCATGAAGACAGTGTTACCTTGCCACCCATTTCCTAGTTATTGCTGCATCTATTTTAAAACTTGAGGTTCAAAGGTTTCAAGTGTCTTACACACTGTTTATGTGGCCTTGAGCCCGATGTGAAAGCTCTTGTTCGTTGTCAGTGTTTCTCATGTTCTAATGGCTACAAATGGATCTCTTTCTGAACCACTTCTGATGTAACTAATTTTCTTTTACCATATTTTCTGTTTGCTATTTTGCCAGGCGGTATGGTAGCAGCAACAAGTGGCTCTTACAATGTTCCAATGGACATGTCAATATTGTTGAGACAGACTCGAGAAAATGCGAACCTATTCCGTGAAATGGGCTCTTGAATTTCTTAAAGAATATTGCACCTTTTAGTGGTGACCTCCTGTTTGCCAGAAACCATTTCTGCCCTCATTTCAATCAGGAACTTAACACCTTAGTGCAGAGTAAGAGTGACTCAGAGCCTCGAGATGCTTTGTTTTTCTCAGAAAAGGAGTGATTTTATTTTTTTGTTGATTTCACTCTGACTTTCCTTGTCATCTTGTGCCACTCATCTGCTTTCTAAACCTTTTTGAATACTGCTGGCCTTCACCCTGCTGTCTGTCTTCCAGATGCCCTTTGCTGGAATGTTGTACCCACAGTGTTGCAGACTGTACATAAAATAAATATTTTAAGGGTTAATGCTGGATGCTGTGCAGCTCCAAAATGAAATTCTAACATCTCCTTGTCTCTCCTCCCATTCCCTCCCCCACCTTTTGCCTTTTCTCTGTAGTGTGCAAGTGTAACAGCCATGCCAACGTGTGCCACATCAGCACCGGCAAGTGCTTCTGCACCACCAAGGGCATCAAGGGAGACCAGTGTCAGCTGTGAGTACACGGTCTTTACTACGTGTAACAACTCACCAAATCTCGCCCCACACTCATTTGGTTATCTGATTACAAGTTAAAAACTCAGATTTCTATTTGTCAGTAAGCAGTACAATTTTGACCAACTGACACATTTCATACATACAACTCAATAATGACGTCCATATGCATTATTTCAATACATTAATAATACATTTACTCAATCACAAAATGCCCTTACTGCTGGAAATTGAATGCCATAAAGCTGCCCTTTCAGTGAGTAGAGGTTACATTTAGGGAGACAATTTAGCGTAATTTCACATTTTTTGATTATCATAACACAACAGACAAAACCTTATGGTGCAAATTGATTTTACTTTGGATTTAGGCACATAGGATATGACTATAATCAAATTTTGGTTTTTGGGAAGGGAGAACATTACTAAACAAATGCTTGTGTGCATACGGTGTGTGTGTTTCCCCTGACTGTGCCAGACTTGATTGCTGCAGCACTACAATATCCTAAATGGCTTGGCAGACCAGTGCACCATGGAGACAGGCTTAAAATTGCTGCATCTATAAATCTACTAGACAAGGCTAGAAAGTTGAGACAGAATTCACGTGTGTGTGTGTTATTTTGAAGGGATCACACACATTGTTAAATGCTATCGGCACATTTCACATTTTAATTGACTACAAATACCAAAGAACATGTATACACCAATAACTGTGAGTCTTGGTGTATTTGCATGGTAGATGTTTTATGAACTTGCCTTGTAGTTAATTGATTCCGCCTGCTACAGGGAGAAAATTTAGTGTGTTTATTGAAAGTAAGAGATGGTTTCTCTGTTTACTCTCATGAACTTTGTATCCCTGTGGAGGCAGATGTGTCACAGTTCACTGTATTGCAGTTATTTCTTTGATTAGGTGTTTTCATTTGCAGAACAATAAAACAGTGGGCAAAGCTTCCGCACATGTTTTTGGTATTAATGTTTAATGTTGGTAAAAGCCATGCTATTAGCTAGTGGTGGTACTTTTCTCTCATTTTTTGTAATGTGCTTGCAGCTGTTCACAGTTCTCACACATTATCTTTAGCAGGCACTTGTGTCAAGTTACTCATTAGTGTGATGCTTAATCAGTCCACTGGCACATCAGTTCTTCGTTTTTTTCTGTCCTTTTTCAACAGACATTTTGAAACTAACATAGAGTCCCAAAGTCCTAATAATTTGGTCAGTGATAATTACAGCTGGCTGCAATAGCTGTTGTTGCAATATACACACAAACGTATGGAATATGTGTAGTACACCTATGGCTGTCTGTATGTGAACCCTTTTAACCCCTAACCTTAACCACCTACTGCATCTTGCTAACCCCCGTAAAAAAACATGAACTTATTTTGTAGGTCACACTGCAGGTCAGCCCACCTGCCCCTCACACTCTCGCTGAAAGATTCTCTCCACATGTTTGCCATCAACTCTAATCAGTGTTTTTTTTTTTAACACAGAGTGTGTTTGGATGTATGCACAAACACATACATCTGCACATGCCCATAAATTCTTCCCTGAACGTAACTCTCCCTTTAGTGGCTACGACAGATTCCAGGGTATGTAGTTCCACTGTTAAGACTTGAGAAAATGATGATGATCACAGAAAATAATCACACTCACATATGTCAGTGGATTATTCTGCTTTTGGTGGAAGCTGCAGAGCAGTTTTTTAAGGATGTATGCGCTCCTGTAAGACACCACAGAATGCTGATTCACTGTGGGAAAAGTTGTATGTCCTTTACTTGTGTAGAAAGGTGGAAACAAGTTCAACTGTGTACTGGTATCCAAACTCAGGCGGCTTTTTCACCTGCTTCCAGACCTTTGTGATTAGGCAAAACATTTCTTCCTTAGCAGAAACTAGCTAGAATGAGCATATGTCAGTCTGAATCATAAAGTGAATCATGATGGCATGTCAATCTGATTATCATGCTGGTTAAATTCTGACAAATGTGGAACAACAGTCCAGCTGCTGCTGAGCACGAACGCACGTTGAATTGGCCGGACAGCCGGAGTCCTCCTGTCCATCTGGCAGTTGTGTCCGATTTTTGAACGTAATGTTTCTTTTCATCACACACCAGCATTTCATTATTCTGCGGAGGCTCCACAGAGGCTGAAAGCATGAATGTTGTTTGTGTGTGTTCACTTGTGCATCGCTAAGCCAGTGTGCTGCAGTTGCTTTCACCTTTGATTTGCTCCGACATGTACTCCCTCATCCAGCGCCCCCACCCACCAGCCTCTTTCTAAATGTCTCTCAGTCACAGGGCTTTCTTTTGGTGGAGCCACTCCAAAACCGTGCCAAACAGACGACCATTTGTTTGTTTTGATTATGAACGAGCCATTTCCCTCAGGGGCGGATGTAGGTGTGTGTGTTTGTGTGAGAGTATGTATGGTATGTGCCACGTCACACACAAAAGCTTCTGAAATAATGGGGCTATTAGTTATTGATGTTTTATACAATTTGTTTGTTCATATTGAACGTAAATCAGAACATGTTTCCTTCACTGGGAAAAAAGGTGGGAAACTGTTTGCCTCTTTCTTACAGAGCAGACTTCAACATGCATTTAAAGTTGTCATACTGTTCCATGTTAAACTAAATTTCACAATTAACAAGTGCTAGTAGGTTTACTAAACCTTTAGTTAACAGTGGACTTTTGTAAGTCGTGGAAGTACTTTTAAATAAAGTTAACTTTATTTAAAAGTGGAAACCCATTGCTATAAACTTTTCTGTACACTCAAAATCAGCAGTTTTTACTCTCCTCAGTGTGACGAGTCAGCTTTTCATTTGACATAAAGAACTTTGAGCTGCAGCTCCTTTGCCATTTTGTAACGATGTCAGTACAGAGACCTTTGTTTTTGGGGCTAGGGGTGGGCACGGAATTCAACACTACCCTCTATCGTGGTTGTTATTGCAAAAATTAACAATTTAACATGCGCTCAAAACACCCAGGAGTTTGTGTTATGAACGCCTTTAAAAAAAAAAACACGTCTCAAACAATGCATTCTGGGAAGTCATTAAAATGTAATTTACTCAGCAACAGCACTTCATGTGTTCAACTAATTATTCCAAGTTAAAAGACGTCAAGTCAGGAAAAACAAAGGTTTAAAAATGCAGTCTCATCAGCAGAGTGAGCTGACTAGTATACCGGATTGTCTGTATGAGACGACACAGTCCTGTCAACAGTTTGAGTTTCGGAGCTGGGTGACGTGCCCCAGACCCTGATTCTCTGGTGGGCCCACGGGGTGGTGGCTCAATGCTGTTCTCTTCGAGCTGTGTCCGATTGCGCCCTGTAGATGTGGGCCCAGCCACCAAATGCTTGCCGACGGGCTTCCTTTCCAGGTCTGGCTCCAAAAAGGGTGCCCCAGTATTTTATCGAGGTACCACATTCCCGAATTGTCGCATTCCCAAAGTGCTGGTGAGGGTCGGAATGTCGGAAAGCCTTACTAAAGCTGACTGCGACCCGGGTTTGACTAAGTCGATGGGTGGATGGATATTTGCGTGTTAAACTTTGACAGCATTGCCTTAAAAATCCTGCTTTGTTTGCGTGAGACTGACCAAGGGAGTTTAGTAATTCAGGCATTGAAGATATTCCTTTAGAATCCTACGATATGAACTCGTTAGTGGCAGTAATTATCAGGATGTCCTTCTGTGGATTGTGTTGTGCAGCCTGTCGGCATCCTCCAGCTGTGCTGCTAGCAGGACAGACGTGGCTTCTACAGGTAGACGGGTAGATCTGAGGGTGATGGTGTCGGGTCAAGATTGCCAGAATATGTTCTTTACAGTTACTTGGGGAAATCTATTTGCTTACCAAATGTCATTATTCTGTACATGAAATGTAATGTAACCTTTTATTATGTTACTTTGTTGTTTTTGTTCTGTACTTACACATGATCTAGAGATCTTTACCATTTTTCTCTTTTCTTATTCAAATTGATAGATTGCACTGGTTTCTCCTAAGGTGTGCTCTCCAGTGAAAAGAGCTTGACTGTTGCTTTGTATGTTATTCACGATTCTTGACTGTGCAGCTTGTACTTGTGACAGTTGCTCATGTTTAAATGTTGAAGAGGCAGAATTCATTAAAAAACATGCACAAACATGACTAATATCATAATGACCATTAATTCAGTTTATCTGGTTTAGAGGAACATCGAGCAGTTGCTTGTGTAGCTGAGTCGGTGTGTTTTAAGTGATGAGCCGGTGCGGTCCTGTGTGGCCCTTATCTTGTCCCCATTAGGCTGTTGTAAGCAGCTTAAGTGTCTGTCCCCTTTTTGTGGGAGCTCTGCGTCCAGGACTTTAATGCTCCCCAGGAGAGAAATGGCTCATTCTCACCCTCTACTCTGCCTCCTCAAAGTCTGCTCATGCCTCTTCTCTGTGGGTGTTCACGTTGGATTTAGCACATACATAAATGCCAAAACCTTTATTTGACCCGGCTTGGGATACGGTCAGCCAGAACCACAAATTATCTTCCTAGGTACAAGACAAGCTCCAGGGTTATTTGGAGCTTGTGTGTGTTGTAAGGTTTAGAATATTTAATGGATATTAAAGCTCGATATTAAGAGCTCGTAGGCTAACAGCAGAATAAACATGCTCAGCACCTACCTAAAATAGTTGGTACTAAAGATTTATAATTATTATTGCTATTTTTACTGAAAACCAGTAAAAGTCAACTTAGAAAAAAATGGGGGGGGGGTAATTAATTGTTAAAGTTCTAAGTTTGAATATATTAGGTTTTAGATTAACATTGAAGGTTTTAGTGTGTTTTTTTTTTTTTGTTGTTTGCTTTGCTACTGATTTGTGTCATTGTGATGTGCACATAGAGTGGTCACATTGCAGGAAGTGTCATATCAAGCAAAGCAATAAACCCAAACACATCATGTTAGAACTTTTGACTTGATGCGCATGAACCTAATCAACAAATTGTGTACAATAATTTTTTTGTCCGACAGAAAATAACTAACACTGCAGCTATTTTCATCATTAGCTGAACTCTGTTTGACCTTTGGGGAGGCTGGAGAGACCGTTTGTGTTCTTTAAAGAAACACTAGTGACTTTAAAAGTCTGGTAAAAGTATTGTTTAGATGATACTTGGCTCCAAAGAATGCCTTGGGAAATTTGTGACGTAACATTTATCACAATAAATCTGTGTGTGTTGAAATGGCTCAGTTCTCAATGCGCTTTCTTTGTAGCAGTCGACTGGGAGTGACTCCAAATGGTTTAAGGTCACGGAGTTCTCGTGAGATGCTGCGCCGCTCTCTCCACGTCTTTTCTGCGGATCCCATAGCGTTTGTTTAATAAGCCCGTTTCATCCTCTGATGCGTCTCTTCTCCACTTCTGAAGGACGGCCCACCTCAGCGGCGTCCTGCTCGGTCTCTGTTTGAGCAGAGTGCGGTTGGTTATATTACAGAATATTCCTCTCTGAGTATTCATGAAGCATATTTTCTTCACTGATGTATGTTTTCTTCAGACTTCAGGCTGTTTTCTCTTATAATCTGTTATTGTAATAATGCAAAATGTATGCCTTCAATTATAGAGGAATAAATGACTCTGATTATGTTGAATAATGGAGAATTATATTTTTTATATACATATATTTCTCTTAAAATTTCATGTTAAACATTTTAGAAATGTTAATTTAAACCTTTAATGCATACAATAATAATGGAG
The DNA here is from genome assembly GCA_033026295.1 of Channa striata. Taxonomy (NCBI): domain Eukaryota; kingdom Metazoa; phylum Chordata; class Actinopteri; order Anabantiformes; family Channidae; genus Channa; species Channa striata. The sequence goes on along the minus strand of CM065184.1, from coordinate 19,672,886 downwards.
GAAGATCCTAAAAGTCCCTACAATGTCTAATAAAACATGATTTTGTGTTTTTTGATGGTTTCCAGCCAAATTTAAATTTAGCAAAAATGTAAATGGACTTTGCTTTGATGCCTTGATGCTCTCACACACTTTAGCTACAAATGCCTGTCAGCTGATGCCGGTCTCAACTGACCAAGTAGTGCTTGGAGGTTGCATTACCAGATATGTTTTTAATCATTTTTAATCATTCATATGCTGCAGGTCTGTTACCTTGTGTGGTCGCTTTTACACACCTGTTCCTGCCGCACCTCCTCTATTATAAAACCAAAGCCTAATCAAACCACTGATATCACTCTACTCTTGTATTAAACTTTCCTCTTCCACTCTGTTCGAGGTGGGGCACTTATTACTGTGGCATAAAAATAAATCAATACATAAAATATGGAATTGCAATATTGATTTGAAAAAGACGAACTGATCGTTCAGCCCTACTTAAGAGTAACTAACCCACATTGTGACATTTAGTTCTTTTTGATTAGGGTGTCATATCTTTCCTCTGAATTCTCCCTCAGGGACAGGCCCTGAAGGGACTGAGTACATACAGGTGAAAAATGAGGTGAAGATGTCATGTTGAATTAATAAAGTAAATTGTGTGATCATTCATCTTCATGAGGCCAAACTGTAGTTTTGAGGAAAAACGTCAGCTCCTGTTAACACTTTGGTGTGGAGTTTAGTGGTCCCTGTGATACTATTGGAGTACAAGTGTTTCACAGATTGTTTTATTGTTGTTCCAAACTCCTGATTCAGGATAGAGGGTGTGTGAGGCCGTCACGATTTTAAGACCTTGTCCTTGGCCGGGGTTTATAGAAGAATGAAATATTCAGCATCCAGCGCTGCTCTGTGACCTGCTGCAATACTACAAGAGAATTCACAAACACTTGGCTGTAAACCTTTGCTGCCCTCTTGTTCTCATGCACTTATTCCACTTTTTTCCTCCGTTGTTCTTTACCAGTATGTTTACCAGTTTCATTTTTTCTATGCTCTGATCTCTCCCCAGCCTACTTTGTCCTGCCTTTTTGAGTTTGTCCGCTCGTCTGTTAAAATACTCCGATACAGTGTATGAACTGTGTGGTGTTTTGAAGAATTTCTTTGTCCATATTTAGTAAAGCTTGTCAAAGACAGCACATGGTTTTGATCTCTAGGAACCCCCTCCCCCCCAAAAAATGGCCACATTATGAGTTTAGTCAAGCTGCTGCTATGTCAGGAGGAACTCCTTTGTTTTGGTTTTTAAATTTAAAAGATGAATGTCATACAGCCTCTTGCATATACACCAAGCCATAAAATTTATACAAATCTGTCACAGTAACTCTAATGCTCGTTAATGACACATTGAAAGCCTTGACATTATAATAACAATTACATTTGGTTCTCTCCTCACATTTTAAAAAATTCTTTTCCATTTGTCTTGAAGTTGAGGTCTAATAACTCTGGCCTTTGTTCTCTACTGCCAAGAAATAATTTTCCTATCTATGGTCTGAAGTGCTTCAGGTACACGTCATCCATTTTGACATTTTTATGGCCTCAAATGAATGCACATCATATTTGATGATAATTGGAAAAAAAAAACAGATTTTTTTCCCCCTAATTCCATTAGTTGAGTGTTAAAATTTACGTTATCTTGAGGACTCCTCAAGTTCCTGCACCGCAGAACCTCTGAAACTCTTACAAATCTCATGTATTCTAAAAAAAATCATTAAATTTCTACTAGGAAAATCAATCCGTTTTCTTAGTTGTGCTGCAGCGGAGCTTAGTGGTCATTAGAGACCGTCCCTTAACCTAAAGGTCACGACTGTTAAACCACAGCCAATTACTGTCCATCAACAAATCTGTGCCTTTTAAGTTAGTCTGGCTCAATCTAGTCACAGCAAATCACAGCGGAATGTCAGAGTGAAATGTAAATGAGCAGCTAAGTCGATACATCTTTGACAAGCAGTTGTTGCCGTCTAACATGCTCTAGAAAAGTGTGTTTCATATTTGCTCAGTGAGCAGCACTGAATGTCAATGCAAAGCGAATCAAGTGAATGAAGGACTGTAAAGCACGATAATAAACTAACGCTGCCATAAAGGGAAACAACACAATTACCCCCTAGTTTCTCCACAAGAAGAATAAATGTACTGCTTCTATTCGTAGTGTATCTCTGGAGACACTGAGGTCACCTGTTCTACGCATTTGTGTTGCCGTAATGAGCTTCCATTGTAAACCTGTATCTGCTGTGGATCTAGACTCGATGCAGCCGGCCTCCTTCATGGAGGAGTCCCATCAGCCAAGCTCACAGCAGTGATTGTTTTATATTTGAAAGATGTGGGAAACATTCTTCATCTCAATAGATTTTAACTGGTGATGGTCTCGCAGATGCATTATATATGTGTGTGTCTTTGAACGTCGAGTACTTCAGGACACACCTCGATATATATATATATATATATATTTATATATATATTTTTTATACCAAGCATTAAGAGCTGTGTTTTTCTTTTGCTCTCCGTATGGTTCAGAGTGTTCTGTCTGATAATTGTGTGTGTCTCTGTTTGTGTGTGGGCCCCTGGGAAAAAGACAGCAGCTACGGCTAGACAGACTGTCAGGGGAAATCACCTTACACAGAGCTGGTGGACGAATACCTGCAGCCAGGGCCCCCCCACCTGAAACACACACACACACACATTAATACAAAAATGTGTCTTTGTAAAAATCCAACCTTTGTGGAATACTAATGCGTTTTTTTTTTTCTTTCTCTTCCTCTCCGACTGTGTCTCCTTTCCTGTGTCTTTCCAGATGTGACTCAGAAAACCGTTACCTTGGAAACCCACTCCGAGGAACATGTTATTGTAAGTATCCTGGTGCCACTACACCTTGAATCCGTACCTTTCTGCATTACACACACAGACACACAGCTTGTTTTCCCCGTGTTTTGTTCCACCCTGTGTCCCGTGTGAGTCATTTGTGCATCCCAGGAAGGAAGTTACCCAGAAAGCAGCGAAAGTCCTGTAGCAATCCTGACTTTTTGGGGCTATAAAAAATTGCTCACAACTATGCAATTCCAAAGGTGATGTGCGTTTGCAGATTAAGCTTTTGCGAAGAGGCGAACAGATCAACTATTAATGACAGAACTTTACATATTGTACAACGGTACAATCCAATACAATGTCGAATTCTTATGTGAATTCTAGATTTACAGTTAGTTATTAGTTCTGATGTATTATTGAGGTCACAGTGGGTGGTGGAGTGCATTATGTTAGGAGGTGGTTCTAATGTTTTGGCCACCCTATTTGAAATGGATGAGTGTGCGCTGCAGATGTAGTGTTAGTGTGCAGTTGGAGAGAGCGTGTCAGAGAGAAGACTGACTGACAGAAGGGAAAGAGAAATCTCCCTTTGGACGACAAGATGACAAATTTGATCTTTTCACTATCATTACGTCGCCTGATAACATGAGCCATGTACAGGCTTGTGACGGCAGCTGTGATGTGGCTGTGTTGACGAACCACAGAGGCCATGGGAATGTCCATTAGTGAAGTCGGCTAATGACAAAATGACATTGTGTGATACGTGCATGATTGCTAAACCCTAGTGCAGATTACGGTGTCATATCTGTTAGAAAGTAACAAATGCCAAATCACAATAGATGAAACATTTGTTTGGAGTTACAATGGCAGCAAATGCCCTTAGTGTAAAAAACACAAAGAAACGTTTTACAATCCTTGTGGCGTCATAAATCTCTCTGCTGTTGATCCGTCAGCTCTCTGTTCCAAACACATTTGTGTCCAACTATAGCTAAAAAAAAAAAACCCCAAAAACTTCTGGCGCGAGTTTAGAGGCCGTGAGGAGGATTTGACACCAGAGCAGTATATTCTGTGTTTTGGCAAATCACAGATTATTTGCAACATACACAAAATATTACACACTGTACTTTTTGTGTTTGTTTTTCAGTCACACGGTGTCTCATTTGACAAGTATTTATCTTGAAAACTATAAAGGGGGGACAGAGGTACAGTATTATCTCCAGTAAACTCAGCTAGTTCAGCTAGCTCCTTTAATCCCATTAAAACGACCGGTTGTGCAAAGTGATATTCAACATTGTCCCATCTGAAAACTCTGGTTAAATATACATATTATTTTTAAGAAAGTCAGGATTGCACAAACTTCATGATTACGTTAAAAGTAGAGGGAGGTTGTTGGGTAGGAGAACGGATGCAATCTATATTCTTTTCCTACATTTCTTGCCTATACAACTGTTTCATGCCACAATCAACAAACTGGGTGGCACAAACCAAGTTTCCCATTTATGACTAATGAATACCATCTGTTTATGTGAGCTTCTCGAGCATGAGGTTTGATAATTTGCACAATAACACCCCTGAAATGATCAAACAGTGCTACCTTTTCCGCTCTGCTTTTGAAATGGCTTCATTCACAAAAATGTCACCAGAGTAGAACAAAACATTTCACAGTACGCAGCTTCAAACCTGCCTTCAGAAGCTGGCAACCTAAAAGAGAACAAATTAGGGGAATAAAGACAAGCCAGAAAAAAGAAACAGAAAATGTTAATATTCCACGTTTCAGTGATGTGCGATCAGAGCTGCCGCACTCTGATAGAAATAAAGAGGGAAAGATTCAGACTGCCTCAAGTGACAGAGCGCCACGAGTAAAATGAGCTTAGGACGACGACAGTCAGTGAGATTACAGTGGAAGTTATATTCCCGCCTGCAGAAGGTGATGTTACGCTGAGAAAATGTCCCACCTTAATACAGAAGTGTAGGTGCTGCTGTGATGAAAATTAATAAAATGAAGTAAATTGTCAAGTCATGATGAGGAAGATGAGAAAGTTGGTGTCACAAAACGCTCACAGATGGCAATTAAGAACAAAACTGTTAGCAGTGAATGAGCCTCAGTGCTAGTAAAGTACATCCCACCATCCTCCTTTCGGCTAATGACTGTTGTGCTGCTTCAAGACAGTTTGCATGACATGGACAAGAAGACACGAACATTGTCATTTTAAGCCTACGAACAATAAATGACAGCATTTTTCTGAAAACCTTTCGGATCTGACACACTTGGATAAACAAGTCTCATATTGAAATGTGGAGTAATGATATTATATTATTGTGTCAGAGTTGATTATGTTGTATTTAATTTTGAGAGAGAAGTGAAGAGGTTTGTGTCCACTCCTCCGGCTGTGTTTTACGGTTTCCAGATGCTTGCCGGGATCACACTGACCTAGCTCATTTGCAACAAATTGCTGGTTTTCCTTTTAAAGGGCATTCAGAGGAGGAACGCTGTGGTCAAAACAGATGTTCTGTGTCACACGAGCACATGCTTTCTTACCATGCATCACTCCCTCACATACACGGCCGTACACAAGTGCGTAAAAACCTTCAGTGGATTGGATTGCCTTCATCAGTTTTATTATAACACTAATAAATGTAAAAGGATTGTCGATTTCAGTAGCACTCTACTTTGAGTGGAGCTTTTATTTATTTTCTTTCGTGAGGGAGGCTCAAAATTGTACAGCAATCAGAGGGGTCATGCTTCTGATTGCGCCGGTCATCTCAGATATGCCTTGATCACAAATATAACCTCAAGTATGAAATGGTAGCCGGGGTTCACCAAAAGATATCAGCGAAAAAAGGTACTTTGTGGAACATTGAAGGTACAAAATGCAAGAATATTCAAAAAATGTTTTTGCTTAAGAGAAAGGAGTCAGTACATACTAAAGATTTGTGGTCTAACAATTGTTTTGATTTGCCAAAAGTTAAATAAAATTTTCTATGACTATCAAATTCATTAAATTCCCAGAATGGACTTTACATTCAGCACAACAAACATCCTCCTCTACTTCCTCAGACTCTCTGCGACCATTCGAATCAGTTCACAAACCTCTTCCTGTTAAGGTCAAAGTGTTTTTGGTAGGCTGTTAAGTTGTGCTAGTATCTGAGATGAGTCACGTTTCCTTCTGGGACAGTGACGTTTTGAACAGTTCCTACATGAAATGACTTCATTGTCTGCTGGCTTCAGGCCTGCGGTTTGAAGGCACTAGATGGCACCAATGCAATGCCCTTTGCCAGTGTTGTGGGGAGCTTTACATAATCCATACAGACAAACGTAGAAGTGCACAAGCACTGATTTCTGTGGCTGTGGGTAAAGAGCTTCTTGATGTCACTATGGCTGCAGCTGGAGAGCTGTGTGTTTTCTCAGACGTATCTGGCTGCATTACGGCCTTCTCCTGCATGTGACGTTATCTTTTCTGCTGTCTATAAAATGGGCTAAGCTTTGTTTGAAGAAGAGCAAGCAAACGCAGACATGCACACATGATTACACACGTGGTCCTTTCCCTCATATATGCAGAGTGGGGGTGTATAAATTACAGATTTAAAAGCCATCCATTTCCTTGTATTCTAAGGAAAGTGGTGACAATTGGGCTTGTGGCCAATATTACCCTTAAATGTCAGTGGAAGGAAGGTGCTGATAAAGAAAAAAAAACCTTATCTCTATCATGAACAATTGCATACAGAGTGTAGGAGAGGCAGCACTGTCCTTGGTGGAGATTATACTTTTACTGTGAAATTTCAATTACATTACAAAGGCTCCTCAAATTCGAGGAAAATGGATGTTTCCTGGAATCTGGTGGGCAGATTCTAGTGGTCACAGCCTCCACAGTTCAAGACAGTGTTAGAACAATGCAGCACTGCCTGTCACAGTGTTAGGACATGGACCTCTTTTATAGTCTTGAAGGTCACAAAATAGCTGACACTAGCTCCATAGACCGTAGTATTCCGAGGGAAGGTGCACGTTCAGCCTCAGGTTTTTTTCCTTTACAGGTAGATCTGCATACTGTCTGCTCTGCTGCTATTAGCATCTCATAGTTGCTTGGATCTGTGGTGGCATGCTGACGTGGGTCCAGTGCTTGTGCTTCCAGTGTGAATACAGTGCATTAGGGCCTGTGAATGGGGCATCTCTTGTAGATCCAGCTGTTGGGGACTCTGATTTAGGGGACAAGCACTGCTTTGCTTTTTGAGGTCATGGGCCAATAAACCCCACAGCTGCTGTAGCTGCAGAAAGTTTGCTGGTTCAGCCTAAACATCGGAGTCTTTAAACACGACACCATGAGCTACAGCTCACTACCTGTCTTTATGTGATTCGGTATGGGGGGGGCATCTTGTGAGGACGGCGTTGACCAGTAGCTTTTCGAATGTATGAGTGAAGATGAGCTGCAGGCTCAATTTTAGTTCTCTAATGGACGCAGCTTCTCTGAGATGGACCCCCCCCCACACACACACACACACCACCACCACCACCCAACATGACACAGGCATTTCGGTGTATATTGCATGCTTTTGTATTTCACAGAACTATAGTGTGGATTTATTCCATCCATATGGCAGTAAGTGAGTGTGTCTGCCCCACAGAGCAGCAGCGCTGACAAAGAAACACTTACAGAGCAGCAGAAGTGCAGTAAGAGGTTAAACGCTCACAAGTGAATAGAAAAGCATTACCTAAACCAAACAGCCACTCAAGGTTGAACAGTTGAACACCAAAAGAAGTTGAGCCCCTTGACATCAGCTCCTGATGTTTAGCAGTCTATCCCCTTTCAGTCTGCACGTCTTTCTGTCCCTTCATTATACCCATTTCTATAGAGATACCATTTCAAAGCCCGTCGTAAGAGGCGTCACTGAACAGAAGTCCTCTGCTGGTCAAAAACGTGGAATAATTGAACAAAAAGAAACATGTTCTTTGCAGTGTTGACTATCACATGGTGGTGCAGCAGTCAGAAAGTTCTTGTTGATGAAATGTTTTCATCAGGCTGATAAATGTGAGTGCCCAGCTGCTGATGGCATCTCAGTCGAGGATAAAGTGCAGAGAGTGAGGCTTTGGTTCACTTAACACTGTCATATTGAACCACCAGTCAATTGATGAAAAGCAACTGTGCTATTTAATGAGTTTGCCCCCAGTCAGGCTAGCATTTATGAACAGGCATCACTAGGACAATGCTTTAATGAACCGCTGTCATATTCCACCACAATCAGCCACAAGCAACATCTAATTAAAGACGGCCACCAAGCGTCCCGCCACTTCCACTGGAGAGACCATCCGTGGGTTGAATCACTGGCTAACACCAGTCACAGTCACTTGTGATTACTGGCCTCAGGCCTGCTGGGAAAGCTTAGTCAGAAGAAAAGAAGCTCCAGTATTTACTGACAGCCTCGCAGTGGCAATTAAAGGTCAATTAGTGATAGGACAGCTCGAAATAGTTCTGGATAACGATGTCCTGTCACGTGCAACATTTAAATGAGTGGTAGCAGAGAAATGGGGAGGATTGATTTATCAAACATGAATATGCATCTTACAATTGCAAATTGGTATCAAAGCTAGTGAATGTAAGCTGTGTAAATTCTCTTTATAGACCCTCGAAATAGCTGCGTGATAGTGATCAGTAGTCAACATCGTTCATGGCCTGAGGCTGTTCATTAGAGCGTGATCTGGCGTCAGCTCAGGATGCCTCAATATTGCTGACAGGCAGTCCGTCTGGACGCCTCTCCAGCATGAATTCATTTGTTCTCTCAGGCCAACAACCTTTTTTGCAGTCCAATAGTTAGATTTGACACACTATCAAATATTCTGAGTGATTTCTCGATTGGTCGGAGTAAGTCTCAGTTAGAGTTCGATACAAAATACAGTGTACAACATTATTAGAATACTCACAGCAGAAAAGAGAAATATGGACAGTATGTTCACATTAATATAGTCCACTACTACAATACTTCATACATAGATTCTACACTACAGGTTCAGTTTTTACTTTACACTTTGTTTGGAAAAAGTGAAAGCAGTGTTTCCACTAGGTTTTTTTAATGTATTTATTTATTTTTTTACTCAGGTTTGCTTTGAGTATTAATGTCTTGGCTATGAGGAATAACAGAATTGGCCACAACATTAGACACTAGCAGACTACAGTACACAGCTTGGCACCAACATAAACATTTGTAATAGTGCTTTAATTCCATTTGGCCCCTTCCGCTGAATCTGTGATTAGACAAGCTCTGAGTTTCTATTTTGACGAGTTGATGTCTCATATCAAAAACCTGAACACACACACACACACACACACACACACACACACACACACACACTTAAATGTAGTAATTGGCTTGTTGGCTTTATTAGTGAAACATCCCGAATATTTTGGTCTAAAGTTCAGACCTCTTTGATTTATATTTAGAGCTCCTGGTCTCTGGTGTTCAGAAATCTTGTTTGTATTTATTATATCAGTTTAGGTGAACATTGGCTTCAAAGTTTTATCACCGTTGCTGGGTTTGACCTTTTTGAATTCTCATGACCTGATGGAAATCAGAATGGGATATTGATTGTGCAGGTGTTTACATCTGTGCTATTTTCTCTACAGCCTTTTGCCTGATGTGCATGTAACAGTATTTTTCATACACCATCCCCACCTCCTCATAAGTCTATTGATCTCCATGTCATTTTTGACATTTTCTTTGCTGAGAATCAGTAAGTCTTCTCCTGAGACTCTGGGAGCTGTGAGCGGTGAATATTGCGGTTTCCATGGTCATTGAATTGTTTGGGAACGTTGGCTTTCTAATAACTCAAGGTCACGTGACCTCATGCATACATTATACCGACCTCCATTCAGATCTGCCCTTGTGCTCGCTCCTGTGTTCTAACCCTTTTGCTCAGACGAGATGCGGTATTGCGTGCCCTGTGCGACATCAGGCAGGTGTTTCAAATGCGTAATAATGAGTCGCTAACAAGCATTAAATGAAACCCGATGCCAGTTTGTGGCGAACTGACATTGTAGGGAGTTTACGCTTGTTTTGTATTTCAATTTGAAGCAGAATGCTGCAATAACAGACAGTGTTCTGTTTCGAGGAAGTTTCCTACAGTGTCGTGTTTATTTAGGCTAAATAAACTGTCAATATAATGAGAGAATGCATCTAAAAACGTGATTGATAACTGAATTAGCATAATCTATTCCTATTTCAGTACTGCTGGGCACTGTGAATATCTCCTGATACCTCGGCACAAAGTGCAGTTCCCACATGTACATGTGTAATTGAGACAGCCTAAGTGGAACTGCTGTCTGCAGATTTCTCACATGGGGTTTGTAATTAGCTTAGATGAACTTTTAAACCTTTCTGATGCTCTTGTTCTTTGAAATCAAACATTGGAAACACACAGAGGGACTGGTGCAAGTGTTTTTAGTGTGTGTGTGTTTGAACTAAACAGACATGTACAGTGTTCATCTGTAAACCCACATACAACCACCTGAACACACGTACATGTCACTGGAAACACGGGGTGAAGTGTTGTAAATAGTCAAAGATACTGTACATGCATATGCGCAAACACACACGCAATATAAAAAAACCAAATACTCTGAAGTTGTACCAACGACCCTTATGGGATAAACAACTGAGCAGCGGCAGCGCATGTCTGCCTGGAAGAGAGAGATGTTAAGAAGAAATATCGTCTTTGATCTGATGATATCTGCTGTTTGGGCTAACTTGCCATGAAGGCTGAACAAAACAAGGGTGTTTGTCAAACATCATTTCCTTTCGTCTTGGTGACGCCCCGGGATTGTACAGCAGAAAAGAAGGTGATTGCTAAATAGTTCTCCCTCTTTCCACAGTGTGTGACACAGTTCTTCTCCTGTCTGTGAGTTAAATGGAGCTCCATTGTGACTACAGAGTGCTGCCATTTAGAGTTAGACAGCAACAGATTGGCTGTAACAGCCCTGGGTGTTCTTTCCCAGGAGCAGTCGGATAGTTTCTGACACGTCTGACAGCCTCACCCACCCCGACCACCGCTCCCTGCAGCTCCATTGTAACTCTGGGCAATGATGCAACAGTTGGATACACGCAGTGACTCTTGCAGCCACTACTGACCTTATTACCGAATCGTCCATTGGCGATTCATAACTCCCCCACATCAGGTGCTTTCGTTTTTGGTTTAAATTGTGGTGGTGTGAGCAGGGACACGATAGTTTTGGTTATAAACCACTTTCAGTTTAACTGACTGATGATTTGATCGGAGAAATTCCTCTTGTCTTCCCATGGCCTCATCTCTTCCTCAGTTTTCCCCTTGTCCTCTCCGTTACTCTGCATTCAGGCATCCAGACAAGGTGACCCAGCGTGGCTCCTGCTGTCTGTCCAGATGTTGAATCGCTGTGCTTCACTCCATACGTTGGCCTTTGTATCTCTGACAAAGAGCTGCTTCCACACACTCGATAGAAGCTGCTTTGAAAAATGATTAAATCTCTGGGAGAACATGATTATTTAGACTCTCACTCATGTTCTATTGATTGGTCGATTTGCTTGTCTGAGAAACTGGCGTCCTCATTCTACACGCTTGTGTTCATATTACGTGTGTGTGCGTGGGTTCTTTACACACTTGCACAGACCTTGTTTATTTTGTCACTGATTGAGATTTTTGACCAAAACTCAACCACTATACCCTTATTCATCTAATTGAATATCGACTTATGGTCAGCGTCTCCCATGCTCTTTCTTTCATAAATCTGTATTTGATAGTGTTGTCAATAAATGAGGTTTATAAACAAAGGGTATTTTCGAAGGGATGAGGGGTGAGATCAGTGGAGGGCAAAATGCACCCAAAAATTAAAACAAACTCTGGAAAGGACCGCGTTATTGGAATGATCCATCACAAAGATCATTAACTGTTGGTGGCTTTTTATGCAAATACAGCTGTAATGTTCTACTGTTAATAGATTGAAACAATTTAGTTCTCATAATGGGGTTTGTTTTTCTCTTTCGACTCTGTTAGACAATCTGTTGATCGATTACCAGTTCACCTTCAGTTTGCTACAGGAGGATGACCGCTACTACACTGCCATCAACTTCTTGGCTACACCTGAACAGGTGAGGTGGACGATTTGACCTATTCCCACCATGGCATGTTGTTAGAATGGTTTTCATTCATCTGTTACTGTTCTTTCGAGGTCAGAAAGTGTTTGTTGTGTTTAATATTGTGCATTTATTAAATGATAGATGTTTATAACAAGGGATTGGGGCTAGAGCTCAACTGGGAAAGCTATTGTTACGTGACATGCAGTATTTTTACTGACTTATTTAAAGAAGCCGCGATCATTTATTCTCTAGATGTGGGGATCTGCTATTTGACAGTGAGAGACAACTAAATTCTCATTTCGTTTGTCGTAAACTGATTTTTGCCTGCCTAAAGGTTTGTTCAGATTCAACTTTGTGGAATTTGTAAGCAACACGTCAATAAACGAAATCAATGAAACCTTGCAGAAGCAGCCATTAGATTCAGTTTCGCCCTGGGTGGCGCACGTCGAGTCTGGCTCAGGTAAAAACTGTTGTAGCAAAGAATGATCTTCATTCACTTGACTGAATCCAAACAGTAAAGTGTGAAAGGTCAGCAAACCTGAAAAAGGCAAAGAAGTAAAACAACAGCAGACCATGAATAAGATTTTGGTCTATAATAAATAATAAACATTACGCCAAGAACAGGTTTGCTGTGTAATTTTTACCCATGTGTTATCTACAGTGTCTCGTGTGTGTCTAGATCAGAATCTTTGTCCACAGCTGTTGCATTTTGTGTGTTTGTGCAGGCAAACAAGAACCTCGACATGTCCATTAATGCCTCCAACAATTTCAACCTCAACATCACTTGGTCTTTAAGCTCCACAGGTACAGTATTCACTCTTGTCCTACAAAAAAATTAATTCTTTAAGCAATTTGGCTTCTGCAATAGTTTTTTAAAATGTATGTATTTAACTTCTTATGTGGTCGTGTGCTGACTGTAGTTTTTGTTTTTCAGTTTTTAGGCTGCTCATTACTAATCCATAGAAAATATCTTTTTTTTTCTTTACTTTGGAAAGTAGAATCGAGTAATATCCCCATACAGTAATTTTAGGTGTTCATGTTGGTTATGAGCATTTGTTTGTCGCAGCTTTGGACTGAGCAAACCCGAACTAAAATAACTGAAAGCAGCTCTGGGTTTTTCAGGACCCATTTTTTGTTTGACATGAGAGCTGAGCGGTGCTTTGCAGTGCAAAGTTGCAAAACATGCATTATTAAGACATATTACACTTGTCAAGTGAAAGATAATCAGGAGCATATGTAGCAGAAAACAGTTAAAAGCAATCTTGTAAATAAAACAATTTTTATGAAATGACACTTTTATGACATTTTAGTATTTACTAATGCGAAAAAACTGCAATTCAATTTGAATGGTGATTCAGTGGTTGATTGTTTAGTCAGCTTCTAAAAGTCTCATTAAACTGTCTGTCTGTAAAGATATCCCGCAGTCAGAATCTTTCACTGGTGACAAGTGTCCTCAGGGTGTTTTGAATTCTGGAATTAAGGCGTTTTTATACATCTTCCCTCCTGATTTTAATTAAGATAAAAGGCCTCTGTTTTCACACTTGTTGTCTTGGGGCCCAGAGCCTCTTCACTTTGGGACTGTGGGGGCCGTGTGTGTGTGTGTGTGTGTGTGTGCGCGCAGACTATTACAGAGTGTTTAATGGCCCTGATAAAGAACGAGGTGGAAATATTTCAGTCACAGCGTTTGAAAGACTCGGCCATTAGAACAGAAATGCTGATAATGCTTTGAAGGATACTGAAATCCGAGCACTTCAGTGCTGAGAGAAATTTACAAGCTTGCTCTGAATTACTGTGAGGTGTCATGAAAATGTTTTTGCCACTGAATGTTAATTTGCGCGCTTGAGATGAAAGGCACATCTTGACATTTTAGAATCGACACTGTTTCCATTCAACCTGCTTACTTTACACTCTGTGTGTAAAAATATCTTTTATAAAAGCATATTTCCACTGCAGGCAGCTTGGTCACTTTAAGTCATTGTGCTGATTTCATAGCTGTGGAGGTTTGAATTGGAAGGTTATTGTTGCTCCTCTTCTGTAACCCATTACAGTTTTCAAAGGGGAATTCTTCTGCTTCATCCTGCAAAACACCCGCATTTATATTAAACAGTCCTGCCCTTTGAGTAGCACCATTGGGCATGAGGGTCTAGACCAAGTGAACATACAGCGCACACTGATATTTTTCTCATCTGACAGCTCACTATTGCCTCAGTTGTCGTATCATTTGGGCCTATGACAGTTTGTAGTCACAAAAGTGAGTAAGTTTAAAAATGACTGTGTCTTTTTCATTAATTTTTAACTTTTTTTGGCCGACAGAGTTTAGGGATGTTTGTTTGACTCGCACACAGGATGACAGTTCCCACTGGGAACAAGGACCACTTCCTGCCACAAACAGCTGTCATTTTTCTACAGTAAACAAAGGAGCAGAAGCCCAGTAAACTTTGCCTCTGTCTTCACGATACCTGATGGACACTGAGCTTGTCAGACACTGACCACTGGTGATATACCACTACAGTACAGAAGCTGTAACACACCAGGCCGACATTAGAGAACTAGAGTTGACCCAGGCTGTGTCTGTTTAAGTCCGTTTGTCTGAGCTGACAAATGGCAGCGACGCCACGCAGCACGCACGCGTTTGTTCATTGGCTCAGTGTGTTGCTGCCCCGTCACTGCTAGCGTGCAAAAACACTTCAGCATATTTGTTTTCCTGTAACCTACAAAATATCTTTCACCTTGTTTGATGTCTTACAATCATCATCTGTCTTTCACAGCTGGAACCATCTCAGGTGAAGAGATGCCTATCATAGCGAAGACCAACATCAAGGAGCACCGAGACAGTTTCTCCTGTGAAAAATTTAATTTCAGACTTCACCACAACATCACCTTCTATGTCTACGTGTCCAACTTCAGCTGGCCAATCAAAATCCAGGTAGGTTTCAAGAGCGTAAAGATTGAAGGGTTTTATGTTTTCTTTGTACTATTTCCAACAAAGTATCAAAATAATAAACATTTAAAATAATTTTTTAATTTACATTTTATTCACTTCCCCAACTTTTGGGAGATGAACATGTATAATATAGATATAATAAACTCCCCTTGTTTTAATGTTGAGGTAAATTTTCTATCCGGTGTTGATGTAAATCAGTGAGTCAGTTTAGGTGTTTGCATGAACAAGGTAAAGCGCCAGATATGGTTTGCAGCAGCATCATAATCATCTCCAGTTTTCAGGAGCTGTCTTTGAACAAAACATACAGCTCTGCCAGAACGCTGAGCATAAACTATTCTGAAAAGTGTTTGGCAAATCTGCTATCACATTTAATGATCTGTGAGTTTTCCAATGTCTCTCCATCAATTATGCAGCACCGGATTAAATCTCCAGGCGGCAGCCACACACACTAAATATTCACGCTCTAGCCTTATGATCCATTAAATTGAAGTAGACTTTTAGTGGTAATATTTTAAGATGACTGTCATGCGGGGTGTAGGGTGTGTGCTGATGGATGGACTCAGGAAGTGACAGAATGGAGGAATTAGGAGAGAGTGAAGGCAGGCTGGCTGCTTTAACTGATGTAGTAGTGAGCATACAGTCAAAATGTCCAGTGCTGAGACAATACAGACTGCCTGAGTGACAAACTGAGGGAGACAGACGGCATGTCTGCACTCAGATGAAGACTTACAGCACAGGATGGATGGATGGATGGATGGATGGATGGATGGACGGATGGATGGACGGATGGGGAGGAGGGTGAGAGAATGATGAATGGGAAGATCACAGTGACTGCTTGGTTACAAAATGGCTCCGGATCATTCCTCACTGTAGCTTTTTTGAACAAATCAGTTAGAATGTTTTTTAAAGGATTATGTTCACGTGTATCATATTTAATCAGTTAGTTTTTAATTGCAACTAAATTATGAGTTTCATGAATCATTAGAGAAGAACTGTCTTGAAAAGGTGGAGTTATACAAAAAATAAATACAAGCGTCAAATACATTACCTGTCAGGATATCAGAGTGGTAGATTTAAGTCATAAAATCCATAAAAACTCTGGTCATACTGTTGTTGCAGCGGGCAACAGGTTTCTTCACCGTATTAAATGTAAGGGCGGAGTGTCTCATCCTGAATGCGTTTCTGAACTCTGGAGAATAGCTGCTTTCAGAATATCAAGCACACTTGGGGATGCTGTTAGTCATTTGCATCAATAAGAGGAATGATTTGTAATTCAGTATGACCAATGGTCTGAGCTATGCTTACTGCAAAGTGGAGTACAAAACAAATTTTAGAGGCAAACTATTTACAAATCTTTTTTTTTTTTTTGGTTCATATGTTCAATACTCATTTGTTTGTTGTAGTTTGGCAAAATCATCCTCTTGGATTCACGATGAACTAATTCAGTTTTGGCCACGTGTGTTTTTTTTTTTTTTTGCTGCCTTGGATCTCGACCTATTGTGGAAGGGAAAATGAATCTTGGGATTTATTAGGGAATCCTGCAGGATAATGTTAGGGTGGCTCTACAAAAGCAGGTGCTCAGAAGAAGCTGTGGGAGCCGGTCCTGAAGCACGTCTGGGACGACAGTCCTGATCCACAGGTATAGGAAGCGCTTGCTTGAGCTTACGGCTGCTCAAGGTGGTTTAACCAGTTAGTAAAACACTCAAGGCGTCACCACCGCGTTTAATTAAGTTAAGCTTTGAACGATCATGACTGTGATTTATGAGCTTAGAATTACTGAGTTTGTTGACATTTGTGTCGTTACTGAATATCAGGTCACATGACCAATTTGTGCAGAAAACCAGAAAATTGGAAGCAGCTTTTTTTTTCTATTTTAAATGTATAATTATTTCTAAGCACATAACCTAGAAGCATCACAGAGCAACTGCTTATGTTAAAAATAATAGCTGGGACTTACAAGGTACTGCTGCAGGAAGGATTAAGTTCTGCGTTCTCTTCATGCATAAACCGACTCGACTTATTGTGCCTCTCGTGTTTTTAGGGTTTGCACAGTAGCAGCAAGAAATCAAGCTTTGACCAGTCCAATCCAATACTGCTCAGCAGTTGGCTTCTACGCATTCATTCACTTAGTGAAATATATTATTTTCCTAGGTTGTGATATATGAAAGCTCACCAGAGGATTTAAAGTGGAAACATAATTTAGGAACTTAATCCTAATCAGCTTGTTTTATCACAGTCTTTTAGTGTTTATAAATGTTGGCTTTTATTGCTGAGTGTCCTGGAACTTGTTACAGGTCATTTGTCCATCGATTGCTCTCCACATATGCATTTCCCATTAATGCTACATTATCAGAGCTCCATATATCTGCTGGTTGAAAGGTGATATGATAATTATCACAATGAGGCCTATCTCACCGCCATGTCAGACTTGACTGCGTGTAACCAGAGAAGCACTCGCCCTTATTTCCTGTGACCTTGGTGGCTTCTGACGCCAGAACGGGTCCAGGATGAGGAATTGTCATGAGATTTGGTAATGACCCAACCTGATTTATTCGATCTAATAATAACGACCTGGACACACACTTGTGCAAATTTGCACAAAACAGCAGCCACATACAGTACAAACGAGTACAAACGAGGAACAAAGAAAGAAGAGTCTGAGCAAAGAGCAACAAAGGTCAGCAGCCTCTAGTCAAATGATGACGAAATTGGAATGTCATTTTATCCCAGGCGATCATTGGAATGGTTTTTGGTGAGGAATTACGTTTTTATTTCACTTGCACAATAACTAATTTTTGAGAGTTCTGTGTAATCCGCTGTGACTATTAATGGGTCTCAAGTGTCACAATAAGCCCCAAGTCCTTTCTTGTTTAGAAGCAATCCCAAGTTTCTGATGATGGTCCATGTGGGGCCAGCTACCTGACTTGTCTTTGCAGGCACATCGTGTAACTTAAACTAGTGACTGCATTAATTTTTACCCAATATTAGTTTGCAGAATTGTAATTTACAGTAGGAAACCTTTGTCCTTAATAAAATTAATTTAATGTTTTAAACTCGGAGCTAAATCTCTGTTAACCTAATTAAAAGTTACTATTCTAATAGTTACCTGGATTTTCCAATGGCAGGTGAGTTTTTGTTTTGTGTAAAGTAAATTTAGTTTAGTCACGATATCGTAGTGATTTGACACATACGTTTGTGTCGAAAAATGTGATATTTATTTATTGATGCGCTTTTCTTGACCAGGGTGTCAGGTCCTTCTTTATTACATAGGAACCTATGGGTATATCCCAGCTGCAGGTCTATGGCAGACTGAATATCAGCTGTGCAGACTTTAGAGGAAGGTGAAAGGAGTGTGACATTTGGAACATTGTTGGAACCTCTTTAAACCGTTAAAGAAAAGTTAGAAACATCAGCTTAATCTTAAGCCCAGCGTTCAGACAGGGCATGATGATACATTTCTTGCTAGCTGGACATGATTCAGCCCTTTAGAAAAACAGTGGTTCATGTACAATAAATTTGCACTCTCTAATGTGACCTGTGTTTCCCTGATGGCATCCTGACGTCAGCTTGGAGTTGAGGGCTGGTTGTAAGGTAGAACGATTCGTTGGAATCGGCCATTCTCCCGGAACAGATTTTGATATGTCCTGTCGTACTGACCTTGCCCCTTTGTCCTCACTCCTTTGCACTATTCTGCCTTTAGTTTGACCACAGAGTTTATGTTTTAAATTTTTATGGGAGTATTTCAGAGCATCACACATTATCTAAACTCTCTTCAGCTGATTGTTGTAAGCACAAGAAAATGTTCTGAAAAAATATGGATGTGCTGGCAAATTATTTACACTGAGCCAAGTTTCATCCATCCTTTACGTGCTGCATACTCCACTTATCCTGTTGAGGTTCATGGAGCCAATAAAGTTGAAGATGAAATCTAAATAAAAAAATTACTCAGTACACCAACTATGTCCTAGATTTTGTGAATGTAACGTCATGGTTAAAACGACTTTAGTGATGAAAAACTATAATTATTAAGTTAATTGGAATCTTGTACAAAAGTTCACATTAAAGGTGTATCATAACGCAAATATGACTATAATATCTAAAGACTCAAAAAAGTGGCTTCAGGAGAAACGCCAGTGTAGCACTTTATCAATAGGGCCCTTTGGTTGAGCGGTTTGATGGAAGCCAGTGGTGTAAAAGGCAGACGACAGCCCAGTTAGAGTTCGGCAAGAAGGATTTAAGAGTCAGAGAAAATGAGGAAAATGGCTGCCTGCTCTGAGACGTTTGGGCAAAAGCCCAGGCACTGCCCACAACAAGACAATGGTGGAGTGACACAGAGACAAGTTTCGGTTCTTGAGTGGCTCAGCCAAAGCTCAGGCTTTAACCCCACACAACATCTGTGAAGAGACCCCAAAGATGGTTCAGACACGTTCCATCCTATGGAGCTCGGGAGGGTCTGTTGGGAACAATGGGATGAACTAGCAAAATCCAGGGTTCAAAAGCAGTTGGAGACTTACCCAGAAGCTGTAAGTTCTGCCACAGGAGGTTCCACGCCATCTACACAATTAAGGCTTTGAATAAGTTGTTTATATGTTTAAGTGGTAGATTTCAGTTTTTGATTTTTAATCTGCAGACATTTCTAAAAATCTTATTCACTTGTCAATGTAGATTTATGAGCATTAAAAAAATGGATTTAAAATTCAATCCACATTACAAAGGTGTCTGAAGACTTTCTAAGTCGTCTATAAATATACTGTAATTTGTTAATTTTGACACTATCCCTTCATAAACCAGGGCTGGCCTGGTTTTGTTTCTAATGAAAAAAAACATGTTTTATTGATTGAGCTACAGACATTATGAGAACATGACCTAGTTTCAGTCTTGGTCTTTCCGTTTTGAAAGAATGAACGGTAATTTAGGGAGAAGTTGTATAACGTGAGACCAGAAGTGTTTCAAATTTGAACACCTCTATTGGTAATTTAGAATAAATTGTTATCTTGATGTTCAAGGACTGCAATACGTTGAAAATTGACAGCATTGTACTGCCCAGTTATGTCTGCTCTTATAAATAAGGTCATCTGGAATTTATGTAAAGTCATAAATTGTCTTGTGTCCGCACGCTTGTTTCTGTCACTACGTCGCTGCACGTATCCCAGCGTATTGGAAAGCCCTGATTGAAAGTCCGCTGTCAGAGGTGAGCAGCCATTTTGCTGCAGATGAACTAGGGGCTGGTGTGATTGGTCCATTTATTTGATTTGCTGCTCAGCCACTTATTTATCCTTTGTGCTTGCCATCATTAAATTGGATGTCTTTCCTAATCAGATATCTGACACACATACACACATGCTCTGTGATTATGCCAGTGATAAAGTCTCCTTTATTGGATTAAAACAGAAGTTGAAACGGTCAACCATCTCACAAGCGTGCACACGTTAACGCTCGCACACGCACGCGAGGACCAGGGTCGATCTGATGCGTCTCACTCAGGCAGTATTATGTTGCATAGCATGAAAGAGAAGAAGAGGGGTTGAGTGCTGCCTATTTAACCAGACAGGAAGTCAGAAGCAGCCATCAGCAACATGAGGAAAAATTAGGCATGTGATTTGGAAATAAATACTGTGTATGTGTAGGGACAAAATCGATGTTTGAATGCGCATGTGATCAGGTAATAATCTGCTCGCTAGGCCCGGTAAATATTCCCAGTGTTTAGGAAAGTTCTGTTCTGATGCTATAAAAATATAAGAAAAAAATCCAGTATCGGATATTTGAGTGTTTCCTAAGATCAGTCAAAAAACTATTTCCAATAATGAAACTGGCAACTTTTGAATGCAATAAAATTGATCTATGCATTGTGTGCATGGTCGAAGGACTGAGGCGTTTCTGAAGACTTCGCCGCGTTGGCTTTGGACTTGATAAAAGGCCGTGGACCAAAAACAGCAGATGCTCCCAAATCATCAGGCTGTGAAAATTTCATGCTGGACATCAAGCAGTTTGGATTGTGTGCCTCTCTAGTCTTCCTCCAGACTCTGGGACTTGATTTCCAAGTGAAATAAAACCTTTACTCTCATCTTATAAAATGCCTTTGGACAAATGAGGAACATTCCAGTTCCCTTTTCTCCTTAGCCCACTTAGACACTTGTGACATTGTCTCTTGATACAGTTTTGGAGCCTCATTCCACTCCTTGTGATGACGACCCAAGTTCCTGAAGTGGTTTTGTGTGACAGTCTTTTTAGCCTGTAGCCATCCTGTTGCCCGTGGACATTCCAGAAAACTTATCGTAAGGATACTTGGATGGCGAACTCTGCAAACAGCCAGTACGTTCGGCAATAACCGCTTGTCGCTTACTGACCTTGAAAAGTGTTAATTGTTTGCTGGACAACTGTCAAATCTGCAGTCTGTGTCTGATGGTGCATGGATGTACTAAAGTATAAAGTTTTGATTTTTCAAATGAAAAAATGTTCTTTCACAATAATTTTTGAGGTACACTAGTGCTAAACAGATTTGGAATGATTCTAGAAAAAGTCCAGTTAATTTCCAGTTAACTTGCCATGGCAGCAAACTAACCGAGGACCAGCAGATAAAATTTGCCTTCCCTCCTAAAGGTCTACGAAGGCAAATGTTGTTTCGAATGTGAACAAATTCATCCTAGTGACGTCATCCTGACTGTTCATAGATCGTGTTACCATTATTTTGTTTGTGACTGGATATTGATGGAGAAGTGAGGCTTGCTATCCTCCTGAAAAGCTGTGCGCTCTCTTCACAAGTTCTCACATTATGGCAGAGCTGGACTTATTTGCATACCATGTAGGTGGACGCAGGACTTGACAACTGCTTCACTTTCGTCATTAGCTTCTCATGAATGTGAAAATACTGAGCCAGCATGTGCTGGATGAAGGTTTCAGCCCCTGGAACATTTGCACATTTGTAAAAATACTAATTGAAAATGTGTCTTCTAAACAATACTAACGTGGCACAGAACACATTAGTTGAATAGGAAAATACTGCAGTGTTGTGGTAAAGAAGTCAAAGAAATTGAAATTCATGTAAAATCATGTGAAACAGTTTTTCTCAGTCAGATGCTCTAAAACCTCTTTGTATGGAAGCTGAAACATTTCCAATATTTTGCTCTGCCAAAGGTGACAACTTTGACATTCAAACTATTGATTTTACTTACAAAGTAGGCTTTCTTACGAACTGTTAAGAAAGTTTTACTTGTACATTTATTTTATTTAAAATAGCATGCAGTCTAAATCCTATTGGATAAGCCATTTCGCTGAAATTGGTTAAACAAATTACAACACAGTTTTATGTTTGGGGCATAAAAAGCATATGTTGAGGTTTTTCTGATCACCAAAGTCTAAGTGGAAGAAATCCGCCGTGTGGTTCTACGACGATGCCTTCTTGAGAATGGGACAGACGGACCTTTGTACTCAAAGGTCGATCAGTTCATGATTGAGTGCCAGCCTTGAAGCTCTCTTAAGGTTCTCTGATCCAAAGGCAGATGGAGTGTGATGTTCCAGGTCAGACTCTTCGGACACCAGCCTTTTAAAGAGGATTTTATGAAAAGCCAAACTACAGTCACCCCAGGAGTGAAAAACCGTGTGGAGAACTGCAGCCACAGGCACAGCCACCCTCTACTGAGCTGTTAGCTCTGTAGGCTTTGTGAGTCTGGGATCAGTTTCTGGAATCGCTTCATGATGAAGGTGCTGATCGTAGTGTTCTTTAGGGTAACGATTATAAAAGATTTCAGGCAGGAAAGGACGACAGCCTGAGACAGACTGGTGACGATGATCTGCTTTTCCTTGTCAACCTGTTCATAGTTACGGTGTCCGTGCAGTTTGTACGGGGCAGCTGTGGTATATGGCTTCAGGTCCTGATATTCAGACTCTTCGGTACAAGACTCAAAGCCGTCCTGCAGCGGTTGAGAGCCCCCCTCGGACCACGTTTAACTATCAAATGCTTTGATGGTCAATCATTTGCTTATGTAGCGCTCATATTCAAAAGCTTTTTAAAATGTTGCTTCTTTACTCATTCATAATCACATGACAGCGGCTGCCATGCAAAGCGCTCACCTCACCCACCGGGAGCATCTTAGTGTTCAGTATTATGCACCCGGAGTTGAACCCCTGACCCTGTTTCAGTCAAAATGCAGTCTCCACTAATCAACAGGAAGATGGCGCCTGCGTTCCCAGCAGTTAAACGCGCTGTGACGACGGATCGTATGCTCCGCTTTGCTGCTTTTTCATCGTTTTACAATCTGTCTTATTTCTCTCCTTCGTCCATTTTTGTGCCTCATGTTTTCTTTCCCTTTTCAGCTTGTTCACCTTCATTCTACTTGCTCTGCTCTTTCTTTCTTTTTTCCACTCTTTATCCATTTTTAATTTGTGTTTTTTCTGTCCCTTATTGATTAGCCACACACTTCCTTTCATTCTAGGTTTAAACAAGCAGCCCTTGGTTTAGGGAAATAAAAGGCAGTCCTCTGCTCTCACGGCTTCTAGGCTTTTCCCCAGAGGCCCTGAGCAGGCCCTCAGTAATGACTGGACTTTAGAACCGGGCTCCTTGGAGTCCTTTTTACCTCAGTCCTGTTCCTTTCATCTTTTACCTCTGTCCTATTCTCTGCCTGCCCTCTCCCTTGTGGTAATTGCATTTTTAGCTTCAGCATTAAAAAAACTCCCAGAAGAGTCATTTGATCCCTGATCTCAAAACAATTACCCTGTATAGAGAGGGGATGCTGCTGTCGTTTCGTGTGCTTGTGCCGTTATTTGTGTGGGTTTTTCGAAACTTAGTCTTTCTGTGTGTTTTGAGAAATCCCATCTGTCGTCATTTTTCCCACCTCTGGTTCCCTGCAGTATATTTTCTAGCTGCCTTTTTGTATCCAAACCAAGTTGGTGTCAGCAGTTCCAGTCATCACACTGTAGTGCACAAGCTCTTTTCTCCCCATTTAACATTTGGTTTATTCGATTGGCAACTTGGACGCTGCAAACTTTGTGGCTTCAGAAAGATTCACAAAATTCGTTTACAACATTTATTACTCACTGTCAATGGGATTGTAACATTAAACAATGTTTTTGAGGCTGTTGGCTACGCTAGCATTGTGCGTGTGTTTGTAATGGCATGTTGGACTTGTGTGTTGCTCTGCAGTGGAAGAAGTGGGTGTGGTCTAAACAGCTTATTGATTATAGTTGTTAATGACTGCAGTTGTTGTAAATTGAAATGATGGCTGTTGGCTGCAGTTGGTGTTGGACTCAAAAGTGTGTCTACTTGTGTGAGCGAGAGAAATTCAGCTGAATGTTTGTTAGATTGAGGAAAACCATTTGACTACTGTGCTGGTTTGTTTTGTTGTATCTGTTTTGCATTCTTTTTTTGTATGTTTCTCTGATATTACATTTTTTCCCCTTTCATGTTAGTGAATATGTGTATTCATAATAATAACTGTCAGGGGTAATGATGTAAATTGCTGCATTAGAAACCTGAATGCAAAGCCAGGCTCTTTTCTCCCTGATGCTTGTATTAATGCTGTGTCCCTCCGGACCAAAATCAGCTTTTCTGCAGGTTTTTCACTGTCAGGCCATTTTACCTGCTGCACAAATGCCGGTAAACCTCTTAAGCCCATTCTGCCCCATTTCTTTCTCGCTTCCCCTCCCAACTAGTCTCAGAGGATTCACCAAAGACAAAGACCCAGCCTTTACAGCTTTTAGGGGCCATTTAGGGACATCCCCATGTTGAACATGCTTGAAATATATAGCTGTCAAATTTGCTGCAGTGCTGCTC
Source organism: Channa striata (assembly GCA_033026295.1). Classification (NCBI taxonomy): domain Eukaryota; kingdom Metazoa; phylum Chordata; class Actinopteri; order Anabantiformes; family Channidae; genus Channa; species Channa striata. The sequence goes on along the minus strand of CM065184.1, from coordinate 19,648,257 downwards.
AGGGTTTAATGTTTTCTTCTTTTTTTTCTGTGATCCTTGGCAGTTCACCTGTTATGGGGATGAGATTATGTCACATGTTAGTTTGCACTTGAGTGACCTAACTTTTATGCTGTCGTAAAGTTTCATAAAGGAAATGTAAGACTTTGAAACTTTCTAAAAGCCAATTAAAATAAGAGACTTCACCTTTTTTTAGTACGTAAAAATTAATAAGAAAAAGCCCTGTCTGACAGGGTTGATTTATTATGAAACAGCTAGGTGGGAAATGTTTAAAGACCTTTAAAAGTGAAATCGTAGCCTTGTTACTAGGACCTTATTAGATGTTGAACCTCGTACACTCCAAACAAAGACTTGACATTGACAAGTAAACCAAATGTTACAACTGATGTCCTCATCCACAGTACGTCAGCCGTTACCTGCCTGCTAACACGCTGCACATCGCAAAGATCACGAACATGCATCATTTTTAATTTCATGTATTCATACGTATTAAAGTGTCATTTAGCTTTAGCCTCATGAAGTTTCGTCCTTTGTTTTGTTACAAACTAAATGTACCATGATTATCGGAATCAGTCCTCCCAGTATCTCCCACTTCTCCCTTTCCCTGCTCTGCTGCTATGTTCTGTCTGCTGCAGCCCACCTCATTCTGCCCAGTCCTTCAAATATAAGTCACAGTGAAATAACAATAAATCGGAATCCTGCAAAAGCTACCAAACATCCGGACATTGTTGAAATTATCTGATTGGTTAGAACGGCAACCCTCACCAAAAACTCAAATTAATATCTCGGCACTGCTGTTTTGTGAGGCTTTGACACCATCTGGAGTTTGGCATATATTTCTATTAAACGTTAAATTCAGTTGCTTTAAATGCATATGCTCATTACATCAGCATGTGCTCGATGTTTTTATCTTGTCTTTTGTTTTCAATGGGAAAAATTCAGCCAATTATGCCTACAACTATATCTCTTATCAGTTAATCAAACGTTTATTTTTAAAGCACCTTTCATGCAGACTAATGCATTTCAAAGTGCTTTACCGGTGATTAAAAGTTGAAAACAGTGTACCAGGAAAAGACGTTAGAAGATAAAATCCGTTCAACAGTGAACTAGTATTGACGTTACCTCTCACAGCTTCTCTCCCTGAGCACGTCAACACTGTTTCTACTGGAACCTGCAACTGGGTAACTGTGCTGGGACCTCGTTGAGTCTCTGCTGTGGTGGTGAGAGATGTGGACTCATGGCGTTTGTGCACCTCAATATTTGGGGTTTTTCTACACTACTTGTGTTCGGTCCACTTTTAATAATAGTCTTGAGCAGAGCTGTCATACCTATAGCCAGTGTTAGCCGTGTCCTGGAGGTGCCTTCTTTTCTATATGTGCATGTCTTCCTCACTGTAGAAACAAGACATCAGGAGGTTTTGAGCTTCCACACAGAAACCGTGCTCTGTTTTGTCCTACAGGGCAGAAGAATGAATGGAAAATCAATCATGTCTGCAATAAATATTCTACTTAACACGTGGGAGTTTAAATATGGACCACAATGGCTTTTTAAGAGTTTTCATAGCTGAAGGCCAAAACTTTGCTCTGAAGGAGCTGGGTGCATCTCACACACTCTGCCACACACAGAGTAAACACACGGCTGTTGATGAAGACAGATTGCAGTTATGTTGTGAGAAATGAGGTAAGGTGAGAGGTGATGAACATTTTTTATAGTGATAGAGATGAGAATGAGTGGGTACATCTGCTGATGAAACAAGTGGAAATATGTTTAAGACTTTTTTTTTCTATTGGTGCAACAAACTGTAAAACATGTATTGTTTAAGGGGTGTTTTTCATTGCATGTGCGTAATAAATCCTTTTTAAAAAAAAAGCACAACATGGATTTAAAGTTCAGTTCGGGGACTAAATGAGGCATTTTTTTATTTTTCTTGTGCATATTCATGCAGATAGTACAGTTTTATTTGTGCAGGTTTTGAGACACACCTTTGAGATAGTTGCTGAAGTGTCAATACAGTGGAAGTTCATTTAGCCTTTTTATGATATTCATAGTCTGCCATGATGGACAGTGTAATCTACACACCACACGATGTGTCACAATATCACAGAAAAAACAGTTGGATTGGAATCCATCAATTAAATTGCCAGATTAGTAAGCAATGTCGTGAATATTATAGAGGACTTGATGATTATATCAGATATTCCAAACAACATGGCACAGCCCTATCCCAGGGCACCTTGGGGTTCAGTGCCTTGCCCAGCGAGGCTTGAGGAGGCAAACAGGAGAAGGTGGCGATTGAATTGCAAACCCTTTGCTCTTCTTCTGAGCCGGAGCCACCCCAAACTATAATCAAGTGTCATTATCTGTGATTTGAACGGCACAAAAACTGCACCTCTCTGCAGGCAGGTGATGGTAAACTGGACACCTCAGAGTCTTAGCCCTTAGAGCTGGTGTGGTGGAAAATGACCAAGAAAAAAAAGCTTGGATTCGGGTGAGGGCAGGCACCCTGCTGTGCTGTCAAAGCACCGAATATTATCTCTGCAGTATTTGTAAGGAATGTAAATTTTTAAATGGGGCCTGGAGAACAAGCCTTGTCCTGTTTTCATGCAGGAAGGCTTTAGAGCGTGCATAGTTTCTGTAGAGTTTGCATCGCAGCGAAAAAGAAAAAGAAAACTTGAACATTTAGGGCAGCGGGACGTTTTTAACAGTTGTGCATAGTTGGCCAACATTTGCAATGACCAATAACACGGGTTTATTAATCTTGTTTGTTCATTAATCTTGTTTGTTCATTGTTTTTTGGGAGGCTGTTGATCCTGCTCTGTCAGCTTAATTCTCATTGGGGCACATAGAACCATGAGAAAAGTTGGGCTACAAGGCCACAGCACCAGTCCATGATAACAGGGGCTTTTTAAAACAAGAACTCTGCATGAATAAATACCACGCTGATTGTATAGGAAAACAATTAGTTTTTTGTGATTCTGGGTTAAATGACTGATTAATATCATATCACAGGTAGTCAAGGTTATCAACCTTTATCAGATCTATGTCTTCGAAGAGCAGAAGGCCCCACGCAGCACTGGAATCCCAGCACAGAAACGGTGATGATGGATGGTGCAGTCAGTGGATTTAGTGTGGCTGTGGCATCCAGCAGTTTGTCCGAGTTCAATTGAGTAAAGTGCTGCAGAATACTGAGAGCACAAAAACCCAGAAGCCCTTTCTCACAGGCTAATCTCATCATAACCTACAAACCATATGGTGGTGGCTTGTATTGTGTTCGTAAACTGTGTGTCAGGGAAGGAGATGGCGAACACGGAGTGTGTTTGGCAGAAATAAAGTTGTTGGCCTTACGTAAGAGGACTGAGCACTGCCCTTAGGTGAGAAAGATGTTCAGTTATTGCATCAGTTTCACATGACTCTCTGTAACACATGTTCAGGGGAAACCGAGCTTGTAAAATGGCTCGCTCACTTTTCACAAGGTATATTTGCAAAACTATAAGACTACAAATGGAATATTGTTGTCCATCCTCACTAAACTATTCATAAACTCCCGTTTTACTGCTCTGTTGAAAATATCTAGTGTAGCATTTTGCTTTCCCAACTAATCCATGTGCAACTTTATGCAATTGTGATATGACTTTCTATCAGCAACACATAACGAAGAATTCATGCAAAGAAAAACTAGCAAAAACTACTTTTTACCTGTTGGTCTTTCGGCTCTGACCTTTTTTCTTTTTTCCCACTATATGCCATGATTGTCATATATATTCTCAGTTTTATTCTAAGGTGCTAAGAGAAGAGTTTAAATAATGTGATTTTCTGTGACTGTACACACCTTCTGTAAATGTCTTTTTCTTTTCCTGTCCCTTTGTCCAACAGATTGCTTTCTCTCAGCACAACAGTATCATGGATCTGGTGCAGTTCTTTGTCACCTTTTTCAGGTAAGTGCTCTGCAGTGCGTCCAGCTGCTCCACAGGGCTCTGCTGCTCAGCGGTTCGTTTCCCAGAGGCTGTTTGCACAACTGGGCCATAACCTGAGCTCACAGACATACAGTAGGTGGCAGCAGCCTCGGGCAAGCTACCCCGACAGTTCCGCCAATTGTGTGCATTTGTGCAAGAGGAACTGCTAGTTGTTACTCAGGTTGCAGAGTGAGAGCTAAGGTGCAGGCAGATTGAAGCAGGAATAATTTTCATAATTTAGGTGAACTCGGCCTCCAGACTCATCCACGTCTTGCAGAAACCTGTGGTTATTCATGGCAACAAATTGTTGGTGTGTACATGTGTTTGTTAACGGTGCCTAATGAAATGTTTCAATCCTAAAACATTATTCCAATTGGCATCATAATTTCTGCATAATTTCCACCCACGTCAAGTGCACTAAAAAGCAAACCGTCAGACAAAGCAGACTATTTTATGGGTTGGGTGAGAGACGTTTGTGTTACAGCTCACAGTCATGCAGACAGTGGATCTAATGAGAGAGTGTTATAGGGAAGACGTCTGGAATGAAGTCTGCTGTCTTCAGGCAAGATCCTGCCACTCAGCTATGACACCGGACAAATGACTGTTTGTGTGTGTGTGTGTGTAATTCATGTGTGTGTGCCTACCTTATTGTGTGACCATGCTTATGCGTGTGTCACTGTGCAGCCATGTGAGGAAGTGAGCTCTTTTTGTGCCCAGGGCCGGCTCCTGGACATCGGCGACCTTTAGGCCAGCGTAGATGGGTGATGTCATCAGTAGGGGACCGCATCGGGTTTTGCCGGGAGAGTTTGGTGTTGTGTTTCTGCCTCTCTGTGTGGGTGTTAGTCACTGCTGTTTGAGTTGCTCTCTTCTTCAGATTCTTAGTGAGAAAAGGTTATGTTTTATAACTGCAGAACTTTTTTAGGTTTGTTTTTGCTTTAGCTGCTGCCCTTGTTATGTAATGTCCTGTGCATGTTTTTCTTCAGTGCTGGGAAAGGTTATATTCATATTTTTATTTTATTCATATGAGCACTGGGAAAAAAGGCCTAGTGAAAAATAATGGATGAAGCCATTTTTCATTATATGCACGTCTGCATTAACACATAATTTCGCTTTCACGACAGAATAACAAATCTACAATATGTAAGCCGTGGTTAGTGGGACAAACTACAGAGTTCAAAAGCTTGAACCTTTGGCTTGAAGTAGAAATAACTGCTTTTATCCTAATATGTGATATTTATTTAAATCAGTAGGCCATTTAATAAAAAAAACTATAAATATGACATGGTCATTGGCACTGAAATAATGTGACGGTGTAATTATAAAAATAACATTTTTTTGTCATAAAAATGATTATAGATCCTTGTAAATTTGGCTGTTGTATTGGGGGAAAGCTTTATGCTTTATGGCTGGTTTAATTTCTTTCACCATTTTGAAAAAACCTGTAATACCAGGGCTTCTTAAGGCAGGTCAGTCTTTACCCTCTTATGTCAGAGATGATCATTCCTGGATTTCAGTTTCACATTCCCACTCCTCCTTGTCCTGAGCCTTGGCTAGTGGTTCACTGGTCTGCTTACTGGAATCTTGTAAGAGTCTGTTGTTGTCCTCACTGTTGCAATCGGCATTATTGTCTCTTTCAGTGCGGTCCAATACAGCGTTTCAGCGACTCACAGTGCCTTTCATCTGTCAGTGGACCAAAATAAAGGTGTCACTCCCCGTCTTAGTTTAGAATGATGCAAATGCTGCATCTGATCCTAATGGGTTAAGAAAAAACATCAACATTCTAGAGTGTTTTAGTACCAAAAGTAAAGCTGATGCTACAGCTTTGACACCTGTCTTTTAAAGGCCGAAGCACAACAGGCAGCGTGAGCAGCTGATCACCTAAATGATCAGCGATCCTGCCACCGATAGACCGATGGCATCTCTGGCATGTCAGAAACGGTTTGTAAACTGTTGAAAATATAAATTCACGGGGGCGGGGAGGATACATTTCTCAAGTGCAGCGAAATCAAATGGAAATTCAATTTTATCCTATTTTTAAAAAAGCTAATTGCATAATTTAATTGCTGCCATCATTAATTTAGTATGGCTTCATAAAGAGACATAATTTTAGCATAAATAAAATCTTGCAATGGCCCAAAGGGGACTTTTTGTCTCTAATATGTCTTAAATGTTTTTGTTAGAAAATTAGGCCCAAATGCTTAGAGAATTGGTTTCCTTTGTGTCCCTGATTAGCTGTAAAATCGCATTCCACAAAGATTGTGAAAAGTTTAGAAACTCTCCTCCCCTGCTCTTTCTGTCGTTCCCTCCTTCCACCCTCATGTATATTTTTTTTCTCGTCTTTTAAGTGAAGGAGAGAAAAAAGGAAAATGGCCATAATTAAACAAAATTCATGCCACTGCTCTTTTCAGTCACAAATGCTAATTGGTGACACTGCAGTTCAGCTTAGTCCAATTACTCCCAGCCCCTGCTCACTTGATTAGCAGTCAGTTTCTTTGTCTCTCCTCCTCGCTCTCCTTCCCAAAACAGTGGAGAAGCTACTCAGCACTAAGTGGCTCATGAGACTCCCTAAGCTCGCCCACTTGATTTCAAAATGACCGTCCCCATCAACATTCACCTCCACAAGGGTCCTCTGTGGATGTTTTAGTCACCGTGTTGAAATTTCTTTGGTCTACATCATGTCAGTTTATTTATTCAAATATATACAATAAGCACACCCAGAGGCACTTAGACGGAGGATGTGGGGGTCACGGCTAAAGTTCTAGATTCTAACTTTAATATTTCGACATGACTGTTGCTTTATGTAATCAGGATTCTCATTTTATAATTTAGTAGTATTTTAATTATATGTTCTAAAAATCACCTGTTCTTTCTTTTTTTATATTAACCTGACAGACAGTCGCCTCTGTCAAGTTGCATAAGGGCAACAAATTTACACAGAAAAATATTACTGGAGGAAACTTTTAGCTGGGCAGACACTGTGTGACTGTCATTAATTGCGCACGGTGTGTTAACTCATGCTACACATTTTAATCGGCCTTCCCGCTCAGCCAGAACCCAGCGGCTTCACTGCTCACACCGCACTGGTTGGTCAGTCAGTCAGCCTCCAATCAGGTTTGTGTAATGACAGCTATAATAAAGTTTACTGAAACCCAGTGGCTGTTTTCTCTGTGTAGACGAAAAGGCAGAACATGTCGAGTGTGGGTGGCTGGAGGATTAAAGTACAGCCTTTACTCCCCTGCTGTGTACAGCCTTATCAGCCACAACATTAAAGCCATTACACTGAGCAGGTGCGAACGGGATTGGGGATTGTTTCGGTGACTAAATGGGGCTCATAGATGAAGCTCACATTCCGCCCCAAACAAGCAACAACCGAGCAAAATCAGCCACAATGAAATCTATAAAAACAATTACTGCAGATGGAAAGCAGTTTTCCAATTGTGTGCTATGTGCGGCTCATATTCAACGAATAGTCCATTTGTGGTTTTTCCCCTCCCTCGGTTCCTGCTGATTTGAGTTGTTTCACGGCTCCTGCGCGTGTCACACACACTGAGCTTTTGAATGTTAGTGTATGTGTGTTTACATGTTCTTTTCCTGCATCAGCCAGTGGAGGGTCACACGACCTGCAACACAGCCTTTGACCTTGATAATTAAATGGACCCAGACTTAGTCTCGTTCCCTGCTTGTTTGATAGCTGTTACCTGTAGCTGACCAGACTTAACACTAAAGCCTATCAGGAGGCTCAGTGGAGTGTTACCACGCCCACAGGACACTCCCAGCCCCCCCTTTGTCCTCACTAATACACCAGCAATAATGACAATTAGCCACTTTGCTCCATTGGTTCAGGCCCTCTGGCTCATTAATGGTGAACTGAGATAATACACAACCATTGTGGAATCTTGGGCCTGATTGAATTTGAATCTCGGTCAATTGAGGGTTTTTAGAAAGTGTGTTTCAAGGATGAAAATCATTGCAAATGAGTGTATTTGTCTTTGCTTCAATTGTTCATGGGAATATTGTGTGTACTGGGATTGCGGTATACAACAGATGTAGGATGTTGGAACACGAGGCAGAAACAATTTATGATGAATACTTGATATTACTGATACTTTGAAAAGTGCTGTTGATCATCCACATTTCACCGCTGTCTGCTGGAGACTTTTTATATCATTTGCAAAAAGCCAGCAGTAAGAGCCTTGAAACCGCGTGATTTCCATCCAGCAGCAGCGCTGAGCAGTTTGTCATCATCACCAGAGGGGATTTCCTGGTTGCAGTGTGCGAGTGCAGCGGAGAGGTCATTTGTGGACTGAAGAGGTCGTGACTGCAGCCTCTTTGCTAGACTGGGTCTGAAAATGTCATGCTCATTACGGCGCTAATACCCTTTACATGGGTGTCATCCCCACACGGAGGGACAGGAGCGCACACACTCTGACACACAGACAGGCCGATAAAGGGCGCCATTGTTTGCGAGCTGCTGTCCTCAGCAGTTTCTCGCCAACTTCCTGTTAAGTCTTTGGTGGCACTTGTTTCGAGTTTTTGTCAGAAGTTCTGCTTGAGTGAGGAGCTTTGTGTTTGGCCAGATAACATTGGCCTCAAGACACTGAACTTTAAGGCTGAGTGTGTGTATCAGTGTGTAACATGAGACCTTTGTTCGAGAGCATCGTGTCGCTCGTTGACCTCTTGCTGCCTTTTGCTGGCCTAAAATCCCCAGCTGCCTGTGGTCACTGCGGTTTTGTATCTCGCCACAGATTTCCTGAGAATTTCTCCCTTGCTCTCCGGAAACGGGAGCTTAAAGAACTCAGTGGTTGTGGAAGTTTTGTTTCTTGCATCCAACTAGTGAGGGGTACTACACGCATTCAACACCTGTCATTGAAATTGGTTTTGAGGTATCTTCAAATAGCAGAATAGATATTTTAATATTGTCCAATAATTTTAGGTTGGGAGAGACACTGGGTCTTTATTTGCAATAGAGCCGCTACAGATTGTAACAAGAAAACACGTTATGTTTTTGATTTATTTATTTGTCAACAGTTGCATCCTGTTGGCGATATTGATTTGTGCCTAAATGGAAAAAAAAAAACATCCACAATGAATGAGCATAAAGCAGTGACTGAAGAAAGTTTGGACATGTGCCCCCCACAAAGCACAAATGTGCCTCTAAGTGGTAAAGTAGGTTCATTGAACCAATTTGTGGTTCTCGGAAGAAGCGTCTCCTTTTTAGCAGGAGCAAAGCTTCTGCTAATGCTGATGCTTGTTAACCTCCGTTCCTCGAGTAACCGACTTTAGGCTAAGTGTGCTTAGTCAGACAAAACCACAGGTCGTCTGTAGCACCGCGGAGTGGTTGCAAGTGAACTTCTTTCTGCACTTTTACCAGCTCAGAGTGATAAATCGGGCTCATTAATTTTAGTCACATTACCCCAATTAAACTTTGGTTTATATTATATCTATAATTTAAGCCTGTCAGCTTAATAGTTTTTTTAACCAAGACCTTTAATGTTTGCTTCAGGTAGCTCGTTTAAAAGGAAGGTGTGCACAGGTTTTTAAGATTTTCAAAGTTCTAGATATAGATTTAATCAACATTTAGCTTTTATAAATGCGCATCGTGCCAGACTTGGTACCAGCACATTCCCTGTACTTATTTGGGTTGAATAAAAACCACCCTGAACGTACTTGCATCCATAGTGTTCTGTGTGTGTGTGTGTGTGTGTGTGTGTGTGTGTGTGGGCTACGGTGGGCAACAGAATGCATGGAATCGTGTGTCTGTTCACGGACGTTAGGTGGGGAGCCTTTGCTTTTGATTAGGGGGATTAATCCACTTTTGCCTTTCTCTTTTCAGCTGCTTCCTGTCTCTCTTACTGGTCGCTGCCGTGGTTTGGAAAATCAAACAGACCTGCTGGGCCTCGCGACGGAGAGAGGTGGGTGTTCTCGTGTTTGTCTGTTACAGCTGCTGGGGTTGCATGCATTTGCAAACAGTACCTGTTCAGTCTGTCTGTGCGGCACGTTGAACAGACCGTACTGTTAGCTCGAACTGAGACATTGAACGCTGACGTCGATAAACAAAGGTCCCCACACACACAGAGTTGTGAAAGACAGTTAATGTCATGAGTCCTTTAAGAACAAAAAAAGATCTCTCTGCTTAATGAGCATTGCCATGACAATAAACAAGGCCATTCCCCTTAATTAGTTCTCCTCATGAACCAATTAACTCAAACGAAGTGATGCTAAACGAATCGGAATGGAGTGATATATCACTTAAAGCCTCGACAGATGTGGCATCATTTCATATTTACTACCAACTCCCCCCGCACACAAACACACAAAAAAACACAAATTACAACCAAAATCAATTCACCAGGTCCCCTTCCCCTTTTTGACTAGTGTGTCGGCCAGTGTCTTGTCAGTAATGTCCCCTGGTCACTTTGTCACTTGTTTACAGTTTTTATGTGCATTTTTCAGTGTTTTCAGTTTGAGTCATCAGGGAGAAATTAGTGTTACTTACTGTCTAACTTGCGCGGATAATGGTCTGCTGTCATTGCACTTATCCACATACGTTCCTCGGGGAGCTATTGTGCTTAAATACACTTGTTGTTTTCTGCCCCCCCTCCACAAAATCCCATCCCGCTGCTGCATTATGCAGAAAACGCTGATGCTTTGATGTGCAAATTCACTCTCAGTATTTAAATGTCGGCGACATCTTATGTTGCTTTTATGCTTTTTCAAATGATTTTGCTTCAATTAGGAGGATTTATAATCTGCTTTTGTGGTTTCAATGTTTCTGGGCTCGCTGTCACGGTTTGGTTCGTGACTTGTCACTATGTGATTTTAATAAAAATACATAGTCACGGAAATAATAGTCCATTGATTAGGTATGATGTATGTGCATCTGTCATTATTTGTTGTTTTTGTTGTAGAGTTTAATACAAAAATGAGCAGTTTGCCGACCCTTTGCCTGAGTTGTATGTTTGCGTATGTTGTGTCTGTCCTTAACTAGAAGGACTCATTTCTTTCCTTTCTTTCCTTTTGTCTGTGCGTTGGGTTGCTCAGGTCGGTGCACACAGACGTGCACGTCAATGCGTCGATTGTGTTCCTAGTGTAGTGATTGATAACTGTACTGCGATGTGGGTTTAGCCGCCTGCGATCTGACCAGCGTGGTTTTTGTTTAGCCTCTTTTCCAGTGTAAGGAGCCGTGTACCAGCTTCTGACAGGCTGGCCAGTGCTCAGCTACATTATTTATGAGAGCTGGTTTCATATCACAGCAGAACTGCAATGCTGCATTTACTACACTGTTGGCTTATTCTTCCAGCCTCCCTGCCATTTCTCTCGCTCTCTTTCCCTGTGTCAGTTTTTTGTCCCGTGAGGCGCCTTTTTTCCCCTTTTTAACCATCTTTTCTTCAGATAACAGTGGATCTAATAAATGGAGAGCTGCTTTTCAGGGAGAAATCATCACTGTGGAACTCTGGTGATTTAACATGACTTTCTTGCCGCCATGTAAATATTGTTTGTATTTGTTATATTGTAATTTTTTGCTACATGAATATTTGATGTGGCCTGGCACAAAGGAAGCAAATGGAACACACTCGAGGTGTGAACTTACACTTACTCCACCTCGAGTGAGGGCTGAAGGAAAAGACATTAGATTTCACTGAGTAATGGTAGCCAACCTTAGCGGGAGACCATGACATTTCAAAAATTCAATTAGGTCATTTTCTTCACCAGCCAGTTGGTCAGTCACAGCATACTCTTCCTGGGTTTGTCCTTTAGCTACTTATAAAAATGTCATCACTGGAACAAACTGCTGTAAGCAACTGAGCTACAATACAAACTATGTTAACGAGCCCCGTGTGAACAGAGAAGCTCTTTCACCGCAACGGGAACAACGGCTGTCACAGGCAAAAAACACGCCAATGTTCAAAACATCACTTTTCCTTAACAAGGTGTGGTGTCAACTTGACATGAGGGTTGTGCAACGTTTAGCCGTTTGTACATGCCGAGCTAATTAGCTGCGTGGGATTCATATCTCGTTTTCGCTGCAAAGTATATAGGAGTGGAGCAGAGAAGGAAGGTGAATGTATTCCATCAGTGTTAATGTGCAGACGGGACAGCGAAAGGCTGAATGTGGGAGAGACCGTTAACTGGGCAAGTTGCCTTATTTTTAACTCTGTCTAAAGTCCCACAGATAACCGAACACACAGTCACTCGTACAAGTCCAGATGACTTACGTGTGGAAGGTTGTTTGGGTCTGTCGGCCTGTCCAGGGTATGATTGCTGATCGAGCGAGTCGGCAGCTTTTGAGGACCTGGACGTAGTGTCCTCGCTCTACATGTAAACGGGGAGTTTTTCTAAAAATGTTGCTTTCAGAATATCTGGTCCTCATTGCTAGAGTGTGACTAATACAAAGACCCTCACTGTAAAGTGAGGAATTTTCCCATCATTCATTCATAAGCTGGGAGACAGACGAGTAATCTGATAGTGGTGAGTCCACCTGGACTTCATGCCTGCAACCTCCGATGAATAATGACTGCTCTCTCAGCAACACAGACAGAAGCCGCATTGCATCTGTTTGCGCTGCAAAAACCCCTTGTGACCTAAACTCATGCTTACAACATGCAACCACTTTCACTGACACAGTCTGTTGGTCTGTGGCCAAAAGTGTCAAAGAGAGGAAACTTTAGGCCAGTTTCATACAAACGATAAACTGTACAGGAAGAAGGATTCCGAGACATACTGTACAGTACTTTTTAATAGAACTCTGCCACCAGCCCCACTGAGCTCCACGGACTCTCGTTATCAGGCCACAGTCTCACTTACCCTGCACCACAGAGCGAAAAATTAACAATGCTAATCAATGGAGCTGAATGCTGGTTTTTTTTTTTTTTTTTTTTTTTTTTATATCCGTGTGTGTTTAGTGCCAACCTGATTATTATGGAGATAAACTGCAGTTGTCAGGTGCCTCAGGGCTGAGGGAGATTGTCGATACAACCAGATTTAGAGTATCTAATATTGTTATTGTAATATACATGAACTGTTATTACAGATGGGCTTTTCACACAGGCATTGTGTGCTGTTATTTTCTTTAGCTCCAAGTAGAGTTCTAGATCTAGATTAACTTTTGCGTTGACGGTGGATTTTAATTAGCTGAACGTTTACGATGATGATGGCTCTGTAGTTTATGGTTAGTTAACACATCAGTAGTGAGTCTGGAGCAGGAGTGTCCGAAGTCCCACCGAGAGCTACTGTACAAAAAGAAAGTGGCCAAGAGCTGCTCATGTTCATAACATTATTTTCTGAGCTTATTTCAACCCAAACAAATAGATAAGCTACTTTACTGACCTAACTAATGTGTACAAAATGTTTGTCCCCAACTCACCTTTTGCATTAAAACATCACAAATGTATGTTGTGTATGTATATTTACATTTAGTGTGTGCGTGCATTTCCTCCTATTGTGGCTGCTTCTTCTCTTAGTGGTTTGGTACCAGCTGGTTCAGGTGAACATGTCCTGCTCTGACGGGAGCTGGCATCACTCTGGCAGGTGGTCTGTTTCACAAACCCGACCTGGTGTTAGAATCCTCGGAGTTTATAGTGGCTTACAGCTGTGTCTTCTTGAACATAAAAAGTCTCTTTTTGCTGAGGCAAGATAAATATTAAAATGTCGGTGTCTGGAGTGTTGGAAAATAGAGTAACTTTCTCTAGATTTTCGGCAGTGTTTGTCCACCGAGAGATTTGTAGGCCCCACCATAAAATAGTAAAGGTAAAAATGTGTGTGCAATAAACACGGTTTGCTTTTACCTCTAAAAGCTGAATTTCAACAAGTTATTAATTCAAAAGTTGTAGATATATCAAATTACTTAAATTAAGTTGTTCTTTTTATTTACTTCCAGCCTACTCAAAATAATTAGTGCAAATTACCTTATTATTTAAGTAGTGGTAACTTTTTTTGTCAGAATTATTACAGTTTTAGGTCAAAATTAATAATTGACTTAATTAATGTCACTTTATTTCACACTGAGTGCAAGTACTTATATATGAGTACTTTCCAACACTGGTACATGATGATGAGACATTGTTTCCATCCGCTGCCACAGCTGTTCTGCAGAGGAGGTGAAATAACTTGAATAACTAAGCAAACTGTCCCTGTAAAAAAAAAACACGTTTAAAAATTTAAAAAGGGAAATGTGAGAGTGACTGTTAGTAAGTGGATCTTGATACTTTGGCAAAGCAGAGTTTGCTGTTGGCTTCACTTTTCTTGGTTTCACTTCTCATCAAACCCGACGTTTCTGCCTCATCTACCTGCTTAACCAACATGTGGTTAAAGGACGACTTCACCAGTTTTCAGCTTGATTTCTATGGCTTTAGTTTAGTTTAAAATGTTTTCAGGTGATGTCATCTGGAGGAGCTCTGGAAAAGCAACAAGACGACATAATCTGAACTTAAGGATCCTCCGCGTGATGTCATCTGGAGGCGTTTTTTGGCTAGAAGTAGAGAGATTATATTATTGGATGGTCAGACGGACGTTTTAATGGCATTTATATACATGTGCTGCCCAAAGTAGAACCAAAAGAAGGTAGTTTAAAGTCAGTGAAGGCGTCTGATTAGTAATAGAAGTAGACCAAGGCAGCGTTGGACCCGATACTGGTGTTGGTATTGGGACAACCCTATAAAAATGTTCTGTCCAGAACCATCATTCTTAGTACTGCAGTTTACATGGTCCATTAATTCCTGTTAGAGCCACTTTCTATATGAAGTGTTGCTTTTATTTAAAAAATGAACAAACTTTAATTTTTAATGTATTAAAGCATCAAGTTTCACCAAAGAGTGAATTCTGCAGTCTGCAAAAAAGAACAATAAATGAAGTGTTTGAAGTCTGTGTATGGTGGGAAATCTTCCAAAACATTAGCTTTACTTTTTATTATCTTGACCTAATTAGTTGAGCCAACTCTCATTCATTCAGATAAGATAAGATAAACCTTTTTCCTCCCACAAATTTACGGAAATTTACGTTCCAGCAGCAGCAGAGAATGTTCAGAGTATGGCAAAGAAGAATTAGAATCAGAATACATTATATACTCAATCTAAAAATAAAAATATACACGTCATACATGCGATGGCTCGTTTTATTCATCATTTTAGGTTTCAAGACTTCAAGTCATGAGAAGTCACTCTCCTAAGCTCTGATAACTTTGTATTTGTTGCTATTGAGTCAATTAAAAAGCACTTCTTCAAAATGTCTAAGCAGTTCAGGGGAGTGTTCTTTATTTTTAATTTGACCAACTTTCAAAATTTTCAACTGACTGAAACGTGTACATGTAACAAACTTTTTGCATTTTCGTTTAAGTCGTTACCTACTAACCCAATGAATATTTTTCGTAGTGCAGTGTGAACTTATCATCTGTTTGCTGCTCTCACTTTGCTCTGCTCTCCAGAGAGCTGCTCTAGTGGGAAACCACAGCAGAAGGTGAAAATGGGATCTCTTCACCGTTAATTATGGATCACAACCAGCCAGAAGACTACAGAGAAAAGTGGATATAAATAGAGCCACAGCTTTATGTTAATTGCTTTTTCTCATACTTTTTTTTTTTTTTAGCAACACTCATTTTTGGATATGAGATCAAACAATCAAAAGCTACTTTGAAATTCTAATGCTCATGCTCAGAGACGGGCTGCGCACGGCGTTTCTGGTTTTCCCTAATAGGGTTTCTCCTCTGAAGACTGTGTGCTTGCATGGTTGTCTGTGTGAACGCCACGCTGGGTTTTATACCCAAAGAGTTAGGACATCGTCTTAAATATGGGGTGGGGTCATCGCTTTCTGACACACCTCCTTGAATTCAATTTAGAATTGGCTATGGGCTACAGTCGGAGTGAAGCATTTTGTTGTACACAAAGTTCAAACTGTGTGCGTTGTGGTAGTGGAGCTGGTGTTGGCTCTCGCCTATTTAAAAAGAAAAGACTGGGCCAGATGTACAAAACTGAGATCCTTTCTTTTCTGGTGACTCATTTTAAAAATACGCCTTTGTTTTTTTTACTGCTTGAATATTGGTAAAATAGTAGCTTCATAACTAAACCATAGAGCCAGATTACGACCAATGGCTCAGTCCACTGCTGTGTTTAAAGCCGAACGTGTGACGTCCTAACACGCTGCTGCTGCTGAGCTCCAAACCGTCTGCTGGCAGGCTTATAATGCAGTAATAGGCCTGTAGTTATTGTAAAGTATAATAAACAACAAACATTTTTAATTATTAAAGGACCTTGACATTTAAACAGTTGTACAGTTGCTTTACTTCATGTTTGTTCTACGGTGTTAAAATAATGTCTTCAAAGTAAAGCGTTTGAATCAGGTGATCACCTGCCATCGACTGGATGTCACGTGACCATGTGCCTGTATGACTTCCAAAACCCTATTGGCCACAGTTTACATGATTTAAAGGCTGAATTCTCCTGCAGAGAAGTTAAAGTTTAATCAGAGAGAAACAGGAACACCTATATACAAGTGTAACAGGAACATTGCACAGAAAACCACTGAATTATAAAGACATGACCAACATTTAATAATGAATCATTTGAAACGGTGACTAATACATTTTAATAAGTCTCATGTTCCTATGTGCTGTGTCACCAATAATAAACACAGTAAAATCTCTCCCACATTTCCTGCCCATCTGTCTCTCTTTGAAACTTTTCCTTCTCTTCGCTGATCTGCATGCTGCAGCAGTTTTTAAGATCACATTCCCAGACAGATGCTGCCAAACTTCCTGACTGACAAGTTGTCGTGGGGATTTTTCAGCCCTTTGTAGCACGGCCAGCTTCAGCCCCAGACAGGCTTCGCTCTGAGCAGATGACACTGATTCGTATCATGTCTCCTGTTAGCTGACTGTGCCTCCTGACCCCTTCTGTCTTCAGTGCTTTTGCATGAGCTTCCCCTCTAACATCAATTTTCTTAAATTAGATGTTTGCACTCCTCTTACACAAGGCAATTAACATTGTGTCATCCCCCCACACTCATTAAGGAATTACACTCAGAGATACTCCACTCTGAATTACAGGAGGATGAGGATTTGCAGCATAATAAAGAGAGCGTGATTAAAATTTAAGTTTTGAGGCTATTTTGTTTTGTTTGGAACTTCTCTGCGATGCACGGCGTCCAATAAGCTGGCGTGTGCAGCTTATTATGCTGCTGTAAATGTTTTCCTAAGGTCTCTTACAGTCTAATTTCAGCTGCTGCATGATGAGAAACGGTGCTTAAGTTGATTTTAATGACACAATTGTGTTAAAATTAAGAAGATACTAACCATAAGGCCATTTATTAAGATGGTAAGCAGGCAATATTGAACATGCGAAAAGTCAAACTAATTCTAAATAGTTGAATCTGTGATTATACTACTTCGGCAGTTTCCAAAGTCTCTTTCCTTTTTTTCCTTTTAAATAAGTCTAATACTATTGCACAGTTGTGAAGCGGTGATGTTATGCTCTGATTGCTCAGCCCTTGACTACCACACTCTCCAATCTGCAGTTGCACAGATTAGCCTGTTTGCACCAGTGAATGCCAAATTGTGTGTGTGTGTGTGTGTTTTTGTATAGTACGTGTGTGTGTTTGTCCATTATTTAGCTGGCATTAATTGAAGTGGCAGATTAGTAGAAGAGGTTTAAAGTGACCAGGCATGGCTGGGTGTTTGTGGATCAACGCTTTGTGGACAAATCGAGGGGACAAGGCAGAAGCGCCTAAGCACATACTGTACATGGATGCCTAAGCTTGGTGCCTCCTCGTTGTACTCCTGACTACAGAGACCCGTCTTTCCCACAGTCACATTAACAAGTTGATCAACTTGGCATTTTAACACCAACACCACAAAGCACTCGTGGGAGCAGAGAGGGTCTGCAGTTTTCAAGAAAGGAAAACCAGACCACATAGAAAAACATAAGGTAGCTCGGTCTGATGAATCATGTGTCTTTTACATCTTGTGGATGACGAGGTGTGTGAGCGGCACCACAGGAAGAAGACAAACCAGTGGAGGCAGTGTGAGGCTTTAGCCAATGTCCTGCTTGGATATCTTGGGTTCTGCAATTGTGGCTGATCCAGTACGTTACTCATGGAAACACTATTGCCTGATGCCACTTTCAGCAAGACAATGCACCTTGTCACGCTGCAAAATGGTTCAAGAATGCTTTGAGGAACACTTGGACAGATCCTCAACCAGTCGCGCATTTGTAGGATGTGCTGGAAAACCAGTTGCATCCATGGGGGACCCACCTCACACCTACAGGATCAGCGACTGACTGCTTGATGCCAGATACCACGGCACACCCACAGAAGTCTAGTGGAGTCAGTCCCTCGATAACTCAGGGCTGCATTAGGCAGGTGGTTGTAATGTAATGGCCTATTGGTAAATCCAACCCGTCCAGCACCTGCCCAGTTACCTGACACTAGCAAACGATCCCCCACTCTACGTCACCTGTGAAGGGTTTTAGATTTTGTTCGGGTAAATTCTTCCTACACTGTATTTGAGAGCGGCCGGTCACATACTTCACACGTTCAAAGGATGCACCGTTTCTGTGACCGACAGGCTGACAGTGATTATCACCGTGTCCTTAGAATTTTCAATGTGTTTCGCTTTAAACTTTAAAAACACGAGATACGGAAAATGTTAACGATGCCGCGCTGCTATCAGTGCAGATCAGTTGACCGCCGTCAACCCTCAGAGATCCCGATTAACTTGAAGGATGTGATATTCCGAGAGTGGAATTCAGCAGCACCACACAGCCACCAGCGCACTTCAAAAACCGCCGAATAAGAGAGGAGAGGGAGTCTGGGCGTGGAGCGAGAGAGAGCGTGTGTTTTGAGGGACGCAGCAAGGACATCTCCCCTGAGCCATATGGTGGTGGAGATGGTTTTATACGGTTGTTTGTCTGTTCGGATTTTTAACGGGAAGCACCTCGGGCCAGCCGTCTGTAATAATATATCTCCTTTCCGCCACTCCTTTTCACTACCTTCAGCTATCTCTATTTCTGTTGTTATCCTAGAAATCTGCTCGTTGTCCCTGTGAGTGATGACTTGTTGACTTAAGGTGGGGGTGAGTGGTGAGCAGGTTATTAATAATTCCACAAATTGACCAGCGATTTGACCTGGATGATTCTCTGCAATTGCTGGGTGTTTGTCCATGTGTTTAAACGTCCACATAGACGGAAGATTATTATAGGAATCGCCCACCCTCTTATATTCATCAAGGTGGGTCAAATCAACGCCGAGGTGAGACCTCGCTGCTTTCACCTAAGTTATTAGCCTAAACATAACCAAAGGTATTTGTTATGCTTACCACGTCCACATACTGCATGTATGCATACAGACTGGACGTGCATAACGTTAGCAGATATGGAAAATTTGTGACTAACACACTTTGTGTTGGCAGTGAATGTTTCCTCATTAGTTTGATAGAAAATAATTCAGGGTGGCATTTCCTATTTGCTGGTTGGAAATTAGTTGCATTTAAATGCAGTGTTGAGCTGTTCTGCATAAAGACAATAAAAAAAACAAACACTTTGAATAAAATAACAATTTCTTTCCACAAATTCTCACTTGTTAGGACCGTAACTCTCGCCACATTAAGCCCACAATACAGTGCTATCCTATACTAATTGGCCCACTCTCTCTTCCAGAAGAGACCGTACCAAACATTAGAAATATTTGGACCAATGTGGTATTTACCTCAAGTGTATAGCTGTTGGTAAATATTAAAAAGTTGTTCTCTGTAAGTTCATTTGCTAGTGACAGTAGTTAAATAGTGCAGGACCTTTACTGCTTTGGATTATCTTAAAAAGTCAAAGGTGATGGTCCAGAAACCAATGAAATCAAATCTTTGTCAAATTCTGTGTGTGGATCTCACACAGAAGTTTTAGATTTAAATTTACATTGTCACTACGTGGCTGAAACGGGCTGATACAGCAGCAGTGTGAACAGCAAACAGCTTTGGTTGGGTACGTTTTTTTGTGTAAGAGTATTTGAGGATTTGGATATGCACATAGTTGCTGATCAGGGCTGACTTCGATAACATTGTGGTGTGCAATCCGCGCACAGAAATATGTGTAAATAAATGTTGACTATTGTCACTTTCATTTTTGTTTTATGTAGTTTTTATGTGTAAGCCTGACCAAGTGCAGGCGCCGCAAATGAGCTTTTGCTGGTGCCCTTTGTACACGGCGCCGGTTCTGTAGTTGTGACAGTGACTAGTTGTGTTGTCCATGTCAAAATAAATATCATAAAAAATGAATAAAAAGCTAATACAGAATTTACCACAACATATTCGGCAGTGTCATTATAGCTGACAGTGTGATCTCTACGTCGGAAATGTGTAAAGCATCAAAGCTAAACCACTGTATGATGTTTTGAATTTGAATCATACAGATGCTACCGGTGAATCTTTAAGCTCCATGCCTGCGTACAGGGCCAGTGTGGGTGTGTGAGTTCTGAGATATGTTGCTAAACATATCTTTGTACTAACATAATCCTTGTCATATCATAAGCCAGTGGACAATGATGATCCTAATCCTGCGCTAAAAATGATTTCCATAAACTGGAGCAACACACACACACACACTGTGGCACTTCTGCATGCGATCTTTGAATACATACGGGTTGAAATTGCCTTCCTAAAATTTGAGTCTGGATTTTAAAGCCGTTGTAGATTTAATGCCGGTGACTCTCCACATCAAAAATAATATGAACATGCAAGTCGCTTAACGTAGTGGCGACAGCTTAGTGTAACCGGAAAGTTAAAATTCAACTTCAGCGTGACTTTACTTTATGCTCAACTAAATCTAGTTTCACTGTTTTAGAGATATAGTGTTCAAACCGGTCATGACTCATCCTTCGAACCAATCACAGAATTTCTGTGTGATTATGTTATGCAGCATTTTTCTTGCAATTGTAATTTGAAAATGAGTAATGGAACACGGGCTGTGCGTAGCTGGTGGAGTGCGGCAGTCTGTAGAACATTGCACTGATTCTTCGTGTCGTGTTAGGGCTGGCTTAAGTTGCATATTTGAACTTAATTTATGATCCATACCTGCTTGTATGTAAAAGTATTTGATGAAGGTCAAAACTGTTCAGCTTCAGAATCAGCACTTGTGGTCAGTCCAAAAAAAATGCTTAATTTCTTAAGCTGATGTCAACAGTGAAGATTAATACAGGAAAATGATTTTTTTTTTGGTAGTTTGATAGAGTTCTCAAAATGGTCTGCACTCAAAGCGCTTTACACGTCCAGAACAAAGTGTTGGACCTGGACGAGCATCCATAATTTAGTTGAGGCCACTTCGGATGTTGCAGATACTGCAAATTCACTGCTTCAAGTAGTAGTTTGCTTAAACTCGAGCCCTGTTGTTCTGTGATGATGGGAGATGTTCGGCATCAGACACCCAGGGTCACGCTGCTGCTGGAAATGGAGCTTGAGTCAGCAAATAAATGGACCTTTTACAGAAATGTCTGGCACACAGTCTCCTTTCGTTCGATGCAGTCACCTACAAATTTGTGAATAAAGCAGAAGCTCTAGAGGGCAAATGTTGTCGTTACTTCCCTTCACTAGAAAATCAAAGAGCAAGGAAAATCTGAAGTGTTCCTCCAGCGTTTCCGTGTGGATATTCCTCACTTTTCAAGCCGAGCACAGCGAAGACCTTCCAGCGTTCATGCTCCGCACACAAATAACCTCCCTCTCAACATTTTGTTACTGTCAATTCTGTTTAAACCTTAATGACCTTCTTAACAAACGTGCAACAAACTAAACATGCAGCTAATTCCTTCAGTGGAGAACAATCTCAGTCCAATTAGCTGCTTGCACAAGAAATTCATTCAGGAGTGGAACCAGTGCTGGGCCAGCAATCTTGATTTGTTTGGGAAGCAGATTAAACTAAATCTCAATTGAACCAAAGTTCATTTCAGATACCTGAACAAATATCAGGCAATAAATCAGTGTTGTTTTAGAACGAGCAGAAGCCCAAATGGCTTGTGGGGATTAAACGAGACTGTACACACACAAATCAATAATGAGGTACGTCCGTGGAGAGAGGCGCTTGCATAACAGTGTATTTTGTGTGTAAAGCGATTTGCTGGTGCCGGTGGGTTTAAACTGTAAGAATAATGAGAAGAATTCCGACTCATCCGTAATAACGTCTCAACTTTACTCGTTAAAAATTGTGACTTAGCAGAAGGAATGTTGAATGGGCATTGATTTATGAATTCAAAGGGAAAACGCTTCACTCAAAGTTGATTTACATTAAAAGCAGCATTAAACAGTATTCTTAAACTATATTTACAAGTTGATTATCTCTGAAATTTATTGACGGTATATTTCAATTTCGATATTGCCAGGTCTGAGATTGCGTTTTTGTCTGTGTATTTTGACCTAAAATCCTTTCTCCTAACGTTCACGCACGTTTCCATGTCATGTGGTTAAAAGATGGCACGTAGAACCCTGAGCTAAGTCTAGCCACACGGCATCGGCCAATACCACATTAATCATTGATGACGGCCTGCATGTAAAGATCTGCGGGTGACCAGGTGCTTGTATGAACGTTTACCACAGAAGAAGTGCGTCTGGCCAACCCAGGGTGAACGGCTGTTAAAGTTTTTACTGTGTGACATTGCAGAATACACAAGTTATTACAGCATTTGACATGTTTCAGTTCTCCAGCTAGAATGTGTAAAAATATTTAAGCTTTTTAGATTTCCTATTTGTAAAGAAATGTTTTTAGTTTAAACTTTCACATTGTAAATGATGCTTGGCTCACATTCACCAGAACGGATAGGATGAGGTTTTAATTGGGCTTGGAGTAAAAGCTGGGGAAAGTCGTTAGGTCGTCTTGATACTTTCAAGTCAGAGTGGACAGAGTTTTCACTTTCCAGCGACTTCCAAGACCTTATCTTGACTTTCCTAAACTGTTCGTGGCTGTCCTATGTACAAATGTCGTCATTCCACAAACCGACTTCCCGCCACGCTCATTACGTTGGTGCCTCACTGCTGTGCCCGGTTCGCCAGCATCCGTCCACAAGCTGGACGGACGCACGGTAATGGGCTCGTGGTGAAGGTGATCTTAAATAGACAAGACCTTAAACCTTTTCCTACAGAGCTGAATAAGTATTGCTTCAAGCATCCTGAAAAGAAAAATAAGCAGTTTTTGGAATTGCAAATTGTCCATAAATATTTAAACGTGGACATGGAGAATAAAAGCCTAAACCTGTAATGAAGTATTTTAAGATTTACATTATGACAAATGACACTACTTCTGAAATGCCTAATAATAGTGTTGTGCAGCTGTCAGGTTACTGTCCACAGTCAATAATGTGGGAATATACAGTATCTTCATGGATTTCTTCTGCACTACATCAATGTATTTTTTTCGCCAACGGGTTTAATGATATTCATTACTACCATTTCCACTCTGAGGCTGCTAGACTAAACATTATATTCAGCGCTGGCCGAACCTTTCAGAGAGCCACTGAATGAGGTATCATTTCTTTTTATGTGGTTACACTCGGTGCTCTGTCTGTGTTCCTGAAGCCTTCTGCAGGACTGAAGAGAAATTAGCATTTTCTGCTCGACTCCGGCTTCCTGTGTGACTAAAATCACTTTGTAGTCCGAGGCAAGCACCGGCACACGTCCTCAGACCGTTCGCACACATTCAAAAAGGAATTTGCAAATAGTGCTGGAGACCTGATACTTTTTAAGGTTTCACTTGTGAACCCACCAGGTTTGCCTCCAGGGTGTTTGCCTTAGTGTGTGTGTTTGTTCTTTGCGTGCACGTGCGTGACCTTCTGAACGCATTCTCTAAAAGCTGACTTTTGTGTGGTCGTAGACTTTTGGTTCGCTGTGTGAACCCAAGTAGGAAATCAGAAATGTGCATGAATGTGAAAAATACCTTGCATCTATTTCATGTCTGGGCGCTCACGTCATGGATGACAAACTGTAATTATGCCAGCCACAGAGTCCAGCATTGATTTC
This sequence comes from Channa striata, assembly GCA_033026295.1. Taxonomy (NCBI): domain Eukaryota; kingdom Metazoa; phylum Chordata; class Actinopteri; order Anabantiformes; family Channidae; genus Channa; species Channa striata. The sequence continues at coordinate 19,624,329 of CM065184.1, read as the reverse complement.
ACTGATTAACACATCATCAAACTGAGAGGATGGATTAATCAGTCAAATCACCAGCTGGAGCCTGTGGCTGGGAAGAAAAGCTGCAGACACCCACTCTCCATGATAAACATACATAAACATGGGTCAGAGTGAGACCAATCTGTTTCCTGGGGGGAACAAAACTTGCTGCATGTACCTGCCACTGAACTCTGTGATGCTTCTTAACACACAGTTTTAGCTCGAGCGCATCTGCTGCACATTACAAAAACACCAAAACTGCTCCACTACTTACTTCACCTGACTTTGTAAATAGGAATAAATAAATTATACCAGTGTGAGATGTGACGGGGGGATGTGCTGTAAACACTTTTGTAGCATTAGCTTCCTTTAGTGACAATGCACCCTGGTCAAATTTATCTGCCTCATGGATTTATACATTTTGTTGAGCTGAATCTTCAGGCCCCTCCCATTCATGAGCTGCTCAGCGTAATTTATACTTCTGCATCGTGAATTTCAAAATAGCCATTTGGCTGATTTTACCAGATCACCTTGTGAAGCCATGTAATGATTCTTACCAGTTGTTGTCATATCAATAGTTATAACGGAGTTGGTCACTTGTTACCTAACGATGGAGTTATATCACTAAGACTCTAGCAGGTGTAGTGACTATGACAGGCTCTAAGCTGGTCTTTTCCTAACCATGACCAATAGTGTCCCATATACAGGAAGCTGATCGTGAACTTCATGTCCCCTTGTTTTCTATTTCTACACTGATTAGAATCTTGTTCAGTTTAAACTAGTAATCTGGAATTTTAGGCTTTTACTATAACTTTGATGTGACGTTAGGAACTCAGTCAACGCACTTTAATATTTATTTGACTGATTCGTGACATTGTTGCTCAACACGTTGCCTGTTTGTGTCCAAAGACGTTTGCTCTGTTTGTTCTGTGGATGTAAATTAAGAAAAAGGGGAAATCTGTGCATTTTTCGATATCTTCCATGGCGTAACGCTGAGAGAACGAACCCTAAGCTGAGGCTGCTGGTGAATCCTCTCTGTCGATGGACTTTAAAACGTGGCTAATCAACAGTAAGGTCAACTTTAATTAGTCTCCGGTAGCGTTTAATAGACATGACTAATGACTGTCAGTCTGGAAATAACCTGCTGTAATGCAGCTTTGATTTGCATCTTATCATTTTAATATCTTTATTTAAACACAGGCCTTGCTATGCATACAAACTGTAGCACGTCGAGCAAGATACTGAATTTGTCCCTCGAAATGGAGCAGTGACAAATCCACCAAAGTTGACACATCATTTATCTGATCCTGTGTCTAATCTCAAGGACTTTAGTTTTGTCAGTCTGTAAATGGGGACGGATCGGTACTGTGGCTGCTCTCCATAGAAATAGAGACCCAGCCAAGATCACTCAGACACAGAACGTTCATCAAGATAAAAATAAGAACCCTGGAGTAACAGCTGAAGATTTCATTGGATTTATTGGCGTTAACACGTTTATGAGTCAACCATACTTGTAACCTTGAGCAGGCGTGGTGTCTGTGGCCAGACACGGTCGTCTTCCAAAAGAAAACACTGCAGCATGCCTGTAGTTTGCCAAAGTCCGCCTTGGCAGGCTGCAACACTGCTAAAATGTCTTGTGGACAGATGGAACAAAGGTAGAACTGTTGGGGAACACCACAGCCTTACTCGCATTTTAAAAAGAACCAGGCACCAACACTGAAACATCACAACTGTCGACTACAATGGAGGGAGCATCGTGATTCAGGGCTGCTTTGTTGGATCTGGAAATTTTAAAAGGGTGAATTCACTCCCTCATACATTTATTTCCTTATTAATAATGTGTGTGTTCTAAAGGTTTAAAGGCTTGTACACTAGGAAGGCTACCGATCACAGTGCAAGTACATGAACAGATATTTACTTCCTGGTTTAACTCTTTTTTTTTTTGTCTTCACTGTGACATTGTCCTGCCTATGAGTAGAAAATGGCTAATTCCTGTCAAATTTATTGTCTTTGTGGGTTGTGAGGAGATATGCCAGGTATGAAGGCTGCTGAACAAAAAAGCGTTTGGTGCAGTTACAGTAGTTCACCATATCTGTGCATTTGGACATTTACACACGTCCACCAACTGGCACCGTCTTCACAATAGGTTGGGAACCAGGTCTTTGAGGCAGCTTTAACACATGCACGTGATCTTCAAAGTCAGTGTATTACTGAACACACTGGCACAGCTGCTCATTGGCTCATTTGGCTCTTTTCCGGAATGCAGAGAAAAGTTGGTGTGCAGAACCAAGTCCATATGGACTGATGTCTCGGCTCCTGCTCAACTCGTGGACAGGTCGGATGGAGCGTAGTCACTTCTGCTGCTTGTCTGTACGGGCACGGAGCTTCTCTCTGTCTGAGTGATCGGTGCAGTAATGTAGGCAGAGTGCTGTGGTGGCAGGGTAATTGGCCGTGATTTAAAAACCCTCTGATGGCTTAAGTGGAAATGCAGTTTGGCAAATTAATGGTTCTTAAACGAACATGTGTGAAGGGTTTAATATGGCAGAAAAAGACTCCACTGAGGACTTTAGTGGAGAGCAGAGACATTTTGACTCTTATTTAAACCAAAATGACTAAAAGTTGTGAAATACCGTAGATAAGCGCACAAACTCCACATCTCTACTGTTTTTGCTGTTGTGTATGTAATTTTTCAATCAGTTTTTAAAAGCCTGGGAACCATTAAAACAGTCTTTCTTACAAAACCGTTATATTGCAGTTAGTCCAACATTTTCTAAATGAACCATTTGCACAAACGTCGGGTTTTTGAGCAACCTTTACATACAGACAGATTTGAGATGTGTTGCTGGCATCAAATTTACAAAGTCACATGTCCAAGTGTCAACATGATGTCTTTTCTGGAAGTGTGGTTTGTCAGTTTTTATGCAGTACGAGTATCTGTAAATGACTTTATTTACCGGTAAAGGAGGATTTGGGGCTACTGCTGACTGCTTCCCAAATGTCAGTGTCGATTATTGTACATTGACTCCAGTAGGTCTATAAACACACATACGCAACAAAATGAATTTATTAGTAACAAAGTAAAGTGAGATGGCTTTGCAGTTGCAGTCGGCTTTATCAGCTCCTCAAACCCATTTGTTCTGCATCAAAGGGAAAAAAAAGCATGTGGGTGTAGTAAATTGGAATTCTGGATGCTACCTAAACGAAATGGTTTCAGTCGCTTAAAAAAGGCTTGGGCACAGATTGTCAGGCTATTACTATAGTTTTGTGTCACAAACAGGATAAATACCACAAACAGGATAAAGCTTTGGATTAACATTTGAAACTGACTGAAGTTTATTTTTTCGGCCTCCTCCCCAGAGAGCTTTAAAACTTCTTTAGTTTGCATTTGTTTGATATGAAAATAAACTTTAAGAGAATTTAAAGTCACTGAGGACCTGCAGTCCATCCCAGTAAACTGCAGCGCTGTTTAAAATTAAAATTAAAAAACAGTGAATTTATGTGTGTAGCCGCTGTTTGAAGGGAGCATCTCTTCAGCCTGAGAGTGTAGATGTTTCTCTTTGATAACCTGCAAAGGTAATTATGGTTGTGCAGTGGAGGGGGAAACTGGTGAGGGACAGAAGCAGCTTGACGTCACACCATCTCTGTTCTGTCTCTTTGTTCTGCTTGATGGAAGACGCAGCAAAATTAGAATAACCAAGACAGGAGCAGCGGATGGACTTAATGATCAATAGATTTCACACACTTGCACACACGCTTAACTTAACGCCTGTGTTCTACAGCGGCCCCTGATTATCTGCCTTCCTGTCTGTCATCTTTCATTTGTTGCTTTTCAGTGTCCCAACTTTTTTTGTGTTTCCTCTATAACACCAGCATGTCACCATGAAAACGTGGCATGTAAAGATGAACCAGTGTTCATCTGACATGAGACATAAATTCACAAAATATCCACATGATGTCATTTTGCTTCTTGTACATTTGTCTGTTCCACAAAACAGAATTTGAAAAATCATAGATTCTTCATGTTTGTGTCTGGATAGTCCCACTTTGTGTGTGTGTTTCTTTCTTTCAGCCTGTTGAGATGAAGAGCAGATAAAGAATGTAACTCCGCAGACTAGTGGAAAAGTCTCCAGGGGCGAAAAGCCACTACAATCAACCAAACGGAGACGGCATTAACCCCCCGTGGGTACGCGGGCGCGTGTGGGCGCGTGTGTGTTCTGATCACGTTAAACCGCCCTGATCCTTTGCTTTTCGCATCATTAGCTCCAAACAGAAAAGGCCGTGCGTTTCTGCATACTTTGTGTTGTTTGCGTGTCTGTTTGTTTGTGCGTCTGTGTCCATGCATGTGCATCAGTGTATCTGAGGGTGTTTTCTGACAAACGCGCTTTTAATCAAACACTCGAGTTTTTTCTCCCTTTAATTATGTGAGGCTTAATGATGCATATAGCTTTGTTGTCTTCATTATAACAGCCCTTCTAGTTTCCCCCTCTCTCTCTCTCTCTCTCTCTCTCTTTGTTTCCGAAAGTTAAACTATTCAAACTTTTACTAGACATTTAATGAAAAGGTGTGAATCTAAAGAGTGAAGAGAGAAAAAAAAAAGGAGCTGGGCGGAAAAAATAAAGGAAAATGTTATGTCCAATTAACAGACAGTGCGTATGCATAACTTTCTGTTTTAAGAACATTTCCACACACTTTTTTTTTGCGGGGGCAGTGGTTGAAGGAGAACAAACATCCAGAACAACAACTTTAAACATCTCAATTACAATAAAAGTACATTGTTTAGTCACCTGGTCACATTTTAGAATCTAGAAACGGTTTTGATTCAGAAATATTTAGTTTATAAGCTTAAATTATTGTTATAAATTAAATGTCATTGATCGTAATAATTAATTCCAATATCAGCTCCAACATTGATTGCAAGGATCAGCTTGAGAAATATTTACATACATTTTCAGTTTTTACAGTATACACAAGTGTTTTTTTACTTTGGCATTACAGCTAAATTACCTGTGAGAAAACACAGGGTAAAAGGAAGAGAGATTGTTTTAAATAATTTATTTAAGATATAGTATGGCAGCTGAAGAGGGTAAAAGGAAGCAGACTTTATATATATATATATTTGAAACATCACACTGAAACTTCAAAAACACAAAAGTCATTATGGCCATTAAAAAAATTATAACAATTGCAGTATGCTTATAAGTTATGGGAACAAATAGACTTTGAAAATACAATCTAAACTGCAGTCACCTGCAGTCCTCCGTGAATGTCAGTTTTATTCATTTTTACCACCATTTTCAAAGTAAGTGCAAATAGATTGTATGAACGCCGTAAATAACACTGCTAAAAACCGTTTGTCCATGTTGAGGGAACATGGTTCTGAATTGCAACTGTCAGTTTGTTCAAATGAGATACGAAGCCCAAAGACAAACTTCAATGAAGTGGACAAAATGATATTAAAAGGAAGAAAGACAAGAATAAGAATGTAAGAGGAGAAAAGAGAAACCACAGTAGGATGATGAGAGGAGGAGAGGACAGGACAGAAATTTACCGAGTAATTGTGTGATAGAGAGAGGGGCAGACGAGACGACCTGCCAGCGTGATTAATGAGACGGTGGAGAAGCTTGAGCCTCCTCATCAAAGAACGTCTGCGAGAAAGTTTATATTAGGTGTCAAGGTAGAGTCCAGATACTTTTTAAATACTTTAAAGCACTCCGTTGTTCTAGTGGTTGTTTTCCAGCCACTTTGAATTGGTATAAGTGATTTATCACCTTGTTAAAATGGGGCATGAGAAAGCAAATATCCACAGGGTTCACATGCTTTCTACACCCTGCTGTAATATTCAAGCTCAGGGATAAAATGTGCACATTCATCACTCGGAAAGCTGTGAAATTCAGAGAAATGTTTATTCTCAATCGATGAGTTATTTTCTTCCTGTATTTTAAGAAACATTTAATGGTTGTTAAATGTTAAGATACATAATAAGAATAAGTTAGATGAATAATTGTAAACACGTTCTCCAGAGAAACTGTCCATAACAACAGAAATCCTATGAATAATATATGCATAATTCAAAACTACAGATGCCTTTAAACACCTTTTAAAAAGGCAGGTGTCTTATATATACATGCAGTATATGCATAATCCACTAAGAAAACTGTGTATTTCAAACAGTCTGTTGTTACAACTTGTTGTTGTAATTATGCTAAAACATGAACAGTAGTAAATAAAACCCACACACACAATGGCCACTTTACTAGACACACCTGCACAATCTTAACAGGTTTTGCTCTAGTTACTAGTGCACGTGTTTGTTCTGTGTTTGCATATTCCAGTTTTGTATTTCCCTGTTCTGAACACTCGAGTCATAATTTGTCCACGCGTGCAGCAGTGACTCTACCTTGTTTCCAACAAAGGTGGTGTTTTTTTTGTTTTTTTTAACTTGTACTCACGTAAATGAGTCGTCAGACCTTGTATTTAAATTTCCACTTTGAAACAGTTGCAGGACATGAACAAGTGAAGACTTTTACCGGAGCATTAATAGTCCTAAACATGTGAAATCCGTGGACTGGCCCCTTTAAAACAAGCAAACACTCCACCAACAGAACAAATGAGCTGCACCCCCCGATTCATCTATACCTCCTCTGGGGAGAATCTTCCTCGCCGCCTTTTTTCCTGTTTCTCTTTCTTTGGTGTGACCTGTTTAACAACTAGCACTAGCACCAGCCCCTCATTAAGCAGCGCTAATCTAACTTTTAATGAAGCCGTCGGCCGGAATTACTGGTCACTAACACTCATTTGCTCGCACGCATCTACAGAAAGACTAAAAGTCGGACACGGAAAACATCCTCGTTAGTTATACACGTAGTTATTGTTGTGGTCACAGTCTGCCATCATTTAGTGGCGGGGTGGACTTGCTAAACGCCTGTTCTTTTTAATTATATTCTCAAATCTCCGTTTTTTTCTAGCTTTTCTGGTATTTGTGGAGAAGTAAACAGCCTGTATTACAGAGCACAAAAAGATGCTGTAACTCTGTCTAACTTTGTTTTTTCCTTTCTGAAACATTTTAGACATTAGATGCTAATTCTTCTATCGGAAGAGATTTCTGTTTTTCCATGTCTTCAAATGTTTCCAGCTCCAAGATGCATGTGTGTAATAACAAACTAACCCAGCTCACATCTTTTATTTTCCAGAACAAATGGACATAAAAGTTTCAGTCACCATGTCCTTGGACCCTCATTTCACATAGGAAATATTTCCCCAAAAACCCTCAGGGGAAGGTTTTGAAAATCCAGCAGAGAGAGTAACTGAGGAGGGATCCAGGATGGAAAGACATGCAATAGATGTCGTGTGTGTGCAAGTCTTTCTCCGGTCGTGTTTATTATGGAAATCACAAGCTGCATATTGTGACTTAGTATTTCATTTGGTACAGATAGCAGATAAAAGCACATGTGGTGCATCAGCAACCCGCGCTTTGGTCTCACAGGCTGTAATAGCTTGAACCGGGCCGTGTTTTGCTGTGTTGTTTTCCGAGTAAATCAGGGGTTGAGTGTGTATCAGCATGTCTATGTTAGCTTGTCTGTGAAATTGCTACAGAAATGCTGATTGTTGATTAGATCACTGATGCATGAGTCTAGATTTCAGTGATGAGGATGCTTACAAGAGGCATTCGCACGGATTTATTTTATACAGTTTGTGCTTTTGTTTCTTTAGGTTTTTCACGTTGTTGCCTTGCATCAGGTGAATCCGCTGAGCTAATGAGGAGTAAAATATAAGATCGAGCTTAGTGTAATGTTTGTGTCTACAGTAGAAAAATCTTTAATTTCCAATAGAAATGTTGCATTACGTCCTACATGTTAAGATGTGTATGGTGCCCGGGTAAAATGTATAAATCAATTTAAAACGCCGCCATAGGTCACACATGCACACAACACACCGCTTCATAGTTAGGCTTGATTTCTGAAGATTATTATTTGCAAAGTTTTCTTTCCCGGAAATTTTACTGAAACTCGCGCCCACGCAGTTTCTCCAGCTAAAGGTCGGAGGTAACTGTTGACGCACGGCACAGGGTAAACTGCAAACCCCCTCCGTATCTCGGGGTTACGGCTGCGCTGCGTCGTAGTTGGCTGATGGACAGGAAGCACAGGTAGCAGCAGCTGTGGGTGCCACGCTGCAGATGTAAATTCGCCCAAGATCATAAGAGCATATTCACAGCGTATACACAAACACGTTCAGAGAAAAACACCTCCCACGGCACCCTGGGAAATTCTGCTGCAATTGTCTGCCATCTGTTAGTGTGCACGGAGGAGACCGAGGATCGGCACGGAGAGGAAGGAAACAGGTGGGAAAGAAGAGAGGTGACAGAAGGAGGGTGGGGGTGATCTGGATTAACAAAACAGACTGAAGTCAACTGGTCCCTCAAAAGCGTGTTTGTTTAAAGAAAAAGTCCCAAATCTGGCTTATCGGGCCTTTTAAAATAAATTTCTATGTATGAAACACTACATACAACTTAGTTACATGTGTCTGAAACTTGGTGAGTCTTCACATTCAGTTCAGCTCTGATTTGACTGAGGTGGGGTGGGAAGCAGAAAGTCGGGTTGGACGATGTCGAGCGAACTGGCACAGACGCTCTTATGGATGTGGGGGGTTCATTATACTTGTCATATCGCCCAACAGCATTTCTAAGCACCGTTGTAAATGGCAGTTTGTGAATGCGCAGCTGACTGCTATTTATTTGTGTGTGCACAACAAGTACATCATTGTTTACAGAAAGCACAAAAAAATTAATTCAGTTTTCTCCTTATGAAGTTTTTCTCAAACACTGTTTTCTGCTACAGCTTTACTTTCATTCCTTATAGATAAAATAATAAAAGCCTAGTCCAATAATGATTGCACCTGTTTGGATGTTTCCTCTACATGAGCATGTTCTCTCCAAGTCTTATTTTTTTTTTATCCTTTTTGGAATGAGGCTCATTCATTTCCACCTTCTATCATTAACATGAATCAGGAACAGACTTTGATATGTGCCTTCCAACAATCTGGTCCCCTGCTGTCTATTCATCTCTAGTAATTTCCTCACCTCACTAAGTTCATAATTATAAGTCTGCGCAGCCATTATTAGGGCTTCAAAACAAACAACAGAGCCCCTGCAGCTGAGAAGCCAGCCATGACAGCCTAAATACTGTTCCTTTCCTTTTATTAGCTAGCTTATTAACATTTTAGCCATGAGGCTTTTCAGGATCCAAGCTGCCACACCGAAATGATGAAATTTAATATCCAAAGATTATTCAAAGTGTGTTTGACATTGTTATTATTATGAAATGAATGTGACAACGTTGATAGCGCAACGAGATATTTGGCTTTTAGAAGTTGGATAAGAACTTTATAAAAGTTGTCTGGTTTTAATGACTGAAGATAATGTTAGACAATTAACACCTTGACTCAAAATAGACAAAATCTGTTTTAAAATATTAATAAACAGTAATGCAGTTCACCAACACCTTAATTTACCTACAACTGCTTTTTAACAAGTTGTTTCACTCATAAAACTTGGGAAAATTTAAGTCAACTTTTGTGTTTAGCCAGGACGACAGGGACAAGAATCTCTATAGGCGCCTTAGGATTTTTGGAATAATACGTTTATTCCAAGCCGCAGAATTGGAGGCATTCTCTCTCTCATTAATGGATGCTGTTAATTACAACTTCAACCTGCCAAACACAAATGAGATAAATGATGGACGTGTGAAGAGATCAGAAGCAGACATTAGTGGAGATTAGAGTTGATTAGAAGAGGGTGGAGGAGCTGGCGGAGTCTGATCTTTTCTCCCAGGGGAATCTGTTTATGTGATTAAAATAACACTGACTGTGCAGAGTGGCACGAAGTTGGATAGAACTCCAGACACTTCAATAATGAAAAATTCACACCACAGTGTAGGTGCAGAGAGCAGTGTACAGTAAACGGAGAATCACAAGCACTAGTCATTTTACAACCTGAACAATAGTCTTCACCATCATCAACTTAAGGATGTTTTTTTTCGAATACAGCAGCTACACGTGCACTGAACGACCTGACGTGAGTTCCAGTGAAATTCACCACATACCTTTGCACAAATGCTATTGAGGGTGGATTGACATCAGTGAAACACACACTTTTGTCACACCACAATACCAGGAAATAGCACAACAAGAGGCGATACCTTCTGTTAAAGAAGCATCCACCCACACAAACAGACCCCAGCTCTGACTTTACATTCCAGCAGTGGAGCAAATGAGGCCACACAGGAATTACAGGCGAAAAAACGGGATGTAGACAGACATTGTGAAGGAACATGAATACACGTCTCACATTTTTCACATTCACAATGATGTTTTTCTGTAGATTCTTTTCTTCTTCTTACACATTTATAGAAGCAAATTACATTAAGTGCTGTTATTTAGCAGCAGGGGACTGACTGCTCCAAAACAACTCTAATACGCAATTGACTTTTCAGGTCAACCCTGTGTTCTAAAAATGACATTTTTATATATTACAAAATACTTTTACCTATTAAATAGGGATGAGAAACGCTATTAGCAGCCGAATTATATTCACAGAGAAGTTTGGTTGCACTGGAGTCACCAGGAGGTGGCTGACGCATGCAAGCGCCACAACAGAGACCGCGGTTTTCATTCACAGTCCTGGTGTGTGGTTACGTTTACAGCAAGAACTGAGTCTTTCTTTAAAAGGCCTGGATTCACTCGGAATTGGAGGTCAGCAAGTGAAACGAGGCACCACTGTCAGTGGAAGCAAAAAATGACTGACTGTGATTTAGAATTGGAAACCAAAGGGCAGGTGCCAATTTTAGGAAACGTGCCACATCTGCAAACACAACCTCTGTATTTTTATGCCTCTGTGCTACCGTTGGTTTAGGTTTCCTGTAAATCCCTCTTATTCTTTGATTTCATGGTCAAGGTCAATGAACCTCATGTTTTCCTCACACTCAGCAGTGCAATATCTCATGAAGACCTGGAGGGACATATTTCTTTTAATCCGATATAAAAGGTATAAGAAGAAAGAATGTCCATTTCATTCTCTGACTGTAACACCCTAAACAAATCGGACAACCCAGTCCATCCTGTCCAGGCAGTTTCTGTGGAACAGTTACTTTTATAACGTAAATTAACTTTTCTACAAAAAAATGTAAAAGCATTGACAAAAATTCCCACATTCTCAATTGCTGTTCACGCAGTCCCACAGTACGGGGCCACCCAGCTCTTCACAGGGTTACATCTCATTTCCTGTAAGCTCACTGACTGGTCACCAGACTGTCCTCTCAGCTGTTAGCCAAGCAAGCGTAAGGCTGTAGGCGCTGGACCATATCTCAGTGTATAGGGCAAGGTGTGTGTGTGTGTGTGTGTGTGTGTGTGTGTGTGTGTGTGTGTGTGTGTGTGTGACTGTTGTACGCATTTAGGGAAAAAGGGACATGTGACTGTGGTTCCTTCCTTTGTGAAACTTGTCACTAGATGTGGCGTGGCGAGACTGAAGAGGTGTGGTTTGTGACTCAAGCTTCATTGTCTGTCTTGTAATGGGCTGCGATGGGTGGTGAGCTGTGACGGACATTTGGCAGGGCCAATCCCCTCCCCCCAGACAGAGCAGACGGGTCATAAACGGCAGCAACGAAGTCTGTGCAGCTTGAGAGAGTGACTGGCACGTATCTGTTATAGTCAGGATGCGAGCATGGTTCCGGAAGAATCGATGAGTCTACATGTTCACACTGACAAAGGTGGCAAGGCGGTGCGGTCCGCGGGAATGGGGGTTTGTTCTGTTAAAGAGAGAGAAAACGGCTACAAGGTGAATTAGTTAACCTGGTGGCCTCCTTTCCCTTCAGGGTATACGTAGGGCCATTGGATGGACGGACATCATTCCAAATGTAAAATAAAGTGTTTTTTTAGTCCAAGTCAAGAAAAAGAGAACGTGAGGAAGTGGTCATTTTAGAAAATAAACACCTGAATGAAGAATCACGAAGTAGCAATTTTATCCTGTTAGTAAGTTTTATTTAAAGTCTTCCCTCCCAAACCTTAATTGACTAGATTCAGTTACTAAAGCAAAAAAGTCCAAAGGATATTAGTCCCCATACAGACACCAAAACATCAGAAGCTCAGATTTGTCATAACTTTGTAGTCAGCTGTGCATGTGATCAACTGGTGGTGATGCAGAGACACGCTCTGTTACAGATCCTGAATTTTCTAGGTCATTTCCTGAAAACATGTCTCATAATTTTCCAGAAATCTTCTGGTATTTCTTGATTTTTTTTTTTTTTTTTTTTTGAGAAATTCTCTGGGAAAAAGATGTGCCATCGTAAATTTACATGGAAATGCTATAAATTGCTGCGGTAACTAAATATCAGCCATAAATACTGTATAGACAACATTCTCTGCACTAGAAGAGCAACTTTTTCCTAATGAAGTTAAATTCTTAACAACCAAACTTGAATTTTGATTTTATGTGTGAAAGGTCAGTGTGAGACTGAAAGAGATGGGGGGATGAAGAGCTTTCATCAGCAGAATCGTTCCTTTTCCAATGGTCTGTCTGCTCCATGAAAACTGGCCAAGAACCTGTTCAACTTTTCCACTACAGACATCATGCAGTTGGTGTGTTGGCTCACCTGATTCTCTTGGATCTCGGTTTTACCCAGCTCTAATGTCCAGTAATAATGTAGAAGTGTGTTAGAAATGCTGCTGCGTTGGTGGAGTTTTATAGCATCAGGTGTGTTTTAGTTTTTAAACTCCTGGTCAATCAACAGCTGAGGAGCCGCTCACTGTGAAAAAAGGACATTTCCTCTGATCTTACCTGAAAATATGGGACCTGGGAACTAAAAACACAACATGTTGTTGCGTAAAGTTAATATCCTAAACAACGTTTTGCATCCAGCAGACAGAGAAACATTAGCACTGATGAAATCCAACATTCAGGTCTATTCTTTCTTTACCAAATTATAAAATAACTTGTGTATGAAAAGTTCTATAAAAGTGAGTAGAATGTGAAACGTGTGAATACTTTTTAGGTTACACACGTTTCACATCAGTCATTCGTTCTAGTGTTTTCAGTTAGTGTAACTTTATGGAATCCTATATGGAAAAATGTGGGAGACATTTTAATGGCGGATAGACAAAACGTTTGTCAGACCTTTGGATCACAGCCATTGAATAATCTCGTCGTTTGTGTATATTAACGTGTGTACGCATAGGAGACAAAGAACAGGGAGGCAGAAAAAAATGAGGACACAGAGGGAGGAAGGTGATTGCAGCTAAGTGGGGAGCTGGCATCGGCTCTTATCTGTTTGAAGAGACACTCAGCAGCTTCTCAAGTGGACCTCTCCTTCTGGGCCAATCAGCACCAAGAGCAAGTCTTCTTCCTGAGTAAATTGCCAAATCAGGCAGAAGGACAACAGCCCCTCATCGGTCAATTACCCAATCACACAGAGCACTTATTCTTCCCGTGTTAATTTTTTCTTTCTGTCGCATTGAACGACAGCTGCTATTCCCATGTTGATTTGTCAGTGGAAGACGGGGATGAGTGTGAGTCCGAACGCCAGCGAGAGGTGGAGACGTGCCATTGTCTCGTCTGCAGCTTATCAACTGGACTGTAAATGCAGCAGTTAGAACAGTCAGATTTAAGTTTTAATAAGTTAAAATTTATGATTTTCGGGTTCTGTGCTAATGTGTTAAGGACACTAAAACTAAACGACTATGGACACGGTCAATACGAATAGTCTCAGCAGTAGCAGCAGGACAAACACTGTGACTCGGAACAGGTTCACTTTACTCGGAAAAAGTTGGGAAACTTCTACCAAACAAATTTAAAAACCAAATGTAACCCAAGTGGCTAATCCATGCTAATTAATTTGTCATAAACTTATAGCTGCAGCTGTTGGAGGTGTTTGGTAACAAATTCAATACAAACACTAAGGCAACTTCCATCAACATATTAATATTTGGGTGTCAGCGCTGATGGTAGGCGCACAGTCAGTGTTCCCTTCAGTGATCAGTACCACGACTCTGTTAGGCACAAAACAGCAGTAGCAGCTGATGTTTTTTTTTGTTGAAGCCAAGTGGCTCAGTAAGTACAATTTATTCATAAGACAATTTATGAAGGATTGTTTTTATTCGATATCAAATAAATGATCTGTCAGACTAAAAACCGGATGGAAACAGAAAATGGCATCATGATGGAATAGTGATGTGTAGAGGACAACAATGAGTTTGATATTCGTTAAGGTCGGGCTTTGTGAAAGATGAATGGAAATGCATTAGTGCCGTGTTTATTAAGTGTTTGGAACAATGGTGCCGAAAAGCTGCTGTGTAGCATAAAAATGGGCTTTTTATCTCCTCCTTCAACATCTTTAATAGCCACAGCCTAGGCCAGTGCAAACTCTTGTGAGTCGTGTGATCCTTGTAAAGCTGCACCATGCGACTGAAGCTGCTGCTGTGATGAGTCTTTGTCCCTGCTCGGCTCTGCTCCACCCAGCACTTCAGGTCCAGCAGTCACTCTTACTAAATGCTGCAAAACTTTCTCATCAAGCAAAAATGGTCGAATTTTTCTTAATTAGTGAAAGGGGTGAGCTTCGTTTTAAAAATGAAAAGAAAAAGAAAAGCGAGTGTCTGCCTCAGTTAGCAGTGCTGTTCGTCGAATCTGGGTCACAGCAGGCTTACGCAGCCCCTCGCTGCCATAAGTTACATTAGAAGAAATAATATCTTCCTAAATTGGCTTTTATTTACACATCAGAGGTTGTTAGTACGGTGCAAGTCTGACTATTACATTTACGCAACACATGGTTGATAAGTGTCACGTCTGAAGTACGACGCACAAACCGTTGGCAGTGGAGAGTGAAGTCATAAAGGTAACCGTAGGTTGTCAGGCAAGCTCAGCGCAAACACATCATCAAACTAAACTTCTCAGGAACATCAAATCTTTACTACCCTGTAGCTGCAGAACCTTTGGCTGAAAAGTCCGATTGGCTAATGTGAGCTCTGCGTTTTCTGTGCCTGCGTTCCCCCATCACCACTAAGTTTTTCCCTCTTTCCAGCTCAACTTTCTCCTCCCAACTTTCCAGTGTTTTGTCTTCACGCAGCACTTTGTTGCCTGCGTGTGTGTGTATCCACGGTTCAGGCAGCGTACGGATCTGGATCTGCATCTCCTTGCTGCCTCCTCTCTTCCTCCATCAAACGCTTTGATTCACCCTGTTTTTACCCCGGCAAATATAGCACTTCAGTTCTGGTGGTATTCCTTTCTCCTCCTCCCGCTCCTCTTTTTTTTATTCTTTGCTTTTTCAAGAGAACGTAGATCTTTTCTGTTTGAACTCTGTGTGAAGTGGAATGGCGCTGCCTTATCGCAGCGTGAATCTATCATCTCTCGCTGCCCTCTCGCTGCTTTCCCTGACGCTGCTTTGACTCACAACATCCAGTCTGAGAGCCCTTCCCTCTGTGTGACTTATGGATTAGTAAGCAGCCTGTGCACACGCAGGGTAAAGCTTTGTTCTAGTGGCTTTGACTGTACTACGACTACCTGTTAGATGCCGTGTGCTTGTGTTCTCTGTCCTCAATCAATCGAGCGGCTTCCTGTCTTTTTCTGCAGCTTTTCAGCTTTCTCACTGCCATCAGACTTGTGCAACGGGACATATCCTGTATTGAGAATAAAAAACAGGTACACCTAAACTTTTCAATCAAAGAGGAATTCTCTGCACACACAGAAACACAGCATGACTCTTGATTTCTTTAATTTCAAAGCGTTAAAACACCTAATAACACTGATTTTAAAATCAGCTAGTTTAAAAACTGTAAATATGGGGAGCTGGGAATAAATTTGCATGCATTCGGGTTGAGTAGCTTAGAACAAATCACAGGTCTAAAGGAACTGATCAACAATTCATAAACTAAAACTGAGCAAGAAGAAAGTGAGCATAAGCCACATGTTTGACACAGACATTAAGTAAGTTTTATGAGCAGCTAACCCAGGAAAGTTGGAAATCTTTTCCATCACAGTTTTATTCACCATCCATTGTTTATGGAAGCGAAGCGAATCAATAATTTTGTGATTGTAACAGCCCTGGGGTATGGAAGATAGAAATCTGCTCAGATAATGAGCCACTACTCAAAGCTACAGGGCAACACATTGCACAACGACACACACACCACACACTGCACACACACCAAATGCACTGAGCAGAACTGAGCACCAGCCAAGTATGTGAGGACACCTGATGTAGAAGCATCCAGTCAAACGGTTCCGTCTCATCAGCCTTTATTTCAAATCGACACATCACTGATAATGCTGTCAATTTGCAAAACACCAGAATATTTCAAATGATGATGAATTATGTAAAAAAAAAAAAAAACAAAAAAAAAATCAGGCAGAATTGTGAGAATCCTTGTTTGACCCTGAAAGTAAACTGAGATCTTCTTGGACGCCTGCAGCCAAACTTCACCGTGCGAGCACACAGTGTATGTGTCGCTCTATCCTAAATTAGAGCGCTGGACAAAGCGAATTCGACAGTCAACTACACCTACAGAGAGACACATTTAAAAGCTATTAAAACGATTTTAATTCAGGCAAAACCATCCGAGATACAGTTCAGAAAGTCTGGTCAGTCTGACGCTGGTTTTCAGGGCATTCACACACACACAGACCTACACAGACCTACACAGATGCACGATCAGCTCTTGCTGCTCTGGTCTGATGGGGCCGACCCTCTAATGCATCTGTCCTGTGTACTTAAGCTCTGTGGCAATCTGCAATAGTGCTGTGCTGGCTTGTTTATTGGCAAAACCGTTGGCTTCTCTCACTCTCCTCTTGAAATCTTGCCTTCTTTTTCTCCCTCTCTCTCTCTCTCTCTTTTACTCGCGCTATTGTTCTACCTCGCTTGCTCTGTCTCTCTCAGAATATTTGTTTATCCCAACTTTATTGACTTCTCCGGCGCTGCCAGCTTTCTCTCGTCGATGCCAATAGCTCAGCCAAAGACGCCGCTGGTTTTTCATTTCCACAGCTGGCACAGTGCATTTGAGAGGAGAGGCCCAGCAGGGTCAGTGCTGTGCCTGGATGTCTGAATTAGTCAGCCCGACACACACACGCACGCACACACTGCTTTACGTTGGCAGGCTCCAGATAGTTATCGATCAGAGATTGATTGAACGGCTCCTTGTTAAAAAGATCTCGAGATGAGGCCTGCAGGCTGGCAGGTAAAGCTGCTGACTCCTCCATCTATTACACAGTTAGTTTACAAGTACACACAAATATACACGCTCAGTTGATGAGTTGTATATATTGGCGAGCTGAGGCCATTGTTAATGAGATGGGGGCTTGTTGTGTTGAGTAGTGCTGGGCTTTGCAGCTCTACACCCAGGTTTCACAGCCACAGAGTGGAAGAGATGATCACATAAAAGGAGAGGAAGGCAGATGGTCAGGAAACAGATGATTTTGCACGAATAAACAGAAAATGTAAACGTGCTGGTTTGCTCCATTTAGATTCAATAAACAGGGTGAGCGTCTCGTTCAGTACAAAGTTTAGACTGGGGTAGACCCACTGTCTAAATGAAGTTTAGTGAGGCAAAGTGGGAACTACTGACACAGCAGCACCTTTGGATGTTGGCAGAGGCAGCCCAGCCCAGCCCAGCCCAGCCCAGGCCGGACCGAGGGCTGACAAAGGTGGAACTATGCAAAGCCCTGCCTGTGCGCAAAGTTTGCAATGACACCGACTGTCGCGGTCTTCCCTCAGAGGAGCCCGACTGTCAGTCTGTTGCAAGTAGCACACGATCAGCTGATGGAGATGAAGAAGAGTTCTACTCCTGGGAAGGAAAAAAGAACAGGCGAAACAAAAGGCAACATAGTGATACGTGGAGCAGTGCAGATAGTTATTAGTTATAATTCTAAGTTAGTAGAGCAGCCCAGTGTGTCACCATAACGAAACCTGTTAGCTTAGCTAGCAGGCTGCTAATAATCAGAACAAAGCTTTTTCTGTAGAAAGCTGAGCTCACTGTGTACTGCAGTGTGCTATAAATCAGTGCCGTGTATTATTAGAAGTTATTGTGCTGTGGTGTGTATCACATTTTATTTTCCATAGCATTTCTTAAGCAGTATTATGATGTAACTGCAGACATATTCAAAACCCCAGAAACTTTCTGTAAAAATAGAAAGGAAAATCCAATGCAAAACACATCGTGCACACAGAAAACACAGATGCAAAAGACTAAGCTGAGCACAGCAATGTCAAAGTGAAAGTGTCTTTGAACACACCACTTTGTTGGTAGTCTGCAACAGTGTTTGACATTTCTAATGATGATGATAATACATTTTATTTAGTATAAAGTTATGTCTACAAAAACACTGATCTAAAACATCTAAGGACACAGGCTGGCAAAAAACTCTGATTATTAGGACCCCTGCTTGTTTTTTAACAACCTGACAAGGTGTGTTCAGTCAGTGAGAAGCTGGAAAATACCCTCTAACTTTGTCCTTCCCTTCTCTCTCTCCTCCCGCGTGGCATCGTCCAGCTTCGGATTGAATAAACACGCCTGGTTTTGGTAAACCACAGTGAACAGGCTATAGATACTTGTCAAAATAGGCACATCATGATGTCTTTTCATGTTAGCATTATTTTTTTGTCCTCCTTCAAAGCCCCATCACGCCAATGAGTTTGCTGTGTAGCCCAACGTTCATTCCCCTGCATGAGCCCTAAAGTTATTTCAAAGTGAACAAAATCATAGTTGACAGTAAATTAGGCCCTGAATGATTAAACATCTCCTCACATTACCACATTACGGAGATGTAATGATCTCATTAAGAAAAGGTTTCCTGTCTGATAGTCATCTCACTATCAACCAATGGGGGCCGCTTTCCCTGACCTTTGGGTCAACAGCGTGAGCCGACCTATCCAGGTTGCATTCTATGCGCAATTTAATTGGACACAGGGCAGGAAGTGGCAGTGAGGCGGCCTGTCATCTGTGGAGCATAATTGGTGGGTAGGACAGGTGCCAGGCAGCCAACCAGAGAGGTCAGAGATAATGATTATGCGCAGCTTTGCTGGTGCAGGTGGGAATTGATGACCGTTAATCTGATATTTGATTAGTTTGTGGAAGGGAGGGATGTCGATCAGAAGGTGAGATAAACTACACGCAACGCCCGCTACACACATTAACACATGCATCAGAACCACACACAGACACACACACTGGAGCCCCTCGAGGGATCGGGTAGACAGATGGGAGGTTGATGCTAATGGGACACACGGCTAAACGGACTAAATGAACGGGATAAACAGTGTTCCCGAGGAAACCAAAGCACCGTGGGAAAGAGTAAAAAGGAAGAGGAACTCTGAAAAGAGACGAGCAGTGTGTGTGTAGTGTATGTTGTCGGTGTGATTGGGCTCTGGCATAGTTTCAGACCAGTGTGCTCACTTTGTAGTGTGTGTGTGTGTGTGTGTGTGTGACTGTGGTCAAAGGGATGTACGCTTGTTTAAATCTTGTAAATCAGACTGTCAAGGCGATAATAAGAACCACCTACACTTTCCCCTGTGGCAGACACATTTTATACACACACCTCCACATGCACAACAAGAGCACGATCTGAAAGAAAAGTTATGTGTACACAAAAATAAAGTCTGGCTTTTTGGACCTATTTATGTATTTATAAAGAAAGAAATCTATGTATCTTAACCCCAGATGTTTTTAAAAATTACATTTTGTAGGGCCTTGACATAATTATTCCATCAAATCATAAAAGTAGATTTAATTGGCACAAGTTGTAAAACCCCTTCACTGTGTTTTGTCATTTTATTCCTGGAGCACCACACAACATGCACTGTAAGGAAGAAATGTGATAAAACCACTAAGGTTTCTGAGTTTTTTTTCCTCAAAATTCCGATGACAATCTACAAACTATTTTTAAAAACTCTGATTTCTGAGATGTTGTCTGACTTTTATCTGATTTTAAATTGCCACATCTACCAACCACATGTGTTTTGTTATGGATAAATCACTGAATAAAGTCAAATTTTAGCTGGATAGTTTAATGGTGATTATCTGGATTTTAAGGTTTAAATATATAGCAAGGAATTTATTGTAAACCTGTCGCATCTCCAAATAATTAGTTAAAGGAAATTTTCTAGCTGAGCCACTTTTCCAGTAAAACAGTTAGAAACAAACATCAGTGAATGTGCGGTGAGAAATGCATTTGTCCAATCATGACCAGACGGATTAGTTCACTTTTATATCGCGGTTGAGGCGAGAACCCTTCGTTACCTCAGGTGTTGTCTGTCTCTAGAATGAAACACCTTTGTGGGATAAGGGGAAAACAACATGTGGTGAATATACAGCGTTCTGTTTGAACGTGTGGAGCCTGTGAGTGTAACCTAAGTCAGATGTAGGAGGTACAGCAGATCTATTCCAGCTGCTGGAGTCTAACGGTCATGGGAAGAAACGAGAGGAAGACGCATGCTAAGGACACAAACACGGTCTGTTGTCCTCAGTGGTGTTTTTTCCTCTTGTGTGCAGCCTATGGACAATGGGAAAGGATGATGGCTGTCTGAGCAGGCCAGTGACGAGGGCTAATGTGATGGGATATAATAGATGACCCCTAAAAACGACCCACTTTTCTTTCCTTTGGCTCTCTGTGCATCTCTCTCCCTTTCTGTTTTTTATGTCTCTCGCCCTCTTGTCTGTCATCGGGTGGTGATTTAGCGGAGCGGGTCACCACACTGCTTAACTCTGCGGTCACTGGGTTTGAGGAATAGAGGGGTGGACACACAGCGCAAATGAGAGACATTTCATCAGCCTGTTATTTCTCGTTCATTCAGGGAAGCTTTAAACCACCTTGGCTCCCATTCTCTTTGGGATGTTTAGTCTGACTAAATTCACACATTATTCTGACATAAATTGACCAAAATGACTTTATGTCAACACTTTCTGAGATTCATGCAGAGCAGCACAGTGGTGGAGAATTGCTCAAACATTCTGAGAGGCAAAATGACGGAAGTGCTAAATAACGGACGGTCTCTGCAAACTGGATGGATGTGGCTGCAGGAAGTGACGGCAGCCACTGGAGTTTTGTGCAGAGGATCCCACCTTAAGGAACGTTCATGGACACTGTTTGGAAGAAAAGAGATTACGTCTTATGATTTTATTGTCTGGTAGTGTTATGTAAACACATCGTGGCATTTCTGATCCTAAGTAGAATCAGAAGACAGGAAAAACGGGTTTTCTGGTACTAGTGGAATAGAAACTGCATTGTTTGGTCAGAACCACTTTTAAAATGTCCGTCAACCACTTCACTCACATACTGCTTTGTTCCGCTCACAAACCCAATTGGGTTGGCCTATTTTTGTTCTACTTCATTGGGAATATTTCCATCTTTCTGTTGTTTCTCACTCTCTCTCGCCCCAGTCACAGTCATAGCAGTAATTGCGAGGCAGTTAGCTGAGAATGGGACTTATTGGTCATAATACAAGAGTGTGTCTGCCTTGTTCAGAGTAACTGCTACAAGCCACATGATCTATAAGCCTTTTCGGTCTCTCTTTGTCTATCTGCCCCTCTCTAATTAGCTCTTCAAATCAATGGGGATTTATTCTGTACCGCCATGCCAGGATGTGTTAGAGATGTTCTGAGGAAATCACATTGTCTGGCTCGCTCAGGCTTTAGTTGTAACCTCCTGTCTTTTTGGATCGTGAAACTGTTTCAGGCCAGTTTTTGGCTCAGACTGATGTATGTTTATAACATAACCTAGTAATTTTGACTTATGGCCTAACCTCAGGAATGTCTGTCCCCTTGAGTTTGGTTGCTTTTTTAATGTAAGAAAGGCTCAGCTACAAAGAGCATATTAAACGATTTACTGTAAAAGTAAAAAAATGTTAAAATATAATAACTATATAGATGGAGAGCTGAGAGGCAGGACAAAGAGAGAAAGGACAGGAGTCTCCAGTCCTCCAAAGCAGTCTTGTATAAATGCTTAGAGTGAGCAGCTTGAAATGGAGACAGATTTCTGGGGTTATTTGTTAAACTGGAATTGCACCTCAAATGTTTTGTCCTGCAGCCGCCACTAAACAACATTCTCAAGTGGCCTGTAAGTCTTAGGGACGGCTCGTTCAGAGATGGTGTGAAGTGGTGGATTCTATTAGACGAGCATATCTGGTGCTCTTGTTTACTTCAGGCAGATCCCACTCCCCACATTCAGCCAGGAGACAAATGGCGCCTGGAAACTTGGCAAACATGCAGGAAATTAGATTTGTTATCGCCTCTCTATTGTGTTCTGACTGGCATACAAATTGAAGTGTGGCGTTCAGTGTTGGTCTGTTTTTTGTGCTCACCTGTTTGTCTGCACACACCCAAGACGCAAATTTGGAATTTTTTCCAAGTGCTTTTATGATGCAAATCCACACGTGAACCCACGTGTGCCCTTTGTAAAGAAGCTGCATTGTATGAAATATTCAGGCCCGTGCTGTCTCTGTGGACGTCGTGCCTGGATGGATTCGTTCTTCATTCAGTAGCTAATATCGTATTTTATGCCAAGAGGCAAAGCTGCAAATCCTATTTGTCTCCAGTCACAGCACTGAGCTTCAAAAGCCACATAATGAGGGAATAATTGAATACTTATCAGTATCAATCACGGTTGTATGAGTGTGTGTTATTTGTGTACATGCCCATCATGGGGTTCGAACAACACTGTGCTTTAGGATACACACTGTGTATCTCTTTGTATCTGTTGTCTCTTTGTGTAGATTTTTAAAAGTTTGCACCCGACATCAGTTATTTGCCTCTTTCCACAGCAGTGCTGTTGTCTTCATCCATAATCGTGTAACATCTAACCTATATTTAAGCAACCGAGAGTAATTACAGATGAGGTGTTCGTGTTCGTTTTGTTATGTGTTAATATACTGGGAGATTTTCGAGAGTTCAAGGCGTCTACAGACACGGATGCACAGAGTAAAAAAATCCCTCAACACAGAAACAGGAGTCCATCACAGCCGGGACGTGAACACAGTGTGGTCCCTGGCAGGGTCGTCTCTGTAGTCTAATTTGTCCCAACGCTGTTGGACAGGAGTAATATCACGAATATAAATGTTGTCATTGGGGCACATTCCTTTCTCTGTCATTACAGGAAGTCTGTCACACGTGACTGCTTTTATATATCAAGTCCATCCAAAATAAACATGAACACACATGAAATTACAGTAGAAAGTCTTATGACACTCATTAGTCCTGTACTTACATCCCATCAGTCATATTAAAACTTTTTCTTAATAATCCTGTTTTGATATTTTGATTATTACCCCTTAGAATTTGGTGTGTGACTTTACCTGCTCACAAAATGCAGTCATGGCAACATTTTCCATTTTCTGTCCTGCTGCAGTCCTGCTCACATGGTTCTCGCTTCTGCTGCTACCAAGCAGAACTCAAACTGTGGTCCTGAGGTGTTGCACAAATAAGTGATCCTAGAATTAATAGAATCTGTGAAAGGTAAATAAACTGAGTTTATGGATGTCGTAAATATTTATGAGCCATTTGAAATTTAGGCAGTGGCACTAGGGGGAAACACTGAATCTTTAGTAAGTTACTATCAGTGCCCCAAATGAAAAAGTATCTTTGTATCATCATGGATGGTATTGCCCAAAATGTCTATGCTACATGAAATATTCTAAAACTTTACGAAGGAGTGCTGTCCTATGTGGTGTTTCTAGTCATGTTCTTATAAGAAGCATGAGGGCGTTTCACTCCATCCCATCACGAAATACTTTACAAGGAAACGATAACCTCACTTTCAGATAGATGGTGCATGTTACCCCAGTCAAACTAACTTTAGCCTCCAAAGCCTGAGATCCCTAAAACAGCATATGTATGTATGTAGCCTACTCTACTGATCCCAAAAAATAGATTCAGTGAAGGCACGCTTGACCGAATTCTACATAAAATAACACTTGACTTTTCGTTTTTGTGCTGAACTGTTAAACCTACTGTCACATTCACCCTTTTCATCTGTTCCTCCTCATTTTCGTGTTTACTTGTGAGGCACCCAGCAGACTCCGTTTGTGGAGTGGACTCATTCTCACTCTTTGTGGGACACTGGGAGCCGCAGCTGCTCAGTAACCATCCACTGCATTAATGACAGCTGGGATGTGTAGTGTTTTCACTGTTGTCAGTGTGACAATGTGATTTTAATATTTGTTTTTATCCTAGGACAGCGTTTAGTCTTTAGTTGACCTTACATCTAAGATGTCTTGGGAAGCAAAGCATACAGTGCAACATTGTGTGTGTGTGTGTGTGAGAGAAACAATCAGGAGGAGATTTAAGTCCTGTGCAAAACCGGTTGTTTCTTGTGTATCTCTGATTTAAACATTAATCAGCCTCACACCTACAGCTTTCTGTAGCATTGATTAAACCATCTAGTCAGGTGACACATGGGCACTAATGCTGCATTACACCTGGGAAATGAGCAGTAATGGATGAGAAATGTGTTTGTATGGTTTACATCAGCAAATTCTGTTGTCGAACATTGTACATCACACTTATATTCAAATTCTATTCTATGTAAGGGGCCTACATAGCACACATGAGGAATAACATAAGGTAGAGGATCTGCTCGTGGATCGACTTACATGTGGTTTATGTTGCTTTCGATGGATTCATTGATTTATTTATTTTGTGAAGCAAATAACTCCCGTGCTGTTACGGCATACTCTCCAAAATGACAGTAATTTCATGGCACGCGACATGGAATTAGAAGTGCTGCATTATTTTATTATTTGCAGATGTGTTGACATTTCTGTAGCTGATGTGGAGTTTAATTGCAGCCATAGTAGCAGTGAGCCACTCATTGTGTTGTGAAACCCGCTATTTGCACAGGAGTGCATCCGAAATCAGCAACCAGCACATTACACAGATATTTCCAATCCATCTAACAGGACTGGCAATTTGAGCTTGCAGGTGCTGCTTTGGTTGAGCTGCGTTCTGTGAAGCATAATTCACCGTGCGATTGCCTTCATTGTTGCACCACTCTCATTTTTCTCCTGGGTGTTTACGTGTCTGTCTGTCCAGCTGAAATGACTGGATGGCTGGATGGATGGATGAATGGATGTTTGGATGTCGTGTCTCCCTTGAGGCTAGATAAACACAGGCACATCCAACATGGAGTGAAAGCCTGGACAAATACGCACAGGAAATGTTAACTTTGTGTTTCTCTCGGATTTAGTTTACATTTCAAGCAACCGGCTAAAATCCTTGCAACCAGAAAACCTCATATTCCTGCTCTCTCTCTCTCCCACAGACACACAAACGCTCAGCCTGTCTTCACTCTCCCCCTGTTTGTTATCCAGTTGGTGGTGTCTAGCGCGGCACTACTTGTTTACAGCGCGGCAGAGTTAATTAGCCATTTTATGGCTGATTTACAGCCCGACAGGCAGACAGAGAAGATGGCCACTGCCTTGTCCTTGTTGCCCACTCAAGGACTTGTCAAAGGGGGCATTAAACACACAGCATATGCACGGGCGCACACACAAGTGGTCTGTTTGAACAGAACAAGCATGTCTGTCTGTACGCGCAGATACATAAACGGGATTAAACAAAAACAACAGATTCCATATGTAGCTGCAACATTCACATACACACTTGCACGTTCGCTCAACTCTAAAAATTAACACAGCGATAAATTTTACTCCCACTTTTTATGTCCTAAAATAATTCCACTGTCTAGACGGATTTATCAGGTGACAGAACACACACTCACACGTACAGATGTGACCCAGCTCACCTTGACCAGTTTGTCTAATCCACCAGCAGAGGCTTCAGGGCAGAAAGAGCTGAGAGAACACGTCCTATGACATAAGCGCACACCTAGATTCCCCTAAACAATGAATAAACACGAGTTGTTACGAATACAGCTGAATATGTACTAAAAGAAGCATCCCTTCACTTCTTTGTAATATCTTTAAACGTATGAACCGAAGACAAGAGCCAAAAAATGTCAGTGCATCTAACACAGTAGCCTCTGTCTTCCACAGAAAAACACAAGCATCTCCTCCTTTTCTTTTAAAAGGCCAGGACATGCTTATTGGTAACATGGTTAAGAATGTTGTGACCTTCAGCCGTTTGTCCCGATCCTCTTATAAACCCACAAAACCATTAGTTGAAACGGCGCCACCACTTCGATGAGCAGGCATCTGTTGAGAATGGTGAACACTGTCGCTTATAACGGGACCAAAATGTTGCCAAATTTAGCATCAAATCTTTGACATAGTGGTTTGGTTAGAGTACGGCACAAAGACATCAGGGTTATGAGGAATCAATAAAAAGATGATGAAAGGGTTTGTGAAAATCGCCACTTTCCTAATGACACATGACGTGTCACATGACTTGTGACTAGTTTTACATTGGGCTCCTGAACTTTTTATCCCGTCCAAAACCAGCCCAACCTCCTCCCACCAAACATTAGATCTAAATACTATGTGTCTTCAGTGCACTGAAGCTGCAAGATGTTGGCAAACCGTAGTAGATGGTTTTGACCTCATGATGCAAATTAACAACAGATTATTTTTGTTTTTACGCTGTCATAGTTTTAGTAAAATTGGTCCATAAAAATACATAAGAAATCCAAATGTACAGCTTGAATCATTTGGAAACATTACATTTATTCGTCATCGTTTTTCAAAGGGTCATATGTATAATCCTTGTGATGGAGACAGCAGATCAAAAACAGCTCGTGGATGGTTTGGGGTCTTGTTTTAGTTTGTTTTGAGGCCTTAATGGCCATATTAAAATAAAAATTAGCATGTCAGTGATTAAGTAAATCAGTGATTATACAGCACCCATCTGTATGAAAGAAAAACATTACTTCTTTTTTATTTTAGTTTATCAAAATGGTGCAGGGAAAATTGTTGAAACATTCCATAAACTAAAATAACTCTTGTTTATGACAATGTGATGACTTATCATCTTGTACACGCTTACTTAGTCTTATGTAAAGCTCCCAGAGCGCAGACACCCTCCCTGTCCCCCACGTCTTCTCACCTGGCCTCTCAAATCTAAGCCGACATCAGCGGGAGGCTAACAGCAATGCTAGCAAGCACACGCTGTCATCTGAGCAGCGTTAGCGTTCCCGTGACAGCTAACAAGAGAAGACATCACATTAGCCAGCATGGCAGCGTGCTAGCAGAGCAGTTACCGCCACCGGAGCGCCTGACTGCGCTGATGTAGCTACAGGTGTAGTATTCATTCATGCTTAAAGAGCCTGACACTGGCAAGCGAGCAGCCGGCGGCACGCGAGCACAGCACCTGACAGCTAGTTAATGTCAGCGTGCTGCTTTTTCTCAGCAACAGGAGAGGACACAGAGGTACGGGATGTGCTTTAATTTAGGGAGAGGTAAAAGAGAGTGGAGGTCATTGCCACGTCAGGCCCTGACTGCTCAGTTTCTGCTTTTCCTTTATCTTTCCTGTAGCTTCAGAGACAGGCCTTTCACTTCTGTCACCCTACTTGCTTTTGTCTCACAATTGTGCATCGGTTTCTTCTTCTGACGTCTGGGCATAATTAATAGAAGAGAGTGACAAACAACACGGGATTGGTGCTGCTTGTCTGTTAGTATTCATAATGTCTATTATTTGTCTTATCGATGCTTTGTTCTGCCTCACTGCGCTTGCTTTTGCACATTTCCCCACACTGATCTGTTAATGTTCACTCGCTCTTTGTCTTTGTGAAAAATCATCTCAGGCTGTTGAAAGGTTGTTCTCTCCTGCAAGGGTCACAGTCTGCAGCCCAGATTCCCCCTCTGCCTTCCCAGCATTGGTTTCACCCATCAGGTGTGTGTGTGTGTGTGTGTGTGTGTGTGTGTGTGTGTGTGTGTGTGTGTGTGTGTGTGTGTGTGTTTGTGTGTGTGTGTGTGAGTGTGTGTGTGTCTGGGCCTGCACCAGACAGTTTTTTTGCCCAAACAAAAAAGCAACATATTGATGATTAAAGCTTGGCACATAATAGGTCAGAAATGAGTTTGTTTTGTGCGAAACAGGTGGCCACCCCCGAGCTAAATGTGGAAACAAACCCCATTAACATGTCGGTAGTGAAGTAGAAAAAGCTGGGAAGCAGAGCTTTGGATGGCGGGCGGATGAGGGTGCAGCGAACACATTGCTTTTGTACTAATAGTAATTCAGCTGTAGATACCCACTGTGCATCCTTTCAGCGTGTGCTTCTGTGTTGTCTGCATTAGCAAAGTGTGTATGACTGTTCTCTAGCTCGTGTTTAGGTTTTTCTGGGGGTTTTTGGACGTCACGCTGATAAAGGACTTGCTTTCTGCCTTTGTTCATCTGACATTTCCTCATTAATGAAGTTTGCTCGCCGACTCCCTCCAGCCCTCCACCACCTGCCACCCCGCACTCCGCGGTGCTTTCCTCATGTGCGTTGCACTGCCATTCTGCTTTCATCTCTGCACCCCACTTTCCCCACGCCTCCCTCCCCACTTCAGCCCCTGCCATGCTTTTAACCTTCCCGTCTCCCCTAATCACACATGGTTGTCAATTAGAAAAGCAGATTTACTGTGTGCAGCGTTTGTTGCCAGGTAAAAATACACAATCCAGATGGGTATAAGCAAGAAACTACCCAAATCAGTAACTGCTGTTAAGAGTCCTCAAGGAGGGCATTTAACCTCTTGCTTGTCCAAACAGAGCTGCTCAGCCACCAGCAGTAGGAGTGTGCTCCTCCTCTACATAAAGAAAACTGTGTAAATAAAAGGATGCCATTAAAAATGAAATGGAAATAAGATTGAGAATTAAAATCTTTTTTTTTTTGCTCTTTCTCTACAGCAGCTGATGAGAGAGCGACAGCAGATGGCCAGTCGTCCCTTCGCTTCTGTGGCTGTTGCGTTGGAGGTGGGCAGCAACCAAGAGGAGCTGCTACAGGTCAGCAAAGAGACACAAACCCGCGTGTACACAAACACAACGACAGCAGATGCACACAAACAAAAGTGGAATCACAGTGGGTTGCAGGAAGCACACAAAATACAATCGCTGAGGAGCAGTGTGTTCATTTGCGTATCCATGCCGACAGAGTAGATACCCAAACACTGCTTTGCCCTCTGACCCTCTGCAGTGACTGTGGCCTTGAAGCGTTTGCTTGATTGTGTGGGTGTGTGTAGCTACACAACAAGAGCCTGACACTGGTAACAAACTGGTGCAACAAGTTTGAATTGGAAAAAAAAAAGTATCCCTGTGTTAACGATCTGCCTATCGTTCTGATAGTCTGAGATAGTTTGAGTGTTTGAACTAATAGGACCTTTTTAAAATTCAAGTTACAGGGCAGTTGTCTCTTCTAAGTAAAGTCTGTGGAGCTCTTATGAATGATGAAGGCAGTGCAGTGCGTGGCCAAGTCAGCACTGACCCCTGTGAACTCAGAGAAGCAGTGTCCATGCCACGGTTCCCCGTTATCCATAAATACACTGAGCTGCGATTGGCACAAAGCAGCTACAGCAGTTGAGATTTGCTGAATTTCACTCGTTCAACACATCCGGAAACAAACACAGAATCCTCAGCAGAACTGAGACTAGACCCTCAGCCGTGTTTGCCGGCTCAGTCACAAACAATCATGATGCAGTTTCTACGGTTCTGCCCTTATGTATTTCTCGTATACAGCACAAACCTAGTTGCAGACTGACGCCAATGAAACTGTTTCTGTCGAGATGCAGGATAAATTAAAGCAGATAATCGTGCACCCAAGCTCTGATGATTTCACACATGTTCACTCAGGCCACGTCAACAAGTGTCTTTTCATAATGTCGGAGACAACCTCAGGCTTGGCGGCCTGCAAGAAAACCAGATAAAACTGTACGGTTTCTGTAGGAACATCTGCTCAGCAGCTGTACACGACACCGCTCACCTCAACAACATTCACAATGCACTTCAGGGAAGAAGGAACTTCCATCAAAGGTGGACGGGAGAGAGACTGCAGCTGGTTTCCATAGCCCACTCTTCACTTAGCTGTCCTCTTTGAGAACGGGCTGCTCTCTGTGATTCTCCGCCACACTGGCACCTCACCTTCAGCGCCAGCTCTGAAGAGCCCTCCAGAGGCAGTGTGGCGGGTGGAGTGCGCGCCCCGAGAGAGGCAGCTGGCCCACCGCTCACATCAGCCTCTTGTTCCATGAGATTAGAGAGCACATGCTGCAACACGACAGCGGTGCTTTCAGTAAAACGGCGTGCCCTTCTCCTGAGGGGGAGTGGCAGACAATTGTTCAAAATACTGTGTCACCTCTGTTCTGTGATTCCAACTCTCAATGACATGTGCATGCCTGGTTTAGATAAGCAGAAGAGGGTGATATTGTGGAGTGATGCTCGGTGAATAGCAAGTGGGCCTAAGTGTCCAGCATGATAATGGGACATGAAGATGTGAAGTGGTGTGTTTTTTTTTGTGTTTTGAAGGAGGCCTATTCATCAGCTTTGCTGCTTCCTTGTATCTTACTTTTATGGATAGAGGAGATTTGGGATTGAAGAGGATGAATTGAAGGCTTGCGTAGCACACCACCTGTTGTTACCTACAGAATCCGTTTTCTACACGTTCTTGTTTTTTAGGCAATGAGTGCAAACAACAAGAGGCATGGAGTTGAAAGGTTCTGTATGTCGCTTTGTCTTTCACGCAAACCAAATCACCTGCCAGTGATCTTCTTTGAAGGCCTCACACCTGAACTTCTGAACTGAGGTTCATGACTTTTATAAAGATTGATGTGTATATTTGATCTGGGAAGTTTTACTTTGACAGAGAACTTCTGCAGGTGCACTAAAGAGCTTTGTATGACATGTTTATCTATCTGTTCTGATCACATACGTGGGTTTTTTTCATTTGGCGCCCCACAGTTTAATGCACTGCTGCCAGGCTTTATTTGCTTTTAAGTGGCATTGCTCTCCCGCCTCTTGCTAAACGTTTGGTATTATCATGCCTTTATTGAATCTTTATTCCCTGAAATCAAATTGAAATTAGATATCTCATCTCCTTCTCTTTCCAAGCACACTTCTGTCTTTAATTCTGCTTTGATTCTGTCTACATTCTACATAATGGGTGACAAATTGGTCCAAAAGTCTGAACTAACAATACGCAGATATAAACTGACCCCTTGTTCAGTTTCATCCAGACCAAAAGTACAGTTCATGTATTGGTTGGACTGAATTCTGGCTCTTGCTCTGTGGCACATTTGTGGTTCTTTGATTCAGATAAATCTGAAATGTGGTATAAATGTGAAAACACCCTTGGTGTCAAGTTCACTGTGGTTGTCATTGAAACTTTAGTTTGTATAAATATAACCCGTTGCTAGGAGTTACATGTCATTTATCACACTTTTTCTGTATGTCTGGATTGTTATTAAACTACCAAAATGTTTTTTCATAACTTTATACTGTTAGAGCTCAGTAAAACCTAGACAACTTAGCATCTTATGGTTATTTGTTTTATATATTCCACCAGAGAAAACATGGACAAAGGTGAAACACTTGTTTTAATATGCTAACTAATTGGATTGACCTTGAAGTAATTTCATCATATTATTAATTCTGAGCAGTGCATTGTGGGAGGAACTCTCCTACACCTAAGCCAGCACTGCCACCCCTATAAAGCCCCAACGGAGACAAGTGACAGATGCTGCAGAACATTTGCTGCTTTCTAGAGGTCAACGAGTCAGAATGAAAGTCAGCAGAACAATAACCCTCGTTAGAGTACAGTTAAAATGGAATAAAATCAGAATAAAATCAAGGTTTTGAATTGGCTAGTACTAATTATCTTTGCCGAAAATAAATAAAAATGTCTTCATCTATCAAGGCAATCCATAATTTTGCACCAGTGTATATTATATTGTTTTGCTTTTACATAAATCATAAACCTTAGCCTAGCATAACAACAATGCACATTTAGCTAGTATAAAACTCTTACCATCAGAAGTAATACAAATGGTTGAGCATATTACAAATACGTACAGGGGAAAAAAGAAATAGTGCAAAGTTTGCAATGCACTTGATAAGATAAAATATTGCAAATTTCTCATTGAGAAACATTTACAATACGTAATTATTTCAAAATGAGGGATGCAAACTCAAATTGTTTCTCGATTGACTCCAGTAGATTTGAATCTTTTCTAAATAAAACATCAACTCTCGACATACTTGATCAACAATTCTGGCCTCGTTTCTGGTTTGTTGTGTCCTTTTAAGGAGAACCATGTCCTGTTTAATCAAATTTGATTCATTTCTTTCAAGATTATTTCCTCATAGTTCAACCCGTAAGCTTAAGGTTATAGGCACGATGGTATATGGGTGGGTATGATTTGTGATTAATTAGTTTTAGCTCCGTTCTGACCAGGTTGGATTTGGCTCAGTTCAGTTGGGTTCATGTACATGTTGAAACCTCCGGAGTACATCCCCTTATCTCTGCCTCAGACTGGTTTCCATTTCATTCTTGAAGGTAAGAGACAATGGGGCAGAACGCTATCTTCACACTGAGGTTAATTACACAACATCTGGTTCATAGTCAAGCATGGAGCTTAGCATAATTGTGTACTGAATGAGGGAGAGAGAACATTTCCATGCTGTCCCGCTATTTTATGTCGCCCCGCTTACGCACAGCAGCAGAGTTTATATAGTTAAACAAATGGAGTCATCATCACCCCATTTCATGCCATGTTTAGGCAGTGAGCAAGGAAAACAACACCTGTTTGTTTCCATACTCGCACGGTGATTTAGTCTGCAGAGGAGGGATGGAAAGACGAGTGAATCAGTCGAAGATATAATTGCATAGAAATGAATGTGGTCTGATTTGACGGATGATTAATCCATCCTGGTAAAGCATTCTGCAGGAGAGCATCTGAACCGGCTTGGTGCAATCTTGAGTCATGCCCGCGAGACTGGCAAGGCAGAGGATGTGGGCAAAGATGTAGTTTATGTTTGTGAAGTAATGATGTGACGGGGAGACAAGGTGGGAGTTTAAACGAGCTTAGCCTAACCTGGAGCAGCTGTGGAGAAGTGTGAAAGACGGTTTCTGCTTTTGGCTGATGGATTCACATGCAGCAGTTATTCCTTCAGTGTTTCTAATATCTGCATTGGCCACATGGGCAACTCTGTCTTCTCAAAATGATTTTTAAATATACGTACAAGTTTGCAACAGCCCCTTAATACCAGTCAGATTAAGTCAACGATCAGCATATTGATGATTATTTTTAATTGGCATATGTGGTGATTTACAGACACTGAAATTAATTTGTTTCCTTACAGAATATCAGCTCAAAGCAGCCACCACAACTATAAAGTTTTTATGGTTGTGTTTGGGCACAGAAAAGCCCTGTGCTTTGTATGCCCAGTCCACGCTTTGAACAGCCCTTACAACTTAAATATATTCTTTCACATGAAAAATTGTTGCCTGCGAATAAAATCCAGGCAGCAATTATGCATGGCATTGCAACGGAAGTGGGAAAACAAAATGGTATTACATAAACCGAATTTAATGGAGCGAGGTTGATACGCAAGCATGTGTGCAAGTCCACACACAGACACATGTTGTTCTCTGCTGCGCTGACCACCCAGGATCACATTTATGATTCACGTCTCTAACAATGCTGTGTCGTCCTGCGGGCAAACACGGCCGAGAGGACACTGTTCCCAGGGCTCTCGTCTTCATTTTCGTTTGAACCACAAAGTCTTTGACTCTGTTTCTGAAGGAACAAAACATCTGAGATCTGAGATCCAGCACAATACGTTGTATAAATTCATTTGGACATGTGGTGGGCTTAGATTCCCTAAAACACACAAAGTTTTCTGTTACAGGTACTTTTAGAGCAGAAACCTTCCGTCGTTTCTGTTGAACAATATGAGGCGTCTGCAGTTGGTTAACGATGCCGACAACACGTGTCACAGCGGGAAGCAAATGTCTTGGCCCGTGCAGCTTTAGCCAAACTCTTAAATTATCTGTTGTGTTTTCAGTGCCAGCGTAAGTGAGAGAAACCGAAACCATGTGCTTTTTTCGCAGTGTGTCACTTTAGGGAACTTGTTTTATTCTTCCCAGTAGTTGCATGCTGTTGTGTCACATCTGAGCTATTTTAAAGCAATGTGTTTTTTAAGTTTGATTCTTAATGGAATTTAAAATCAAACGCATATGATACAGTAGATGCAGCTGTAGGTGCTGTAACCCAACCAAATATAGTACCAGTAATTATCACGGTTACTTTTTCTGAGTCGTCTCGTTTGCTTTGGTTTGTCTTTCTTGCTGAATTGCCCACTTGACTGTCAGTAAAATTCATCTCTTTGGATGTTGTTGACATGCTGTGCATTCACTTGCAATAAATTCTAGATATTGCTCCTAATTACTTAAAATCTTCCTGCAGGAAAACTATAGGGAATTATGCCTAAATTATGCCGCAACCATAAACTTGTAAATCTGGTCCCATGTTTGTGGAATGTGTCGTCACATTATGTGCAGCGCTTCTTTCTTCCCACAACCCTCCCTGTGTTACACGGCAGTGAAGACACCACCTTCCACCGCATGTCGGCCTGTTTTACAGCTACAGGCCTCCTCTTCCATCCCCAGCGTGATCAGAGCTTTACAGCATGTCATGGCTGCATTACAGAACACAGGCAGAGTCATCAGCATAAATCAATGATTCCACTGCCTCCATAAAGTACTGCCTTTACGTCGTAAAGCTGATGAGCCCAGAGCAACTAGCATCTGCACGCCTCCGCCTGCAAAAAGCAGGTCCCACCTTATCGCTGATTAACGACTCTCTCCCGTTTTCATAATGCTATTTAAAGCAAAGAATGAATCAATTTCACATCTTGTGTTTTAACGCGGCGTATTTATTCTTCAATTGCGGGAATTTAATATGCCTCAGGAAAGGAGGGTTGGTAGGTGGAGACGGTTGGATCTAGAATGGGGGAATAAAGGTGAAAGAAGCAGATAAAGAATATTTATGACACTTGGAAAGTAATGTATGTTTGGTGGGGATGAGAAATACGGCTAAATAGTGACTTACCCACAGTACATGCACACACAGAGCACTGCAGGGCTTATCAGATACTGTACCAAAACGTTTCCATCGGGCAGATAAGATAAAGGAGGAACGGTTCGCAGCACACACACAATGAATGCAGACGCACTCGTTTGCATTCCCCGTGGACAATTGCTTGTGCGCCGCGTTGGTTTACTTTAGGTTTGCAGTCACCTGTGGCTCTTTCAAAGTGTCTCACGACTGAAAGGCCTGGCTGTCGACTCACTATCGCACAGCGCTGGTATTAACTCAGTAACTTAGACCTCTGTGGACACTAACGAGGCTAAAGCAAAACCCATTGCTCTTTATGTTCTGTTTGCTCTTGAACAAAAAGGCTTTTTTTGCTTCTCTCTATCATCAGATAGATTAGGAATAAAAGTGTCCACTAGCTGCAGTGGCCTCACCTGAGCAAACAGTTTTCGGCCATCTCTGTTTTTTTTTTGTGTCTCTTTCCGTCTTGTTAGCTCTCAATCTATTCGAGGTGAATCCCTGAAGAAGTAAAAGTCTGACTTTTGAGGAATCGTTTTCTTTCTTTTCTGTTTTTCAGCCTGCAAGTTTATCATTTTGCAGATATCAATAAAGTGATTCAAGGTGAGGAGAATCATGGCGGTGCTCAGTCAAGGTGAAGGTGTATCGCTGGAAAATGATTGTTGAACTTATTGACCCAGCTCAGATAAAACACCACAATAACCTGCTCCCGCTGAGAAACGTGGTCGGAAATTATTGTTGCTAGCAGGACAAACATGGAGATCGAAACACAAGATTTAGGGGAATTATTACGATTGTGCTGCTCTCACTACAGGTCTGATACGCCGGTGGGTTTGGAAATGTTCTTTTTAGATCTCTGTAACTGCAAACTCTCAAACACACTTACATTTTAGGCAAACAGAGCTCCATTCCCAGGAGGGCCACTCTCTGATTGAACTGTGGAAGTTTTTACAAACATAATTAAAGTTCAGCCTACCGGGTCACATAGGCTATTTTAAATCTACAATAAATTACTAAATATGTCCAAATATCTCTCTTCAAAGGGGTTCTGGCCAAGACGGGCCACAAGCTGCTATAAACCACATTAAAACAAGCACGTATTCCATAACAAGGCTGCATAAGAACCACCGACTATATCAAAGTCGAACACAAAGGCACATTTCATGAAAAAGAAAAGCGAAGGGTAAGAACATGTGCCAACAACATAGACACTCAGAAGAATTATTCAGCCCAGGGTTGACATTAGCTTTGAATTCATTAGCTGAGTTTCCTCCTGCTAACAGGAAACATTTGTCCACATCTCTGCGGGGAAGAAGTGCCCCGAGATGCAAGATGGTAATCAGAAGATGAGCTGCTTGAAAAGAACGTGCACACAGAGAATGTATGAGGACAGCTTGTCCACAACAGCTTTAGAAATAAAGATTACACTGGCCGGCCGGCCAACTCTGGGGCAGCCGGGCTCAGTTGGTAAGACAGTCGTCCAGGGACCACAGGGCCAGTTGTTCAATCCCCGGTCCTTTCCTGCTACAGGTCAAAAATGTTCCTGGGCAAGACTCTGAACCCAAGTCCTGGTGGGTCAGATGAGCAACCACTGGGACGTGTGTGTGTGTGTGAGAATGAGAAGCAACACTGTAAAGCTCTGGATAAAAGCGATATTAGCATCTATATAACTCCTGAATATGAAGCACAGGGTGAGTTAATGGCTCCGAGTCCAAAAAGACGTTTCATTTCCATTTTA
This sequence comes from Channa striata, assembly GCA_033026295.1. NCBI lineage: Eukaryota > Metazoa > Chordata > Actinopteri > Anabantiformes > Channidae > Channa > Channa striata. The sequence goes on along the minus strand of CM065184.1, from coordinate 19,587,600 downwards.
ACTGATCAACATAATCACAAAATAACAAATTTGTCACCACAAACAAAACTTGTGGTTTCAGAGCAAAGCAGCGTTTGTTCCTGAAAATAACAGACTTAGTTTCTTCACATTTTCAAAAATAAGACATAAAAAAAGAAACATCAGGATTCTTCCAGTATCAGTAGTCAGGGAGACCTGTCTGTAAATATTATATCTAGTGTTCTTCAAATTCCACATTGAATTTTGGGGAAACGTACATTACCCACATACAGCAGCTCTTCAGCTGTTAGCGACGACATATTACCATGTTTAAGTGTCTGAAATCTTAATTTATAGTTTAATGTGTAACCATGTTATATAAAAAAAGAACATATAATATTATGTACAGTACAAAGAGTAGTCAGTGTGGTGAAAATGAAAATTTCAGATTTGACTGGTTTTATATTTATATTCTCGTCCAGTAGTTCTGCTCCGCTCGACTCCTCACACAGTGCAGCAGCAGCTTGACAGATATTACATTTTCCATTTTGTCAGATCTGCGTCCAAGCTAATGTTGCCAAGCATCTACTTCCACAAATGCACAGGCTCTTTGTCTTCGAGGGTTGTGTGATTTGCATATAGTCCGTACTTATGGAAATCCAGTTTTATCGTTACAATACTAATTCATTTATATAAATTTTTGGTATATCCTTGTTTCATCATTACTGTTATTGGTTTTTGTTTTTCTATAAATTACTTACCCTAATAACTACTATGATGTTCCTTTGTTTTCAACCTTTATAAGAGCCTGTGCTCAGCTCAACGCACAGTGAGCAAAGAGCAAATCCTACAGCGAAGCATTTAAAAAGATGATTTAGTAGATTAGCGGAATGTGAATGAGACACAGCTGCTGTCAGCAGGAGCAAAGTCGATGTTTTGAGTTAGGAAGGAACTCCTAAATATTACTAATGCTATTGTTTGTTCTGCAATATTACACGTCATATTTGACCCTCAGTATGAGGAAGAGGATGTTAAGCAGAACAAGCAGGTGTAAAGTACACAACTACACTGTGAGCCAACCCAGATTATATGAGCGGTAAAATATGACCTGCACACTCGTTGCTAACATAGAATGTGCATGCTCAAATATATTCATAACATTTGTACATTTTATTTATATATTTCAAAATTAGTTTTGAGAATCGTGGATTTTCAGTTGTTTTGGTTTCAACTACCACATTTTTATTGCAATAATCCTAGTGTAATGTCACAACATTGAATTAAATGACAGATTTGTAGTTGTCAAATTGATGTGTAGAAGGGAATTATTGTTAATAAAGAAATCATCAAAAATAATCAAACACATGGGGACAAATGGAGCTAAGTCAAGATTTTATGACTTGGTCTTAGTCTTAAATAAAATACTGTTTGCAGAGTTACATTTTTTATTTTTTTTTAACCTATTATAAGTCAGACGTGTTTCTGTCCTCACGCGTAGCTTTAAAGAGCTTCTCGCTCTTCTCATACCCTGTACTTATACATCAGAGAGGAAACAGATGTTTCATTTGATCTTTGACCAAACTTCATCAAATCAAGTTTTATTTTCCGTCTACACTCTCTGACTGACATTGTTTCAGATGTTCTGTTCTCTTTACAGTCTCCTTACCACCCGTCAGTCCAGACTCTGTTTCCCCCTGCTTCTTCTAGAAGAAATGGTGGGAAATATAAATGGGACACGGCTGTCACGTATCTGAGCTGGTCAGACATGGATTATAAATCAGCATCACTTGTTCTCGCTTCTGCAAGTACAACTATAAGGACACTGAGAGCATAAACATTTCACAGTATTTCATTGGTTTAAGATGGTGGCATATAAAATCAGATTTATTTAGTCTTTCCTTTGGAGATTAGAGCTGATTAACTGTCCCAGCCATCAGGAAACATAGACATAAATACATAAAATATGATATAAAATAATGATTTATTATCACAGAATTTTTAGAGATTCCTTTTTCCAACTTTTTCTTGATTAGTTACAGCACCGCTCCGTCTAAACTCTTTTCCTAGAAATCTCTGTAACCTTCTACCAGCAACGTTCTAACCAATTTCACACCACAATTGAACTTGTTTGTGTTGGTAAGAAAGCACAATGGGTTCATATTCATTTTTTATTTTACCGACAAAAGAACTCACTGTCCATGTGATTAACAGACGGAACTGCTGCCTTGACCCGCAACCCAACCAGCCTACGTTTTCCTCCTTTCATTTTTTTTTATTACCTGCATCTGCCTTGCACATTATTTCATGTGCCCTGTTCAACTGACTTTGCACATCTCTCCTGTTTTTCACACACAGTCTTAGTTTCGGTTTTCTTCTTGTTCCCCTTCTTTCCACCCACCTCCCTGGCTCCTCTCCATCTCTTTCCCTGTCCGAGTCTGTACATCACGTAGTTTAGTGCCAGTTTCAGGTTCAGCTGACCAAGCAGGTGCCCATTATGTTCTGAACACTCAGCCAGTGTATGTACTCTGTGTGTGTGTGTTTGTACCTACCAGCATCAGTTCTTGCTTCTCAATTCTGAGACACAGAGACGAGCATATGGGTCTGACACAGAGGGGAAAACGATAGTGAAAACAGAATCGGGGAGTGTGTCTACAGTATTTGAGAGCATGTAACGGCAGCTCACAGCAGATGTTTTCCGTGTAGAAGAGCAGATGGATTCTGTCTCCTCTATAAGAGGAGAAGATGTGGGCATCACTGTCACAGCCTCAACATGCTGGAGGTGAATGGCCGTTATGCAAACACTTTGGTATTCATATAATCATTTTCATAAAGAGGATCCATATTTTAACCATGTGTTGTTTTAAAGTTAGCAGGTCGAAGGTTCAATGCTAACTACGTTTTCACTCTACAGAATTTTACTCTAGAATCTAGACTAACAACCATCTTCTGAGCAACAAGTGTGTTGGAGGTGAGACGTCAGACTTCACGTGGTAGTTTGGTCCAGTGGCTGCAAGTATTTCTGCACCTTAATGTTTGGTCAGTAATTAGTCCGTCTTTTTGATATGACAGTTGTATGCTGCAATACGCTTTCTTTCAGTTATTTAAATGACAAAAAAGTACAACAGGCTAATGAGTAGGGATAGAGCGGAAGCTCATGAAAGAGAACCGCATTCAGGATTCTCCCCTGAGACATGCAAACGAGTGGAAAGAGCTGGTGTGTTTTGCTCAGCACTGGTGTCAGACCTCATCCTTCCTTGTCATCGCAGCCACTGTCTAGCACCTCTTTAATGAGAACAGAACAGAACGCTGCTGTGTGATGACAAAGACCAAACACTCACCAAAACCACCGACTCTGTGTAAGTTCTTTCATTGGAAACCATGGATGTTGCCACGCGTCCACTCTCGACAGTCATCTTATTTGGAAAGCTACTGCACTGTGGGCTAGAATATAGAGAAATACTCTATAGATTTATCTGTTTTTCTAATTAACGTTATGTGTACAGTCTAAGACTGGAACCCTTAGTTGTTTCCAAATGCTGCGTTTGTTCCATGATGAAGTTCTGCCTTTACTCCAGCTGCCTCCCATTTCTGCTTGTTTCTGGGTTTTGCCTTCAGGAAGTTAAATGCAGTTCAGACAGGTTCGAGTTGGGTGGCTGACTCGGCCATTTGCTTTGATTCTATTAAATTGTGGTGGCGTACAGAGATAAAATACCAAAGATTGAAGCTTCCTAGCCAGCTGGAGCAGTGTTCATTTTACCCAAATGTCAATGGGCAAAATCATCTTTGATCATCTTAATGAAGAAACAGCCTTCGTATCTCTGACAGGGAGCCAGATTTAGGCTGTGGTTCAGAGGTGGGGAACCGGGTCACGCTGTGGAACCCACATTCTTTATCATTAGGCCGTTTCCTCAGTTTACAGCCTTTTCTTCCCTGCTCTCTTAATGATGCGTCTGTTTCTCTGTTCTCCTCTTTTCTCCTTGATCGATATCTCCTCTCCTCCTCCTCTACAGTCCATCAATACTAAACCTGGAGGGAAAAAAACATTTTCAGGAATGATGATGGCTTTGGAGCGTTGTTGTGGGTTCAGGTGCACACTGAGAGAGTGCACGCATGTGCAACCAGGTGCACGTTTGTGTGTTTATATCCGTCCCTGTTGATGCAACTACACATCCTTGGCAGGCAGAAAACACATTAATCTTTTCAATGCTAATAGTGAAAGGAGAGGTGGAGAGGACGGAGTGTGTGTCTCTTTTGTGCGTGTGTGCGGAGAGGGAGGGTGAATGAAAGATGTACTCCACCTCATGAATTAAGAAGAGACCAACGGCAAAAAAAGTTTGGCTTTCATGAAGCATTAGAGCAATGATTCATTTGTCGAGGGAGAGAGAGAAAGATGTGGGGATTAAACAAGTGAGAGGGGAACAGACAGAGAGGGACATGTTGTGAAGTGGCCATTCTGTCGTCCTTCGCGGTAAGAGGATCGTTCCCTCACTGATGTGCATATTTAAAAGGGAACTCAACACGACTGCTGACACACACAACACAAACCCAGATGTTCTTCAAATGTGCTTAATATGTGGGTGTGCAGAGACACTTCACACTGAGAGAAAGGACAGACAAGAAATAAAATAGTAAATCTAAGTTACTAATGTGTTTTTTTTAATTGTCAAGTTGCATAGACAAGTTTTTTAGGTGTGTGGACATGCAGGATGGCAGCGTCTGATAGTTTAAGAAAATTGTGTATAAACCATTTTCAGATTATTTTCTCCACTTATCCTGTGGCTCTAATAAATAGGGTTAGATGGCCAAAGTTCCAAAAAGTTTGGATTTAAAAATATTCTGCAGTTTGACTCCTAACTTTGCAGATTTCATCTGTATTGACATGTTTTTGTTAATATCCTACAGATTGATAAAAACTAAAGGAAACAAAAACCTTCCTTGTACAGTTGACACTTTATATTGTAAATGTATTATAGTGTAAATTTTGTAATAGTAAAGGTAGGCTAATGATGGTTCTTGAAAATTTTGTTCCCCCATGTCGAAAACTTTGGATTAAAACCAAAAAGCAATAAAATTGGGATTTGATAAGCAGAACTCAGGGACATCTGCAGAGATGGAGAAAGAAGACAAAATGTGGGCTGAGAGGAGGAAAGTGTCTCAGTGCATCAGGGGTTGGTCCCCCAGCAGTTGAAGCCTGTAGCAGCAGGACTAGAACTAACTATGAGGTTTTGAGTCTAGTCTTAAAAGTAGAGAGGGTGTCTGCTTCTGAATCTGGACTGGGAGCTGGTTCCACAAGAGAGGAGCTTGATAGCTAAAGGCTCTGCCTCCCATTCTGGGAACCACAAGTAGGCCTGCAGTCTGAGACCAAGATGGTCTATTAGGATGATCTGGTACTAGGAGATCTTTGAGGTAGGATGGAGCTTTATAGGTAAGAAGAAGGGTTTTAAATTCAATTCTACATTTAATGGAAAGAAGCTAGAAAAGAAAAAAAAAGATCTCTCTTGCCAAGTATGATTTTAATCTACCTCCATACTGACAAATCCAGCATATAGCAGCAATAAAAGCCTGCATCAGTCTGCAACCTGAGTTAATTATTTTAATTGTGTTGTATACGTCTGTTGTCCAAAATGACATTACAATGATAAATACGTGATAGGATCCGTGACGGTTAACTTGTTTAACTAGTCACGGACTGAACGTTGTCACTTTGAATATGTATGATTTAGGTGATTTCACTTTTTGAAGTAGTTTGACATTAAATTGAGGGTTTGGGGACATTTATAGTAGTATATTAATGTTTTTTCCACGAAAGAAAATACTTTGAAACCAGTGACTCTTCTTGTTTTACAAGTCTGTAGAGAGAATGCCAAAGAATTATGAAAGGAGGAGAAAGGCAATGAAGACAAGAGAGAGAAAGAGTGTGGAGAAAAACAATATACAGAAGGAATGAGAGGAAGAAGCAGGATATAAAAAAAGATAAAGTGTGGCAGTTAGCAGGAAAGCAGACGGTGTGTGTGTGTGTGTGTGTGTGTGTGTGAGGCAGCAGAATCCATACACAGATTAACACTCTACTAGATGAAAGTTGTAAATAATTTGCTGTAAATGATGCATCCGGGCTCTTGGAGCAAAAGGCTGATTCAACATGACACTCGATCTCGGTCCCACTCCGGGAGCTTTCAAACACCACTAACCAATTCGCTTGACAAGCAGCCGACTCGGTTCCCACCAACACAGAGAGCGGCTCGGAGCCACCAGCTCCCAGCGGTGCAGCTCAGAGCTCCACAGTTTGTGTGCGAGAGCATCAGCCCTCAGCTCTTTGTCAACCTCCTTCGTCTCTCCGCCGCCTGCCGTGCTGCTTTGTTCTCCTCACCTCTGTATCTCCACACGTGTCGTCACTACACCCGTGTCCTGTGGTGCTTTTCCTTTTCAGTGCGTTGAGGTCCTCGGCTCTCCCCTGTTTTCCTCTCCTTATCTCTTTGCACGTTTTACTCTTTCCTCCTTTCACTTCTCCTTCTCTATGCCCTCTCCTCCTCTTTCTTGCCTCAGAGTTCCTGCTCCGCTTCATGCATCTCTTTCCTAAACCACTCAGTGTGTTCATGATTTTAAATTTAAAAACCACAGTTGTCAGGATAATGCAGCGATGTGTCCCCTCTCCAGGACTGTCTTTGTTAACTTGTTAACCAGTTGCAGGTGACAGCAAACTGTTTGAGACATGAAGCACAGCAGTTATGGAGATTAGAGGAGGAAAACGAGCAGGAGGAGAGGGGACAAAGCGTGTCCTATCTCCCATTGGATCGCTCTGATTATGGGGATAAAGTGACCACTTTGTGCTGGAAGGGATGGGATTTTCTTTATTCTTCCAAGTCCCTTGAACATGTTCACCTGCTCCCTCCCCCCCCCAGGCTACCAACAGAGTCCAGATGTAAATGGCAAACTGCACTTGTAAGGCTTGTTTTATTCATTACAAGAAAGCGGTTATTTCAAATGCCACAAGGCAGAAACGGCTCTGTAACACATGCTCCCTCGCTCTAAGAGGCCAGAGGTCAGAAGGGGTGTGCTGCGTTCCTCAGTCTGCTGCTTTAACGGAATATCGATTGATCGAGCGAATCGTTGTCTGACACACTTAGATATTTTCAGCCTTCATCCGTGACATTCTTTGCAATTATAGGCATTTTTCATATGTCGTTTATCAACAAATAAATTAAAGAGCTTCATATCTTACCCACAGGGCTGTAATGATGAATGTTTGAACCCCCACAGTGTTTACGTTCATCCTCAGTTGTGGTGGCTCCCATTCCCAGACATTCCCGTCCTATATCCCGAAAGGCCCGAACACAATCATCCAATGTGTGATGACCAACAGAAACTTATTTCAATGATGCTCTGCACGTTTTGTAAGACTGAAATGGTCGAATGCTACGCACAAGCATTTCAAAAGAAAACATGCCTGGACTCTTCGAATTCACAATAACCAGACAGCAACTGAAGTATTTATTCCAGCGGGTTTTGTCTGATGTTTGGTTGGGATCAGTTCATGCATTCTCATAACTAGGTCCTAGAGCAGGTGCTAATAAGACAACGCTGCCGTCTGGTGCATTTGCAAGATGTAAAAGCAATGTAGATTTCCACTAATGTCATTCGTGTCGTCAGCGACTTTTTGTGAACTGCATTTCTGATGAGCTTTACACTAGCAGTTGTAGCATTAGCAGGCTCTCATCAGCTGCAGAGCTAACGTAGCGTATGGTGTGTTAGGGACAGTACAGGCTGTAGGTCATCCATGTTTATGACCCACCCCACCTCCCCAAAACAGAACCCGGCAAACAGGAACTTTCCCAGTTGGTATAAATGTGTCATAAGGTACAAATGGTTCCGTCATTCATAGATGCCATGTAAAATAAGTAATATATACAACATCCTTCCTTACAAAAGTTAGAAATTATATATTAGTAAGTTTAAAATATTAACCAACTTATCAAATGAATTAATTAATAGATTAATTGATCAAAAAACATTAGTTGCAGCCTTTAAACACCGATCCCTAGGCTGAAGGATAACTCATTCAAAATATGTTTGATCCAGAGAACTACTTGCATGTGAACAGGAAATGTTCTGCTCATTCAATGCAATCGATAGAAAACAAGCTTTTCTCTCACATTGAGCTTTGAGAATTGTTGGAACGCGCTTTGGAAAAATTCCTGGTTGAGTCTTCATCAGACGTAGTGGTGACCTGTGAAACAAGGGTTGTAATATTTAGTTGTCCATATCTTGCTAAGAACATATGTTCACATATGTATGTAGACGTAAACCAAAGCATTGCAGCTAGACAAGATCATGGATTTTATCATGTAAATGTGGAAATGGGGTTATTGACCCGTTATCAGATGAATAGGCACCGGGAACTCCTGCATGTACACATAAACACAGATCAGCAGCATTTCTTCTCAATCCAGCAGCCTCCCTGAGGAAGATAGTGACAGATACAGACCAGAGAAGAGGAAATGGAAAAAGGAGTTTTGGTTGGAGAGAGAATTAGACACAACAATTTCCTGCCCTGCGGGGGTGGGCACGCACGGCCGGTCTAATCGGCTAAGGAGGGCATGACAGGGGGGCACTCTCCACACCTCAGGGGTCATAGAGCGATGCCGGGATTGTGTGTGTGTGAGCGTTTCCACCCGTGTGCCGCCTGAGATGTTGGACATGGAGGCCAGTCGAGGTTAGAGCGTGTTCAAAGCCCCTCAATCCAGCATTGAGCCCTTTGTGTCAGTTTAAAGCCACTTAAAATGCCACCAGGGAGGATGAGAGAGAGAGAGTGTGTGTGTGTGTGTGTGTGTGTGTGTGTGTGTGTGTGTGTGTGTGAGAGAAAAGACGGTGAGCAAGAGCAAGATGAGGGGGAAGAATAATCTTTGAATAATTAAAATAACCTTCAGATAAATTTCAGTATTGTTGCCAAACCTTGATTGTACTAATTGAAGTTTGGAACCAAGCAATATAATAGAGTGCAAAATATTAATACATGTTTTATTTAAACATTTTATTTGGCATGTTTGAAAAGGCAAAAGGGATTGGAATGTAATACATTTTTCTTTGTGCTATATCTACTCAAGATGTTTGTGTTTCTGCCTTCATGGGCAACATGAGGCCATGAGGTGATTTTTATCTTTAAATATGTCGGCACAAATGCAGGAAGCTCAACCTACGTGGGTTCATTTAGAGATTTGGTGGAAAGGATTTAGGTTCAAATCTGATGCTAGTTTCAGAGGTGATAAAGTCTACGTACCTGCAGCGCAGTGGTTCCTCTCTTCATGCTGAGTAGAAAAGGACTGAAAGCGTAACGGTCATGCTGCTGTGTTTTGAGACGGCGCCTGAAGTTTCTGTTGATATGTGCATAGATAACATAAGCATCGTTCTAAGATATGCACCTAATATTGGTCCTTCAGCGTTTGCACTTGATTGTTGAAAAGCATATTGGTGAATCTTGATTTGGCTCTCAGCTAATTTAAAAGCTCTCTCTGTGTGTGTGTGTGTGTGTGTGTGTGTGTGTGTGTGTGTGTGTGTGTGTGTGCACACGTGTGGTTCAGTCTATTAAACATTGATTTGGTGATTGGAAGGTCAAAAGCAGCTTGTACTTTTTGCACGTGTAGTACATTTAACATTGTTTGCATAAACCTGCTCATCTAAAAAAGCTGCTCATGCATATTTAAGTCGGTTCTTAGATATATTTTGAACTGCTAATCGCTGCTTGCTGGGATGTAGACTTCAGAGCTGTAGGAAGTAACCCCGTGTTTGTCCAGCAGTGTGTCATTATTGTTAGAGAAAAAGAGGCTTTGGTGCAGACGAAGAGAGGTGGAGAAAACGAGGCCGACAGAAACGCAGAGACAGACAGACGAGAGGCTATTAGGAGAAAGCGATTGAGTGAGAGTGATGGAAGTAATGGGGAAGACGGAGAGGCCTCACACTGAAGATTGGGAGGGACAATGAGGGGGGAGTCGGACTCGGGAGACGATACGGAGCGAAGGGAGGGAGAGGATTTCACAAACAGGTTACTCCACTGTCGTCGTGCAGTTTCTGTGTGTGTTCATCCTTTGAACTTCACACACAGCATCATAATTGGAGTTTGAGTCGTGATCATTACCTTCCTCGGTCACTTACAGCTACAGTACATCTGCTTTCAACTTTCACTCACTGTTTTGAATTATCTTTATTTTCCCCTTGTCCTCACTTCTACTCTTGATTTTCCACTTCCCTCGGTCTCTTGATTTACAGTCCGCTGTCATTTATTTTTATTCCTCTGAGTCGGTGGCAGTTTGTTCCAGAGGGATTATGTTTTTGAGTCGTCTGTCCCATTCTTCTCAATGCTTCAAAAGATTTTCTTTTTTATTTTGGAGGGTCAAAGGTCAAGGTCACTGTGGCTTCACATCTGTGCATTATATGAATATGGCAACATCTCGGACTCCTGGATTGACTTATTAGCCTAGGAGCCTGGACAAACATGCCTGTGAGCTGCAGCTTGGTTTGTGGAAGCAAGAAGGTCATTTTAGCTTTTTCTAGTTTCCATGTGGGGGTGGCTGTGGCTCAGGTGGTAGAGCAGCTGTCCATGAACGCCACATTTTTAAAGCGGCAAATAAAAATTTAAACAGCAAAGTGCGGAAAACAAAGGACAAAGCTGAGTAACAGACTGAACACCGTACTCAGCCAGTTACTGTCTTTGAAGAGCTGCAGTGGTGCATCTGTTGTCACTTTAAATTCCTAAATGCATTGACCAGGATTACATGGTCCCTCAACCTTAGTTTCTAAAGAACTTTACAAAACAGCAAAGACTGACTGACCAAAGTTCCTAACACTTAAAATAGAATTTTTAAATATAAAAAAAGTACAATCACAGTAAAAAATGTAAAAAATATTTTAAAAAAGAAAAAATGTCAAAGAATTAAGAGTAAAATACAATAGTAGTGCCATCAACTGTTGGTCAGCTGACCTGAGCGACCGCGAGTGGGAGTGCACACATAGCAGCTCAGAAAGGTAGGACGGGGCAAGACCATCCAACAATTTAAAAACGAATATAAGAATTTTACAACGAGCCTTAAGATGGACGGGCAGCCAGCATTGTGTGCCAGCTGAAGACGGGACGGGGACAAGTTAGACACACATAAAACACTGTTGTTGACTGTAATCATTTTTTTATGAAATTTGAAAAATGTCAAGCAATAATACTAATAGGTCATAACAAAACGCTTCTCTCCTCTGAATAAAAGCGTAGGCCAGGTGTCAACAACAAACGAGCCCTCGCTCTGCTTTCAGCAAAGTTAGATTTGTATTGTAAAACCTGAGAATTAATTCTTCCAGGAAGATGCGTCGTCAGGATTAAAGGCTGAATAAGAAACACTGATGCTCATTCAGAGTTTGAGCAGAGACTCAACAGACATCGACTGGAACTCTAAGAGACGTGTCCATTCTTGTGGCAGGGGATGGTTTTGTGTGAGAGCTCACTGGCACCTTGATAACAGTTTCCTGTAGTTGAATTTCATGAGGCATTAACCTGTTAGCCTAACCCCATTCTCTACGCTCAGAGAGCCATCACGGAGCCCAGCCGGCTGAAAAGAAAAAGTGAAGTGCTGCTGAAAGATGGCGATGGTGGAAACGGTTGATACACAAGAAGAACTGCTGAGAGAGGCTTGAGTGGAGAGGACGGTGGAGGGATTTCAGCTGAACTATTCAGAAGGCTTGATCCAAGAACTGTGGACACATGTGTATTTTGGTTTAATAGTCTGGTCTACATTGTGTACATTTACTTGTTGCTTTGGTGTCCATCTACATGTGACCAGTGAGTGTCAGCCTAGCGTTCGATGCAGACAACATATAAAACCACTTATGCTCCCAGCTGAGAAGCATTTAGACCAGTGCTGTGTCTGTACTCTGCTGTTGCCATCTATTGTGTATCTCAGCTTCTCCACCACCAGTGTCAAGACCGTGATCAAGGCTGTGGCAGATTTTGCTCCTGCCTGCTGTTTGTAGGACTCCTGCCTACTCCTCCTAATCGACAGGGCCAGTTTGTGGCATCATGGAACTTTTTTCCCTAACTGAAATATACTAACTGTATATACACACGTGCTTTTCAGCTTCCTCTTGTTGCCTTTGGCTAACTTTAAAAAACACATATTTGGTGGGCTGGATTAGGAACGTGCAAACTATGCTTTAGTTTCATTTCATTACCGGTTTACTTGACAGGGACATTGCAGATCGATGAACACTGCTGTAAATGTTCACCTGAAGTCTCCAGACGTCTGCAGTAACGCAGTGTCTAAGACCGTAAAAGGCCAAGCGAAAGATCAACAAGTTTAAGGACGTTAATGAACAGGAGACATCGTTGGAAGTTTTAATACAACACACTAATAAACTACAAATTCTGATGCGGTGGACGTAGAGTGAAAAGAGTGATGAAGGGGACGTACCTATTGATAGGAAGACTGTTTTTGTCCACCGTGCTGCTGTAGCACCGCTCCCCACCTACAAGCACTGTTCAATTGGCCACTTTGTTCAGCCCCAGGAAAAAAAATTGGAGGACTGTTGCAACAACAGTTTGTCTGAATTGAGTCCAAGAGACAAAAGGAGTGGGGATGTAAAAAAAAAAAAAAGGAGGAGGAGGGGAGCGAGGGGAAGGAAGGAAGCTGTGAGGAGATTAGATAAAAGCAGGAGGGAGGTGAGATTGACACTTTGTTGAATGACCTCGCTTCTTCAGAACGTCTTGGAATTTTCCTGTTTTCTCTGTTTGTTATTTTTGATAAATGGAAGGAGAAAGGCAAACACACAAGAAATGGACTCGAAAGAATGTGCAGTAGAAAGTAACCTTGTCGGAGTTTCCTTCTAATACGTATTTTATTGGTGAAAAATAGGCGGGATTTTCTATTTAGCACCATGATGTCACATTGACGTGACAGCGGTACATTCTTTTCACGTCATGACAGTTAGTGCAGGATGAAGAACTAACACAAAGACAGATTCATGCTTCACTGCTGATCATCGTATAACAATGCTGCTAATGACGCTGCGGTCCTCAGGGTTGCACTGTTTGACCGAGTCCAGCTTCCGCTCTCAGAGCGGTTTGATTAGTCAGAAACCCGCGTATGAAGAGGGAAGCTTTTATCATCAGTGTGGTTACTAACATTTTAGACACTTCAAACCACACATCAATGCTGGGGTCTGTAGATCTGTAGGTTGTCGGCGGGAGCTGCAGCAGTAAAATGTTGGTGCTGGTTAGTGAAAACGATTTCATTTGCTATGAGTCTCAGGACGAAGTGGTGACGTTTACGTCTGTGGAGAAGATGCAACAAAGATCCCATAGGCTCACACAAAGGGAGCACTGTTTACGGAACAGGATACCAGGTGATCCCCGACGGGCTCTGCAGTGACAGCTGGACCTGCTTGTAGTTCTTGCAGACGTTTCACCTCTTTTCAACTGCAGAAGCTTTTCAGATAAGAGATGAAATGAACTACAAACAAGTTCATTGTCAGTGAAGGGCACTTCTGGGGGAACCAGAACTGAGAGTCTTCAGACGGTCGTACGCGATAATGAAGATCACCGGCACTACAACAGCAAATATTAAAAAAGGAAATGTAGTGTATCACTTTTGTGCGTCATAGTGCAGCTTTTTGAAAATTAGCTTTTACAGAGTTTGTCTGCACACTTTCAGCTCTCTGGGAAATTTGGGTTGACTAACCATGTACCATGTGTAAATTCAGGCAGATTCGATTCATCTACATCATTGACATTGAAGGTTTTATTCCACTAAATCAATGCCGCCATGTGATGAAGATGGAAAAGAAAAAGACTTGAAATATCAGAATATGCTTTGGGTCACAGGTAACGTGAAACACATGGTGAGCTATTATGCATCTCAGACCGCTGCATTAATGAATATGTGTAGTTTACATTGCCTGACACACTTTGTGATACCTCCCAGTTGCCCGTGGACGGTCGCCTTCCGGCACGGCAGTTCTAGACTTGCTGACTACAAAAGGTGATGGGACTGAAGAATGGCTGTTCTAAATATCGCCTGTTTGCCTCTTTTGTCATTTATGTGGTAACCATCTGAGGATGCGCCAGGAGCAGGTTGATGAATCACGTTGTTGTGTAGAACCTGGCTGAACGAAACAGGCCACAGCTTGGATGAGAGCAGGTTCGAGCTTTTAGTGACAGGCGAAGGAGCACCGGGCACAGGAGTTGTTTTATCTTGGAATAAATTGTTATCACAATCTTTGAAAGCCGTGATTAAAATCAAATTTCAATTAATTTCACATTTGTGGAAATTCGCTCGGTACTACCTTCTGACTTTTCCTGAGATGTATCCCCCGGAACTTGTCTCCAGAGTGGGCTGATGACAGGGGAAGCAGAAGCTGTACCAGTGAGGAGAACCTGTGATTAAATGGCTGCAGCGGGAAAACCCAGAGTTTGCACGGCTGCACAGACCTGAGCACACGTGGCACCAAGCACTGCAAAACTGCATGGTTTCAAACAACAGCCTTTCTGGATTAGGTTCAATATTTTTTTATGGCACAGAGACCTTCAATTGCTCAGCACTGTCAAGTAGCCAAGTCCTGCATTGCGTACAGTCAGCAAAAACTGTTGTCTGGGCCTAAGTGGCACTTGATATTTAAAATATAAATACAATGAGAGAGGGAGAGACCCTGATGGCGTTCTCCCTCTCTCTGTGTTTCTGTCAGGTCAGAACCTCTGTTCTCTTCGGCTCTTAGTCGACTGTCAGCTGAGAAAGCTTTTATATTGGACAGACAACTCAGCAGGATTTTACAATTCACTTAAATGGCTACCTGGACCCGGCCCTCCTGACTCTCCTGACACCCCTCTCATTCCCCTGCTCTGCCCCTCTCTTTATTGTCACTTTTGCTCTTTCTGGTCTCCCTCTCTGTCTCACTTACTGCGATTAGTTTGGGAAAGAAGCCAGACAAAGCTCTTGCAGTCATCAAAACATCCCTGCTCTGCTTCCTCATTTTACTCACATACACACAAACACGAGCCACAAAGCTTCGGATACACACAAACACAAACACTTTCCTGCAGTTATAGTCATTTTTCAAAGCACCCTATTATTAAGCATTGAGCTCAAATGGGCTGAACCGCTAATGGAACTGCTCACACATCAGTTCTTCAACCACTGTGCATATTGACAAGTGGACCAATAGCTGTTACTAATGACTGGTGTTGTAAAATCACCAAGTCCAAATACTTGTATCGCTGGTGTCCTGTGCAGTTTTGATGGGCTACTGTGTCTATTTGTTGCCAACAATAAATGGCAGTTGCTCATTTTTTTAATTGATTGATGGTAATGGGATGATTGGCCATATTAGTTAGCTGACATATGAAAATGATAACTTTTCATATGTGTATGAAACTCTGAGCTGTATTTGGATAATTAACAATGCCACTGCTGTGGGCCCTGTTTTTGTTTTTCAAGCTATTTGGGGGAAACGGACCTAGAACTGAATTTAGAACCTGGGTCTTACAGGTGTGGCTGAGGCTCAGTGGGTAAAGCAGTTGTCCATTACCTGCGCTGAAAATCACTGATCCCAGTCCCACTTCCTCCTGGCTACGTGTCCTTGGACAACACCCTGAAATCCAAGTTAACCCTGGTTTGTCCTGCTTGTACTCAGTGGGTCATTTTGGATAAAACTATCTGCCAAATTACTTACAATATTAAATAAATCAATGCATAAAATAAAAAAAATGGTTGCTGGTCTCCAGGCAAATGTTACAGGAAATTGGAAATGCCATGTGCGTTGAGACATAATGATAGATCTTGTGTTGTTTTGGAGTGCTTGAAAAGCATCTCCTCTAATATTTGTTTACGAGCATGGTGTTCCAGAGTGAAGAGGAAGGAGCACCAAAGGGTTTCGTAAGCAGCTCAGGACTGGGAGCATCGCCTGAGACTTTGAGAATGTTTCAGACGGTTGGTAATGCAACATTCTAGTCATGATGAAAGAAAATAGTTCTAAAAAGTGTTTTAACCCTAGTTCTGGGAATAACTTTTAACTTCTATCAGCCTAACCCGGGTCAAAGAAGAGTTTCCGTGTGCAAATATCTAATGCGAAATGTAATTCCCACCAAGGGAGCAGTACAGTAACCCTAAGCTAAAGCAGAAAGACTCCCTGCCTTCATAGTCTGGAGCCAGTGACAAAATTTCTAATTGACAAATTGACAAAAAATGACTCTGAGAGATGCAGGTACCACTGTGTGTCTTTCATGGAAAATGGGCTAATGAGACAGATTTCCATGTACAATCTGCCTGGTTTACATGTCAGAACCAAGCAGAAAACAAACTCCAGCATTAGTTTCTCTCTCCCAGGAGAAATTGCAAGGGAAATATTATAACATGTAATGTTATGTAATCATATGTTCTGTGTTCTTAAAAAAAGGTATTTGTGTACAGCCACATGATTGGGTCCAGCCTGCACACAAGCCACCACTAATGATCCACGGGCGTTTGTTGGGTTTAAATCTACTACACAGATGATGTGTTGTCCTCTCCGAATGGACAACTGGGAGTCAGATCAAATTCATTTCTATACCAACACAATCATTTGTGCATGGTTGACCAGATGAACTCAAAGTAATTACAGTCATGGGAAGAAGTGAAAGAAAATCTTCACCAACCTTATTAGTACAGACCAGGTTTTTGGGAACAACGGCTACAGGAAACAACGAACGGCTCTGAGCCTGAGCTCATTTAAAATAGGTTAAAGTCAAGTGAAGAACTGTCCTGTGGTTTGACAAGCAAAAATCAGAGTTTGTCTCAGAGACTGTGGACACGTCCTCACCCACGCTGAAGGGGAGAGTGAGCGTCTGACTTTAAACCAGCTGCTGGGCCATTTTTAGGAAAAGTGATCACTGAATGTCTGGTGTCAGATTCCATGTTGGTCCAAGTACGTGCATCTGATTCCATCTTTTATAGCAGTTTTATCCAAAGCACTTTATGTTACGTCTCATTCTCACACACACACACAGACACACACACAGACACTGATGGTGCCACGCCAGGTGCTCACCTAAACCACCTGGAGCAATTTAAAAGTTCAGTGTCTGGTTTCAGCCGGCCGATTTCATGTGATATTTTTACATGATTTCAGTTTGATGTGTAGCTGCTGATCAGTGCAGCCGCTGCATTATTTTAGATTATTAGTTTTATTTAGTATAAAACGTCTGTGGTACGTTACAATTATAGACCCCAGGTAAAAACCGTTGAGCTGCATGAGACTTTGAGTCTTTAAAACAGATTAGCAGTTAAGACTGACCTATGTTTAGTCTGTGCTTTTACTTGTTAAAAGAGAAGACGATTGACAAAAATACAGAAATTTAGATGACAGATGAATCTGACTTTTAATTCAGAGTAAATGGATTTAAAAATAAAAACAAGCTTGTTTAAAGTGCAGTGTGGTTCCTAACGGGGACAAATGACTAAACAACTATTATGTTGTACTTGACATGATAAAACACCAGCTTAAATTAAATTAGTTCTCTGACAGATGTCTCCAGATGCTTTCTATTGGTTTGTAATACATATTTTCTGTACTTGGAGGTAAAGAGTATGTATATTTTTATGGAAGTGGACTTTTGGAGGTTAATGGGCATCAGATAGTTGTAATGCATCAGACACACTAACAGCTGACTCGTCATCTTCATCCTTTCCTTTACCAGTGCGAACTTTGACCTGTCACGCAACGAACAAACAGCCTCAGAGAGAAAATAACTTCGCTAACATGATGTAACGTGAACAAAATTGTGAGTGTTTGGAAACGTTTGTTGTGCTTAATGTGAATGTTGGGCTGTAACTTCACACAGGCAAACGTGAGTCTCTGTTTCTCTGGATCCACACTGACGGGAGAAAGTGTGAGCTACTGTTCAGTAGTTAAACAAGTCAGAGAGCTTCAGTTATTTCTGCACATCACAGCTGAAAACTGTTGTTTACAGGAACGTGCTCGTACCAGCACCAGCAAACACCTGCTACTCATTTTGTATCATCCTCTCTTTCCTATTGGACGAAAACACGCTAAACACAACAATGACTCACTGTTTCGTCTACATCATCTCAATCAGGAAAAAGTGTTTGCTAATAGGAAGTTCTAGTTACAGAGTCGGAGGAGACGTGTGTGTGTGTGTGTGTGTGTGTGTGTGTGTGTGTGTTTTTTCTAGTTAGTAGGGAATTCATCATTTCCTGACGTGCTGAAAACACTAAATAAACAGAGGAGCCTCTAGCCTCTAATTATGCTGTACGCTCCAGCACTTAAACCTATTAGCACCAAGGGGGATGTTTGTGTGTGTGTGTGTGTGTGTGTGTCTCCTCTTTGTGTTTGTACTGAGCTGGTCCAAGTTCTGTGCTGTGTAAAGTTACTTTGAGGCCGTGCTGACGCGTCCTCCAGTCACAGCACATGCATGTTGTATGTTTCTGTATTTGATTATTTTCACTCTGTCCTAAATATGATTTGAAGTCCTCATAGTTGAATGTCACCCTTAATTAAATAATTGGACACTGGTTGTAAACCTTTATTTACTGTTACTGGGCACAGATGGTCTTTTTCTCACAGTGATCCATTTAATTTTTATGCTGTGACACTATTGTGCTGTGAGCTTCCCGTTGAACCACATTGATGGACTTCAGCAACTCTGCAATCAGAGTTAAATATATCAAATTTACTGTTTTTTCTGAAAGACGACCAGGGTAATGCAGTAAAAAAAAATTATGCTACACAGTAAAAGCAAATAATGTACAAATAATTTTTCAATATTTAATTGTAGCTACTGAAGCATTTGTGTTGTTTGACACGTCACAGTTAAAGTCAAAGGTGTCTTCATGTTCATCATGTGAAGTTTAGAACAGTCTTCCACAAACCATAAAACCCCAGTTTCAGGTCCAACCCTGATTGTTATGTTTGGTTTTAATGTTCACATGTAGTGTAGAAGTATCCAGGGCAAGACAATCCTGCATCTTCACATTCATATTTCCAGATCGTATTAATCCTTTCAGCATCGTGTCAGCAGTGCAGGCGGGCAGCTTAGGAGGTGTCCCTGGTTTTACCAGGAACTCCGGTAAAGACAAACAGGTCTTGAGGGTTTGCTGATTTGACAGGGACACGTTTGAACCAGAACTCTTCACAACTGTTTAATGTGGAAACTTAAAAATTAAGTTGAAAACAAGAATTATAAACTGTGAATTGGAATGAGGTCCAGATGATTTCATAAGTGAGGAGCTGAATGGCTAAACGCTCTGTTGCCCATTTTACTTTGGACATTATAGAAACCAGAATAATACGATACTATAAGGTCAGCTGAGACGACTTGGTCTGTATGAACGAGGATTTGTAAATTCTATTCTGGATTTTATGGGGGGCCAATAGAGACAAGTCAGTGAAGTAGTAATTCTTTCTTCCATTCCGTACTCTTTCCGCAGCGTTTTGGATAATTTGGAGATTTTTTAGGGGCTTATAGGGACATAATAATAATAATAATAATAATAATAATAATACTAATAACGTATAATTTTTAATAATTGTACAGCCAGCAAGTGGGTGAGTTCACAATAATCTTTTTCAGTCAATTGCCTCAGCCCAGAAAACATAGTTCACAAAATCAACCTAAATCAAGCTGACTTTTTCCGTGAGAAAGTGTTGGACATGGACAGAGCAACAGCAGATAACGTTTAACGTCATAAGTTCAAATGCGCTTGTAGAACAGATGTCAGTCAATCAAAATGTGAACTTCATTTATGTAGCATCTTTTGTACAGAGCAATGCAATTCAAAAAGCTTCGTGAGGAACAGAGCAACCTGAGTGTGTGTGTGTGTGTGTGTTTGCATGTCTCATCTCCCAGCAGACCACAGAGACACACAGGGTCTATATCTGTGACCTCTGAGGTACGGTGAGGCAGAAGGGTCAAACTTGATCAATAACTCAGAGCTCTGTGGCTGTTCAGATGTAAGGAAACGCTCGTCCAGTCATTGGATATGTTTACAAGTGCTGCAAGATGCAGAATGTTGGAACCCCATTGGTACCGTTCATGGAGGAAGTCCTTGGTGTTTAAATCAGTATATTTACCATATTTTAAATATTTAAAGAGTTCAACGATTTAGGCTCCATGTTTTCTTGTGCAGATGATAAACCATGTGTTTAAATGCAGTTCTGGCTTCATTAATGTGGGACAGGGAGAATCTGAAACTATGAATTTAATGACGGCTGCATAACAAGCTGTGTGAGTAGAACGGGCGTGACAGCTGATGTCTAACATCGAGTGTCTGCATCGACGTGGACATGCAGACAGACCGTTGTCCTACCTGTCTGCGTCAGCTCCACCGCAGGCAGCCAGTCAGTCCGCTGCTTTGATCCTGGGGGGTCTGGACAGTGCGGCTGGAGCTGCGGGTGTTTGCGTGAACGTTTTTCACCTTCCCTTTCACACTTGTGAACATGCTCGCACACACTCTGCTGCTGGTGTCAGCATCTGTTCTGCCAATAAAAATAATCGCCAAGGGAGGCAGAACGGTTTTCTTGTCTATGCTGGTTGATTAAATTTGGCTTTATCGATTGCATTGTCATACGTTCTTTTCTTGCCGCTGTGTGTTCATTGCTCCTCTGTTTTTCTCGTGTTTGTGAACAGGCAGTGCCGAAGCCCATAGCCATAGAGCCGTGCTGGGGGAGCAGAGCAGGTGTTCTCACTGTGCTGTTGTACCTGCCTAGAGTCCCATCTGGAATCCCTCCACCAGGACAGTCTGGTATGTCCCCAACACACACACACACACACGAGTAAACAACATACGCAGTCGCAGGGTAATTCAGATCTTTTAGTCAAAAAAAAAAAAAAAACAACATACGTGGTTTTGAACATATTGGTTTCCAGATTCTACCAAAATAGATACAAACTTTTTAATTCTAAGATATGTCCAATAGGTCTTTGCATATACTGAGCAGTAAAACAGTGCATAATATGATTCTTTTGACAACACATTTTGGGCTGATGACCTTGAGACTGCAGGCCATGCATAATGACCAGCTGCAACAGTTGTCCCCGTTAGCAGAGGGTTCTTATGTCCATCTGTCAGACACTTATCAGAAGCAGCTAATGTGCCTTTCTGTAATTCAGAGTAACAAATATCAACTCTTCATTGGCGATTTCTGTTTCCTTTTGATCGCTGCCATTGTTTAAACCTCGAGCTGCGTCTGGACCGTTAAATCTCACGTTGTCGTCATTGTTGGCTCGGAAAAACTCGCCGCAGACCATTTGTGGTCCTTTTACGAGTTGAACGGTTCTCTAAAAACGCCACGTTGAGGTGCCTCGTGGCGGCTTCCCGTCAGCTATCGTGTAAAACAGGCTGTGGCAGTTTAAACAAAAGCCAAGTAAACACCCTAAAATGTGATGGCGTCCTTGATGTTTCCTGGCTGCCATCATTACAACTGTGTGCAGACACACAGCAGAACTAGGGGCTACAACAAAGCTGCTTGAGAGCTCCAAGTTCCTTCAACTTGTGAATAATATTTGGATTCCTAAGATGTAAATGTGGGGGGGTGGTAGTTAAGTATCCACTGATGTGGTGATGGGCAGGTCAGGACTTTTATTATGAGGATCTTATTAGGAGCATAGACAAATGCATGTTTGACTTTACTGCTTTGAACTCCGAGCTGAGTTAAATTAGGAGTTCGGATCTTGTCCAACTCCAGCAGAACCCGACTAAAGTGTAAGAAAATTCAGCTGAGGCTCAAATGACACTTCAGCAGTGAGTCGGTCTGCTTTTAGTGCTTCCTTTTTTCCATGAAGTAGTTGCTTGTTGAGTTGCAGCAGCCTTTATTGGTTCCAGCTTCACATTTGCTGCCTTTGAGGGTTTGTTTTTAATCTGTCCTAGGGTTTCGAACTGCTTGGGGCAATAGGATTTTATTCTTTCCAAAAATGTTGTAGTTATATTGCTTGCCTTAACTTGTAGCTACTGGCCTGCTGCTGAAAGTAGCAATAAACACGCAAAAGCTGCCATATTAATTTGATTTTAAACTTTAGCGTCCATCTGATGTATTATTCAGAATAACCATTGACACATGGAACCTGATGTGGTTAGCCCTGCCTGATTTTCCTCCAACACTTACTGTTGGATCAATTGTTCGTCCCAATGAGACGTCCTGACTTTCCACAGTCTGAGCTCATGTTGCCCCTGTAGACGGGGGACATGTGATATCCCCCGGTTGCTCTCGACCACCACAGGGCTGTGGAAACGACTGAACAGGCAGCAGCACTTCCACAGACCCGACCAAAGCCTGGTGTTATGCAGCGTCAGCATGAGGCTAATCTTCTCCCCCTCCGGCTCGTCTTTCACCTCAGTCGACCTCTCACTCGCTCTCTCTCTGCTCACAAGTGCTGTCTGTATTTGCATTTCCCTTCTCCCCTGCAGCTTTTGGGGGTCTGCTGTCAGTTTGTCGGTTGGTAGTTTTGCTCTTTGTATTGTGGACTGTATGTAAGTGGAGCAGGTGTGAGAAGCCTTTGTTCCTCCAGGCAGCAGGTAAAGGCCAGTAACTGACAGAGAAAAGGAGCAGAGCAGATGGAAAAAGAAGCAATTTGCAAGAGAGCGTGATCCTCGAGGTAGACGGAGCTTTATGCTGAAGCCTTTAAAACTGTGAAACGTGGTAACAGTCACCATAGTGTAGTAGAGGGGAGGGGGAGGGGAATGAGAGGTGTCACAGTGTGTGAGAATGAGTAAAGCGCAGGAGGTTTTCCCGTCTTCTTAGAGGAGGGCTGTTTTGATTTTGACTGAAAAAAGCTGTTGTGCTCGGGGCACATCAGCTGGTTGCCCACAGCCAACCACCAGAAATGTTCTGGTTGGAAAAAGCGGGATCAGACTGCAAATGTGCTCTTCTCAGAACACAGGGGTTCTCGAACATCCGATGCTTCGATAAATGGCTTTCTGGAGAGTAAAACTAGTTTCAGGTGTTTGTAAAGCTGCTGTCTCAGGAGATGAATATGCATGATTTTGTGTTTTGCTCTTTCAGTCTTGCTGGTTCATCTGCTGATTGTTGCTCTCCAACACTTTGTAGGCAGCTCGCCAAAGGGTTAATGACACCTACGTAAACTTGAAAACTTAAGGAGTCAAATTCGAGTGGTCACTCGGCAAAACATTTTACATGTATATCCACTCTGACTCCGAAGTGCCCACCCCCTTCTTACACAAAATAATTATTTGAGAATTAGCTGTCAATCAAACAGCGTGCTGCTGTCAAGCCTGAGCAGCTGCTGATGGTTCAGCTTAGCTGTTACATTTAGCGAGTTTTCAAACCCTGCTAGCAACTAGCAACAAATCCAGCGACTTCTGGTGTCATTGGAGACTGGCTAGCATATATAGCATATATTGTTCTCACTCTTCTCAAAGAGCAGCAGGTGCAGCCTCAGGCCCCCCCAGGTCCCAAAACACTCACAGGCCACCCAGTCCTTGCCTATGGTGCAGCCCCACCCAGCTGAGGTCAGAAACTAATGAAACTATGAGCATAAATCTTACAAAACATAAGTATCTCTCAGGGGAAAAATGGAAATGAGTGTGAGACAGATTTTGCTGTTGTTTTAAATCCTTAGAGCCAAAAATGAATCCCAGACCAGGACTCGTTGTCCCTGTAAAGATGCTTGAGATCAGAGATTTCTGGGTTGTTTTTTTGTCTCAGAGTTGAGTTTGTGTGTTGTCCACCTTACTCTGCCTGCTGTTTGGACATTAGCTCATCACAGCAGCTGACTCATTTTCAGGAAATTAGGGCCAATAAGAGTCTCACCGGTTCTAGTCAGGCTGCCCTCTGGGGAACATCCTGGCTCTTCTGTTGTTTTTCTCATCAAATCAATGAAATAGCTGTTACCAGTGTTTGAAGCCTGATGGTTGTGTAGTGATCAGAGAGTCGGTCACGATCCCTTTTCTCTTATGCAAACACAAGCGATGATGTGGATCCAAGCACATAAACACACTCAGCAACTAAAAAGAAGCACCAAAGAAGGCATAAAAGTCGAGGATAGAAATCGCCCACCCATCTGCTCCCCAGAGAGAGACTCGGCGTAGGGTCAGACTGCAGCCCTCCATTGATGTTGGCATGTACGAACGTGAAGTCACTGCAGGCTAGCCCCGCCCACCCACGGTGGGAGACACTTCAAGAGGAATCCTCGATGAGCGAGCCGGTTTTAGCTCGGCTTCCCTCGCTCTGTCTTCTCTTTCTGCTCTTTGTTTTCTTCTCGTCCCCCTTTGCTCTGCTCCCCTGAGGTGTTACCGTTACTCCACCTTTTACACGCAAGACAGAGAAAGCCCCGACGTTGCTTTCAGAAGAGGAGGCAAAAAAAACGCAGCACCAGTCTCACAACGGGCAGTTTGTGAAGTGTCAATATCTCAGCTTATGTGGCGTCAGTCCTTCAGTACTGTACGCAGGTCTGTC
The DNA here is from genome assembly GCA_033026295.1 of Channa striata. Taxonomy (NCBI): domain Eukaryota; kingdom Metazoa; phylum Chordata; class Actinopteri; order Anabantiformes; family Channidae; genus Channa; species Channa striata. Next base: position 19,563,207 of record CM065184.1, on the reverse strand, counting down.
TGGGCGCTTCTCTTGCTCTTCTCCTTCACACGACCCCATGGTAACTGTGTGTTTGACATGATAGGTTAAGTTAACGTATGCAGAAAATCAGTTCATAACTGGACATAACTAAACTTTAAACTAAAAGGAGGAAAATTAATGACGTGTGTTTAACAGACCGTGTGTTAGTTGGGCAGAGAATGTGTGTGAACGCCATGAAACTGGGATGTTCCGTCCTTCCAGTGTACTTCCAAATGACTCATGCGTTTTGTTGAACATGAAACCTGTCGGCTAAAACGGTGTTGACATCTATTGAACGCGTTTCCTTACCCTACAAACAGTTAGTGAGCCCTCATAATTTCTTTTTTGTCATCCTGGTAGACATCACTTCCATCATTTTTGAAATGTTTACAGGTAATCACCCAGAAATACCACATACTCATCTGTCCACATCTCTGTAGATCATCTGCAACCTGTAGCCGTAATATAAACTTTTTACTTACTTCTCTCACTAATGCAGGAGCATCACAATCCTCTAAAGGCACAACACTTCCATCAGTGTTTCTACTGAAACACCAGCTGTTTGAGCAGCTTTTGCCCCAACAATGAACCCTATCCCGGAAATCGAGGTCCAAACTCAGAATAAACTGGACCTGCTCAACATTTTTATACTTGGCTCGTTAACTTCCACAGTGCAGTGCACCTCTAAGGAGTTAATTTGTCACCTGTCTGAATGTTTATGACTCTCACCTTTGTAGTTATCTATTCGACCAGGGAAAGTACCAGCTCCTGTAAATTCACTGCAGACGCTGTGTCTAATAATGCAGTGCGTCTGTTAGACAAGACTGCTGATGAGTTTTCCCTTCAGTTCTCTTGAGTTAAGTTTTCTTTACGTTGTGGTTTCCTTCCATTATTACGTTTACTGACCAACTGCAGTTTGGGAATTTGTGCAGATGCTGAGTACGTAGCATTAGTTAAGCCAACACTGTCAAACTCAGTCACACAAGGGGCTGAAACGGAACAACAACAGTTTAACATCCACTGACAACAACTTTCCTTTAAATAAATGTAAAACAGTAACATCAAGCAAATTATGAATATTGCTACACATACTAAGTAGGATATGTCATTCTTCTTGGAGGCTAAATTTTAAAGTACCGAGCTCCACGTTTAGTCTCAAAATGCTAAATCTTCCACTTCTCCAGCACCGACACTGTCTTGTGATACAAAAGACACTTTGGTTTTTCTCCTTGAAGAAGGGACATTTGTTCACTTTCCACCTTTCACTAAATCGCTTTTCTTCTGCATCCACTTTTCTCTTCTTGGACACTTTCCACTAAATGCTGAAGGCGAAACACTGCGATCTGGTGTCAGAATGCCAATACTTTGTTATGCCAAACCTCAGACAGCTGATGTGCTCGCTCTTCTGAAAACCTTTGACCTGAGACTGGTCTCCACAAAGCCGGCAACAACCTGGACCTTGTTCTCAACATGTCTGTCACTCCTCTGCATTTGTCAGGTCACTTCTTCGTTCAGCTCGGTCTTCATCTCTAGACCATCACATTTTCCTACCACACTGGTTACATTCTGCCATAACCTCAGATCTCTCAATCTGGAGAGGTTTTCTTCCCTGGTTTTTGCAACTTTGTCCTCTCTGCAGGGTCTCTACCCTCGACACAGTAGCAGCCACGGACAGGCTCTGCAATACGCTTTCATCTTGTCTGGACAGTTTCTGCATGACGTCTTTTCAACTCATGGTTCACCGAACAGATCCCTGAACAACACGCTGTGCTCAGGAGTGCTGAGAAGAAATCCCAGCACCTTCTCTCACAGTGTCACTAGGGCAAAGGCTACTAAATAAATACTACCAGGAAAAGCTTTTCAACACCACGGACACCAGAAAGCTGTTCTCCACTTTCCCACCTCCACCATCCACCTGTCTCACAGCCGCGACTTTGCCTCCTACACTAATAAGGTGGCAGCCATCAGCTCGCAGTTCTCTCCTCCAGATGATGTCATCCTGCCAACTACATCCAGCAGTGTATTGTTCTTCTCATTTTTGTCTTCACTCAACTCTGACTTTCTTTCCCAGAACAACCTCCTTGATGTCAACCAGTCTGGCTTCAAAAGCTGCAGGTCCTTCTTTTGTCCTAATTCTACTAGACCTGTCTGCAGTCTCTAAATGAGGCATCTCTGGACCAGCTCTAGCCTGGCCTGCCTGGATGAACTTTCAAGCTATCCTGGCAGGGGCGTGATTCTAACACTCACCTCTCCACCGGTGTACCGCAGGGCTCTCTCTTTGGTCCTCTTCTTTTTTGCATTTTTGCTTCTTCCCTGGGCTTTATCGTCTCACATGGCTTATCACTGTATGCCGGTGACATGCAGCTCTCCCTGTCCTTTCCACCGGATGACTCCACTGCCAAGACTGAATTTCTTGTCTTGCCTCCCAGACCTTCGACACTACATATCAGCACTCCACTAAGTTGTCCAGAAATCTGGGGGCAATCATCGTTGACAAACTGAGCTTTATGGAACACATTGCCTCGGTCTCATGTAGCTTTGCCCTCCAATGCATCAGACAGAGAACTCATTGTCATTTGTCATATCTCGATTACGACAATGCACAATCAAACCCCTGCAGATGATCCAAAATCTGGCCGCACACCTCATTTTAAACCAGCCAAAAAAGGACTCGCATCACATCGCCCCCTGATCTCTGTACTGGCTTCCTGTGGCTGCAAGGATTAAGTTCAAACCTCTGTCTCTTACATACAGGGTGGCCAACACTCCAGCTCCGGCTTACTTTAACTCAACCATTCAGGTCTACAATCGCTCCCATCTAAGGCACTTGGCCAGCAAACGACATCTGGTGGTTCCAGAACCACACAGAAGACCCCAAAGAAACCGTTGAACTCAGTAATGGTGGAATGAGCTGCCAAACTCCGCACGCTTCCGCATCTTCCTTTGCACTAAAAAACAAAAAATAATTCTGTTCTGCTCTTTCTTGTTCTTCCATCTCATGAAACAGAAACACTTCTTTGATAGCACTTTGCTTTGATGTTTTCTCCTTGACTTAGATTTTTGCTGCCTTGTACCTCATTTGTAAGTCGCTTTGGATAAAGCGCGTCTGACAAATGACTAAATGTAAAATGTTCTTTGTGGAAGATGTAGTTTATGGTCAATTGTCAATTAGTAAACACTTTTATTTGAAGACATCCATACGTATATTTAAGCTTTGAGAGCCACATGAGTTAAGCCTATGTGTCAAACCCTGCTTTATTCTCTCTCTCTACACGTTTGTCTGTGAGATGGGATTTCTTATGCGTCTTCCCTGTGATTTGATGAGACACTTACAATAAAGCGTTAACAGGAAGACAGACAGTCCTGTTTGAAGACAATTTTTTTAAACTAAGTATTTTTTGCAGGGCTCTTGGCCCAATTATTCAACCAGGGGATTTTAAAATGACTAAAAGGAACCGGCTTACTGCTGTTAGAGTGGATGGCAGCTGTTGTCAGCCAAATTGCAGTGGACAGCTCACACATGGTGCCTGCCACCGAGTGACTCGCCGAGCAGAGGAACAGCTTGACCACTGAGTGACTGATTCAAAGTCACAGTGGCCTGACGTGATGGACAGAGCAGGAGAAAAAAGTGACAGGATGGGTGAAATAGGACGGGGGAAAAAGATCAACTATTTATTCATGTCTACACGTCCCTCTTTTTTTATTCTTTGAGTCACATTTTTAATGGAAGAACGAATATGAATCAGACGTATTAATAGATTTGCCAGGTTGCATATATTCTCAAATTGTTGCAGCAGTGTTGTTGGTGCTGGGAGAGGGAGAGACAGTGGGCTGCGTTTCTTTCTCAGCCGTCCTCTCGAGAGATTAGATAGCGGGTCAATAGAGACAGAGGCACAGCAGTATTCACAGCCGCCTTTTCCAGCGCTAATCTGCCTATTCAGTACCAGAGACGGACCCGGGGAAAAAATCTACAGGTACTGAGAGATGTTGAAAGTCTTTGTGAATAAAAATAGAGCCGTATAAGAAACGAAGAATGAGACAGAAAGGAAGTATTTAAAGGCTGAGAGGTTTGATAAGAGGCCGGTTCTTCAGAGGTACTTGTAAGCACAAACAGGTGGGCCGTTTGAGATTCATCGGCAGATACCGAAAGAGACGGAGCAGTGACTGAACGCATGCGGCGGGTCGTACCAGTTCAAGGAGACACCTTCTCGCCCGAAAGCAGATTTGCATACTGCTGCAGTGAAGCTTAAGAAGATAAGTTGTTGTGGTTACACTTTAATAAATCCGTTCCTGGTTTCATCTAAACCAACTGAAGGGAAGTGGTAGAAACCTAATCCCCCTCCGTCACCACTCTGTCCCTTCGTAGTTGCTCTGTTCTCAAGTCTTTGTCCTTCAGTGTCTGTATGTAGTGACACACTGATTAATGTGTGTAGGTTTTATGTAATTGCACCTCTGTGCAAACAGACTGCATGTCAAACTGAGCAGCGTCCACCTCCGATGCTTCTGCTTCACTTTCTCAATGGCTCCACATGCCACCGGACTGTTTCTGTAAGATTCACCGTGAGCCCGCTCTGAACTTCAAACAGGGACGCTGCCGTTCCTCTTGCCTCAGACACCTCTGAGCGTTTGGAGTGGAGGCCGGTAACGGCTAAAGCGCACATGCTTTCAGTGTACGCAGGGATCTGAGCAAGTCACTGCACTTTGCCTGAGGTTTTGAATGTATTTGCAGGGTTTGGGGTTTTGTTACCCAAGAAATATCAGCGATAATTCACAGAAAAATCTTGTATAAGGAATTAATTATTAATTAACAATACCATAGAAAAAAGGGAACATCGTTTAATCAAAGTGTTGGTGTATTTTGCTCTTTTCTAGTCTGAAGAAATATTTATATCTGCCTAATAAATTAGTCAATTCATTAAGGAGGTCAGAACGCTCATTAAAAATTGAGTTTAGGATTAAGACTGGCGCCTGTGTACAGCTGATACTTTATCTATGCTTATTCTCTAGCTTTTCAAATAGTTTGATTGACGTGTCTTAGAGTGATGAATTTAAAAGGCAGTGATTCAAGAAGCAAGTTAAAAATACTTTACACAAATTTTGCATAATTTAAATGGACAGTCATTTTCTCTATATTTAGTATTTTAATTGGAAAAAAAAAGCTGTAACAGGAAATGACCAACGTTAGTGTAGTAGTAGGTATATTCTCTCCAAATGTTCAGACTCCTCTGAAGTCGTCTCCTTTCTGCTCCTGGACACTCTCTGTGCAGACGTGGGTTGTGGGTTTTGGCCGTGTCCTCACACCCTTGTCCCAGTGTCCAGCTGGCTTCCTGTTGGTCTCTGCTTGATAGGAGTGCAGAGCTCACACACTCAGCTCCATTGACCCACGATGGATGTCCAATACTTTGATCGGCTTTGTCTTTGAAACTGTCCCCCCGCTGGGAGGGCCCCTCCCGTCACCCGACTCCGTCATCTGGTTGACTTTCAGTCCGATACTCAGTGGCATTTACACTCGCGCAGTTCATGTATTTATTATGTGGACGCAGGCGCCTGAGCAACTCACTTTACCTCGTCTGATCTTTCAAGATTATTTCAAATTTGTCAATTCATTTTATTACGAAAGGAGACACCTGCCATAAACAGTTTTGATTCACAGAAGAATTTTAGATATAACTATAAAAGACAACAACATTTCTTCTTCAGATGCATAAACAGTAAGATAAGCCAAGACGAGGTCAGGACCCTGTCAAGGGGCGCTGTGCTACAGATGTGCAGAGGCCTTTTCAAAAAATATATAATCCAAAATTAATCACGACTTTTCAAAGGCAAAGCATGTTCCTCAGTATCACTGGGGTATCCTGGCTTTCCTTGTCCTATTTGCTCATATTTATTGTGACATTTAAGGAGAAATTGCAGGTAATTCTGATATTTATTCTTCAAACTAGCACAAAAAGGCTTTACCAAACGCTGCCGACTCCAGTAATCAAAGGCAGCCCTAGTTAGCTACAGTCTAACTCGTCTTACATGTGTACATCAAAGCAGTCGTCGTAGTTTGTCATCTGTGCATCTTCTAAAGCCTGGAATCAGTGCATCAATATTTTCAGCTGTTTGGTTTTTAAACTCTTCCTATTTCCTATTACGCTGAACAGTAAGCCGGCTGCCATCCCTGGTGCTTTTATTGAGGGCGAGCACCAACACATAAGCCAGGCCTTGATGTTCTGCGGCTCTGAGGTTTATCACCTGGATAGTGAGCGCGCTCCTCCCGTCACAGATGTTTTCCAGCTACAGTTCCACTTTCCGTGTCAGACCTGTGCCGATATGTGTTCCTTGGGAATTTAGTCTCTTGCTAATGGCCCCATTAGTCTACCTGGAAGGTCCGGGATCAGCAAGTGTGTGTGTGTGTGTGTGTGTGTGTGTGGGTAAATGATGCGTCAACTCACCTGACAAAACAATCACATTAACGCACCCTGTCACCATGGGAGCAAATGAGCTCTTGCACTCACCTGCAGCATAATTTGATTACTTTTGGCCAATTTAATTTTGCAAATGGAGATGTGTGTTCACGTGGAAAAATCAACACAATTATGACGGCAATTTGTCAAAGGTGAACGCTATTTTGATGAGAGATTATTCAAATGTCACATTAGAAAATAATTTATTCAGCTTTTTGTCACAGTGTATTTTTTTTATTGTGACTTGTATGAGGACTGGTGTTTGATAGCCAGTACACAGGTCCGTCTGCACCCATCTTCAGACAGATGGACGGTTAGTGACGGGTTTGGTAGAGCTTGTAGATTTTAGTGACGTAAAATGTGACTTGGCAGATTTTCTGTATGTATAAAACATATTTGGGAGAATGTATATGATAGTTTAACGGTCAGTATAAGAAATATACTGTAATCTTTTTAAGAACGTGAAAAACTGCAACATGAGTAAATATTCCCCTGACTACAAACACAGGTACTGATAATTAGCATTTCTGTAATTTAATTTGATGAATAACAGCAGTATTTTATTTTTAGCTTGGCCTAATAACAAATATTAGCTGTATTTTAAACTCGTCTAACATTTTATTCAAACGGAGTTATCCCTAAACCCATGCTTAGAAAGAGCCCAGCTTTCTGCTCGTCCTCCGGTTGGCTGTCTGAACTTCTTTATCTTTAATAAGTTAATAGGACACGTGACGCTCCACCATCACGTTAACCCCGTCCATTAAACTCGCCCTTTGAGAGTTGAGGCTGAATTACACTTCTGTCGCTCTCATGAGCGTCGACGCGGTCCTACGCTCGGGTACGGTCCAACATGTTCCTTTTACACTTGACGGCAGACGCGCGTGTTCTACATTTCACAACAATCAGCATCTGTAAAGACAAACATTCAATTTCCAATTGATTTCAGTGATAAAATGGACCTGATGAAGTTTTTCCATATACTATGCTGAGAAAAATCCTGCAGGTTTCTGCAGTTACTGCTCAGTTGAAGATGTGAAGTATTTAATAGTCACTGAACTATAATGTCCCGCCCTTTGTTGTCATTGAATATTTTCAGAGATAACAGAGGAGCTGTGATTGTAAAGGCTGAATGGTAGATTGTCAAGCTATTTTATTACCATCAACAAAATAGTTTGTGTCCCGTGTGAACTATATAATGTTATCAAACCCAGACTTTTTTTAAATTTTCCTTTTATGGAAACAAAAAGTCAGAAGTTGGCATACACAAACAAAATGAAAACACTTATTGCGCTTCTGGTTAGACATAAACTACATTTCGTTGTCTTTTAATTGTACGTGTGTAATGACAACGATGAATCTAATCTAAAGACTAAATGAAGCAGCAATACAACAACAGCATCGATCAAACCATTATGAATATCTACACAGTTAAATCTCTTGTTCCAACATTATCCAATCAGGTTGGGCAGATCGGGGCGTCTGCTGCCTACGGTTACTCATAATTATCTAGTCTGCGTAGTTCCCTGTTGTGTAAACCGGCCTCAGTCCTTCAGCCAAATGTAGTGGACAGCAGATCCTCAAGTGGTACAAAGGCCATTTTCTAAAAACCCACACGTGAAGCTATAACAGCAAATTTTCAAACATTTTAAATATTATTTTTAGGATTTAGGAATCTCAGCAATTATGACTGCATCATCCAAAAATTATACACATAAACGTGTTCACTTCACAGACTCCCTTAAACTGTTAAATAACGTGAATTAGGAAGTAAATAATCATTTAGTGATGTGTAATACATGCTGAGGTAGAAGAGGAGGAGCAGATTTTTTAAAGCTTCGACCGTTTGGAAGTTTGATACAAATCTACAGAGGCTGACGTTAACTTCCAAAACAGTTTCACAGAATTCACAGAGTAGATGAGGAGAACATCTAGTCACAGAGGGCAAAGTGTGTGTGTGTGCAGACAGTAAAGTTCTGACCCTGTACCACAGTGAGGCAGCAGGTCTTTGACACGTGGTCTGGGCCTCTGGATCTAATTGTGTAACTAGAAGCTGGGCTCTTTGTTTCCATACGATGAGCTAGGATGGAGCAGAATTAGTGATGTGGCTCTGGGGAATACTTAACGTCATTTATGTATCAAACTAGTTATGAATTGTCTTACCCTGAAGATATAAATGTAAATAGACTCAGGTGTTTACACTCGTTGAGAATTTAAATGGAATTTAAGTGCAGCTTTGTAATGTGAACATTTCCATTCACTTTGACTGTGATATTGATTTAAAAATGATAAGAGGTCAATTTGTTTCTTTTACAGTTTCATCTTTATGTAAAAAAAGCTTGTGGTTGGTTAGTTCAGGTGAAGGTGGGCCGCTGTTTTAGAGCAAGAAAGAAATGGTCTCCAGATCTTCCCTCTGTTGTTTTGGATGAAGCATGTCTGTGTTCAGGCTTTGCTGTGGCAGAACTTTGCAGAATTCGTATCCACACAGGTGCACACACAGTCACAGTAAGTGTGTAATCGGCTTTCCCCTTTCCACCCACCAAAAAAAAATCCCCCAAATCACTTGAGTGTGAAATGTTGAAAACAGCCTGCATCCAAATCATATCGAGAGCACGGCAGATTCCCTCCACTGTTTGCCTGTTGTGTTTATTTGGCAGATTGAGCTCTCGTGGTAACGACCGTGCATTGTCAGGCCCACGGATGTCGGGAGGGAACCGCAGGACTAGCTGCACTCGCAAGAGCTGCCACAGCCATAAATCCACATTAACAGCAGCGCGAACTGCCAACGCAACGCAACGCAAAGCTCCGCGGCGTCCGCTGGCTCGCTGCGTGCGGCCTGCTCTGTCTAAGCCTCGCCGTGCAGGGCAAGCTGAACATTAGATACACAAGCTGTTTGGAGAGAGCCGAGCGACGTGCTTCACCGACCGCGGCGTTCGCCCCTCGTCTCGGGCTGAAGCCAGACCACGCTGGCTGGGGAGACCTTGATAAAACGTAGTGTGCGCTTTGGAGAAGCCAGCAGGCTGACGCGTCTCCGCCTATCCACCGCGCCAGCCTCGGCTTCTCGTTTTGAAGTGCTGCTTTTACCAACTTTCCGTTCATCCATGTTTTTGAATCCAGAACATTCCCGCGTTCCTCAGTAGTAGCTCAATTAGGGCCAGGTGACCTGTTTTTGTCTATAATCACTCCTGACAAAACATGACATCACTTCACGTTCCCCATTAATAACCCTGTAATCCCCAAAACACTAACAAGGAACCACGGGATGTCTCGGCTTCTCTTTAATCCTTGTGCCTCCTTCAAAAAAACTCCTTTTCAAGACCCTCGTGGCAAAAACCCATAAAAACTGCTATAAAATCATCATACATTAATTATTATTTTTGCTTTTTTAAAAATAAATCCCTTAAACAACTTCCGCGCTGCCCAAAACCACCAATCATTTAATCATTTTCAGGATTTAAACCTTTAAATGCCAGTGTACTTATTTGAATTATTGCTTATTTTTTTGCCAAAAAACAGTGTGACGGCAGGGAGATGAAAAATCATGGTTTACATTGAAATCTATGGGACATCCATCGAGGGTCAATGGAGCTGAGTGTGTGAGCTCTGCACTCACAGCAATGACTCAAATAAGTAAACTGGTATTTAAAGGGTTAAATCCTGAAAATGATTAAATGTTTGGTGGTTTTGGGTTTTTGTTTAAGGGCTTTATTTTTAAAAAGCAAAAATAATAATTTATGTACGATGATTTTGTAGTTGTTTTTATGGGTTTTTGCGACGAGGGTCTGGAAAAGGAGTTTTTTTTGAAGGAGGCACAAGGGTTAAAGAGAAGCCGAGACGTCCCGTGGTTCATCGTTAATGTTTTGGCGTTGCCATTTTTGCCACGAGGGTCTCAAGTTTTTACAAAATTTATAACTTTAATATAATTGACATAAGAGAAATGACACTGGATTTTAAAAATTCAACTAAAAAGAAACATTTCTGCGAAAAATCATGCTAAAAAATAGCTACCGTAAATTCTGGACTATAGAGCGCACCTAAGTTTAAGCCGCACCGCTAAAATTTGAAAGAAATATATATTTTGTCACATATAAACCGCATCGGACTATAAGCCGTTATCAGGCTGAAAAATAATATCTGTTGTAATGCTTTTTGTTCACAGTAGGCATGAGGATGTTCTGTGCGCTGTTTTACCGGCATTACGGTAAAGAGTGCGTTCACGTGTATGTGTGGCTGGTATAACACATGTCGAATGGAGTCTCAAAAAACGTGTTTAAATAAACAAAAAGGAGAAGACGTTTATAACTTTAATATAAACAAAAGATTTTGTACCATAAGTGTTTATAATACACCTGAACCTGAATGAAATGACATCACACAAAACAGAAAAGTCATGGTTTTATTAATCTTCCTCCTGTGCAAAAACCAAGTTCAATTTTTCTTCCTCCTGCGAAAAACCACTGAAACAAACCACTTTTTTTCTTCCTGCGCTCTGTTAAAGCGCAACTGCTCAACTATGAAATCATGCACTAAAAAAATAGCATTGAAACCACTGTTTGATTTGCTTCAATAGCCAGATCGATGGCTTCAAATTAAAAGCTGCATCATAGGAATTTCTTTTTTTCCATTATGAGGGGGTGAAAAAATTTTATTTTGCTGTTGTGCGTCTTGGGTTGCATGCCTGTTTGCAAATTCCATCTACAGCGCCCATCTGAGGGCTGCAGAAAAAGTCATAGAAAAGCTCTCTGTTAAAGCCGCATGGTTTAGCCCCGAAAAATCAGTTTTGTGTGGTAAGCGCCATTTTTGGTAATTTTCAGCCTGTAAATCATCTACTACTTCTCTTTCGGCTTTTCCCATCAGGGGTTCACAGCGAATCATCCGTTCCACTTCACTGGGCATCTTCCTCTCTGACACCAGCTAACCTCATGTCCTCTGTTAGAACATCCATATATCTCCTCCTTGGTCGTCCTCTCGCCCTCTTGCCTGGCAGCTCCATCTCCAACATCCTTCTACCAATATATTCACTGTCCCTCCTCTGCACATGTCCAAACCATCTCAATCTGGCCTCTCTGACTTTGTTGCTAACACAGGTAACGTGCACTGTCCCTCTGATGAACTCGTTCCTTATTCTGTCCAACCTTGTCACTCCTAAGGAGAACCTCAACATCTTCATCTCTGCTGCTTCCATCTCTGCCTCATGTCTCTTTCTCACTGCTACTGTCTCTAACCCATAGAGCAGAGATGGTCTCACCACTGTCCTGTTCACCTTTCCTTTGAGTCTTGCTGACACTCTTCTGTCACACAACACTCCTGACACTTTCCTCCACCCACTCCAACCTGCCTGCACTCGCCTCTTCACCTCTTTTCCACACTCCCCATCAGACTGAACTGATGACCCCAAGTACTTAAACTCCTGCACCTTCTTCACCTCAGCCCCCTGTAACCTCTGTACTTTTCCAACCTCAAAGTGAAAATGGCATCAGTGGTGCTCTTACGGGGCATGAAACCATACTGCTGCTCACAAATCTCCACCTCCTTCCTAAGCCTGGCTTCCACTACTCTTTCCTACAGCTTCATTGTTTGGCTCATCAGCTTTATCCCTCTGTAGTTGCTGCAGTTCTGCGTGTCCCCCTTGTTCTTAGCACCAGAATGCTTCTCCTCCATTCCTCAGGCATCTTCTCACTCTCTAAAATCCTGTTAAACAGACTTGTCAGAAACCCCACTGCTGTCTCTCCTAGACACTTCCACACCTCCACAGGTACGTCATCAGGTCCAACAGCCTTTCCGCTCTTCATCCTTTCTAATCTCTCTTTCCTGCTCCACAACATCCACATCTTCCTTCCTTCTTTCCCTGTCATTTTCCTCAGTCATCAGCTCCTCAAAATACTCCTTCCATCTTCTCTGCACAATCTCCTGGCTTGTTAGCAGGACATTACCTCTGCTGTAGTTTCCCAGTCATCTGGAAGCTCTTCCTGACCACACAAAGCCTGTCTCAACTTCTGCCTGAATTCTTCACAAGTTTCTTTAGCTTCCACCACTTGGTCTTCTTTTTTGTCTTTCCTATCTTGTTCTTCTTGACCACCAGAGTCATCTTACACACCACCATGTGGTGCTGTCTGGCTACACTCTCTCCTACCACCACTTTACAGTCACTAACCTCTCTCAAATGACCTTGTCTACATAGAATGTAGTCCACCTGTGTGCTCCTATCTCCACTCTTGTATGTCAATCTGTGTTCCTCTCTCTTCTGGAAGTAAGTGTTGACTACTGCCATTTCCATCCTCTTACCAAAGTCCACCACCATCTGTCCTTCTGGATTCCTGTCCTTTACACCAAACCTGCCCATCACCTCCTCATCACCTCTGTTCCCCTCACCAACATGCCCATTGAAGTCTGCTCCTGGGGATAGTCTCTATGAACTCATCAAACTCACTCCAGAATCTCTCCTTCTCTTCTAACTCACAGCCAACTTGTGGAGCATACCCACTGACTACGTTCAACATCACCCCTTCGATTTCTAGCTTTAGGCTCATCACCCTGTCTGAGACTCTTTTCACCTCTAGAACATTGTTCACAAACTCCCCTTCAGGATCACTCCTACTCCGTTTCTCTTCCTATCCACACCATGGTAGAACAGTTTGTATCCTCCTCCAATACTACCTGCTTTGTTGCCCTTCCACCTCGTCTCTTGCACACACAGTACATCTACCTTCCTTCTCTCCATCATGTCTGCCAGCTCTCTACCTTTCCCTGCCATTGTGCCAATGTTAAGAGTCCCTACTCTCAAATCTAAGCTCCTGCCTTTCCCCTTCTCTCTCTGACCACCTTATCTGTAAAATTCTGTTCTAGTTAACCTGTACAGTATGTTCATAACATCTATAAATATGATCCATATCTTCTCTTGTACATATTTTCTAGCGGTAACTATTAACCCATATCCTGCACTTCTGGTTAGACAAACTGCATTTCGTTGCCTTGTACATGTGTGATGACAATAAAGTTGAATCTAATCTAAAAGCTGTAACAACCAAAATTATAAGCAAGTAGGAGAAAATATGGAAAAAAAGATTGAGGGAGGCATAATAATTAAGGAATCTGACATTTTATGGATGGTCAAGAAAAGACGGGTGCAAAGCTGTTAATGTGGATAATGGGACAAAGAATAACTTAATGACCAGAATCTGGGTTGGAAACGGCTTATGTCAAATTTAGCAATTGTGGCATTAAAAACTAAAACATTAATATAACGCCTAGGCTAAACAATAATATGTAGCACTTTTCCAAACCGCTCCTCACTCCCACACATAAAACTGAATGCCAGCTGTGATTAGGAGAACTCCCAGGCTTTATCGCCACACGTGTTTGCATCAGAGGTCTGCACATACTGATGCCTTCGCTCTCTTCCTCTCCAGGCATCGCCATCGCCAGCGCACTGATAGACACCTCACAACAGCGAGGGATCGACTTCAAAGACAGAGGCCTGGGTCTCAAGCATCGCAAACACACCGTGCACCATCAGGGGACCTGTGTCTGACGAGGACGCGCTCGACACGCCACGACAGACTAAAGGCTAAAGGCCCAGACCTGAACCAAACGGATCCAAGTACCCAAACAAAAAGTACCACAGTAAGAAAACGAGAGGCGGGGCCCTTTTCTTCCCTGACTCCGAATGTCTATTGTGTCCCGATTACCCTGGAAAACAACTGCACACGCGCCATGTGGTTCTGCTGGTCCGTCAGTTCCACCGGCTGCTGAGCTGAAGTGAAGTCCTCCAGACTTACGAGCCCACGCGGACCGGAACTAAACGTGCGGCCGCTACTGCAAACATCTGTCCCTCCTATGAATTCCACAGACAACGTTGAAATGTTGGACTACATTTTACCACCACGTTAAAATGTTAAATGTCCTCAGGTCCTCTGTAACGGGAAGGTCAACGATCTGAGTCGTATACATATATGCACTAAAAGTGAAACGCTTTATCCTCTGTGGGATATTTTTATGCAACTGCTCCGATGTTTCTTCTGGGCTAAACACATACTACTGATGATATTCACATGCCTGTTAGTTCATGAGTACTGTGAAGCTACAGTCTGCAACTTCTCTCACGATATCCAGTAAACTCCATGCCTGTTTATTAGCGATACAATCTTTTGTGTAATATTTATTAATTATGCAAATTAACAATAACTTGGGTTTTACAAATGCACGAAAGAATTTTTTTACAGACTGATTTTGTAGAGCAAGCCTGTGCAGTATTCCCTTTGTGTTTGTACTGCCTCTTTCCTGTTTAAATGCTACGATTTATTTGCATATCAAATATATTTTATGTATATCACATCACGTTCTGTGCAGTAGTTTTTACCTTTACTGTACCAGCTGAGTTAAAGATTCCTAAGATATTGTCACTTTTGATCAACTGCGCTCACACACACACAGTGTCTTTATGCACACGTATAGTCAATATAAACTGACCCGACTGTTTAATTCAGACTTTTGTCTCCACGTGATTTTGCACCGTTTGTTGTTGACTTGTATTAACTAAGGGCAGCTTCCCACTCTGTTTTTGTCAATATGAGTATAAAATCTGTACATTTCCAATTAAAACATTTTGATGCCTCTTTCTATGGTAATTGGAGCTGATGTGCTGTGTGTGTTCTTACCTTCGTATGGATCGGCGTTTCTCCGAGTGTGTGAAGGCTCAGCAACCTGAAATGACAGGGAGGTTCTGTTAGTACTGAAAAACAACCTGAGGAGGGGCCAAGGTAAATACACCATAAAAGGGAGGATGAGGATTATTTTTTTATATATATAATGATATAACAATGTAACATTGTTATTGAGCAAAGTCATGCGAGACAGCGCGGCACGGCTCATTTGGACAAGACAAGAACAGTGACTGGACGCCAGCAGCTTAAACTCCCTGCAACGACTCCCCTTGGGTCAATACAACAATATAATAACATTAATTTACTTTAAATTCATCAATAATTTATATGTCAAAGTAATAAATCAACCCCCCCCCAAAAAAGTCTAGTCTTTATAAGACTTCATTTTGAACGTTTTAACCCAGATCCTGCATGTTGTAAAATCACTAGCAAACTAAAACCGGTGTTACTGCTTAATGTGCTTCAGAAAGTACGTTCATAATTTGTGCTTTATTCATGAAACTAGGGCTACAGTGAACACATTTTCTGTCGACTATACTATGCTCTAATAACGTTACAACTGAAACAAATCCAAACATTGTTCGATGTTGATGAAATGCTTAACGTAGAGACTGTCATACATCACAAATTATTACATACGTCACACCACAATTTAGTGCTTTTCAAAGCCTGGAAAAACTTCCTCCATTTAGACCTTGACGTACAGCAGTGGTGTCCAATGAAGTGGCCACTAGCTGTAGCAGAGTTAGCTTTTAAAACCCTTCTTAGCATCCTGCGTCTTAGAACAAAGACCTTCATACAGTAAAACTAATTTAAATGATAATCAAATAATAACTTAACGACTTCAACTCAAAGAAAAAAGCGCTCATGCAAAAACAGCCGCAGCACAAGAAGAAGAAACTCACTAATCACACTCTGCAGGCCAAAATGTCAACTGTGCAGCAGCATTTTCAACCAATTATCAGCAGATAAATTCTAATAATCTTGTAGCTGTTTATGAAATCGTCAGCGTTGCTCCAGCCTTTTGTCATGCGCAGGTGTAACCAACAGTAACAACAATGTGGCTGCTCTGCTGCTTCCTGGGCCCTGCTATTGTGCACAAACATTCATAATTTCAGGAGCCTTGTTCACAGTATAAAGATGTGGTTTATAGAAATAAACGTAAAATAAATCCACTTTTTATGTCCGTACGGCTTCACTAACAAATAGCTGCAGTGTGATCTAGAACGGACTGTGGATTATGTCTTTAGTCATAAACCAGCGGAGGCTGGATTTGTGTAAAAGTTATCTCAACATCTGCAGGAATTAGATGCTGCTTTTCGTGCAAATGCGGAACCAGGAGAAAACGGCACCATAAATTCTTTCCAGGGAGCAGCAGCAGCGGGGGCTTGTGGCTGCAGAGCTCTGCCGGCTGGCTGCATTTCAAAATCCTTCACAGTCAGTGTCGCAGTGGTAAATAAGAAGCCGCTTAACAATGCTCCCGTGTCAGGAATCATCTGCATATGCCTTGCTCTACCTTAAAATCCCTTATCCCTTTGGAAGCCGTGTTAGTCACAGAAATGATGACGTTTCCAGTTGGAAACAGTCTGAACTTCTTCATTAATAAAAACTACTTTCACATGCCGCCTGTGACATTTGTGTTTGACTCCTTTCTTTGAAAGTCTACTTTGGAACTTGAAAGGCCTGTGAACATTACATGAGGTCAATGCTGCTGCTGTCACCACCATTAGTGACCAGGAGGAGATAAGTGCTCCTTTTTACACTCTCAGCTCACTGTATTTTTCCTCAAGATAAAAGACTGCAGTATTTAGCATTAAGTGGGCTGCTGGCATCTCCGCTCTGCTCGATACCTGCACGTCAGAGGCAGCAGGAAGTGCTGCACTTTCCCTTTTATCCTGATCTAAGATGTTTTTAAACCAGTTCTGAGAATGAAGTGGGGGGGGGGGAGAAGTCAATGTAAGAAGCTTTAAACCTGAACAAGCAAAACTGCTCCAAACACACAAAGAGGCAAAGAAGAAAGGGAAGCTGCCTCGTCGAGTTAATGACATTCTGCCTTCGTTGCACTGAGGCCGCTTTGGTAAAACCCTCAACATCTGTCCTGCTGTCGGTGGTGTCTCGTGGCAAATGGAAACAAAGAGCCCGACACGCTTTTGACATGGACGCCACATGTTTACACATGTGCAAACACCGACTCCATCTCTAGTGAGGAGAGCCGCAGAATGGCCGGATTAGATGACGTGGTGCTACACATCATCTGGCAGCACTGACACACACAAACCAACACATCAGTTTAACTTCACCTTTACTTGACAACACACGCAGCAACAAGACAAAGACTCTTCACTGTCCTGCAGTGGTGTGAGCCACGTGCTAATACGTGGGACGTCCCATTGCCACTTGGGCAAGCACGAAAGAGTTTGGCTTCTAGTATGAGTTGCCACACAATAAAATCCACGATTCATAATTGTTCACAATCGTTTGCATTGTCCCTCACTGCACTCTCCATAACAATTTGCACACATGTATATAACCATTTCAAACCATGATACTGCCTCTATGGTATGAATATACTGCCATATTCATACCATGTGCAGATGTCAGTTATTTTGCACTGCTGCCGATGCACTTCTGGTTCTAACAATAATAACCGTCTAACAATAGTTAGATGCTAATTGCATTTCGCTGCCTTTTGCCATAACATGTCTAGTGACAAATTCCATTGAGTCTATATACTGTAGGAATACGAAGGTAAAATAACTTTGGAAAACAAAGTAAACTTCTGGTAATGTTCTAGTTACTATATCTAACGCCATGTTGTGGCTGATGTCAGTTGCAAATATTAAGCGTTTTTTAAATAATCCTGAGAAACATGAGTTTTACTGTTAGTAACTGCATATTAGGACTTTAGTACAGCAGCGTTTGTATTCAGATTTACTTCTGTCCCCATCAGTGATCTGAAAACACCTCTAAACCACAGATGCCAATGCCCGACACTGGTATCGCCTTTAGGACAACCCTAATCACCATGTTCGTGCGTGAACGGCTGCTTGGCACTGAACAAACAGTCTGACTGTAGTTGAAGGAAATCAGCCCTTCAGCAGGTTTCCACAGAGTACTGCAACAAAACAATACATCAGTGGTACTTAGTCCAATACAGAGTTTCTGGACCAATAAAAACTATTTGCTGCCAACGAGCCCCAGAACTAAACATCATCACATCACACGATTTTCAAAATAAAAGTCATTTGGACTGCACTGGAAGCTCCTCCTGCAGTAAGCGTATTGTGTCACTTCCTGTTTCTTCACACTGTTTCTGGTCTCTGCTGAAGGGACGGGAAGCCAGGCCGGCTGGGTGACTGTTCACGAGTGATCTAATGCTAAACAGAGGTTCACCACCAGCCGGTTCACGTTTCTAATCACTTTTCCCCACTCAGCGACACACCCGCTGAGGAACGAACTCTGGTAATTGGCGACTCCATAGTCAGAAACGTGAAGTTAGAGACGCCAGCGGCCATAGTCCAATGTTACCCTGAGGCCAGAGCGGGCGACATCGAATCCTATTTGAAACTCCTGTCTAAGGATAAACGTAGATATAGTAGGATTATTATTCATGGCGAATCGGTATGTAACTTTGACAAAACAATGTCGGACTCCGTAGTTTTCTCTGGACCCCTGGCAAATCTGATCAGTGAACAACCGCTGGCTGTCTAGGTGGTGTCCAACAAGCGATGTGGGCTGCACAGACAATTGGAAACGTTTCTGGGGAAAACCTTGGCTGATTAGGAGAGATGGCATCCATCCTACTTTTGATGGTGCCTCTGTCTTATCAAAAAATATGGCTGATTTTATTAGACAACCAAAAGATTGACAATCCAGAGTTGAGCCTAGGACGCAGAGATCCAGTCCTACATGCCTCTCTGCAGTATCCTTACCGCCGTCACCCCCCCACAACTCCAATATTCCTATAGAAACTGTGTCTGTTTCCTGATCAACTAAATTTTACAAACTAAAAATGATCAATAGAGGAGTTAATCATAATAACTTAATAAAAATCAGGACTGCTCCTCTTACTGAACAAAAAACTAAAACATTATTACATATCTGATCTCTCTCGTCTAAATCAATTAGTAAATGACTTGATAAGCGATCATCAATTCAATTTATTTTGTCTCACCGAAACCTGGTTGCAGAAGGAAGAATATGTCAGTTTAAATGAGTCGACCCCCCCAAGTCATATTAACTATCATGTTCGTAGAAGCTCAGGCCGAGGTGGAGGAGTAACAGCAATCTATCACTCAAGCTTACTGATAGAACCTAGACCTAAACATAGTTATAACTCATTTGAGAGTCTTACTCTGAGACTTTCACACCCAATTTGGAAAACTCAAAATTCACTCCTATTTGTTATCGTGTATCGTCCTCCAGTCCCTTATTCTGAATTTTTGACTGAATTCTCTGATTTTCTAGCCGACTTAGTGCTTAGTGCAGATAAAGTCGTCATAGTGGGCGATTTTAACATTCATGTAGATGCTGACAGTAACTCCCTCAACACGGCATTTACTTCATTATTAGATTCAATTGGTTTCTCTCAAAATGTAAATGAACCCACTCATTGTTTTAGTAACACCCTAGACCTTGTCCTTACATACGGCACTGAAATTGATAAACTAACACTATTTCCTCATAAATCTGTTCTGACCATTTCCTAATAACATTTGAATTTAATCTAGGTGTAGGAATTTAATCTTTGCTTCAGTAGGTGTTTATCTGAAAACACTGAACAAATTTAAGGAAATGATCCCTTCATCATTTACTTCAACATGTACTGATATAACTGAGAGTAGCCTCATTAACTGTACTCCTGCACAAGTTGATTACCTTACTGATAATTATGCAGCATCTTTACGTTCCATACTTGATAATGTTGCCCCTCTAAAAAAGAAGGCAGTAATTCTGAACAGGCGATCTCCATGGTATAGCTCGCAAACCCGCAATTTAAAGCAGGGGTCAGGAAAACTAGAAAGGAAGTGGCGTTCCACTTATTCACAAGAATCACGCCTAGCCTGGAAAAATAGTTTATACTTATACAAATTAGCCTCCGTAAAGCCAGAACAGCTTATTATTCATCACTAATAGAGGAAAACAAGAACAACCCCCGGTTTCTTTTCAGCACTGTAGCCAGGCTGACTAAGAGCCATAGTTCAGTTGAGACTAGTTTTCCCTCAACGCTATGTAGCAATGACTTCATGACCTTCTTCACAAACAAAATCATAGCTATTAGAAATAAACTTCACGAGACCCTCCCCACAAATACAACAGAATTAGAATCATCAGTAAGTCCTCAGTCCCTTTTAGACTGCTTTGTGCTGATAGACCTTGCTGAATTAACTTCAACTATTATGGCATCTAAACCAACAACATGTCTGCTAGACCCTATTCCAGTTAGACTGCTCAAAGATGCTCTACCCTTATTAGACACGTTCGTATTAGATATCATTAATCTATCTTTACAAACAGGATATGTACCAAAGGCTTATAAGGTAGCTGTAATCAAACCTCTACTTAAAAAACCTAGTCTGGATCCAGATGTCTTAGCCAATTACAGACCAATATCCAATCTCCCCTTTATTTCTAAAATACTTGAAAAAGTAGTTGTAAAGCAATTATGTGACCACCTGCACAGAAACGACTTGTTTGAAGAATTTCAGTCAGGATTTAGAGTTCATCATAGCACAGAAACCGCACTGATTAAAGACACACAGTTCTATCTGTCTATGAAACAAATCAATTAATCAAACTACAAGCATGTGTAAAAGACAGAAGGAACTGGATGATTCTTCTAAACTCAGATAAAACTGAAGTTATTGTGTTTGGGCCTAAAAGTCTAAGAAACATGTTTTCCTGACTGGGATTGGTAAAACAGATCATATTTCAACTTCCCTAGCTTCTCTCCAATAAATGTATAATAGAATTTAAAACCCTTCTTCTTACCTATAAAGCTCCATCCTACCTCAAAGATCTCCTACTACCAGAACATCCTAATAGACCAGGTCTCAGAATGCAGGCCTGTAGGACATTAACTCTGCGTCTCCTTTCTCCCCTAGTCGTCTCTCTCCCTCTCCGTCTCCGTCTCCCTCTCCGTCTCCCTCTCCGTCTCCCTCTCCGTCTCCCTCTCCGTCTCCCTCCCGTCTCCCTCTCCGTCTCCCTCTCCGTCTCCCTCTCCGTCCCTGTCCTCAGGTGTCCCCGGCTTTGGATCTGTGCGTCTTCCAGTCTGCAGCATCTGGTCCTACCAACCTGCCAAGTGTCTTTCCTCTCCACTGTTGCCTATAGCTGCTCAAGGAGGATTTGTTGGTTCTGGACTTTATGATGTAAAGTGCCTTGAGACGACTTTGTTGTAAATTGGCTCTTTATAAATAAAGTTCAATTGAATTGAACGAGGCCTCCTGTTAAAAAACGAATGATTGTAAAGGTTCCTGTGATACTGTAACTACAGGACCCCAAAGCAGAAGCTGAGACTCACAGAGCGTGCACAACGTTTATTAACACATGAACTTTTTAAAACAGTTATATATTTATCACACAAAACTGATAGTATAATACTCAGCACAACGCTTGAGGAGATGACAATATTAACTCAAAGACAGAGGCTTGGACTATAACTAAAATCACACAACATATCCAACAATATTAACTCATATACTGAGACTGTAACACTCAGTTCAGACTCGAGCTAATAACACTATTAACTCAAAGACAGAAACTTAAGTCTATAACAAAAATCTTAAGACATAGACTGAGGGTAAGTCTGAGGTTTGGGTTTTTTCTGAGGTCGGGGTCCACACCCCCAGAACAAATAGACCACGAAACGCTCAGGAAAAGTGGGCTGGATTAACCGGCTCTGGCCTCCAGCCTAAAGGCCTCTGTGGCATCGATAAAGACGAGCTTTTAATAAACTAAACAAAATGACCTTTTAAAAACTCACTGAAAAAAGGGAAAACTAAGAAACATAATAACACAGCAAAAAGTAAATGATCTAATGAAGGAAATAATTAAGCACACAAGCACAAATACTAGAGAAAGTCTAACGGAAACAAACCCATTCCAACAAAAAATGACCTGAAACTCAAACACTAAAACAGAACCAGAATACCCAACAATATACAAGGTATCTGAAATGGGGCTACTCAAAACCAAACCTGAACCCTAGAACAGAAACAGACCAACAAACTAAAGTCACTCAAAAGATTTCACAATATCAACTCAAAGACAGAGACTGTAATACAATAAAATACAATAAAATCTCAAAGGCAGAAAGTTGGACTATAACGAAAATCACTCTTACAGGGGAAATTAATATTACAAACAAAAATTTACTCTAAACAAGAACAACAAACCTACTAGAACAATCGACAGACTCACAACAGTCTCAAAGGCTGAAGATCAGGAAAGGAAGAATCACCAGAACGGACCATGACACAGAAGCAACGACAAAACTCAACACAAGCCCTTAAATACAGACGTGTGGGGGTGATGGTGATGATGATGATGATGAAGAAAGGCAAAAGACAAAACAGACCCGACCTGTAAGAGCGATGACCTTTACAGGAACGCTCACTCTACAGATTCTGACCATGACGACAACACAAGAGTTGAGGCCCATTTGTTGAATTCTCCCTTCAATTGCTGGAATATTATAAATTGTCACAGGTTTTGGGGAAAAGGAGAACTGTGTATACCTAAAATTCTGCTGCGTGATGACAAAGATGAATACTAAAAGGCTGATTTACACATTTCTATTTTCATTAAAAACAGATGTGCTTTAACTTCTATCCAACACGTTGGAGAGAAGTGAAGATTGTCCAGATCAGATAATCTAGTTAAAAACAAAACTGTGGACACTGCAGTTCACGTCCAGGCATGTTTTCAGCCATGAAGGCTGGAACCTGTGAAAGTCCTAAAACCTCATGTTGGGACATAAGTTCATCATTTAGACTGAAATCATCAAATAAATTTGCTAAAATCAAGAGACGCACGGATGCTGTCAGAAGCTTAACGAACAGTGAGATGCACTTTCCAAACTCTACCCCCCCAGCCCCCACTCCAGTCAGCTGAGCCGTGTCCTTGTGATGGCTGCCCCACCCAGACCTCAATCTTTATGCCATTATGGGACAATTGCGGTGTGTAATTTGGGCCGTGAGCTGAAGATGAGTCAGCCAGGGGTGGCTGATGGGGGGGCACAGGATTACAAAGCACACTGCTGTCCTCCACCTTCGCCAACACACACACAACCAATCAAAGCACCAACCAACGAGGCCGCCTGTGCGTCAGCAGCCTCCTCTGATCCCTCCAGCATGTGCTGCTGTGGCCTCCTGCACCAGCACCGGGGCTTCTTTCCCTGTCACCACACAAAGACACAGAGGCAGAGCCACTGACACACTACATCAGCTCGACCACAACAGTCGTCATGACGCCTGCAGGAGGGTCAGCTGACAGGTGGAAGCGAACCTACACACTGACTGTGGCATTCGGAGAGCTACTAAAAGAGGAGAGCTTTATGAAAATTTAAAAATAAACTGTCTGAAAGCCCAAACAGTATTTTCATTTGTTCAGGAAAGTGAAACGAGTTGTTTGCAGACTGTCTGTCTAAGACTGGGTCAGTGCAAAGCAAGTTTCCAAATCAGGACTTGCTGCACGGATAAAATGATGATCTGACATATATAAATATAAATGTGATTTTCATATTGTTATAATCATTTCACTTGAGGTGTTTGTCTGAAATGATGGAATATTGTTGTTTAGCTTTATAATACTGCAATGATTCAAGTGCCACAATTTATAGTTATTTAAGAAAAACTGCAATAATGACCCTGTATTAATAATGTTGATAGTTTAAAGTCTCCTACAGTTTATAATAAGGATGTACGGTTTACAAGGAAAAGCTTTTTTTAATGTTTTGGAGGTAAAACAGGAAGAACACATGATCTGGCGTGACCTACAGTATGAGTTAGTTCAATCTAACCAGCACTTTAAGAGCTCTGCATCATGGAAGTTATGGATTGTTCATAAACGCTGCTCACGTCAATGTTACTCACAGATTAATTTAGACACAGTGGATAAAAGTTTGGTGAGAAAAATAATCCACTGATCAGGAAAACTCAACATTTCAATGCTAAACTTTAACAGGAACATTAGTTTGTTTCAGGGTCACACACACACACACACACAGACAGAACCACTGACCCGTTTGTCACGAACACCTGCGCTACCAACTGAGCTACAGCTGCCCGGACCTTGATACTGGACTGATGAGGCGCCAACATTAGTTACCAAACTTAAATTAGCGCACGTTTCGGATCAGGTCCACAGTGGATCGGACCGGTCTGCTGAATGCGGCTGGACTTGAAAGCTACAGTTTCACTAGTACGTATGTAAAAGAGACAAGTACACAGCGAGGAACTCTGGAAGTCTGGAACTCTGTCTGTGGCCTCGACCCTTGTTAAACAGGGGGACGGTTTAAAAAAAAGTTATAAAAAGTTGTAAACAGCTGGTCCGATTAAGCCGAGTGTAAAGAAGCAACGTTGATTATGATAAACACGTCCGTTAGTATCATAAAGTATTTGTGGCGCTGACGTGAATTGGCCTCACAGGAGTCGAGAAGCGATTCCGTCGTGAAGCTGAAGTTAATTCATGCTGGTTTTCTCGTGAAGTTTTATGAGCTCCTCTGACAAACCGTCCCAACAATTAATAAGGCTTTTGGACTGATAACCCTAAAATTCATATTTTACCAGGAGGCCCGTTATGAGCCTGAGCCATAGTTTTATTCCACTATTCCTCATGTCTCAGATCTCGTTAAGGGATTTTTCTGTTACCGGAGCTAAAGCAGAACAAAACCAAGTCAAAGACAACAAAGAACTTTTGTTTTTTAATCATCTTAAATTACTGACTAACGAAACCTGCAGCTAAGACCAGATTTCTTCACTGATTTTCTCACTTTTCATATTTCTCTAAAGTACCTTCAGTGTCTTTAAACCAGACAGAGACTAAACCAAAAATTAAAACCAAATGAGAAATGAAAGGAAAAAACACGTCACCTGCAGCAGTTATGACGATGGTTTTATACAAGTGTCATAATCACGTGACTATTCACCGTCACGCAACAGCATCGACTTCCTGTTTACTTTAACGTTCCCGCCACTAATCTGTTTCAACCAATGAGCGGACAGAGACGATTGTTGGCGTTGAAACTGAACAACGTGCAAAACTGGTTTGAGTCAAACGAAATACAGGTTTAAAAAAAACGGAAAATTAACAGGCGACAAAAGACGAGCAGAACCAGGTTTAAGTGGATCATTCTAAACCGAACCAGCTGCAGTTTCCTACAGCACGTTCCGAAACAACGTCCCAGCTCAAACAGCCTCAGTAAAGACGCAGGAAACACGGTTCCGTCGGTGTGTTGGACCCACCTGTGGGAACGACTGTGCGCCGTCCGGTCCGACTCGGCCCGCTCCGCTCGGCTCGCTCCTTCCGTCCGGTCCGGTCCGGTCCAGTCCGCTCGGCTCGCTCCTTCCGTCCGGTCCGGTCCGCTAGGCTCGCTCGGTCGCTGTGTTCCTCTCGAACCCTTCAGAACCTTTCGGAGCTCGTGAAAACCCGTGAGGCGCTGCACACACGTCACCTGCTTCACGTGGGCCCAGCGTGCACCTGTGCACAACGTGGGTTTGTTTGATTTGTCCAACGGAGCGAGCGGCCGGGTGGTGCAATATTTAAAAAAACAAAAAACAGATCAAATGTATATCCATTCAATAAAAACAGATTATTTATATAATTAATATTAAATGGTATATAATAAATGTTTTAAAATATTGCATTTTATTTTCACAACTGGATTCGCGTGTTGTAGAAAATGTTTTTTGTGTTAAAATGGTTTTTAGCTCAGTGTCCTTGTTTGAGCTGCTCAACTAAAACTAAAAAAAGAATATCTGAGTGTGTTTATTATATCACAGGTTTGAGGAGCTCGCAGGCTCCACTTACAGCCCTGTTTCGTTTTTATACTTTATCAAATTTTTGCTTTTTAAATTTCACATCACCAGAAAAATCCTGTTTCACTCCTGTTCAATATCTTATTGTCAAAGAAAAGAGGCTTCGCAGCTGGTGGACAAGTGCACGTGGCTTCACGAATCCACAAAGTCTGAAGGGCAAAACCTTTAATCCGAAAGCCTGATCCCGGGGTGGTCCACCAGGAGCCCCTCACTTATCCCCAGCAGCTCTACCCGACATTTGCCACCTGTTATTGGTTTTCACATTTTAATTGTCAGATTGTCAGTCTGTTATTTTCTCACAGAACGTGGGTCGACTTCACAGCACTTTTTCTGTGTGATTGCTCTGGAAGTGTAAAACTGGATGAGAATTTGTTTCCGCCTCAGGAATCTTTCCTGCTTCTTCTATTTGAAAGACTGAATAAATGTTTGAACAGGCACAAGTTATTCTATTGTTTGTGGAGGGTTTTAGTTCAGTTCATGTTCAGTTTTTACCCTTAGCTGTGCCAATGATGTACATGTAGGATTTAAAAACGAACACACACTGCACAGCCAGGTGGAGTCACTGGCTTGTTCATCGTGTCCCTGTGCAGCAGTGGCGAAGTGTGAGAACTCCGCTGGCCTCATGTGACCCTTCCCCTCACGCTGGTTGGCCAAAGCTAAAGAAGTCGTGAGAAATCCTCGGAGAACTCGCTCCTTGTCATGGCTCCTCATGTTGCCTTTGGCTTGGTAAGCTGAGGTCAGCACGTTACCTGGGGGGTTCTGGCCCCTCGGGATCACCTCAAACTTTCTTCACTTCTTCGACGTCACCCGTCGCTCTTCTTGTTTCTTTGATTATTCTGTGCAATAACGCCACTACACAGCAGTGATTTAACAGTTTTTAATGACCTTTTATACAATAGATTTTACATTTTCACAAGCTAAGAGGTTAATGATGCCAGGTAGCTGAGGGAGTCTGCATCTCCAGACAAGCCAGTTCTGGTCATTTTTACACAACAGATGCAGGATGGAGATGCACGGCAAACATATTCATCTTTTTTTTTATTTTAATTTTTTATTTGTCCAGAAGTGGGATCCAACATCAGGAGGATCATCAGGAACCCGATTCTGAAGCTCACAGAAAGTGAAGCACTGAACCACCACCACCTCTGATCAATTCTCATGTTCCAGGGCCCACGAATAAACGATGCTTGGATTCAAATATAAAATGAGCACATGTACATTTTTTCAGTCCCCCACTGGAGTTTTTGCTGTAGCGACGTTTCACTCCAACCTTCCATTCACCCTGCTCACATTCAATCTGTGCAACTTGCCCATAAAAACTGTCTATAATATGGTAAAGAATATAGCTCTGATTCAACACTGCTTTATC
Source organism: Channa striata (assembly GCA_033026295.1). Taxonomy (NCBI): domain Eukaryota; kingdom Metazoa; phylum Chordata; class Actinopteri; order Anabantiformes; family Channidae; genus Channa; species Channa striata. Next base: position 19,535,693 of record CM065184.1, on the reverse strand, counting down.
TGCTTCCAATCACCACATCTTTCTTTCTTGTTCAACTCTCAGCACTTAAGTAAAAAAAAGATCACGTCCCCTCATTTGAGCCATGTGTGGCCCGTCCAGCTCATTTGTAACGACTCATCCAAACTGCAAAACTTGTAAAATATAGAAAAATAAGTTCAAATTTTAGCCCAGGCAAGGTCGTAATTGGGGTTTGTACAAAACAATATGCTAAGGAAATACAGTTGTATTTACTACAGTAAGAGATACATCAATATCCTCTTTCTCTGATGCAATAATATTTCATATTCATGTACATACTGACTGGGGGAAATATACATAAGTTGGTGTAAAAAAAACAATATTCTGGCTTATTCGATGTTCTCTACGTTGTATCTGAATGTCAAAATAGCTCACAATGCTCTGGAATAGAATATCAGACATTTATTTGTCCAATGGTTTGTTTCAGCCAAGTACATACAGTGCATATACCATGTTTATGCTCAGTAAATAACATTTAAGTTCAACTGTACATTATTAATGTTCTGAGAAGCTACGTAAACCCAAGCAGTGTGTCAGAAATGCTCCCGTCACTGTCCAAACGGATAAAGTAATTTGCCAAACGTGCCACAGTGATGCATGTAAATGTCCTGATCCGATCGCGGGTTTTATAGGGAGGTCTGTCGAAATGAAATGCCTGGATTTCCCTGTGGGGGCGGGGGATCGAAAGACCATATGCCTCCATCGGAAAAGCTGATGAAAGCAGATGTTCTGAGAGCTGGATGCGACTGCGGTGCCGTCGATCTCTGTTTTCCCAGCAGTCTTCAGGAGCAGCCCTACAAAACGCTCCAACTATTTACGCAGTACACGTTACGGGCTACAGCTGGGTAAAAAAAAAGGAAGTAAAAGGATGCGACAGGAAAAGCACATCTGTCAAGCTGTGTCGTCTTTTTCAACACACAAGGGTGAGAAGGTGGTAACAAAATAAAAGCACAAAAGCAAGAGTCCAGTTAGCGGTTCCTGTCAGCGTGCCTCATCTGCTGCACTGATGCAGCATTTAATTAGCTCATCACTTAGTTTCCTGTTCGGGGGTTTCTTCCCCAAGCTTCTTCCAGCTGGCATCACTTCCCAAATAAAATAATCGTTGCCTGTTGCTCCCTGTTAGATCATCAATCTCCAGTTTTAAATCTCCCATCTCAAGACCCATCTCTTTTACCAGCTTTTTAAATATGTGTTTTATTTTTTGTGTTCACCTAGTTATATCTGATCCTGCAGCCATTACTATTATTACTCTAATATTAGTAGTCTAATAATTGTATCTTATGTGTTAAAAGCGCTTCAGCCTAGAACCAACTGTTCTACTACAGAAACAAACTGACTCAACTTATTCGTGTTGTTGTTGGAGTAAAGGACAGTTACTGAAGATATATTTGTGAGATAGTCCCAAAAGTGGTAAAATTACATAAACTACATGAAGTATTTGCCTGAAAAAGTACTGCACTACTTTAAGTACTTCTCTAAGAACATATTTTCAATCGTTCAGAATTGGATGTTGATAACATGACTAAAGTCCAGAGTAATTCTTGAAGCTAAACATTATTAGAAAGAAAAGTTAGTGATTATTTGAAAGCAGGATTTTGAAATTACAGTCCCGAACAAAAACAGGCAGAGCTGGTAAAGTCCTAACAGACTGTGACTAATTTACATGCTGACAGGAGGGTAAATAATATTAAACTATAACTTATCAGTTCATTTGGATTTTGTATTAAGACTTTTTTTCTACAAAAACTAACACACACCTAAAGCTGTAAAACAAATGTAGTGGAGTAAAAGTTAAAGTAGCCTCCAGTAAAGAACATAGAAGAGGAGTGACTGAGTAAATGTTCTCACCACCTCTAGTTGGTCCTAATTTTACCTTCTTGTCGTGCTGCTAAAACTAGCTCCAACCCACAATACAACACTGCTGTTTTTATCTCCATGTGTTTCACATCCTCTCACATCTAGGACGATCGTGTGTACAGCCTTTATTCCTCACTCAGGGTTCTCATTTTCAAATCAGCCCGCTAAGGTGATGAAAGCGTCAGCCAGAAAACCATTGCACAGACGTTTGACTGGCTACAGCAGCTAAACTCAGGGGCTGTTGTCTGCAAATTTAGCAAAATTTTTCGACTTTTGTCAAATTCTGTCTGAAATCAAACGTATTCCAAAGAGGACACTTCTCAAGTGGCAACTGTGCTGCAGGTCTGAATGTAAAGTGCACGCATGCCGCGCTGGAATACAAAGCTTGACAGGTGTAATAACAGCAAAAAACAAACCTAAAACTGTTGCAGAGCTCAGCAAATGGCCAATTTAACGTGATCCCTCCCCAAAACACATGCTGACAAATTCACAACCGAGGCGATGAGTCATAACACTGACCTGACAGAAACGGATGCACTGAGATTTGGAGCTATGAAGGTGCAAGTTACTGCAACAATCAGCCTGCTCTTCCCCTCCGCTCTCCTCTGTCTGAGCGGATGCAGTGACGCAAAGAACATCGAAACTATAAAAAAAATACTCAAAGAAATAATTGAGGTTAAAATGCAGCAGCTTCTCTTTCACCTTCGGAGGAGAAATACTGAACATGGCCTGGACTTCTAACAATTACAAGCATGTACAATCACTAATGAGTGGAGTGGATTCAGGCGTCCACAGCAGCAAATAACCTAGTGTCCTGTGAGAAACAAAACGGGAGCAGGAGCCCGGCGCTGTGTGTGTGTGTGTGTGTGTTTGTCTGAATGTGTGAAAATGTGCAGTACGCGTTTGTGGGTCTTTGCCTGTGTGCTTTTGCCAGCGGCAATGTGTGTTCAGTTTGAGCTACAACAGAGACGGTTTAGGAGCAGGTGTTCTAACATTTCTGGTGTTTTAAGTCGTTGGTTCCGAAAATAAAAAAAGCTTTCGAGTGATGCTTTTTTCCAGGTAAATAACCACGTGGACTTGAATTCAGCTCATAGAAAATATTACACACCAGATTACGTCGTTATCAAAACATACACAAAGCACAGAGAGACTGGATAATACCTAAAAGACTGCCCATGGGATAAAACGTAGCTGTTACTGAACTGACTGTGACTTTTAAGCAAAAGATCCCACCTATAGCCTCAACACACAGACAGACGTGGGTGGATTTGACAACTCTGAGAATGGATGCTAATTTACATGTGTGCATACTGTTCCGAGAGTCACCGACCGGCGTTTATTGGAATGTAGTCCTCGAGTATTTCCTCATTCCGTGAGCAATGTGGAAGCTTAATTTTTTTTCAACTATCCCAGAGGGAACACACAGCCAGACATGTATAGTAGATCACTGTTTTAGCACAGCTGCAATGCAAAAAGAACAAAGAAATCAAACCATAAAGCTTCCCAAAATATGACATAAAAAAAGTCAGAATAGGAATAAAAACAAGATTTAGAATTCAGAGGGAAATGAAAGTACAACAGGTGTTACTGAGAATAAAGGATATAATTTCATGTTTTGCTTTTTCTTTTATACAAATGTGTTTGTCAGTTCGTTGTAGTTTGTTGCTGACGAGCAGCAAGGCTACAAATCGTCCGGCGAGGGCAGCGCCGGCAGGCCGCAGCACCACAGCCACAGCAGCAGGGGCAGCAGGGGGGCCAGGCCTGCAGGCCGCCTGCAGACGGCCGAGTTCTTCATGGCGTTGGATGTACTTGGCCCAACTAACTGAGGGTCCTGAGAGAGAGAGAGAGACGACACAAAGTTTAGTACAGTTAAAAAAGAGGAACGATAAAAATCAAAAAAAGAAAGTTTGAACTTGTTCCCACTAATTGTCAGATGATCCACACACAGATTATTATTATAACGTGATGCAGAATTTTCACCTCACACACAGGCGTTGGCCTTTATCATTTTTTGCGTTACGGCAGCCACAAATTAGCATTGTGTGTCCACGTTTCCTTTTATGAAGAGGTCAGCTTGACACAATCAAATGTTCTGTTCCCTGCGTCCGTGTTGCAGGGTCATGCTAGTTAGAGTCGGCCTGATTAATAATACTTAGGTGACCGGTGTAGTTCAGTGGGGGTGATCAAAATTGGGCTGCAGATTATAAAAAAAGTCAATCTAAGTTTCTCTACGTCACTGTGACTTGATCGGTTCCGCTCTCACTGAGGGATTTAGGATCGAGGCTGCGTTTGCTTGAAACAGGGCGAGTTGCTTCAAGTCAACTGTCTGCATGTCCAGATTGTGGCATAAAACTAAGTTTAATGTATCAGCTGTGGCAGGCGCTTCTGGATCTGATCCACGACAGATTCTGGGATATTTGTCATGACAGCTTGATGAATGACGACCACTGTAGGGGGAGAATACAACAACCGAAAAAGCTGCCAAAAAAGCTGTCGAGCAGAGCGTCATCGTCATTCTTCTAGGTATTTAGCTTGTAATTTATTTATACATCACACACACAGAAGATATCCATTTTATTCTGTTAAATCCTAGCGATCGGTTTACAAGTCCGGGCACTGCTGGAAAACATGCTGGACTTGGACTTAAACTCATGCAAACGAGATGGAGAATATTTGAAGATAGACTGTATAACAACTGATAACAAATTCATGCGGTTTTGACACCGTAAAAAATGAAAAGGTTGTTTTAATGACTAAAATGTCACCGTGAAAGCTAAAACGTAAACTTGCGTGCGTGTACGCGTGTGTAAGCGCGCACACACAAAACTTCACTGCTGGTCTTTGGCTTGCTAATAAAGCTGCAAGCTGAGGGGTGGGTCATCTCCCCTAGACCTGTCCCTGCCTCCATTAAATGTCAGCGCAGTGCACAACAGTGCCTTATTATTGTACAATGACATTTATAGTGAACTTTAAAAGGCACCAGATAAGCAACAGTCCCATTGCAGCCTCAAAGGAACTACAGAGAACAGAGTTTACAAAGGAGGCAGGAGGGACTGCGGTGGCAATCGCCGTCAGACGGAGGTCGGAGGCTTCCAACTGTGAGGTCGGATTAAAGTTTGTGATGATTTGATAACTCAGGCAATTGCCTTTTGCTCACAGATCAAAATATTTTCACAGATAAAACTGAGACACGGTTTGAGATTTTATCTTCCATTACAAGTCGTCTACAGGGTTTTACAAGATGTGATATTTGTCCCAAAATGACGATTCTTAGAGAACACTTTGGAACCCTCCACCACCAGTAAAAAATATTCCAATGCACGGCAATAACCAGTTTGCAGAGACTGGAAATATGCTTAAAACAGGGGATTTGTCACCTCAAGCTGTTTTTCCCATGAGTGTTTAATGTCGGGATTTCTTGCCTTTTCAAACTCTAACAATTTAATTGCAACAAAGAACGTTAATTAACAAAAATATTAATTTGTATAAGACTTGCAAGTGAGTTCAATTAAACAGAAAGTAACTAAAGTATGTTTCTTCAACCTTGAGTTAGAGGTTTGTCAAATGTGTTGAAGTATTTCAATTGACATTATCTGTAAAAGTCATTTAAAGTTTATTTGTAGTTTATTTCTCAATAGTTTAATTTCAACAGTTATGACGCGCATTTCTATTACACAGCCGAGTACCAGAGTCCAAGTTACACAACGGCTATGCAGCCACGATTGTCTCTATATTTGTCGGAGTGACCTCATCTAACGGAGCTCTAGAGTCAAACTGATCGAATGATGGCTCGTCCTTCCTAACAACAACAGCAGCTTGGAGTTGCAGTAATGACTAAGTCAATCATCTTTTCCCGTTTAGCCACTAACGAAGGTGTTCATCTGGGACAGTTTTACAAGCAGCTGCACAAGAACTTAAAACCTGCATGTTGTTTTAAAATTCCCAACAACACACAGCTTGTACGATTATTGCCCAGTTAGTGTACATGCACACACACACTGCAGGTAATCACTCTGTCAGCAATGCTGCTTCGTCCAGGAGCCTTTGTGCTCGACAGAAACATTGAAAACTGAAGGCAAAATGCACATTGCAATGAAACATACACACGTACCACACAGATGACGCCGTCAACAGTCGAGTTTGACTTCAACTTCTGAGCCTGTAACAGAAAGACAGATGATTGTCATAAAAATCTACACAAAAGACGGTTTGTCTGCAGGCTCCTGTCAATAAATGAGACTTGGATTAGACATCATCGAAGCTTCAAGGTTATAAATTCATATCTTAAAGTGCATACATTGACTGCATGTCACATCACAAGCATTTCAGAGCACCGACAGAGACTAAACTGAATGTCAACAGAGTCTGCAGTAATTAATCTGCCTTGATTAACAATCAATGGGACAATCTACAATCTAATTAGACTGAAAATATTCTGTCAATACTTTTACACAACAGGTACAACGACACAGACATCAGTGTTCAAACACTGTGACTACGCCTCAAATAACAGTCACATTTACCGTTTTTAAAAACCTGTTTAAAACGGAAAACTTTGACTGAATTGTAAAAGCTGCAGTAACCTTGGTGAGTTTAGCCTGACACCCCGTAAAACTGGGATATTTACACTTGGAGGAAAAGAAGAGTAAAGCCGAGCACAGAGGGACAGTCAAAGCCACACTTTTGATTTCATCTCAGATTTATCATATCTCACACACACACACACACACACACTCGAACACACACCTATTCTCTCCTTCGCTCACACACACACTGAAACACACATTTGTACAGCTATGCTTGTGAGGACAGTCATTGACATGATACAATCCCCTCTCCCTAAACAAACTAACTGAATGTCCAACCCTAACCCGAACAAAACCTAATCCTAACCCTAAAACTCAGTCTTTAGCCTCAAAAATCCCTGTGAAGTTGTGAGGTGGAATGTTTGTGGAATATTTAACATTCCATTCATGTGGGAAAGTTATCCTGTCCTGTGCAGTTATGGCCGTCAATTTTGACATATGCCTTTTTTTCATAAACAAACCATGATTTAAACTACTAAAAACTATATGCCAACATCACCAGCACAGCTGCTATTATTTTACATACAGTCATCATTAGGAGGAATAACACTCAGTAACTGCACAGTGAGCTGTGAGCACTTCTGAAACACAGATGACCCACTCTCTTTATGGTCCCTAAACGCACCAACAGCGTCACACATCTGCAGGTGCTAACAGCTGGCTAACACCGCGGCTCAGATTCTCTCTGTCGATGTGAAGCCTGCGCACACAGACAAGCGAGTGCAGATGTCTCACGTTTCCATATCGCTGAGGTAACAAAACCTTTCTTTGGTTTCATTTCGTCGTCATTACGGTCGTAACTATAGAGAGATGCAGCAGCTGTATCAGCACGACCAAGAACTTCCCGTTTTTTAGATTCAGGCATTTTTCATTCAAACAAAAATTGGAATTATTCAAATATATTGCTCAGTTCTATGTGGATGTGTAACATCTTTACAGTATTTCTGTGTTTGTTGCTAAGGGAGACGAGTTGTTAATTAAATGATCATGAGAGGTTACATTTCAGCGAACATGGCCTGACAGGTGTAAAATCTTCACCAAGTCAAGTCATGAAAAGAAAAACTAACCTAAATTAAATGACATGTGACACCAAAATAAAACAAAAAATAAAAACAAAAACGTTAACACTCTTAAGTTCCTAAAAAATGAAACAAACTGAACTAAAAACTTAACAGAAATTATATTGAAACAATTTTAAACTAATATTAAAAGATTGATTGATTGAAGAGCTAAAAGGGAGTTTCAGTACAGTTACAGAGGCTGTTCATACCAAGTGTGTGTGTGCACTGATAGATTTTATATTATAATATATTATACTATTATAAATAATAATATAGATTAGAAATCAAATTAAAATCAAAGCCAGAACTAAACTAGAAATCTGAAACACTGAAACTAAACTGAAATGATCACAAAGTCTAAAAAAAAAAAAAAAAAAAAAAAGAATTTCAGCTAAAAAGTTTGAATCTATAACACTGGCCATGTTGACTCCCTCCTGTGTGTGTGTGTGTGAACCCTTCAGGTAATACTGTACACGGATCAGATGTGATTAACACTGATGATTCGCCGTGCAGACACGGTGATCAGCAAATGACCATCTTCTATATTCTGTGAATTAAGCTTCTGATTATGACTTTGCATCTTTGAGTACCAGGCTGTGGCCTGGAAAACTGTACCCGTTTCTCCGATCTTTGGCTCTAATGACCTGCACACTGTATCACTGTATTCAGTATGGATGCTGTAAGTGAAGGTAACTCCAGCTTTTGCTTCTGGGTATTTGTGTGTGTGTGTGCTCAGCCTCTAGGTGTGACAGAATAATAAATGGCTCCACTGTACAGTATAGTGAATTCAGACCAAAAATAGGGATGTACACGATGTAGCAGACATGGTAATACAGAAAGCAAGAAGCCGTATTCTGTTATTATACCTTTGCTTCTGTGCCAAACTAAAGAAAAAAGAAAAGAAGAAAAAAGCCAAAACTCCGGCGGAATGATGTCTATAAATCATGGGGTATTTGCAGGCCTCTGCATTAAGACCCCAACAGAGGAACAAGCCAAGAATTCCAAGCTTGGATGCAAAAAAATACAAGTTTCCTGAGGAAAAGGTTGACAAAACTGAACAAACTTGGAAGACAATGATTAACGAGTCTGCAATTAGTTTCCAGTTTAGTGATTCAATAATCTATTTACATAGGACAACTGATGAGGACGTGCCGTGCAACTGTGCTGTACTTGTTTTTCAGCGTTTGAAGGCCGTTACCCTGCATGTATCTGCTGCATGAAGCACTGAAGGCTTCGTCAGGACACTGGCTTACAGTCTTATGCTACAGCTGGCTCGATTCCCAAAGGTTGTTTATTGTAGCGGTGAGGAAATTCCCACAGTCTGCATCCCTAAAACCAACTTCAGGAAAGATCACAGATCTGTGCGTGTTTCGCAGTGAGCTCCCATCTGTGTTTAGAGCGAGTGTGTACAAAGTTTTAATTCTCTCGCACTCAGACAGAAACACTGAGGGAAGATAATTTACAGCTCGCTGCTAAAGTCTCAAAATCACACAGGCAGTTTCACAACAAAACTTTGTGGAAATTTAAATTGTACTAATGAGAATCTTGGAATTTAATTTAGAATTCGACTGCACCTGCCACTGCATTGTTTTCATTGTTCTAACATTTAAATTAGGCTTCAGAATGTAGCAGTTTACAAATTGACTTAAGTCCTGTTTTGCTGGAGAGGATCCGGAATTAAAAGCACAACAGTAAATGTCACAGTGAACAAAAATCACTGTTTCTTTTGATGTTGTAAAAAGTGTGTTTGCATCCATTTTGGATTAAAAATGGTTTAAGGGTTTGTGACCCTGTTAGTTACTTTTAAAATCAATTTCTGCGCAATTGTGATCTAGAAAAAACATGCAGCGTGTGGAAAACGTATGGAAGCCCCCTTTCATTTGTGCAGCTGTGATGTTCCGTTACAGGTTGTTTTGGTGGGAGTAATTCTTTAAGCTGTTTACTGAGTGTTATTGAATGCACAGCTGTTGATTTTTTCAGCCCAGTGAACAGATGAAATTCAGTTGCCCTCCACTGTATTGGGGTGGGAGCAGAAATTGAACAACTGATGGATGAATGATTTCTTTTTTTAAACCTGGAAAACAAAAGCCACGAGTAGATATCACTGTACTTTTGTGTTTGTTTGTAGGGAACATTGCAATCAGATCCCACCGGCTGGAAAAGGCAGATACATTCTAGTTTTTGTATAATACCAAACAACTGCACTTCCTATTTCCAATTCAAAAACAGTGGGATGCCAACAATTTCAAACACACACTCGAGCCTTGTGTTCACATGTTTTGGATTTGCTTAATATTAGCCTCTTCTGAAAAGTCACATTAGCATGTGACAGATTTCCATATTTGTCCAGGGCACTTCCTGTCTGCTTCTGGGGTCAACTATATTCATAAGAACAGGCTGATGGGGCCCTGGGGCTTGCACACTGTGTGCAGTGTGTGTGTGTGTGTGTGTGCATGTTGTGTCTGTAGTGGTTCTGCTGTGGACCCAGGTAACCCTTCTGTGTGATGATAGAGGGAAACAGTTTTTATTTCTCTAAAACTCGAGAGGAAAATGGCTCCTTTTTTCTTTGCAACATGTTCACATCACACAAAGGCAGTGCAGCCGAGAAATTCCAATGTTAGAGAGGAAGAAAAATACTTCACTGAGTAAAAACAAAGAGAAAATATAAAGCTGGAACACTTTGATTTGGTTTGATGTTTAGGGTCAGAAAGACTTTTCAGCGTGTTTTCTGAACATTTCACAAAGGAGTCAAACCTGACTTGTGAACTTTGACAAAGGGAAAGGTGGCAGGCGCACAAGTCTCAAGCTGTTGTTTCTACAGAAGCTAAAAAGAAGGATCTCGCTGGGCGCTAAGAAGCTTTCAGCTCGTTATACCTTCCACTTCTTTCTTCTTCCGCACTTTGATTATTTTCTTCCATGCTGAGGTAAATGCAACGCTGTGAGTGTTGCTGGGCTGTCACTGCAAGTGGAGAGGTTCTGAGTCAGTGGTTAATGGTTACCATTCTGCGTGTGTGTGTGTGTGTGTGTGTGTGAGCTCGATGAGCAGAGTGGAGTGAGTCGTCTGACAGGCCTGTCCCCCGAGTGTGTCATTACAACAGCATAGGCTGCCTCCAAGCCTACATATGCACACACACAAAATCATATACACATAGATGCATGTAACCCACACTCCGCCGTATCATCTGTATGCACACAAACACGCACACACACACGAAAAGTGGTTTTACACAACTCTCTCATTAACTCGTACTTGACGTGCTATCAGAGCGGTGCCAACAGCACACACGCACCAGTACACCAGCAAGCTCATTATCAGTGTATGTATGTGTGTGACCGTGACTAAAAGCACGTTTGTATTTGTGTGTGCAGGCATCACTATGTAATTGCATCTATCCAAGGTATCCGTCTGTGGGAACTAAAGACGACTGTATTCTTGCATATGTGTGTGCACATGATTAAGCGACAATACTTTACAACTCTAGTGGTGTTTTTCTGAAAGCGTGACACCATTCACACAGACTGCTATCACTCCAAGATCCAAGGCAGGTACATTCTGGGACGCAGGTTTGCTGTTAGAAGTTGGAGGATGATTTAGTAAGTTAGTTGGAAAAGTGTTGGAAATGCTGCGCTAATTTTATGTACTTTAATTTGACAAAATATCCCATTAAATTTATTTGAGTGTCTAATAATATAAATCTTTGTGACACAAACAGACTTGACACTTTAATTAAAGAAAAACAGCACTCAAAAGATAAAAACATGTCAAATACACACATTGTCAGCCAATGAACAAGAATCGTTATTGGATTCGACTTTTCAACTCATTAAAACTCTTTTGAGGAAATTAGTTAGTTTTGTGGTTTCAGTCAAGTGCCCACGAGGGATTTTAGCAAAGTACCCAGAGGCCAAGTTTAAATCAAATCATTACCAAAGGATCAGCAATGACAAACCCAGAGATGATTGATGGACTTTAAAATGCAGGAAAATTATATGATCTATGATCATGGTCAATTACAAAAGGCACATTGTGCTTAGTTTAGTTGCATGTGTAAATGTTTGGGGCTTTAAAGCCCCGGCGCAGGCAACTCTGCAGAAACACAACAACTGCATCACAGTGTGGAGGACCATGAACAAGAAGAGCACAAACAGAAAAAGAAAAGTGGTGTTTACCGTCAGGAGAGCGGTTTGCAAACAGAAATGATTAAAGTGGATTTTAGTTTGAAATTGCTCGAGGATTTTCTGTAAGCCCCTGTAACTTTAGTGACTTTATGATGGTGCATCAAGTTGCTGTATTATTATAGCCCAAAATGGCTCCTGAGTCCCTGTCATCGCTCTGCTGGTAATGACAGCATTATCTTCACTTCCTCCCTGACCCAGGAGGAGCCCGTCACTGATGATCAGAACTGCTGCAAGTGATCCCTCTGTTTCAGCAGCCAGAAAACTGTTGTTCCTGTTGAGCAGGAGTGGCTGCTCCAACTGACACATCCAAATATACACATGGATCTACAGTGTCAGCCAATCCGATCAGGACAAATACATAAAGAAAAGTTACGGATGGATCCTTCAGGATAGCTAAAAGTTTGGAGATGATGACTTAAAAGTGATATTCTATAAATGTACTGATACTTTAGGACTTGTTACTGAGAGAAACTGGTGGCTTCTGTTTCACACGCTGCGAAAACAAACACGCAACCAAGTGGCCAGAAGGGTTTTGGAAAAGACCCCACAAAGTTGCCCGAGCTGATTAACTTTGGCTTAGCGGACATCCCACATCCTGTAGCCTTCACTCGGTTTATGCGTGGGCTTCACATCAGCGACGGATGTCTTACTGGAGGCGTTCAGGGAATGTACAGACTGTAGGTCCAACCACGTTTTCGATGCATTCAGAGCCGGTCTGCTGCTGCCTGGATAAATGCTCCTGTTTCCAAATTGTTGCACAGCTGCTCCCATTGTTCTTCTCTACAGTGTTTACAATATGTGACAGCCCAGCCACATAGTGATGATATTCTTTGTCAATACGGCGCATATGGCCCCATTTACTGGAATAGTATGTCATTTCATTTAATAACATTTCTGAATCATGTTTGTCATGTAGACAAAAAAACATTTATAAATAACAAGCCACTGAAAAAAAAATCTGGATTGTATTCACTGGCCATGCCACCTTCCTCTATGGTTTTATTCATACTCATATTAAAGCTGCATTATGCGATTTCTATGCAGCAAAAATGTGCAGAGTGTGGAACCCAAAAAGCTCCCTCATCTTATCAGTTATGGCTCACGTCCCTGTTTGGCTTTGTCAGCTTTTGACAATAAACGCCTGACTCATATGTTGCAAAAAAATGCATATGCTTTACTCACAAGAATTGTTTGCATTTGTAATATAACCAACCTCCCTTTATTTGTAGTATTTGAGTCATTGCTTAAACTTGACATGTTTTATATTGTGATAAATAGATTTTAAAAAATGAAGCCTGTCTGAAAGTGAAAAATGAAAGTGAGGAAAAGCAAGCAGAGGCAGTGAGGTGTTCAACTGAAACAGACTGACAGTGAGATGTCAGCAGTAGATAAACACACAGAGCAGAAATATGGATAGTGAGACTGACCGAAGACGACACGAAGATCAGCAGGTCAGATACTGAACAAATTTCAATCATCTTTTTAAACTTTCCTTTTCAAAAGTTCTAAAACTGCTTTCATGTCATGGGATCAGATTTTTGCCATACAAACAGTCATCCTCTGAATCCAAATCTAACCCGAGCCGGTGCTTCAGTGTGTGTGTGCCTGTGTGTGTGTTATCCTCACTTGCAGGTTGCTACAAAAGTAATGGAGACCAGGATCTGTGTTAATGTGGTTGTCGATGGTGTTGGGGTTGCGTTCCCGGTTCCTCTGGTACGGGGTTGTGATGGAGGTGGTTGTCTGGACGGGGGACATCGGCTGCCACACTCCCACGTCTGTCCCGTTCCCGAAGGCCTGGATGGCGTTTCCTACAGAGAGAAAAAGGCGGAATAATCGATGACAGCTGCAATGATTAAGATTAAACACGTAATACAGACTGAAATAGAGGTAATGCTGACTAAGACGCCATGAGTCACGTTCGACTCAGATTTCCAGCTTCAAAGACATCCCATGATGAGTCTGAGTGAGAGAGAAGCTAGCGATGTGTTCGTCTGCCACCCAGAAATACTACGTTGTGATTCCAGAAAAGTCCCTTTAGGACCAGGCTGAATCTTATCATGAATCACATACTTGCTTGTCCCCATCTTACAATAAAGCTTTATATTGCGCCGGCTTAGACCACAATTAAAGGTGAGTTAGTAGGTACTTGGGTTTTGTTATCACTTCCCTCCATTATAAATTCACCACACAGTCAAAAACCTGAGTGCTGATTTGGCTATTTACCATTAGAGTCCATTAGTGGCCCTATTAATAGCCTTCTATAGCTTTGATGTAAAACACGCAGGCAGGCAGGCAGGCACACACACACACACACACACACACACACACACACACACACAGAAAGCTGAGCTTAACAGACATTCTGTTTGAACGTGATGATCTCCTCACTGCCAACACTGAATTATGACCCCGTGGTAAAAAAAGGAAACAGCCCTTCAATCCCACTGATTTTTCCTTCAGACGTGCAAAATCACATAGTTTCTGTTACATAATGACAAGAAATATTCAGCTTGATGGCTCAGGTTGGTGCTTTTCATCACATTCTTTCCAAAAATAAGGCCTCATGAAAAAACGCACAGTTACATGTAAAACTAACATCAGTGATAATAGTGGATGCTTCTGCATTGAAAATGAAATGGTTCCTTTCAAAATAAAACCGTGCCTGCATCTGAAGTGAACAATTACAGATACACCGTAACGTCAGCCTGTCTTGTATTAGAATAAAAACCACATTTCTTTCGGTACACATAGAAACTCTTACAACTTCAGGGTCATTTTCCTTCAATATTGGCAGCGCAAGCATGTGGCTTTGTTGGTATGACGACTTAAACTGTATGTTTCTCTGGATTATGTCAGTCTGCAGTGGCAAAATGTGCTGACTCAAGTCCAAACCTCATCCTCCAGATGATGAAAATGCTGAAGGATGATTGATGGTGGGTATTTTCCCCGTCAGTGGCCTGGACTTTGTTGCCTTCTGCTCTTTTCTGAAAGAACCCACTAATTCGTGTTGACCTAGTTTTAGATTTCATTTAAATAAGAAGGACGAGGGGATTCTCAGGGTCACTTGGCAACTCAACAGGTCACAATTACCTTCCGCTTCTTTAAAAGCTTAACTTGTGATTGCGGCTCGGACAGTCAGTCATTAAGGTCGCCATGACGTGGATTTTGTGCATTAGAGCCTTTCAGCCAGCGGCACTATTAAGACAGGCCCTGTGGATATTAGTGTGAATATAAAGAAATTCATGGAATTGGACTAGCTTGTGTCTGGACAGACTTGAATCCGTTTTTTACAGAGTTGCTGTACACACCACAGCCTTGCCCTGCTCGTCTTTCTTTTCCCATTTCCAGGGGAACCAGCTCCTGCTTAAACTCCCCCTGACCTAAAAAAGAACCTCTGAGTTAGTTCCACTCTGCACGTTTAATAAACGTGACTATTAATCTACAGCCGGAGACTCCCTGACTTCATCTGCTTTGCTGAATTGACCTCTGGTAAGACCAGACATCCCAAAAGATAGAAAGGCACAACTATCACAGAGACAAACACGAGTTTGACACGTATAGACTTTTACAGGCCTTTGTTTTGTGGTGTGATTTCCCAAATTATCACACCACTACTACTGTACTGTACTCACAATTAATTTAGGGATCCTTCCTGGATGTAAAATATCTATACACATGTCTAAGGGAAGGGCTTCGGTTAGCACATGTAATGGAACAAGTCCTGACAACTAGCATATTTCATTTGTTTCAAACTGAAGTTGTCTGATTTTATTTCCTCGACACCTTTGACATAACACACAAGTGCTAAAAAATGATGTGTTGGCTGGCAGTTCTTTCAGAGATGTGCTGCTCAGCAAAAGTAATTTCTGTCAATATCCTCCAGCCCCAATTTTTGTGACTTGTTTGTACGTGCGCATAGGCGTATTTAATTTTTTGCTTATGTGTGTGAACATGTGACTGTGTAGCTGGTAGCTTTGTGCCGAGATAGCAGAAGTCTCATGAGCATATTGTAAGTGTTGATGGGCTGGCGTTTCTCTCTCCTCACCTAAAGCCTAATTAGATGCACAGCGCAGTGACCGTGCGTGAGTCTCAGAGAGAAAGTGTTTCGCAACACGAGCATCAGCAGATCCGACACGCTCGTGTGCTCAGTTGATTCCTGTTTTGTATTGACGAAAAGTAATAAATAACTTTCTATATGATGCATAACACCACTGTTTATGCATTCATTGTTCTGTTTTTTTCGCATTTCCTTTGGGAAGGTGGAGATGAGGCTTAGAGTGAGCTTTCAGTCCGTTTGTTTGCCAATTTGTTTGCAGATTAAATATCTATCCAAAATTTGCAAAACAGGACACAACCATCCGTAGTTAAATCATATATACTAGCAAATCCAATTATATAGCAGATGCCGTTTTATTTTTCACTAAATAACATTAATTCAGTGTCAAAGCTACACTGACACAGAGGAAGTAAACAGGCTTGCCAACTGACAAAGCTGATCGTCATTTAGCAGAGAACGGAGGAGATGTCAGACTATTAGAAATGTGCTCCTTTTGCTTATGGTTTCATTTTATTCTATTAAGATTAAACTTCACAAAGTGAGATCATTACTGAAAGGGCACAGCACTAATCTCAGGACACAAAGCCCAGAACACGCTGTGGAGCTTTTATCTCAGCAGATTACAAACAGACTAATTGATTGGTACCTCAGCTACAGTTCACTACCATCGCAGACAGAACATGCACACTTCAATTTACACGGGGGCCAAAGGTTTCCAACATCACACAAACAAACATTTTCCCATTTAATTATATGCACGTGAGATCCCTAACACAAACCATAACTGTATGACTAACACTCCTGAGAACTCCGTGGCCTGCAGTTCAACTTAACCACAATATAAGCATTGAACTATACACGGCTGTCAAACCTCTAAACGACGACGGCAGGATACGCACTGTAGCAGGGCTACCTCCCCTTAACGGTTAAAGGCCTAAATTATGACACGGTTCTAAAAGGAGCAGTTGAGGGAGTGAATTAAAAGTAAGCTCACCTGAGCCTTACAATGCTCTCAAAGGGGGCTAACAGGCGAATGAAAAATAGAATAAAGCCAGAGCTTCGTTAAGCATAATCAGCACAAACCCAACCTCCATCTTTAACCAGGAACCCAAAACCAATCTCTAACCCTTGTGAAGACCAGTCCTTGTTTTACTGAAATGCTGTGACCTCATATGAAAAACTCTGGTCCTTAAAACACCAGCGAGCACGCACACACACACACACACACACACACACACACACACACACACACACACACACACACACACACACACACACACACACACACACACACACACACACACACACACACACACACACACACACACACACACACACACACACACACACACACACACACTTCTTTTTTAAAGCACTAAACAAAACCTTCATTTAACCTTCACCATCCAAACACAACGTATCATCTTCCCACTGCAGCAGATATTTGTGTTAGCAGTATGAATTTACATCTCGCAGATGTCTACACTACCACCTTATCTCACTTTACATGTACAAGGTTTGCTGTAATACTAGAAATATGCTCATGTTGGTTGGTGTGACCTTTGCATATTCAGTACATATTCCCGGAAATAGGAAGACACTATATTGCAAAAGCTTTGAATATATTAAAGCCTCAGTGTCTTCTTGAGAATATTAAAGCAGTGGTTTCAAACCTGGAGGTACCTAAGAAGAATTATTTGATAAGTAAAGAAGAAAATGTATCTGACCCTTTAATCTGTAGGCTAGGTCTTCTTATGCAAGTAAAATCTGGGATATAGCCAGTGACATTAGGTTTAAAGTAAAGCAGCAGAAAGGTTGGGAGCCACAGTATTAAAGAACGTGCACATACAACCGTGTATTTATGACTTCTACACAGAACACACTCCTTCCATATTCCATCTTTTTCTTTTTCTCATGTAGTTTCTATTTACTCATGACCACGTAACCTTCGTGTGTCAGGATCTTCGGATGTTGTCAGTTCCAGTTACTGCTGAGCAAGCTTAATGAGAGCAGAAAGAGCGAGGGCATCAAAGGAGGGACGGGGAGACAGAAGGAAGGGCTGAGAGGAAAGAAGAGAGGTGAAGCATGAGGAGAAGGAGAAGAAAGGCTGGTACAAAACAGGAGGGCAGCAAAGGGATAGTGAAGGGGAGCACACAAATAAAACTAACAAAGGTCAGAGGTAGTTATATTTCCACTCTGACCCTTACTCGGCTCGCCGCAGTGAATAAAAACTGATATATACAGAGAAAACCTGTTTTAACACCTTCTTATTAAATGTCATTGCATTGATACAGACAAAACATATGTCACACAGAAATCCAAATGAACACTTTGAACACACAAACCAACTGTAGCAGCCCTAATTATCAGCGGCAGACCAACCTCGTTAACCCTGTCTAGGAAAAAGTCAACACGCTGAAAAGAGAAGAAAAGGAGGGAGGACGGAGGATTTGAGAGGAGCTGGTAAAGTGAGGCAGTATCTCGTTGGTGTTCTTACGCGTCAACTGTCATTTTACACAAAAAACACTTGACTTGTGGTGAGCTCAGCAGAAACTTGGCCCAGCTTACTGTATCTATGGCTTAATATTTTTAATTCACACCTGCCTAGAAACACATCACCAATTGATTGCTTGATGCAGGTGTCTTGTGGTAATTGATTCATCAATCGAACCTTTAATTAATTCATTTGGGAGGCAGCTCTACACCTTGGCAGCTAAAAATGGACAAACGAACAGACAAGCACTGTGCCATGACGTGATGCTAATAAACGACCACTAACACAGTTCTAAGCTCATTACCCAAACCTACATCAGCCCACTTGAGTCATTGTGGACGGTTCCTGCTATGAAATAGGAAATTTCTGTTTCAATTCAGAATCATCTTCACTAGAAAAAGCTGATTCACGCTCTCTGGCAACTTTCACCTTACAACCATCTAAAGTAACAAAGGGCTCAAACAAACCATCATCTAGTGTGAGTAAGACTTGTATTGTAGCGTTTTCCCAACCCTAGAAAGGCTTAGGTTAAGCACCCAAGTGTTTTTTGCAAAGCGCCTTAAACCATCATAATGTCATGCTCAATGAAGCTTCTGTCTCTGGAATTTCCCAAACTGTACCACAGAATGTTGCTGTCATTTTGAGACCACACAAACCCAGACACTCCATTTAATTGGCAAAGATATTCCCACACAGACACACCTACAAAGATTGTCAGTAAAACCTCGCAGGATACTTTAGCATGTCAGCTAACGTGGTCCTGTTCAGAACTGTCGCCACTGACTTTCGAAGAATAAATACTGGGCCAGCTGTGGTTTGCACGGTTCTACTGAATCTGAATCTAGAGTCACATCTGTCTAATAACTCACATACTTTACACATCATTAATGAAGAAAAGACCTGAAATAACATACTGGATTTTCTGTTTCAAAGCTATTATGTTGATCAAACTCCTGACATGATATGAATTAAAGTTTGCCAGGGAGAATCTGCCCCTTAAAAGGGGTTCTCTTAATGTTAAAATACAAAATAATAATACGTTGAATTAACAATGTAAGACAGCTAATATTACCTACTGCTTACAGAAGGAATTGCACTTACAGAAGTTTACTGCTTTTACTAATAGAATAGAATAGAACTTTATTAATCTAATATTTAATCTTTATTAATTAAAAAGAGTGAAAAGCATATCCTGATTTTTATCGATCATAATCCTGATTCAAATGAAACTGGCAGGTGATTTGATTTATTTGATTTTTTGACGACAAATACTCTACATGTTATCAAAGTGCCTACTACCTTGTGTTTTGACTTCAATAAGAGGTTGAAATGTAATGAAACTATGTTATGGACTATAGTGAAGTTTACTTCAAACCACTGCTCAGTAGAGAAACATGCAAATAGCCGGGAATAGGTGAGTTTGCCTGTGCACAGGTGGGATAGAGAGGAGCCAAACGTGTGCGTCTGGGAGGTGTTGTTCATTAAAGTCTGTGTGACTGAGGGTGGGATGAATTGCCACTCTCTGTCAAAGATCTGGAGCAGGGCTTCTGCTGCAGATTCAGACAGTGCGGCGCAGTACGACTGGCTTTTCTATAATGCTGAGGGATAACAATGCAAGCATGGCAATGGGATATATTTGGTGAGAAGGGGAGACCGAGAGAAGGCGAGAAGAAAGGCTATAAAAGAGCAGAGCGAGAAATAGACCAGCAGAGGAGTGGATGAAAATAGAAGGGAACAGAGCAAAACTTAAAGGAACAGATAAGATTAAGCTGGAATAGAAAAGAGTAGAATAAAACAGAATCAACAACAGCTGCTTGGACAGAAGCCGAGTAGAAAGTGACTTACGGAGGCAGGTGTTCTCAGTGAAAAACTCGGTGAACTTGTCACACTCGTCCTTGTTGTTGCCGCTGTTGCTGCAGTCGCAATAGGGAGAGACGCTGATTTTGGGTGAGCGCAGGTAGTTCGGCGTCATCACTGTACCTGCAGCAGGTGGACAAACAAACGCTTTTGTCATCGTGCATTCTATGCTTTAGTGCGACACGTGATCAACGAACATGGATTCTCTGTGAATTGTTAAGCTTCGGACTGTCACCAAGAAGAGTCCGTTATCATCTGTGCTCTGGTGTTAAATGATAAACGCCGTCATCATTTATTTCTCGTCTTCTCCCCACGTACAGGAGTGTCGCGGTTTGGTGGAGTTTCTACAGGAAGCACCAGCCTAAGTGAAGAATAGACTCTCTCTCTACGAGGAAAAGTAAATAGCTTTAGTCAGTGATTTCTCACTCCCCCAATGGATTGTTCCCTTGCGCTGGCGGCGCTCCAGGACAGGCCTTTTTGTTTTGCAGTAGGCAGAATGAATTGGCGCTGTGCGGACAGCGTGTGTATATGCAGTCTGCTTTAGCCACTTGCGAGGACCGCCTCTTGACAGCTCACTGTTGTGGTGAGGATGTAATGGGTTCAGTTTGGCTGGTCCAAAAAGTGATTGAGTGTGGATTTGCTACACAAGTTAAATTAACAGAAATGCCACTTGGGCTTTAATATTCATCATTAACTTCACCAAGTTGATTGCCAACAGCTGGAAACATCACTAAAACTTTAAGAAACATGAGAAATATGATGGCTTGGATCTGATTTCACATGTTTTTCCAATAATAGGTTGGAAAAACTCAGTCTGGAATAGTTCTGAATAATTTAAAATTCCAAAAAGTGCTCAGTGTTCTTGGAATGGGCCTTAGTGTACTACCTCTTCATCATCTCTTTAAGACCCACCTCCCCCCAAATCCGCTGTGTGCTGATTGGCCAGCTTGTAAAGGCCTGTTGGTAGGCAGAGCACAGCGATGAGCCATGAATGCATTATGACAGCAGGACCCAAATCTGAGGTCTGCTTATGAAGTGACGACGTCTGTATGAAGGACTGTCAGGAATCTGCTGGGAGGGTCACTAGCTGGACAAATGGAACCAGTCCTCCCAGCTCAACCCAGGCAGCTAACACTGTGCCACGCTCAGAACAGCCCTTCAGATTTTCATAGTCATGAGATTACAATAACTAATTATGCTAATAAACATACTAATCACGCAGAATCAACCTTTAAAGGCAAACACCTCTGACTTGCTGCTTGTGCTGTTCGATGACTATGTCACAGGAGGCATCGACATCACATTATCACATTAATTTAGCTTATGGAGCGTGTGTGTCTGGGAAAATAGTAGAAAAATGTTGCACGCCATACCATTAAGTTACAACTAAATGTATAATAGGGCCTCTTTAAAATCAAGAACTGCTGACCTAATTATGACTTGTCAGATATTCTGACTCCTATGTGTCCAACAGCAGAGCTACAATTACCACTTCACAGTCACATGCCTCCACAAACCAATCAAGCTGCAGTTGAAATACATGTCTGTTTAGACTCATATTCTGGTGAGTTCATGTGTGAGTTCATGTGGATATTTTTGTCGAATGCAATGAAATTACCTCCAGGCATTTCTGAGCATTTACAAGATTATGCACATAACGTTACAGTGACATTGACCTTTGAACATTTACTACTAAAATTTAATCAGTTTGTCCTTCTGTCCTGATGGATGCTTGCACCAAATAATAATTAAAAAATCCATCCATCATTTCGTGTTCACAAGAATGTAATGGACAAGAGGTCACCGTAAACTTGGCCTTTGACCCCCAAAATCTAGTTATCTAATGAGCTCACTCTATTAGATTTATCTCCAGTGCAGTTGTTTAGATAATGTGCTCGAACATCTGACTCTCCGTCCTTATTAAAGTTACTGAACTGGGTAGTTAAATTATTTAGGAAATGACAGTAACAAAACAGAAAAAAGGGAAATATATTTGTCAAACCAAAAATGTCATTTAAAGACACCAAGAATCCATAGACATCTGGAAGAAGAACAAGCGTATGTGCAAACTCACCAATCAGGCCCGAGTACGAGAGGAGGCAGTCCGCGTAGTTCTCCTTCAGACAGCCCGACAGAGAGCGAGGCTCTGGCTGGCAGTTGACAAAGAAATCAGCCAGTCGTGACCTGCAAAACACACCCATCCAAAAATATTTCAGAGCCAAACATGATTACAGCGCCGATAGATTTTATATGAGAAATTCAGATGGCCAATGTGACTGGAATGTGCAGCAAAATGCCCGGTCCAAATGAGTGCACGCTGGAAGTCATTTCTCTCAATGCAATTAGCTTTCTTAATGGCTGCCTTCAGTGGAGTAAGATGACCCGCTTACGTATGCTGCGGCTGTTTTATATCCTGGAATGAATAAGGCTGAAGGCAATTCTCTACCAAGTCTGTTCTGTTTCATTTGCTGCCTTCACAAATGTTTGTTTACACTTTTGCCACAGGTGCAGCGGCATGTGAAATTGAAATGGAGTTTGGATTCCCAAGAAATTCTCCATTTGAAGTGAGAGTGAGTTTGATATACAGGCTTTTTGACACAAAGCAACATTTTTGTCGCATTTTGGTCCCCAATGCCTGCAAGAAATGTTCATTAATTTCATCATCTGGATTGTATTTTGCAGCTTTGGCATTAGTGATGTAAATATTATTTTTTCAACACAAGGGAAGCGCAAGTGGTCAGATTAACAAGGACATATTTTAGCTAGAATATCACGAAAACATTGTGTATTTGGCAGTGAAACTTGAGTCCACTTGAGATGTGAGTAAAACAAAATACTGTAAAAGCCAGTAAAGACAAACCTGAAAAGGAAAGTCAGTGAGCAAAAAAAAAAAAAAAAAACACTAATGGACGTTACAACAAATACAATAATAATACAATTAAACAGGTGTATGAGATAATATCAATAACGATTAAAAAAAGAGAGTGTAATTTTCCAAATGTGACAAAGCACATACCAAACAAAGTCACATATGTGTATGCAGTCGCAGCATGAGCTACCTAATCACAGCAGGCTGGTGCAGAGTGGAGGCGAGCAGTGTGCAGTGAGAGCTGTCAACAGCAGCCAGCACACTACACCTGACATATGGTGAGGGAGCCTGTGGAAATGCATGACTTTAATCTATCTGTGCTAACTGACAAATGGACTGGGAGGAAGCCGCTCTGTACAGAGACCTGTTGTGCAGCCCTGAGCATATGTCTGACGGATAGAGAGCGTGGCGGAAAGAAAGAAGACAGAGATGGAAGGAAGGACAGAAACGTAGTGTCATGCTGCTTGCTGTTAAGCAGAGAGAGGGCGACGAGAGAGGGATGGGGGCCTGAGGCCACAGTCCAAATGGAGCTCATTTATGTTCCCTAATGCTTCCATTTAATCCCAGACTGCCACAAGAGGGCCGGCTGAGCCCCAGGAGACTGCATAAACACACACACGCACTCCACTAAGTGTGATGTCAGCTGTCCATCACCGAATTACTCGATTCTGACTCGAAATGCAGGCGCCACGCAACTTTAGTGTGTGCGTGCACATATGTGAGTTGAGACAAGGAGGCGGACAATTTACTGTACTCCTTCTGACTGAAATGCAAGGAGGTGGCAAAGGCTGGATCATCACATCGTGGGAGCGTGTCACACATATGTGAATGTAAAGCTGATCTCCAAACGGTAAAAGATGAACTTTTATGGCTAGGACTTGGTTTATAGTCAACATTTGGGTTGGAGTAATGGTATAACTGAAAGACCTCTCCCGGAAATTAATGATACATGTTACGTGCCATAAAACCTTGTACTACTACCAGCAATATGTGTTTTTGATTAGTCAAAGGCAAACATTATCACAGAAGGACTAGGCTATGGGAAGAATTTTACACAGGAACATTATTGCCAGATGCTGTCCTTTTGTTTGTTGGTAGCATCTGCTCTGGGATCTCGAATGCATTTCATTCTGTTTCTTTGTCCCTAATTTCCAGTGATTATTTTTGTGAAAAAGGCATAAAAATGCCCTACAAATATAACCTAAATACAACGAAAAGAACACATGAATACATTTTGTTGGGCACTACCTGCAGATGTAGTTGGCCTTACAAGATGCCTGCAGTTCAAGGCAGTTCGGTTTCTGTTTCTCTTCGTATGAGCAGACGGGGACAATGGTCTGACGGCGGCGTTCAGAGCATGCGGTCTGATCGCTGAGCGGACACGAGCAGAACAGCATTCCGTAGCTGTGCTTCGGTGGAACCTGCGTCACACAAAAACACCACAATGTTAACATCTGGAGACATCATTTTGGTGTTATGCTTGGTTTGCATGTTGCACTTTCAGCTCTCTCTAAATCTTCTTTAACTGAAGTTGGGGCCTGATCATCCACAGCTAATGCTGCCCATTCATTTGGGACTCTCAGCCCCTGATCATCCACTAATATAAAATAAAAAAGTGAGGAAAATAAATGTGTATCTGATTACGCTAACAACATGGATGCCTTTCCTTTGATGAAACGGAAAACTGTATAGATTACCTGATAATCTACAGAATAATTTGCTCTCGTCTTTTTATAATTGCCTTTACAGAATAATATGATCAATAATTCTGATGC
Organism: Channa striata; assembly: GCA_033026295.1. Classification (NCBI taxonomy): domain Eukaryota; kingdom Metazoa; phylum Chordata; class Actinopteri; order Anabantiformes; family Channidae; genus Channa; species Channa striata. The sequence continues at coordinate 19,510,940 of CM065184.1, read as the reverse complement.
TATTATTGCATGACACGTTAGACGGTAACAGGGCTCTAACAATAGAAAGTCAGGCTACAATAGACGAATATCATCATAGTCTTATCTCCGACACAAAGGAAAGTTTACGGCTGTTGTGGAAAAAAAAAGAAAACCAAATTACAAATCACTCTGAGATTAACAATGCCACGCATTCTTTGTAGTTTTGAAGCATTACCAGTTAAGCTATTCCAAAGGAACATCACAGGGGCTGGTTGTAATTACGTTTCACATCATTTCTTTTACAATATGGCACAAACGCAGAAAACATCTTTTGTGTTTGATGGCTGAATCAATGTCAAAGCTCAGTGTTGGAAGAGCACACCCTGAACGAAAAAGGACCACATGATTATTTATTGTGATTTTGACAACCCCTCTAACTTATTCACTTCAAAATCATTCTTCCAGATGAAGCAAGTCCTTTGTGGTGGACATTCAGCTTTTATCAGTTATCATTCATTTGGACAACCTCCAGTGTCTGTGCTTTTTAGTGTGATTTTTTTTTTCTTTTTCACTTATGTCAGATGTGTCTTGCCTTGTCAAAGAACTGCCGCAGGGCCTTATGGCACTTCCTCTTGTTGCAGACTTCAGCGGTGGAGACACGGCTAGTGCAGGGGCTGATGTAGGATGAGCGGTACTTCTTACACGTGTCATTCAGGTTGCAGGCCTTAGCAGCATTCAGACAATTATTCTCTCTGGCCACTGCAGGCTCACCTGGAGATAAGGAGAGGGCACAAAGAGTGGGAAAAGAAAGGAGGATGACAGTTGCGTGGATGTTATTAGGATTAGGATGCTACTGACTGTTTTATTCAGTGTTTAATCTAAAATAAACCTGAGCTAATGAAAGTGAACAAGCAGTAACTCAGATCAGTTAGACAGCACCCGGTGACTGCACATGTTTGCATAATGTTGTGAATTTGTTTCTATAATAAAATAAGTTTATATACTCAGCCTCGAAAACAGAGAGAGACAACAGCAGCACATTTGTGCAAGTTTTTTCAGTGTGGTACTAAAACTGAAAAATTTACAGCATTAACTTGTGATATTTTGAAAAATATTAAAATCTTTACATCAAATTATAAAAAAATTATTAATAGACATAAAGAGAACACACAAAGACCCCCTGTAAAGGCCCAGTAATAATGTAATTAACCTGCTTGAGGTCCTTTGTTCAAAAATACAATGTGAACATGATGTTAAAAAATTACAATAATAATCCTACATGTAACAATACAGTGCCTTACATTTTGTCAATAATGCAGGAGCTGTATTACATTCTTAGTTTGTGGGAGAAATGCACTGACCAATCTGCAAGTGCAAAAAAAATCAAAAATCAAACGGCTCACAGTGTACACATAATAACAATGAGCCTGATGATTGTGATGCTGGCTGCCTGGGCATATGCCTTGGGGTTATGCTTTGTTAAACATCACTGGATCTCTTTTACCTCTGTAATAGAACATCTGTTTACCCTGAAAGAATCCCGATCAGTGGGACTCTGCACATCACACAGAGAACACAACTACAGATCATGTCATCGTATCAAATCCCTCAGGCTACAGTGTTTCCAGGGTGCAGCAATAAGAGACGCAGCAGCACAACTACGCAACACATTTTTCCGCGTATGTGTGAGTTAATATGAATGCTTTCATTTGTATTTCTGTGCATGCATTTACACCAACTAAGAACACAGGACCCCATTTGTGATCTTAATTCTTGCTTTTACTGAATCACACAGAGGCCCTGTTCACACAGCCCTGCTGGGATAACCAGCCACACGCTGTGTATATGTGCTTCATGTATATTGTATGTGCGTATACAGGGAAAGAGAGAGAGGGTGTGTGTGTGTGTGTGTGTGTGTGTGTGTGTGTGTGAGTGTAGAGCTTTGGTAGTCATCAAAGCCTCCAGAGCGGTGCCTTGCTCATCTGTCAGCCTGCACTAATTGCCAGCATTCTCCTCAATCCACTATTAATTAACTTTTTCATAGACTTCTCCCCCTCCTGCTTTTTGGTGAAAATAGAGCAAAAACAGCATTTTTTTGCCTCTAATGAGTACCAATTAAAATGGGAAAGGCCAGCGTGACAGAGGCAGCGGAGCCAGGCAGCAGACATGTACAGCAGAAGCGGCGCTCGTAAAACGCAACAACAAACCAATCGGCTGATTGACTTGTGTTGGGGCAAACAAACAATGGTAATAAGATTCAAGACATCAAGGCGAGGGAGGAGACAAAAGAGGGTGGCAAATTAAAAGGGACAAAGAAGAATGGGGGGGTGGAGGGGGTTTGAGTTGATGGTCTGGTGATGTATTAATTGGCGACAGTGGGGATGCTGTTAGGGGGACGAGGAAAGAAGGAGATCTTTAAGATAAATGCTTCAGAAATTCCTCCAGCAGCCTATGAGGAAAACCAGCGCTGTCGTGCTCATTGCCAATTCATTCCATTACTTCCCTTTGTTGCCTTCAATCTGATTCACCTTACTTTCACCTTTTATTTTTAAGTGAAGCAGACTCCCTCCTCAGTTTGTTCCAGCTCCTTTGGTCAACAACGATGGGAAAAACACAGCAATATGAACCAAACCCAATTCCCTGATCATGGTATAAGCCTGTGCTCATCTTTGACCTGAGTGACAGGGGAAGGAAAACTGGCACATGCAGCCATTTGTGTTTGAAAAGGCCGGAGCGCTGTTCTTGAATGCTAAATTGCATGATTATCACACTGTTCCACCCTCAGTGCATCACCTGTTGAATGCTGCTCTGTATTGTAATTTGCAAATGGAAGCCTGCATATCTAATTAAACCACCTGCATATTCATTTACAGATGTGGTTCACTCACATTTATTCTAAATATATTTTGCCTGGTAAATTTACTGCAAACTGTCACCTTAGCATGAAAGAAATTGCAACTAACTTCTGCAGCCCAAAATGTTACCCACTTAAAGCACAAAATAAAGATGGCATCTCAGCGACTGACTTCCTACAGTAGATTGGACTACTGTAATTCTCTAATTTCAGGCTGCCCCAGAAACTCTCTAAAAAACCTTCAATAAATCAAAATGCTGCAGCAAGATTACTGACTGGGATTGGTAAGAGAGATCATATTTCACCTTCATTAGCTTCTCTCCATTAAATGTAGAATAGAATTTACCTATAAAGCTCCATCCTACCTCAAAGATCTCCTTGTACCAGATCATCCTAATAGACCACCTTGGTCTCAGACTGCAGGCCTACTTGTGGTTCCCAGAATGGGAGGCAGAGCCTTTAGCTATCAAGCTCCTCTCCTGTGGAACCAGCTCCCAGTCCAGATTCAGAAGCAGACACCCTCTTTACTTTTAAGACTAGACTCAAAACCTCATAGTTAGTCCTAGTCCTGCTGCTATAGGATCAGACTTCTGGGGGACCAACCCCTGATGCTCTGAGACACTTTCCTCCTCTCAGCCCACATTTATACGTCACCACTGTAGGACATTAACTCTCTGTCTTCTTTGTCCCGTAGTCGTCTTTCTCCCTCTCTGTCTCTCTCTCTCTGTCCCTGTCTTCAGGTGTCCAATGTTTTCCACTCAGCCAAACCGGTCAAGGCAGATGGCCGCCCACCCTGTGCCTGGTTCTGCTGGAGTTTCTCCTCTCCACTGCTGCCTCTAGCTCGCGCCGGGTGGATTTGTTGGGTCTTGACTTTATTATGTAAAGTCTTGAGACGACTTTGTTGTGAATTAGCACCTTATAAGTTGAAAGGAACTGAACTGAACTTTTGTAATATCAAAAGTAAGAATTGGATGGTAAGTGTTAATGAGGTTTGGTGAAAGTGTCACTGTTTAAGTATACTCTGTACATTCTAATTCCTTAACCTTACTTCGTTAAAAAGCCTGCGACTGAATGCTGTAAGATAAAAATCAAAACTGGATTGGAATAGTATTTTGCTTATTTATTGTAGCACAATTATGCTTGAGTTTAAATGACTCGAAGAACAACTAAATCCCTTTCCGGGCGAAATACCTCATTTACTGAAATCAGACTTATTTACAAACCAATATTTGTCTTGTAAAGATAACATAGGTTTTCCTTGCATAACTCAAACAATATGGAGAAATAAAAAAGAATAAATCAATAAAAATACTGTATTTTTACAGACATAAATGGAATCAGCACAGTGTAAAAAAGAACTTCATTAGGCACAATAACAAGCATCAGACATGAATAATAAATGAACTGATGCCTAATAGAGAATTAACATAAATTAAAATTACTGTAGGTCACATTGAAACACATCAACTAACTCTGAAACTTTTCTCATTCATCTATCACGTTATGACCCTTTCAGAAACCTCCACTTCTGCTAATTCTCCCTGTTTTCTAGCCCGTACATCTGCCTTCACTCTCCTCCCACCTCCTTTACTTGTCTGTCTCTGCTTTCTGGATCCCCGTGCTCAGATATCTGGCAAATGAACTTCATACTGATTTTCTTTTCTTTCACTGCCTCAGATCAATGGACTAACTCTCATCGGTTGAGCCTGCAGTTGTCCTAAGCAAGTTTGTGTTTTCATGTTTTTATGGATTTCAAAATGTGGGAAGCTCATCCTAAAGTCTACATGCAGAAAGTGACCATGTTGAGTTTATGGGTTGTTTTGCTGGGATAATTTATTTTTAATGTGTAGTCAAAAAGTTTTTTCAAAAAATAAGTAATTGAGAGAAGAAAACGAAAGGAGGAAAACACAAGGCTTGTGTTATTAGTACATGTCAAACGTTCTAAAAATTCTTTGACTTTAGAACTAGCTGGCGTGTTAAACTATTATCCCTGACCATATAATGGCTTATGATATCCCGAGTGCCTGATGAACATGTCCTTTTTTGAAAGGAGCTTAAGAAACTCCACCTTTAATGGCAGTGAAGCTGACTGAGCACTTGGCTCGGCCTCTGCATTCTCCATATATTTTATAAGAGCTCATAAGATACTGCGCGATATCCACTATGTCACAACATGAACCTCGTTTCCACCTGACAAGATAAACACAGCACAAGTTCATTCCAACCATTCCGAACTATTCTGACTACATCTAGGGTGAGACACAGGTCATATTCCTGCATAATCAGTCAGTTTTGGTTTGTATCCAGTATTTCCTAAGCATACAATATACTTGGGCAGTGTTTTTATTTCCACCCAAGTAAATTTAACCACTCGCTTTTTCGACGGAAAGAACGACAAAATTTGCACTTAATTAACTACTAGACAATTTCCATCCATACAAGCATACAATCAATATTTTTACTATTAACACTGAGCATATTTGGCAAGAATTCTTAAACCTTACCCACACTTAATACTAAACTTATACTACATAATAAACATACTACTTAGTAATTAGTACACGAGATCTGTGTTGACTTCCTCTCAGACAGAAAGCCACAACTGTGGTTTCCACCCCAAGGACACTTCTGTATCGTCAGAAAGCGTGTTGTGTTCTATTCTTTGAGCCTTTAATAAAAAAAAAAAAATCTGCACAGAAGTTATCAGCGTGAGTTACTTTAGCCATTTCTCTTTTTCCAGCAGCATTGTGGGAGTCCCCACACGCACACATGCATATAGTATGCTGTCTGTACCCTAATGCGCCTCTAGTGTCAGCAAATACATCTGCTGAACTCCCCTTGCACTCTTGGCAGATGGCATTGTCTTTCAAACACACAAAAACCAACTCTCTCTCACACACACACACACACACACACACACACACACACACACACTGTGTGCTCTGAGCCCACACAAGGTTGGGGCCGGGGCCATCTGGAGGCCTGGTAGGGGGAACGAGGCCCCCCCAGTGGTTCATGTTTCCGATTCAGCCTCAAATTGATTATCATGTCGCCTGTTTCCTCCAGTCCCACTACCCCCCGTCACTCGCCACCCCTACCTAATTTCAATTACCATGGGACACCACAGGGTCGAATCTTGACCTCAGCTGACTCTCTATTCCCCTGCAGTACTCTTTAGATCAGTGTCCTCATCTTCGCTTCTGTTTACTTCTCCTTTCCTCTCTGACTCCTTTTGGACTTCATTTCCTCCCCTTCACGCGCTCCCACTTTTTGCTCTCTCTGCCCCTCTTTCATGTCTTTATTCGTGCAATTCTGGATGTATTCCAATCATTACCTCCCTTCCTCTCGCACAATAATCATCATCCATCTCTAAACTTCTCTCTTGTGGCTACAATCTCTTGTGTAGCTTCCTGTGTATCTCCTTCCCTCTACCATCTGCCCTTAATTTTTTCTTTGGCGCAAAGTGGTGTCATTTAACGGCCTTCAGTAGCTTTCAGATGACAGTTCAAAACTCACAAGATCTATGCTACAAAACTAATATAATAGTCGTTAAAAATGGATAAATGATCACAATTTTAATCAGTTACATATATATTTTTAGAAAGTGTTTTTTTAACCAATATTAAAACTCATTACTAAAAAGACCCTGAATGTGAGGGGTAACTGCAGAGTCACAAGGCAAAAAACACTGTAACCGTATGAACAGTATGTAAATATTTTTGTTGGCATTTCAGATAGTAAAACTTGCTTCTGTGATCTATTGATACAGAAATGTCTTAAGAGTATGAATGTGAAACAGCAAACAGTAATGTCAGTGTGGTGCAGGACATCTGTCGGGGCACTTACAGTACCAATCTCCTCATGGAGATAAATACAGAAGTGACATAAACCACCCAGCTTTATGCAGATGTATTCAAAAACTAAACCATGTAGGCAGCCCATAGTTATGGCTTGGTAGGTCAGCTACTACGTGCTGGCTTAGATATTATGAGCAAGACATTTGGGAAAGTGACGACATCCAGCAGGGGTAGTAAAAGACAAGCACCAGGGTTTCAACTCAGGCTCAACTATCTACATGCTGGCCCACGGTAATAACAGCCATTAGGTGACAGCATCAATAGTGGGTGTTACCCCACAAGCCCCGGAAGATAATCAATTTGATGAATGTAAAAATCACATATTTATACACCATCTGTTTTTAAGGCGAACCAGAAATGTTCAAACATGATTCGTTTTCATCCTAGAGTCTTTCTTTACACTGAAGTACTTGACAGATAAAGTAACAGTGAGGAGCAACTGACTGGAAAATACATTTGGAACAATTGAGCTGTGACTTTACAAATTACAAGACAACACAAAACATTTTTTAAGTCTGAAAGGAGTAAGCTGCATCTTGTACATAAAAGTCCCTACAAGACCTCTTGTGGGGACACAAGTCTGTGACATTGATGTGACAGCGCCATTGTTCTTGCCACTAGCCTTGCTATTGTTGTAGTATATGTAATTGTCCTTGTTAGAACTATTTTGAATATAATACCACTCTGTTATCCCAGCAGTGATTTGTCATTGTCTTTTTTACACTGGCCTGACAGAGCACATTACTGCACTTCATCCAGCCAGTGGAGGGTCAGTGAGGGGGAACTGGGAGCACTTGACAGGTGTGTTTGTTTCCACTGCTGCATGCTGTGCCGCTGGGCCACTGACTATAATTCACAAGCTCTTTGTTTGCTAAGTACAATAAATGTGCAGGGATTTGTCCTGGTGGTGTGGCTGCAGGGGATTACAGAACATGCTGACAAGGGCAAAGTTCAAGACACACTGGTTGCAAACAGTGGTCCACTAAGACAACATATCTGTACCTGAAATATTAATATGTACGACAAAAATGAGTTAATATTTTAAAACAGTATGTAATCGAGAAAAACATTAAATGTCATACAATATTACTTAGATTTTTTGCAACACTAAGCACTGTAATTACAGAAAATATTTGCATGTAACTCAATGTTGTGCACTGAAATAAAAAAATAATAATATGTAAACAAAATGGAAATAGAAATATTAGGTCAATTTGAAATGCTACAGGAGGTTCTGCAGCCTACAGAGTGTATGCTCTCTGGACATGTATAAGGTTTTCTTCCTTTTGTCTTTATATTAAACACTTGTCAATATAAACTCACATTAAAGAGACAGCTAATATTCGTAAGGTGTTAAATTCACGGTATAAGTATGAACAATGTTGACTTTATATGAATGGCTCCGACTTAAAAATGTGGCATTAACTGTTTCATTTCCTCTTAGAACGTCTATAAATCACACTCTAAATTTGCCCCGTCTACACGGGCCTTGATTATTCATTGTGTAAATTACTTGCCTTGCACCTCCTCCCCACTTTGAGAAATTACAGCACAGTCAGATTCAATAGAAAAATCTAACATAATAAACGGGGCCTGGGGTCTCTTCTCTGCAAACTCTGCCCCCCTTTCTCTCTCTCTGTTGATTATCAGTGGTGAGTTACACTGCCATCTACTTTAATGGGCTCTATGCTTGAAAGTGCAAGACCAGCAGAAATGGAGAGAGTGGAGGGCTGGGAGAGGAGAAGGAAGAGGGAGCCTCTGGGTTTACTCGTCTTCCTTTGCCTCCCCCTCTTTTCTTGTCTTTCTAAACTCTTCACCTCATTCTTTCGTTTGAATCTTTTCTGACTCTCTGCTGAGGTTCTTTCTCTCTCCATGTGTGGTTAATAATCTCCCTTTTCCCCCAAACACTGTCCCAGTGCAATAAAGCCACATGGCACTTGGTGCAGCAAATACCATAACTCACAGTTTCTAGTAATTGATCCCTGTAGTGCAACAGTCTCGTCTCTCTTTCCCTTTCCTTTCCAGCCTTTCATCTATATATCCTTTTTTCCATCACCTTCCATTGTCTCCAACTCTTTCCCTCCAATTCAATTGAATTTATTGAGTTTTACTGGCACAAAGTTCAATAAAAATCTTCCAAAGACAATTATTTCTGTGTTTCCTATTAACCACTCCCAGTGTTTAGCTCAGTTCAGATCACGTCCCACTGCAATGTTACGTCTCCCTCTGCCAATAAATCAGTGCACCTCGACATTTTAAGCTGGGTCTCTCATTAAAAGCATACTTGAATGCCTAACATTTTGTCACCTCTTCCAATTTCAAACATGAAACGTATTTTTCTTGCTTGAAATTTCACGTGTGGCCCAAATTTCTCATCCCAAAACCTGGAATTATGTGTGCTGGAACTGATGGAGGCGCAGTAATACAATCCTTGCGTGTGTTTCCTTGACCCAGGTTTATGTTGCCCTTGCATCCAATTGCAAATGCATTTCGTTGTGAAGCCCTCTGGCCCACCTTGTAATAGCAACAAGCTACTTATTGCTCAGTCCAGTGCAGTTGAGTGGTTAACTGCAACACCTCTGGGGCTAGACAAACCCCCGCTGCCTTGAATCTCAGTAGACCTTCTTCTGTGATTCCTCTCATGTGAATTAGCATCAACTTTAAAACATATCACTAGAAAGCTAATCAAAGCTGTCTTAAGTTTAATTTCAAATGTGTTGAAAGAATGACAATTTGCTCAAAATCCCCAGCGCCATCGCACCATAACCCTCCACTTCTGTCAATTCTGAAAGAATGGCAGGATCCTGGATACAGAGCTAACCCACTAGCACAATAGTCAACAACAGTGTCAAATGCTAAATTACAACTTTACAGCGACATAACCAGCTTTTCACACGGCATGTGCGATTCATTATGGCTTGTGACAACAACAATCTGGACTGAGCTTAGAGAAGTGGAAGTAAACTTCGCTTGCTTTCTCATTATCTAGTTGGTTTCTCACTACTGGCTTAGGCTCCGGGGAATGAGTGAAAACAATGTGACGTCAAACTGCCATTAAACTATTGCAGTCCTGCTGTGATAGGAAGGCGGAAACGAATAGCAAAGAGCCACATGTCAGAGAGTCATGATGCAGGCAGAGAAGACAAGATGTGGGTTTCATCTATGCAGTCTTGAACCAGAGATACTGGAGCACATTCAACAGACCAAATCTGAGAGAGGAGGAGAAAGAGAAATCTTGAGAAAGAAAAAGGAAAGCAGAGTGGGAGGAAGAGAGGGAGAGAACAGCTTTGGCTCTCCACAGTGATGAATCTCTAGCGAGACCTGTTTCATTACCCGTCTGCCAGTGTGGAGATCAGCCGGTAAGAGCAGGCCCTGTGGGGCTGCAGCAGAAATATATGGCTCTTTAATAATCTCCACAAACACATTCCAATACTGTATTGTACAGTACACCGCCCCCACACTGCTCCCTGGCTGTCCGGCGCCCGGCCCCTGCACACTATCTGCACTCCTACATCAGGTCCGCTGACTTTAAGTCTGTGACTGCAAGTCACCTGCAGCAAACGCAGCATTTCTTGCCATGTGTGGAGTTAATACCTCTCAGGAGATCAATCTTGTGTGGGTAGAGAAGGAAAGCCATCCAAAATTTGTACAAGCGATGGAAAAACAGAATCTGTTATGACTTTTGGTTTCCCACCCTGCTATTGAAGCTCTTACTGTAAATCAAAATTTGCGTGCATGTGTATATGACCTTTAGGGAGAGAACAACCTCTGACACGTGTTACACACTGACACAAGTGGGATTCTACTAGTTTCTCTAAATATTATTACATATCAATCAATCGGCCACTCCAGGATTGAATCCCATAACTAATAACAAAAATGTTATTACTAAGAGCTTTGCAGATTGTCATTCTTGGTTAAGTACTTTGAACTTTAGAAGACATATGCGACAGAAAATTGAAAGAAACACTTTGTGAAAATGCAAAAAGACCAATAGCAATAATCAAAACAGCAAAAGAAGACACATGCCACTTATGAAAGGTGCACATTTTAACACAACTACAGTAAAATCAGAAATCATGGATATTACATGAACAACTACTAGTCGTGATGAATAAATGTCTAAATAACTATCCTCAGAAGTGTGGATGCTCTCGGGCTGCCTCCCGAGAACAATGCCACAGTTACAGCATCTGTTTTATGCTTCATTTTAAACACTTTCCCACATGTATATGAATTGACTCCTCGTTGCATTGTATTGTTGGTGCAGCTTTAGACAGAAGGGCACAAAGGAAAAAAGATACTTCTATTCTTTTTTCTGACAAGTGTAAACAGTAACGGCTCTTTCCAGGAACAATCTCCTGCTAATTGTGGAATCTTTCAGATGTCAAAATTGCTAGATATCGATTTGTTATGTTAGAAACTATATTCTTTTTATCATTTGATTGAACTACTACTTAAAGACTGACTACTACAGCGGTTTGTATGATGCTGACTGACTGGATGACTTCGTTGCTACTACAGACTTTAACCTTAAACCCATGTAACCCTCCCACCAAAGGTTTAGTCGTAACACACCAGATCCAAACCACTGGCTTAACATCAGACTCTGTGGCTAATAGCTTCCACTACCTCAAGGCCAATGTGTCATCTCAGTGTCTTACCCCAGCTGTCACCCTCATATCTGGACAATACCCTTAGTACCCATTTCCTTCTGTTTAATATATCCAGCCATTCTGTCGACACCATTTCCCACTGGTACTGAGCTCAAATCGCCCGTACCTGCTCCCTGTACACCAATCCGTCCCAGCGCCTTTACATTTACCGTCCCACACCTGCGGTCCCTCTCTGAACATCAAACAGTCCACTGTGCAGATGAATGTAGACATCTAACAACTGGATAGCCTATTTACTCCTGTGTGAGCACAAATCGCAGCGCAAGCACATGGCACATAAATGTATTCAGCAGCTCCCCTTCGGGTCGGTCAGGCTGATTTACAATAGTGGCAGTGATGTGCCAATGATTTTGTTTTCAGGTACATCTGCGTGAGACAGCAGACCAGGAGCCAAGTTAGCATTGGTCCCCAATAAAAAGTTAAAGTGTTGATGCTACATTTCATCTGCCAAAAAGTAAAACTGTTTTCTGTGACCTTTCAGGTAAAACATCAACACGTTCCGAAGCAAGACAGATCACATAATCTCAGTCTGAAGACAACACGGCACCAGTGTTCTTTCCATCAAGTATTTTAGTTCTTTTCAAAGACCAAAAGAGAAATACAGAGCTTTTCGTTATGACAGGAAGATGGCAAAGCAATCTGATAAGAAAAGGATATGGAAAAGCAAAGTCCTGTTGAGTGTGAATAAAAGATCGTTAAAGTGTTGATTTTGAATCTTCCAGCCTGGCATTTCATCTGAACACAAAAAGTAAAACATCCCAGAAAAAACTCAAAGATAAAATTCACCTGAATGACACAACAGCTGAGGGCCTTAAATGAAGGATAAGATTAAGAATTTTATTCAGATGCTGATTCTTTGCAAGTAAACAGACATTAATGCCTGATTTTCTAATATAAGCATGCTACCCTCAGAAATTTAATCTGTTAACCAGAATATTTTGACAAGTTGCATGTGGTTAATGTGCTTCCATTTGTCTGCCAGCGGTCCATCGTCTCTCCCAGCTTCGCTGTCGCTCTTTTTATGCAGACAGGGTTTTATTAATTCTGGCAGGGTCAAAGGGCACGTCAGAACAAAGATACATCACAGTTTTGAACACTGACATCAGTGCTGTGTCATCTTTGTATTTCAAGCAAATGCTTAGTCTATTTACATCTGGCATTTCAATTCAAACACACATTAATCCAACTCACGCACTCATAAGTTTGGGGAATTCATACCTAAACAATCAAAAATTCAAAGCACATTCATCATCAGCAACCAAACAGAACTAAACAGGAAAACAAACAGATCCACTTCAGCAGTCCTGTCAAGATCCCCCACAAAATCAAGCATTACATATTTCAGATTATTGAGAGAGGAAAAAGCAACAGTCGCAACAAAAAGTAATGGCACTTTTTGTAACAGTCTTATTTTTTGCATACCTTTGTGGAACCTTTAATGGGTCACTTCATTAAAGTGATGTTGGGAAAGTAATGGCAACACTGGGCTTCTGCAGCCCCTAAATATTATCTTGAGGCCAGTCAATAGTTTAGAACTACCATGATTTGAAAACATAAAATAAAATAAAAAACACCCAAACAGTGTTACGACAAATCAGCGAGGATCAGATAACATTTCATGAGCAAATTTGTCTAAAAAAACCTAAACATGCAAACAATGCCATTGACTTTGGCTGTGAGTACAGGGGATAAACACAAAGATACACCAATTATATTATTAATAAGAATTTAAAAAACAGCTGAATAAAGCTGCTCATAAAATGGAATGACAACCACAACTAACTACACAACTTGCACAAACTACACCAGAAGTGACGGTACAAAACCTTCTTCTTTTGTCCATTAAGACCTTCCGCGTGGTAGAACCCGCTTTCACAATTCCGAAAAAGACCCTTCATCTGAACAATAGGCAGGTATGATAATAAATAAGGAAAAAAGAGACCACAGTTGGTTTCACCAAACCTATGACTGTCTATGCTCAACATAAAGTACAATGTTGGGACCTGGTCCTATCACGCCTTGCTTTTTTCCATCCTTTCCATTTTCCTACTGTGCCTTCTATGAATCTCCTGTTGAAAATGCTCTCCGTGTCTACTGATGAAACTGAAGGACATAAAATACACCACAACCACTATTTCTGTTCTCAATGAGGCAAGAAAATTTAGATTAAGTTGTGGTCAGTGCTCGTAAAATAAAGTAAAACATCACAGACTGCGTGTGTATTGCAGTGTCTAGACAGCAATGTGAAAATACGGCAAACCTGTGACTGATTGGAGCATTGTGTTGGCTTCACATTCAGGCAGCTTTTAGATGCAGGTACGAGCATGATCTGTGATTTATGCCAATGTTTCTTGTGGCAGTTTTTCATCATACAGGACACTTAACGAATAAACCTTTTCTATTTAAATTAACTGGAAAGGCACGTGTTCGTTTTGCTAATCAGACACATACCTGACAAATCAAAGCACTGCTGCTAGGTTGATGGAAAAGAATTATGTGAAAATCCAATATTCCCAGGAAGCAGTTGGACTCATTGATTTGCAAAATAACCCACAACAGAGCCGTACAGTAGTTCCCTGACTGGGAGTTAAGATGTGATGGGTAAAAGATGATTAATATGACTAAAATGTGGATAAAAGATTTCCACATCTGCTACGCAAACCTGAGCTAGTCTGAAAGCACCAATAAATTAAAGTACACGTGAGCATTTTAACAAAAAAAGGCTGAAAACATTGACCTAATAGACCCAAAATATTTTGAGCCTTTTTCATAGCCTTTTTGTAACAAATGAGAAAATGTTGGATGGGAAACACATTGTGTTCGTTTCATTGCGTATCTCGTCATATTACACAACTCTAAATCAAGACTTGGCAAGGTAACGTCTCCAGTACCATAAATAGTCTGATTTTTAAAAAAAATCCAAGTTCATGATCAATGAGCTGGTAATGAAGTGGCTTTGAGCTCCAAGCTTTTAGAAGAGTTGCTCCCAGGATTTTCTGCCTACATAGACACTAAGTCCATCTATCACATCTGTTTTGATGTATGGACTAATGAATGGCAAAGTGCTAACACTGTCTTTCACACACGCCCAGTGTTGCTCTAAAAGTCTGGGAGTGTCATCACTTCTCAGATGGTTTATCTCTCGGGAGAAAGACAGAGACACGGCCTATCACTCAGACAATGGGAATATCACACATCAAACCAGTGAGATGTCTTCGCCTTTATGGCTGGTTCTGTGCTCCTCTACTTGTATAAGCATGCAAATGCATGTGTGCCAACAATTTTATGTTTTGAGAAAAAAAATAACGACTCCCCACTCTTACTACCTGCCCCTCCCACCTTATAATTGGCTATGAAGACTGCAGCCTCGCTGCTACAAGCTTGTGCGGAGATGCAGGAAGCTTGTGATGGATGATGTTCATTTTCTAAGCTGTGTCTTGGACACTTTAGGTGCATACGACCCACTTCTTTTGGGATATATGTTTTTAATTTAACATCCAGCCGTGTCAAAGTCTGGCTAGAAGATGGATGAGAACTCCTCTACCTCCGCTGGCAGGTTGAAAGCGGAAAACACGGTGGGAGGGGTCAAAATGTATCAGGAGGAGGGCGGGATAGCAAGATAGAGAGTGTATGAAAGAAGCCTTATAAGGAAAAGAGAGTGAACGCTGCAGACACTAACCAGACTGCTGACAAAGGCAGATGAAGGGAAGAAAGGAAGGAGGGAAGGAAGGAAGGAAGGAAGGAAGGAAGAAAGACGGAAAGAAAGAAAGAAATAACAAAAGAAAGAAAGAAAGAAGTAACCAAAGAAAGAAATAATTCACGAACAAAAGAACGAAATAAAGAACGAAAAAAAAACAAACAAAAGACAGAAATAAAGAACGAACGAACAACCAAACGAATGAAAGAAAGAAGGAAAGGCAGAGCACAAGAGGGAGAGACAAGCCACTATCCTTCTATTCCACAGTAAGAACCTTTTTCACAGCGGGCAGAACGACCGTTGAATTCATTTTTAATTTAAAATTAAACTTTTATTTTATGAACTGTTTATTTTTCAGGAGAGCAGTTATTAGGATCTAATATTTGACCATTTCCAGAACCTTAACTTTTCAACTTTGCCACATTAGTATTCTTTTTTTTTAAAGATTTTAAAAAGGTCAATGAATGAATCCTAACATTTGAACTGTTAAATTAAACGGCATATTTGATGCACTTGTTTAGAGTTCCTGATGGTAGAAAGCCAGCAACGACCTCTACCTGTAATGTCACACTGTATGTCTCTGCAACGCGGTTTTAGCGCTTGTATGACGAACGGGGGATGGGGGATGAGGTCATGATTAATGAGATTAGCTAATGATTAGCTAATGACTTGACAGGCGACCTCAGGCTTATTTACTGACCAATGACTTCCCTTGCACGCTCATTATTTGGCAAGAACGCTGCCTGATTACATTGACTGTGGATGCTCATTCTTTGTCGGTTCTCCTGCTAACCAGGTGTGTTTTAAGCTCTGCATTACACTGCTTCTCCTTGCATTACCGTCGTCTCTCCCCTTTTTGATTGCTACCTTCTATTTTGACTTTAAGTCTTGCTCAGTCTCTCTCAGTCTCTCACTGTCCATGTTTGGTTCAACAACTCCACCCTGTACCTTTCAATAAAATAAATCCAAATAGAAAGCACTCAGAGGAAATAAACAGTGCCTCCAGCGCCATGGCCATCCATTTGGCCACCACCGCAAGAGCTAAAATGCAGCGCCTCTAGTTATTTTATATAAAGGCAGACTGCTGAGTGAATCAGGATCTGTGAGCTGTTTTTACCCATCACAAGGTGAGGGAAAATCTGACAGATAGAGAAGAAAAAGGGTTCTGCAACAACGTGTCTGTGTGTTGCTCTTTACTGTGACCATGGCGATACAGATATTTGGCCTTTTTCTAAATTACTGCAGGACGTCTAGACATCCAGAGATGTGATTTTTACTCTGCCTTTTTTGTTAATCTTCTAGTTTGAAGTTCCAGGTTGGCTGACTTGTCAAAGTTTCCTCTTCATCTGACATGACCTCCAAAAGTAAACTTTTTGTTTTTCAATGCTAAATAGCAGAATATAGCCCTTCACTCCAAAGTGCTTTCCAATGAGTCTCTAACTCATTCATTCTCTCTCACACATGCACAAACTCGCTCGCTCGCTGTAGCAGTGGATGGGCACCAACCACGTCTCGCTTAAACCAGACTGAAAATGAACTTATGTTTGTGTAGGAAACAAATGGATAATGCAACAATGCACAGTATTTTTAAATTAATTATGTACATTTATTAGCGTAAATTAAGTTGCCCACATTTAACTGGAGGTTAGCAGTACAAAGTTCACAGCTATCACTCAAGAGACCAGAGTGTGACCCCACAGTCCTCTGTGCGTGTGTGTGTGTGGGGGGGTGGGGGGCTGTCAGGGTCTAAACAAAACCTAGAGTTTCACCGTTCACCTGCACGTGAGCAGAGGATCCAATCTTACAGCATGTTTGACGCAGCGGGAAATTTCTCTTTAAGCTCCTGAATACACATGTCTATTCCCTGGGTATCAAACTGTTAATGCTAATTAACTATTCTCTGTTTTGAGTGACAACCAGCTTTAGCTAGTCTGCTCCTTGCTAAATTCAGTGTTATCTGTAAGGGATAGAGGTGTGTGTCTGTTTGAGTGTGTGCACCCAAACTGCAGTATGTGTGTTTGCATACCTGTATTTGAGTACAATCACATAAATATGCAGGTGTGTGTGTGTATGTGTGTGTGTGTCTTGTCCACATGCCTGCCTGTGGTTTATGGATATTCATTACAGGACCATTACAGCAGAGGTTACACAGGACGGTAGGGACCTGTTAATGCATAAAACACAATCTCTCTCTCACACACACACACACACACACACACACACAGACACACATGTCCATATCTCTTGACATCTCCGAAATGAAAGCATCTATCATCCTGCATGGCGGATCGACCTGTGCGTCGGCTGCCGAGTGTAGCGAGATGATGAGAAACAAATCACCCAAACACATTCCTATCTGCTACTTCCCGGACAATTGAATCAGTGGAAGTCACAGCAGCAAATCACAGACTCGCAGGCATGCCATTTGTAAAGAAGACTCGCATCTAATTGAGCTTTATTAAAACGGTAGTGTTTCAACAGCAAATGGATTGCAGTAACTGCCAAAGTTTACATGGGACAAACTTTCATTAAATTCAACAGCCATTTCACTTGGTTCCCCCTCAGTGTCAGATCAATCCCATATTCCACACCAAATCCATATCATTGATTGGCATAGCTGATTTCATCATGTGACTGCAACTGCTGGCTGATGCCCTGCCTAAGGCTGTTAAAAAAATTTGTGGTTGTATTTACTACTTTATTAAAAGTCGACAGGGAAAAGGCAATACATACATTCACCTTTGAAGGCAGTCACTGGAAAACTGGACGGCAGCGCGAGGAGACAGTGCGACTTGATTTAAGGGAGCAATTCACAATTACTACATATGTGGACACAGCATTAAAAAAAAGAAAACATTCAATGAGCTTTCACAGGACAGTTTTTTAAAAATTAATGTAGTATTTATTCTTATGTGTTCCTCCACAAGCTGCGAAAACCCCAAAGCAGAAGCCCAAACATGCACAGCACAATAATTACTGGTGCTCAGACACGGTCTCTTGAAAAGTAGGTATCGCAAAAAAATATGAATTCGAGGGTTCTAACTCTCGCTGAGCTCTGGGTCATGTTCAGCATGTTCTGTTTTTTGTATTAAGCTCTTTGTTTGGAAAAACGTACTAGAAATGAGGCTGAGGGTTGTTTGAGTGAGACACAGAGAACTCCCTGTGTGTCGATGCTCATGTTCAGGAGAACAACTCAGGGCATTAGCTCCAGGCCGGATGAGCCTCTGGGGTTACAAGGACAAATCTGCTTTTGTAGACAGCACACAGCATTCTCTCATTATAGCCAAAATGTTCAGTGCAGGTCAGTGTTTAAGCTTCACAAAGTTACTAAGCTTGTGATTAAAAAGAAACAAATGTCAAAAGTAAAGAGTGGGAAAAGGCATCGGATTACAATCTGTACCCAGGTTTTACTCCCTTTTTCATTATTTTAACTATAGGATAAATCAATGTTCAAAGCCAAATTTGACCAAAGTTTTAAACTTAAAGTTTGAATATGAAACTCATGTCAGGTAAAGCTTTAAAAGACTCGTGGATAATTGTAGGTTTAAACCTACAAAATTGTCTCAAGTGTTAAAAACAGGAATTCGTTTTTGCTCAGGGGTTTTAAAAAATGCACAACTGAGTTATAGAGAAGGCCTAAAGATATGTATTTCAAGGCCATTGTAAATCAAAATTAGGCTCATTTCTTTTCAGTCAAAAAAAAAAAGTCACAAAATAATGACCCATTTATTAGTGAATTATCAGATGTTTTTTCGCATTTTCCTTAACTGGAGCCAAAGAAGCTTCATTTAAACAGAAAACTACTTTTGGACCATGGAACATGGAACATGTTGTTGTCTTGTTTTGCAAAAAAAAGTATAACAAACTTTCAGTTTGCCGCTTGTTTTTTGGCAAAATCTCTGCTTTTTTGTGTGACAGTTTGGTAAAACTATCAATAAAATTCAATCTGGGGGTTAGAAGCCGATATCCGTCATTGGTGGACCTGCCCAAAACACACAAATACAACAAGTAGTGAAGTAAATGACCAGGGCTAGTCGTGGGTGAATCGTTGTAAATATCGATACCAATGTTGGTATCGATATTGTCGATGTTGATCGATAAAAGTGTAATAATATAGTGTAAAAGTGTAATAATAAAGCTCAGCCAGTCAGGCAGCCAGCAGCACAGAGACCAATCAGAAGAGAGAAAGGTGAACGCCGTGTGTCAATAGATTCAGGCCGAAAATATACAGCTTGCCGTAGTTTTATATGTGAAAAGGGGAGAAACATACGGTGGCGGGAACAAGAACAACAGATTTACACAACCATGGAAGAAAATCACGTGAAAGAAAATGCAGAACCGCTGGCCCCGACAGACCCACAGCTTTTAATATGATAAAGTATTTTCTATTTACCTATTAACTTTGCCCAAATTCTGTCCTGGGTTTTAACTGATCCAAAGGGAAAAAAATCACAAAAACATTTGACGATGATGAAAGTTTATCCAACTGGATGATGTATACAACTTAATTATGAAAAATGATGGGTGATACTGGGCCTATATTTACTCCCACATTTTGGAGTATTGCCCCCCACTAACCAGGGCTTTCAGTACACACTGGTTTGTTCTACAGGGCGTCTAAGCTAAGCAATGGGGAACAGCTGCCTGGTATTTGTTCCTTCCAACAGACAACTGCAGACATGGAACCATTAGCCCGAACACGGCACTGCAGACAAGACAAGCCAGATAATGACAGGACCGGGACAGGAAGACTGAGAAGAGTGACCGACAGAGAAAAACCTAAATGGCAGAGAACAAAGAAATGCTTTGCCAAAGGGAGGTGGTTTCCTGCAATAAAAAGGCTAAATCTAAATAGTCTCATGGTTTCCACTAACACTGAGGGATTTAATAAAATTTTGCCCTTTTGGGTCTGAGCGTGTTTTTGTACCACTAACAATAAATTCAGAAGAATGACCGTACTGCTGGCCACGTATCCATTTGAGGTGGATGGCAAACGGCACTGGCAGTGATAGACGAAGTGTCCCCGAGAAGGAAATCTAATGTCTTAGCATCTCCACATGCATCACGCAGTAAGCCAAGAGCCCACCGATAAACCTGCAGCCGCCTGATTACCTGCCCACTAGATTCACTCACTCAACCAATCCCGCCGAGGCCGAGGCCACGCTGCAGATTTGTATTCATCAACGCACACTTTACCCAGAGTCAATCTCCGTGATGTGCGCTAATCAGGACCTTCAGAACAGCACTGGAGACTATTAAGCAGGACTCAATGCAGTTGAGCCCACTCCATTTCCGAAAGCACGCCTGGAGAGGCACAGATGGAGCCGTCACCTCTGCCTGTTGGTAATTCACTCGTTTTCATGCCATCGCTCCCTGTCCCTCTTTCTATTTGTCCTCCTGTCTTTCCCTCACTAACTGCTCCTCAGCAACCCACTTTTGCCAGTTTTGTTCCCTCATTAACTTTTCCCATGTTTTTATTTTTATTTTTTACTTATTTTAACTTCTTCTCTCCATTTACAGTTGCTTGTGTCTCTCTTGTGTCAGTTGATGAGTTGATGAGAGGAACTTTATCGAGTGCTGTGACTGTATTAATCAGGGACACGTGGAGCCATTCCAGAGGCTCTGGACCCATTACTGAAACAATTAATAATTGATCGGGTTACTGAGGCACACATACGCTCTCCCTCACTCTCTCTCTCACACACACACACACACACACACACACAAAAATGTAGTACACTTACAGACAAACTGCATATATTAATATATGTGAGCGCTGACTGATTCCAGGAGGAGCTGTCAGTTGTGGCACTGACAAGAAAACTTGACAGAAATAACCTCATTTTCACTGTAAGAAAAGTGGATCTTCTATGTAATAAACGGCGACAATAGCAACACCACGGACTGAACGTGCTGCACAAACAAGACACTTCTCTGGTGCTTTTGGATATGTTCCTTTCTGTCGAAGTGGATTACAGTAGGCATTTCTGCAAGGTCATTAGTTACAGGGGCCCTCTGTAAATTTTACACGTCATGGTCAATTTACAGAGAAAGACAAATGGAGTGCTACTTTCCTAAAAAAAAAAAAAGTTCTATGAGTCTGTGAAAGAAACTGGAGTTAACTTCCCTGGTTGTGCTCAAATACAAAAAAAGTTAGATCAAGTCTTTTATTATATGATTAAAGTGTGAAATGAGATGCTAAGGAGTATTCACTCTTTTTAACAAATGTTAGGTAAATGCAATGCAAAATGACTGCAGTGCTCTTTTCTGAGGGGCCTTTACATCATTTATTGATTTTTTAAAATGTGAGCAGCGCCAAATAGAATTCCAATATAACTTATGTAATACCCTGAAAGAAAAAAAAAATGTTTTTTAAAATTTTTCAGGAGCAAAAAATGTGAAATGTGCACAGAGAGAGACAACAAAAAGACGACCATTCACTCTGACTTTTACACCTACAGGCAATTTACACGTACCAATTAACATATCACACACGTGTTTGCACTGTAGGAGGAAGGAAGGAGCTGTACGGTAACTGCTGATGTTAAATGGGATGGAAACTTTTGTTGAGCTTAGGCCAGTAGAATGTTACTTAGGCTGCTTAATTCTGTAAAAGATTTAGCCTTTTTTCCTCATCTGATATTAATGTTTTATGCAACTACTGGGTTTTTTTTTGCTTTTGAGGATTTTATTTTGATTAAAAAAAAAGTCAGGAAACCAGATTAAAGGAAAAAAAAACGACAAAGGGACATAGACACTGTTTGGCATGGAGTTTCACAATCCCTCAGTGAGTAGTGGAGGCGATGTAGAGCCTCATATGTGACTCTCTTAAAGCCCTATAAGTAGCTAGGCGGCTTCAAAATGACAGACCTCGGAGTGTGTGTGTGTGTGTGTGTGTGTGTGTGTGTGTGTGTGTGTATTGTATGATTAGATGCAAGCACAGAGCTGCAACCACCTCTGCTGTCAGAAAAGGTTTTTTTGTCTCCAGATATGATCTTGCAAGTGATCGTTTAACAAACTCACATCAATCAGGACCTTAAGAAGTGTCTCTGTTCAACGTTAATTGTGCAGATGCAACAAAAGCAATATTTGTTCAAAATAATTTTTCTCATTAAATGTTTTTTGGGTTCTATAATGAAATGTTCTTGATTTCAGCAGTCTCAAGTCTAGGACTTTAATTAAAGGCCTACTGTTTTTCCTTTTACAGAAAAGAAACTGTAGCTTCTGGGTGTAATATACAACAGAGACCCACACTATGAAATCTATCCGATTCGAATGCCAATTATGATGTTTCTTCTGTCTTCAAACATGTAAAGGTAGAAACACTGACAGAATTAGACTTGTCACAGCTGGAAATTTTGACACAGACTCATTTTCACACAACACCATCAATTGCTGGCGTCAACATCCCTCAGGCTACATGAAAACAGATTTTACACAAATGCACACAGTATAAATGTTTTACGCATTTTTATGGTGTAAAAAAGTAATTGCAAAGTGAAAATTAGGCTTATAGCAAAAGATTCTGAGAAGTCTAAGCCGCCCCCAAAAAAAACTACAACAAAAAACCTCAGAAAAAACCAGTAAGTGACCATTGAGTGTGATGAGAGAAGAAGTCATCATCTACAGGTGACACTAGGGCTTTGGAAGTTGCTGAGGACTTCACAGAAAGTGCTAAGCTCAGGCCCAAACCGGCTAATAAGGAGAGATAAAGGTGAAAGGACAGAAGTCATTTGTTTCCTGTCTTTGCGTACAGACATTCCCCGAAGGTGACGGCTATCATAATGTGCCGTGGGAGGACACCGAGCAGGAAGTGATGCTCCACAGATCTAACAGCGTCGTCCAGACCGTCTCACTACAGATTCTTATCTGCTTGCAAGGAAACTATGCAACACGTGTAAACCAGGGAGCATGTGCACTGATACAGACGCGCACACACACTTAAATCCTGCCGTCTCATCCGTCTGCCATGGATTCTCGTCCTTTGACACTGTTTAAATAACACTGCCTTGGCCAGGTCTGTAATGACTGCACAGTGAAACCCCCAGTGACCTTTGACCTTCCATAAACACTCCACATAACCGTATATTGTGTTTATTATTTTATGAAAAGCTACCAATATGATTAGAAAATAGATAAAATATGTTTTATTTTTATGGCATTTTATTTTTTTTCAACTTTCAACTCTAGAATTTAATTGGAGACCCAGGATGAGTAAGAGTTTAAACGCTCGTAGAAATCACTTAAGATGACTCTAAAGACAAGAGGATTAAAGTTGACTAACTACTGATGAAGCAGTTTAAACCCCTGCTGCTCCAGTTGAAGCCACACACATAAATGTTGGAACTGAATAAAGCAGAACACTAATAACAGTGGATGAAACAGAGTATGAGCAATTCCTTCCTTTTTACATAAACACATGCCCGATAATAAGATTAAAACATTCTTACCTATACAACATGTGAGCTCCTGTTTTGTAATTTATAAAAAAGCCACAATGTTTATTTAAGATTAAGCTTCCAATTTTGATCTTTATCCTAAAACTCTCAATCCCTTTAGCAAGAGATACTGCTGTTGCCTCCTACTTGGAGTTAGCTTTTCTGGCAATACAAAGTATCAGTGGAGCATCCAATTCTTTCTGTCTGCGCTTAAACCCAAGACTTCCATCTTCTGGACACAGTCCAGATGTCAGATTCTCGCTACACCAGTGAAAAAGTGTGGATGTTCCCAGGTTGTAAAGATGATGGAGAAGATAAACAACATGGGGTGAACCAAACAGGCAACAGGAGAGAGATAAGTCCCCTGTTGTTTTGCTTGAGCGGCCATTCATCAGGCTGTTGGGTGATCTATCTCTCTATCCTTTTAGCCATGTTGTTGAGCTATTGCCCAGCAGGCATGTGGACAAAGGAAATGGGCTGTCCAACGGTTTCCTCAGGGGAACTGAATTTATTTTCTTAAATGGGAGGATAAGAGAGGATCCAAGACCAAGACTTTGCTAGATCAGGACTGCATGGATCAAACAACTGTTGGTGCTTAATTCCTGCTCCACACAAGCAACAAGTTGGCAGATGCAGATGAAAATTTGTTCAAAAATAATTCTAGTGCAATCCATCAAATGTAAACATTATTTATTATTATTGCACATGATCTCGTAAAAAATTTCAGAGAATCATTATAGATGAGAGAGTAGAGTAACAATGTGTCGAGCTAAGCAAGTCTTTCCATGCTTAAAAAAAATACTGTATTGTCACTGAAAGAAATGCCTAAAAACATGTATGTATGACCACAAATTTTCCCGAATTGACGTTGTCAAAGGCGGCATAGTAGTATGTAGCATGATGATTTATAGCTGTAAAACCTGGATGGCTGGACATACACACTGTAAAAACTGAGACTGGGGTCAATGTATTTTATTTAAATGAAAAAGTGGATATAGATAGATATAATATTGCTGTATTTACTTGTTTTTGTTGAAAAGTCCAATTACACTAAGTAGATTTTATGTAAAACAAAGACACTCGATTGCTTGTGTCATGAATCATGAATTTCACTTATTAGACGCTTCCGTCTGATTCATGACGCATGGACGTTAGATGAGCTTGAGCTTAATGGATTTGATCTCTCTGGATGTGGCCTGTATGAAAAAGCTCAGATACAAGTTAAAGAGTTCCTGAAACATTTAGAGCTGGGCCATGCTAGGATGTCCAGAACACTGCACAGCTTTATAAGAAAGTCAGTCTGCTCAATTTAAAAAACAGGAACACACATATCCACTGCATGCACGTGTCTATGTCCAGGTAATGAAGTATGTTTAGGGCTTTTGCAATGAAGGGGGAAAAAAAAAAAAATCGAGACTGAAATATCAAATTCTAAGGCACCACACTGATGCATGAGAAAGTTCCACTAGAAGGCATGGACTAAATGAAATGTGACAAGCTGTTCTTCCTCAAAAGCACTGGACTTATGGTGAGCTGGGTAGCACCTAAATAATTTGTTTCCCCTGACCATTTGGAAAGTTAGTGCTACTCTTGCTCCTCAGGCATAAAATTTCCTGACATGGTTTCCAGCTGTGGAATATTGTAAAATTTATATGGTAGCTATGTCACAAGGGAACAAGTCTTTTCAACACAAAGGAAAAAACTGCTGGAGCAGGCACATACAGCAAAATAAGAAGGGATTAAGGAGGTTATACATTGAAAAATAAATAGAAGAGAGGTACAATATACATTTATATAAAAACAGCCTGATGCTGCACCCATTCTGCACCTCTCCTCACTCACAAGACATGAAATCCTGCTTAGAGTTTGAAAAAATGCACCCAAAGGACAGTGAGGAACAAGAGTCACTGGTCTGATGAAGGCAAAATGAAACTGTTTAGCCTGACTTCTTAATATTAATTCTGGAGGAAACCAGGCACCGCTCCTCACCTGCCTGATACCATTCCCACAGTGAAGCACGGTGGTGGCAGCATCATGCTGAGGGGAGGAGGGACTGGTCCCACAGTGCTCAGGACCTCAGACTCGGTTCATGTTCACCTTCCAACATGACAAGAATCCAAAGCAGACAGCCAAGACAACACAGGAGTAGTTTAGGGACAACACTGCGAATGTCCTGGAGCGGCCAGGCCAGAAGCCCGGTTTGAACCCTATTGATCATCTCTGGAGGGGCCTGGAGAAAAAACGGCCGTCGACTGATGGTCCACATCAGTTAAACTCAGTTAAAGTACCGAGTAAAGTGTCAGTGTTACATGTACTTATGTATATGTAATATTTACGTTTTTCATTTTTAGCAAATGTAAAGTTATTCCTAAAAAACTTATCAATTCTATGTCTGAGTGTGGACTAATGAGAAAAAAAACTAAATTTAAACAACTGTTATTAGACTGGAACCAAAAAAAAAGAAAAATAAAAAGTGATGGGGTCTGAGTGCACTATACATCTTTCTGTACGGACAGAACAGACACGAAAACTGATTTACTGTTAGTCCAGATAAGAAAATCCAGTATATCAGTGAAAACACAGGCTCTATTATATTCATTTCTCTTCATGCTATTTACGCAAGAATGCAAATCAATCTTACCTATTATTATTGAGATTGGCTCAAATAATCACTCTTGGAAAAAAAAAATCTATTTGACCAAGAAACAGCTTTATTTATTCAATTAAAGGAGACAATGTCGGAGCAGAGAATTAATTCTCTTTTAACTGCTGCCAGCACAATATGGCTCAACCAACATCCATATTAAAGACCCTAGTGCATTAATTAAAATCTGAAGCAACCAGTGCACTCAACTGCAATTTGAGCACACAAAAGAATTCATTCACTGGCCTAAAATAATCACAAAAAAGCTGCATATCCTGTTCCCTAACTCAGTGTTGAGTTTTCCTGTTATTTATTCATTGAATGTCTATTAACCTGAAGGCATTTCATAGAGAGGGTAATTTATTATTCAATAAGGATGATATTGCAGTGCCGAAACTCAGAAACAATATTTATTTGAAACAAATGTGAAATAAATCTGTGGTTAAAAGACAGAGAGATGGTGGAAAACAGAGAAAATATGCAAAGATGCAGCAAGTAAAACACGGAGAAAATGTTGAACGTACTGATTGATAGTGTTGCTCATCAAACCAGACGGACTTTTTTTCTGTTCTGTCTGCCAGAAAACATTTCTAACAACAATGTGATTTTCAGCCCCTGGGCCAAAACTGACCAATACAATTTTACAAGTTATTGACCATCTAATCAAGTGGACACAGTTTGACCTTGAAAACACAGAGATGTGGGTCAAACAGCTGCACATGCTTACCCACATGCAGCATTCACACACAGTGGTAGGAACCCCCCCCCCGACTCCCTGCAGCTAGATGATGCATTCTAAGCCAATACAGACTCATTTTACCACTATGTTCCATCCCTGCGCACTCTTATAAACATGCAGTCAGATTTTAAATTGACAAGTCCACAGATTTGCAGGTATTCACTAAACATCTCACTAGTTCAGTGCAACCAATGACATCATGTAAGCGTTAACAAAGCTCTCATGGAGGTGGCGCATTATGTATGAATGACAAACAGAACACATGATCAATATAATTTGATGTAAACTTGATTAAATTAACACTGTGGCAACGCTGGTTCAAGTCCATGTGTCAACACGGAGAATTCCCTTCCTCACAGTGTACTACTGTGTACCCAGAAACAGACACAGTCAATCCCATTTAAAGACAAAGTGTGTTATTAAATACCCAGTAATTCTGGATCAATCACGTGCACAGTGAATTATTATTGCATCATGTCAAACAAAGAATAGTCAAACAATTCACAAGCACTAAATCACCTATGACATTTTAAAGAGGACACTGTTGTTAAGAACAAACTTTGCCAAAAATGACATTTTAATATCTATCATATCCACGTTTATACATGCAGATGTACTGAGAGGCTTCAAGGCTGCCGAAAACGATTCAGTAACTTCTGTTTACCGTGGATTGCTCTGTTAGTAATCTGTTAATGTCAGCCACTTGTTTCCTGTTAATGCTCCTTCAAATTAAATACTTTCAATTTTCAGTAACACCAGGTGGCTCTCATTGTTAAGCGGTCATGGGAATTAATCTCCTGTCAGTGAAGTTCGCAGTCGTGGACATGGTAACCAGATGATCTTAATCCGTCTTCTCAGACCTACATGCAACTCAATCTCATACAGTGCACTTCTCATTTATTAACTTCATCTACTGCTCAAGTTAATAATTCATATGAGTTACCTTTTTCCAAAGACTCGAGTATTGTGACTACTCATTTCACTCTCACATGCCCAGTATACCCACTTTATTTACAGTATCAGGCAGCCATATGTAACTGGAGTAAGATATACTGTAGTAACTATGCTTCTGTTCTAATGAAAGGAGAGACCCACGTATACTATTATCCATTTTGACCTGCATTATAAAATATTAACTATAGTGTTATAGTCAAATTACAGTAGTTTTGGTTTTATATTCAAATTGTGAAATTACTCTGTAGAACAACTTGTCACGGTATCATAAAGGCACCAAATCCCAATCCTTAAAAGGAAGGCTTTCATTACTGTAGCAGCACTGAAAACAATGTGTTGGAAACATTTTCAAGTTACAGTGCGAGCTGGCACAAGTTACTGATTCTTATGATACCTGAAATAGTCTAAATCAAAGTTTTTTTTCCTTCAGGTAAAGGAACAGTCCAAGCACATTTTAAAATGTGGACCTCAGCACTGACCATAAGTAAAGTGCAATCCTTATCATTTTTGATAGTTTCCTGCAGACAAATGCAAGTCATCCCACCCAAGTGCACTCGAGGTGGAGGGGGAAAAAAAAAAAAACTGGCTTAAACTCCATTATTTTACTGGCCGCCTTCCAGTGAAGGACATTTTTCAGGATTTAGCGAGGGAAGATAAAACAAGCACACACCAAACTGTTTCCATCAAATTTCAATCACACTGCATGATAGCTGCAGGTGCAGAACACAGCCAGCATGTTTCTCTCTGGAAATCTTCCTGTTTAATTTCCCAGTCCGCCCGCCTGCCTGCCTGGCATCCTGAGAGGATATGTTAAATGTGCTTGGCCTGGGGATGTTTGATTTCTCTCTGCTGTGCTCCCTTCCATCTGACAGATTGGAATAATAAGGAGAGCTAATTGGAGAGGCTGCTCAGGAAAAGGCTAAAGTTTCAGCTCATAGAGACTGCTCAACCAAGAGGAAGTGAAGGGAGGCAAATTGCTCCTTTTGCTACCAAAGGTGTATGAGAGCTTTTGTGAAGCATTTGATTTCCACTGTATGTTATAGTGTGCAAATACCTGAATGTGCACATGTGGCTGTCTGAGCATCTGTGCATAAGTCAGCAGCGGAATGAGGAAGGTGTCACCCACTTTGAATTATCCAAGCCAGTGCGGTACTGTACCAGTGCCTGTGAAAAAAGTATTCTGCTGTGCTACGAGGCACGATCATACCCAAAGAGTCGCTCAAGCAAGAACAAAGACTGCTTGGAAATCTGGTTCTTTTTGCCCTTTATATCTTTCAGTTGAGTTTTCCTAAACCTATGTGAGCTCTTGATGTTTGAGAAGGAGCTTCTCTCCTAGACTTTGATTCTTACACAAAAATGATGCACTTGTGCAAAAAGACCACAACAGAAATATGTTGTTTTTAACAATTGTCACAACAGCTTTTAACTTTTCTTCTTTCTCTTCAATAAAGCTAAAATGTGCTGGCTGAGGATTTGTCTTTTGGACGCCACCTCATACATTTGGTAACTTAAAACTGGCCACTTCAATAGCGCTTATACCCAAAGCACTTTGAGCACTCATTCACTTACTCACACACCGATGGCAGATGTCATGCAAGCTGCTCACCTGACCACTGGGAGATTATACTTGAAACTATTTTTTAGCCTCTAAGTGCTAATGATTTGGACTCATACAGTAAAAACAAAAACAATATTATTCACACAGAAGATCTGAAACAATGCAATACTGAGACACTGGCTAAAGATTATGTAATAGAATAATCTCAATTATTGCTAATTATGTTTTAAACTATTGTTGAAAAACAGCTCTACTAGACTTGACTGACAAATAATATCTACTGGCACCAAGATACAGACGTGTAATGTTTTACACGAAACATGACATCTCCAACCAACAGTTACTGTTCCAAGTACATAGTATGCATATCTCTGTATGCATATCCATTATTTAAACAATGTTATGGAAGAGCATTTGACAAAGAGTAGCTACCTCTCTGTAAATATGTGATGCACTTTCCTTATGCATGTATATCTACAGTATGTCAGCAGAACAGCCGGAACAATGAATAACTACACCGCTTAGCTATGGCCTCCATCAACATACCTAACAATTTCCACACACAGACACACACACGGCAGAGCAAACATCGAGTGCAGAACTGACACCGTCCCTGTGACCAAAGCTTTCCTTCTATCGAGAGATGAAGTTGGATTCTGCTCTCTCTTGCTGTTGTGAACGCTAGCAGCCATTAGGTTAAATCAGTCAGCAGACTCGCTACCTCGAGTGGAAGGTGCAGAGCTACGCCGTCCCTTCACAGACTCGTACACAGAGAAACAGTCTGTCTCCACACCACTGACAGACAAGAGCATGTGCTGGGCAGATTTCTTTGTTTTATAAATGTAACAATTAAATGAGAACCTATCCAAGTTCAAATTTAAAAAATATATTTAAAAAGTCCAAACACAAGCGAAACACATACATATGACTCGTGTTTGGGGCGTGTCATCCATTCTATTCCTGGCTCTGTCTTTCCCTGCTTAATAATGTTCATAACTCGTGCCTGGCAAGAGCACTTCAGCCTGGCCATGACAACTTCGATAGCTCTTTGGAAAATCGATTGTCAGATAGGACTGAATCGGAGCCTGAGGGGTGTGGGCCAAGTGAACTTCTGAAACAAAAGGCAGTGAGCATAGAGAGACCGAGGAGGAGAAATAAAGATGATAGGCGAGTTATAGAGTAAAAGAAGAAGAAAAAAAACACAGAAAATATGCAGCCTAAAGAGATGAGAAGATATACACTGTGAAATGCCAGAATTTCTATAACTGCATCTATTCAATTTGAATTTTAAGTATTCAGATTAGGTATTGAAGATAAAAAGTCTTTCCACTACTGCAAAAACAAATCACGGCACATTAAAACTTTTCATTCTGGAGTTAATCCTCAAAACCCCCTGTGTATATGCAAAAATAATATAACAAATTGTTATTCTTTGGAGATCACAGAAATCAACATAATAATTAAGAGGAAGCTATTCATCCAGAAATCTCAGCTAAAACACCACCCTGGGAAGGCTGTGGTGAGAAATTATTTTTCAAAAGGGTACAAAGGGTTAGTAGCTCATTTATTAGGTTTTAGTAGAACGGTACACGCAACGCCGTGCCTCCACCTGACTCTCACCAGTTCGTTTTAAATTAACATGGCTACTGGTAAAATATTATCTTTAGGACTGGATGTGTATATTTTAGTGCAGAAATGTAGATGAACCTGTAGTTACTGATAAATTAAAAGTACTTAAACCAAAACATTTTTATTTCGTCCTCCAGCTAGTGATGCAGCTAATCCTACAAAAAAAGAGCCGGCCTTGTCTCCTAAAAATTGCATTCTTATCAACTGAGTATGTTTTGTAGGAAAGATTTCGATATTTGGATTAGAATGTTTATTTTATTTCCAAATGAAACAATAAGGAAGGAAACGAAATACATTTAACAAACCAGGCGGTGTTCAGCGCTTATGAAATCAGACGATAAATGTGCAGCTTGCAGGAATGCCAAGCAGCAGACGTGACTCTGACTCCGGTCTGTATTCAAGTTAGTGTTTAGTTTTGCTCTCGCTTAACCAAGGGTCACGAGAGAGAAGCATATTAAAATAATAAAACTCCACGGTTTGGCACTGCATGTATCTAACAATGCGTTACATACCCTGTGGCTGCGTCGTGCCATGTTTGACCTTTGGTCAGCCTGAGACAGTGACAGTGAAGGCAGGAGGAGACAGAGCTGGGAGGCGATGTAGACGTAAAGCTCTGTTCCAGTTCAACATATACAGAATATGAACCCTCTGGTCTACTGCTATAGGCAGAGCAAGCCTCTAAGCTATGGATATTTATGGGAATACTGAGAAACGATAAGTGATACATTTATCACAGTTTGGTCCTTTGCATGTTCGGCTGCCTTGGCCTTTCTCTGTCTGGCCTCTCTCTGCGGAAACCTATTCTTTCTCTCCATGTTGAAGAAAAGTGAAACTCAGACCTGCATGTGAGCCACGATCACTTCAGGAGAACGGAGAGACACTTACAATTACAATGAGGCATTTCGTTGCCTTGTACTTGTACATGTGTAATGACAATAAAGTTGAATCTAATCTAATCTAATTTAGCAAATGCAGTCCAAAGTGACTGGACAGTAAAGCACAGATGCCAGGGGAACATCAACATGTAGCCAGGAGAAACCACAAGTTGAACCACTGACCCTCTGGTCGGTGGAAACTGCCCAGCTAGGTGAGGTACGATTGCCCATTAAGCTACAGTAGCCTGTTAATACAAGACTATAATACAATACAAATTATCTATATAGATAATACAAGACAAATTATCTATATTTTAGATAATTTGTCATTGCCATGGTTTTTGTATGGGCTAGCTATTGGAATCAATTTTAGTCGTCAAATCCTAAACAAAACATTTAACAATGCTATATTTACACACTGCAAGCATGTGTGAAGTTTTCCAACATGCCACTGATAACCAAGATGGTGACAGACACAGTAGGAGACACAAAACTACTCAAACAAATATTGAAAAATACTTTAAATCAAATTGATGTATGGTTTCAGAGTAGCAAAACCCGTCACAGTGCTTAGTACTGGTACAATGTCTTTAGTATTGAAGAGCAATGCTGTCACCCATTAGTTGAGACTGTATGTCTCTAGGTAAATGTAGCACTTCAGTCATTCCAAAACAAGTTGCATTGGGATATAATGCAAACCTGAAATATATCCCCATTTGAGTGATTTTGCCTTTGCAGTTAAGTTGCTTAATAATGCAACGTAATGTGATCACAACACATGTTGGAGGGTTATAAAAGCAGCTCTGTCTTAGATCAGTTTTAAAACTATTACCAAGAAGCTGCTCATGCATCCAAGACAGCGGGATTCAGTATTGTGGACTGGAAATGAGGAAGCGACTTTGTGATGACTGGTGGCTTTAAGGAGAACTGGAGGCTGATTTTATGACTCCGGTTCGGGATTAAAACGCAGTAACTGCAGTGGGGTACTGCAAACATGCGGCAGTGAAGAAGTATGCCACTTTGAATGCCTGTGTCTGCACCGCTTAGCTGCATAACCTGCTTCAGCATACAATACTGTCAAGACTCCTGGGTGTCCACACTTCCCGAAAACCCTTCAATAGTTGAAACACTAGGTTTTAAACTTAGTAGGAAAACTCTGCACCTGCCTTTGAACCAGCTCTAAATGATGTGGGCCAACTCACTGCAAATATCAGCCAAAGCAATTTTCTCATTTGTCTACACTGTGATCCTTAATTAATAATATTTACAGATCCCATACTGGAAGAAACAGCTACCATTTGAGAAGCAGAGATGAAAAAATATGAGGAAATATTGAGAACACAGACTGGTACATTCACAGCTCTCAGAAGCCCTGATCTGAGTGTGTGCGTGAATCTGCACGCCCTCCTTAATTACAAACTCAGACTAAAGCGGTGTATGTGAGTGGTCCTTAAAAACCTAACTCCTGTATAATTACCAGCAAGCTTTCCCAGTGTGTTACCTTTTAGGAAAAAAATTAATAGAAATACAAATGACAGACAAAGGCAACAGCCAATTTCAGCAAGTTGAGGGGGGCAGATATGAAGGATGCTGATTTACATCCAGAGAAGACTTGGACCGGGTCAGCTGTCCGGACCAAAGCCTACAAAGCTGCTTTGCCACTGGAGCTTCATAGTGCAGAGGATGTGAGCATAGATGACCACAAGTAGCATAAACCTCAAACAAATAAATTCAAAATTAAGTATCAAAAAGGTTAATTGATTATTTCAAGGGAAAAAACCTGGGAACGTGGTTCAGTTAAAGATCATAAGTAAACTGTAAAATACTATAACTGGCTTTAAGAAATTATAAAAAAAAAACAAGTCTTCGCTTTCTCAGTTGTTTCTTCAAGAAATTTTAAATGATTCATCTGTAAATTTATGATTTACTTAAAATTATAAACTTAACTTAAAAATGAAAAATGTACTCAACATCACAGTTTGTAATGGTCTGAAGTTTACACCTGCAGTAATTTTTTCTCATCAAGGCAGAAGTGCTGACACAGTGATGTCTCAGAATAGTCTTCAGGATGTTTGGGCATAATAAAGCTCTACATGAAGAAGGACAAATGCTAATTCTTCATCTTATCAATGAATGATTAATGACCTAGGATTCACTGTCAGTAGAAAATACAGGAACCCATGTTAAGTGCCATTTTCATACAGAGGGACCGTCTCACACAACTCAATGATTTGTAATTAATGAATGTCATCAGTTATTAAAAAAATGTGTTGGCAAGCTGATTCTTTCTAGAGAGCAGCTGCCACTTATCAGGTGGTCAAACCTTCTGTGCCGGACAAGAGTTGTTTTACTTTCGAATGCATCATGTTCTCAGTTCTCAAATGTAACCTGTGAATGTAAGAACACATGAAGTTGAAGTACGTTCAGGCACATGAATCCAAACTGGCCACTTGTTGGAGTCACTCAGACCACACAACACGGCAGTTACAACGTTCAGGCACATGAATTTTAAAGAAACCAAACTTTTTTGTGCATAGAAAAATGATAAAAACTGAGTAAATAGATGGAACATTTTCACTGCAAAAATAAGTTTGGACACATACCTCAGTTTGGAACCTTGGTAGAGAGAATAAAGTCTGAACAAGAGAAAAAGAGTCTAATATCCAAGGACGTACAAGGTTGGGAATCATTAAAGGCCAGTAACCTTACTGTGAAGTAATGGCTGGTGTGAACAGCTAAAAATATATCTGAAAATTTTATAGATGATGAGAAATAGATGGCATTAGCAAAATATTTACACACTTCAGTTTGGTGAGGCGAGCCCTACAATGTCGGGACAGCTGAAAAATATTTACGACCAAGCACTGTCCGTCCTGGGTCTCATCATCGTTGACTGCAAATTAAGAGGCAAACTCCATATTTACAGTTTGCAAATAAAATATTATCTTAGACAATTTGTGTCACACACGCCTAAAAGGTATTTGAGCAGAACAGCAGCAGCAGCTTCACTGTTGCATGTGGTGGTGTGTCTGATCCACAGGTACAGAGTGTAAGCCCCCGCTCGAGCAGCAGCTATCCACAGAGACGCTAAGTGAAAGGAAAGCCAGAGTGTGCTGTGTGGACTGGACCGGGCGCAGAAGGAGCACATCACTTCTATCAGCCAAGGTCTGAGGATAGAGAACTCAGAGCCGAGTCTCGATTGGCTTCTCCAGAGCTTTCACAGTCACAGTTACTGTACACAGACAGACTCCCATAATAGAAGCATGATTATTGCAGCTTTAGGGCTACTGTTCAAGAAGAAAAGAGGATCACTCTCAGGATAAACGTATTTAATAGCTGTATTATATTCGGTCATGTGGGCCTCTGCCACTACGATATGGTGATCTGCTATGATTTCTTCAGATAAGGCAGCACTTATCTTTACTTTAACGAAATGCAGGATCTTAAAACATTTCACTTAAATTTTATATGAGTCAGACAGCAAAACTTATTTAAGACATTGCCTTTATTAGTTATGATTCGCTCCCTGAGGGCTAGGCAGTGCTGTAAGCAAACTGCCTATGTCCCAGTAAAAATCTTTGTGCAGTCCATGACGCCTGGCCCCAACTTGTTTTGGAATTTCACATCATTCTCTCCCATCTAGCACATTCAAATGTGTAACGTAAATGAAACCTGGAGCTTAGTGTGTTACCATGACAAACCCATCCCAGATGTGTTCGCCCTTCCCTTAAAAGAGAGAGAGAGTCACCCATGTGGAAATAACTAAAGTCTTTTTTCTGACAGCAGAGGACGAATCTTGCTATACAAACACTGCATCACGCAGTTTCTTTACCTGTGAGCAAAAGATATAACGTACGCAAATGATTTCTGCCCCGGCATCTGTGGGGACATGCACAGCAATTCCAACTTAAAGTGACATTTCCAATGGGGCGATGTACCGGTGACGGTGTGTACGCGTATGTGTCCGTGAATCCATGCGTTTCTTTTATGTCTGACAATCCAGCTTTTTCACTTTATGTTTCGATTCTTCATTGACAAGGCTTTTCCGACACGGACATAAACATGGTCTTCTTAGTCCATCTATCAGGCAGCTTATTAGATCAAGTGTCAGCAACTAAACAAATTACTCTAGCGAGAGGCGAGCAACAGAGTGATAACACACTCACAGGCCCAGACGGTTGTTTTTAACTTCATTTCACAGACACCTCTCATTTCCAACATGTACAGCAGCGTCACAGCACAGCTAAAAAGCAACAAGAGCTTTAATTGGATGAACTGTCCTGCCAAAGGTTGCCCCTCTGTCCCAACCGGGATGCATGCAGAAAAATCGACAAACAAAACACACATCATTTATTTTCACCGTAAAGAAACTGCATAACTGCTGTGTGTATACAACCAGTGTCTGGTGAATTCGACTGTGAGGTCGAGCTGGCATGTCTTCAGGATGAAAGTAAGTGATCATCTGTTTGACATATGTAATGTGCAGAACAGGTAATTCAAACCAATGAACTGGTTAAAACAGAGGTAAATGAAAGTTGGTAAAAAAAAAGTCTGTCTGTAGCCAGCTGCTCCGAGAACAAATCGGCAGAAAGCAGGGAGAAACCAAATCCTTTGTGATGTCAGTTATTGCATCTTTCCAAATGTTGCACTACATATTCAGTGTCTACAGAGCTGACTAAGGAAAACTACAAGGCAATAAATGCACACCATATATTTTCATTTTGTCTTCCTATGCAATATGAGGCTTGCATTAGGGTCATCCATGAATTTGTTTCCCCTA
Organism: Channa striata; assembly: GCA_033026295.1. NCBI lineage: Eukaryota > Metazoa > Chordata > Actinopteri > Anabantiformes > Channidae > Channa > Channa striata. The sequence continues at coordinate 19,474,278 of CM065184.1, read as the reverse complement.
TGCCCACATTGATAGTGCCAGATGGTTCACTCTCTTTGAAATGGACACATTGACCAGCTGTGGTATAATAATACACTGACGCTACATCCATAGGCACATGAGATTAACATTTAGGATGAAAAAAATCATTTGGGAGGCCTGTGGTTATTTAATCATGTCATTATTCATAAACTTAACTTAAAGTCTGTTGAGGGGTACAGCTCCTTTGCACCAACATCTTTTGGAAACTTTAAAAAAATTTTCCCTTTACCATTCAAAACTCTGAATAAAGCAGATACATGAAGACTCACTTCTGGTATCTTTGCCTCCCCGCAGAGCACTTCTCTAACTGGCATCCCTCTCTCCAAGACCAATCAAAACGGTCGATAATTGGAACAACAGGGGGTGGACGGGGGGTCAATGCGGACACTGCTTTGTGGGTCTCTTCTCCAACAGGCTCTTTGTCTACTTTTGGTCTCTCTGTCCATCTGTGCGTGTCTCCCTCATAGTGTTCGTTTACAGTGTTCATCTGTAATAATGTGCTGTTAAATGCAACATTATAAAAAGGACAAACCGACAGACAAACATTGGGTACAGCGAAGGAGCAAATTACAGCTCATCTCCGTAAGCATGACCCAGAGACCATATAATACCCCATAAACTAAATTACAGCAGTGGGTCATAATATGTTTGTTGTGCATACACACAATTGTGTTTATATAATAACAACATCAGCACAAGTGGTAATAGTACATACTGTGATAAAAGTAATCGGAAAATAATCAAGCCCACAAGTCAACAGTTTCCTTTACATAAACTCACAGCACTGAGATTAATACCAGCATTGCAACTTAATTATATTAAGCATGTCACAAAACCACAGAATGAGTTTTTAGACCAAATAACATTTTATACAAATAACCACAGAAGGAAATAGGACACATCTGCTGCTATTAATGTGGAGTCATTTCCTGAAGAGAATCTGGTTTTAGGCTAAAGATTGCTGCTACTCTGGTGCATTTCTTATTTGGATTGCTATCAAAATTCAGTGCCAAAATGTATCTTTATAAGTACAACTTGCAGCTGCTACTTAATTTTGTGGCTATCGGTTTTCATTAATCGTAAAAATCTCTAATGAAAGATTTTAGAGAAATTTAAATAATGACTGGGATGCCGGGCTCTGTAAATCAACACTGACATCTCTCACTAATCATCAACAGACAGCAGTTGGAAAGACAACACACGTCGTCATGAAACTAAATATTATGAATATATATCTCGCAGAGTTGAAGGGCATAGTCCCATAATGCTCAGAGTCAGTCAGGGCACACAAATTAATTGCTCTTGTGAGACTTCACACTGGCTTACTGCAATTAACTTCACCTATGTCCATGTGCCACTGGAGCTGCTATATGATCTCCTGCGTAGACAATAAGATTAGCGGCATTCATAACTAGGCCAGGCCAGGCCAGGCCGAGTCACATCTGTTCCCCACATCCTGATTTATGGTTTAGAAATTAAGGCTTCCAATGCTAAGCCCCTATAAAGACACACTGGGGAGAGTTTGAGGGTCTATTTCCCTCAGTAGGATAGAGTCTGGGTTTAGCTTTATCAACTGGTTTCTTATTACACTTGACGAAGGCTTTGTGTGAAACAAAAAAAAAAAAAAACTGTTATGCAACGTGAGAGGGACATAAATATGAACTAAACAAATTATACCATAATTACCTTAATATATACAGATACATTTTCTTCTCTGCTAGAATTTAACATGTGTGTCTTGTTGCTTGTTCCCCTAAGCCAGAAATTTTCTCCTAACCCAGTTTGCACATTTCAAATCAATGCGGATTCTGCTAACACGTATATGACAACCAAATCCCCATATTCATTACCCTCCCAGAGTCTAATGGTAATAAGAAATAGTTTCAGACCTTTCTCTTACTTATTCAATTCCTTGTGTAAACACACTGTAGGCCAGAGAGCAGACGAACCTGGAATAACTGGCAGTCTGAGCACATAATCCCAACTACAACATGGCTCAAAGCACAGAGGAGGAGAGAGGGGGATTGAGGGGGCAGAAAGAGTTAAACGCCATACAAAAGGAGGAAAGAGACAGGAGAGGTGAAAAAGAAGAAAATATAAACACACACACATATATAATTTTGGGCTGTGTAATAGATCTACAAAGCCACTGAAAAACAGGCAAATTAGTGTGTGTGAGTAATGCTTCCATGATGATGCAAAATGTCTGTTTCAGGTGGAGAAAACAGCAGCTACAAAATATCGGAGAGACACAACATTGACAGGCCGACTGGAAATTCGGCACAGTAACACTTAGACACTTCAAACAGCTCGAGGTTCTTCTCCTAAATTGAGCAGACAATTCTCTGATATCACAACGTCCACTAACGTGTTACTTTTGTCTTTGGGAATGACTAAGTGAAGAACACAACCTGCCACGTGTGCAGACAATCACCACTTCACAGATGCAGAGTGCAGATGTTCAGTAGCAGCCGTGGCTTCAAAACTTTGTTGAAGATGAACAGGAATACAGTATCTAAATGTGTGAGTAAAGAAAACATAATTTGTGGGTGATAAAAATGCATTTGAGGATCTCTTTGTCACACTATAATGTTCACACAGACCCTTAAATATAAACTCACACTCCATTAAATATCAGAATTTAAAGCCTCTTACTCCCCTAATCTGTATATTAGGTGACAGGCCACTCGAAAGCGTTTAAAAGCGAATTAAACTGCAAGCTGGCTGAGGAGCACAGGCGTCACACCGTACATAGTCCACTTTGTTCTTCTAGGTTACGAATCCACATGTTCTAGCCATTAAAGTTATTACTTCTCTGCATATTTCACCATAATGTTAAAAGTTTAAGGGGCTTGAAAGTTATAAAATTAAAAATGTTCTCTTCCCCTGTGAAAGGGAAGCAAAACTGCAAAAATGACCCCGGACTCCATGGGGATCATATATGCTCCTGCCCAACAAATGAACTGGTGCATTAATATACACTTTCACATTCATTTACTCACTGAGGAAGCAGCTACACTTTCTTCTCCTCTTATCTCCATAACTCCACAGCAACCCTGAGGACAAGCGTGTGCACTTGACATGCTGAAGACCTAGGCATGCCAAACTGAAGTGGTTTACCTCACTAGATATATTAGAAAAAACAGATGACAGAGTGACTCCACTGTGGAATTTACTGGGGAGTCTGCAAACAGGCAGCTAATTCTGTCTGAAAGTGCATCAGCCAAACGGCTGGAGATGAATTAACTTATCATATCGCGTGGCCTGGTTATTTTGTGGCGTAAATCTCTAGTAAAGAAAACAAGTCAAACATCTTAAGATTGAGTATGGTTGGGTGTAGAATACATTACTTTTAGTTCCCGCTTGTAAATGAAATTGGTTTCCTCGCCAGTCGTAAGCGCATTTGCACTGAGTACATTTCAACCTTCACTTCCCCAAGTTAAGATGCAGGAGCACCAGCGCTTTGCATGTAAATCTCTCAACTTTAAGCACACAGCCTACGCTTGCTGGCTTGCGGCTTGCTCTGTCTGTCTTTTTCTTTCTCACAAACACACACACACACACACACTCTCATACATCCCTACACAAAGCTACACAGCAAATCCAAGTCTGAGTTTAACTCTATATAACTTTTATTTCCTGTGAAATATACTGTAGGCCAAGTCACTGGTAGAGACACAAACTCGAACCTTAGCACATCCAAATACGCAAATTTTTTGGACTTGTTTAGAGTAGGATTCTCCAATTCTAAAACTTTAAAATACAGGAATGTCTATTCTAAACACCGTTTGTCAAAAGTGAGAAAAGTCCAGCCCTATTAAAAGTCCTATCCCAGACTAAGCATTGACCTGTGAAGACAATATCTGCTCCAACAACATCCAGCGGCATCATGGGAACTATAGCAACGTGGTTGGTCTTGGCCATTAATTGGCATAATGTGGTTCTGCGGACATCGAAACAATAAACACTTTGTAAAAGCCACAAATTCCAAACATGGCCTGAGACTAGAATACCGTATTTTCCGGACCATAAGCCGCTACTTTTTTCCGACGTTTTGAACCATGCGGCTTTTACAGAGATGCGGCTTTTCTATGAATTTTTCTGCAGCCCTCAGATGGGCGCTGTAGATGGAAGTCAGTGCAAACAAAAACGCCAGTTTTTATTCTTAAATGCAACCCAAGACAAATTCCAAATTTTTACACACCCCCTCATAATGGAAAACACCTGAGAAATTCTAGAAATTTGAAATGAAAAGGAAATCGACACAGTGGTTTCAATGCTCAGGAGGAAGATGAATTTTCACACCCGACATTCTGCTGATGAATAAAGACTTATGGTACAAAATCTTTGTTGACAGCAACTAGAACAAGCCATTTATTTATAACAAGGACGTAACTTGTTATACCAGCCATATTCACATAAAACAGCGCACAGAACATCCTCATGCCTACTGTGAACAATGAGTATTTATTATTTTTCAGCCTGGATATTGATGTTTTAAAATTTTAGCGGTGAAATTAGAACTTACGCAAAATTTGTTCAGCTGCACTTTGCTTTGTTGATATTCACATATACTGGGAGTATTTTCGGATGTTTTAATGCCGGTGATTAGAACTGCAAATAGCTGCACCTTTGTTGTATGGCTTATAACAATTTTCAAATTACTTTAATACAGGAGATGGCACAGGTTAGAAAACTTTTTAGAACCACACTTTAACTCTATTTACAGTCATTGGGATGCAGCTCTGCATAGCTCCAAGGAAGAACAAACAGAAATGTCACTTGAATGTCTCTCTGTGCTTGTTAATTAAAGGTTCAGGGGATGAGCTTTTGAGACCTGGTTGATCGCAGGTTGATGGCCTCAAACTTTCCAAAACATCATTTAAATGGGTCTTCGCTCCACAGTGTGATATTACAAACACTGACCACCTATATTCTGAGCATATGTTGTAATGACTTTAATTTCTGCATACGCTGAATGAAAACAAGTTCTGAAATAAGTTACGTCTTTGGGATTGGTTCACTACCGTAGCAGTGACTTGTGGTTTTATTGTGTACAAACACTTAAGAACAGCTCTGCCAACGTTCTCACTTATCCAAGTCCTCTAGTTTGTCCTCAAGAGCCTAATGTGACAACCCAAACTCTGCTGTGCCATGTCAAACACAACTCCAGGATGTGAGCTACCACAGGTTTTCTATCACTGCACACAGGGAACAGCGGGAAGGAAATTCCCCTGCTCATTTTTCAGCCCAAAGAATGGAGGAGAGGCAGCGTGCTGGCAGGAGTACACGTATGTACTGTAAGTGTGTCTGTGTCGACATCCGTGCTTTAATGGACACGCTCCACAGGCCTGGCAGCATCACACATCAGGACACCTGGCTCTCTGCAGCACGCACAACAAGGCACTCACTGCTCACACGCCCATGATGTCCATGTCCCCTTCATTGGTCCAGTTGCTCATAACGTCCCTTTCACCTCCCCCTCCCTCTGGTTGGAGAGTGATTAAGTCCCTTGCTCTAAGTCGATGCGAAGCTGTGAATAATGGATGAAGTACAAGTTGTGAGCAACCGCAGCAGTTGTTACATGATGGACACAGGCACAAAGAAAGGCACGGCAGGGACAGCCGGCATCAGTCTGAGCCTCTTACTCCGTCTCTATCACCCTCCTTGATCCCAGGACAGTCTGCGCCTCCCCCATTAGCCCTTCATCTGGAGTGGTAGAAATTTTGGTATGATGCAATGTAGCTGGGCAGCAGCAATGTTGGGGTCCCAGGTGTGCTTATTCACGGGTTTGCATTCCGGTGTGAGCGGTGGAGCAGTACCAACTACATACAGGTCCAGTTGGGCTCAACTCCATGCATAGCACTGGTTCTGGCACTAAACCCCTGGATAGGGACTGGAATCTATTCTTTTGTGGCATTACCCAGGAAGAGAGGTGCCAGGCGTGTGTGGGCTATACTCAGTCCCCCACCTCTCAGTGCTGTCAGCGCTGCATAAAAAAGCAGTTCAATGTATCAGTGTTTGCTGGGTGGATCTAAGATGGGAGAAGGCAGCACCTGGGCACTCCATAGTTCAGCCACAGTAGATGTCCACAGTAGGGTTAAAAGCTTTGACTGCATAGATCTGAAACTGTGTGGTGACCGATTTCACAGAACAAACCCCATGTTTGAACAAACCCAACTAATATGTCCAACAAAGAGAAAGCACAGTGGACATCACGGACACAGACATCTGGACTACCGTGCTGAACTTGCTGTCACCAGGACACGACTCTCCTGAAGAGCTAGAATCATTGCTTACTGCCGTCTTTGACCTTATACCCACTTACACCGTGTCTGTCTCACTATACAAAACATATCAGCAATGACAAACGTGCACATGCATACTTAGCTGTGTATCACCATAACGTGGTATGATCGTGCCACCTCCACCTCCCGTTACAAGCTCTCAGTCGTTACCATTTTTAGCATGCATAGAACATGCATGTACTTCAGCCTAATGCTGGCTCCCACTACGAACGAAGAAGGGCAAAAAGTCAGCGTGATATTTTCAGCGGTGTTCATGGTTCAGTGCCAGTAACCTGGAGGAGTAGTGGGTATCTATCTCTCGCCTGGTTATTCGAGTGCAGAGGTTTCCTCCGGGGCTCACGCCACGCTCAGTGACCTGTGCCGCTCCGTACTGCTCAAATAACACTGGAGGAGGTGAGCGAGCGAAGAAGCTAAGGAGTACTTAAAATACTAAATTAGTCTTAATTATAAAGTTTATTGTTTTTTTTGTTTGTTCATTTTTCACATCAACTACACTGTGCAGTAATAGAATTAAATGGCTTTTTTTCTCAGGCCACACGCTGGGCAGATTTAAGAAAATAAACAGTTGAAAAATCTATCCAAGCAGAAATAATTGACCTTTACACATGGCGATTTGTTGTGCTCTAGTAAATGATAAAACTGAGACACAAAAACAACTTGCTTGGTTATGTTTAAGAAAAGAATATTTGGGTTTAGGTGGGACTCCTCTCTAAATAAGTTTAGGTTAATACATTTGGGTTGAAATAGAATTAGGTTTCTCAGTAACAGTCTGGGTCGTGTGGAAATGTTTATGTCTAATGTTACACACATTGGTGGAACATAAAGGATCGCTGCAGATTCAAAGAAAGAAATGACTTAATTCTAATGAACTGGGAGTGTAATCAAGACAATCTTTGAAGTCAAGGCAGCAAGTAAGCTAAAATTGCAATTTCTTTTATCGTTGTTAAAAAAAGTGTCGAGCACTGAATTGACAATTGTCTGTTTTTAGAGAAAATTATTCAAGAAACATCCTACAAAACCCTAGCCCTACCCCGTCATACAGTCTTATAATAATACAAATTTCAATTTTGTGGTTTTAATAAATACAATAAGACAATTTAGTACAATATTTCTAAGTTTGTTGTACTGAACGTTACCTGCATTGTAGTTACAAATCTAAATATAATTTTAATACTGGTATTTTTTATTTAAACCATATCACGCTGCCTATATGCAGCAGCTTGACGGACACTCGTGGTACCTCCTCTGTGGAAATGCATGTCATTCTCATGAATTATGTACCAACTACATTAATAAAGTGAACTGCTTTCGTGCCTCATATCTTTTAGGCAATGACCAACGCTGAATGCTTCAGAGCAGGAAAATCAATAGTCCAGTGTGAGTGTCACTGTCACCATGGTGCTCAGTGATCTTTACCTTACAACAAACTGCAATATTTCATTTCTCTGTATGTAGTAAAAATGCAGTTACAGGGTTTAATACCAAATATATTTACCTTCCATCTCTATTTTTTTAATTAACCATCAGTGCCTTATATGCAGGCTGTGGGAATTGTGCAGAGCCTCAAGAATGGAATGAGAGGATAAATGCTCTGGGCGTGGCCCTTCCTAAGCTTCTCTGACTAAGAATGCTGATTTGGAATAAGCTCTCTCTTTCAGACAGCCATGACTCATTTGGATCAGGAGGAGATTTTAGCCTTCCTCATTTAATGATAACGACTCACCCAAAAGACAACGGGCTTGTGGCTAAATCTTCTGAGCTGGCAAAGCTATAAGATGATGACAACATGTTCTGGGTGGTACAGGTCTGATCCCTGAGACTGACATTGTAGTCTGTAGTCAGGGGGCTAACAATAGTCAGTGCTTTTGAAATGCATTTTAAGTTGACTTTCACTCAATAATGTCATCAAACGTTGTTCAATATAAAATTCACTTGAGCAAGAAAAAATGTCTTTCATAATGCGTAAATTATAGCCAAAGCCAAAATATTTTCCCCCCAGAAAATACAATATTTTTCAGACTACTGAATATTTCTGAAATGCGACAGAAATAGATTTAGTTAGGTTTCTTGTTAAGTAACAATGTGCTTAGTTTTTTTTTTATGCACATACTTACTTCACATCATTAAAAGGAAAGCACACTCCTATATACTTTCAGTTTTTTTCAGATTCGTTCTTGTTGTTTTGTCAAACTGTCAGCTTCTGAGGAAGTGTAAAGCCTACCTCTTCTTATAATATGCTTTCTCATAAAAGGAACCATTTCGCTTCATTTCACTGAGAAGTATTCTTGGCTTAAAAATAATCATTTTGACCTGCCTGAAAACAAAAAAGCCCAACGTGAAGCTGTTCTCCGGTGGGACAGTTTTTAATCTGACATGGAGCTGGTCTCCACATGACAGATTATGGGAATGTGCATTTAAAGGGATAAAAGAAAGAAAGTGGCTGGTGTGTATAACGCTGTTATTAGTCATCCTAAAGGCTGCAGCATTGAACCATCTCTGTTACTATTAGAAAGTCCATCTGATTTAATGGCAACAGGCTCTTCACTATGGAGATACAGTCATAGGTTTGATGGTTCGTGACGGAGTCGTTGGCGTCCCTCTGTGTCCATCTGAAACCGTTAAGAGCTGAGGTTTTGATAAAACGTGTAGTCGCCACCAGAATGTAAAGACTTTGATGATGTGCCGTTTCTATTTGGAGCGTCTGTTTACACAAGTAATGCACAGTTTTTGCTCTTTGTTTAACAAAAAAGAGAAGGCAAGACTTGAATAAGAAAAGTGTGAGATGAAATCAGATTTTTCAACAGAGGACCGTTTACTCTCAGTTCACAGTTAACTTGAAACAAGTGACAGCCGTAAGTGTGTAAAACGCAATTCACGTAGCTCATTTATTTCCTCGTTTTCAAATCCTCACTGCAGCTCCTTAAATGACAATTATTACCTGGGATGTTAAATATTCTAAAATGACAGTTTTGGAGAAATAGTATTTACAGTTAGTTAAGCCCTCAGCGGCATACATATCCCTGTCAGAGAACAGAGGGATTGAAGTTTTTAATTAATCTGAACGCCAGCGTCCCTGAAGGTAGACACACAAATGCTCACACGCTTTCTTTCCCACAGACACACGCAAACTCACACAGACACACCCACCCAGGCACAGACCCACACAATGCAAAAGCAGGAAGATTTAAGCATGACGGACGGCAAGCGGCAGAGTGACATTCCAACCTTTCCGTGAACATCTCTCTGAGACACTTTGTCAAACTAAGCGTGCCTGTGAAGTGGGTTGGAGCTTGTGAGCCTATTGCTAGTGCTACAGAACTGTACTGTAGCAGTGAAGGGTCAGAGTTCCATTGACATAATCCTAAACTCCACCTTCCCTTTATTTCTCAAGCTCCAGTGATATCCAAAAAAAAAAAAAAAGCTGTTATCTGTCCACATAAGCAGCTTCTCTCTGAGCGTGTACCAGACTAATACAAAACTCAAGCATCCATCTGAGCTGACAGACTAGTTTTTTAAGTATTACACTTTCAAAACATTCTAAAAGAAAATGTGAATCTGAAATGATCTTGGCACTTCTGAACTATGATATAGTTGACTTCTTGTTTTGACAATATAATCAAAGCTCTCCAGCTGATGCGAAATGCAGCAGCGCTTCCCATTTGTGATCAGTCAAAAATGATAAACGTCCCACCACTGTTCATCTCTGACTTCCAGTAGCTGCCCACATCAGGTTCAAAGCTTTGACTCTTGTCTTTACACTGGTAAATTCAATAGCACCGTTCTACCTGAACTCCCTCATTCGGGTCTGCGTTCGCCCCCTCCCGCCCACTGTGCGCTGCCAATGAACAGCGGCTGCTGGTACCGGCACCACACGGACACAGATCTTAAGCAAAGCTCTTGAGCTCAGTGCACATCCAACAACATTACTTTTAATCTTAACACAGTGGACCTCTTCAGCAAATTCCGAAATATTTGAACTATTATATAAATAAAGTTATATTGAAAAAAAAAAAAAACCTTGCTTTGTGTCCTATCTTGCTCATTAAACTAAATAATTTCTTCTGTCTGTGCTTTAAAGTTTCCCCTCACTTACTTTTTTTGGTGGCTTTGTATCTCACTTGTTAGTCACTTTGGACAGATGTCTCCTAAATGACTAACTGTAAATGTATATGTGGGTACATGCACTTGTCAGTGAGAAATATTGAAATATTTTCAGTCCAGCAAAAAAATCTATTAGTAATTCATGTAGTTGTGTTTGTGTGTGCACTCTCAAGGCGCAAATCTACGGTACACCAAAGCTGAAATAACGCCATGAATTGCAAAACTACTTTACAACGACAGTAAGTTAAAATTTCAGCACGCAGTGGTGCAAAATGAAATATTTGCCTTGTACCATCACAGCCTGCAATAAGCTGTTTTTGGCCATAAAACTAATGTAGCAGTCACAGGCATTGACTGCCCTCTAAAATGGAAATTCATAAGCCAAAATGGCACAGTGGGAATATCAAAACATGACATATCCTTACTTCTCCCACCCCCCCGTTTCTGTCTCTCGCCATCTCTCCACTCCATCCCTCCGACTCTTCTCCAGGGTTTTTCAACAGAGAACACATCTGCTGTAGAAACTCTTTGTGAAGGACATGTCAACCCTCCCTGACACAGCTGACTAAGCAAACAGACAGATGGACAGGCCAACGGAATGACATCTTTCTCTGATATTCCGAGGGGAACCAAAATCTATAACTGATTCCATGAAGGGTAAATCAGTGTGAACTGAATACAGTTCAAAGGAAAGCTGACAGTACAAGTCTTCTATCTCAACCAAAAGCGTCTGTGTGGCACATGCATTCAATTCTCCAGATTCTGCACCTTTATTTCAAATGGCGGTAAAAACTACAGGACCAGTTTATTTCTGTTCTGTCTAGCTGTGGTTTGTGTATCAGCAAGATTGTAATCTGAAACACCTGCAGCAACTAAACTAAAAATGTGGTTTTATGGGTAATAAACTATTCTTATGGGAAGGTTGGTCATTTTTGATAAATAGTAGTTCATACTTGTAAAACTCTGAAAAAACAAAGCCAGAGTCATAGCAAACCACAGCCTGTGTTTATGCTCAATTTCAGCTCATTCGACACGTACATGTTTTTGGTCCGAAAGCCTGAAAACGGTATATTTACAGCAAGTTTGCCGGGCCAATCAGACACAATAGGCGGACTACAAACAAATGTTTATACGTTTGAAACGTCATTGTGCAGTATGTACTACTGCACATACCATGGGATAACCATTTTTTCCTTCTTGTCTTCTTTGAATCATACCAACGAAAATTAATTTCAGGTGACTGCCACAGGTTCTACTACAGATTCTGACCCCAGTGAGGCATGTGAATTCTGTGTCTCACGCCAACTCCAAAAAAAAAAAAAAAAAGACATATCATGCAGTCAAACACCCACACAAACAGTTCTATGTCGTTACCCAGTATGGCCCAATTGGGATGAGCTCTCCTGTTTCTACTGGGGTCCTGAAGTTCCGTGGAGGAGGGGCTACCTCTGCCCAGAACAGGCTCTCTGCCCTGGGCACCCCCCCTGTCTGGAGCCGAAGTGGTAGAGCTGCTCCATGGTTCCCCACCCTCTGTAAGAGATGCGCTTCATTCAGGACCACCAACCAACAGCCATCAGGGGTCACCAGGGTTCACAAAGGTCACAGGGAGACGGAGACGCCAAATAATACTCACAGGTGAAAAGGGTAGGTCAAACAAAACCAGAGGGACAGCATTCAGATCACTCAGTTGATGGGCAAAAGTCACATTCTGGGTGTTTTCCAGGTAGGCAAAATTGGGGGTAGAAGGAACACACAAGAGAAAGGTTTATAATGGTTCCTCAGTTTCAGAAAACAAAGGACTGACCACTTCAGTGTGCTACGGAGGACAACTAAAGAAACAACTGGTGTCTGTAAAATTATCGAGGGAGTATAGTTCTTATCTGCAGCAGACATAATTATAAAAATGCTATTTTATAGTCTGTGTCAATCAGGAAAATCACAACTGGTCCAAGTCACGCTGTGAACCAAAATATTCAACTATTTGTGTGTGTGCGTGTGTGTGTGTACACGTCTTTTACGTAAAGGACTACAGTCCAGATTTAAGTGTAGATTAATATCCAATCAGGTTATTAAATAGTTTAGCAACGAGCATCTGTCACACACCAATCACACAATCAGTCATCCAAACATTGATTGCTGAGTGGCAGGTCATTCTGGCAGCTTTGGATGGTGTAACCATGTTACCCTTTACTCCTAGTAAAAGATCTTGGCATTTCCCACTTACGCGAGAAGAGCGTGCATGCAATCAAGTTGGTCCAAGGGCCACGAAAGACTCACATGAAACAATTCCAGAACAGAAGCATCTAAAGCTGCCTGGCAAATTGAGGGCACACAGTTATAGATTTCTAGTTGGTAGACAGTTGTAGATAAAACACATGCAAATTTATGTATCAATGCCCTCATTTAACATCTCTCAGAGCAAAGACCGGAACAGAAGCAGAAATCAGCAGGATGCTTTTTGTGTGCTACGTGTGTGTTTTTGGGCGCCAGCGGGTGCATACACACGTGCGTGTGGGTTTCTGTTTAGGGCCGTGTCTGCTTTTTAGTGATGCTGCTGTTCTGTGATCAAAAGCAAAAATCACAAAAGGAGAAGAGAAAGAGAAAAGGGTGAAGCCATTATTCTTTAAAAAGAGGAGCTTGTTCATTAGAGAAACTCCTTCAATCAGACACACTAGCTGTTCAAAAACATGATCACAGGGGACAGGGTGTAAATTCCAATTGACCACTAGGGATGGTAAAACAAAGTGTGCCAAGTAGGAAATGAACTGTCAAAAAGAAAAAGCAAAAGCAGGTTTAGACTTCTTGAAAAAGAGGCCCCTACAGTAGAGCTTTCAAAAACAAACGGGGAACCGAGCCAGGCCAGCGATGTGTGCAGTACGATCGTGAACTTACCCAGAAACCTGCATCTTACCATGACACACTACTACTACTACTACTACTACTACTTCTTCTTCATCAGAGGTGGGTAGAAGCCCGATGAGGAAAGTAAGCTTACAACAAGTGTGTAAAATACTACAGCGTTGACACATTTATATAATTTATAGCAATGCTAGTAAAAAGTGCAACAAAGCAAAAGCAGTGTTTTTTTTTTTTTTGCAATAGGAAACAACCAGTTGTGGTGAGAAAAGCAAAATGCTCTGCTATGCATCTTTGGCATTATACTGCTCAACATTTTTAAAAAATGATAACTGTAAATATACAACCAAACAGCCAAGCTTGAACATCCCAGTGATGTTACACATCTCTTTAAAGACAAAGAAGAAACCAAGAAATCTTGATTCTATTTTATTTTCTTAGGACAACTGTTGCTATTGTGTAGATAGTGTCCCTGTGGATGTCTGACAATGAAAGCCGACTTTAAATCATTTCTATGGTACGTCAAGTGTCAAGGCAAAGAATGAGAATTTTAACAGCTTCAAGCTGAGAAAGAAGCATACCATTACAAATCCACTTCCATAAAAAACTGAAACAGTATAGCTTAGTCTGGTTTGCTTTGGTACAGTGTGAAATTCTATTAAGACACAACTGCACGAGTGAAAGTCCTGACAACCGGAGCCAAGGCAAGTTAATCCTACAAGTTGACTATGTGCAGCTGAGGGGTTAGAGCAGCGGCTTAACACAAGGCCATAGCTTTAGAGCACCTGCCAGTGGTCAGTCACGTCTCAGCCAGCTGAGCCAAACACAATGTGATTATGACACGCAGTAATTAACTGCGCTGTGCTGAATAAAACATTCTCTACACTGTGGACTCAAATCTAATTCTTTGGCCTTTTTAAATGCATTTAGGTGTCACCTACTACAAGGGTTAAATATAAGAAGCATATAAACAAGCTAAGGCACAATTTAAATCTACACACAGGCAGGGCAGTGTGTGTTAATTTAACAATTCAGCTCAAGAGATGCCCAGGACAAACCCAGGTTATATTTGTATGAGATAAAAGGTGAAGTTTTTTTTAACATCACTCCAACTATATTGCAATGTGGACTAGGCGAATAATTATATGTTGAAAAAAAAAGCACTATGAGTACGCCTGGATTCATTTGAACATTCATTTGAAACCTTTTCAAATGTGTGAAGATTGTTAAATGTAGATATTAATTTGGAACCTTGAGCGAATGTGTAATGGACATCTAAATTTGACATTCAGAGAACATATTATAAATATGTTGCAAAAGTTATTGTTCGGAACCTTGTGTGTATAATGTGTAATAGATGTCGAAATTTGACATGCCCCTCTGAAATTGTCCTAGAAAGACGTCCTGCTTTCACCTTGCCATGTATGTCAATAGATGTCCGAAATAAGTCTTCGCACAATGTCCAAATACCCTACCTATTACATCCGTCTCCTGACGGAGGCGAGAGGTAAAGACGTCCCAAGACTGAGCCTGTATTGAACGTTTACCTTTTCCTTGTTTTCGACTGACTTGTCAGCTGTGTAACAGAGTTACTGTCAGCCAAGCTGACCCAGATGTCATTCATTAACTACTCTATCCGAGCTGTAGAGGCAATATTAATCTATTATCAGTCCAAATATGGACTTACATAGAATTAAAGAATATATTTACCACCATTGATAATGTTGGAGACACTGTATATAGTTTATCAAGAATATCGTTGCATAGTTCTCTAAAATAGTCGTGCCTAACTGCAGGTCCACACATATTCGTGTACAACTCCATGTAGGTGTCTGCAACAGTGTATGTGAAAAGTTAATTGTCCACATTTGCATCCAGTATAAAGCAGCAGCGGGAGGCAGACCTGGCACATGCTCCCTCCCACTGATTTGAGCTGTCAACAGCATTTATTAACTATGATGAATCACCCCTCTATTTCACATCCAATCAAAGACCTCTCAGAGGGACTCAAATCTGGTCACCTTTAACTAAATGATTTTCTTGGCCCATGGTGTGCCAGGCAGCGATTGGACTGGCAACCCGATGATATGGCTGCTGTTAGAATTATTCTGCCAATGGCCTACAGCTGCATCAGTCATTTTTGAAACAGTATGGTAAATTAAGTGGCCAGCTGACATGAAGCTAGATGGGCAAGGAGAATTTTAAAAGACTTTATTGGAAAAAGAAATATAAAAATCGAGAGACCTTGAGCCCTTTAGATATGAAAAATAAAGGTGATCTCTTGACCTTGCCCAAAGGTACTGGATTAAATCGGAACTAGGATCAGCCCATGTGGCGTAATACACTACACTTTTTAATGCAAGCTGACAGCTACCACTGAATCAGAATAATCGTTTTTTTTTTTACAACGTAGAGTTGTTTTCCTTAAGCCTCGCCTTTCCTCCCAAATCACCAACACCTTCAATCCATCTATATTTTACTAAAACTATGCTCATACATCTCTTAGAATCTCTGAATACTTCACATTACTGCACAGTCTATGCTAAAAGGCAGCTATACAGAAATGAGACAAGGTCAGTGAAAACACAAATCCCCATCAGGCCGTGTCTTTCTCAGAACGCTGGAGTGCAGCTCAGCCTGGAACCATACACCTCAAACCTTGGTGAAGGGTAAAGCCTTTGATCCCAGCCTGAACGGAAGAGCTTGGGTGGAAAAGAAGGAGCGAACAAGGAAAAAAAAGGGAAAATCAATAGATTCTTGTAGACACAGCCTCAAGTTTCCAATCTAACACAGCACCATATTGATTAGGCTTCATAAGAGACAAGGTGCA
Source organism: Channa striata (assembly GCA_033026295.1). Taxonomy (NCBI): domain Eukaryota; kingdom Metazoa; phylum Chordata; class Actinopteri; order Anabantiformes; family Channidae; genus Channa; species Channa striata. The sequence continues at coordinate 19,458,162 of CM065184.1, read as the reverse complement.
GGGACAGTAATGTCGGCAGTGGATCTGTGGGTCTTTAACAAAACAAACTCTTGCGATGGGACAATGACTTCTATGTGGGTAATTTCTCCCATTTTGTGCTGCAAAGAAACTGCATAATGCAAATGACAATTGATGAAGTATAAGGATGCACACAGGAAATGTGTCATTTTACTTAACTCCAGAGAGCTTAACATCAAGACCCAAACTCAGCAACTTCACTAGCATTGTGCAACAGAAAGCCATGAGCCTCTTAACACAAGTGGAGAGAAAAAAAAGTGCAGTTAAAACAAGTGACTGAGGAAGCGAGCACCATTTTATTTTACACGGATCAGCCACAACATAAACGCTGCCTGGTGGTTTCAATTAAAAAAATAATCGTTTTTTCAAAAATATTTCGAATTAAGAAATGCTGAAATATCACTGTCTCTGCAATACCTGCCAGCACATAAAGTGGTTGCTAATATTTCCAAATACTGTACATTACCATCAGTATTGTTTAAAATGCATTATTTTCCTAATGAAGTACTGTTACTTTCGTACTTGAAGTAAACGTTTGATGTAAAAGTACGTCATACTCTGGAATTATGTTGTTTGTTTATTAGAACATATCTAAAAAAAATCCGGACCTACATTGGGTCATCTTAATTAAGACTATTATGACTGTGAATATCTGAACCAAAAACTGTGGCCAACAAATAAACAACCTGTCCAGACGTTGCTGTCTTTTAACTACTAGCATAGTGTTGCTGAAGCTACTTCAAAACTGGGATAAACATCACATGAGGAATGAATATCTATGCGATTAGATTTACTATTAAAGCTGGACGGTGTCAGTCATGACTGAGAGCAGCAATTTGTCTGTTAAAGACATGCAGGAAAACATCCCTTTTAATAATAAAACTTGAATAACATTAGTTCAAGGAGACGAGTCATTTAGCTAACAGAGGTGAATGAATATTCTTCTGGGAAATGATGCAAAAGAATACACTGGTGAGGTCAGACGTGCAGGACTGTGATAACCAAACCAAACCAGAAAACGAATGACCTCATCTGCGGCACTGCTTGTTCCTAGAAAAACAGATCATTATACGATCATTATCAATATAGTATTTTAAGAAGTCTTACGCCGGGCTGACATGAGGCTATTTAAAGATCTTTTAATAACAAGCTTGCGTAGCTTCTGCATTACCTCAACCTTTAATGTGTGCCTTTTACTGACTGTCATCACTGAAACACTTGTAAGTGTGGAAACAGTCATGCAAGTGTCAATAACAATGTTAGTCTGGAATTAATTCACTGATCAAGACAAGGTGGTAGCTGATTTGTTTAAAACTTTCAGGTGCCAATCCTGATCCAGTGCACCAACTGAAGAAATGCCCACTCTTTCAGCAACTTGTAGAAAGTAAACAGGGAATCTGCTCAGTAGCGAGCTGTGTAGGACTATATATCCAAAGCAACTCCCAGCTACAAATATATTTGAGTGAATAAGCGTGAAGCAGGAAGCAGCAGAAGAAAGAGCGAGTGTGCTCAGTCAAGCAACTCAAGATAAATAAAAGGTAAAAAATAAAGTTAAGAGAACAGGAAGGATAGTCTCTAGCTCTCTTTAAAAGATACAGCACAATAAATTATGTTTCTACCTCTGTAACTCTTCTGCATTCCTTCCCTGACTATCTCACACTCACATAAACACACAAACACAAGCTGTGAAAAAGATAGCAGTAGACACTCTTATCTCTAAACATTGGCAGCTCATAATGAGAGTGACTTCCTCTACAGCCAGTGGTTGAGTGGTGCTGACAGCCTCTCAGCCCTGCGTGTCAGCACAGGGGGATTTTGAAGCACTGCCTTGGCTTGACAGCCAGGCCACGCACTTACAGATGTTTTCACATTCACAATACACACTCACGCATACACACAAACGCGCACACATATCGAAGCAACTGTGCTTCAAGGTTGACTTCAGTAGTAGGAGGGAGGAGGACAAGATGTGTTTGAAGTCTTGACACATGGAAGAGACACAATACTGAGCTATGGTGTATTGGGGCTTATGAGTGGTGTGTGGGTGATGTACAGAGAACTGCTGTACCAGCCAACTAGGAGGAGGACGGAGCTTAAGCAGAGATTTGAAGCCAAACAGACATCAATATACGACAAAAAAAGTCATGACAACCCAGAGGACAGAGTTTCTGATTACTGCAGAACCACCTGCAGAAAAACTTAAACATGCATCGGTTGGAGACAAATTGCTCCACTACTCAAAAAACATTTGCCTAGATTTAGATGAAAGTGCATGTCAGTTACTAATGCCCTTCAAAAGTAAAGAAAAAAAAAGGGATAGACTGAGAGGAGGATTCAAATGTTTTTTAATTGTCAACATATGCTGTCAATTATATAAACCACCCTGTTGACTACAAAGTCTTAACCTAAAACCAGTTTAATGCTGCCAACTTAAATGCCACATTACCACTTCAAAACTGTAAAAGGTCAGTCCGCAGGGCAGAGTGAAAATGATAGTTGTATAAACTCATTTTTATGCATGGGTCGCACCTCTCCGACTCTGTGATGTTCTTATCCTTTTTCACCTACTGCCACCCCATCATTTAAACAGCTGCTGTATTTAGTCTGGCAGTCCATATTGCTTTTGCCCCGTGTTAGATCTTTCTCACCTCTCATTGTACTTGTGCGAAATGACAACGGCTTCCTAAATGAAATCAGCAAACAGAGCATTATGGACTGTAGAGGCTAAAGTCTAATTTTAGATCACCTATTCCCCCCCACTAGAAAGGTTGTAGGTCAAGCACATTGATGTAGGAATTGAAATAGAAGGTCAAAATGAGGGATTTTAAGATACACATATTCGCAGTGTCACAACCTAAGACGATGCAGGGAAGGACGGGAAAGAGTAAGTAATGAACAAGTGGATAGAAATGAGAAAATAACTCATGTGGAATACATTCTGAAAAGAATTCCAAAGCTACCTGGAACAGCAAATATTCATGAATACAGTAATACAAAACTGCCTAGGCCATGTACTCATCCATTTCCTACACCGCTTTGATTTTCCAGCAGTCTGGGCCAAGTGATGTGGCAGTAATTCTAAGTCTTCTTGAATCTCAGAATAATGCTTCCCGTTTCTGTGTTGCTCCCTGCTGCATGGATCACTGACTCATAAACATGAGCAACTGGTGAGGAGAAATGCAGCCATCTCATCCAAACTCTGCTCTCCTTGCTGTAAGCTTATATGAGCTCATGCAGTACAACAGAACAGAGTTGTTTTTCTGCTCAGCATGACGTCTAACTTTTTTGTTTACTAATTTACAAAGCACGAATTTTACAAAACTAACACCTCTCTAAGTTCACACAAAGGTTGCACAACATTAACATTTGTACAGCACGCAGTGAATACAAATTCCACACATGCAGTATATGTTCCCTGGTCTGTTGGTATGTTCCCTGTATGTCATGCATGTTGCATGAGATCACAGTAAGGTGAAACCAACACACTTTTTCTACTAATAGGGAAGCAGTGGTCCAGTGGTTCCACAGGCGGAAGAACATCTCACTGAGCCCTTTAATGAACTGAAAAAGAGGCATCAAACTAAAAAAAAAAGAAAAAAAAACAAGAGAGTGAGTGGAACAGAAAGGAACCGAACATGGGGATATTATGTTGGGAAAGAAGCTGAGGATAGCACCAACAGCCTGAAATGAAATGGAATGACAATCATGAAAAAAATAAAAGGTCACACAGAGAGTGAGTCTTGTTTACTGCTGCCACAATCACTGTGTTAAATGAGCTTTAAATATTTCCACTGTGCACAGGTTCCAGATATAAAAACTGTCATCACCTAATTACAGAAAGTAACATATAAAAGAGTTACCGTGTGTCTGTATTTATGCTGCTGGAACTAATTTTAAAAGCTCACTGTGAAAATATGATGCTATCATCAGAGTTAAAAAAAAACCCCTTCGATTATGTTTACGTGCAGTAGAACTGTAGATTACGGCGAGTAACTCCAACACTATGTGTCACCTACAGAATTGTCAAATCACGGTGCTGTCAGTCCTGCATCTCTTCTAGCAGCTTCACTTTACAAAGACATGCTTATAAGAGGAGTTCGCGCAGACCACAAAAACACATTGGATGGTATTTGATCTGCATTGCTTTTTAAATCTATTCAAATGACACTGGCTTCATAGTAAGGCCTCAGACACTCACATTTAAACATTCATAAGCAAATATTACTATATAAACTTCCAAATTCAAAGGGTTCTGCATGCAGCTTTCTACGTCTTGTCATTTTGCCAAATCTTTGCCCAAACGTTATATCTCTAAACCAACACGAGGAACCAACTATTGCAGACTGCTGCTCCACTGCAATAGTAGATGCTATTTTCTTGGTGCCAAGAAATAAGTTGCTAACACTCAAACTCTGACTCACTCTACTCCACCCAGGGGGTAAAGCCATTCTGCCCCAGGTAAAAATCTGAACATAATTAGCAAAATTAACCTGGCAGAAATGCTGTGTGTTATTTTCACATCCATTAGATAGAATATTACTAGAATATTATTTGAATTTGTGAATTAAAAATGTACTTGTATCTTAGTCCTTTTATTTTTCCTGTAAAGCAACAGAACAATGAACACACTATATCCACTTCAGTCACACAGACCCTACTGTATATTTGTGTGACACCGCCCCACATGTCTCTTTAATGAAACCAGACTGACGTCTATGGGCGTGTCATTGGGAACAGGTGTTTAGCGCGGAGAAGTGCGTGTGTGTTTGAGCGTCTGTGCATCTGTTCACTGTATGTATGGGTGCCACGAGAGATTAGTGGATTCTGTCAGAGACAAGGGGTCGATTATGGAGCTACACATTGATGTGTCTGCCTATTGTTCCTATAGCTGGGGATCAATGAGTCAAACATGAAATTCATTCAGAGAGCCCCTGAAGCTACAAGCTACAAGCTTGACCACAGACCGCTTCACAAACTGGTGTCTGAGAATGACTCTACACTTTACAAAAATGATACTGTCACTTAGAAATTTGCCCTATGGATTATACAAAAAAATATTATTAATATTTTATCTTTTGATACGTAAGCACATCTTTAAAAAGGGAACATTTACAGAAGCATATAGAATAACAAGTAGGAAGAACAATCAAACAAAGTAATCTTAAAGTCTTATGCCAAGAAATACACTTGCCACACTTGCATAATTAAAAAAAAAAACAACAAAATAGAATCTCTAGAGAGTACTCATCACAGCAGTTCCATCTAAAATGATGTTTGTTTTTGTGGCTTTTTTGTATAAATGTGTGGTTCTCTGCTCAATGTAGTGCTGTACCCTAGAACTGGAACATATGAAGCTGTCTGAATGATCAAAAGCAAGCTCTAATCACTTGTGCCTCGATCCTTCTCCTGCCACCTTGCCCTTTATTTTTCATAGAACAAGCAGAGGTGTCACAGTGATATCGTGCTTTCTGTTTCTGTGCTCCCTGGGTTCTTAGTCTTACCCTGGCATTCACTGACTAACCCTCGTGCCTACAGCCTTCTCCTCTCATCCCATTCATCCCTTACTACACGATCAGATGCTATTCTACTTCTACCTTAATCACTTGATTTCTTTCATTGATTTCATCACATCAACGCTCACAGTACTCGCTCTCACATATAGGATGCTATCAGTAAAAAGGAAAGACAAATACAATCTTATATTAAGCAAAGAAAAGAAATGTATGCAAAGTTGAAGTATTCAGAACTGTCCAATTGTTCCCAACATAGAACACATCCCATGTTAAATCTAACGGTTCCCATGACGATAAAGAAAGCAATGATATGCTGTGTTATTAAGAAATTTAATTTAATTTGTGTAACATCTGTCCAATCTCTGAATGCCTTATGGAACACAAATTTACAACAAGTCAGGAACCACTGAATAAAAAAAATGAATGTATTTACTAATTGATAATTTGATGTTTGAAAATGTTTGCCAACTGTTGATCACATGAAACTAGCAAAAAGAAAAATTTCACCTTGGGATCAGCAAGATGCACATTGTTCTTTTACTAGTTATGAACATTTTATGATCAAATAACCGACAGACGAATTCAGTAATTGGGCATTAGTAAGGTTTATGCATAATACCATATATGCACTCAGACTGATATGTATGCCAGTTAAAAAGTGAGATGCACTGAATATGCAAAGCCATCAATCAACATAAAGCAGCAACTGGACAACAACATATAAGGAATACTTAACTTCACTTTATGACTGACACTATGCCTCTTTCTGTCCCCAGTCCTGGAACTAAGACTGTCAAGTGCCTGTAATGTGAACTATGAAATATGTGAACTATGAAATTTAGCACTTATTGTCTGTGCTTGTCTCATCCTTGCTTGGACTGGCTAGCATATTAGGGACCACAGACATACTGTAGAGACCAAATTAAAATAATTGTGTGCCTGTGCTTGTTTTGTGTCCTCGCTTTTTTTCAATAGATAGTAGCACAAGCAGAGAAATTTGTTAGCAAAAAGCTGGTTTCTTTAAAAGCAAATTAGTCACGATGTCAGTACCCAGTCCAAGATTTTGTTTATCTTAATCTCACCACCCGCAGCATGATGTCATCCTACTGTAAGAGAAATATTGGTTAAGGGCAAATCAGCATATTATGAGAAAAACATGACAGGGGAATAAGAAAGAAAATGCCCCTCTCTATCACAAGGGGTCAAAATATCAGCCTTGTTCTTTGAAGATGTGGAGGCAGAGTGTGTCTGTTTGATTTGACATGGCACTCATCACCTGCAGTGTAATAATGAAAATGTCAGCAGCTACATCATTGTGCTACACATATGCCAGGCTTTCAAATATCCACAACAGTCTCAACTATGGGATCACAGTGAACTGGAGTGGATGTGAAGAAGGGAATAACATCGCCATCTAGAGGCTTCAGTCAGCATCACTTCCACCCCCATAATCCAAAATTCAAAAATGCCTATCATGCTCTCCGGAGTCACTCTAACAGCTACTCATTCACACTCCTTTCAACAAGTGGATTCAAAGAGACACAAGAGGAAGCTGTCCACAACCACAGCAACAACAGAACCCTCTTTCTTCATCTAAACCATTTATCCACTGCTTGATGAGATTTAGAACTATAGCTCCCCATGCAAGGTCACTTCCAGCCAGCATGCAATTTTGCTGGGGCAAATAGAAGGGAAGAGAAAGACAGACACTGGCGTAATTGAGGGAGGATAAAAACTTGACAAACAGGTAACCTTTATTGAGAGCATGCACAGCTTGGAGCTCAATTGTATCTCAACTGAAACAGACAACCAATGAAACAATGAAAAAGAAAAACAATAATAAATGGTCGAATGAAAGCCTGCACACAGCAGAGTTTTTATTCTTACCTATGATTGGAGCCAGGCGGAAAATGTCGGATAGACGGCTGTTTACGGGTTCATATGGAGAATCCTCCAAGAAATCATTACCTGTGAGAAAAATACCAATATGAGATGCATAACCATACGAAATGCATAGGCTGATTTTTTTTTAACTGCCTCTTGATTTATTTATTGTTTTTCACCCTTACATTGGCCTGCATGTGACACGGGTTATTTGGGTCAGTCAATATCCATGCTGGCACATAGCCACACGCTTGATTAAGCAGGTTGGTCAGCTGTGTCGCGCAACTGGAAGTCGACTCACTGGTGATGGACTATATACAGTTTAGGGACTAAAAGGGCCCCCTGCTATGATCAACAATCTAAGATGGCACCGCCAGCAGTGAGGGCTCCACGCTCCATTACCTCCAAGGAAAGTGATTTAGGAGGTCAAAAAGTGTCTCAGCTCTGACGGACCGTGGCTGTGAACTGAGTCAGGGGCCAAATTTAAATGAAATTTGAATGACTGCACATGATCGCATTGAACTTTTGATAGATACAGAGCTGTGTGCAACTTTTTTGAGCTTTTGTATGTGCGGTGGTCACAGTGCTAGAACGGGAGAGAAGAAGCATGAGAATGAGGACTGATGCTGCCCCCTCCATACAGTGGGAGGAGATGGATGCTACCAATCATCTCACCCTTTCACACAACAGATCAGAACACCTATGGGTTGTCTTGGAGCAATCCCGCCCAGCAAAGACCAAGAGAGACTTTTTTTGGCATCTCTATGAAAAAGGCAGTAGCAGTCTTCTAGTTCTAAAGCCTCCAGTGGACCTTTAGACAAAAACATCTAAGCATCTACTAGAAGGAGCAGCACGATGAAACCACACAGACAGAGGCTGTATCTCTAGACGGTTCTTGGCAATGAAAAAGTTTCAGAAAAAGCGCTAAACCAACCTTGTAGTGTCTGATAGATTCCCCAGTAAATGCGCAGACAGTTCTTCTCCTTCTTCATGCCCCTTTTACACCGGCAATTGTACAGCGGGCTCTGTTTAAGCGCATCCATGGCGCTCCTGCACTCGTCCTTGGCCTCCTGGCCAGCCACCATGCTGAAGTTGCTCTCCTTCCCCCCGGCCACGCACTGCCTCATCGTGCGGTACTTCGTGCTGCACGCCTGCTCCCTCAGGCACTGCTCGCTGGCCCTCACACAGTCCAGCCGGGCGGCACCAGCACGCAGGTTCTCCTCGGCATAGCACAGTACATCTGGGGACAGAAACGCCATTAATAATAATAAGGCAAATAGAACAAGAGGACTCACTCGTTCCCAGGACATGTTCTGAGCACTTTGCAGAATGATTTGAGGATTTAAACATGTTTGAAAATTAGTTTTGATGATCTGCAGTCTATCCTTATTAATTTCGCCACACAAGTAACGGACTTTCGCCGTGCCCACGATAACGTGCAGTTAACTGGAAGTGTCGTCCACGTCCACCGCCGTGGACCGGGCAGCTGCGGGCTTACTTTTACGCGCTGGAGCCTGCGGACTCTGAGCGAAGTACCGCCGCCTCTCCCGGACCCCCTGTACTACCGGAGCCCAAAAACCTTTTGCGAAATTGACATCACGGTGGTGACAAATCAAGTAAAACTTACCGAAAACAGGCAGAATAACATAAAATACTGCGAGGATCATCGTCTTCCTCTCCATGTGGAACAGAAACCTTAGTCCGAAAGAAATGTGTCAACTAAATAAGACTTAGGAGTAGTTTAATTCCCAGGGTACGTCCACTGTATTGACATCCATTGAAAATACGTGATTGTGCGCGCTCCGCTGTTCAGAACAGATCCAGCCCGCCGCATGCGAGCGATGATTTCCCCTCCAAAAAGTATCCGGTCCCGATCCCGCAGTTTCTCTTCTCCGACTCTTTGTGGTCTTTACAAAAAAACAAGATTTGCGTCTTTCTTTCTCTCCCTCCCGTGCGGGTGGTCTTCTCACCGCCGGGAGACAAAGACAGTGGGACGGAGCAGCGGTGGAAGTGAGACGGTGTGTCCTCCAACTCCAGCCAGTTGGATGCTTGCGTCTGTGCGTCTGAGCGCATGCAGCCAACTGGAGCCCCACTGCTGTCTAGCGCATTCAGCAGTGGGAGATTGCCAGCTTCCCCCTCGCAGTGAAGTACAGTAATCTTATCATAAATTTACAAAGACAGGCCTTCCTATGCCAGCACACTCACTCGCTTGTTACGATAATATTACAATGACGGCACAGAAAATAATTTGCTTTAAGTTCACTTAACTCACTAATGAGCACCGGAGACACGAGTCCCGATGGGTGGACAACAGCACAGTGATCATTTTGAAAGGTTATGGTCAGTAATCAGTGGCACACCCCATTAGAAATACCCTTTGGGTGTATTATAGTTCATTTATTGTCTTTTATTTTAATGGCCAAACTTTAAGTTGGGCATACTCACAAAACAAAGAAACAATAAAAAAAAAAAAATCACTTTTCTAGTCAATTAAAATGCATTACCACAAAGGGCATGTGGTTGCATTTATGATTTCATTAAACTAGCACCGTCAACTCGTGATGTGTGTGGGCTGGCTTACATTTCTGTAACTATGTTGACAGGGAAAAGGGCAAAGAGCATGACTCAAGCGCATTTTTGTGACATGATAAATATAGCAACATGTGGAGCAGCTTATATGGCAATCTGTTAAACTTTAGTCCCTTTAAATATGACTGCCACTTGAGTGACAGAATAAATGGACAGATGTCGCACTGCACATTGTTTGTAGCCTACTGGTGATATTTCAAGCATGTGCGTCTCCTCACAGTTGCTATAATGGTAATCCAAATTCGAGTAAGAAAATAATTGAAACAATAGTTGACAACTGAATAGTCTAGGTATTTGATGCTGACACACTTCAAGGGCTGTATTATAAAATATATCCTACATTACTTACTCAAGGAAAACAGCTTGCTTTGACAGCAGCTGCCCTCAGTCCACACAGAGACTGGACATTGCAGCTGCCGCCATCTATTGGTGGTTTTAAAGTAAAAGTCACTGGTAAATGCAATATGAAACCATTTATGATGCTTTTATGTCAGGATTCAAAAACTATGAGCATCACGTTTTAAGCATCTCTGTTTGATCAATCTACTGCCAAATGACTGGAAATCAAACAAACAGAGTATGATTGTAATAACAGGGATGATGCATCATGTAACCTGTTTCCCTTCCTGTAGCTCATTGATTGCCTATATGGTCTATTCAGAGACTAATCTACTTGGCTAAATACATGGGATCAGACCATGTCAATAAGTCCTTCTGCATAAAACACCGGGCTGAATCAATCAAGGATGCTGGCGTTCACCACAATAAATCAACCCTTCTCCATACACACATACCGACTGGCTCATTCAGACATGGGGAATGATGTCTTGCTGAAAAGCATCACAGCTTCTGTGATTAGGCAGGTGCAATGAACCAATTCTAAAATAACTTTAAAGTTTACTTATACAGATATGGCCACTGTCCATTGCTCGTTTTACACACAGAGAGAACACGACTAGAAAAGAGACACAAAATGGGCACAAAAGAACGACAGGCCGAGGCTACTAACTCGGCTAATTGTCTGCTTATACTTTGATGACTTTGCTGTTCTCAAGTCTCCAAAGGGAACTTTGCCAGTCAGGGAAAGGCTCAGTCTGGTGATTTATGAAAAGCCTCAATCAATATATGATATTAACTAATTTTGCAAATGAATGTCAGAATGATGTAGTCCCCAGGTCATTTAACGCTTCACACTCTAATGTGCCTCATGGCACTGGATCAGAAGCTGTTTCTGTACCAGTGGTAAAATGAGAAAATTGGTCAAAGTCGGGAATTGGAGAACAAATGCACACAGTTGGTCTCCGTGGACCATCCATTCACTGCTAGGAAAGCTGATTCAGAATGTACGGATGACAGCGTGTGTGACACAGTTAAAGCTGTGACACAAGCATTTTCACATCAGATACAGAACATGTTGTCACACGCTGCCTTCATAAGGTGACCAAATTTACAATTTAATCAAAGTTTACAATTAATCTGACCATCTCCAGATTCGCCCCAAGGCACAACATTTGCTCAACCATTCTGATAAGATGTGTTTTCTATAAAAAAAAAAATAAAAAAAGCATGTTCCAAAATGGTTGTATCTTCAAACATTAGAATCAGTGGTTTGGGGTTAATACTAGACAGTAACAAAATAAACCTTAGGTTAAATAATGTTAGTGTTTCGCTGAAATATTGAGCATCTGTGTTACAATGTGGATTAATTCTGCCAGGCGGACAATCCTCACTACAGGTGTTTGACAGCTTTAGTTGCCTTATTTTTTTCCGATGCACGTTTTACCTGCAGAATAGTCCATCAGCTAACAGCAGGATAAATTATGAACGCCTAAACTCTAAGCCAGCTGGCAGAAATAATAAACCTATGCTAATCCATAAACTGGTAGTTTAGCTAGCTAGCTAACGGACCAACTAGCCAATTAGCTACAACAAGCGTTCTTCGTAGGCTTTACTTACCTATTTTCTAAATACTCACCAGTTAAGGTTCCGACTATCCCAAAATGTCACGAGGATAAAGTAAAATATAAAATGTTCTTTATGTTTCATTGGTAAATTTTCTCTTGTTTAGCTACAAAATCAAACCGACAGCCGTGGGGGTTCACGGTCAACTTCGGGAGGGGCGGGGTCAGTTTGGAAACTGCGTCACAGGTGTAGCTAGCGGTTAAAGGAGGCTACCGCAAGTGTCCTAGCTGAAGCCAGTTGTAAACGTTTTGTTTTAGACCTTTTCCTTCAAGTGTAAGACTCCAGAATGAGTTTGGATAGTCCGTTTCAACAAGTCCTGTTAACAGAACAACAAATGACCGAACACACACAGAGGTTCAAAGAAGGTACGAGCCCTTCAGTTGCTAAAGGTTAGCTAGCGTTAGCTAGCAAAGCAGGTGAGAAGATGTTTGGCAGCAAAGTTGAGCTGTTTAACTTAAGCTAGTTCCGGTAACAGCTAACGTTTGTTCACATTTCAGTTCACATCAGGTTCGGTGTGTGTTTCTGAATCGTCCAACACCTGCTTAAAGTGGTGACCTGACTGTTTTTTCGCTTGAACTTGTTTCAGTGAAAATATCAATTCTCAGATGCAAAGAGAAGCTGAAGAGCGCAGCTGAAAAGTATGACGACACCACAGCGGGGCTCGACGAGAAGGTGATTTTAGAGGAGGCCATTTTAAGCTTGTTTCCACGGTATTTGTTCACTGGTTGTCTAACACAAAACGGTGTTAAAATACATTCCGACTGACGTCATTGTTTCTTAACAGGAAGCGCTTTACTTTGATTGTTTTTATACGTATTAAGTGGTTGTACCAAAAATGACCATCCATGCTGTAAATGATGTACAGGGGTTCTGGTAGATTTCCGTAAGCCATCAAGTTCCATAAAATCTTACATCACATTACTAATTGACCACATCAAAATACAAATGGAAATCAAAAGGAGACTGAAGCAACCGACCACAATGGTAAAGATGAATATTGTTTGCTGTTACTGGGGATTCGTACTGTATTTGCATTGTGGCACGTCGTTTAGTTTGAAGTGTGGCTTCCACGTAGGAGTTCATCTGTGGTTGGTTAATAATTCACCACATTTTGTCTGTCAGAAGGGAAACGTAATTATGGACCACTGTTCATCATGGTTTGCTGTTTTATTTTAAATTGTTCCTTGAGGCAGCAAGCTTTCTAGTGGCATTGGCGTGTGAGGAAAAGAAGTGCACGTTGATGAGCTGATCTCTTTTATGATTTAAATCACTCAATCTCTCCCTTTTGTTTCATCAACACTGTAAAGGATCAATTGCAAGTGACACCTTAAAATCAATGGCTAATTTCCACCAGATAGCATTAGTGAAACCTTTTAGCATGTGTGAGATATGATGTCGAGGCAGGCTCGTTGACCTTCTTCCTGTGCTTGTAAAAGTGGACGTCTGATCAAAAGAGAGAATTACTTGGTCTGATTAAAAAGATCGCTGAATGCAGTGCCTTGTCTGTCAGTGTGAAACAGGGATCCCTTTTCTGAGCCTTTTAAATTTAATATGGAAAACGTTTACAGTATAAAAATGCAGGGTGCATTGACTGTGTTTACCGCTGGCATGATTTAACATCTTACAGCTTATAAGGGCTGTCTTAAGATAATGATGCTATTTAGAAAACACAGAATGTGATTACACTCAATAAAAGCACACAGCGTTCCTCCACCAGCATATCAAAAAACATAAAACTCACCTACTTTTCATGGCTAACTGAAAGCACACATAAGTCATGCAACAGCCTCCATGAGTTTACCTTCCTGTTTTCAGGTTTACTTTGTTTTAGGTTGCTTTTCACAGGACAGGAAGACAATGGAAAAATTACAGATTCAAGTAGTCATAGGACCAGGTGCGTTGGTCTTCACTATTTCTATTGTTTTCACAGTTTCTATTATGTTATTCACTATTATTACCCTTTAACTCAAACTTAACTAAAATGACAATACTTATGTACTGTGCCATGTACAGTACACAATTGTGCCAGCTGCCTTACCTTACTTATCTCACAAAGAATATGTATAATTACGAGCATCATTTAGCAGCCGCTTTTCTCCAAAGCATCTTAAGTAAGGAGTGCACGCCAGGGGAAATTTGGGGTTTAGTGTCTTGCCCAATAATACGTTTACTTGTGACCAGGAGGAACTGGGAGTCAAACTCACTGACCTTAGGGTTCGTGCGTGACTGCTCCAGCAACTGAGGCACATCCTCCCCAGTGTGGTGTATAAAGTATCAGTAAATACAGTATAAAATATCCGTAATGTGTGTCCCTCCCTGTACATCAGTCTGTTGGATCGTGTGTCTTAACTTCTTGCTCTTCTGTTTGTGGTCCAGGCTCAGCAGTTGTCAATGATGAGGCTGCAGCATGATCTGATGAAGACATGGGAAGACCAGATGTTAACGCAAACTGAGGAGATGCTCAGCCAGAAGTCTAACCTCAGAGAACATCTAGTGGGTTGAAGCCTGAATCAATATTTACATTTAATGTCATATTGATTATATGTAATAAAAATACCTTGTCAGCATTTATAGTCCTAACTATGTAGCATGTGTAAAATGCAGTTTGACCAATATTTGGAGTGCAAGCTTTGATCAGTTAACCATTTTGTCAGGACGTTTTCATTTTTAAACACTTACTACACTTTATGTATATAGAACGCCTTCCAAAGATATTAAAAATGTTCGTTCTTATTTTGTAGTGTCAACTATGAGTTCAACAAAACTGTATAACTCGTATAAGGAAAAGTTGTAAAAGTCATTGTAGCATCACAAGCAGCTGTAGTAATTTATTTCAAAGAATCATTCTCTTGATTCCTCTTTTCATACCAGATCAAAATACAGAGGGAGTCTAAAGATGAAGAACAAAACTTCCTTCAAGAAATCTCAAAGTTCAACAATGAGTTCAGTCTTCAAGGGGAGAGAGAGGCAGTGTTTGATAGCCAAATGCACACTGAGATCCTGGACCTGGAGAGGGAGGTGGAATTATTAAGTGAAGGTCATAAAACACGGTTTATTGTAATATTGTCACAGTTATAAAATGCAGACGTGCTGTTGACTGCACATTTTAAAGTTATTACTTATTTGTTAGTATATTATATATAAGCAGATAAACTACATAGTAGTAAACACATGAATTATAATGATTGATGGACGGGCGGATGATCCCTGACATGTTTACAGCATATTGCTGACACAGTGAAGATGTAGTCAGTAGGATTTCAAAAGAATCTGGTTTAAATTAATAGATGACGAGAGCAAAATGAAAGTAAAATTGATGTCAGACAACAGTAATTTAATTAATTATCTAATTAACTGTCTGGCATAAAAATGAATACTTGTGCCATTTGATTTGATTCAAAACTTTGTAGCATTTAAATTAGTTCATTCTTGCTCCTATGTTGACACTGCCAAAATCATAAAAATAAACTTCAGTTTGATATGAAGGACTGCAAAAGTTGTTAATACTAAGTTAATAGTACAGTAGGTTGTTGGGATTATGCAGACACTGTTCTGTGTTATGAAAAGGTATGTGCTCAGATTTATCATCTAATCTGCATTTCTCTGTCCGACTGTGTATAAGTGTATAGAAAGTTGAGGAAATAATGTGAGACCAAGCTAACGAAGTTGAGTTTCTTCTACACAGCGTAAACCTAGCCAAAGGTTAAATTGAATGGAGATTTTCGACAGTACAGTAAGAGGTTTTAGTCCATAACTTGATTTGCTTTGTGTCCTCACAAACCAGCCTACAATTACAAGTACAAAGCTCCTGAAGTGTAAAGTCCCTCATCTTAGTGTGATATTTAAATTCTGTGCCGCTCACGCTCTAACACACCTGGCCTCTGCAGCGCTAATGAGACTGTGGTTGTGAACACACCACCATTCAAGTGTGTTGCAAAATAATTGGCAATAGAAGTACAATATCCAAAAGAATTTAAAAAATGAGCCCGCAGTCGTGTTTGGTTGAGTTGAATGCAGTTTTTTTCCTTGGTGGTTAGGACATTTTTAAATGACACTGCATGCATGAGTTATTTTATTTAATCAGTAAGTGTAATCAAGAGATATTATGAAGTGAAATTTCAGTGTTAGTAATTAGAGGTATATTATATTTCAAGGCCTAGAAACATTTAATAACAAATTATACTTTATTTAGTTTTTTCATTTTCATCGCTCATTACAACCAATGTCCTCTCATTTTGTATTGTGTCTGAGCTCAGGGGAGCAGCATTTTCGGATTGTAAAATTAAAGTGGGTTTCAAAAATGCTCACATTGCACCTTCACAGATGAAAAAAAGTTTATTTGAATTCAATGAAAATCTTCTTACTGTGCAGAGATGGAGCAGATGAGCCACAGGAACAGTCATGTGAGCTCAATGCGGGAGGAGAAGAGAGCACTCCGGCTTGAACTACAGGGTCTAGACAACAACCGAAAAGGTAAACAAATCAAAAACGAACACTCGCCAAGCTCCTATGCTTTTTTTTTTATCCTGCAACTTCTAAAGTTTTCTTATTTTAGAGCACTCTCAAAGCATTTTATAAGAACCTTTGTTGCTTCAGATCCACAGCCTATAGCGCACCATGAGTTTTCCAGCTTGTTTTTAATATTCGGTCTTTGATGTGAAGGAACTCAAAGCTAGAGAAAAAAGTCCTCTAAAATTTTATCAGCAGCCAAACCTGCTAGAAGTTTGAAAATAAACTATACTGCCAAGGCAGTTAAATCTTGAGCCCAGATGTTGAACACAGTTCATGACACTTTCTGGCTTCATGGCCAGGTTGAATGGGAGTTCATTGATGGTGTGATGATGCTGTTTTTTGTTTTATGTGTGTAAAATTATTCCTACATACCCTCATTGGCCACTTTTTTTAGCATACAGTACAACTTGTTGGAATCAGACATAATAACATAAGGTGCACTGTGGTCACAAAAGGATGGACAATGTCTGCAACAAAACTCTGGTAGAATGTTTAAACAATTGGTACTAAGGAGACAGTGTCCCACAAAATTGTCCCCCACACAAGACAGCACCACCAGCCTACACCATTGATGGATCCATGCTTTGATGTTGTTTACACCAAATGACCAGGCAACATTTTTTTCAATTTTCTGTTGCCCAATTTTGGTGAGCCCTTGAAAATTGTAGCCTCAATTTCCTGTTCTTAGATGACAGAGGTGACGCCCGGTGTGATCTCGCTGCTGCTTCAAAGTTCAATGTGTTGTGGATTCACAGATGCTCTTTTGCATACCTCAGTTGTAACGGGGGTTATTTGAGTTACTTTTCTCACCTTGAACCAGTCTAACCATTCTCCACTGTTCTCTGGGGGAAGACATTTTTCACCCTAAAACTGCTGCTCACTGGATATTTTCTCTTTTTTTAGACCCTTCTGTGTAAACCCTAGTGATGAGTTTGCGTGAAAATCTCAGGAGATCAGCAGCTTCTGAAATACTCTCACCAGCCGGTCAATCATGCCACATTCAAAGTCACTTTAATCTGGTTTCGATTCCCCATTCTGATGCCCAGTTTGAACTTTAGCATATTGCCATGGCCATGTCTACATGCTTAAATGCAGTGAGTTGCTACCATGTACATGCTATGTGCGCCATGAACAGCTCTACCTGAGTGTAAATTGAGTATGGAGAAAAATACCCGGCACAGGCCTGTTGAGAACAGATTAGCACAGTTTAAAATGTTGGTCACAGAGCAACTTTATTGGGTGACTTAAGGAACTTCCTTAGAGTGAGATCTTTCATGGTTGTGAAAGTGTGGGGAGGTTCTCTATTAAGCCATCTTTGTCCCATTGTTTGAGACACCTCAGCAAAGTCATGTGGTGTAGTGTGTGCCTGTCTTGTTTGAAGGAAGTCAGTTTGTATTTGATTTATTACTTTTGACTGCAGACTTGGATCGGCAGTTGAGCGAGGCTGAAGCAATGACAGATTCTCTGAAAGCTGAGCTCCTGTTTGTCAGTCAGAAACCTTTTACTGACAGCACCTGTCTAAGGTGAGTGTTGTCAACTGTCTAGATGCTGAGGTAGGTCTATATATTTAAAGCACACACAGAAGCACTCTACAGTATCTGATTTACTTGCAAATACATCATGTCACAGTATAATGCTTATTAGAAAACAGCAAATACTACTGGGAAATAAAAACAAATAAAACACAAAGGAGCAAAATTGAATCAAGCTGATCATAAAGGATGTTATTTTGCAGAGGTTTCCCTAGAGATGTGCTGATTTTAAATATTGCTGTGCAGCTGTGATGTTTAATTTGTTGTGCATTCTGTGAAAGCTGTCAGTGAGTCTGGTGTACACAAGTGCGACCACTGTTTTTCCTCACTTGGCCAACTCAAAAATCAGTGCGATAGCTGTGGTGCCTCTTGTAGTAGTAAATGCACCTAGTAAAGGACAGACAAAGAATCAGTTTTAACAACACAATACAACTAATCATGCTGCATACTTGTCAGATAATAAAACTGTTAGTTGCAAAGAGTAAAACGGATCAGCAGAGGCACTGACTTGGCCATTCATCCCCGCCCGTCTGTATGTCTCTTACACCTGGATGTAGTCCAAATGTTGAAGTGTAAATAACAGAACATTAAGACCATTTGGCTTAATTAAGGCTTTGGTCTTGCATTGTATTTCATTTAGTCAACAAGTGGGGGCAAAAACTAAGCTTAACGTGATTGATGCAGGGAGGTTTGTGAAGGAAAATGAATGAGGGACAAAGAGTTGCTTACTGGAATTTGCAACTTGTCAACAAATAAATAGATAAGTTTAGCTTTAGTTGGGTCATGTGCCATATTTTAAGTTGTAAAATCACTTTGTATGCAACTGAAGCTGTGGAGGGATTAAATATCCATACCTTTAACTGAGCTGAGATACAGTATAATGGAAAATAATTCAAATTACGTGATATACACTTTGATATGTGTGCGCACGTGTGTTTAAAAACATGCTAGAAAAGGTTAGATTAATATATAGAAAAGCACTGGCAGAAGTGCAAAGATGTACTATTCTAAATGTGTTTCGCCTTCTAACTCATCAAAATTTAAAGCTTAAAAAGATTCTTCTTCATCAGTAGGTTTTGGAGTGTTTGGAACTGTTTTTATTTGAAGAGCAAAACTAAATACTTTCCCACAACTTAAAGTGTATTTGTGCCTGTAGGGTTGAAGTCGAGGTCTTGGTTGTGCAGTAATTGATGTTTTGTGTTGGTTCTAATCCTGTAAAGTCTGCTAGATCAAGTTACCAAAGGTGTTGGTTCCCCAAAAGAGTCCAAACGGAGAACCACCATTCTTCCAAAGGATAGTCCTTCATTTGTTGTGGAAATGGTGGTTGCGTAAAGTTGTCACATTTGTCCTGTAAATTCACCTAGGCAAAGATCTGTTGACTTAGGTGAAGCTCATACCATAATTTTCTCTGAAAGTTTTAATGAGGATGTACATAAGAAAAATATTATAAAAATTATAACAGTTATAATGGTTGATATATTAACCATCTCCTTGGATTGTTTCATCCAAACACAGATCACTGCACAGTAAAAGACATCAGCACTATCACGAAAAAAAGCCTGAATCAAAAAATATAACAGTCTCCTCGCAATGTAGAACATAATTTGAGGATGTGTTATTAAACCATGACTGGTGGGTGAGTGCTGCTGTACATTATGTTTCCACAAAGAGGCTTCCTTCATTTAATTAAAAACTGGTGATCAATATTGTTGCGGGTAGAAAGGGTCATTGTTTTCACCGATGCCGTCGGCTATCGGCTCTACCTATCTAGGTAATGGTGTTTACATTTTCAATTTTAAAAGCAATTTGTAACATTTTTTTTCCATAACTCCTTTCAACATACCCTTTTTCCAGGTTTTATTTGGAGATGTTTTTGCCTTGTCTGTTAATAGGTTGTGTCATAATTCTTGTCTTGAAATACAACTCTCATGCTTTTCTTGGTACTTTTTTCCTTCTCTTAATGTTCTGGTCTTTTTTTTTTTTTTTTTTTGCAACCAATTGTCTCCCAGCCTTTCCTTAAATCATGCATGTTGTTAGCATGTCCTTCTCATTCATCAACTTCATTAAATATACTGGGCCCTTCATTACCCCTGGACGTATTAGCCCCACAAAATGCTGAGGATGTGACTTCGGGAGGTAGAGACCTCCTCTCCCGCATTCTTATGAACATCCGTTCTGAGCTGAAACCATCAATCCTGTCTTCAGCCACTGCAGCATCTCTTTAACTCTGCACTTATTGATTGTTGAAATTGAATGCATGTCAATTTGAGTGAGTGCTACAGTCATTTAAAAAGTGTTCAGTGTGCAAAACAGGGTGGCCGTTGATGCAAAACATTCACTGCCACGCAATAAAAAGACACTCGAAATAGATGATGCACTCGGGAGTTGTATGTATTTTTTTTGATGTGTAGAATTGTCTTCCTTAAAATATTACTGCTTCATTTTTTGTGAAGGCTCAAATACAGAGAAACTTCCAGAGTCCATCAGTGTCCAAAATGCCAAGAGCGTGTCATAACGGTAAAAATGCTGTTATGAGTACACTCACCTTGAAAGTCTGACTTGCACAGTAGGTTCCTCTGAGAAGTGTGAAGTAAAGCACGGCTGTTGGTTTTCACTCAGTGGAATTTCAGTTTTAGTTTGGTTTTGTTGTTTCATTAAATTCCAATAAAAGAAATATAGTAGCTCAGTATAGAGTCTTGATGCACCTGCCACAACAGTTAAAGGCATTAAAAGATGTGGACCCCAGTCCCATGGTTTTGCAGAGACAAACTGAACTAAGGAATACAATTTCTTGTATGTTTATGGAATTACAATGTGAGATATTTACTTTGCTACTGTGAGAGCAGATTGTTTTTAAAGACAGAAGACATTGATTTTATTTTTATTTTTTTAAGTCCTTGACAAAGGGACAGCTTTCTCTGCTCTCGTTTCTTCTTGATATTGAGTTCAGCTTTCTTATATGTATTTTGAAACTGTGGTGTATATATTTTTTTAATATTCTGGCTATGCATTACATATAACTGATATATTTAACACACATGAAACATTCATCTTTTGTCTTTGCAATATGCGATCATTGTTAGACTTCTGATTAAGAGGAATAGCATAAATCGCACACAGAGCTTGCATGTATTCATCCTGTTGGCATTATTACAGTTGTACCCAGAGAAAATTGAAACTCTTATTGCTGAAGGAGCCTGTTAAACATTTAACAGGGACAGTTGATAGTTTGTACCAAAGTGGGACCTCTCTGTATCTGCCTGTCTGTCTTCTTCATTTTGATTTTGTTCTTGCAGCTGCACACTTTTAAGCTACCAACCAGTCTCTGACAATTGCTCCACATGGATGATTTTAATCCACCAGAAATTTTCCAGACCTGATTTATGGATGTCATTCGTTCTATGCTTAGTAATTTGTCCTGTGGGACCTTCTATATGTCTTCACCTCTATGGAGCAAGGCCATAGAGAAAACATGAGCAAATATACAGTTTTAGTGTGTTGACAGTGTTCGCTGCAGCTTATCAGAGCGGAACTGCAGGTGACTTAGCCCATCAGTCTAGAGAAGAGTTTTATTTATCAGTAAGTCAACACTTACTTCTTGAGTCAT
Organism: Channa striata; assembly: GCA_033026295.1. NCBI lineage: Eukaryota > Metazoa > Chordata > Actinopteri > Anabantiformes > Channidae > Channa > Channa striata. The sequence goes on along the minus strand of CM065184.1, from coordinate 19,436,545 downwards.
TTTTTTCATCGAAAGTATTTAAAAAACACTGAAGTTGACTCAGCCAGATCTCTGTTGCTGTTAGGAGTCAGCAGGTGCAATTCAGAGGTGACATAATGATATAGAAGTATGGATTTGAAGTAAGAGTTACATGCCAAATGTTAACAGAACATTATGGAGTCCCCATTTCCTTTCAGCTCATAGTAGTTTGTAGTTTACGGCAGATTATTAACAACGTTAACTTTCGTTCCATCATGTGGAAGGTGACCCTATCCATAAACATAATGTAAACATAATGAAAATCAGGACTTCCCGTTGTGTGAATACCTACTGTAGCAGTCATCTGAACACTGCAAACGCAGTTGAAGTACAAATTATTAATGGCATTACACAGTACCCTACACGGTCATTCTGTGTAATTCTCAGCGTTAATTTATTGTAAAAGTTAAGAAAATGTTTTATTTCTTGTAATTCTTTTAGTTTCTCTGTGGTAAAACACACATGCAAACCTTGTTTTCTCATGTAAGCAAAGATATCAAAAAGGACCAAAAATGCTGAAGCTCTTCTTTCCAAATTGGTCTTTAATGTGTTTCCTCTCACTATAGTTTCAATAACTGACACTGGATTCATTTCTTCACCAGACTGAGGAAGGAGCTGGAGCTGCATAAAGAAGGAGAGCTTGAGCTTCTGCGAGAGGCACTGAGTTCAGAAATACAGTTCCTGCAGTCAGTAAGTTGCTGCATTATGAAGGCGGCTTTTGTTCAGTCTAATGAAAATTGCTTCAGATAGGAGGCCACTGTCATTCATTTCTTACCAGAATCAACCCGCCACAGAGCATGTTTGTCCACAAGAGAAGGAAGTTAAAAATTCATTAAGGCTTTTGTTTTGTTTTGTGCAGAAACTGGCCAGCAGCCAGGGAAGTAGTGAGCAGCATTAGGTTTGGCACTATGATGATTTATGAGGATTACACTGGCTCACACATTGTCTACAAAAGAAAGCAGCAGATTGAGATATAAATTAGTTAAATGTTATTTAGTCGGGAAAGTCTAACTGACATGTAAGCTCTCTTACTGGAGGGAAGCCCTGAGATTTAAATGTCATATTCTGGACTAATATCTATATAAATATGTGCTTCATTTATGTGAGAACTTTATTTTCCTTAATCAATATTTAATTTAAATCAGAGCCTCACAGATGGTCTTTAAAAAACATGTACCCTGTTACCAGAAAAGCTAAAAACAAAACAGATGCAACAAATTAATATTTTTTTCTAAGTGAAACTTTTCTTCTTCTTTTTTTTTGTTGCCAGTTTTAATGTGAAACATTTTAAACAATCAATTTATAGGCCAAAACTGAACTAGAGAAAGACATTCATGCTAAACACAACACTTGTACAGTAAAAGGGAGTCAGTGAAAAAAGTAATTTCACACTGCCCTCTAGTGTATGTAGTGCAGCATTGCTATAGTAGGGCTTCAGAATATGCAGGAGAGAAAAAACAGCACTGACCTGCATATAAACCCAGAAAATAAAACAACAATGCAATTTGAATACATTTTTAAGTGAAACAATGGCATTGGATATCTAGTGTGAGTGGATCAATTAACATTAAGAACATCCAAACATCCAGGTATTTTTTGACATTGTAAAATAATTCTGCCCTCGGTTCTCGTTCCCTCAGATATTAAAATCCATCTACAAGGACTGACTGTGTTCAGCCACTAGAGAGTTAGGAGGACCCGTACCGTTCGGTAATAAGTGTCAGTCAAGGTTCCATTTCATAACAAAGGGGGGCTGACCAGGGGCTGGGTGTTGATGCTTTGTGCAGGACATTCACATGCTTCATTTGGTTTCACGTTGCCATGGTTAAAAGGTTCTCTCCAGGGACGGAAACGCACTGTTTTGAAAGATGTAATAGTATGTGGTAGCATTACACTTCCCTTTCATTGGAACTGAGAAGCTCAAATGCTGCTTTCTGCACAGAAAGGGTTCCAACTTACTGTATTATGGTAACCTGTTCATTTACCGGCAAGAAGCATGACAGTAAATGGCATTTTTGTCTGCTCCCACCTTATGGGATGACATGACTTGTGATTACAGTTTTCCACTGTTAATCCCTTAATGCACAGACAGTGATTTCTGTAATTGATGATTAGACGGTCTGTCGGCCTACACCAGAGGGCCATTCTGTGGGTCATTTTCTCTCTGATTAGAGCGATTCCTAATAGAATGATGTGGAATGTCAATGACTGCCTAATGAGATCCTGCAATCTCATTTAAACTTTTTTAACCTTGACCTCAGTGAGCTGCGGCTGCATGTGTTAGCATAAACTGAAAGCAGATAGAAGGGAAGACGAAGCAGTCCATTTGTTGAAGTGGTTAACATCTTTTTAACTGCTGCGCTCATCCAGATCTTGCCATCAAGCACATAGCGAGTGGCTGTTTGTGAAATGGATTCACTTCCGTCTGATGTGAAGGCAGCCAGACACCTGCACGGCCATCCAACCTTTTTTGCTTTCATGCAAAGTGATCGACGCCTTTTTTAAGCATATAATCCAAACTTAACTTGTCTGAATATCTTTGGTGCACGTATAGTAACCACTGCTAAGGAGGAGCAGAAAAATTTGCTCTTGAATGTCATTGTGCTTTATTTATAAAGAGTGACTCGTAATACTCATTGTCATCTAAACTCTATTCGCATAATACAGTTCGTTTAGTTTCGAAGGGATTTTCAGTCCATAAAGGACAGAAAGTCTTGGGTCTATTTCTCAAAGGAAAACTTCATGCACCCAGCTTTCTGAAATAGGCCCAGTCTTATTGATTTAGAGAAAGTGGCTTTCCAGTTGATTCCACCCTTTGCCCAGACTTTATTTATTTTTTGCCCACTATAGTGGCCCATGCTCAGCACAGTGTTCTCATCAGTAACAGTGACAGTGACAGCACGTACATTCTAGCTAGAGTAGTAAACTGTAATAGTTAGCGGTACTAAGACTGCCTGAAAACACCTGATGTTGTAGCACATACCATAACCATAAGCACATACACACAGTTTACATGAAGCTGAACATTAGTTTAATACAAATTTTAACTACTTCCAACAGTTTTCCAACAATTTCTCCATTTCAGTTATTGGGAGTAAACATTCATGAATGTGTCGACACATTATCCACAGACAAGGCAGAGATACTCCGGCTTTCCGTTTATGCCTCCATTCTTTAGCTCAGTGGTGAATGTTTCGATGGTGCTGTTCTGTAGCTGGGAACTGCTCTTGGTCATCAAACAGTCCTGATCTTTTGGAAAATATGCTGTATTCGCTCCTGAAACTTGAATAGATGCTTCTAGAATAGGAGGTTAGGATAGATGTCTGTGAGTTTAGTGATGGCAAATAGAAAGTTCATAGAAAGCTAATAAAATTCAATCTCACCATTGCACACAGCCAGCTTGTTTCCTCCTACATACTGGCTGTTCCATTTGTGTCCTGTCTGCTCGCTGCATTCGTCATACAAGCGGCTCCTCCTCAAAAAGGCAAAATCATAACCCTGCGAAAAAGGCTCAGATTTTATCAGTCATCCTTTCTGTGCCAGAAAGTTTCACAAACTGCTTTGGTCACTGTATCTAAAATTGAATGTACAACGTACGTGGTTGCACAGAGGTTTGCAATAGCGCTTGTTGTCAACTGTGGCACAAACCAACCCGCCATTGACAGGCACTTCGGCTGCAGGGCATTTATTTGGCTCGACACCGCAGCATTCTGTATATCAATTAAGGAAAAATGGAATTAGAATTGCAAATAATATGTTCGTTTTGAGAGTATGTGGCTCTGTTGTCATCTGCAGTCCTGCTATAATCAGTCAGGAAAACGCACAGTAAAAATGACATGACACCTTATCTTAATCACCATGTTTAAGAGCATGTTCAGTGTGTGGTAGTGCTTTTTTCCAGGCAGGGTTTGCTAAATTCATCGCTGGACTTTTTGGTAATTTGGTAGACCTATTGCTCTTTACGATGAAAAATAATTATCATAGTCATTGTAAGGCACTGTTGCTTTAGAACATCAGATCGGCCTTGGAAGAAGTGGGGACCAGACAAAATGTTCTCTTGCTAAAGATTGAATACATAGACTGTTCCCACAAAACACAGAAATGTGTACAGGAACACACACATCCCTGAGTGTATGGCTCATCCTCCTACCTTTCAGCTGGTGTTTGTGCAGAGAATCTGTCAGATTCTTCATAGATTGCAGCAGTGTAGCTGTCTGCTCCGCAGTCATTGCAGGCGGCAGGTTTTCGCCACACCCTATCGCCGCCTGTGGGCCAGTATGAGACAGAACATTTGTTTCCAAAAGAATTGAAAAATCACACGCTGCAAAACTGAAACAACATGAACTACACTTATGTGAACAGGAACGGCTCTAGTAGGATAATCATTAATGGATTACCTTGAGATTTTGTGATAAAACCTCAAACATTTGAGAGGTGCAGCTATCGGGTAAAGTTTCATGCTGAGCAGCAGCTGAAGATAAGACTGCAAGCAAACAGACGACGTCAAATATCTTCTCCATTTCACACACACACACTCTATGTGAGGATACGATTACCTGCTAATGAACAAAGCCAAACTAGTGCTCCCTTCAGTGCCATGGCTGCAGAGTTTCGATGGTTCTTATCCAGAACTCAAGGCAGAAAGCTGTGACAAGTGAATTTATTGACTTACTGTGTGAGGGCAAAGATAAGAGAATTGGCCAATATTGGAGTCAGTGGACTTCCAGTATTACACAAACTTTAATGTTTAGCTTATGAAATGTGATCTTTGGGTCTTCCCCAGTGGATGTTTACAATCACATCCTGTACTCGTATGTGCAGATTGGTTTTCAATATTCATTTTTAACAATTTTTTGAAGTCCCATCCTGTTCCAGTGTGCACACCCCTGCTTTGTGCTGATGGGGGTGCTGATAGCACATGCTAACAACTCTGAGTAGCATTCCTCCTCAGACAGGAGGCCGTTACTACATTTGAGTTGGTTGTGACTCCTTCAAGGAGCCCAATGCCAGCATGAAATTCATGCACACTCACATGTGCACACAGCATCAGACACCCTGGCTGACTCAGTGTCAGTCAGTAAGTTGCGCCATGAAGACTGTGTAAATAATTCACTGTGGATATTCATTATGAATGTCTGACGATCTGGGAGCAAATTAATTATTGAAACTTATAGGACGTGTGATTGATCTCATTAACACAGAGACTTGACTCTTTATGTTTGATTTGAGGAACAAAGATTACTCCCCAAAATGGACCTGGACTGCTGCCATTATCTTCTAATCATCATATCCTGTTATATCCTGTCATGTGATTATGGTGGGGAATTCTCTTATGAAAGTAGATAGAAGTAACAGAAAAGTTGTGTAAAAAAGTGGCGGTAAACATTACAAATGTATACATAAAAAAAAAAAAATCAATCATCCAGCGAAGTCTGAGTCAACACATTCTGTATGTTGCAGTGGTTCAGAGGAACACGCACGATGCCAAAGTTGTTGTGGAGGGTTGTATGGAAGTCTGCTGTTTGTGTGATTCTAGCTGTAAGTGGTTTGAAATGCTCCCAGTAGAATGTCACATGTTAAATGTACCTTTACACACAAGATATTCAGATATAGTGTTGAGAGTAATTTCTAATAGTGTGCACGCTTTCCTCCTGCGAACGTGGCATGTTCCCTCCACCTGTGGTTGTTCACTGTACATTTTGAGTTGGAAGAGGATCCTACAGTGGCATCGCACAGTCGGTTTTTAGTACCACACAACACACGCTAGCCACTTTAAATTGACTTTACTCCCCGGTGTATTGTGTTGTAACTGCTGTGATGATTGGTGTCTCAGTTATCTAATGTCAGGTTCTCAAACATGGGCCAACAACCCCCAGAGCAGTGGCATGTATGAAGGTCATCAGTCCATAAATGTACCACCACTTTACGTCTGCCCACTCACAATGTAATTTGAAAGCTTACCCACTCATTTGTTACATCTGTGGCTACAGTTAGTTGCTCGGCCCACTGACAGGCTCACATCAGGACAGAATAGACTTGGGGGTGGGGTGGGGTGGTTGACTTAAAGAGACAGTCAGCTGTTTCATCCAGATTTGAAGAAAAATACTGTATAAATGCCCATTATAGGAACAATAATTGAGTTGTAAATAGTCAAAACAATTTCAGCAGAGCCGCAACATGAAAATACAAACTCAAACACCTTAAGTAAAATGAGAAGGCCTTAGGCGTCTATTTCCTGTTTCCAGCAGCACCACAGTTCATTCAGTAGCTACACTCAACCAGAGTGTTTTGCTAAACTAGTGCTCCACTGCTACCTCAGGTTTAGGCAATTAAAAGGATTCCAGTAAGTGACATTTTGCCAAAGCGGCTGTCCATTTGTTTCTTTCTGTCTTTGCAGAGCTCCTTAAAAGCATTGACACCGCTTTGTGTTTGTGTCTGTATGCTGAGTATGTGTCGGTAGTTATCATCTTTCTGGAAGGCCTTGATTGCTGAGAGTCACTTTGTGCAAAGCAAAGCAGTGGTTTTCCCACGAGGACACATATCAGCGCCGGCATGCCCTCTCTGACTGTGTGGTGGAAAAGTGATGCTGTGTGAAGTGTATTATAGCAACCAGCTCTCCTAAATACTTGAGGCAGTCTCCCTGCACCTTGTCTACACCCCACACAGGCATTGTGCTGAATTAGCCAGCCGTGGAAAATGGCTACTCTGTTGTCAAATGATTCACATGGATGAGCCGCAGAAAGCTGAGCAGCTAATTGGTATTCAGGAAGACGCTGTGCTACCTGTTTCAAAGACTGTCTCTGTTTGGGAGGATCATCGTGCCTCCAGGGAATATTTGAGCACAATCACAGCTGATGAATAGCTAATAACGCCTATTAGCTCATTTTAATTACTGCTGTGCTTTTATCATGAGACTGATTTATTTTCTTAACATGGAGAAGCTGCTGCAGTTGCGGATTATTACAGTGGCGCAACAGACGTCCCGTTAAAAGATTTTTGGAGATTAGTGTGCAAGTGCCTGTGGAAACAGGTTTGACATGGATAGCCAACCCTGGGGTTGTAAAGATACAATATAAAAAGGACGTTTGTGTCTACACAAAAATCAAAGTGAAGGGGAGGGAGACACAGGCTGGTAATGCAGCAGTTGAAAGTGGCCTGATCACTCCAGCTGTGCTGAAAGTAACATTTGAAGCACCGCAGGAGGCTCCAAAAGAGGCTTTCTTCTCTCGCTCTTCTCTAACCTCGTACACTAATTATCAAACTGTTATGGGGACAGAAACGTGTGCTGGCAGGACAAGCACTTTCTCTGAAAAGTGTGACTATATGGTGATACTATGTAAAGTGTTGACTGACAGGCCCAGTCATTGATCTGCTCTTTTTTTTAACCCCTCTATTGTTTAGCATACACAAATAAGTCGAAAAAACATGTTTATTGAAAGAGCATCTTCCCTCTCTTCCTCCTGACTGCTCCCACTGGGTGAGCCGATGGAAAGGGATCCCACCGTCACTTAGTGATCCATCCATCCATCCATCCATCCATCCAGTCAGTCAGTCAATCAGTCAGTCGGTTAAATGAACATGCAGATTGCTCAACACCTACAGGAACGAAGAGAACATCCACGTACCAAAGCAACAGCCCAGAACACACACCAGATGGAGGAAACTATTAATTTATCAAATATTTATAAGATGCAAATGTGAATAAAAAAATGATGGCGCTGTCCCCGAACACCTGTTTCCCGGCCGGTTTACCAAGCTTTTGTTTACCACCTGTCTTCTTACACACTTCTCCCCTTCCTCTGCTTAGCACTTCTGCAGCTTGTTGACGAGCTTTCGCGTGAGCTATAGGCTTTTCCATTACGTGGCTGTTTACCGCTTTCCCTTCTGTCCGAACTGGCTTTTGCCAACTTCACTGACTGTATTTAGCTCTGTGCTTCTCTCTTCACGTCTCTTCACTTACGTCCAGTTTTCTTGCAAACTCAGCTTCCACTGATATGCAAGTAGATATGGAGGTTGTGACCTAATTAGCGGTTAGTATGCTAATGGCATCCTATGCATCCACTCATTTACTGATTGGCATGTCCATTATGGCTGTGAGCCGATCTTTACACTATGCCAGTATGACAAGCTGTTTACTGTCTATCCCAGTGCAGATTCCTGAACTGAATTTGACATCAGTGATTTTTATTATGGCAAAGTACTGCAATGTTCACGTAGTGCAGTAGGATAGTAATGCAATCCTGACCAAACCAGTACTAACAAACTAATATAAATCCCCATAAACCTCCCATGAAGGCACCATGCATTACCTTGCACCTGCCCCGAACAGCGAATCGGAGCCCTTTCATGGTGTTGGAACTGACAACAGCTACGTTTAACTGTCATGGGTCCAGCACATGTTCTGTGGACGTTTTCACACACTAGCACCGTAAGTTCTATTCACTTTTATCAAATCTCATGCACCAGACAACCCCAATACATAATTTAAGAACCACTGTCAATATGATACTTACCAAATGATGGAGTGTGCTCCAGCCCTTCCACCAACAGGTGACCGGTTCAGACTATCAAACAGGAAGTGGGAGGTCTGAACAATTTGTATAGCCGGGGGGGAATTAGACTGTACTATCCTGGGCTGAAATAGATGGCAGTTGATGATTTTATGAGGGAATCTTAAAAGTGGTGTTGATAACATTCATTCTTAACCTTCCCACAAAACCTGTTTGAACTGCTGCTTGTCTGCTTAAATTCTGGTTTGTTCTGTGCATAAAATGTTGCACTTCCTGTCTGCATGTTTGGCTTGTATCTCCTCCTGCTTGTAGAAAACTAAAACGTCTCGCCGGTTGTTTTGGGAATGCTAATTGCTTGCAGATAAATTGGTTATTTTGACAGTTGATATCAGGACATTTTGTCTCATATTAAAAAGATTCAAGGACTCTGGGCAAGTCTTAGCATTTACACTAAACTACAGTTGTGACGAGTTTGACCTTCAAGCCCTCAGGTGGCATTAGATGAGCAGCTGAGCTACCATGATAAATAGCCACCTGGGCTCAGGAGTACTTTGGAGGAGTACTGTGCAGAAATGCCACTGATTTCTCTGGGCCCAAGCTTGTGTCAGATGGACCAAAAGACTTTCTGTGCTTAGACAAGTCCTGGGTTTAGCTTTTTATCAGGAGAACTGGATGGTGGGTTCCCAAGCCCAAGGCAAAAAACAAAACAACCATCCTGACTGTTAGCAGTAAAAGGTGCAAACGCCAGCGTCTGTTAGGGTGCAGGGAGCATCAGTGGCCCACGGTGCGAGTGACTGCAGTTCGTTTGAAGCTGCGACTAACAAAGAGGAGTTTATTGGGATTTTAGAGGGACATCTGTTCCCATTAAGTCCACATGTGTTCCTGAGAAGTCCAGAACAATGCCAGGCGTCGTTCTAAAGGGGGCTTCATAGATGCAGCGTGTTTGTGCTTGACTGGCCTGACTGCAGTGTTCTTTGTACATTTGCCATATAAATAAAGGTCAGAGCGAGTTAAACAATCATATTTAAATTTATTGTATTTTATCATATTTAACAACTGAAAAAGATTGTCATGGAAAAAATGCAACATTGGTGAATATGAAAATCTATTCTTTTTTTGTCAATGTTTAGTGTTTAGCTTCCTAACCTATAAGATTGAAACAGGAAGTCGTTCTACATATACGGAAGCCCTGCTGTATCATCTGAAGGGAATCGGGGTCAGAGGTGGGGATACGCTCCACAGCTTCATGACAGAGAAGCACACAGACAGAGCGAGAGTTCATTGTTTGTGTCTTTAAGGGGTTAGCACTGCTGCCAAACGCTGACAAGGGGCCAAAAAGCCGGTGCCAGCTCCTTCTACTTCGAAAGAACAAAGACAGCCGCATGAAAGCTTGTTGAACGGCGCTCGAGGAGGCTTCGCTAATGATCAATACAGTGTTTACTGAACATTTTCACACCTTCTTTTTCCTCCTTTAAGAAACTGTTCCCTATCAATTGAAGAGTCCGCATAAAGTTGTTCTTGACACATTTGTTCACACTTGTGATTTTATTCTGTGTTTAAATTTAAGAAGATTTAACACTGTCAAATCATTTCTGTATTAATAATAGTTTTATGAACAGCAACAAATTATTTTTAAAAATATATGAATTAATAATCATTTGTGTTTGCAGCGTTGGTTGGAAGCACTTTATGACTATTTATTTATTTATTTACAGTAGTACATTGTCCAACTCATGTACTGTATCCCAATAAATATGCTGAGTGAAATGCAGAGATCACAAATATTAAACGCAGTCTTAGAGCGTATGTCAAGCCTCTAGACGAGAGGATGCCTGGGTTTTCATCTGCTGGTAAAACGTGTGTTTTCCTACTGAGACGTTGTGTTGTGAATTTCACAAGGGTCCGGACATTTAGTTCGTACAGAAGCTTGATGACAAATGCAGCTAAGCCAGTTGTTTCCTGCTGAGGATGTTTGGCCCTGCCTGCTGGAGTGTGTCTGCTGTGGTCTGTAGGATCTCAACAGGACGTTTGTCTTCCACGTCAAGCAACTGTGAAACGATTAATTCATTAATTAGATGCCACCAAACGCAATTGTAGAAAGAAAAAAGCAGAAAAAACCTTTCTGCTTTTTTGCAGCAGCAACCTTTTCCTTCAGCTGTGTTTCTCTGTCACATTCTCTGTTTCCTGGAGAGACTGATGCTGCTAATGGACTCGGGGACAGTAAAAGGCTTTTCAGATTAGAGCTGCCAAAGCAGCTTTAAGATTCTTCTGTGGTCCCACCTGTGGGACCCTCTGTTGTTGGGGATTGACTCAAAACAATTTGTTTCTCCAGGAAGAAAATCAAAAGTTTGTGTGAAGACAACTGAACAGTAATGTTGTATTTGCCACATGGTGTGTATGTATCGTGGTGTTTGCTTTTCATGTAAGACGTGTGCGTGAGTTACGGGTTTAATTTGCCCTTTTATGCGACTGTAAATAAATGCCATTTGAATAAAGCTGCTGCGGCACATAAAAGTGTCCGTGTTGAGATAGTGGGTCTAGTTAAGTTTCCTCTCACATTTGTAATGAAGCGAACTGATTGGTTCGGTAACAGAGACAGGAGCTGAACAAAGACCTACTTCCACCCCTCTCCATCAGTAATGACCTCTTTAAAGTCTGATGCAGACTGTCACTGATATTCTGCTTTATTGTTTAGCATCACTCTTAAAGCTGACCTGAAACATCCGAAAGACAAAGTCAAAGCAATGTGGGCGGAGGCCAAGTCAGTCACACTCATTCGCATTTCCACTTCAGCCAGCCAGCAGCAAATGTATTCCTGCTACTCATTTGATCTCATCTCTTTTTTTAGATTATTGTAGAGGCAAAAAAAAAGGCATGAAAGGGTCTCATTCCAAAATGATATATCAATTTTAATATGTCATTTTTCGAAAGACTTTGCTGCCTGACATTTATCAGCCAGTTTCTCTCAAACACAGGTGATTATAAAACCAGAAATTGGACCAATTTATGAGTAACTATTTTAAAATGACTCAACGCTAAGTCTTCTGAGCAGATATTATGTTGGCATTAAGTGCTGATTTATTCATACAGCCTCTTTTTCGATTGCAAGTGCTCAAATTCCCCTGCTAGACAAAAAAGCAGGAAGTTTATTGAACATAAAAACCTGTGTTGTCTTGTTATGGTTGGAATAAAACACCCCATCAGATTCGACTGCGTTTTGCAGTTAGACATTCACATATTAATATTAACATCAGTTTGTACACAGTTTTAATGTTTTAACCAGTCCCGTCAACAAATAACCTGCGTGTTATTGTGCACTTTGCTAATATAACTCAGCATCCACGATTAATTACTGAATCATTCTCCTTCAATGATAAAGAGCTACGCAAAATGAATGCATTTGTGGTGATTTATTAACCTGGCGATTGATAACTTGTGAATAACAATAATACTTCATCATGCATGTTGTGAGAGGTATGAAATCAGTCTGTGCCGATTTAGTATCTGTCAGAATCTGTGAGGAGAAAACAACATTGGGATGGATAGAACATTTCTGAATTAGGTTTGAGTAAGTTCTGTAGCACATTAACAAATACCCCAACTGGGTTATGATTTTATGACAGTGTTGGTTTATTCAGTTATTGCAGTTTACACAGTCTGATGCTTCATCAAGAAATACAACGTCAACTCTATTATACAGGGAGCCAGAAATGAATTCGGCGCAGAAATGCCGCAAATATCTCTGTCCCCAGGCTTTTGTTCGTGCTAAACTAACCAATCATATATCAACGATGACAGGTTGACGTCACGCCTTGTTTTGTGTTTTTGCGGCCATATTGTGGCGCTGCGGAGGAGCGGGAACCTCACAGCTAGAAGCTGCACTTACTCAAAGCGCCCAACCAGCTGGACTTTGCAGGGGTTTCCTCTGGATACTTGGGTTAACTGGTGACTTTGAATGAGTGGCTGTCTGTGTACGTCTATGGCCCTGAGATGGACTGGAGACATGTCCAGGTTGGACTCAGCTGGGATAGGCTTTACGCCCCCACGACCCTTAAAGGCCACTTCACCAATTTTCTACTTTAGTTTTTTGGCTTTAGTGTAGGGTGTGAATGTACGTTAATGCTTCTAAAAAGCTCTCTGACTTTACTATATATTTTTTTTTTATTTGTAGCTAAAAACTCCTCCAGATGACATCACTTGGAGTTTTCCATCATTAGGAGATCAGATGATGTCCTCATGGCCGAGCTCTAGAAAAGCAGGTTGACCATGAACCTTAATAGTGTGACCAACGAGATGACGTTAAACTGAGGGTTCCTCCAGGTGATGTTATCTGGAGGCGTTTTTCAGCTAGATGTAAAGAGAGGTTTTAATATAGGGAAGTGAAAGGGAAGTGACATGTCCACCGCCTTACGTTTTCTCTAGTATCAAGTTTTATAAAACATAGTTTAAATACAGATTAAACACATATGTAAAGTAAATATAATGTAAGCATGTGAGCACATACCTCACAATATGGCGCCCTTCACCTCTGCAGTTAACACATTCTACAGGATACTTGGCAATTCTGCCCCTTTGAAAAAGCGATCCAACACACGACTAGAGAACGAGGAGAGATTCTTAGCTTTTTTTCCTTCTGTCTGAGTTCAGTCTCCTGGGTCATCAGCTATTTTTTACCGTCACGCCCTCGAGCTTTGCTCGAACATATCGCAGCTCAGCAGCATTAGCATATGAGTCAGAGCACCAGAGGGCGACACATGCTCCGACGTTAGCCTCCATGCAAAATGTGCAGCGCAGAGAAAGACGTCTGACTTACACGTCAGGTGTTATTTACCTCCAAACCTGCTCTGCGTGAGTGTGCGGGTGGACATGTGGGCATCAGGTGAAGCATGTGTGTCTGTGTTTTTAACACCACGGGACCCAAACAGATGCTTCGCTAAAACATCACCGAGAGCCGCTCGTTGCTTCATTATTTCTAAATGTCACTGTTGTCAACCCCGACCACTGCAAATGCCACAGTCGCAGCCTGATTTTTTTCCTCTTTCATTGTTTTTGATTCCAACACACAAATCAATACTTGCTAATTTAGACGGGGAAAGTAAATAGGAGTCTCTGTCCGTGATGGAGGAACTCAGTTGTAATTTTTTTCCCCGCTGAGCTGACAGAAACCTGGGGATGAGCTGAAAAACTCCCAGCTGCTTAACCATGGGAATGTGACAAGCATCCATCCAGTTAGAAATATTACAGGACCACTAAAACTTGCACTTACTGTTTTTTTTTTGGTCATCAGACACTGGACATATCCACGTCTCCTGAAGGTCCCAGTGTTTCCTGTGCACAGCCAGTTTTTTTTGTAGCCTGAAGGGCACCTTGTGCGCCACGTATTGTAACCTCTGCAGGAGAAACGTGTTGAGCGAACACGTCAGCAGTGTGTGAGCTCATGCACAGATGATCGCACCTCCTGAAGCTCTGAGACTAATTGATGGATTGTTTGTCTGCAAGCAACAGCAGCTGGTGTCGACTTGCACACAACCAACCCGGTCCATGTGTGGCTCACCCTGGTTAGAAACTACTATAACTCTAACATTCAGATGATGCAAACAGTAGCTTGACAACGTCTGGATCGATTGCCATTGTTTTTAGTGCAGAAACTCAATAAATTTTTGGTAACCTAATAACCAGATCCCATTTTCGGTGTATCCAATACATTGATTTATGATGCAAAAAAGGTGACCAGCCTCACCTTTAATTTGTGTTTAGAGCTTATCAGTGACGCTAACACTCGAAACTGAGACTTTGGCAAAGGTAGCGTTCCACCTGCCAGCCCGCATTGTGTTGAACAGGTGACACGGAGTGTGTGAGCATGCTGCTACCAGTATTTAGCTGGAAGCACTGCTCTCCCCAAGTCGGCTGCAGCGTCGCAGAGCTGCGAGCGTGGCTCCAGGCTATTTTGTTTTTGATACACTGCCAAAGGTAACATTTCCCCCTTGATGTCTGTGGAAAGGTTATCCCACTCTTATTACTAACACAGCTCCAATTTTGTCCTTGGTAAAACTAACTGCAAGATAAGTTTTTTAAATTAATATTAATGTGATTTAACCATTTTCTCACAGACATCTCAACATCTATGAAATAACTTTTTTTTTGCTTTCTGACTCCAAATGAGCCTCTTCTGGGTGAAGATGGTTTTGAGAGAAAGAATATAATGATTTAAAGCAAAGCAGAAGTTTCTGGGACAGTTTTAGGATTATTTTTATGGCTTCACTGCTTTGTTGGACTTTATAGTGAAACAGCGAGATGAGCACGAGAGGCTCGATGACACGAGGCATAAATCATGAGTCGCTGTCAGACTCATTTACCACTTTATGGCTCTACATGCTTCTAAGGCTGCTTTGCCACGTGGGACAGTTTTATTATCTCACGGCACAAGTTTGTAAAGGAGACTTTCCCTTTTATTATTTTTTTAAATACTGAAATTCAGAGACAGGACCAACGGGAAGTTTATCCAGAGACAATGCAAATGGGTGATATTTTAAATTGTGATTTCTTCTGATAGCTGACTAATGGTTTAGATGTCTTGCATGAATATGTATTTAGAAAAAAATCAACAACTCATCCTGCAGAATGAATATGATGGACAGGAAAAACGAGGGTTTGCCTTTGGTCACATGCATTCATTACAAATGGAATTTCTGACAGTAACGTCCTTCAGTCTGTGCAAAGCCTTTTTCTTTCTATCTTCATTTTTTATTCTTTAAAGGCAGATGTTGTTGCAACATCAAGTACTGACACTCATGAGCCATTAGAATAAACGATAAAAACTAACAGTCACGTTCAAATTTATTTATAGTCTTTTTACATTGCAATAAAAAACTGATTAATTGCATGGCGGTGTGCCTGCATTTATATTATTTTTACAGATTTTGCACAAACCAGCAAACACAATGAGACAATATGTCGCAGTATATTACATTCATAAAAAAAATCCTCCCAGCTCAGTGGGGAGACCTGAGGTGACGCGGCTTTGAATGTAAATGCCCATTTAGTAGAGTTCTTACGGTAAGACCGTGCCATTGAGCTGATGATTTCATCGTGTAGCAGCTAACCCACCATTTAATTCCATCCCACCTCACAGGAGGAGGAAACATTATGTCTGTTCTGAATCATGTCTGTTCTGAGAGACACTCTGTGTTGCTCTCCAAGGCTCAGCAGCAAACAGTTCACAAGTGATTCTGTACAAAATGCCCTTTGTCATGATCGGGGCTGCTAAGTTGCTGGGAGTTACTTTTGGTTTTAGGCCAACACTGACCTCGTGTTGTCGCGGCAGGAATTTGTACCAGTTTTTTTCAGCTGGGAAGGAAATTAAAGAATTTCTATTTAACTCGATGAATAAATAGCGCTGCGTCGCATCATCGAATCGTGTTGCAGATCCAGCGGTTCGTCTACGACTGGCCCTCTGGTGGACCATCTGTCCAGGCAGACGGACAGATGGCCAGCTGGCCTAACATATTTACTGGCCCTGGGGTCCTATAGACAGACAGACTGAGAGGAGAACTGGAGGTTTTCCACATCAGCCTCCTGCAGAATAAACACACACAGAAGCTCTCTCTGTCACAGATGTGCACACAGGGAATTCGATTCTCCGTCAATGCAGACATCAATACTGCAGCGTTACAGGAGCACACAACATCTCCCAGCAACCACAGATTGAGCTGTGTGCACGTGTATGACAAATGTATGTGACAACCACCGGGCACCAATCAGTGCTTATTTCCATCAACACAGAAACAGGATCGAGTGCTGTCTTTTCTTGGACTCCCCAGATCCATTATCAGCCCTGCTTGTTGTGGTTTGAGTCATAATTTCATCCAACTCTGGAGCCAGAGGGACTGGTGACGTTCTACACTGACAGAAGATGTCGGCGCTGCTTCGCCTGGACAGTGTAAGTCATGTGATGGAATAATGAATAGAGTGTATGCGTTTAAAATTCTTAATTCAACTGATTGCATTAAGATATATAATTCAGCCGTTAACATAATGCTCTTCTGCCACCTGCTATAAACAATGTGCACTACAAAAAAAAAAAAATCTGTTTTTAAATAGTGAAGTGTACTGCATAGGTTCATTTTCAGATTTTTTTTTGTCTAATTATCCTAAGAACCCTCGTCTCAGACTGGCCTCCTCTCAGTTGTCTGACCTGTGCTCAGTCTGCCTCACTTCCTTTTACAGCTTCTGAGCTCCACTTCTACTTATCTTCCAAGTCATTTTCCTTCCAGTGATTTTGTAATCATCTGCTCATCACGACTGTCTCCAGCCTGCTCTTAATAGGTTTCCCTGTAGCTAATATCAGCTCCTTGTCTCTGTAAGCCATTAGCCTTTTTAATGAAAGCGTGACCCCCATCCGCGGCCCTGCGTCTGTCTCCCTCGCAGCCCATCCAGAGCTCTAGACATCACGACGGTGAGGTGATGGAAAGCATCACAGCTCGTCCTTATTCAATTTGATATTAGCCGGCTGAACCGGGAACCATTTATGTTGTTTTGCAGCTTCGTTCCTTTGAGTTTTGTTTGTGATCGTTTCCTCCACATGGTGGGATTGTGGCGTGAGCTCACTCAACAGGCAGAACCCTGCAGAGTTTGAAGTGCTCGTATGACAAGATGGCAAAAAGGAAATTACTGTCTTCTGTTTCCTAAAAAAAAAGTTGGCCACAACATATAAAAAGTGTGCAACTTTATTAAAGAGTTTTTTTAGTACAGATATTTTGCCACAAAGCGTCTTTTTGCGGAGATGTGTCATTGATACCTCTCATGTTTCCAACCAATCACAGAAGAGCGACGACGTGCAGATGCAGTGAGAGGAAACGCTGCATGTCTTTACCCCAGGCTTTGACACAGCGTCAGTATTAATGGACTCACAGCTCGATTCCCAAAGGTTTTATATTGTAGCCTCAAGTGTAATAATTTAAAAAAGTTATTTAATTACATAATTAGGTAATGTTATGATTTGTTTTCATGCCTTAGTAACTAACTTTAATTATAGTTTTCTGGACAAACTGACACTCTTGAGAAATCTTAAGAAATTCTGACATGCAACAGGAAGGTGTGAAGCAGCGAAAGCTGGAGCTGTAAAAACAGTGTCTTGAAGGACGCCTTCAGTGATTATAAAACCTCCAGATTATATTGTACATGTACATTAGTATGATAAAACCTAGCTTTGACTTCCCTATATTAAATGTACATTTACACCCTACACTACAGCCATAGAAAACAAGTTGAAATTGGTGAATTTGCCCCTAAATACGTTGTGGAGGATGTGGAGAAAATATCAAGGGTGGAATGCACATCTTTTAGAAAATTCGTCTTTAAAGTAAAGCGTTATTAGCTACTGCTTTGTTTAATATTGAAACTAGTAAACTGGGACAGTGAAAGACAATCTTTGAAGTCGACTGGACCGGACAAAGTTACTCATTGTGTTTTCGACCCGTCATGAAAACCACGTCAGTGATGTGCATCATTTTAGGTGTTTTTGGGCTTCATAATTTAACTTTTTACCAAACTCAATCAAATCTTAGTTTGTGTAGATGTCTTTGCAAGAGTAATGCAGAAGCAGCTTAAAAGTAACTCGTTATACTCTGAAAATATTATTTTTATAAAAAATATCTACTATAAACTTTTCCTAAGGTGATTGTGTTGGTGAGTTTGAGTGCACAGTTGCTGCAGTACCAACCTTGACCTTTATTATATGTCACATGTCAGTGTGTTTTGAATTCAGGCTGGTTGGTGCATGCGGGAACTACTTAGGGACAGGGATGAATCTGGTTTCATAAGTATTCTTATGCGAGCTGATTTCAGGTGCAGCCACGTCAAGAGGTTTGAGGTACGGGAGCGAGCGCATGTTATACAAGGAGAAAATCAGCCCGGCTTTTATCCCTGAATACTTGGCTGAATTAGTGTTGTTTTATGTAAAAGTCAGGTGGGCAGCAGGAGGCGAGAGCTTTTGTCAGTATCAGATTCAACAGGTCTGTAATTAATTCTTGGAAGCAGTGCAGACTCCAGGCATTGATTTAAGTGTGAAACAACATTATAGTGTGAATCTCCGGTTAGTCTCAGCAGGTATCCGTACTATAGTAAGTACATTTCATATCCAGAGAGCCTAAAGCAGGTGTGTCTATCTATGATTCAATACTGGTATGTACCCTTCCCCAGATGTGGACCACCCGTTTGTGTGTCTGGAAGATATTAAAGGTTAGTCGCTGACTAATCCCTGACTGACGACAGAATACTTCTTTATGAACCGCCACTTTCCCAACTTCAAACTGAAACCAGGGCGACACTCAAACAGGGTCAGTGTTGACAGTCTTCAGACTTGAGCCGTTGGGTGTTAGGCTAGTCCACCCATGTTCTTGCGAAATGTTAGATGCTTTAAAATGTGAAATCAGTGAGTTCTCTTTGAAATGCTGCCACCCAGAGTCGCCCAATATGAGGCTGATAAATCATGGATGTGTCGTCCTGGAACAGCTGAATGTTTTAATGCTGATGCTGAGTGGTAAATTGCACAGTCATAATATTGTTAGTTGTTATCCAGGCATATTTAAGTACGTATCAGCCCTCACTCGTGGTTCAGCAGGTAATGTTCTGCCTTCCAGACATGATACAGAGGCAACATCCAGTGTTTTAGACAGAGAAATTCTGCTCAGGCAGGAAGTCAGGGTGCATAAGTTGGTGTTAATGTAGAGGACTGTTAAACCATTGTGTTTTTATCCAAACCTATTATTCTAACCTGCTTGTTTTTGTGCAAAAAAGTCCAACCACCGTATAAACCTGTGGTTTTGTTGTCTAAGCCTACAGGCGTGTGGAGCAGGGACCTGATAGCCCATAACTTAAAGCTGATGACCACAGCTAATCGCCATTGAATGTGGGGATAACAGGAACAGGGAGATCAGTCCCTCATGTTTCTCCGTGCATACCATACAGCTCAACAAATCTAACTTTATGGAGGGACAGTGACATGGGACTATACTAAAAACTCAGTGTTTGGACAGGAAATCAAAACACACAATGGTCAAACAAACCAACTAAACAGGACTTTTTTTTGGTTCACTATTTAATTTAAACTAATGCGACGAGTTTCTTTGCTGTTAAGGATAATTCATAAAACTCCAGGGTCAGGTTGTGTTTCAGGCAAAAGAAAGTTGCAGGTTTGCGTCCCAGGCCTGTTTGCAAGGAGTAAATCATGCATGAAATGTGTGCAGAACCTCTGGGCCTTTGTTTGTGCTGCCCAGTCAGAAATTGACGACGTGACGTTGACACAATGCTGCGTTTAATGTTTGCCATAATGTGGTAGACTGACAGCTGTCCCCTTTCTTCTCCGGTTTCCTCCCACAGTGCAAAGACGTGTGTGTCTTAGGTTGATCGGCGACGTTAAAATGACCGTAAGCGTGAACGTGAGTGTTGAGGTAGACTGGAGACCTGTCCAGGGTGGACCCTACCTCTATGACACCTGGGACAGGCTCCAGCCTGTACAGGATAAGCAGTTACAGATAATCCACGGATGTATGTTGTGTTTCCTTGTTATGTTTTGTTGAGACCCCTGCACATTAAATTCTCCACTTTGTCAGTTTGCATTATATTCAAACACGATCACACGGTGACAGGAGGAGAAACGGAACAGTGAGTGAGTAATACTGAAGCTGCATGTGGTCTCCTAGAAACACCGCTGCATATGTTCCCCCACCGACCACCCACTCACATCAAACACACACACACACACACCTTCTTCCATCTTCCTCCACTCCTCCTCGCCCCCCTCCCATCTTTTGCACTCTTTCCCTCCCAGCCTCTCGTCCTCTGTGGATGGTGATACAGTGCACTAATCACCAGCTCAATTAATCAATGGCTCAGCCAATAACCATTACTTCAAATTAGAGCTGCTTGCTCCTGTGAGGAAAAGCAGCTGACACCTTCATAAAGGCGACTTTCATTAGCGGCTATCGACCTGGCCGAGCCGGCACAGAACCAAACAGGACAACACACACAGCGGGAGGCAGCAGTGAAAAGAAGAAGAAAGAGACAGAATGCAAGAGAAAGAAAACCCAAAGTTGTTTCCAGTAAATAAATCTTGGCTGAAGATAAATTCCCTCTGCCAGAATTTATCCTGCTTTAACAGATGGGATTGGGTTCACTGCCTCTGAGGGGTGTGTGTGTGTGTGTGTGTGTGTGTGCTTGTTTTGAGGCAGGAGGGGGATTGGAGGATGCATAAAATGGCAGCCTTTCTGTGCCTCTCTTTCACATCCCTGCGATGTGTCGGAAGCATCGAACTGGTGCATCAATGTGGGTCACGTGTAAATCAGCGCAGCGGGTCGAGCTGGTGTCGCCTCCCCGGTGGGTTCCCCCCAGCCGAGACATCGCGCATCATCTCAGCCCGCGTACTGTACGGCAGCCACTCACATTGTCGGTTTATAGATCACTTATGTAAGGGCAGCGTTGTGTTTGCAGTTTTTGGCGGGTGTTCACGCACTGACCCACAGATGGCAGTGTGGGATAGCCAGCCTGAGCCGAGACACCGGGCCATGTCTGATGAGTGTGCAGCTCGATATAGGAGAACTGGCAGGTCAACATGCAGCACACGTGTGCAGGTAAACACACGCTTGTGCCTGTTATGAATGATGATCACCCATAAAGGAAAAGACAGACATTAAAAGGGTGTGGAGTTTTCAGACACTGCTACTGTTCATTTCTGTGCAGACTTTCATGCAGAAAAGGGGCGACTGTGGCTCGTTTGGTAGAGCAGTCATCTGTGCATCCCAGGGTCAACGGTTCAACTCCCGCTTCTCCTGCAGACACGTCTTCAGTGTTTGCTGCTAACTTGTAAGTCGCTTTGGATAAAAGTGCGTGATAAATGACTAATTGTAATGCAGAAGGGGGATCTCATGATTGTTAGCTGTGCTCGGCTTGAGTGGGCGTTGAGTTAATGACTGCTCTGTGCACACGTGAGGATAGACAGTCCTCACCACAAAATGTTGTTTATCCAAATGCAATGAATAGCTTGAAAGGAAGCTAAATCTCTGAAGAGCGGTCCGTCATACAAATTGTCTTAATGAGGCTGGAGGCTGGAGATGGTGTGGAGTGAATGTCACGAGTAGAGAACCTCCTTGGGGGAGATTCTTGGACATTAGTCCCTGTACCAAGGACTTTTTGGTGAGAATGCAACTAAACTTGCAAGCTAAAGGCAATGAGTGTTTTTACTTTGTCAAGGAAAGGCCACATGATGTGCAATTGGAGTTTATCATGTGTTCTGGTCTCAGCCTCATCTTTGAGGCTCATAGCGCTGTTTGACACCAATAGAGGACGAGCGCTTTTGAAATGAAATTTTCAGATTATTCTATTTGGTTTTCTGGATCTTTTTTATTTTGCATCACAAACCACGGAAGGTCAGGGAGGGCCAGCGCACCCTGTTTACCTACGTCACTGTTTACATTAATTTTTCTATTTTCAGAAAATATGCTGGGCGTATAGCTGAAAACATGGAGTTGGATGTTGCATGTCAGGAGTGCGAAGGCTGAGGTTGCTGTTAAAGACTCAGTGTTGTGCTGCAGTTACCACATCCTGATTGTTTGCCTTCACTGTCAACTTGCACATTGCACGAATGTCATATTCTACACAGTTCATCCAAGGCCCAAGTGTGTTTTGGCCGGATGCAATAGAGTTTCCTAAAGACAATGATGTGATCAAGCGTTAATGAGAATGACGTGCATGTGAGTTTACAGTGAATGTTTTTATTGCACTGGCAAAATCTAATAAGTTCATCCTGAAGTCCTGGTAAATTCTGTAAAGGCAGCTGTATGAATTCAGTGTCCGGAAATATGAAGGCAGTTACATAACTGTGACCTTGACCTTAAGCCTTCACCACCGAACCCTAGCAATTTATCCTTGAGTTGAAGTGGGTGCTTGTTTTAAAAGTGAGATGCAGTGCGGTGGACTAAAGGGACACACACAATGTCTTGTTGACCTTGACCTTTAAACACAGGCCGCCACAGACCAAGCAGTTCAAGCATAAAGTAAATGCTTCTAATTCTAGTGGACTTTTGTGTCAAGTTTGAAGAATTTCCTCCAAACTGTCCTGCAGTGATGAGCACAAGTTGATGTGAAACCACTCTGACCCTGACCTTTGGCAGGATGAAGAAAGGACAGATGTAGAAGTCACAGTTTCCTTGGACTTTGACCTATGACTGTCAGTTTGTCCTTGAGGCCAAGTGCATGTTTTTGCCAACTGAAGAATTCACTTTGTATTCCTGAGATATCACGAATGGGACAGTTGGATGGACAGACTGACATGTCTCTGGCAATGACTTTTGCTGTTATAAAAGCATAAAAGGCTATTGAGGTCCATTTTTGGTCCAGTTGCACGTCAAAAATGTTCTGTTATGCATGTTAAATGTTAGCAGGACTTTGGCCCCACTGTAATATAAAATGAATCTTGACGACACGGCAATATACCATCAGATTTCACACTTAATTGTTTCTCATGCAGGAGAAAATGTAATTTGTTAAGTCGGCCACTTTAGAAACAAAATACTGCAAATGAGGCAATTTGAAGGCGCATTAACCATGTAAAATGATATCCCACTGTATATCTGCGTCAGTTTCCTTTCCGGTAATCTTGACGTGGAGGTAAATGTGATGTTTTTTAATACAAACTGCTGTCTGTCAATGGGCGAAAGGAACTTGGCTATTGAAGTATGTATGTTCCGCTGTGAAATGAAAGTTTTAACACCAGCATCCTATTGGTGCACAGACAGCCCACACAGTCCATTACCCTTAATTTGTACATTTTCTTTTAGTCGGTTTCCCACAGCCTAAGATAAAATCCACCACCCTGCACCTGCAGATAAAGCTGAAATAAAAGCCACTAATTCACATTTTGTAAGAAAGCTTGAAAAGTGGCATCGAATGAGCCACAGTGGATCTGGAAGGTAAAAGTCTTCACTTCCTGCTATTCAAAACCCAGTCAAAACCAGAGTTTCAGGACAAAAATAGCGGAGTAGAGCTAAAGCAAAGGGGGGTGACCACGAGTCGGTCAGTACATTGACTGGGCCTGAGTCTGGAGGAGACTTATCAGGTGGTGGGGAAACATCTACAGGGAGACGTGAGGAATGGACTGACTGGATTAATAAAGGGAGGCACCTGTAGTAAGAGGGTGAAAAATTGCTTAAATCTTAGTGATACAAATATAAATTCTGTAGAAATATTAATTATTTCATAGGATTAATATAATAATATTTAAATAATATGCTAAATTTGTCAGGGGCCATTTAATAAACCATTTATCTCATACAAATTCAGCTAACTGCTAATTTCCATCCGGAGTCTTTGGGCAGGTAAAGCCAAAAACATTAAACTGTAGCTATTACAATTTCATAAATACTAGTTTAAATGCTCAATAAACTGGTTGTTTCACGACTACACCCTCCCTCCACCACATGCAAACACAGATACAGTCCCCTCCTCTCTCTCAAACATCAACCTATTAATCCTTATGTGGGTGTCATGTTCACAGATCTCATTTCTTAAAATGCATTTTTTTGACATCACATAAAAAATATCATAATACAGACGTGCTTTAAATAACCATGTTTCTATTCCTTAATGGCCTAAAATGAGTTATAATGATTATTGATGCTTCTGTGCAGATTTCCAGGTGTTCTATAGTCTGTTATGGAGGGTTTGGGATATCTACAGGCACCGTGGGAGCAAACCTGGAACATTCACCTTGAAGACGGCACTCTGGGAATCTGTGCCCGTGCTGCTTCTCTGAAAACGACAAACTGTCATGTTAAAGGGCTGAAAACAAAAACAAAACAAAAACTAGTTATTTTACTTCCTGAGATGTTAAACGAGTACGATAAAACACTTGTTACACTTGGATGAAATGATAAATACTGTAAAAAGTAGGTTAAACTGTAGTTAGAGAAGAGCTACAGAGCCGAAATGTCTTTCCTCATGTCTTGCTTCATCTTTTCTTCTCTTTCCGTGGTGCCATTCATCTTTATTTGCTGCTAAATTATAACATTAAACATAATTCGAGTCTCTGTAATGGCGAGGACGACCCAGTTCCCCACTGACTGGCAGTTTACCAGTAACTTTGGCTCTTCACATCTTCCCACCAACTGGCTCGGCCGTCCTTCGCTTGTCTCGCAGATAATTTTATTGATTGCCATCTTGCACAAGACAGGAAAGTGACTCCGTTAGGTTTTTCTGCAGCAATCTTGTGTAATTCCTACACTTTTCTTTGCTCTCGGGGCAGACAAAGTTAGCAGTTAGTGCATCATAATTAAAAGAAAATCGGTGATAGTTGGACAAGGATTGCAAGAGGTAATTAAAATCATTGTCAGGTGAACTACCTGAACCTAACTCAGTCAGAAAAAAAAAGCCAAGGACCGACTTTACTGCGAGCATATTCTCCAGACGAACAGTGCGATCAAACGAGGACAATCCTTTCGTAACACTCCCCTAAGTCAGTGCAGGTGACTGTTCTGGATGAGTAATTTCTGCTTGATGGGAGGTCGCACGGAAACAAAGGCACGAGTGGAGGTGACGGCAAGGTGGATGAAGGGCAGACAGAAGCTGGGAGACGGCCTCTGCAAAACGACGTCTCTGAAAGACTGTTTTTATTGTGGAGCTTCCCATCCGGTCGGCACTCACAGCTTTGTCTTTGTCCCCTTGGCACAGCTTCACAATTACTGTGATAACAACATAATTACGGAAAAACGCACATTTTAGCTTTGCAGGAATCCAAATCTAAAATGCTGTAATTTTCACACGTCGCAGTGTCGCTTGCACTTAAATCTCATTTGGTATTTATTTTGAGCACGTGCCCAGTAATTCCCGTAGCTGCACGATCAAAAGCAGTGAACGTTCTCTGCCGCACCCATCGTTATACGGGTTTTATGTCGGCAATGTCCTTGGGAGCACGTTAGAGCTCTGGTGTTTTCTACGGTGGGCCGAGAGCTCACAGCACATGCAAAATAAAAAAAACAACTTCCCAAAAAAAAATCATCAAGTGGAGCGTTGAGAAACAAGCTGCAAAAGCCACAACAAAATCAAATGATAAAATGGGCTGCGAGGACAGACGACGACCGAAACTAAAAAGCAGCCGTCAACCCATCAACTGTCAGATTAATTACGTCAGCAGGATGTATAGGAACTAATAAAACGCTAAGACTTGGTCGACAGTAGTCAGCAGCAATGTAGCAAAAACTAATATCTGAAAACTTCAGCTCTTCTAAATCTGTTGCCACAGGTGTTTCCCATTTGTGTCCGTCACTTTTTAGTGTCCATTGTAAACAACCTTCACAGCGATGTCTCCAGGGGACACTAAAAACTGACACACCTTTACATTTGTGGATGTGTGTTTAGCTGCTCTCAGAGACATTTTACATCCACTTTAAATATTTTTTTGTCCCTAAACAAGTTTGTCATATGTTCACAATCTATAGATTAAAAAGAATTTTATGATTTGAACCATTAATACATAGTAATTCAGTCAGAAAGTCAGTTTAAATTAAATGAAGAACACACACACCTCTCCTTGTCTGTCCTCTCCTCGTCTCCTTCGGCCGACTGTCGTCCTGCCCAATCCTGGTTTTTCATTAAACAAAACTCTGGCTGCAAATACACAACAGGCCGGTGCAAATCTTTAGACAACCAGAAGGTGTGGAGCGAGCTTATATGGAACATTAATTCACTCCATAATTCATAACATTAGTGGCCGCAGATGCACGACAGATTGGTTCCTCTGCCACGTTGATTCAAAGCGACATCACAAAAGCAAAAGGAAAATGATAGCTCAATTAAGCGCACAAACTCGAGCCTCTCCGATGACCCCGTGACTCTTTCAGTCACTTTTCTCTGTGCAGTAATTAAAGGAAGTAACATCTGGCCTGCAGCCTTTCACACTCATTTGCTGAGCATTTCTGTGGAATGACAAGAAGTTTCCTGCTTTGCACCATCACAGCCCTAAATCCTGGACATTTGCATTGTGGTGCACCAAGCGACACATGAAATATGAATGCAATTTGTGGTTTTTGTGTACATGTTCCGCCGTGCTCAACAGCATTACACAACTTAATTCATGTATTCAAATGATATTCCAGCCTTTCGGAATCACTTGAGGTTTGACGTAAACACTGTTTAAAAATCATTGTCTGGGGTCTGTTTGTCCTTGACGAGCTCAGCTGGAACACTGAGGGTTGAGCCTGTGGGGCGGCAGCGTGGACACAGTGTCATTTAAGGGGAAACACATCAGACGGGCGACATGTCAACTGTCGGGTCACTGTAGCCACTCATTTGTCTCAGCGGGTCTGTGAGCACGGTGCAGACGTCAGGCTGAACTCTGATCTCGAGTGATCTCAAGGTCCTTCGTTACACCGTGTATGAATGAAAATGTGTGTAACATTGAAATCAAAGAAAGCTCATAAGCTGAGCTGTTGGTTGTGGTTCCTTCAAAGTAAAAGCACTGCGTCAGTCACTGATTGGAATGGCTTAAACCATATTCACCAAATAATGACGGTCGTGTTTAGAGTCAAACCACAAATGTGAGTGTTATAGTGGTGTAAGTGTAGCTCACCATCGTGTTACTCACCAAGTCAAACAAGCTTAAAATATTTCTCTGTTTCTATCCGGACGATTTTATTATTTTTTTTGTGATTGCAAACTTCATAGTGTGAGCTATAAGATAACCTCAACTGAAGGCTCCTCCAAGTGATGTCATCTGGAGGTATTTCTGGGCATGGAAGGAGAGGAAGGTTTTAACATAGGTTAATTCAGGCATCAGTGTAAATTTACATCCGAATCAGAAATGTGTTTATTGCCAGCTACAGTTAAGTAGGCGTGACAGTACTAGGAATTAGTGTTGGTGTCATGTGCAAACAAAATCTACCACAAGAAAAATTGAGGTTCAAAGGTGAGACACAATATGAAATATGTACAGAACTACTATAATACAATAACATAAAAATAAGATAAGTGAATGTGCAAAGTGAGGTTGAACTACATTCTAAACTAAATCCAGACAAAGCAAGTTGGAAATTGGTGAAGGTGTCCTTCAAACAATCTGATCAAAGAAAAACGTAAGATGTCATCTCATTTTCCATATCATCAAGGTCAGCTTCCACGTGGCATTGTCTGTACACTTGATAATAATGCAGGTAAAACGAAGACTATGGGTTATGGTATGGACCAGATGATCTTCACCGTTCACAGGTGCAGAGATGATGAACTCTTAGAGGCCGGCCTGAAAGATACAGCAACGTTAACCCGGGTAACTACAGTCAACACATTTTGTCCAACATCATCATCTGTACAAAAGAACTTTTTGTTGCCTAAAGCCCAAAAACCGTTGCCATAGGCTATAAATGTACACTGGCCACTTTATTAGGTACACCTGTACATTCTAACACAATCCAATACAGCAGCTCTGCCATGAAGGTTCTAATTTGTCAGTTTTTATGTTGGGACTCTCACAAAGGAATAATTCTAATCTGTGTTTATGACTGAGGCCACACAATTAATTTTAAACATGGTGGCCAAAACATTAGAACCATCTTTTGTTATAATGTCCTCCAGTACAACTCCACTAACACTTTGGATTGTATTAGAATGTCCAGGTGTACCTAATAATGTGGCCTGTGAGTGTATTTATTAAACCAAAGCAGCGTGACTTTGCTTCCAACTTGGAATTTGCTCTCCTGTCTAATTCTAATACTACAAACTCACAAAATGTCCAGCCTGCTAAGACACGGAACAACTTGCTTGCGTTTCTTTGTCTTATCGATCAGATTTTCAGTGACGACCTGATCAGCAGACGAATCTCCGTGACCAATATTAAAACTCGTGGTCGAGCGCCTCCACCGTTGCCGCTGCAGTTAGGCTGAACAATGACAGATCTGATTAGGTGTGGGACATTGAGACAGCCGGGGACCGCAGGCTTCTCTGACTGCAGGCACACTGCAAACTTATTAAGCATTTTAATCAAGTTTTCAATTACCGTTTCTTTAGATACAACACCTCCTAAAGGATTGCTCCCAACCAAGCCTCGCTGTCAGCCAAGTGATTGTGTGGCGAGCTGGACAGCAGGGCAAAAAAAAAGAAAAGCTGCAGGATATGAGGCTGAGTCCCCATTCTCTGCTATTCTCTCCCGCTCTCTCACTTTATCCACAGTAATCCCCAGGAGCCCGGTTGATAATGGGTAATGGATCTCCAGGCCGCTCCCTTCCACACACTGCGACTCTGTGTCCGTGCTGAGGCTGCAGGTTCCTGTGTCTAACACACTGCGTCCCCAGACCTTGTATCCATGGCGATTAGCTGGCTAACGGGATTACCTCGTCCTCCATCTCTTCGTCCATGCATTCCATCATTTGGAATCCTGCACTGTGCGGGTTTTAAGTCCCTTGCTGTAAGTATTGGGACGAGTGAAACGGGGAAAAAAGTTCATTAATTACTTTTTTTTTTCAAAAAGAAATAAATAAATTGTGACTTGATGAGTCAGGAATGTCCAGCTCATGGTATTTTTAACATGTTGCAAAGCTCTTTCCTCTTTTTAAAGTGTGACAACCTTTCAGTTAGTTCGAGAATCATTTTTAAGACCCGTTTACTCGTTTTTAAATCAGTTGATGGCATTTCTGAATTATTATTTCCTCCAGTCAGACCCTCCGGTGCTGACTGGTCAAAGCACAGAGAAGCAAACTGCCCATCACTGGAATTTCTAAACCAAATATGGACATGTTTTTTGTATTAGCAAATGTATTTTATTCCCGTTTTTGTGTATGTGTTGAGCACTCAGAGTTGCCCTGTGTATGACGAGCATAAATCAATTTGCAGAGGCCTCGTGGAGCTGTGCCCAAGTATTTTCACAAACTACAGAAGAACTATACACGTGCACTCCAGAACCCGACTGGAGCAGCAGTGGTCTGAGTGCGGCGTGCGAGGCTTCCCCTTCACTGCAGCTTGGCACACGCTTTGGCACACGCGGCTCGTACAGCAGGTACACAAAAAACAACTTGTTCCAACAGCACTGGGAGCAATATGGACTAATAAATACACATTTCAGTTTGGACAAAACCTAGGACAGCACTCTGTCTGCCAAACCCTCGAAGCTGTGAAACCACTAAATGAAAGTTACCGCAGGTGTCGCCATGTGTCTGCACGCCTGAATGGACATTAGCCAGTGTAGTTCTGAGTTTTGTATTAATAAGAATTGATGGTGTCCACGCGTCAGTGGCTCATTGTGTCCTAATGCAGTTTGTCCATTAACGGCGTTCTGTGGCGGTCGGCGGCGTTAATGTTGAAACAACAAACCACACACGAGTCTGAAGGTGCTTTTTGCTTTTCGTCTTTCTGGGCTTTGAATTCGGCAGCTGTGTGAGTCATACTTAATTCATCGTGACTTGTGTTTTAAAGTTGTGTGCTGATTCTATGAATGGATTTATTCTTCTGTCACATTTGTTCTTTATTGTGTAAACAGTATTACATCTAATATTTTGTTTTCTTATACTCCACGTTTGTTTTTATTATTTATAATTATATGTATTTATGGATTTATGTATTCCTTTCTCCCTTTTTATTTTAAATGACGGTTGGTATATATTTAATACTTTCAAAAGGTAAAATCAATATTAATTGAAAAAACATTCTTCTTTTTCTTGTGTTTATATTCCTGTAGTGGAGGAGTGTGGGGGGAGCAGAGGAAGGTTGGTAGACGGATGAAAGGCAGTGCTGTGTTTCTGCATTGACCTAACCCCGTGGTCGATATCCTGGCCGAGACAAATCAAATGCCCCCCGATGTCCAGGAGCCTGGGGCCATTCAGCGCATTTCAAAGTGCTTTGCTCTCGAACCTTTGCAGAGGTATGAGCAACTCCTTTCAACCGACGCCCAGCAGCAACGACCCACAGAGCTGCAGAATAATTTTACTCATCCACAGTGGGTTTCACTTACTAAATTGCTCTCTATCAGGCGTCACGTTCACAGGTTCATAACCTGTAGAAATACACATTTCCCAGCTCTGCTTGCCCTTGTTCTTTCCGTCAGAGTCAGCCAGAAGAAGCCTACTCACAGCTGAACACACACTCTGAAGCAGAAAGCTGCCTACCTGTCACTCTCATGGGAAACACGTCCGTAGGGGCCGAGGCCCAAAAGCTGTTCGGGCCACTTAAACACCTTTGCACTGATGTTATGTGCGTTTTGTGTACGGCTGCTGCCTTCAAGGACATCTCCGCAAACTCAGCAGCTTTTTTTGATCTTTGTCTGTGTCTCATACAAGACATCGCACCTTGAGCATGAATATGTTTAGGATCTGACTATTCTTTGGTCAAAGACTGCTGAGATTTTAACGTATACCAAATCTCCTCCCTGCCCCTACAAGTGTCATGCACGTCTGTTGCTGCAGTCAGTCTATGAACGTGTTCAGAAGCTGCCGGCTTTTCTCTACTATCATTCAGTCAGTACGTGTGTGTTTGAGGCAGTCAGGGACCATAAAGACCCATCACACCCGTCGCCCACAGCATCACTGCTGGTGGTCCTGATAATGTGATGGCCACTCGAACTCACAGCGATATGTGATACACTGTGAGCACGATCTCAAGACTCAAGTATTGAGCCCAAACATTTTTGGCGCTAAGCAGATATGATGTAAATTTTTTTAAGTACAAAAGTAAAAGTAGTCCACAAAAAAGCGGGCTGATTTTAACCATAATGATACATCAGCATTTGTTGGTTCAGAATATTAAAAAATAGTTTCATATTCAATAATAAAATTTTAAGTGAATGCGGCTTTCTTGGAGCCACGCTCACTTAAAATACTTTTAGAATCTGTTCTAGACCAAAACCAAGACCATAGTCCAAATCCTTTCAGGGCTGAGTAAAAAACTGAGTGAGAGTTGACGACACTGTTCTCAGTCCCCAGAGACAGAAAAAGACACTGAGCCTAAAGGTGTCACTCATAACTGCCCCGTACCTCCCACATGACTGTGGAGGAGAGAACAGCTCAGATATCTATGGATCATGTGATGACAAATTCAGCGAGAGCCCACGCTGCTGTTGCAGCACTGACACGGTCGGCAGCATGTACAGTCTTAGAATTGATGAGCTGAAGCTAAACCCATCTACAGAAAAGGCACCGGCAGAGGTTGTTGGTGGTGTTGCTGTTGCACAATCCAAATAATTTAGTGTGAAATATCAGCACAGAGCCATATCTGTGCTGGGACAAATCACGTTTAGAAATCTGTGCTTCACACATATCAGCAATTAGTGCCTCCCACGTGTCGTGTTGGAGAACAGACACTCAGTGTGTCTTTGCTGTAAATGTCACTTTCCCAGGTGACACTGTAACCCACATCTGCAAAATACGATAATAAAGCACCAGATATTAAGCAACATTTTAGTTGTCAAATTCCATCATTTCCATTTGAATACAAGCTTAATTCCCCATTGGCGTTGATTTCTATCTGCAAAGAACCGTTAATTTCACTGGAAACGTGTGCATCCATTCATGAAAAATCATACATTTTTGATTATTTACAAATGCTGCAGTTTTAAGCCATTATTCCATAAGTGTTTTCGGCAACACGTCCACTTCAGGTTTTTGCCGACTTGAAACTGTATTTCGAGACTATAAAAATAAGATGAATTAGCACATTGTTTAAAACAGAAGACGTTTTTATTATGTGAGTTTTTGGAAGACAAGGTGGTTGTTGTCTACAATAAGAAAAAAAAAGGAAAATTCACAGACTTACGTTCAAGATTTTATGTAGAAAAGCAAAAGTGTTTTGTCACGGAGATACAGTTATCACTCAAAGTTTCAGCTTGTCTGTTTTCGATTGACCTTCTTCCACATGCGTAAACCTAAAACACACCTGGAGCTTCCATAGCAGGCCTGAAGGTTTGAAGGTGCAAAGACGTAGCGGGTACGCTTGTAGTCCTTCTTGTGATTATTCTACACTCTGCTTATAATTGAGGTTGAAGTGTTAGTGAAGTTCTAATGTTTTGGCCACCATATTTAAAATGAAGAGGGGACCAAAGCTTTAGAACCATGAGAAGAATTCATGTCAGAGCTGCTGCATTAGATTGTACAGGTGTACCTAATAAAGTGGCCAGTGGGTGTAAATCGCCAGGGACACAGCTGGCAACGAGCTGGTGAACACGGCGCATTTATCAGTGCTTTATTTAAATCCATTTATCTGAACTGTGTTTATGAGCAGCGACAGCCCCACTGCAGGAGCCGGAGGTGTTTCTGCAGAGCACATTCAGCCGCAGACTGACCCCAGCACAGTTCAGGTCTTTGGGCAGCAGCGAGTCCTTCCTGCCCGCCGCCATCTGCCTTTTTAATCATGGTCACTTGCACTAATTTTGTGTTGTTGATGCTCTTTTGTTGCCATCTATTCTGTGTTTGTTTCTAGTGGGAAGCTGTAACAAAGTAAATTCAAATCATCCATGAAGTATTATTCTCTTCTGTTCTGCTCTATTCTATTTCAGATATCAGATAAAGGAACAGACTCGTCCGCCAGGAGCTGGTGTGGGCTGCAGTGGAGACCGAAGTCAGAGTTAGAAGCCTGTTACTGGAAACCGGGTGCCGCAAACACTGATCTGTGTCCACTTACCAACGTAAAAGGTCAGGATGCTCAGCGTCGTGTCCGTCGAGTGGATATTGCAGGTTTAGTTCGAGGTAAATGAAATATCTGTTTGTAAAACACTGAGATGTGAAGACACGAGTGATTAAGGTGTCAAATGATTAACGAAATTAAAGAACGAGTAAACTGTGCTTAGTGGAAGGTGCAGAAACGGACAATGGAGTTAAAGGTCCCACAGAACGAGCTGCCTGTGGCCTCGCTTTTCCATCCAAATAAATTTGACCAACATGTTTTCACAGCAGGCGTTTCGTAATAACACTCAGAGGCCATGTCAGGATACACAACATCTAAAAAGTTAAATAATTGGAATATGTTTGCAACGCTTTTATCTTCAGATATATTTTTTATGGCAAACTAATGAATCAATTATCTGTGTGGGTGAAATTGCCACTGTTGGATAATGAAGCTGTCATGATATAAAATAGAAAAATCAAGCTTGACCTTGAGCTAAGAAAAACCTCCTCTTTGTCGAGTATATGATGAGGCAGACGCTATACGTCCTTTACGTTCTGTCTGGTCATTAAGTACAGCTCGTTACGGTCGACATATGTCAGTCGCACTCGAACCCTCCAGCGGCCTGAACGTGCTGAGTGCATACCAACACTCCTGCTTCAGCACAGAGCACTTACACAGCAGACTACTTTTCCGTCTCGGGGGCTTTATCGTCTTAGTCAAGCTCACTTTGCACCACGCTTTGTTAAACATATGCTCCAAATTGCTCTATTTTTAATTCCGAAACTTAATGACCCAGGAGCTGCTGCATGTTTAAATGTTGTATAGCGTGTCGCCGGAGGAGCAGCAGCCCAAGGCGCATTTACTCTGTATGTTCAGACGCGTCTCACAGTGTGTCTGTCCAAAATCAAACCAAATACAAACCAGACTTATTCTTATCCACAGCAGACTAATTTATCATATTAGTAGAATAAACAGCGTTAAAGCCCCTAAATCCTCCGTCACTGTGGGAAAACCACTTTGTCTGCAATTAGTACTGATTTGTGAGGCATCTGCAGACACACTTGACTGTCCTGATCTTAGCCTGAGTGCATCATCCCCGTTAATGCTCGGAAACATGAGGGTTTACATGTCAAGGCGAGGCGCCGCGCTTTTTCTTACTTGGTCTTTAATATCACGGTGGATATTTTTGAAAACCGCTCGTCATATTAATGCAAAAGGTTTCAAAGGCTGTTTGTGAACCTTGAATCACAGGATGCTGAAATCAAAGCAGCTTAAGGAGATGTTGATGCATTCTTCTGTCGCGCATAATTTGGGATTGTGGCAGTGATACAAGTGAAAGCACTGATGCAGCCAAAGATACACAAAGAGTGTGTGTGTGTGTGTGTGTGTGTGTGTGTGTTAGCACAAGCCAGACGTTGTTGATGTTCTGAAGGTTGTTTCAGTCTATTCGTGTTTGAGGCAGAGAAAACAGCGCACAGCAGTGGATGCATGCCCAGAGAAAAAAATCAACCGTACATACGCACGTTAGCAGGTATTTGTGCTCACACACCCTAATGCGTGATTTATTGGACTTTGATGACTGCGTCTGATGTATCAGTTTGACCCTGGCTTCACCAGGGTCGCTGCTGTTGTGGCTATGACTTTGCCTCTGTGTGTGTGTGTGTGTGTTGCATTGCAGAGTGTGTAGTGTCAAGGCTAATGCGGCATACGGTGACATTCTGATAAATCTCCAGACGGCCTGTGCTCTGCCCTTTCACAGCTGCTGACTATGTTAATGGAGAGTGGAGATACGGGGTCTTGCTGGGTCTCTGTCCCTTCCTGCCCTCGCTGCAGACACTTCCAGTAGACGTGTGTTCAGTGTTTAACTCCATGAGGCTGCAGACCCGCCTCGTGCAGGCCGTCAGTAGTTTACTGTAAATACACGTGACAAAAAGCCAAATTGGTGACCAAAGGTACGGAGTCATGAGTGTGTTTTGGAGGAGGACACAACGTTCAGAGGACAGACGGCCAAAGGAGGGACGTCCAGTAGAAAATGATGCAGTGTCCTTCATCTGCTCACAGCTGCAAAACTGATCCCAGGCTGATTAAAAGAAAAGCTAAAGCTGCTCCATGTCCGTGAGGAGGGGATAATTACCGTAAACCATTAAATGGTGCTTCATGTGTGAAGTTGAGGAGCAGGACCACACCTCAAACACTCCACTTCCTGTCTGCGGGTCTGCTGTGATGGAGCAAGCTGCCTAAAGCCACAGTTCCTCACTCCAGTCTGCATCCTGCCCCATCATCCATCCCAGACCCATTCAGCAGATGCTGAAGTGTGTGCTCCTCTCTTGTGAATGTAATTGGATTCAGATCAAATCTCTTCTCAGCAGCTCACGCGACACGACTTGCCAAAGACAAAGCCGCATTTACCAGCGTTACAAAATAACTTGGCATCAGTGCGTTGGTTGATTATTGCATGTCGTCAATCAAAACTCTGCAGTGTCTCACCCCCTATTATCAAGTGGGTAAAACTGTTTCCCACTGACGCAGCTTCTTGGTCGTAAAGGTTTTGGGGGATTTTTCATATTTGGAACAGGGCTAAAAAGGCTTTGCTTGTGAAAAGGATCTAACGTTTCGAAATAGAATGAAATGGGGGAGATTTATCTTTCAGGAAAACCGGTGCTAAGCTCTGTGACTTGAATGTAACAGTAATCGATGGCGGGGACAGAATGGACAAATACAACAAGTAATTAAATGACACTTTAAATTAAGTTTTTCAGAGACGGCAAATTCATTTTTGTCACCTCTCTCCTCCATAATCCCAGTCTGGATGATTGATGTCCTACAAACACACCCATGCTTCGGGAGCAAATGACCCCGAAATAGCAGGAAACACCTTATGACGAACCCTGCATCCACCGTCACCTGACGTGTCGACAATGGAGGGAAAAAGTCTTCTGACAGCCTTTGTTGAGGAAAAGCTAAAGAGCAGTAAGGGACGGAGCGGAGGGATACAAGCCCCTTTCAGTGTCCAGAGTTTATCTAGAAATTATCCAGAGACGCTGTAGTTGAGAATGTGGGGGGTAGAGTAAAGAGAGGAAATGGGAGGAGGGTGAGACATTAGTGAAGAGGGCAGAAAAAAAGACACAACGTGGATCAGGAACGGTAGAGAGGTACGTCAGAGGGCGGACGGAAATGAGGCTGTAATGGAAAAGACAAAGGAGAGAAGATGACGACAAAAGAGGTGAGAAAAGCCACTGAAGTGGAGAGGAGGACTGAAGGAGCAGAGGAGGACTGAAGGAGCAGAGGAGGACTGAAGGAGCAGAGGAGGACTGAAGGAGCTGAGGAGGACTGAAGGAGCAGAGGAGGACTGAAGGAGCTGAGGAGGACTGAAGGAGCAGAGGAGGACTGAAGGAGCTGAGGAGGACTGAAGGAGCAGAGGAGGACTGAAGGAGCTGAGGAGGACTGAAGGAGCTGAGGAGGACTGAATGAGCAGAGGAGGACTGAAGGAGCTGAGGAGGACTGAAGGAGCAGAGGAGGACTGAAGGAGCAGAGGCGAGGCCAGGTGTCACTGCAGACTGTAAACAGGAAATGCGCATCTGGATCCTAAAACCAGCAGCTGCAGTTTCTGTTGCTTCAGCTCAACGTGTCCTCGTCACTGCTTTAACCCGAACCCGACGTCTTTTCATCAGACATTAGGAAAAACAATATCATTTCCTGTGTGTGTGTGTGTGTGTGTGTGTGTGCGTGAGACACTGCTGTTGCTTTTCGTTACGCTTATTGATGACTAATGATTTATTCGTTTCGTGCATCATTTTGGTCATTTTCTGTCTCTCGTGTCTTTCTGCTGTTTCATTTAATACTGCCTCGTACAGTTGTGCTGTTTTGTCTTTTTATGGATGGATTTTTTTCAATTGTGTGTCTCACGATGCCATTGTGTCTTTTATGCCGGGGCCCTGGGCCCTGATCTCTTTGTAGGCCTGTTCAGTAATTCATCCATGAGCAGTGGCAAGTACAACAACACGTCTGTAATGCTGAGCCCATCCAGCTCTTTAATGGCCTGTATTTACTTACATTTTAGTTTATTGTTCAAATTCTAAATTGCTTTCTGCAATAACACACTGCATTGTTAGCAGTTACGCAACACTACAGATGTCAGTGGGCACCCAATATGACGGTGACTCAGGCGTCTACAAAATCCCTGTTTATTAGTCACTTTGGAGAGCGTTGTCGAGTGTTTACCATGTCAGGAAAATAATGAACACCATCATTATTTTTGTAGCACAAAATGTACATATTAAAAACTCACTGTTGCATTTGTAGCTGCAGGAGCTCTCATCACACAGCCAATTATAGAAGGTAGATGCATGTGCAGCAGTTTGTGAACGTTCAAAGTTATGATTAAATACAATGCAAACGAAATATCAGCTTCTTGTTGCGATTGGAGGAAGCTGCGAAACAGCTGTTTGCACGTGCTTATCTGCGATGGGAATGTGTGCGTTTGCATGAGCAGCAGCACTCATGCGCATATCCATATGTTTATCACAAACATCATCGTTTGATGAAATATGTTTGTCTGATAAACAAACAAAGTATGTACATTCATGTGCTTCCGAAAATAAAGCAACCACACGGAACATAATCGTCTCTGCATGCCACTGTGATCAAACCATATCCCTGCAATTACTGGCTAATGGACAATCATCTGTAATTAGTTTTGACGCCGTCTCACAGTTGCGTGCCTTACTATGTTTGATTTCTGTGACTCACGCTTCCTTCCAGTCCTGTACTCTAACGATCGTGGTTATGCTCTAAGATATTACATTGGTCATTGGCAGACCTATTGAAAGAGAAGCGAGTTCTACTTCCTGTTAGATTCATTTCATGTTCTATTAATATGATTTAAATAGGAACCCAAAATACAGTGTATTGACATTAGCATTAAGTAAAAAAGCAGCCTTCGTTCATTTTTTTATTAATTTCTCGACTGGTTTCACTTTACGTTGGGTTGAACCTGCATTCAGGTGTTTACTGTAAACAGTAAAAGTTGTAATAAAGCTCTCTAATGTTCCCATCCAGCAGGCGTACTGTAGAGCAACATCTTGCTAATGTATTAATAAGCCAAATCGGTAATTGCTGCAATTTTCCAGTTTGTTTAGCCCATTTCCTGCTAAATGCTTCATTAATCAGCTAAAAATGACGTGTGTCTATAGGCACAACGACGTCTGGCTTTGGTTCAGTGAGTAAATAAGCGTTTTTGTCTTTACTTTACAATAAGTGGCAGAAAGTCAAACTCCTTTTCTTTTTCTGAGGGAAGCGCAGGTGCCTCCAGGTGACGTCACTTGGAGGAACCTTTAATTCAGATGAGGTCATCTCGTTTACATGTATTCATTTGGCACATGCTTTTGTCCAAGGTGGTTTGGTACACGCACACACACGCGTGCAAGATGGCGATGGCTGCCGTGCATCCGGCCCGCCGGGGTTGGCTTGGGGTTCTGTGTCTTCTGCGTGGGGCGGGGTTCGGGCCGCTGGCTCTGTGGTCCATGGACGGGACGTTAACGTACATATTCACGCAGAACTAAAGACATAGAAGACGTAATCATTGAATAACTTAGTTTGGATCTCTAATTATTCATTAACTTACTTTTGCATATTAATTATTAATGCTGTATAATATTTATCTCCTCTAGATTAACTGAATAAAAGGCGAGCTTAATTGAACATCTCCAGCAGTCCTCTTTTTCTGGCTGTCACCGGCTCACTGCGCGCCCTTTTTCTCGCACTCCTCCTTTTTCATCCCTCCCTCCTGCCAGGAATCCAACTGAACAGACGAACCAGGCCGCAGCCATTCATCGGCGGAAGAGAGGAATAAAGAGAAGATAAATAACGGCGGTTGAAAATGTTGGCGTTTTTATTAACACTGGTGCCATTTCAACACAAATTTGCATTTGAAGTGCTTTTCAACAAACTCCAATGAAGATGCACAAGGCTCACACACACACACAGAGCGACATGCGCTCGGGGATGCAGCGTGACGCACGCAGCCTTGGCACCGTGAACACACACACACACACACACACACAGGGAGAGCTGCTCTAACGAGATGAGGAGCAGTTTTGAGGAGTGTGTGAACAGCTCCACTGCTGTTAATAAACCACACACAGTGTTTGCACACCTCCAAACACAACCTCTATGCATTTAACAAGCTCATTGCACCTGGGTTATTTTGAGCTTAGCTATAATCACACACACGCTGACAACACACTAAAACTCTGACTCTGTGTATTGGATTGTAATGCAATCAAATCAAATATTCAAGGTGTTTATATATTTTTATACTGTGCAGATGGACCAGTACTGCACCATTACTGCGACCTGCTCACAACAAAATTGTAAGATAATGGATGGAGATAACAAATGTCTCCCACAGTCAGAGGGTGTGTGAGCAGGTGGTTCTAATGTTTTGGCCACCTCATTCATTTATTTTAACTAGGGCTGCCAGAGTAGAATTATCACCAGTTTTGACCAAACAAACCCTTGTAAAAGTAGAATTCATGTCAAAGTCACTGTACTGGATGGTGTTAAATAATAATCATATTGGTTTAAATGGAGGAGGAGTCATCTTTAGTAGATCAAACCGAAATGGGACAGGACACGAGAGGGAGTGTTATCATAAAGAAATTATGCTTTTTTTATTCAGAGGTCGCTCTGAAAACCAGCAGTAACATTTACTAAACGGAGCCTGAGCGAATGCATGAGAATGAAATTACGACACGTCAGTTCAGACACAAGCTCTTACAAAAACCCAAACGCGTGGCTGAGTGAGACGAAGCAGAGCGCGACCCTGACTGGGAACGAGGCGGCAGCGACGGAGCGGTCGGTGTGTTTGTGCGGCCCGATGAGCAGAGTGGCTGCAGCTGCGAGCAGGAAATCGGGGATGTGCTGCAGGTGTGTGCAGGAGGAGGACGCCAGGGACCCGGCAGCAGGAGCTAGTGTGGATAATCAGCGTTATTACGACGGTTAGGACACAGTCTTATTCCTCACAGCCACTTCAATCAAATAGCATCTCGCCTTTTCTGCTGCGCAATAAAAAAAGCAACGCGTGTTTGACCTGATCCACAGTCTGGACACCGGCAGCCTTGTGCGGTGTATTAACGTTGAGGTGTGTGTGTGTGTGTGTGTGTGTGTGTGTGTGTGTGTGTGTGTGTGTGTGTGTGTGTGTGTGTGTGTGTGTGTGTGTGTGTGTGTGTGTGTGTGTGCGTGCGCACCTCATCCTATTTCCACAGATAAAAGACGGGGCCGGTAACTGTATAAGTCACTGCTGACTGTCGTATGTGGATCTTCTAAGAATCGTTCATAACATACGAGTGACACTGGCAAAGCACGGTTCCATTCCTCAACTCCTCTGGGCACTTTGAAACTTGATCACCGCATGTTTTCTATGTCTCGTGGAACTTTCCTCAGATTTTTGCTTGTTTGTTGACATTTCTGGAGCTGATCGTGAGCGTGTTTCCAGTATTTCTCGTGTGCTTTAAGGATATTATGTTACATGGTGGTTCCACGTGTTACAGTCTCTGTTTTTAGTTGTATGTAAAACTGTCTCGCAGCGTTTGCCTTCCTTGAGTTGTGTTTCTAGTTTTGCTGCTACGCCTACGCGGCTTTCATGTTACGACTGTGTCTCACTAGTGTTTGGAAAAGTAGCATATAAAGTAAAACTGATTTGAAACGAGTCTGTGTTCAATGAATAAAACAAGCAACAAGTCTGTATGAAGGAAAAACTGAACGACAAAAAGAAAACGAAACCTAGACAAACACAGTTAAACAAACTGAAGGAACGGCAAAGACCAAACCAACACAACCGCAGTGACAAGAAACGAATCAGACGGGTTTTAACTTAAACCGAATCAAAGATAACAGACACAAACGAGATCAAGCTGTCACGCCAAGACGCAGCTGCCTTCAAATGTTGGGAGCTTCATTTAGTGCTCAGGTGGCATCTGCAGCCTCTGATTGGCCCCACGCTGGTCCAATCTGGGAGAGGGGGTGGGAACGAGGGGAGGTGATGTGGTTCTGGAGGGCGGAGCGACGCAGAGTGAGGATGACAGGTAGAGGAGGGGCTGAACAGGCAGGAGACCAATCAGGAGCCGGGTGGGCGTGGCAGCAACACAAGCACAGACACTTTGGGAGAATTTGATGACCACCTGATTAAAGTGAAAAGATAAAAGTTTATTCCAACAAACGCTGTGGTTGAAACGCATCCATCTCTAACCCTCTGCAGTCCGAGACCCGATCCCTCAAATCAGCCAATCACAGCGGCTCACCTGCAGCCCGTCAGCACCCACGTCAGTGGAGTGAGCGAAAAAAGGGGACGCGTGCTGCGTTTGCACCTGCTGTCGTCGTCGTTATCGCGTAAGATCCTGTGTGTATTTGATGTCTGCTGGTGACATATTCACTGCCAACCAACAACAGCGACATGGAGACGATGTCTGTGCTGTAGTGAAACGGCTGCGAGCGGCACAGAGACACGGACGTTTAAAGCTTCGCTGAGAGGCTGGATCATCCTTCACTTACAGTACACACATAATGATAGCCCTGCTTTACTGTTGCCATCATCCATCTCAGTTTCCGCAGTGCTTCATCAGACCTTCCAGCAGGAGTGAGAGGCAGTGTCAGAGAGTGTGTGTGTGTGTGTGTGTGTGTGTGTGTGCCCTTCTTCTACCATCAGTACATGCTGTGTGCTTGCTACAGGGAACAGTTACATGCCCTCCAGCATCAGGCGCTCACACACTTCCACTTCTGTATTTCTGTCTTACTGAGGACCAGGCAGGAAGTTTTCCCCCTAGAGAGCGAGGACACTTTCCAGAGCCCGAAGCTGAGGACACACCTGAGGACCGGCAAAGACTGGACAGCTCACACATAAAGACTCTTTCCACCAGCCATCACCGATTTTAAACCTGTGACAGTCTGAAAGTAGCAAACACGTGAAGAAACGGGGGAAACGTCGTCACGCGTGCCGACCTCTGGGCGAGGTCTGACGCCGTGCAGGCAACAGTGTCACACACGCTCCTTGGATCCACAACAACAGAAACGTCTTTGTAGTAGGTTTTGTGTTTGATGTCAGATGCTCACAGCGCTCGGTTAAGGTTGGAGAGTCTGGATCAACAGGGACCAATCGAATATTCATTTCACACACGTTTTCATTTACTTTTACGCAAAACCACAGTTTTTTTTAAAGTGCTCGTGTTGCCAAAATCCAACCGTATGTGTCAGTCCAGCTCAGGTCTGTGGAGTGACAGTCAGTCCTGTTGCAGCTGACAGATGACACAAGCTCAGGCTGCTGCTGTTGCTTTTGTTGCTTTCCCATCTTTGCAGATTCTGTGGCGTTAACGGAAAGCTGACGACATTAGGACGGGGCAGTTTTCTTTGCTGTCGTCCTTTGAGCAACCGAACAGCGGTACTTGCATCATCCCTTTCTCCCCCCCTCTCCCCCGCTGGATGTACTTTGATCAAGCGTGATGAGTGTTTGTGAGCAGAACATATACACTCTGGCGACGTTCGTTCTCTTACTGCGGCCTTTGTTCCAGCCCCTCTATAAACACAATTATGTCGTGGTAATTACTTTGTTTCATCCTGCCAAGGCCTTACAGCTCGGTCTCAATAGGATTAACACATGAAGGTGAGCTTGGGAGGCTGTCATTGTGGAGCTCACAAACTGAATGTACAGACTTTTCAAAGGTGGAAGACACCAGTGCACGTCTGTTGCGTGAATCATGTGGCCATGATGCCATTTGTGCAACCGCTGGGGAAACATTAACACAAAAAAATTAATTTCAGCCGAAATACATTCTGATCCCATGCACAAATGTGGAAGACAAGGAGGAACTTTGAAGCGATGACCTCATGTAACCTGCTGTTTTTGGACAGAAACAAGCCTGTAAGATGGAAAAACATGAATCGGATGCTTTGTGTAAGTTGCTGTCACAAATGAAAGGAGCTGAAAGAGCAGCTGAACACTACAGAGTGTCTTTGTGCCGCTAATAACAGGTTTTGAGATGTGCCACGCTGGCTTTGAAAGGGCTGATCGCAGATAAGTTTTGCTGAAATGCCTCAGTTACCATCTGAACACCATTATTTCTCCTTGTCAAAGATGTTGGCAAAACAACTCTAAATGATTTTTGTTATGAGAAATAGTAACGTAAAG
The DNA here is from genome assembly GCA_033026295.1 of Channa striata. Classification (NCBI taxonomy): domain Eukaryota; kingdom Metazoa; phylum Chordata; class Actinopteri; order Anabantiformes; family Channidae; genus Channa; species Channa striata. The sequence continues at coordinate 19,393,207 of CM065184.1, read as the reverse complement.
AACAATAAAAGAAGTTGTCAAATGTTTCTAGTGAGCATTAGAAACCACATGGGAGGTCGAGTCCGAGCCCAGCTGGATGATGTGTTCGTTTAGTGAACCGATCCTCACCATGAAGGTCTCATGGTTCAAGTCCTCACAACTGGGCGACAAGTCACGAGCTTGACTGAAAAAGATAAAATCGGCGTAATGAAGAAAAAAGAACTGTCCGGAATGAGCTTGTTGGTGGCCCATATAATGAGATGACCAGTTTTTATGGTCCCATATGGTCTAGCGGTTAGGATTCCTGGTTTTCACCCAGGCGGCCCGGGTTCAACTCCCGGTATGGAATGTTTCATTTACCATCAATATTTCTCCCATGTGTGATTATGATGTTCTAATTTCTGTCTTCATCATCTGATGACGTCGTTGTAACACTTTAGGGGTCTTTTGTCAATGGTTCAGAGGAAACCTGACACTGCTTTTAGAAGCAGTGGTTCGATACCTCGTCCACCTGGCGACTCGCTGAGGTGTCCAGGGACACTTGACCCACAGTGTCCGCTACCATTGGGTAATAACTGCTGTTGGGCAGATGACCTCCTACCTCGGAGTGATCTGATGAATGAGTGACATCTGAAGGTTGTGATGATGATAACAACCCTCTGGTAGATAAGGTGTCACTTACTGAACCATAAACTGATACCTGATAAGAACAAACAATGAAAAACTTGGACCCTGTGTGCTGTCTCCGGTTCCTCTTGATAGTTACGTAAGAGTCGAGTAAACTGCATTTTATGGGAAATTGTTCTGTGCGGCTCTTTTGTTCTGTGAACACATCCATGAGTGTACCCACCCTGGAGCTCCCCCGAGGGGATCTGGGCACACATCCTTTGAAGACCTCCAACCATTTATCTCTGCTGTTTTTGGATATATTTCCACAGAAGCTCCTAAAAGGAGCTGGAGGATGTTGCCACTGTGACTTATACCAGAGTTAAGTGGCTGATGGATGCGAGGTGAGAAAACCGGATCCGTGCGATGCTTTACCACCTTCTTTCTTTGCTTTAGTCAAAGCTTTGGCTTCCTTCAACACCGAGATTCCCCTCAAAGAAAGGGACTTTAAAGCCATGTTGTCTTCCTTTACCGGAGAGAGGGCAGATTTCTGTTTAGTTGGGTTATTTCTATCCTTTTGGAAATAGATAAGTGAAAATTCACCGCGAAATATAAAGTCGAGAGGAAGCGGCGCGGAGGCCGGCATTAATGCATCTCTTTTTGTGCTTTGTTGTGGGGTTTAGTGATACAAGAGGAGGAACACGGACAGAGTGCTTTTAGAAGCAGACGTCTGATGGAAGATCTCCAAACGCCATTAAAAAACAAACACTTTCAAACATTTATTCGGGAACTAGAACCGTTTGTGTGTTTACCACTAATGCAGAACTTTTGCACTGAAGTATTTTTACATGATGACCAAAATAATAAATGGCAAGTCTCTTTAATTAAGAATGAGCTCTGCAGTCTTTCATGTCATTCACTTTGGCCTTGATTGGTTTAAAGGTCTGCAACCCTGTCAGACCTTTGTGGTGTCTGAGACACACATGTTCGATGGCAGCACCCAAATCCACTTTAATCCAAATTATGTTTTTGCCTTATACCCCCCCCCACCCCCCCCTCTTTTGTCACATATTTTTGAGATAATTTCAGTTGTGCTGCTTTAAATTATTTCAGATACCACTTCGCACGCATACTTACGTGGACGTTATAGATTTTTATTTCAGTAACTGGATCAGGACGCACATGAATGTTTCTATCTGAGCTTGACATTAATACCTGACAACCCGCACGGTGCAGCTCCCACTGCCTGCACTCAAAACTTAATGCTTGTGCTTCAGCCCCAGTGACAACACTGGAAACAAGACGTCCCCGTGGAGAATGTGGTGAAGATGTGGTGGTTCATAAAAGGTGAAACTGGATTGTTACAACAATTCGCTTACTGGGAATTTGCAATATTGCAATCGCAACAATTTCTTCAACTTATCCCCCATGAACTTGGTGCAACCCCGCAATATAAAACATTATAAAAACAGAAACTGAGCTTCTCAGGCCACCTTAAAAAGAATTCCCGCAGGGACTGATTAACGCATGAATATTAACGACAGGTATCTCTATAAGAATGCAATGATGACTTTAGTAGTGAAGAGCAGGTTTGGTTGATGCAGACTTTAATTTTGGGGTTTGGTTTATGTCGACTTCTCAGCCAAACAGCGTTTAAACAGAATAAACCATCCAGCGGAGTATTGACTGTAACTGATGGGAAACATCTGAATGGCCCTCAGAGCCTAATGCTGTTTTCAAAGTCTGCCCTCCGGATATGAAAGATAAAAGCCTGATGCTGGCAGCACAAAGCATGCGGCTGACAAAAGTAACCTCAGTTCTCTCGAGTTAAATATTTCAGTACTGCTTCCAGATCTGCTCAGCAAAGAATTTAAAATGTGCTGAACGTTAGTGTCCATGAGCGTTTCCTTCAGCAGCGTTGATGCAGCCGTTTCACCGCCGCACCTCTCAGTATGGGTGATGTGGATCAGGAGGGACATCAGACAGGACGACCAGACCACACATTCGTCCGTCGGGACAAATATTGCTTTGAATAAAACCTCACAAATGGCCTTAAGGCCACAGTGACCTTGATCTTTGACACCCAGAATCAAATCTGGATAGTCCTTTTCAAAATAATTACCTCGTGTTGTTCCTGAGATATTACAAACAGGAGAACTTGATGTGAGGTGACTTTGACCTTTAACCTTTGACCACTGAAATCTAATCATTTCATTCATGAGGAGTGGTGGGCTTTTTGCTAAATTTAATTTATCAAGATGTTCCTAAGGTATCACTCATGACATTGAGGGTCAACCTAACCTGTTTAACCTACAAGTTTGAAGTGTGGTTCTGATGGGGTCCAAACCTCAGCGCCCACCCGTGAGAAATCCTGTTCAACTTGTTTTGCTTTTCTTCGACTAACATTTGTTGAACAGCTAGTTGGAAAGTCTCAAAGTGAATAAGCTTTAAACTTAACAGCTTACCAAACAGAATCAAGATTATTTATGGCTGCGACATTCTGTCAATATTATATGCATTGTTTAATATGCCAGAAGTTCAGCCAGGCACATTTAAGTTCTTTGGAAAGTTCAGGCTCAGCGAGCTGTGCTTAGAAAGTCACCGTCCTGTTTCTCACAGCACATCAATGAAATGCAAAATGTGATTACACAACTCAAACCATTTTTATACTGCGGAGAAATAAACCGACATAGGACTAAACTCAAGCGTTCAGGACAACTGGCCCCTGTCGCCCATTTTGTCCATTAAATCTCGACTTTTTCACAGCCTACATAGCTTCAGCTTCAAACTTGCTCTGTTTGTTGGTCTTTTGGAAAAAGTACAACCTGTTCCTGTGATACTGAAAGCAACTGCATCTCTCTGTCTTTGGCTTGAAGGCAGCTTGACCTCGGCCTCTCGCTTGCTCCATCTCTGTCCACATGCCCCTTCCTCCCTCCCTGCAGACATCTGTATCCCCATGCTGCCTCCTCGCTCAGCCTCTATCTATCCACCCATCACTCCAGGCTGACAGAAGTATAAGCATCTCGCACAGAGAGCTTCCGCAGGGCTACACGTCTCCCTTACTGGACTCCCAGCGGTGCAGATCTCTAGCACTGACCCCCCCCTCCACCTCTCAGCCCTGCAGCAGCCGGTGCGAACCACAGACAGCGTCAGAGCGAGCAGGAGCCGCTGCTAATATGTAGGTGGCCTTGGAAAGGCAGCAGTTAGCTGCAAGGGAGGCAGTGGAAGGGACAAACCGGGCTCCGATCCCTCTGACGGAGCAGAGAGGGCTGAGTCAAAGAGAAGAGCCGTGCATCTGCTCCATGAGTCACCTCTTCGCTCCGAGAGCCTTCTGTTGATTTCTTTTTCTGTTAATAGGATGTAGGATCTGTTGATATGTTCAAAACTGCATTTCAAATTTTAGGGTTTGAAGTTGTTTCATAAACCTACAACTTATTTCAGTCCCCATAACCTTGATTATGTTATTGCTGATACACTATTTTGTAAAAAAAAGAGGGTATTTTGTAGATTTTGCCATTCTGCAGATTTGTTGCCAATAGTTTTGTCCCGTATTGTGTATTTTAACATCCAGTGTGTCCACAGAGACAGATGACAGAGATCCCCGTTTTTTTAATGTTCACACTTTAATTTCTCCACAACTTCCACAAAGTGGAACCGGAATATAATGTGGCTAATGTCGAATTTGAGACTTAAGCGTTAGTTTGTCTTTGTTCCCTCCTCTAATAAATACTGATGTCTGTTAATGTGTTATAGCAATAGTTATAGTTTTTATCTCAAAGGGCATCAATCCAATAGGCTGATAATTATTATCTGGAGCAGTTTATACTTTTCCAGTGACCTATACAAACCACATTTGCCTTTCGTGGACCAAATCCTAAAAATTACCAACTAAATACCTGCAAATCTCCGGGAAATTATGATCAATGTTTCCAGGAAAAACCCAGGACCTGTAAAACCTTTGTCTTTTCTTTTTTACTAGAAATGTGTTTCAAAGTTGATCATTGATCCTGTGCCCAGACTCACTGAACAGCTCTGCAGACATACAGGGACGTTCTGGCTTTGAGCAAGCCTCGCCCTTCTAACCAGTGAGAGAATGTCAGTTTTTCTTGATAAAACTTTGGGCATTATTACTGTAATGTCATTGTGAGGACTACCTGAGTTGCCGGGCACTGGGAGTGTGAGGGAGGTACAAGACAGAGGAGATTGATTTTGATTTTTTTGCTTGGTTCTCATGCTTGTGCAAGCTCAAGCTGCATGTTGTAGCTTTGAGACTGGGTTATGTTTCGGCAGGTGGAGATTCTCGGAGAGCTGGTGACAGGAGACAGGATGTGAAATCTACCTGCATGTGTGAACACCACAAAGAAAGTTTCCTTACAGAAAGTGGCCAGAGTCAAAACACAAAATGTGCAAAAAAAAAGGCACAAAATCATCCGAAAACAAACTAACAAACATAACGAGTCTTCGGCCCTTCTGTGTCGGGGTCCCACTTTGTCGGATCGGTTGGAGATCCCTCAATAATCAGCCCATTTGTAATTAATCGCCCGACTCCACCTCACTTTCTTGGAGACGCCTTTGAAAACAAAACCGTCTTAATGGGTCCCAACAGTGTCAGACTTAATTTCAGTTACTTCCTGTCTTTAAATGAGCCTTGTGGCCGTGCTTTTGGTTCAGTGCCGCGACTGATATCTCGCCATGGCTAATGGTGTGCTCAGCTTTTGTGTGGGAAACTGTATCAACGAGCGGATCCATTTTTTAAACGTGTGTGTTAAGTGTCTTTTTGGTGGGGAGACGGCTAATTTAAGCCACTTCATTTAGCCGCATTTGCTATGAAGTGAGCGGCTCTCTGACAGCTGGAAGCGCTGCGTGAATGATTAACTGCTGCAATAAAATAAGTTGTAAAAGCTGCTTTTTGAAGTCTTATCCCCCTAATGCAAAATTCAGTGGTTGAAACCACAATCGTGGCTTAGTGGTGAACCTGGCTTGTCCCGATCAACAACACCGTCCCGGTGGCCTCAAACAGAATCACGAGGCTGCAGTTTACCTGCTGGTCAATACTTGAGACCCACGAGGGGCAGGTGTAGCCGAAACAGACCTAAAGCTCGTTCCTTCTCCTAAATCGGGCGATATTTAGTTTGGTTGAAGTCAAACGTCTCCATTGTCTTTCACACCCCCTCGTGCGGTGCAGTGTGTCCTTCCCCTTTAAGGTTTAGTGATTGTGGAGCCATTTCATTTTATTTGGCTTGGCGGCACATGAAGCAATAATTCATCCTAATTTACCAAAGATTTGGACATACATGGATACCAATACTGTATGTAAATGACCGCTGGTTGTTTTACTGACCGTGATAGTTTTATGTGCATCTGCTATTTTTAGCTCACGCGGAGAGTGTGCGCTGAAATTATTAAAGACTCCATAACACGCTTGCATTGATATGGGACTTTGTCAAAATTTCAACAATAAAACTGATGCACCCGGATTTTTAATAATTGATGCCAAGGGCTGCTACATACATGGATATGTGTGTGCGGATAGTATGTCACTTAAATTATTAAAGCCATTGATATGGGACTTTGTCATTTCACAGGATTTTTACATCACTCGTAGAAATCATTAGTATTATCTTATTGTTATTCTTATTCATATTATTATTACTGAGCCATGTTTCCTTACACCAGTTGGCTGCTCAATGCACTGCAACTTGAAAGACACATACACAATAACAACAATAGGCTGCAAAGTAATTAAGAAAACGGCATCAATATTTGGTCAAAAACACTGCAGTTATAGGAAACAGAACCCAATACAATAACGCATTGTGTATTTGCAAGTAGAACCAAAATACAAAATAAAAAAATTGTGATCACACGGGAGACGTTTGTCTTGTTTAACCAAGTTTAACTGTGAACATTTATGCTGAAATGAGTCACCATGGAAAAACACAGTCCTGTAGTACAACAGTAGCAGCCAGCGCTCAGCCTCCCCTCGTCCTCGGCGTTGTTCACACAGGCGGGAGCCTGCTCGAGGAAAAAAGGCCACGCGAAGCATGAAATTAGCTCATGACAGCTACAGAAGTCAGAACCGACTAAAGAGAATTGTGCCGTGTGTGGGTCTGCGAGGCTCGGCCAGACAGAATGCCACCACTCTGTCCTGCACGTTCATTCAAAGGCCTCCATTTGTCAGAGGAAAAGTGCAGGGAGGATGTAATGTGAGCGATTTCATCCTCCTGCGGACGGACTGTTTTAGGATGACTGCAAACTTTTGCAGCCGTTTGGTTCCTGCGATCATGAGCACAGCGAGGGCACAGGTTTGCCGTATGGATTTCCATTAGAAGAAGAGACAGAGAGCCAGGGCGAGGCAGAAAATTGCATCACAAATCATCAGCAGCACAGAAAGCTTTGCAGCTGAAAGACATTTTTGCTCTGTCCTTCTGAAGTACGTGTCGGTGGGAAGTCGAAACTTTATTTTGTGTATGCTAACATTACAGAAAATGCATCACTTTCCATGGAAAAACAAGTAGTGACATGTTAATATCTTTTCTTTGAGCTGCTGAACATTTTAGGCAAGAGCACAAATTCAACATGACATTTTCTTACTAAGAAATGTGTCTGATGCTCCTAATATTTCAAGCAATTCCACAGGGGGAACAGTGATGGAGAGAAACTCATTTCTGAACATTTCTCTGGCTAAAAAAAGTTTGAAATGCGCATCCATGGAATTTTATTCAAATGTTGGGCTTTCAAAATAAAGGCTTGGTTTTAATAAGCCGACATGGTTTGGCACTCCTTTGGAAATATGACGTGAATGTCATCAACGCTCCCGCACTCCCACAGACAAACATTAAACTATAGAACAACCAGTGTCCATGCAAACTTTTTAAAAATGTAACAATTTAAATGTTACTTTTATCAGTTTATAGTCAGTTTTGTGTGAATCCGTTGTTCTGATGAGGCAGCAGAGTGGACGGCTTTATGGACAAAGAGATGGTCATGGACTTAGGGAGGACTCTCCCTGGGAGAGGAGGTGGAGGTGATGGAGGCTACAAATATCTTGGCGCTCACCTCAGCCGCAGACTAGAATGGACTGGACCTGACTGCAGAATGGGTCAGAGCCGACTCTACTTCATGAGGAAGCTCAGCTCCTTTAATGTCTGCAGCCAGATGTGGCAGATGTTTGACCAGTGGCATTAACAAACGGATTAGGAAAGCTGGGTCTGTCCTGGGGACCTCTGTGGAAACTCTGGCTCTGGAAAGGATCGTGGAGAACAGCTCACGTTCTCTGCACGAGCTGCTGGTCAGACATTGGTAAGGCTCAATGGACAAACCGTGAACACATTTCGGGATTTGTAGCTCTGTTGTCCTCAAGAAATTGTAGAATGTTACAGTTAGTGTTAGTTTTATTTAATATTCAACTTTGTTGATATCGTTTTACTTTGTGCAAATATTATTTGCACAAACAGCTGCTGTAGTATTTCCTTTTGAGGATTAATAAAGTATCTGTCTGTCTATCTATAAACTATTTTGGATTATTACGGAACAGCAGGCTGCTCCACCCACCGCGTCCCCGCCACAGTTCAGAGAGCTGCGAATCACGTGGGTTGCACATTCAAAAATAGTTCATATTCACAAATGTGAATGTTTGTCTATATTCCCTCAGAAAGAGACTAGAGTTGTGCCCCTGATCCAGGCGAACCACCACTTAACATGCTGTGCGACTCCCTCAGTCTCGCAGCTGCTCGTCTCCAGCTGCACAGTAAGTTCAAAGATGCAGTTTATTACAAAACCTCAAAGCCCCAGACAACAAGCGGCGCTAAACCTCCACAACAGAAATGACACGTCTCTGCTAATCTCATCCCAACCGACACGAGTCTGCACGAAAATTCAGTGCCAGAGTCGAAAAGCTGCCACAAACGTCAATGGAAATGAATTGTATGAAAAAAATCGTGATGAAGATGAACGTCCGGATACGGGACGTGTGCACTGAAACGGCAAGGATTCGAAAGTTCACCGGTAGAAGATGAGATTCCTGACGGGTTGAATGATGAGCCGGGAACATGCAATCATACGAGGCCGGATCACTTTGGTGCATTTGCTCTATTGTGAGAGCACTTTATTGTGTTTGTTCACACTCTTGCGGGTTTGTCTCACCTGAATCCACCTGTGCATGCAGACGTTTTTGGGTCAGATGAAGCTGGTTGGAGGAGGTTTGTGTGAGTCGTGAGGCCTTTTCTATGAGCGGGAGTGAGGGCAATAACTATAAAATAAACTGGATGTTGGGGAGTTGTGTTCTAAACGTCTCCGATTAATTTGTCAGTTTATGGTCTCGGTGCGAGGAGAGCTTCATTTTCCTTATGATAAGCCTAACTTTCCCTCTCGTAATAAAAAATGATTTGATCAGTTGGTTAATGTTGCATGTTCATGTGGCCTTTCAGTGTGGAGTTTGCATGTTCCACCTGTGCTTCCACCCACAGTCCAAACACACGCGTGAGCGGTTTGTTGGTGACTCTAAAGCGTCTGTAGGTGTGAACGGTTTTGCCCCTGAGATAAACTGTCTACGCGTCCAGGGTGGACCTCGCAGCTGGGACTCCAGCCCCCCATGACCCTAAACAGGATGACTGGTTACAGATAACGGCTGGATGGATGATTAGTTGGTCGAAAGACTGCAAAAAAAGAAAAACTGTTAAAAAGGGAAAAACCTTTACAGGCGCAGCTGTGTCTTTTTAATTATTTTGTTAATCAGGAAAAAATGTCTGAAGTTAGTGTCTCGGAGAATTGAAGGATCACTGTGAGACATTCACAAAACCAGTTTCTGTGAAAAACACACTAACCAATAATGGCGTCAGCAGTGTTCTGTGCTATTCACTGTGCTTCTGAAAGGAGTCTCCACGTTGGACTGACAATTCAACAGCACGAGAGGAGAAAGTGCGCGAGTATTTCATTCAACACACACACGCAGACGCAGGTTCACTCATTGATCTGACAATTCATTCATATTCAAATTAGCAGCCTGATCTATCACACTTTCCCTTGCACCTTCGTGATCAATGGCTCTTTCTCTGAAGCCCTTTGTGTGTGTGTGTGTGTGTGTGTGTGTGTGTGTGTGTGTGTTTGGGAAAATAAGCGACTTTTGGGAAAGGTTTCCCGGCAGCTCGCTCACAATGGCTGCAGGAGCGTGCAGGTGGCGTGAAACAAAAGATATGAAATGAATAATTAGCCCTTCGTTTTAATTGCTATAATCCAAATGTGTGCCACTTTCACCTAGAAAGCCCTTTCCAAGTGACATAAACATTTGATTTCCACCCGCACTAATGCACTAATGATAGATTTTCTTACTCCACAAGTGGTAATTCAAGTCAGCCTCCATAAAAGCGAGCGAACGCGCTCGTCAGCTCTACACTGAAGTGTTCATCAGACTCACAAGAACATTCAATTTCATAGCAGCTATTGAATTTTAAGAGGATGCAATACGCCTCTGGTTCGGTCGAGTGTTTTCTGTTTGCCAAGAAAATTGCTGATATGGGTTACAAATGGTTGCAGAGTGATAGAGACAATTGCGCTGATATCCCTGATCGCATTTGCTGTGCCATCTGTGCGAGGAAAGTGGTTGAAGGGCTTTTTAAACGTAGAATAAATCACAAACAGATCTCTGCTATCTTGTTATGTTCTATTAAACCGCACGCCTAATGATGACAGAGATGGAGGGAGATTCAAATACAGAGATCTGTTTAGAAATTTAACAAGGCGCCACAAGTAAGTTCCCCTTCACGCGTTTGTGGCAGTTCCTCTGAGTTCGGACTGAGTGTTTGCAGCTCAAAAGCCAAAACAGCCGCGATGCTTTTCACGAATACTCACTGTGAAGTCGAACGCTTCGACTCTCCTCCCGCATGCCGCTGTACTGACACAATAGTTTTAAAGTCGTACCAGCTGCACAGCGGCTCCTGCGTTCCTTATGTGACACAGTTCAACCCCGGAGAGATGGTGGACTCGAGGGTCCACTCGGCTGATGCTGATCTTCTGAATCTCAGTGGGTGGGATCTTTAATGAAGACGCACAAAAACCTAGTCAAGTGTCACACAAGCCGTCCAAAACAAAAACGGATTTGAGCCTGGCTCAGATTCTCCCCACTGCTGCTGCTTTGGCTCAGCGTCGGATCCTGCATCAGTCGTGGTTCCCGCAGAGAAACGTCCTGTGGAGAATGAAATAGCTGCTGTGGTGCAGACACATAAAAAAGGGGAAGAGCCTCTGTCATTTCTAGGAACCAGTGAAATCCTGAAAATGACCTGATGACCGTGTTTCTCACGAGGCCTGCTGGTGTTTTTACTGGAGGTAAATGTGTTGCCAAGAAGCCACGGCATGATCTGAAATAATGTGCAATACAGTCTGAAACATATCTTAGTGCGTGGCAGTGGCAGCGATGCACAAATATGAATTTCAATAAACTAAAGCACCCTGTAGGCGAGGGGTGAAACGGCTTCTGTGCACAGGCGTAGATCACATGACCAACTGCAACATAAACGGTTGCAGGGCTGTTTCTGGCTGTCGCAAGAAGTGCTGAACGCTACCAAATCCACATCCATCCATTAAAGTAGAAACACTTTAGTCCATGTTTGTTTGTGGCTCGTCCAAGCAGGTTTCCTCCCCTCACGCTCCAACCAGAACCCGTTTGTTACTGTGGTCTGTGGCTGCAGTGATCGCTTGATCTGCTGCAGCTGTGGATTCTCGCGCTCATCAGGGGCAGCCAATTAGATCCTTTCAGCTGTAAATAAAACCACGCTTGTTCAGGAGAACAGGCTTCCATGGGACTTACCCACCTCCATTAATCACCATTTATCCCTTAGACTTTGAAACCTCATTTGCAGGTGAACAACATTTCCGAAGGTTCCCGGTTGTTTTTAGGGCTCGCCGTGTATAATGAAGCTAGTTTTAAACTGCTCTTCACATTTGCATGATGTCTTAATGCTTGTTTAAATGCGAAAACAACAAGTCAAAATATGCACAATATATGATTCTTGTCAGCATATGGATGAGTGTGCAGCCATGACGGTGTTTTGACTTTTTTGCAATTACTTTCAGGCTGCAAACTGTCTCTCTCCCTCTGACTTATTTTTACTCAAATATGTTGAAGTTGCCCCGAAAAGAAAAACTTAAGCACTTTTATTGCAATATTTGCACAAAGGTTCAATGGTCTGATTTCTCCCGAGGCTTTTTTTTTTATTATTGTTATTAATGCTCCGGCTCTTTTTTCATTTTCCTCTGTACATAAATTCCCCCATTTGTTGGGTTCTGTGAAGCACTCAGGTTGGAAAAGTGCTCGATAAATAAAATAAAAAGTTTTTTACTTATTTTACTCAGTAATCACACTGTGGGAAATTCCTGCTGATGATCTGACACAGGAGCTCAATGCTCCATTTAATTGTTTGTGTTCATATAATTTAGTGGTTTTTCATCAAACCTCTTCACACGGGAAAGCCATCAGCTGAAGATCACTGTAATTGCTATGCTAAGCAGAGTTTTCATGTGTCGCATTGAGACTATTTGCATATTGGAACGGCTGAATTTCCCCCTGGCGTGATTAGTTGGTGAGCTGTCACTGTGGTGCTGCCACAAAGACGAGAGACGCGTCGGTGCCATTCAGACACGAACATCTGCAACACGACGCTGCACAAGAGCTGATTCAACACACGCAGGGTTAAAGAGTAATTTGCCAGCTTGGCTCGATTGGAATTTCTGAATATTTAAGTTTTTCTTAATCTCATTTCCGACCACAGCGTTCGCAGAAAAGATGAAAGGAAATGAACTGATAGCATGGCATTGATTACCGACAGTGGCGCCTGCATGTGATTTCAATCAGATGAATCATTGGACTTGTTGTCAGAGAGCCTGGAAAATCCCACAGCGGCTCGTTAATGAGAAATAGCAGTGACATTGATAGACTGGATTTGAGAAACAAATATCCAGGTTTGGTTCCGGGGAGCAGCGCCTTGAGTCACCATCACCTTCGGGTTTGTTTGGTTTTCGCAGACCGAAGGTGACGCCTGTATTTTATAATCGACACGTCGTGCGTAGAGTCAAAGTATATCCAGGAAAAACTCAGTTTTCATAGTAATTTAGTGTTTGAGAGTTTGTGTTTATGAATTTATGCGGTCTGACTTTGGTACCTTTCATCCTGTACAACGTGACTTTACCCTTAAAAAGTTGAGATGCTGGGCCAACATCCTGTGAGGCATGATGCTCGCAGTGGATTACCTGGATGTGTTGGGTTTCCATTAGCTAAAACGTTAAATTTGATGGAGACGTAAAAGTTCGGACATCTGTTGCAGTATTTGGGGGAGTTGGGTTACAGTGATAGACGAGGCTTTTACGAAACCCGTAATATGATGGAAGCATCGACATAAATGTTCACGTGCATGAATTTGTAAATGCCATAATCTGTGCCTCGTTCCAAAATGTGAGCAGCATGGAGCTCGTGCAGGCGACACGGTCCCACAGTGAGTTCAGCTGCTGCCTGGTACCTTCCTGTGTGTTGTCACACATTCTGTCACCTTTGAAACATGGATCGGATGAAGTGTGTGAATATACCAGACAGCGAATCGTGTGAGCGAGCACCTTATCCCTCTGCTGCATCTCATTTATTCCCCAAAAGTTGCGGATTGCATGCAAATGAGGCTTGTTGCAGCCTCAGATGTGTGTGTGTGTGTGTCTGTTTCGGTGCAGTGTGTGTGTGTGTGTGTGTGTGTGTGTGTGTGTGTGTGTGTGTGTGTGTGTGTGTGTGTGTGTGTGTTCACCTCTAGCTCTAAGTGAAGTGTAACAACTCCTCTTTTGTTCCCTGTTGATTACCATGGAGCTTCATCTATATCTACTCTACACACACACACACACACACACACACACACACACACACACACACACAACCTCAGTGCAGAACACACACTTGAAGTTTTCCCAACACTTGCTTCCTGCTCTGTGTGTCACAGGCAACACGTTTATCATCACTGACTCTTCCTAAGGCGTCAGATTGCACCTCTTCTTGAAGTCCTGGCATCCTGTTGGACACTCCAGGACGCCATGGGAACGGGTTAGTGCACAGAACTGAGACTTTTCCGATAAATTACAAACGCTACACGAGTGCTTCCCTACTGTAGTCGATATTTTCGGCATGTTGCTTTAGGATAATCATTAACGAGTCAAACCCTGATCCGCAGCCCGTCCACCTCGCTATGAGACCCTTTCACTTCCTACAACACGTCGTTGTGTTTGACATTGGTTTCCATTGCACACGCCACAGGTACGTTCAGGATGTTCGATGGAGGGTCAGTGATGGATCATCTGGGACATAAATAATCCACTGATAGTCTTGACTCTGCATCTTTGCTGCTCTCGCTCTCTTTGCACGATGCCTCTGTGTCTCGTCCTGTAGCTGTTGCCAGCCCGGTGAATGCTAAGTGAATTAATGCATCCAATACAGTTTGATTCAAAGTCCAAGCTGAATAATTCACGAGGTCCACCTGACAAGCACGTCGACTTTGTTGGACTGCAGGCCGACACTTTGTGCTTTTTGTGCAAGTCTATCAAACACTTTTATCCAAACGACAGCTTGTGTCAATCATCACTATTCCAGCATCAAACAAATTCAAGTTTGTTTTTCGATATAGTGCGAGTGTGTGATTCTGATCTAATCTGATGGAATCTGTTGTGTTTACCACTGTTTCATTTTGGCTCAAACGTTCACCAAGTGTTGACTCGCAGCGGGACGTGGGATCATGCCGATTCGGTTTTCTTTGCCCAGACTGTGAAACACTGGAGAGTCATCTGCCATCGCCCGAGTAGTCTGGATCGAATCAGCACGAGTGTCTGTGTGTCACTAATAATTTGGGTTGCCACATAACAACAAGTGCATGTGAAATTATTGTAATCTGGGGAACCGATCGTGACTTTAACGGATCGATGGGCTCGCGTCAACCCGCAGCAGCTGCCGGGTTCGAGAGCAGTTGACCACCTGAATGACGCTCACTCACTTACATCCTCATTATCCGCGTTATCGTGAGGATCCGCAGCAGTGAATCGGTGTGACAGATGTTATCTCATATAAACGGATCGGCACGGTGTGTGAGGATCCACTGAAGCAACCTGCCACAGGAACTGTACAAAGGTGTGGGCGCTGCTTCGCGTACTTCTACATGTTTATACTCCTCATGCCACGCTAGAGCTGAAACGATGTGTTGAATGCCTCTGCAGCATCCCATCAGCCAGACAGTGCCAGGCTATCGCCGGCTCCCCTGCCAGCATCCACAATCATCCTGTTGAATAATGCAGAGCCGGGTCTCCTCTCGCTCCATCTGTGCGTGCGCAGCATCATCATCAAGCGCGCGGCGATGTCATCAACATGCTAATTGCATGCAGATAGGCCTTGCCGCGGTAAAGTGTATAAAGACAGGCCATCTGTCTGGTTCATCATAAGCGGGTTATAGAGCGTCGGGGATCAATGTCAGCGTTTCGTCGGTGTCGCACATTAATGGCACAGAACAGTAACACAGGGACACACACATGCTCACACGCCAACACTTTCCACAGCTTCAGACGTGGTGCTAATAATGTTCGTAACTGGTAAATAACGAAGAAAAGACCTCAGTTTTCTTTTAAAATGACCAAACACATAAATGTGACTTTGTCAGAAGTTGGGTGTTTTATTACTTGTCTGTCTTTTGTTGCTTCATCCTTGTGCTCTGTGTGTCCCTGCACTTCCCCTCCTCGCCTGCTGAGGTTCTCCTCCGGTTCATTCCGTCTCCCCAGCCCTTCTTGTTCGCTCTCCTCTGTTTGACCTCAGCCATCACACCTGAATTGAATCATCATCTACTTGCTCTAAAGACCCTTGTTTGTCTTCTTTGTTGTTAGTGTGTCTTCCTGTCTACCCACCCTGTCTCCTGCTTTGTCCATTCCCTGCGTTTAGTGAGTTTTTGTTTGACTGTTGATCCTCTTTCCTTTTGTTAAGAGGGTTTTATTTTTTAATTTTTATTCTCCTCCTAACGTTAGTGAGCGATTTTGTTTTTTCCTAGTTTCTTTCAGCGAGCGCCTTCTTTTGTGCATCTGTTTTCGTTTTGCATTTGTTTGTTTGCCCTTGGTTTTCAGCATTTGGATCCCAGTTTGGTTTCAAATAAATTATTTGTTTTCTCATTCATTGGGTTCACCCAGCTTCATACTCCCCTGGCCAATCACAATTATTCAGTTATCACGCTGTTTACCTCAAGATTATCACAACTTGAGATGATACACGTTTATCATTTCTCCTTTTACAAACCACTGTTCTCTGATTTACCATCTAACAAACTCCTTATTCACATTAGACTCACCAGGCAACTAAGTTGGAGTTCAGTGTCTCGCTCAAGGACCCTGGCACGTGAAAGGGGGGCCGGGAATCAAACCCACGACCCTGGGACTGACATTAGTGGACAACTGCTCCACCTCCTGAGCCACAAACAAAACGTTGTGTGATCTAATATTCCATCCTACGGTTTGTAACTAGCTGCTGTTAGACGTAGGGGTGTGGACTCCAAGGGACAATCTATGTCCCCTTTGTCCATCTGCTACTTGCAGCTCATTTGCAGCACTGTTTGTATCCTCTGTCCATTTGCTCTGCAGCCAAAAACTTCACGAGGCAAATGCCAATAAAGTTGTTTCTAATAAGGTTTCATTTCCCAGAATTTCCCAGAGACAGTTTCAGAAAAAGAGCGTTGTTGCTCCTGAGTCCATCTTGTAAATTACAAAGGAGGCTGAGTTTTATTTGTAACGTGGCGATGGTGGACAGCCTCATAATTGAGACGCCTGCAACCTGTCATTAAAGTCTCCAGCAAAGATGTAACATTCAGACATCACTGGCATTTCAATCAGCAACAGTTTGTCCATCGGGGTGATTACCAGAGCCAGAATCGCGGGTCATTAACCATTTCATGCTGTGCAAACATCAATGAGTTGACGCCCGCCGTGGGGTGGCGTCTCGTCAGGATTCAGATTTTCTGTCTGTTCTCGGCTAAAACCGCTTTGATATTGCACAGTTTGATGTCGCCTCTGAGCAGATTTTGAACAAAGATCACAGATGAAATTGTATTAAAATTAAATTAATACTGATTCTCGGCCTGACAAAAACAACAGCGAGGCACTGGACACCCAGCTACGGACAGATAAAGAGAGCGACTGTCTGCATAGCAATGAATAATCCGTCTTATTGCGCAGGCATGTGAGGCCCCCCCGACGCTTTGATTAACTCATCACTGACTGGTCCGATTCCCCGAGAATTCATAATTGGAGCCGTCTTCAGCGAGCTGTCGCACATAAAATCACCGGAAACGCTTTTCGTCTGATGTGTGCAGACAGTCATGAGCTCGAGCTCAGGATTTTCTGTCATCTTAAATGTTTACGGTCACGCCGGCCAGTGGGGACTCGTTCAGCCTCGTTCCTTCACACGCCTCTGTCTCACTTTCAGGCCGGGCGCCGCTGCTACGTCACCTGCTTTTCAAAACCCAGCTTTTATGTAGCACTCCAGGGCCCGAGCCAGAAAATAAAATCTCCCTCTCATAAAAGTGGAAATTTTACAGAGGGAATAACCGTGACAAGCAAACAGAAAGAGATTCTATGAGCTTTCTGAAACAGGGAGCGGCAGACACACACAGCGTAGACGCCTGTAAAACGGAACACGGCCGGTGCGGTAGGACAGGCAGTAAACAGTTTGCAGACACGTCGACGTTTGACAAAAGTTTGTCAGAGTGAGCAGCAGATTCATTTTGAAGCGTCGTAGCGACAGTGAGGCTCTGCTCATTATTCACCATCATTCTTATGCTGCGGTGACAGATTTGTGCCCCAATAAAGCCACAGGACGCTGAATGGCCCAGAAAAATGGCATTTTTCTCAGCAGCTGATGCTGACATCAAAGGGAAGATGGGGCCCGAGCCTCTCTGCGTGTTTGTGGGTGTTGGTGTTACGTTTGTGTTTGTTGCCATTTTGGTTTTTTCGGTCATTTTGTGGGTTTTTTTTTCGTGATTTCGTGTGTCTTTATTCCATCAATTTTTTTTTTTTTTTTTTTTTTTTTTTTTGGTCATTTGGGTAAATATTGGATCAAGTTGCTATGATCTATAAAAAGCTAAGCTGGCAGTCGTGGCTGCAGATGTTGGACGATCAGCAGACATTTTGTTTTTAGGTGTGAGCTGCTGGATTGTGGAGGTCCACCGTTCACCGGTGGATCCTCGCGTCATCCTTTGATCCACATTTTTCGGACAGAGTGGTTTTCTTTGCAGCAGGCGGCCATCTTGTCCACTTCAATGAGCTCATTGATCATTCAGGCGAAACTCGCAGCAGCAGGACAAGTGTCAGCTGATGTGTGTGATCCTGAAGGTTCTGTGGATGTCTGGTAGTATTTTACCCCGCACACATTCAGCGGTTCCCGTAAATGGCGTTTGTTTTGGAACTTTTTCATTTTCATTTATTTATCGTTTGTTTGTTGGAGGGGAAGCTGAGCCTCTGCCAACCATGGAAATGTTTTAATCGAGCAATGTGATTATTCAGGCTTCGAGTGAAAACGCTGAACCTTTAGAAATGTGATATACAGACAATTACACTCATTTACCAACACACGTTTTTTTTTGTGCTTGACATTTCTGTTCCCATCTTTTCTTACCTTCTGGGATTTGTTGAGAAATGAAGCAATATAACCACCAGTTCTGTGGTCCTGGCTGATGGATGGAAGGGAGGAAATTATCGTCCATGAACTGCTGCAGCGGCGTGTGTCTGCTCTTTAGCAGGTTTCAGGTTTATCACTAGTATTATCCAGCCTGGGTGCAGGACACTAAAACGAGACGCCCACTGCCGCCCCCAGGGCACGGGGCTAAACGCAGAGAATGAATTTCACTGTAACATGCACGTGAGCTTAATGACCTGAACAAAGACTCTATTCTAGCTTCTGTTATTATTTGCAGTTATGCAGCATTAGCGAGTTAAAGTTCTGGTGATGTGTCCATAAGTGTCCAAATGCTGCAAGAGAAATTCTTGCAGCCCCCTGCTTAAAACCGAGACCATAAAGAAACACTGGGCCTGAAAATGTGTGAAGTCCTCACTTCATATTCACTGGGATAAACAGGAACTGGAAACCAAATATACCAATAAACACGTCTTTCCCAGATGTTTCTAAAGACAAACTTAAAACACGTATTTTTGGCCTCGCATTTGATTAAAATAGTTGATATGCTCTTCATTTATTTAATTTATTTTATCTTAAATTTTATCTCTTTTTTTGTCGAGTTTTTATTTAGCACATTTTATCTATATTTTTTCATCTGCATTAATTAGATGCAGTTGTTTTAACATTTTATTGGATTATACTTCATAAATAAATCATTTATCTTTATTTATTTATTTTAGTGTCAAAATAACTGATCTGTGTCCATTGTATTAAAATGTTTTTATTGATTTTATTGATTTTGTGGTCTGGGTTAGTAGAGACAAACAAAGTCACTTCCGACTCGTTGATTTGCTTTTATACAAAACAACCAGTTTCTCTAACACTGACCTCAGCTTAAACACACATGGGACTTGGGAGTCACACTCCTGATCTTTGAATGTCCTCGACGTCCTCGACTTCCTCCCTGCGACTGAGCCCACGTTGGTTCAGGTGTGCAGCTCCGACAGTGAGTGAACGAGAAGCACTTGGAACCCAGGAGATGCTTTTTTCGTCTGAATACACACTTTGCTTTGAGAAATGTATCAAATCTAATTATGAAAACTACAACTTTTTACTTTGAGGCCCTTTGCCTACTTGTTTTGTCCCGCTCACTCTCATCCCCACTGCCGTGTCAGTCGCCCGGAGTCGCGGCCCTGTTCACAGAACTGGCCTGAGGCTGACGGGCACAGCCCAGTGAGACCGGGTGACGAACGGGGTCTGTGTGCAATAAGCTAAAGGGGATGATTATGTTCTTGTGTGTTTGTGCATATTTTCTCCCTTTAGAACCGACCTGTGTATACAGTGGCCTGCAGCAAAACATATACACGTATTTCATGCTGAAGAGCCAGTTTTAGGCAAATATAAATATCATAGCTAACACACTAAAATATACTTCATTCTATGTTATTTATTTCAAAGTTGATTAAAGATGAGAGGCTCATAAAACGGAAGTACCATGTTCGTCCAGAATTAACTGCCCGCATTCATTGTCAGACTCCTTTTAGGGCAGAGATGCAACCCAACGTCGTAAAGCTAATTCCCAAATGTGGGCAGTGACAAAAGCTGAAGGCTGTAGTGTTGCTTTTAAAAAAGGGGCCCTGAACGCACCACAAACAACCGGGAAACACCTGTGTTCGGATCCTGCTCCAAAGGAAATAACTCTCCATAACAGGAGGCGGCGATAGTCTATATTCATCCTTCGAAAAAGGGAAAAAGGAAGGCTGAGCCGAGAAATTGGCCCAATTCTTTGTAAAAATATTCCCATTATGAAATGTTTGGATGAGCTGCAGATGACGAATGAAAAAACCTTCTGTGAATGACGTTCGACACTTTCTTTACTCACCTCTGTTTGTCTTTGCCTGCGCACATTCCAGCAGCCGATCGGAGCAGAGTCTCTCTCAGTGTCCGGGTCCAACCATTAAATATGGACTAAATATTTTTGCTGAAATTTGTCTGATATGGGTCGGACTGTGGCTGATACATGACCATCAATGTGACGTGTCATGGGCCGTTAATAAACCTCATACAGTGGGGATCTTAATTTCCAAAAAGGAAGTTGCAGTTAAATCTTTAACATTCTCCTCGTTGCATCGCAAAATGCTCGTTTTTTTCCTCGTTTAAGTGTCGGGCTGATGAGTCTGTTTGAGGACTGTGCCTTTAAAAAGGCCCATTAGCGGTGGTGTCAAGGAGCTGCTGGGCTGTTCCTTCACCTTCTGTGCTGCAGGTGGGACTGGTGATGGGAAACGTCCATTCTGGGCTAATCTTCCTCCACCGGGACGCTCCTGTGCTGCGAGAAACGCAGTTTGTCCCGGTGTCTAATGAGTCTTGCACTGTTGGCACCCGTGGACCCGCCGAGCCGATCGGATGAGAGTTTGTGGATGAAAAATGAATTGGACGATGCTCTTTGTAGGTGCACTAGGATTATGAACATGCTCATCGTTTGTCAAGCACATAGCAAATGTGCAAATATTCACAAATATTAAAATAATCGTGCGCGGTTTAGCCGTGGATTGTCAGTAATTACCCATCAGTACTCCAAAGTTACATTCTTTGCTTTTAAGCAAGATCTTTGCTGAATCAATCAGAATCATTATGTTGTAATTTCAGGGCTGCGCAATTAATCCTGTGATAATTATGATCATGATTTGTGCCTTTCACAATTAATTAAGCTCGATCAAGTGAGATACTGACATTTTGCATTTGGCAGGGCTGCTCCAGTGCATCAAATCAAACGCTCCCAATACACGAGTCTCACTGTCTCCCCAATCATAGGTGATTAACTGGTCTCATGCATCTCACACACAGCTGCGGCTTCAGGCGAGAACATTTTCACTACAAAGGAAACTGCAAAGGTGGAGGCAAAATCTTTGGTGTCTGCTTGTGTGTCGTCTGTGGTTTTTGAGAAAAAGGTTTAATTCAGTTTGGGAATATTTGTAGTTTATGAAAGAGTAACCATGAAGTACGTAAGCTTCTTTATGCAAGGTGTGGACAAAAGATGAAGGAACAAATTTAAATTTCTTTCCTTCTTTATTTTTTTTTTATATTACAAACTACAAAAGTTTTTTCCCTTTTCTTAAAACTTACTAAACCAAAATAATATAATAATAAAAACAAGAAAAGCAGTACAACCCTTACAGAGAGTTCAAGCTTTCATGTCAATGTTGGTTATTTAATTATGAGAGAAGAAAGGGCTTGGGTTCGGGCAGACGTTGCTTCCTAAAGCTTGGGAGTAGTGAAGTCACATGACCAACCAGCCAGTTCTTTGTCACTTCTCGCTCTTCACTTGAGTTGTTAAACAAATGTAAAAAAAATTGCTAATCAGCTCAACTTTAATATTGATAAGCCCAAACAAACATTTAACTCGTAAGTCGCCAGCTCTGCCGCAGTTACCGACATGTCACCGACTGTTTCTAAGCCATCAACTGATGGGTTTGGGTTCCCGGCGCTAAGGACGGGGTGCGTGCTAGCA
Organism: Channa striata; assembly: GCA_033026295.1. Taxonomy (NCBI): domain Eukaryota; kingdom Metazoa; phylum Chordata; class Actinopteri; order Anabantiformes; family Channidae; genus Channa; species Channa striata. The sequence continues at coordinate 19,371,452 of CM065184.1, read as the reverse complement.
CACGTTACCTGCTGGCTCCAGGCAGGCGACAAAAAGGGAGTTTCAGTTTAGCAAAGTGGTTTATTAAATTAAACTAACCAAAATATAATTCAACATAACTGCTGGAATGTGTTAGTCGAGCGAAACCTCAGCAGTGGGTGTAATGCATGGATGGGTGGAAAAACAGGTGCAGTAACAAAGGAGGTGGTGTTGAGGAGGATGCCTGGCCCCAGAGGAGAGAGAGACACACAAAATGGCTGCGTTTTATGTCTCCGCCCAGATGCCACGGACACAGCAACCAGCCTTCAAGCTCCACCCAGAAATGAGGAGTTTAAAGGGAAAGGACTGCAGAGCGAGAGGATCATCACAACACAGGAGGACAAACCCCACAGGAGTCTACATTTACGTTGCTGAAACTAACCTTCAGCATAGTGAATCAGGACTTTAATTTCAATATCAAATCAAAAAAAATCTCAACACATTGTCAGTGTTTGTACCCACAGCAGTGCACGGCAAAAGCATTTAAAGTGCAGCCAAAGTCCGTTTTTTGGATCTTCTATGTTCTGTAACATGCAGAATTCAAATAAGCACATGTCCCGGCGTCTGGTGCATGTTGCTCCGTGGAAAACAAGGCTTCCAGCCGAACCGCCGCATGTTAGTGAGATATATTGCACAACAAATCACACCTAAAGCTCTGCTGCTCATTACTGGGTTTTAAGCTGCTCAGCTGGAAGCTTCTTCAGAGGAGCTGTATTTCTTCATATTTGATAAGATGTCAGGCTCACCTCACAATACACCACACTGCTCTCATGGGTAGAGCAATGCATAACAAAGAGTGTGTGTGTGTGTGTGTGTGTGTGTGTGTGGTAAATTTATGAGGTAGCCAAGCTGGCTGTGCCTGTGGGCCTGGCGCAGATGACTTTCCTGTGCTCCTGGGAGGAATTACTCTGACAGGCCAGCGGAGGGATGCTGAATGGTGCACAAACAAACGGCCGGAGAAAGAGAAATGAAGGGGGGGCAGTGAAGCCCGGACTGTGGCGGCATTAAAATCACCTGCAGCGACATGAAACTTTCTTTCCTTCAACATGGCGCGGTGAAACAAAGCTCCACATTTCTGACAAATACGATCACCTACAGGAAGACGATTTCACGCCAGGGCAAATGCTGGCAAATACACGTTCACTTATGAGAGAACTTTGTGCACGTTCTGCTGGCCTGGCGTCACGCTGCACCCGGCCTGACCCGTCAGTGCTGGATTAGAGAGCACTGACCTTTAGTCTGACGCCACTCATAGGCGACGAGTGAAGCAGAGGAACGACAGGCCGCGAGAGCGAAGTGTGTGTTCAGGTGACACGTCGCACAAACCCGCTGCAGCTGACGAATGTGACGGAGATGGAAGGCCTGCATGTCCCATTGTCTAACCTTTTGCCTGATGAGGAAACGCCACATTTTATTGCTGACTGATGATGAATTGCTGATGTTTCTAACCTTTATTATGTCTCTTTCACCAATATGCTCATTCCCGGTGACACACACACTGTGCTTGCTAACATTTACAAAGTTCTGACACCAGGAAACTCATGAAACAGCATCTTGATGGTCACCCAGACGCTGACTGTGTACAAAACATTATTTGCAAGTACAACTAGTGGAATGATAATTAGTCGGTTTCCTCTCTGTCGACGAGGCCACTGCCGCCTGCGGAACTCGCCTGTGTCATGCTGACTTCAATCAAAATCTGATTTGCAATGTATGAACAATTCAGGGGGATCTAGTGGAAGAATTTGGAGATTCACAAATGTATCCGCTCAAAGCCTGAGGACTTTAGGGACAGGACGTCTGAGAGACCAAAAAGTAATCATCTGAATGAAATAATATACAGGGAGCTACAGCACACACAGTTTCAAAGCTTAAAGGTACAATCTGCGACGTTTGGGATGCATGTTAGCTCCAAATCAATCCACATGAATCCCAGAGTCTCTCACTGACACAGGTACAGTACCCTGACCAAAAGCGTTCGGCCTCCTCTGATTGGTTAGAAGGGCGAGTGAATCTGTACTGCAGTTCAATGCAGGTGATGCCAGAGTTACCAAACTGCCTAAAGTCACATTAGTTTTGATTGAAGGTCATAAAAAGTTTACCTTAGTCCTGGAGACAGAGGAAGGACAACACACGCTTGAGAGGCTACGAACGTAAAGAAGAAGTAAGAAAACTGTAAAATGAGCCTAAGTTCTGCTAAAGCTTGAAGTATTGTAGGACTCCTTCAGTGCTGACATCGGTCGCTGTAAAATTTAAACCTGTTTGGGGAAGAACGACTGGAAGCCTGTGAATCTATCAACTAAAGACTAGAATCTTTACACAGCACAGCTTGAATGATTTTCTCAGCCGACTGTCAGCACCGACAATGGCAAAGTAAAATCAGCTCCACATTCATTGAGTTTGTGCCCAACGTAAAGTCACAGTGTGAATGAACCATGACAAACTTGTCCTTCTTTGATTCCTATCAACAAATCTGTCTTTGGGTTTAGGCACATCCTCACAGCTGGGTAAGCAGAACATCCCACGTGTCGCTCTCCCCTGCTGCCTCCTCCCGTTGCAGGCCAGATGCAGGACGTTGTTCCCAGTCCGCTCGGGACTTGTAGTTCCCTGCAGCTCACCCAGACTTCTGGGCCTGCCTGAGGTCTTCTCCCATTTGTTTATAGCTGCCGTCCCAAAGGGAGGCTCCGTGGTGGCATCCGGACTGTCTGGCTGATTCATTATTCAACGACACCGTCTGCAGCATGATGCAATTTCTGCCATTTTTTGTCTGTTCACGTTTCGAACAGGCAAAAACAAAACAAACAGGAAAAAAAAAAACTCAGCGAGCTCAAGGGCATCATCATCAGCACGGCCCCTCATAAAGGTAATGTGGAAAAGATATTAATACTTTCTGATGAGCACTCTTTATTTCATTACATCCAGCTGTAAGTGGTTGAAATGCTTTCAGCCCTGCTGTGTTTCCATCTGCTATTTACCGACGTAACTGAGACGGATCGTCCGACACATGGTCGAGTTTGATCGCACTTTGCCTAAAATCACGTTCACTTCTCAGAGTGTCTGTCAGCATCAGCTTGGCTGGACTTTACATATTTACTGCTGTGTCTGACTGGATCTTTGTCTCTATTGTCACTGTGGAGTTTGATCGAACACACTAGGTGAAACAAAATGTGTGTGTGTGTGTTAGCAAAGTGTTTTATCGTGATTATAATTTAAAGTGTTAGTGACCATCATCATCGGTGGCCTTTTTTTGAGATCATGTGTCATGACCCATACCTCAGTCCCTGTGGTTGCTCGTCATTGGGATATGCCAGCTGTCAGAGGGCGAGAGGTGTGGTCCACCACAGACAACCATTCACACTCACCTACACGCTTACAGTACAGGAAACAGAGTCACCAATTAACCTAACATGCGTGTTTGGAACGTGGGAGGAAATAGCATTGGACACACAACTGACTTAACTGTGACGCTGCCGTAGCAACTCAACCCAACTTGCCACGTTGGATTCCACTCGAAAGTGGAAGCAACTGGAGCCCGTCAGTGCACATGGTGAATCCGATCAGAAGGCCGACCCATTTGCAGTGTTTTAACGGAACCGACGTCTGGGCTCATTACTGTGTGCACAGTAAAGTGTTACATTATTTGTCCCATAATTCAAGAACTGAGCAAGTAGAATGCTGTAGAATCCTTGGGTCTGTTGCTGTTTCTGGGCTTCCTGTATGTTTCCCTCCACCTGAGTTTAACCTTCAGAGCTGTTTAACAAGGATGTGGTGGATGTTTCCTTAAACACAGACGTGGCCATTAGAAGAGCTGTGTGTGTGTGTGTGTGTGTGTGTGTGTGTGTGTGTGTGTGTGTGTGTGTGTGTGTGAAAATCCCTGCCATTGACTTTGTGCCAATGTTGCTGCTTGGCTGAACATTAAAATCTAGTGCAGGCTGAGCTTATTTCCTTTGCTTTGAAAGGCCATATTTATCGTTTTCAATTATCCCAGATCCATAAAGGCTGACCCCTGGTCTCTGCCGCGCCGAAACGCCGGAGAGTGGGAGAGCAAACGGAATTCCAATGTGGGTCATGTATGTTATGGATTTTCAGCTTCGTGGCTTTTTCCCCTTTTGTTTGTGTACAAACGTGCATTTACGCCCTCGAACGAACTTCACATTATCAAATGCATCTGAAGACGTTAGAATCGTGTAAACATCCCCACAGTTTGATGGTAATGGCAAACTAATAGCAGCCTTGATGTAAAACCCTCATTATTTTGTCACGAGATGATGCTGCTGGCCAGGGCCAGCGCGGCCGACGTCCGTCCCCTTCGATCACGGCGCGAACCCAACTATTCCTCCTCCGTTTTGCCATTTCGAAGTAACTGCTGCAGGCGACAGAAAATGATGCCATCTGCACGAGAGTGTGACAGACACACACCCACTCTCACGGAGCATAATCTCCTGTTTTATGTTGATTGTCTGCACTTGTGATTATGAAGTTAAACAGTGTAAATGTGTGCGTTTGCGTGTGTCTTGTGTGCACCTGTGCCCACGCGTAGATAAAGACAACAGCTTGTTTGTCGGAGCAGGACGGAGCGCACATTCGGAGAAATGTATCGATGACAAACTGGCCCATTTAACTAAATCACAGGGCGGAGAGGCCGTTCATTACACACTCGCAAATGTGCTGCAGCGCTCTGGAGCTCAGCGAGTACCTGAGTAATATCCTCACCGCTGACGGCTGGCAGCTCTTTATCCTAACTGCATATGCCAGATGCCACCGCAGAGGTTAATCCTCCGAATCCTTTGCGGGTTTTGTCCACTAGTGTCCATTCTTACGCCAGGAACAGTGACAGTGATCGCAAACGGCGACAATAAAACGCCAACGTGACCCCACTGGAACGACCCACTTTTCTCCACCAGTTAATGTAAAATGTCCAGATAAAACCGGCACTTACTCCAACAGATTCGGCTCAGCTGGATTTTACAACTGCAGGTCTGTTGTGAACAAGGTCACTTCACAGCGTCTCCGCAGGTGCGGAGTGGGCCGTGTGCAGACAGCGGCAGCAGATAGTCATCCATATTTTTATCTCTGACCTACGCTGGCGCTCGTCCTCCTCCCGTAAAGAAAGCAATCGTGCCTCCTCAATCTGTCAGAGCGCAGCTTGCACAGGGCTCCGTCTTCCTCGTGGAGTCATTGTCCCTGCTGGCTGTCAGGATCTGTCCCCCGAGCAATCTGCGACCCCCCCCCCCCAGTTTTTCTATTATGGGAGAGGTGGACGACCAGCTACGTTGTCCTCACAGTGTTTAGTGCTATTTATTGCAAATCTTACCCGCCCCTGTTGTTAGTGGCGTGAACCACACAGAGGAATTGTGAGCTGGATGTGAGTGAGTGTGTACGAGTCACTGCCTTGGTGATGTTGAAGCCCTGCACCTTCTCCGAGGAAACAGTAACCCCTGTTTTCTGATAATCTGCCAATTATCAAGTTCTCCTCAGTGTCAGGAGATCCCCCTCCCTCCCTCCCTCCCTCCCTCCTGACACCACCGCTCTCCACTGTCTCCATGGAAACCTCTTCAGGGGCTGACAGAGCGACTGTGGAGGAAGGATGAACTCAGGGATTACCATTCGACAACAGCAGTAGTTCTTCATTTACCCCCAAAAAAAAAAAAAAATCACACCAGCTGAATTATTATTTGAAAGTGGAAAAACTGTATTTTTTAGTCTCCAGTAAAGCAACAATTCTTCTCTTCTTCTTTTGGCTAAAGCGGGTTTAAAGTGTCAAGGATTCTTTTGGGAAAGTGTCAGCGTATTTAAAATGATGCCATTTTCATATGCATGTTGTTAATGTAGACATAATGTACAACAAACAGCACAAGCACGTTTCAATACTTGTATCTCTGCATTGTTATAATTCAGCTCCACCAGAATTTTCATCTGTCAGTTCACACACACACACAGTGTCAGTCCACTAAGAGTGTAATAAGTACAACATAATCCATAATTATGCATCATAATGTATTCTGATATACTTATATTTAGATAATCTAACTGCTAAATAAAAGTGTCAAAAAGTATTAATAATTCCTCTGAATTCAGGTCAAGAAAAAGAATAGAGTTATTAAGTTAATAAATAATAAATGGATGTCAGGACTGTGCTAAAGTTGGTAACTTGTTTAAATGCACCTGCTTTGCAGCAGTGAGCATCTGATCAAACATGTAGCATTGATCATCTACAACATGAAATACATAATTCATCAAAATGCTGAATACAAAATCAATCGGAGTTGTTAAAAATTCCAGGTTATGTATTACAGAAGATGTCGTGTTGCATTTGTTTGCAAAGATCAATAGTTCAATAGTTTCTGCAAAATAAAAACCACACGTGACACATGCTAATATGTGAATTCTGTCCTTGCGCGGGTTCATTTACTCCGCAGAAAATGGCAGATAAAGATAAAGTCAACCCAGCAGACCTCCAAAGTTGTGGAACATAATGCAAAATTGATTGAAAAACCCCACCCCAAACGTGGGTTTTTCAAACACCACAGCAGGTTTACTGTGACATTAAGGTCTGTGAGTGAGGCCCATCGATTCTGCAAACTCCAAACCTGAGCTCCTTCGGTTCAAATTGCCATTCGAAACTTCCAGAGCTGCTTGTGTCACCAGTGTTTGTGATAACTAATGATAAAAAGACACATTTTTAAATAATTTCATAACGTAGAATCTGTCCTTGACTGTGTATTTTCATGCTCCAACTTTCCCATTAAAAGCGTCACCTGGCAGCGCGGGCCGGCGGCCTGAGACATTAACCACAGCGTCCCCACAGACTGAGTCTGGGTAGCGTAACAAATGCTGTCAGGCCTGGAAGGTCACATGTTACCTGGAGTAAAATGGGAGGAATGTCAGCTGGCAATCGAGCTCAACAAATCACCATTCAGCCCACGGCCCCGTGTTCAAGGTCCCTTCAGCACATTTAAATTATTTCTTGTCACTTTGTGCCCAGCCAGGCAGCACTGCCTCCTTTATTGGCCTATGAAAACTAAAATACATAAAGACATGTGTTGATTGTGCGCACAGATGCAGAGAATTGCCTCCAATTTGATGCTTAAAAAACCAGCAACTTCTCAGCCTGTTAGTGTAGGTGAGCAGCACGTGAAGGCATGACGGGGGACAGTGGACGTGGCTGCTTTGGGTACGGGCTCGGATAACGAGGCAACGGGGGACAGGTGTCTGAGTGGGGGGAGACGGCAGCACAGGTGCGAGGATGGAAACAGGAAGTGGAGGGAAAGACTGAGGACATCTGGTGGCTGGATGGAGAACAGCAGCGAATTCACAGTTGGCCTCGTTTCGGCATCACTGTCAGTGAAGCTGACGTGAGCCGACGTCGCCGTGGCTCTGACATGTTCCATCTCAGAATGACGAGTTAATAAAGCTGCGCTCGCAGAACATGCCCCAGTCGCTCAGACTGGACTTTTTCAAACAAACCGAATGGGACAGACTCATTTCTCAATTCCTGCCAAAACACGCCCGTCACCGTTTCAAGAGTCTCCGTTTTTTATTAGCCCACTGCATTTATCCAGTTTCATGCAGTGACGTCAACTTTCATAGTCGTGCTTCTCTGTACTTTTCTGCAGGTGTCCCTCGATTTGGGGGTGTGCAGTTCTAGTGTGCAGCTACTGGTCCTGCCAACCTGCCCAGTGTCTGCCGGTCGCTTCTTTTCTTTCCACTCGCCCCAACCGGGTCTAAGCAGATGGTTCTGCTGTAGGTTTTGTCATTGTTTCTACTCCACCCACCATCAGCTGTGATTTGTTGGGTTTCCTCGACCAATGCGCATCGTCTTGACTTTTTTTTGTAAAGTGCTTTGACTCTGATGACCATCCACCCAATAATTTGACGGGTAGCTTTAAAGACAGTTGAAGTGAAGGACAGAAATGGACCATCAGCTTTGAGAGCTACTACCTGCACTCCCACAAATTCTGAATAGATGTTAATGATCTTTTAGGAGGAATCCTTGGAACATTGGTGACATTCTGACTTTACCACTTGTCTTGGTGATTCCCTTCGTCTGAGGCGTGACACAGATTATCTGCAGATGCTGGTTTGTACGGTGACATCAGTTTGAATAATGTGTTTTAAAGAACTGTGCATGCGTCTCACACTACGATTGTGACACATGCAGAAATAAATAGACAGATGTAGGTCAGATTTAACCCTCTGCACCTATCGATCTTTGGTCAGTATCTGCACACGGCACAGTGCCCACCTGGACCTGGACCACAGGCCTTTAGTTAATGTCAGAGAAAAATGTGGCTGAAGGTGGTGCAGTCAGGCTGCTTGGAGAAACTTCTACTTTTATTTGATGCTTAGTCATAGTTCATTGTTTGCAGGTTATTCTCTAGTTTCTTGACAAATTCCCCAAACATAACCCGGCTCATGTGTGTTATGACTAAAATGGAACGATGAGGCCTCATTGAAACCAGCTGACAAAACAAACCGTTTTTAAAGAATCCAGCGCTGCCACAGGTACGCCGGAATCAATAGATGGCTGAAGCAACTGCTCTGGCTGTTTATTCTTGCATTACTTTTAAGCTTATTATGAGGTTTCACCACAAAGTTCGGTGATACTGTCAGATCCAAATGGGCAACATCATCTTCCCGGCTCAGAATCCTGTTTTCATCTCTGCATTGTATTGTTTTAAGTGCAAATCCTTCTTTAATTTGTGGAAGAAATTACCTTCCACTGCACATTAATTAAAAGCTAAAGCATTATGAAATTTCATTAAGGATTAACTTTTATATTCATGCCGGCGAGTTTTCATCATGTCTTTAAAGTTCTGTTGTCTGGGCTGCTCAACCTCAGTGAAAACCTCTAAACTCTGTTTGGGCCGTCAGCACTTTTTCTTTACCGTCGTCTTTTTCCCCCATGTCGACAAGGTGAGCACTTTTTAAACTCGAGGCTTCTTTAATTTTCTTGTGTTTTCATGTGTATATTCATATTTGTTAATTTGATAAACTATAGAAAATGGACACAAACATTTTTGTACATCTATAATTCACTTAAAAACTTTTGGAACATCTCATTGATTTTATTTCATGAGTAAAACATTTGGGTTTAGGAAAAATCTGTATCAAATTGCGGATCTATTTTACATTTACTCATTTCTATTCTACCAGTCCACAAATCGCTGTAAATATTTTGCCACAACTCTAGAGGACAGACCACACGTGTTAGTCTGTAACATCAGATGTGCAAAAAAAGGAAAACTAAAGAATAAAATGGACAAAAATGACTTAGGACAAATCCAAAACAGTGTGCCCGGGAGAGAGAAAATGGCTGAATCCACCGGCTTATAAAGCTGGAGGAGGAGCCAACACCACGACAACTTCCTGTAAAAAGGCCGTCACAGTCACTTCATATTTGTGCATTTACACACACACACTCACCAGAGACGCTGCCAAGCGAGGCGCCCATCTGATCCACAGGCAAGACTTTCAGTATCTTGCTCAAGGAGATACTTCCATTGGGCAGATCCGTACACGAGCCTTTTCTGATACTCGACCCGATGAAAGGTGGAGGTGGACAAATGTCAGGGGTTTAGCTGTTGTATGTCTACGTTTTTAAAACCACACACAGTAGTTTTCACTGTCTGTCACTGACTCAAACCTTTTCTATCTTCACTGTGATACTGTACATGTCCTGGACCCATCGGAATAGAAATAAACCTGCCAAAGAGCAACTCACAGGCCGAGCTGAGGGAAATCAATACATTAGCGCCTATGAACTAACTGAATAGTCAATGTGTCAGTGAGATTACTTGTCATTCTGGCCTTAAAGCCAAATGAAAGGTGGACTTCCTGTTGAACCGCTTTAGGCAATTTGTCAATATTCTCTAAACAGCGTTCCGTTCCTTGAAACGCAGATCAGCCGAAGCTTTTGGCTATTGATTTAAGTGGGTGTCGTACAGGTAAATCTCAAAATAAAAGTCACGATACAAAGCTTGAAATGGTCGTTTCTGAACAGAATGTTGATGCTGGTTGATTATGAAAAAGTGAACACTTTCTTTTTGTTTAAGATTCCTTGCCAGCGTTTGATTTTTTTTCCTACAGACCTTCAACTGTAAAACACTCATCTCATGTGCCTTTCCACCTTCTCCACCTCCATAATGAGACTTTAAAGACGCCAAAAAGTCTGAGAGTCCACATGACGGGCAGGTGATTCTGGCGTCTGTGTTGTCAGTGGTGGACGTACCTTCACACCTGAGCCGTTAACCTGCAGGACGTAATGGAAACACTTTTCCGTGACACTTTGGCTTTTGTCTCCGCAGGGAGGGCAGCTCGTTACTCGTTCACTTCTACCAGGAGTCTTCCTGCAGTGTCTGGGCAGTCCACCGGACCTTCAGAGGACAAAGCGACCCACGCTCAGTCTCAAACGTCAAATGCTTCACCTCCTGTGCTGCCTAATTGGACCTGAAAAATCGGAGGACCTGCGCAGTCCCGGTGCAGCTGGTCTTCAGGCACATCCTGTGTCTCTGCCCACAGTTTTGGATGTTTCGTCAGCTGCACAGTCTCGCTCTCTGCTCTGGATTGTTTTATCAAACGCAGCCTAGTGGGCACATTTCAGCACAACCTTGAAGTCTAACCAAGCTCTGACTTTGCTCTGCCACATCACAGCTGAAGGCGTCACATACGCTACCTGACATCATGTTTTATTCCGTCTTGTTGTGGCATTTGAATAATAATCTCAAACCGATGGAATAAATGTTTGTGTGTGTGAGGAGAAAGGTGTTTTTGTCTCACACACACACACACACACACACACTGGCCCTCGGAGCGACGGGCTCAGTGCTGAGCAGCTGTGATAGTGATGAATGAGAGTATTAACAGTGTCTAATTAGCAATTCGCCACGAAACACGCTGTGTTCATGGGAGTGCGACAAAGACGGTGAGCTGGTGAGGGCCAAACGCCACGGCTGCCATTTCTGTTTACCTCTGCTTATTTATGTTGTTTGTGTTTTACAATCTGCTAATGGGGACGACGGCAGCTCCGTATCCCATTAGGCCTTAATAAGGTTACTGTAAATGGCTTCACGCTGCTTCCACAACATTATTGCTTTTATGAAGGTTTAAAGATTAGTTTGGATGTTCGCCGGAGTTACTGACAACGCACATCTATTTCACCCCGGTGATTAAAGCACATAACGATCTGGAATTTGTGCTTTTACACTCGTCTCACTGTGGTGCAGGCGGGTTTCTACCTTGTGACTTTGTATAAAAGCTTTTGCTAAATGGCTCAATGTCAACAAAAATACAAAATTTTGATTGGCACATGAGGTGGGCTCCACGAGGAGACTGCAGCAGCAGTTTCTGAGCACAGACTCTCGTCAGACATGACTGTCAGAGGCAACAATATCTAGTCAAGTACTTTTACTTTCATTCCACTAAATATGTTTCTTAATTATAACCTTGAATTAGTATTTTGATGATGTAGATTGTTAAAACGGTGCAATCTTCTCATAAATTACTTCTAATAAATTCTAATAGAAATTTGTAGAATTAGTACACGCCTCTTTACAGTTGAAGTGATATTTGAACTTTAAAAAGTCTGTCACACCTGGAGTATCAGTCATCTTATTTACTTATGATGTCATTTATTCACTAGCATGCACGCTGACTTTTACATGGTCAGATATCACGTTTGAGTGCTGTAGGACTGATCGTTGCACTTTTTCAGACTTAATAACGGAATAATTTATAGACAGCTACCATCAGTAGTGGCTTTGTTGTAAATTCGACAGCAGTTCGTACCGACTGATTTGCAAACCTCCTACTCTCTATAACAGGACAGTGCCCAGCATGAATGAGTCTGTCCACTCGACTGCGCTCATGCCAGGTATGGTAGATGTAATATAACATGATAAACATGGAAAAACATTCCTATGGAAGGTTTCATAAACACCACTGCATTTCTGGGTTGTTCAGTACAACCAGACAAAAGCTGCCGACGCCTGAATTAAACTGTCAACCAACAATTCTGACTTTGTTTTCCTGTGAATATATGTTAGAAACATGATGACTGACGATGATCAGCAATTTCTCCTGACATATGGGAAAACTGCGCTGTGGAACCCGCGGAGGAACTGTTTTCCTCGTCGGTTAATTTTACTTTATATCTTGATTTTTATTTACGTATCAGTTCTTCCATTGAATTCTGCCCTTAAGACTTTGATGGTAATTCATGTTATTGGAAATTGAGGCCTGCAAGCACTCAGAACCACATTCCTCCACCATAAGGCAGCGCAATCCTCTGAAGCTATAATTTATTTAATAGGCACATTTTTCAACAATTTGCATTCAATTAAGTTTGGTAGTTTATTCAAGGCTGTGAACGTGTTCCCATCTGCATGTCGGTGTAACTGCAGTCATAACGTGCTCCTGTCATATCAGGCGCACTGTACTCGACTGTGGACAACAAAGACACATTCAAACGACATCGAATTCAAAAGGAGGGAAGATAAAGCGACTAAAAAGGGAGGGAGAAGAAAGACGGAGGAAGAGAGAGAGGCAGCCACAGGATGTCACCCACAAGGATTTTGTTGGTGCGATAAGACCTTGGCTTAATGGTGTCCAACAGCAAGCGTTTCGCTGATCACACCTCGCCGTCTTATCTGCTGCTCCAGAAGAGAGGACACGTTTATGAGAGTCTGTGTGCGTTCGCGTGAGGCAGGGACACAAAGACAGAGGAAGGCGCTGGGAAAGAAAAGATGTCTCACTTTAGAAGGTCCACAGATTTACATGGAAAATATACATCAGTATCCTCAGACCTCATAATCAGCGTTTGGCAAATGAAAGCAGTTTGTAACGTTACAGGACAAACGCCATCGTGGTGAAACTTTGACGACTTCAGCACAAATAACTAGTGTTGAAGGAACATATTCACGCTCCAAACAGAAGGATGTTATATGGAAACAGAGAATATGTCACTCAAACAGATGGCTCAACATCCAAACACAGGCACAAAACTCAAAGACATGTCGGGATAAAGTCTTCAGTGGAAGAGAAACTGAAGGACACAAACAATTGTTGCACAGCTGCTAAAAAAAAACTATTTCTTCTCAGTCATTTGTATCCAAAGCTGCTTCCAACAAAGGCAGACACACGCTGACAAACAGCGTATGTGGCACAGGGACACGTCAGCGTGTGGACTGGGTGAGCTGGGGATTGAACCACTGACCCCCCGCCCAGTTGGTGGACAACCTGCTTTTCCTCATGAGTCAGTGCACTGCAATAATCAAGAGGAGATATGATCAACACCTGCACGATGGGTTGGGGCGTGTATTTGGAGACCTGGGGTCTGGGCATGAGACTGAGGCGATGTGTTCCGTGAAGCTCAGTTAGTCATCGATGGTGACCCCAGATTTCTGTCCGACTCAGCGGGAACAATCACAGCTTAACACTCACAAAACAATGTTGAAACATGCATTTTAGTTCATTTTCCACTTTTAATCTTATCGAGCATAAACACATTTTGGGTGAATCAGCAAAAGCTAATATTGTGATCAGCTTACAGACATCTGCATATCGAGTAGATAGTTTTTTTAATGCTTGGTTTGCTTTTTGTGCAATAATACTGACAAAGACAGAATATTTAAATGGGAGATCATGAAGAAATGCATGTATAAATGTTTGGCTGTATGTGAATGTTTGCATCACTAATCAGCGCAATTTAAAGGCTCCGTTCGGCTTCTGACTACAAACCATGAATGTTCTTCTAAACGTGTGACGCTCTGATGAATATGTGTGCACAGAATGTCCATATGAAAACTGGTGACAGTCTGTCTCTTGAATCTTTATCCAAACAGCCTGAGTGTGTCCCCCCGTTCGTTTGTGCGCTGTGACATTTAAGGCCCCTGACAATACGTATAGTGTTTCTTCCAGCCCACTGCTTGCTCCATCACAGATAGAAAAACAGACATCCCAAGGTTGTTCTTGCCAAGAAGATTATGGCAATAGCTGTTACCTTGGGATAAACTGTTACATCCTAAAATCTAAATTTAAGCTCGGCGGGGGCCGCAGACCACTCGGCTTTGTGAGCCTTTTTATGTGGACGTTTATCTTATGTCTATGAATAATCACAGATGGATTAACAGCACTTGGCAATGTCACAGGCAGTCTGGAGAAATACACCCGTCCAAGAAGGAGAGTGCAGGAAATGTGTGTTTTACACACACACACACACGCACAATCAGAAACACAGTAACATGATGGAGAGAGTGAACTTGAAATTTCCATAATTATTGAGCAGGTGCTTGCCGGTGATATGGCCTCTCTTCGATTAAGTGAATGGGTGCGGAGATAAGATTTCTAAATAAGCAAAGCAGGTCCAAGCAGTTTTTAAAAATTTGTTCTAGTGCCTGAGTCCAGTGAACAAAGTCGACTACGACACAATCCTTCCAGAGCGTCGGTGTGACACGGGAACAATTCACTACACAACTCTAACTGTTGTTGCTGTAACACCAGCTAATAAATAGCCAGGTGGTAAATTTTATTGAAAAGGAATTATTCAATACAATTTGCCACTGGGATTGAAATATTTACATCTTCTTTTGTTAGTTTGTGAATGTAACATTGTTATTTCTAAATTATGGGAAGTAAAATTGCTTGTACTGCCACAGCTTAACCTAAGGAAAAGTTGATCACATGGGGGCAGCGTTGAGGAGGCTGGTGGTCGAGTGACGTGCACGAGTAAGAAAGCTTCTCGTGTCAATCAGCTGAAGATCAGTTGTATGGTGTCGAAAATGTAAAATAGATTTTTAATTGCAGCAGTAAACTTTCTTTAAAAAAAAAGAATCCTTCGTCCGTCCTTAGCGAATGCCAGCACAGGTCGCCGGTCAACTGCACCATTAACTACTCGAACCTGGTAAAACTCACTACCAGGTTTTTCTGGGCACCTTTTCTGCCTTCTACTGGTTCAATTGAATTATTGCCTCAGTTGTTGTTCCAGCACTTGATTGTTTTGAGGTGACTTCACTCAAAAACAGGAAGTAAATGAAATGATTGATTGCCCTGAAATTACCTCGGACTTGATGAAAACTACTAAGATGTTCATATTTTTGACCGAGTGGTATTATCCAGGTTAGGAGAGCTATGGAATTTAAAAAAAAAAATTTGGACAATGTTGATAATGTTGTTTGAAGATACATTTCCACCCTTCTGCCAATAGTTTGGTTTAAACTGCTGACTTGGTTTTGAATTTGTTGGAAATGTGAAATAAAATATAAGAAAGAAGAAAATCCCCCAGAAATATTAGACACAACACAGAAAAATCCTGCTAAACTGGCTCCTGAGCACCGGACTACACTGAAAATGTCTCATCCTCAGTTCTGTCCTCAGCTGAAGGACAAGCTGGGTAGAAAATTCTTTGACCCTCAGGCTTTGGACAGCCTTTTCAAAACCCAACGGATCAACAAAGAAATTCATGTTGTGCAGCTATAAATCCGCCTGTTTGTTCGTTTTTTACATAGAGCCTTGCACACATGATTTTGTCCAACAGCAATGATAAGCAGGATCGTCCTCGAATGGCAGCTGCAGACGTCTGGGTTGTTGCTCACC
Source organism: Channa striata (assembly GCA_033026295.1). Classification (NCBI taxonomy): domain Eukaryota; kingdom Metazoa; phylum Chordata; class Actinopteri; order Anabantiformes; family Channidae; genus Channa; species Channa striata. Next base: position 19,355,843 of record CM065184.1, on the reverse strand, counting down.
GTTTTACTCTTCTGGACAAAACCCAAAAGCAAATTCCCTGGAGAGGACCAGTGAGGTCAAAAGGCTCTTGAATCATGAATTGTTTGGGGCTGTATACAGCAGCAGAGTCTGGCAAGTTAGTCCTAAATATGTCAGTGGGCAGGCTGAATATTACTAATGGCACAGAGACAAGGATGCGAGCGTGCAGAGTAACGTTTCCTGTTGTATTATTAGTAACAGTGGTTGACCAAGAAATGAACCTGTGCTTTCCGGGACGCTGAACATTTTCCTTTCGGAACTAAATTTTACATGGGGGGAATGTGGGTCAAACATCAGTAGAATTGCTCTTTCAAATCTAGTAAAAGCTTGTCTCCAGCCTTTCAGATTTATCGCTCAAAGATCAACGTAAAACGTTTAGTGGCTTTTCTTTTCCTCACGTACTGTATCACCTACAGGATCAGTTGGGTGGGGCCTCTCCGAATGTTTTGACACAAAGCCCAGCGCGACAGGTTCACTGCCAATCAATTCACGTTTTAAATAGGCTCAACCCCCCCCCGGCAACTTTTGTCAAATCCTTCTTCAATAGCAGCTGGATCAGGTGGCCTTTGTGTTTGTAAGGTGTGTTTTGTCCTGCTGTGATGCAGAACGATGGTTGGTCGTGGGGGACTGGTTGAGGAATAAAGCCCTTGAAATAAGATTTAGGCCAAAGCACACCTGTAATACCAACAATTAAAAAAACTATTATTATCTTAATAACGATGCATATTTTTTCTGAGAGGGCCGGATTTCTGAATGGCCAATGACCCCGGGTCTGGGTTCGGGTTCTGGTGCCCCTGTGCCCTGGCCCTAAAACAACAAGAAACCTCATGAACTGAATGTGTCCAATGTAGAAGACCAGAGTTAGATGCAGTGCATCAAGCCTCGTTAGCCCAAACTATCTCACCTGTGGCAAACGATGCTCATCAGTATGCGAGGGACCAGCACGGGCAAACCTGCATGTAATCAACCCGATGCTGAAGTCATGTTTGACTGTTTGATTGTATGTTTCTGAAAGGCGTCTGCCCACTGATGGACATCTCAAAGTCAGCGTCAGTTCGTCTTGCCTGGGTGCTGATGAGCATCGCACTGTGGTTGGTGCATTGTTGGGCAACACCACTGATGGCTGCATCTGTGAATGTGCATCAGCATCGGGTCGACCACAGCGATCACACAGTGAGCAGTTATGCCAGCAGTGCATTTCTAGAAGGCTAATATTAGCTTGTCAGTCGCCTTTTTTCCCTCCATTCTTTCACTTGAAGAGTTCACCAAACAAACTCTGACACCTCTTTGAAACACTCAGATGTTTAAACAAAAACGTGCTGTCTGTGGAACACCTTTTCTCCTCCCTCTCTCACATTTCACTTAATTGGATTTCCTTCGTCATTTTCCTCTTTGCTCCTTAAGCAATTTGTCAGCGTGAAGCCTTTCAACAGTATAATTGTATAGACGAAAGCAGCTCGGGCTGTGCGCTCGTAGAGGAGGTTTGATATCCATATGAGTCATTTTCTATTTACTGTCAGGTTGTGGGCTGAGAAGTCTAGGGAGTTGCTGCGGATGTCTGTGTGCAGTGACAGGCAGGGGATAGTTGGGATGGGAAAAAAACAAGATACGAGAGGGTTGTGGGATGACGAAGGGAACTAAGGGCAGAGCAGGGAAAATTCAGAGGCGATAAAAACAAAGAACGAAGCTAAATGGAACAAAAGATGAAAGAAAACTGGGAGAAAACCAGATGCGAGTCATCGAGAAAACAGGGAGGACAGATGAGACAGACAGTGTCCCAATTCAAGTCCTGAATCCCCCAAAGTTTGCATATCTTGGCTGAGTGTGCACTAACAAGCTGCCTGGGACCGTCCCCTTTCAAACAAAGGCTCCTTCAAATGCAACTCACATTTTCAGCCTCCTCTGGCCTGAATTTTGAAGACAGGACCAGGCTGTGCAGTACTTTCCAGCTCTCAGTATCCTGCTGTTCACAAAGAACTGATGCGACAAAGTTTAGACGAAGCGCTCGTGTGGTCGTTGTAAAGTCTGTTAAAGCCGCCACAGTTGAATCAAATTCACTAAGGATGGTTAACGGCTTTCATCGAGAATAGAAATTACACTCTAAGATTAGACTGGGGGCTTAATGGATCATGAACAACAGAAAATGGAAATGGTGATTAAAGTGAGCAGCGAAAAAAAACTGAGGTGAAGGCAAGAAAAGAGGGAGAGATTTATACAGGAGAACATGCAGCCAACAGGTGATATCAATGAGGTATCAGTAGTGAACATAGAACGAGAACAGATAGATGAGCTTTATTTAAAATATCTATACATTGTTTTTATTGGCGCCGTTCATGACTCTCACGCTCAGCGTACAGATAAAACCAAAATAGTGAAATAAAATACAATAAAAGTCAAATGAACGATGAAGGTCAAAGTAAAGATTAACAGGTTTTTGCTCGTCCCTTCAGGGGTCGTCACAGCCCTCCCATTTTTATCCGGGCTCTGGACCAGCACCAAGGGTGCCCTTGGTGGATTGGTGGGACCAGAACCGGTGGAGTGAGATTTAATCCCCCCGGCCTTCTGTACCCCTATCCAATGCGCTACCACTGAGCCACCAGGCCCCAAAGGTCACACTAGTGGAATAGAGGATAGAGAAATTGTCAATAGAAAATGTTAAAGTTGTCAGATTTGGTTCAAATAGATTTAATGACAATGAGAAACATTCCTATTTTACTTCGTATTATTTGAGCAAGTTGCATGTGAGCCAGGATTTTATTTCAGGGAGGCAGTCCGTGAGGGAAGAAGGAGAAGCTGGGTGTCATCTACGTAACAGTGGAAGAGAATATAATATTTACTACAAATGTGACCAAGAGTATGTACATGAGAAAAAGCAGGGAACCCAGGACAGAACCCTGGGGCACACCAGTGCGATGTGAATGATTTTAACTGAGTGTTGCCAGAGACACATTTTTTTCATATTTGTCTATTTGTGCATTTTATATTTAATGTCATGTGTTTATTGCAATGTTTTGAATTTAATCAGCCTTGCATCGTTGCACCGTTCTTGGTCAGAGTACTAACATTTGGTTCTACTCCCTATTGTGCAATGACATTAAAGTCTATTCTATTCTACACGTTGACTTGATATAAAGGGGGAAAAACGTTAACAATGGCTCCTTCCAGCTGGTGTGCACTGAGCCCCGACAGTGTGACACTGAGCCAGGCACGAACAATAGCAGGTCCCAGAAAGCGAAGCAGCTAAACTGAATTCAGCCATCACGTTATGATTTACACCTGTGCTGTTCCTGCTGTGACAGGTCAGAATGTCTTCTGGGAAAAAGGCCATTAAACACTGAAACTGGTAAAAGATGAGCCAGTATCCAGTGACCACATCAGTTTTTTCCCTGCCATACACTCTGCTGGCCCATTCCACCTTCACATGTAAAAGTGTGAACTGTAAATCCCAGGGAGACACCAGAATATGGTATAAATACATGTCGTCGTCGCACAGATTTGTATACATTAACCACCAGAGTTTACGGTCTGTGACCTCGCCTCAGTTTTAAGGGGCAGCTACATTGAACCTGGTTATTCATTTAGCGGACGAAGCAACTACGTAATAATTCTTTACCAATAGAAACAAACGTCTGCTGGTTTGAGCCTCCCCGTTTAAATAAGTTGGGGTCAAGAACTGGATATTTACATTCTGGTCAGTTTTGGAGTTTTTAAGGGATCGGAAAAGGGATTAAAATGCATGTGTTTGAGACATTTAATTCACACGCACCTTAGAGTTTCCAATCTTTCGAAGTTGAGGCTGTAGTCTGGCTTCAGATCACATTTTGTCGTCTCATTAGACTCGATTGGAGTGGATTCCTGTGATTCATGGAGACATATTGCCAGCTCAGCCAGTGTAGGTGAAGAACTGCCTACTGGCAGGCTGTTGAGCAGCTTATGCTTTGGTAAACTGCATTTCTGCAATTAGATGCTTCCTTTACTTTTGCTAAATAACTGCTACTTTGTGCCCGTGTTTCTTTCAGACCTGTTCGGACTTCCTGTTCAGGTAGGGTACCTGAATCTAGCTGAATCCACGTGGGTCTCAGACAGTCTGATAAAATGTCTAAGACAAAGATGATGAGGAATTTTTGTTCTAAAATAAATACAAACTATTGCTTTGATGCATTTTCACAGCAGGACCACGCTTCAAATATGTGAGAATAAATCCATAACTGTGTGTAAATACTGGTTGCACCTAGTTCCTTTTCATTAGTTTCTCTGTAGGCCGTCTGCAGATATCTGCTCTCTCCCTACTGAGACCCACTCAACAGACTGAAGACACGCCCAGACAACGAGACCAAACGAGGCCGAGAGGAAAAACCGGGGACAAAATAAAGAGAGAAACAGAGCGACTGGAGGAAGATCTTAATTAAGATTAGTCCAGAGTCAGTGCTGTGTGTCACCAGCTGCTCTGTGTTCCCTCCACATGATTCCATGTCTTTACTCTGCCGCTCTCCCTCCTTCTGCTTCCTCTCTTTTTTAAAAAAAAAACTTTTTCCCTTCACCGATGTTGGTTAGTGCAGGTTTTCTAAGTGAGACAGATCTCTTTTCGCGGGGACATCTGAGAGCAAACATTCATAAAATTTGCAAGAAAACAGAGAGCGAGCAGTAATACTGCATTACATTATGAAAGAGCAGAGAACATGAAACCTGGCCAACATGAAAAAGCTTTGAGATTTTTATCTTTGTAGCAAAAAAAAGTCACAATCACAAAGTTTTACTTTAGAACTAAGCCCAATCTGAAACGTTAAAACAAGTTGGTCAAAGAAAACCTGAGAAATCATCAGCGACAAAGTTTTAAAAGCAAAAACTTACCGACTTTCCTCTCTGCAAAGCAACAGTTTAGAACGGCAAGATCAGATTCAATCAGCAACTTGCCAAAATCAAACACAAATCACCAGATTACATCACTGCCAGCAAACAAGAACATTTCTGTTGAATATTATCATCTTACTATCTTATTACTACTAGGATACTCAAAGCTACTTCAAAGATTTCTCCAAGATTACAGATCCCAACTCAGCACACGGCATCAGGCAAAACATTATGACCAACTAATGGTGCGTTCCATGATGTTAATTAAAATTGTTGTTTCAATCTGGAAGTAAGAAATGTCAGTCCTATTTATTGAGCTGGGTCTCTTGAGTTTTTGATCAAATAATTTGAACATAATACGAACCGTTATTTACATGCATTGTTATGCAGCCAAGCTGAAAATGAAAAGCTAAGAGTAGCTGGATGATGCTGACTCACAATAAAAGGCGTGTCTGAGTATTGAGAGATTGAAACCACCTGCTGGTTGTGGCTGATTAGTGTAATAGCAGGTACAAAGTGTTGCATAAAGAAATTCCATTACAGCATGTTCTAAGGCAAACAGGCGGATAATTAGTGAATATAAAATAATACAGTTGGTTTCACAATTTTGCAGTGACTGAAATGGCACAGACATGTTGTATTTACTGTGGGGAAAAGTTAAATCCTTTCCGGACGCCAAAAATAACCTTGAAATAAAAAAACACCCGCTGTTTGAACTACTTATTTAACAGCTCTGTGTTTTTCTTATTCTCCCCTTTGTTCTCAGAGTCAACCCATTTCCCCATCTTCACACCTCCACCTCCCTCACACGTCTCCCTGTGCTCATTCTCAATTCAGCCTTTGACCTTTGCCGTCCCTAATCTTCTCCTGGGTCCGCTCGTCCATACTCAACACCCTCACACCTGTCTCAGACACTGTCCTCTGACTAAAGAAAGTCCTTGGGTACCTACATCATAAGGACGTGTCTGCTTGAAAAAAGAATCTGGATAATGACCGTGTTCACTTTCCTGCACCTCAAACATGTTAAAGTATCTTTGTATGAAGCCAAATGTGCAGTTTCACGGGTCATTTTTCCCCTGATGCCTTTGTTTGCAAAAACTACTCATTTAAAAGTAGATAACAGGTCTTTATACAGCAGCATCACAAGTAGAAGCCTCTCAGACACAGAGTATTCAGAAAATAGATTTATGGCGAAAAATAGGTGACATTCTTTGGAAGTAGGAGTTCAGCCACAGTGTCACAATGTCAATGGCCTGTATTCAGTACTGTAAATGCAGTCGTAAAGAAAGCAGCGTAGGGTAGCAGCAAACCATAAGTAGTTTTAGAACCATTTTAGACCTGAAAACATCTGAAATGTGTGCTGACTGACAATGCAAAACCATAATGAAACATGATTGTATGAAAAATCCATCCCTGCAGGAATCTAGATTGTTGGGATCATAATGGTAAATTCAACCAATCCTTTTCAAAATGTGTGTTTTTTTTGAGTGAAAACTCTCAGAATCAGGCAAGTGGGGGTTCAACAATTACACAAAAGGACCACAAAATCCTGACGCGTCTAAAAATTCATGATCTCTATTGAGAGATTTGTGGCTTAGTGAAGGGAGTTATGACCGAAGATGGATCTGTACTAAAATACATTTTAATGGGAAGCTCAACCAAATGCCCAGAGACAAATACATAACACGGTAATAATAAAGGTCAAGTCAGGGACTGCCACTAATTTACTGTGTGGATGTCCTGTTTGCGGTGCACAATGGGGACTGCAGGGATCCACCTAATGAGCCGTTTCCACTGCAGGAACCTTCCTCACATACCAGAAACCACTTGTGGAACTTCCACATTCCTCTAAATACACTTGCAGTGGAGAAACGTAACTGAATTAATTTCTGGGGCTCTACCTTTTAGAAAAGTCCAGGATTAGGGAATAGTACTTTCTGGGGGTCTGAAGGCTGTCGGGGTGGTGTTCTGCAGTGCCAAATGTAAGAAACTCCATCCATCTATTATCTGTCACCACTTGTCCTGTTCAGGGTCACAGGGGGCTGAAGGGTTTCCCAGCTGTCAGTGGGGTCCACCCTTGACAAGTCCAATCTATATCAGTCACCAATTAACCTAACATGCACGTCCTTGGACTGTGGGGGGAAACCAGAGCACCCAGATGAAACCGTATGAAAGCACTAGGAAAAACAAGAAAACTCTCCACAGAAAAGCCTCGTTCAGCCAGTGACGGGAACCAGCAACCTTCTGTAAAAGGGAAACTCGTAGGCAAAAATCACTGCGATGCTCTTGCACAGATATTAATGTTAACCATCATGTGTATGATAACTCAACGAGTTGACGTTTAATCTTCCCGTGGCTTTTAAATCTACTCTATGATTTACACATTTCTATAAGGGATTTTAAGAATTGGGAGTACATGTACATATGTGTACTTTTTGGCAGCAGAGGTGTCATCGCACAGGGGTTCAGGTCTATTCTTCTAACTTAACCTTACCTTAAATTTTTCATGAATAGAAAGTCTTTGGCGTCAAAAGGTGACACTCCCTAAGTGTCAACTGCTGACTGCAAAGTGCAAACCTGCAGCATCAGTACCGGACCCATGGCGTCAAATAGTGGCGCACATGGAGTGTCCAATAGTAACGCTAAATGGTACCGGTAGCGTCAGTAGAACATTCCAAACTTAGGACCGTCAGTGTCTGAAGCTGTGGGATAAGAACGTGTTGGGATTTCTGGACAATGTCTTAGCTGTTTTAGTCTTTTGATCCTGTGTTTGTTACTGTACGCCAAGCAAGGACACATCACATCAGGGGCCATTTAAAGTGTTCCTGTCATGGTGGCTGGAATTAAAGGATGAAGTACATTTGTCAAAACACTCGAATGATCTCTCAGGGCTCGCAGCCTCACACTGTGTATGCTCGTCCACTGGTCAAGGAGACGGCATAGAGATTTTATTCAGGCTCACCGACTGACAGCATGAAAGGAAGATGGGAGCTGCCAGGATTGATAAATGGGTGTCATAGTCCATTTTCCTTTTCATACTTTCAACTAGCCACAAACACATCCAGCTTCCTCTCATCATCCGGGACCTCCAACGGAGATGTCAGGGCCTCGCTATTTATTGAATGAAAACCCGAGAAACTGTAATGAAATCGGCTTCCTCGTGCAAAAGCTTCATGCTGTTCAAGCACCAAACACAACAGCGTGAATTAAATGGACCTCATTAAGGAGTTTCGAAACGATTCAGCTCACCGTCGCTCATTGATGTCTTACAAATCTGTGAATTGGAGCAATCATTTTCATCATACCAGTAGATTTTCTCAACTCAAAAGCCTCTTGAGTTCCATCTGCTTCACTCTAGATATTAGTCATGTCCAATCGAAAAAGTTCTGATGTATCAATACTTACTTCTGCTGATGGATGGACATTTATACTAGATGAATATGCGGTGCTATGGTGTTTGGATTTGGTACATTTGCATCTCTGCCCATTCCCTTTAAATGTTAGCATTTAAAATATCCCATGTTCTGTGAAAGACTTTCAGTCAGACCAGTGTAGGATTCTGCCACAGCACCTGGATAATGAAACCACCTCGACCCCAGAGGTTTGAAAGGAATGAGAGGAGCCCTGTGAAGCACAATGCCTCCACAATGAGCGCTCATCCTGCCAAACGCTGAAGTATGATCCTCATCTTCACACAAGCAGGTGCCATCTTGTTGCCTGGCAGATCCTGTGGCTCACTAATGTTCGGGGGGATGTGGTGCCATGGATGCGTAATGAGGCCTCTTGTAGACACTGCAGCCTAAGATGACGTCTATTAATTCTGGTTTTGTTTCTCAGCTGCCCACAAACACAAGATCATGCAGCGTGGGTTTTTTAACCATTGTCTAAAGCAGATAACTGGTGCACACATTTGATTCAACAATTCAACACTTAACAAAGGAAGGTGTTTTTTTAGGAATTGCCTTTCTGTGTGGGCACTTCTTCACTACGTATGTATTAATAATTTCTGTTGGAGTGATCCACTGATACAAACCCAACACTGGTTTTTGGCACAAGAACAAGCAACAATGTCCAGTTCCTGCAGTATTTGGGGTGTGTGTCCATCTGCAGAATGTCCAGTCGTTTAGTGTGCTGCCCCCAGCTTACTCAGTCGTCTGGTTTGTGCCGCTTCCAGACTGTCAGAGACTAGAAATCTATGATAGCTGGTGAAAACAGTCTTCATGTGTGAACTGTCCAGTCTTTGACCACCTGTGTCCACAATCCACTGTGCAGCAGCACCTGCGTGACCAGGACTGCTGCTTAGTCTGCGAGCACCTTCATGGAGCCTGGTGAAGCTTCAGCCCGTCTGCTCATTTTTGGGTTCAAATGAAGAGATTTCCCACTCGACCAGTGGGACACACAGTCCACCATCACCGGTTGACTGCGTAATTGTTTCTCCCAGTTATTAGCACCTATGATAGAAAGTCTCAGCTGTCACACAAACTCCACCACTTCAGCCCCGTCTTGTAACACTTCGCTGAAGTTACATCAGGTACAGAGCGCCAGCTTAGAAGTGTTAACTCTCCCTGGGTTCCTCAAGGACGCATTATGAAATCTTCATGCAATTCTAATGAATTGTTAATTTTTTAAAAAGCAACAGTTGTAGCAAGAGGTGGACTCTACTTTACCCGTAGTTTCAGCCAGATAAAACATGCCGTGTATGTGAGCATGTTAAGATACTGGATTTTGTGCTACATAAAGAGCCTGGGTGCTGGTTTTAAAAAAATGGGAACAACTTGCATTTACTGAATGTAAAACGCTTAGCTCGGTGCTCATAGTGCAACTATCAGACGATGTGAAAGCAAAGAAATCTGAAATGATCACATTTAGTGACCTGCTTGTATTAGCACTGTAAATAAAGACATGCATGTTGTTGAAGGTATTTGTAGCATTTAATCATATTGTTTTAAGTCTATTTTAGCGTTTAAAACAGACATTTTATATAAAGTTTTCTTCCACACGTGCAGGGGCCAGACGGGTCTGAAGACCCTGGGGGCCAGAGCCAGGTGGGTACTGCTTCGCCTTTGTGGGCCGAGGGAGGCCAGTTCTTCTTAATCTGTCACTGTGGACTGCATCTGTAGCGTGGGAAGGATCAAATAAAAATCAGTCATATTTATAAAGCACATTTGGACAGATGACTGCAAGTTGCTAAAAGGGGAAGCAAGCAAAGACAATAACTGACAAAAACTGTCAAAACAGTAGGAATCATAATGTCCACTAAACAAAAGCATTTAAAATATAGTAAATATTAATAGTAAAGAATGAGGACAATAAGACATGAGGGTGTAAGACCACAGGACAGCGGGACCGATGCACATTAATAAAAACCTAAAGATACAAATCAATAAACATAAGACAATTCACAGTTTAGGTGAATGGACCTTTTGCAGCAACGTGGCTGAATAAGTTTTATTGTGCAGTAGGAAAAGAACCAAGAACAAACCACAATTCAAACACAATAGGATCCAGATTTAGACAGAAACGAACAGACTCTGAAAACCTGCCCAGGTTCCCCGTGAGGGGTGGACGCTTGTTAGCGTCACCCTCCCGCCGCGCTGAGCTTCAAGTCTTCACCTGTGGGCGAGCGACACGATCCAAGCCTACCGCCTCAACTCTGTGTAGTAACCAAGAGACGGAGGCGAGGGGGGTGGAAACGAGTCGATTTCTCCTCTGTGTCGACGCACCAAGTGCTCAGTTACATGTTCTCGTTCTTGGTGGAGGTGTTAAAACCTGCAGAGAATTATGTGTGCCTCCTGAAAGCGATTGTTTATTCATTTACAGAGAGCGAAAAAAAGGGGGAGGCAGGGAAAAACAACAGTGGACAGATGAGAGTCGCACATAGCGATCGGGAAGAGAAGCCAACAGAAACACAGCAGATGCAGCAAACAGCCACAGACAAAAGAGAGGAGCTTCACGTGCTGTTAATATTATGAATAATATGATAATTGTGACTGTGGTGCAGTGATTGCTGTGTTTTTCTCAGTACACAACGAAAGCTCCTCCAGCCAAGAAAAAGTCAGATTCTTGTGAACTTACTTCAAACAGCAGTTTTACAAACACAGGATGTTGTTACTCATGCGTTTGAAATCCACTTTCATGCTTTTGTGGACATGGTTAACACGTCCTTTGGAGGATGAAGTCGACTTCCTCCCGTGCGTGTTCGTTTTCGTCTTCGCGGCGTCTAACCGTTTTGGGTTTCCCCACTTGATGCACAGCGAGGCTGTTGAAGCAGCTTCTCTCTACTTAATTTTTCATGTGCTTCAGCTGCTGGAGATAAATGTCAAGTCTTCTACGATCCTGAGGTGTAGGCATAATTTAATCTCACGGGGATATGATCCATATAGCAAGTGCCAGGTTTAACATTTCACATGTTACTATTCACGCTGCAAAACAGCACAGACGAGGCATAAGTCAGCGGGGAAACGTATGGACAGGTGCTAAATATAGGTAGAGCTTTGCTAAAGCATCCAATCACAGGAGCCGAGCAGCAAGGCCTGGTGTCAGCAGAATCCTCCTGAAGAGAGGAATGCCTGCAGTGTGGCTGTCAGTGTTAATCTGTGCAGCGCTTTTTTTGCCTTTACGCTGTCAAGGTGCTCACACTCACACTCATTTCTCCAACCAAATGCCTTCATTTTATGGAAACTTCCTCTTGTATTTTTGTTTAGCAAATTTCACTGGTACATTTGAGCTCCTGAAATGAAAATGGAAACAAATTATTAGCACTTTAGTTTCAGATTTCGTGGATCTGAAAGGTTTAATAGGTAAGGTGTGATAGAAATGCACGGAGCCAAAGGCACGAAAACGCTTTAAAATCAGGTCTGTGAACTTTACATCATCGTCGAAGGCTGATAAAAAGAATTAACTTATTTATGCCCACAGTACAGAAAGGCTGTGCAAAGGATAGCTTAGCATTTTTAAAGCTAACAGTGATATTTAATAGCAAAGACTCTCCAATGGCAATTTTTTTTCTTGCTTTTCCAGGAGTTAACAGAAACTAATGCCAGGAATGAAATTTAAAATTAAAAAAACAAAATAAGGAAAGATAGAATCTGAGAGATTCAAAGGAAGAATCGTCTCAGAGACCCCGAGGATAAGATCATTTTCACAGACTATTAGAACAGACTGTATAGGTTATAATTCACCATCACAGCCATTACTCACTAAACAGTCATGCATATTTCCTCTTGCCCAATTTCATCTCGGGCACGATCATGTGATTCTTCATGCATTATTAAGGAAACGAACCGTGTCGAATGTCACTTCCATACCTCCATCAGGAATTACAAACCGCCCTCAGTAGGTCTGTTCGCAAACAGGGTCGTGAACGACACTGACGAATGATCCTCCATCAGTCCGAGAGTCAAAGTCGTCCTTTTCTTTGACACCATGTGGACTCTTTTGGAAGTCGTGTCTCAGTAAATGCTCTACTTAAATGTCATTTAGCTATTTTAAGTCTCCTCACTTTAGGGTCATGATGTGGGTGTGCAGCTATTTTTGATAATCATTTTAGGTCTTTTCACACTGATTCGGGAAATTAGAACAGCTTTCAAGCTGTAGCCTGTAAAAAAAGTGCAAGAACTTTAAGTTTTTTAAAGCATTTTCAATAAATTTAAAATAACACAAAATAACACAGATAAATTGTTGCAGAATAACTTTAGTTAAACTGGACGTTGGTTTATTTATTTATCTGACGCCCATTAACCCACGTTGCCAGATGAGGCAGTGGCACGTTATCTGCACGCTGACAGATTTATCAGCATCTATCAACTTATGTGCTGCAGTTTCATTAGATTTTCGCACAACACATTAAATTTAGTGACATGATTAGATAACTAACAAACAGGTGAACAGGTGGGCTTTTTGAAGAGGTCGCAGAGAGGACAAGAAGTCACCACCCGTGTCTGTGCTGGTTGGAGGAATTCGCCTTCACTCATTAAACTCGCTTCTTTGGTTGTACATGCTCGGACCTGAAAAACGCCTCCAGATGACATCACATTACTGTCGCTGAAAGGAAACTTCAGTTCAGTTTATGTCATCTCATTGCTGACACTATGAAGGCTGTAATCATGGTCAACCTGCTTTTCCAGATGACATCATCCGAACTCTTAATGGTGCGGAACTCCTCCCAGTGATGTCCGGGAGATTTTCAGCTAGAACCAGATTAACGGTGATATCAAGCAGGGCACAGGCAAACGTCAGAGCGCTGCGTTTTGTCCACCGCTTGAAATAAATCTGATGACTTTGAATGACACCACGTGCACCTGATGTATTTTATCTTGCCAAAATACAACACGCCAAAACCAAAAGTACAGATGATAATTATAACAATGCCATAATAATATAATAACAACACTTCAATCAGGCGGTCTGATTCTTTCATTTTATTTGCTCCAATCACTTTTGACGTTCTTACTGAGTTTTCATTGGCCTGTGTTGAAATTCAGCCGGAGTTTGTCTTCCAAAGAACTGCAGTGACTTTTTCCGTGAGTAATGTTTGTTAACCTTGTATTCAATCAGCGCTTCCCCTCAAAATTAAAGCTCTTTCATGGCTCCCATGACAAATGGCGACTTTCAGAGTTTGAGCTGAGAATGTCTGATGAATGAACACATTACGATCTTATTTTTCTCTTTGTTTCTCCTGTTAGTTTTTTTTTTGCTGCAGAGACACGAGCTGCACATCTTTGTCCGACTTCTCTCGGCTTCTATTGTTGCACATTTAAATGTGCCACCAGCGCTGCACATCCCTTCGCTTTTTGCCTTCTCTCATATTAACGTTTCATTCTTTGCGAATCGGAATCGTTTGTGTCGCTATTTCATCCCCCAGCTCCCTCCTTACATCATCTCATGGCTTTCGTATAGCTTGCACAGATCTCGCTGACACCGTGGTGCACATCAACTCATCCTGTTGAATTTCTGACATAATCCCTTTAGGAACACCCTTCAGCTCCAGCTGTGGAAGGTCACATCCGAATCCACCATGACACCAAGCGAGCAGTTTTTAGGTTAAATGCACAAATGTTCACGCTTGTGTTGCAGCTGCACAGACCTGCAACAACTCTTATATAAAGTCTTGAATATGAGACTTGATGCCGAGTGTTTGATTTAAATGCAGCCTTTGACAACTCCGACCATGGCATTACGTGTCTGGCCGAATGCTCGGCCTTTCGATTGCTCCCCGTTTTTCCCCCTTGATGAACGAGCAGCAATCAGAGCTTTGCCTTCAGACCTCGGTGCATACAGTGCCCTGCTCAATCCACTCTGCCGTCCTTCATCAGTGTGCATATAATTTCAACTGCGACTATGAATAAAACCCCCCGTCACTCATTGTGTTTGTTAATTAAACAGCCCTGGTACACAGCTGAAAACTGCATTTCTAACAGTGTTTATTAAAAAAACATAATTTATACATATGTCACGTTAAAAGTCTGTGAATCAGGTGTGATTTGAAGAAGGTTCTGCATGTTCAGAAGATGACACTGTCACATCTGAAACCCCTGATGGAGTTTTTATATTTAAGGGGCAATCATGGTCACTTAAATCTGCTGCTGGACCTTATGAGAGATTATTGCTGTAAATAAATTACAAAATATCAGATATTTTTTATCCATTGATGGATAAAAAATTATATGTACAAAAATAAAATGCTTATATTTATTTATCATTTCATCACCCAGAAGGTTCAGATCTGAGCTCAGCACTGTTAAACCAGTTTGTCACTAAAATAGATCCAATTATTAAACAACTGTCAATAAAAATGTCTTTGGCTGTTTATTCAGCTGAAGGTGACTTGGGTTTTTTCCACTTAAGACAAACTCTTTTATCTTCTCTCAGGTCTGTTTCACACATGAACACTAGAGGAAATCAGGAAGATCAGGTTTTCAGACATGGAGAGGACATCGGGACGTAGTCCGGGCGAGATGCGTTCTCACTTGCAATGAAGTACTCTGTGTAACTGGTTCAGGGTTGGGGATTGGGCACTGGGAGCAGGGGGCGGGACATGAGGCAGTGACAGAGCTGACAGTAACGTTGGATGTTGTTGAGTTGATATCAGTAAATGTATTTAGAGGTATGTGCAGTATTAGTATAAGTTCTCCACCTTCGGATGTTTGTATTTGCCCGTTTTCGAGGCAGTGACAGGAAACTGACGTCATCAACGCGCCCACTCGCTCGTGGTGAATCCTGTGGAGAATCACCTCCGCTATTCACACGTGAGCTCGGCTGGAGATGATCCAGACTTTGCAGCAGGGAGCTGGCTGGGGAAGATCCAGATTGCGTCAGGGCCAGCAGACCTGGGCGTTGGCGTTCACACATACACCCCCTCTGGATAGAGTCTGGATTCCAGGGCATGTCTGAAAGGCGCTTCAGACTATGGCAGATGGCGTGTTAAAAGCAAAATAGGTTGGGGAAGGGCCCGAGTGCGCCGTTTAAAAACATCCCCCGTGAAACTGTGGTGGTGATGAAAAGTCTGAAGCAATAATAACCAACCAAAAACACTGTGCTGCTGGGCTGGCCGGTGGGGTGGCCAGACTCTAACCAGAGGTGGCAACGGCCACCCTGACCTCCCCTCTGGATGCGCCACTGGTTTGAGACGCAATACGTATTGGGAACTAGACATTAGTGTCAGAGCTCAGTGCGATTACTCGTGACCATCTACGGCTGTAACTTTTATAAATTAGGTGCAAATGAAAAAGAAAACTCTACAAAATAACTACACACACCTTCACAGGCGTCTACAGTAGATGCATAGGTTAGAAATACTTTACACCACCCTCCTGACTTGGCCACCTCATCAATAAATGTACAGGAAGTGTGTAAATTTACTGCTTGAAACCCACTGATATGGTTTTTAGTGATTGTAATCACATATAAACAATGTGTAAGTGAATATCACAGGTTCAATACGTCTATGAAGCAGAAACCATGTGTCCGTGTGGGGACGTGCAGCAGTCCACTCCTGCTCCTGTACCGCAGGCTGTGAACTCGTTTTAAAGTAAGGACTAATGGGAGACGTGCTCCGGCGCCATCGCGGCTCAGCGGTTTATAAAAAGATTCCAGTGTGTTTTAACAAGTGAGAATGAATTGATTCACTGAGAAGGGATTTCACAACTTGCCTGAATAAACCTGTTATTTCAACTTATGCTTATTAAAAAGCAACACTCCCTAATAAAAAGAAGCCTTTACCTTTAAAGGCTTTGCATGATCCCGGCACTGCAACACACACACGCGTCCCAAAATGTCCCAAAATGTCCCAAAATGTCCCAAAATGTCCCAAAATGTCACCTCCACATTAAAAGGACTGAAACTGGCTGACTGTCTTTTCCTTGTGCTTCTTCTGTTTCCAAGATTAAGAATTTACAGAATCTTTGTCTGCATGTAACCAGTTCTCTTAGCAGATGAGGTGGGCCGGGCCAGCCTGGACTCATATTATTTTAATGCTTGTGCCAATAAAGGTAACTTTATAATACAATAGTTAACAGTTAAAAGAGTTAAAAAACTGGAATTTCAGCAGTATAAATACTTTGATGACAGTCTGAAGTGATGCAAATTTATCCAATATCAATATCACATGTCAGTCATTTGTGCAAACATTCAGATGTGGTCTTGTGCTTGAACTCATGGTCTGAGGACCAGAAACCGAGCTGGACGTCCAAGGTTCAATCAGACAGAGGAATCTGTCGCCACAGCGTCAATAGCACAGCCGTTATTTCAGCGGCTTTGACTTTCCTCTGGGATGTCTGAGACACACAAACACAGCAATCATTGATTGTCCGTCTGAAGAGAAAGGCCCCACCGTGGCTCTGTGGAGCTGTGAAACCTCTGAGACGACCCCGCGTGTTTCTCTGGACTGCGATTTATTGTTCTTCTGTTGTCGGATGTGTGTTTTATGATGAATGTTATATGTCAGACGTGAGAGGCTCGTTTAATTTGAGCATGAAACGGCGGCTCCAGACACACGCCTGGATCTGTTCCACCAGTCAGAACGCAGTGGGGTGAACAGTCGTTGATGGGACCGTTCGAATAATTTGCTTTTTCGATAATGAAAACAGGTTAAAACATGAAAGAAAAAAACACCTCTTCTCATACTGTGTGTCCTTGTCTATAATTTTCTAAACTATACTAATGATTTTCGTTTATCTACCAGTTGCTTCAGCTCATTATCTGTAAGTGTATTTGTCCCTTGGCCACACACAGACACAGTAAAAGACAAGTCCCACCTCTGTCAGCTGTTGGCCAAGCTCTGCACAAACGACTGTCTTTATCTCCATGGTGACACTGAACCAAACGTCGAGTTCACCGTCTCACTGTGTGCACAAACACAACCGAGCGAATGAACTCCATGCGGACACGCACAGACACACACTTTTCCTCATGCACAAATGTGTGCGCGCATTCGCTTCGATGCCACACGACCACCGACAGCACACGCACGCGTGCGAAACAACAAGTTTTTAATTGCCTCTAATAGCCGGCATGAACATGCTTCCCTTGTTAGCTGCTGCCTGTGTGGTGTGTAGGGAGCTGCTTAATGATCATTACACATGGAGGAGGAACACCGAGGTGAAGAGGGAGCTGAGGCCTGCTCCCGGTGCATGATGGGAGCGCAGCGTGTGTGTGTGTGTGTGTGTGTGTGTGTGTGTGTGTGTAAAACGAAGGACGCACATGCATCAGGATTTCTTTGTGTGCACATTAGCATTAGAAAGGGAGTGTGTGATGAAACAAACGGACCGAAATGCGTGCGCGACAAAACTGCACGACTTGTTCCATTTTAGACTTTCTAATCCCTGTATAATGACGTGAAATTGTTTAACAGTTTGTCTGTTTTTGAATAATTTTTTTCTGAATAAACATGGAATGATAATGATTTTCCTCGACGGGAGCTGCACGCACAGACACGCACCACCTAGAGCGCCGCTTCTTGTCTGTGACTCACAAAGACCTATTGCTTTGGAAATTGTGAAATAAGCAGAGAAAATGAGCCAAAACCTGCTTTGTAACCAAAAAAAAAAAAAAAAAAAAAAAAAAAGAAGAAGTGAAATAACTGAAAAAGAAAAAGTTAGACTGATATTAGCATAGTTGTGTTTACTCAGTCATGGTGAGCAATTACTCGGGAGTTCACTGACGGGCTGGTCGTTAATTCATCGTGAGCAATTATACCTTTAGGTGCCTCCACATGATGGGGGGGCGACACAACAGCCACCACTGCAGTCGCCAGCAGAAAGAAGAGAGGAAGCAGCTGCCACTTTTGGGCACGCACATGCTAATTTGCCACCGCTGCCTGAGTCACCCATGGGCGAACGCATCCAGCCCGCCGGCGCTGGCGACGTGCCGCGTGACCAGCGTTTTCCTGGGGTCTGACTCTGCTGAGTTACACTCAGCAGGCGAGTGAAAGTTATCAATGGGAGGATGGACTGATGCAGCACAGACACACAACCCAGTCTGACCCAGTGTCACATGAATGAGTCCAATTCTTTAAGCTCCTCCACTTTTTTAGTTCCTTTCAACAAAACATAGTTTTGCTCAGTCTGAAGTTGAAGATGAGAAGTGTCTGAAATAATAACGATTAAAAGTCTTTTATTTTGTAGTGCATCTAACGTCTTATAAATATTAGAGCAGTTAGCGCGCAGGCGTCTTTCATGGTGTTGTTGGTTGGATTCAGGAGCAGAGATTTTATCTGATTTCAGCTTTACTGGCTGTGTTGCTTTTCTTGTTGGATGAAAAAGATGTGCGACATATATGTGTGTCCTTCACTTTGCCGTTAGATTCCAAGACTCAGGAGTAGACTGTGTAGCGGCCTCACCTCATCTCAACCAAACATGTGACCTCTGCCTCCTCCTGAGCTTTGGCATGTAACGTTTGCCGTATAGCTACTTGTCTGTCTTCTCTACCAAGCTGGCGATGCTGTGCCCTAAATATCCCATCAAAATAATAAAAATAATGAGAAGCATTTGTGGTCCAGGTAGAAGTCTTGTTGGGTCCAGAGTCGGCCAGCGTGTGACCTATTCAGGAGCAGCTGGTCGGACGCGCTGACAGAGCTTCAGGTATAAATGCTCGGAAAGACACAAAGGCTCCAGGCCACAAAAACAAAGAAAAGCTTGAAAATAACCTGCGAACACATAGGAAGACGAACAGATGCGTTTTAGACCAGCTGAAGCTGGAAGCGCGTCAGAGGAGTCACTCCAGCTGATAAAGGCGTGAAAAGCCTTTGGAAAGTCATTAAAAACTGAAAGTGCTTAACCTTTGGCAACAATCTCAGCTGAGAAGGGCTCGTTTGATCGGTTTATTCAGCTCGAGAGCGCGATCACACGGCACTCAGCTTTTTCACGTAGGGTCACCAGGCCGAGATGGAGAACGGACACGAGCTAAATTCGCTTTGTTTCACAGACATTC
Source organism: Channa striata (assembly GCA_033026295.1). NCBI lineage: Eukaryota > Metazoa > Chordata > Actinopteri > Anabantiformes > Channidae > Channa > Channa striata. The sequence goes on along the minus strand of CM065184.1, from coordinate 19,336,547 downwards.
ACATTCACTCCACCGAGTCTGTGCGACGGGAGTTCAGCTACTTTCCAGATGACAGCGAACACACACAGGCGCCTTCACATTTCTGTGTCTCCCTCCAGCTCGTCCTCCGGGACCTCGGACTGGGACGGGCTGTGTGTTCGAAGCTTTTTCCCTGCACTCTCGTGCTTCGTGTTAGCACCGGAAGGTCACGACAAAGAGGGGTGGAGCGTTTGGAGGGTTCAGATTCTAAACTGACTCCGGCCGGAGTTCTAATGCTGGAGTGGAAAAATGTTCAGGTCCAGTGAAGAGGAAAAAAAAAGGACCTTCCTGTGCAGCTGCACTGGTTTTATTTCAAAAGAAAAACACTTTGGGTCTGAAGTGGCCAAACGTGTTCTGGGACAGGATCCAGCCCTCGGTCCGGTCCAGTGACCCTTGCTCGCTCAGTGTCCAACCTCTGTCCTCTGTCCTCTGCACTAAACCCACAAAATATTAATTGACAACACCTGCAGGCTTATTGTCAATGCGTGAGGGAGCGTGTAGTGGCGAAAAGGCCGTGGACCATCACATTTGATGTTGGGACATTTTGTTCTGAGTAAAGACCCAATTATTAGCAGCTGTAGCGCAGTGGGAAGGCCGTAGACCAGAGGGTCAGTGGTTCAATCCCCGGTCCCTCCTTGCTGTGTGGGCAATCACCGAATCCCAGGTTGCTCCCGGTGGGTCAGATGAGCAGCCTGCATGGTGTGTGTGTGTGTGTGTGTGTGTACACCAAATTACCCTGTTAGTTGCTTTGGATAAAAGCTCCTGCCAAATGACTAAAATGTAAATGACTATTTATAAAATAATTATTCACCCTGAATTTATGGGACGATTCGCTGGATCCGATCAGAATAAAGCATCTGTAATGTTGGACAACACACAGCTGCAAAAAGGACACAACTATCGTATGTCATTACAGTTTGTATTCATGTTTGGTCCCTAATTAAAAGCTGTAGGACTGCGAATTTTGAAAAGTGCATAAAGAGTCCGACAAGTCCACAGTCGAGCCGTCAAACCGTTGAAGCCGGTGACACTGTGACGGGCGTTTAGGTGAAGAAATGAACCAACGTGACGTTCAGCATTTTTAGTTTTTCAGGAGGATCCAGCGTGATGTTTTCTCCATGACTCTGTGCAAAATGTCATGAGATGATTTTGTTGTCAACTGGTGCTGAATAAAAAAACCTAAACACAATTTCATTTAACTGATGTTCTGTGTGACGTGACAACAGTATGTGAGGTCCATCTTCTATCTGCTCGGAACATCGGCACAACATATGTCAGCACACTCTCTATTTGAGGATTAAAAGAAAGAAAAGCTCCAGTTTGACTGAACTTCTCTTCTTTTGACAAATTGTTTATATATTCTAAGTTTTGACCGACAATTTAAAAAGTGTTTCCCCATTTTTCCAAGAGGAATCGGGCTCATTTCAGTGCGATATTAAAAGAAACCACTAAACTTTTGAAATGTAATAATCTAATACATCACATAAATTACACAGTTACATTTTAAGAGTTTAGAGGTTTATTTTAATACCACACAGGAATAGGAAATGATGATGATACATCACGTAAATTATAATTTATCTAATTTTTAGAACATTTTTCAAGAACAAACAGGAAAAACATGTTAATGTAATGCAATTACGAGGTAAAGTGAGGTTTAATTGCAGACTTGCTGCTAAAATAAAACGTGAGAGTTACCACAATGAGCACAACGTCGTACGCAGCAATAATCTGCATGTTTATGGCGTGTTCTTTACAAATTTCAACAGCCTCTGTGTGTAATTACACACTCTGTGAAAACCTCCGACAACCTTAGAAATCAAAAGATTTCTCCCGGCTGCAGTAGTAATAAAAATTTAAGCACAAATCTCAAATAATCAATTTTTACGGCTTTGCGAGGTGACGGATGCATAAGTCCAGCTCAGTTAGGTTTATCAGAGGAGGAAGAGCGCCAGAGTTACACAGCATCCAACAGTTTTTCTTCCTCGCTGAGGCCCCGCAGCTCCTCCACGCCAAAGTGATGTACAACGAAAGCTCGGAGCCCTCGGAAAAGCAAGAACACAATCCATTATGCTGACCGGTGACATCTCATTATCACACGTTCAGCTCATTGGATGTAGCATATTGCTAACAGCTTCAGCTGCCACACCGCTCAATTCCATTTCCACTGGGCCAGATCTACTGCGTCCTCTGTGCCGTGAGTCACGCTGGTTAATAGCATGTGCCAGACAGTGTTAGGTTAATGTCAGGAAACGGCTTTAAATAAGAGGACAAAACAAGTTTATTGTCTCTCTAAATGACCACGACTCGCACCTCGCTCCGCACATAAAAAAATAAACGCCGAGGCGATCCGCCGCCATCAGTCCACTCGGGGTTTGGATGTTTTTATGATTCTTGCAAGAGCTTTTCTGAAAAAGGAAAAAAAAAATGTGATGCACGTCGCAATGTTTTTATGAGGTTTAAAATTGCAAGGACGCGCAGAATTCATGAGGCATCGCTTGATTAATTTGTTGTGATTGCAAATTTCTGCGGGGACTGAATAAAAGTTTCCGACCGTGGAGGACGAAGCGAGGAGTCACAAATGTGCTCTGAAAAAAAAAAGCCTGGATCTCTGTCTGGGAGCTCTCAGCCAAACTCATCTGCCCACCCTGAATCCCATAAACACGGCAAAATCCAGAAGAGAATCCCTTGACTCACAGCAGTGGGGACGACACAAGGCTTGTGTGTGTCTGTGTGTGTGTGTGTGCGGTCGCTCCCCTACAACAACACTTTCTTTTGTGTAGATGCCCAAAAGGTCTGAAGAGGATAAATGGAACCAATTACTGGTCCTTCAGCACTCGTAGGATCCCTTTGCTGTAGCCACATGGCACCATGACAGCAGCTACACACTGACTCTTCACACTTACACAGATCTGGAATTAGCTTGCTGAAAACCATCTTACTGTGAGGATCATCTTCATCCGCTGGCCAACAGAAATGTTTGCAGCTACTCTGACGCCAAGCAAACCGAAAACTCCTGTTTTCATCCGTGGAAGAATGTTATCAGATGAATCGCTCACGGATCCATTAAGAGACACGTGAAACGGGCCACAGCTCGACTTAACGGGAGCAAAACGGCAGGATGATGGAGAGGAAACATCTCGAAGAGCAGGGACACACGGAGATGCAGTTACAAGTGTCTCATCTCGACTTCTTTTCACGTTTAGTCGACGTGTGCACTAATCCTTTAGTGTCTCCAGCAGACACAGACACCAAGTCCCACCATGCAATGTCAACACCGAAGCATCGACAGGAAGCACGGACTTCACAACTTTTGAGAAGTAAAAACAACCAAATTAAATAAGCGATGGATATAAAAATATGTGTATTAAACAAAAACTGCCAATTATTTTTTGGCTAATGAATCTATCGATTATTTTTCCAATAACCTCTTTTTAACTTGTCAATTAATATAACAATTAATTTACTGAAACAAACTTTTAAAATAATAAATATCTTTTTAAAAATTTCCTTCAATCATCTTCTCTATGACATATGATAAATTCTGCACACCTCATCATCACGGGATTTGTGCGCGAGCGTTAGTTCTTACTAGTGAAGGAGAAGGTGAAGGATCAGCTCTCAGTCAGCAAAGAAATGAGAGAGATTGAGGGAATAAAATGAGATGGAGGGAGATCAGCGCAGTCAGTTAGAACCCGTCCTGCTTATCGTCCGTCCGTCCGTCTGTGCTCCATCACTGAGGCGTCCCTCCCCAGGGGGGGTGGTGGCCCTGCAGTGCCGGCTGAGGCCACTGGGCCGTGCTGTTTCAGTGCGAGATAACACGGCTGCTCACACCCGATAACACGGCGGATCCACACTTCTCTGTATGAACGGCATGTTTCCATGGTTTCCCTCTATTACTGCATTTTATGATAACATTATTTCTGGGAGATTTTGTCTCTCTGGATAATAAAAGTGCCAGATATTTGACAAAGGTGTAATGTGCAGACCGGTTTCGGCACTGTGTGGCTCCTAGTTGGATTTGATATTTTAAATGCTCGTTTACGTGACACTGAAAGTCTCATTAGCTGGAAAATGTGGATGTATGGCACCTTTTATTTTACAGAATCACCAGAGCTGCTTGAAAATGAAACAAATAGCAGCAACAAATTTAATACTTGCTTTACACTTGATTTGTTAAATGCATTTTCTTGGAGTTATAAAAGATGACAGGTCATTACAAAACCATATTCTAGCTAAGCGGAGAGATCTGCGAGGGTGTAACTGATAGCAATTATGAGCTTGTAACAGCATGATAAAGTGAGGACGTCTAGTTGCTTTCACACAGTGGGTGGGACTGACAGACTGCTCATTCAAGACATAACGAAATTATGCAGCAGACAAAGGAAGATGCTATTTGGCCACAGTGAGTGTGAAGACAATGATAGATGTACAGCGTTTTACAAGGAATGAGAAATAATCAGATGGAGACATCCTGACACACGAGCAAACATTAACACCGACAGAAATCAGTGGTTTGCAACGACAAAGCTGCAGTCGGTGGAAACTCAGCTTTCATTCAGGTCAAGTCTGGATTAATGACTTCACTTGTCCAGAGCTTTCCACGCTCCTTCATCGCGTGCTGGAAGGCACTTTTCGGCCTCTGTCCAATCACTGCCACAGGTCGTCATGGTCCGGTCAGGTCACAGCTGTCAGACTTCCTGTCATTTCAGCGCCTCCACCTGCTCATTGGATCAGCATCATCGGGGTCCCCGCCATCGTTATCCGCTCCGTCCTCGTCTTCATCAAACTCCTCCAACACCACGACTCGGTCCTCATCAGAATCTTGCTCCATCTCCTTCCCGACTCACCTTTGGTCTTCACTCCCCCCTGCTGTGTCGACGTCTCCTTCATCACTTTTATCCCCACCACCGGTGTCTCCGGATGTGATACTTACACTCCGTCTTAAAACTAAAGGAATAATTCATAATCTTCTCTCTTTCTTTCAATCCCTATTCTAATAAAGTACTTAACTACACGTCGGCTTACGCTGCCTCAATTGCCAAAGGAAAATGCATTTTTCAGTCACAGCATCATGTGGGCTAATGCAAACAGAGAACTGTCTTATCCCACAGTCTCAGTGTTATATTGACGCCACAGGTTCCTTTTGCCGTTACTATTGGGAGCTTGAAGCGACGCACATACGCACAAACTCTGGGTTTGAGTTCGGGAACTCCTCAACATGCGATAATGGAACAGACGTTCTTTCACGACAGTGTCCACGTGCAGCACGTTGTGTTACGATCGTCACTGAAGCACACGTCTCAGGACTGGAGTCGGACCCTGGTGTCCTCGTGACGTCCTGTGTCCTGTTTCACTTTAGACACTAATCATCAGGTGTTGAAGCGTCAGGGTTCCCACTGTCCGCTGAAAGCTCACCGACGTGTGTCAGCATGTAGCGTTAAGAGTGGACAAAGTGGCAGGGAAGTAAAAAACACTGTACAGCTGCTAGAGAGGTTCATTTGCATTAGTGATACAAGGAAAGAAATGGAGAAATTTGGGCAAACGGGGATGAAAAAGCAGAAACGAGGAGCATGCGGCGAGAAATGCCGCTGAGCTCTCATACCTCCCTCCTCCATTCTTCACGCTTCTCTCTAACGTTTCTTCTTTTCCATTTCCTTCCCTCCATCCCTCTCTTTTATCTCCCCCTTCAGTTCCGTTTTATAGTCTGCCTTGTACTCCGTCCTGTGCGCTCCTCATTTTATCAGCCCCACTTTATTCGTCCGGTTCTTGTCTATCTCTCCGATCCGAACTGCATATGGCAATGAATTCTCTCCCTGGCAATGAGCTGTCTCCCCCCTGGAGCAGCAGCAATCCGTGGTCAGAGGGAGACACATCCCTTTTTCTTAGATCCTATTACAACTTCTGTCTCAGGTTATGACACTCTGGAGCAAGTTCCCTCTGACTGTACACTGCACAAAAGCCATAATGTACCACTGACTGTCATATAAAACATACTATACATCAAAAACGTATTAAACTAAAACAACGGAGAAACACAGATGGTCAAGTTGTGCATTAAAAAGTTGTAGAAAGTAATGGAAAAATATAGAATTGCTCAAATTTGCATTCCTCTTGTTCAGGGGCCAGGGCCGATCCCTCCTTTATGCATGAGCTCATAATCATAAATCCTCTCCAATACTGAGGCCAATACCACGTCTGCAGATGTGTGGGGGTGGAAAAAGAGCTGTTAAGATAACAGATGAGGACAAAAGTCTAAAATTCACACTCTTGATTCTCAAGAATAATTTCATATCTGTGGCCGATATCGGCGACAACAAGGGTTATAAACAGTAACTAGAACATTACCTGAAGTTCTCAAAGTTATTTTACCTTCATATTCCTGTTGTCACCTAAATCTGTGTTTTGCTGGCTCTCTTCTGTAAAAGGTCCTCCCTGTTTTAATCACCAGTGCCCTCGTATTGGTTTTTGGAGAATATTTCCATGCTTGCGGGATTTCCTGCAGTGCACTGGATTGATTTTACATTCCAGCAACTCAGACTAGATGCAAAACAGTTTTGTGCTCGTATCGGCTAGAACTTGTGTCCAGTCTAAAAAAAAGTGGTATCAGAACTTCCCTACACTATACACAACTGTTGCACTAGCTGATAACATAATGCATTCAAATTATGTGGATGACAAAAAAACAAATTATTATTATAAAGGAATCCAGACTCCTGCACCCAGCGTCTAACATTATTCTAGATCCCTTTAATTCCCAATTTAGACAGGACAACAGAGTAAAGGTGGGAACTGATGAAACTGATGGACACTCCTTTTCTGTGGGCAACAGTTTCATTTCTGCTCTATTGTTGCTCTGTAACACCACGGGGAATCGCTGACGTTGGGTCTTTACAGTAAATGCCTGGGGGCTTCAGTGTTTGCTCAGACCTCCTTATGGCCTAGTTCAGAAACATAAATCCAGGTTAAGCCCGACAATCAAATCAACACAAACAAATGGTCCTGATGCTTCACTGTAATGCAGCGGCAGTGCGTTTCACCACAGGCGTTTAAAAAAAACTAATGTGCCTCCTTTATGTGCCTCTCTGCCACATAATCAATATGAAATGGACTGTTTCAAAGCAGAATCATAAGACTTCCACAATCCCGAACCTGTCAATGGGCATCCGGAATGCGTCAGAGACAAAAGCCTTTCCCCGCAGGTCTGGAGCGGGCCGAGGTGACGGACGGAAGCCTTCTGGACTTCAGTTTGTCTGGACCTTTCTGCACTTCCATGTGCTTTCTGGCCTATTTCTTTCTGGTATCCAGGGCATCGAGTCTCTGTGACTTAAATGTAGCTAAGCATGAGCGGCAGCTTAAACATTTTACGGCTGACCAGACTAATCAGTGGGCATCCACACCACCGTTTAGCACATATACAAATTATTATTAAATGTAACATAAGAATAAAACTGTGCAGCATTTCAGTGTCACTGTTCTCTTACTCCTAGACCCCAGACCACCAGGACTTTTGTGATGATAATTTAATAACTCATAAAAGCGGTGATATGACTCCTGTTATTGGACCATCGGCTGTGGAGCCTCTCTTGCCACTGTTGAGCTCATTTGAGGCTCACAATGACAACATAACAATCATAATTGTAATAGCAGCTCCCAAACAATAACTTTGGAGTAAAACCAACCCGACCTGTTGTGGTGCATTTCTTGAACAAAGTACAACCTGATTCATTGTCCCCTGTGATTTTATGAACAAAGTCGCCATTATTCTGCAGGTGAAGAGACTATCTGATTATCTCGTCCATTGTGGACTCGACTGCGCCCTGTGCGAGGTGATGTTGATTATTCTGTAATGAATGTCATGTTGCTCTCTACAAAAAGGCCCAGGAGTTACAAAACGACACAATGCAGCCTCCTCACTTGGAAAAAATGTTTTTTTTTTTCCATATTTACATGTTTATTTATTTTTTTAGGAATCAAGAACCTAAATCAAGACAGACACTGTAGTTTGCAATTACCACATAATAATCACATTCATCTGGCCGAATATATGGCTGTTCGCAGAGCTGCAAATTGGTTTGGTCTTTTCAGAATATCACTGTCTTGCAATTTTACTGCATGTCAACGATCTTGTCTGCAAGTTGGTGGGCCTGCACTTTGATTATTTCTCCGCCCGTGCGCTCTCTGTTGACATCTCTGTCTTCGCAGCGACAGGAAGAGGGCTCCCATATTCCCTCCTCATGCATGAAGGCCGGCTCTTTATCAGTCACCCCCCGTGGAGAAAGAAAGACAGGGAGGAGTAAAGGGGCAACGGTAAGAAACAAAGAAAGAAAGCGAAATCCTCTGTAAACAAAATGGACGCCGTAATGAGATGGAATACATGCATGGCAGCATTTGGCGGGAAACACTTCGTCTTTCATCAGGCTCTAAACAAACTTGTTGGCGGCCGTCTGTTTACCTTTACATGTCACTCATCATATGTGCAGATAATAGCAGAAATTCCGTTTGTAGATTGGAACCAAACATTGGGTTTGTTACCTGGCCTGAACTAGCGACAGGAAACAAATTTCACCGGGGTTATGTACCTAAAACCCTGAGGTCCCCAGGTAACACTCATCCCCTGTGAATGGGCCTGCAGAGGATTCTTTAGATAAGTAAGTCTTCCTCTCCAAGTAGTCACAAGGACGGACAAATTGCAGCACTTCAGCATTTGGACATTCTTGTATCACATTCCCCCAACAGTCTGTCTGTCTGTCTGTCTGCCTGTCTGTCTGTCTGTCTGTCTGTCTGCTGCAGCTTGGCATGAATGTATTAATCCTAGCGCTGGCGTGAAGTGTTGCTGAGGGAGCAGGTCACAAGTCGTTTGCACACACCAGCCGGTGAACGAGGATTTGAGTCCTCGTTGCCTTGCAATGACTTGGTCACCGCACAGTACAACTTGAGTTTTACTCCTTCCAAACACTAGAATTCGTTAATGTTGCTTGTGTCTTTGGAAAAAGGAAAAATGCCTTTACTAATGCTAATGATAAACTGCAGTAGTGCTCAGGGACGCCCCCTGTTAGTGGGCCGGTACCACCGGAAAATGTTAAACATTGGCACTTTGTGAGATCTGTGGTCACGTTGGGTTGGTTAGCTCCACAGTGTGGACATACAGCGTAGAATGTTTGACTTACATACTGTATATGTGCAATAAGGTCAATTAAAACATTTGTTCCATCCATCACATGTAACTGCCTATTCTGTCTGTTCAAGCAGACATGGGGCAAGAGTTGAATTAAAATACTCCGACATACGACCAGTTACACCTACAAGCAGAGGCACCAACTAACCTAACATGTACATATGTCTTTGGATGTTGGAGGCAACCAGATACTAAAGGAATCCCAGGCAGGGACATGGAGAACATGCAAACAAAAGGCCAGGGATTCGAACCTGGAAACTTCTAGCTGTGAGGTGGCAGCCCTAACCACTCCACCCACATGCCACTCCTAAAACATGACAGAGAAATACTAAATTATCTTTCCATAAATCCACGGCCACATCCAGACCCCGTCTTCAGATGTTATTAGCACATTCAGTTCTAGCAAGAGAACACGTGGGTTTATGGCTCGAATCCACCTGTGCCTGTGCACAAGAGCTTTACACACAAAATCCCCCTGGTTGGGTTTGGACTGTGTGGGAATAGACACATCCTAGATTAATTTTGGAAGGGTGGTTGATATCAAACTTGGTTAACGCAGGGTTTAAGAAAAGCTGAGTTTATTTGTCCAAGCTGCTCTTTAAGGAAGTCGTCCTCTTGAGATATGTCACCCCCACAGCTCATCTGTAACCTCAGCATGTCAGTCCCTCAGACACAATTCCCCAAATTCTGAGGACATGACCTTGGTGTCCCTAATGGCAGCAGTGGCCCTGAGCACGTCTTTCCTAACTTTCTCGTCACTGGAACACATCCAGCCTCATCCTCCACTTACTGTCTTACTTTCTGCTTCACAGCTTCTCTCTTTATGGCCGTCCTCTGCACTGGCTCCTAACGGGGTTTTTCTGGGCTCGTTGGGACACTGTCAGGACACTGTCCAGCAGCTGTGACCCTCGAAATCTGTTTCACTAGTCAGTCATAAAGTACCGGATGAATCAGGTTGGTGTTACTGTAATATCTGGACAAGAGCTTTTTGTGTTTTTCAGCAATTTTAATTGCATAGAATTCAAACTGCTGTTAATTGATCCCATCCGACAGAAACAGTAACAGTAAGCTAAGTTTTTATTCCATCCCTGTTCAGGTTGATAAGCTTTTGGTGTCAAGCAGAAACATTTAGCCTGGATGTAGTGGTCCACGACACTGATTTGACACTACGAATGTTTGCACAGTTTCAATCTTGTGTTTACATCTAAAAATATACTGTAAAATATACTGTAGTTATGCTACTCAGCATTGTGAGACACAGCAGCCGCCATTTTGGCGTCTGCTCCATGTGATGTGTGTTAAATCAGCTGTTGTCCCATTTTAATTGAGGGGTGACAGAGGAACAAAGCGCCGTTATAATCAAGTACAGCCACAAATGCAAATTCGCTAAATCCTCTTCTAAATTATTTGTCTTTCCTCGATGAATTCCAAAGCCTCTTGTGCTACTTAAAACTCGGGGAAGTACTCGCTTCTCACCCAACATCTTTTTATTCTCTTCTTTTATTTTTTGTTGTATTGATTTAACATTACAAAGTATCCACGTATCATATTTACTTTAGTGTGTCACTCAGGAAGGCTCAAATGTGCCTCAGTGATACACCTGAATATTGTATTTGCTGTTCTTACAGTTCACATATACACATCAACATTAAGAGGAGAGTCGGGTCACAAAACACTTTTCAGCAGGAGAACAATGTTTAGCTCCAATGTGCATCAGTGTGTTTACTACTACTACTTCTCTTTGGGCTTTTCCCATCAGGGGTCGCCACAGCGAATCATCCTTTTCCACTTCACTCTATCCTGGGCATCTTCCTCTCTGACACCAGCTAACCTCATGTCCTCTGTTAGAACATCCATATATCTCCTCCTTGGTCGTCCTCCTGCGTATTGTTTGCATATGTTTACACAGTTTTAATCCAGCATTTTTGAGTGTTTACATCAAAATATAGTAATGCCCGTCACCATTTTGGTGTCTGTTCCATGTGTGAGACAGCTGGCTAGAAAGATGTGATCAAATGTTATCACAGGTGAGTTACAGAATAACATACAGCTGCGGTTTCCTGCGTCCAACTAATGCTGTGACCTCATAATGTAGAGGGCTACAGAGAAATCATTTTAGCATCCGTACATTGTCTGACAAAATGAACAATAACACAGGTTAATGACAACAGCTGTACTTTGAAATCCGCTTTTCCCACATTTTAATTGAGGCTGTTACAGTTAAGTACAGTCCCAAAGCGTTTGAATTCTAGTTTCCAGCACAGTTAAAGTGTCAGTATGACAACAACCAAGAACAGAAATGCTTCCAGTGGAAACAACTGACACCGGCATGTCCCGTCGACATAAAGGATAACTCCACACTCATGGAATATTTTTGATTTTCTTGTAGTTGTGCTGCCCCGACACACTGACGCAGGACGTCCCTTGAGGCGGTTACACAGCTCCACACAAGAGCTTTTACGCAGCTTCGTTTCATGCAGCCTTCGTCCCACGGCACATCGTGGTGCCACGTGTTCCCCAGGTGAGCGATACATGCCGACATCCACGAGATGTAAAGGAGCATGTGATTCGTCAGACCGTGCCGCCTTCTTCCTCCATTACTCTATGATCCAGTTCTGATGCTCACGTGGCCGTTGTTGGTGCTTTCTCTGGTGGGCGGGATCAGCACAGGCACCGTGGCGGGTCTGCAGCAAAGCAGGCCCATACGATGAACTGTGTATTGTCACACCTCACTGTCGGAACCAGCATTAAGTTCTTTAACAGTGACTTGTCCGTTGGACTGGACCACGCGGGCCAGACTTGGCTCCCCACAGGCATCGCTGAGCGTTAGACCACTGTTGATACTTCTTAGACTCACCTGACACCCACTGACCACTCCAGACCAGAATCCGCCCACGGGAGCTGCAGTTCTGGAGCTCCTCTGACCCGGTCGTCTAGCCAGCACACATTGTCCAGGGTTTTCTGCTTTCTAACACATTGACTTTGAGAGCAAAACTTTCACCGGCTGCCTCGCATGTCCCACCCACTTTCAGATGCCACGGTTCACTTAACCTTTCAGTGGTCATAATGTTATGGCTGATTGGTGTTTGTGGCAGGTTGTAACTCGATGTTAAAATGAAGCTTTTACAGAACATAGACTAGATGTGTAGTCGGTGACATTCCTGTCATCTGGGGCCCAGTTTTAACCTGCCCCCTGACAACCTTTGACCTTCACTCTGCCGAAAACCTCACTTCACTGTGTCAGAATCCAAAAGAGGAAAATCTAAAAAGTGACAGACATGACCATTGTAATGGTGCCTGTGTGGGAGGTGGCAAATATATTCAAGCCAAGACCACGTGGGAACTGAACTATTAAAAGAACCGGAAGAATCCTGCTCAAAATACATTTTATGATCAAGCACGAGGAATAATTTGATTGTTTTGTGCGTTGCGACTCGTCTGCAGGGTTTGGTCCATGTTCTACCAAATGAAGAGCTTTCCCTCACACGTCTCTCCTCCTTTGTCTCACAGGAGCTTTTACTTCACTTTGGGAGTTTGTGAATAGTGGAAAACACGGCTCCTCGCTGGCTGGCTGAGTGCGTGTGATTTTTGTCGGAGAGCGTGCACTGGGAACACTTAAGAGAGACAGCCAGAGACGGGTGGGGGGGTGGGGGGGTAAGAAAGCTAGGTTGATTGAGAGAGAAGAGAACGGAGGGGCGAGCAGGCTGAGCAGATATTCTCTGCAGCGTGTTCCTATTCCATCCACCGAGGCCCAGCTCTTTATCTGCTGCCTCGGTGGGCGGGCGGAGACAGAAGGAGACAGAATTACCTCGAACAAGTTGGAAATGGGGGGACACAAAAAGGAAGACAGACAGAGACAGAGCGGGGGGGATGAAACCACAAACTTCACAAAGAGGAAGCTTTAATATCCTCCGGACTTTAATCTAACAACCAAACAGCACAGGCTCATTGATATACAACACACAGCGTGCGACGCAGGGAAAAGCAGCGATTGCTCTGAAGCAAGACTGTAACTTGTGGAAGAAGAAATACCACAATCTTTATTTCACAAAAGGAAAAGTTCAGCTCATAAGCAATAAAACACCACTGCCTGTTTCAGAGCACTCGGGTTTGCGGCTGCAGTCCTCTTTGGTCGGATCTGGATATTCCGTTTGTGCCATCTCAGAATAGATCGTCTGTTTCTGAAACGCCGCCCGTCACAGAAGATGTGATTATTATTTCCGGTCACAATAACAAACCATTTGTCAGCTGCGTCATTTGTCAACACGTCGGCCACAAATGCAAATTTGCTCCTAAATAAATTGACTTTTCTTAACGAATACCAAAGCAGCTCCTTAAAACTATGGAAGAACCACAATTAGAACATCATAACACAACGAATCCGGATCCTGCCTTTGTGTATTTGTACCTGTAAACACCACGTCACCCCCCACGTTGTAAACGATTAGACATAGTAGCTGGGATGTTCCCTGAAGCTCGGGTAGTTTTCCAAAGCTAATTTCTTCATATTCCCGTGCAGACTCAGTGTTTTTCACGCTTTTCCGTTCACCTTAAATTTCCAACTAATCTAATTTCTGACAGGGCAACAGTTGAACTAGCTGAATATGCATTAAATATTGTGTGGATTCTTTATTCTGTTACACACGAGAGTCGACCCAGCGAGTCCTTGTTGGGCGTGTTGATTTAACACACTGTCACCCGGATGCCCTTCCTGATTCAACCCTCCCCAGATTCTACTAGACTCGGGGCTGGTACTTGGCGCTGCCCAGCTGGGGATGGCCGCTTGGCGGTTCAGTGTCCCGCATAGAGATGTGAACCTCTGATCAGATGGTCAGTGGGCGGCAACTGACCATATTTGGAGCATGTTGACAGTGGGAGGAGAACGGGGTCACAAAACGTTTGATTCCAGAGTGACACAATTTTACCCAAGTGTGTATTGTTGTAACCATGATAACGAAGGTCGTGTAACACTGAAGAAGTTCTAACTTTAGATCAAACCACGATCTTTTACTAAACCCAACCGAGCCGTCATCGGGCCTCACTGTCACTAAACACTGGAGGATCGATAGTCAGGACCAGAGTGTGCGCTCGTTTCCATGACGACAAAGTTCCACTTTGCTAGCAGTTATTAGCTTGCTGCTTCAAGAGCTGCTCTCATGTCCACGGCAGAGGGTGGACACAAGGAACCCGCTCCGTTTCTTGTGTTCGCCATATTTTCAGGGATTCACTGGATGTGTGTCAGCTGGCTCGGCGTCTCATCGCCGGCGAAAAATGAAAACGTGTTACACAACCAAAGGATGCTTTGCTAAAAATGTTCCCAAGCTTTCCACATCATCTCAGTCTTTGTCAGACCCCGCCATCCCACCCCCACCCTCCCGTCCCCCCATTGTGTGCTGAAGAACAGTTTTGCACTTGGCACAGTGTTTGGGAGATAATTAGCAGGACCTCTGTAGTCGGCTCCCTGAGCCGGTCTAAAGAGAATATAGTGTCACACACACACGCACAAGAGGCTCCATCCTCAGAATTACTGATGTTGTAAAGATGGCAGATCACACACACACACACACACACACACACACACACACACACACACACACTGCTAGCGTCCTCGCATCTCGTAGACTGTGACAGAATCTATTCGCCCACCTGCTCCTCTTCATTATCCAAAATGCGGAGCTGTAGATGTAGGGCAGAATATCTGGCTGCTTACATTCCTCTCCTGTCTCTCTCCTCCTCCTCTCGTCCTTCTCTTTGTTCCTCTCTCTTTCGCTACGTCTCCATCTGTTTCCCGTCCTGCTCCTCGCGTCGTCTCGCTCTCCTTTACCTTTCCTTCTTCTCCTTTACACGTTTGCTTTCATCTCCTTCTTTCCTGCTTCTCTCCTTCCTCCCTGTCCTCCTTCTTCTTCTTCTTCTTCTCTCGTTTCCTGTGTTCTGTTTTCAGTCCTCCTCCTGTCCTCTTTCTGTCTTTCTGTCAGCTCACTTCCTCTCATTTATAATTGTCTGCCTACTCTTCTCTCTCGTCCTCCCTCATCCTCTTGTTTCCTATCCTTACTTTGTTTCTTACCCATCTTCCTCCGCGGCCTTGTTCCCTTTCCTCTCTCCTCTCCTCTCCTTCCTATGTTTGCATTCTTACCACGTATTCAATTACTCCGGGCTTGATTACATGCTTAAAATGCGACATTGAGGGGGTGAATGGCTACTCGCTCTTCAAAGGAAATCTATGGGCGTCCTGCTTACGACGCTGCCGTTCCTCTCAGCTTTGCTTTTGTTTGTGGCTTCCAGAAGTGGCTGTCCTACTTCGGTGCTGGCAGGTGTGTGTTACGAGGAGCAAAGAGGGAAGGGAGGTGGGAGTCTCCGAGATGTTCGATGTTCCTCTCCATATTTAACACCTCGGTCCTCACTTGGTAAACTCTGCCGGATTTATTGATCCAAATGAAGTCTTCTCACGTTACAAAAAACATTTTTCCCTGCATATTTGTGAATAAAGTTCGACAAAGAGCATTTATCAGGATGGAGACCTAGCAGTAATCTGTCACAGGAATCGAACCTCTGACCCTGTGGCTCATGAGTGACTTCTCACCACGCACACACACACGCCCACCAGGTGTGAGAGTCATGCCATCCGAAAAAGACGCAGCAACAAAGCGAGCACAAGCTCGCACGCCCACACAGTCCTGAGCTGACATCTAATCAGCCAAATGAGTGAAAACACGTGTGGGTGCATGACGGGTGGTTTTTTTGAACAGCATTGATAATTTTTAAAGAATCTACGTTCCCTACGTTTCAATAGTTAAAAGGCAAAGTTGAAAACTACAAACTACAAATTGATGCACATTTTTTCACGTTAGTCAAGCAGCAGCTCAGTAAAGATGTTTCAGAGATAAATTCTCAATATTTGTCCAGATCGTTTCTGTAAACTTACTAATTAGGCAGCGGAAACAGAGGAACGCTAACGTCTGCTCACGGAGAGTGTTTTTCTTTACGTTTGGCATAAAAGGGCCGAGGCTGAAGCAGGAAGTGAAATACCGGGTTTCTTATCCACCCTCTAATCAAGAACACTGTTACTGGCCACAGGGAGAAGAAGAAGAAACGTGGCTTTCAGTGGCGCATTCGTCTGTCTTCAACTGTGGATTAGAAACAGAAAAATCCGATCTTACTTTAACCACATTACTTTTCCTGTGACCGTAGTGAGAATATGTTGACATGTGACATGGTGAGCTGAAAACTGGCTGATCGTGAACGTATCATTGACATGTCCAGATAACGTGTTTTTGTCACCAAAATATTAGATCTACGAGCAAAATGGTGCAGTAATTTTATTGATTTTTCATAACGTTGGTGGTTTTCTTGGCTGGACCCGACCACAAACAGGACTCTGGACTCTCAGATCCTCTCGGGTCTGTGACTTGATGGTCCTGCCACCTTTGTTTTAATTAAAGTACAGTTTTCAGAAATGGTTGGTAGATTAGGAAAGGAGGCAAAGAAAGGAAAGAAACTGTGTGTCCTGGTCTTGGCAGCCAATTAGTTTCCAATTTAGCCTAGCTGCTAACACTGAGCGTGAATGGTGCACGTGAGACTAGGCAGGGAAGTTGTTTGAAAATGAATACGTGAAGCTGTTTGTTAGGCTGACATGTTTTAAATAATTTGCATTTGAACTGTAGTTGTAGAGAATATGAAAGTTAGGAGACCAGGAGGAGGTGGTGACACGTAACACCATTAAAGTCAGTAGATATCCGCTTAAAAACCCCTTCAGCAGCCCTCAGAGTCTCGGGCCTCGTCCTTGGATGTAGGTGAGTTGGGCTCAGCGCGCTGCTTTATTCATCTCCACGCTGGTGTGATGGAGAGCCCGGGCATGAATTATTCTCATTTTCATTTCTTGACATTGAGACCATCCCGTGTGGACCTTCAGCTGGGACCTTTAGTGGAACCGCTCTGGTGATGGGGCCAACGCACTGTCGTCAATAAATCTGAGAATTAGTCAGAGCCAAATACGTCCTGTTCAAATCCAACAATCTGCCCGGTTCCTTTAAAGTCGTTATAAATAGATGCCGCGACGACGACGCGCGGAGGCAGGTGTGTCTGAAAATAAATACTCCTGATAATGAGTTTGCTTTTTAAAATGTGTGTATTATCTTTTAATTACTTGTTGTCAATGAGCCGCTGTTATTTTTAGCAAGTTATAAATACTCAACTAATTATCCAGCTCGTTTGCTGAGCAAAGCTCCCATCTGAAATGCTAATTGAAAAATGCTTTTGTCACTTGTTGCTTGCTTGTGTTGCTGTTTTCAACATAATAAATTAATAGCTCTTGGGATGATCATACAGTGAATATTTATTAGGCCAAAGACGTGTTTTCTTCTAATAAGCCACATACGGCAGTTTTAAACTGGTGTTAGGTGGCCATCATTGGTGAAAATGTTCATACGATGATGTTCAGTGTGTAAAACCTGGGTGATGCGTCCAGGATGAATGCAGCGATATTTTAAAAAGTTTAAAAATAAAAATACAACATTTAATTAAATGGAAAACAAAACTGGGCAAGCAACGTCTTAAAGCAGCAGAAACCCAAGTTCTATAAAAATGTTATCAACGATCCAAAGGTTGAGTCATGTCACCTGGACTTTCTTTTCGCTGCCTGTCCAAGCAGCTTCTTCTGGTTCTGCAGTAAAATGTGATGCTACAGTCCAACGTCCAGTTTATGTTTCATAGCTCAGACACGTCCACGATGTTTCTCTAATTCTAATTCTGGTTTTCTCGCCTGAACCTAAGCAGACACAGGACTCAGAAACCGATCTCGGGTCGTCGGCGTGACGGTCCAATGCTTTGTAGAGTTCACTGACCATCCTCCCCAAACACCTGCTCACAACTCACTTTTCCTCAATGAAACTGTGCGTCACTCACAAAACACGCTGCCACGGAGCACAACGAATGAATTACAACACATGTCTTCAACCTACAGTATTATTCACTTGCAACAGATTCCCGTTGTAATATCTCACAGGGAGAAAATCTGCCCCAAAACCTTCCTCCGCACAGTGTGATACTGAATCCAAACATTCTGCAACTTCACATTAATTTCACAAGTTTTTTTTAATATTTATATTTCAGCAGAGAGACGACAGTTGATGACTAAGGGAACCACCAGGATGAATCAACCTTTAATTAGCAGCGGTGGAGGCAGAGAGGTGTGTCTGTGGCGCACACACACACACACACACACACACACACACCTACACACTGTAGCTCCAGCAGGTCATTTGCACACACAGCTGGCCTACACACACCGCTCAGCTGTACATGTCTGAAGGAACAGTGCTAACAGGGCTCCAGGCCTGAGTCACACTGCGGCCCACTCACACATAACTCATGCACATATAAATACACACACACACGCACATCAAACATCTCTGCAGTGTGTTACGGTGGCTCAGCGGGTTTGAGGCAGTGAGCAGGTGCTCGGCGTGTCAGGGGATGAATTCAGTTCACGACCCCTCCCCGCTCTCACCGGACGGACAGGAAACTCGTGAATCCGAACTGGTGAGGTCTTTTCAGTCGCAGTCATCACAGCCCGTTACCTCCGTGTGTCTGCGCCGACAGCACGTGTGTGCGTCTGTGTTTGTGCGGCTATAAAACCGCCATGTTCTGTCCTGCTTCAGAGACTCAGCCATCGTTTGCTCGCGCTCATTTGTCCCTTTATCCTTTTCGGTTCTTCTCCAGAAACCACTGTTCTTATCATGGGCTTGCACGTTGTGTACATGTTGGACTTTAATGTATGTGTGTGTGTGTATGTGTGTGTGTGTGTGTGTGTGTGTGTGACCTAATGGAGCAATAACTGCCTGCTGACTGCCTTAACCAAGGATTCCTCACAGTGCGGTGAACATCTGCAGACCCTCAGACACTCACACTTCAAGCAGAGTGATTGATTAGGTGTCAGGGGTGTGAACAGATTCACGTCTTTATACTCAGTATGGTGTGTGTGTGTGTGTGTGTGTGTGTGTGTGTGCGTGTGTGTGAGCGAGAGAGAATGAAAGAGTCAAAATTCAATTTTTGGAAAACAACTGTATTAGGGGCTGGATGAAGACACTATCAGGCTGTGTGCTAACAGTTCTAAAGCCTGCAGGTGCGTGTCACCGTTTCTATAAGCTCAGAGTTTGTGACGTCATTCTGATGAATAATGAGCCGGAGAAGCTTAAAAGTGAAGGCGTGAAATGTGAGTTTTATGTGGCGTTAATTTTTTTGTGCCAGGACAAACTGAGTTCTGTGTTCTCCTCTGCTCCAACTTAGATTTCTACCCGGTTTGATTGATTGATTTTTTACCCCAGGTAAAGTCTCTTTAGCGACAGTAGATGATCTTTTTGCTTTCTTGCTTCTGTGAAGCACCTTGAATTTCCATTACAGCGTGTACGGAGCTTTCAGAAACCTCCCAGACCCCTCCACTCTTTAAACTCACTGTATGCTGCAGCCTGATCCGACTGTTAAAATGAACTAAATTCATCTTATTTCTCATCAGTTTACACTCGTTACACCGAGACAAAGTGAAAGCTGAAATTTTTGACATGTGTGTAAAATCATTAAAAAGGAAAAACAGGCTGCAGCTTATCAAAATATAAAAAAATGACTTGACTGGACATGGAAATGCATATGAAAGTATAAGCTGCAGTATATTCAAAATTCTGCATCTCAGTCATTAAAAAAATAACAGTAATATCAATAAATGTAACGGGGCGTTAGTACGCTACAAGTGCTGGAGGCTGTTCACGTACGGCTCGGCTGCATCGTTGGTGATGCCTGCAGGGGCGAGACCTCCTGTACACCAGCACACACACCGAGCGTGTGTGTGAACACAGGAGAGAGGCACTCGCGCCTTCGGGGAAACGATGTGTGTGTGTGCAGTCGTTTATGGTGGAAATGATAAGATGCTACATATGAGCTGCAGGGATGTTTATCTCACGGTGTGTGTGAGAGACAATGACACTGACAGTCACATTCAATATGAGGTAATAGCACAAAGCATTTTTCTATTTCCTGAAGTATAAACATACAAACACACAGAGGAAAAGATATGTTACGTGAAATGCCAGCGCAAACACAGACACATGAAAGTAAAGTGGAGATCCTGGAGCAAACCTCCAGGGAAAACACGCGGCTTCCACTTAAAGCATTTTCATTTTTTTAAACGCTACTTCTGGTGAAAGACATTTACAGATATCAAGACTCGGCTGTCGGTGTCTCACGGGACGTTCGGGGCATGAAAACAAAAAGAAAAACCACGCGGTTCTGTTCTCGGTGTGAAAGCCCCTCGGCTCCATTCAGTCCAACAAATGTCCATCGTCTGCTGCTCCTCTGGTCCTACATGCACCTCAGGAACCATATTTCATTCACAGTGACACACTCGAACGAGCTGCCTTGTGCTTCCTGTGCCGGTAACAAGCAACGCTTGTTTGCATTTTATGAAGCTTTTTATCAACCTATTTATTTAATGAAGCTTTTTACAGGAAATGTTTCTGTCTCTTCCTGATTGGGCGTTTGAAATCTGTTGCTTTTTGTCAGACCAAGAGCATCTGTTCCTTTCTGCAACTTTTTCCCATAAAACATTTAGTTTTTTGAGAATGAGGCGGTTACCACACAGCCGACCTGTATCTGAACTTCCAGTAGAGCCTCCAGTTTGTCAAACAACTGCATATGATGATTATAACTCACTCTAATATTTTAGCACATCAGATGGTCGGCTCTTAAAGCAAAATGAGGGGCGGCCTGTCGTGGCGTTTGTCACGGCTAAAATCTGACTGCCCCCTGAGGTAACACCCCCGCCAAAATGAGAGGGTAAAACTTTTAACATGAAGAGAACCGTCCGAATCTGAGGCTGAAATAAACCACACTCATCATAAATGACTAAGATTTGAATATTATGTTCACTGGAATTTTGCAGCAGTTGCCACCATGCAATGCAGTTTTTTCCCGCCTTTGCCCGGTTTCAGTTCTACCTGACGATTTTCCTCTGGCCCAACGTTTGCTGACTCCATCTTTGGTCTTTAGGTGATCTCTTCTTTTTTAAAACTGTCTCGTGAAACTGAAGAACTCTTTATGACACTTTGCAACCTCCTTCTTCTGACTACATGCTCATAGTCTGACTGAAGCTAATAACTTTCTGATTGTGGCCTCACATGTAGCAGATATCGAAGTTGTGTCAATCTTCGCTCTCCGTAAGAAATCCAATGAGTATATTACTTTGCCTTGTGTAAGTTATACAGCTCGTAAATTGGGAACTTGGTCGTCTTTTGTTGGTCATCTCAAACGTCTCCTTTCAGCCAAGCCTGAACTAGTATCAGATTCTTTAAGTCTAAAGAGCACATTTCCAATAACCTCACTGCTTTGTTTTATTCTTTGAGATTCAGCTGGCGTATAGATATGAGATCAGGGATAGTCATGAATTTGCTTTTATGCTCACAAATCCGTCTGTGTCCTTTATGGTTTCTATCTGTTTCAGACAATCTCATCGTGATTGCTCCATTATTACCTCCCCACCCCTTTTCTCCACACACACTGACCCCACGTCACATCTTCTCTTACTTTGCTCCAGCCTTCCTGCGTCTTTGTACTTCATTTGAATCTCGCTCCCTGATTAGCTCATTTTGTTGCTTTCACTTGCAGGAACCCAAAGGTCCAAAGGGTTCCCTTTGATGCCGGCTATAAAGTTCCATTTCTAACCTCGTTGTGACTTCACCAAGTGGCACAATTTCAGCGTTTAGACGAGGGGAAACTGTGTTTTAAATGTGAAGTTGAAAAATGTCCTGAATCTTCCTGTCACATGGTTTAGTCTCATAAAACACTCAGGATCCATTTTCAATGAAATCATGATGCACTGAAATCTTTGCAGAGCATGAGCGTGACAGGGGCTAATATTTAGTGGTGCTGCAGGGTTGGACACAGTTGAGTGTTTTTTTTTGTGGCTATTGCAAAAAAATGAATCCAATATTTTAAATGTTCTGTTCTGTACATTAAGGAAGGGCTAGTTGGCCTCATTTATCTTGCTGCAGTTTTTATAGGGAGCTAGTTTGCTGGTTGACCATAATTGGTTGTTTCACAGCTCAACACGTTGGCATCAGTGTACCATCCACCAGCCCCTCCTACGTCATTTCTGTTGGAGCGTCTGGGCGTCCATCGTAATGCACAGAAAGCATGCTGGACAGAGACGGGAACATTTTTGACACCCAGGAAATGGCGACGGTGTCATCGATCAACGGCTCCCAGCGCGTCCTTTCAGGGGTCAGTTGGCGTGTGTTTTTTAGGCCAGATGCCCTTCCCGCCGTGACCCTCCCATTTTTATCTGCGCTCGGGACTAGCACCAAGGTTGCCCTTGATGGATGGGCAGGGCCACATCTTGTGAGGTGGGATTCAATCCTGCAGCCCAACCTGATGCTCTGCTTGCTGAGCCATCAGGCCCCCGACAGCCACAGTGTTAATACACGTGTAGAAACATAGAAAACTATAATACAACTAGTGATGCATGCAGAAAGGCCACGAGGGACAAGTCCAACGATTGCGCCTGTTAATGGAGAAAGTGGAATTTAGGAAGATAAAATCCCTGACAGCCTCTACATGCAATGCAATTTGGTTTATACTGTATCTCTTTTTTTTTCAGCACAAGCGAGACATTTAAAATATTTATATTTCTGTGGTTTGATATGCTGGCAAATGAGCAATTAGCTCACACGGAGCTGGCAGTGCGTATCGGCAGAATTAAAGTTAGTGTACGTATATACAGCAGTTAAACCTGGACGGATGAGGTTAAAGAGGATGGAGGTGGAACTCCAACGACACAAACCACCAGTGAAGAGACAAAGAAAGAAAGAGGAGGCAGCGCACGTCTCCATCGCTCGTCCAGCAGCCGAATCCGCCTCGTGCCCGTTCGTCTTGTTTAGGGTTTCAACGTTAGCCCGAGCGCTGACAGAAACATAAGGTATTCTCTCGCTTTCTCCCCAGCTCTGCAGCCTTGTGAGCTTCACTGGTCCACTCCATCAAGGTAATGTGATTAGTTTACTAGGCCTGGGACCCGGACAGGTTTCCTCCGGCTGCAGGCTGTGCGAGTTTGTGTTTGTGCTCGGACAGTGTGTGTGGACACTGTGATGGATGATGAAGATGAGCAAATCAATACAAAGGGCCTGTCATTGCGGCTACATCCCAATTTACCTCGGCGTGTCTGCGCTGTCAGTCAGCGGCCTGCGACACAGGAGGGGAGAGAAAAGAGAGGAAATAACGATAAGGCGGTCGGGAGGTTGAGAGGATTGGATGCGTAATAGAGAAGCGAGGGAACAAATGAAGAGAGGAAGAGGAGGAGAAGAGGGGGCTGATGGGCAGGAGATCAATAAGGGGAGGATATGCATGACAAGATGAGCGAAAGGAAAATGGCTGGTGGAGCTACAGTGACTGACTTGGATGTGTTTTTGCTCGCTGTAATATCAATCAGATTTGGTGCTTTGCCTGAAAAGGTCGCGTACTACAGCTGGATACCTTGAGTAATTCAGTCACACACACACACACACACACTCAGAAACGAGGCATGTGGTGCAGCAACATTCATACATCCGGCCAATCCCAAAAGGGCTGCTGTCATCGCTCAGAGGAGATAAGAATACCAACCCTTGACGGTTCAAAATGGATTAGGAGCGTCTTGATTGTGAGTCAATTTTCTCTGAGCCGTAAGCCTTAATGTGTGTTTTCAGCACCACTGCTTTGCTTTTAATGGTTCCGGCGTGCTTTTTGAATTTAAGGACGGAATTAAGTTATCTAAAGGGAAAGAACGGGAAGCATCACCTCGCTGGTTGGCTGCTGTAGAACGCTCTGTGTGCGTGTGTGTGTGTGTGTGTGTGTGTGTGTGTGTGTGTGTGTGTGTGTTAAGCCTCGGTACAGAGACAACTAAACACTGCAGCTGCATTAGAGCGTCAGTAATGTATGTATTTTCCTCAATCCAAGCTCTTCACAGCTCTCTGTTCCGTCTATTCAACTGTCATGGCTGACAAGGCCACAAATGACTTTTTGTATTTCTGTACAGTTCAAACTTTACATAAATGTCTGAAAGCTGTAGTTATGGAAGATTATGACTATGTGGCGGCAGTGCTTTGTCAGATTTGATCAGTAAGGCTTGTATTAAGTCACTTTCTTTTCTAACAATGTCCTTATTTTAGACTTGTCAGTGGAAACTGAGGAGACAGTGACAGGTCAGAGGAACAGCGGAAGTAAAGAAGAGACAATTACTTTCCTTTGCATTAGACTCAACGTTCAGGCATGAGATTCTGCAGGCTCCCAGTTCGAGAAGTTAGAATTTACTGCTTTCGATAAAAGAGGAGAAAGCACCTTGTTGGCTGACTCCTCTGTTTCAGACGTTGACCATTCAGTGGTGATGGACATGAAACACAGCAATAAAAAATAAAGAAATAAAGAACAAAAACATTACATTACATTTTTGATCATACAAAACATCAAAATAAATACTTTTCTGGAATGAAAAGAAGCAAAATAACCAAGTACAAGAAAACACAGCAAAATACTTCGCTATAATCCAATTATTTATGATCTTTTCTGAGAAATCTGCTGTTTTAGTGGAAGGGTCCGATTTCGTCCACATCGGTACCTGCTGTAGGTTCAGCAGGTCGTTATCGTGAGATATCGTTCACTGTTACGTCCTTTGGTTTTCGAACAAAAACGACACACTGGTGCAGAAAGACTGAAAGATTTGTGGGTTTAAACACACAAACATCAGTTTCAGTCCGAAAAGGAACGAGTGGGTTTGTCACACAACCCAGCAGCATCAAATCTATACATAGTGGGAATTTTTGTTCACATTGTTTTTAAATTAATGTTACAGATATTAGGGAGATATGGCAAATGAGAAGTTGTCAGACTTACCGTGATAATATATACATTCATACAACATGTCCAGCTAAATCATATGGATTCAGAACTAGCGAAGGTGAACTGTGGATCCGTTTCAGGACCCGAGTTATTTAACTTTTAGAGATGATACAAAAAATCTCAATCAGGAAAAAATTTGGATATTTAGCAGAATGATGTGAAAAGACAATTACATGCAGTAAAAAAAGTGGCTTGATGCAAATTATACTTGAATCTTGCAAAAACAAAATTTATGATAATTAGCAACACAATTATAAACAAGAAAATAGAAATGATGCGTTGACAATGAGTAAATGAACCTTCTTGGACATCATCACTAATAACTTGGAAACTACACGAAAATGTTATGAAGTCAAAGCTCAAAAAATCAATTGCAATATTATAAAAAGCAACAGATCTTCTAGTCTAAAAAGCCTTTAATATAATGTAGTGTTCAATTATTCTTACATACATCAGCTGTTGTTTAGAGGTTTGGGGAAATGCTAAACTCAGCTGTAAGCTTCGAGAATCATGTATTTATATCCAGAACACTTAAACCATCTGTTTCTCAATGAAATTCGATGATCTAGTAGACTTGAAAACTGCTCACACATTAAATAAAGCAAGTGAACATTACTTCCAGAGAACATACTAAATAGATTTCATGAGCATGTGAGTTGTTATAATCTAAAAAGAGCCTTTATGTAAAAAAAAATCGGAGCCAGAATGAATTGAAGAAGCAGATGTTTGATTTATGGAACCAACTAAAAACATGCTAAAACCTTCACGATGACGTTAAAAATAATGCGCCAGAAAAAGAATGTAGTGAGACATGACTTTGTATCTAGACGTAAGAAATAGTTTAGTGTCTCGTCAGTGTTTATTTGACTTTTACTGAAGAACTATTTGATATCTTTAGTTATTTTCGTGTTAATTTGGGACGTAAATGTTGAGGTAAATGTGGGTTATGAATATGCTTTTGCTTCAGCCTGATCCATTTCTGTCTCAGCGAAGAACTAAAACTTTCTTCTTTTAGTTCTAGTTTGGGTTTACATGGACATGATGCTTTTCGACTTCCCTCTTACTTCTCTAGGTTAAAAGTTGTACTTCTGAGGAATGCCTCCGGATGACATCACACGGAGGAACCTTCAGTTCACATTCTGTCATCTCAGTGCTTGCATTATGGAGTTTCTTATCGTTTTCAATCTGCTTTTCCTGAGCTCCTCCAGACGACATCATCTAAAGTCCAAAAGATGAAAAACTCCTCAGGGTGATGATGTCATTCATGTATTCGAGATGGCGTGTGACCTGTAGGAGCGTGACACGACGCCATCATTCAGTGGATGACGCAGTCCAAATCGACTGCATGTGCAACCGTCATATTTGTTCATTGTTAATAATCTGTCTTCTAAAAAAAATACATTCAGCTACAGATGCACAACAGACAAAGGAAATCAACAAAACAGTTCATAAAAATATTCTCTTCCTTATAAATTCACAGCTGCCACAGCATGAGTCACGTTCTTATTATTACATGTTATGTCATTATTACATTTGTAGAACTTGTCAAAACCATTTAACTTTGTAGAGGCCTGCACCAGAACAGAGTTGATGAAGATACTGTATAAATATATATATATATTTTAATCTAACTGCTTTTTGAATATCAGCACTTTCTCCCAATTATCCTCTTCAGATTCTGAGCTCCGTGCTGCTCACGGTTCCCTGCTGTGAACGATGTCAAGCTAAAAGATTTTACCCCTTTCAAAGAAAAACGACTAACAAAAAAAATACCGGATTTCTGTCCACACCCACAGAAGCGAAGCTGTATTTTCATAATCAACCACAACGGGAGTCGGCAGGAGCCACAGGAATAACGACTAATTCTCACATATCGTTTCTGTGTTTTACAGCCAATTATGTGCTTTGCGAAGCTTCCAGTCCTGCCCCGTGATCATCGTCACGTCCCCAACGTTTGCTTAGCGTCGCTCACGTCCATTCAGCAGCATCACTGTTGCCTCGTTTTCCACAGGAAGCAGGTCAGTTGAAAAGACGACATCCCTTTAATCAGACATTACACGCCAACCACACATAAAAACTGCGTTGCTCACGCTCGACACAGGTTTTGTGTGTCATCGCCGTCCGTGATGACACATTATAACTCACGTCATGCGAGAAAAGTTGCAAACATGTTGCTCAGAGGACGTGCGTGTAACAGCGGTGGCTCGCTCCATATGCCAGCTGTTTGGTCTAATTAAGAGGCCGTTTCAAACCTGTTCCAGGCTTTATTCAAACTCGGCTTATTGAGCCACAAATTCCAAACAACGCCCGTGTCCTTGTCCGTCCTGCCGCGCACAGTTTCGTCGGAGGACACAGTCGTGCTTTTCACTTTTAGCGGCTCTGCCCCTCCCGCCTGCCTCTAACTAGCTCGCTGACATTTAATTGCAGGACGTTCACCTTTAATTGGCGTTGTGGCTTCCCCCTCTGCATTGCCATGGAAATGAGACCCTTCATTAGTCCTGCATTTGGATGGGATATCACTTCCCTGCTCATGGGACGGAGGTGCTGCAGAGGAACAATACGTGTCAGAGCGTCATTCGAGCGGAGAAGCTGTAGAAGTGAAGCCCGTGGACGACGTGTGGGCTTGTTTTCAGAGTCCGTGTGTGTGGGTCTTTATGCAAATGTGAGTGTGTGTGACGGCTTCCTCCTGACTCCTGACTGTGAGTGTGTGTGTGTGTGACACTCCAGGGAGCCAAACAACCAGCTGCTGGGAGCGAATTATAACTTGTGCCTTTCTCGGGCCAGTCGGAGACGGCACTAATAACTCTGCCAGCTGTCCCAGCCGAGCGTGTTTCAGGGCTCTCAGTTTCACATCCATTATTGACAGGACAGATCTGGATGTCGCAGAAAGCTGCACCTCACTGTGCCACTGCTTTGCCCGAGTCTCTCAACACGACACTTAAACTCGTGCGAGCGTTCATGGCAAAACAGGCTCCTCTGCAGAAAAGCCACATCCTGCTTCGTATCAATTATCCTCGCTGATATTCATAAATCGCTGTAGACATTATTTCCATTACATTTGACACTAATCATTTTCCGTGACGCCCTCCTGTGAGAACTGCTAATTTAAAAAAAAGAACAGTAATGTCAACGCTGCTGCTAACATGATTTTTATTCCATCTAAACTTGCTTTTTCTTCATTTTTGTGTGTTTTCCTTTGCAGTTTAGGTCATTTTCTCGGGTTTGTGACATCTGCAGCACTTGAGATGTAAAGACTCTTCTCGCCTTGAATCCTCATTGTGCTGGACTTGTGTTGCTGTATACGGCAGAGCTACACTACATTTACACATTAAAAGCATCACTAATGTCTAGATTCTCGATGTTCTGTTGGTTCTCCTTCCTCAAACCATGTTCACCACTTGTGGTTCAAAACCCAAACTTCTGCTTCCTGCTGGGAAGCAGATGCCAGACGACTGGCTGCACCAGTGACACCTGAAAAAGCAACGGAGAAGTTACGAGCCTGGACACCCGAAGAACCTTGACTTTTAGTGGCAATAAAAACATCTGATGAATTTCAGATGAATTAATATTAGTATTTGTCGGTGTACTGGGCTGCAGACCAGCAAATCATTGCTCTTAATTCCTCCTATGGGATGTTTCATGACATTTAGCTGCAACATGTGGTTCATGGAAACAAATCTTGGTTGATTTGTCTGTGACCATGAGGATATGCTGACATTTACCTCAAATAGCACATTAGAAATACATTGACACTGAACATAACGGCAGCTCTGTTAAACTTTCTCATTGTCGGACGGTTCTTTTATTAAGGCTCTCTGACCACAACCAAAGTGCATCTCTTGCCTAAACCGCACACAGGACCCTGGAGTGGAACACTCACCTTTTGGGTTTTTGGCATCTACACTTTGGCCTATTGTGTGAGAAAAAAACTGCACGTGAAATCCTGTCCCGCTGGAGAAACAGCCCCCACAAATGTCTTCACAGTATGAGCGACCTGGGTTTGAATGCAAGGGTCAGTGACGTGACACGAGCAGATGTGAAGACACAGTTTCTATCAACATGTGCAGAGTGTTTGTGTTTTATCATAATTATGCTTGCATATGTAGAGTGTTCTGCTTGAATTTCATTAACAGCTTACAGTTAGCACACATACACACATTGAAGGTTAATGGTGTCCTTATCAAGAGCTGACATTCACAGCCGCTTATAGAATATTTTTCACTTACCCAAAGCCACGTATCCATCTGCAGACAGACAGACACACTGGGCACAAATGGTTCGGTACATTATGAACGTTCCCTTAGCGGCCGGTGTTTTTATGTGTGTGGAGGATTTTTCCAAGTGCAATTATGAAAACCTCGCACAAAGTGGGAGCCTTGATCCTGTGAAGGCAGCACCAGGCAGCTGCAAATAAGGTGTTTGTATATATAGACATTGTACCTCTGTGCCGTTTGAGCACAGTAAACTGGGTCATTGTACCACGGACGCTGGCTCGTCCGTGAGGAGTCCTGGCAACAATGCGGTTTCAGGACGATGCATTTGAAGTTACAAACAAAATGTGCTTTCGTAGTGTATAACTCAGTCTGATCACTGTCTGTAGCGATGCATCCAATGGCACAGAATAGAGCACGTCTCACATAGACGGACACTGTTTGAGTCCCACATTTACGTCAAGTTTTGCAGGACAATTTGCTATAACCTGTTTGTTTCAATTCCACCTCAATAAACCGTATACCAGAGGCTGGGCGGGGGAATGCTTGTGTTCTTCAGTGATGGAGGCATGTCTTTGAAGGCTTTTTAATTTGAACAGGGAGGTCTGCAGGTGATAGTGATCTGTAATCCGGTTCGTGGTGGGCCCCTAGCTGTAAAAGGTAGCATCATCTGCATAAAATATAAAGTTGATTAAATTATTATTTACATACATAATATAAAATACATGAAACTCTATGTATTTGTGTAATTCACAGTGGAATTTAAGATCCTGACTAACACTAACCCAGTAAATGATGAGTGAATTAGTAAATTATGCAAAGAAAAGATGAACAGTTTCACAACATTGTTCTCCTCTTTACAACATGGGGAAGGCAGTAAAATACATGCAGATGAGTGGAAACACACACACACAGTCGCTGTGGCAGGAATAAATCTGTTGTTTGATAGAATGATCACAATCACAGCTGCAGGGAGAAGGTAACAGATGAGCGGAGAAGTCCTGTAATTAATTACTCAGTCTTTCTCGCTCGGTTCCTGCCTCCGACCCCCCTCGATCCTCCCCCCTCTCCTCAGGTAGCACCTCCTCGTTCATTTCATTACTTTCAGCTGGTCATTTTCTCTCACTCCGCCACCTCTCTGGCCCGAAGGTCCTTCCTCCATTACAACTCTGAGCTCATAACCGCCTTAATTGAAACCGTCATGGCTTTAATTGCTTTAATTAATCACCTTTCCTGGAGTAAAGCCTTTGTGGGCATTTGTAATTGGTGCTGACATTGGCTGTTTGTTGAACGGTGCAGGAGAGTGAGGGAAAAAATCTTTAGTTTAGCAGGAGAAAGGGACGGCAGGGCGGAGATCTGAGTTTGATCGGGAACATCTATGCACATGGATCTGTTTGATTTAGAGAGTCCAGAGACGCAGCTGTGACTCTGAGCAGACTCACATTTCATTGCACACGTAAATCCCTGAATTTGAGGAATTGGATGATGTGGTTATTTTTTGCAAAGTCAAGTTTGCAGTTTGCTCAGCGTCTGAGTGTGATTTACTTAGCTGTGACGACCACATTAACCAGGCTAATGACTGCTTTTTTTAATAAAAAGTAGATTTATGTGTTAACAATCAAGTGACCTGCAGGAATATGGGGAGGCATTAGATGGTAAATCATAAGGAGTGGAGCTTTTGACATCCGGGACACAAACACACATTAACTGTTACATAGTGACAATCAGAGGAACATCCTCAGATGTGCTCGATGAAGAAATGAGCAGAAGACAAATTTCTCTCCATTCTGAAGAAGAGACAAATATTTGAAAAGGGGCAAAATAAGCTGTACAGTGACATCCCCGGTGCACCAGTGTTGGTTTGGTTATTTCAGAGTTGTTTCCTCTCTCTTTATTAACGGCGTGTTATTTTGTCCGTGCTCTGCAGGTGATTGGCCTCCTCTGCGTGATCCGTGACCACGTGCAGACGACCTCCTACCCACCGCCGTGGAACACAGTATTGATCTTTCTCTCTGTGGGAAACATCAGCAACAAAAGCCACATTGGCCAATGTTTAACTCAAACTACTGTATGAAGAATGAAGAAATCCCGGCGGACGCCTTTGACAGCTGAGTCTGGACCATCGTGAGTAAGTGGGACAATGTGTCTAGGACAGAACGTGCGACTCTTTGTGTTTCCACGACTCTGGGAAAGTAGGTGTGCGGAAAAGTTAAAGAAGACATGACTGGAGCGACATTCACCTTGACACGTCAGGTAGTGTTGCAGTTAATTGCATTGCCCCCGTTGAACATGTGCGCCGTGCCCTTTGACCTTTGCATCCTGCTATTTCGTCTTCTATAGGCAGGTTGTACTTGTAGGGCTTCAGAAAAAGAACTAGCTCAGCCATGAAAGAAAAGCGACAAAACCAGCAAGTTTGGTTGATTTAATTTACATTCTATCACCTTCCAGATTCTCTCACCAACTTCAGACATAATCTTTATTGTCCTGGAATCGACTCTTTTCTAACGACTTACTTATGATCCTGTTATGGATCCGTTTGTGGGGAGCTCTCTCTTGTCCGGTTCCCTCAAAATGAGCTTCCAGTGATGCAGCGTCAATACGGGTTATACTGCGTTATACGGCCAAATAAAGCAGTGAGGATAAAGCAAGTTCATAATGAGGTGTTGGTAAGTGTCATTGGATAGAAGCAGATGTTTGATTATGCAGCTTAATACGAGTTATTTGTGTCTGGATAAAAACACGCTGCACCCAAACTGGGTTCAATATTAGAATTAAAAAGCCAGTAGCATCACAGACACAAACACCACAACGGGTCAATCATATGCCCAGATATTTGCAGACGCTGGTTTGGGTTTGGCCTCGGGCGAGAAAGTCTGGACAACAGAGCCGACGTTGGCTGTGCAGGAGCCGGATATATTAACTCTGATGTGGGGAGGAGCGGGTTCGGTGCAGGAGTGTATTACTGTGCAGGGAAAACGTGTTCTGGTTTTATGTTAGTTAAACAGCATTTAACTTTACTGGTTACTATGGAGCCGAGGCTAATTTAGAGAAACAATAAAAGGCAAAATGAAGTTAGCCTTGGATGAAACCCCCCCCAGAATATTAGACACATAAGTACCATAAGACAAAAGTAACCCACAACACAGGCCGGGCATTAAACTTCAATTAAACGAGACGACGTAATGGGACGTTCTGTCATAATTACTAGAACAACTGCAGTGATATTAAAGACAGCAGAAAACCACAGTTTTCCACAAGTTAACATGCAGGTGATTCCATCAATGCGGAATCATTTCAGTAGTTAAAGTAGGTTTGGCGTTCGCTCACCAGGTTTAGAGCCGGCGTCTCTGGGCGCCAGCACATGATGTTTTCTCTCGGTTTTTACTTTCTGAGGCTTGTGCACGTGTAGGCGGAACACAAAGCTTCTCCCAGACCAGAACTAGATGCAGCTTTGATCTGATCCGCGTTTATTGTGCAAATGCCCATCAGGATCTGATGTACGTGTTGGGAAACTGACCATTAACTCTGACTTTGTTTTCTGCTCCGCAATGACCCCAAACTTTATGAAAGAAAATCAAATACACATCTGCATACGTTTCATGCAGAATGAGAAGGGATTGAGTCGACGCTGGTTATCGGACCTGTGGTTACTCACCGGCGACACATGCGATCCTCACCTTTGCAGGCGTGAGGAGTCTCCCCTCGTCATAAAGGGCAGAGAGGTGAGATAAACGGCGTGTATTTCTCCATTTTCACCCGCCACGTCAGGACGGGCCCCGTTCATCACTCCGCCACAATGACACTTTAAATTGGTTACGTCAAATTAAGCTGATGTATCATGGCGCTATGCTGGGGTTTCAAATTGGTTTTGCGGCTCGTTATGAGAAATGGGTCGGCATTCATCACGAGTGGCTTTTACTTGTCCCCAGGCAGGTTCTGGTGTTACTTTCCCCTTTTTCGCCCTGACCGGCGAGGAGCCGCAAATATCGGTTAACCTGTCATGAGAGTGTCACGCGGAGCCTCTTGAATTAAGATTCTTTCCAGTGTAGGTGCTCACAGGACGACTGTGACGCTCGAGTCAATCATTTAATGACCTGCCAACCCGGTAGCGACCCGGGATGTTCCGTTGTAGAGTTTGTTCGGCCTGCAAACGAGTTCGTCGTGAACACAACTACAAGCTCCGGTTCATTTGTTGGGGTGAATGTTTGTGCTCCGGAACATTCATGAGGCGTGAGAGCAGATCGACGGACACATCCTCAGCTAATCACTGATGATGAGCCGGTGACGGCGTCATTGTTTTTTGGTCTTTTCATTTCTTTTTACCTCGTGTGTGTATTGGTGTATCTGAAAGTATATTTTGTATTATATCATGTTACAGTGTATATTCTAAGACAAATGTATATTATATAATATAAGGTAAACGTACATTGTATAAACGATATTTTATTCTAGTGTTCTAATATTGTGTTTAACTGCACCTTGAGTTTTTATTTTCTACCTTATGTTGCACTTTTCTTTTAAACGGCAACTTCACCAGTTTTCAGCTTTATGTGACTTTTCCTTATTGTGTAAACGAACATTGATGCTCCTGGATGAAAAACTCCTCCAGATGACATCACCTGCCACAGAAGGTCCCTCCACTTTATGTCATCTGGAGTCGCTTTTCAGCCACCAGTAGAGAGAGATTCTAATATAGTGAAATCATTGGGAACTTTAATGATGCTTTTTTTTACATAAACTAGAAGCAAATGTAATATACAGTGAAGTAATTCACTGCATGTCACACCGTGTGTGGTTGTGTATGTGATAAATAAAAACTGAATTTGAACTTTAACAGTGCTTTATATGATACTACCAAGAATAAGGTTTGATTGGTTCCATCTGACCACGTTTTTAACACGGCCGACTCTGCAGCTCTGAGCTCGTTTCTTTGCTGTAAAGACCATTACTGCATCCACAGACACACAAAGCTGTGACATATTTACCATGTGGAGCCACGAGTCTAACTGCAAACAGGACAATTAGTTAGCAACTAACTGCTACTGTTGTAACTTAGCAACTCTTGTTGTTTGGGCATCGCTCCGTCACGTGGTGCATCCACTCGTTAGGAGCCACGGCAACGTCTCCCTGTTGTCGACGGCGATAAGACACGTGCCATTACGTGGCGGTGACACTAGAGCCACACGTGCTCGGGCTGTAAAAAAGCTGATCAGAAATGACACCACTCACCGGTCCACGTCCGCACGTCTTCCCATGTGGAACCTGCAGACACAAGCTGCACATCAGCCTAACACATTGGGACACATTTGCACACAGATGGTTTCGCCGCTGACAATTCTGTGAAACCCCGGAATAGCAGCGCACATTGTGACAAGACCGCTCAGCTGTAGAAACTTGTCAGACTGTATTAAATAACAGTCGAGTTATTCAGACCAATCAACACCACGTCAGCATTTTTTCCTTTAAACCAGAGAGAAGTGGTTCTGCAACGTGTGACTGGGACACACACACACACACACAGTGTGAGGCGCTTTGAGCACCAACAGGTTTGAGTGCAGACCATTCACCGTTAGAACAGGATGAACTTTTAATCTTTTTCAAAAACTTAATGACAGAAGCAGCCAAAAAAAAAAAAACATGAACCAAAAAACTTTAACCACAGAAACATCCACTTTTGTTCAGCCCAAAAGATTAAATACAGTCGTGGCCCTTGCTGTTGTCAGCAAGGTGACTCAAGGTATATGAGGTGATAATGACCTCATAATATTTGGAGTTATTCATATTCTAAATTTATTTAAGCTCACAGCCGTTGTGGGGATGCACATCCAAACGTTATTTTACCATTTTCATTGATTGTCCTGTTTTATTAATATTTTATTATTGAGTTAGACATCAGTTTGTCTTCTAAAGCTACACTGGACTCACGAGGACTGATGTGAGCACAAAGTCACTGCTGAAGTCTTCTTTATGTCAAAGATAAATTATTAATCCCCGGCTGCTCATTACATCGCTGGTCTTAAAAGTCACATTCGCTAAATGCGACTCTGTCTTCTTCTTTGACGTAAGAACACAAGTGGCTGTTACCCTTCTTGATTTTTGCAGGGATCGCTCCAGACAAAGCTCTCCCACTCCGGAGAAATTAACCCCAATGCACAAGTGTCTAAGAATTAATCGGAAAAAAACATGTCGTTTTTAAAGCAGTTTTGATGGTGGTGTATCATCATCAAGGAGGATGATTTGTCGAATATTCAAAAACTCTCAGTTTTGCGTCTTCACCGTGTCTGATTCAGTAGATTATTATATTTTATAAACACCATGAAGGAACCCACCTTTATTCTTCCTAACGTGTGTTGAGATTCAGTTCCCTGATTCTCAATATTCTAACGCGTTGGTAAAAATAAATGTGTAAATCACGCTGCATCTAAAGCTCTTGCAGTAATTATTGAACTCTGTGATATAAAAACGTCACCTCTGTTACCAAGTGTGAATGTGTTTGTATTCCAGCTACAGGCGAGTACAGGAGCCGTGCCATCATGTCTTTGACGTTCAGCCCATTTCTCCAGTGACAATATACTGGTAACATCAACATAGGTGCTGTTGCTATGGTTACCTGCCGTATAACATACTTTGAACAGTTGTTGACTTACCAGAATTGTGTTTCAGCTGTGCTGTTAAACAATTTGCCAATTCCATCTTCGGTAATGGCCCGTTTTACCGCGGTGGAGGGTTTGTGTGGGATCCTGGGAACTGTGGTGTTCAGAGCAGCAGTCCTGCTTGGGTCTCCCGGGGGGGGGGGGGACTAACTGAATAAAGACAACAAGGGGGCTTTTTCTAGATTTTTATTCCAGATTTTCCCAAAGTCAAAGGCACAGGGGAGTCGCTGCCACGATCTAAGTAAAGGTACTATTACATGGGGCCGCCGTAGTTAAGCGCCAACATCAGCATTGATGAAAGAAGACTAGAGGAAAGTGATTGTGAGGCGGAGCAGCTGGTGCTGAATTTCAAAAGCTTCTGACAAATGTAGAACTGGGAATCAGTTTATTTGTGGTGCTCACACAGACGTCGTCCTCCTTAGCTGCTAATGGTTGAACTTTTACCTGTTGTCGCTGGTTTAACACCTTCTTGTTCGCCTGACCCACAGCAGTTTGCCACTGCTCGAAATGGTCTGGAAAGACTCTAGTTGGCTCTGACATCTCCAATTATGTGCCCACGTAGCAGTAGCTCCAGCATGGAGCCTTTAGCTGAAATTATAGCATTTTAAAATATCTAGCTTTAGTTTAAAAAAACTGAAACTGCCCGCAGACCTTCGTCTAGTCTTTGGCTGTGTGCAGCAGAGAAGAATTCCACCGTGGTAAGAAAAACGTACCAGGCCTCAATAATCGAAGCTTCAGAAAGGAAAAGATGAATTCTGTGTTTCAACTGTCAGTCTGAGGTTTGCATGTAGAAAAGAAAAGATGATGAGCTGAATCCGTTATGTTTCCACATTTGGGAAAGTTGGTGACACAGCATCAAAATGCGGTTGCCACTTGCTCTATATTTTTTAAATGCTCACAATCTGTGTGTGAGGGAGTGTGTCTGTCTTTGGCCTCGTGTCAAAGGCAGGGACGTGAAGGCTGAGACAGGACTGGATGTGGGAATTGAGTGATAATGCACTTAGTGTTAGCTGACCTTTCCTTTTCTTTCTGGCTGACATGAAGCAGCAGCGTCAGGAGAAATCTCTGCCCGTTCAACTCCAAAGTCTCAGTCTCCAAAGTCTCAGTCCTCTCTGGAAGACTAAACTCCCGAGTGGGTCTAGATTTCATCATTTTCCTCCAGTATCTGCCTCATTACACGGGGGTGCACCAGTCCAAGAGGAACTACACCCATGTAATGAACGTGGTTTGCTCCTCATTGGGAGCCCAAACCTCAGCACAGCAGGCCGTCACGCCTTTTATGCAAAGGGGTTAGGGTCAGTCTAAGAAGAACGGAGTGACCACGGGTCAACTTCCATATAAGAAGAGTCAAGATTGTAAAAACTGTTTCCATCCAGACTGGAAGTCAGTGCTGAAGCCAAAGAGCCGTTTAGTTTTCAAAAGCCTCGTATCTGATCTTTGCAATGTACGTAGACTGGAGACCACCATAACCCCCAACAGAAGCAGATGTAACCAAGGCCATTTTAAACCAGTAACCGTTAGACCAGCACGTGCTAACACACAAGTTTGCTGGATCATATGTGCATATGAGAAATGTGTTCTGGCTCAACTGTCCTCTCGTACAAAGGATGCTGCTGCTTATGCATTATTATTATCATTATTATTAATTGTATTTAGCCTCGACGCTTCAGTGGATTAGGTGTAACAAGGTGTGCCGTCCTCACCGTGCGGTCCCACCACAACCACATACGTCCCCCAACACCCACAGACATGTGAAGGTGCTTTGCTGCTGACATCAACACTGGTTAAGTGAATGTGAACAGCGGCGACTTAATTCCCAACCCACCAGCCGCAGTTGACCCTTCATTTACAGTTGAGCTGCCTGCGGCTGCTCAACTAATTCTCCAGTTCACTTGTCTTATTAGCATACGAGTGCATTCAGCGTTATATCTCCGCTGGTGCAGAAACAGAAAATTGAAAGACCTACATCCAAAAACGCTCGACAAATTTCACCCGCAGTTCGAAGCATTTAGGAGGGGAGTAGAATGTCTTTCAGATAAAAGTATCCCAGTTTAATTGAAACTCTGGCAGTCGATCAATAGAAATAATTATATTTTTTATATAGAAAAAATATGTATTTTTTTTTACACCTTGAAGGCAACGTGTAATGTATAGAAAGCGTTTAATCAATAGCCTGTGGCTCCGCAGTGAAGCTCTCGCTCTGCTCGTTGGCAGCCGCCCACCACTGACATTGACCGTGGGCCAGAGAATGTTTAGGATAAAATGATATGTGGTTAATATATTAAATGGCCGGCCGGTAGCTTAGAGTTTGTCTCCCTTGTTGGCCACGTCACTCAAACACAATAAATTACTGATCGTGACCCGAGCCCCTCGACATTATTCTATTCAGTGCAGCTTCAAAAAACTTCAGAATTTAGACGACGACCAGCTTCATGTGCATCTGTGCATTGGAGCTAAAGACTGTAAATCCAACCTGTTCATGTGAGATGTGTGACCCCCTAACACTCTAACACATTTATGGCACACATTACTCAATGAACGGAAATCCTACAAACGTGCAATTAGAGCCAGTTCCTCCTTCCCGTCGAACAGCTCAGATATACATGGATCACTATTGGACACAGCATTATCTACGTTTGGTGAGGAACGAGCTCAAGCGCCTGTTATCTTGGCACAACTTTCTTACATTTTAATAGAACTTTTTTTTGTTCTGCTACTTACCAGGAAATTCCATATTTATTTGAGCGCAGCTAACGTGGCACTCTTGCCATCTTCCCGTGACATACTGCACATTTTGAAATGTCTCAAACATTCTTTTGCTCAGATGATCTAAATAACAGGAAGGTGAAGCCTCGTAGGAGGTTTGTGCTTTCAGCTTTCTGAAGATTGACTGAGGTTTCACGCAGCAGTAACATACAATATAATCTCCAATTTGACGACTTTTAGCTGAGACTCGATGATCCAGCACAAAGAACTTCACAGTAACAGAGGACTCTGCTTCCTGCAGAGATTTACTGCAAACAAACATGGGCTTTGCCCAAAAAGTTATGATAAATCTACCGTATCTGAGCAACCCAGCACCAAAACACAAACCTGTAAATTATTCTGTAGGAAAATATGATGTAAAAAAAAAAAACTGTGTCTAATCAATTTATTAATTTAGCTGCTGTTGATATGTTGGTTGCAGCAATTCTATGAGTTTGGTTTTATTTCCTTTTGACTTCAACTGGCCACAATTTAATCACAGCAGCTTTAAGGCTGCAGACTAAAAAAAAAAAAAAAACTAAACATTTGCGAGATCTCGCAAAACTATTGCGGCAAATCCAAAAATGGTTTGCGAGATATACTTCCGGGTTAGTTAGTTATCATGGATATTACAACAATTGAGGGCACGTTTACGGTATGGGAGCCATCCAAAGAACTTTAATTGAGCTTGGCCTGAAATATAGACATTAAGCAAGTGCTTCGTAGTGAAGTATATTTGCAATTAAAAATAAGGTTAACTACTACGTAGCCTACTGCCCCGTACGGAGCCCCCGAAGGGACTTTCGCGGAAAATTCAAAAATGGTTTGCGAGATATACTACATAGTCAATTGTTGTAATATCCATGATAACTAACTAACCCGGAAGTATATCTCGCAAACCATTTTTGGATTTGCCGCGAATGTTTTGCGAGATCTCGCAAATGTTTAGTTTTTTTTTTTTCTCCCCAATAAATTTTTTTTCGACCATGTCCCTTCGGGGGCTCCGTAGCAGACAGATGCTGAGATTAGATTTTAAAAAATGACAATTATGCAATAAAAATTGTTCAGAAACCTGGACTACCTTCTTTTAATCTCTGACGGAAAGGTGGGGATGCAAGCGGACACGGCCTGCGCTCGTGGTGTCATTCGGTGTCACTGCCCACCGGTTCGAAGACATCAGACCTGCTTATCTTACTCTGTAGCACCGCTAACATTAAAAACAGAAGCTGGATTTTATTACGAGCTGGACTCGTAATAAAAAAGAAAAAAAACCACCCACTGCCAGATGCAGCCCTCCAGCACACCGGTCCTGCGTTAGTCCACTCACATCTCGTCAGGGATTCACTACAGTTGATGTGTTCGTATAATGCAGCCAACTCAAACTGCTTTCATGCTGCGTGAGATTGATACGGTTTGTAGGGAACGAATTCAATAGTTTGTGTTTTCTGTTGGTGACAGGGACGTGTGAGCGGGTCCGTCTCCATCTATGCCCGATGAGAAACGCTGAACACGAGCACGAGGGCAAACACGCTGTTGGTCGTCAAGGTTTCATTCTTACCCGTAAGTGTGAGCAGCTGTGTGGACTTAAATACTCGGCTTCTTGCTCGTTAAACCAGTTTCCTTAAAAGGACAGTTGGTCACTTAAGTCACTCACCAACACCACTTTCGTTGTCCTGGCAACCTCACATTTAGTATCTTCAAAAACTATTCAGAGTGAATATTTCTACATTCCGTTCAGTCTGCAGGCTGACACAGCTGCTTTAGCACTTAGACGGTTACTTTCAATACTCAGCAAAATAATAAGCCATATAAATATCACAGACCTTGTGATGTGATGTAGCATGTTACATTTCAAGTCTTTGATAATTTGCATTAGTGCACAGCACAATTAGTGCGATTCATATCTACAGCAGGTACTATGTGAGCCACACAAAGATTATTTTATGACCGAGCAAGAACTGCACAAAGGAAATCGATAAAGGGCCAGAAAAGTCAAACAGGAAACGATAAGTAATGCAGGAAAAAATAAACCTGGTGAAAATCAAGAGAAATATTTACAAGGTACAATTCTGTTTAAAATACACAAAAGAAATCACGGGTCTGATCTGTATCGCACACGGTCACAGTCTTAGATCTAAAGTACGGCACAACCACCGAGACAGTTACATGAACTAATCCAGAGAGTCACGGAAAGAGTGAAACATCCGTATGATCTAGTGACATGGAAACCAGCACACAACACGATTATGTGAAGACACATTTTTCCACTGAACAAGATAAATAACCAGGGGCCGAACATGCACAGCCGTGAAAACATGGACACAGGAAAAGTTAATCGAGTTAAAGGTGAAACGCCGTGAAGCAGGAAAGAGAATCAAACCTGAGACTGAAGACACGGACGCGGAGACTTACCTCCGCAATAAAGAGTGACGCCAACAGAACCGGGGTCAGTGGTCAAATCAAAAGGTGTGGGATCAATTGGAGACACGGGACAAACGAGCGAGGTTGGGCTGAATGAGAGATCAATCCAACCCGGCTCTGCCCCGAGCTCCGCTTTTACAAGGTTGAAATTTAAATACAAAGGAGGCCAAAGCATTACAACCACCGTTTAATGTGACGTACTTCGATATGTCTCCACCAGCCGCTGTGTCACAGCAGAATTCTGACCTTTGACAGGTTCGACTTAAAAACTGCAGGCTCTCACATGCAGAGTAAGAATCAAGCGCCCCACAGGGAAACACCGAATCACCTTGTTTGCGAATAGCAGCGGGAAACTTTTTAAGGAGGGTCACATGAAGGTGAGGCAGCCGTGGGGAGGAGAGACAGAGAGGCAGGACAAAAAAAAAAAACAGGTTAGGGTGGATGGATGGACAGAGAGTCAGAGTCTAATACCCTATAGCTTTTTTAACATCTGTCTGCTTGTTCCTAAAACCAGGGAAGCAGCTGTGACTCATCTGCTGATTAGAGCTGTAATCAATCACTCATCCTGTGTGTGTGTGTGTGTGTGTGTGTGTGTGTGTGACCAGTGGATGCTGCTGAAGCAGTAATTAACAAACAAAGCCGAGTCAACTCAATTCAAGTCTGAGTAATAAATTTTGCACAAGCATTTATGAACCATAATCTTCACCGAATGTGTGTTTGTTTTATTCATCCAAATCACAAAGTGAACAGAAACGAGTCCAGGGACAATCACCGAAACCTGACGGCTTCATTATTTTTGTGCTGACAGGAAGAACCTTGAAAGACCCAGTTCACCGACATCAGAAACTGCCTCCAAGAGTTCTGTAAATGAAACATTAAAACGGGTCGTGTGTAGACAAGCACACGCACGCGTGAACGTGAACGCCACGTGAAGGCGGGACTCTGATTTCTCATTGAACGCTTTTATTGGGAGGGTTTGAGGGCACGGTATGACCGCCGGTTTGTAGGAACTGACCACAACACACTCACAGCAGGATTGGGACAGATACACGGATTTCTTCTTTGTCTATCAAATATTTATATGCAGATCAACCTCAACACCGCCTGCTACAGGTCAAAGGTCAAGGTAACAGGGACCTAATGTGTGTCTACTTTGTAAACTCAATGTCACAGGAAAGATTTAGAGAGTCTGAAGACTTTTGAAGGCACTGAATGAGGAAAGGTGAATAATCCCAGAGTCAGCGTTAAACAAGTAAACGGGGGCCGTGTTGTCGCTGCCCTGCTCAGCTGCTCTTTCACACTGTCATCAGGCGTCTAAGTTATTTTTACTTTAATCAGAGGCTAGAAATCGTGCCAATGCTAAAAGCTCAAAGCGAACGTGTGTGTTCGCAGCTCGAAATAGACACAACGTGCAGCTTCACACTCGCTCTTGTCATGTGGATGCCGTGTGCGGCGCGTAGCTGCGAAGTGTCGGTCTCTCGGCTGTGCACATGGCAACGACACGGAGGCCGTTTTGCGTTTGAACACATCGGATGTGTAACGTTGCCTGGGCAGCTACCGAGCTGTGCACACACAGCGGGGGGCCGTCGCACGTGTGTGTGCACGTTCAGTGTGAGTTCAGCCAGCTGTTCTCTCTTTGACTCGCTCACTGTTCTTTTGCAAACCTGAGATTTTCACGTTAGTGTTCTCTGGGAAACTGTAGGCGTCTTTAAACCCAATCGCTTCCATCGGTGCGTGTGCGTCTCTGTGCGTCTGTGTGAGTTTTTCGAGTGAACGTGAATTTGTAGGTGTGTGCACGCTCGCTGCTCTCGTTCTCGGTCTGAGAAACATATTGCCGAAGGAGACAAACAAACACGTCTCACACTGTGCCCACATGGCAACGAGGGAACAGAACAAAAGAGAGAGAGGGAGGAACAGACAGGAAGCTCGGGAGAGCGGACGCAAAAACAGATGCTTTGGGATGGAGAGAGAAATGGAACGAGGGGAGGAAACAGGGCGGCAGTCGCTTGTCTGCTTGGATTTCAGCACATCCAGTGAATCCAGTGAATCCAGTGAATCCAGTGAATCCCGTTCTGCCCTGCAACGTCCTGTCACATGTTACAGGAGGAATCCTCAGCGTGTTGTTTGATCTTTGTACTTCCTGTCTCAGCTTTTATTTTGACTTCAGGACTTCCTGTTTCCCCTCTCTCAGTGTTTCTCGTTTTACCTCCAATCAGCACATTGCTTCCACCTGCTCCCTGTTCCATTTAAGCAGCCCCGTCTCCCTGTTGCCTGATTGCACAGCACTGACTCTCCGGCTCTTCAGTCTGACTTTGAATCTGATTTTCCCTGTTTGCCTCTGACCCAGTTGTCGTCCGTTTCTGGTGACCGGACCTGTGCCTGTCTGCTGCCTCCCCGAGTACCCGGTCCCGATCTGGGGATCTGCTTTTGTAATTGGGTCCCACTATTTATTCGGTGTGCTCACACTCATCATCACAGAAAACAGTTTCTATCACATCGTGACTTATGAGCAGGAATCAGCAGATCTGTATTATTCACATTAAATATACAAAAGCTTAAGGCAAACGTGACTTTTCTCCACTCGTGTTTGGTGAGCCACAGCTCCACTGGGTTTTACTGTGGTGAACATAAAGATTGATCAGCTCATGTGGTTTGATGAACCATAAATGTCTTCAGGTGTAGTTTTCCAAGGACGTGCTGATTTGGGGCATGTAGTAAAAATATTAAATGACGCCTTCTCTGATTACGAACTGGCTTCTTTTGGTTTTAGTTTGGGTTGTACATGTAAACAAATGCTATTGAATTTCCCTCCCTGTTTAAAACTCCTTTCTTTCTAATCACTTTCTAGCTGAAACGCCTCCAGATGACCTCACTTGGAAGTCGCCCTTTAATGGTTAATGTCATGTAACATAGAAAAAATGTTGCTGATTTAGATTTTTTCTACTTATTCTTACAACACGTGTTTGTGCCACGTTTTTTCAAACCGACTGTTTCGCAGTCAGTGTCCCCATCAGTGTCCACAGGACGCCATTTAAAGGGACGCTCCTGCTGCCTGATGTGTCTTCCAATCTCAACGCTGACGTTTCGTCCCCACCCTCTCACGAGGTCCACAGAGCCGCTTGTTGTAACGGTCGATGCGGCTCCTTTCAGATCAGTTTGGTTCAGTGTTGGCAGGAATATAAGCTGCGGATCCGCACGTTTGTCAGGAGGAGTCCTCCTTGTGTCAGCCCTGGAAAAAGCCCCGCAGCCTGAGGGCAGAGTTCAGTCGACCACTTTAAGGAGACGCACTCGAATCCGAGCAGGGGACGGTTGATTCTGCGTGAGTGTGACAGCCATCTGTCCTCTGTCCGTCCCACGCCGGACTGCAGCTGTGCACTTCGCTCCTGAGGCCTGGCACATGCGCTCGCGTGCACGTGAAAACTTGAATTCCGACATGTTCAATGTGGTGTCACTTCTCTGTCAGAATCACATCAGTCTATCTCTGCGGAATCTTTCATGTAAATCATATCCACAAACTAAGATGTAGTTGAATATTGAGATAAATTTAAAAAACCTCCCAGATACTGTATCACCACCTCATTTTTGAAATATGTCTCATGCTTTTGATCGTGTG
Source organism: Channa striata (assembly GCA_033026295.1). NCBI lineage: Eukaryota > Metazoa > Chordata > Actinopteri > Anabantiformes > Channidae > Channa > Channa striata. The sequence continues at coordinate 19,291,796 of CM065184.1, read as the reverse complement.
ACTGGTCAACAAAATCATCCATTTCTATCTCCCAAACTGTCGCCTCACTAAACTTTTTTCATTTGAAACAACAGCACTTATTATTTACAGCATTTTAAGTGTTTTAACTTGAAATTTGTTTTGCTCTTAAACATATTTTCGGGCATGTCGAGACTTTGGGAGCGAGACTCGCCCTTCTGACCTGAACATTTGCTTCGTGGTTTGAATTAGACAACGATCTGCACGTGACTTCACGACGAGGCTGAATGCCGTGGACTGATTAGGAGCGGGTTAGGATCTGGACCGTGTGTGAGAGTGTGAATGCAAAGCAACTGCAAAGTGCTTTGGCTGCAAATTAAAAAGCTTTATATATATAAACTATTGACCATATCCTGAATCTCATGCTGCTGCTGTCGTTTTAGCTTGTAACATGTTTTTTAAAAATCTTTTTATTATCAAAAATACACTGTACAATTTAACTATTTACAAACCAGTGTGATCACAGACAAGCACTAAAGCTATTTATTGCTTTTATTTATTGTTAATTCTATTTCCACGAGATGACAGTGGTTCATTATCTGAATTGTCCACTTTATTTCGTCCATTCCGTCACAGTGACGTCACCAACAAAAATAATATAATTACTGGATATGAGCACATGTGTGAATAACGGGGTCAGTTCCACGTCCCAACAGCACAGAGCTGATCATAGTCATAATCATAAAAATGGGCCAAGTTTGTTTACTGTGGCAGGGTTGGCTGGAGTCAACCGCTGGCAGGAGGTCAACTTGGACTCTGAGGATGAATTTAATCATGAATTTCCTTTTCATCTGCGGTATTTTAACCAGTCGCTCGATGTTGACAGTCAAGTCTTTTTCTAATAAATAGAAAACTCAAAGTCGTGCTTATGAAATACATGATAAAATATTACAAATTGCTGCTAGGCATAATGGGTTTAGCTTAATGCAATGAAATCAGACTTGATGTGTATATATATATTTTTACTGCACAAACAAGAGGCGGGGGCTCTTATCAGCTGCTTTAAATCATATCCAACATACGACCCGAGAACAGTCAGCGGGGACACGGCCACTGGCAGCCCTATCAACAACCGCGGCTCTGCTCAGGTTAGCACAGAGGTGACGGCTTCAGAATGCCAATAAAGGAGTGAAGAATCGGTCCAGTGTGACTCAGACTTTGGTGCACCCCCACACACACACACACACACACCCCCCACAGACACACACACACACAGACACACTCAGGAGTGCAGGCACCCAATCCAGGCTCCAGCTCACGTCTGCCGCTGACAAAATGTCCCACTCAATCATGTTCTCTTTTTCTCCCCTTCATTGTCACTCTGCTCTGCTACAGTGCTGCTGCAGAGACAAAGCACACACACACACACACACACACACACACACACACACACACACACACACACACTCTCTCTCTCTCTTTTCTATTTCTCCTGTTATCAAAAGACAAGCAATCCGTAACTCCAAATGTGAGCATTTTGCTCCAAACAGCATCTCATACCACATACATCTTCGATTGAGCTGCATGTTCGTGTGTAGAATTGGCAGAAATTGCTTTTAGTGTGTGTGTGTGTGTGTGTGTGTGTGTGTGTGTGTGTGTGTGTGTGCACCGTCAGTGCCTTTAGGGAAAGTGCAGGGATTGTAATTGTTTGCCTCTTATCACCGTCCTGGTCGTGCAAAGTGTCAACAGTGTTTAGAAATAGAGGGGAAACGCACACAGCAAATCAGTCGCTAAACTATGAAAAGCTCTTTCTCTTGATGCGGTTTGACGATAAGAACGGGGCCGTTGTTTTCTTTCTCCATTTGGCTGAGAAATGCCTTCAATTTAACGGAATTCTCCTCTCATTACCTTTCGCTATCTCGCTTTTATCAAGTCACTCAAATTTTTATGTTTGCTCTTTTGGCAGTCGTGGCACACACACACACACACACACACACACACGCGTGCAGCATTAGATCTGGATCGGAGGGCAGAGGCTTTATGTGTGTTAAAGAGCCAGCGTATAAAACCACCATTTGTATGTGCTGCCATTGGGCTGTTCGGGGGAAGACGGGCAGGATCCCGCCACAGCCGGCTGTTAGAAAATAGATTAGAGAAGCTGACGGGAAATTTCAGAAGCGTTTTGGTTCATTTTGAGGTAAATGCTGCACTTGCTTTTATTCAAAATGGCTTCAATTGTGTGAGAGAGAGGCTTAAAATGGTTTTGCAGATGTTCGTAAGCTGTATGTGGGGGGGGGTCATGCACGCTCTTATTTTGAAATGGCAGAGTAAACTAATTGTTTTATCGCACAATGAGCCTCAATGATTTGTTTGCACCGTCTCATATTTACTCTTCAGATTATATACATTTCTAGCTGCTGGAGAGGTTTTAGACTTTAATATTTCTTCTTTTCATGGTGTGTATATGTGGCATCGCAGAGCCGTTCTGCCCTGGGGATTGAATGACAAACAAAAGGAAACTTGAACCTTGAAAAAGTTGCACTCGCTTGTTTTGCAATGGCAACAAGAGTAAAATACAAATGATTAAATTTAAGTTGTAATAGATGTACATTTTCTGCACCAAGATAATTTTATTATATAACAACAAGTTTTTTATACACTGCTTAAACTATTTTTTTTACTTCATCTGAGGCAAATTAATGGACCCCAAGATAACTGTGCAGCTTCTGAGGGCCAAAAAAATACACATAGGCTCCAAAAAGTGCATATATGGACCATTTCCAATGACAGATTATTGAATCAAGTTAATAATGCAACACAGCTGTTACCACTAGGCTACAAATACTTGTGAAGAGTCTTCAGCCCCAGACAAACCTTATTGAATCCCACTTTTCTCAGAGTCTGTCGCTTTCCATTCAAATTGCATATGAGGGATTGTTGGACTCATTTTGTACGTGTTCAGTGTCATTTGCATTTGTGCAAAACAAAATCTTGAACATGGTGTGAATTGTTCTAAATATCGTCCCGTCCCTTTCATCCGGATTCCTGGGGGAGGTTGCACTGTTTTTAGAAGAACTGCCCCGAGTTGGGAACCACCGCTGTTCTGGGGCCACTGAGACGTGATGTGTGATGCTGAGCTGCATAAAATCCATTAGACTAGAAAAGTTTGGGTTCAAGGATCAACACTTTTTATGTTCAAAAGTAAGAATCCGGGGGGGTTTCTGTGTTTCACTGCGGTGCCATTAAAAAGGTGATTCTTACTGTTCAGATTTCAGTTTTTTTTTTTTTTTTACCGTCCCTTGGAGGCAAACAAATATGAAAATACAAACGGCAGTCAAAGCCAGACGAGGTGATGCGTTTGACAAAGAGAGCACTCCGTTTATGTTCAGTGTTCTTGACCTTCTCAATGTTCCAACATTTCAATTCAGATTGAAAAGTACCAAAAGTATAAGCAATTTTTTTGAAGGGGAAATAATCGTTCTGAGAAGTTTTCATTTATCTGCAGACCTGAGTTTACTTCTCAGGATCCTCAGTAATAAATGACTGACGGGCTGCTGAAATGCTGCTTTGTGTTCAGGTTGTAAATTCAGCTGTGATGATTTTCAACTCTTGTCAGTGTCTCAGGAAGCAAACGCCATCGGAGTGAGATTTCACGAGCTTAGCACCAGAAACGAGGGCTGTGGCCGTCTGAAAAACTGTCATTCTTTAATATGTCTTCTTTTGTCGTCTTTGTTTGTGGACCCGAATGGCTCAATTCCTCACTTTGATTAGTTTTAGCTCCAATAAGAGCCTTCCCACAGCTGATTGGTTAGTTTTCTGTCTACAGACACGTTACGTCTCGTCTTCTCAGCTGCCTCCCACAATTCTGCCTTGGTTTTATTCCACGAGACCCAACAGATTCTGGCACAAACACAGGACAAAAGTGAATTCTCCACACATACACACATAGACCATGTCTCTGCCTCCCTCCGCCCGAGCCTGTGACGGTGATCTGGGTCTGGACTGATGGTCGGCACAGATGATCTCCTGACTGAGTATTTCTCTGTGCGCATGGACTCACTGGGAGATAAACTCTGATCGTATCAAGTGTTTGGTGTGTTCGTGCGTGTGAAGTCAAAGAGCGAGGATCACCGACGGCCGCTAACACCCGACAGCCCTTCACCTCACGGCAACAGCTGAGAAAACGTAAAATGGAATGTTCAATTTTACTACAACGTGTTTTCTTACATGGCTGTTAATGACACGAGCAGTAATTTGCCTTGCTGAACGTGTGTGTGACAGGCGAGAACCTAAACGCATCAGACACGCAAAGCAAACGTGCTGGTGATGGGAAACACTGACGAAAAGTCGATTTTATTATGGAGCCCGGGCCTCTGCATTCATATCGTACAGTAAAGTAATAGTAAAGGTGACCAACGTCTTATGCTGCTAAATTATATCCTGTCCTCCTCATTATGTCACCACTCAACAACTTCATCACACAAAATGGACATAAATTAGCCTCAACACACACACACACACACACACACACACACACACACACACCACAAACAACTTTAGAGCTTGTGTCCTACAATCCACAAAATCTGCTTTATGCTCCGCTTTATCTTCCACTGCGCTTCTGATGACCAGTCATCTGTCCACTTTATGCGATTCTGTCTTATCAATAACTCACTCCCATTACATCCCGAACGCTCCAGGCTCGCTCCCCCGATGTGAGATTTAAAGGCATCTGTAAGCGACGTCGGAGACACTCGTAGGACGATCCAACAACAGCCGGGGCCCGTCAATGTGAATGGGGGACATCTCTAAAAAAACCTCATTCCGACGGAACATGCCTCCAGGAAATGGAGGCAGCAGTTGGATCCTTGATACCGGACACGTCCTGGTTTTATAGGCAGTGTGAAGATGAGAGAGCGGCGAGGGCTGCTGCCGTTACCAGCTGCTTGACCTTGAGCTTCTGCGTACACCTCCATAAATCCAGAGCCCGCCTTCACCTTGGCCAGGTGCTCCTGTAATGCAGTGCGAGGGAATCGTTCATCGAGTCAAACGTCTGAAGGGCTGGACAGGCAGTTCGGTTCGGGAGCACAGCAGCATTTGTCAGTGACTATTTGTGTGTGCAGGGGGGTCACAGAGGCACCGGACAATCCGCCTCTGCTTGGTCGTTGTCAAACGACCAACTGTAAATTGTCATGAAACAAATTTTTGAAAACATTCAATTAACAAGGTTTGACGAAGTTATGTGGCTGCATCTAAACTTAAATTAGCTCGAGCAGTGTTTTTGTTTGACGCTGAGGAGAAACCGTGTGTTTAATCAGAACTTGAGTTAATTTTGAAACTTTAATGATGCTTTTTAAAATCACAGGGTAATATTCACGTTGCTTAGTAACTGAAGGTCATTTTACAGGTCCTTTATTTTTCAGGTAATATCTTTTAAATATTCCTCGTAATTTCCCTAAAATTAGCTGGTATATGATTGATATCTCTATGACAAGCATAACTGATTGATAGTGGACATGAAGAAACATGATTCACTAAAGATATTAATTATTACATTAAAAAATCATAAAGAGATGTTTGTGTCAGATAGGAAATTTATTTTATTTATTTACAAGTGCAAATGTTTCAGAAGAATCTTTGTCCTGACTCACTTGGTTCATGTTGTGTTTATTTTATACATGAAATCTTCTCGTTAAAATTTTACGTTGTGTCACTAACTTTAAACAAGCTTCACAAACACAATAAAATAGAATAAAACAGAACTATGCTGAGCTGGTGGACTCTAATCAGCCATGACACTAAAAGCAACATCCATCGAGTGTGTTCTGATTGGACCACAGAGGCGCCACCCTTGACATCCGTGAGCCTCGGGTGCCGGTTTTGGAGAGGATCCAGCCATCGACAGTGAGTGTAGCTTTCACCACGTCGTCCTGATCCTTACAAGTGGCACGTTTTCTGCTTTTGTAGCTCTTCATTTCCTTTTAAAAGACGCCACGGCCACACGAAAACCCACATCATTCACTTCACCTGCTTTTATCGTTGTGATTGACCAAAAACAACTGTGATTTTGTGGCCCGGGCTCCAACTGGCATCGACAAACGTGCTCCATCCCTGCTCGGAAATCTCGGCATTCCCTTAAGTGGACTAACGATATGTTTGGCCGGGATAAAGTGCTCTCGGCATTCTGAGTCACCATTACAGACATTTCAGCACATTCGTGCTTCCTTCCCTTCAAATCCGCATGAATTGCAGCTTGTTTCGGAATTGACTTTCCTCCTGCGGTTCTCAGTTTTTAGTTGTAACCAACACACAATGACTGCTGTCCTTTGTCTGCGGAGGGAGACAGTCGAATGTTATCGAGGACGCAGCAGTGACGACACGGGGGACAGAAGAGAACTGTCTGAAGTGCAGGACAGGTTTTAACAGCAGTCTTTGATTCATAAATTTAAAAGCTGAAGTGTGTGGACACCTAAATGTTGGTCTGTTTGTCTCGGGAGACTGTGGACACACTTGGCAAGGTGTGGTTCAGTTGCCATAACAACTACTGCAAATGCAAGCAAAAAGTGACGACTGGATGATTATCTTCAGATGAAATGTTCAGATGAAATGTGAATTAGCTGCCAACTAACATGACGGTCGGGATTTATTGAAGAAACCGAATTCAGGTCATCCGGGTCGAAAAACAACCGTGGAGTTATGAATTACTTAATCTTTAGAAGTGCAGTGAAGAACAGGATGGAAATGAAAGCTTGTAAGGTGCTAAAAGTCCACAAAGAGCCTCAGTTTGTCGGTTCAATCGTGGCAGCAGAGAGCCTCCAGTGCGTCCGGTGACATCACGTCATTAGCCTTCTCCTTCTCAAACGTCACTTCATGCACCTCGGCAGAGCATCGTAAGAAAACAGGGCTCGGCTCAAACCCATGTGGGGATTCAAAGGTTTTTCTCTCTCTTACCATTTAGCATTTTTGTCCCAACGTGCGCTCGTGCGTGTAATGCATCGCCCTTCATTCAGTCGGGGTCGGGCGACCTCGTATAACTGACAGAGTCAGAGTCACGTGTCTCTACACCGACGCTGCCTTTCCAGGACGATAGCAGCGTTTGTTTGGTGTGAGCATTTGTACATGTGTGAGAAGTTTAAATGTTCTACTCGTGTCGTCTAATTTTAATCCTCTGTTTCTCGATGAAACCCTGCACTTCTCTGATTTATTCTGCCTCTGCCCCCTGGATGAACGGATGATGGACGATGGATGTCAATCATTCAGCAAGTGCGAAACAGCAAACGTGCACCAAACCGAACGTGCCAAGGCCAGTTGTGTGCTTTCAGTGTCCATCTACCGACGCGATTCTTATTTTAAGTCTACTGAACCGCTCTAACCACGACACGTTGACTGTTAGACGGCTCTTTTAGATACGGCTCTAAGTCTGCAGTGAAATGTGCGTCGTGTTCCAACACAAAAGAAGGAGGAGGGCAAGTTACAGAACACTGATTAGTCGGGTCGGCTAAATGAATAATTAATAAATGCTAAAGTTGTTAGCGCACTGCAGCTGCACTGTCGCAGTCACAAACAGCCTGAACACACACCCCACACACCCATGTGTTCACACATGAGCAAGCACTCTGACCCCACCTGGGAAATATGGAGGCAGCAAAGCTTTTCAAAGACCTCAGCGTATCTCTGAACCTTTCAGTCGTACAGCTTTGGATTTGATATCTTCTCCCATTAATCCAAATTTTAAAGAGATATTTTAAATTTGACACTGTCCTGGTTAGTGCTGCTGTTTCACAGCCAGAAGGTCAACGGTTTGAATCCCGGGCCGACTGCAGACTCTCTGTGTTTCCTCCCACAGTCAAAGGCATGCATGTTGAATGACTTTGTGACTCTAAATTGTCCACAGGTGTCAATCTGAGTGTGAAGACAGAGTGGCGGCCCGTCCAGGGTGGACCCCACCTCTCAACCAATGACTTGCTCCTCCTTCGTGTTTACAGTCGGTGCGCACTGAGCACCATCATCACCAATCACAACTTTGAATTGATACTCATGTTAGAGAAGTGCTCGAACCCACTCAGGTGACTGGATTAAATGTCAACCCCCGGCCACTAGTGTGTAAGTGTGTGAAAGGAAAGATGAAGTATGAACTGATTAGATTCAAAGATTAGTGTAAGAAATAAGCGCCTCATTCTCGTCAAAGCAATGTCTCAGCCAGAGGAATTTTAACCCGTCTGGCACAAACATGCATTTGGAACAACGGATGAACTGATTAGATTACGAGTCTGGGGAGACATGGACGTAAAGTGCAGATGAATCCAATCAATTTTAGTTCCTGTCTGACCTGGGACTTGAGTCGCTGTGCTGCCCTCTCGTCGACACGGCTGGACTAAATTCACTGAGTGTCATGCAGCCGCGAAGCCGCCATGTCACGTGTCTCCTGTCTGTGACGTGGAAAGCGACTGTCTGCCGCCTGCACAATGGACATGAATGATGGGGGCACCTGAGGTGGGTCAGGGTCCACGCACACGCATGCAGACAGACAGGGAGGAGCCATTCGAATTGTAATTAGCATAAGCCACCCAAGCGTCCGATGGGCCTCAGAGGCATGAAAGCGAAAGTGGGACATCCCCAGAACATTGTCCTGTGGGCCACAAAACAAAGCCAGAGACAAGGAAACGCTGAACTTCATTAGCAACTTCTACACGTGGTAGCAAGAGGAGGAAATGGAGCTGCACCCTGTTCGCCTGCAGCTTGAGTACGTCCAATTTTTCCAAACCTCAGCTGAATAATTTGATGCTTTTCGATTCCTTATTTCTTCCAACTTGACAACACGTAAGAGCAAAATGTTCACATACAGTCGGTTATTTGTGTGAGCAATTATTCATTCATTCGTCGTTCTTTTGTTCTTTTAAAATAAAAATGATCACAAAACATCACAGATGTAGTTTGAATAAATACATTTTAGTCATGATCAGCTGTATTTCCAAACTCAGGCTCAACTAATAAGTAAATAAATGTTTAGATATTTTGCTGTCTTTTTATAAAGATTTCCAAACGTTATTTAAAGGGAAGCTCGGTGTGTCGGAAAAAAACTAGATCACGGTTCGATCGGGAATAACCAAACCCTAATTTGTAATCATTACCAAACGCATTTGGGGAAACCGCCAACCGCCAAAGGTAAAGCTCTGAGAATTGACTCGAATTAAATTGTGAGTGAGGATTAATGATTTCTGTCAAAGGGAAATCCTCCGGAGTGCTCCTGCTTCCCTGGTCGTTACCAGCCGGGTCACTGGGAAAGAAACAGAGGAGGCGAAATGAGGAGAACAAAGAGAGAGAGAGTGAAATAACTAGTTTAATGCAGCCTTGACTTTGAATATATGTTTTCCCCTCACTAATCAGTTCCCCCTTCCTTTTCAGAGACGGTGACCGCTTTCCTCCTCCATCCCGGCATCTCCGACGCTCGGCACGATGTCTGGCTGGCTGTCCGTGCCCAGCATGCTGTGGGAATGTCCATTAAAGCCGTGGCGAGAAGGACCATTAGTGCCGCACTTCATTTACGACGGCGCGGCCTCTAAATCAGCTGTCAGACAGCGCCAGCCGTTAAAGCCGCAGTTGCAGCCATTGGACAGATGCCCTGCGAACCACTTCAGCACGGCCCACACCATCCAGCTGAATCTCCTCCCAAACCCAGTTTTGATCCACCGATCCAGAACACGTCCTGTAACAACTTCCACATCTTGACTCTGTCAGTACTTTTAAATGATGGTTTAAATTTTAATTACCTTCAGAGAAGTTATTTATTTAAATGTAGATGCAGTTTCTGCTGCTAATGATCTCGTTATAGTTTGTTTTTCTTTTGAAAAGATCTGCATAAGATTTCATGTATAAATTGTAAATTGATTTTGATTTTAATAAATTTTTTAAGTGCATTACTCTTGTTGTTTTCATTGCTTTTATTGCCCTGTATACCTGTGAGCTGTGTGACATGTACATTTCCCCGATGTGGGATCAGTAAAGATTTACCTGACCTTTCTTTTTTATAAAATTTCCTCATGATATTAGGAATAGTGTAATTAAAGTTGACCGCTGGTGTATGTGTGCAGCTGTTGACTTTTATGCAAACACCCTTCAGGACCATGGACAACAGAAAACCACAGCCGGTTCAGACCACAGCCACAGAACCTCCTCCACTGGACCCCTGCCCGGTCCTGGAGGAGAACCACAGCTGTGAACTCCGTGGAATCAAGTGATTCAGTGGCTTTTGCACTGATTCATGCAGCTTTTACTCTGTGGGTTTTATTTGCTCTTCCTGCAACATGCTGGGCCCCTGTAAGGAGCACGACGGCCCCGTGCTCACCTGGGCACCGCTCAGTCACTGCTGCTAAATGATCAAAGTATACACTAATTTGTATTATCATATGAAATAGAAATGGAATTAATAGGGATATCGCCTGCTGATACCCCGATAGATCGTCGGGGCTGATCCTGCCTCTGTGTACTTGTACTCGTACTTCTCAGATACTGAAGATTGTACAGCAACACATACAAGAAGCAAAACAGTCAGCCTGAAAAAAGTGGCATCGGGAGTTTTTTTATACCATTGTATAAACGCGTGTCTGTTTGAGAATTAAACATGTATGTGGAGTTATGATCTGTGGATCCCATGTATAGATGGATTTATTAGTAAGAAGATTTGACAGTTTAGATCTTTCGGAACCAGTAGTGAGATTGTTTCCTGTCGTACCGTAGTAGTGTTAGAATCAAATCTGTATGCGTTTAAAGATAATGGCTCAACACTTAGAAACCAAAGCAAACTGACATATGGAACCATCTCCTCAATGGAGAATATCAACTTTTGCCCTCGGTTTGTCCCAGTTCCTCCGTTTAAGAGGAACCGGCTGAAAAACTCTTTTGTACGTTAGTCTGTTCGCATAGAAATCGGAGTTTGTGTTCTACTACAGGTGATCATTGTTGAACATCATGAAGAAAGTGGCTGGCGCTCCCAGAATTGGATGTCCCGGCGTGTTTCTCCTAACTAACAGACTAAATGTTAGATCAAATGTTAGAAGATAAAGGCTGAATAGCTTCAGTTTGTTTGGAAGGGCTTCCAGGAAGAAGCCTCTGATGTCTCAAAGAACATGAAAGCACGACTGAGGTTCAGAAAACTGCATCTGAACAAACCACGGGACCTCTGGAGCTGTATGTCCCGGGACTAAATTGGACTAAGTTTTGGCCTTAACAGTGGGGGGCCATGCTCGGATAAAGCATCTCTTATCCACTGTCAAACACGGTGGTGGAGGGGTGACGATTTATCTGGGTCGAAATGGGGTCACGCAATGGGACAGTGATCCAAAGCAGAGCAGCAGGTCGCTGAATCGGGGCTTTGGTCTAGACCTCGATCCAAGTGAAATAGGAAACAGGAAAATTACTTATAGTTATTGTTGCTGAAGCTGGACTAATGTGTATAAACCACACGTTTCATATTTGTTAAGTAAAAAGTTACACGTTGTTGTTCATCTGATAAACTAATCCTGTTACACTCAGTGGATTTTTATTGTTTTCGTAATAAATGAGGGTGTACTTACTTTTGAAAGTGGCTCGACGTTCCACTTCAAGGTTTGACGTTTTATTCTACAAATCCAAACACAGAGGTGATTATGTCATTTAGCAATGAAACAGCATCACACAGTTGGATTAGCACACGGCATTAGCTGCAGCTATGTATGTCAGCCAATCAACAGCCAACCGGGGGTAAACGGGCTTCTATTTGCAGATTATGAGACATAATGACAGGTATTTGGTTGTCATGGTTGCCTTCCAGTATGCCGGCGTGTGTTTGTCAGTTTGTCGGCCGGCTGAGTCATTTGACCTTGGAAAATTCAAACATATTAATGTGAGACACAATAGCGGGTGAGTGGGCTACATTACAGTGGTGCCGCGTGTTCCCTGATAAGCCTTTATTAAAACGTATTAGCTGAATTGGCGGCGAGAGAGCGGAGACAAACCGAGGGAATGAAAGAAGTGTGGAGGAGGCCGGTACAGATGAAAAGTGTGTGTGTGTGGCAGTAAAGGTGGCAATTTTCCTGTCAGCAGCCATGAGAACGATGTGATTTCTGGGGAACAATAAGGGATCCAGGTATACAGGTTGGAGTGTCCGGATAGATTTACTGAGTAAAGGTGTGTGTGCGGGGGGGAAACTCTTAGTCTGTCTTCATTACGATTTCACTCAGCAGCCAAAGCAGCTCTTCACCCAGGCAGGTCAGTGGACAGATGAGCAACACGGATGCAGAGGAAGACGCCGACAAAGGACTGTAATATGGGTGGGTTGTCACGACGATGGACAGTTGGACAGATGCCTCTGTGATGAGGCCCGAGTAGCTCGGATTTCCCAGCAAGAAGGCTGCGCGGTGCAGGAGCGGGAATCCAGCAGAGCTTATTTATGCTGTAATGTATTCTACTCGAGAAAAGCATTTTGTCTGGAAATAATCACACAGTTCTGTCCAAGCCAGCGGTTTAATCAGAGCATGCATAATTTAACTAACTACACAAGTTGACCTCTGCCATGTTGCACACACGAGTATTATTCTGCCGCTGCTGACAAATTCTTGTTTGCAACTGCACATTAGGCTGCTGCACAAATCAGCTGCTTGTACTTTCTTCTGTTTATTAATTATTCGCTGTATTAGGCACAAGTCACTAGTAGCCGCGATAACCGCCTTCGTCTGTGGCAGTGAGAGCATTTCCATGAGATCAGAACCTTCAGGGACACGGTGGACATCTAATTCCATGTCGCACATGGTTTTTCTCAGTGGCACAAGTATGAATAAAAGCAGGGCATGATGGCTCAAAAGTCAAGTGGGAACGTGTTGTCCCTGGCTCTCGTTCGGTTTCACCTTTTCCTGTTGACTCATCATGATGATACCGTTTACTTGTTCTTTACCGTTATGCCCAAAGTGCAATGCAGTCTCGCTTAAGAGGCTGCAAAAAATGTCTTTATGACTGATTATTCCATACACTTATCCAGTATGTCTAGGTTTTTATGGAGGTTACATTTCCGACATGAGTCATGTAGCTCAGACTCAGATGAAAGTGCTGATGCACGTGAAACAATCCAAAAGGGCGCACAAATGTACGCATACTGTATGTCTCAAATATGACCGGAAAAAAGACTAAATCAGCCCAAGAGACAAAATAAAACCCGACAGAGATGCTAAATGGTCACAAAATACTAGAACCAATTAAAGAGACACAAAAGGACACGGCAAACGGAGTCGGAAACATACCAAAAAAGACAAAAACTGGACACAGATCAACCACAGAGATGCAAACAACCGACGTGACTATGAACAAAATACCCAACATGAACTGGACATAAAAAAACTGTATGACCAAAAATAGATCCAGAAATAGACAAAAAATGCTAAAAGACAATAAAAAGTGTAAGGAGTTAATGAAAAAATAAATGAAGCGTTGAAGCTTCATTTGTAGGTGGGGAAGCCTGGGGTCTGAACAAACGGCAGATTTAGTGAAAAGCGGCAGGAATGAAGGAATATTAAAAAAGGAATCCTAGTTCACAGTTAGCTCATATTCGTTTAGCTGTGAATAGGTTCGTCAAACTATTATTAGCCCGTCAGAACAACATTTGACACACGCCACAGTCTGTGGGTGATGAATGTGCGGTCAAAGAAAAGCCTGCAAACGATGAAAAATGGCCCGTGATGGTGGAGCTCCAGCTCTCTGAAAAGCTTTTCCTGTCTCCTGTGCTCAGAGTTTGGCTCTTATCAGCTTCCTCGAATGGGATGATCGAGTGTTAGCACCACGTGGCCGCACGGAAATGAACAATTTATTTCACATTTTTACATTTTTCCCTCTTACCTGCCTCTTGCCGTGTAATCAGCTGTTATTCAGTCTTCAACATGAAGAAAGCAGCAGATTTTTCACGTGTAACCAGGGGAACGTGGAAACCCGATAAAAAGTAGAACAGAGTTATGTGTTTTCACATTCACCTGGTGAAAGTTGAAGACGCCATTTATTCAGAGGCTTTATGGAAATGTGAGGTGGAGATGAGAGGAAAAGAGGAAGATACAAGAACAAAGTGTGAGAGTTTAAACACGCTCCCACTCGTGGCGTCAGACGTCGGCTGAAAGACGACACATTCGGAGGAAGTTTACATGGAGAAGTACACGCTCTGAGTCCAGAAGGGAAATCTACCGCATGTTGGACGAGTCAGGAAGCAGCTGTTCACACATGTACCGAACTCAGGGTTGGATTGGCTTCACGTGTGCTCACAGGGAGAACACAGATCACAGCGAACCGTCGGCTCGGGTGCTCAGCCATTATTTCCATGAAATCAAAGGATCACAGGAGCCACTTCAAGTGCTTCCTGTTTGTGCATCCATTAGGAAGGATGTTCCCCCGTCCACACTTTGACCAGCTATCGGAGAAGCTTTGAGCTTTAAGAGAAACGTGAGAGTCTGTGGGCTCACGAGGATGCGAGAGCGCTCGGTACAGTCAGGTGAATTCTGCTCATTAACAAATGACGAGCTGTGACCACCTGCTGACAAACCGCCGAAAACGTCAGGAGGTTGTTGGCGCCTTTGATGTTTGCTGCCGCTCCCACCACTCGGCCTTCGGTGCCCGCAGGGCTCGTCCCTGCGTTTCTGATGGCGCTCAGTCGTTTGGGACAAGCCTGAAACTTTCATCATCAGGAGATCAGATGATGTCATCCGGAGGAACTCTGGAAAGGCAGGTTGACAAACTTCAAAGTGTGAGGGATAAGATGACATAATCTGAACTGAAGGTTCCTCAGAATGATGTCGTCTGGAGGCATTTTTCGGCTAGAAGTAGAGAGAGATTTTATTATCGTGTCCTGCTCAACCGAGAACCAACAGACACAAGGTCCGAATCAGGGAGGGCGTCTTTTAATTCTACTGCAACGGGAGAAAAAAAACCCAACAAAAAACATTGTTGTTTGTTCGAAAGCCTCTGAATGTGTTTTCTTGGCAGCAGCCTTTTGTGAATAATTAAAAATGAATTGCAGCACAATCCAGAAACCACCAAGGCCGTCAAATATGCACATGCAAATTGGCATAACTCCAAAGTAATGTGCACACAGAGCAGCATTTGCACCGTCGCTGTGACTGATGACGTTCTGTTTTCCTTTGTCAAGACCTGAAAACTTTGGCACGGCACAACTTGCATCAGTTAACTTGCATTTATTCGGCCAGATGCCTGATATTATACCAGCACGAACAACAGACATCAGTGTTATGTATTATTTTGTTGTGGATGTAAAAACTCTAATTGATCTCTAATCTGATCCAGTCACGACCTTAAAGACAGTTTTGAGCGTGTTCAAATTCAAACTCAGCGACTAAGAAGAGCAGCCAAAGTGAAAGTTTATATTTGTGGGAGTTTTACATAAATTCATGTTCCGGTTGATTCATATTTATTCCATTTCCTGCTCCCTGCAGAGTTTACGTGGTGTGTTGTTGAATTCTCTCCATTTACCTTTAAATCGCCTTTTTCAGCACATGAGGAGTGTGTGTCTCTTTGTGTCGGCACGTGTGCGAATCGCTTTTCTCCCGGGTCTGAACCCGGTACTGGCAGGATGCCTGCCATTGTTGTGCCTTCACTACAAAGTCTTTCATTTCCAACGACGTGTTTAAACGCCACACGCCGTGGGCGCCGAGGTAAGACTCGCCCGGGAGATTCGCACTGTGAGGGGTCACGTTTGCACGTTTGACCGAAGCACAAATTACAATGTAACAGACACAGATTAAACGCACTTCAGGGCGCCGCCAATGCTGTAACACCCGTATCTGAGCGCGGCAGGACCCAGACTAAACACAAACACTGGATCAGAACCAAACTAAGTGCACGTCTCGGAAATTAGAGAGAGAATGAAAAACGTGGTCAGTGAGTAAATGCTGAAATGCTAATGTGCAGTAGCTCACCGGTCGTATGGAAACTGCATTCGAATTTTCTACGAACAAAAAGTAAACTCCCCCCTTCATCAGTCTCACTGCTTCTGAGGGTTTTTCATTCAGAACTCAATATTCAATATTCAATGTTCAATATTAAATGATACGAAAATGACACAAAACTTTTAAAAACAAGATCAGACTCAAACTCAAATTTATTACACAATTCAAGCTAAAATCAACGTTTTTTCTGAGGCCGATGAGATAAAAACATAGACTTATGAATAATAATTCCATTCTGCAAATGTGTGCCGTGCCTTTGTGTGTTTGACTCCCCATCACCTGACGGTCGAGGTTTTGCTCTTTTCATTGCTTTGAATGATGCGTTAACGTGACAAACGCAGTTCTTTTTGGGGCTCGATGCAGCAGGTATTTTACGATGCAATCAGCCTCGAGCAGGATATTGTGGAAATGACAATGATTTACCTTTAGTTTGGTCGTTTTCTTCCTCAAACACATTTGCATCCGTCCCAGAGCTAAAGTCACGCTCAGGCTCAGCGGGAGTCGCAGGTAGCAGATCACCCACAGCGTCATCCCGCCGAGGCGCTGCCACCAGAGAAACGGCTTCTCTTTGAACGGCGGCGTGCTGTGCGGCGGGGCCACGCGGATATGAACGGTTCCACGTGAGTCAAATTGTCAGACAGAACTTGTGCATTTAGATGCTTTTAGTAAATATAGAAATCTGCACGCTCTAATGGATGCGAGCTCTTCCCGTTTGGTTATTCGGGGTAGTGTGAATCACACAGCGTGAGGAAAAGTGGTGTTTCATGACTTGACCACACAGATCGGCCTTCATTTGCAGCAGGAGTTCAGACGTTCAAACAACACGGGGGGGGGGGCGGCTTTGTCGGTGTGGGTGTGCAGCCACAGATACAGGCGAGACCATGAAATCCGGTCGAGGAAGGTCGACGTGGATAACAGATGCATGTCTTGAAAAGGTTTATTAGACACCCGAACGCTCGGCAGCCAATCATCGTGTTTTAATTTTCGTTGTCTGCCGATTAGTTTGACTCCTCCAAATATTTCACTTGGATCTTGTGTTTCTAGTTTGGATAGTAGTCATTAAAAATCCCTGACTTCTCTACGGCAAAACATTTCCCTACTTCTAAATGCCTGCAGATGACATCACTTGGAGGAACCTTCAGTTCTTTTGCTTTTGCCAAGCTCCTCCAGATGACATCGCCTCAAGTGCTAATAACGAGAATTTCCTCCGGGTGAATTTTCAGTTTAAAAGAATTCGTGCACATTTACACACTCACAGTCTGATGAAGACAATGCAAAACAGATGTGTTATCTTATGTGTTTTTTATAATTTTTTTTGCAATAGCAGGGACCTAATGAGGATATGACGCCACACGGCTGTGAGAGCGCACACCCTGTACTGCTAACACAGTAATAAGGCCTATTAAGACAAAGCTGCCGTCCCTTCTCCTCCAGTCGATTCAGTCGTTATGCAGAGTAACGGTGTTTGCGAGTGTGTGTGCACAGACACACATTTTAAAGTGTGTGTGTGTGTGTGTGTGTGTGTGTGTGTGTGTGAGAGCACCCCCGTGTGCATGCTTTCCATTGCATGTAATTGTGGAGATATTTTTAATACCCGCTCTCCCCAGGCCGGCTGGATGTTTCCGAGTCAGCAGGATGTGAGGAGGCGGAAATATTAGCATGTGTGCAGGGAGGACTGAGCGGACCTTTGCTGTGTGCTGTCTGCACAGGCCTTATCTGCCCGGCACAGGGTCCGCTCCGTGGAACCGAGCCCTCCCAACCACGCCGACGCTAATGCCATTGAGCCGGGCGCTGATGCTAATACCAGACAGGCCATTCTTAACGTATATTATTACAGCGTGTGTGTTCGGGGCCGGAGTCTCGCCGTAGACTTAATTGATGATATGGCAGCTGGGTTTTTTCACAAGGGAGGCGACACACACACACACACACACACACACACACACACACCACACAGTCTAATGAAGAACACGGCAGTAAAACATTAAAACTACAATCAGCAACAATCCAAAGGGTTTATTAGCATGACTTTTCTGGAGCGGGGCAGATTGAGGAATCCTTTAATCGAATAAATTAATAGGGAGTATAATTTAACAAAATACACATCAGTCTAAGCAAAATGAAAGTATGAACGATATGAACTCGTGCACTTTTTTGATTGTAACACAACATGGCACTAGTGTTTTTCTATAGCGTTTGCTGTTGTCACTGTTTGTGGCATTTTGGTTTTATGGAAATTATCTTATAACATAAAGTTGTTTTCACTGACCCTAACGCGTTTTTTTGGGTATGTCGTATTTTTGTGCGTATCATGTGGACGGCAAATGGTGAGACTCCAGCCTCGATATCAGA
The DNA here is from genome assembly GCA_033026295.1 of Channa striata. Lineage (NCBI taxonomy): Eukaryota > Metazoa > Chordata > Actinopteri > Anabantiformes > Channidae > Channa > Channa striata. Next base: position 19,273,512 of record CM065184.1, on the reverse strand, counting down.
TGCTGTGGGGTAAGAACGTGTTCATGGACCCACATGTTTGCATCAGTAACAGAGCGGAGGAAGAATACAGGACCGTGATCCAGGACTTTGCACGTGTCAAAGCCAGACCAGAGAACATTCAGGGATACAGAGACGATAGTTGGAACAGGCAATGTGAGCTGCTCGGGACACGAAAAGGACGGAATCACGGTGCCGCCGCCTGCAGCCTGCAGGACTCTCCTCCAGCTGATTTATGACTCTGTGGAGGACCATCACAGCAGCAGACAGACTGGACAAACTGATGAGGACCAGCGCTGTCCTGGGGGGCTCTCTGGACTGAGCAGAGCAGGTGGGAGTTAGGAGGACGACGGCCAAACTGTTGGACATCAAATGCGTCCTCTAGGACACCCTGAGCGGACCCGAGCAGAACCTTCAGGCTGTGAGAGTCCTGCTCCGAGGCTCCTTTGTCCCTGTTGTCATAAGACACCACAAGGCAACTTTTCCTGTTTTTGAAAATCATATTCAGGGCGTTTTGTCCTGTCGGGTTATGGCCTTTGCACACTGCACTGTTAGCGCTCTTGTACTATTCAGTTTTTCTTAATCCACAGATTAATGTTTATCATATTCTGCGGTAGCGATAAAAGATCTGCACACACTTTTGTTATTGATGCTACGCTGGAGCCTGTCCAACGCTTTCCCAAAGTCTTTTGGAGGTCGAGCGTATAACAATCGTAGAGCAAATTATCTGTTACCTGCATCGAGCCTCAATGGGAAAAGCCATCACACTCTTTCAATCACACCTGTCAGCCCCATCTATCCTCCGCCATCCGCTAATGTCATTACTCACTGTTCAGGGTCACGTGTAATCACATTACATGCTGTGTATCACGCTTACAGGGAGACGCGGGGGACGTGGAAACCGTCAGACGCCCTCTAACACGAGACGTGTGCAAAGGCAGATTGAAGGAACCGATTCAAATATTGAGCCAGCATGCATCTTTCTGTGGTTGCTGTAAATTTCTTTTGTGGCTTAAATCAGCTCTTTAGAACAAGAAGCCGTCACCTCGTAATCCATCCACCGTTAAGGTAATAAATACCCTAAAGTCGTCATGTAAAGTTAAAGGATACTCGGTTTTAAAGTACAGTCAGTAAATCCACGACGAGCCCCTTTTAGCTATTAGACACAAGGAAACACGATTTCTGTATTTGTTTCATCCATAAACCGACTTTATCCTCAGCGGCTCCCAATCTCACCGGCGTCCATTTTTCATTTAATTTGGTCGTCTATTAAACGATCCTCTATCTGTCCCAGTGGGACCAGAGGAGTGGAAGCAGCGCTGGCCGACATCCGACAGATGTGAATGTGCGAAGTGATGCGGTCGGCGATGACGGCAGGTGAGGAGAGGAAAAGAGATGGAGTCATAGTTTGCCCCTGAACGATAGATGCGTCCGTGCTGTTTGTCTTTGTCTTCGGCTAATGTTCGGTGCTTTGTACCAAAAACCACAGACGCCTCGTCAAGTCAGAAGTTCTTGTTATATTTCCTCATTGTGGTTTTTACACATCTACAGTTTTTTTGTTAAACCGATGTAATTTTACACACTTTGGCTCCAAATGCCAGGACGAGTTTAAATCAGCAGCAGAGTTCTGAAGGTCTGCAGCACCGAGAGGAGGGTGGGGGGGGCACGTTCCCGTCCAAACCAATTCTCTGAACTGCTGTAATGTGACACATTTGACAGTGTGGCCATGAGCCTGCTGCCGCTCTGCCTTAAATATTACATTATATTCAACTTCAGGGCACGTGTAGGGATGAAAAAGGCCGATATCTAAGCAACTGAATAATGACCATGACGTTTTTTACCTCCAACACTTACAAATGCTTGTATATTATTTAGCTTCACTTGCTCTTCCCTGTCTATTGTTTTCCATTATCCAACTGAATTTAAAACGGCTGTAATTCGATAACTGTGTTTTTATTCCCATAAATAAACCTGGTTATATGATCGTAGAAACCCATTGTGCTTAAAGTCGCATATTTGCAAACCGAGTGATTTGGTTTATTTAAGAAATTTGTGAGTAATACGGGTCACAAACGACGTCCTGCAGAAAGAGGGAAAATATGTTTGTTTTACGGCGACGTTTTATAGTTTAATGTCCCAAAATTAAAAGGCCGTTAGAAGACGATGCGTTTGTGTTGCGTTGAGGTTTGATTTTGTAACGATGCTTCCTTGAACTTTTTGAAAAGTTATTAACTGCACTGAACATTTTCTTTTCTTGTATCCTCATGTTGAAGACATTTATCCGTGTCCAAACTAACGATTAAAAATGTAAGTCACACAAATATCAGACAAGAACATGAAACGTTGTGTGTTGCAGAGTGAACTCACATTTTTGTGAGTCCCTGTGAAAACCCCGCTTTGAGAAGCGATTCAAAAGATTAAACTGATTTTGCCATCTTAAGCTCTTCAGGCAGGGAGCCGCAAAGAAATCAGGGCAAAGACAGCAAAAGAGAAAATTGGAATTTCAAAATACACTTCAAGAGCAACTCGGAGATGAAAAAAAAGGACTTGTTACATCAGGCAGACTGTCCCCGGTAAAAAGATACGTGGAGAGTAAAAAAATAAGAGGAAGAATAAGGACCAAAGGGAACACGAGTCATCAGGCAGCTCTTTCCGAAGATGATCACGCACAAAACCACATTAGCACACTGTGTTTCCATAAATATGTACATGCAAAGGCCAGAGACGCACTAGGTCCTTCCTGTTTTGTGGTTTCATCATATTAACATCCGCAGCCACTGCAGCTCTGGACAAACAGAAAGAACAGCAGCTCATATTTCGCGTGAGTTATTGCAGACACATTCAGAAACAGAAAGGTTCCAGAAACACAAAGCAGCGTCGCGTGCACATGTTGCTGCACGGCAACGAAGAAGTCACACCCAGCCGCTGAAGTGTGAAAAGACTCCAGCTGTTCGTTTCCACTGTGGTGGAACGCACCTAAATGTTGTTCTCCAGCGGGAATTAAACACCAACAAAGAAGAGGACAGTTGCCCAGTCGACCTTTAGTTTCAGTGCGAACATCTCCTGAGAGGATCCACCTTGTCTGTGACGTGCTGACCGATCCCGAAACATTGATACCTCCAATCCCAACACTTCCAGTTTCAGGTATTAAAAGATCGAGATCCAACCTCAGCAATCTGGGGCAAATGTGCACGTTACCATGGACACGGGTTCAAAGGTGGATCATCGTAAATATGACCCGGTTGATGCAAAGTCCTTTGGGAACTATCAGCGAGCGATTCTGTGTCGGCTTTGTGTTTTCATGTTTGAACAACAGGAGTTCACCACGTGATAAATACCAATAATCATGGTTTTCATCCAGTAAATCATACGGCCATCGCCAGTTTTGAGATAGAACGTGACCTGTGTGTCTTATACCTGCTGGTCTGTGTTGGCGAACCACCACTTTGTGTTTAACATCACTAACGTCAGCTCTCCCCGAATGTTTGTTCTTCTAAAGCTTTCAGATGTTGAAGATTAGTGAAGGAAACAACAGTGGAGTTATTCTCCTCAAGATGAGCAATAATTCTTGCATGTCTGTCCAGGTTCCTTCTAACCGTGGAACGTGTTGCTGCTGCATCGCTATTATTTGCACAGTGAGTAGTAAAGTCTGGAAATAGATATGACATATTCCTACCCAATCACTAAAAATGGCTGCGAATATTCAGATAATAAAAGAGCCAGTGTTTGAGATGAGGAAGTTCAGGAGAAACGATCTGCTGTGGATGTGCGTGTCCAACGTCATCTCCACCCACGTCGATGTGGCTGAGCTGCCTTTCTTCTTCTGCTGATGGCGAAACGAAGCTGATCTTTTCAAACTCTTAACGTTTAGATTGTAAACCAGCTTCCTCCACACCGAGAGTAAAGATCTCACTCAGAACATTTCGAGTTTGCAGCACAAAGAGTCGACGAATGCGTCCGTGACTTTTGAACCATCAGACGCAGATGAATTCTCTGTGTTCCCGGCTATATGTCGGCGTTCCCGTTGGGCCACGGCTGCCTGCTTTTTGTTTATGCTGCATGCTTTTCAAAGCTGTAACCTAGTTATCCGTCCTACTATAGACATTTCCATTTCAAAAGCTTCATAAGTTGTTTTTCATTAACATAAAGCAGGATTTGCGCTCTCATAATTGCTCACTCGTGAAGAAAAAGATAAACACACACAGTCAAGTTTCAAAGTTGTTGGAAGTTTAGAAAGCTCGAACTTTCTTCCTCGGAGTTGCTTGACGTGACAGACGAGGTCGCCACTGATTCACTGGTCAGAACCAGCGACACGTCCATCTGTCTCCACAGTCTGTGGGCGTCGGTTCTGGATGCAACAATAGTGTCAATCTTTCGCTGCGGTGGCTGAGCTGGAAATGTGTGTCCGCTCCGACGCGTTGATGCGACGTGTGTGTTGGGTGTGAAGCGAAGAGAGTGTGCTGGAAGCTTGTCGGACAGACTTGTGTGTGTGTGTGTGTGTGTGTGTCTTTTGAGCGTAACTTCTTTTAATGATGAGGGTCATATGTTGTATCTGTCGGTGTGTGTGTGTGTGTGTGTGTGTGTGCCACCAGTGTGCCTGATCAGCAGTCCTGCTGCCATCCCATTAACTCTGTTGCCGCGGGGCACGCTGGTGCGACCCAAAGCACCCTGGGTAACAGCCAGGCCCAGCGAAGTCATTTCCATTCAACCGCCTCCGTCCTACTGCCGCTCCGTTCTGTGTGTGTGTGGATGGACGGACAGCACTAATAAACTCTAATGACAGGTGCTGGCCAAACACCACAGACAACAACGAGCTGCAGCTGTATTAAAATCACACGAGTGCAACACATTTTTGTCCAAAAATAAAATGAGATTTTTGAGAAATTCTGGCCTTTTGCTTTCGGCAGCCCGATCTTTCAGGTTTGCTTCTCGTCATCTCTGCACCTTGACAGCAGGCACTGTGAATCACACGTTGAAGGGAGGCAGGTCGTGACCCTCCTCCTCCTCCTCGCCCGTTCCCCGATCTCCGGTACTGTCTCCATGACTGAAATCATAAACTATGGACACGTACGTAGGACTGGAACATGTTTTTACAAAGCAGAAGAAGAAGAAGCAGAATGATCACAGACACTTTGATCATTGTGAATAATTCATTTCATTGATCCTCACCCAACAAATTCCTGCAGTACCGTGCAGAACCTCAGGACATTTAGAACAACAATGTGTTTCTGTGAGAACAGCTGGTTTGTTCAGGTACGAAGGTGCTGCTGAACTGAATTTGTCCATCAGTGTCGAAAACATTAAGCTCATCCTGTTGTTTTTTCCTGAGAATAAAACAATAAGATATAAGTTGATCCGTGAAGCTCTTATCTGTGCAGCACTTCACGTGGATTCTTGTCGTTTTCATCTTAATTCTGCTTTGACAAACTTTTCTGAGCTGCCACGTCTCACGGCAGCTGTTTCCCAAATCCTTCACGTTACTTTGACGGGATTCCTTCCTTCCGTTCTTTGACAAGTTTAGCATCGATTTGTGTGTCGCTTTTCTCTTCCACAAGACAATCTCGTCTGATTTTGTTGTCAGTCTGAGTCCGCCACACGTTTTTATTTCTTTCCCTCCTGAATCACTTCTTCCCGGGACGTCGAAGTCTGGTGATGGTGTAAACCACAGCGCTCAAAGGTAATTTCAGCTTTTTGGCAGCGCCTCTGAAACACACTCTAATAACTCGCCTTTTTGTATGTCATGAGCTGACATTTGCTTGGCTTGAAGCCTGCTGAGAATTCCAAGTCTGAAAATGTGATCTAAAGGACCAAATAATTAGTGAGCTCTCAGATCCTTTGTAAAGGTGAATTAGTGCCTGGAGGTGCATCAGTTCTCACGTTGATATTAAAGCCTGGACCACAGACAAGCCTTTAAAACTCTGATTACGCTTTGTTCAATGTTCACCTGAGCAAAAAATAATTCATTATTGTTCCGGTGGATATCTTTTGATCATTCAAAGATTCACAACAATTCAAAGCGGTGTGGCTCCTGCAGGTCCTTCTTCATCCACGGCTCAGAAGCGAAGCTAAATCCATGACACCTCCACCTTCCAGTGATGCAGGTGGGTTTGAAGTTTGTTTACGGCCGACATCTGTATGCAGCAGCTCGGCTGCGGACGTCCCGTCTCAGGTGTTCCGGCCCTTAGGGCCTCATCTGCATCCTGCAGTCTGACTGAAATGCAGATTGACAACAGACTCCAATATTCACACAAACAAACATGCCCAGAAAATAATAATAATAAAAACTACATCTGTTTTTTGGGCATCATCTTCATGCTCATGTGCACCGGTGTTTAAAAGCTAATGTAGATGTGATGAGGTAGTTACAGGTTCACACGAGGCCATTGATTCAGAGTTTACCTGGATGTTCATTACCACGTTTCATGACTTTTATCTGCTTAATATGAGTCTTTGTTCAAGCAAAAAACAGTTCACTAATTTCCTGGGGCTAAATACTCATTTACTAATTTTGAATAAGAAGCAGAAATGTGGAAACTGCGGCGGTCCACTCACTTCAGTCTTGAATCGGGTTATTCATCCGTGGATCAGACGTTCTAAGCCAAAGTCAATTCCTGTGGCTTGCGATGACATTGGTATGCAGCAGCACATTCATGGACTCACCACCTCAGGTTTTCTGGCCCTTGGGGCTGAAATGTACAAGCTGCAGTCTGACTGAAACGCAGACGGATATTCACAGACAAGCACGCATGCATTTGGAAATAAAGCTGAATCTCTCCGAGCACGTGATGAGCTTTCAAAGAGCTAATGCAGATGTGACAAAGGTGTTTTCCAGTTTTTGTCACTCCTGGACTGCTAGTTAAAACAGGTTCCATCGTTCAATACCCCCACAGCCTTGATAAGGGCTGAATCACCTACAGATGCAAAATCCCAATGTGACTGTTGGGACCCTTTGATTTTTCTAATAATTTATTAACTACATGGAAAACTGAACAAGCTCCTGACTAAATGAATAAAAATACCAATTGGCATGTAAACGCACGTCTGAGGATATTTCCACACCTGAGATCACTGACGTTTCCTTCTGTGATGTTAAACGGATAATACCGGTCACTCATCGTGGCGCAGTAAGTGGTAATTTACTGATCACAAGTGGTGCAGGTTCCCAGCAGCGGGTCGAGCTTTAAATCATCTTTATCACTTCTCACAGCTCCATCATTTATCCTCTTTATTCAAAACAGTTTGGTGTAATTAGGTCACACCTAATTGCTCTACTGTCCGTTGGCTCAGGATGAAATGGGTGTAATTAGCCCCAGGTCACTTTCAGGAGGAGTCTTTATTGATTTATGTTCTTCAGATTTCGGTAACATAGGCACGGATCCAAATGCTTAGAGTCCAGTCCCATGAACCGGTACATGCGTGATGTGTATATATATATATATATATATATATATATATACACTCACCCACACGATAATGGAAGAATCAGACAAAAAACTCTGCAGCCAGTCAGATTTAAAGACAGTGAGCTGAGGTAATTGTGAACATTATAGAACAAAGCACCTTTGATTAGGCTGCAAACAGCATTCGAGCACCTGTGGAGACAACAGGAAGCTGTGGAGGCGGCCCTGTGAAATGTTCGTTTAAAGGAGGAATCACTCCTCTGCAATCCGTGTTTCTCATACTGAAATGTCACTGATCCCATCAAATCAAATCATCTGGGTGACACCGTCGAAACCCGGTGAATCGGCGCCAGATTCTGGTTGCCGCTGGTTATGCTTCACTCTGCCCTGGCGTTGTCAGGTGCTTGGTTCTGACGTGGTCTTACATGAGATTTAAACATTTGACCTGCATAACTGAGGTCACCTCGGATACGACTTATGGACGCACAAAAACGTGTTAGAGATAGTTACGAGATTTTTTAATTACATAAAAACAAAAAGTCTGGCAACATCGCACACGTACAATAGTAACAACACGCATCACGTCGTGCTACGATCATCTCGCCTCCCGTCGAACCCTGGTCTCCCGTGAGAAAAGTCGGGTGTCTTGTTGCATCATCACTCACCATTTCCATCTCCCTGTCACACTTTATGTGTAATGTGTATAAAGTGAGATGGGGGCGGGGCTCTCTTTCAACAAATTTGTGGATAGTGACAGATACAGTTCATGGGTATCTACTGTAAACTGGAGGGGTTGCTTGTCTCAGTAAGAGACGGGCCACGAGCTAAACAGGAACATTCAGCGTCTGAATAAAAAGTGCAGTTGGTCTAATAATGACATTTATTTCCTGCATATTCCTACAGGGCTCATGCGGTTCATGCCTAAGATAAAGCTGGAGGAGTGTTTCAAAAGACTCGCTCTTCCTTTGTCTCCCTGACTGTCACGCTGACGTCAACACCGAAAGCCGTTCTTCGGGGTCAGGGGCACTCTTTGAATCCATTCTCACAGAAGCTGTGATTGAAAAATAGGAAATGTCTGAGGAGTGAGAGTTTAGCTACGGGCCAGATAAAGCAAGTCCCCATTTCTTCAACGGTGATATCAGCGCATTTAGAAGTCTTCGGGGTAAAGGTTATCAACAAATCCTCCCGCAGCACAGGGGAACGACAATCTAGCAGTCCTAGAAAAGCTCTAATACCCGATAATATCCCTTGCAATGCTTTTAAAAAGCGGACGTACTTGAGGATTCTTCATAGAAAAACAAACAAATAGGAGTCGAAGCGAGGGAAAATAATTTGGCAATTTGCAGCCCATCACTTTAGTGGTGCAGAGAAAGTGAAATGAAAGAACTTGTGGCATAAATTCAAGAGGTGTCTCTCCGACCCCCGAGGTTGTGCATGTTTCCAGATGACGAATGACCTATTCAAAACACCAAATGATGTGGAATGACATTCTCTCTTCGGAAACGCTGTTACTCAAAGTGTTTTCTTTTTTTTCCAACTTTTCATCTGACAGCCAAAGATAAAGGTCAGGGAAGAGCGAAAGCAGACGCGAGGAGCGAAACAAACCCTTAAAGGACGGGTTGGAAAGAGCTTTTGGAAGAGGAAGCTGAAAGAAACGACTGACGCCAGTTCGACGTGTGGATTCTAGCGGTCAGTCGGCGAGTGAGGCCACCGTGATTGTGAATCGCGTGAACGGAACAACTTGTATCGTTGTTGCGACTTCTCATCAGCCACGGCCGGATAATTCGAGAACGTCCGGACGTAAATGCCGTGGGGATTCATGATCTTAACCAAGTTGGTTTTGTGCCTGAACCTGCCAAATGTTTGTTTTTGTCACATTTTTTTTTTAAGTTTTTCTGACACCTCCACCAAAATACTACAACATTCAAAAGCCGGTGTTTCGTTTGTCCAGCTGAGTCACTGAACGTCAGCTCCCAGAAATTCTATGTTATTACCTTCATTTAATACTTGGATGACACACTGGTTTTCTGCATGTACAGATAAAAAATGAGCATCGTATTTACAGCTTCTCTCTCTCCGCGTGTCCACGTGTATTTTTCAGTACATTTCTGCTTTGGTATTTTATCCCATTTCTATATAACTGCATGTTTGCTAAATTAGAAACTCTGTCAGTCAGTCATCAGTGTCGGGTGGAACACGAGGTGAATCCCGACTCGAAACGGGGATGACGGACCGGGAGCGGAGGGAGGCGGGTAGAAAATAAGGATAGATGATGAGGTGAGATCACTTTGTCTCTTTGTCACGCTGTAATTAAACTTATTTATTATACTGTAGACAGTCATTGACAGATTGAGCTATAGATGGATTTTGCCTCTGTTTTTCTTTTGTGATTTTTTGCCTTTTTGGCTCTTTTTATTGGGCATTTTATTTCAGTTATTGTGGGTCTGTTTTTTTAATCTTTGGGGTTTTGTCTGTTTCTGGTCATTTTGCCGTTTTTGTGGTGTAACTTTTTTAGTTTGTTTTGTGTATTTCGGTCATTTTTAGTCAATTTTTAGACTAAATGTGTTTTTTGGTCTTTCTTGTTTTGTGTCTGACATGTTCAGGTCATTTTACGTCTTTAGATGCTCTGGGGTCTCAAGGTTCTGAGCCTGCGCCTGTGGGCCCACTCAGGGAAACATATACATGTTTCATTTAACATGAAGAATAATAAATAGAAAACACGGACTACACACACTGTGAGTCTTTTTGGATTGTTTCGAAATGCGACATTTGTAATAAGACGTTGATGAGAACACAAATCATTTGACGAAGGCTCGGTTTGTCGATGCTGTAACGAAGCTTGATATAATTTTTGTTAGGGCAAAAAAAGAGGAGGCCCACAGCATATGTTAATAATGGGAAGCTGGGTAAAGGAACATGGAACAGATAGAAGAGAGTCCTTCAAAGACCAGGTCTGAATGAATAAATCCAGGGAATTAACAGGGTGCTGCACCTTCATGTGATACAATTGAATGAAAGTAAATTAAATTCCAGGCAGCGCTTGGCAGGACAGATGGGCACTGCCACATACTTGCCTTTGAAGGATACTGTGACATTAATTGATAGATTGGAGTAATAAAAAGAAGACAAGGTTGACACAGTTGAGACGAAGTGATTAAAAAAAAAAAAGTGTGTCTTCACCATATGCAGGCGTGAGGGAACGTGTTTTAATTTTCACCCGGCTGATTAACGCGTGGGCTCAGCCTTCGGTGACCTATCCGGAGCGACGTCTCGTCACGTTAAAGAAACGCAGGTAGGACAGGCGAAGAAAAGGTGCAAATTGCAGACGCAACATGCAGCGGGTGGAACGAGGGCCTGGTTTCTGCTGAAATACCTCGAAGACGTTCAAAGAATTGGCGCTAACGAGCTCGCGCTTTGTGACTTGGGCTTTGGTTTGCTCTCAGTAATAAGACGACGCAGCAGCCGGGGGAGAGAGAAGCTGATGCGCTGCCTCCTTTCATACGCTGACACGGACGAGCGTCGTGCTCACGCTCACGATTTCCGCCCTCATTATATGGGCAGAAACACAACTGTGCTTGTTCCGACGTGAAAAGTTCAGTTTTGTTTATGTCTTGCTGTGCTTGTTAATCTGCAAAGGGAGAGTGAGTGGGCAGGAGGAGGCCTGTGTGTGTGTGTGTGTGTGTGTGTGTGTGTGTGTGTGTGTGTGTGTGTGTGTGTGTGTGTGTGTGTGTGTGTGGTGTGTGTGTGTGTGTGTGTGTGTGTGTGTGTGTGTGTGTGTGTGTGTGTGTGTGTGTGTGTGTGTGTGTGTGTGTGTGTGTGTGTGTGTGTGTGTGTGTGTGTGTGTGTGTGTGTGTGTGTGTGTGTGTGTGTGTGTGTGTGTGTGTGTGTGTGTGTTTCTCTTTTGTCCCTTTGTTTTCTAGCTGTGACTTCGTGCCTCTCCACTGTTTTCCTGTCTCCTCATCAAATTGATCTGCCTGAATGTTTGTGGTGCTGAATGTCCTCTGTCCCCCGAGGACAGCGGCCGCTGATCACCGACCGGCTCGCTCACATTTTCTGCCTCTTCTCCGTTTTGCCCGCTCTTGCCGTCAGGTGTCCCCGGAGATGAAAACAAAAGAGATGAAATTGTGGATGTGCACAAGTCAATATTGGCATCGTGATTTTTTTTCCGTTGCGTTGCACCAATCAGGAGATGAATAGTGACAAGGACTTAGAATGAACTCAAATCTTTCTTCTTCTCTTTAACCTTGTGCTGTCTGGAGCTGCAGTAATAACCCGGAAACTTTACGTAATACTGGGCAAAGTTGGAGTTTGTCCGTCTTGGTAACTTTCACCTGTCGGTTGACATTTTTTGGCTGTTGATCTTTGCTGTTTTCTTTGTTGATTTTTTTCAACTTTTCCTCTCTTGTCTTTTTGTTCCTTTTGTGCTTTTCTGTCGTTGCTTGCACAACAAGCCGAGGATAGAATAAATGTAAAATGTTAAAAATTATAAATGAGTTGCATCTGCAGATGGCGGAGAATTTTCTTTCTTACTCCCCCTGCTCAAAATCAAATCAAACTGCCTGCCACTTCACATTCAGCATGAATGAAGAATCCATTTAATTTCTTTCCTGTCGCATCAAAACCATCTTCTCCAACTTTGTTAATCCGCAGTCACTGCACAAGTGTCAGCTGGTCCCAAAGAATCACTGGGACCCTCGTTCGTTTGGACTGACACTGGATAATTAAGAACTGTCTACAGTTCACTCTTATACGCTCCCATGACTCCCATTGGCTGCAAACTCCCCCCCACCACTGATCCGCTTCACTCCTGCTGGACCAGGTGCAGGCAAGTTCAAATGTGATCCCTCTCAGCCTGGACACTGAGTCCCTGAACTGGTCATCTCAGGAAAAAAGGCCAAGAAAGACGTCGACCAGCAGACAAAGAAACAGCTTCTTCTTGTTGTCCAGGCGTGAGGACAAATACAACATAACACATTTTCTAAAAAACGTTCATGTGTTGTCCCCTCCATCCAACAACAGGGCTCAGCTCCGCACTGTCAAACAGGAAGTGGGAGGGTCCAAAGCTCTTTATACCAGAATATGCGTGTTGGTATGAAATTAGTGTCTAGAGTATCGTAAATAACATCCATTGTTGAGTGTTTGTGTCCTAGGATAAGACAGAGAGAATTAGAACAATATGTTGAAGGAGTTTATGTTGTTTCTGTGTAGGTGCATTAATAGATTGTCCTAACAGATGTCTTAATCAACCACGTTGGAGACATGTCCTGTGGACGTGGAAGAGACGTAACCTAAACCTCACTGAGAACCTCTGGGATTTCACGGAGAAGACTTTATGCAGTGGTCTGGCTTTCCTATCATGGACACATAATCTGATCTCTGAAAAATTAATGCAACTCCAGATGGAAACCAATGGTGTGACACTGCATGAGGTCACTGAAATGAAGGTGCAGAGAATCCGTGATGATCGTAGCTGGACGAGCAGTACAAAGTATGGAGCTCTAGAAAAGAGACGCCATGCAAGGTTCATTCGCTTCGTTTTTTCTGGAACTGTGAAATGTCAAAAAGTCTCATTTCAAAAATTCATCGCTGAGGAGACAACTGGGGGACCGTGAGTCTTAACAGCGTATTCAAAGACGTTAATCAGGGTTTACACGTCCCTACACAAATATCTACCCGGTGAAGCAAATTCGTAGTATATTAATAGATTTTGACGTTTGCTTTTTTAGACTCAGTCCGTGTTGGGACATTCACGTCTTCTTGTGCATGAAGCAACCTGACCTGACATGTCCAAAAAGGGGGACGGTGTGACTCAGACGCCTCCACCGTGAAGTCTGATGGGCATCGTATTGATCTTTCCTATCTGCCTTCCAGACTTGACTGACGCCAGTCCCGACTTGTGCCATGTGCAGCAATAGAAGTTTGTGCACACGCGTGACGGGACACACCGACACGCTGTCACACACTCTCATAATGCTTCAAAACTGCAGCTGGTCCGGTTGTGACTGGCAGATCATCCAGAGGCGGCACAAAGCTTTTCTCCCACCATCACACCGAGCTGTCAGTCACATTGGAACAGGACAGCACTGCAATAAAGGTGCCGAAAATAGCCTGTCGTCACCTCTGGCCCTTCGGGGGACACGCTGTGAATTCGTGCTTCAGACAGCCACAGAGCAGAGAGGCGACATTAACCTGCTCAGCCTGTGGTCGTCCGGGAGAGAGCCGCCGGGCTCATGGCTGCCAGGCTGCAAACTTTTAAGGGCATCGTATTAATGGGAAACATCATTTGTATAATAATTCACTGCTGGATATCAAACCAGAGCCGCGCCAGCAGAACAGAGTGTGCTGCCGCGTGCAAGCCTGCCTCAGACGTGAATAATGACCAGCAGCAGGCGGAGCTGCGTGATTGGCTCGTTGGAAGAGGTTGCCGCGTTCCTACTGGATAAGATGATGACGACACACTGTTTAAGAAAAGCCTTTTCAGTTTTTATTATTAAAGACATGGTTGATTAATTTTAAATACAGTAGAACACCCCTTGTCCTCTAGCACCTTTGACCTTTATGACCTTTATGACCTGGTAAAAGTGGAATTCGCGGCACACCTGATGTAACTGCTTACAGTGAGCAGGTGGTCCTAATGTTATGCCTGGTTGGTATATTGTCTTGTGTTTGGAGGAACAAGTCCTTTGGTTAGTCTTGTATAGTGTTTTTGGTTTTGCAGTTTCGGTTATAATAAACTTGTGGTGCTCAAATCTGAATTTTGAATTTGTTACTTTGGGCCTTAGAGCAAATCGAGCTGCTGGAGTTAGAGGACCGTCATACATGTTAAGTTGAAGATTAAACTGAACACGATGCCGGTCTCCTAAAAACTTTTGTTTGCTTTCAGAGATTGTTTTGCCTGTTTTTAATTCCAGGCTTCTGCTGAAAAGGTTTTTTCTAATAATAGGACTTTGTTGAAATAGTCTGGGCTCTGGTCCAGCTCGGTCTTTACGGGTCAGCGTGTGATCTCAGCCAGGCTGATATGATACGCATATATAATGTGTATGTTGTGGACAAATGAAGGTCTGTTTATGGACTGACAGCGTTTTTATGTGCAGGACTGACCGAAACGTTTAGGAAGGATCCACAGAAAGTCTCTGAAAGCTGCTGGAAATAATCACAAGAACAGACGAAGATTTAGGATTTGAGTGATTTCTTCATACGTTCAGCTCAGGTTGAAACTTGAGACACAAACAGTTAAAGTACAAGCAGAAACTCGTTTTAAAAGAGCAGAATGCTGGAAGTGGAGGAGTCAGCTCACAAGTCCTGTTCTTCTGGGCCAGACGTTCCTACTGAAGTCAGTCTTCACCGAAGCTCCTGTTTGTTGAGGGAAAGTAACGTATGATCACACGTTCAAACGGAGGTTAGTTTGAGTCTCGTGTTGGACAGTGTCTCACATGTACTGAGAAGGAAACACGTCTCAGCCCGTGTTGATGGAAAACCTTTCAAATGCTAATGTGCCCAAATCTAAGACGGAACCATTTTAATGGTAAATGGTGAAGCATGTTTTAGCATCTTGTTCTATGATGGTTTGTTATATGAAGAACTTATGTTTTATATATATCTATATATAGAGAATATATATAGATATATATACATACTGTATATATCCATGTCCATACTTAAGGGTCACGCTTCCTTTCGTACACTCTGACAGTTAAGCGAGGTGCAGCAGAAAACTACAGGCCAGAATAACAGCTGTCCACCTGAACTTCCTGGTTTCCTGAAAGCGGGAGGATGAAGCTTGACTGTTACACGTCTTGTCTCACCATGTTAGGACATGTTTTATGAAGGCTTCCTGTGATTGGATCATTTCAAACCGCTGCAACTATAAATGACTGTGTGGGCCTCACCTATATTAAAGAACGATCAAACGACACAAAGACACTGGGACAAGATCGAGGACAAATGAACTCGTTCTCAGACACGAGCTGGTTTTCAAACACAGGGACAAAAGCCTTTTTCGTTTTGTTTCCCGCTAATCTCGCCTGTAAAGCCCGTGATCTATAGAAGCTGCCCAACACGTGGCTCTCAGGCTGCTCGTTGTCGGTCCCACTTCCCGTCTGTGCTGCCTCCTCGTTTCTCTGCCGTCATTTACCCTAATGCTTTCTTTTCCTGCCACTCTTTCTCTTGCTCTCCTCTGTCGGTTCCTTTCAGTCGAAGGCCGACTATCAAACACAGTTCACCCTTCTTATCACTTTGTTTCAAGCAACGAATAAAGGACGAGCGTTACACGCCGCACGTCATTCCGGCTCCAGACTCCTTGTTCCTGGGAGTCAGGTAAAGCCTCCATGTGCCTTTTCTGTCTCTGTTTGTAAAATGATGGCGCATGAGTTCACGGTTTCCTTTCATACGTTAATGTGCGGCTAAGTGTCTGCACCCTCAGTCCATTCATCCTCCGAGTGTTTGAAAAGCTCGGCTGCTTTTCATCTGGTCTGCAAATCCTCGCTCAATGCGTCAAGGAAAACCATGAAAACATTCATGCTTTAATAACAATGGTGCACTTTGTTGCAGCGAATCCAGCGCGTTCAGCCTGTGGAAGGGTAATGCTCACGCAAAGAGCACACACACTGGGGAAATGTCAATGTTACGTGTATCTTCATTGCCAACTGTTCTACTTCATCATATATATTACCATGAAATGCATATTCAATATACTGTTGAGCACGGCACTATTTTAGTTCAAGGGTATCTCGGTGACAACAGAGCGACGAACATTTATTCAAGCCGAGGCCGTGAATCAGTGACCATCTGATCTTGTATTCTAAAAGTTATGTTCCTATTAAAATGAACGTAATGCAACGTCAACAAAGAATCACGATCTCAGCCACATCATGTTTCATGTGAACATGTAAATGTGTAAACGTTGCAGATAGTTTGATACCGAATATGTCATCAAAATGCTACCAGATTTTTATCACCAAAATATTGCCTTTGCTGGGAAATATTCAGTTATTACTATTAAGTACTTTATGGTCGTGTTTAGGTCTTTTTACACAAAACGTGTTTGATCTTGGGTCTTTAGCTTGACAGTCTTGCGTTGTGAACACCCGACAGCCTTCCCCCTCCCGACAACCCCCTTTGAAGATCGCTTTCAATTAATAAAATTAACACAAAATACAAAAAATATGATGCATCATTATGACGGTAATAATAATGTCCGTAATGTTTGCTACAAAAACATCAGGCTCACAGTTTTGTGGCAGCTCTGCCCGAAGAAACCAAATCAATTCGAAACAGGATTGGTTCATTAAAACAAACTGTGTTCACCAATACACGAGTTTAGTTTCACTACTAACTTCAGAGAGTTGAGTAAACTTGTAAAATTTTATCAACTGATTTCATGATTTTAACATTAAAATAATAATAGAAAATCACAAAATTCCTAAAAGATAATTTACAGATTTATTAAAAAAGGATCTGCCTTGGTCAGGTTGATGTAGAAACTGTTAAATCATATTATCCTGTTACTGTATGTTCCAGTCCAGTACTTACAACACGGAGTCATAATCTGGAAAAACCTCTTTCTGTTCTGCAGACGGTGAACTGCACGACTGTAATAAACTGCTTATTGTATCAGAGACGCACTTACATGACGTTCGCACAGACACATTTTTGCTGTAGTTGGATAATTAAGCTCCACAATGAAGTACAGGAACTCACATGGGCAAATGTTCGACCTAATGCTTTGTTTGCCGTATTCAAATCATAATTTGCCATTTGTGAGAAACTTACTTGCGACTTGTGCTACAGTGTGATGGCGGCATCTGTGTCATTTATTTCGTTTTGTTTCATCTTGTATATTCCACTGTTGCACCGCTACCTGATGCCCATCACAGGAAGCTCATAGAGGCTTTGAAAAGCTGCATCGGTTATAATTATGCCCATGTAAATTCTACACAGATTTTCATAGAAGCAATTTTGAGAACAGTTCCGTCTGAGTGAGCGTGGCTGCAGCGCTCGCAGCCATGGCGTTTGCGTCGCCAGGCAAGACGACACAGACAATAATTGAATTTAGGCACGAGGGAAACATTGAACATTAGGCCAAAGCAGCAAATTCCAGCTTACAAACTTTATATATTTCCCTTCATTTATGCATTTGGATCACAAACTGTAAATCTGTCAATCATTATTTGACTGACGTCATTATGCGTGTTCACAATTTGATTTCTGCTCACAATCCCTCGGAGTGTGAGCTGCACTTCCCTTTCCAGCCTCACCCTGGCAAGAGCTGAACACTTGTTTTCCCAGAAACGCTCTTGGGGGCAGTGTGGTTAAGCTGTATATGATTTGCTCCCTCATTAAAATTTTCATCAACAATTCAAACGGATTATGCACATCTGTGTTGATTTGAACGTCCGGTTTTTATTCGTGCTGTACTTGAACATGCCTCAGACCCGCAGACCCCTGTAGATCCTTGGGAGTGTGTGAGTGTGTCACGACTGGCAGGTTTCACATTATTTGAAACTGGTGCAAACTGTGGATGCTGTGCTTTTTAATATTTTGAATATAACTGAGTGTGAAAGCTTCAACTCGTCAGCTCGCGCTGACCCACATTATTCCCGCACTCTTTTATCCAATTTATTCTTTGCATCGCAGTGTTTTTTTTTTTGGCATTAATTTCCACTGCAGCACATTTTACATTTGCATTGCCAACCAGCATAAGTGAACCAATTACCTGATCGGTGGCAGATGGCAGACAGATGGATCCATTCCCCAGGAATCGGTTGACACTGTCAATGCTTCATGTTTCTGTTTGTATTTTGCAAAAAAAACCCGCGAGTAATTGTTGTTTTTGACACACAAATTGACGTGATCTAATCTGCCGCCTATTTAGTGGAAACATTCATGAGGGATGAATGGAAACAATTTCCTCAAGGTAATTTCTTGAATGTCAGTTGGGCTTATGAATATGAATGTACTGTACAGGCTCTGACTTGTGTTTACAGCAAATGCATTTGTGCTGATGTTATCTCATACATATTTGTGCGGACGTCCTAATGACCCAATATCCTTCAGATTCAGAATGAAGTGAAAGTGGTGGCGACAAATGCTGGAGTTATCTTTGACTTTGTACCGTTCTGTTAGTTGTCAACCTTTATGTCAAACCTGCTTGCGTCACTGAACAAAAGCTTTTTCTTTCGTGGCAAAGCGATTCGCACAAAGCCACAAACACGCCCTCCAAAGAGACTTGGCATGGTTTTCCTCACTCCACCTACCTCAACTTTGAAAAATTCAATGCATCACACTTATTTCTGGAAGACGCTTGTGTGTTCGGCGTGTGTGATTCAAGGTTCTGTCAAGGATTTTCTTTGTATATAAAGATAAATTATTTCACTCTCGGCAACTGGGAGGAAGCTGCTGGATACTCGCTTTTCCTCAAGTGCATTTACTTCACGCACAGCTGTTATCAAACCTCAACACACGTCAAGTGGATTAATTGACATTACCATGTAATATAAGGCAAAGCAATTAAAAGTTTGAATACAATGTCAGACGGTTTGTACCTCTCACATGCACAAAGGAGCGACACTGGTTATTAACTTCAACAACACGTGGCAGCGTGAAAGACAGCGGGAGATCTAAGCAGTTCAAAAGCAGCTAAGCTTAAACAATATTCAGCCATAATTTTTCCACTATTTCTTAGTTTGTTGTCACACACTCATGTAGATCCTGGCATAAATGTTATTGGAGGGGAAGATAAAGTTTCTCCTAGGAAAAACCTGCAACCAGAGACCAAAGAAGACATGCAGGAGCGTTTTTTCGTTGCTTTCCTTTGCAAAATTACAGCCTGTTTATGAGCTATGCTGTACAAAACTCTTCACACAGATGATTTTTTTGACTTCATATCCATATTCATTGTCCGCAGCAGGATCAGCATCAGTGGCTGTTTCCAATTGGCATCATCACGGATCATTATAGTTCAGTAAGCGGCCTACTACATCCCAGTATGTACTTCCACGTGTAAGAGTCAAATAATCAGAGCAGGTTCCGTAGGTTCTCATCGTGTGCGACGATGTGCTGTGTGCTCCTTCTTTTAGTTTAGGCACAAAATCAACATGGTTAACATACAAAAACACTGAGGTTAGATTTAGGATAAGATCATAACTTGGGCTAAAATACTGTCCAACTGTGGAGAGGAGGAGTCCGTGACCAGCTCCCCACAAGCTCCCCACGACTGCCAGGGGGCACCTACCCCCCCATAATTATGTGCTGATGACACTGTACTGACTGGTGTCATAACAGAAACAACTTTCAGCTTTTTCCCACCTGTCTACTAATCTTGTTTGTAGCCAGCTGACACACACGATAGCGTGGGATTCTGAATGGTTCAGGCCGTGTCTTGCTCGTGTCGCTGACGATCGCTGACGATCGCTCTCTGCTGTCTCCGGTCGACGTTGCTGCTGCTCCTTTTCTGCACCCGACTAAACTAGTTGAGCTGGCATGGAGGCACCCGTGCTGTTTTTCAGCCGTCCTGTTGGGTTTCATTCCTACTTGTGGCCTAATTCTCAGACAGATGAGGCTGGTGAACTGCCAGACCGCAACCAACTGTGACAAGTTGATTTTAGTGGTGATGAAAAGAGCCATGCTGTCTCCTTTGGGGGACAAATACACTCAGTCTGGCTCATAAATAGAATATTTGACAAGATGGGATTACTGATTTAAAGATGTCTTCGCAGTGGGAGGGGGGAGCAAGTGAAGACGGCTGGCCCTGTGCTCGGGGTGAATCACACAACAGGACAGACAGACGACCGAGGACGGAGTGCACGGGTGTCCCAGGCACACGCCCCAATACGTCGAGTGCGGTCCACATGCCAGAACCTCTGATTTTACTGTTCGTATGTCTTGACCAAAAATGACCAAAGCACACAATAGACAAACATATTAATATAAATGAAATATTACCACAAAATGAAGAAAAAAGAAAGGGGGGCGGGTCTCCTGTCTGTGCCCAGGGCCCTATTTTATCATAATCCTTCCATGAAGTAAAGGGCAGTTTCATCGAGAGGTCAGAGAACGGAGCTGGGTAGAGACAAGAAAAAACTGTGCAGCGCAGCAAAGGGCTGTGGACGAGCCAGAGATGGAGATGATATCCTCTGTTTGAAGCATAAAAGGACAATTTCACAAAAAGTTATTAGACCCCAGACATGGCAAGAAACTGAAATACCCTCCCTGTTCCACAGTGACATTTTTTGAAAGATAAAAAGGTCAAGCAGTCAGATGGAGGCCAAGTAACAGCTCCGGCTGAGAGGATAAATCTCTCACGGACGAGGCGGAAGTCTCAGGTAATGTGTGAACATGCATGGGCGTAATATCCGAAGAATACGCGCACATTAACAATGCTACATCCTAATCTGACGAAATTTCAATGTTGCAGCAATTTTCTCACGCAGTGATGCTGCCGTCCAAAATGCAAATCCAAAGTAACAGTGTCAGCGCCTTTCGCCCAAGTCAACGAGATAATTCGAATGCATCTTATAATTACAACAAAGCAAACAGTTCCAGCTATTGTGTTTGAAGTGATGAAAGAAGGGCATCGTTAAGTCTGAATGGTGCCAGAGAAAGCGGCAAAAGGCTTTTGCTTTAATGAACAAAAAGCAAGGAGGATCTGGGGACGTGGAGACTGGCAGAGGGAGTGGGACGGAACAATGGTGGTGAGCGGGAAGAGATGAGTCAGAGCCGGCGCTGCAGCTCTGTGTTTGTTGGCTACACAAAGATTCTTCAGGAAGCGTGTGAATTTAAAGCGTGACGCCATATGTCGTCACCTGCTCCTCACCTGGACATTATCCACTTTCTGAGCATAAACCCGACCCGGCATCTGCATCGAGCCCAGAGACAGAAGCAGGGGAGCGGATTCAGGAAGTGGCTGCGCAGCTTTATCGTTCAGTTATACCACAACAGTCCTGTAGAACTTGAAGTCCAAAGGACCGAGTGGCTCATCTAGTAAATGGAGATGTTTCGTGGCCAGTGTTTGTACGAGTTGGCTGAGTGATAGAGGACACACACACACACACACACACACACACACACACACACACACACACGGTTTTATTGTATAATTTCTAACTGATGTAGCATTTTTTTCTTTGCTGGCTGATTCCGGTTTGTCCCAGACTAACAGAGCTTCAGTCTGTCACATGCGGTGGAGTCATGTTCTGCAGACGGAGCGAACACCATGTGTCCTCACGCTGTGAGGACTGTCGTGGTTGTTGCTTGTAACTCAGAGGTTCCAGCAAGTGAAGAAACTTCCTGCTTTGAACATATTGTGGTAGTGTCACCGTCTCTGCTGCGTACAGGACGTGGATCTTCTAATTGTTCTGCGCTCGGAGACGTGCTCACCACATTCGAAGCTAATGCGAATGACTGTTCCTTCATATGCACACGTCCCTTCGTGACACTTAATGTTTCGTAAAACTTTGGCTGATCATTGTTCCTTCCTCTGTGCTTTGGAAGTAATAATTTGTCACACATTATGCCGTCTTCTGTGACCTCAGGGGATCCGGGATTTGTGGTTTATTGTTGCACTTTAATAACAACACGCTGTCTGCTTCAAATACATTTTAAATCTGTCACAGGCCCGTGGAATAAAGAGTAGTCTCAGGCTGGGCTGCACAAACAGGATCATTTGAAACCTGCATCACCCGTCACAACAGCATTTTGTCCTCAGTCTGATACTGAACTTGATTGGAAACTTAAATCCTCTCACAGTAGGATCAAATTTCTGTGTTGCTCCCGACTTTTAGAGCAAAGAATATTCACTAAAAATCTTGTTGTCATCGCATCCCGGCGTGAGTCACAATAAAGCATGATCTTTGAAAAGGCCACGACTGATCTGTCAGTATTCCACGTGTTCTTGATTGTGAGATTTGTGGGCTGATATATCGCTGACGCTGCTCAGATATGCATTTTCTCCAAATAAAAAGATGGCAAAAAGCAAAATAACAACGTCTGCACGTGTTTTTATCGGGACGGGAAACAGAACACGTGCAGTAAGTTCTCTGAGCCAAAACATTAAAACGTGAGTCGAAACAATGTATTTGTCAAAAAAATGTGTGTAATTCATTTGTACCTCTGCAGGAGACTGGGAGACTGTGATATGATTGGTGCCATGTGGTTATTACCTAACGAACAACGCAGGTGACCAGCGCTGATTGCAACGCCACATAATTAGCAGTTAACAAGCTGCTTTAATGTTACACGATACAATGGCGCCGTTCATCTCAAAGCGTTTGGGCGTATTCGTCTGATACCAGCTAATTACCAGGGTTAAACTTCAGGACTCTGTGTCGGCTGTTTTGCAGAGATTAGATGGACAAATTATTAACAAGGTCCTTCAGGGCTGAAAACGGAGCCGACGTAAGATTTTCAAGTATGAGTGGGCGACTACTGCTGACGTGTTATTTACTGAGTCGGAATCATTTTTTGCTCTTATTTATGACCCATGTTTAAAACAAGTCAAAGGGCTAAATTGTGAGAGTTAAACTCTAAAAATGCAGCTCTTGCTGGAATATTGTCGATACGATTTGTGAGGAACCAGCAGACGTTGTCCAAACAGGAACAAACAGTGAACAGACAAGGCTCATTCCTGAAGCAGCCGGGAAACAGGACAGCGGGTTTCTGAAACTGGGCTAAAGGATTCAGGAAACCAGATTTCAGCCAGGTGGATTTCTGCTGCTGAAGAATTCCAGATCATCTAGAATCGGTTTATGTGATGCTGCATAATTTCTGCAGTGTGTTGACAGTTGGATGAGAGTGAGAACAGATGAATTAAAACAGAGGAAGTGGGTCGTTTCTAACTTTATAATTGGCGTATGGAGCAGACACTGCTTCTTGGTGAGTCATGATATTTAGATCCACACCCAAAATTTGCAGGGCACCCACTGAATTGCTGAGCCTGATTAGGGGGAGTCAAAAGTGTGAATTTCAATATGAAAAATATTCTTACCCAGTCTCAAAATTATAAACTAAGGGGGGAAAAAGACAAAAGTAGAAGTTACAAACCAACATTTGGAGTTTAGAATGTGATCGAAGAACGTGAAAAACATCAGGAGGTACATTAGCGATAGCAACAATAATTTCAAACAATTCTCTGTAAATTCTGCAAAACTTTAAGATATCATAGAAGCTGTTACAAAATCCGGCTTCTTTGTCACACCATCGTAAAAGCAACGGTATTGAATTGCGAGGATTCATATTTTCCTGTCAGATTGCAGTGTACTAAAAAGTACATGGATGTTTTGTCTACGGCTTTAATGAAAATGGCTTCATTACACAGACACCAGTTGGCCCATCATCAGCTTGTCTGTGAAATGAGCACATCGCCGCGTGGATACAATCTCTGTCGGGACAGAACGGTCAGATTGTCACATCGCTGCATTTTGAATTGTGTCTGAAAGCCAATTATTTATTGAAGCCATTCTCCCTCAAGCAGACGTTTAACGTGAATTGAAATATTAATTCTTGCAGTGCACCATCACGGGCCCGTCAACTCTGAAAGGAGTTTGCATGCGATTCAGAAAGATGAGCAGTTTGGACCAGTATCCCAAAGACTGGTACCTTGGGGATTTATTAGGCTGTGTTTTTCAGTTTTTTATCATTGGTTCAACAGGCAAGTTACATAAAACTTAAACTGTAGCGTTTAAGTTACTAGTTTCAGTATTTGACCTGCATTTAGTTTGCAGTGAGTTCATGTGTAGCTGTAGCAGCTCGTGAAAACCATTGTTCGCTTTTTTGCACAACCACGGGGTGAATTTAAGGACGTGGCAACGATGCTAGTTTAGTTATTATTTTTATGAATCCTTGACTTCCACATTGTTGTTAGACTGTGTGACACAGCCACTAACATGTCAGATCACCACACAGCATGTCCATCAGCACCAAACACACACATCACCGCGTCACCTTAAAGGGCGACGTCACCAGTCTTCAACTTTAACTTTAGTTTGCTTTTAAACTTTCCTCTGATTTTGCTATATTAATATATTTCTCTCCTTCTAGATGACATCAACTGAACTCCATATAATGACAAAGTCTTCCAGGCTGTGGAAAAATAAGACGACCATGATTATGAACTACGCAGCGTGAGCGAGGAGATGAAACAGGTGATGTCATCTGGAGGCGTTTTTCATTTTATGTCCACTGTTTTTAAGGGTCTAGGTGACATTTTGAGCCTCAGAGTGTCACTGTCTCTCCGCTAAGTGCCGTGATCCCCAGCTCCTCCGGTCCACATTCAAAGTGTCCTTGGGCAAGACGCTGAATCCCAAGTTGCTCGTTGTGTGTGTGTGTGTGTGTGTGTGTGTTTTGGACTTGTAAGTCGCTTTGGATAAAAGCATCTTCCAAATGACTAAAAATGTCAGTGTAGGTGCAGCAAAGCACTCTTGTGCCGGACTGGTCGTAGGCCGAGGTGAGAGAGACACGCAGCGTTCCCAGAGAGGACGACGGAGCCCTGACTTTCGCCTGGTGTTATGTCGCCCTTTCAGCTCGGCCCCTTCTTTTCCCACAATCTGAGCTCCAATTGCTTTGGTTATGGCATCAGTCACAGCTAAATCTACAGTATGTTCTCATATGCAGCGCCGCATGATGCAACTGATGGACAATGTGTACAAGTGTCTGTATTATTCTCTTTGAACCTGCCTTCGGAGTCAGAGCACACGGCACACGGCACACTCCGGCCCGGCTGGACTGTCCCTTCCTGTAACAGCCGACGCGTTCCACAGAGGGCGCCTCATTAAACATTTACTGCTCACCGCTCAATGAACCACAGGGAGAGCGAAGGTGTGAGCAGAGCGACGGGGGGAGGAAGGACAGGGAAGGAAGGAAGACCAGCGGGAGGCGGGATGACGAGCTGCAAGCGTCCTGAGTTTGTCCACGTGTCCACGGCGTCCAAACAAGTCAACTCTTAATTCTAGTTCCTGCAAATGTGCACAGACATCAGGAAGAGAACGTCTCCTGTGTCAGTCCAACGTGGCGAACCCCCACACCAACGCACACACACACACACACACACACACACACACACACACACTCTCCTATCTCTTACTCTGCTGCCAAAAGCTGTCACGAAGATCAAAGTGGGTAAATGTGTTTGATGGAATCCTCCACTTCCTTCATTTACCACATAGACTGGCTTTGACTTGAAAGAGCTCTCATTGAAATGAACTTGATGCTGGAGTGCATTTCGAAGCAGGAGTGGATACCGGGGGGCGGGCGGTGGGGTGGTTTTGTTGGGGGGGGGAGATGGCAGCAGATAGCTGTGTGAGTGCGCTCGGGCTTATGTTATAATTTGTGATATCAGCTTTCAGAGGGAAGCAGGGCTCGGAATCAAGTTGAAAGGTGCTGCAGATAAGCTTTACGTTGTTAAGAAAAATCCATTTTCTCCTTAAATATCAAGCAGCAACATGCTCTTATTCAGGTGTTATGAATGTGATGTGAATCAGAGTTACTGTTAAATGTCAGCATCGCCTCTCTTTTGCTGTTTTTTTTTAACTCTGTTTAAGTCATTTCCTTTGTGTGTGGCCTCTTATTGGATTCATAAGCTCTTCATTCACCGAGCAGCGTTTCCCTGTGTAACCTGCTACAGAGTCCTTTCGGTCATCCCCAGGGGTGATTAAGCGGGCGGCCTCCCCGTGTCACTGAACAAACCCCGACTGTTTCTTTCCTTCATTAGTAAAACCACGACATGAGAAGAAACCATGGCAACCGCCGCAGAACAGTCGCAGCGGCTGTGCCACATGAGAAGGAAAAGACAAGGTGTGTGTTTGTGTGTGTGTGTGTGAGGGGCAGATTTCACCTGTTAATTAGCCCACATTTCTTTTTATTGATCAATGGCTTTGATGGCTCCAGGGAAACAGACGTTTCATCGAATTATTTGAAGAAGTAAGGACAAATGCGTCAGCAGAATATGGATAAAATATTTTTAATAAGCTCTTACTTTTTTGTTTCAGATCCCAAAATGTAGGTTTGCAAATTAAATGTGGTAGTATTTTGTATTTGGCTTATACAACAACTACGAAGAAACTCTTTGCCTTAAGCTGTTTTTAGTTATTACAAAAGTGAAACCAAAGATTTTAGATCAGAATAAGCAGATTTCTCCGGAAACGAGTCAGATCTTCCTTCAGCAGGAAGAAGCTGTAGCTGAAGATGTTGGAGCAGAATCAGTACAAAGAAGCTGAAGCTGCATCAGCTCTAAACCTGCAAATTCAATTCATTCAACTCATTTCAAGTAGAAAGCATCATTTGGATCAACTAATTGTATAAGTTCTGAAGACTGAAATGATGAAACTTGCATTACTTTAATAAAAACTATTGGTCCGTTAGAAACCTGAAGATACTCCTTCGGTGATGGTACAGTCAGTCTCAACTTTCTAGCCCGACTTAACGAAACATCCTTTTTATTCCTTCCGACATATGAAAAACCACACGGGGGAGTTTCCTCAGTGTTTGCTAAAAATGTGACATAGTTTATGTCAGAAAACTATCATTAAGTTGTCACCTCAGATCTGAACATTTCTGCAGTTTTTAGGTTTCTTGAACCTTGAATCCAACACGGTCTGATTATAGTTGTTATTTAGAGTGGAATGAGAACTTTGCAGCGTGGATGATTTTCCTTTTTTACTGTTTCATAAATGTAAATACTGAGCATCAGCTTCCGCCTTTAGCTAAACTGTGCAGAGCTGTTTTTTTGTATGGATTTCTTTCCGTGTCACGGTTTTCTTGGGAAGTCTATGAGCAATCGACAGTGTCTAATGGCAGCCATCTGTCATGTCACGGACGGCTAGCAGCCTGAAGCCTGTAGTAATGTTTTGTCTTTACATTTTGCTCTTTCTGTGCACGCCACGCAGTTTCCCTGCAGGGATTTATTCTTTTCATTGTTCGCCTGCATGTTCTTTCACTGGACTGGTCCAGTTAAAGTAGGTTCACTGGTGACTCCAGACTGCCCGCAGGCGTGGGTGGATGACAGCGTGCACCGTTTGCTGTCTCAACATGTCAGTATTGATGTGGACTGTCCAGGCATTGGCTTATGCACCAGGAAGCCCTTAATAGATAACAGGTGCAGTCAATGGAAATCCGGAACTTTAACAAATCCTGCAAGTCCCGAATTAATTGTCACTTATAACTCAGATCACAATCAGAGCTGGGCCTTACTGTGATTTGTCTAAACGTACCCACAAAGAGTTGATGACGCTTTAGTTGTCAAACGGCGGATATCGTGAGGAGACTCGGCTTCACTTTTCTTTTTACTACAGAACTCCCAGCACTGTTGATTTCCGCTAATGTGCCGACTTCCATACTGTAGCTAAAGCACAGTGTGGGCTGTGCCGTGATTGGTAACGTCTCCCATATGATCTCTTTATCCTGTCGTGGATCCATCCATCCGTACTGCAGCTCGACGACTTGTCACTTCCCTCTAAGTGCTACATCTGTTGTAAACTCCCCGTGTCCTGCATCCTTTCATTTAAGCCCCCGCATCGCTCCAGCGCTGCAGTTCTTTGTGCTCGCCTCCATGCAACCATATGCTCTTCTGATGCCGCTGTAATCACACCGGCGTGATTGGCCTGTCACACATAGGTGCGATTGGCTCAAAATAAAGCTGACAAAGTCGATTCACACGCGACGACACTCACGTTCACGTTGCACTTGTGTGTTTTAGGCTTTGAACGCGGCTGTGAAGATCAGTCCAAAACGGTCGGATGCCCCTGTCCTATGTGATGACTCAGCCCAGCCCACAGATAAAAAAGCAGAGATGAGTCGTCCTTAGGTGCCGATGGTTTCATTCAGGTGAGGGTTCTTCTCTAAATGAGAGCAAATGGGCAGAGTCCAAACATGTGGCTCCGACAAGTTTTGTTGGGGTGGAAAAAAGGCGGCAAAAACAAGGACCCTACAGACCTCATTTACTTTTTTAATAGAATCCCTAATCAGAGATAAAAAGAATAATGGAAGCTTCAGGCAGCCCGAGTGTTTGGAGGGCTTAATGAGATAACAGAGGATCTATGCACAAACAACACCAATTTTCGGAGAAGTGGAAACGGCTCAGATTCCGGCCGAAAACAAACAAACAAATGAGGGCAAAGGAAATTCATTCTGGGGTTGATTTGTTTGCATAATCAACACTAAGCCCAGGTTTTCGGAGGCAGAATCCAGAGACGCTTTATGAGTCACATACACCACACGCACAACAGATGTCTCACTAAACCTGACAGCCATAAGTAGAACGAACGCCGTAAAAACATCCACGAAGCAAAACAGATGCGTCTCACTTTATTTTGACGTAAAGGATTTGAAAAACAGCAAAAGCTCATTTATAATGGTCCAAACAAGAGCTCGCAAGATTTATAGTTTAATGGGAATCCGCAGCCCCAAAACATTATAATATGCAGGTTGCTGTTAAAGCTGTAATAATTGTTAACAGAAGTTTGACTGACATTATTACCTTTAGGACAGAACCGAAAGCTAAAACACATTCTAATCCCACTGGACTCTTTTGGACGTTTTCCGGCGTGGCATATTGACGCTGAATCCCAAAAAACTGACGTCACATGGTAGAGCCGCAAAAGGCAGCTCTCAGTGAAGCTTAATGTTGCAATAATTATTTGTTTACACGCTAATGAGGTGAGATGAACGCTGAATGTAAATAAACAAACACTCATGTTAGTTTATAATAAGCGGTGATTAACACTGAGAACGAATTCAAATATCTGGACGTGTCTCAGGAAAGTTTTAGCTGTGTTTTCTCCAAGTCAACTTTTTCGTTCTTTTCAGACTGTCCTGACTCAAAGCTCTTACAAATTGGTAAAGAAGCCGAGTGACGAGGAGGATTACACATCGGTTATTTTATTTGTGCAGTGGAACAAGAGACCGAGCACAGAATTAAAGTGTTTGTCTTTGGAGTGCTGCTGAGCAGTGTGATGATGTGCTTAAGACGTCTTGTAAGCCTCTGGATCCCAAGAACAACAGAAAGGAGAGTGATGTAGTGCACAATTTAAAATAAAGATCTTTTGTAAATTTGATTTTTTTTTCCCCCTTTAACTTCGCTCCATGGAAGGAGCACATACATCTTAGTTAGCCATCAGTTAACAGTGACGTCCTAAGACATTTATCCTTGGAGTTAGCCAGACTGACAGTTTGGCTCCTTCGATCGCTCACAGTACAAGACTGCCGCCTGAACTATCGAACGCGTTTGATAATGATCAGAATCTCACAAAAGAGGTTGGGAGCACTGGATGGCAATTAAACTGGGCTGTGCTGACCTTATCACACCACAGGAAACAAGACAATCACGACTCCGCTGATATCGCCATCCTTAAAACTCACCTAGACCAATTAAATCTGTAATTTCATCAGCTGGAGTTCCCCTGGCCGCTGCCAAACAGCGTGATTGAAGTCCATATCAAAAACGGATCTAATCGAAACAAGCTACAAGGAACATTTAACAAGTGTGTCAATGCCAAACGCACAATATTACACCAACTGGTCAAGGGACAAAACTGTGTCTGTCGACAGTTGATGAAAAGGCTCGTTGTGGTGGAGGCGGGGGACCAGTGGGGTTGGCTTGGTCTGTTTGCTCTCACCTCTCAAGTAAATGTACGTTCCCCACCTTTTTGATGGACTGACAGGATCGAGTCCCTTTCCATGCAAAGGTCAGAAACAACCAGAAACACATCCCCTAAAGCTGAGTATTCTGAATTTAAACCACAAAAGTCCAACAAACTGCTCATATAAAGTTATATATCAATGAATCTGTAGCTCAGTTTGTCACCAAATCCACAAGGACATAATTCCATTTTTTAGGGGCGAAATATTCTGGCTGTCAGCCTTGTATATTCCTATACACAACAGTGCCTGATACCTGAGTTTCTATCCTGCACATTGCTGGCAGTATCAAACAAACTCAATAGGGGAAAGAGTGGCCATCTGTCAGTGGGCCTAACAGTCTATCAGGGGTGGTTAGGCCTAATTCCACCTCTTTGTGGTTAACACATAATTAAGAGCGTGAACAATGATGGCGATGATGCTGCAGTTGTCTACGCTTACACCAGACCGTTCCCGTTTCGGTTGGTCAATAGGTGACGATTTTTCCAGCCCATTTTAGTTTACATGTTGACGCTCAAGGTGTCCGTTGCCGTCGACAGTCGGCGCTTTGGGCTTCTGGTGCAGTAAAATAGAAGCCGGATTCTACAATACTAGAAGCCTAAAGGACTGATGTAGACCAGGTTTTTACTCTAGTGTGTCTTATATCCTGTAACTTAACCTTACCCTAAAGTTTTTGTGAACAAGCCTAACGCATGTTGTCTCTTAATGCAACCTTGTTTTGTTGTCTCTGTCTTACCGTGTCAAATGCTGGCGCTTCTGTAGCGTCAAATAGCCAAAGTTCCCGTGGCGTCAATACGATACGCCAAAGAATGTAAAAATGCGGCCCAATTTGAGCCCTTGTGGAGCGTCATTATCTGATGCTTTGGGACGAGAACTTGTTGCATATACATGAGTAAAAAGTAAGTGAATCTGCACAAACACGTGCACAGGCCTCTGAGCTCACGGTTGTCCGTGCTAGAAAACAGGTTACGTGTGCTGCCCTCTGGGGCTCATCATTAGGTCTCCAGGGTGGGAGCTCCGACAGAATCACGGCATTTGCATCGATTCAGCAGAAATTTCCATTTGACATCAGAGTGGTAATTGAGGAAACTGTTTTCTCCAGTGGTATAAGCAGGAGAAAGAAACCGGGGCTAAGAAGTGAGTGTTAAGCCATTGGTTTTCTAATTATAAAACTGTCAAACCAACAGTGAATATTTACAGTTGCAGCCATTATTTACAAGATATGCCACATTGGTTTTGCAAAGTGTGTCTTCTATCTCGTTCTGTTCCGTCACTCACAGCTGATTGTTCACGTTGAAACGAAATGTTACCTGACTGAAACAGGCAACCCAACCGTTATCTTGGCAAAAGAGAGAACAGCCAGACTCAACAAACAAAGAGTTTTGCATGAAATAAGGTTCATTTTTACTGGATCTGTCAGAGGCGATGAAGGACTCAGCCCTGAGAAACGTGTGCGTTCGTGTGCAGGGGCGTGTTCAGGACTCATGGGTCTCTGACCCTTCCTGACCCGGTAGACACAGCGAGAAGACGTTCCGTCCCAGATGAAACACTGCGCGGCCAGCTAATGCTCATGCCCGACACATAACACACGCTAGAAACAGGGCACCCAGCTGAATGCCAGCCTGCCTCCATGGACACCGACGCCGCCACAGTCAAAGTGAGCCTTCGAGTCCAGTTAGGGCCCCAGCTGTTTGACAAAAATCTGCATTTATTGAGCTCAGATTTTTTTGTGTCCTCAATCACTAATGTTCTTTGGGTCCCAGTTTACACCCCAGATGTTGGTACTATCTCCGAAATGGTGCTTTCTTGCTGTGGTCAAATAAACACAAATGAAGAAGAACAAGGACGAAAAGTGGTTTTCCTAGTTTTTCCTTGCATTGTGACAAATGAGGCGATCTGCGTGTTCCCATTCACAAAAGGAAGCAGAGATCAGTGTGACTGCTAACCGCCGTCCACAACACCTGCCATTTTGTGATCACTGCTGTATATTGTACAGTGATCCCATTTCCCAGAGGGGCTGATAAAATAGATTCCACTCTCATGAAAAACATTATAGCACCAGAGAAACAACTACGACTCTGACCTTTTGGAATTGGCCTGATTTGTTGTTTGCTGTCCTCGTGTAATTGGAGCAAACACTTGTTTTCCATTTAATTAAAAAGCAGGTTGCAGTCTGAGAGGCTTTTTAATGCCGGCAACAAGCAATATCCTTAAAACAAAGATCATTAAAAATGGTGAACATGTCAGTAGAGCTCGGAGCGTTGTATTTATTTAAATTTCATTACAATGGCTTCCTGAAGTGCTGGGCGGAGCACGTGGGATTGATTTTACGTTGCTTATTGCAGCTTTATGGATCATTGTTAAATTTTCTCCTAGTGTGAAAACCAGGCTCACGTGACCTAAAGAAGTGTCTGATTTGTACATGATGATGAACAATCATATCACTTTCGTCTCAGGCCTGTTGCTGTGATGTTAACCAACAGATGGCACGGAGATGTAAAACTTAAAGTATCGTGCACGGCCACCATGTAAATCACCGTAAGGCTTAAAAATACGTATTAATCTAGATATGGATCCTAAGTGGTGCCAGGCACTTAAAGCTGACGGCAGGATTATCATACGCAGGAAACTGTAAAACCTAACTACTATTGGTCGTAGTGTTACAGAGGGGAGCAAAGGTTCTGTTCAGAACTCCTCTGCACTGAATGAGTCACATATTTTTGGATTTTGGGCACTTGGTATGACGTGCATGACTCATTTTGACAATCAATCCACACATTTGTATCCGTCCATTCATCTTCTTTCTCAACCTGTGCAGTGGCGGATCTAGAATTTTTTCCTGAGGTGGCCAGACCGGGGCACATGCTCAAAAGAGGGTGGCCCATTCAGGAAACTATTTTTAAAAAGTCAAATTTAAAGGCTTTATTCTAATAATAATTTTATGCATTTTTTCTGATAAACAAATATTAAACAGATGTACTTAAAGGTATTAATTGCTTCTTTGCAGAGATAATTCGGCAAAATACATGTTAAAAACTTCAATGTACTTAATATTAAGCATAATTTATTTTTACTTGTTTATAATGATTTTGATTGATTTCAGCTTCAGTTTCCCTTGAGCTAAAAGTTTTACATTATCCTACCACCTTGACACTCACTTGTCAGCGGGTGGGACGTGGGGTGGCCAATCCGATTTTAGGGCTGAGCGGTGCCACCCCTCTCATTTGCGTGAGAGCGATGCGGCAAATACACAGACGCTTACATGAGTAAAAACCAAAATGACACGACTTGATGCTTTTTAGAAGCAGAGTTCCTGCTTTACATGCATGTAACATGAGTGAGGAGCGCAGACACGCCGCCCTTGTCCACCACTGGATTTCGCTGTGCACACGCCGCTCTCACTGTAGGGAAGGACAAGTAATTAATCCATGATCCAGCACAGGCCATGATATGTGGTAATTAAGAACAGCTCAGGTCCGTCGGAAGTCAATTAAGAAAACGCTCCACTTTTTTGAAATCCAGGTGACCGAGGAAACGCTTTTACAGACTCTGAGTCACTAATTATCCGAATGGGGTCTTATTTACAGCTTTACTCAAATCACAGTTTATTCTTTGTATGTCACCGAGCCACCATCACCTGCATGTTTTTTTTTTTAATCCTATAAAAACGCCTTCATCGGCGTGTAGCAGTGCAGATGGGTTAGCTTTTAATTTGTGTCCCTGTGGTCATTTGCCAGCGCGGTTATTGACAGCTCTTACTAACCACCAGCATCCTGATGGCTGCTTTAACAGACTCGCGCTGCCATATATCCGCGTGTCGGAAGACAGGAAGCGGTGTAAAAACACACAGCCTCCCAATGAGTTTCCCCACAGGACCAGTTGAAGGATTTCTCCGCAGGCAGATGGCCGTCTCCATCACTTTATGTGCGTCTGTCTTGCGATGCTATCGCAGCCCCCAGCGATAACACATTCGAACGTCCCGCTGCATCCGAGGAGACGCCGCGCGCGTTTACAGCAGCCGCTGTGAAGGTAGTTTCACACTGTTAAATCGATTTGAGCCGAGGCTGGATTTACTGAGGCTCAGCCATTCACACTGGCTGATTAACACGACAGTCAAAATAAGCAGCGACGGAAAAAATATTATTAGGCTTTTGTTTTCAGTTTTGCCTGCACACGCTTTCCTTTTGATTTATGGGACTATTTGTAATCTTATTTCCTTCGCCTTCTCTATGAATCCAAGTGTATTTGGTTCATTTAATTAAAAGAGCAGAATAGTAATTAAATAGAAACAAAAACCTCCATTTCATAAGATGCTTACACGTAGCGTTGCTCTCGTGGAAAAGGTGTTAAATATTTATTGACTGGACTTTGAATGTGTGTGTTTCACGTGTGTTAAAAAGGAGTCGAATCAAGACGTTTTCAACTATTTGCACTTAAATCTTTGGACATGAATATAAAGATAGAAACTGGTATCGATTATTTTCCCAAGAGCAAAACAAAAAAACTCCAAAACTCCCCGTGATGTAATTACGGTTTCTGTGGCATTTCCTTTCCTACTTCCTCTCTCTCTCTCTCTCTCCTGTGATGCCGGGATGTGGGTGGGGCTCCGGGAGCGACGGCTCCTGCATTGTGCTCCTGCTCTGATCTTCCTGGGACTCTGGCTTCTCCTTTGCTGGTAAATGCCTCGTCTGCCGCTGCAGAGCTCTCTCTCTCTCTCTCTCTCTCTCTCTCTCTCTCTCTCTCTCTCTGTCTCTGTGTCTCTCTGTCTCTCTCTCTGTCTCCCCGCCCCCCCGCTCTTATTATCTTTATCTGTGCACACACCTTCACTCCCCCTCTTCCCTTTTTTTCCACTTTTCTGTATGCAATCTGCATCTTAGCTCCACTCCCCTCCCTGCTAACGGAGATGGGCAAGCTTCCCGGAGCTGCTGCATCTAGCAGGTGCAGCCTCCTCCTCTGCTCCCGCCCTCCCCGTTCTCTCTCTCTCTCTCTCTCTCTCTCTCTCTCTCTCCCCTCGCTCGCCCAGCGTGCACTCTCCGCTCCGTCTGTGCCTGCATTTTCTCCCCCTTCCCATTCGCTCTCCGTCTCTCGCTGGCGGCAGCTCAGGGAGGCAGCTGCATGTGCATCTGCATCACAATAGCCACAGGTAAAGACAGCTGCATTATCGGATGTTGCTGACCCCATGGGGATGGGGGGGGGGTTAGGGGAGCCTCTGCCGCTAAAGTTCTCGTCCCGGCGCGGGGCGCACATTTTTAATCATCTCTAAGAAGGCATCCTGAAAGGGAAGGACGCACAGGGGATCTCGGCGAGCAGACCGACAAATCACAGACGGACTGGAAAGAGCAGAGCCTTTGAGGCACTGAGGAGAAACCAACCCCGCTCAGGAGGAGACGACGGAGAAGCAGCGGGATATTTCTGAACACTCTAACCTCCCGTTCGTCCTCTCGCTTTCTGCCTTTCCTGCTCTCTGCCGTTTTCATCCGCCACCACCCTCGCTTTTCATCCTCTTCCTCTCTTAATTTCATCCGTCTGTGGTGGAATGTTCCCTCTGAATGCATGAGAGGAGGCTTCCGAGCGCTTTGCTGCAGTATTAACAGACAGTGTAGTGAGACGGCAGGGCGCTGAGCGGACAGCTTGGGGAAATCTGATCCACAGCCGGCCGGAGAAGGAGCAGGATCACGCGTCGCAGTTGCAGTTTATCCGCCCTGTGATACCACAGCGCGACAACACCCCTGATTCTTTTTTTTCCCCTCTCCTCCTCCTCCTCCTCTGAAGTGTCGCTTTTTGGCTGGAGCAGGGAAATTAATTGGATTCTACTGTTTTATTTTTAGCATCACGGGAATTTAGAGCAAGCACAGTGCTTTTGGATCCAAAGAGCGATAAATACATTTCAAAAATCCTCAACTGGGGGGATTTGAAAAACAAAGATAGTGGATAATCCTCGGAGCGTGTTGGACGGACACGTAAACGACAGATCTCGTCGCTCTCGTCCTCTTTCAGTTACGAAAGAGACAGATTTTGGGACCTTAGGGACGCTGACTCTGCTAAAGCTAAGGCAGGCTGCACAGGGAAACGCTCTTCGTTAATTTGGTCTTGCACGGGGTGGGGAAGCGACAAGACCCACCCTTCAAGTTTTGCTTCCCTGATTAGACGACACTGTCCCGTCGTGGGTTCGTCGCGGAGGGTCACACATGCCTGTTTAGTGGAAATAGCTGTGGATCTTTGCTGCAGCGTCACCCGAACACGGACGCCATGGACTTCTTACATGCACAGATGTGAAGCCGCTCCTTCACACCCGTCTCATCCTCCCAGGTCTCTCTTTGTCCGCTCTTGTCCCTGTCGGGGACATCGCTCCCTGTTCTTTGCCTACTGTGGACTGCCTTGAAGTTCACTGCCGCTGCAGTTGGACGCTGGGAGATGGTCAAAACACAGACTAATCGGGCGATCGTCCGTCTGCAAGCAGTCCTCCCGTTTCTCACTGGGTGTCTCGCAGTGTGAGTGTGCATGCTTGTGTGTTTGTGATTGCGTGTCTGTGTCTTATCTGCTGCACCCCTCCCTTCTCTCGATCATTGGATTACATGTTTGTGTACGTGTTTTTGAAACCTTAACACCGTGGGGTCATTTTTTTAAAATCCACAATCCGGCATTGTCAGGAACTGTTCTGCCATGTGCTACCAATGCCTGTCACAGGGTTAACCCTCTATGAGCCATAAAGGACGGCAGAGAAGGATGAGCGAGTGTTCTGGGGCAGCTGCGTCTGGAGCCGTGATCCTGGAGGAACCTGAGGGTTCAGGGGCGACAGGGGGACATGGTGAAGGCCAGGCACAGGATCAGGGCCCCCTTCGCTGTGCTCTTTGGCCTCGCCAGCAGACATGGCTGTGTGTGGTCCCCTTACTTATCGGTTTCATTGGACTTGGATTGAGCTTGATGTTGTTAAAGTGGATTGTCGTTGGCACAGTGCGGGATTATGTGCCAACAGATCTGGTGGATGCTAATCGAATTGGTCAGGATCCTATTTTCCTCTCCAAGCCAAGCGGGATTCCCAAAAGCCCCGATACTACCACTACTACAACTACGCCTACAGTTGAAGGCGGGAACCCCACTGCTAGAACTGCTACGGTTCCAAAAGGTAGAACTCGTTCCACCACCACTATAAATCCTAGAGGGGGTGGAGCCTCAGGTAGCCAAGTAACCGCTCGGAATGCTGGAAGTAGTAACGGACGTGGACCTTCTAGTTTTATGACGACTACTGCAGTGCCAAGGACAACCTTCATAATTGGAGAGGCAACATCTAGCCCGTCTCCGTCCAATCCTACTGTACTCCATGACTCTACGCAGATGTGGACCCTGGAGCATACTACTACAGAGACGGTTTCCACTACGGTCACCACGCGTACGCACGGCCACCGTAAAACACGTAAGTCACCTGTTTCAATGAAGTCACATGTTCTTTCAGCAGCATCCAGCAGTTCTTGGGATCAGTGGAGGACACAGAAGTAAATTGTCTGGACCCAGCTTAGTTGAACAGATCAATGAACAAACCTACTAATCCAGTTTTGTTGACTACTTCCTGTCCTGTAAAATCACTTCTCAGATTCTCCTCATCCTCAAGTCGACTAACTTTCTTTGTTTTTTTTTTATTGGACTTGGTGGAAAAGTTCCTCCAGAGCGTCCGGAATTGCAAATGCAACATGCAGCACTACCATTTTTATGTGGTTTACCAGACACATCTGTAGTTTGACAGTTGCAGAGAAGTGATCAATAACATTGATTTTTACAATAAGGCTATGTGAATTATTGCATGACTCAATAATCAATCTTTGTGCTGTGGATGGTTACAGAGTTTTTCTTTGCTGCATCGTGTGCTGGGGGTATACAATGACAATAGGCTACACGAGGTTTTCACTTTGGACCATACCTGTTTTTGGAAGTGCTGTGAGCATCAGGTAAAGTGTTTGGGGAATTGAACAGAACATAGGTCGTATAATTGTTTCATGCAGACTCTATCTGCACATGACTTCACGTGCTTTTGTGACTTAGAAATGTGTTTCCACATTGTACCTAAAGTTTAAGACTCATTGACTTGCCACATGTGCGATATCTGCATGTGCACGTTTCCTAACGGAAAGATACAAAGACGAACTCTAGCACTGACGTATCGTTAAATATTTGTCTAAACTACGGAACATTTTGGATAATTTACAACATGGAAGTAAAAGGGCAACTGACTCCAAATCAGTAAAACTAATCCTTTGTTGCATCCTACATCATGTGAACGGAATGCCCAAATCCCTGTCTTTATCATGACTTTGACATGCACTGCCCATGCTGTTGATCGCTGCTACCGAGGATTTTCTTGCAGCATCACACACACATGCTGCCTCCTCCATGATGAATCTCACTGCTCTCAAAATGGTGCCACATTATGTTATGGACTTTGCGGTGCTTGTGATGTTCCCGTCTCTGATTGTGACTGCACAGAGTTTCCCAGTCACACGAGTGAAGAGTGTGACCTCAGGTCTCAGATCCCTCAGGTGTCTGCACAGGAGAAAAAGCAAATCAAGTCAGCCGACACTCAGGTGACACAAGCTCAGCCACCACGTGTTGCAGACTTGCAATTTAGTTTAACCTGGCAATAAGCCGTGCTGACACTAAATAGTGTCGAGTGTTGGGCCAATCAGGTGCGATGCATTTGTTGTATGCTGCAAATTCATTTGCACTGACCTGAACGACGCTACGGTGGCGGTTTTAAGCTTGGGTGTTGCTGATCTCTCGTCATGTGCTCTGTTGTTTTTTTGTGACACCATAATGACTATCATTTCTAAATTGATAACCACATAATTGATAACGACATAACTGCCACCTGATCAACAAAATCGCCTTATTTCACATGCTGGTGCTTCTGTCAGCTTGACTGCAAAGGTGTGGCTGCTGCTCTTTTGTCCCTAGATTACTGTCCCCAGATTACACTAGAGACCAGGGAATGTTCCCTATGATAATGAGAACCAGCGGGGAAAATGATGTATCATTTCAGTACCATGAGGAAAAAAAAGGGGCCATTCATCTTCATCCGTTCATTTATTAATCAACCATTTAAAAAAAAAGACGTTTCTTCAGCAAGTGCTCATGAAAACGATTAGGCCTCGTTGATACGTATCCTAGGGAAAATGTCAGTCCTCCCTTAGCTTCCCTGAGAAAGTTCTGCCACTGGAACAGGCGACTCGTTCGATAATCCTAAACACCCTTCAGCCTCCCGCCCCTTCTATTCTCCCACCCACATGCTGCTTTGATTTGAAAAGGCCATCATTTTCACATTAACTATCCATTATGTGTGAATGTGTTATGTGGTATTATTGAATTGCCTGTGTTGGCTTGTGCTCAGAAATGGACAGAATTCTATTAATTTAAGTACAGCTGGCCATCTGGGTGCTCTTATTGATGCCGTCCCTGTCTTTGTGGGTCACAAAATGAAGATGGACATGGATTTTATCTCACGCTGGGCTGCTTCCTTCCTACGTTTTCTTTTGCATC
Organism: Channa striata; assembly: GCA_033026295.1. Lineage (NCBI taxonomy): Eukaryota > Metazoa > Chordata > Actinopteri > Anabantiformes > Channidae > Channa > Channa striata. Next base: position 19,233,961 of record CM065184.1, on the reverse strand, counting down.
ATTTAGGGATTGCCACAGGTTATGTTGACACTAGTTTGAAATATGATATCTTCACTCCTGAGAAAATCGCTTTAGCATTTGAACAAGTGGCCGCAAATATTATACAAGTGTGACTTTGAAACAAAATAATATGAATTCCCACCAAACATTCGAGAATGCACATGTAAAGTCAATAAGCTCAAATTTCAGCTCAACAGTGGGAATATGTGCAAGTGATTGAAGTTGGTTGATGCTACGTTTCGACACTAAAACAGGCTCGTGCACACATTCCCTGACAGTTTAAACTCCAGCTAGTGAACTGATTTTGCTTTTCAGTAAAATGAATGGCACTTTAACCTCCACAACCTTAAACGCAGCGCAGCCTCGGTGGCATTTTGTGACATTCTAGCTTGTCTAACTGTCAAAAAGTCAAGAAGATATAATAGTTGAGGGTAAATGTCACTTTGAAAAGCACGATTGACATCTGAATCTGGTGGACCTTGCGAAATCTTCAGTTATCCCAGTGCCATTATGTGCAGAATGAATCAGAGACCTGGGAGAGCTGATACCATTACAGGATGCTGAGCGACCTCTGCCCCGCAGGGCGAAATGTCACGTGATGCATCTGCCGTAATGTCACTTGGATCAAGTGAACTGTAAATCAGATCGGTGCTTTTATCCTCGAATGTTCAGAAACATAAAATGAAGGAAAGGGTTGGAGATGTTTCACTGGATATACATTTTAACATGATTGCCAGGTCCAGGCTCCAGGAAATGTTCTCATGCAGTCTGAGGTCTTTGTCTCCGTGCTGAACAATTCAGCGGGATTAGGTTTCAGTCAGACAGTGGCCCTGAAACCTAAATCCCGATTAACAGCCCATCACCGCGACTGTGGAAGCAACAGAATTACATTAGCCCACCTATCAGTCACACACACTCTACATGGGCTTACAAGCAGCCTGGCTGCTGAAGGATTGCTTAAATAGATGGTCTGTGGCGGGATCATTTTTCATTAAATGATGCTGAGGTGACGTGTTTAAGAGGGCATTTTTGCTTAGCCGGGGTTTCGGGTTGTTTCAAGGCTACTTGGAAGAGGCCAGAGGAAAAGGTTTACCCTGTGCTGCCGCTCCAATCACACGCAGTGAGGTAACTCTTTGTCGAGTTTATGACAAATCCTTCTGACTCATGCGCCGTCACTAAATGTCACTATGAATTGGCTTGTGGCATAGTCAGCACAGAGTCAACAAACAAAATGAAAATAAGACACGATAACATTCATGATCTGCGCAAACCTGGTTTGGGGTTGATATCAGGTCAGAAATGCCGTGACCCAACAGGCAACAAGCGCTGGGTACGACGTTCGTTCTCCTGTGCAGCGTATCAGACTGGAAGACGAGGTATCAAAGCCGCCTCACCAGGCCTCAAGAAAAGTAGGTTTTCTCTTGCATATAGTTTCATCATGTGTGTGATGTGTTCTGACGGCATTGTTGTTGACATTCCTGATCCCAGGACTCTCTAACCACCTCTGCCGGATCATCTTTGCACAAACACGAATGTAGGTCATGAATCTAAGACCTTCAGCACGGTATATGTTGTCCAGCAGTCACATCAATGGACACGTGGGTTATTATAATTTAACCTTAAATTTGCTGGATTCACACCATCACTTGTTTTCATTGTCTCTCTACCACAGTACAAAACCCTCAAAATTACCCACTTAAACGTTGGGTTTAAGTGGGTAAAATGGCAGCTAAACAATATGCGGCCGAAAGCCTTGTGTATAACAGTTACACATTCCAGCCGTAACGTGGTTCTTAGTTTTTTAGTGTGAGCTAAAATGTATTTATATGCACAGATTTGAATGATTCTCATTCAAATCTGTGGCATGTTGGAAAAAGTACAACTGCTGTGATCTGTGTCAAACACTTTTCAGCTGTGCCACTGATGATGAATGAGACATGCAGGCGATTGTGCGATCAGGTGTTGTGATCCATTCGTTCCTCACGTTATTGTGCCTTTTTTCATGCTGGTGTCTTGCAGACACGCAGTGCGAACTGCCTTTGTGTTGATTTGTTGGTAAAAGTTGGCTAAAGTCATTTTGGGAAGTGAAGCTGTGGTGGTTGGACTCCAGGGCGGGGTGGGAAAGTGATGCTTTGCCCGTGGTGATGATCAAAGGCTGGTGCTGAGCGTTTCCACGGCGAAGCAGCTGTGTGCAGCAGCACGGACGTATTAGCACCAGGGCCAGTCACAGTTAGACCCTAAGACACAAGATGAATATTTCTGTTCTGAATGTGGGACTATATCTCCCATATCACACGTCGTTATTTTGGATGCATCCCGTGAATCCAAGGAAAAGACAAACTTTTGTATTAAATTTGTATGTATTTATATCTGATCAGAGATGATGTGTAGCTGGTTTAATTTAAATTGTTGATAATTCTCTGAACAGAAATGTTTTCATTGTTATGATAAACACACATGCTGACCTCATGTTCCTCTAGATTTCACTGCTAAGAGAACATCAGGAGAACAGAAAGAGGTCGCTCCTGAGACATCGATGCATTGTTGAATTTCCCTTCACTACAGTTTGTCTCGGATGGACTTGCTGAGACCGTGTGGCCAAAACATGGTCCAGGTTGCAGTTTTGATTTGCCGGAGATACAGTGCGACACGTGATTCATTCTGGCGGAATGTCTCGCGGAGGCAGGAGTGATGAAAACTTAATGAGACGAAAGAGAAACACGTTGGAAATGTAGAGGAAAGTGTAAATAATTGAAGGTGGCCCCATGCCGAGCCGCTTCCCGGGCATGTACAGTAAACGTCTTCAGTGTATGAAGGTGTTCGCACTCTGTGCTCCAGAGGAAATAGCTTTACGTTGAATGACTCGCCTGCCTCTCTTCTCCGACGTCCCCGCTCCAGTTCTTCCTCTCCTCCTGAGCACATCTCTCAGCCGGGTCCAGATGATGATGAACTACAAAGTGGTTAAATGCCGCCGCCAACTTCACACGAGCTTTTAATAATGAATTCAGGTTTAAGCTGCCTTGATTAGATGAGGGTTGCTCCATTTTATTGGAGCCAGTGGCAGGGAAAAGGTAGCAGCTGTAACGATGTAGGAGAATTAAATTCCTCGGTTTTTGTGGGAGGGGGTTCACCTGCCCTGCACTGGCTCTCCACAGGAGGCTCCTCGTAAGGAGTTTACCTGCTTGGCATTTGGCCCCGTCGTTCGTCGGGCTATCGCACCCATATTGGTCCGGTCGTTGCCGGCGAGCAGGTAATCTATAAACGTCTTGTCTGTACTCAAAAGGATTTCACAAAACATGATGTAAATAAAGTCTTCACACTTTGTTCGGAAAAGTTTGCAGAGAGCTTGTAAGACACACATTGATTTCCGTGCGTTTCCAAATAGGAGAGGCAATAATCTCCGGCCCCTTCACCCGCAGCCCACCTCTGCCTCTCTCTTATTAAATCTGTCAGTTTGCCTACAGCAGGAAACGGTTCCACACAGGTAAGCGAATAAATATCAGAGTGTTTGTGAACTGAGCGGCTACAACAGCCAGTGTTGGGGCTTTTTTCACTTGTCGGTGTCCAGTAGTGTGGGCTGTGACAAATGGCTGACCCGTGGATGGCTCTTAACAATGCTTAAACAACCTCTGTTTGCCTTTTCATGGCGGGGAACTTCCTCTTCATGCAAGTCAATCTGTGCAGCCTTGTTAGAACTGTTGGTGTCCAAGACCAGTTGACCACCGGCCCCAAGCTTCACAGACAGAGAACTAACACATCAGAAAAAACACCCTGAAGTGGTTTAAATAGTCACCTGGTAAATGTTGGTCCCATTAGGAACAGGTGGAAGGTATGACAAGACACAGGACTTTCTGTGGGAGACCAGGGTTTGACTCTAGTGCGAGAGGTTGTATTGTTGATCGTAACACATGGTGGCGCATGTGGTTACTGTAGTAAAGAAGCATGTGTGTCACTGTTTGTAGTGTTTAGTTTCTATGTAAATGATCTTCCAGCTTAACTGTACCCTGGTGTTTTTGGGCCTAAGCCCAACGCGTGTTGTCTCTTATCGGAATCTTACCCGTAACCTTAACGCCGTCTTTGTGTGTGGTGTCAAATGGTCCAACATCGACGCCAAAGAATGTAGAAAGCGGCGCCGTGTGACGTCATGGAAAAACGCCAATAGCTGAAGCTTTGGGATGAGAATACGTTGACAGTTTGTGTAAAATTACCATCATTATCTTCTCGGGTTCAGTGTGGGAAAGAGCAATTTAGCAAAACAGCGCGCACAATTTGCCAGCTGACATATGATATGTAGCCATCAATGTTAGGTCATATAAGCCAAGTGACACAGTTTGACCTCTGTTAGTTTTATGCTTCAAGCATAAAATATTCATCAACGACGCACTGGTCTGAAGAAAAGCCTCCCCCCGTTTGCCTTCTGCTCATTACGCGGGTGGCACCTGGCAGTAAACAATGCTATTAGCAAAGATAAAAGGCTTTGACAGTCGTCGTTCAACCTCAGTGGACACAGAGCCACGGCACAGGCCTGAACCAGTTCTAGTCTGATCTGATTTTGATCGGTGGATGAGGCGTGTGATTCTGTTCCACCGCCTCATGACCTCTGGTCGCTCAAGGTCATCTTGTCTGTTATTACTGGTACTCGTGCTGTGGATGGGAGGTGGAGAATGTTTGACGAATAAAGGAGCTTCTGCATTTGAGTGATTGTAGTAGTTTCCTGTTCAGAATGTTTCACTAGTAGCTTCATTCAAGGGCTGTTCCTTGAATTTAGGTATTTTCAATGTTTATGTGTGAAGCGAATGAAACGAATGAATCCTTTATTTCAGTCAATCAGCTGATAAATGGAAAGATACTGTTTTGATCCCGAGGGAAATGTCGAGCATCCAGTAGCTAACACACAGCTTAAACCGCTTGAATAGTCAAAAACAAATATGGATAAAAACTAATTAAAGAACGCATAAGACAAAATAAATTCAAATAGAACATGAATATACATAGTGATGAATAGAAGCACTGCACATTTATATGGAGCCTATAAACCAAATTAGCTTAGTTTTGTGTTTTGGGATGATAGTTCTGAAGGCAAACACGCTGTAGTCAATGACAGACAGTCCGCAGGGTTCCACAGTGCGACGACAGAAGACCTCCACCTCCCATCGTGATGGGCTCCAACTGAGCATCTGTTATACCACAATTTCATCCCAGTGAGCTGTGACATCAATACTAATCAATGATAATCCAATTACACAAATAACCGTACGACACAGGAGGATTCGGTGCAATAAATGTTTTTGTTCTGTTATTCATGTTTGCTGTGCATTGTTTCTGGACTTTAACACATTTTTGGAATGTTTTCAAGCGATACGGTCCACAGCTTATCTTCATGAGACACATGCTTCTAAATGCTGAAGAGAGAGGCTCGCCTTTCCGACCAATCAGAGGTCAGGGCTTGTGCGACAGGCGCAGACGCGACAGGGCTGCGGTGCGCATGTACGAGGCGGCGCAGACTTCGACGCGTCGCCCGTATTCTCCTCACTGAGGGGCTCGAGCGAGCGTAACAGTGCAGCCGGCACAACCATGAAAATGCTTCTTTGTAGAAACGGTTTGCTAAAAGGACATAAGGCTGGCGACAGAGCGAACGACCCGAGCGTCCAAATATCTCGACGTTGCGGGTGTTTGGATGATGCCGTTTGTGCCGACGTTCTCCTGAAAGCAGGGCCTGACTGAGGAGCGCCTCAAGCTCATCGAATAAATCTCTTTTCCTGCCCATTAATTCTGACATTAGTCCCAGCAAGAGAGCCTCCCTCTTGGTTAGTTATAGATAATGACTCTTTGTATGTGGGTTTGTCAGTGTCTGGTGGCGCTTTTCTTTTTTCTGCACATGATATGAGCCGCCTCCCCCCACCCCCCACCCCCCGTACAAGATATTGATCCCAGTGTGATTGTGTCCTGGTCTTTTGCCACTCAGCATTTTAGCAGGCGGCCCTGCGAGCGAGCAGACCTGCGTATGGGTGTGGGTTCTGATTATCCCGAGCCTGCTGCATTTTGCCGTGGCTATTTTTAGCTTCAAAGATTGTTGCCAGCTTCTCTCTGGGAGACTGCGTGGAACTGGCTTTTCTGGTGGAGTCCTTGGAGCTTGCGGTGCTGGAGGAAACAGAACAAAGAAAGCACGGAGGAGACAGTCGAGACAGCGACTTTGGTGTCAGGGAAAGATGGCTTTATTTTGGAAGCACTGGAGTTAGGGGAATTTAACACGTTGGGCCCAGTGAAAAATGACGTCCTGTGTTGAGTTTGTTTATTTTGGGATTTCTGCCATCGTTCAGTATCTTATTACGCCAAGTAACGGCGATTTGAGTCTCGTCCGTGAAATCAGAGCTGTTAACCCGCACATTACTGATGATGTTACCACACAGGAGGCTTCCTGAGGAAACAGGAAGCTCTGCAGAAGGTCATTATCACCTTGATGAGAACGCTCTTCATTGTAATAACAATAATTTATTCATTCCACAACAACACAAAGCAATTCAAAGGAGGAAGCTGGATATTTTCTGCCCAGTGTCATCAGGCAGGGAATTTCACATCTGAGAGGCACTGACACCGCGAGTCCCAGTCGCTTTGTGTTGGATCCATTCGAAATGTCCTGCCAGAAGATGTCGAGCAGTGACCGGGCACCGGGGGATTTCTGCTCCTATCACCAGTGCACATGCACAGAAGCTGGCGAGCTCGATGTCATGTGTTAGATGTCGGTCGCCTCGGCTGTTTCCTTGGGGCAGATGGTTATATCCTGAAGTGTGTGTGTGTGTGTGTGTGTGGAGATATTATCAGTGCTCACAATTCACCAGTCTGTCAACACGCTTCACCACGTCGCTCCCACTATGACGCTGTTTTATCCCGCGTATCATTTTAGAATTAATCACTTCATCACTGAAGCTACAAAGAAATCCTACAAACGTATGACAGCTTAACTTAAGTAAGACAGATTCTCACGTTTGACGATATCGAGGATCTTTGCGAACGCTGTCAAAAACAGCAGTTGTCAATTAGCTTTCTGTCAATCAACAAACGGTTTCGGCACTTATGTATTTCCGCGCTCGCTACCTGCTCTCTCTTGTTCTGTCTCTTGCTCTTTCCTCTCGGGACACTCCTGACAGCTGTCTCGGAGACTTTCGGTGACAAGTTTGGTGAACTGGTGGGTTGTCTGTATGTATATGTGTTTTTGAAAGAGACGCAGATCTTCTCATGACAGGTGGACTCTCTTGCTTTCCCCCCTCCAGGCTGCGTGACTCAGGATTTCGGGAACAAAGAAAATGCTCTTGTACTTCCGTTCTATAAGCAATAGCATGGGAAATGGGATTGTTGGGGTTTGAGTTAAGAGGAAACGGTGGGAAGAATAGAAAAGGACGAAATGCGTGGAGCAACGCTGAGCTCAGCCTTCATCGTCCCCGCCCCTCTGTGCCGACTCAGTTCATTTACATTTACATTACCAGCTGGAGTTGATTTGCTGGTGAGTGATGGATGCAGAGGTGCTGATGCCGTTCATAGAGATGGGCTCGGGGGGGTTAGCGCTGTCAGATGTTTGCGCGATGGCCAGCGCAGCCTGATACAATATGCTTTGCTCGTTAGCAACTAAATTGGTGGCTACAGCGGTGGTGAAGTTATTTATGGCATTTGACGCTTTAATGCCTGCCGCTTGTCACCGTAGCGGGATAGTTAGCACATCCAGCCTGAGTCCGAGAATGTAGCACAACAGCCCACATATGTTACAGTTACACACGCAGGCTTGGACCCAATCTACTTTTTAGGAGCCTCTTTAACCTGATTAGCGACCTTCTGTGGACACATTATTCCATTTCCATTATGTGTCCGACCCTCAACAAGCTGTTTATATTGCACTGAGCAGCGTGGACGTCTCCTTCTGAGTCCACTCGACAACTCAAACACAGTCTGTTTTGTGCACAGATCTGCAGCTGAAACAAACTGAAGGCAGCACGGTAGCATCCTCACCTGCTCCTAATGTCTCACTCGTTCAGACAGTATTGGGCCTTCAGCTTGTGGGCTCAGGCCTCACAAACACTGTCCACATACATGCATGGGGTGTATGTTTGGAGTTTTAAGTTAAGCTCAGGTTTGACCTGGACGTCCCTAATGTGAGACACTAATGTCGAAGTCTAATGTCTATCATCCCCGTCATCATCCTCTAACATTACTTTTCGAATCGCCATGAGATTGATATTGAGTGACACGTCTCCGCTCTCTTTCACCCGTCTTGGTGGGAAATTCAGTTTCACATTCACGTTTCCCTCGGGCCGAACTATACCACATTTCACGATCCATTAAGTTTTGATCTTGCGCCATCGTCAGGTTGTTTATTACCAAAGTCCTGAAAAAGTGATGCCGTCCCCGGGTCCTTTAGCCTCGGCGGTCCACTTTGAACGTCATTAACACATTTGTGGTGTTGACATGCACGTCATCCCCGATTCCTCGTAGCACACGCCGATTCAGAAAAGAAGCAATTACACAGCAGCACATTCCCAGACCGGCACACTGACGCCTCTCTGCATGGTGCATCCATCGTGCACAGTCTCAGTGACGAAATGCTTCTCATGTGTGGAGCTGCAAAACAAGGTAAATGGTCTAATTTATGCTTTTGTCATTTAAAGGGATCACTGCGTTTCACACGTTAGCCTTCATTTGTGGCATCTAGTTCAGATGTGCTTCATTCCTGTGGACATGAAGGCATCAGTCATGAGCTGTCAGCACTCCATCCGCCAGTTGTCAGCAGTAACTGATGTCCAACTCTCTCTCTGTTTCTCAAATCACAATCACACACTCACAGCAACACATGGACACACTCGTGCAAACACACACACACACACACACACACACGCAGACAGCTGGGGTGTCACTCTCCTGGCTCTGGGCCCTGAGAGGAACTCAGAGGAAGATGGACAGGCAGGAGCTGTCAGTGGAGACGCAGGAACACGGAGTTGGCTTCTCACTTCGAATAACGAACCGCATGTGAGGCGGCAGCTCGGCTCCAATTAGATCAGCGGTTAATTATCTCGGCACAAGTCGCTCGGCCGAATCAGGGTGTAAACTGCTGGTGGCGCTAGAGAAGACAGCAACCGCAGCAGGACCCAGTCCGACCAGAGAAGCTGAAAATGTGCAGCACAGAATTAAGACTTAAAAAACGTGCACATTTAAAGTCGTCTGGGTGTTTGGTTTGGAACCAAACGCGCGTCTGTGCTGATGTGGAACTGAACTCTTTCTTATTTGTCGCTCATGCTCACCCCACTTTGCAGAAAACAACTGTCGCTTTCTCGCATGTATTATGGATTTGAGTGTAGCATGCAGCAGGAAACTAATTTGAGTCATGCCATGGTGGAGGGAAACTACAGCGTCTGCTGTCACATGAGTTTTCATACTGCAGCAGGATTTGTACCAAGGATCATTCACAAACATCAATAATCTCTAAATTTTAAGATTAAAGGCAACATTCATTAAACCGCAAATCACAGACACGTTACCAGCCGCACGTGTGTGCTCACTTATATTTTATACAGTACATTACGGTACACATAAAGTCCACGTAAACACCACAGCATTAATAATAAATGTCTCGCGTCCCCCCGGTGGGACAGAGCAGGCGTGTGTGGACGGTGAGTGCAGAGTGTGCAGACAAACAGCCACTCGTTTGGAAGGATGTGCAGCGACAAGCATTGTACGTTTTTCACTGGGGAATTGACTCCGGAGCTTTGAACTGTGGCCTCTGCGCATGTCGCTATATATGGAGAAGTTAAGAGGGAACATTTCGACTCCAACGCGGCCGTCAAATCCGCATTTGGAGTGCAAAGAAATATATTTTTGGAGGCACGCTAAAAGCGACTTAAATACTTTACAACACACGTTCATATTTACAGATCGTTGCCCTTGTTGCATGTCACCTTCCTCTCGGTCACAGCCGCAACCTTAACAGAACCCACTTGTTGTAATGTTGTAGTTGCAGGGGGTCCGGTCAGTGGGGGCGCTCTGACCGCTTTACCCAGCCCTCAACGCCACATGGCCAACATTACATTCTTTTACATACCAACCCCAGTCCACCAAAACATTACAACCACCCAAGGGCTTTGCCTTGGGCTCGTACGTGAAGCAGTTACAGGTCACGCTAAAGAAGCTGCGTGTGACGTCAGTGCACAGAGAGGCCGTCGACCTCCTGACCAATCCTTCAGTGAGATTACCGGCCCTTCACTGCTGACCCTCTTCTCGTCCCCGTCTCTCTGTTGCCTCTTCATTCTCGCCCTTAGAAAGAACCAAACTTAGCATTAAGCCTCCGTCTCATGTTTAATCATGAGAAATTACAACATGTCACAGATGTTTGTTTCCTGTCACGAAAGGCTTTCCACGGCCACGACACTCTGGACCTTCAGTCTGTCTCGCTGGCGTCCGCCTGCTTTCTTCTTTTCATACTAATCGTGAACCGAGTAAACGTGCCCTGCTCTCTCTACCACACAACCTTTACAGCCACTGAGCTTTGATTTATTCTTAATGGCATGTTTCTCGATGAACGCAGTGCAGTACCCTTAATATGAAATCTAAACAAATTGTGATTCATGTTAAGTAATTGCTGGGCAATTGTACAGTTCTTTGTGAAATGTCAAAGGTAGAAAGTAATTTTTGTCCATGTTATTCCCGCAAATGGACTGTGGACTGAAGCCACTTCATCACAGCTACGCTTGCAATTTGAAACGGAGAGCTTATTGGCACAGATATGCAACACACAGTAACATAAATGCGATCGTTGCTGTTCGGGGTAATGGCTTTAATTGCCTTCCATCCCGACTCAAATGGCTAAATGCAGCAGCGCTGCGATTACACGAGCGTTCACGTGTCACGGTTTTTCCTCCATAATCAGCCCAACTGTTTAAGACTGAAATGTGAAGCTACGATGGTCTAAAGCGGCACCAAACCTGCAGCCACACGCGGTGAGGCTTCTAAAAATACAACGGCCGTTTAAGCCTTAAGGATTCAGTTTATGTCTGGCAGCAGCACTGAAGTCATGCTTGATTAAGGGACTGGCATCAGCAGACTCATTCATGTTCCACATTCACCGGCTCATTCATTACCTGTTCAGACGTCAACACACGCGTGTGTTCGGTGACACCGCTGTAAAATGATATCCTTTGTGTTATTTGGTTTTGTGTCACCTGCATTGCATGCGGTGTTGTGTAGCTAACGAGCACGTACGATTGTGTAATTGGTGCTAATGTCCATGGAATGTTCAAAACTAAACCCGCTGTTTGGCCATTTCCAGCTTCCCTTCTTCTCCTTCCTAAAGCTAAATGACGCCTCGCTCCTGCAGCTTTCTCTCACATTTATTAGAGTTAAGAACCGCCGACCAAACACACATTAACCTTTACAGAAATGCTTTCTTTCCTTCCTTCCTTCGTTCCCTCCTTCTCTGTTCTTGCTGAGACTTTAATTTGCTGGATCAGCCTTGCTCCCAATCAGTCGTCCACATCCTGTTTCACACCGGACAGAACGATTGTGGGGAACTCTGGAGCGGCCGCTGTGTTGATGCGTGGCGCTCGCGTCGGGCCTCGTACAGCTGGGGCAGGTCCTGCTCCTTTGCAGCAGAAGGAAGAGAAATGTGCTGCAGTTAAATCCCTGCAGCTCCACATTAATAAGCAATGAGGTTACTGTGTTTGATGGAAATGTAAAGGTGCATACGGGAGAAGGTCGTCTGTGTGAGGAAGTTAAAAGAAATAAAGTTAGTGGAAGCGAAGTCTCCCTCCAACCTCCAGTTTTCTTCTGAGGACAGTCTTCCCTTAGACAGCTAGTATTCATCTGGATCCCTGATGGCTCCTTTTGGTTTTGTGCTTAAAATCTGCTGCTTTAATTGCACAAAATCCACCTTCAGTCAGTAGATTCACACAGAACCAAAATACAGACGTCTCCCATTACGGGTCTGTCCAAGTGCAGAGCTGTCGTTCCTCCAGGGTCCTTACGAGGAGGTTTTGGATTCACTCGCAAAAGAGGATGACGCCCGGTTAGAAATCTGCACTCTAAGCCCCGGTGGAATTATAAGCCGCACTACAATAAGTCCTGGTGAAGTCATGATCCTGTGACAGGAAGTGGGAGAGTGTTCGAAACGCACAAGGGCTGCGGGATGAATTTGATAAAAGCTTTAGCTGACTGTCTCCTCCTGACTGTCGGCTGTGGCAGGAGCCTCAAAGAATGTCTTACCTACGGCGTGTACGTCTGTTAAACCTCCGAGGAGGCATCCCGCCTCGCTTATACGTTTTCTCGCGACAGAGAGAGAAGACATATGCACAAGAGATATGCCAGCTAAACTCAGACGGCGTGAGGCCACGGTTTCATCATAATTTCTCACCTCAGTCGTACAGTAATAAGAGTTAAGCTCCGCCCCCGCAGGAAATCAGTTCTTGTCGTTCTTTATTCTGGTTGTGTTTCTTTGAGGCTGTGATTTTGAACGGGGCCAATTAACAACCTGCCTTGACAAATCCCTTCAAGACACTGTACGTCAAAGGCAATTTAGCAAAGGACCCGCACTGTCTCAAACACTACAACATGCACAGCCTATTTACATAGTAAATTGTCAGCTCGCCTGAAGGAATAAGGATTTAATTATAAGAGCAGGTTGTTTGCTTGCTGACTCTAAATTTGAGAATGAACAACGTGAGGGGTGTTTTCTGAAACACTTCACAGGTGACTTTCCTTCGGCGTATCTTCTCGCCAACACACCAGTTCATGTTCCCGTCACCGTTTCCTCGGGCGCCGCCGCTGCCGGGTGTTTGGCAAACATTTGAACCAGCATCGGGCCACGTGCCTGCAGCTTGTTCACCTTTGACCAGCTCAAGTTTTAGTTGTGACGTCACATGGATTTCGAGTTACGAAGATACAGTTCATCGTCCTTCCAATGCCCCGACTTATCTTCTAAGATACTTGACTTTGGAAGAAGCGTTTGTTCCTTGAAGGTTTATTAAATGCAGTTTCAACCACTTGTAGGAGGATTTATGCATATTTTGAGATTGCCACGAAGAAAAACGGGTGCGTTCCTTCATTTTTCCACGTTATACTCCACGCTGTCTGTCCTCCTGCTCCAGCACAAGCTCACATATTCTGCCTTTGCCGGTTGCTGTGGGAGATTAAGCTGTCACGCCGCCCTCTAACGACACGAAATCCACGAGACTTGCTCTCTTGCTCTTCCCCGCTCTCTCTTCTCATCTCGTCCTTCCTTTCTGCTTCCTCGTCTGCCTGCTCGCTCTGACCCCCACCTGGGCGTGGCAGGCCTCTGCCTTCATTCCGTCTTTATTGCTGAGTGTTTCGGTGGAGTGGCAGTGAGAGGACCACGGGGCCAAGGAGTGATGGATGGGCCCTCTCCTTTCCATTCCCAGACCGCTCTCCTCTCATTGCCTTCCCGGGACTCGGCTTTGCTGGTAATGGCTTGAAACATGATATGAGTCTAACCCAGTGTTTGCTGAGGGAGAGGGAAGGAGTCCCCCAGCCGGCCAGAGTAAAGCCTCAATCTGACAAACTAAAGCAGAGACGGCTTCTGCAGAGAGCGGGGCGCTGATTTACAGCAGGTGAAAGCCAGAGGGGTTGAGGAGAGAGGCGTGGTCCAAGGGAAGGGAAATGAATAAAAAACATGTAGTTATTGTAGCTCTGCACATCAGGACTGTGTTCAATCTATGAATAAGAAAACCTCTGGACCGTAACAATGACAAGCTGCATCCGCGTGTCGTCTCATCGAAGCATTTGAATAAAAACTTTAGCAGTCATGCGTAATTAGTGGCCTCATTATTCCTTGACGACAGTGGCAGCAACTGATGAACAGCCACGATATCTGTGAGAGAGCGCGTTGAAATCATCATCTTTAGTTTGTCTTTGTTTTTCGTTAACATTTACTTCGATTAGTGCAAGCAGTCGTTGTGAGGTGAACGCCTTCGCAAGGAAACGTGTTGAGCACATATTAAACCATTTCTCCCTGTGATAAAAAATGTGAATATTGTGATACTGATGATAAACGAGGATGATGGCAGATGTTAAAAGAGGAACAGTAACGACGCCCTTAATTCCTTTTTAAGGGATTGTTAGCATCTCTAGCAGCCTACGTCCGAGCAGTTCCGTGTTGGTTTGTAGGTGAAGAGCACAAAGGGAGGCTGAAGAAACCAGACTTGTAATGAATGCACACCGAACTTGGCTAATTATGGATATTAATGGTTAGCAGCTGTGTAATTTTACAGACTAATTGTGTATTTCTAAATAGTAAATTAAATACATTTTGTCATTTAGTTCCACGAGTGCTTTCCTGACTAATGAAACAACAAGACGTGTGATGAGCAGCTATTTCGGTCAAAGAATCCACAGCTTTCATTGCTGCTCGTCTGAAAGAAAACGTTCGAGTGGCGGGACATTCTGTCCAGGCTTATTATTGGTATGTTGCAGCACAGGCCGCACTGACACAAAGCAGCAGAATGTGAAAGACTTGCGGCAAAAGAAGAAGAAAGTCGGATCCTTCAAACCCCTTTAATGAAAATATGTTTCCGTGTTTTCTTTGCCGCGCTGCATTTGGTTTCCTCCTCGTTATCTGTCCCGCCGCTCTGTCAGGTTAGAGGGGCTCAACAGCCGCTTGCTGCTTACGGCAGAAGCAAAGGAATAAATATGTGAGCGAAAGGTTTGTTAAGAGGGTCGGGAGAGCGCGCAGACGAGTGGAGCTCAAGGGGGCTCAGCTGGAGGGTGTCTGTCGGAACAACTGAAAGCTGACAAAGAGCAGTAAATTGGCGACCTCAGACGAACACGCCGATGTCTCCGGCACGCACAGATGGTTGTTCAACTGCACATTTGCTCGTTCGTTCGTCCTGCGTGTGAGCACGGGCACATATGCTCCTGTTTAGTGAACATGTGATTCTCTGCAGAGACGGGAGCAGACGTACTGTTATTTTCTTCGATTCCAGTCCACTAACAGCAAACAATAGATGCACGTGTGACGAAAAATCTGATTCCTGTGTGTGAGAACTGTGGCCATCGAAGAGCCACCTTTAGTTTGCAGGAGACAAATCAGCAAATGTGTTTCACCTGCAAAGGCTTTATGCTCGAAAATGTCACAGCATCCTACACAGCAGCCATTTTGAGCCACAGCGATCCCTAAAATAAAGTCCACGAAGTCCAGAGGTACAGAGCATGAATGTAACCGGATAATACAGGAAGATCGTCTTACAGATGATTCATGCTGCTTCTACAGCGTATTGATTCCTGAAGCAGTTTCTGAGGCGCTCATGACCTGAACTGGCTTCTCATCTCAGTCCGAATCCCCGTCCTGGAAAAGTACTTTATACTAACTCATAATAACGAACCATCAATGCTTAATGTCTCGTCCTGTCACAAGCATCTGGTTTGTGCGACATCCTCCGACTGTGGCGTTCATCTGTTAATGGCTCAGGATGCATTTGACATCAGCATTCGCTCTTTCCTCTTTTATCGCTTTGTTATGTCCAGGGGCATTCATGTACAGCTAAACGGACACACACACACACACACACACACACACACACACACACACACACACACACACACACACACACACACACACACACACGCACGTTTGTGTGACACAGGCCAGAAGCTCTTGCTCAGTGTCATTTGAATCAGCGCTAAGAGGCTTAACATGAGCGGCCACTTGCCTCAGCACAGCTCCGTCTGATCGGACTGAACCAGGTCCCCGCTGGAGCACATCTGTTCCTGACCCCCCCGCCCCTCCCCCAACACGCGCACACATCTGCACCGCTCTCCTTCAGGGACACACACACATCATTGCAATCCTCACAAACAGGAGAAAAACTTCCAGTAGCGTCTCGATGCTGGAACGGTTGGTTCCTCTCCCACTGACAAAGACAAACAGACGAAGCACCGTCCTGCTCAAAGCCTCGGCGTGTGGATTTATTTTACGCGCTTCCTGCAGATTGTTGGGACGGCATACATTTTCGGTGAATTCTCCAGGTGTCCCATCATTGCTATTTTCAAATCCTACAGATAGAATATGAGCAATGTTAAAGAATTTAGGTCAACATGAATGCTCCACACACACACACACATGCACCCTGTTGTTAATATTGTTTGATCTTTTTCCGTTGTTCTTTGTTAAATCCTCGTTGTGTGAACATCCCTGAATGTGGCGAATACGCAAACAGGAATAAAACTAAAATCAACTTTGGGCTGCACTTTCCCGCCACGTTCGATTGATTGCACGCTTGGTTTACAGTCGCTTTGTGCCGCCTCGTATTAACGTCAGAGAACCTGGATCCTCCTAGAGGTGTCAGGCTCTTCGTAGCCGGCAACACGGGGCTACAGCTGGGCGCACACACACACACACACACAGGATGTAGCTGCAGATAAGATGCAGCGATTGCATGTGCCAGAGGGCAGCGGTGTGGTGAACGCACACAGACATCAGAGTAACACACTCCGCACAACCAGTGACTAATCCTACACGACACACACTAATGGACGCCTCCGTCGCTCACCTACTCGATGTTTTCTCTTATCTCCTCGCTCCTTTTGGCCTCCGTCTAATCCTCTACTCATTTAAAGTGGTCGTGTATAATTTCAAAA
Organism: Channa striata; assembly: GCA_033026295.1. Lineage (NCBI taxonomy): Eukaryota > Metazoa > Chordata > Actinopteri > Anabantiformes > Channidae > Channa > Channa striata. The sequence continues at coordinate 19,217,335 of CM065184.1, read as the reverse complement.
GAATGTTCACATTAATTTTTTAGGCAATTCATCGCTCCTCCCCATTTACTGCGCTTTTGCCCTCATTTATTTCTTTTCCCCCATCGTCCACATAAAGGAAGCGAGCAATCGGCCACTTCAGCCAAATGCAAATGATCCAAAAGGGTCAGAGAGAAGGTTAATGAAAATTCTCTCTCGTCTTGCAGCTAAGATGCAAATCTAAATGCTGCCACTTTGTTTTGTGTGTGTGTGTGTGTGTGTGTGTGTAATGTGGGCTCATTCTTGATAATAGAAAGAAAATGCAAATGCATATATTTTTAGAATAAATTAAATGCAATATAACGAAAGTGAAATAAAGTCAACTTGGAGTGAAGGTTGAAATCAAAGTGAACATAAAAGTCTATGCGATCGTGCCCGAGAGGCGTCCAGCTCAGGAAAAACTCATACTGTGTCGTGTTTACAATTTGTGAAATCAACCAATTGAACAATATATTTTTCTTGCCAGCGGAAATGTACATTTAAATATATATTTGATACATTTCTCTGGATGGTTTATCAATTAACATGGATATTGAAGCTGTACGATGTGATGTTGATTTCCCAGAAGCCACTTCCATCACACAAACAGCAAATGCACTGTGACACTGCTGCCTCCAGTTCTCTTTGAATTATTCGTATCAATTACTTTCTGCCTAAGAGGTTCATCATTTTCCATAGTCCTGCAGGTGCGTAGACCTGCACGCTGAGCAGATCTACAGGGTCTCAATTAGCAGGGACTGAACGTAATTCCAGCCACACGTTGTGTTTCAGATTGTGAGGAAATAGCTGCACAGTTGTGAATTCATTCATTTTCCCTCCGAAAACCATTTGTTTAATTCACAGCACAGGAAATGTGGCGTATGTGCTGTTAAATTGTACAATAATGAAAACTTTATGGCTTTCGGGGCTTCTTTTGAAAAACTAGACACACAAGGCGTCAGAAGCCACGTGTTCTTACCTCTCGTATGGTTTTGGTTTTTCACCTTGTGACCCTGCAGTTCGCCTCCTCGCCTGCTGAGGTCCCTCTCCACTCCATCCTGTCTCTCTTTGATTCCAATCCTCTGCTGGCACCTGTCGTCACACCTGAGCTGCGTCGTTCATCATTCATGCTTATAAGGACGTCTGATTCTCGTCACCTTTGCTCGTGTGTCTCCCCATGTTTGTGCCTCTTCCCCGACCACCAGCCTTTTGTTGAACTCGTATCGTTATTCACGTCCCAATGTGTTTGTGTTGGTTGGAGCGTTTTCTTTTCTTTTTCTTGTTTTACTTTATTACTTACCTTAATAGTGAGCAATTTACCTTGCGTTTATTGGTAGTAGTTCTGCGTAGTTCTCGTCCTCTTTGCAGCGAGCGTTTTCTGTTGCAGTTTCATACTTTGTATTTGAGTTTCTGTAATAAATGTAGTTACCTTTACCTCTGGTCTTGTAGTGGCTCCTGCACTTGGATCCTTGGTGGTTTAGAATCTCACACATGGTCAGCAGTACAGCGCACGCTGTGTTTTGGTTAAGATTTAACTTTTAAATGGGAGTCAAAAAAAATTAGGCTCAGTCAACCGGCACTAATGAAAAAAAAAAGATAAATCCAACCCTTAGTGCCAGAACCCAAGTTCTTTGTCCCCCTTCGGATGGGTTTACAATAAAAACGCATTCTGTCTTACAATCTGCAGCCATTCATCTGCATGGGAGAACCAGTTAAAGTCCACGTTTCTACATCAACGCTTCCCAACTCCCAGCGCCCCCAGCCTGACAACATACACACACCACAGAATGATAATGTGTCCACATCAGCATAATAAGAGACTAATCAGCACCAATACTCAAGACCTAATATTCCCAGTTTGGCCCCACTGGCCCAGCTGGGGAGAAAAAAATCCACCACCTAAGCAAATTTAACAGGTCACTTTTTTCCCCAACTTTGTTCCAGAGGTATCGTGTTGAAATACCAACCAAACAAAATAGTTTTAAAGCAGTAAATTAAACTCATATTTATATGAAAATCTAAAAGCCAATTGTTACTAACCCAGATGGTGGAGGGCTCCTGAACACAGGAAGCATTATTTTTAACAGAAAACTCAAAGCAAAAAAATGAGTGGCCACTATGGGCGGACAAGCCTACAGGGTCCGACTTGACCGAACTCCCCCGTCTCACGGACCACCGTGTTGGAAGCCAAGTCTTCTACTGTACAAACACCTTGTGCAGAACCTCCACAAGCTCATACGTCTGCACTTCATCTGCGAGAAAATACTCAGGTGTACTGAACCTTTAACACGGGCTAAATGTTTTTCCTCCGTCAATTTCAGTGAAGCCACAGTTCAGCAGCTGATGGCGTCCTTCCTAACGGTCGTCTACTATTGAGATTGATGGTAATATGGACCGCTGAGCCGCGGCGGAGCGTGCAGGTGCGGGTTCATCAATCAAATCAGAGTTTGTTACGAGACGTGTCTCATGAACCAAACGGATGGTTTTGTTGACGACATCAAAGGAGCATTTTAATGTTTCATCGCTCAGCCCAGAGCGTGTCAATCACGTCTCCAGCTCTCAGAGTGGAACCCGTTCTTCCTTCTGAGTCTGTGTGCACATGACGGTGGCTCTTCTAGTGTATGTGGACTCTGTTTGTTCTTGCGGGACAATTTATCTTGTCTCCGGGCTCCCAGGGTGAGGAAACCCACACAAATCTCCCCAGCTCCCTGCACCATGCAGTAGTGGGCCAACTGTCCAAATATCCAAGATTTATAGCGTGAGAAACGTCTTGTGGGCTCCACGGCACCACACGTCTGCCAGATTCAGGTAAAAAAGTTACAGCGACAGCAATAGTGAAATTGCTGCGTGTTTCCACGGTGCAGGGAGGATTTGAACCGGACAAACTGCTCATAAATAATGGCTCCACACCCCGGATTCCCACGCAGGTGTTTCTAGTTATTAATTACGACGGGTTGCAGTTGCTAGGCCCAGAGTTTGCGGTGACCTTTGGTCACGTCTTGATAAGCAAGGCCCATTTAGTTTGTACCTATTTTTGCTGCACGCACACCGACCGTGCGAGGGGAAACGTGTGCAGTTACACAACCCAGGTTTGTGGGTCCGCTCCAAGACTCGACTGGCACAGGGGCTGTGGGTGCGGTTACTCCACCCTCACAAAACGGCACATGCTGCCTATGCCAGGCTGAATTAGGGCCATTGTGCGGCAGCCAAACGCTGCAGCATGTGTGCTAGCAGCTTCAACACACACTCGACCTGCACATGTCACACTTGTAAGTCACTTTGTCAAAAGCCAAATGCAAATAAACGTGTGGACAGTCCAACGTAACACTGGGAGCTTGAAAGTCTGCGTCAAAATGTAAACGTGTTTCACTTTTTATAATATAATTTCCAGGAAATTTGGGAAAAATATTGGGAAACACTATATTAAAACATTTTATTTATCGTCCTCAGACGCTGCACTACAAAGGTGCATTTAGCTGATGTCTCCATTTTGTCTTATGGTGAAAACAAAGTTCCCCTCATCCCACCCAAACACGTGAGAGAAAAAGCTCAAATGAGTCACGAGCTACAGCTCAAAACCAACGTCCACTGCAAAGGACACGGATGAATAGACCAGGTCTCCGAATGGGCAGGTTGACACAGAGAAGCTTTTTTGAAACGTTCTCCTCTCCCACGTCATCAGATGAGTTCAGTGTGACTCAGTGATCGATCATATTTCCGTCTCTGAATGACGACCTGCTTTGACCTCATACACGGAGGCTTCAAGCGCCGCGTGTCTTTGTGTTGAGCCTCATTATCGCTGCATTTAGCACCAGCCAAAAAAAAAACGAAACGGATGAGAACATTTAACAGGGCAGAGAGCGGCGGAGTACATGCTCTCCGCATCATTTTACAACAGCAGAAGACGAGCGACGCCTTTAGCTTCCACTCAGTATCTTGTGAGCTATTCTCATGCTGACTGGCATCCATTCAAAAGTGTGTGAGTGCAACCTGCGTGTGACTAATACATCCTCAGCCTTTGCACGGCCTCGCCAAGAGCACAACAGCCCACAGAGATTTTAGAGAAAGACATAAAAAGAAAACCCTCCGCGCTCCCGACTGAATTGGAGCTCCTTCTGACGGTGTGAGACAACGCCAGGAGGAACGACGTACACTCAATCATCAGAGCGTTTACCACAGGCGCTGGGCAGGAAGGAAGGAAGCTTCAGTGCGGCGTGAGCAAGGAGCCAACGCTGTAGCACTTAGCTTGGTTTTCAACATGCAGACACATAATTGAGGGCGTGTACCACACCACCACACCGAAATTCAAATTATTCAAATTTTTATTATTTGATATTCCAAATGCTGTCGCTTGGTATTGTGGTTTAATTTCGCCACATAGAGCCCCTTCATCTTCTTCCATCCTCATCCAATTTAAACAGCTTAAAATGATTTTTAGCCAAAAGTGACGCGTTCTGACCAATGCAGCAGGTGCACGTGAACAGACAGCGTACCTCACAAGATGGCGTCCGTTATCATGGCATGATGTAACTGTACGTTCCCTCACAATATATTAGTGGTGGATAAGCGAACACGTGACGCAGAGACGTGGACAGAGTGTAGAAGTTATCAGCTGGGGACGAGGCTTGGAGACAAAAGCTCAGAGGACTTTCAGATGGATCCGTGTCGCAGGAAGCTGAATAAACAGGCAAATGGCGCACAATCAAAAGAGCATTAGAAGCTAATGTAAACTTGAATAAAAATATTTGAAAAGGGATAAAATCAATTAACAAAGTCAAACTTTCGTGTGTGTGTGTGTGTGTGTGTGTGTGTGTGTGTGTGTGTGTGTGTCTGACTCCATCTTCAGCACTTTCTAACTGAATGGAAAAAAACTGTAATGGAAGCACTTAGGACGGAGAGTGGAGAAGGTCGGGGTCCAAACAGCGGCACAAAGTCGTAAATGTCACGTCGTCGGCAGCAGAGGGAGCAGGCGGAGGAGGGAGGGCGATGAGCGGAGGAGGAGGTGGAGCGTCTCGTCCTCTGCTCGTCGCACGCTGGAACTCGGGGGTGAAACCTTTCAGAGTTTCTTACCTCGTTTCCGTGTCGGAACGTCGCGCGGTCGACAGCCAGTTAAGCTTAACTCTGCATATATTTAACCACGGGGACGTCTGACGGGCTATTTTAGCACAATCGTTGCTGGCATGAAAACATTCAGTAGCTCCAGACTCGTGTGTCTCCTGAGAATCGGATGTTTCTCCCGATGAAACCTGATGTTTCGACACAAATGTGCAACACAATCGAGTCAGCGGCAGAAAGCTTGTTCATGCCATCAGACAATCGGCGCAGAGAAGATTTTCTCTGTCAAGAGCCAAGTGTGGCACAGGGAGGTTAATCCGGTGTTTATGTAATTTATCCCATCATTTACTCAGCGGCGTGTAATTATGTAACGTGCGTGTGTGTGTGTGTGTGTGTGTGTGTGTGACACTATACTGTGTGTTTTCCTGAGTGAGCGCACTTTGTAGTAAGGAAACTCACAATCCCACCTGCTTCGACTGTTATCACATCATTATGTTTGCAGATGTTATCAGAACCATGAATATGGGTGATGACATGCACCGGACCCTCGTGAAATCATGCTTCGATATCAATCGGTGCTTAGATTTGAGCAGATCATAATTTGGGTCAAAGTGGTGATTTTTGATGTGAAAATGATCAGCTTGTCAAAACTGCATCCTGCCACTGAGGCAGACACTGAAACGGTGGATGTGGTGTTTGGGTTTGGGCACAGGCTTCAGGGTCGGGTCCGGTAAAAGTGCTGTGGTAGAACGTCGTTTCACAGTAGATTCAAAGTGCAGCTGGTTTGTTCGCCCTGACACGAGCTCACCGAGTTAAGTCGACCACTCGGTCATTCCCAGGGCGTCACCGTCTGTTGTCGCTGTGCCACCACCTCATATCAAACAAGTTAGTGACATCTGAGGTTCACACATGACGATGTAGTGAACCTCAGGCTGCAGTGCTGCTGGAAAAGAAGATAATGGAACTGACTAAGTGCATGTTTAGGATCATTTCCCAAACCACATGATACGCAGAAAAGTTTGCTTATAGTTAACCCACTTGGTTTCCCACAATTAACAAATCAAATAATTTTCTTATCCCCTTTGTGGATCAGGTTCAGACAATAGTGTGTGTGTTCCATCATTCCCATCACTGAGCAGTGCAGAACCCAAAAGATGCTGGCTGCTCTCCTCTTGCTTCCTCTTTGAGGACAGCCTCGGCTTAAATCCACGTCGCGTGTTAGCAAAAATATTGCTGCGTCAGCCTCCTTTAATTAATGAAGCGACAGCTGTGGTGTTCTGCAACATTTAGGGAGCTGTCCAGAGCGCTTAACGTCTGCTGCAGCTGTCCACCGCGCGTGAGGCCGAGGCAGGACTTCCTCATTGGCCGAGCTCCGTCCTACGGGACGTTCAGGCGAAGCAGTGATGTGGACGAGACGTCCCGCAGCTCTCTGAGAGTTGGCCACTTTCATGGAAGCTGAATGTGATGATGCTGATTGACAACTGATTGTGAGACCTGTTAAATAAAATCTATTTTAGGCGTTGATGATGATGATACAGAACAACGCGGTCGTGATGATGTTTTTGAACGGGGATGTTGAAATTAATAAAATGTTTATGGCTGTCTGGCTTCTTCAGACCATGTCAGTCTTGGAACAGGTTTCTTCCTGGCAGGGATCTGACGGAGTCGAGTCTGGCTCTTCTCGTGAATCACGGTGCTGCTTTGTATCGTGAATTTGTCTAAAATGACACGAAGCCTATTTGAAATCAGGGCCGTGTGAAAACTGCACAAATGAACATGGGATGTGAAAGCACATGAGTTTCACCAGGACGTCATTTCACAAGAGGTGACGTGGAGGAACAACATTTTCACACTTTACTAAGCAGCGTCTTATACCCATACAGATAAAATCTACAATCATGATATTAATCTCCACCCATGTTTTTTTTCAAATGTGAAAGATCAAGTAGATGTAGAACCGTCTTTTTTTAGAAACGAGTCGTACGTTTGTTCCGTTTCTAATGTTGCTTCTCCTTCTTACTTGCCTCTCATGTGTGTTTTTTGACAGTCGTACGTCTCTTTCAGTGTTGCAGTGTTAACATTTGAACTATGAATATTCATCACTCGCCTTCAGCGTTAATAATTCACGTCAAAATCTACAAGGAGCTAAAATGGTAATCTGTGGTTAATTAAAGGAGCTAGACTCACCCACTGGCTTCTTAAAAGCCTGCGTTTAGTCAGCCATCATGTCAGATTTCATGAATATCTCGGCTTTGAATTTTTATTTATTTTCCGGCCTGTTGACCGTACAGTGCTCGAATATTACGTACAGTAAAATTAACAACGTAACGACAGTAAACCGACTTACGTTTGAGATGGGAATTTCAAAGTCTTATTTTGATGGACGTGTATAGTTACATCTCAACAAATCGATTCCTGATCAGCTGCTCTGTAGAAATCTTACGCTTCACCTCCATGTTTGATTACGTCCCGGGTGCACTCGGCCCGTTCAATAATTTGTCCTGATGAAAGGCCCCTCACCTATTCAATAATACCTGCCACGTACCTCTCAGCATAGGTGTGACCAATTAGAGCGGATTGACGCTTTTATCCCCAATCCCTATGAGGCAAGCCGCCGTAAATACAGCTAAGGCCCACAAATGGAGGGTGTTTATCTGTCCTCTGAGGGGGAGAGGCGCAGATGGGAGGGGGGAGCCTTGTATCCTGGGCTAACCAGAAAATTTGGATTTGCTGCTTGGTTGCTGCACTGAGCCTGGCTTCAGCTTGGAGCAAATGACTGTTTAATTTGCTCAGTGTTGCAGGTAATTTCTCTCATTCATTCGGGGCAGCTTGGCCCCAAAGTGGCTGCGGGCAAATCGATAAGGCCTAAGAATATAAGAACCTAAACCACGTTAGGCTGAGATTCTGCAGTGTGCACGTACGGCGGCAAGGCCTGAAGACGTGGGGACGGGGTGGAAGTGAGCGGTTACGCCGAGAGGACAAAGCGGCGGGGAACATTCGGTGGTGTTTGCAGGAGTGAATCATGGGAGGTTGCCCTGAGGCGAAGGACCGGGTGTGTCGCCCTGCACGGACACGGGAAGACACGGAGGGTCTGAGAGCGGCACAAAGTGTTTGGAAATCAAACTCAGAACCCGCCTTGGATTCAAATTTATCATTTGTCATTTGCCTTGTTGCAACGTTTGTCTCATTTATCGTCTTTTTTTGTCCCCTTTCACCATCAACTCTTAATCCGTACTCTGCTTTGAAATGCGTGAATCTGTACGATCTGTGCTTTATAAAGAAAGTTCTGATGCTTTTGGATTGATTGACAGGTTCCACCACGCATCCATTTTTACTCTTAATTCCTGTCCAATGAAAGCAAAGGAGGAAGAGGGGGAGACGGAGGATGGTGCTGAGCCTTGACGGGCTGGTGAAATATTGATGAAGTTGCAAAGTGCTGTTTCGCTAATAGCCATCTTTTAGCATTTGCTGACAGGCCATTATAGGGCGTCTTCTCTCTCTCTCATTGGCCGTTTTCACATCAGTTTTCCTTCGGTCTCAATCGTAACATCTACAGCACAGTAATTATCAACAGCAGCTGCTCCGCTCAGTCAGAAGCCGCTCGGGTCAGAGATAAATCAGCATCGCTGTGAAACAGTGAGAACAGTCGGTTTCACTTTGACAGACGTGGAACAAACGCCACTAAACACATTTATATAACGTCATGGGACATTTACCGGTGAAGCTGTTCTCATCTGTAAGTGGAATTTTTAGGATATGGGTCGGAAGGAGACTCACAACTCGCATTGATTTGGAAACTTGTTCTGCAGAATAATTAAAAATGAATTAACTTAGACACCGAGTGGTCTGTGGTAAAAATGTACTCATCAGAGTAATTGTTAACGCCAAGTCATTTATTTTGCCTTTTTTTATATTTAAAAATAGATTTGTGCTCAGGTAAATGGCTCCTACATTCTATATGAAGCAAACAGGAGTCAAACACTGAAACCACTGATCATACGTGTATTATTATGGATTTGGAACACAACATGAAATTAACACAACAGCAGGATTTGTTTGTGGCTGATGTTTTTTATCAGTATAATAGGAAAACGGTTCCATCCCTCATGTTACACGCCCGAGTCTTTAAGTGGCCTCAGCCAAGCTTCTCGTGGAGACCTTAACACACCAGATTTTAACCTGTTAAATCGCAACAGGGCAACAAGAGCTGAACGCCAGCACAACGTGCAGCCGCAGCACAGCCCTGGTTTGAACAGAAACAATTACTAAATGGGGGAATACGTGTAATTACTGTACGAGCTGCCCTGCAAGACTCAACAAGCAATTACAAATCAGTAAATAATAATTACTTGAGCAGAGCGGCTGAGAAGCTGCGGCTCAGCGGAAAGGACACTGGTAACAACTAACTACACACAGAATTACTGTGTCCTCTGTCCGTCCTCAAACACGCAAAGGCGTCAGCGCAAATGCAGCCAGACCGGCCATGAGCTAATAACTCCTGCAGCAGACGCCATCGTGGATTTTATTAAAAGGGAGGCGACCAGAAGACAGTGTGTGAAGGCAGAGGTGTGTCGCACCATTCCAGTCTGTCAGGTCAAAGGTCAAATTCCAGTCTGTGCAGAAGTCGTGTGAGTGTCAGGCCTTTAATTTGGACTCCTAGTCCCAACCTTGTGTTACTATGACGATTAGTCAAACCAGTTTTTGAGTGAGGTACAAAGCAAACTAAACTTGAACGGACTCTGTGTGTGTCTGCAGCACCAAACACACATGTGCCGAAACGTCGACCAGCTGCTCGTTTCCTCCACTGAAGGAATCCAACCTTCACTGTGAACACACGGTTTCCTTCCGCTCACTTTTTCACGTTGCTCAGTCAAACAGAACAATGAAGGCAGCGCCTCTCAGGCCCCGTCTGTGTCTTAAAGCCAAAGAGAAACGTAGAAATAATAATGAGATGAAATGGGAAAATAAAGCTAAAAAGCTAAACTGAGCTTGTATTTAAAATTCTGACACAGTCTGTTATTATTTCATGAAGATGAAGGAAGGAGGGGAGGGAAAATTAGGATAGGCCTGTAATGATAATTCAGTTTGAAGTGTGTGTGTGTGTGTGTGTGATGACAGGAAAAGTCCTAATTCTGCATCAGTAAGGCTGAACTTGTGGGAAGGTGCAGACCACGTACAGATGCAACACAGCGCAGATAGACGTGCATTAGGTCTATGTCACTGCATCCGCGCACACGCCCACATTTCACTGTGAATCAGCAGTTCTCCCATCCGAACGGCCCCCCTCCCTCCCCTCCCTCCCCCGTCTCTCCCTTTTTATGTAGCATGAGCAGGTTTGCCACGTGCAGCAAAAACTAGTCTTATATCCTCCCCTTTAGGGCCGCACTGTGTTCACATTTACTCATGCAGAGGAGGAAGAGGAGGAGGAGGAGGAGGAGGAGGAGGAGGAGGAAGTGGTGGGGAGGAAAAGCAGAGGAGGCAGAGCCGAGGCAACACGAGCACGTAAAGAACGAAAAGGTGGAGGAGAGAAAACGTCGTGCGAGATTTGTTTATCTGGGTCGTGTATGTCTCATTCCTCGGCGGCCTCCTCGTCCTCCCGCCTCCCTCCTCCTCTCTCGATTTCCCCTCTTCCCGTGTTGTTCAGCCTTCCTCTTCCAGTCGACCTCGGCCGGCTCGGACGCTAATGGCGCCCCATGAAAGTTTAAATACTCTAAATGGCTCAATAATTTAATAATTGCCTCTCAGCAGATGGACAGCAGCAGTCTCCTCTGCTCAGTCACTTCGCTCTCTCACATCACGAGGGAAGCAGGAAGTTCGGGGGTGAGTTTCTTCCAAATCACAAAGAAAGTACAGGTGACGCTCGTAGCATATACGTGTCTGACTGTGCACCATCTGCACGGGACGCCCGCCGTCCTCTGGGAGACGAATCAGGAGCTGCATCGTTTTTCCGCTCTTTAGGCTTTTCGAGCTTGGATTTCCGTTTTCCGCTCGTTCCTCCTGGTAACGCGGTTCATTCCTCCACGGTCCAGCTACACTCCGAACGGATCTGCTTTAAGCAGCTACACGAACATAATTGTGCACGCGGTGACTTTAATGTGGCGCCGATCACAGCTGTGAACTGTGGGAACGCCGTGTGCTTACTGTACGACGAGCAGATTGTGCACATCACGCCCTCGCTCCAGCGTTCACTATTTTTAATTTGTTGGTGTCACTGAGGGACAAAACAAGCCGATATGGGCAGGCGACAAAGAGCGAACACACAATATCTGCCGAAGAGACGAGAGTTTTCAGGGAAAAAAACCGCGCTCGAGTATCTGCGTGTCTAAGAATACACCTAGTCGTATCCAGTGTGATACGCTGCTGTGTCACTGCTGACAGCAGACAAGAAAATTACAGTATATGCCACAACTAATGGTTTTAAAAGTGGGTTAAAACGCTCGTTCCACCAGTGTTCAAAAGAAAAAGGTGGGAACTAAACAGGGACAAGCGAGTCTTTGTGCACAGTCTGAGGAAAGAGGTGCTGGAACAGAGTCCAGACTGCATCGCACGAGACTCCGAGGAACCGGGGAAGTCCAGGTGGTGGGACGGGGGGGGGGCTGATGTAGACCCAGGCCGGTCTGCATGGTTTCAGCTGAAGCCTTAATTACTGATGGGAGAGGCGGAGCCTGAACAGGAACAGAGCCTGCGTGTGTGTGTGACATGTCTTTATAGTCTTCTGTGGACAATTTTCGCTTCAGTACCCCTGTTGTGAGGACATTTTAGCTGGTCCACAACTTCAAAGGGCTTTTTTAAGGGCTGAGGCTGGGTTTCAGGGTCAGAATTAGAATTAGGTTTTGGTGAGGGGCTGGGGACTGTATCATGTCAATCAGTGTCCTCAGGTTGGGGGGGCCTCCCCCGGATTCAGCTACAGTTTTCCCATAAGCAAAGACCCCGTCAACAACAGACGCACAAACAGCAGCAGCCACTGTCGGAGGCACGTGGGACTCAAACGTCCATTAAGCCTGTCCGAGCCCCAAGACACGGCAAACCGTCCAATCTGCTCCTCGATTCTGTCCACCCCCACGTGTCTTCTCCGCAGTCAGTCACTGTGCTGGTTCAGGTGTGTGTCTTTGCTCCCAGATGTTGCCAGTGCACATGTGCTGTATAAATGTTCGACGGTAAACGGCCTTTTACCCGAAGCGCTTTTCGATGTAGCTTCTCATTCAGCCGCTCAAGGTGACGCGCGTCAGGAACACTGTGGATTTACAATAAACACACAGAGGACGGACTCGTTTATTGAAGCCCCTGTTCATTTATCCGACTGCTAATATCTTGTCAATAGCCCGAAACATCAACAAGCAGCGAAGGCGAAGCCGACGCCCAGGCCGCAATAAATCCTGCCTTTTATTTGATGGCGATAGATCAAAGCTCAGCCTTGAATTCTGATCTGATTACGCTGCTCAAGAGTTTGCTAATAAGGTCCCAGAAGGAGCGAGCATGAGACCGAGCACGTTTTCGCTCCTGTGATGTCTGCTTAGCTTGCACTTTCATGTTTGACCCCCCTCCCTCCCTCCCTCGTTCTCCCTGCCTCTCAACACAATGCTAAACTGCAGATTGACGTCAAACTTTCGTCCAATTAGCTCTTTCTTCTCTTTTTTGACAACTTGGACTCCGTCCATCTCAGTATGTTCAGCGCTCCACCAGCCTCTGCTCTGTTATTCACTCGGTCTTTCGAATATTCTATTTTGTTCTGGTTCTATTTTGCTCCTCTGACAGGGTTTTTCAGAAGCACCCTCCCTCCGTCTCTCCCGTCGTTCATGTTGCTGCTTCTCCTCGTCCTCTTATCGCTTTTACCCTCCGATAACCCTTTCCTCCCTGCTCTGCTCTGACTTCCAATCTGCGTCTCCCTCCCTGTCCTTGTATCGTCATCCATCTCACATCATTGCAGAACTGTGGCTGCGCCCACTGAATAGTTATCGGAGTGTGTGTCTGCACAGCTGAGGGTGTGAATGCTGAACGTGTGGTTGTGCAGGCGGCGAGGGATGCCGGGGCTGGGAGACGGATGGAGGGGAGCCGGGGCTTGACTGACAAGGCAAATGGTAACAAATGAGTCTCACGCCGGCTGACGAACGGACGCACTGAGGACGGACTAGAACCAATCGCGGCAGATAAACAGTGACATGACACGCAGTCCGGGTGTTCCCTCCCTAACGTGACCCGCTCCTCCGCTCTCCTCCCCGTTCCCGAACAGCGCTGCAGTGTCCAAACTCCGCATTATGCGTCGACCTTTCCGTGAGGTCACCGTCGTTCATACATCAAACATGCGCGGCTGTGGATCGGTGTGCTCATGTAAATGCATGAAGCTGCTTGTGTAACACTCACAGCAGCGTAGCCGTGATGGATGGAGTCCTGAGCCGGTCCACCGGGGCCATTAGTCAGCACGGAGAGCAAGGACCGGCCACCTGAGTGTGATGCTCCACGCTCGAAGTTGAAGGCCAGGAGTGTGTGTGTGTCCTGTGCTGGTGTGTTTGTTTGCTCAGAGGAGCTTTTCTTCCTCGTATAGCACGTGTCGGTGCACGTGCATGTGCATGTTCGCCCTTTGTTATGATGTGGCCTGACTTGCATTTCCCCCCAGTGAGCGTGAAGGGAGGGAAAGGTGCACGTCAAACGCACAGTGCAGCTCACTAGTGCTCTCCTTTCTGTGCAACACTGAATTCCAGTTTCAAATAAAAATCACCTTTAAGGTTTAAAAACGTCCGAAGACAGTGACCAGTGGCTGTGGAAGTCTGAATCCCGCCTCAGCTCATTGGCTTCTCTTTCACATGATGCTGGCGTTTTCTGCCTTTGCTCTCATCTAAATTCGTGCGTCCCGCTTTGTGGCACGATGTGATTTTTTTCCCTTTTACCTTTCATCGAATGCCAGTGGCTTTGACTTGTCGGATAAGCTCCTAAAAGGTATTACAATAATTTTTGTTTTATCTCGACTTTAAACTTTTACAGATTGCCAAAGGCCAAACGGGAGAAAGACATCGTGAGATACAAGTTTCTTAATAAAACATGTAATAAAGCAATAAATAAAAAAAAAAGCTTCTTTTGTGAAGCTTCTTTTATAAAACGTTCACAAAAGACAATCGCATCCGCTGACAAATCCTTCTGTAAATGAAGCCCTCTGCGCCTTCAGGCTCGGATTAGTGCGAAGTTCCTTTGCTGATGTGCCGTACGGGTCAGACGACTAAATTACTCAGAACAAATTTGTTCTGTGTTGATGATGGGTGAAGAAAAGTGACCAATCAAAACCCCGGTGAGATCTTATCAGGCTTTATCACCAGTTGTTTTGGCAGTGGGAATGGGAGCAGATTGCAGGTCTGTTAAGGCTGCAATTAAAGGTGGACGTTCCACCGCTGCACTCGTTCGTCGCCAGCAGCCGCTGCAGACGTCCCACGGACCCTTTGAAGGCCGTCTGACTGCCTGCTTGTCTTCAGTCCTCACGTCCACGCTCTCTTCTCACACTGAAGCCCGTTAGCCGCTCACACAGCCTGCAGAGAACAATCACAACCACTCAACATCAGCTACCCTGAGGTTTCTGTGCCCAAACACACACACACACACACGTGAACTCTGGACTACAGATGGATGTGACTCCACACAAACAGTCACGTGCATAAATATTGATATTTTAGGTGTAAAAATTACAAAGACTAATTGTATCAGCTGACTTCTCTGCTTGACCTCTCGTCTTTGGTTGAACTACGGCACGAAACACAAACGACTGAAATCACCAGATGTCTTCACGTGCTCATTAAAACGCACGTCACCTTCTCTGCTTGTTTAATCAGAAGATGGTTGAAAACCCCAGTTATGTACTAAAACTGGAATCCAGATTATTATTATTATTATTATTATTATTATTGTGTGATTAATATTATATTTTGGGTAGATTTTTCTTACCTGTAAAGTTTTTTGAGGGAGAAACAGTGAAGTTGCAATTAGTTCAAACCTTGTCTGAATGTGTTTGCTGTCTTACAGGCCTGTAGTTCTTTTGCTTTTGCCTTGCTTGCGAATTAGCATCTGTACTAAGCTGCAAATCAGATTACCGCATGTCCTAAATCCTAAAGCCTTAAATATGTATGACCCGTCTTAATGAGGTATCATCGCTTGGAGCAGTTTTCTTCCAAAACCAATATCACTTCTTTAACACGTCCCAACAAAATGCTAATGCAAAAAGCAGAGAGCTTCTCCGTGTGCCTTCTACGTGAACACGAGCCCGCGGAGGGCAGACGCCGACGTGCAGACTCCAAACCGACACACGCAGAGAGTTCGGCCTTCAACGCCCCAGTTTGTGGGCTCCGTTCCAACTCGGGGCTGCAGCGGTGAGAGACGGTTCCACGGCGAGAAGCGAGAGAAAACGACCGGAGAGGAGGAGAGAGCGAGGGCGGAAGGAAGCGGGAAGATGCGGCGCTAAGCAGCTTTAAGAGGGGGGAGGCTCGTGTGAAGCTGCTACCCCATATCAGTGCTCCACATGAGGCCACCCCCGCACGCACGGAGCGACACGCCGACATGTGAGGACAGGAAAACACAAACCCTGCCACTGATCCACCTACACATGCACTCCGCTATCGCTACTGCACACGAGCAACCCAGATGTGCTTCCCACGTACAGTATATCTCCTTTCTACACCCTTCCCATAGTGAGCATGAAGATGACAAGGAGGCAGAACACAGCAGAGTGGAGCGAACCGAGGGGGAAACGAGGAAAAGAGGAGGAGGACAGATCACCGAGCGAGAGGGAGCGAAGGAAGACAGAGGACAAGGCTGGACAACAGCAACGATTCCCAACAGGGTGAAGGACGGAGAAAACGGTGGGATGAGTCAGACGGGCGGATGAGAGGGGGCACGAGGAACGAAGCTCAGTGATACATGTCTGGGAAATTCCTTAATACTTTGTAGGTCTGAGTCCACGGCGACTTAACCACAAAGCCGAAGAAATAAAGGCCAACAGATTACGACCACGGACGAAAATATGGAGAATGCTCCCGTGTTCCGTTAAAGTATTACAGGATTACAGAATCCCAGTGCAACTGCAGTGTAAGTGTTGGTAGGTGAAACCGTTTGCTGAGAGCCGAGATTAGCGAGCTGGAAGTGATTTACGTTAATGATGGGCCTGGATGGGCCGTGGCAAGTTTTCACAACCGCTCATTGTCTTTAAAAAAAATGAAATATAGCAGAAGCCAAGGGATTTAGTGGCGTGGCAGGAATGCAGGAGGATCTCAAACTGGATGGTCAGCATTTTTCAATCCCGCAGCATCAAAAAGCAACACTTTGTACGGCGCTGATGCTCGGGTCGCTGCTCGCGTCTGCGATTCACATTCGGAGCTTTAGTGTAGTTCAGTGGAAATCCCGGGGCTTCAATGTCCGACGCCTAAAGCAAAGACGTTAAATAAAAAAGTCTAATGGGGAGGTGGACGGGGGGGTGGAAGGCACAACAAGACAGGGTTTGACCCCTCAGTGCGAGATGATGACGAAACCGTGGCATAAAAAGTGAAAGAGCTTGAAAAAACGCAAATTGATGTGGTGATGAGCATGTGTTGGATGGTGTGATACAAGAAACGTCACGGCTCCATCGAGGTCTGTTCCCATAAAGGTCACAACTTAAAGACAAACTCTCCATCATCATGAAAATGTTTTTTACTGTCAATTAAATTACCATGTTTTTGCTCAGACTGTTATGTTGATGTGGGATTCGCATTGGTAAAAAGTAAACGGACGCTTACACAGAACCATTATCCAAAGTGCTACAGTGTTGCTTCTCATTCACACACACACACACACACACACACACACACACACACACACACACACACACACATGGTGATTCTTGTTAAAACCAATAAATTAGTGGAGCATCTGGTTCAAGACATCTTGTACAAAAACATATTTAAGATTGGTACAGTAGTTTTGGGTTTTGTTCCGAGTAAGTTGGGAATGTTGTCCAGATGAACCACCCATATTCAAATATTTCACGGGGAATGACGATGTGTTGAAACCGGATTCCATTCGTGTACCAGAATGAAGTCGTGTGATGACAGATGATTATGACTGAGAATTTAATAAATATCGTGTCAACTTCACTGCTTCAGTGCAAAATAAATAGATGCAAAGCACCGATGACAAATCAGCCACGGGCCCTACATGCTTGGGTGCATCTTGTGCAGCAGGTGTCAGGGTTTCGAGCCTCCGGTTCTGCAGCTCCGTGGTCGGGGAACCCCTCAGCTGGTGAGGCGCTGATGGACGGCCTCAGGCAGGTGGCCAGATGCTCCGCCTGCAGATGATTCCTTCGCTCAGTTTTCATCTCCAATTAAGTGGATTGTTCCGAACTGCAACTGACTGGAGAGTTTGAGGGGAGGGCGTGTTGAAATCAGAAGCCTGATGGCGTACGGCCGGAGACCAGGTCCCCACGAGCCCGATTTGTTCCACGGTGGAGACTCAATCCAGACTCGTCCGTTTAAGGCGGAGGACCATCTCAGTCTCCTCCAGTGCCCACAACACTGACACAGTCCCATATAAATGTATTAAAATTGAATTATAGTCCAATTTAGCAGCTGAAAAGCTGCAGGGTTTATAAACTCCTGCAGTTATTCATCCCTCGGTCACACTGCTGCTAACTCCGGCACCATCTTTACAAGTTATCTTCTGGCCAGTTCTGCATCTGTGGCTCCACTTCACGCTTGACTGGTACGTCGGTGCGTGGCGGCAAAACCACCACACAGTGGGCAGCGAACGTGGCGCGCTGAGTCGTGGTCATTTCCTGCACACACTGCCCGTGTTGTCGGGGTGAACGTGTCTGGGTGCATGTGCATGTGCGCGTGCAGCCATATTAATATTGCACGTGCGTCCTGCTTCCAGAAAGACTCCGGTGTGTGCACGGAGGATTCGCTTCAGAGCACCGCTCTCAAAACAGATTCACTTTTAATACATTTAATTTAGGCCCGCGCCATGTGTTCGGCAGAGACGCCGCTTGATATGCAGCCTGTGCTTGGATGAGTTTAATTACTAAGGTGTCAAACAAAGTTATGCAGCATGTGCACTTTTAGAAATACTGTTTTGGTTCTTGCATCGGATGCCTATCGGTGCGGAAGCTGGACTGCGCCTGTGTGAATTTAGCATTTTTATTGGACGAGAACTGATGATTGTGCTTTATTCGATAGAGATATTTGTGCAAATTCAGCACAGCACAGATTGACTGCCTGATACTGATCCAATGATGGTGTTAATGAAGCGGAGCAGTGTTTTTCAGTCTCTACCCACTATACGTCTGGTGCAGCCTTTATTCCACGTATGTGCCTAACTGCCCTTTCTGCCAGGCCTTTCCTTTTGTAATTTGGCCCCGTTCTCTGTGTCAGAGACGTTGATGTATGCACTCTTAAAATATTGAAACTAACATAATTTACATCATAGCTAATCAATTTACAAACTATGTTACCAAAACATGTCAAAAAAAATAATGTAAGCTTGACGTTCATTGTGAGAAATGACACCACTCAGCTGCGGAAATGAATGGAACCAGCGGCTGCCTTCACACCAACAGGATTAAAGTTCACGCGATGCTCGATGAATATTTCGAGAAGCAAGTTTTTATGCCTTTCATACAGTCGGAGATGAACACATGATGAATAAAAGAACAACAACACACCCACACTTGCACAAACACGCACGTGAACGAGCGGTGTAATAAGTGGGCACATGCAGACAAACACCACCTTTCGATAAGACATATTCGTAACCGCAGGCCATTACTCCCACAGAGGCAAGAAGCAGCTCGACTGGGAGCTAATGGATAGAACCATTAAAGCCAAGGAGAACCGATATTTCTACATTAGATACCGAATCAATTATACGTTTATATGTTGCTTTCTGCCTCTGCCTCCTTTATTCTCGCCCTCCAGCACTCGGCTCCAGATCTTATTAGAAATACAGTTGAAATGTGCCTGGCCGTCATGCTCGAAAAGGTCTGAAACTTCCTTAAGGATCATATTTATCCCCCTACACACTTCAAATACAGACTCTCTGTCCTTTGAGATGTAATAAATCAGCCAAACGGTAATATCAGTGAAACAGAGTTGGGTTGGAGTAGGTTAACAAATTCAACACGATGCCCTGTGCTACGGTGATTTGTGAGGCGATTTTTTTCTATAGGCATATTTTATAGAGCCTCAAAAGTGCCAGATGGTGAATTCCCACTGAGACACGATGCACCTATGACATGAATTGGAATGAAGAGAGAAAAGAGGCAGATATCTTCACTTCTCATCTGTGTCGTTCCTCTTTTCCACTTTGCCCCGACTGTGTCGCTCCCAGAGACGACATTCCCCTGACAGCCGTGCAAGAAACAAAGTGACATCTGAGGACAAAAGTATATATACACATACATATTTTAAAAGACACTCATTATGACGGCTGGAATGCACAAACACAGCCAAACGAGCACGAGCCACTGAGCAAATATCTATAAATGCCGAGAACCTTTGTAGGAAATTGGTGCCTCGCCCAAGTAATCCTGGCTGAGTCACCTTAGATTTGAGGTTTACCTCCGTATCCGTGGAAACAGTATTGACTTAAACAGCTTAAAATGTTCAGCACTTGCGCAGATGAAGTTGGTTTGCATGCTGTTAGTTTTGTGAATCATAACCAGCGTGTGACTCGTGTGAACGTCCTGCTCTCAGCTTTTTGTTCGACGAATGCTGGTGACTGCGTGATCGTCGATTCATCCATGTTGAGCACGGCGATGCTGTGTTTTAGGTGTTTGTGCTTTTTCACTTACTTTGTGCCGATTAGCTTGTGCAGGTTGACTAGAAGAACTTCAGACGGTCGGCAACGGGAGGAACGAGGCTTTGAGTCCGGGGCAGGATGTAAGATTAGCAGTGATGACGCTGGCGCTGTGGTCGCTGTCCGTGGTGCTGGAGAACAGGACCGAGAACCTGCGTGTTTCGCCTCTCGACGTTTTACGAGGCTACAGATTCAGAGGAACACACATTCAGTGACACCTTTACTTCCTCGCTGTCTACAGAACATGGGGGAACGGTGCTCGTCAGCATTGGGATAAAAACAGGAACGACACATAGGCAAATGTTTGCGTTTGCTCGCAGCATCAGTAGCGGAAAACCCAGAGCTTCTCTCTGCAGGAAAAGCCGACGGGGGCCACAGGACCCAGGCAAACTGCTCACACACACACACCAACGTGAACTCTCTTGGGGCTTCAACCGCAGCAGAAAACTTGGCTGTGGCTCCGTTTTCCTTGGAGGTGTTCCATCCAAAGCGGAATCGTATTAACGTTCTCGGTTCCTAAAAGGACACAGGCAACAGTGTTTTCTCTGATAAGTGTCTTATTTAACAATCTCCTCGGACATCCTGGTTCTGGGGTTGGCTCGTGTTTCGGTGTAGTGAACTGGAAAACCTTGGCATCTGTGCTGCTCCCAGTCCTCCTCCCCTCACCCCCCTTTTCTCTTGTTTCCACATTCCCTCCACCCACTTCCCCGCTGACATTTTTGTCTACTGTTATCTCCGTTATGTCACGGATTTGATAAGACAAAATGTTTATCGTCCAGCTGGAAGCTCCCACTTTTAACAGTTCCGCATCTCAGCAGAAGCTCAGCATCTGCTCTGCCAATCAGTTTCAGCGCTGATTCGACTCCAGGTTTATTTGTTAAAAGATCAGAATACAGCACAGCTGATTTTGGAAACATATGTACATGGAATCTGGGAGAGAAAATCTCTGGCAGCAGGTATATTTAATCATTTTGATTTTTACAAAACACTTCCACTGTACGTGTGTCTAGTTTTGCTCCGGCCCCGCGAAGGAGCCCGGACTTGTGCCAGCAGCCAAAAGCCATTTTTATGAGCAGTAAATGGTGCCCAGTGCATTCATCCCTGTGAATAAGCGGCGCTGGTCTTGTCTCAGTGAAACACACTATTACTCCTCCATTGTTTGCCAGAGCTCTTTGTCGGGGAATAATTTACACTTCCAGCATGTTCGGCGCAAGGTCATGTCCAACAGAAATAGCCCCGCAGTGTCACCGTAGCAAGCGGCAGCAGTGGCTCTCATTCATTACTAATCTCTGACATGTGTTTGGTGGAGTAATATGGGATTGATTAATATGGTATATTATAGTAAGAGACTCAGCATTTGTTTCTGACTTTGCCAGTGGACCAGGAAATTAGAAGCAGCCTAATTAGCTTTTTCTCTTTGCAGTCGTAGGATACTTTTCATTCTGTCAGCTCTCTTTTTGACTTAAAATAATGGATCATTATGTAGTTTCCAGATTAGACGGAGCATGTTGGAGTTTGTGGCCAAAGGCCCGTTAGACCAAGTCATCGAGAAACAGCGGCTTCGATTCGCGGGCTGTTATCTGTCGCCCCGCAGCCATGGGCCAGTAGGTACCTGCCGCACAAGCCACAGCAGCCGGCTCAGCGGGTCTTTATCAGCCAACATTACTGCACGTGCCGCCGTGTTTGGTTAAGGCACGAACATATGAAGGTTCGGTTCATGGAAATACCGAAGTACCGGTGCTGACTAACAACTGGGACTGCAGCTTCAAAATCACGTTTTATCACCCACCTGTCCAACCCTGCCGCCCCCCCCCTTCACTCTGACACCTGTAGTAGTTTCTACAACCAGCAGATGTCGCTCATTAACTCCACCGCAGTCGGCGGTAGGTGCCCTGCTGAACCATGACTCTGGGCTGATAACGCACCGTTCGCTGACATGGCAACGTTTAGATCAGCTTAGAACAGGACGGATAAAGGAGCTCGACACTAAAACTGTGTTTGTAGATGCACATTGTGGAACGTGGGGAATTATATTTCATCTAATCTCACCTTACGTTAAGCATCCTCAAACTGATCAACACCGATCACTATAAATTACTACATCAATTGCTCATTTTGTCAATTAATAACTAAATTAATTAGCATGGACATGAATTTTGATTAAGAGGACTTAACCTGACTGTGACACTTTAGAGAGAACCTCCAGGAGGCTCCACAGACCCATCATTCATTCATATCCATGCATCATTTGATTTACATTTCAGCTGACGGCTGAGATATGTACAGACACGCCAATGGAAAACTCCCTCCTGCGTGCAGACTTTGGAATAAAGGTTGAATTTGTACAGGTGTCGCCCTCAGCAAGACACTTTCTGCCGACACATGCCGCCGTCTTCGCACAGCCACTGTGGAGAAATTAAACTGAGCCACTGTGGGGAAATTAAATTGTATACCAGGGGGGAAAAATTGTGAGTAATATGTAGCGTATTTGCAATGCAAACGCTACGACTAGTCTCCTGGGGTCCATCATAGACGGCGGAGGCGACCGTAAGAACATGCAAACAAGCGCTCGACTTCATTTTCTGCTCTCTCGCTCGCCTTCGTCACCTCTCTCTCTCTCTCCCTGTGTCGCCCTCATTAAAGGGCCTCCATTTCCAACAGCGCTAATGCATCTCGTGTACACTGACTCCGGCAGTATGTAGAGCCACCGAGTTGGGAGATAAACAGACCCTGCAGGACCGCTGTCTGTTTCCTGTTCTCCACCAGGCAGCAAGAAAATGAAAACGAGCAACTAAGAGGCCCATTACGAAACGTAAGATCGCTCTAAATGCGCCTCTGTAATCCTCCAGCGATCACTTAGACATTTGCATAACACTGCGGTTGAACTTCGGAGGTTGATAGAGTTTTACAATAGTGCGCGGAGTGCACATCGGGGAGCAGGTAATGCTCGACACGGAGAGTCAGATAAGGATCAGCAGACGTAACTGCCCGCCAGGTGGAATCTGTGGCGGGATAATGCGCCAGTTAAGGATAAATCGACAACAGCTGAATTATCGATGAAACACAAGTGCAGAGCGACTCCCATGCGGTGTGCACCGGTTGGAATGATACACCTTTACAGACATACAAATACAGATGTTTCTCCTGTCTATGATCGCAGACATTTGCTCTGGGTTTAGTCACCCTCAGTTCCTCAGTACATCATCATGTACAGCAGTAGAATGACCAAGTTCCCAATCAGACAGCAGATAACAGGAAATTCAGATTGCTTTAGGTCTTTATGAAGCTTTTGTCTTGAGCAAAGACCTTTTGACTCTTGCCACCATCATTTTCACCGTGCGAGCAAACGTCGTGCTGATGTTCCGGTTGGCAGCAGGTCGCTCTGCTGATCATCATCTCCGCATCTTCAAATAAATCACTGGGACTCGACTGTAGCCGTTAGTAACGGTGCGGATTCACAGTCGTGTTGTCAGACAATCCTGGCTCTCCTTTAATGTCCAAACATGCACGGAGACAAGCCGTGAGTCTTTAACCTCCTTAAACCCGGCTTGCCTGGGGTTTTTTTGTTGGTTAAAGAGGGATGAGCATGAGACAGAAAGTTGTTTGTTTAGCACGACAATGATGTTGGACCCGAATTACTGTCAGACTAAGACATGTTTACGAGCGTCGAGTGCACATGTTCAGCCTCTTGTCAAAGCTGCTCGTGTCCGATCGACATCGATTTTACAGTCCACTGGAGGTGTTATTGAGCATATGAATTAAACACAAGCTATTGATTTCTGTCAGCTTTGGTGTCCTGCTTTCATGCATGTTTTAATACAACAAACACCTTCTTCACTGATATGTTTTGTCTCCTTTCATCACATATACGTATGATCCAGGTTTTTATTCCCTATGATTTGCGGGGCTTTTTGAATAAAACAAAGACACTGAAGTGATGAAATTTCCTCAGCATAAACCAATTATATTTTCATTTCTTTGGATTTTAGTCAGTGGCAACTACAGATAACCTGCCCTGGCAACAGGCGATCGCATGGATCATGTCAAGAAAAGCAAAAATCAAAACGCTCAGTGGTTATATTTTGGTTACACTGAGCCTTTTTCTTTCCCCGGGGGGTTGGCCGAGTGTGTGCGCTGTATTTTATTATATTTCACACAGACACACACACACACACACACACACACACACACACACACACACACACACACACACACACACACACACACACTAGAAACTGCCACAAACTGTCTCGTTTCCTACAAGCAGGAGTAAACATGAGTCAGCTTCAGATGCTCAAGGTTATTTTAAACTAACCAACTTCACTGATTTCGTACATTTTCTGTGACTTTGACCAGCGATGAAAACCTACTCTCCATCATCGTACTGGTTTTGTGATGTAAAGCTGTTTTAAGCGCACTGACACGTGAGAACCCTGCAGGTTTGACAAGTTTCTCAAAAATTGACTTCTTTTTCTCAGAGTTCTGGTCTGGATCCAAAACCCCTACATCACTACCCACGTCACGCTCAGTGAATCACGGTGCTGTGACTGTTAACCAACGATTTCCCCAAATCAGGAAACGACTGACCAGTCGCAGCTGTGAGCTCGTGTTCTTACATAGCCACCCATACTGTAGCTCCTCTGTACCTGAATGAAAACTGAAGGGCCAACAAGCTCAGATAAGAACAGAAATAGACCCTGAGTTTCCAGCTCGTGATCTCCAGCGTTGGTAATCTGTGTTTTTAGAAATGCACAAAGTCATTGATATCTTTGGCTGTGGAGCTCTGAATTGGCATCAGGTAAATCATTCGGCCTTGAGTTGTGTCTAGAAACTGAGTTGAGCTGTAAGACAAAGGCATAAACTGACCTGATTGTTCGGAGAGGCCCTCACCTGTGCGCTCCTCAGCTCCCATAATTTACACCACAATTCCGAAGAAAAAACAAGCCGCAAAGACTTAAGAACTCTCTGTACACCCGCAGGATAAAACTGTGGCGAGACGTAGAGCGAGGCCAGGGCATAAAACCACTTCTGAAGCTTTGAGTGCTCCCAGGAGCACGGTGGCCTCACTGATTGTGAAATGAAAGGAATCTGGAACCACAGCGACTCTTCTTAGAGCTGGTCTTCCTGCCAAACTGATTAAGTGGACGAGACGGCCCTCGGTCAGGGACAGGCCAAAAAAACACTGCAGCAGCATCAGGACACGTGTCTTACAGTCTGTTAGTGGCGCAGCCAAAGTCCAGACCTTAATCCCATGGAACATCTGCAGAGATGACGGTTCACAGATCCATCCTGTTCACGGCTTGACATGATGTGTCAGGACAAGCGGGACGAACCGCTCAATACTAGGCATCCAAAGTTGGAGGGACGTACCAAAGAAGGTCTGTCTACTTTCAGAAGCCTCGTATTCCAGCACTGAATGTTGAGTGCCAGTGTACAGTACCTCAAGCAGTTTAATGAGTTCCTGGCATCAGTGGACACCTTCGCAAATACTTGCAGACGCTCGGCCTCTGCGTTCTCAGAAACATTAAAGTGCACGCAGCAACGCTGTGGACACCACAACTGGATTAAAATGCGGCTTCCTTTATTTCCTAGATGGGATGAACCACGACAGAAACAAGCTCTTAACCAGGGATGGGGAGCTCCTCTTATGTAATCCCAGATGGCTTCTGCAGCGACCCAGTGCACGTCCCTGATTGGCAGTGGCTTCTCTTCCCTGTGTTTAGGAACTCCCAGCCTCCCTCCTTCATTCTTTATTAACAACAGTGCCGCTTCTTTCCGTTCCATTCCCGTGAGAAAGTACAACAAACGGCTTCTTTAGCTCGGACCTTTGCAGAACCTTTTGATCGTGGCTGTAAATACAGTCCAAAGACTCTTGTGCAAATATATTTGTCGTCCACTTTCTTGCCATTTTCTCCCGAGACATGGAACATTTCAAGAGGAATTTCAGTTTTAGTGTTTTTGCATTAGCTATAACCAGCACCTCCTATTATATGGAAAGTGCACAATGTCGATGTGGTTTTGTGGGAGGTGCCCAAGGATTGTCGGAGGGTGTCGGGCTGTCAGGTCATTTATGCAAATGCAACAGCAAAGTAATCTCCCAAAGGACGGCGACGTTTGTTTGTGATTTCTGCTTTTATTTTTCGTGAAGGCCCAGTGATGAGATGATGGATGGTGTGGGTGCTGGCTGATGGAAAAGGATTTGTTGACCCACATCACAGTTTCCTTCTTTACTTTCTTAATTGTGTTTCCAAATCCAAGTCCCATTTTATGTGTTTCATCACATTCCCATTGGTTGGCCAAGTTCCTGAGTCAGAGTGCAGTCATGCAGTGGGTGGGGGGCGTGGGGGGGGGTCACTGAGTCAGGTTCAGAGCGGTCGTATCATTTTCAGGCTCAGCGTGCGAGTAATCCCGAAGCTGATTTACTGTGCACGGAGAGCCAGCTGATTATGAGCCACGTCGCTCCCTCGTGCTCGCAGTCATAGTTTACACTGTTTTACACTGAACAAGTTCTCAATCAAAGGCATTTGTGGAAAGAGCAGCAGGTGTGTGTTGACATCACAGCCCGTTGGCAGCGAGCACCAACGTGATCTTTACCATGTCTCCAAGATGGTAAAATATGGATCATTTTCATCATAAGCCCTTTGAAATGCTGGAGAACAAATGGGTCATAATAAAATCAGAGACGTACATTTTAAACATAGCAACTCTTACACGTCAAGATCAGTAAATGCCGACTCATCCTTTGGATTTTGTACAAATGAAAATGTTTTACATTTGTGTCATGAAATGAATCATTCTGGGGGAAAATGGAAGTCTCACTATGGTACTCGTACTAATCACAGTGTTGGACGCTGAAGACATGATCTTGCATGATAACATCACTGATTTCAACAGATTGTTTACTTATTGATCCTGTCGGGTCCACTTTTTAAAACCCCCTCATCCATTGACGTGTTTGTTACCAAAACAGAATAAGAAGATATTCAGTCTGTAAGACTTTTACCACACAAAAAACAATAAAAACTGGAGGCATTTATAAAAAAAAAGGGTTATTACCATAGAGGGAAGTTTAGTGGCACTAATTTACATGTACAAACCGAACTAGATAAAAAAACATGACGTCGTCCTTTAATAACGAGCATGTTTGCACTGTCACAGGAGACATTAGCTCAAGTCTTTACTACTTCAGAAAATATATCAACACTGCATGAATATTACAGGCAGTGATACACATGTGACAGCAGTAGTTCAGCTCTGACACAGCAGCACAGAGGGAAAAGCGAGAGGAGAGCGGCAGCTCGAGCCCGTCAGGCCCCAGGTATGAAATACTGGAGTCTCGTCACTAAGAAAATACACAACGCTGCAGTGTGTGTGTGTGTGTGTGTGTGTGTGTGTGTGTGTGTAATGAACTGGTGCGATTGTGGCGTTACTGGGAGGGACAGACCCTCGCTGCCGTGCTGCTCGGCTGACTGTTGCTGTCACAGATGCTTGTCCCTGTCAGTGGGACAGATGAAATTCTAGCTTCCCTGCCCCGATCATAAGAGACAGAACACTGGTGATGCCCTTCAAACGCCGCACGCCATCAAGCCTTCGTGTGTGTGTGTGTGTGTGTGTGTGTGTGTGTGTGCACAGGAGGCTGCAGGTGCGTGTCTGCACGTGGTGACATCACGGCTCAGACCATTCGCTTCGTAATCAACTGTTGCTGCCTGCAAACGGGAGCGAGTATTTGTCAAAACACGTCTTCATCCGACATCTTACGCTGATTTCGAGTACGAGTTTTGAAAGTTTCTTTAATGTGTTTACTCCGCCTGTGAGCTTGTCTTCCAGCCGAGACTTCCCAGCCTCAGTGTGGACACTTTTGAGGACGCAGTCCGTCACATCCTTGTTGACAGCAGCAATTACAAGACGAGCCGTTTGCTTCCATCTCATTGCCAGACTTCCCCTATTTCTGTTTGGCACTCGGCGAGCGCGGGGCTGCCAGCGGCCTCACTTTGAGCCCATGCGACCACATCGCGAGCGCCCCGCACTCGCACTTAATAATGCACCGCCAGCCGAGTGTTGAGGCTGCCACATCTCAGTAGTGACCACAGCCATACACGAGCATCTCCCCCCGTGCTCTTTGCCTTCAGGTGGGGAGTCTGACCTTTGCGAGTGGCCAGCTGGAAAATGTCAGTGCGGCGTAAACTGTTAGCGATCTCAATTTGCGATGGCATTTTCTAAAGCCAGACCCGCAGGCTGCCACCGAGGGTCGAGCCATTGTTGCCTGCGCGCGTGCGTGTTCATTAGTGTGTGTCTGCGTGTGTGTTGTACAGTCGGGTCGTCGTCATTCGTTACTTTCGGCTGTTCTCATTGTCATTTACTCCCTCAATCTTTTGCGTCTTCCCCCCCGTGGTTTTCTCCCGTCCACATTTCGACCTTGTCTCACCGTCACGTCAACCCTTGTGCGCCATGTGGATGAAAATTCTCCACACTCTCGCCCCGTCATTGTTCCAGATAGACAACAGATACGAAGATTATCAGTCCCCTCAGTTAGAATATGTATGAGTCCTTTGAAAGACTTAAGTATGAATCAGACAGTCTAGTCAGTCTTTCAGCCGCGCGGCCTAAAAATTGAAGGTTTTCTGTGTACAGTATGATCAGCTAAATCCCCGGCTGTTTGGGCCTATTACTGAGAGGATGTCTGGCTTTGACTGCTGAATAATGAAAGGAGTCTTCAGGGAGCCGCGCGAGGAGACTGATACATTCTTAATATTGTCAAATCAGCCAAACAAAAGGTGGCGAGAACGAGGGCGGCCGTCGCAGAGAGGGGCGGCCCTGCAGACGGCGATGGAGTGCAGGGCGCGACCGGCCCGCCCGGAAATAAAACACCCACTGAGAGTTTTAAGGATGCAAACATTAAACGGCTCCTCAGTGTCTATTTTTACAGTTCATTTACATCTTGAAGCGTGCTGTCAGGCAGACGCAGCGATGTAAAAGCCTTCGCCTCCTTCCTCCCAGAATAATTTATCCTGTGCATTTCATTTTTACTTCTTCATTTATTCCAGCAAGACGTTCCCCAGATCTCTAACAGCATTCCGCTGCGCCAACCTTGCCTTAGGTCCTCGCTTCCAAAAGCTCTCTCACACCTACTAACTAAGCACTCATTTGCCTCCTTAGCCCTTTTCCTCCAGGGTCCACCTTGTCCAACTTCTTACTAGTACATGCCCTGGCATCCGCTTCCTCAATATTGCTTTAATTAAGGAGAAAGCGGAGAGGGCGATCCTACTGTCAACCACAAAGTGCTGCTTCCTTCGCAGTTTCTGTGCCAATGGTCCAGGGACCGGAGGAACAGCGTGAGGCAGAGGCGAACTTCAATTAAAACTTCCACCTGAATAAGTCCTGAATGAATATATGAGGAGGAGACTCGTCAAGTCCTTCCTTCGGGTTGGGCAGGGGAGAGAAGAAATTTCTCGATGGTGAGCAACTTTCAAGCAACAAAGACAAATAAAATAGAAAGAGTCCAAGAAAAAAGAAAATCGCCAAAAAAGCAATTTGAACATCATTGGTCCCGAGTGTGCGCGGCGACGGTGAGAAAGACTTCAGAAGCACACCAGTAAACCCTATCATCACCGCCAAGAGACGGAGGACGGCGGAACAAGACAGAGATGGGGTCAGAAATGTGACAGCGAAAGAGATTGTTGGGAGTGGAAATCAAGGGCAGTGTGCTGAAAGCTTTTAGAGATCTGACCTTTAGCAAACAAGTGTTGAAAGGTAGCGCGGCTAAATGCCACACAAATAAACTTTATGGAGATCTATTTGCAGGGTGGATGCGGGGCTGGACACGGGCCACAGTTTGGGAAAAAGTAAAGAAAGTAGCAAATGGCTCCAGTATTGATAAAAACAAGTCGCGCGTGAATTTTGTTTTATTTTGCGTGCGTGTGAATTTGGACGAAAGGTCACGTTCAGACGGGAGAACACGTCCGAACAATTGTCTTAAACAGACACTGGTATTATTATTATTATTACTCTGCAGTTTTCCGAAGCTGATTGAGGCCCCCAGAAGGGGAGATGAATAAATATTGATTTATTCGATTGGCTTTTCCTGGTTTTGCTTTATTCAAATCGCCACACTGAAATTGTGACACATAAACAGAAAATAGATATATAAAATATAAAGTTAAACATTCACAAATGCAGAAATACACAGATAAATAAATTATATCTGATCTGAGCAGATGAAAGCAAGTGGTGCTAAAATATCAGACGTGGATCATCATGACCGGAAGTAACTATTGTCTTTTAATGTGAAAGTGTTTTGAACCTTTATTTTGGTAAAGAACTGGACTCGTGTGTGCAGTGGTGCAGCATTCGTGGCTCCGCTTCTCTACCTCGACCCACTTGTTGTTGGCACTCTCACTCCCGCTCGACTGGCTGATTGAGTGATTTGTCAGAGTCTGGTGCTGGCTCGTCTGCGTCTGCATGAATATTCCTGGCGTGGAGACGATCCCCAGCAGCCTGGAGGCTGTCAGGAGGTCGCCGTGACAACTGATGGGATTTATTGTTGGCAAATGAGTTTGGGGGAGACGGGGGGAAGTGATTTAAAAAAAAGAGGGGAGGGGGGGAGAAGGTGACCGGTGCCTGTTGACGTCAGTTCCACCTCTGGAGACAGACACGCACAGAGTCGTTATAATAAATATATGGAAATATTGGACTGTTTGGATTTTGCAGCAAGATTCTGCAGAGATGCTGAGAGTGAGAGGGGAAGAAGCTTGAAAAAGTCATTTTGAAGCCCCTTCTGTCGGGTTTCGTGTGCGTTCTCGCTGTGAGGCCTGTCCTCTGTGATAGATTAGTTTCTACCGTTGGGGGAGACAAGATGGAGAGCACCAATTAACATGGCTTTTGACAAATGAACTTCAAGACGGAGTTCACCGAGGAACCACACCGCCGGGATTTATAATACACGACGCTTGTTGTGACAGATGAAGGCCTCAAAATCAGACTGAACCCACCGTAATTTGCAGATTTCAGTCACAGTTCACTTTTGGCTTCCAGAGCTCGAGCGTTTAGCCTCGTCGTCGTGACGCCGCCAGAAGCCAACGAAGTGCGTGACGCGGTGTCGTGTCTGTGAGCGGCGCTCACGCTCAAACCATTTGGGCTCTGATGCAGTTTTTGTGAAATAAAATCAAACTTATCCAATCAGGCAGCAAAAATACGACTAGGACGGTGGTTGAGTTTATCTGCTCGTCTGATTCAAATCGCCCATGGATGAAAACATTGTTTATTGGCAGCGAAAGCTAAATGTCTTCGGCGTGAGCAGAATTCGAGTTGAACAAATCAGGATTCACCGTGGTTCGTTGAATCCAAGAGAAGCTGACAAACAGGGAAAAAAAGACAAGGAAAGTGAAGGAAAACAGGCTGTTTTAAGATCTTTAAAGGATGACAGAGACAGCAGAGCGACGCTCGCAACGAGCTCCGCCGCTCCTTCCCCGCAGCAGACGCTCGGCTGTTTGGACAGAGCTGAAACGGGAAGGAGCAAAGAGACTGAAAAAGTACAGCCAACAACATCCTCAACGGGCTGCCTCTTTGTGACATTTCAGCTGTGGCTGGAGGCTGTGTGGAGTGTGTGTGTGTGTGTGTGTGTGTGTGTGTGTGTGTGTGTGTGTGTGTGTGTGTGTGTGTGTGTGTGTGTGTGTGTGTGTGTGTGTGTGTGTGTGTGTGTGTGTGTGTGTGTGTGTGTGTGTGTGTGTGTGTGTGTGTGCTTCTTTCAGGCACTTTTGGGTCTGACAGACTGATAAAAGTAAAATTTATGCTTTGCTATCAGGACACTGTCAGAAGGTCTTTAAGACGGAAGCAGGAGGGAGACTGACAAAACACATTTACAGCCTCCTATCAAAAGACCAGACATGCCGTTACACGCGAAGGCCAGATTCCGTCATAAACAACTCGGGCCAAAGTGCAACGTACGTGAACGCGGGGGCTCGAGGAGCAGTTACAGCTCGGCACGAGCACACAAACGCCGAGATCAAGACGCTGTGGAAACCTGCGCTTTCACTCACACATAACGGATGACAGTGGTCAGTCGGCGGGAACCCGGCTGATGGTCCTGCATCGAGGCCCGGGATTCCTGGGACAGCAAGTGTCATTAGCTCTGTTTTAGACACGTGCGTGTTAGTTAAATGAGCTGACGCCGCTGTGCATTAGGTTACATCAGAACTCAGTTTTCGTTGTCACATCCGCGCTGCTGCGGAGGGTCGGGATGTTTTACGACTCTTCGTGTCCAAATGTGTTTTACTAAAATGTCCAACTCACCGCGGTGGATTTTGTGGGAACTGCAAGTGTCTGCAGAAATGTTCTCGACACTTCATCTTCAGATATTTCAGTTTGCAGCCACAGTAAGTGGAGCACCAGCTGACGCCCTGACAGACATTTCCATTCTGCAAAGCACCAGGCAACCACAGCTTTGGGATTTATATTGTGTGTTTGGTGCAAACCGACGCCCAACATCCCGTGTCGGCCAAACATCAGGTACCTCGCGTTTTAGCTCTGGCAGATATCGGTGAGTTCGTGCGAAGCGTTAACGTATGTGTTTATTCGTAGTCAAGTAGACAAAGCTGCTCTTTTTTATGTAAATAATTATAAAACGGGGATAATTAGGACACACGAGTGCTCATGATGCCTTATGGAAAGTGGCACTTTCATATTCACAAACCTCTGATTATACAGTTTAATTTCCTTTTGCTAGTTGCCGAGGGCTTTGTCCACGTGCACACAAATGCGGCCGTCCACGCACGTAAACACACAAAGCTTTGATTGCAGATTTTTTTTTTGCTTAATGATCAATTCTTGAGATGCAATTAGACAGCCTGTCGGTGAAGCCTGAAGTCGCTGCGTGTGCACGTTCGTGTGTGTGTGCACGTGCATTTCCCTCTCCTGAGGTGTAATTACCAGTGGTGCTGCCACCGGAGCCAGAGACAGGCCAGCTAGGAGAGGAGCAGTGGCGGTAATTGGTTGGAGTGGACCTGCAGGAAAAAAGATGTAATCAGCGGGAAGAGACGCCCGAAATGAAAAAAAATAACCAAGCAAAAACAGAGGGGACATGCTTCCTCATCGAGCAACAAAGAGACGCCAGGAACTCAAACATCTGGATCCAAATAAATAAAGGAAACTGTCGACACCCGAAAAAAAATGGCCATTAATCAATTTTTAAAATTTACAAAACCACCAAACGTTCATCAAGTAATTTTATTTTCCTAAACATCCCCAGTAATCAGAGGTGCAGACTCGCTTCCTTTTTGGACTCTCGTTAGCCGAGGCTTTATTAATGTGATAATAATAACATCATGTCTGTGTGTATGGACAATCACGCTCAAACTTCTCCCCGTGTTGCTGGGCTCCACCGTCTTACATCAGCAGTTCTGGGCCGGCCAGGCGAGCAGCCCGGATCCATACTGTCGCTGTCAGCCAAATGCTAATGATGCCGGAGCTCAGTCCGTCAGAGCAGCGAGCCGCCGCCCGCTTCCCCTCCGCCTGTCGTGTCACCGCCCCGCCATTTACATTAGCGATAATTTGAAATGGTCGTAACGAGGCAGAACAGTTTACAAGGCAAAATGTGGAACGATTCAGGCTCTGCACGTGCGCTTGATTTGAGACAGAATGAAACGCGAGGATGTTTGAAATGTTTGAGTGGACGTTTGAGCTCAAATTGTTGAAAGCGTGAAAGTTGAAAGGATGACGGCACAGCCATCGTTGTAAGTCATAATGAACCCATAGCTATGATCAGGTCACCTGCCTACTGGCATAGTTATCGTCCAGCGAAACCGAACTGCGCTCAAAATGCTTCACACTGGAATATTTCCCTCTTGTACTAGTTCCTGTTATTGGTATGTTTTACTATAATTTTATGACTGGCTGAGCACTGACATCACAGTGAGGAGACTCTGACTGACTGTGAGCAACAAAAAAGGCTTTTACTTCATCACCCTGGTTTCCTGTGTACTGCTTCCTGACTGTGGAAGCAAAACCTGGGAAAGAAAAAAAGCCCAGATCCCATTTAGAAACATCTCTGAACCTGCAAGTGAGAGAGAGGCAATTATTGTCACGGTGAGAACAAAGAGCAATGTGGGAAATGAACGAAACACACACACACACACACACACACACACACACACGAGACAGAGAAGAACACACAAGCAGAGAAAGTGGAGACTGACACTTATAAGTTTGACAAATGAAGGGATTGTGGGGAGAGTTGCTCAGGGCAAGATAGACAGCAATATGAACAGATGGGTAAGTGCTGAGAAAGAAGAAGAAATATTGTCAAATTAGAACACACACACACACACACACACACACACACGTTTGCATGCATATGAAAGAATAAAAACCTGCCAGGACCCGTTAGAGTCGGGACTATAGACACACATCACCAGAATCCTCCTAAATCTTAAGGTGTC
Source organism: Channa striata (assembly GCA_033026295.1). Lineage (NCBI taxonomy): Eukaryota > Metazoa > Chordata > Actinopteri > Anabantiformes > Channidae > Channa > Channa striata. The sequence goes on along the minus strand of CM065184.1, from coordinate 19,183,049 downwards.
CACAGGTTGCTGGCAGACGGATCTGTAAAGAAGTGCAGGAAACCTCCTGCAGCGGCGGCTTCTCTGTGCGTTGATTCCAGCTTATCCATTTTTCAGCAGCAGCAAGGTTGTGAAAGTGGAACAAAAAGATTTATTCATGTTGGTCTTGTCAATAGCATTTAATTTCAGTGTAAATGTCACGATGTTCTTGCTCTGATTCGTTATGGGGAGAATCACAGTGATGCACAATGTGCATCACGGATGATGGATGACGGCTGAATCCAGTCGCTCGCTGCCCTGTTAATTTGAGACAGGCTGGTCAAAGAAGCATCAGGAGACTCTGTGTGTGTGTGTGTGTGTGTGTGTGTGTGTGTCAGAAAAACTCCTCAGGGCAACAGGCCAAAGATTGTACCGCGAGAAAAAGTCTGGAGCCACGGGAAGAGAAAGAGAGAATGTGGAAAAGGCGGCGTGTTCACGGGGTGATAATTGGTTCACGGAATATGTGCAGAGATCTGACAGGTTAGATTCAGTGCAAACGAAGAAAAGAGGAGCTCGCAGTTTCAACACTTCTTCTGCTCGTACGGGTGCAGGAGCAGCCGCCTACAGACTCTCAAATTTCTCACCATATCTCTCAGTGAGATAATTTGAATCATTAAGTTCCCAGAAAGGCAGATGGATGGAACGGTGGAAGCCTGACGAACCTGCCTGTTAGGCCGACAGCGTTTTGGCCGCGATCACTGTGTTCCTGCATAATTAAACCTTCTCACAGACATCGAGACAAAAATGCAAACCGGAGACCTCGTGGAAACCACGTCGCCGAAACGCAAGCGTTAGACCCCGGGCGTTTGCATATTCTGATGCAATGCAAGGTCACACACACACACTTGCACAGTGTGTATAGAGGGACCAGATGGACGCTCGGCACCAGCTCGCCTGCATACGGCACTCATGTGACCCCGGCCACCTGGGCTCCGGAAGGTGACAGCGTGTCTCTGTAGGAATAAACAAACGCTCACAACCACACGAGTGCATGTCAGCATGTGCCTGTGTGCGTGCGCGCACACACCTGGACGCACAATGTACCCGACAGTAGCTCGGTACCAACCTGCTGGTGGCCTGCAAACCACCAACTGGACTTTTGTTGAGTAGAATGTTTTTCCAGAAAAAGGCCACTTCAGATAAATGATGCAATGATGAATAATGGGCCAAGAAAGGCAGCGGTGCATGCAAAGTGTATATAATGTGCTCTCCAATATAATCAGTCACAGTTTGAAGGAACCAGAGGAGAGTGTGTTAGTGGAACAAACACATTTTCATTATGGGAAAGTTGATTTGGTCTGAGGAAAACATTTTTTTTACACAAATATCACGGGTTAATGAAGCCGTGTACTGCTGTGAAATGAGATGTGAAGACACGTTTTAGTGGCAGAAAATGAGTGTGACCGTCCCGGTTTCACACAGTGGTTTCACTGGGTCCAGTTTGGTAGCTGGGCGGCAAAAAGATCCATTAGGAAGTAAATCCTGCAGCCTAATCGGAGATGTGTAAGTGCGCGACACGCAGCCGCTGGTTAATTACCAGTGATGAATATGTAAAGAAAGGCGTTGCAGAGGCGTAATTGTCCTACACCTGACTTTCAAGCTTTAAAACACACGGGCTGATGTTGGCGATGATGTCATGTGCTTCACCGTATTGTAATTTCACATCCTGCCACATTTCATCTGTGTCACACATAATAACCCTCAGCGATGGCGCTGCGGGGGTTTTCACGTCCTTTGGTGGGTCGTGTGAAACCCACAGGGAATCCTGAGGTCGCGATCGGAGGCTCCGGGAGAACCACGACTTTATCTAGACAACGTGGTAAAATAAAATAATAAAATAACAAACACGTGCTTCCTTACGACAGTCGCATTACGATCATCACTGAGCTGCACAACATCCTAACTACTGTCAAACTCTGGTCTCCTGTGGAAAAGTCCTGTGTCTTTTCACCATCCACCTTCCTACGAGACTTTTTCACTTTATAAACTCCGTCACTGCCGCAGGCGTCACGTGTTTGGGTTTCCACTGATCTACGCCGAGATCTCCAATCGTCCATCACACACGCAAACGGGTCCCACAGGCGTCTCGTCAAGGTTTAAAAGATTTTGTTCCTCAGCATAAAATCTGTCAGTAAATAGTAAATGTGTCTTAAAAAATGTGGTTACACTCTTACATTTGCAAACTATTCTAATTTAATATTTCCAACTAGTGTGACGACTTTTGTGGACGACAGTAGCGTCTCAAATCAACGGACATGCAGCTGATCTGTCGTTCATTTGTAGCCTAACAGCAACTTTTTACTTTGATCGTAGTAAAAATTGTAAAAGTGGTGTTTATGATTCAAAACCTAATGATAATGTATAAGAATTGCTCATCTTTGTTCACCTACGAGCTTTTTTTCATGGAGAAAAACAACCCATGAAAACCAGGTTGATGCTAAACAACGAAAATTTCATCCCAACGCGCCTTTGGAAAGTCCACGGCTGTTTAGTAGCAAAACCTGTGGAAAACGGCTGACGACATATCATGTCTCGTTATTGCAGAACCTGTTTTAATTTCAATACACTTTGCGCTGCTCCGTATCTGAGAGCGTCTCCCACCCGTGGATGCCCGTTTCTCTCACGAGTAAAAGTGGCGCAACGAACCCAAGCACATTTCGTTTCTCATCTCAACAGCTTGCCGTGCATATTTCCAGCCGTCTTGTCGCATCCTATAACTCAGGTCCAACTCATTTTGTCGGTTTGTGTTCCCTTTAAGTCGCACCAGGCAACAAACGACTTCGGCGTGAAGGTTTCTTTGCATGTGTCACCCAGCGTCTCGTTGCTCAGACGTAGTTCGAAAATGACCATCTGTGCACCAGCATGCGTCCGCGGGGACGAGAAGGAAGTGGAAGTGCAGAAAGGAAGAGACGTGTAGCGGGCCGGCCGCACTCGGAGCTTCTGTCGCGGCTTTGGGCGAGGATAATGACGAGTCTTACTTTGCAGACGCTGCAGGGAAATAAAGATAAATTGGCCCAACAATCTTTCCTTTCTTGTGTTTCCCATCTGGCCTGGACTTTGATCTTGTCTTTTTGAAGGGCCCTGAAATGCGCTTTTCTCCCCTCCTGTCCGTGCAGCGAGGGAAGATGGCAGCGGATTTGATGTCGATCATGAGGGGACGTGCTGCTGTTATGCGCTCGACGGTTTTACCTGAGGTATGGAAGTATCGTGGGATCACGTTGACCGTCTAAACATTTTAGCATCAACACAACTGCCGATAACAAAGTGACTAATAAAATCATCTCGAAGCCAAATTATGTTCCAATTTTTGGGGAAAAGCTGTGAATGATGTAAGGACTGTCTGAACTGTAAGCTCACTTTAACAAATACACAATGCAACCGACACTCACAACGAGCATTTTTGTGAATTGATACGTTAAAAATAGAAGCAGAGTCTATTTGCATCTAACCAGATGATTAAAAACCACGGATTGTCATTAAGTTTAGTTCCGTGCCACTGAAGTCTGCTTCCTGCATGTTTACTCTGAGCAGAATTTAGAAGATCTCTCCGTCTGAACCCTGAATGTCTGATGAGAGGGAGAATAACAAACTTCACACACAGCTGGGGAGTGAATGCAGAGGAGGCAGAAAACACACGGATCGGGAAAGTGCACAAACAGCTCATCTTTGAAGTCGTTTATCAGAACCTCGTGGACTCCTTTCGGGTTTCGCCTGCTGTTTGCTGCAGACGTTGGGAGACTCCCTTCCGCAGACAGGTGGAGATGGAGGTGAACGGCGGCAGAGGGAGGGGGCGTGCGGTAAGAGGAAGTCCCCCCTCGAAAACACAAAAACAAGCTCTGCCTCTTTGCTTGTCACACTGATTTGGCGAACGCCTGTCATCCTTTTTTTTTTTTCCCCTCGACAGAGAAAATGACAAGAGGGAAGAGCAGTGTGCAAAAAACAAATCGATAAAACTGACAAAACAATCAGTCTGTGAATGACAAAGTTTGTTGCCGCTTAAAGTTTTCTGCTGTATTTAATCGAGTGATGGGATCCATTAGGAAGGATCGGGTCAGCGTCGTTATCCGAGTCTGTTAATTGGAGCTCGGTGGCCGGATGGTGCATGTGATGCAGCGTTTGCAGTGGCTGAGATGGAAGGGATGGGAGGGGGAAATGACCCCCAGCACTGGCTGGAGTGTAGATTTTTGTTTGTGTGTGTGTTTATGATGGTGGGCAGCTAAGAGCTGCAGCACCAATAACAGGGTTTGGTTCAAAACAAAACAAGTTGTGTATTAGAGTGTGTGTGTGTGTGTGTGTGTGTGTGTGTGTGGCGGAGGGGAAACAAAGACAGGGCCCATCAGTCCATCCCAGGCCATTTCATTCTTCTAAATGTGGAGCCATCAGTGCTGGGAGCTTTGGTCTGGAGAATTATCTGCTGTGATGCCGAAGACTTTTAGTTCCAAATTGACCAAGATTGAACTTTAACCCCACGTCTGCTCGTCCGCGTTGACGCGTGCGTGGCAGTTACACGGGATTTAAATAAGAAGATCATGAAAACCGGAGCATTGTTTTGCACAGTTGGTTCTTGTGCATGTTGATTCGCCGGCGCTGCCTAAGTCTGATAATGACGGATTTACATATGCATGATTAGGAAAATACCAAAGTAGCTTTAATATTTGACTCACACTATTAAGCATGAGGATTGTCTTCTTTTCTTTTGGGACGCTGCCTCGGTGAATCTGGGACCGTGTGCGTCCAAACCGCAGCCTGAAGGGCAGAGTGTGTTTGGACCCTGAAGGCATTCACCTCATCAACGGACTCAAAATGCATCAATGTGCAGAACAGCGGATCAGATAATAACCCACAGCGTCACACGGCTGCGTATTCTCAGTGAGTCATTCATGCGGGAGATGCACAGTTTTCCTTCCCCGGTTGATTATTTCACATGACAAGTCCTTGTGCTTTTTAAAAGCAGCGGACGATGTGTTCTTTGCTTATTAATTCACAATGAACAAGTTCATCAGGCCTTTTCATAAACTACCCTGTAAAGCCGCTCACATAAAAGTGAACTTCAGACAAATGTAAGACACAGTCATTTGTCAATGACAAAGCAAAGTAATGAACATTAATAATTAAGGAAGTGCATCTCATGCATTTGTCACAATGCTGTTCAAGTGCTGTCTTTTCTTCGCTTCGTTCTAAGACATATTATGGCAAAAGTCTAGCTACTAATGTACCCGGGAAGAGAAGAGTGGAGGTGTCGGGGCCAAAGTGCTGTCAGATCCTCAGTGAAGATTAAATGAATGTAAGACTGAAGCCACAGTCGAGTGAAAACCACATAAAACAAACCGGGCACAAAGGCGTCTTAATGGCATATTTGGTTGGAACAAAAAGAAAGCCCGGGTGAAAGGAAGGACTCGTGGATGGGACCTGACGACGGCCGCAAAAAAAACCAAACATATTTTTCACGCGGTTGTTCTCGAACTCAAGGCAACATCTTGAACAAATTCAGTTCAGTTCAAACTGAGAGAAGTAACTTTTACATTTGAGAGGCTGGAATCATGGAGCAAAGGATCATCGTGAATCAGTGCACACAGAGAATCAGACGTCCGTTTTGAATGCTCCCACTAACAGCCATTAGGGCCTGTGTCCCCCTATAAGTCCAGGATGGGCCGGAGATCGCGTCAGCGCGACGGGCCCATCCCAGCAGCTGTGGCAGGTTTGTGACGACTTCAACAGCCCCGACACATTACTGAACTTTGCCCGGTGCGTTGACGTGGTTCAGCCTCTTTTTTAAAATTTTGTTGTATTCTTCACAGCCAGTGGTTTGGACCGGCGCGGTAGCAAGCTGTGAATTGACCTAAATAATTAGCAAATCCTGATGAAAATAGCGGCATCGATGCAAAAGTGCTCACAGATTGGATGCTGGGAAGAAAATGACACAAGTGGGCCTCGTATGGATTCTGTGTTTGTGTAGGCAGGACTGGTGTTCATCTTCTCCTCTGACACGCCGCGTGAGTCACAGCACAGTAGCCCGGCACGTGGTCTTCGACACTAAAAATGCATGTTAAATTCTTTTAACCATGCGAAACAAAGTCGACTCTAGCGAGTGTTGCCGTAAAAGCTGATGCGAGGTGTTTAGGTGGCACCGTTCACGCAGAATGAAGTCCGTTCACGTGCACACGATCACTATAGGAGTGAGGAGCGTTTGCATTCGCAGCCCCGTGGGGTCAAAGTGCTCCCCATACATTGAGGTCTGCTGCTAACGGAACTCGGACATATGTGCGCACCCGCCGGGGCTGGACCTCGGGACTCGAACCCGCAGCCAGCTGTCTGCCGCTGGGCCGCTGGCCCCGCTCCACCTCTGAGCTCATCGCTAACCTCACCCGTGTGCACGTGGACACAAACGCGCGTCGGCCCTGCTGTCTCCGGCGCCCGCGGTGCTGTATTTGAGTTTGACCATCTGTTCGAGAGTCGCCTGACAGGTATAGGTGCAGCTCTCTCCGTCTGCCTCTCCTCTTTGTCCTCCACCGTTTGTGGGGACGTGGGGAAGCTGCACATGAATCACAGTTTACACACGGAGTCGCACACAGTCGTTTGGGCGCCGGCACAAACACACACACTCATTGTCTCTCTCTCGCCCTAAAAGCCCATTTTACTCCAGTGAAGTGAACTGAAGCGGCCGCTGTCGTATTCTGGTTTATGGTAACGCACGACGTGCGAATCCACAATTTTACAAACCAGTGAAGGCTGCAGCACCAAGAACGTGCACCTACAAAATAGCGTCTTCACTGTCTCTATTTACCATAATATTCATCTAAATAACATGAGAAAAACAATATTTAGACTGTGTATTATACAAGTCGAATTCAAGGAGTTGATTGTACCCGTTCGTGTTACTGTACGTACCATCATGTGATGTGACAAATCAGCGAAGCTCAACCGCCACATTTATGTTTATTCAGAGCATGAACCTGAATTCTAATAATCAAAACCCACCATCCCCCATCGATTCCTTTCTGTCTCCATCCGATGTGGTTCAGCGGTGCAGTTGGTAGAGGGAGGGGGGCAGGTTCACTGCGGAGGCCTAACCAGAATTCATTTACATTATGTTAGCATCACATACAGACAGCCTATGTTTTAGCACGTTCATTGCAGACGCTTGCCTTCCTGGGCCAAACAAAGAGTGGGTGAGGACAAACTATCTGCATGAGGGTGGACGACTGATGTCCGCAGGTTCTAGCAGCTACAATTCCACATCTTAAACCCGGAGGCCCAGGTTTGAAAATAAAGGTTTTCCCCATCCAGGGTTGAACTCTGCTCCAGGTTCAGGTTCAGGCTGTTTGTATATTTCTGTATCGTCAGGCTGGGCTGAGGGGAGCCTGTGGTTCATGTGGTAGATCAGGGTCAGTGGTTCAGTTCAGCCTGGTAACCTGGTCAGCTGTCCCCAGTGTCTGCTGGTTGGTTGTCAGCGTCGCTTTGGATAAAGCCGTAAATGAGCCCTTAGAAGATTCAAAGGAGGGTTCGTGCGAGTGACTCTGTCGAGACTCCGGCTGTTGGGGATCGTGCAGGAGCACAAAAGTTTTTACTTTTTTGCCTCTTATCTATGAAAGTCAGAGAAGTGTATTAACTACTAGGAGGAAGGGAAGGAGAGACGCTGGGGAGCGAGCAACAGTCAACAGATGGAGGGAGATGGGAGAGAAGTGGCAGCCAAAGAGAGTGGAGGAAGAGGATTTCATCTGTATTATCCCTGAGAGGCAAAATTTGGTTAATCTGCATTCATGCAGAGAAGATTAGAAATGTGTATGATGGAAATGGAAAACAAAAGCAAAGCATTGTGAACCAATTCCGCGCACATAAATGAATATTAAGTGTGACTTCTCCCAAATAACTGAAGGAAGCAGTAAATCAAAGTGAGCATGACAGTAATTAAGTCCCACTGACTTTTTGTTTGGATGCCGTTTTTGTTTTACAGCCGCTGCTTCCTCCGACTTCATCGCGCAGACAAAGCCCCCGTGTTCGCTAATGCAGTTCGCCCGTTATTCACATTTCCAACACAAAGTTCAAAGCGGCTTTGCGGCCTGGCATTTGCAGAGTGGGGGTGAGGTGGCGTGGGTTCCGGCTGTACCTTTGGACGTGTCACCTGTGCCGTGGATTAGGAGGAACTGTGCGGCGAGCTTTGCGCTCCTGTGCTAATCCGTGCTGCTGGCGCACCGACGGCTACCAGAGTCAAAGAGTGGTTCCGTCCATTTACAGGGTTTTTCCTGAATGAGATACTGTAGACAACAACGTTCAAGGCCCATTAGGCAACGTACACGTGTGCTGTAAGTGCTAAAATGCAACAAAGAACGTGTTTTTATTGGCGTTTATACTCAAATTTGGCAGCTCTACATTTTACTTTCAACCTCACCTATTCATGCAACTCTACTTGTCGGAGTGACGTTCAGTTTTATGCCTCGTGTATGTTCCCAACCACATTAGACCGTTTGTTGTTTGCTAAAAAAACATTGAATTATAATCTTCTTTGTGCTCCATAATGATGGAGGGCAGGTGATGGAAGTAGCGTTTTAGTGTGTTTCCTCAGACCAAATTCAGCATCTTCATCTCAGCATTTCCAGCAGACAACCAGCCTTTCTGACTTTGAGGACGCCGTGTCATCACGTCGTTAGCTTTCCTCTTGGAACACACTCCCACATCCCCTCGACCTTTCAGTGTAAGACCATAGATCGATGGACTGGCTCTTGTCCTTATCGTTACTATTGTTGTCTTGGCAACACGTTCATAAATTATGGTTCAAAAATGCAGTAGTGGCTGGACCAGGCATTGCCACTCGTGTCTGTATTTGTTCCGGTGGTGACAGAAAGCAGGTCAGTCCGCGGAACGTGTTCGCTGTCTGCATTGACATTACGCTCCTTTACGAGTTGAGATCATTTTAAAGAAAAACCTTCATGTTTAATATGTTCAACTTACAAAGTGATTGTCTTAGAGATGGGTCTAACTTTGCATTTTAAAAAATAAACTTAAAATTCAACATCCTTAAAAAAAACAACCCAAACTACTTTTGTGTTGCAAGTAATTTTTAAAGGAAAGAGAAAAAGAAAAAAAGCGGCTGAAAGAATTAAAGAACAAAGACGTGTCAGTGTAGAAAAGCTTCGTAAGAGTGAAAGAAAAAGCAGAAGCATGAGTCAGTCTGGTTTCCCTCAGACGTGCGTATGCATGCGCACAAACTTTGTTGAATATTCAAAGGATGAACAGCACTTTATATGAAGAGCAGGCAAATGTAAAAAAAAGAAGAGGGTGGACGGGAGGAAAAGGAGCAATGAATAAATAGAGGAAGGGGAGCAGAGGGAGACGAAGCCGTGCGCTGATGACATAACCAGCTTAATATTTAAATGGGCAGAAGTCCGTCTGGCTGTTGATGCAACGCTTTCAGATGAAAAATGTAAAGGTTTTCCTGTCTTATTTAGCAGTTCGGCAACCGAATTTTTATACATTTCTACTCAATACCACCTTAATTGGCTCTTGAGGTGAGTGTGTCTGGTCGATCGGGGAGGACATGTTTAATTCATGTACATTAGAAGAATATGGAGGATGTTTGCACTCCATTTCATATTCATAGACACGCGGTCGGCGGCAAAACAGCTGGCGGCGTGCACGCACACACACACACACACACACACACACACACACACACACACACAGACGAGCAGGCTGAGTCAGCAGAACACAGCGACACCGTGGCTAATGTAGGGCAGCGCTGTTTGTCGCTTTCGGCTCCTCTGGAGAGCAAAGTTTGGAGGCTGAACTGAAGTTGTTTTCACTGACAGCTGTGAAAGAGACAGTGGCAGAAAACACTTGATCAACGCGCCTAATGACGGAATTAGCAGTCGACTGATTCGCCGCGGGGCTGCCAAGCCGGCCGCGTGCAAACAGTGAACGCGTGAGCGGCAGAAAAACGGACAGAGTTCAGAGAGATGATGTAAAAAATAGAAAGCCAGAGCAAACGTGCGGGGAGTGAAAGCGAGGCAGAAAGAAAAAAACGTCTCGCATAGAATCACGTTAAAATTTAAAGGTCAGAAGTCAATGGAGCTGAAATGGCCGTTTCAGAGACAAAATCAGGGAGACGTCCGGGGCGTCTGGGCTGAAGTGCAACGACTGTAACAACTGCTGAGACAGTTTGTCCGCAGATCTCACGTCCGTAAAGGATGACAAGTCCTGATAATGACTTTCCAAAGCGTTTTAAATATTAAAAGAGCGAAAACCTGCGTTTGTTCCCCCTTTTGTTCTTGAACACGGGCTGATGCTCGAGCGCCGGACACAGGCTGACGAACACAGAGGCTGACGTTCCTACACAGACACATTCAGGGCCAACTTTCATCAACAGCAAATCAATTCTGTCTGCTCGCTGCCGAACACAGGACCTTGATTTCACAACTTCAAAGCCTGAGTGAGAAAGCAGGAGAGACAGAAACGCTCAGGGAGAGTTGAAAGGAGGGCGAAGCAGTTATTGGCCATTTTATCTCCGACGTATGGCTTTACCGTTTTCACGTGGTGCCCTTCCATCGCTAAACCCCAAAGCTTCAGCTCAGTCTTTGCGCTTCACTTACGTGAAATCCACATGTCGAAATAATGGCGCCGCGTCACAGCGCGTGGTGAACAGGGTTCGGCCTTTCTCTTCTCTGATTGGTTAAAAGGGCAGCAACCTTTGGATCGGAAAACCGGCCGCACACAAACTCCCTGAATGTACAGCCAACTGTGAATGGAAACAAAAAAACGACTGGCCGGACCTGGTTGGTCCCGCTCAGTCTTCCAGCCGGCAAAGACCGGTGTCATAAGAATTTAGTGTCTTATTTTATTCACGTTTAATATTTACGATGACAGATGATGTAAGAGTCCTGCCTGTCCTCACTTTTACATCCATCATTCAGCTGCTTTGTTCATCTTTTCCTCCTTTATCCACAAACCGTTCAGTTACAGAGTCAAAGTTCCGGGTTCCTGCTGTGGAGGTTGCATCATTTGTCCATCTCAATCGAATCTGGACCATTTAAACCACGTTTTAGCCAATCAGAGAACGTTCAGTCATTCGACCCACTGTCCCCCCGACCTTCCACGTACAGCTGGAGTCAGAGGATGTTTAGCAGCGTGGAACTCCTGCAGCGGGGGGCAAACTGTGGCTTTGTCCCACCAGCAGATCCAGAGATGAATAATTAACAACATTCTGCTTGATTAAGCCGTAAAATCGATATTCTTGTGAGGCATTACTTCTAAATGTTACTCCTGAAGGTAACTATCACTGGTTGCTTGGCAACCCCTGAACGCACCTAAGAGGATCCAGTCACCAGTTTCACCATAAAAGCAGGGCCGCTAGTATCGATGCTCTAATCCAGCTCGATCAATGCAATAAATATGTTTCTCCAAATGTTTGATTATTCCTCGGAGGAGTTAATTTTTCAAGGCTCGTTTGGAAACAGAAAGTGACTCTTCAGGCCTCATCCAAATCGTCAGTTCGAGTTTAACGAGCTTTTTGCTCAGAGCTGAGCACGGGGCGGACGAGGCGATCGGTGGCATAATCAGGGTGGGACTGGCTAATTAGCCGCGGTGCTGGGACAGTATCATGTGAAATATAGGCACATAAATGCTGCTGCTGCACTTTGCTTTGAAAGGACTATCCAGGGGAGTCGGCACAATAGGGTGGCCTATAAAAAGACAGGAAGCCAGCAGAGAAATAAAAGGAAGGAACATTTGTCTTCTTTATTATTCATGGGAAAACAAGTGGTTTGGTGGAATAAGGTTATGTTGCTTTCATTTTTTTTTCATTTTTTGACTTTGAAAACAATGACAAAGTGCATCTGCTGCACTGGGAGGTAAAATATTGCCCCAATTTGTGGCCACATTTGTCACAAAAATGATGAAATGCAATGAAATGAAAACGACAAAATGAATATGAAATGCAAAATGTGTGTCTTTTATGCAAAAGTGGGACAGTTTGTGAGCGGGAAAGTTTCGAGCAGTCAGACGTGCGGATGGCGGCGAAAGAAGGAAGGAACAAAGTGTGTGTGCGTGTGTTTGAGCGTTTAAACGTTCGAATTCGCCGTTTCTTCCTGTCCGTCTCCCGTCTTCACATGTTCCGTCTGTCCTCGGGGGAATTAGGTGACTCAGAAAGCAATTAAAACCGAATTGCTGCTGCTAGACAGAGGAGGAGGCAGAGGAGGAGAGATGGGAGGTAGAAGAAAGGGATTTAGCAGCAGAGAGGGAGGCAGAAAGGGAGGTGAGGATTTTCAAAACAGCCGCCTACATCATCCTGCCGCTGAAAGACGCGGCGGCCGTTTCTGTGCGCGTGGATTGTTTGCGTGAGCGTGTTCACGCATAATTCCATATCTGTAATGTACAGTTCGCCTTTGTCCGTGCTTGTTTGTCGATCCGTGGGAAAATGTTTGCCCGTGCACAGACATGAATACAATCCTTTGAACAGGGGCATGTTGTGGTTACGGCGAGTTCTGCTCCTCGAATCTGTGTGTGGGAGAGCTCGGCAGCTGCAGCGAGAGCCCGGCGCCGTGAGCCCGCGATGCAAAATGAAAAAGTGGCATCTGAGGACGCCTCTGTGGAATGTGGAAGGGTCATCATTTTCATTTTTCTACGCTGCTTCTTCTTTTTTTATGCAAGAGAGCTGCAAACGCTGCAGTGCTTTGGTAGCACGAGGTTTGCTGTGGTTTGGAAGCACGTTTTTTTGGGCCGATGATTGAATAGTTTCTATGAGGGAAAGTAAATGGGTCAGAAGGAAGTGGAGGCAGTTCTGTCAGAGGCGGAAACAAACTGGACTGACTTTTCTCAGCGAGAGGAGCCAGTTTGTCCTTATAAACCGGATGAATAAATGATTGTTTTTATATTTGGTCATATCACATCAGCCCCATTAGTATAAAAACAATCACGATTTAATAAATTTAATAAATACCCAAATGCAGAATAGGCTGAAGCAAAAGCTGATTTTTGCTCATCCTGGTCACTTGACTTACCAGTGGAGAATCAGCTCGTGATATTACAAATACATATGCCTTATGCCACTTTGTTCAATATATTCTATATGTTATTTCCAGATTTACTATGATTGCACGTAAACAACCGTTTCTGTTTCCACTTTGTTTAATTTGAACTTTGCATTTCAACATGTGTCGGAACACAATGTTTGTCTAACGTCAACCTAGTGCTGTGAGATGCTAAACCCAGCGATAAGACACGTGGATTTTGCACGTTTCAAACATCTCATTGTGAACTTGGGGAGAAACGTGTGACTGGGACCGACTGTCTCTCTGTCTGTCTCAGTCCTCAGTCTGTCTCCCCTCGACCCTCATCTGCTCTTACACCTCTCGTCACTCCTTCACAGGAAGAACTTGTTTTGCACACGGAGCCTGACACTCGGCAGTGTGTGTGTGTGTGTGTGTGTGTGGGCGTGTGAATTCACGTACGTGTGTGCTGTTTCACGTTTGATGTTTGATCAAAGCCGCTCAGAATTGGGATGAGCAGCTTAATAGACCAATCAGATTCTGTGTGTGTGTGTGTGTGTGTGGGGGGTGTATTCCATCATCTGCACAGTTTATGTTTATGTTCGTATTATCTGCATAAACTCTGAACTCTATGGAGTGTGTGTGTGTGTGTGTGTGTGCAGATGTGCAGCGCACACACACACACACACACAGTGAGGCAGTAATGGATGCACTTAGAGTATCAGCCTCACAGATGCTGGGGACATTTATTTTTATACACGAGCCGAGTGCGTCTGTGCTTCTTGCATCTCCCAGTCACGCTAACACAGTCATGCTGCTGCATATTGATCACAATCGTGAGTTTTTTTTCTACGAACAAACGGACAAACTCTGGTAATTGCTCCTCTTTTTGCGATTCTGGCCACTGATGGTGTAAACGCCCCCTCAGTCCTGAAGATGTTTATCGTCTCCTCCGAGTTCCTTTATCACGTTTTATATTGTTTTATTAGTGCGGCCGAATTCTAAAGAAACGTCTCTGTGAGTTTCAGTCTTCACCTACGTGCCGAACTTTTACAAATACCATCTTTCATGTTTGACTTACATTTGTAGTCATAATGAAGCTGCAGTAAAGTCAGATTTACGACAGAGCGCTGCGATCTGTGTTATGAATCCTGCTGCTGTTTGCACATATGGATGGATTTGTTGTTATGTTTTCTGAAGCAGACAACGACAGAAATGCCACCAAGACACGAGCATTACCGTTTGAAATACTGCTCCATATAAATATGAGTGAAATAAACCTGATAATGCCTTTCAGTGTGACTCTTTCTGAAGTGAGAAGACGTGTTGCCGTGTGTCGTAGGTCCATCTTTAATGTGCAGAATATTTTCGATTGGAGCATCGACCCGTGTGCAGTTTGAGATATTTTTGAGTGTTTGTGAAGGCGTGTCCATGTATAATCACCTGCCCGCCTGTGTGTGTGTGTGTGTGTGTGTGTGATGAGGAATAAATCTGCTTACATCTGCATCTTCTCCCTGTTTCCCCGCCGCCGCTGATCTCTGCACATCATTAAAGAGGACGACTCGCAGAGAGGGCGAGGTTGACTCATACACAGAAGCTCTCGTACAGTTCAGTAACCTTCAAATCCTCCCATGCACGACGGCAGGTGTGCTGCTCAAACACACACCACATGCCCATTCAGAGCAGTTGAGGGACCAATCAAAGACCAGGAAACTCACCTTTATGAGCGCTGCACATGCACACACACACACACACACACAGTCTTTGTGCGTCCTCTTACTTATGGGAAGCATTTATCTCCTCTAAGATGGTTGTGCTTTGTCCAGAGGGAGCGTGGCCACAGAATGAAGCTCAGTGCATCTTCGCCCCACATTTCAGAGGGCAGGAGCAGAGCTCAGCAGTCTATACTTTATTTTTTACTCAATTGGAAATATAAATCATATGAGGTAACTCAGCCCCTTGGAAAATAAAGGTAATACAATAAAAGACATAGAACATAAAAGGATTCAGGACTGAACTGGGTTAAAGTTGAGGTTGAGTTCACACTTGCTTTCATCCATTATCTGTAACCACTTACCCTGTTCAAGGTCGTGAGGGGGTGGAGTCTATGCAGGGAGGCGGGGTCCACGGTGGACAGGTCTTTAGTCTTTCAATGATAAGAGACACACAGACCCCCAAACCAACACAGGCCCCGCCAGTGTGTCTTAGGACATGAGGGCGTGAGGGCGTGAGGACGTGAGGACAGGTCGGGGTCACTGTGTCCACTGGAAGCTTCTGACCTGCAACACAGCGACGCCATCGGAAACGAGGAGCAACACGCATCAGACCCTCGTTGTCTTCGCCGTCCTCGCTCTGAAGCGAGCGTCTTCCAAAGTGACACTCAGTCTCAGGTTCCTGTCGCTTTGTTTCCCCTCGTGTCGCTGCAGCGCTGAGACTTTGTAGTAGCTGTGCATAGTGTTGGCTGCCAGAAACAAAGAAGGTTATGACGCATAATGAGCCGTTTACAGACTGAAACTTATGTCGGATTTAATGTGCGGAAAAGCTAACGTGGATTCTTTGCATTCACATTTTTTAATACAAAGCGGAGGCAAATGTCACGGCGTGTCACTGGAATCATTTCAGCGTCTTTAGCAACAGCATCTTCCATCTCCGCTGACTGTTAATAAAACACACGCACGCTATCAGTTGTCTTTTTCTCTGTGCGACTCTCCTGTCGGGATAATCGTCCTCTAAGACACACTGTAGGTCTCACAAACACAAATGTCTCAGCTTTGCAGACGGTTTTCTTTGAGTTAATTTGGCTTTTTTGACTATAATGTACAATAACTGAAAATTAATGTAAAATTAGTCCCACAGTTTTTTTAAACAGAAGTTCCTAGTCATTAAATATCTGTTGGAGTGCTGTAAAATTATCATGAGGACATGGACGGAATGCGGCCTCCAAAGCTGAAGGACTGACGTGCACTGACCAATGAGATTTAAGCTGAGGCTCTCAGAGAGAAGATGGTTTAATTCAGGTTTTAAGTTTTAAAGTCAGTAGAAGTGGAAATTGAGGGAAACAACTCAATTCAACTTTATTAAGATGCAGTAACAACAAAGTCATCTCAGGTCACTTTACGCAATAATGTCCAGACTAAACCAGAAGAATCGGCTCTGAGCAGCACCAGGCAACAGCGGAGAGGAGAACGGCGATGGCGGGCGCCCGTCTGCCTCGACCGCTCGTCTGCCTCGACCGCTCGTCTGCCTCGACCGCTCGTCTGCCTCGACCGCTCGTCTGCCTCGACCGCTCAGGGTGAGCGGAAGGTGAACAGTTACGTGTCCTGGATGACATGTCTGCGTCGTCATGGGTTACGACTTGTTTGTTTGTTGTCACGGTAACCTCCATCTCCCCCTCATGGCCATTACCGGCACCAAGAAAACCACATCACACGGGTTCCTCGCTGTCACCTGCTCGGTCCTCACAAGCCGACTGACACAAAAGCATGTGCAGCCATGTCGGCGCTGAAAGTACAGTAGGATGCCGTCTCTGCACACCACCGAGACACTGATATTACCCCCCCCCTTCCCATTTTAGTTGATTTCAAAGGATTGCAGCATCTGCTCTGCCTCGGGGCCCTCGGGGTGCAGAACAAGACATCCGAGTTATAAAGCAGTGAGCGAGCTGAACTCTACAAACAAGGCCAAGACTTCATCTTCATCTCGAGCAGCAGCTCAAGTTAATTTCAAATACCACTCAATTTTCCCTGTCCTCCTTTCACGCAGTCCATCCCAAGTCAATCACAATTAATGAGCTTTGTCCTCGGGGACAAATTAGTGACGCGCTGAGCATTCTTTCATTGTCCTTGTCCATCACGTTCAGTCCACTCTGTCACCGACTGACTGGATTGTTTCCATGTGATCGTTGGTGCTCTGCAGCAAAATCCATCAAATGTTGAATTTCTCCCTTTGTGTCTCTCCAGCCTCATCCTGATGGGCACATAAGAGCTGCACTAGTGACAGCAGCCCTTTGAAGACGGTTAAATCAGTTTGGATTCTCTATTTGACCATTAAAATAATCTTTGGCCACATCATAAAACGTCTCTCGTCAAGCCTTGTCTTGATTTTTTTTTCCATTCTTTTTGAACACGGTCAGAGAGAGAGAAGCCAACCTTTAATGCTGCCACATCACAGAACGTCCAGCTGCGGTACGTGTTTTCCTTTGCATATCCCAGTACAGTCCATGCTGGAGGCTACAAATAGCAGCTTTGATGTGTTTCCTCCCGGGGCGCCGGAAAACAACGAGCATTTAACAAAATGCACCTTAAGAACGAGCTCGGATTAAAACCGGAGCGCAGGTGCTCGGAATGCAAACCATGGTGCAGCGTTGGGCTTTACCGGACCAGTTGCCATTAACAAATTTGCACCATTTTATTTAACCTGCTGGCAACGAACAAAGTCGCCTAAATGAATTTGAATTAATCAAATTACAGCAAACCAGACAGTGGAGCCGGTGCCTTCAGGGGCCTCGGGGCAGTTGCCAGCTTCTGGCTCTTCATCCAGCCTTCTTCACTGATGCTTTTATTTCCCTCACTCCCTCAGCACGGTGTAAAGTTCAGGGCCTGCGTCGATTTCCACGCTCATATTTTGGAATTTAAAGATCCACGCGAGATGTGACGCTGTCAATCAACACAGTGACGTGCAAGCGGCATTTCTTCCGCTGATCTTTCCTCTTTCCCACCCGGTGATTGAGACGCCGGTGACATTTTAGATCCGTACACACAGAAGAGAACCTGAGACTGTTTTTATAGTAAAAATCGTGGGAATTGCAGCGTCGGTCTGCGATTTCTGCAGGTCTGTGGGTAAATCAAACCCAGGATGTGTTTGTCCCACGTGGGCTGAGAAGGTCTGAACATGCCGCTGAGGAAAGCGGCACTGAGAGCCACTGTACTGCATGTGAGCAGATGATGGCTTTTCTCTGGCTTATTATTTCTCTCTTAGACTCTTTGGAAGGAGGAGATTATGCAAATGCACAGTTTCTAAAGTTTCTCGCTGCCACATTCTTTCTTTTTTCATTTTCTTGCTATATCTGGGTCTGTGTAACTAGGCCTCTCTCTCTCTCTCTGCGTGTGCAGGCCAAGAGATACGCCCACCACCGTGTTGGAATGGGTGATGATGAAAGTTGTATTTCTGGATTGGTGCACTTTTCATTTGCACACACACACACACACACACACACTGTAGTGAAATCCCACCGCCACTTTAATTCCTCGTGTTGTTTGTGCACACACAAATCTCATCCAATTAACCTGACATTATGATTAAAAACGCCAACACTTCATTTATGCAGATCAATTAAGTTGAAATCCACTTCAGTGTTTGATTATGAAAACAAAACCGTGACATTTGCCTTTGCGGTTCCCATCCAAACGGCGTCTCCCTAATCACACAAAAGAATTGTGTAGTGCAAACAGTTTGGGCACTTTACTACTTCAACTCAGCTTCACAGTCTTAAATTAGCAGAGACATGATGTCATGTCCCCTCTGTGGAAGGTTCTCTGGAGCAGGGACGACAGGATTTATTCAAATCTGGGCTGGTTTTGCCTCAACATGCAGTATTTTAAATCCCTTCCCTTAAAGAATTATTAGTAAACTTAAATAACCAATAAAACCAAAAAGGAACTTGATTGTGACTTTTTTTTGTTTTGAAAAGCAATGATCCCAAAAAAGTCACATGGTTATTATAACTTACAGTAAATGCCAGCAATTAGTCACAAAGGAAGTTACATTTTCTGGCCTGCCATGTTGGAAGGAAACTGATGATTTCATCTTACATGGACGTGCCGTAACGTGTCCGCAGACTTTCTCGTTGTTTCGTGTTGTGTCGGGTCAGACTGTGGCAACACGAAGCAGGTCAGTGAATTGGTGAACGGTGGCAAACTGTGACTATGTGTGAGAAAAGTTGTATGTTTATTTTAATACTGACATGATAATTTGACAGGCGCCATCAACATTTGCTTTTTTTGGCTTACACACACAAATACAGACAACATGCAGGACCACACACACAGAGGAATAAAATATGAACAGAAATAAAAGCAAAACATTTGTATGACCGTGTCCATCGTGTCCACTGTCACTCCACTGACATCGCAGTGTTTAAGTCTACAAATACACGACACACTGGTGGTCACAGGTTTCTGCTCAATATGCCGTTGGGTTCACGCAGCATAAATATCAAATACGCTGCTATGATTTGTGTTTGGGGAGGCAGGCCTGAGCGTAAAGATCATGTCTGTCTATGATGCGTGTGAGTCAGGCATTAAACCCAAACATTTCGTAAACCGACCTCTGACCTTCCAAATTTACCATGTAACTACAGATTGTTCTGAACTCTGTCGTCTAACGTTGCCTTTCCTTTTTCCTTTTCCTGCACGCATCGCGTTTTCTACCGAGCAGGTAAGTGATGAATTATATTTCTGATCTGATTTCCATGCAGCCGTCTCTCCATCACATTCCCATCTTTTGACTGAGCATAAATCTGTGCTGTGTGCAGTCGCTACTCTAGCGTTCAGGGGCCCCTTGATATGCCAAGGCCCGTGTGTTTTATGCCCCTCGCTGTCTGAACGGCCCGCAGCCCTCGTCCTCAGAGGAGGAGGCCTTGCGTTGCCCTTGCTCCGTTTTACCCTTAATACAGTTACAACCTGTGAAGCTAGAGGGAGCGAGGGAGCGACAGAGGGGAATTGATGGAGGGACTTAGCGGAGGAAGATGGAGGAAAAGGGATTTCTTCTTCCTTTGGAGAGACACGGAGCAGCAGGCCGTCCCACACTGCAACGGAAATTAATTATTTTGCATATCCGCTCTCAGACACGCATAAACACCCCAACTCGCACAAATGTCAGCGCAGAGGTCGGAGCATGAGATCAGCAGGGACCGAGCCATGCGGCAAGGGTTAGGAGTCCTCCTCAAGGAGAATGTCAGTAGTAATTTAGCATCCCTAACCTTGGTGACTTCACAGCCATCGAGTGAATGGAGGAGAGCGAGGAGAGCAAGACGGGCAGAGCTCCGAGAGAGGCAGATGTGAGAAAATGGAGGGGGAGGATGGAGACAGGGAACAGTAGGCAACAGAGAAGGGTGTATGAGAAGACAGAGAAGTGAGAAACTGAGACAGAAGGAGAGAGGAGGACGAAAATAGTTCAGCAGAGATGGAACAGATGCGAAAAAAGAGGGAGTGCGAGAGAAAGAGAATGTGGTCCAAACAAGAGGAGAAGATCTGCAGCCTTAAAGGAACAGCTACTGCTTTCTCTTTCTGAGAGCGAGAGTGATCTTTATCCTGCCCCGATAAACCCAAAGCCTCTGAAATTACTGTTTAAGAAAAACACAAAATGACCACAAAGACACGCACCACTACCCCCCAAAAAAGACGCAAAAGAACCAGAAAAAAACCCACCTGAAACTGTCCCCAGGAGGTGAAAACTAGGCACTAAGTGACACAAACGGACTCTGTCTGTGCTTGCAGGAGATTCCAAGACAGGATTTTCCAAAAATGTTGAACGTCTCCTTTAAGGGAGAGCAAGGGCAGCCACCGAAGAAATGCATGACGCTGCGTCTTACCTTCGGTGTGTCTCCGCCCTTCTCCTCCCCACGTCTCCTTTGTGTTCTTCTGGCAGGTTGTGGGGTTTGACACATATCAGCGCCTCTGTGCATCTTTGCAGGCTTTTTTCCCCCACCATCCATAATTGATTTGTGTCACATAATGAGGGAGCTGCATGGCGGAAATGAGTCGGTGGCCGAGGCAGCCGGTCCGATGCAGCTTCTTAATTGCTATGGGGAGAAATTTCGAGATGATCCTGCCCCAGAGGATCTTTTACTGGAGTCGCAGAGGGAGCGAGAGAGCAAGAGAAGAGCCAGAGAGAGAGAAAATCAGCGTAGAGGATTTAATGCACAGGGGTGTCAGTATCAGGCTGGAAGAAGGTCTGTCCTTTCCGAGGACGTCAGGCCTGTCAGAGTTGTCATGTCCGTTGGCAGTTTGCCTCGGGTTGCACAGCAGGGGGCTGCTCCTGCAAACTGGGCCACTGATGTCGCTCCTGCTTTTCAACCGTCTCGACACGTATCAATACTTTGACATCACTGCAGATTTTTTTACCCGTAATCTCTCAGAATCCCAAACATAAATTCAAAAAAGAACCAACGTCTGCATGAGCTGAGCTGTTAAATAAAGCCCTCACACATTGCTGTGCATGGCTGAAAATGAGCTGCTGGTCTATTATTTTACCAGGAAAGGCTCATGACAGATGATGCACAGGAAAGCTTTAAATCTGCTGCAGCATATGCAAAAGACTTTTTACCAAATTCAGTTTGAACTTTAAGTTCAGTGAACAGAAAAAGGCCTGGTGAACAGAGTCTATAGATATTTAGTTTTTATAAATACTCATAAATGGCCATTACTCATAAATATAACTAAAATCAAGAATTCACAGAAACAGCAACAACCGTCTCTTCCTTCTTCGCTTTAAACAAAACTATTCATACTTGTAAAAAAGAACTGTAATTTGAGTTTAAACTTTTTTCAAATAACTCAATAGGGAAGTTTGACAGAAAGATATTAACAACTGCAGGTCTTAAGGTTTATTTTTTAGATGTTATAAATATCACACACTTTGTTTCAGACAAGCTTCAGATTAAGCAAACGAAGAACATCTGAACAAAGTGAAGCTGGGACAAAGCTAGCATCATCTTTAAGAAGAGGGAATTTATGTTAAAACAAAACAAACGAGGTCCCAGTACAGAACCCTGAGGTCCGCCATTTGCAATAAAACGGACGGATGATTTAAGGCCTCGACCTTCTTTCAATTGTTCTTTATCCGCAAAGTAAAAAAACTGCTTTACAAAGGCTTTAGGCAAGTGAATTAATAAAGTAGAATAATGAAGTCCATCATCCGCAGAGTGAACCACGTCAATAAAACCTTTTTTAGAGGTGCAATAGCAGTAAAGCCAGATTCATATTAGAAAATATTTCATCATATTGTTATTTTTAAACTTTCTTCGTTAATACAAAGCAGAATATTTTGGCGAGGGGTGAACGTTTAGAAATAATTCCCCAGATTAGTAAAGACAAGACTAAAGCTAGAGTCCAAACAGGTGGAATTTTGATAAAATACTAAAAAAATACAAAATTTGAAAGATTACAGTAAAATAATACAGTGAAATACCATCAACGGGGGTGATTTTCTCCACCATTATTTGTTAACCTATCGCAGCACGACTTGAGAGCTGATACTTGAACGTTTCTTTTGTCTCGGTTTGTGGGTATAAGCAGTAATACAAAGCATTTCTTCAGGGTACAATACATCATTACATGATCCAGTATAAGCACATCTGGCACCTTAGGGTCATATTAATCGTAGGAAACCTTCAGAAAACAGGTGGTGAGTCCAGCATTTCTGTGTGTGTGTGTGTGTGTAAACCGAAGCCTAAGTAGGACAGCAACTGTGTTAGCAGGTTCACACATTGTTCAAAACCTGCTCATTTGAATCCGGGCTGCCCCCTAAAACACTGGTCTAGTTCAAAGAGTCCTGCTCCTGCCTCCCGCCTGTCTCGGCCCTCTCTCCATGGGGTAGATTAGGTCTGGAGCTCTCCCAGCCAGCATCCCTTATCGCTGCAGGCACTGCAATCTTAGCCTGTTTTATTTATGAGGCCTCTCAGCAGAGGGAGGAGACGAGACACAGGCCGATAGAAGGAGGGAAGGATTGTGCGACTGGCTGAGTGATTATTATATTTCTGTGAGTGTGAATAGTTTTTATGCGCTGCCGCGAGGTTAATGAGCTCTGCCTGGTTACAGTACATATCTCACTCTCTCTCACACACTCTTTTTTTTATATCCTGTTTATTAAAAATACCGTCAGCTGCACATTGGGATTTGAACGACTCCACGTTGGATCCCGTGTTTCTGCAGCTGCACAGGTGCGACACGCCCCGTTAGTGGCAGGAAACAAACTGTGGATGCTGTGACCTCAATTTTTGTGTTGTGCCGTACGTGCACACGGACGCCTTCTTTCAGACGCATCCTGCCTCCGTGTGTGGGCTTTAGCTTGCGGCACAGGCAGGCCGCGGCGTACAGTGCGCGTTTACCCTGGAGATGCGGGAACAGAGTCGCGGAGCTGTGGAATTATCTTGACAGCACTGGTGGGGTGGTTTTATGTTTGTCTTCCTGTGTCACGGAGATGACAGATTCTCCCATATTGTTTGTGACAGTTAAAGCCGATCCTTTTTGCATAAGTGTGAATTGTGCACTTTGTTGGGGAAAGACTGTTATTCTCATATTGATTCCAGGAGCGTTTAATCCATTTTTGACAGTTTGCGACATCTAAATATGAATAGTTTTTAAATGCTCTGCTGCTCTCTGTCTGAAATCCCCTTGACATCTTTATTTGTTATGTATTTTATTCATCTGGTTTCACACGCACACACTCACACACTTTTGCAGAAATGCAAAATTGATCCTTTCAATCCATCCTGCATGCCGGCTTCCCTCGATGCTGATCAAAAAGCCACTGATTGCGGCTGGTGTTTGTCTGTTGGCCACGTTGGATGGAGGGTTTTCCTGGCACTAGCGACTTGTGTATATTTGTAGCTCACGAAGAATTAGAAAGAATCTGTCTGTAGCTTCCAACAGCAAACAATATAAAACCAAAGGAGTTGGATGTTTAAAATGGGGACGGATGTCGGCTGATTGTTCCCGGGTTGCAGTGCTTCTTTTACAGGTTTGTTGATGCGTCTTTTTCGTCTGTACCCATTCTAATATTGGACAAGTCAACATGTCCATCTTCATTGCAAATATCGGGGTGGAGGATCAGCTACAGTGCAGTGTGCCACCTGAAAATGCACTGACAAAGCGATCCAAGGTGTGATGCTTCGTTTGGCATCTTCAGCAGCAATTTAAAGCCTATTTCACCGTGTCAGTGTTTTAATATGAAAGAAACAGTCGATGATACCGATTCATCAAGACAGAAAGATCAGACAAGCTCTTCTTTCACCTCATATTCATCTTGTGACACCAAATCCATTCTGGATGCAAACACAGCAAAGCACGTGTCAATGCTTTTATCTCTGCAGGCCGAGCCACGTGACTCTCAGAGGAGACTTGAAACAGGTGTGTGTGACTCCGAATCAATCCGGCTGAATCGAAAATACAGTTTTCGTGCCAAAGCGACATTTGTCAGAACCAGGTGTTTCCGCTCATTTCTGCAACATTACCGGCTCTACCACCATTAGGCCTGAGCGGAGGGGGGGGCGGGCGGCAGAAAAGGCAAACTATTCCCCCTCGTTCCCCGCACACGGCTCATAGCAGGCCCCCATGACAATTTCACCTTGACATGAAAGGTTTTGTCTTTGCTTCATCACAGAATGAGACAGCAAGAAGGAACGACCGCAATCCCTCACGTGGAGGGACCGAGAATTCAAAGTGCTGTAAGAGTCAATGATACAACGTCCACCGTAAGAACTGAGTGAATTTAAACTTTCACACAAAAAAAAAGTTCAGCTAGTTTGACATGACAGCGAATAACAGCATTTTAACGGACGTCGACGAGCACGAGCTTCTTGAAACATGTGAAGCTGAGCTGTGCACAAAACTGCGCAGTCCGTCACAACTGTCACGTTTGATAAATGTGACCCTGAGATGCACGAATGCAGTAAATGTCTAACAGGTTTTATTATTAATGCTGTTTTCCTTTTAGGTTGATGTATATTTGCATTGCGGTAGCAGCAGCTGTGGTTGGCTGCACGGCTGAGCTTTTCTTTTGCTGCTTTCACAGAGTGGCAGTCGTAGCTCGGCACATCCATCACCTTTATTTTGGGGGGGGGGTGGGGGGGTCACTGTGTGAATGGAGTGTGACATCCGTCTCGCTGCTGAGAAAACACCTGCAGTTGCTAACTGCGAGTGCTGGGATTGTTAATGGGGAATTGGCTCGTAAAAATAATAGTGAAGTTAAGAGGTGTTATTCAGTTATTGTTACTTGGACCAATAAATGAAGGTCATACAAAAATGGATATTTAGTAAAATAAGTTGATTGTATCAACTCAACATTTTCTTATATTATTATTATTAACCCCAACACTTTTTCTGGCTTATAGTTTTGACATTTTATTTACTTATTTACCACATTATGCTCAAACTTTTATCACTTAAACCTACAGGTAGTTTATTACCTGCCAACATGTCGCCATTATTGTGTCAGTACTTCAAAGCCCCATTCTCCTGCATACACACCACTGCACTGCACAGCATTATTTTTATTTATATTCACGCGCCTGAGGCAGTTTAGAGAAGGCGGATCTGTCGGGGACAAAAATCACAATTTCAGCCTGGTCAAAGAGGAAAAGAAGCATTTATGAATTTAGCTGCAGCGCTGTGGACACATCCTGTGTTCGTGAAAGGTGCCCACACAAAGATTAATAAAGCTTGTTTATTTGTTCTCCTCCCAGATGCCACCCGGTGTCAAGCCTTCACACACACACACACACACACACACACACACACACACACACACACACACACACACACACACTACTGTTTCCATCCTTGTTAGCAGTCTCCTTGACATAATACCCTCCCTAAACTTAACCCTCACCTTCACCATAAAACCAAGTCCTAACTCTCAGACAGGCCTTTTATTTTGGAAGGACCCGCAGGATGTCCTCACTTTGCCAAAAGGTTCGACAAAACTTACGAGCACAAACCCTCACGCATTCAAGGGTTTTAATTTCTGTTTCTATGAAAACAAATGAATTCACGCTTCCGTGTGCGTGCAGTGAGAAATGTGGCATCACCCCTTTTCCGGCACGTCTCTCTAAAAACGCAGCGCTAACGAGGACGCTGCACATCTCACCTAAACCTTCCTTGTCGTGCTTCACTTTTTTCTCGTTCCTTCTCATTTCCCTCTGTTCTCTCTCCATGTGCTCAGCCATTTCCCCCCAAAGAAAACAAAGCACGACGACACAGTGTTGATATCTCACAGGCACACTGCACTGCAGGGAAGACCGAACACACACACTCACACACACTCACACACACACACTCACAGACACACACACACACACACACACACACACACACACACACACACAGACACACAGACACACACACACACACACACACACACACACACACACACACACACACACACACACACACTCACACACACACACACACACACACACACAGACACACACACACACACACACACTCACAGACACACACACACACACACACACACACACACACACACACACACACACACACACACACACTCACACACACAGACACACACAGACACACACACACACACACACACACACACACACACACACACACACACACACACACACACACACTCACACACACACACTCACACACACACACACACACACACACACACACACACACAGACACTCACAGACACACACACACACACACACACACACACTCACACACACACACACACACACTCTCAGTACTGTCACACTCCCTGAATATGAGTTTCTGCTTCATGTGATCTCAGTGTCTCTCGTTACTGTAAGTCTCGACGTGCCTAATGTAAAGCTTCACTCGCTTATCAGTGTAAACAATCATTAGCAGATGCCGTGCTGTGAGGTAAACAAATGCAAATAAGCATTCGTTTTGTCATTGTTGTATATTAATAAGCATGTCAGCCCCGCCCATCCGCTTTACAAATGCAAACTCATTAACTGACAAATGGAAGAATCGTTCCTCTCCTTGCAAAACTTGCTGTGACTGTTTCGTAGTGGAAATTCAAGCCTGTTCTCATTCTTAAGGCGGCAAAAAACTCGTCTTTGACCAGTCCAGCATCACACGCTCACGCTGAACGCACTCTTTGCACCGTTCGTGGTAAATACATTGGGAAACCTCAGATTTTTGATGCCTAAAGCAGGTACCTGTGTAGTTTTTTTATGTTTTAATGTCATTTGTCCTTTGTTCCACTGCTGCTCACTCATTATTTCCGTGGAACCGTCCTTCATGCGACAGGATGTCACTAAATAGCTGTTATTGTCATTTCTGACCTCAGATTGTTCAGTGTGAGTCACACTGAGTGTTGTGCGTTTTCGGACTTGCTGAACCCTGTGAACAGACTGTTGTGTAGAGAACACATACCACAGCACAGATATGTGCATTGCAATACTAACAAAACACATTCTGCTCGTTGCTCTGAGGAGTTCTGGACCAACGTTCATTTTATGATCCTCAAGTGTATATATAAATATTTTATACTTTCATTTCTCAGCGTGAGCGCGTGCGACCGCGGCCCTGCCGTGGACTGCTGACCTGTCTGGGCGGTCTCCACGCCTTTGGCTCACGGCAGGCTGGGATGTGCTCGGTCCACTGTGACCCCGTTGCGGCCATGGCCATATGTGATTTATGTTGTTTTTTAACAGTTGGGTTTTTGTGTAGGAGTGAGCGCTCTTTGCTTGTGTGGATCTGTGTGCGTGAGCTATAGGTGCCTTCTCTGATTGGCTGGATTGGGGGGGGCAGCACCGGAGCTGATTGGTTCGTCTACCTTCCTGAAGTTTAAAAAGTTCCCACCAGCCCTGTTGGGCGTCTCTGACAGCGATGGTTCTGTCCTCGGCCTCCTGGAGAAGTTTTATGAATTGATATTTAGTCAGTTAGTAGGATTGGTGCCATAGTTTGGGGGTTCGTCTGTATATTTTGTAAATAGTATTAATATGTAAATATTGTAAATATTCCCTGTGTAAAGTAGGTGAGCTGCCGTTTCCTTTCCGCTGTTGTCTCTTGTTTTCCATGTTAGTTGGTTTCACTATATCGCTGTGTCATAGAATAAATTGCGGTCTTTATTTGTGGTTTTGGTTTGGGGACCGGGGGAGGGAACAACCTTCTTTATATGCTCCTCCCCTTACACAGGGGCATAAAAGACCCAATAATATGAATAAGTGGCTACTGAAAATAAAATAAAATCAAAGGGTTTGAAATTCGTCTAAGTTGCACAAAAACAAAATATCAATGCAGCCTGAAACATTTTTTAGACTTTTTGTTCGCAATTAATGATAGAATGGGACAAGCTGAATAAAATTTACATGGTTAAAGTTTCTGAGAAATGTGACAAAGGCCCCTTTCAGACATGTACCGGAATCAAAATGTAATTTCGACTTTATCCGGAGGGGACGTATGTGTGAACACGCATGTTTTACCCCAGACTTTAGCTCCAGCCAACTCCCTAGTGCAAAGTCTGGATTATCTCCAGCGGAGCTCATGTGTGAATAAAGGGGTTAATACTCCGGGGGATTCACCGTTCGAGTTGATGATTTTCCCTTGAGCATATACAAACACACAAAGGTGAAGAAAATTAGAGGAAAGCTCGATAATGTCTGAACCTGGTTCTCCTGACATCACGTCTGAAAGGGGCTATACAGTCAATTCTCAGGGTTTTCTGACTGAAATCAATGATCCCACTCCAGCTAATGAGACTTAATGA
The DNA here is from genome assembly GCA_033026295.1 of Channa striata. Classification (NCBI taxonomy): domain Eukaryota; kingdom Metazoa; phylum Chordata; class Actinopteri; order Anabantiformes; family Channidae; genus Channa; species Channa striata. The sequence goes on along the minus strand of CM065184.1, from coordinate 19,154,565 downwards.
GTGTGTTTGAATCACACCCACCATAAAAAAGGGTCAGGGACCAGTTCACATGCTAGAAGGCTGGAAGAACGAGAATTATATAATAACAATAATAATAATTAAAGCTGACCTTTCATACAGTCCATGCACAGACCCCCGTGGATCCAAATGACAGGTGTTGTCAGTGCTGATGGCTCTAAAATCTACTGTCCGTTTGAGTGTGTAAATGACATGCTCAGCTACACAGTTTGCGGAGCTTCTTCCAGCTTCTTGGATTGAATCATGTCAAATGGACTTCGATCTTCTTGGCGGATGTGTGAAGTGGTCATCCTGGGGAGGGATGAAAGGGCAGCGTGGAGAACGGGAGGCCGGTTGTGCCTGAGGGCTCCTCCTCTGTTGAGAGAATTATTCTCCACCCCATCCTCATTGAGTCCCTGCATCTCGATGACCCCACCCTTCCCTCACCTGCCCTATCCTGCACCAAACGAGCCTATTGGGGCCTGGTGTGAAACCAGGCCTACTCTGGAGGATGAGACTGGTTCCCTTTGCCAGCTTTCCCTCAGACTGAAGAAGCTGCTTGGACGAGTGTCAAAACAATTCTCACCGAGTACAAAGAAGAAAGTCCAATTTGACATGAGTTAGTGTAAATTCTATTTATAATCTCAAATCTCCAAAGCTCTTGTTTAATGTCCCAGTAACTTAGAGTCATTTTGGTAAAACAGCTTTTGAGATTTCTGCTCCTGCTACTTGAAATATAGACTTAAAAGTATAAGGATTTAAATGTAGAGAAGAAAGTAACTATGGGTGAATTTAATTGGAGGCACTCAGGAACTTGACTGACTGGGAAGAAACATGGGCGTCTTTCAATTTATCAAACGCAGCTGTTTTTGTCTTGTGTTCATTTTTTTGGCCCTGTTGTTGATGCTGCTGTCATGGCGAGATTTGAAATCTCACTGAGTTTTTGACCTGGGTAAAAATACGATCTATGAGTCAATCTTGGGATAACCAAGGCTGGATTACTGAGAGTCTTCACCAACATTCTGAGGAAAATTGAAGCAAACCCAATGTTTACAGAGCTACAGGGTTTGAATACTCTTTCAAATAAGGAAATATGTTTGTCATATTATTAAAGGGTGTGGTTAATAAAGTGTGCCGCACATGGCGTGTGCCACTGAACCCGGACTTTTAGTTACAGCCTCAGCCAGACATCAGGAGTTTGATTCCCTGTGATTCGCTCTGTTGAAGCCACGCGGCCTCAGCAGACTCGGGAGTCCTGCAGCTGATGAGGGTCTGGTGACAGAGTGAGGAAGACGAAGAGAGACAGAAGGAGCTGGAGGCTCACAGGACAGCAACAAGAGGTCAGGAGCAGAAGCGTTCTATTGATCCACAGAAACACACAGCCATGCAGGGGGGGTGACGTGACACGGGGAAATAAAGCCACAGTGGAAACGAGGAAGTGCACAGACGTGAGCGTGTAAGTGATGTGGGGGCAGTTTGAGGCGGGTTTTATCAATCAGCAGCAGGTAAAGAAGTGGCCACAAAGCGTCGGAGTGATTTCACAATTCCTCTGTAGGTCTCCTTTTATTGCCGTGTCTATTTGTTGTAGTTTAGGAGAAAAGCCTCGCCGTTTTAACAGCCCTATTTATTCTTTTTTCATGAAGCTTTGGGCAGGCGGATAAAAATGGATTGTGTCTCTGGAGCGCTGCTTGTAAGCACTGTGTCCAGGCCGAGAGCTCCTCTGGGAGAATTTAGCTTTCACGGGTTATGGGAACGGATCGGACAAGAGACAGAATTTGTAATGAGGTTCAGGACGGATGCCGCCGCCACCGCCGTCGCACAGCAAATGTGTGCCACGCGAGCCTATAGGTATTTCATTATTATCTTTAAAAAGATTTGAACACTCGAGTGGTTTCTAACTCAGGACTGAAATTAAATCATTTAAAGTCCTGTTATCTCGGCTCGACGAGCCGGCGCTTTGGTTAACATTAAAATGCAATGTTTGTATATTGTGGCGCTTAAGAAAGATCGAGCCAGGCGGAGCTCGGCGCCAGTAAAATGAGATTTAAAACTCAGGTCGCGTGTGTCGTGAATTAAGATTAACTCTGGAACTTGGCGCCAACGTGCGACGCCGGCGCAAAATCTGCAAATCAGCAGAGAAAAGCCGGGAACTTCAAGCAGAGTTCACTTTGGGAGCTTCTGCTCGTGGATTTAGAGCAACTGCAGCAGGTCGGTGCAGACGTGTCCGCCCGGGAGCCACGTTTGGACATTTTTACATTGTGATTTTGCAGGGACGAATCGTCGACCCTGGAGCCGACTCTAAAGATGTCCGCCGAGCCCCGTTTGCCACCGTGACAGTGACGGGTTCCACTAAGTCTTTGCTATTGAAATGTCAATAATGGGTGAACAGGCGGAAGAGTGAAGAGTCCTGTTAAACTGAGACATTTACTGTGGCTTTTCAAAGTCAAAGACAACTGAATTAGCTGTTTGTGTCTCCACAAAGTCTCCAAACATCTGAAACCATGATATTCAGCTGCGTAACACATATAAACTTTACTTCGCACAGTATAAAGCACATATACAGTACGAATTACGTCAAGAAGGATTGAAGTGGTACAGTGCTTTGACAAATGCCACTGTGCAAAGATGATTTGTGCCTGTAGGATAACGACTCTCTTTCATAATAAGCCTTATATAATCTGCACTGTGTGGGTTTCCATTATTGAATGCAAAGCTCTGGCACAGGACTGGGTGTTTTAATAAGTACCTGACATATACAAGACAGAGCCGGGACAGGAAGCAGCACATTTTTGTACTTGGAAGAGGAAAATTAATGAAAGTGATTAAGTGGCTTTGCTGTTTCGATGCCTTAAACGTTTTCTGTGCTTTTACATGTAGCTGAAGGGTTTGCGTGCACACTGCTGCTCGGACCGAGGCCGGATCCGCACCGACTGCATCATGGAGTGCTTGCTCATGAAATCAGCTCCTATCAAGCCTGATGGTCTGAATCCAGTCGACTCCTCGGGCTCCTCTAGGTGATTGGACTCAGTGGCAACCTAACGAAACCAATTTATCCGGCGACTGCCTATGTCCCCGGCCCCTGAGATTGTGTGTGCGCACACACGGCGACAGACACAACGAGCACGGAAGTACTTTTGACAACTGTTGCAACAGGACTGCACACACACGTGCACACACACACACACACACACACACAGGGTGAAGTGCCTGGTGTGCTCCCTGTCCAACAGTAATAGGCCTTCTCAGTCCAAATGAAACTCTCACAGATTCACACTCTCGGCTGGAAAATTCATTCCCCCATGATTCCCATTTCATTTGAGTTGATAATGGATGGGAAGGGACGTGGGGGTCTGTCAGGAGCATTTTTAATAAGCAGAAATAACGTGTAAATTCACCTTTTAGCAAAATTGATAAAAGCTCCTTCGACTCTGTCTCGACTGTCCGCGTCCTCTTGTCTTCCAGCTGCAGAGATTTTCCTCAATTGCAGCCGCCCGCTGTGCTTCTAATCCCTCGATACACTGGCAATATCGACTGTGTGTGCTCGAGGCGCTGTAACACCACTTTGGCTAAACACTGTTCACCACAGCGGCCAACGTGGAGTACCTGGCCGTGGAGAGAGTGGGTTGCCACTATAAATACAGCGCTGTCTGATTCACATAGCCTTCAGTGGATGGCTACTCCCATTCATCATCTTTTGTTCTTCACCACCCACAAGAGAGGCAGCTGAAAGCGCAGAGGAGGAGTGTGTGAATAAAAGGAGAGAGTGCGAAGCGATACAATGGCGCCAGAGTGTATGAAAAACACACACGACACATTAACGCAGCAGCGTCGTCCTGATTTATTTGAAGCCGTTCACACTGGGAACCGGCGATAGTTTCAGTGATGTGGACAGTGTGTGAAGGTCAGAGCGCAACAGGGAGGCAGTGACACACAAAGTCACACAAAGAAGATGGTGGAACTTCTGCCCGCAACTTGCCACGCAAAGATCCCTTTTTTCCGTCCAATCACACTGACAATTTATTTCAGTTTGCTCCCGAACACATATGGTCTTTCATTTATTCCAAATTCATGTGTGTTTCTGCTCAGTTTGTGTGTGTGTGTGTGTGTGAAAGAGATGGGAAGAAAATAAGGAACAGACCACAAACCACTGAGAACAAGCAAAGCGTGTTCCGCCCCATGCTGAGGTGACAGACGATAACCATGGCAACCTTGCCCCGCCGAAAAGTCTGCTTAACGAATCGAGCGCTCCTTGGTCTGTTTTTGTGTGGGTTTATCAACAGATTTCAGTTGTGCGTCTGGTTTCCTGCGCTCGTACCGAGCTTTGAGGAGAGTTTTCAAACTGGCATCCATGTCGTTTGGTGTACTTTCCTTACTCGCATTCTGAAAAGGAAGGACTCGTGGTTTCGATTTCAACAGGAAGTACCGGGACTAATAGACGGGGATGTGAAGGCGTGTTCTTCAATAAGGACGGCTGCCAAGGTGCACTTCACCAACCGGCACAGTGGCCACACGTTCCCGTTACAGGAGGTGGATATTGCTTGGTTGAAAGCTTGAAAATGCTGCGTTATCAGGCTTTGATCTCGTTCAGCGCTCGAGTGAGCTGGAGCCCCTCGTGTGAGTCTTTCAGCGTGTGGGTCGATAGTTGTAATGTACTCCACCGGGTCAGACCGAGAACATAGGCACGTACTCCATGGCTGAACTTGAAATTTGACCAACATGTACTTTATTTTTAATTGCATGTGCACAGGGGTGAAGTCCTCCACTGAACACTGCAGAGACCCAGCCCTGGACGGACTCCTTTGTTTGGCCTGGGTGAGAGCTGTAGTTTAGGCTTTAGCTGCCGGAGGACGTCTTCAAGTCAACACAAGCACTGAAATAACAACAGGAAACCCCACGGCACCGACCTCCTACAGTCAACTGTCATTTCCGTGAAGGTCAGAGCGAAGTTAGTTGAGATTCAGAGCCCGTCTCGTCGCCGGTCTCCCGACCTCGTCTGCAGGGTTATGCATCCATCACGGGGGCAGCAGCTTCAGTGTCCCCCCACAGCCACAGACCACAAATGTCCATGCTGCATAATATGGATTTTATATGAGCCCAGCAGCATGTCTTTGAATGACACAGCATCCCTCCTTTAAAAAGAATGAATATGTAGGAGATACAGCGTCCCAGAAAAGTGGGTCAGTAATCATCTGTGATGGTGAGATTGCTGAGTGTGTGTCAGGGTGGATTCTGGACTTCAGATGGCCCAAAGTGCCACAATTTGTCTATAAACCCGTGTGTGTGTGTGTGTGTGTGTGATCAGCCATGCTGGAGGTGTAAGATGGAGACGCCCCATTAGTCTCTGCCCTTCATAAACTCCAACCCCAAACGACAAAGCAGGCAGTTCTGTGAGCAGTTAATAACGGCACCGTTTCATTCTAGTTAGTTTGTGTCAATCAAAATTGACATTAATGTCCCAAAATAATCTGTCTTTTCTTTGTGACCAAACATGAGGTAAGATACAGTAGATAGGACTTTTTTCAGTGCCCACACTAAGGATGAACTGCTGGATTAAATGTTATCTTGGCCAAAGTGAGAAACCAGTTAAATGTCAACGCCACCGGACGTTCTCATTCCCGAGGTGCCAGAAAGCTTCGTTTTGTCCAGTCCCTTTGCGTCATGTGCTGACCCTCAGGGTCCCCGCTTGCAATGCTGATTGATGCTCAGAGCTTTCAGTGTAGCACCACAGAAACCCCTGACACTTTAATATTTGACGCCTCAAGCAAGGGCCTAGTAAATAAAGTAAAAGTGAGGTGGACGGGCCGGGAGATGGTGCAACAAGGCCGAGGACTTTTACCAGACCTTGTGCTGATGATGACCATCAGAGAATGGCACACGTGGTTCCTGTAGTCAGCAGCAACCCTGATGCATTTTTGTGTGAATGTAAAGTCGTTTCCGTGGGGTCGTATAGTGGCACCTTGATGCCTTGTGGCACGAGGGTGAGTTGGTGTAAGAGGTGGTGCTACTGATCCAGAAACAGTAAAACTGCATCATGTCGCCTCTGATATGTCACCTTAGGAAACAGTTTCCAAATGTGATATGAAACACATCAGAGTCTTTAAGCCTGTGTGTGTCCGACCACAGTCGATCCATCGGTGTGTTCTGTCGTCTGGGTAACAGCGTCGCGTTCACGCCTGCGGAATGGGTGGAACAGTCTGGGCCTGCTGCTTCTGACTTCTCCCTTAATCCCTGCTGTTCTTCCCCAAGCAGTAAAACAAGGATCAATGTGTTTTCCTGGCGGTCTTTAACCAATCGGACTCCTCACTGGGTCTGAGATGGGAAATAAAACAAAATCACTAAAGAAGGAAAAAGGAAACGAGATGAAAAGCGTTTTGTCGGGATTCGACAGTAAGTTGGGTTTGCGCTTTGATTTCTCTTAATGCACTGGTTATTGTGCGAGCCTCCGTGGGCCCTGACACACGCGTCCACGCAGTGCCAGTTCTTTGGCCGCAGACGGACGGACGCCATTTAACACTGCACTACCTCAAACATTTTCAGCTTTACAAATACGACAAAGACGGACTGCAGAGGGAGGGAGAAGCACGCAGCAGAAGGCTTTTACCTCCCACAACATCCGACCTCCATACTGGAAGCGTAAATGGTTACAGCTGTAACCCTGGTCCTCCGGCGCCCCGTAACCACTAAGATGGAGAAGGACTCTCTGATGACATGTCCGTGCAGTATGTGGACGGAGAATGTCCATTTCTTGGACGTTATTGTCACAGCCAATAAGAGACAGTCGTAATTGGACAAGTAATCCGTACTTTTGACAAACGGCCATTGGACGTACGAACGTCATAGCTCAGCCTCACTACACCAGAGAACCTCATTCCCACCCGGTGCCGAGCCTGCAAACAAGTACGACATGCAAAATGCAATTTAAAATTTTGAAATTCCCACTTTGGTTACTCTGCTTTAGTTCATTGTTCTCGTGTTTGGTAAATGACTTCAGTTGCATGTGTGGAGGGGAAACCAGGAGATAATAGGAGAAAAACTTGAAATAACACCCAGGAATAAACCGCAGCTCTTTGTTTGCGTGTCACTTGTGCTCTTCTAACTTTCTTGGCTTCGTAGCTCAGGGTGCATGTAAAAGTATACGTTCCGTTGGAATCTTTTCAAGTTAAACTTGCATATTTGAGTTTACTTTAAATTTTTTTTGGCTGCATTTCGAGGCTCGGAGCCATTCATATGTTTGCTGTGCGTGTTGAGGGAGCATCTAACGACTCGAGCTTCTGGGCTCAGAGGCATAAGAGGCTATCGCATGAGGACAGCTGTGTACACATATTGCCGCTCCTCCAATTGATAGGCAACACTCAGCAGAGTCAAACAGTTGTGCGTTGAGCACATGTACATACTCCATCAACACTAACTACCTTCCCTCTGCCTCCATGACTCATTATTATTGTGTTGACTCCATCACCACACTTTACTCATACGTGCTCAACGCGACTGTCGGCCTTCTGCCGAATGCAAAGGGTGTTAGTCACTATTTACAAATTTCATTAGTGAAATCTTTTTCTTTTTTTTTTTAAATTGCAAACAGACGGGACTGAAACAGATGCACTGAGCAGAGGGGAAGACAGGCAATAAAGCGATGGATGTTTGATCAGACACCAAAACTAATGTCCCCATCGCAGCTTACAGCCCTGCACTGAGGAAGAAGGAGGTTATGCAGCTACTACTCTGCAGATGGGATTAGCAGCTCTCCAGAGGAATAATAAGAAGTCAAGTTGGTTGTTTTGCAGCATTTTCTATAATTACACAGCTGTTGGAAAAAAAACACGTGTGAGATTATTGTGATCTGCTCCTTTCACAACAGATAAATGACCAATTGGTAGGAGACGTCACTTAAACACAGACCTGAGTGTGACATCCCCATCCTGTATGTTTAATAGGAAAATGATTTTCCTTAAAATTAGCTTTTACACAGATTCTACTGCAAACATTTGATTTTCAATGTCAGAATATTTTGCAAATTGCAACAGATTCGTATTATGTTACAAAAATGCATTTGCTGTAGAAGAACAATTTTTTGGAGACACTGACCTCATCCACAGTCACAGGCGTTGAGTCATTAGTCAGAAGCTTTTCATTCAAAGATCAAAGTTTAAAGGGTCTGTGCTTCTCATTGGATTTATTATAATTTTCAGATGAGCGAGGCAGACTTTGGGTATGATACTCTTCTCTTGGTCGTGTGGGGCGGTCTCAACTTTAGCTACAATAATAAAAAGGGACAGCTGCAGTTTGTGTGTGTAATAGAAATATTGTGTAAGGAGCTGTGTAATAGGATTGAGGTCCATCTGCCTCCCTGTGCTGCCCACAGTCCCCAAAGGCTCCCAGCAGCACTGGCAGTCAGTGAGAGATAGAGGCGACTTAGCTTTCTTGGAGAAAGTTGGGAGAAAGTAGGCTGGCCTGTAGTTAATTAATTTAAATATAAGTGCTTTTTAGCTGAGCGCTGTCTTTCCACGTCTCAAGAAACAATCCGAAATTCATTCCCAGCTTTTCTTCACTGCAGTTCAAAGCGCATGTGAACTTTGTGTAAAGGGATTCCTGGTTCCTCCCACGGCTGTCGGCTTTACAGGAGAAATGTGATGCGTATCACCTAAATCCCGGCTCTATAACGGTATTCTTTCCGAGACGAGATTCCCTGCTGCCCAGCAGTGTGGCAATTAAATCTGGCTCATCTTAAGTCCCCCGGAAGAAACGATCATTTCACTCCAGGTTTACCGAGACGAAGGGAGGGCATCGGCGTCGTTAGCAAGCTCTCCTGACGGGGGTTACACATTTACCAGACATTTTGTGGAGAAAGGGGCCAACGGGGGTCATCTGTCAGAAGCTGAGTAATTTACTTCCCGTCACACTCGAACCGGGAGCGTGTGTCGCTTCTTTAACTCAGACTACAGTTGTTGTGTGGATTCGTTCTACATTCATGTTCCATGTAGCTGAGGGTCCGTGTTAATTGCTCTGTAGAACGTAATTTAATGACGCCACAGGTCACTGCTGCCCACAGCGGCTCAGCAAGTTGTGTTCAGATCCCATTCGAGGCCGTGTAGTGTTGCCTTTACAGACAATGAAAAGATGTAAGTCGATGTGGAGTCGCCCTGGGCGCCGTGGATTGATGTTGTGAGATGGAAATGTTTCGACCGTGTCCAGAAAATAACGAGGACAGAATGTTTTCTTTAATATCAAATAAAGCTGCGGCTCTGTGCAGATTGGAGATTAGCTGCTCGTGTGTGATTTTGACAAAAGCCTGTGCTGCAAACGCGGCTTTGCAGTTGAGATAAATAACATCATACAAAACATCAACATCATAATTGCTGAATCAATCTCACAGTAACGTAGCGATGTGTAATTGTCGGCTTTTGTTAACTTTTGTTGCAGTTTAACAACATAATATTTTGCTCCGTGATTTAATTTAAATTCTTCACTTACAGTTTGTACCTTGTGGCTTTTCCCCTCACAACCAGAAGCAGCTGTCGTTCACGTCCCTTTGTCTATGCAAAAAAAACAAGCCCGACTCCTGCATTAAGAGCCACTGATGCTTGAAATCACTCCCACTCTGTTGCAGCACGAACCGACCGGAAAACTTGCATCTTGAATCCACACGCTGGTTACGAAGACTTCGCTTGACTTGCCTTTGACTTGCCCTCGAGCTGTTGAGTCTTGACTTGGACTTGACCCCGGAAGACAACAGCTCTGGCAGCCGTACGAGAGTAAAATGATTTGTCGAGTGACCCAGATGCCGGAGGCCATTTGAAGCTGTGACCGCCGCTTCTGGAGGAACTGGATTGAAATACAAAATCAAGGCCTTTTTTTAGCGCCGCGTTTTTTTTAACTCTGACTGCATAATCAGGACCTCGCATGCAGGGAGACGGGCAGGTGGCCACTGGACTAAAATCGTCGCTGTTCCCCCCGCGGATCCATAAAAGATGACAGTCACAGCCAAAGCATCTCTCATCGCCGGTTCATGCAGGGTCAGAACCCTCACTCTCATACAAGCAGAATGAGCTAAGTGCTGGCGAATGGCTACGATCTGTCACATCCAATCAAATGAGGCCCCGGAATGGAGGCAACACGGGGTGCGGTACGAGGGGATGGGGAGGACGGAGATCCGACCCAAGGAGAGCGACAGAGACGGGGGAGGAGTGCTGGAAACTGCCAAGACAGAAAGAAGTTCAATCAAAGCCTCCACTTGAATAAGTCATGTCTTTCTAATAGACTCCAGGAAATAGTGCTGAATGCATAAAGAGGGACTGTGCATTAATCAGATCCTCTTACCTCCTCCTCTTTGTGGGCACAGTGACAATTTTACCTTTTCACTCACAAATCTAGCAAAGGAGAGAGATGATGAGACGGCGGGGAAGAAACGGAGAGCGGTGGGTATTTCCAAGCGATGTCCTCGGGGCACGAAAATAAAAAATATATTGCATTAAATATCCAAGTACAGAAACCCGTCATTTCTTTCTTTATTTCAACGCTGTGCCCACAGGGCACCGGGCCGTGTCATAAATCCATACGGGCAAACAACACAGAGCAGTAACTAAGATAAGTCTGAGAGGAAATGAAGCGTGATGGCCGCTCTCTCTCTCTCTCTCTTTCTTTTTTCCTTTTTTTGAGTAGCGTGGCCAGCAGGGCGGGGGAGACGGGCAGATTAAAGTGGCTTTTCATTTTGTGGGGAAACAAGCAGGATGCTTTCATTTTTTTCTGTGCTGGTGTGTGTGTGTGTGCGGGGTGAGAGAGAAGCTGCCGGCTTCGGGTTGTCACCTGCATTGCAGCGGGAGCTAAATTTAGAGTCGAGTCTGACAGAAGTATGACTGCTTCACTTTCATTTCAGCACTACCACACCACATAGACAGAGGAAGGGACGGACGGATGGACAGAGGGATGGATGGAAGGAGGGATGGATGGACAGAGGGATGGATGGGCAGAGGGATGGATGGACGGAGGGATGGATGGACAGAGGGATGGATGGGCAGAGGGATGGATGGACGGAGGGATGGATGGGCAGAGGGATGGATGGACAGAGGGATGGATGGACAGAGGGATGGATGGGCAGAGGGATGGATGGATATTGAAGCTTAATGGTGACTGAAAGTCTAAAAGTGCGGGGGCAATGGAGGGTGGAAATGAGGCTGTGAAAGCCCGAGATAAAGAGAGGAGACATGGAGACTCAGACAGCAGGAGGTTGGTGGGAAGCACCAGCTGCCGTCCCCACTTCTCCTTCATCTTTTCTATTTGCTTCTCTCTCCGTTTCTCTTTTTCTTTTGCTCTTTCCATCTCAGCCACAACAAAGACTGTGTGATCTGTGGCTCTGCTGCAAGCATGTGATTGAGTTTTTGTATATACTGTACCCTGTAACGTGTGTGTGTGTGTGTGTGTGTGTGTGTGTGTGTGTGTTGCTTATCACGCTGCCTGCTGTGTTCGCGTCTGTCCTTCTGCTGCAGCTCGACCCAGATGTAGCGTGAACAGGACTCAGGCAGTTAGGATGGATTGTGCACAGCCAGTCAAGACACACAAAACCCATCAGACTTTCAAATAATAAACACAACCGTCTCATTTGTTATTGGTGTCTAACTGATTTCTCTCCACCAGAGCTGCAGGAAAATTGGATTTTTTCGCCTAATCAGCTCTGCAGGGTCCTCCAACATGTCACCACAGCCACGACTCAATCAAACTGGGCTGCCACTGTAGTTTCTTTATATGTGACATTGTTACTTTCACATTGCAGATGTCTGGCTTGTAAATTGTGGCACCAACACTGGCACTTCGCTTTAATGCTGCGTTCGTGCCGCGCCGAGTTTATTGAAACCTGCCGTTGATGGGGGGAGATGCTCTGGGCTGCCGGTGGTGATTAAAACGAGACATGTGAGGATTTTTTTAGACTCCACCTTCCATTTGGTGAGCGGAGGCAGCAAACGTGTGAATCAAGTCAATAAATAATACAGTCGATGTATATATAAAACTGCTCCCATTCATCCATTCATGCATATGGAGTCAACTTAATTTCCCAATAATAATTTATTGATAAGGTCGGACTGAAAATAAAATAGATTTTTGGACGCAGGTTCAAACTATTTATAAGTCACGGCAGCAAAACATCCAGTGCTGCTTCTCATATCGCATGAGCGTTGAATAGCAAGTGAGCAGAAATTAGAGGAGCTGTACGAGCAAATTGATCACGGTTTATTAATAAAGCTCGGCGGCAGCAGCGCAAGACAAATCTCAGCCATCATCAGCATCATCGGTTTGTGACTCCTCTAATTGCGATGTTTATTGAAGCCTGCGCTCAACCTGTGAGACTCTGCTACATGTTGAGCTGCACGTATGTATTATTCATCGGGTTTTGTTGTGTATTGCTCCAAACCAACCTTCATATCAGTGTTATCAATCAATAGGCTGATTTCTGATTTCTGTCCATCAATCATATTGAGAAAGAAAAAGGGGAGCGGAGAAAACTAATGAAAAAGTCATGGATGGATGGACAGACCGACAGAGCGCTTGTACCCGAAATGGAAATAAGGGTGTCGACATACTTTGAACCACGTGTTGCAGATAATAAAAACTCACTTATTTGAGAAGACAACACTCACCGGTGAGAACCATCGGCTGGCCTTGGTGCAGAGCTCCGCAGTTCATAATCATTACTGCATTCAGCGTCCTTCAGCCGTGTAGAGGAGGGGTGAAGGATTGTACCCCACTGGTACCCGGGGCCTCGTCCCTGCGGTGCGGAGGTGCACGAAAGGCCGAACCGGCGGCACGAAGCGCCACAGCCGGGACGTGAGTTATATATGCGACATATGAATATTTGCATTGCGGTCGTCGTCCATCGCCGTGCCGTGTCCTTGAACGTGCCAGTGTGACCTCTGTGTGCAGGTTTACGCTGTCACAGGGCTGCTGTCCGGTTTACAGTAACCTACAGGCAGCAGACGCTCCTGAAACGGCTGAAAACGTTTGTATTATTACAGTTTTTTAAATTACAGAATCACCTTTTTTTACCCTGTTTTCTGCACTGGCTCCCAAGGCCCCATGTATCTTAGCTGGCATATTGCAGTAATCTACTGTGCAAATACATAAAATTAAAATCAAAACGAACAACAAAAGCCCGGTTGAGCTGGGTGTCCTGTCGAGGTGCCGAAGGTTGAAGAGATTGTTGGGTGTGGGGTGTTGACCAGGAGGCTGTGGCTCATTAAGGCTCCTGAAAAATAAAGGTGAATTGTGCATGAGATTGCAGCACGCTGGATTCATAAGACATTCTCAGCAAGAAGCCGAGACCCAGAGCTGTGTGCAGCAGAGAGGAGAAAGATGGAGAGCGCTGAATGTGTTATTCAAATGATCATTTCCTCCGTCTCCTTCATCAGAGTGTTTATCCGGGAACCCTACTGGATAAATAATTATAAATCGCTCTCATAACAACACAGTTATTTTTTCTCATATATTTGCTTTCACAAAGACAAACTACCAAATGATGCAGGAATAAATTCTCCCCTCAAATAGCGCTTGCTCATGGTGTGAATGGGTTGCAGAGATTGACACACCAGGGAGTGAAACAATTTCAAGTCACTGGAATGCAAAATTGAGGTAAAAAATATATATCGTTAGTGGGATGGTGTTTTATTGCCCGTCCTCTTTTTTTCTGCATTGCTTCATCAATCAAATGTCAAGAGCAACTACATCGACTTTACACGTAACACATTTGTTGGCAGGGAGTGACCGTAAATGCTCCAGTGATGACTGTAGATTTACTGCAAAATATTAACATTAGCAGATATTCTGAAATTAAATTGCAAGTAACATAACAACAACAAGGAGTTAATTTCAAAACACTTTGATATAAATCCACTTTGATACTGATACTTTTTCTCTTTACGGTGGAGGCGTCGCATCACATCGGCCATCAGTCGTCTGCGTCTCTGCTTCTGCTCATGGCCCGGCTGCAAAGTTAAGCTGCTGTTTGCTCCGGTCGGGCCTCTGCGCTGTCCGGCATTGAGCCGCTGCTGCTGTGACTCACTGTCATTGGCGCAGCTGTTTCAGCTCCAGCCGCCACACCCTCTGATTTATATTCCAGCTCGGCGAGACCTCGCGCATCCTGCAATGCTGCACATCAACGAAAATAGCAGCCATCCTCGGACACACCCACACAATCCACGCTCCCACTTCAAGACTTCCTACCACCGTGCACTTGTTGTGGCGCTTGTGCAGTTGCACCAGGGCCCGGTGTGTGTTAAGAGTTAAAGAGTTGAAAGCAGAGTTTAAAGTTATGTAGCATGAATAATGTGGATCGATAAACATCAGCCGCCGTATTATTGCCATGACCACTAAACTGTTTCTGTACCATGGAAAGGTGTTAAAACGGCACACACACACACACACACACACACACACACACACACACACACACACACACACACACACACACTGCAGCCTGTCATTCACACAGAGACCAGAGGAGCTGAGAGCGGGAGCTGGAGTCAGTCATAAAAACCACATGATGCTAAAACGGCTACGAACAAAGACTCCGAGAACAACGTCGGAGCCTCCAGGAGGACGCAGACCCGTCGATCGGATGCCGGCAGAGGAGAGAAGGAGCGAGAGACGACTTGTTAACGAACAAACGTGAACTCTGTGCAAACATCGATCGGCCGTTCGCACGTGTCCCGACTGATGATGCCAGTTAAATGTGTGTAAAACAGCCGCTTTACTACAACTCGGCTGCCATCTTTGAAACTTCACACATATGAACAGACAGCACAAGCCCTGCACTGTGACAAACAAGAATCAGGTATTCAGGTGAAAAAAAGACTCGTAAATTATGTAAAGGTAAGAAAAGGGCGGGGCTGTGTTCTTTGATTGACACATACTTGAACACATTATCTGAAATAATCCAAGTGTTCAAGTTACAATAATACTGATGAACGACGTGCTGTTTACCAGGAACTGGACCCATGAGACAGATTCCTTGTGAAGTTTGTTGTAGCATGAAAGATGCTTTCAAAGCGACTTCAATCAAAATCGATCCACCGAAACTAAATTTTAAATGTCTCAATGCGTCACTTTGGTTCCGCTGCACGTCGACACGAGTAACCGGGACGTTTCGGGTAAAACACTGGGTTTCTTGCCTTAACCCGATTCTCCAGGTTGCCTGGTTCTTTGTGTGCATGTAAGGACAGTGATGACTTCATCCATCACACGTCAAGAGCCCATATACAACCTCAGCTCAGTTTAGAGGACAAGAAAAAAAGAGATGAGAAAAAGAGCCAACATGGTGAAAAATGAGGCCTGGCTACAAATGAGCGATGCTGCCCTTAATGGATCAGCGGGAGCAGCAAAGGGGAGAAGAGATGTCTCACAGCCGCAGCATAAAGAGGAGCAAAATATTTATAGTATCATTAAAGTCTTATGGGTCAAATCCCTTAATTGTATTTGCAGTTTTGTCTTTGTGGGTCCTCTGCAGCTCCTCTAACGGTGGAGGATCCAGGAAACATGTTCGTCTAACTGAATGGTGAAACCTCCAGTATCGCTCAGACGGATTGTTTTTTTATTCATCTGAGGATATTAAAAATGGCTGTATCGTGGTATAACTGACAGCTTTGATCGGCAGCAACACGTGAAACTTTTCAATTAATTTTTGTTTGTTCTTTGTGAGGAACTCTAGAATAAAGTGAAGAGAATAAAAGTGGTTGCCTCTTCATCAGGGGCCCTGGGTGGGATGTGTGAGGCAGCAAGTCAACATTTTGTCTTCAAAGTGTTAGGGGCAGAAAACTTGGGCAAGCGTAAGGATTTGAGCAAGTTTGACAAGGGGCAAATTGTGATGGCTAGACGACGGTCCGGGCATCGGCAAACCTGCTCCTCCTGTAGGGTGTCCCAGTCTGCAGCGGTCAGTATCTGTCAAAAGGGGTTCGAGGAAGGAATCGTGGTGAATTCGGCAGGTTCAATGATGCATTTGGGGAGCGAAGCTCGTTCAGTCCATTCCAACAGACAAACTGCTGAAGAAGCGGATGCTGGTTCTGATAGAAAGGTGCCACAGCCCCTCAGAGTTAGTGACCTGTAGGGGTCCATGCTGAGCCCTGTCCACCAGCTATGGGCATGTGAGCATCGGAACTGGACCACAGACGAATCAAAGCACAAAAGGGCCGGGTTTGATGAATTCAAGCTGGCGGAGGTTGTGCGATGCTTCGGCCAGTGTTTTGCTTGGGAACCTTAGGTCCATGTGGATGTTATTTACCACAGACCACCTAGCTAAGCATTGTTACGCAGTTTTCCCTGAGGCTGTGGCCACTTTCAGCAGGATAATACACCCTGTCACGAAGCAAAAATGGTTTTCGGAAGAGTTTGAGGAGCGCAGCAGTGAGTTTGAGGTGTTGACTTGGCCTCCGAATTACCCAGATCTTAATCCAGTTGAGCACCTGTGGGACGCGCTGGACCAACAAGTCAGATCCACTGAGGCCCCACCTCACACTGGCAGCCGTTATAGGATTGAAGCTTTGGGCCGTGACAGTCGTGCTTTGAAATGCATTTATAAAGTACACGTTTAATAAATCTGTAAAATGTGTCTTGCACATATCCAAAGGGTCTGTGAGTTTTAGAGTGTGTTTCAAACCCTCAATCACAAGAACACGGGTTCAAAAATTCACAAAGTGTGTCGCATCAGGTCTGCGTCCACAGTCGCTGCCCCAGGTGGCCGCCGGCGAGCGTGCCGCTCACGCTGTGGTCTGAGCCCACCAGTGGTTCTCTGCGGCAGACTGAAGCGAGCAGATAATTCCCTGCAGGTCACCAATGCAGGCGCTCTCATCTCTCAGACACAGTCAGAGATTAATGGCCTGGTGGCTGAATTCAGACGCTCTATCTTCTCAGATAATCAAAGGCTGAGCCGAGCACCATTGGGAGAGATTTTGTTTAAACATAAAGAAAAAAAGGAAACCGAGGAAGTAAGAGGAGCGGTGTTTGCTTAGGGACACTAAACCTACTGATTAAATTCATGTGCTAAACCGTGAATGTTTCAGTGACGTTCTCCTTGAAAGACGCTGCGGGATGAGGCACTGGCTGTTAAAATGAAGCGGTTCATTATAACATGGAATGTGGCAGGTTGGGTCGACAGGATACACGAACCATATGTGAGATTTTAACAAGGATGCAGCTTTTTTTAGTCCGTGTATTTGCCTGCGTTTCCAATCATGTGAGCCTCAATCTGAAGGGTGCAAGACTGAGAATGAGATGGAGACGTATTCCCTTACTGCGGATCTATTCTGAGCTCTGCAAACTCACGAGCAACAGCCCCGGTTCACATCAGAGCAAAAAAAAAAAAGGAGACGCGTTCATTGTAGCTTCAGTGCACATCCTCTGTAACTTAGGCTTCCTGTTGCCGTATTTAAATTCCAGCCGAAGTGATTTATTGCATTGTTTAATTTCATTGGAAGCACGACTTCAGTGGTGTGAGACGCGTGAGATAAGACAAATGAGAAACCATGCATCCCTGTGTTAATCCGCAGAGGCTTTGCACTTGAGTCGAAGCCCTAGTAGAGAAAAATAAGTCCTTAACACACAAAAAGCAGCGAACGCCACATCTGAAGCCGTTTTATCTCCGTCGTCCTCCTAGAGAAGACAGCCTGTGGTTAGAGGGGGATTTTCTGGGAACACTCGCTGACCAGTACGTCATTAGCTCTCTGGGCGATTCGTTGAGACAGTTGGTGGCATTTTCCACGTCTCTTAGTCAAAAGTTATTCATATTAAATCCGCTGCAGCCAACTGTACAAAGAGTCAGTAGGACACAGATTTACATGAACACTGGGTACTGATCGTCCGTCAGTCATGTGCTCGGTGCTGGCTGTCCCCGCAACTCAGCGTTCGCTTCAGACGCTGGAAACCTCAGGATTGCTTTTACGTTCGCTAGTATTCTGCGAAAGCCGAGAGGAGGAATCGAAACGCAGCAGTGAGAATTGTGAACTCTTGCTCGTTTAGCTGTTTCCAACTGCCTTTTATCTTTATCTGCTGCTTGGACCTTTTCATTTGCCACAGTAACATCAACTATTTTAAGTGAAGCGTGACCAAAAAAAAAAAAAAAAAAAAAAAATCTCCTTTGCTTGTGATTGTGATAAGACAAACAATGTTGACAGTATGAGGCTGACATTTACTTTAATGGCAACAGACTGAGAGACTGTAATTTTGAAGTGAACTGTGAATTTATCATCCATTTACATGTTTCAATACTGTGGTGCAGCATAACAGTCGTTTTACTCAAAATGTTTTTTTATTGCTTTTCAATACATCTACAGTCTGTCTCTGTCCTTTACGTCAGCGGTTTTCTCGCGTGAACAGAGCCCGAAACAGAAATCTGGAATCCAAGTCTTTCACTCAACAGTCCAGTGATTTCTACAACCACCAGCCTCCGTCTTGCAACTCACTTTTGGTCTTTCCAAAAATGTGTTCCATTGGATCATAATAAATAACGTATGACATTAGCTACAGAAGACGGTTCCGCGTTTCCAGTTTAGATTGATCTCATTCAGAGGTTAAAAACTGACCTTAAAGGGACAAAATGAACAAAGGAAGGACAGGAATAAAAGAACAGAATGAGACAAAAAAAAACATAAAAGTCCATTTTACACAATAATAAGAGACAAAAGTAAAATTTTAGACAAGGTGGCAAGTAAATGACACAAGGCCTCATGTGCAGTTTTCTCGCGGTTCTCGAGTTTTGTTTTCAGGGGGGTCTTTGACTTGAGGTTGCCCTCGTGAACCTTTTCTCAAAGTCCGCCCGTGGTGAAAGGCGTTAGTGTCAATCCAAAAACTAAACCAGTCTGGCAGCTTCGCTTCTCTTTGTATTTTGACACGTGACCTTTTAATCTCAGTTTCTCCTCCAGGCCGTTCCGTGTTTTTTTAATTAAACCGAGCGACACTGTTAAGATGAATCATTCAGTTTTACAAAATTCAGGGAGTGATTTCAATCTGTCTGTATTTTGTCCAGGCTTCCATTAATGCTCCTCTGTCCCCACTAATGAGCTATCCTATTATTTTTAATTCATCTTCCTAATTTAGATCACGAGTCGTTTTTTTTTCCTCTCCTCTCCGTTGTGGAATCAAAAAAACACGGCAGGGAACTGAGGCCCGCAGACAGCGAGAGACTGATGAGGGAGAGAGGCCGAGCTGACACCCTTTGATTTTCCCCCCATGGTGACTAATTAACCTTTCAGGTTCTTCGAGTCCCCGTCATCACTGAAAAACCCACAGTGCGCATGAGTGTGGATCATACTGAGACCATACGTGTGCCTCCGCAGGGACAAACCTGTCTTTGTCCGTCCTCCAGCGGCCGCGTCTGCTTCTTTAGTCAAAGGCAAACTTCACAAAAGTCATTATCTGTGTAACCAAAGCCGAGTGGCCTCTTTATTCCAGCGTCCCTGTCAGCATCCAGTATTAATGAGTCATTAGCCGCTCGCTGTTTGCTCTGAAGGCCCGACACTGATCTTTTAAAGAACTTGCGTCACCTTTACCCGCACTCCATTCTTTGTTACGGAGCTCCACGTCCCCTGGTGTAAAACAAAAAGCAAAGATACGATCAGTGGACGGCGGTGTCTGCCCTCTCTCGCTGCCGTCCCTGCAGACGTGTGTCTCGCTGCTGTCTGCATCCTACCCAGCCCGCTGATGACGCGTCCCCAGCAGAAATAAGACGAGGGCGCATGTGGAGAGGGAACGTGGTTGTTTTGAGGAAGACAGGAAGAGAGGGAACGTGGAGCTGGTGGACACGTCTTCCAGTGATTGAGACGCAGTTTGATGAGAAAATTGCTGGTGCGGCAGAGGTATGTCACTGGAAGGGCAGCGCCCCCATGAATTTTTATCATTATTATTATTCAGAGAGAACAATTCGGCTTTGCCTGTTGAAAACATTCAGGGTCCGACCTGAGCGATTCTGAAGAAGAAGTCCGTGACAAATGTAGAGTGGGGTCAGGGAGAGACGTGTTTATCTAATCACATGACTCAATCTCACCAATGTGAAGTTGGGGGGTGAATAGATTCTGATTGACTGAATGTACCTGATGCAGGTAATCAGAGGTGGAAAGGACTGTTGGGAAAATGTGCAGGAATGGATGTGTGAGGAGCAGGAGGACGGACCCCCCCCACTGTACACGACCGCAGTGGATAGAGCCTCAAGCTGATATACGGAAGTCAAATCCCGCCGTCCCCACCACGTCTGTCCTTCGCACACGTGACAATCTCTATGTGCTCAAAGATCAATAAAGACTCTGTTTCTAACTCAGCTACCAATGGAAGAATTTGGTGAATGCTCAAAACACGAAATTCAAATAACAGCCAACGTTTTTTTTTCCTGAGGCTGATTCCAGGAGATTTTCCAGTGTCGGATTTCGAAGGCATAAGCGCATCACAATACAAACCTGGCTGACTTTATCGCTCGTTGTTATTGTGAGTCCCGGCCTCCGACCCGAGTGCGTTCCAACACACAAACACACGAGAACAACGAATGTACTTAGACACACGGCCGAACACACGCCGACACGCAATCTCATATGTGCACAGCGGGTGCTTTACAAGAGAGAGTGGAAAGCTCTATTACTCTTCCTCCTCTCACAATTTCTCAGGGGGTCTTAAAAAGTAATGTGTTTTCAAATGCAGGGCTCTGGCTTGTCACAGGGCCTGGCTGGATGTGATATATGAGCTGAGAAACAAGCGAAAGGGCAGCCACAGCCACACGGAGCGAGCGGAGAGACCAGAGCTTTACGACAATGTGCCCTGCAAAGGACTGAGAGGAGAAGATCTAATATGTTAAATGAAAACAGGGAGAGGAGGCGAAGCGGTTACCGAAGCATCGCCATTACTGTTGCATTAGATTAATCATCATCATAGAGTGGGAATCGAACCCCGCATTCTGCCGCTTGTGCTGCGTGAGAAACAGTTGGAATGCAGAGATGCTGCCTCCAGTCGGTTCCAGCCTTCATCTCCTATCTTTGAGTCCGCACACAGGCGAAGGGCACTCCAAAGCGGCCGCCCTCTAGAACCCAATTTAGTGTCTTCACTCCGACCGGTGGACAGATTTGTCTTATAACAGAAGGCAAAACTGAACAAATGCACTCGACTGAAAGATGGATGTGAAATCATAACGCGCGTCTGTGATTTATAGAGCAAATAAACCTTTTAAGGGGATTTATTGTGCTTTAGTCGAACTAGTCTAGGCTGGTTCACACCCAAACCCTGGATGAAACCTTTTTTTACATTCATCAGCACCTTAATGAATGTTAATAAAGGTAAACGTTGGCAGTGAAGGTGAATCTATGTGCACCACACGAAAAAACGTAAAGTATCCTTTACTATAAAAAATATTAAATACACATCCACGTCTGAAAAGTTACACACAGAAAATGAATTCATGTAATCATAAAGTCTGACACCAACATCACGTGTATTTAAACACATTTGTTACCTAAAATCCTAGTTGTTTGTCATGTCAGAGTTTTTCCCCCAGCACTCTGTACAACAGCTGTCAGACTCGGTAAGAGAAGTCGTGAGCTTCCCGGTCTCACTGTACCGGGTCACCGCTGACTCCGATGGACCCCTATGTTCACACACACTAATTTAACCAAAACATCTGAGGTCATAAGTTCGAATCCCAGCCGGCCGCAGCCTTTCTCGTTGCAGTTTGCATGTTCTCCCAGAGCGTGTGCGGGTTCCCTCCATTCATGTCAGGTTAATTGTCGGTGTGAACGGTTGTCTGTGTGTGTCTGTGTAAACTGGACACATCCATCAGCTGATGACAGCTGGGACAGGTTGCAGCCCCCATGTGCCTGAGCATGATAAGTGTTTGCAGATGGCGGATGGTTGGAAACGAAATACAGAGCGTTTCATTGGAGGGAGGTTGAAGCTCCCAGAGCGCCCCCCTGTGGCAGCCGGGCTAAATGTCATCGTAATGTTCACCAACAAAGGTTAGTTCAGCTTTTTACAGCCAACAGTCCAGTGGCTGGTGGTCCTGGCTAATACGCAGAAGAAGGCTCACATGTTACCCGTGAAGTATATGATGTGCAGCAGTGCTGGCCTCGTCAGCAGCAGTCAGGGCTCAGTTCCGGTCTCATTGTCCTCCTCGGGCTTTCCTTGGTCCTAGACGGTGACGGCTGACACGTCTCTGACCTCGTGAGACATATTAACACGGCAGCTCCATTAAGATTAAGTGTTTAGAAAGTTTAAATCAGTGCTGTTGAGACATTTTCATTTTGAGTGGAGATGATCCATCATGTTCCACATGTGAAAAATATGGTAATGCAGAAATGGGCTCTGACAAACAGGACGTCAAAGCCCATTGGCTGAATCGGTTTTAGTCTAAGACTATAAAATAAGCTTTTGTTTCATGTAATATCGATTTTGTTTAGTACATTTTAAATTAAAAGTTCTACATAATTAAGCAGTTTTGGGGGGTATAATGGGTTTCACATGTGTAGCTCCAGCACCCCCACGCTCTGTGGTCCCGCCCATTTCCTCATGTCCTTCTGCGTGTGTGTCAACCCCCCGGTCTTCCACAAAGCGTTAAAGACGAATGCTTGCTTGTACGGACGAGCTGTGTGTGTGCGAGACCACGAGCGCCTGCATCCATTTGTGTGATTCACTGTTAGCACCATCGATTTGGCGCATGTTGTGTTCATCACGGTGATGAGCTGCTAAAAGGAGTAAATGGGTTTCGGCGTTTAAGGTGCTGAAGTGTAACTATAGAGAGAGCACAGAAAACCAATTAGAAATCCAATTACACCTATAATCACTGAGAACGATGGTGCATAATCTTGTCCTTGTGTGGTGTAGTGAGCACATGCTTGAGGAAAAGAGGGGCCGGGTTATGTCCTTTGTGACATGGATACACCCGTGGATTTAACAGCACATTTTTCTGAAGAGGTTTGATGTCTGGTATGTAAAAAGTCACATCCTGTGGAAACTAAAGCACGAGACGTGTTCCTGCCGTGACCATGTTAAACCAGGTGGCCTGCAAACACTCTGCGACATTTGCATTCATGCATGTGTGACGAGCCTCACGCGGTGACGGAAGCTCCGATTGGCTCTCGTGTGTCCTCCATGTCACAAACCTTTGTGTCTCCTTCTCTTCAAGGCACGAGCCGAAGAGCTTCCACTGCAGCACTGTACTAAACGTTCAGAGAGCTTCAGGGCAGAAATCTCTCCATGTCTCACATCAGCACAGGCCCCGTGTCCTGGTTGACCCTCAAACGTGACCAATTGTGCTCATCAATTTTCCGTGAGGAGACTAAAAGGAAACCTCCCATCAAATATCGCTTCTGATTGCTGTGTTTCCCATTAATAAACCTTCAGAAGCGCACGTGTCAACGACAGATGGTTTCTTCTTTTGCATGCGCATGACACACAACAGAAAGACACAGTTATTTCATTTTGATTACACCAATTTGAGAGCAAACTTTGCATGCTTGTTTTAGTTTGCAATGAGTGGAAACCCTCGTCTGATGGAGTCCTACCCTGACCCCCACCCACCCACCCACCACCCGCTGACTGCCAAGCTAACAGGCCTATTGCTGGAATAATGGAATTAATGTTTTATGGGCCATTACAGGGCTATGATTTTTTTAAAAAAGAAGTAGCGGAAAGGAAGTCTATCCAGATGGAGGAGACGATCCTATTTGAGGCTTTTATGTACAAGACCTGTTTTTGTCAGATTGCATCGAGCCATTCGGACAATTTTCAGACCCATCTTTTTAAAAACTGTACAGCTGGAAGAAAAGGAAGCAGTTACTTGTTACTTCTAAACCGCTGTGGCAACCATCTGAAATAATAAAAGCCCCAAAAAAGCATCTTACTCCACCACCACCGTGTGACTGATCTGAAGAAATACATTTCAAGCTACATTCATTTCTTGTGTTTCATTTCAGTATTTGCTGTGAGTTTAGCTCCAGTTTGATCTTCGCATCATCTCCACTCCCGATGAAAATGTCTCTTTGCACAGTGGATTTACCACTTTCTTAAACACTTAATCTTATCAATTACTCAATCTTGGTTTTGGGCAAGTAACTGTATAATGAGCTTATCAAAGCGTTTGGCTCCGCTGGAAATCGAGTTGATGAGTGTGAAAGTTTGTGGCCTGGAAACCCAAAATTATAAAATATGCTAAGAAGCTCAGTGTGGATGCAGGCAGACTCGTCTGGCATTAAACTTAAACCGCACGTTCTTTTCTTTAAGCTACAATTATTGATAATTGTACACTTGGACTTATCTCACAGTGCGACATGTGACTCGCCCACCGTTGGCCAACAGAGGGACTTCCCCAAGTTGCCAGGTCCAGTAGGTTCGTGGGCAGCGTGAACTTCAGAACCCGGGATCTGAAACACACATTTCAGCCATTATAAGATAAATACTGACTTTATTGAATTGAAAATCATACAACCCTATTTCAAAGAGCTCCTGAATAAAATATAAACCCTAAATTATGCATAATATGGCCTCTTCAAGACCTCAGCAGCAATAAATTGAAATTATTGGCACAAAACAGCTCTTAATGAGACTCACTCTTTGTCTCTCATGGCGTCTCTCTTGGCATTTATGTTACTTAATAAACACTAATTTAACACAGTTTACTGGACTTGCAGTGAACATTTTTCTCCTCCTTCATTTCTTTCTCTTTCCCGTCCTCTCAGTTTACTCCCACCAACCTTGGGAGGTTACAGCAAACATCACTAATTGGTTGAAGCCCTAAACTGACACCTGACTAACCAAAACCCAACAAAGTAGTTAGACTATAAAAGCGCCAGCTCACGGTACCACAACTCGATTTGATTTGGCTCTTTTCACTATTGGTGCCATGTTCTGTCCCCTGCGCCGTGACTGTCAACACGACACACGGGAACCTTTGACGACATCAAAGGAAAGCTGTTCTCGATTCTCAGCATGTGGTGAGCAAAACAAATGTTGCTTCAGAAAAGGCTGAAGGCAACAAAACCAAAGACTTCTGAAAAAATCTGGAGAAATGACGAGTCAGCTGTGGTTGCTCCAGTTCGCTCTCATGCCGGAGGCTTCAAAAACCACCGCTCGGTATCGCTCTGCGACCCGTTTGCGATCATTGCTCCGAGCTTTCAGAACAACGAAAAACTACATTGCTTCAATATTTGAAGCTTAAAGCAATGACAGACTGTATGAAATGAATAAATCTTGCAGGGACATGGAGGGAACAACAAGACACAGGACTTTTCCAGGAGACCAGCGTTCGACTCCAGTGCGAGACGTTTCGTGCTTTAATGATGATCGTGACACACGTGGTTATTATTGTAAGGACGTACGTGTTTGTAGCATTTTCACGTAATTTATCATTAAACTTGACGTTATCCTGAAGTCGTTGCCCCTTACACTCATGCAGTTTTCGTGTGTCTGTAAAGTCGTTCCAGTTGCGTCAGATGGTAATGCTCCCAAAGAGCGCCTGAGACATCGATATGCTACAACAAAGGAAGTAAAAAAATGACGCAATTTGACGCCTTGGGAGGAGAACATGTTGATTTGCTCAAAGGCGCGATTGGTCCCTGGCCAATCAGCAGTCTGCAGTGTTTCTGCACCTTTCAAAATTGTTTCTGCTGCCATGGAGCCACAATAGAGGAGAGGCCAAAAAAGTACGAGGTAATGAGCCGATTACAGTTCACATTTATTCATTTGTTGAAACTGTGTAACAAACTTAGTGACGGTAGTTCGGCACCTAGATAAAAAACGAGCTGTTCAAAGTTGAGCGACGGTTGATAATGTAACAGCCCTCTACGAGCGAAAATATGCGAGGATGAGCCCCTGTTCCTCCCCTCTTTATTCCATTCCATCCAATCTTCTATCACTGCTTAGGATTCAGAAACACTGCGACAAGCATTAGGGACACAGCTTGAAGTCTGCATATCTCACCGGGCAAGGATAAACAAGGCAGAATGAGCGTGTGACTGGCTGATTCACTGGCTGACTGTTGGAAATAGCATCTACTGACTGACTCACCGACTGATTGGCAGAGACAATGTGCAGCTGACGGGCCGGTTGCTTGATTGAACGGCTGATTGGCTGTGCGGCCGCCCGAACGCCTGACGGGCTCGGAGACGGGCCGAGGCCGCGGCGAAACCGATCTGTTTGTAGCGTTTACCGCGCGTGTTGTATGTATTTACCCGCACACGCCTGGTGATTGGATATTCTCAGTGCCAATTGCCCCCATCTGTATGTAACCGTCTCTCGGAGTCTGCCCCAAATACTGGCAAATTAGCCTGGAGCGCAGATGAGGGGAAACGATTTAAAGTGGCAATCAGTGTGGGAGGGACCGAAGTGATGAAATGGAGTAAACAAGTCCCTTTTTAAGCACACATGCAGACACACACACACACACACACACACAACCAACTGCCGTTACTCTCAAGAGCAGTAAAGCAGCCAGAGTCACAAAAATCTATTTTCCAGCACTTCATGAATTTATGAATTTTTCAAAGCTCCTACTACGGCTCACTTTGGACTGGCTGTTGTGGATGGGATTAGGTTTCACTCCCCCTCAAAAAACGCTTAAACGAGCGCCGGTCATCCTGCATAGACACGTCACGTGTCGTGAATTGCTCCACCGCCCTCCATAAAACATCACTTTTGTCCCTTGAAACTCTTTGGACACGTTGATGTAGACGACATCAGATAATTTACAGAAATACACACTATTGTCTGCCTGGATTATTTGGCCAGCCGTGCGCCTCAAGGCTTTATAAATTATAGTTGCTGAGAGACTAAGGCGCAGATTTCTATCACCAGCTCTGCTTCAACTCCTCTAAAAAGCATCCCTGGACATACTTTCATTGATCAGTGGCCTGGAGCGCTGCCGAACAACGTGCCCACTCAGAAGAGGAATGTGTTTCTTCAGACGTGGCAGGGCTGATGAGGTTGCGTTGGGTTCTGCTGCGAACGCGTCCGTCTTCGCCCGCACCCCGGCCGCTCGGTCCGGATGTGTTATTTGTCTCGTAGGTGGGGGTTTGTGTGTTGGAGAGGCCTGGCTCCAGTTCACTTTTGGATTAAGGTTTTATTTTCTTCAGTTTCCCTTTGAGGCTTCTGAAATCCTTGGATTGAAACTTAAATGCAAAGTCAGCTGTTGGATTCCAGGTCAAACATAGATCTGACGGCTTATCAGTCCACGTACTTTAGCTTTCTTGCTCCCAGTGTGACTGACGTAGTCCGACACCTTCCACTCCCAGCAGCCGACAGTTTGCACTCATTTCATCCTCTGAATCCTAACGCAGACTTTGTTATCCGCCCTTTCGTTCTCATCGTCACAGGTGTGGGCCAGTAGAAGCCTGCTCCACATGTCAGGAGGCTCAGCAGGTCGTTATCATGTGATTTTAATGTGGGCACGGCAATGTCCAAAAACATGACCTGATTTAGATTCAAGCATAAAAACAAGAAGGTGAGGGACAACGATCTTGATGCTAGCCATCAACTGGAGCACAAGCTTGGAGTGTCTAGTCCTAAAGGCTCAACTGTCACATGACCAATGAGTTGGACACGGATTTGAGCCATTGGCTTTTCCTGTGTGGCATTTATGAACGCTTGTTCACCACGTTTGGTACATTATGACGATTCATCCGACAGTTAAAAACTGGCTGAGAATTGACAGTCAAGCAGGAAAATATTGAATTTGAAATCCATCATAGACTTAGAACATCATCATTAGCAGCACCGTAAGCAGTGAGCTGGCGTGGTCGATGGAGGCCGACACTGGCTGTCGGCGGGTGCACGTGGAATCCAAATGATCACTGTGAGATGAGGAGAAGAAATGATGATTAAGCAGAGCTAATGAAAGAGTAACAACATCAAACCAAGTCTGAGCTTTGGTGGAACTGCCCTGTTCCCTCTTTCTCATTTGCACAGCGGGGAGTCCTGAATATCGGGATAATTCCAGCTCCGGGAGCCGGCGTACATAATGAATGGCTGAGTGCGGCTCCTTTACATGCAGCCGCTCTCACTTCGGTCTTGTGCGGGGTTATAATGAAGCAATATATTCGGACAGATTTTGCATGTGCTGCAAGCAATGAAGCATCTGAACTCTTTACACATCTCAGCATCTTTCCTAACAACGTGTCGGCCAATCCCGGCCCGTGCGAGGAAGGATGGCTTGGGCCTGCCTCCTGCCTTCACCAACGCCAAGGCAATCGCACACCTTTTCAATAATTTATGCCGAGAGGTGTTTCTTTCATTTCTATATTCCTGCCCAAATGGCATTTTAGGACCCGTCTTTGTTGAGGCCGTACGTAAAAAGAATGTCTTCAATTATTTATGTCCAGAGGTTTTGTGCTGCCTGACTGTTTTTTGCTCTTTTTCTTTCCCCTCTGCCGCCTCCTTCTGCTCCGTTGGGCCTTGACTGGATGGCGTCTCTCTCCGAACACTGTAATTCTTCGGGCTACCCAACAGGTAAGTTTGTTTTATCATTTGATATTTATGGACTCGGGCCGTCGTGCTGTGTTATTTAGTGTTGTGGAGCTACCTGTTGCTACCTGACAGCGGGACAGGACATGGATCTTTTGTACTTCCTGCTCAACCAAAGCTGGGGTCATTGATGCGGAGGAGAAAATATTTTCAGATTCCACAATTAATCTCTTTTTTTCCCCCCAGCTCTGCGCTCTTATTTTCGTAATCCTTTACTCTTTAAGCTTTAAAGTGAGCAGACAGGGCGGCTTTTCCACACAGATACGAATCACGGAGCTGTTGTGCAAGGAGCTCTGCTTGGAAAAAGATTATGGCTGGTGCAGCAAAGCTTAAGAGTCTTATTTTAAAATGGCGAGCTTGATGTCAGACAGAAGAACAGAAAAGGTGTGACTAATGAGACGTCAAAGTGAGTTATTGCACTGCGTCATGTGTCATGTGGAGCCCTCAGGGGCGTGCGGTGAAATCGAGAGGTGTACGAGCAGACGCAGGTGAGATAAAGCTTGTATTAGTCATTATCTTTGGAGATTTTCCTATAGATCTTAACAACGCATGACTTCAGTCAAATGCATTTTCTGTGGATTATTGGAATGGAGAAAAACACGCTTTTACCTTTGAGCGATGCAAATGTGAATCACAGCCGGTTGATGCAGCTCGTGAATAATAACATGTAGCCTCCGTTTCTCTGGGACCAGCTTTTCTCCACTAAGGATCAATGATTGCTAACACATGAGCCTAAAGGTTGTTAGACGCGTTCACACGCAGAATCAGTCAGTGTAATGTACCGCTGGTCCGGACGGGGATGCGTGCGATTTATTGAGGCGTGTCGTTTTAAACGCAGAAATGCTTCACGAGGAATCATTTACTAAATCATTTTACTGTGTGTAGAAACAAAAAATTGCGCGGAATATTTTGTCATTGTTGCTCATTTGCAAATAGAGAAATAGCAATTGCAGCATTTCCTTTCTTGCTTTTCATCTCCTTTTGACCAACAGCAGCTCGCGATAAATCTGGGCTATTGTTGCACGAAAGAAAGATAGATTGTCATATTGCTCGTTAATCCCCTATTGGTGTAATCTGCCTAATGCTTCTGATGTGGAAGAAACACAAGCGTGAATCACTAAAAGCCACTTTTAGGTAATTTGTTTTCTGGAATTTCTTTTGTTGCTGGCACCGTTTGATAAGCACACAGGCATCTGTAACACCCTCGAATCTCGCGTGCGTTTGGAGTGTTCATCTCTGACGTTCACGGTGCTTCTCGTCCATGCAAAAACCGAATCTGAGCTGCAAATATACCTAAGAAAACGCTGCAGTGCCAAACACTCTGAAGCACAGGAGGGATTTCATCTGACATTTAAGCAGGAAAGAGAACAGATCAAACAGTCAAAAAATAGAGAGGATCAGTGCATGTGTCTGCGTGAAGGATGACGTGTGACGCTGATGGTTGTTGGAAATCAAACAATGTCAGAGTGCACAGAAGATTTCTGGATTTCCGTGACAACGGTGCACTGAGATATTTTTTAATGAATGAATGGAAGCACGATAAGAGCTTTTTACTTTATTGATGGCACAGCGTGAGACCAAAACTCCAGGACAGAGAACACTCAGCGACACTTTGGATTGATCTGAAGAACAACTTGACTTTTGCAGAGTCACAGTGAGTAAAGCTGCACACGAGTGTGCGAGGACAAAGACGCAGCACAACGGAGGCGTCGACGCGTTCGTGACACTAACGGGCCGTGAACCGCAGACTTGTTTGGCGACTCTTTTGTAAGGTGCTGACAGAGTCAGGTAAACATGCAGACGCGCTGGAAGAATGGCGCCGGAGGTTTGAGGCTGTTGTACGCCGGGACTGGATCATTGAGCTGCAGTGAGCTGGAAATTGCACCCTGCTATGGTAATGCACTGTTTTTGTGCTGTGTTTTTGACAACATCTCAACCGATTCAATTGACTGAATCAGGCACAAGTGCGACTCAGACGCAGTCGCACGCACACACACACACACACACACACAAATAAAACCGCTGAATTAACAGTCAGACAGCGTCTCCGATAAAGTGTTTGAAGATGGAACGGTGACACACCTCATCCAAACTCACTTATTCTGTCACACTCTCGGATTATATTTTTAGAGACTGAACTGAGTTCCACCTGAAGATTTCTCTTTACATTTCCAAATCCCTGAATGACTCTTGAATTCCAGGCATGAACCTGCCTCCCACTATTCAACTGAAATTGACTTTGGAGTGTGTGCAACTTTGTCTGTGTGTGACATTTTTTCACTCCCGACTACCTGGAGTGTGTGTGTGTGTGTGTGTGTGTGTGTGTGTGTGTTTCGTGTGAGCATGCTTCGTGTGCACAGCGGCAGCGTTGCAGGTCCGCCGCGGTGGGAGGACTGAGAAGCAGCCTAATGGCAGTTTCCATTGCCTTTCCGTGGGAGACGTCTTTATGGATGTGGAGAGACCAGACTTGGACTCCTCCTCGCTCACAGAGGAGTCGTGAAGACAAATGGCTGTGAGGGGAAAACTGAGTGGGCGCAGGATAAAGGAGGAAAGGTGCGAGGGGATGCGGGAACAAATTAGCAAATAGGAGGAGGGTCTGTGGATTAGGGAAGCACAGAATGAGCCTGTGGAAACAGAGTGAGAGTCACCTGAGACTTTATGAAATAAATAATATAACAACAATGAGGTTATCATCTGATCTGCATTATGGACAAATAAGAAAAAAGCCAAGGGACCACATATTCCTGAACAGAAATCCCCAACATGTAAACACTGATTTCATCCGTCCTGGTGAAGTGTCGCATCAGATTGACGCAGCCGGGGACAGACTGAAGGCCCGTTTGTTGAGTCTCGATGGGCCCGTTGGCCAGTGGAAATGATGTTCAACAGGAGAAACTAACGCGGAGGACAGAACGTTCTCTGATCAGCTGGATGTAAACAAGGAAACGTTTGGTGATCCGATCGGATTTGACAAGACGCTGTACACTCGAGAACACTTACAACATCAGACAAATTGAGAGATCTGCTTTTGGATTTATTCATGTAGGTTTTTCAAAGACGTTTCTATGAAGCCAAACAAAAAACGCAGCATGTGATCATTTTAAGGGATATTTATTGACATTTGTGCTGTCAAGCGATAAAAAGAAATTAATCTAATTAATTCCATCTTCAGTGATTAATTCATTAAATTAAACAAAATTTTTGCTGTGCAAGCATTTTAAAATTTGTCGAGTCAAATGAATTTCAACTTTAGAAAATCAGAAATTTCTTGCAGTATTGAACATGCACAAAAATGACCATTAACAATCAACAATATGTCCTAATATAGGACATGAATAATGATTTGGCAAGATTCATTGTCTTCAGAGAGACTTTGACATAGAACCAACTACAGTCAGACTGTGAAGCTTTAGACACACAAGTATTCTGTGATTTCATAATCCAAATTGTCATTTTATATGGACAGTGTTAAACAATATGTGTAGTATGCAGTAATTGTGATCATTTTATTGATGTGTGATGCTCCAGTTTGTGACTGCAGTGTTTTTAAAGCAGAGTCACAGGGAGATGGATCCAATTTCATTTTACACAAAACGTGCTCACAGCACATCCGTGATCCTGCTCTGAGCTCGGTCAGTCTCAGGACTCAGGAATCAGTCTTGGGTCTTTGACTTGACAGTCCGGTGCTTTTCTGCGCCCACCATCGTCCCGAACGACCTTTTCATTAATAAAAGTACAGTTTTCATCATTCACAAAGTACGTTGAACATCAGAACATAATGAAGAATTTATTGTCTTTGCTTTTCCTGTTTGGTTTTATACCAACGTGTTTTTCAGGATGTCGGGTTGTTTGCAAAGACCGTCCTTCTGAGGGAGTCAAAGCGTTTGTTGGGCAAACGAACTCCCACGCAGCAGGTTCTTCTGCAGGTGCTCCTCTGCTTTTCAGCCTCAGACTGACTTTACAGACATGTTCATTTTGAAGGACAGGAACAGCAGAAACAGGACACAGACGAGGAAAGGGGCTCATTCATTCTGGGGAACGGCCGAAGCAGCTGTGGAGCCGATTGAATGCATAATTCAGGCATCAGTCGGTGCGTTCTCCACCAGCCCTCTTTTATCCCGGCCGTATTGTGCATTTAGTCGCGTCGCTGAAACAGCGTCCGCCGCCCTTTCCGCATGAAATTCTGGAGGTGGGGGATCACAGGGGGGAAATCAACCTGGAAGCTTTTCTATTTCCGTTTCACTCTCGTCCCTCTGCGGGGAGTGGATCAGGGCCAAGCGGAGCAGTCAGAGCAGAGATGGATAGAAGTGCCGTGTGCCTCACGTTGCCACCCATCCCTGACAACAAGATTAATCTTCGCTCCTCAGCCCTGATGAAAGTCCCTCACCAGCACCACCTCTTCTGCCTCTTTTCATCTCTTGTCCCCCGCTGTCTTTCTATGGAGGACGGTGTCACCCAAAATTAATATGAAACAAGATTAAGAATATTTGCTTTTACTTTACGGGGCAAAGGGGAAAACCGAGCCTTGAAAAGGGGCACAGCACTAGTTTCCCCTTCAGTGATTCCGTGAGAGACTGTACACAGCCTGGGAAAGAGCCCGAATGATGCGTGGAGTGTTTCCTGTTTATGGCTTTTGCATGTTCAGAAGCCTCCCTGAGGACCTCGGGTTTCTCTTACCGGACTTGGCTGGATTTTCCTCTTAGAGCAGAGGAATCTACTTTACTAATCGGGGCTGTGAAGTTCAAAAGGAAAGGCTGAAGGCCGGCACGCAGCCTTTGTGAATGTGGTTCGGTTGTGACGACTGGTCTGAACTCGTCCGACCGATGTCCTTCTGACTCCGACCTCCAGAAGAGAAAATTGATGTCCCGTCCAGGATCTCCGTAAGATGTTTCATTTACAGTTTGTTCAGTAAGTGCAAAGTGCTGGTTGTCTCTTCCCGCTGGATTGTCGGCCTTCAGAACTTCCACTATCTTTGAAAACCTCAGCTAGTCTTCAGGTGTGTTCAAACTTCTAGCGTGGAAATTAGAGCTGGGGTCCAGTGTCTCACACAGGAGACGCTTTGACATGTAGCCAGAGGGACCGGGAATCAAACCACCGTCCCTGTGGTTTGTGGACACCTTCTACCAAGTGAGCAACCGCCGCCATTTACAATCAACAAGAAACTATCGCACTTACCAATCCAGCAGAAATCATTGCTCTCCTCTGATTGGTCAGTAGTTCATTCAGACGCTGTTAGAAGTGAATCCGTGAGTTTGTTTATGAATTTCTTCACAGTCTGATCACAAAATTCGGACCCCTAAGGCTTCAGATATCACCGCTTTTTACACCTTTTTGCATCACTAGTGGACACCACAGGAATGGTGGTTCCTGCTCGTCGGACCTCCTGCCATGACATCTTCTGTTGGTTGATCCGTTTTAGGATTAGGCTGAAAAGCTTCAGAATCAGGTTACGCTGTGAGATGAAATACATGAAAAACAGATTGTTCAATGGCCACATACAGAGACAACACACACACACACACACACACTTTCTACACACAGTCTCCTGTGGTAACGTCCTGTGTCTTGTTGGCTTCCTCCCTATGACGACTTGGCGTGTTCATTGAACCTCATGAAAATCTGAAGCAAAAATAAAAATGTCTCGTGTGAGCTGAGCCCTGATCTGCTGAAACCTGATCCATGAACAAACTGCAGGGACCCGTTTAGATCCAGAGAATCACTGGAACCAACCTGTGTGGGCCCCTATAAAGTATTAAAAAGCATCACCGTATTATTTTTTTTCAATTTAGCAACAATGACGGCACAGCTGTCCTGCAGTGGGGAGGGTTCATGTGAGGGGAGCGCTCACAGCCCACTGGAAATGACACGCGCTCGGAGGAAATCCAAACTGTTTCCTGCCAGACGCCGGAGAGCGAAGTGAAAACTGTGGGCTGTCTTTGAAAGGCCGGGCTCGCCCAACAAGCTCCTGCCATTACTGATAGTGTAGACAGTCAAATCCCAGCCTACACCTGTCAAATATTAACTTTATGAGTTCTGCCAGTTTAACAGCACACACACTTTACACACTCCTCATGTCATTCCTTCTTCCATCTCCGCCTCCAGCTCGTCCAGATCACACAGCGGCTCTGTTTGCACACGTTTCACCCGTGTTCCTGCAGGTTGTTTGTTTCCAGCACAAAGCCTGGACACACACACACACACACACACACACACACACACACACACACACACACACACACACACACACACACACACACACACACACACACACACACACACACACACACACACACACACACACACACACACACACACACACAGACTGCTGGCATTCAGGGAATGGAAATGAAAAACACAAACACACACACACACACACACACACACGTCTTTTCCCAGAGCTGGAGATCAGCCATGACGGAGGATAAAGAAAAGAAATAAGACTTTTAGCATTTTCAGCTCAGTTGGTTTCTCGTCTTTGTAAAGTGTCAGCTTCTGTCTTTTTTGTTAAATCTCAATCTGTTGGCTCTCTAATCCATCCAAATCAAGAAAAACTAACTGTTACTCTTAAGAAATAATGAGCTGCGTGTAATATTTTGGATGCATTTTTAATTATTCAAACTGCAGTTGGTTAATTACTTAAAATATTAAATGTGGGTAAAAAATCTTGAACAAAAACAGCATTTTTTTGGGTTACTTGACATTTTAAAATGAAGCGCTGGTTGTTTTAACACTAGCTGCAATAAATAAAGAATTTCTGAGTTATTCTTTTCCACGTTTTGTGGGATAATAGCAGCTCATAAGGAACTAGGCCAATATCTTTGCAAACTCACATCTTGGAGCTACATGTTACTCGTCACGTTGAGATCCTGCTTAGAATTGAATGGTCCAGTTAAAAAACAACATGTTGTCGTGGTGTGAGGGCGAGCCGTGGATCTCCAGGAAGTGTTTGGCTCACCTGGTCCAGCCGCAGCAGGTGTCAGTCTCTGTTTGCGTCTCCATTCAGCCTTTAGTTGGCTGAGACTGAACAAACGAGAGAGAAAAATCAAACTCCACCGTTTGACCAGTGGAACAATCTTCATTATTATACCAGCGGGTTTACAAGATGTGTGGGCGGGCCGGACGCATCGTGGCCCCACATGATGTTGGCTATGTGACTGTAAGAGCGACTCGAAAACTGTATAAAATAAATTAGACCAAGTAAATCAAAGAAAAGATACCAAATACATCAGCAAGACCAAAGTACACAGGAAACATGAAACTATAGGTAAGACACAGACTGGACACGAACATTTTCAAATGACCCCCATAGAAAGTCTAATGAAAACATCTTCCTTCATACTTCTTGGATGTAGACTTTTAAAATTATAAATCCAAAACTCCTCCAACGTCTCTTATGAGTTGATCCTGCCTCAGTCCCGAATGAACTTGTTCCAGTCGAGGACCCTGGGCAGGGCGGTGGTGGGGGGGTTAGTGGTGCCACCTCATAGCACAAAGGTTTGCAGAATTGTGTCCTCCTGGTCTGAGACAGACTGGATGGTCTGGGATGTTCCCCCCCACTGATCTAAGCTACAACAGGCTTCCAGATAGTGGATGGATGAATAGTCCAGAGAACTACAAATGTTTGTCCTCCATAAAGTGTCCAGTCTGATAAACCATGTTCATTAATCCTGTGTCCAAGCTGGTGCTTTTTCATCGGGCATTTAATCGTGTTTATCACATTTTTAGTTTTACATCTGGTAATATTTTCCACATTAGTCCGTCACTGTGAAAGGAAACAACCCAAAGTTTCCTCTTTAAATTTATCAGAACAAATATACTTAAACTGAGTTTTACCAGTTAAATCAACCATCACTTTATGCTGGAGGGAGTCTGAGCAGGATCGGGGTGAATTTGCCGGGAAACACGCCAGTTGAAACTTCCGGAAACTTGGCAGCTGTGTTAGTGAAGGAGGTGAGCGAAACGACCTGTGGGGGGGCAGCGTGCTGGCAAATGGACTGATAAAAGAGCAGATGATGTGCACGCGGCGCGACTAATGACTTAATTGAAGGCTGGGCGGCTGAAAAGTCACAACGTTGGGACGCAAAAGACTCCATCAGATCAGATCCGTATTGTCTGGTCCTACGTGTTGTGTGTGTGTGGGGGGGGGCTCTGTGCTGCCCACCTGGGATGATGCATCAAACGGGCTGAGTCAATCCTTTTCAAAGTCATTTCAAGCCTTTCTGTTAATTCGTGTTCCTGTTTGAAGGGCTCTAAGTTGTTTGTCGTCCATTTTTCTTTCGGCTCTGTGCTGGTGGTTCAGCAATCGATCGGTTCAGAAAAGGCTTCTTCCCTGTTGTTACTGACGCCTCTCCACTGGGTTGGCGAGCCACTGACGTGCTCTCGTTTGGCTTTTGTTGTGCAGCAGACATACGATATCAATAATTAATAATGTGTCTCTGGAAAATCCCCGTCTTGTCAGAAAACAACAGCCTCCGCGGTGGATGGCATCCGAAAGAAACGTGAATCCACAGTTTCAATTTGCAATTCGAATGTTGTGCAAACAAACGATTTCTGTGAGTCAAAGATCGAAAAACCGACAGGTCAAATATGACTGAAGACGCAGTTAATATGTAATGTGGGTCTAATGGATTCGTCTTCCTGCACAGTAATGAAGTTCATGTATCTACGTGCTGACCACGGCTTCTACTAAGGAGCTGAATGTTTCCCGTCAGCAGCAGATTGTCTTCTGGTGGATTTAAGAACGTGTTTCTTATAGATGCAGGCTGTCGATCATGTCTTTGGGGATTTGCTGGCGGCTGACACCCACAAACACCAGGCCGGGCGTGTTTGATTCCCAGTTCCTCCTGCTTAAGACACTGAACCCCACTGTGTATGTGCACCTGTCCAAAAATGATTTCCAATGGAGACTGATAAAATATATCAAAACCAAGATGTCCACAGCTCTAAACATATTTATTCAGAGCCTTCTCCGCTCTCCTTATTTCATTCGAAACTCAATTAGTTTAGTAAAGCGCGCCTTTCCAAATGTTTTTTGGCACATTTGTCGCACTTAAATCATTCAGACCATCAAGCAAAGTTTAATATTACACAAATAACTCAAGTAAATACAAAATGCAGTTTTTAATTGATGGTTTCCTTTATTAAAGGGGAAAAAATCCACCTGCGCCCCTTTTCCAGATCTGGATTGATCTGTGTGATCCACCACACGTTTTGGTTTATAAAACTGTCGACTGACACACACTCGGGCCTGATTCAGTGCCTGACCTGTTTCATCAGGGAATCACTTAAGTAGAACCTGTCTGACAAAGTGAAGCAGGCTAAAAGATCTCAAAAAGCAACACGTCCTGCTGCAATTTAAGGGAATTTAAGAGCAGGTGAGAAACATGAGCTGTATCAGTCTGAAGATTGTTGGCAGCTCTGTGTCTGGCACACAGGTAGTTCATATCAGAAAATGGGATATTACCAGTCAGGTTCAGTGTCTTCCTCAGGGACACTCTGTTTTGGAGTCAGGAATCAAACCACTGACAGTGTAGTTCGTGACAACTGCTCTACCCACTGAGCTACAGCTGCCACAGCTGAGCCGGGTTTGTCACTGAATAAATTAACAGGAACGGTGATGCCCTAAAAGTCTGCTGAGTGTGTCGCCCCATCCCTACTGTGAGGACTGGTGATGGCAGAGTCCTGCAATGGGGAAGGTCCTGGAAGAAAACCTGAGCCGGGGTGGAATAAACGCTCCACATCTTTACAGGCGTTGAACAAAATTCAGATCATGTCATTTTTATTTTATTTCACCTTTCAGTTCTAAGTGGAGCAGAAGAACGAGCTCATCTTCTCCCCTTTAACCTGACTGAGTAGAGCGATTGTTGGACGGTTTTCACACTGATGCACGTGTTGGCGGTGTGGTGTCTTCCGAATACGGCAGAGTCAACGTGAACTGCCGTGTGCTAAAGGCCGTAACGAACGGCAGCAAATGTGTTTGTGTGCAGCCGTGCTGCTCGCTGATGTGTTTTTAATAGTTTGAAGAACAATGGAGTCCTGAGGCCCCGAGGAATAAATACTCCGAGCGTGGATTCACATTTTCTGGCTAGAGCAGAGAAGTTGATGCGTTTAAGTGATTTTACAAATGATCCAGAATAATATCAGCTTCATCATTAAATGTATATCTGTTTGTAATATTAATATCATTTGTATTTACATTAGGATTATGGGGAACAAGAATCATTTCTTCTAATCTGTTCAGCTTTTATTGTGGGGCGACTGTATATTAATGCTTTCAAACGTCACTATATTAAAAAAAAAATTCTGCTTCTAGCTAAAACGTTGATGACATCACCACAAGGAGTTTTTCATTTTAGGAATTGACGTCATGGAAAAGCAGGTTGACCCTGTTCACAGACGTCACTGTGTGAGCATCAGGATGACATAATCTGAAGTGAAGGTTCCTCCAAGTGATGTCACCTGGAGGCGTTTTCCAGCTACAAGTAGAGAAAAACCTGAATGTAGTGAAGTCAGAGGGACATTTAACGGTCTCCTTTCATAAAGAGCCGCGGTGTATGAATCCAGATTACTGCAAAACTCGGATTAATCCTGAACCAATTAGATCTGAGGGGGACTCACAGAGCTGCATGCAGCTCTGCGTGTATGATGGTCCTGTCTTAAATTGGACATGCTTCTTCCAGTCTTCCTCATCTCTTCTTTCATTGGATTCCTGCATTAAACTGTTTTAATCATTAGTTTTCACTCGTGAGCAGTTTGAAGAATTTCGTATTTTTACGCGAGCCCCATCTGCTCCTCTGAATGACCTCCTCCGTGGGACTGTCTGAATTAAAGCTGACATTTTCCCAGCTTCAGAAGTTTCACTCCACTGCCTCCATTCGTGCTCTCTGCTAGCGGCTGATTTGGAAGATAGATTTTCTGAAATTGTGAAAATGTGAAAAGTCCAGACTTGAAGCAAGTGGAAACAACACAGCTTTATTTTGGGCTGTAATTCGACCGCTCCTCGCTTTTAGCTCAGGCCTGCGCATGGACAAAAGTGAAGAACGACCTAAAAATGTGCTGCGGAGCCACAGAGGAAGTCTCACACAGTAAATAATGGAGGACGAGGCTTTTATCCTGCGCTCGTCCTGCACAAAATTACCATCCCGTTTCTCCTCCTTCCTTTCCTGTTCCAGTATTAACAAACCGGTGAATCCGTTGCTCTGTACACATGCAACAGCTGGAGCGTCACGTTGAAACTGTACATCCACAGCTCAGTGAGGTTCAACACGGTCTGTGAAATGCAGGGAGCTCGGGTTGTTCGGAACAACCAAAAAGTGCTGAATGAGGTTAAGAGTTGTTTTCGTGGTGCACAACACGGCCCCGGGTCTGCTACAGGATGAGCCGTGTGAAGTTGAGCAAACAGGGGGCGGCCTGCTGTCACTGTGGAATGAGCTGCTAAACACGCTTCTTAACTGGCGTTACTTTAATAACTGTGCATTGGAAAGAAAGCTTGAGCAGCGAACCTCCAAGTTTGGCTTCCTGCGTGTATTTTAAGTCGTTCTTACTAAAAACCCGAAGAGACACCGGCAGTAGAAAGGTGAGAACGTCCTGTTTTACTGGACGCGTCCAGAGCCTCGCATGACTTGTAGCCTGAGCGGAGCGCAGAGGTCCGTTTGGACTGTCCGGGTTCGGTGACCTGGTTCCAGAAAAGCGCCTGATCTGTCACACGTGCGATTTGGAAGAGACTGACAGTGAAATGCTTTTTGTTTTATGGTTCGTTTTAGCAATAACTGTTTGGAGAAATGGCCAACGTGTGGCAGATGGATGCAGATTACAGCTCATTTACTTTGTGTGAAAGACATTTGACAAAGCTCTGATGCTGTTTAAATATAGTTTGTTTGCTATTGAGTTGGACATGTGTCATAAATTCAATCTTTAGTTCCGTTTAGCAGCTAAAGCTCATAAACTGAATCCATTTTTGCGCACATATCCGGATTTGTGCACCGTCGGGACGCGGACGCCCCTGTGGGATTCAGTGCTGCTGCGATGACCTGAACCTGCTGCCGTGAAGGACAGCTGAATCCGCAGTTAATGAGCTCTTGTGGAGATTAGACTGATCTTTCTGTTTCGCATCTAACGGCAGTTTTATGCCAAAATGCCCAAAACCATCGTTTTGTCATCCAGGCAGGAGTGTGTCACTACTGGAATATCGCCGCTGTCATTCGTCTCCTTCCCGCATCCATCAAAGCTGATTTAACACCTTTTCTGACAGTTACTACAGTTTCACGTGCCTCTCGTGCTACTACGAAGGAAAGAACTTGCACCACGATGTCAAACTGATGCACAACCAAATAAAACCCGAATATTATCCTCCACGTTCGGAGTTTCAGCGGCTCTCAGATCCTCCGTGAGGCTGTTGGAGTCCATCCAAATCTAACACTGTCTCATTGGAATCACGCCGCACAATTATACCCATTCAAGCATCAGCATTAATGTGGCATTTAGGCCCCGTGGTAACGCAGTCTGTCTCCAGGACACACACACACACACACAGTTGTGTACTACTGAGCAGGAGACTGTCTCATCCGATCTCTCAAACGTCACACTGCAGTGTGACGACTGTCTCCACTCAGCTGTCCGTCCCCCACGTTCACTCGACCTCTCAGAGAATCCCGCGGCTGTAGACGTTTTAATGTCCTCAAAGGTTTTACACACGGTCGACGTGTGGACCCGTGTTTAACGGGAAGATGTGACGCTTTGAAAATTCAAAGCAGGAGTTACAGTTCAGCGGATTTGTTAGCGCAGAGTTTGACGAGTCGTTTCCCTGAGTCCGCCTCAGTTAAAGGGTTAATCTGCGCCGAGCTGCCGGGCTGAAGGTGAGCGCTTACGTCAGCTGTCCTCCGTTCAACCCTCACGGTGGAACATCAGCCCGTCATTGGACGCAGGAAGCCCATCAGGTGCCGTGACTCTATTTCATCCATCCATTTTTATCAGCAAATTGGACGAGTGCGTGGCTACAAGCTTCTCATCATGCCGGGCCACAGTTCAATGGCACTACTAGAATTTTTTTTTTACTTTCACTTCTATTTCCTCTTTTTCAGTAATTGGATCCGGAAAAACCTTCCAGAACATCCGTGTTTATCTGCAGGAAAGTTGTGTGTTACCGGTGTGTGTCACAGGCCTGGAAGTTCAATCTGTCTCTCTGTCGCTGCCAGTGAGTTTGACCTTATATTTGTTAGCTCATACTCAACTTCAGAGCAGCGATGCAAACGTCCGGCAAATACAAGCAATTGTGTCACATGACACAAAAAATGGACTTAGTTTTAAGTTTGGCCACTTGGACAATAAAATTAGAATAGAGACTGAAGCTCCATTTTTACAGGGTGTCCTGGCAAATCCGTCGTTTGTCTTTTGGGGAAGTGCAGCAACTGAGGCTGAAACGTTCTAGTACAGTATGTGGAAGGAAATAAAACACGCTCGGTGTACCAGAAAACTGGTGGAAGCAGAACTGTTGAACTGTTAAGGAAACACGCCTGGTGAACCTGAAAATGGGGCAGGGTGGAATTTATCCGAAAGGAAACGAGGGACTGGAAGTGAGTTTCCAACACAGCTGCAGGACCCGAGTGTTCCGCCCACGCCTGCAGGCTGCTCGGAGAGGGGCCTCGTGACCCTCAAACACTGTAACCAACATGACCGGCTTTTAGAAAACGAAAAATCCAACTCCTTCTCATTTCAAGTAGTTTGACTTTTAGAATGAGAGCAGCTTTAATGTAGAAACTCATCACTTCATCAGCAGCAGTTTACTGCAGACACACTGACAGAGCAGCTGGTTAACATGAATATGCACATATACATCCCCCAGACGGACGGGCTGAACGCAGAGGACACATTTCATTGTAACATGTAAGTGACGAGTGAAGGTTCTTCTCCAGACTCCGATCGGTTTCTTTGTCATGTGCAGGTTAAGGCTCAGTCAACAACGCAATGAGAGGCTGACAGACAAGAAGGAACCGACCAACTCACTCATATAAAAAACACTAAATGCAATCTCAAAGAAAGAGTCTGTCATATATGTTTGCATGTGCATGTGTGCTGTTGCATGTGCAGGGTGATGTATCAAGTGTGTGTGTGTGTGTGTGTGTGTGTGTGAGTGCGGAGCTGAATGTACCTGAGTAACATTGCACAGGCCGTGAGCAGCATATTGCACAGATAAGGCATAACAGATGATTTATGAATTACTTTGAGTTGAGGAGTCTGACAGCCTGGTGGTACAAGAGGTCTTCGGTTTTTTAGTGTGTGCAGTCGGGCTCCTGTAACGTCCGCCGGATGGTAGCAGGCGGAACCGTCTATGTGCTGGATGGCCGTGGTACTTCATGTAAATACTGAAGCATTAATTTGAACATACTGTAGATGAATACGTCTCTCACTGAGAAGTAATGAAAACATGTACTGAGCTGCAGTTTACTGTCGTGTGAATCTCAAAGGAGATTTGAGCGATTCAAACTGGATCCTAATTATACGCGATATTATACGCCAAACAATCACTGCAACATTTTTTCTTTTCAAATTCTCATAATGTGGGTGGGACATATGTGTAAACGCTGTATACATGTCTGCATGAAACTGGTTATCAATACTAAACTCAACAGCCTCGGTTTGCTGACTCCACACCGGCCCAGCTGTCCACCACTTCCTGACACACGGAGACTAAAGAGCAAATAATTAAATTCTCAGACACCAACGATGGTCGTGCACGTTTCCGCATCCAGTGAACTGACACTGAATTAAGTTTTTCTCCGAGTCAAGATATTAGTGAAAACCCTGTTTGTGACACTCACATTAGACATGTTATGAGCGGAGTCATTCATTAGTGTCGCTGGCGTCACATTTACCAGCGTTATCAGCTAATCTAAATGGGCAGGCTAACACGCCATTAGCCCTTTTTCAATGGATGTGCAGTCAGAGTCTCTCACTCTCTCACTCACGCTCTAATCTCGGCTAAAGATGCCTTATGCAATTTCATTAAGCGACTACAGTCGGAGCATTAACAGATGCTTTCATGTGCATGCACACGCCCAGCCCGTTCCAGTCGGCTTCACAGTAACGGCCGACCTCCGTTTCCTGGTACTTTTCAAACCCGGCTATTGTCAGCAACACGCTCACAAAGTCACATTTGACCAAACTCACACAGACGCCTAAACTCTGACTCCTCAAAGCGTGTTACTGTTCCAAATGATAGACTCGTGGCTAAATTTGTTCTACCCACGAGGGTAAGACATTTTTAATGAGAATGAACATCTGTCTCCTCTGGATCCCACCGGGAAACACATGACAAGTGTGAACAATAAAAATAGTTCATTCTTTATTCCCACATGAAGCAACTGGTGTAAAAACACCATGTACAGTGACGTGTGGTTCTCAAAAGGAGGAGCAGGCTTTTTTTTATTAAGATAATTCAGTGTAAGAACTGCGAGGAGGGCCTTTTAAATAACTTATTTGTGTATGATTTCCAATAAAGTAATAAGGAACTTAACAAATCCGTCAACGGAACCTTTTGTTCCCACTCGTGTTCGTGCTGGATTTAGTTGTGGACAAACCTGCACGGAGGCAGCTGATGATTTATGGCTGCGTTCCTAAGAGTTGGCTGTAACTAAAGAGATTGAGCGCGTCTCTGGGGAGCTGCGTCGGGTACAGTAGTTATTGTGGTCAAACAGCATAAAGTAATTACTGCAAGAGAAGGGGAGGCAGGCAGTCCGAGCTTTGGGGTGTACGGCGTGGAGTAAGTGCTTAACACAAAGACCTCTTAGTCTCGGAAAACGCAGATAGCACAGCTCGTGTT
This sequence comes from Channa striata, assembly GCA_033026295.1. Classification (NCBI taxonomy): domain Eukaryota; kingdom Metazoa; phylum Chordata; class Actinopteri; order Anabantiformes; family Channidae; genus Channa; species Channa striata. Next base: position 19,110,290 of record CM065184.1, on the reverse strand, counting down.
TGAAGTTTATCCCACCCAGAGGGAGAACGAGGGGGAGGAACAATAAGACACGGAGGCAGGGAAGCAGTCGTAGGAAGAACAAATAAGGGCGAGGAGTGAGAATTAACAGAAGACACAAAGAAACAGCTGCTTTTTTATATTTGTGGAGACGCTGAGCAGCTCGATTTTTATGCACATACAATGTGCTATGAATCATAAATTAATTAAAGAATTTAGAAACATTTAGATAGAGCGGAGAGAAAATTATTGTGACCAGATTTACAGGAAAACTGTTAAAAAAAGGGACGTTCAGAAGAAAAATGGGCTGAAGTTGACGTGTTTAAAAGCATTTCTTCTGGACATGCGAAGTCCTGTTACCTGATCTCATCGTTTCCCTGCCACTTAAAAAAATGAGCTCTTCAACAGCTGCATTACATGTTACATTTATTAAGAAAAAATAAATCAAATCCAAAAAGAGATGCACCACCTGAGGTGCCCGGGGCTCCGTCATCTGTGGTCCGAAAAGGAGACGCATTCTAACGGCTCTGTCCTTGGTGCTGAAATGTTCCGCGTCTCTTCGAGCTCGCTGTGTTCGAGGGGCTGAATAGAGGCTTTGGACTTTCATTTTGATTGTGCCATGTTTTCGTTGCTTCGAATAAATGTGCCTTTTTTTTTTTTTTTTTTTTTTTTTTACATTTCCTCAACTAAGCAGCTTGCAACGGAGCTCAAGTGCACTTTGTGGGTAAATGTGAAAAGCAGCGACACAGTTTCTGTACACAAGGTTGCACTGAAAAGAGCTTAGAGAATATGGTAGACGGGGCCGGATAAACACGAATACATGAGGCCTGGGGAAGGCGGGAGGCATGAAAGAAACGTGAACCGGCAGAGGTGTGTGTGTGTGTGTGTGTGTGTGTGTGAGAGTAGAGTTGTGTTTAGTTGTTGCATGGGCCACATTGAGACCTGTGAACGATGAATGTGAGAGACAGACACAAACATTGTAACTGCAATTAAGCACATGGACACGTTCGCCACCAAGCCCTAAGGCCGACTGAAGATGAGCAACAACGACGGGAAACCTTCCTTAGTTGTTTCACAAGGTGGAAAAGTGCAAAAGAATGTGAAAAAGTCAACAGGTAACACGTGAACAGCGTGGAGCGTGTTGAAGTGATGCATTTCTGATAAATGAACCAGGCCTGGAACATGTGCGATTAGTGCGGGACGGCTGCAGACAGTCTGTGACGACACGAGTGTTCGGGGTGATGAGACACTAGCGGACTGAGGTGGTGATGAAATGTATGTCACGGACATGGATGTGGACACAGCTTCAGCAGCTGAGCGTACTCTCCTGCTGTGAAGGGATCACCATGTTCGGCTTGAACAAACCTCAGACCACTTCAACGTGAAGTGATGGAGTGTAACAGCTGTTCAGCCTTCAAGATGAAAACTTAATATGTCTTTATTTTTAGGGCATTACTCGTTTTGATAATGAAAACGGCATAAAACCGACTACGTTTCTAAGTGGGATGACTGGGTGAAGACATGCACGTTCCAAACGATTTGAAGATTTACTGCAGTGAAACGAAAACATTTCAGAACATTTTTTTAAATGTTAAATCTCACAAGTTTTCATACATTTTTAAGGCACCGGTTTCCTCACGTTCCCGGGATAAATTCAGATTGTCTGCTCTCACAGTGCGGTGAGAAACAGTGGGGTTAGTTTCACGTCTGGACCAACCGCAGAACAGTGTCAAAGGAGTTTAACAGCTAATTTAGAAAATCTACATCATTTCACACGAGCTGTTTCAGGTTTCTGACCACATCTCCATTCTATTAACCCTGTCCCAACCTTTCCTCGCCATTACGCCGATTAAAGGTTGCACATGTCCAACGTGTCAGCTGGAAAAATTACATGTCACTGTTTGTTCACAGAGGCAGAGAAATGACGTGCTTTCTGTCGGAGGACGTTAACCAAAAACTGTACGTACGTGCAACCAGGACGCGTGTGTTGGACAGGAAGCAGCGTGTTTGCTGACGAGGTGCCGCTCTCCTGTGCGGTCGGACCCGCTCACATCCCTCCGCCCAAAGTGTGCCGGCGTTCCATTAGGCTCTGATTTGGACAGCAGCATAGTGTGTAATAGACTCACAGCCCGGCATGTCGCCGCTGCCTCACTGTGTCCGTCTCACTTTCTTCCCCTTTTAACTCCCGTCCACGTTTGATCACCGTGTGCTGGGTGAGTGTCTGCAGTGTCACTCTCTGTCTCCCCACAACCAAAGAGTCCACAGATAACTACAGAGTCGGAGCAGGGTCTGTGTCCTTCAGGCTCGGGAAAGCCGCTGGAAAACTCTAATTCTGAAGGAGAATTTAGTTTGCGCTAGTTTGCGAGAGTTTTTGCCACAAAAGTCTTGTGACTTAGATACAAAACAAAATGAATGCCATGAATCCTCCCCAGCTGCTCTCTTGCAAACCTGCTGCTGCTAATAAATCGTCTGATTTGTTCATTTTCTCAAAAAGACCAGGCAGGTTATCCCGTCTCATCTTCCCACTTGTGCGTGACCCTTTCTTTATTTTTTCCGCCGTAATTGACGGCCACATGCTGTTTTGAGGCCCTTTCATGGACAAAGAACAATTAAATTCCTTATCAAAGCCGTTTTTGTTCATCTTCATCCTGCTAATTTGCCTAATGCTCCCTAATCCTCACATGTGGCTGAAACACAGATAATTGCAAAAGCAAGATTGAGTGCAGACTTAGCTCCTGTGTTCGTATCCTGGGACTATTTGGTCAAAGCGCGACACATTCGGACCATGTGGACGCTCCAGGAGCTTGTTTCCTATTACGGCCCTTCAGGGATCAATAACAGCTTAGACCGGACTGTAGCACGGCCCAGATGTGTTGTGTCCAAATCAATGGTGGGCTGTTTGAAATGAGGCCAGTGGTCCAGCTAATGGGGAAAGCAGTTCGGGGAAGCACTGGCTGCATCGTACAGGCGCATGCACAGCAAAGACTAAAGGGAAAAGCCAATCTATCAGCGGCATTAATAAATGAAACCGGGCTTCACCGCCTGCTAGAAACTCTTGCCCCTACTTCCTCAAGAATTGATCCTGTTCTCCCTCCTCACTGTAAAATAGCCAGCTAAGCTTTTTAAAAGCTCGGGTGTAATTGTTGCATTTAGGACAGAGCAATATCGATCAGAATCACCGAGGAAAAGAAGCCACTCCATATTGGCCGTAATGCCAGCAAGCAGACACGTGTAATGAGGGCCATTTGGCCAGCGTCTAGTCTTTCCTAATGGTCCCAGTCATTTCTGTTTGCAAAGGAAGCCCATCTCGTTCTCTTTTGCTCTTTGATCCACTGAGCAGGTGCATTTAATCGGTGCTCGTTTCTATTTGGGTCACAGTGATTACGATGGCGACATGCAAAAGAGAACGGCTCCGTGTCTGTGTAAATGCCTGCGAATGTGACCGTCGGGTAGAACAAGTGGTACTACAGAGGCGCGGAGAGAGATTGCCATCAGCGGATGCTGCCGCCGCTTGCTTCACTCGTGTCAATAGCTTTAGCCTGGATAGGTGCTTGGACTCTCTTCAGCAGGTGAGGCGATTGAAGGCAGATTGATTAAAGGAGCGATAGGAGGAAATAAGGTGGAGGACGACACGCGGAACAAATGGACGGAGCCGGCAAAGCACAAGTGGAAAATAATTGGAAAGCCTGGCGGATGAAGGATGGGGGGAAAAGATGAGGAGCTGATCTAATGTTTTAGGCAGGATGGTGCAGTTGAGATGAACAGACACGTTATATTTTGTGAGCTGCAAACAAATAAGATGCAGATTTATCGATGGGATCAAACCACTGACCTGTTCTTAACCAAAGGAAGCAGATTTGTGGATGGACAGATTTACCTACTGTGTGATGGTCGCACAATGCAACACGTTGTCATCTCACAGCTAGATACTTACAGCTTTCACCATCAAGAAGGACTCAGATGGACTTTTTATTGACAACCAGCTGCTGCTGGCTGAATGTAATAAGAGAAAAACTCTGGGCTCTAAAGCATAATTTAAGGTAGCTTCACATCAAGTGCATGTGAGGTTAAAGCAGGTAAAATGTAGAGTTTGATGAGTATAAAGGCTTGTTACACCCATTCAACATAACTTCATAAGTTGGTGTTTAAGGATCTTTAAGTGGCAGCTGACACGAAATAACCTTCACTTTGATCCTGAGACCCAACAATGCAGTGAGATCTTTGTGTGTCAGCCGTGTTTGACCATGAAGGACACTCGCATGAAGGAGGAGGGTTTGGACGAGCGGATCAACATTTGGACATTTTCCTTTGTATCTACAGCTAATGTGATTCCAGACATACAGGAAACTGCCATGTGGGAAAGTCCCTCTAGTGGCAAAGCAGCAGTGCAGGTCTCAATGTGCCACCATCAGAAAACATGAAAAACCCAAACAAACGTAACACCTCAGGGTTTCCCAACACCGCCAACGTCACAGTTGCAAATATTTTATGAGGCAGGAAATGCATTTGTATTTCTTTGGCCTTAAATTATCAAAAAACAAACAAACAATGGAAACAAAATCCCGTTTGGTTAAAAGCTGGCACCACGTACACTCCCCTCCTTCACCCCACGTCTGTGTGCAAACTCCTGTTCTCCATTCTACCACACAGGACGATGTCGGCACAAGTTAGTGAGATGGAGAATCGCGGTGTGGTGTGCTGGAGATGCACACACAAACAGCGGCATTAGAAGAAATTCTGCCTCTTTCCAAATATTTTTGTCTCTGCGTGTTCCTCCTGCATTTCATCTCCTTTTTACTGCCTCCTTCTACTGATGTCAGATTCACTTATGAGCAGCAGCAAACCAGATGAGATGCACCCCTGGCTGCCGAGGCCTCACTCCCCATTTCTCAGCCTGTGTGCGATGGTGTGTGTTGCACCCCCCTGCAGAGGACCACACTCAATAGTGCATCGCAGCAGCTCTAACTAGATCAACCCGAGGCTCCCGTTGCTCTGCAGGCACATTCTCCATTTTGTCCATAGCGCACGTCACATTTTGTCTCACGCAGGCTTATATCAACACACAGCATCCATAATGCAGAGAGTCTAATTACAAAGAGGCAGGACATGTATAAAGAATGGACCCTCCCTGCACGGAGACACGAGGAACAGTCAGGGCGCACGGGGGTCACAACATCACATCGAGTTACTTACAGCTGCAAAACATCTCTGTCTCTCCTTCTGCAAATGAAACGGTGCATTATGAAAGCCATTTCACCCTGTCGGCTTAAGTTTTGGATGACGAATTAGGTGCAGAGCCACACTGAGAATAACCCAACCCGTGCCGACGGTGTGCAGCCTCTGCAGGAGCCGACTGAAACTAGAAGCAGGATATTCCCTTACTTTTGAAGTAGAAAGGCGAGAAAGCACATCCAACAATGCACATTTTAGACTCTTCCACTCACCATCCAAACACTTTTTTTAAAATCCCCTTTGGGTCGTCATGGCAGGAGGTTAAGGAAATCCAATGTGTTCTGTCCGTTAGTAGGTCTGGCTTGTTCTTTTCTGTCCCAAAGCAGCCTCAAAATTCTCATAGTCAGACATGGATTTGTGCAGGGGTTCAGGCAAGAAAGAAAACACATAACGAACCTATGTGTTTCTTTACAGTAAGTTATTACATATACAAAAACGTGTGCATTTTTAGAGTTATAAAATAACAAGTGTGTAAGGCAAATTTGAGTTGCATTAGGGGATGAAGTGTTGTTAGAGGTTTAGCCATAGTAAGGACTAAAAGTCAGGCCATCTGCTTATTAGGAATTAAGAATGTAATCCTTAATAGCTATGAATAAAATGTAGCTCATTACTGAAGTCAATATTACTTTGTGTGCTAAAATAAGTCAAGTATCTGAGGGTAAACAGTAACATGCAGGAATATTCCCAGCAGTCAATCCACTGCCAAGAAACAGGCTCGAGACAAAGACATTTTGTGCATAATCTCATACGTGCGCTTCGTTTCCACAACAACCCTGATGTCAACAGTCGACCGGTGACATCGGAGCTCATGTAGATGAGCCGTTGCATCTCTGCTGAAGCTTCAAAGGTGCAGAAAAACAGCTCCTGATGTGCACTGCATAAACTGGAGCTGCTGAGGAGCCAGGAAGGGAAACCAGCAAAATGCTGCCCTCATGCTGCTGAGAGCTCTGCCTCCTCAAACACTCGCTTCCACAGCACAATAAATACGAGTGAACCGACGCCGCTCGGAAAAGCTTTTTAGAAGCCGAGCAGCGGGTCAGGTGTCTGGATGAGAGGGCACAAATCGTCTGCAGCTGAAACATCTGAGAGGAGTTTCAACGACGCTGTGGTAATGAGTCGTCTACATTTCTTTAGCTTTTCTTTCCTCACTCTCAATCTAGTTTTCCCTCTTTTCTTCTTCTGCTTTTCTTTTCTGTCCATAAATTCTTCTTGATGGTTCGAGATGCATGGGCTTAAATATTTCATCAGAAATGCCAGAGGGAAGAGGAAATAAAGATGAGAAATTAAAGACTAAATTCCTCGCTGTGTTCCTCAGATTACAGAGGCTCGCTTATGGAGGCCAAAAGTGACCCGCTGCCTGCTGGGAGCCATTATTGGTCTTGGGTGCCAGAGTCTGTTTTCTGACCCCTAATCTTCACCGCTCTCATCTGTATTCTGCCGCTCTCATCTGGCCTGCTGGTCTCTGTAGAAAGAGGATATTAGTGTCTAAATTGAAATGGATAATATAAATGAAAAAGAGAAGAAGAGAAAAGGGTGAAGTACGTTTTTTTTCACGTGAATAGATAAATATCACAGAGTTGCTGACGCGTTCCCTCCTCTTTCTCGACGTACATGTTAACACACTAAAGATGGATGCAGCTGCTGTGCTTATCACACACACGCGCTGACATCGATAAAGATCATGCAGGAGATACGCAGATGTAACACAATTCGTCTGCAGATCTCGGTGATCAGGCAGGGAGTGTTTTTTCTTCACGAGCCAGGAGAAGAAATGTGCTCAGGAAAAAGTCTGCAGTGCAAAACCGAGTAAAGACGGGGAGGAATGAGTGGAAATTCAGCCGCCTCACTGGAAAGTGGCTCGTTTTTATGAAGTCCTGTTAGTCTGTAGTAGTTCCGCGTGGAGGCTTCCTCGTTTTTGCAGGAACACAGTGATCACATTCACACAGTTTCTCACATTCACACCTGGAGTGGCTGGCGTTAAGGGCCTTGCTTAAGGCTACTGCAGTGGTGTTGATTTGATGGGAGGGCAAGCACCATTTTTCCTTTTCTTTCACGTGTCCTAACCAGGTTCAATCCTGCTCGTTTTGGCGAGTAGAACCGGTGACCTTCAAGTATCGAGGTCGTTTCTCTAAGCACGATGCAGTGCAGGTTTAAGAAACTGAATTGACTGATGGATTAAATTATTCCCTCAAGCCCTTGGCACCGTTGGAGGTCCTTCCTACTGTCACAGGAAGCTATTGAGCTTCTATGTGTGAGGTGTGTGGTTGTGATAGTGTTAACTAAGTCTGATAGATGTGAATGGGATACTACACACACACACACACACACACAGAGTCAGAGGGCTGGAGGTGGCAGCTTTGATTGAAGTCAGTCCAGATCATGACAGTGAAGGGCAGCAAATATGACCTCGGTTCTACAGTGTGGCCAGTACAGAGGAGCTGTAAGTGTCTGTCGGATTAGGAGGAAGAGAGTGGGGGACAAGAGGAGGGGAAGAGGTGGACAGCGATGGAGGAGAGTGGAAAGTGAAAAAAATCATTTGAAAAATTTGAAATAATAGTCATGACTCAGACAAAGCCAGGAAGAGTTGAACTTGTTCATTATGTACGAGCGGCCCGCAGTGTCAGAAACACAAGTGCTCCCGCTGTGACCAACTAAAAACTGTACGGACCCTGGACTGTCATGTACATGCAAAGATCTGCCTCGGTCTCCTTGCAGTTCAAATTAAGGATGACAGCGGCTGTGCTCCTCCAGGTCAGTGTGCTCAGGTGTGTTTGAGTGTGTGTCATGCACTTTGGCATCAGCTCACAGTGCAACTGGCCAAACATGACTTCATGGTGTGTGTGTGTGTGTGTGTGTGTGTGTGTGTGACAGCCAGCGGTAAACTGATGGTGGCTACACTTCTGCACACAACATCCTTCCTGTTTTTTGGGAATGCTTTTGTGAAAACCTACACAGTGTTGGGTCTCTCTGGTGTTGCATCTCCCTCCTCAACCTTTCTGCCACCGGGTCTAAATTAAAGGTTCGGACATGCTGCTAATTTGGCAGAAATGTGCAAGCACAACTGGACACATACATGTCGGCATAGAGAGACCCACAATCAAGCATTGCGACGATCAAAAACTTTTACAAGCTTTCCTCTGCCAGTGGTCCTCAATTTGCTGCAGCTCATCTGTGCTGACAGAGACCAGACACAAGCAGGGAACGGGATTCGTTTTTAAGTACATCGATTATAAAATAAATTGGTTTGCAAATCTTGTGTGGGTAAAAATAATGAGGCAGATGAATGTGTACAAGAGTGAAACAGACAAAAAAGACTAAATCAGAGGGGAGGGGTCGAAACAGCCAAATGGAGACGGGGTAGAATTACAACGATTGACAGGAAGTGGCACAGTGCACATGAAGAGGACGCACAAAGACAGTGAGACTGGGGGAGGCTGGGAATATGACACACTCAGATGGTTAATGGGAAGAGTGTGAGACTCACTCGTGAGCATTTAGACTCACAAGTGCAGGATTATAGCACAGAAATAGACAGCTCAGTCATTGAGGGGGTTGTCAATGAGGGAGTGAGGACGAGTGTGGAAGTCAATGGACAAGTGAGTGAGTGAGTGAGTGAGTGAGTGAGTGGGGAAAAGAGGGAGACATTTAGCAAATAAGAGGGTGAATAGGGGGTTGGTTGAGAGCAGTGATGAATAAATGAGTAATGCTGCTTTTATGTCATACTGGGATTCTCACAATCACAAGTGTCTGACTTTTAAATAGCGTCACGTCAACATCCAAGTTTCTGAAAGCTGTCGTCAGGAAGCGTTTGGACCCCTTCACTTTCGGACATTTTTACTGCCATTTATTCAAAATTTAACAGATTGTATTTTTCCCATCAATCCACACACACAATGACAAACATTTGTGGAAATAATTAAAAATCTAACTGGCATCTGATAATGCTAATGTGTGAAAACCGAACGTATGTGGGTGCATCCATTGTTCAGTGGAATTAAACCCCAATTTAATGCATGTGGCTTCATATTGTCCCTTCAGTGTTTCAATCGGGACACAACCAAATGCTCACAAGTTATTAAGATGACAATCTTGCCCATATCTATCATCTGTTCAGTAATGCATGTTAGGGATGGGAAGGGGCTCTAGGAAACAAGGAAGAGAGACAAAAGTTTTGTCATTATTTCTAATAATGTCACCATGAGTTTGTCTGTCATGTTCCCAAAAAAATGTCCATACCAACAAGGCAAGTCTGTCTCAAATGACATTTCTTTACAATTAAACTTGAGACAAGAGCAAAAGTGTTTGTATGAAATACAGCCACTGTCTTGGCAGATGAACGAATGAAGGAATGACAACATGAAGGCAACGTGAACGGCAGATGTTCAAACTCCAGACACCGAACTGGCATCCACAGTCGTGTCTGTGGGGAAGGATTGTGGTTTTGGGTAAACGCGAATAAACATGTTGCGTGTGAAGACATTGTAAACCTTTTCTCTATTAAACTAGACTGTGATATTCCCCCAAAGTGCTGTGAGTGCCAGGGCATAACCATAAAAATGTTTAAAATGCTCACAGTAATACACTCCAAGTGGATATTATAGTGAAAGTGTGGACGTGCAGCACGACAGAAAACACTTGGAGCAGGTTTAAAATCACCGCTCACCTGTGGTTATAAGGACATGATGAACAAAGACAATTACACTGAACCAGTGAGTGTCCACAAACAAAGAATATTCACTGCACTCGCTTTTCATGATACACTATGAAAAACAAAATGATTTTAAGGCTTAATTTTGGAGCAAGCTGATAAAAGAGCTGAACGTGTTTACAGCACCGTGCAAGGTTATTTTTGGGGGTTCTGCCAAAATGGCTTGTGAACGAATGAGTTGCTTTTGTGCTTTGTACATCTAACTTCATATACACTGTTCAGAGCTACGTAGGAGCAGCAGGTAGCAGCAGTGCAGCATTTGTGCCGCAGACTGACGGAAAGATGACAATAATTAAATTCATTGTCATCCCGTGCCGCTGAAGCTGAGCTTCACGTTCCAGCATCATTTCGTTTGGGTTTCATGTGTGTGACACAGGAGACTGAGTGAGACAGACAGTGGCAGCAAAAGTTGAAGTGTTTCAACCACACACACACACACACACACACACACACACACACACCCAGCACCTGAAACGAAATTCCACTCACCTCTATTGGATTGGGTTTGGCAGCAGAAACCTCCTCAGTGGCACCTCAGCAAATTAAACTGACACTTCTTGCATGACTAGATACCATTGCCCGTAAAATGAATTTTTTTTTTTTTTTGGCTGAGGGGTGAAATTGCACCATGGGCCTGAGGTAACATCTACCACATCAGAGAGTCATGGCCATGATGTTAAATGTTCTTCTTACACCAACAAAAAAAACAGCATCAAGACAACAAATCCTCATAAACAGCATTGTTTGTTGGTTATGTCTGGGCCCAAAAATATCAAGGTTAGTACAAGTTAGTAACATCAGCCTCCATTGCAAAGGTCATGTGATTTGTGACCCCGACCTTTTGTGGCTCGAGGTCATGTGTTTCCAGACATCCCACCTCTTTTGGAAGCCCCAGGAGACTTCTGCATGATAACGGCAGCTTCCCGATGCCTGCAAATTATTATAAACAGTATCCCAGTAATTACATATGGAGTTTAAGTTGAGAGAGGAATTCAAGGACACAACAGAGTGGAGATCTTTGTTGTTTCTGAAGCACTATGAGCCAACTAAATATGTCTCCTGAGTTATGAAGAACAAGAACAAGTGATATCATAAGCAGGATGTTTGTGTGCACTGACTGGATGCTTTTCACTGTTGCAACACACTGTAATTAAAGCTACATTCATTCAGAAATAGAAATTGTTCTGCGGTCTGTGGAAAATGAGAGTGGATAAAGTAAAAGTGACTGAACAAACAGAAACAGATATGCATCACTTTTTCCCGGCAGAAAGCAGAGATTTGAATGGATGAATGACAGCGTAGCGATATGGTGACTAATAAAATAGGACAACATAATATGTGCAGAGAAAGATAAGAAAAGAGAATAGCTTGATGTTCTGAACAAGTTGGAAGAAAAGAATGGACGGAGATAGACGAGTGGGTTTGATGGCTGCCGGATAAAATGTCGCTTTTAAGCAGGACTGGATTAATGAGCAAATGGTACTAAGAATTAATGGAGACAAGGGTAGGTGAAGAAAACATGGTGGACAAATAAACTGTCATTTGCACAGAGGCAAAGACAAGAAGGAGACGAGGAGAAACATTTAATCGCTTGTTATTTCATGCCACATAAAAAGCGTGCTGATTTTATCTCTGTTTGTACTATTTGAAAGGATTTGCATTTTGAAAGTCTACAGAGGCAGGGTGGGTCACGGCCAAATAAAAAAAGAAAAAAATCCACCGCGAGTTCTGTGTCACAGTGACGCTTCGTGGCTTCTCACACACTTACAAGACTAATTAATTGACATTGCCAAGGTAATAATGTTCATTTTGTCTTCTAAGTCTTACAAGACTCGTATTAACCTGAATAAAATATTAGAATAAAGACTAAAAGAGGGGAAATAATTTAGCAAGAAGGAAATAGAGGAAAAACTAAAGATAGCAAAAATTACCCTTTGATATCACCGAGACAAGAGAAAAGCTGGAGGCCAAATTACCCAGACAAATAAAAGCCTCATCCATCGCACTGAATGTAGAATCTGCTATAGGAACAAAGGCAAATCCACACCAGGGTTAGAGCTGCAGCTAATGTGTTAAAGTAAGTAAGTATTCAAGTAAAAGTACTTTTCTCTGTCTGTCCCTTTCTGTGGACAAGTGCTGCTTCACTGTCCTTTTTTTGGAGGGGGACAGACTGCTGGACTGTCCAGGGTGGACGGCGCCTTTCGTGGATTGGCTCCGGCACAGGACACGCTGCTTAGATAACGACTGGATGCCACAACTTACTAATGAAGGCTCCGTTCAGAGTCATTCAGAGCATGCATCGGGGTTACAGAGATGATAATGATCACATTTAATTAATTTAGTGAGGAAAATCAAGAATTCGTGTGGAGGAGCGTTGCTGCTGAGAACTCCAAGGGTGTAGTAAATATTTAATTGGGAGTTCAATTTGGATCAGGGTTCACAGATGACTAACCCGTGGCTCTGCTGCAGAGGACACGGGGTGACACTGTGCATTTGTTGATGCTTTAATGTGATGACAACAATCTGTTTTAATCTTCCTGGGCCAACGATCACGCTTTGTTCCGTGCTGGTTGCTCTGCTTTCAAACGGCCTGTCCTGCACCTGTGAGTCAGCAGGTGATCGGGCCCGGTGCTGGGAGAGTATTAGCCCAAAAAACACGTTTTCCCTGCTCTGCTGTTCGGTTCCAACTACACCTGCACTACCTGTCAATCAGAAGATGGGAGACACCACTTCACTTAGCCTCCCCCACCCACCCGCCCTCATCTGACATGGTATCTTCCAGCTTTTGATTGACTGACACACCTGGAAAGGTGATCAGGTTAGTCCGAGGTCGGGGACGCGAGCGGGACATTCGCCGTCAGCGCTGCGGACAGGAAGCCCCCAGTCCCGGGACTGCACCGCCCCGACAGGTGCGTGTGAGCCGGAAACTCTCGGAATCTCGGACGGTGCGTTTCGACGCACATGTGCGTCTTTATTCTTAGATGGAACCGGAGACGTCGGGGACTATCTCGTGTTAAAATTTTGACACGATTTTGGAACCCAGGATGCCCTTGATTTAAAAATGTGTAGACTTGTAAGTGTAGACAAACCTTGTAATTAAAAAATACTGTCAACACCATATACGGTTAAAACCAATTGTCAACACCTGTAACGAAATCACTACGAACAGTCATTGGAAGTGTTCACTACGTGTAATGTAAAAGGACCTGGTCTGCTATGATACTTGTCTTCATCTCGTGGTGTGCTGTCAAAATTATCTCCTCCATGCAGCTAAGTTACAGTGATTTCCGGACTTAAATGGTTAATACATTTTGTCGAAACCAATGTCAGTGCTTCGGCAGACGTTTTTGGTGTTTAATTTTAAGCAATGCAGAGGAATTAATTTATTAAGAAGAATAAATACGGAATGTGTATTTCCTGTTTTGTCGGCAAGGGGTCCTGAAAAACCACGCCCACTACACATCTGGCCCACGCACGCGAATATCACCAGACAATCTGATTCACCAGTTAATCTGGAACACCGGTCTGTGGTAAAGTGGGTCCGGTGTGCTAATGTTAGCCTTAGCTTCCTGCAGTTAACTAGCTGTTAGCGGTTTTTGGTTTGTTTGAGTGAAACTCATTTGTCCCTTAAATACATGCTGATGTACGGACAGTCAGCTGATGATGGTGGATTATGTTTTATGAAGTATGTTTATGCCTCAGAGCGCTAATTAGCGTCGGGTCCCTGTGGCCTGGATGCTAAGCTAGCGTCGGTTAGCCTGCGTGACTCTGACGGAGCAAAGCACTTTCCCGCTGAACGTGGCGCGTGAATCACTGACGCTTGTTCTTTGAGGGACGTCACGCTGCTTGTGCGGCTGGACGTTCGTTGCCTCATGTAAAGTCGAACTTCGGATTTTATTTGCTTTTTTTTTTTGCAGAGTACTGAGGCTAATGTGATAGAACCATTGAACAAATGGTTACAGGACTAGTAACTATTTGTGTTATGAGATCATAACTTTACTTGTGCATATGTCAAGTAGTGATATTTGAGTTTGCTTTGGACATTTTTGTCCCATTCCTTCTAAATGTTAAAACCCTTTTGATTTTAAGTAGGTAGGAGATTTTTTTATTAAAGGAGGAAGAAAAAAGAGTTCAAAAAATGAATGAGTAGAATGCAGCCATAATTTCTTTTCCTCCATGTAGAATTTGCATTACTGAACTTACCGAACCTGGTGATAGAAACCGAACTGTATTGGCCTGAATCGGCCTGAATCCACAAACGGATCCCTCAGATAATGAGCCCAGCAGCATCTATCCACGGAGTTTAGTAACCTGTCAGACACAGAGCCACAGTAGAATTGACTTGGTGTGATGGAAATGAGTCTGTTATATTGCCTACTTTTTCTTTTCAGCTTGTTTTGCCAGCTGGTCTCTAATTGCAACTTGTGTTTCCTGTCACATACAGTGGGTGGGCGGCTGTGGGGGTGGGAATGTAACGTTGACAATAACCCCAATATTTTTATTATTCCTGTTTTTTTTTCACCCAGCAATAGAAGGTCTGAGCAGTTTTGAGGATGAAGCTTTACTGATTGATTTTTCCAACAGCCACAGGAGTAGGCAGAACATTTCTAACATCCTTCAAAGTTGAGTAAAATAGCCACGGATTGTTTACAACAGGTTCACATTGGGGTTAAATTTGACTTTGTTCAAGCGATCAGACATAATGATACGCTGGAGAGGAAGCAGGAACGCTAACGTAGGAATATGTTGAATGTGCAAGTTGTTGAATGAGGGCAACCAAGACTCCTTACAGAAGGCCCCGTTTAACACGAGCACTGCGGGGGGGTTGTATAAATAAAAGGCTTCTCTGCTGATTGTGTTGAATTACAATGAGTTTATAAGATTATGGCCATAAAAAAACAAATTGTGTGCTGTTGCACAAAATAAGATTAATGACTCACAATAAGTGCTCCAATAAACTAAAACTATGAGCTAAACAGGGCTCTGCAGACATGGCTGATCAACATGGCTTTTGTCTTTTAATAAATAAATATTAAAGACAATGAACAGTAGGTGGTGGTAGTAGTAGGTTGGGCATTGTATAATCCTAGTTTACTTTGAGTGAATGTATGAATGTTAACACATGTCTTTCTTTTGGAAAATTCTAAAGCAGAGCTCGTATAGTAAATGAGGAACAGTGCCTCCTTTGTTCTGGCTCTCTTTGTACTTTTGACTAGGAGTGTTGTGGGAAAGCGGGAAGTAAACACTTTTCTCCTTGGGAGTGTTGTAGCACTATATTTTTCTGGGTTAACCTAAATGCCCATATTACAAATTAAACTTTTTGTTCTGTTTAATATTTTTTGGTGGGGATTTGGGCTATCAAAGCACACAAGCATGTGCAGCGGCCTTCATGGTTCTGCCCCTGAGCTTAGCTGTCATTGGCTGCTGTGCTGGAAGCAGAGGATCCTTGTTGTTTGCACAATTTGAAATCCCATCTCCTACTGTGGTGTGTGTGTTTTTCTTTGCACAGTTCCTGTCCTGCTTTAGAGGACCATGTGTCAAATGTCCTTAAAGGTGCTGGATGGTCTCCTCTGCTTTGTAAAAAAAAAAAAAAAAAAAAAAAAAAAAAGATTAGCTTTTATATTTGTAATTGAACAGAGAGCTCTTTTACAGTCAAATATCTGAAAGCAGTCCCTCAGCATGTTGGAACTACTGTAAGTGAGGAGTGACAGGAATATGCCTTTGGAAAAATTAAATCAGGGTAGAGGCCAGGCTTTCGCTTTACAATTGTCTGACTGCAGGTTCTTTCAACAATTACTTTGATTCTTTTTTGCTCGTTGATTTTTTAAATGTATTTTTTAAATTGGTAGTGCTTCACAATGCAGTTAGCTAACTTGTCATGATTTCGTGCGATCAGATTTGCTATAAACACCTTTTCCTCACGTCCATCAGCAGCAGTTGGGGAAGTTATTGTATTTGCTGTGATGAAAAGAAACACAAACGTGCTGAGCCACCACAGAGGCCTAGCCAGCCTGTACACTTTACTATTAAAATATGACATTGTGTCGTTTACACAATATCATTGAGCCCTCTTCTTCATTGCAGAAACATGCCTAGTGCCCCTGAGATCCCACTGTGGCCTGAGGTTAACACAGATGTATTATATATCAGTGTATATGTTCTATCTACAGAGCTTTGGAGCTTGAAAGAATTGTCAATATACATAAGAGTCAGTAGCAGTGTGTGGTGGATGTTTCAACCAAAGGCTTGGCACTTTTGGATGTGGTGAAAAATAGCAAACTTAAAAAAATGTTCTTTGGAGTGCAGTAGCTATTTTTCATTTTTTAGATTATTTTCACAATATTTGTAATGCAGGAACTGTTATGGTTATTTTGTGCTCATGCAGATTTTCTCCATAAATCAGAAAATGCAAGATGTAAAATCCTGCAGCAACTTTCTGTAATACAGTGGAACTTCCAGACATAATCAACAACACAGCTTTGAAATAAATTATTCAGTTGTATTTTAGTTTTCCATCCTATTCTGTAGGTTTACTGTCACGATCTAGTCACAATCTTTGGACGTGACTGACTTGGATAAGACTTGAGACCTGATTTAGGTTTACAAAAGTTAGATTGCATATAAAGTTGAATAGCTTAAGAGGGGAAAAAAAACTGGTGTCGTCTCAACGCTATTGATTGACTTTTGTATATGCATGAGGAATTAATGTTCACGTAGAGTTGCAGATCTAAATTTGACCATCAGAAGCTAGGAGCTGTAAAGATCACGTAGGAATCACTGTTATGTTATCAATTCAGCTAAACTGGATTGGAGCTCATTTGTAAAAATGGACTTTTGGATAATTGTTTTTCCTGTTGCATCTCTCTGGCTTTGTTCTGTTTTCTACTGGCATGATTTATTTTCTTTTGTTGCGCTCTTCATCGAAGTGCTTAGAGAGTGACTTTGCTGTGGGTTTGCTTGGAAGAAATGAATGCTGTTATCGGCTGAGAAGTTAATCGCTGTGAGTGGAATGCTGCTGACTCTAGCAAGCCTCAGTCACAAACTGGAAGGTTTTCCCTTAAACATCAATAAACGCCATCTCCCTTCACAATTAGGCTAATGTTGAGTCACAAATACATTTCCACCTTATTAGATTCAGCACCCAATGTAAGCACGTGAAATACATTTCCAAAATTGATTGCCTTATCAAACGGCTGACTGGCAAACTGAGCAAAATACGGCCACCTCATCACAGACCATAGATCATTAATCTTGACAACTGACACACTTGCATGCACAGTCCTCCGGAGTCAGCCGGGATACTTTGAGAAAGCCTCAGACAGACACAATTAATTTTAGATCCATTTCCCCACACTGCCAATGATCACTGACTGCCTGCTGAAGGGCCTTTGGCTTCTGGAAAAAAAAAAAAAAAAAAAAGCAACGTCATTCACACCCACACTTTTTTTTTTTTTTTTTTTTTATCAATCCTTTCTTCCGCACGCCTGCACATGTCAGCTTCATCAGACACGTATGTGGCTTTCGGGGTCTGTCAAAGAGGCTGCTTTTCCTTCACGTCAGCCATGGATGAATGCTCCCTCTATCTCTTTATAGTGTCTTCTGTTGCTCTTTTGCTTTTGTATCCATTCCTCCCATCATTTGAACTTAAATTATTATTATATCTTTTGTCACAGCAAGAGGAGTGCAGATATGGGAAAATCAATCATGGCTGTTTAGGAAAGAAGTCATTTTATTCTCTCTAGAATCAGCTGGTAACCTTTAATTATGATAAATGAAACTGCATAAACAAAACATCAGATGAGCTCTTTTACTCTAAATGCAACAGGGGCTCTTTTCCAAATGTAGTAGGGTTGTGAATAGCTTTGGAAATGAATGATGGCAATTATGTGTGTGTTGGGGGTGTAGCTTTCACTTGGCATTGTGCTGCAGAGAAGTTCTGTGCTGCTGTTCACCAGTCAGTTTTTTCACGTTAGACTAAGCTGTTCATAAACTAGTTACTAAATGATTAAAGTAAATGAAGCAAAACACATATTTAAAACTTGGTTTTGTTTAAAGTGACAGGATTAGGGACTGCATTATATAAATGACAGTCCTAAAAAGCACTAGCCCGTTTGTGTGGTGACACCACTGCTGACAAAGATGAACTGTGACATACCAAACGTTAGTGTTGCCTGTGTTCTGCTTGAGAATTAGTGTTTGTGAGGGTGCATGTACAAATGCGTTCTTATTTTGCCTGTAGCCCTGTGACTCTTTGCGTATGTGTATAATAGAAGATACTTATTGATAATGCCACCAGGTGCCTATAAATCATTAAAAAGCTATTACTAGTATGGGGTAGCATCATGGGTGGTCATAATTTTGACCCATGGATAATTTTGTAGTATTAATACTTTTTAGTAATACTGCATATTTGCTTTGTCTCACAATTCCTATACTAACAATACGGTACGATATTTGGTCCACCTTCAAGCTAAATCTGGTTCATAAGATCTATACAGAAGGCAGCATTCAAAGAACATATTCTCATTTGGTAACTATGGTACAACTTATGCTGTCCATGTGGACAGTACTCCAAAAAGAAGTGAGGAGAAAACAGTTTTGTGCTCCTGCCTGTATTTTGCTGCTACTGTGCCGTAAAGTACAAGAAACTAACCCCACAAATAATTTCAGGGTACATATCAAGACACCTACATTTGGTCTGTCCATTATTATTTTCAGCATATAAAGTCCAGGCTTATGCACAAACAATGCGTAATGCAAAGATATCTTTGCAGTGGGTTTAAATGTGAAGGCTTATTTTTGTTTGCCAACCTGTGCAGGAGGTCAGAACTGCAGCATGCACAATGTTCTGCCTGGTAAACTAGATTAATTTGCATTCAGAAACGATGTGCTAATCATTCTTTATTTATGAACAAGAAAGCACATTACTCTTTTTACAATTTTGAATCAGTGCTGCATACTGAATGGTATGAATCATTTTTCTGAAGGGCCTTGACTGACCAACTTAAATGTCTACAGATATTTAATATTCACCCATTGTGCAGTATGTTTACTCCTGCTAGCAGTGACTGCTAGCGTACAGATTAGACATCCCAGAGTTGGCTTGCTTGTTGACATTAGCTGATATGGTCAACATGAATTGAGTTTTTTCATACTTGGAAATAATTGTTTGGCTTGCATGTTTACATTATAAATAAGTGACTGGAAGTTTGCTATCAAACCTTTCATTTTTTTAAATTTTGGACATGCATGCACTGCACTGACTGTGCTGTGGAGAGCTGGCATTAGATGAAATACATTAGATGAACAATAAGACTAAGTGGTCATCTTGAAGACCTGGCCTCAGAGAGGGCAATTGTAATGATTCAATAGGACTTCTCTCCAAAGCTGATGTAAACAACTTTGACATTTTCATAGGGGCATGTCCCATTTATTCAATTACAATTTCACTAGTACTTGCGTGAACTACAAAACTAGTGAAAAGTTAAACATTTCATTGATAGAATGTCAAGACATGAACAATAATACTGGAAAGTTTAGATGCTCATTGATGTCTTTTTAAAATACTTGCACTGGGGAGTGAGAATGGAAACAGGCAGCAAACAACAAAGTGGACATGACTTAAGCATCCTATTTCTTCCAGTCACAGTTAAATCTTTACAGTGGTGACTAAAATAATTTTATTTATAGAATATTATATATGCAATAGCGTGATTGTGTTTAAAACACATTTTGCTTTTGCTAAGCTTTACATGCAAATGTCAAGTTACTGTTTCCTGTGGGCCATCAGCTTGGTCCCCTTATACAAATATCAGTCTATTTCTTTATCTCTCCTTCCTTTTTGGAAAAAGGAAAAGTTATTGATGGGAATAGAGAAAGAGGACTTTAATTAAGTCTTCACAAATCAGGTGCACTCCTAAAGTATGATGTGTGAAACAAATGGGGAAACGTTTGCTTATGCTATAAAAAATAATACCTCCATTTCACCACTAAGACAGAGGGAAGTAAAATCCCCTGAAGAAAAGGTAATGGATTGATGCCTTTGTGTTTATTTTGCTCCTCGATGGTGGAATTTCTATCATTGATTTTCCACACCAGCAAGCAGTGGCCTGAAATGATCCCTCCTTTGCCGTCAAATACATAATCTTCAGGCAGAGGAGCTTCTTTCATGGCATGCAAATTAAACACACCTGAATGGATTCCATTATGGATATCTACTGCAGAAGTCCTCAAACTTAGACAATCTTGTTTCAAGGGATCAAGATTTGTACAACTTAAATAATTTTTTTTGCACTCCAGTAAATCTTTAACCCTCCGCTTTCAAATTTCTCTGTAACTAACAGTCGGTTGAGTGAAACCTTTCAACGTTTTTCTTCACCCAAAAAAGATTTTTTTTTTTTTTTTTTTTTTTTTTTGAAGAAAGAAAAACCTCTTATAAATATTAATCTTATAAATTCTTAAAAATATATCATCAATTAAAGTTTTAGATTAGGATGCTCCAAACCCAAACAACATTGAAAATGATGACTCTCGAGTCACTGGACTTCAGCTAGTGTAGAGAGTTAAACTTATTGGTCTCCTTCCCACCATCTGTCCCTTCTCTCTGCTTCATGGTCTGGCTCTTTCCATCCTTGGACTCTCCTCATGTGGACAGAATAATTCCACAGCTCCAGAGGGTTTTCCAGCTCGGGCGTGTTGTAGAGGATTTTTGTGAGTGTGTTTGTGTGTGTGTGGGGAGGTAGGAATTGTCATTAGTTTAGCCAACTGAGTTGATGATGGGGGGGGTGAAAGGAAAATGGGGCGGTAGTCAGTGGATGATCAGAAATATTCTGATATCAAATGCAGCATGAATCTGATCCATCCGTCGTGTTCCTTCACCAAGAAAAAGTGTGTTATTCACAACGTCTGTGGGAATGGCAAATCTGTTGGACATCCATCGCCTCGAGTCGGGATAAGGAAATTCTCTCAACCTGCTCAGTGTTGATGTGCTCTCAGCACTGAAGCTGCAACCATGTCCGTCTGGATGTTCAATTACCTTGTTAACCTTTTCAGAGCCAGAGGAGGTCAGTTATTTGTAGGTAATGGTAAAAACTGCTGCTTGAAGGGAGAACAGCATGTTCAGCAACACTCTAGAATTCAAAAAGCAAAAGAACCAACTTTCTTTGATTGAAAATGTTTCGACACACTATCTGTGCTTTAATAAACAATGTTATGTCTAAACCAATATAATTTGACCATTGCGGTTTAGTCAGCGATATTTGATGTAATACACTGATTCACACATTTTCCCTTTTGGTGCCGTGTGGTCAGTCAGACTTGGGAAGTGACCCTGGCATGCAAACTACTTTTTACATAGGCTAGGAAGTTCCTTTTCCTCTGGTGTAAACTATGGAAGTCTAATTGTGATGGGTATTCCAACAAAGAGTGGAGTTTACGGTTGTAATGATTTTATTTGTTGGGTGAGACAGGAACGCTTAGTAGGAAACGGGTTTTGTCATGTCCGATTTGTATCGAACAGACAAAAGTACTAGTAGACAAGATTAGTTTGCTAAATTTTAGCCAACGTCACTTTAATTGTGCCCGGCCTTACCATGCTGTGATCCAAGCTGCTGGGATGTGATATTCAACCAGAGAGTATGTTAGAGAGAACTTGAAAAATACATCAGAGGACCTTTGTACAAGGAAATGGACTGTTGTGTGTGTGTTTGTGAGGGGGCTTTTTCATGTTTGGGTATGTGTTGGGGGCTCCTATGCAGTAATTTAAAAAAGATTAAAGAATTGCTTGTTTAACAGCAGCAAGGTGCTTTAGCCATGCTCTTCTTCGTCGGAATATCTATCTGCGCTGTGTAATCATATGTTAACTGTGTCCGTATGAATGACTAGCTGACAAGGTCATCTTCAAAGGCAAAGACGGAGCCACACATGGCTGTTCTGCTGGCTGCAGCACTCCTCCTCTGTCACTGTGATGGATCTCCTCCACCTGGCACCTCCCTTTGCTGGCTAGCAGAAAAGGCAAGGTGTGTCTGCGTGTGGGTGGGTGTGCATTTGATGCAGGAGTGTAAGGGAGAACACTGGGGGATTAAGAAATACAAGGCACAGACGAAGAGTTGTAGGAGAATGAAGGAAAGGAGTGAGATAGATATTTGTGTACACGGATCGTTCTGTTTCTGTCATTAACTGTGTGTGTGTGTGTGTGTGTGGCTACATTTGGGGTTGTTAAGAGGAGGCACAGCTTCCAGAAAAGTCCATATGGATTCTTTGACATTCAATGTATTTGCTGGCTTAGCTGGAAGAAGGGGGAGGAAAGAAACGACAAATGCAGAGCTTTTGCCAAGGACTGGTGAAGGAAGACATATTGACAAACTGACAGAGGAAAAGGCTGGTATGAAGACAGACACCAAGGCATCCTGAGGCTGACAGAGTTGGAGACAGAAAAGTGTATAAAAAGAAACCGATAATGCCACCATTGGTCACTTAAACTCAGCCATGCTCATCAGACCTGTCAGCAAAAGTTAAAGTGACAGCATGGCTCCACTTCACTTCTATTGCTGGCAAATAGCTGTTGTAGACTTAAAACGAGCGTTATTATGAAAATGTACGACCTACTTCATGAACGGTATGCATTAAAAGGACATCTGTCTGACCACAGCGAGTGAGCGTGGTGCCAAGTGTGCGGTTGACTGAATTTTATACAGTGTATTAAAATAATACCTCTGCCCCTCCCCACTCAGAAAGTTGGTGCATTTAGAAAATGAGAAATAAAAATATATAAATATATCCCGGAAACCAAAATAGGTGTAGCCTGTGTTGATGTTTTTAAATCTACTCTGAACTGCCCAAGATTATAAGCAGACAGAGGCATCTGAGTCATTTTGCAATCATTCCAGCTGTCGGTTGCTGACAATTTATGTTGGCAAACCACAGCATTTTCCTTTTTTTGTCTATGCAAATCAGTGTGTTGTGCATTTAAATTAAACGATGAAGCTCCAGAATCCTTTGATCTTCTGTCTGCACACACAGTAAGCAGGAAAGGATAAAACACTTATTTTTTTCCATAGGCATAATTGCAAAAGTATATTCTATGAAACCTTGTTTTGTGTGAGAGACCATAATATATTTTCCAAATGACAACAAAACTCAACTTTTTAGTTGCACCTCGAACTTGTAGTACCCACAGATCTGTATGGAAAACTCTATGAAATTGCTGTTTGAACACTAATGTTCATTTTCAATTAAAGTAGCAAATGTCAGCTTAATAAAACAACCAGAGGGGCGGCGTCAATCAAACCAAATACACTTTGAAGCGTATGTAGTTTTGCCCCTGCACGCTTTCTTTTCCAGCCCCCTTTTAGGATTGTTTTTCATAAAAAAACAATTTAACAGAAGGCTACAATATCCCAACAACAGAGTCAGAGGTTTTGACCTGGCTCTTGTCATTTTGAGGCAAGATTCATCCCAGTCGTATAATGTAAGTAAATGTTTGTTTGTTTTTTTTTAGGCTCCTGTACAAGTTTGTGCTTGTGTATCACACTGCTTCTTCACTTGCAGTTATGTTGTTTGCAATATTTGTGTGTGAGTGAGAGTGTGTGCTCCAGGCACCTCTCCTTTTTTATTTATAATTTCTTCTTTGATAGAGAGGGGGAAAGTAAAGCACAAGAAGAAGGCTAAATATAAAGAGAATAAATGAATGAATGATAGATGGCCAAAGACACTGAGACAGAGCTTTGGGTAAAGAGACAAGCAAGAGATGGAGTGAACAGGAAGATAGAAAAGCAAAGGGAGATGGGATCAACTTTCTTACTTCCTTTCTGAGATATGATGCAGCTCTGGCAGGTGGAAGCTCTCTGAGAAGGGAATGACAGACTGTAGATGTTTATTTCACTGTGCGTGACTATCTTTTATTTGGCCCTTAGGCTACAACATTATGCCGCTATGCTTGAGACTTGGTGTGGTGCATTTTATAGAATGTGGACTCCATGGAAAACAGATTTTCTTGCTGTCATGTTTGTTTTTAGTCTTGTCTTGCACAGTGTTGTGTTCAGCCCCAAAGGAAACTAAAGTCATAGTTAACAGATGTTAGAAATATTGTTTATTCACTTTCAATCGACTTCAAGTCATTGTGTTAATAGCCACGCAGATGTGATTATGATTGAGAATATGATTAAAAAAAACTAGGAGCCTAGTTGTGTTTTACCCAAAGTGAGGGTCAAAAAAAGCACTTTGCCTTTACGTGACACAAAACCATGTCGCTTGTAAGTCTGAAACGTTTGCTAACAGCCAATCATTGCAACTTTAGGCCTGTGATGTGTCAGCAAAGTGTGTTATTGATTATTTGGGAATTCTGGCATAACAAACTGATGTAAATGATTTGACCTAACAAAGTATATAATTGGTACTAAATGATGTATCAGTGAAAGTAAACGTTAAAGATAAAACCCACGCTATGAAGTGTTATACTGCATAATTTAATAAACCAAAAATACATGTTCAAAACTTCCACAGGAACACTTGTTTTTTTGTTTTTTTTTGATGAAATGAATGATGGTTATTAATGCTGCACACTTCCAGAGCTCTCCAGCGAAACACGTGTCCCTACTAATGCAGCTGCATGGACAGATCACAGGTCACATTAAAGACTCTCCATACACTGAAATCAACTGGGAATACCTCTCCTCAAAGACCACATTCACTGTAGGAAGTCTTAGAAAGAAGGTTAATTGTTGTCAGGCACACAGTCAAGCTCTCTCTCTTTGTATGATGTGATTAGAAGCCCAGAGCCATTGGTGCCACAGAGCGAGGACAATCGAGTCTGTCCCAAAAGTAATAGCTTCTTCTCGACTTAATTAAGAAACTCACTCTGCATTCCATGTAAGTGGGGTGGTGGTGGGCTGACAAACTGATCACACTGTGTCTGTGTGTTAGTGTGTGGGTACACACATGGCAGAGCGCCCATAAATCTGTGTCTTGCTGTTTGTGGATTACAGATTTAAAACAACTTGTTTTGTCTCTGCAGAAAATATGCTTTTTGTGCTCTTTGAATATCTTTGCATGGTGAGCAAAGATGAAGGGTTGTACTGTTATAATTCTCTGTAAATTGCAGATGTTTGATGGTATATGGAGAGTTCAGAGCTGTGTTTGTCATTTGGCATGCTGCTGACATTGCTTTGTCATGGACGTCTATGTAATGAGCTTGAGGAAAAACTTGAAAAATACAGTGATTATCAGAAGAAAAATTTGATCCTCAAAAACTCTGCTTATTTGGGTTGGAGAAACGTTCAATTCTGTATCCCTGGAGACCTGAATATCTCACCGCTAAGTCTAAGCGAAACACACAAAGTAGTAGCGCCTAGAAAAATGGGGATACTCATGTGGAGGGCCGATAAAAATATTAACAGAAAACAGCTTGTTATTGAAATAGAAGATGCCTAGAAAGAAGGTGTTTACTCAGCAAAGCTGCTCCTTTTTAGCTTCAGACAGGCTCTCAACCTCGAGCTGCCCACTGTCCTCAATTCTCAATTGTTGGTTCAGCTGCAGCATCACTGTAACAATTACAGGTTAAGTGGTTTACTCAGAGAGGCCTCGTAGTTGCTGATGTAGTGGAAAACATACATTTATAGTGATTTAATTTAGTGCATGTAACCCCCACCACCACATTTTGATATTGAAATCAGTAGTTGTATTTTCCGTATTTTGTCCTGATGTTTGTCACTTGGGAGCAATTGTCAGAACTAATGTTAGAGAACATGCAAAACAAGCTTATTCTAAAACATTCTGTCACTGTTTAAAAATACACCTTGATTTATTGGAAGTTAATTTGGACTCTAAAATCTCTAAGATCTTGGATGAATACTGTATAAACATATGACTGTATATGTACCTGTACTTTGGGTCATTGCATTTTGCTATGTTGGGATCCTAAACAGCCCTGTAAGATTTTTTTACTTAAATACGGTGTGGTCAGTGCTTCCTGAAGCATCAAGGTTGCATTTATGGAGATAACACTTTGGAGAAATCATCTAAATTCCTTTTTCTTCAGGTATCTATACAAATGTCCCAATCTCATACTGACAAAAAAGCCAGTGCCAATAGTTTTGGCGTGTTCGGCCAAAATAAGCCAATAGATTTCCGATCCACATCTAGATTTGTCCTCTTTTTTTTTTTTTTTTGCCGATTAAGGCCCTAATTTTCATCACGACTGACCTACACTACTTTCCTTATTCACACGAGATGTGCACCTATGGCAAGAAGAGAAGAAATATGTAATTTCTGGGATGTTTGATTGTTGGGTTTTCATAATGTTAGTCTGGATGTTCCCTGAACTCTGACATAAAGATGTGTTGGTTATTTGGAAAAGCAGTTACTTATACATACAGTTACGTCACATATGAATCAATATAATAATTCACATCTGTAAATTATTGACAAGATGTATGACGATAAAAGCATATGTCTATGTGCTGGTACAGACAGAAAATACACAAAGTGCCTGTAAACTATTTCAGTGTCTAACAGATGTAAATGTGGCGGGGCTGACTGCTGCGGCATTGGCAGTGAGTTACCACTTGGTTCCACGGTCAAACGGTGTGATATATGGTTACATCCAGCAAATAAAGAGTTCCCTAAATAAATATTATTGAGATTAATCTGCCCAATGCAATAGAGGTGTGGGATGTACTTGCATATAGATAATTTTATTATATGTACTGCAACAGCATCTTGTACTGCTGGGAGACGTGATGAAGATGAATTGCTTTGATCTGACTGTGTTGGTAGTGATAGTACTGCCAGTATACATTGCAGCTAATAATAATTCTACATTTATTTTACCAGGTCAAGTATTGCAGCAGTTATTTTTAAATGCTGTATATATATTTAGTGATACTTGACTCCGAAATTGCCTTTACAACATTGCTGACATAGCAGAGAGATGGCCATGACTATATGAGAGGATTAAGACCAAACAGGAACGGTTATAGTGGTTTGGTATAAAGTGTGAACATTATTGCTGCAGATAATTGGTTTTGGATGTTCCACTAGCAAGTGAAACTGCACCACTTTATATGGTCAGAGCTTTTGGTGTTTTCTACAGAGGTTGCTGTAGCCTTTAAAAACCTTAAAACATTTTCAGTCTCTTTTCCTGCATTCTGTAATTAAAATTACTTTGAGTTTAATGGGTTCAAATCACAAACAACATAACAATGTCTGATTTTTAGTAGCTTCATTTACAGAAGCCAGTTATGCTGAAAGTCACTTGACCTGAATTATGATTCACTGTGATTCTGTTCTTTGGCTTTTCTGTCTCCTAAACCAGACAGTAAGCAAGTAAGGTTGTAACTTTACTATATGTTTATATGTTAAATAAATATAAATAAAAATTATAGCACTGTGACAAGTAATAACGCAACACACGGTTTTAATGTTTTCATATTTTTCTGTTGAGGTGATTCCAAGTATTTTCATTTGTAAGGCAGACAGTAGGACTAAAGATGGTAGTAATGGTATTAGAGGACAGAGTGTACGTCTGTGCAGCAGCAGTGCTACTGTAGCGGTAATCACATCCACATTAGCAGCCAGCGTTTGATTATAATCTCCAGTGTCAGAATGGAGCCTGCAGGGATACAAAGCCAATCCAGAGAGAGCGCACTGGAGCTATCACCTGGAGAGTAATGAATTTCTCCACTACAGAGCCAGATGGCCAGGGGAGGGGACGAGGCCTGATACTTAACACTATTTATTTGGCGAACCCTGGAGGTGTTGCGTGCGTTCGATCTGGGCAGAGAACAGGAAGAACTTGGGGTGGGACGACTTCAGGAGCCAGGCTGGGCTGACTGACACACAGACAGATTAGAAGTGGTAGCGAGCCTATCTGCACCGAGCAGGTGTTTTTTAAAACAGCCACTGCTGTGTGTGTGTGTGTGTGTGTGTGTGGAGAGAGAGAGAGAGTAAGAGTTGGAGAAGACGGCTAGTATCAGATTTCCATGATTAGTCTGTTGTTGACCGTGTTGCTATCTTGACACGCTGCCATTTTGTTTTTGTTTGGCCGTACAGTCGGAGCGTGGAGGGCTGTTCCCACACATCTATTTGTGCCATGGCACACTGGGCCAAGTATCTGCAATGCAGTGGCTGCCATGGCTTAGCTCTGCCTTAGTCCTGCCTCTGTGCTTCACTCCAGAGTGTGTGAAGGCAGCCTGAAATGCGCCACGTACAGATGCTCACGTGGGTAAACACAAAGCACGAAAACATGCACATGCGAACACACACAAGCCCTGCATTGACCTGGACAGCTGCTGCACCTTTTACTTAACAGGGAGGCTCATTCCTGTAAATCCCACGTCCTCTCGTCTTCTGTCACCATCCCCTCCCCACAGCACCCGCCTCTTTGCTTTTTCTTTTCTCGTCTACCCATCCCTCACTGTATTGACCGGCTCGGCCACACCGTCTCCCATTGATCTGAACATAGAGTTGGATGGTAGAGAATCATTTTTTTTGGCAACGAGTTAGAACGAAGGCTTGTTTCTAAAAGCGGACGGGCTGCCTTTCTCCAAGTCCACTCATTCTTTTCCTCTCACGACTTTTGCTCTATGCAGCATATGTAACTGTTCCAAGCAGAAAAATTTAGATGAAATGTCTGGTGAAAACCTTTAGCTTGCAGCTAGCCTTGAATTCTTAAATGCCCGAGCTTTTTTGAATCTATTGGCTGCCACACATTAAATTCAATCAAAAGGATGTGCAAAAGGAGGCATTCAGAGAAATTTTAAAAAGACTGCACACTACAGACCGGTGCTCTTAAAAGAGCCTTGGTCTCTATGAGGGTGATTTGGTGGATATTTATTGGAGAGCTGTGTAAAAGGGGAAAGAGAATGGGAGAGGGAGGGGAGGACGGTACTGTTATCTTTATTGGATCCTGATTAATGATACATCTGCATCTACTATAGTGACCCTGTCTGACGTTACAGATGCATCCATACCTTTCCTGAGTGAGCGTACCGGTGGTCACTGATTCAAATACAGGTATATTGGCCTGCGGGATACCAGTTCTAGAGTGTTTAGGTAACCTAGCTACTCAGAGAAACCGCCTTTCTCTGGTAAACAACTAATGAGTTCCCTTACACTTTAGTAACCTGGTTACTGGTAATCCGCACATGCTGATTTCTGACTTCTAATTAATTAATTTTTTATTTTCCTCCTGTTTTCTTGTCACTGCACACTGACAGTGCTGGGAAGGGGACACAGCTTCTGAAAGAGCACAAACTGTCTGAATTAACAATCTGCAGTGGAAAATGATTCATTTAGTCTTCTAAAAGGCACTTTGTTTCATTTTTAGTCCAATTTTTAGATGGAGGCCACCTCTGTAATGATCTCGGCGTTCTCTAGGAAAAATTTTACCTGGTAAAAATGCCTCCTTCCAATATTTTTCTAAACACCAAAAGCAACTTAAAAAAACAAGTAGAAAATACTAAATGTGCTAAATTAGTGAAGTTTTGACAGTTTTTTTTTTTTTTTTTCAAGGGATGGTGCTCAATGCTTGCACGGTTGTCCTTAAAACAGGTTTATAGAAACTGAACAAATGTCTGTCTGCTTGTGTCAGCTTGTGGCGATGCGCTCTCTCTGTGGTGGTACAGTATCTGTTCACATCACACAGAGTAGCTTCCTGCGGTAGCTTTCTTAGCAGGGTGTGTCTTTGTTGCATCCATAGGTGTTTGTGTACATGTTTGAGTTATTTGTGCAATGGAGAGACTGAGGAAGTGCCCCAACTTTTGAAAAAGGAAATTGCTGGTGACCCCACTGTTGCTATGGTGGACTGCAGATGGGTAGATGGAGTAAAAAGATCCTTGAGAAGTAAATGGGTAAAAAATTGAAAAGCAAGCCAAAATGGGATGGAAAAATGATGGACCAGCAGAGAAGAAATGGGTATTTTTTGACCTTTTATTTATAAGAGGGATTGTTTGTCAAGCATGCCTGGGGTGTGTTGAAGTCCTTTTTGATTAGGGAGGCCCCAAACCGAGCGAACTGACCCAGAAGTATCTAACTGGCAGCCATGATAAAAGCTTGTAGAATTCTTTAAATGCTAAAGAGGGTCTTCAGGGTTTTCTTTTCTTAGCTGAGAAAATACTGCATCAACCCTTATGAAAGCAAATGGATATACATAGCTGTCCCACAATTATTTGCTTTGTCAGTAGGAAAATGCAACTAACCGCCAAGTGAAATTTGTCCCACATGTGAATTGGCATGTGCATTTTTTGTTTTTATTAAAACTGAAAAATTTTAGGATTTGAATCTGGACCTGGAAGTGCAGTTGCCCTCCTCCATCACTGTCCAGATTATTTTATACCATATGCATGTATGTTATTTTGTGTTTAATCTATTTACAGTTTTTCATGACCTTTAACCTTACTGTCAATTCTAGAGCTGCTAAAGGTTTTATTATAAAAAATTAACATTAAAAAATTATTTTTATCATGTACTGCTTGAGGAGAGGAGACATGTATTTTGATCCACTTTCTAGTGGTCACATGATTTAGTGTTAACAGGACTACAGTGCACAGCATCACATCATTTGAATGATTAACTGCTCCAACAATGGTACAGTCCAGGCACACTAAAACCAAAGAAACAAATTTAAATTGAACTGCTTTTCTCTGCTTTTTATGGCACCAGAGCAGTTTTACACACATCTAAACCAGCAACATGAAAGAACAGGAGTGTAACTGTCGAGCATGACCATACAGGGTTTTTCCAGCTCACTTTCTAATGCTGAGTGATAGCAGTAGCCGTCGAGTCAACACTGGGCTTCTAAATTCGAATTCCTTTCCCCTCCAACACTATTCTGAGGTAAAATTGAGGTCAGTCTTTGTAAGTGAAATGTTGACTTGAGCTGCACCTGTGGCTTCAATTCCATAATAATTTAAACTTGAGAAAGTGATGTTTTGGGGGGAAAAAGCCTCACATGGAGTGATGCAGTTTATAAAGAGGATGTAGAATTATGCTGTGAATTTAACTTTTATCTTTACTGAAATGTTTTCCTACGTTTGGGAGAAAACTCTGAATTAGGGTTCCTGTTTCTCCCAGAAAGCGCTGTAAGCTCAGAGTTTTTGCTGTAAACGTACCCAATGAAAACTGTCAAGCAATATTTTCATGAGCTCTGCAGGAAAAAGGATAAGCGCCATTCTCTGCATAGAACATCTGCTCGAGGAATAGAACCAGGCTTCATGCATGAGTTTTTATTTTTCACACATCTTTCGGGTAGTTTGTTGGTAAATGGCCTCAGTATGCGCCATCAGATGTCTCACACTGTGTGCTGCCAATTAAGCCACAGCCCAGGCATTAAATAAATAAATGATCATGTCTGCTTTAAATGTGGAGCATGAACAGAATCTAAATATAAACTTCACAGTTTCAATTATCACACCATAGGCACAGATTGCAACCACTGCTAGACACAGTTCCACAATTGGGTTTGTTTTTTCACACTTGGATGTATATTCATATATTCATTTGGTAGATGTTCACTCGAGATGTCGAAGTTGCCTGTCAATTAGATCTTGTCCAAGGGGTAACCACAAAAGAACTACACCAGTCAGTTCAGTGTTGGAGTCCATTAGATGACCGTGCTGGCATTAGTGAACTTTTCTGAGGGCACACAGTCATGTCACCTCTAATAAGGTTATGTAAATCATTTGTCTCCTCAATTAACTCTATCAAATGTTCAT
This sequence comes from Channa striata, assembly GCA_033026295.1. Classification (NCBI taxonomy): domain Eukaryota; kingdom Metazoa; phylum Chordata; class Actinopteri; order Anabantiformes; family Channidae; genus Channa; species Channa striata. The sequence goes on along the minus strand of CM065184.1, from coordinate 19,078,643 downwards.
GACATTGTCACCCCTCCTCAAACACAGATTGCAGGACGAGCACCCACACAGCAGGCCACTAAGTTAATCAGGGAGACAGTTTTTCTCCATTTGGCCACATTGAATTAAGGGTTGATGATCTCAGATTACATTTGCTGTCAGGTGTGTTCAGCTATAAGGAGCGTAGTCTGACAGTCGTACAACCCGCGTCAGTTTGTGCAGTGCTTTTCTACATATGTACTGTACCTATGACTGAACTGCATCATTGTCAGCAGTGAGAGACTAGGGAATGAGTGGGATTGTTCAGATTGAAGGACGCGTCACATTTAACCACACAACTCCTTGCGTCTCATTTCCTGTTTCTAAATGCAGGACTTGTGTTTCATCAGAAAATAATCCTCCACTTATTACTCACTCTTTAAAAATGTAATTGGGTTTGGAGTGTAGCTGCATAGGAACAAACTTTTTAGTATGTCTTTTTTTTTTTTTTTTTTTGAAGAAGCCTCCTACTCTGTTTAATGAATTATTGAATGCAGTGTGTTTTATGAATAGTTGCATCACTACAGTGCTACTTTCATCTCCAACACTCACAGCCTGATTCAGCTGATCCACCTTAGTCAGCCTTAGTCCCTGGGCCTCTGGTCTTTATTCCTGCACTGAGGGCCAAGCAGCAATAAGGCAGTCCAGGGCCAGCCAGCCTGAGACTTTGTTATTAATTAGCATGGCCTGCTGGCTGCCTGTTGGTGCTCCACTCTGGGACAATGTCCTCCATGAAGGACACTATTAAAGGCCCGCCCATGGGATTGACACGTTTTCACCCCCTCAGAGACATTTGTCTAGTAGTACACATGCATTTAGTGGGAGGAAAGAGAACAGAACAAAGCCTAAGACGGTGGATTGTAGCATTTTCCCCATGCAACACTTTAGCCACATCCATTTTTTTGATCATCATTGCCTAATTGTTAGCTCATAAAGTATAACTTGAATAGTGTTTAGGAAAATGTTGCTGATTTTGCCATTTGAGTAAGTCATTCGTTTAACAAAGACTTCAATGCCAGCAAAGAAAAGGTACATTTTTATTTACAACAATTTGGAGAAGACATGTTTACATACCAAATTCAACTAACAGCAAAATATCCTACTTTAAGCATATTTAAACATCAATTTTTCAAAGTGTTTGAAACAAAACTAGAGTAAGGGAACTTTGAGAAAGCCGTTCTCATCTTTCACTTTAGAGACCACTAGACAGTTCAGGTACTGTATATACATTTTACAGTTAAAAAAAGAACTTAAGCAGGAAATGATGATTGGTCAAGAAATCCAAGAAAAATCTTCCCAGAAGTCCATTAAGTCATTATTGCAAACATAGAAAAGGAGTTTAAAGTGATAATAGTCTTCATTTTCACATGGCTTTTAAAAAAGATGGAGTGCATGTTGGAGGAAGAGTAAAATGGAGTCTACTGGTTGTGAGCTAATATTCTCAAAGTGCCCTCACCTAGATCCATTTTAGAGGGAAAATATTTGACTTGCCTGATAAAGTATTTGCTGACCAGATACTCCAGGACCCTTTGTAACACCTGAGGCTCTATAGTCAGACACAGTATAGACACATTTTTACCATTTGCAGCTTCCAGAAAAACTTTAACAGCATGTGCAACCATTGACACATGTAAATCAATAACTTCAGCACAAATAAAATGTTGACATGTTAAATGGGTTGAAAGTAGCAAATAGATAAATATTTATGCTGACCTCATACCACCCACTCAGGAAGTTATGACACCATTCAGGGGGCTGGTATTAACACACGTGAGCCCATAATAATGGATGAGTAGGCTAGTGGTTCCCAGTACCTTTTGTTTATCCCCCAACATACCTACTGCTAATGGCCATGTTTGATTGTAGCTGATCATACCTGGATCTGTGATTGTGGTCTATGGGATGCACCGTAGCAGCAGATTTAAGATGCCAATGGGACGCGTTTCTTAATCATAACCCTTCTGGTAAATCAGTCACAGTGGAGAGAGGACAAAAACACCAGGGACAGCACCCAGTTTTCTCCAGAACATGTTTGGTTTAGGAAATTACTAGTATGAAAGCATCAGGTGTCCAAATTGGAATCTGAATGTGTATATTCAATCTATGTATATTCCCCTGCTGATGTGGGCTTACAAAATGGAAGAGCAATAATTAAGTCATGAATACTTCATCACCTGCACCAGATAGTGATTGGATTCATCTCGTCGTTGATCTCCTTTGCATATTCAGCTCTTTAAGACTCTTCCAAAGACACCAGTGTCACACTCGGATTGATCTTTTAATCATTCAATTAAATAAAGAATTACTAAGTAGACTTATTGGCTACTGCCCTTTCTCAACAACAAGCAAGTGCTGTCCTGACGCAGAGCTGGAAACTCGCAGATTCCTGATTCTTTGCTCCTTTTCCTCTGTAAGGAAAGGGGAAGACGAAAGCTGGGAAAGAGAGGTTGAAGAGGCGGCCTGTGTTATCCAGCACCCAATGGTTTATTGATCCTCGTGGTCGTTCTCTTTTCACAGCACGGCGGAGTAAATTGGACTGTTTTCTTCTGCAGTGATTGACGTCTGCCTTCTGTGCACAATGTTTTCAAACTTGCAGGGATATTTTCAGCAGACTGAAAGGATTTTTTTCTTCCCCAGTTGACTCTGGTGTTCCCTCTTTAAGTGACACAATTCTTTGAGTGCGTGCGGCGTCTGAGCTGACAGGTGACGAGTGTTAAGCTAAACAACCTACAGTGCATTGTGACAACTCCGTCAACACGAAACAAAAGGGAAGGACGACAAATGGTGCTTCTGTCACTTATCGCCAGGACTAAGAAAACAGTGCAGCCCAGTCCAAGCATGAAATCATGTCTGCAGGGAAATCCTTTATGTTTGGGGGACAAAAAAAAATCTAGTCGCACTACAGCGCAAGTGCTCAGAAAGACATGGCAGTGCTTTTGTGATTCTGGCCTTTGTTTAAGTGTCGCTGTGCGGAATGTGTGACACTGCTAGACAATCAACGCATGTCAAGACATACTAAATGGCATTGTTAAATTATGAATTTCTCCTTATTCTTATGCATTTTTCCTCTTTTTGGATGGCAGGTGTAGTTGGTGGGAAAAAGTATTTTTAAATGTCTTTAATGAAATGACATTACGTCCTTGTGAATCTGTAAAACACCGTAAAGCTTCAAAAATACGCGTTTGCATTTTAGGTCATGTGCATGCTGTGCAACAGTACTTTAATTTTACATGTTAAAGTACCACATTATATTCTTTACTCAAGTTGAAATGCTAAGTATGTGCTCTAAAATTTACTGTGTAAAACTCCAGCTAGAAAAGTGCTTATTTTAACCTATTGAACTTGATGCTGTTGTTGATGTGAATGCACATATTAGTAGTAGAGATTTGTTCCACATGTGCCCCATAAACAAGAAATCCAATGTGTTCAGACCTTATTAAAATTGAATAGGTGCAAAGAGAGGACTACTTTACAACCCTGATTCCTGAGAATTTACATAAAAAAAGTGAACATTAGTGTTATACTGTTCTGAAACTGATCCATTGTGTGGTTAACTTTCAAAGGTGAAAAGCACAGCAAAGGAAAAGGGTCAAAGATCTTTGTTTCCGTAGAGACCTGAGGCAGAACAAAACATCAGATGGAGAGCGAGGAGTTGATTTTAATCATTTTATGAACTGACACCTGGTTATCTTTCTGCTCATTTTATGAGAATTCACATCTAAAATGTAACTAAAGTGGTGAGATAGACGTGCGTATAAAGAACAGGCAATGCCTTGGTTCATAAGGCCCCCTCTCTAACCCTGCCTGGTGAAAGCTTTTAGTAACAAATCTGAATTGGTGCAATCTTGCTTTTGCATGGAATTTTACTTGAGAATTGAAGATTTAATAGAAGAATTCTAAAGGTTTAAATGGGAAATTATACAATGATGCTACTTCTGTGGTTACTCCAGTAGTGTAGCACAATTTGACAATTCATATGAGAGAAAATTGTTGGAGTTGAAGAAACCAAAGCAGAGTTTTTGTCTCCAGTATGGTTCAAGCCCTAGAATCCTCTGTTTACTTCTCCTTTCGACATCGCAGGCTGGTAAATATAAGAGCAGCCTCTCCATCTGAAGCTGTGAGCCACAATAAAACTGTTTGCACAGGTTCAGAGGGACTGCACACGAGCAAGCTGTTTGTTGACCTCACATAAGTTTGAATAACTCTTTGTACAAGCTTTTATAAGCCGACTCTCTGATTAGGACACTCCCGCCATTAAATCAAACCGCTTGAAATCTTATAAAGCCCCAAGAAAAACAGTCCCTCACCTGTCCATTACTAAGGGTTGTTGAAGATCCCCTGGAGCCCAATCAGCAGCCGGCATCCCAAAACCGAACACCTCTATTCTGCTCCACACATGCCTCATGCTGCTGATTAAAGGATCTGAGGCCGTGCTGAAATAGCTTCACCCGTCCGTCCATTGCCCCGACCCCACACTGCTTGTTATTCATCCCGCTTTAACTCTGAGGAATCCACATCTGAGCTGATGTGGATGAATCTCATACACACTAGTACAGAATGACCTAATACAGTAATCAGCATGCCGGAGGTAATAACAGCATTCTGTGAGAAGAGCAGATCTTTAATCACTGTAGCAGAACATTCTGGCTCATCACTGTTCGTCCGGCTACATTCCTGTGGATCAGCTAATGAGAGCTCTTAACACACTTGTTTTTCATTTGTAAGCACAAATGAAACGGCCATCTCTCCGATCTGGTATTAAACAATTTCTCGGGTGCAGATTTCTCCCCCACGTCTGACTTTTGTTTTATAGATGATCCTCATTAAGCACAAATGTGCCTAGAATGCCATTAATTAAACCATGTCCTCTGTCTTTTTTTTTTTTTAACTGGTTTCTTTAGCACATACATATTTCTTCTTAAGCAACTAGAGCTGTGGTTATTTATTTTAATTATATGAACATTTTTAAGGTGTGGGTTTCCTCAGAAGTGTGTAGTGTCCACAATCAGCCGTGCATGTCGTGATAAATCGCTGAGACATCCAGCTCCCCAATAGCACTACTGTGACCATGAAGTATTAATCACAGCAGGACAGATTATTACCTGTCCTCCATCTATCTTTTGATGGTGACATTGCAGGGTCTAAACAAACAATAGTGTGTTGGTATTATCCACAATTTGCAGTGTTTTATGAGGCACTGACAGGCTCTCGTTATGGATCCTTGGATGTTAGTCGCCTCTGCTGAAAAACTAACGTAGCGTACTTTATTTAAATGTTTTAATGCTGCAATTTACAATGATGTCATTATTGTATTGCAGAAATGGAAAATGAAATGTGTACATTGATGTTAAATGACTATTTTTGTAAGTTTGACTCGTGTTTTTTTTTTTGTTGTTGTTTACAGCATCTCCAACTGTTCCTCCGCTGCACTCGGAGCATTTCAAACCCTGTCATGAGAAGGACCTGGCCTACTGTCTGAATGGTGGCGAATGCTTTGTCATCGAGACACTTAGTGGGCCTCACAAGCACTGCAAGTAAGTGACTATTTCAATGCCTCTTCTGATTTCCTTTCCCCCTCTTGTATTTAATGTTCATCTTCATTCGGCTCTTGATTTTTCTTGTAAAAGCAACAGTACTATCTGTGGTGCTTATCTGTATCGCCTGTAGCGGGGAGTTTTTAAAAAAATTTGGATTAGATGCATTATCCTCCATCAAGAACTTGTGCAGCAGCCAATGTTTGAACGGTGATATTTTTCCACAATATAGCAAAGCTAAGTGCAGTTTTCTTTTGTAAATGCTGTGAATTCAAGCTGACATTGCCAGCTAAGCCAGGTGTCAAATGTACAGGCTTTGAAATATTTGATACTTAAAAGATTTACTGTGTTTTCCTTTAATTCTCTATTTGCTGCTAGCAGATGTCTGTTTAAACTGCTGCTTCTGAAAATACTCAGTGATAGTCTGTGGAGGAGCTCAATGCCTTTGCAGCTGTGCATGTGTCTCTGTCTATAACCTGTGTGTGTGTGTGTGTGTGTGTGTGTGTGTGTGTACGCTGGTTTTGCCATTTTATGCATGTTTATGCCTCAGTTGTCCCAGATTTGAGAATAGAGCTCATGGGCACTTAGCCTGATCAGATCTGGGGCCCTTTACTAATTAAGTCCCAGAACAACGTCTTCCAAAAATCTGACTGCAGGACTTCCATCCGACCTGTTTTTCAAAGAGCCTGTATTCCCTCCTCTGGGCTGTGATTGTATATCCGTATGCTGCGTGTGTGTGTTTGTAAGTGTGTGAAGAAAGCTGAACACGAGATGCAGTGATGCAGACGTACATTTCATTGTGACATATATTAATGCACACAGATAATAAACCCGATTACTTGATACTACTACTAAGCTGCTGTGCATGCTTAGCCTGTGGTCAGACTCCTGCAACACAAAGCCAGTTGCCTCAGCTGCAGGTACATATAGTCAATGACTTGTGTCTGGGCAGCAATGGTTAGTCCAGATTTAATAATAAATCGAAATGCTGTAATTGCAAAGGCTGCAGTTTAATAGCTGTAGTGGTACTGCTCACTCACGGTTGTTTGGGTTTTTTTGGCTGGCTCGTTGGTTGGTTTTCATTCTTCTGCCTAAATAAAAACCGTTTTCTTAAGTAAATGCTGTGAAAGAGGTGACCACTCCAGTCTCCCGCAGTTTTCAGTACATTATGCAGCATGTCATCCAGTCAAAAGCCAAGTGAACTACACAACCGCACAAACATTTTGTAGCTTTCTATTTTATTTCATGAGAGTGATGATAGATGAAAGAGCTAAGCAAAGCAGGACAAGAGAGCCCAGGAGAGAGACCGAAGTGTGGGTGGACGAGGAATTTAAGATGGGGGAGGGTGGTTGCCCTCCTCTCCTGCGTGCATTCGTTACCATGACAGCCTAATCTGTGGACAAGCTTAGCTGCTAAAGAGCGAAGGTTTGCGGCGTACGCTGGGATGGCCTTGAACACGCTGTCTGTGCATGTTAATGTGAGTGCCGTGGTACAGAGGAGAGAAAAATGTGCACGGAGTTGATCTCGACTGCTTAATCGTGTGGCAGTGAGCTTTCTAAAGGAAAGATATGGACCATCAAACAATATGGCATCTGTGCTGAATCCGAAGAGCAGCTGGCATGGCCATGCAGTAAAGTATGTTTAGCATTTAGATTTTAGAGGTGGTAATATTTATGCATTAAAACTAATGAGTCAGACCCTTCACATGAATATTTTATGAATGGATGAAGTTTCTTAGTCAGCCTCTAATGTGACTAAAGAATGGAGAGCACATGTTGCTAAAACATACCATTAAATTAAAAAAAGCTTGATACTTTATGCTTTCTTTGACATCTGTGTAGATATTCATTTATCCTGATCCACAAAAAAGTGACACATTTTACTCCAGGCACAGGATCAATGTGTGATCTGATTCAATTTGTGGCTGCAACAAATTGAGACAAATCAGGTTGTAACTCTGTGATCAATCTGGACATTTAATGGGGATAAATTGAGCCAGTTTGTGGCATTACTTGTCACATAATTAATCATTTTTTATTTGTGAGATGAAACCTGATCCTTTTCACAGTGATTTTCTCCAGAAACTCATAACTCAGTTAACAAATGCCATTCCCAACCAGTTGTAAAACAAGCGCGTGATTGTCCCCCAGAGCTCTCCAGTGCTGCCGGCGTGCACTGGCGGTGTGTGTCAACCTACAGGGACAGATGCAGAGCGGGAGTCATAAGGACTGCTCGTTCTCCAACACACACACACAAATACGTGCACACACACGCTAGTGCTCACTGCTTTGGGCAGTATAGTCAGGCATTCAATCATTAGTGCTCAGCTAACCAGTAAATTAGTCAGTGTGTTAAGATAATATTTTCAGAACATGGCAATAGGCCAACGCGTTCAATGATGGCGAATTTGATTAATTACTTTCTTTGGCTTATCCAGATTTTCCCAAAGAGAACAAAAACTCTTAATGATAGTTTTAATGTAATTAGTGGTTCCATTTAAATGTATTCCCTTTGCCCATATCTGGTTAGTCTGATTTCTTTTTGCTCTCATACGCTGGTTTGTGGAGAGGGACAGTGTGGTCCAGTGGCCCGTACTACAAGCAGGTTCTGGATTCAATTCTGCTGGCTAGTTGGATTTTACATGTTCCCTGTCTGCTTCTATGTGCATTTGATTTCCAGCCTGTTGTTTTTCTTCTGCTCGACTAACTGGCCAGTAAAGGTTGCCCAAAGTCTAGCTAGCAACAAGGGTTAGCTAAGCCTATCTCATTGCCCTCTGTTTCAAAGGATATTCCAGAGCGACAGAAAGGCAATCTCACCTGGCAGGTGGCGGTACCGTGGTTTTTGGAGGGGATCTTTGCAAAGCCCCTGCCAATGAAACCAAAGTCTGACACAGAAACTCTCTAGAGGACAGAGACAGATGAGACACACACACCCTGGCACAGAGTGTGTGTTGGAAGCTAAGGTGTTGGACCAGACTGTGTAGCAGGTCATAGATCAGACTTCTTTCCAAATGAAGAAAATATAATATAATTTACCAGGTCCACTGACAACATTTTCAAAATATGCAGGTAATTGTAAATTTCACATTCTTAAATTGTAGAAAAATGAGAGCAAGGATTTTTTTTGTGAATGGAAAAACCCCTTATCAATGTAGGTTTAAAGCAGCGATTTTTAAAGCTGCAGAAATGACTGTTTATTGATGTGCCTAAAAATAAAAATAATGCAGCTTTAGCAGTTTAGCTTCCTAATTGAACATTTCTACCAAAGGCTTCACATGAAAGTCTAAGTCATCAATTATGTGCACAACCTCCTCACCTGTCCCTTGCTTTTCATGCTTTACATCATTCTACTCTGTTCCTTTTGGGGAAAATAGTTAATTATATTGTATTTGCAACAGACACATACAATAATTTAAAAAGCAAAAAAAAAAACAAATCTGAAAATGCCTCTAGATGTTTCTCTATTCCATTATCCTGCAGCTAGTTTTGAAACAAACATGAATGAATGTCTGAGATTACTGAAGACATCAAATATATTCAACAACCTCTCCCAAGAAATATTTATTTTTATATTTTACATATACATTTTGAGTTCAAATAATATATTGAACTGTCAGAGGATAAATTTAATCCTTGTAAAACTGTGATTTCATGAACCAAATCATTGTATCCAAATGACACCGCCTGTCTTTGGACGATTGTAATAACATATGAATAGGTCACTCACTTAGTCAGTAGCAACAGTTTGTGTGTTTGTTCGCACAAGGTAAGAAACACAAGCCGCGGGGGGAAGAAGGTTGTGCAGCAGACAAGCCACTTCTTTCCGACGGGTAATCCTCCTTCCCTCACTCACAATCCCCCTCATCCTCCCTCCTGTCTCTGTGGACACCGGCTTTTCCTTTTTCTGGGTAGCCTTTGGCTTTTTCAAAGCGTTCGGCCATGGACCAGCACCACCAGATTGACTTGAGCCTCACAGGTGCAAAGAGCGGCTGTGGTGGAATACATAACATTACCTTCCCTGCTCATACGCACAGTGACAAGCCAGTTAACTGGAAGCATGCATGAAATTGACGACGTAGAGCAAATAACACATCTAAGCTGCCAGTAAACAAGGAGATTAAAGCGTATGAAAACTGAACTGCCACTAGTGGATCAGTGGAACAGTGGTTGAAAGTGCCGTTTTTGCCCATCAATATGCACGCAGTCATCCATAATGGCAAACTGGAAAAATTTCCAGAAGTATTCGGACCCTTAAGTACATTGGTGCGTTTACAGAAGCCATGTTGCCAGCAGTTACAGCTTTGAGAATTCTGGGATTATTGAGCAAAAGTTAAATAACCAGCCGGACCACATAATGTATTTTGAGTGTACAGAGTAATCTACCTGGAGACCTAGATTGGAGTTGATCCATTTAAGAGCTTTTATTTGAGAATGAGCATTTTGAAATGGTGTAATAGCTAGCTAATAGTGTAATAGGATCACAGTTCCAGGAACTTCCTGTTGGTTGCTGTCAAAGGTGCATTACTGCAGTCTGTTATGGGCGTTATAGAAGCATGTACAAGTGTCTCTGCATAAGAGTGTATTTAGGCACAAGTTAGAGAAGAGATGCAGTTTAATAAATGTAGCTTACATTCGAGAGGGATAAAACTCCACTGGATGGGTATGAGAGAGCCATTAGGAATTAATGCACAATTAATTTGACTTGGTCCAAATTCGTGGACCACTTAGGAAACTCGGTACATTTACTGCTTTGCTCAGTCCAAGCAAACTAAAACACATGTCTGGAAGTCACAGAAGTCACACTATCTGGGGCAGGAACGCAAAACTAAACTCGGGAAGAAGATTTTGCTCTGTGCTGGAGATAAATCCTTCGACAACTGCACAGTTGGCGTTTTCTATAACAATGTAGGCAAAGTGTTTTGCAACATAACAAGCATACGATGCAGAATGCACCGCAAATGAACAAGAACGAGACTCTATCCAGTAAAGGTTGGTGGTGGGCTTGTTTCTGTACATGTCAAGGTGTGATTGCTTTGTTTAGACCCGGCCAAATGAACCACACTGAGAGAGAAATCAAACCAGGGTACGAGTCAACCCGAGTTAATGAGGTCAGCTTGAAAATGCCATGAGTCTTCCTGGTCCATCAAGCAACATTTCATTCCTGTGGGCATGTAGCAGTAGGAAGATGGTGCACATCCAGACACAGACCTCTGACGAGCATGTCTGCCTTTGCACGCTAGGAGGAATCTTGGACCTTTACCAGATCCAGATCACACGTGGCTGGTTTGAAGCTATAGTGACAATGTGAGAAAGTGTGTTCAAGCTGAGTCAAACTGCAAAAGTTGGCTGCTGGTTTGGTAATTAGAAGCAGAATGAACTAGAGGAGATCAGAGGACAGAAACAGTGGTACTAGAAATATCTTCCATGATTTGGCTCCGTGTACAGGAAGCAGTTTACATTTTGTGTCATGTAATCTCATGTGAGATGGACTGTATAGATGGTATGACATGAAAAATATCACATTGATTCATTTGTTTATATTGTTTTGGGATTTAGCTTCAAGCTAAGTGTCTGTATTATCACTAGCAGTAATATTTCCATTTCACTTGTGTTTTGAATTTCGACTTAACGGCTGAAACTGAGTAGAAGTAAGTCAGGGGGATGGTCACTGTGGCGAGTGTAAAGTCAAATGTGAATTAGATTGTTTTAACAAGTATCTAAATGGGCAATTCTAGTCAGCATAAGTCACAAGATCAATTCTGAAGAGCTCTGAATAGGCTCCTGGGTGAACATAGAAGGCAGCAATTTCTGCACTGAATTGTGTGGATTGTCTTTCTCAGTTGGCAGACACAGCAGAGTGTGGGAGGTGCAACCAGGAAGCATGCAAGCAGCTTAGGCTGAAGTCTGTCAGGTTTGTAAAGTTCGGAGATCAACCGAATTCAGGTTGTGGTCAGAGGATTTAAACCAGAAATGAAATGAAGAGCGCCAAAAAGGCAGCTGTGATTGATGGTGGGGATTCTGCCTCTGAAAAAAGCAGTTTCCTTGATGTTAACAAATCATCAATCAGGAGTTTAAAGTCTGTCTTTAGGGTCTCTAACTGTTGGGCGCTTGTTTGTTCCTGTGTGCCACGTTTTGAAGGGCTCAGAGCGGCCTCCACATTATAAGGCAATAATGTTGAAGGAGCACGCACCTGGGTGACAGTCGCAGTGCGGGCACCTTTTACTCTTGCAACTCTGATTATGGAATCATGTTTGATAACCACAGAGACGGTGTCTGAAGAAGACAGCTGCACGGAAGGTCACGTATTGAAATGTGCCAGCGGGCTAACACATGCCGGAGTCGCAGAGGACAGAGAACTGCCAGGAGTATAATCTTTTGAGTATACTTAATTCAGTCCCTTTTCCCTTTCAATAAGCATGCCTTTTGCAATTCCAGGTGTCTAAATTGGAAAATGGCTTTAATTGACTTGGAAATTGGGGTTTTTCGCATTTCTAGGTTTGATTGTTTCATCAAATTTCAATAGCTATATGTTATGACCCAGTACAAGCTGCAGTACCGTAATTTGCATGCTGCTGGCACTTGCTATAAGCCTCTGGCCTTCTAAATTTTACCCAGACTTGACCTTGATGCCAAATATCTTAATATGCAAATCAAAAAGTCAGTGTTTACGACTTCAACAAACTATACTCATAACATGTGAGAAATTGGTGACGGTCATAATGTTTTGGATGGCCATCGTTGTGTAATAAACTAGTACTCACCTACAAGCGTGTGTGTCACCCACCTTTTGAGGGTTCACCGACCACGGGGATTAACCTTCTCAGTAGAATGACCCTGAAACTAAGGTGTCAAATGCCCACAGTTTGTCTATATGTACGCGCATCAGTTTAAAAGTATTTATCATTAATATTAATAAAGGAGAAGAACGGGATCTTCTCCTGTATAGATTTAAAAACTTTTTTAAAAGTACCTTTTTTTTTTCTCAATTACTCATTCTCTCTCTATCTGCTTTTTGTTCTCCTTACCCTGCCGTCCCTCCCTCTGTTTCTGTCTTTCCATCTCTGTTGCTTCGTCTGTCTCTCTCAACCCTCGTCGCCATCTGTGCGATAATAATGGCACACCAGTGGGAGTTCGGCTGGTGACTCTCCGACAGTAATAAACAAGGCTGATGCCGTGGCTCGCTTTTGAGGTGGGAGAAAATTAAACAGATAAGAGACCACATATTGTGGCTAGAAGGCGCCGTTTCGGTGAGTGAATCCTCCAAGATACAAAGAGGAGCAGTTAGTGTGCCTGGGATTGGAAAACAGAAGCTGGGAGGGAGCCAGGGAAAAAGGAAGACGAACGATGAAACAGGCGAGGAGTGTGTGTTTTTTTTTTTTTTTTTTTTTTTTTTTTTGTTTTTTTGGTGACATGGATACGGAGAAGAGTCTAGTGTGAGTGATAGTGGCCAAATGTCAGTATGTCAGTGTGTGCTGATTTAATTAGCACACAATGAGGGCTTGATGATCTCTTGGCAGTTGAGTTGGGGTGTTGTATAAGGGAAGTCAATGTAGAACAGAGTAATCAGCAGTTTTGTTTTAATGATATCATTATTTAATCATACTTATGGTTTCAAAACCCTTTTAGCTATTGTGGATACATCCTGAGCTAGAAAAGAAAATCAGCTGTGGCTTTGTGACTTGTTGTTCTTGGTTTAAAGCTTCACAATCATTTCAACAATGATTTATTGCCCAGATATTCCCTTATACATGTTCAAGTGTTTGCTGTCATGAATAAGACAAGGTATCCAAACCTGTGAATGTAGCTTTATACCCTCAATTAATGATTGTTTCCATCCAGACGCAGGTTTCACCAAGCGCACAATTTATTTAGCCTTTGTTATATCCAAGTCGAGATCCTATGGCTCTTCTGTTGATTGGAGGGCTGCCCTGTTTATAAGTGATTAAAGTGCGATTTCCTGTGTTGGCTGTCTCGAGCGCTCCTCTTGATGCCATTTCTTTGGCTCTCCAGCATCTTAACTCCCAATTCATTTGTATTGACATCATTGTTAGTTTTAATTACCAGGATTTGTGCAATTGCATTAGCTCAGTCAGTTTGGTTAAAAAAGCAGAGCATCCAATTATAAGACTCTATTGCAAACATCCACATATAGTGTGTGTGTGTGTGAGACAAGAGAGACAGAACATAGAATCTCCTTATGACAAACCTCTTGTTTTAACATCTTAATTTATGGGAAATTAATACAATACAGTGTGGCTAATTCAATCCAAGCAATCATGAGATATAATATCAAGTCATTCAAACTTTTATAGAGAACCTTTGATCCACGTTATTGGAATACAGAGTGTTTTAGGGAGGATTAAAAAGATGATCAAAAAGGGCAGGATAGTTTTGGCATCAACGACTTTTTTCCTTTTGCCTTTTGCAAAACGAAAACCAAAGAAGGGCAATGGTACATAAAAGCATGAGACCATAAGAAAATGTCTTATTAATAGAAGAAAGTCATTTTCAGATTTTAAGCAATGAAGAGAGTTAAATTTATGAGTTTTTAAAAATTCATAACTACAAGGTATGTACAAAGGAAATGGCCGAGAACATAAAAAACTTAAAATTGTGACATGATGTGCTAGTGGTAAATCCTGAAAGCTTTAAGGAATTTTTGCACTTATGAATAATTATTCTTGGAGAAATTACGGTCATTAATCACAGTGATGTTTTCCTATGAATAACCCTCACAGCCTGTGGCAGCTGGACCCTGATGATGCCTACAGAGGTTTTTAAAGACAAATTGATAAAGAATATCCTACAGCAGTCCGATTAAAAAAAAAAATAAGACTTTATTTTAATCCTTGGTCTAATTACTATTTTCATTTCTATAATATTTCATAAGACATCACATTAATGCTTGAGAATAAAAAAAAAAACAGTAAAGTCTGTTTGAAGACTGAAGGTTTACCTCTTTAATAGAGCCACATATTAGGATTGTAACACAGCATGTTAAAGCTCAGACCCCGTCAAAGAGCTGGTTTGATCGAGGACAAAACCGTTTGGTGATGATGAAGAGAGCAGGGCTTTGCTTCCAAGTTACTGACATGTGTTTTAAATTATGGATCATCCTCCTGGAAAGTGAGAGAGATGTTGAAGCTTTTCCCACCACTGCAGCTTCAGACTGCGGATCCGTAAAGATGAGCCCATGGCTGCCCCGCATTACTCACCTGATGAACCTGCTGTTTCATTTTCAGTGGCTGCCATCATGTTGCTGCAGCTGCACTGTGAGAGGACATTCATTATTCCGTTGCTTGTGTTCCAGTAGGTGGGGGCGAATGTACAGGCCCCTCCCACATCCAATCAGAGGAGGGGCTTACGAGTAACGCAAATTTGTAATATCTTTCACACAACCCGACACCAAACAGAGAAAAGTCTTTGCTGTTCGTAAAGATGGATTTAAAATAACTCCAAACTTTGGGTAAATAAAGACATGGATATGTTCCAAATATACTAGAAATAGAGGTAAAACAAGCAGGGCACATTTAGAAGCTCTGCTTTAGGATTTAAAAAATGTCTTACACCGCGCTCCTGACAGTATTGCTGCATAAAGAAGCTATGATGTTCATGCGAAGTGAATCGGTCAAACCCAGCACAGCACAACAATGGTCGGCTCATTCCATCAAATCAAAATGTTCTATTTTGTGCACTATTTTAATACATACAAGTCTTTGCTGGTTCAACTTGGCTTGGACTAAATACACTCCAGTCTTGGGGGGGGTCTAAGTAAGAGTTTGGTTTTAAATTTTTGATCTTGATCCATCCTAACTACACACTAGACTAAAGCTGCCATTTCCATTCAACATTTTAAAACTGTGGTATAGTAAAGAATGTGTCTCCCTGCTGTGCACTTAAAGTGAGTGACAGCCAGATGTATTTCATTACATAAATCAGTGGAATAAATTAGTCATGGGAGATATAGAAGCACACCCACACAGGCAGTTCATCTTTAGAGGAAAGTATGTACAGTACGTGGTTATGTGCAGAGGTAATTTGTTGGAGTGCTTGAAGACACAACACAATCCATTTACAAGCCGTAAATGTGTGACAGCCTCGTCAAACCTGTCAGAGATTCCTGGAGGAAATGGAGACCAGACTATGACCTTATGGTGAGAGACAAAACAAGAGACAGGACAATGGTGAAGACAAAAGACAGAGATGCGTTTATAGGAAGTGTCTGGTACATCAGAGGCTGAGGGATAGTCCAGCATCATTCTCTGCAATCACACACACACACACACACACAGGATGTGTTGAGTAACAGTGCTCAGTGGTGAAGTGGTGTGTTAGCTGAGGAGATAGTGGGAGGACAAGAGGAAGAGAAGAGTGAGGGAGCAGACATACAGTAATTTGGTGGTGTTTCTAATCAAGGCTTTCCTTTCATGTCAGCAAGTTTAATGTGCTAATATGATGCAAATGTATGCAAATGAACCCCATTTTTCCCTCCAAAACTCTGAGCGTGCATTGCCCCCCCCTCATGGAAGATGGAATAAATATGCAGAGAAGAGATCATGCAGAAGTACTAGTAAAGAAAAATAGGTGGAGGAACATTTTGAGCTAACCACAGACACTAATTTTGCCTGCATGCCTTCCTGAGGAAATCTTTCCTGACCAACGGAGCTTTGCTACAGTGGGGAAGTTCAGCAAGCATGAAGGGCGGAAGGAAAATGAATAAGACAGTAAGAAGTGGAAGGTGCACAGTGAAATGTGTATTTACATAAAGGATTGCTGAGATGAGAAGAAAGAGACAAATAGAGGAAAAAGGGGGCAGATCGAAAGAGACAGAGAAGGAGAATGGAAAGAGACAATAAAGGAAGACGAGCTGTGTCGGCAATATTCAGCAGGTTTGAAGTCCCGTTGCTACCTGGGAGCCGCGGCAGCCTGCTGATGTACGTTTGACTGTAGTGTACTTCACTCTGAACTCGCAGCAGCACCTCAAGCTTTCACTCGTCTGTCTCCCACCCGAACAAGAAGCTGCTCGCCGTCGGTGTGTTCGGAGAGGCACAACTCGACACGAAGACGCACACGACACATGTACGGAGCACAGGGCTCACATGCTACATCTGCATACAGCACCCCCCTCGGGCACTTATTCCACTCCTAAGTGCTCATGAATATTTAATGCTTTCCCATTTCAAAAATCTGATCGAGGTCACTGTCATGCTGACACTTGGCTAATGGCCATTTTGACATCTTCAACCAGAGGCGCTGTAATTGTCCTATGAGTCTGCCTTTTTTCCAATTACTGACAATTAAGTCTTACCTGCGAAGCCGGCGTTCCAAACGTTTTATGTTGTTTCTTATGTTTAAACCCTTTTTTTGTCTGGTTTGTTTTGTTCAACCTAATTTTCTGAACAACTAATGCTAAAATGGAAAATGTGCACACAAACTACAGTGTTTAGGTCACGACTGAGTGTATGGGAGTCGTTCAGTGGTAAAGCTCTGGCCCTGTTCGCCTCGGGTGGACTCCAGCATCTGTCAGACAATGTTGTGATGTACTGTGTGTTTGCCTGAGCATCATTTATCTGTTACCGGCTTGTTATTTGGAATGAATGTGAATGAGTCAACAAGCTCCTTTCCCCAAGGTCAAGCATGAAAATTCTAACCCAAACTAAATGGAATTACAGGATTGGTGGCAGTAAGTTTCTCATAGATGGATAAAAATAATAACTTTAAGGAGAAGGGGTTGAAATGCTCAACCTGTGGTGACCTTTTTAATCCTTGTTCACCTGGACATTTGGGGGGTTTTTCAGTACCGACACTTGTGGTCTTGACAATTTAAGTGTACATTCATACACGACGGGTAGAAACAGGTCTGAAAACTGGCCTGTGCTACATAGGATGCACATTTTTAATAATTGTTATAGCACATTTTAGCATCCCATAATTTGGCGTCTTTTTACTTTGTAACAGCAAGGAAATGGAATTAAATGACTCACATTCATAGTAGCTATATGTTGAGAAAATCAATCATGTAATTTTTTCATTTAGTGCTTTTATAGAATTAGTTTGAATTACTCTTTGCATGTATGAAATATGAATCATGCTGTTTAATCTTCATTTGTTCTGTATTTTGTTGGAGTGAGTGAAAAGCTAATTTTAGCGTGCAAGAACTAAAACCTGAAGGCTTTATGCATTAATATTGCCAGATGAAAACGAACATTATTGCTGAAAGAGTTTTGTTTGAATCTCATCGGTAAATTAAACACAAATTCCATATGATTTTTAATCAGTGCTCTCTAATCTGCATGTAATATGTTTCTTATTGCATCTAATAGTTTGTTAGAATGTGCAGAAGCATTGAGCCATAATGTTTTCATTTTGTACTTTACTGCTGTGCTGTTTGTGCCTAGGAGTAGAAGAATCGCTGCTTGAATCCTGAACATATAGGAACCTTTCGCATGTTATAGTTATGGTCACGATATGGTCATAGGTGGAATCGAATCTGTCATGAGATGTGCTGATGTATTGTACATGTGCCTGGTGTTTGTTTGCGTGTTATCAGCTTGTAGCTGACAACAAAGAAACTCAGGGTGAGGGATGGAGTGAGGAAGTTGGAGATATGTATGTTTGTGCACCCTTGCACACTTCTGACATGACAGGGCGAGATGGTATCTCCAGATAAATGTGGCGCACAACTGCTGTACCTGCAGGAGGAGAGAGAGGAGGAGACCCAAACCCTCCATTTCTAAAAATGTCTCCACTCTCTCGGTAAAAATAGTTGCCCTCAGAAAGATGCCGAACAAACACAGTTTGACAGACAGTCCTGTTATCTACAGTATAGCAGTGATGATTTTAAGGAACGCCATCGCTGTACTTGCTTAGTTTTACAAAAGACACTAGTGAAACAAAGTGGCTTAATTCCCCACTGAATAGTACTAAGTAGACATTATTTAATAATCTTCAGAATGTACTAATCAAACCATAACTGTGCAAGCGTTCAAATGTGGTGCTCAGTCAAGCCATTTTGAACACTGGTGCCAGCGCAAAATCAGAGCTGCATTTACACAAACCAAAATGATTCAAATCATTTGTTATTCCTTTGCCATTCATTATCCATAATTGGTTTTAATTTTTGTTCCCTCCATTGAATTGGGGCACAATAGCTTCCATCAGCTCTGCTTAAAAAAAATCAAGCACATTTAGCTTGCATGTTGACTTCCTAGAGTTACTTACTTCTGTCAATTTCCCAATGTGAATGCCCGGCAAACTGAAAACCCAGATAAAATTAATATGAAGTATGGAATTGGGACACAGCTGCCGAAAACACCCTGCTGGGGCCATTTAACAAGTGTGTGTTCAATTCTGTGTCTCTCTGTGCGTTTGTACGTGAGCCAGAAACCAGCAGCCTGAGTTTTTTTTACCCAGAGTTTCCTCCACATGCAAACTGTTATTGGCTCTAAAAAAAAAAAGTTATTCACGTTTCCATTCTGCCTCAGACTGGGCATACAGTACCTTAATGATTCCTACTTGACCAACTAGAATGAAGCTGAAGAAAAATTATATGTTCACAGCGTTTATGGCATTTTAGCACCAGCTGCAGTCCTTACAGGGCTGCATTTCAAATCTGTGAGCTGACACTGGGCACTGCTAGTAAACCTTAAAAGTTAACCGCCCCCAAAATAGAGGATTCTGTCTTTGGTGCATCTTTCTAACCCTCATGCAGAAGAAAAAGTCACTGTGTTAAATTAATAAGAGGCATATGGTCAGGTATAACAAAATGGTGCTAATAAGGTGTTTTATATGCTTTTATCGGCAGTGTTGCAGTCAGAATTAGATTTGCACATTAATTGCACATTAATTATGAACTCGGACTCTAGAATTGACAGTTTTGGATGTTCTCCAGTCTGTGCCCCAGGCTAAATGGAGATATCTGTTGTAATAGAGGTGGGAAAGCAAACACATGCACGCAAATTCAAACTTTCTAATATTAATGTAAAGTTTTTGCAAGTCTGCAAATTCAGCTCTGGTGAACATCACTGCATTGCAAAACAAATGTCCAGCTGGCTCAACATGAACATGCGTGTGTTTTTAACAGGGACTGTAGTGAATAATTTGTAAAGGAGACAAAAGTACTTCATCAAACTTTCATTTCCGGTTGGAGCTGCCGTACTTTGCATTATGAAACTGTTTGAACAAAGCCCCAAAAAAGCCAGATAAGAATACAACCTAAAAGCCGTGTTTGCTTTTGAAATATCGGAGGTGGCAAAAAGATAAATGGTGGGACTTGCTAATTACCGAAATTCCCAAAACTTGCCAAGTATTAAGAGCTTGCAACAGTTTACTGAGTCTTCCTAGGTGATATTTCATGCTCAGAAATTTTATTGTTCAAAAAAAGACCTTTGACATTGTGAACACAGTATTTTTTCCCCCTTTCAGACAAAAGATTTTGCAACATTTTGACACACAGTAGCTGAAAATGCTCAAACTGAATTCTCCATTGTACTTCAACGTAACATTCTAACCTCGCCAATCTTTAGTGTCAGAAAAAAAATGTCTGACACCCGAAAGAGTTTCCTCGTCTTTCCTCTTGTGTGGGGCCTCTTTTTTTTGTGTGTGTGTTTTGATGTGACAGCTAGTGTCACGGCGTCATGCTGAACAAAGAGAATGTGAAAGGAGGAAGGATGGAAGAAGTGGATGTAAATTTTGGACCGAATTACAATGTCCAGAGCCAGTTTGGATGTTTGCTTTTATGTCTGCATGCCGCTGAGCTGCTTGATTCAGGAGGCAGCAGCAGACTAAAGTACAAAGTGAAGGTTTTATTAAGGTCACAAAGTAACTTTATACCTCCTCTATTAGTGTTGGGCAGGCTGGCTTATGGAGATACAAAGGGCAGATCGATCAGCATTGCAGATGGAGCGGCACAGGGCAGAAGTCAGTGGAATTAGCTTTGATATGTGTTATAAATCAGCTGATGGGAACTGGCAAGCTCACAAGGGTGGCGGTTAATGTCTCCCAGTGTGATAATATAAACATCTGTTTGCTAAAATAATGTTTCAGCAACACACGCTTACACACTCAAATACAGGATCTTACACAATCAGGAGCAGACCTGGAGATGGTGAGTTTGTGTAAATATATATGCAGTGTTTTGGTAAAGAATATTCTTGTGGAACCTATAGTATTTGATGTCCGATTCTCTTAAGGGAAGCTGTAAATGATCATCTAGTTCCGCAAAGACTGAGCTCATTATGATTCTTCCTTCACTTTGTTTTTGCAACCTAAGGCTCCTCTCATATGCCTCCGCTTTTATGGTGATGCATTCATATATGTATACACAGTTGATAATGACATACTTTCAGGCATCTTTGCATTTAAAGATAAAGTTACGCATCAAACATCAAATGTCTGGACAGCTGATTACATGGAAATGAAACATAAACCATATAAAAGATGTTGGGTTTGTAAGCATTCATAAGGGATTGGGATCCTACATTACACTTTAAAAACAATAAACTACTTCCAGAAGTTAATGAGACTGCTGCCCCGTATTCCACAACTACATATGTTGCTCGTACCAGCAGGCAAAAACAACCAAAAGATGCATGTTAGCATTTGACAAGATCTAGGGTCTGAAGCTAATAATATCACCTATGTGGATCTACGAAAGTATGCGAGGGTGAGATTGGGATTGAAGGATGGATAGACTATTTGATTTTTGGTTACATCAGCTGCCATTTCTGTGCCAGTGTAAAGAGACAGCAGCTGCTACTTGGTTGTACAAGAGACAAAGGACCCAAACGGGCATAAAGGTTGGAGGACTTGGTTTTTAATTGCACTTTCTGCTTCAAAGACGAGATATTTGAGGTGCTTTGTGCGATGGCAAATTACTTTTTTTGCAGATTTTGTAAATGGTTTCTACTGATCAACATTGAGTCACAATTTAATGTATTTTTGGGTGGGTGAATACTGCACATTTGTATGCTTATTTATCGTTATCACAAGAAGGAATCAAGTTTTTGTTTTGAGTTACTGTATTATAACGCTCGTAAGACCTTGTGGAACCAACAAACTGAGCACTTCATTTACCTTTGCTTTTCAGTTGACCAACATGTCGCATACAGTTCACCCATAACAGTCACAACATTGGAGGATTTCACGACTGGTAAAATAATGACCAATTTAAACTTGTTTGAGTGGACAATCACTCTGCCATCATAAAGGTTTAGACGAACCTACAATTACAGGACAGAAATGGCACTTCAATTATGGATCCTTCTGTTCCTGCTTTCAGTTTACAGACCAGAAAAATATCGTTTGTTCAAAGTTTTGTGTTGATATTAACTTTTAAACATGCATTACAAATGGGGAAAAAGTGTTTACACAGCTACAATGTAATTTGGATTTCAAGAGACAAATTATAAACATGCTAATGTACATGATGTAAGAAGCTACATCTGCTTTGTATCATCCAGTGTTTGGTCATTCTGTAAACGAACTGGACCAGAGTTGGCTTGTCCAACATTGTTGAGCAGCTACATTAGACCTGTGAATCATAAATATGTATTCTTGTGGGTAAATATGTGCAGAGACAGGAGTGGGGTGAGTCTGACATTGAGGTCATGTTAGCAGAGAATACTGTAGAGAGCAGCAGAAAAGGTAAGCATGAATGTGTGTAGGAGAAACCTGAGGAATAAAACTAACAGCAGGTCAGCCGGTCACTCCTGGAGAGATAATTAAAGAATAAAGACCTTGGCCGAGTTCAGCGCTCAGGGGAGACAACAGGACATTTGTTGAAGGATATTGTGTTGTAGCATTCCCACAGTCGGTGTATGTGTGAATACTTCACAGTGAAGTTTTTTTTATTTTTTTTTATTTGATGTTCTGATACTCATGATAGAGTAGGTAAGAAAAAAATGATCAGATTCAGCTACAGCATTTTAATATGTTGTTTAGCAGTTTAGTTGGTCAGTCTTTCTAGAATGACACTGGAGACCAGAGTCCAAATTGTCGCTTATCATGTGACACAGCTGTAAATTTAAGTAAAGCCACAACAGTTTAACTAAATGTAATCGTTGTGCCTAAACCTTATACCGATGTCTGTGTATCTAAACCTATTCAATCCCGAATTTCAATTTCAATTCACTAGGACATACAGCTGTTACCCAGGCTGCCATTTTGGTGCCTCTGCATGAGCCTGCATCTGCCATTTTGGTGCCTGGCACCAAAAAAAATGTACATTATGAACAGATGCATGTCTCCCTGCGTTTGGGTGCTGTCTCAACAAACTGTCCCTACAAGGTTGGAGGCCTTGTTGTTTAGTCTGCGAAGGGCACTTTAGTTGCACTACCACCATCAGTAGTGTGTTCAGTGGCTGCTTTGCTACCTTGGGAAAGCAAGATTATTCGAGGCACGCAGCAAAGCCAGTTTACATGTCTTGAAGCAAAATGCCTGAAGTGAGATGAGAGGCACGACTGACTTCTCTTCCCTCCGTGAAAAAACTGATGCAGGCCCATCAGAGGGTAAGTCTCCTCTGATTCAGTCAGGGATGTTTTTGCCTATATTCATCCTCTCTAGAGATTGTGATGCAGTCAAATATTTGTGAGCCCGCTCCTGCCCGTCGGAGATGGTGTACACACTACTCACATGTTCAATGCATTTCAATCTGAATTTTTAGGTTGGCAATAAACTAGGGAATAGAAGTCTCTCTGGAAAACTCATCGCCCAGTCTTGAATCAACAGCGAGTTAAGTTATCACCATTAGTACAGAACCACAGCAAAGAATTGACTCGCAATGTTAATCACATCTGTTGTTAACGGCTGAAAACGGCGAGAGATTGTGAACGTGGAATACCAGCAACAATTTGACAATTTCTAAAAAAAGCCTCCCCTTTTACAATACAACTGTGGGTATGTTTGCCCGTCATAGATTTAATGCTAAACAACAAGACTGAGTAGGAAAGCGTCTCGCTTCCTAAAACCGATCAACCATTCGCTGAGCTGTTAATGTTGAGTAAAACAACATTGCATTTTGCGTGGAAAAGACGATTAAGTGAAGCAGGAAGCATGACTGCAGTGACAGCGCGGCGTGAATTCTTTCTCAGCTTTCACACATTATCCTCCATAATGTTCGAACAGAGAAACTGAAGACACACAGCAACAAGGTTGAGTGCTTTAAAGAAGAAAAAAGATGAACCTCTTATACTCCCTGAGATCATGAAAGACTTGAATTACTATAAGACCTTCTCTATATGTGGTATGAAATTGAAGAAAATTAAGACCTGAAGTTAAAAGCTTTTGTTGTGAGGCTGAGTAGGCAGCAAGAGCTTTTCTTTACCGGTGGGGTGAAATCGGTTCACTTTGGTGTCCTCATGCAGCAGTGAATGCCAGAAGTGCAAATGCGAACACCGTATGTTGTTGGTATGTGCAGAGTTCACATGTCTGAACAGGTGTTTGTGTGTTGTGGAATACACGTGAGAGGGAGAGCGTGTGCCGAGAGAAAATAAGAGGGAGTGAGTCAAGGTCAGAGAGTAATTAGGCTTTTTTTTTCTGTCAGACCAGGGAAACTGTCAAGCCTTGGGGATGAAAAGTGATTATATGGGAGTGTGAGAGTAATTGAATTCTGTTGCAGAGCCAAACAGAAGGGATGGAGAAGAGAGTGAAGGGGGGGCAAAAACATGAACATGATATCGGCGGTAGCAACCAGTTGTCTTTTAATTATTTCAGATTTAAATAGATCGTGGTGCTAAACGACAGCAAAGCGGCTAAAATGAGCCTGTGATGTGAATTCTGTAATTCTTTAAGACAACTACACACAACCTGTGTGGTGTTGTCTGCACAACCCACCACACCTTTATTCTCTAGTAGTAAGAGCAGCATATAGATATTTGGACATCCCTCAGCACATGCAGTCTGTCTCAGGTAATGTTCAGGGTAAGAGTGACATGGAACCACAACGCTAATAGTTCATGACAGCATCTCTATTATCTGTCAGCCATTTTGTAACAGCTGCAAGATCAAACACAAGTAGCTTCCATTTCAACGGCAGTATGATGCCTCAGCACATTCTAACAACTTCATTTATCATTTACTAATGTCTTTTAGACTAACATGAATAAGAGAGGCTTAGTGTTTGAAAGGGTGTGAGACAATACCTGTGACCAGTGATTAGACTTCTCATTGCCCACTGGACTGTTTACTGAATGAAAAATGGTGACCGAACTGTACTGAGCTTCTTCAGTTTTTTAACAAATAGAACTGCAGACCTAATGGCTGTTTTTCCACACTCAACATAATATAAATGCACGCAACAAGGCAAATACGATGAATAATCATGTCACACGTTGGCATCCCAAAATTAGCCTTGAACATTTCCATTAAATTTTGATGTAGTAGCTCCTTGTGTTGCAGTTCTCAGTACAGTCTCATACTGCACCATTTACGCACTTATAAAGTCTGCAAGACCTCAGTTTTTCTTAGTCGTGTTCGTCTTTTTTCTTAGTTTGTTTTCATAGAGATGCACATTATCAGGAGGCAAATGTCCCTGATGGCAGATTAACGGTGGCACTGGTAAAGGTTTTATAGGCCAGTTAATCGCAGCTTGGTCCATAGACTGTCTGTCTGAATGTGTAAATAAGTCATTGATCCCCTTCAGAGTGAGCCCTTTCAGAAAATATGACTGATAAATTAGTAATGAAAGGAAAGAGTCTGAAAAGAGGAGTATGCTATGACGGCACAAACTGGCAGGTGACAAAGGCTGGTATGAAGGGACGTGGTAGTCTTTCATGAGAGCAGTGTGGCCTCCATTGTTTTTGGCTTCTCCAAATCTAAATATTTTTCTTTTTCATGCTGCATAATTGATTTCATTGCTACACTATAAGCACCAATATTCCATATATTGTGTATGCAAATGAATCCCTCCCTCCTCCTCTCCTATCCCTCGTCCTCCCGTTCGACTTGTGCTCCGTTAGGAATTGAAGCTGATTATATGAGTATAATTGAATCTCTCTGATATACGAGGCATCCATTTCTGCTGCAGTGCAGCGATCGATAGAGCTAAGGCTAATTTAATATGCACTTTATCACCCTGCTCATGAAACACTTTATTTTTGTCTGCAATTACACAACCTGTCTCACTGTCACTCTCTTCTTGTTTACTCGTATAAACAGAGCCGTGATTGTGTATATTTGCATGGCCATCAATTTGTCACATGTACAAATCCTTGTGTATTAATGTGTATTTCTTCCCCCCCCTTGTAGTATTTATGCCTACAGAGTTTAATGGGACGCAAAAATTGTTTATGGTATAGTAGCTTGCAAACAGAAATTATTCTGTGTATACAGCACAGATCTTCTCCCTTCCTTCATCTTCTGCTTTCTAATTCAAATGTTCTTTATTGGCACAATGGGAACAAGACATTTATGGAATCTTATCAGTGCAGTGTTTCCACTCTCTTGCACTCTCCAGCTGAACCTACTCCAAACACACTATATTAGTTTCATCTCCACATTAGAAGCAAATTTGACAAATGTTGTCATAATTTTTTTTATTTGCCATTCAGTTTCAGATGCTCTCTTCCTCAACTCACTGTGTGCGTACTTATCTTGTGCCATTTAAATTCTCATTATTCTGCCTGTGAAAGATATTTTGGGGGATGATGGTTTGCACTGAAGAGTCTTTAAAATCCTGAAACTTGTGGGTTCTTGAGCAAAGACTAGTTTTTTTTTTGTTTTTTGAAGCAAAGATCTTTCTGTAGTTTTTTTTTTTTCCGTTTTGAACCATGCGGCTTTAAGAGATGCCCCTCATTTAGATTGGCATTTTTCTGTATGCAACCCAAGAACAACAGCAAACATCAGTTTTAGTTCTTTCTCCAAAATAAACACTTCTTTTGTTGACAAAATGAATTAATTAAGAGACGTCTCTCCTTTGGCTTATTTTATTTATGTTTTTGTGGTTTTCGAATGGCCACACATACACGTAGCTTTGTTTGTCTCCTGCCCATGTTTTATCTCATGCCTACTGTGAACATTGCCACAGAAAGCCTGGATATTGGGTCTGGTATGTGACAAAATATATATTTCTTTTAAATTTTAGCGGGTGCGGCCTAAATTTAGGTGCACTTATCAGAAGTCTATTTTTCATTCACAAAATGAATTAATTCTCCCTTATTTTATTTATGGGTTCCTGCTCAGGTGTAAAGATGGTGACTGAAACTTATCACATTTTTTCATTCACGGTAAATGGTGACTGATTTTTGTTTTTATTTTTTACATATTACACAGCAGGGAGTACTGTGAATATGAAAACTTGTAGTGGACAGAATAATGTACAGAAAGTAATGTACCAGTCATTTCGGTGGCAACGTCTGGTTGCTTTCATACACTCAGTGATTAAATTAAGGTTGCAGGTTGTAACTCAACAGCTGTTGACACACCTGAAAGGAAAAACAACTGCACTAAGCAACGTCCCTGTGACTGAACATGACATGATCTCGGACACACATTTAGTGGGACTGTCAATGTCTTAGTCATTTGTACACCAAGCTTTAGGTGAGAAATTGGATGCTCCAGAGTAAACGGAGAGCCATTAAAAGCAGAGACACTCTGAGGTCCACAGACTGCAGGAAAACCTAGAGAGCAAACGTGGGGCTTGATACTGATTTTTATGAGACTAAACGCTGTAAGCAGTGCAGCTTTTACAAGCACCTGTCCAAGCATCCTAGTTATAAAAGTCACCGTCAGTGTCAACTGTCTTGCATGTCCCACAGATGACCATGCATTTACAATGTCATATAGATCTTCTGAGGTTGTTGGCAAAATAATTTCCCCCCAAAATCCCGCAGAAATCCATAGTTCAGTTGTCCAACATTACAATCTTACATAGTGTCTGTTGTATTTTATCCTACAGGCATTTGTGTGGATGTGTCACATGCTAAGAATAGTGCATTCAAATATCTTATCTTACAGTGGTTGCCTGTAGCATTTCATTTTTCATTTTCCTAGTCTACACACGGCTGTATGTGCAATGGCAATACGCAGGTGGTGCGAGATGCCCAAAGTGATTCCATAGTAAGTGTCGGCCCTTCTGATAAGCCCAATCCACCCAGCTAGCCGACTGAGTTGACCCCAAGCTTTGAGCTCGATACAGAAGGTGTTTAGTAGCTTCCGAGTGGTCAATAAATCAAATCGCGGCTGACTGACCTGATGAGAGCCCCCATGTGGGGCGCCAGGGTTCAGGGTCAAACCTCATCCACAGAGGCAGCCAGGAGAAACATTGAAGGCGTGAGAAAGAAGCTGTGTGTAGATCGAGGCTTGAGCCGCACACCAGTACAGCTAGTTATTGGGCTATAATTGCCTTCACAATCATTTGTCTTCTTCTACGTCACACTTCTGAAGTCTCTGCAAAGCTGCACAATGATACATCACACCTTATAAGAATGGACTTTCATGGCCAGTGAGCCCAGGCCAGTCACTGGCAGGCTAGTTTGAGAAGCCTTAAGGCAGCCGTGTTTGACAGCTTTGAGATCAAGGTCATATTTCTTACTGCAAAACTGGGGTTGATTTGCCTTACTGTGTGCTCTTCCATCTTTAAGGTATCTAGGGCAAACCTCAATTTACAACGAAAACATCTTGTTTGGCATGCAGTTTAAGAACCAACGTGTTGATGGTCTGTGCATGTCTCTCTGTGTTGGCCCTGAGATCGGAGACCTGTCCAGGGTTTACCCCACCACTCGCCTGAGAAGAGCTGGGACAGATTAGAATCATCTCTACTTTTAGTTCATGCTTTTTGAAATAAATGAGTTATTTGTCTCATTGCTGCAGGCCAACAGTTTGATCTGTCTGTATCTAAGGCAGCCTTGAAAATATAAACACTAACAAACCCATGATTCAGACATAATAGTCTCATCTATATGATGGCATTTACGAGCTTTGATTCTTTTTTTTTTTTCCCCCCTGCTTTAGCTTCTCCCTGCAAGCCATGCAGTCATTTAAAATTCACTATGTGAGCGAGCTGGCCTGATTTATGCATAAGTGAATGGGGGATAGGTTGTGAGTTTTTATGCTACTGTGTAAAAGCTGTTAGACAGACACACACATAAAGAGAATG
Organism: Channa striata; assembly: GCA_033026295.1. Classification (NCBI taxonomy): domain Eukaryota; kingdom Metazoa; phylum Chordata; class Actinopteri; order Anabantiformes; family Channidae; genus Channa; species Channa striata. The sequence goes on along the minus strand of CM065184.1, from coordinate 19,050,000 downwards.
AAGTGAAAGGCCATGTAATAGGACTCCTGCTGTGAAGGAGATTAGTCTTGCTTAGCTCTGCTGTGCTGCCTCTCATTCAAACCACCCCAAAGCTTTTGCCCTACAGTGGGAACGGTTTGCCCGAGAGGCATGCAGTGTTTTAAATGAAGGCAACAATCACCGATCAATTCCATTCAGATTGACATCACGCCATAGATGGACTGCTGATACCGTCTCTCTGCCGGGGAGCAAACAGTTCGATGCTATCAGTGAGATACGAGTCTGTTGTGGAATGATTCATAATTCGTAACATGGTGAAAAGAGCTGTAAAGATGCTCAGGGAGGGAAGCTGTTGACATGGACTTATGTAAAGAGATGTGAAGTTCCACTGAATATTCATGCCGGTTAATTGAGGAGACTCTAACCGGAGCTGATGTCTGCAAAATATCTTCTCAGGAAGGTTTGGGCTCTGACTGCATCTGCGCCGACAGCTCACCTTCCTTTGCAATATTAGCAAGCAAGTCTTTTCCAATGTTTCCAGTTTTTTGGTTCCATAAAAAGACGGAACAACGTGAGCAGTCGGTCGCAGCCCAATAGTGTTTCTTTCCAAAAGCAACCATATTCTGACCAAACTCTGGATTTGAAGAATGCTCACACCCCTGTCTAATATAGCGTGAAGTAATGGTCCTCAAATACCCAGGAAAATCTATTATTCGTTATCTAAAGAGGTCCAAATAATTAGAAATTTCCACTGTGTATAATGCAAAATTTCATGCGAACTTGTAAGGCCCAGTGGCTAGTTCAGAGTCGCAGTTCAGCTCAGAACTAGGACTGTCGCTGTGCTTTGATGGGCTTGAATATCAGATTCTGACATTTCTAAACTCTAAGTTTTGGTACTTCCTGATCTGAGTACATAATTGATTCATCTTTGTCATTAAATTATCTTGCAGATGCAGATTAGTTGCATATAGAATTTCTGTACATGTAGTGATACCTAGAGTAGCACTTACTTTTTAAATTTCTAAAAAGTATTTTACATTTCAAAGAAACGTGCTACTTCTAAACATGGCAAGATCACTTGTCTTAGTAAAAGAGCCACATTTGTCAGTCGGATAACTAAAATAACTTGATGTCGAGCCCTCGCCCTGTGAATACAAAGAACTCACATTAATTCTAGTTTAAAAAAATAGAATGCCCTAAATTTTAGAGCACATCGTTTAATGATGTAATTCTGTGTTTACGTGTCTGTCATCGCTCTCTAGATTGGTCTTCAAAGCTTGTGCTCATTGTTTAGTGTTCGTCAAGTGGAGCACCGTCCCATCAGTGATGTCAATGGAGTCTGAGGGAACTGCAAAAAAGAGACTGTGTTAACAATGCAGTCTGCTGCTCTTATTTCCATCGTAATTCACACACTCTGTGGCAAAAAATTTAAATAATATATTCTAGGCACACAGCCTAAGAAATGTCCCCTTCTCTTGTTTTAAATATTCATCACCTCTTCAAAAAAAAGAAAAATTCCTTCTTTTCTTTGTGTCTGATCAGAGGTTGCTCTCTGACTTGATTTATGCAGCTGGGCATGTCTGAAAGGAGAGAAGGATGGGAGAGTAGAAAAAAAACGTTGTGGAAGAGGGAGGCAGCGACGAGGCAGACAGAGGTTGGAGGCAGAAGTCAGTCGATGGAATGTGACGAGTTCAGTCTCCGCATCCTACATCCTCTCTGAATCCTTAAAACAGTCTGCAGGCTTACACGAGGCACCTGGGTTTGGTGTTCCCTGTGCAGCCCACTGGAGGAGGAGGTGACCAACAATGCATGACAACTATGCTCACAGGGACCTTCTGCCATTGCCTTCTACAGCTTATCCCGACAAACAGAAAAGAGCTCAAGAAATGTGTTAAGCTGTGATGTTAGTGATTTAAGGGTTTAACCTCATTCTGCTTTTGTGAAGTAGGCTGGATAACGAAGCACACGGGCTGTGTGACTGAAGCGCAGGGATATTCACAAGGCAAAACAAACGCAGAAATGCAAGGAACAGATATGTGCACCTAAACCTTAATGTTTCTTAGTTTAATGCTGAGTACCAGCCACTTTCCGACGCAGAACTCCAGAATATGTTAAAGCATTTGTCTGTTATTATACAATCTGCAGGGACAAATCTGTGAAATAGCCCTGAACCACAGACATGGACGTATAGACATACGCAGTCACACTCATACACTCTGTTAAGCCTGTGTGTTCCTGCAGCATTAGAAGGGACTTAGTACACAGAATAATGGCGTCCTGGCTTCTTTGACAAGACTAATCCAGTTTCATGCCACGGCACTCTGACGTGTCAGGCCTTGTTCGTCGTCCATGCCTCATTAATGAATAGAAACATCAATTAATCTCCTTATTATTTCACGGAGTCTATATGCTAATTCCTCTCTCCCATGCAGAACATGCTCGCAGTCAAAGTCATCGTGTTTAGGTACAGCGGTATTGGCATAAGCTTATAGTACCTTCCATGTGCAGTATGAGCACTTTATTGCATCTCGTGAATCGTTACAACCTCATCATGAATACAGCATGTGCCCGCCTGCACTTTTTATCTGTAGCCATTTATGCATTGTTCTGAGGTGCATACTGTGGAAGCCTATTGGCTGTTGGCACCATGTGATACACACTGTTCATGTTCTCGGGGACATATTTCCATGATGGGTTCCTGGGATGATCTAGAAGAGTAAGAAATGCTCATCTCCAATAAGGAAACCTGAGTGGCAGTGTAACGCCCCATACTGGGAAGTCAAAGACAAAATAACAGGTTGACCTATTTATATATAAAAACATTTGTGTAACACATGCAGCCCTTAAATATTTCTGATTTTGGAAAAATCAAAAGACATGTGTGACTTCTGCCTTTGGTTTAAATAAAAACTGTTACATATTTATATATAAAAAAACCATTTGTCCCTAAAATAAATACAAAGAAGTATTTTTTTGAACAAATATTAAAATTTCATGTCTCAAATATTTTTCCTAATCTTAAATATTTCTGATTTTGTAGGCTTTAAAAATGCAACAAGGCACATAAGGATATTGGTCTACAATAACCTTTGTGTTTTAAAATGGTCTTAAATTAATTTTACCATATTTTATTAATACAGTCCCAATGGCATGGCATCTAGTCTTCAAAAGGACAAATTCTTTTTGTTTTTCATATTGTGCTAAAATAAATACCTTGATGTGGTTTTTCTGAACAAATTAGATAAAATTGTCCTCAATGACTAAATGTGGATCTAGTTCATCTGACTTGCAACAACTGATCCATTTGAAAATGGTGGTTCATTGTAACCAATTGTTGCTTTGACCTGATTGTTACCTGGTTAGTTCTTAATGTGCTGACTTTTTCAGACAAACATGTTTATTAGGTCTGACATAGGTCCAGACTATCTGAATTGTCATTTTGACCTAAAGAGCAAGATACTTAAGGTGACAGATATACAATTAAAAAAACGAGTAAAAATAAATTGTCCATCAGTACATTTAAAAAAGTTCCCCCATTTCCCCTTCTTTCATTTTGTGCTGCTAATCAAGTTCCTGCAGGCTACCTTTCATCTTTCTGCACACTAACCAGATTATCACACAGATCATGTCAAATTTAGGGAATCAGGTTAGTGGAACCATGTTTAATCAAACAATTACCTAATCTTGTTATTCACAGTAATCACTGCTGTACATAGTGTGTACAGTATGTAAACGAGCATCTTATCTTCTAAAATTAGTAAATCACGTGTGCACGCCACAATCGTGTTGAGAGATTATACAGATTCCTTTGCCTCCCCACCACAAATATCTGCACCACCAGTGCAAGCAAGGACCACGTGACTGAGATTATCCCGCTGATTAATGTTTAGGGTTAGTGTGAGGCTGGAGATTCTAATGTCAGTGACTTGAGTCAATAGAAATATTTTTGCACATCAATAAATTGCTCAGCACTGTAATAAATTGCCATTTATGTTAGTATATGAAGTCAACTTCCACATGCCATGCTGTAATGAACTGCTGGTAGAACTGAGTACATAACAAACATCAAATATGATCAGCATGGTGCAAACCAGTGTGTAAAACAAATTAGCTATGTGATCGTTGATTTTACACAATGGTCTCTGATGGTGTCATAATCGTTACACTCACCTGACTTGTGCTGTAAGGAGCTCTCCGTGGTTCTGAAGTTATGAGCAGGCCTGGCTTTCACTTCCACTGTTGCTCATCATAGTGTGCTGCAAATACCACACTATTAATTAATCAGGGAAATGTGTATTGATGTCAAGAGGCTCTGACTCCCAACATCACAACTGCTCACAAAAATTTTAATACAGATAACAATGACTTATTTGAGCAGTGTGACTATATTGAAATTGTCGGACAGTTTTCTTGAAACATTAAAATGTTTTTGTTACATTTGTCTGAAAAGCCTGTTGCAGCTGTTGCACATGATGGCTGTCATTATAGTTATTTTTCCAGCAATGTAACCTCTAAGGGATGTTGAAAAGAAATGCGTGTAACTCTGAAATGCTGTAATATTCTTATTACGTTTTCTCCATACTGTCAACACTTGTGTGTTATTCATAAAAGTGATTTGTCTCTAGTCAGTGACAAGGCCAGTAAAAGTCAAAGTCCCTTTTTTCTTATTATAATTGTTATTTTTTTAATGTTTAATAGGTGGAGGAAGCATAATCTGAGTGCATGGGATCTGGTTGTCAAAGGAGAGTTCACTGTACAAAATACACCATGATTTCTGGCTGCCTACACAATGTTTGTAGACAAATAGAATTATTTTTGATTTATTTAAATTGCTAGAGCTCTTACAGTAAGCATTTAGAAATCAATAACATTAGCTGATGTATATTGCCTTTTCTAATAATTTTTGTCGTTAGTGGTACATGCAGATCTTGGTGTTATTTGCAAAAATATGTGAATAATATGTCCACACACAATCAGTGGGCCAAAGATGGATCCTTGTGGAACACCAGGTCAGAGGAGCCACTGAATATGAGGCATCACCAATGATAATTGAAGATATTTTATTTGACAAGTATGTAAACTGGTCTAAGGGAATATTGGGATTTAAAAATTGTACTATGAGCGGTATCGACAGATGAGCTTGGATGCACCTGTGGCATTGAAATGGCACTAAAGTAGCGGTTAATAATAGATAATTGGATGCCTTTGTTTGTGTTTTTTGCTCATTAGTCATATCTATATCAGCTGTCAATTTGTTTGTTGATGAACAAGTTCACCAGTGTAAAACGGGAACTGTAAATGCTCTCAAACCATTGTTAAAAAAGCACAGCCTCAGTTGAGCGTTAACTATGTTGTTAACAGAATTTTGGAAAAACACAATGTATTATCATCAAAAGCCTGCATGAAATTTTCAAAAGGCTTGACCTGCTTTTGTGATTTACACCTGTCAAACCAGAAAATGTGAAAATATAGCATGAATGCAGCAGCAGCAATCATGTTGTTTACATGGAGAAAAATGAATTGGATTGCAGCAGTGAGTAGGAGCACCAGCAACCCTTTGATTTTCCCGTTCCCGGATACAGCAGATGCACAAGGAATTTGACCTGGTTAATTGGAGCTGGCACAGTTGAGACAGTTACATAATGCAGGATTGACACACTAACTGAGGGGAAGAGAAACAGGAGCTCTTGTGTAGTACAGTAAAAATAGATGATATTATGTTACAGAAGCCTCTGAGTAAACACAAGATTCAGGTATGAATGCACTATATCCTGTGGAGACGCAACCCTGTGTGTTCTCAGGAGATTACGCGTGCACACACTCACACACTCAGACACACAAACACCGAACAATTCCTCGGGGTTGAGGTAACTCATGAACATGGTTGAAGTGCCAGTGAAGAAGAGAACGTTTGCAGCTGCAGTTTTTCTCTCTCTGCCATTTGCATGGAAATAATCACCTGACAGTGGTGGCTAACCTCTGTGGTTGCAGGGTATAATCCATTTCTACACCAACACACGCCTGTCTGCATCTCTGTGACGTGAACTCTTCGCAGGTGTCACACGAGCAGCTTTTTGGCCTCCGTAGGCCCAAGCAGTGAAGTCCTATGTTTTTTGGTTTTTTTTAAACTTGCAATCAAGCCACTGTTGAGCAATTCTTCTCTGTACCAATACTATGTGCTTGAGCCAGTGACATATGCACATGTGATTTTATATTTGCAGTATGAACGCATGTGTGATAATGGGACAAAGCCAGTGATATTTAGTTCGGTAGTGTTGGCAGTGCTGCATGATATGATGAGGCCTATGATATTACACAGATCCCTCCACCATATGTTTCTTGGGGTTTTGTTGCATGATGGTGCTTCTTCTTTAACAAATAAGGAAGCCTAAGTGAAATCTACTCTAAGATGTTGGTTAAGCAAAAAATTGTGAATACTTTGCTGATTTAGTAAATTTATGCTTGATGCTTAATAGGATGCACACAAGGATTTGTGGTCTCGTCACAGGCAGGCAGCCAGTGAAAGCTTATAGAGAAACACACTGACTGCAGTCTACCTGTGCAAGTCCTGAAAGATCTGCAAAATGAAGCTCCAAGCACTGCAGAGTCCCTCAGTAAGAGCGAACACACAGAGGTCATTTGCTTCATAAATGGGTGTTTCATCTGCAAGTCAAAGGCCCTAAACCTGTCTTTGATTTTTCTTTTTTTTTTTCCCCAGACCTGATCCTGATGGCTAAAAAGGCACAATTTCAGCATAATACCCAGAGAGGCACTCTTTGAACATTTGTCCATATAAATAATATAGTATGCTTCTATCTGAGCCAAGGAGCCCGAAAGCATTTAGCTTAGGATTCAGCACAGTTCATCATTGGAGATGGAAAGATTTAGGGAAAATGGGGCTTTTGGGAAAACAAGCATTAAGCCCACAGAACGTTCACTTGGTGAACATAATGTAGTGCTGACAGCCTCTCCGGCGTGATTGTAGAGATATACAGGAGCTTTCTGTACGCGCACATTCAACCAAAAGTCAACATTTAATCTTCAACAGGATCCAAACATACGAGCGCACAGCTTATAGAGATGCAGTGTTCTAATGTCTGTTGACATTTGAACCTCTAAACATTTGGCCTTGTGCATTTAAAAAAAGTTAATATCTCGCACAGTTTCTTTCTATGTTTATGTAAACCCACTGAAATTAAAGACTTTAAGCAGGTCGAGGCATTTTTTGCCTTGACAAGACAGCTGACGATCACTCATTCATCTGATTGATGAAATGATTTTTGCCAGTAGTTTGCATAGTTCTGTAATGTCTTTTTATTGGGGGGGTGGCTTTAAAAAAAAAAAAAGAACAGTAGGTCCCACTGTCCATAGAACAATACCATAGTAAGATTCTGGACGTGTTGTGTGTGTGCCGTCATGCCCGAACAGTCAGCCCATGAAAGCACAGCACAGACTTTTCCAATATGTCACATCTCTCACCACACACTTGTACTCTCTCACCAAAACGTACGCACACAAACGCACTGTCACGTCCAAAGTGAGGCTGGGTAGGTGGTTGCTATGGCAACTGTGTGAAGGTGGCTGAGGGACTTTAACTGCACTGTAGAGACGGGCAGAGGCAGAGACGGAGAGGAAAAGAATATGAGACTATGAAAGGAGAAAAACACAGAGTTCTCCAAAGACTTTGGGTTCCAAACAGCCGCGTATAAAGTAAAACAGAACCCAGGCAAAAATGAAGTACAGATACCAATAAATCAGACCAATCTACAATGCTGATGTGGGAGTAAAAAAGCATTAAATTATAAAGCAAGTGATTTATTTCAAGGCCCACTGCATGATGCTGGAAGTGGGTGAATTGAAAAGCCATTAACGATGAAAAACCAAGAAGAGGTTGAATGGACCAATTACTGTGAGGGTTTGCCTGCTTGCTGCCTTTGAATATAACCTTGATGGACGATCAATTGGAGCCAGTTGAATGAACGTGTACTGTGTGTCTGACTGCTGGTGCTGTGTAGGCCAGCTGTGGACTGATTTCACCTTTACAATGGGGGCTAGAAACGACTCTTAAGCCTGTTTCACACATGAACTCAAGATCACATCAGGAGAATTGAGGCCCAGACGTCGGTCGGAGTTTGTTCACACAGAATATGCAGCAGGAGAAGTGTCAGAGACAAGGCGCATCTGTAGTTGATCAGATATAAATGGGTGTGTGCACCTCAGCTGTGTCTTTGTGTGCGTGTGTTGAAGCCTGCATGTGTGTTCCAGTTTGTGTGAGGGTGTAGTGTGCACGGCCCCATGGTCAACCTCACGCTGTCATGTCAACGCCAAACCTCCCAGCAGCTGGCGACTAGTGTCCACAGTATGCACACACTCGTACATCTAGGCTTGCGACGACACTCATTGACATAATACAATCCCTGGCCCCTAACCTCGACCGTAAACCCCAGTCTTTTTTTCATACCTTTTTCAGCTCTGTTTACGTTCTGCATGTTTATCTGTGCATACGTGACCATGAATCTCTGGAAGTGCATTAGGATGGGAGGGGGGTCCTAAAGCCACAGTCGGCACATGAGGCTGACTTGCCAGTAGAAGCTGTAATGTGAGATCTGAACGACTCTGATAGAACAGTCCTGTGTCCAAGTGCTCGTCTGGCCGCCACCGTTCTGTCTCTCTCCCTCCCGCCTCACCCTGTCACGCGAATCTCCATATTAAAAACCCACCTCACATCTTCAGTGCTGTTCTGACCTTGATGCTAAGTAAGACTGCTCTTCGTGGGAATTCTTTGCTCCGCAGTTGCTCAAGTTAATAGTGCAACTTCCATCTTACTCACTGAGAAATTTATGGAAATCAAGCTGCAGTACAAACACACCCACCATGGACCACCACGCACCCAAATAGCCCCATTCAATCACCCTTTGTATTTGCACTCTGCACACTCTGTATAAGACTATTTCACAACGGGGTGGCGAGCTTTTGTTTCACACACAAATCGTGTGATTTAATAACACATTTCCTGCTATCATCAAGTGCTTCAAGTTGGAGGATATTATTTTGGAATAAGTAATGTTTCCATTCTTGCCTGAAAAGCAGAGAGGCCTGATTTTGGCAGTTGATGAAATTACCATCACTTTGATGACACTCCACAGGCATTTCAATTATTACCACTTACTTCCAAGAGTTTATTTTAGAAATCGCCGAAGTAATGCATTATTAAAATATGTGAAAATTGGAGTTTTGTTTGATACATGTTGAACTTGTTAAGGCTGCTAAATGTAATTGGAAAAGTACTTTAAAGCTGCAATAAATTAGCCTTTTGGCACTGAAGGTCCAGAACACCAGACTAGCTGAGAAGCACACGAGCAGTCTTCACAGGATCCCACAGTACATGACGCCCGACACGGGACCTAATTTGGACCAGGTCCAAATCGCGTAATTGTCAAGTTGTTATACCGTAAAATTGTCCATTATCAGTTCCTATCAGCCTATAATTAGTTGGTTCAGTAGACAACATTTCAGCTCCTGCTCGAATCACTAAATTGATTTGACGTGATTACATATAAAATGCTATGGTGTGGTTACAAAAAATACAGAGCTACAATCTTCATGAGTTTAGGCACGAAACTGGGTGAGTTTTAAAATATAGTTGTTGCTTTTTTTTTTTTTTGGTTAAAGTATTAACACTCACTGTGAATTTGAAGTGGGAAACAAACTGCTGTCTCCCACGTCAAACTCTACTTTGACGCTTCATCCCTACCTGGAGCTGTTTTTGACTCCACCTACTTTAACTGTCCTCTTAGCTCTGTTTTACCATCAATCTCATGAAAAATACAGGTTGACATTTAGCTAAAAATAAAGCCCCCATGAAATCTGGAGTTCAATGATAATTATCCAGGGGAACTATCATTGTGAGTGGTCTACATTACACACTCCCGTTTGATTCTGTGTAAGACTTGGAGGTTGTATATGTATATGCTCAAAGTATAGCAGCAGTTATCAAATGAGTGAACACATCAGTTTTTGTTTTTCATTGCTTTGTTCTTTATGTGTGACCTTGGCGAATAGTGTGTTTGTGTGTTCTTCAGTCTGCTGGAGATGAGCTGTGGGATAAGATCTGCTCATTTATTATTCAATTAAAGATCGCTGAGGTCACAGCAGATCATTAGTCATGGAGGTTATTTCAAAGGAGGGAGACAGACTAACACAAACAGAGACGAAGGTGAGGACATGCGATGAAATAGAAGGCTGAGACAGATGTATTGATTGATTTCATTATTGTCTTTTTTTAAATTTTGAAACTCCAATTTCTACAGTATCATGTTGAGTCTCCCCTGAAACATCATGATTGGCTTCTTTTTTTTTTTTTTTGCTGACTTTTTGTCATTAAGCTGAAGACACTGGGGTCTTCTGGGGATGTATCAGAGGGTTTGCAGTGCAATTTCTAAAGTGGGCTTAAGTGATCTGTGCTCTGTGGGGAAAAAAATGGGAAGAGCTCTCCAAGACAGGAATAACCTCAGCTCAGCAATAACAACAGCTCAAGCACACCATGTTTCTTGTTGCACATCCAGCACATAATAAAAGCAGAGCTGCAGCCTTGGATAGTGACAATAGAAACTATAAAGACCCAAAGCATTGATTTTAGGCCAAATAAATGCAATGCTTCTACATTATAGTGCCAGTCACTTCCCAAACCATGCGGTTATATTTTAGTTTTTGTTTTAATTTATACTCAGGTGACATATCTACCTTCATACCTAATAGTGAAATACCTTAAATTCCCTCACTTCACTGACTGAGGTAATTATTCTCTCTGTGTAGTTCCACGTTGCAGCGCCTTTGGGATTTTCTAAAGGACAGACTCTGCAAACCACAACTCGGTCCCAAACTTCCTAGCTTGCCGAGATGGACGGCTTTACAGCGTAGTTGGCAAGAGAACACTGCAATCCTGTGAGGTTAATAAGTTTGTAAAGGATTCATAACACGTTTCGCATTAACTGCCTGGCAGTAGCTCAACAAAACCCCTTTCATTGATCATATAGTGCCTTTAATTGTCCTGCTAATAAGTTGTATTCCTTGGAGAATTGTCTAATATCAAAGCTTCTGAATAGAGAAGATCTTCCATCAGAGCCTAACTGTAGCACATGAGTGCACCACCGAAAAGGAATTGTACATTACAACTCCGTTTTTACACCATTAAAACACAAATAGATTTAACAGAAAGTGGCACACGCTTGTATGTCATTATGATTCATTAGCTGTGTTGGGCATGTTTGAAGTCTCTGAGTTGATTTTGATTGAAATTAACCAGAATCAATGAGCCCCTGCAGGGTGGGAAAAACTCATTTTTATAAATTACGCCACTTGCAAAATGGCTGCCAGTGATCTAACTTGTAAGGACTCAGACTTTACTGGCCTGCAGAACCACTGGAACCGGCCTTGTAATGTACGTCAAATGCTCAGTATGTAAAGATAAAGAATCTGTTCGGACACCTGCACTGTACTGTGGAAGTGTCCTAATGATGCTTATGTAGTTATCGTGGAAATAATTATGGGATTTGTTTTAACTAAAGGCACAGCAAACGTTTATCATCTCTTACAGGACCTTTAGGACGCTTAAATCCCAAAGCAGATTTGTCTTTCCTGTGGTGACAAGACAGGTGAAATTAAGTGTTCTAATGACATTTGAAAGAAACATCTAATGTCTTTCCAGCAAAAATGACACTGCTGTAAAAGCTCAGACAGAAGCTGGGGGTTTTATTTAAAGTGACAAGGAGACGTGTTTGAAAGCCGGCTTTGTTATAGCGGTATATTTAACCATACTTTAGTGAGGAAAACAACACTAACTAGTATCTTAGGAGAATCTGAAGACCTTCGCGTGTGTCGTAGTGTGTCTGTTGAGGTTAAGACTCAAGAAAAAGAAACAGAAGAGAAAAACTCCGAGTCTGAGAAGGTGACAGCTTTGTGTAGATTGGTTGTTATCTGGGTAACTACCTGTCACGCTGTTTTCACCTCCAGGAATGGGAAGGCAGGAAAAATTGGTGTGAACATTTTTAATGAAGCTTTCGATTATGTCAACATTGCACAATCTTCATAGACTCCCTTGAATGCTCACCATTAAGCACAATTATTCCCTCAGATATTTCTTGTCAAGCATAATGCATCCTATCTTTCTTCCGATTACGGTTGAATGTATATTGTGCATACAGAGGCTGGTTTTTACAGTACGTCAGACGTTATCAAGTTCTCCCCAGCCTCAGAATGAACTCTGTCAGCCTTGAACTCCATTTCACTCTAAAGCACAGATGCATCAGTTCCACCCCTTCGAAATTCAAGCAGTGTTTCTTTTAACACCTACAAATGAATGACCGCTGACACACACTCCTTCCCCCGGGTTTGCAATTAAAATGATTATTTTCACACGGTTAATGAATGTTAGCATTCTTGTGAGCGTTGAAGCACCTTGACGTGACATGGGTATTGGTAAGCAGCCCAATTACCAGCAGACTGGGTCAGAAGTTTGATTGGGCGTCAAGAAATGTAGAAGCGAAAATCCTCCTAAGCCTGGGCTGGCATCTCCAACATTAATGACTGCAGCGCTCCTGCCAAAGGGATAATTAAACCTGACGACAATGCACAACCAAAACTAGGTCTGCTCGGTCTCTGCGTCCCTACTTCTTTTCCTTGTTGGTGTTTGAAAGTGGGATCAGATACTCGGCCACGTAAACGGGTTATCAACATGGAGTCAACGGTGTCACGTAGGTCTCGAGCTCTGGGTGGAGGCTGATGAGGACCAGTCTGTTTGCCCCTTGTGGCGATGCCGTGGAGCCAGCCACTCAGGAAAAGCTGGACCGACAGACATTGGTCCTGTTCCATATTTCTCCGTTTCGTTTCCTTATCTCGCTCATCTGTCTCTGTCCAACTCTGACCACACACACAGGCACACAAACCAATCCATCTAACTGCCAAGAATCGAGTTTGCTCCCTCTCTCTGTAGAGTTGAAGTACAAACTCGCTCCAGTGCACACTGTTTGTATGCGTGTTTCATAACCGCGGCAAACACACATACACACCAGGCCTTTTCATACACAACCGGCATGACTGCTGTGTGACAGAGAAGCTAATTTGCTCCGCCAGAATACTTTACCCTTTCACCAACCAACCTATTATATTAGAATATCTCTCTATGCATACCACAATAACACATCCACAACCAATAAGTGCGGGGCGTTCTGCCCTAAATTAGCGTGACTTGCTTTTCAAAGGGTCATAAATAGCTGTGAACGTTTCGTAAACAGCCCACAGAAGCTGCATACAAGGATAATGTTTAGGTGGATGTGTTGTCATGACAGCGTGCAGCAGCGGATCCGCACACATTAAAGACGGAATTAGCCGACTAATGCACCTTTTTATTGTCACGATAACTTCATTAACATCTCTGGCATCAGTTCTACAGATCCTCCTACTGCACGTGACCCTAAAGAAGTCATAGTGTGGGTGCATGTATGTGCAATGGTTTTTTTTTCTTCTCACGTGACAGCTGTTGCATATGTGCGGTCATATTGTGTTGCCTTGTGGGTGGTGTGTGTAATGACAGATGTGTCATTCCCCTTCACTTCCTGCCCTCACTGTTCATCAGTGTCACTGAAATAACTTGAACAACATTGAAACAGTGTCTCACTAAAAGATCAGTTGACAAGCTGTTTCTCTTGCAGCTCAGGGACGATTGTCAAGGAATACTGAACGTAAGTAGGAATACGGAATTTTCATGTGCCCCAGTTGTCATTTTACTGCAATGTAAATCAGTCACACAACATTTAGACTCTAGTTATTAGTTGCTACAGGGAACATGCCACAATGGCAGAGGAGCAATAACAGAGGTGAGGAAATGTATTGGCTCGGCTATAAAATTGTGAGGCGCAAACTGCCTAGAGAAGATTTGAGAATATTTAGGAAGACAACGGAGTGAAAGAGAAAGCTAGTCCAAATCTTAGCTCAGGTTCTTTTTTAATAGTAACCCTTATTATTGTATTTTGATTATTTCTACTTGTAGGAATTAACCGTGGTATCATTTGGTTTTCAGCCCTTTGTAACTTTCCTCTTGTGAATCAGCTTTTTGCACAATTTGCACTTTCAAGTGTCCTTCAGTCCCAATACTTCAAACCTGTCTTTTGGAGCCTTAGAGCTTAGAAAAAGGTCCCTGCTCAAATGGTTTATTCACCTTAACTGGAATTTTATTTCATTTCATTTGGTCCTTTAGTTGATCTGAATACTTCAAATCACTAAACATGGTCTTTAATTAATGTTAGAAGAGAAAAAATGATTATTGTAAAGGTTGCAAAAGTTTAAAAAATGTCCTTGTTGCAACGAGCTATATTTAAAAAAGCAAAGAGAAAAAGTAAGAAGACTTAAGCTTAATCTAGCACAATGAGGTGGAATCTAGGGCAAGAATCTTAAGTTTGGAAGAATACCCTCAAGAATGAGCAGATTTTGGTAAGAGATAAACGAGCTGTAGAAAACAATGTATTAAACCGGCTGTGTTTCCTGTTGTGGGTTGAATACCAGCTGAGCCACTCAGACTTGAACTTGAGGGTAGGGGGCGTCTGTCGCTGCAGATTTGTCCTGGCTATCATTCAGAAGGCGAACCAGAGTTTGGTCCAGCTCCCCCTACGTGTGCAGGCCAAGTGCAGGCCACCCCCATCACTGGCCACACAGATGCAATCAGTGCTGTCCAGCCAGGAACCCAGCCAGTGAAAATTGAAGGAAATTGAAGCTCTGTGAACACCTGTCATTTGCTGCAGTGAGAGGGTGTGGTTGTCAGATTTGTCGATTTTTAGATATGTCTTGACAGTGCACACTCTGCTCCTCCCAGCATTGGAGAAGAGCTTTTCACTGCTTTCCAACTCGAGTCTATATGGGCCTGTAACACATGAGCAGCCTGTACATCTGTTGAATTCTTACAGCCTCTTCTTCCTGCTTGTATATCTGTCTTTATATTTGTCATATCAGAGGCTGTGAAATATTTATTTTGTGGGCAGTTTGAGCTTTAGCAGAAGGTCAGTTGTATTTGGCCTTAGACTTAGCCATCTCTGTCTCAGACAAAAGGATAGATTGAGTAGCGGACCCGTCTCGTTATGGATTCCACTCACGGGCAAACACGTTAGTCCTCTGTGGGCAGAGGCTCACATCTGGCAGGTGCTTGTTTATGAGAGCAGTTAACACTGGATCAGGCAGGCTTCATAGCAAAACCCATACGCCCGCACACACGCACACATTCAAATAAAACTAGAAAGTCTATTGTTTGGTGTTTTTAGACCTGCAGTCACTAAGCAACTAATATAGGCTCTCCAGGCTCTTGTAAGTTTTCTTACTGGTTTTCAGCAATTATTACAGCCCAAAACAAATCAGTTTGCAGAAAAGTTTTTTTTTTCTTGAGTGTTTATTCAGCAAAATAAAAAAACACATTGGTAAACAGGACACCGATAATTATAATATGTTCCAGTGGGAGCAAAAGGAGTTCAGGTATTTGATTTTCTTTCCAGTAGCAGCTTGCCTGTGCAGTTTCAGCCTGGAAGTTTTAAGTATTTGTTCCTTCGCTAAAAGTGAACATACTCTAATAGCTAATGAAAATAGTCAAGTTTTTTGTGCCAATGATGAAAACTGGTTTGTGGATCTAAATTATTTCAAAGGGAGCTCTGATTTTACTAATGTTAAAAATAATTAAAATAATGTTACAATTGAAGACTAACGATATGTTCTCCAAGATCACTGGAAGTTCACGGAGATCTGCAACAAGGTCAAAAAGCTACTAAAGATCAAAGAGTCACTTTGCCTAAAATGATCACAGGCAGCGTTTTCTAAAGACGTGTAGTGTGCTGTGGAGTGAGGATGGTGTGGAACAGTTTCAGGGTTGTATAGAGATTACACACTGACAAGTCTGCAAAAATACCTACATTTTCATGAACATTGTGCTTTTAAGAAAATGATTAACCCAAACTTAGCATTTTTGTTTGGAAAACAATATTTCAAACAGGTTTTGTTAAAAATGAAGTAAAAAGTTTTCTAGTGAATAAAGAGCTGTAAGATGTAGCATGCAGAGTGATGAAAGCAAAGGGGATGAAGGGTTCTCCGCTGGCATGTCTGGTGGGTCGGATTCTGTGCACGGACCCCCCGACACCTTTAAAGCTTTCTAAACTAGACCCACCTCTGTAAATCTCCAGGACCACACGGGTTAGAAGAAAGAATCCCGGAAATGTGTGCTGTGCACCTGGGCTGTGTCCTAACCAGATTAAAACCTTTCTATCAGTCTGGAAGAGTTTAACAATTACTCCAATGCCCAAGAAAGGAAACGCCAAGGACATGAATGTCTTCCAGGCCATTAACCTCCCCCCATCTCAGCAAATGCAAGGGGACAGTAATCTGGAGACTTCTAACGTCCTTTGCTTTGAAATTAACCAACGCATCTTGGAGTGTATCAATCCTTTATAGAAGTGTTCTAACCTTGAAGGTTATGTTCTGGTTTGGATATCCAGCAGTAAAAACAAGGCTAAACTCGTTTTGATAGTAAAATTAGGGCAATATTAGGCCGCAGCAAATGCGGCAATAATGTCCTCTCCGTGAAAAAGGAGCCACATCAGTGATCAATCTCAGACGGCTGCAGTCCGGGAGAAACCTTTTTACAAAAAGCATGCGTCATGTCTGCCATAAATCTGTTAAACCAATGACTAATGGATAAGCCAACACTGTTTGCATTTGCACCTTACCTTAAACACCTCTCAAATAGCTCCAGTGCCTTTTAATTTCTCACTTGCTAAGTTTTATGCAAGCCAAAGCCAAATGTGTACCCGTGTGCCAGTGAAGTTGGACGATAAAGTTGTCTGAATTTCAGCAAAAGCTTTTCAACCCACTCTCCACCACGACAACAGTTTTGCTGGAAATGTTGAGGGGAAAAATGGCAGTGTAAACAAATCCGGCACGTACCGTAGAGTTACTCATCCTTGACTGTGAAACTAGGTTGATGGGGGGCAGCCTATCTCCTATGGCTCACACCGTGCTGACAGGCTCATTATAGAGGAGTTAGAGTGGAGACCTTAGTGTGACAGCGCCAAAGTCGTGCCGGCCAGCTCGCCCTGTCCCGCTCACTCTACCGCCGTCCAAAACCCCTGATGCCCCTGGGACGAGAGAGACTGAAATGCATCTGAATGCTTGAGAAAAAGCTCATTGTGGCCTCACCAAGGTTTTTACCTCGGGAACACGCGCTCTGGTCACTCTTTTTAAATGGTTTGACACTGACGTGCAGGGTTCAGGGGATAGAAGGGTAACCCCTGATCATCAGAGCTCCTACTTTTCTCAAGTACTGGCACTTATTTTAGGCAACCTTTACTTTCACTGCACTATTTTTATTTGACAAACTTAGTTTTGGTGTTTGGCATTTTAGTTTTAATTATCATGACTTTCCTTTGCCATAAATTTCATGTTTATTAGCGAGTTTGTTTTATAAAAATATATAAACATTTCTGTTCATCATTGCATTTAATACTGTTTAGGATTCTTTGTTTTCTTCTTTAGGGGAAGCAATTTGTTTGGTATTACTTTTAGTCTAGTAGCAGTGTTTAAAATGACATGTGCTTTTACTTGAGTATCGAGTTTGTGTACTTCCACCACCTCTGACATGTCAGGCGTTTCAGTTGACAAGCTCATCACTGTATGTTGCCATTATAATTCCATATGAAACGTGAGTTTATTTCAGCCATGCATTTCTTTGTGCCACAATATGGTGATTGTGAAGTACTTTTTCTTAACACTGATCAGCAAAAACAAGAGGGTGCTTTAGAAATTGAAGCCACTCAAACACCTCCACCGCATATTTTCACAAAATTGTTTAGTGATGAGACTTAAAACCCAGAGCATATACATTATGGAATAAAATTTCATGCCCCATAGACTAGTACTTGTTAGACTAAGACTCACGCTGGGCATTCATTTTTCATGCAGTTTGTTGGAGCAGCTAAAGGGGGCTGCCCTACTTTTGGGACCACTCGTGGTCTCATTTTTACTTTCTTGGAGCTGAAGTGTCTGGAAATTCTCAGTGTCTAATAGTGTTTCTTGCAGAATGTTTGTGTGTGTTTGTGCATAAGAGAATGATGGCACACCAAGATGTGGCGATGCGTTCCAAAGCATCTGCTGCTTTCTGTAAGTGTTTAAGTCATCCATCACCCGACTGTAGGGTGACACGAATGCACCGAAAGGAAAGGAATGTCTGGGAAGTGTGTCACATTGGCTGCATTCTATTAACATGTCACATTGTTCTCTGATTGACTGGCACAGTGGTGGAGATTGCGGAAGCTGACTATCACTGGAGGGATTAGCGATAAATCCTTTTGATGACTTGCAACTACATAACATCCCTTTTCCCTTTAAATCTCTCTCCCACCTGCTTTTTTCTCGATCTTTTGCTTTGTACGACGTCGCTCCCTCTCAACTCAGTCTGCCAACTAGTTCTTCATCTCTCCCTCTTTCTTGTTTGGAGCCAGGGGCACGCTAGGCAAATAGACTGCACTCTAAGTGCCAACGTAATGATGCTGCAGTCTACTTATCTCACCTGGCTAATTAATACTACAGCTGTCACCCCTGCTCTCTCCTCTCCTCTCATACTCCGACACACATCTACACATGCACACACACTCGTGCATACAATTACAGGCAATCTCACAATGCCGTTCTACTTACTGTCTCGGCGTTCTCGTCCCTCTATCTCCCCCCCGCAGTCTTTGTCTTCCTCTCCACCGTAGAACACGCTCCTGTCAAGCTGACATGATACACTGAGCTGCACTTTGAGAGCAGACCACAAACTGCTCCAGCCTCTGCACAGAACAGCCTCATCGAGCCAGTGTGTTTCTTGATGAACCAGATTTACTAATGAATTAGACAGTCTGAAAATGTCGGTTTATATTTCCAACTATACGTTTATTTACTTTATTTCTTAAGCCCATCATTATAAAATATTAACAGGCACATGTGCAACGGTGTCCTTAAATAACATCAAAATCATCTTATAGAAATAGAATGTAGCATATAGAAATGTATTATGTTTTGAGGTGATCTTTTTTTTGTATTTAATAACTGCAGAAGTTGCATGTAATTTAATGATCAATTTCCAGACTTTTATCTCACATATAAACAGGACTAAAACAGACATAAAACACTATTACATTACCACTTAATAAGGTATTATCAGTTGTCGCCAGCCCACGGACAAACCTGTACCTCCCATCAGACGCTTTCACACGTCCTCTTCGTTCTGAGATTATGGACCCAACTAGTTGGGCACATCGGGACACAATGACAACAGTGAACTTCATCAGAACAAAGCTCCTTTGAGTTATGAACAAAATGAAGTCCTGCATATTTTAAGAAAACCAGTTCCCTAAAAACTCCTGCTCTCAAATTAATTTGACATTAAATCTTTTTTCACTGTGGCCTAGTTACCTGCTAAGGTTGCAAAAGAGTTGGTATTAGGACTTTTATTTATTTATATAGATTTGTCTTTGGAACACACACACGGTTTTAGTTTCCAGGACTGTCCCTCGGGTCCCCCTTGGATCAGCTCTCTCTATTTATTGAAAATGTGTTAATGCATTAATAATAACATGTATGTCAAGTCCATTTTCCACAGTTATGTCTTGGGTCTTTTTGCATATTCCTATGACAATTTTTTAAAAGTATATTTTATATGTAAAAATATATTTCAATATTTTTGTCAGGTATCTCAGTCTCTTTTTACACAAAAAGAAAAGAGGATGAAGTCAAAACATATTCAGTATTTTAATCCGTTACATGTCCAATGATCTCCAGTAATATACCAATATTACTATTGGAACATTGTAAACACTAAGTATGAAAGTGGACTTCAAAATAGCTACTTTTTAATATTTATTTTCATGTACAATAAGACATGAATGATGCAAAATACACAAAAAGTAGGTAGTTACAGGAAATGAGTAATGAGCTTAATAGAGTGCATCTAATTTAATATGGAATAATTTGAAGACACAGTTATTGCTAGTTCCTTAACCTCATACGGTTTGTCTCGCTTTTTCAGTTTTATCTGAAAAAAAAACAAAAGTCTGGTGCAATATTGAACACACCTAATTTAGTGGCAGCGGTGGCGGCCTTGCTCTTATTTCCTTCCTCTCATCCCAAACATGATGAATTTGTAGCATGGTTGTATTTCTCGGGTCTTTCTGGGTCACATAAGCTGTTATGTGTTTCCAGGCCTGCGGCACAACGGAAGTCCTGCATAAATGTCTTTTCCTCTAATGTAGTAATTATTTCCTCTTGCCTTCCCTAAAAAAAAAAAAATTCTGTTGACAACAGGATTTTGGGAGGTTCACTTTTGCTTTTGTTGTTGCAGCTATTTTCTTCCACTTACTGTCCTCTTTATTGCCTGCGGTTCTTTGTGAAGAATTGTTGTTCAAGATTGAAATTGATGAGGATGAAAAGAGTTGGCAAACTTGTCTTCCCTTCCTTTTATTTCACTCTCTGTTCCCGGATTCACTGTGAGTAACGGTTCATCGCTTCACTTGAAACTCAGTCCAACCTCATTGTCAAAGCTGAACTGACCTCATGTTTCCTTTCTTCTCTCCACTATTTTCATGATCTTTGTCTAAATAAGCATATTAGCGTCTGTTTGTGGGAATCTGTATCTCAGATAACATCTGAATGGTAGAATTGGGCCACATTAAGGGATCAGGTCTCATGTTTAAAAAATGTTGGTAGCTTTTTAATTCGAGACCTTTTATGGAATGCATGAATTTCATCTATTCCTTCCTAAGTTATTTTATTTCAAGCATTTTTGTGAACAGTGTATTTTCTCTTTTTGGAGTAAGTAATCGTTTTTACTGGAGAACCCAGAATAAAATCAGTCTCATTACTTATACTATGCAACAGGTACAATGACCCCAAACCTTCTAATCTTCCAAAATCTTCTTTGACTATAGTAAATCATAGGGCACCGGTGATATGGAGGTTGAACACATTGGGTTTTATTGTCAAGTTCTTTCCCATTCACTAGCAGCATGTTGAACTTTCCGTCAGTTTGTTTCAGATACGAATACCTTCACGTTCAGGATGTGCATCACACTTTTATCAGACACATCTGTCTTCCCAAAAGTTTTCTTTTCTTTGAGAGTTCACTTACAGAGTGACAGCGTGGAAACTCCGAAGGTCATCGTTTGAGGTGTGAGTGAATGCAAATCACATTCGCCCCTCTCTTGTTGTGCCTGCCAACTTTCCTTCTGTGATCGCTGTGTTTTCTTGCCAGCATAAATGTTTTTTTTCTTCAGCTAATTATCCCAACATCTTCAAATTGCCATACTTGTTTTGCATCTGTCCTTATCAACTGTTGCTTGCAGCGGATTTGTATGCGTCATGTTTTTGTTTGGTTAAAGAAGACGGAGCTTTTGGCCCTCCGAGGCTTTTTGAATTCTTGTATTTCCGTGCAGAGTAGAACCAAAGCCATCAGTTGCAATAATCACCTGTCGAGTGTGATAGCTCAGGGACCAGATGGACTTGTGCTGGGATAATAACTGTTTATATCATGATTTTGAAATCTATCTTGCAGACATAGGAACTGTGGACGTCAGAGTCTTTATTAGTCACCGTCAGGTAATATTGCCTAAAAAAATTGCTATTGCCCTGCAGTCTAATCTCCTGTAGCTTCGGTTTGTGGCTTAACTTCAGGCAGCGGGTCTTGGTATAGGATTCCTAAAACCTTGTAAGATATTTCTGATGTCTTGTGTATCCCTGAAATCTCTGTGGTGCTTTCCTAAGGCTAAACTGCCTAACTACAAGTTAAATGAAATAAACTGAGGTTAGGTACATTGTTTTAGTCGATACACCAACACTTGACTTGTTTGCGAAAAGTTTTGTTGTTCAGATGAACCAATAATGTCCCAAACTCTCAGTGCAGCTTTTACGATCTGCAGCCACATGTTTGACAGTGCAGTTTCCTCATTTAAGCTCCAACATCCTCACTTTTGTTCTGACAGGAACCGTTGTTTGCTAGCTAAAACATCACATCTATTTTGTCGTGCCAGCATTTGCTTTGCCATTTCCTGTGTTCCATGTGGACTACTTTCTCTTTCTCTCTCTCCCCAAAAATAATTGGCTTGCAGTGTTTGTGATGCTGCTTTCAAGTGCTCAATACCGCTTCCTCCTTGTTATGAAGCTTTAAATTCAGCTGGTCATGCACTCAAGTGCTCCAGGTCATAAATAATGACAAAATGGATCCTGTAGCTTGTTTTTGCATTTTTGTGACTCTTGTACATTCACAAACTTGAGGGCAGAGAGCTGCTGCTGCTGCTGCTGCTGCTGTGTTTTTAGTTGCAGAACAATAAGAGTCTGCATCATGAAACCGCTTTAATTAACTGGAACAACTAACATCCATCCATCCATCCATTACCTAAACCGCCTATCCTGTTAAGGGTCGCTTGGGGGGCTGCAGCTGATCCCAGCTGTCAGTGGGCAGCGTGGGAGGGGGGGTACACTGTGGACAGGTTGCTAGTCTATCACAGGACTGACACTCAGAGAGACAAACACTCAGTCACATTCACAGCTTCAGACAATGTGGAGCGATTAATGGCATGACACACGAATGTATGTTCGTGTCATTTCAGACAAAGGACATGCCATTACTGTACCTCTAATACATCCATTAGGTCTATATGTTCAACTAAAACAAAGACTGAAGGTAGAAAAGTCTGATAACATAACATAAATGGAAATTGTATTCATATACATAACACCTGTTCCCAATCTCCTGAGGGAGGCAAATGGAGGCAAAGTCTGTTTTTTTTTTTTGTTTTGCAGCACATTCCTATATGTTCAGCAAATCCTATATAATCACCCACCTTCACTCACATGCACTTCAGATTTTCCGGTGGATTTATTTCTAATCTAATATCAACAGTCTTTGCGGCTGCTTTCGGAAACACTGCTGATGTTACCTATGAGTAAAAGCAATTGTTCCAGCAGTGAAATTACATTTTACATGCATAAGAATTTAAATCCTAGCATCAACATTTGGGAGATGAAGTGGCTGCCAGTTTCCAGAAGGTTATAACTTAAAATTCCTCTGTGACATATTATCTTTGTCCTCTAACAGGATCAGCAGCATGTAAGTGACACTTTTGCAGTGAGGAAATGCTTCCCAAGGGACCCAGAATCATCCAAAACACAACCCAAATTGGGGAAAGTTAATTATCTGATTACCCTAACGGACTTTTCAGCTTAATTTTGTCCAAAGGTCACAGCTTTCATGTGACTATCATGTTTTCTCTCGCTTCTCTGAGAATTAGGATGTGATAAAGCTGCCTCCACCCAGTCCAGTGTTCCTTTTCTTTGCATCTCAGGCAGAAAAAGTAGGATGTAGGGTGGAAACCCTCATTATTGCTAATTATAACAGAGGACTGAACTAAAAAATGACTTCAGTTATTAATTAAAAACTGCCAGTGCAGTGTCTCACAGTTGTTGCTGAAGGTTTCTCAGAGGCACTGTGATTTCATCTGGCGCCTGTGCAGAAGGCTCAAGCCAATTTGGGACGTTTTAGATGCAGAGTAGAGTCGTCACTGATTGTGCGGGACAGATATGTTGTATGATGTGTTCTACATGATGCACGACACCGACTTCAGAAAGGCATTTTAATTATTTCAGTGTAAATGAACAGAGACATATGTGGGGTTTGTCAGTTTCTTATGTTCTAACAAACCTGTAGTAAACCTGCTG
This sequence comes from Channa striata, assembly GCA_033026295.1. Lineage (NCBI taxonomy): Eukaryota > Metazoa > Chordata > Actinopteri > Anabantiformes > Channidae > Channa > Channa striata. Next base: position 19,026,243 of record CM065184.1, on the reverse strand, counting down.
CTCTAAAGAGGATCATTACTACTGTTGAGTGTTAATCTGCTGCCATTATAAATATATTGGCAGCTTTTATATATGTAAAGTGTCGCTTCTGTGATTTGGTTGGACATGGCCAGAAGAAGGAAGCCATAATCCAGTCATTGTTTTAAAAAGTCTGTCCGGCACTATAGAATTAACTTACAAAAAAAGGCCTTAAACATAGAAACATTGTCTTTATGCGCCGGGAATGTGTCTGTTAAAGTGTGTTGCCCGTCACCAGCAGAGATAATGGCTAATTTAATTAATCAAAGCGCCTCGCTACCTCCGTGCATTTGAATGCAATGAATAGATATTCCCCAAGATTTTCATCCTGTGCTGATAACAAACGAACAAACCATCTAATCAAAGTGATTTATAGGAAGAGAACTATTAAGCACAGAGATAAGTGGTGATAGGCGATAAAGACTCAACGTCTATAAGAAGAGAGTCAAATACAGAGGGAGAAATAAAGTGGTCCGGGTGAAACAAATGAGCGTTAAGATTGTAAGACTTGTCCCACTGTTTGTGGAATTTCCAGCCTGTGCGGAACACAGTGACGGGGATTCACCAAACGGGACGCCACAGGAAACGCTGCAGTCGCTGCACTCGCTGGCGTCTGTCACAGCGAATGAAAGAAAGCAGAGTCAGGTGTGTTCGTGGAAAATGGAAGGTGGCTGAGTCGGCCTTTATCTGCATCGGACACCCGTAGGTGAAAACGCAGGCATGTCAGGCTGGTCACTCTCAGCACTCGCCATCTCCACTTCGTCTGCGCAGCCTCGACGTGTAATAACATTTTGAGGAAGGACGACACATCAGCTTCAGCTATTGTGCTGTAAATTCCATGGCTCTAATGCCTTCAGACACAGCTATAGATCTGGTTTTACTTTGGTAAAGTCCCTTTATGAATTTGGCCACCGGCTTCTCACACTCGGTTAGCTCCTTTATACTTGTATATGCTGCAAACCGTGGATCCTATGTGCTTTATACCAAAACTTTACACCACTTACACGTTCGCTGCTAAACGTGAACAGATTTATAGCGTAAACAAAAGTGACGATTCTTTGATTTTCTTGACAGTAATTCACATTCCCACTAAAGGTTTGTTTTCCTGAAAAACGTACATGGTGATTTAAGCTGTTGGAACAAACCACCTCTGTCTTTCTCTCACGAGGACAGCTGCTGTCTCTTGTTTGTCTGTGGTGCGTCTCTTCATCTCTGCTGGCTGGTGTCACTGCTTGAGAAATACCAGATCAACTAATGTAGCAATTTTGCTCTATTCCCAAGATGTATTGCTTGGACAAATCCAGTTTTGCTTTCTTTCGGCTGTCAGAAATATAACAATGATTTGTGTGAAAAACAGTTGTGTGTACTGTACCACACATCTTCCTCTGGCCCCCAGAAGCACTCGTCTTTGTTCCCAGCATGTGACGAAGAGGAGAAAAGGCAGTAAGAAAACGAAAGCCGAGGCAAAAGATGAGGAGATTTTTGTTCTAATTTAGGGATCGGCAACCAGGCAATGCTGTGAATTATTGAGTTACTTCCTGCTTCTGTTGAAAGGGTCGAGACAGGTTAGATTTCGCAGGAGTCACGGTGAGAGGAAAGGGCACACATTCAAACACCATGGCATGTATGCAACATTCAGTGGGGGGGATGTTTTATTTAACTAGTAGGAGCTCAGCAGGCAGCTGCACTAGACAACTGGAAGCACCCAGTCCGAGAAGAGCAGGAAACTGGGAGATAATGACTAGATTCTTATTCTTTACACTGGACTTAATTTACATATTTATATAAATCTAACTCAAGGCTTGTGTAGGTTTTTCCTTTATTCCCTTTAAATTCCAAAGGCTTCATGCCGACACTTTCCAGAAGTGCCTCTGCAGTTAACCAAAGTCCACTGAGATCCACTTTTGCCAACTTTTAAATTGGCTGCAAAAAGAAAATGTTCCTCACCTTGGAAATTTCAGTCATTCCCAAAAAAGGTATTTTGGTAAATACAACTCTGTAGGAGCAATTTGCAGAATTAAAACCACAGTGCAGGGGCACAGTCAGCCACACATACTGTGTATACGATGTTCCCTCCCGTTTGTTAGACTCAGGGCTCCGTGATCTGGCTGCACATTGCCTAAATTAGTTTAGGTTCACTTGTAATCAGTGTTGGGGTAACCAGATGTATTGCATTACATAGGATATACTGCTTTGCATTGTAATGCAGTATGGTAATGCATTACCCAATTAGTGTCGTAATATTATTTTTAGTTCAGATTGTAAGTCATTGGTACGTACAGACACACGGTTTCTCACCCTGGTTGCCTCTCTCGTGCTGCCATGCTGAGGCACAGCTCCCGGGATGCATTTCAATCACCATGTCTAAGAAAAATGAGAGAAAAGGCTTCCCTTGATACCTAGCGAAGATGGATTTTCATTTCAATTTTCTGTCCCATCAAGAAAGGAAGGAATGAATGGAAACATGTGGGTGAGCAATAAGTAATGTCATTAAAGTAGAAAAGTAATCGTCTCAGACCCGCTTTGAAGCCCACACCCTCAATTGTGTTTGGTTGTCTGCAAGTCAGATTAAACAAACCTCGGTGCAGCAAGTCGCAGACGTATTGGTTTGCACTGAGATCTGATACATTAAACAATATGGCGTTATGGAGAATCCGCAGTAACTAACCGTATTCAAATCTGGTTTGTCCTGAAATCTAATTACAAACAATATAATGAAGAAATGGCTGCTTCTGTCCATCACACGAGCCGCAATGTTAGTTTCTCGTTGCCTCGGAAACTTGGCGTATCATTTGCCCCTCACTTGTGTGAATGGAGCCCTGATATTGCCTGATTCAAAAACAGTTGTGCAACGTGAGCTCTTCCAGCTGGTTAATCGACTTGCTCCGTTTCCTGCCGTGGCTTTAACGGCTCTGTGGACCTCAGCGCCGTCTGCCCATTAACGTTAGTATACAGACTTGGCACATAACATCTTTACAAAAATATGAAATAACTGAGTTTTCACATGTGGGTTATCCGGGATGCTTTTTAAAAAGACAGGCCCCTGCTTTCTCCAAACGGCGAATGATTGGCAAGATAACAATTAATCATTATGTGAGAACGCAGATGCTTGATCCAAATTAATATAAGGGTGCATAAACCATTTCATTTTAAAACTGGTTGTCCTCATGACCTTTGCTTTCTGAGTCTTTTGTTGTAAAATCGAGCTCCAGCCATGACAAACACCATTCCTTGGCTTTTTGCTCTTATTTGTTGGCCAGTTCACTGGAAGTATATTGGCCATTTTGCTTGAAAATAAATTTCATGCCAAGAAAATACCCCACAATGTGAAGATCATTGAATCAACCTGTCACAGTCTGACCAATGCACTGGCATATTTTCTTTTAATAGACCGTTGAGCCTTATGCTGCTCTGTGGTTGCACTGTATTAAATTGGTCTAAATGGCTGCCCTGTCAAGGAGAGAGAAGCAGTTGCTTGGATTTCTAATAATTCATCCGGTGTTTGACACCGAAAATTGCCTCATTATTTTATTTGTATCACATATTTAGTATCTGAGACTGGAATCGGTGGACATGATAAATGTTTTCTGTCTTGTACCAACCCAGGAAGAGCAGTATAACAATTAGGTTACAGAGGAGAACATTTTAGAAATCTATCTTCATTTGCCAGTTTTCCCTCTCTCTGGATTGGGTAAATTCAGAGTATAAAGATGCACGGCACTGCAGTGCACAGGGAGGGTCTGTCATGACATTCTACACGATGGCGGAGCCCATTTAATCATTTCTGTAAGGCTGATTCGATGCTTCTTCCAATTTGGTCTCAGTGCTGCGTAGCCAAGAACATATGACACATGTACTGAGGAGATTTTAAGCAGACATTTTCAACGGCGCTTTAAAGAAAGAAGCCGGATAGACGCATTTAAAATATGTCACCGGGAAAAACTCACATGGACTGGTTGAACATGCTAAAAACTTTTTGTTTCTTTACATGCAGAGGAGCTAAACTTTGGCTGGAAAATATATTTGTAGATAATTAGATGTGTATGTACATTGTACCGCTGAGAACTCTGTATCCAGGAAAGTTTGGTTTCATTCTAAAACTCAATACGAACTGAAAACTCTTGACACTCAGCTGTTGAAGCAGATGCAGACTGACGATTGGCGCGGTCCTGCTGACAAATCCCCTGACTTCCTGACTTGATGGGAGGATGTCTCCTAAAAGTCCCAGTATGTGCCTTGTCTTACTGCTGTCCACTCCATGTGACACGAGCTCAGACCCGGGTTCTTGAAGGCGTTCCTGCACAGGCGTTGCGATGGATGCTTTCGTCCTTGTGTAACAGAGTTTCACGTTGCAGGTCTGGATGCAGCACTGGGCTGTGTTACGTGACCCCGGGTTTCCAAAGTATTCTGGATCTCAGGAGGCTAAACACAACACGGTACCATGATGGTACATTCTACAGTGGCTTCTGTCTTTGACTGATACACACTGAGATTTCCCAAGAGCTTTTCAAATAATATTAGAAACTGTAGATGGACAAAATTTCGGTTCAAGTCTTAATTTAAGAATTATTCTTTATGAATTTTCTCAAAATTTGGAGACGCTACTAGTCTTTCCTCGAAAAAAAAGCTGAGCCTTTGGTTGACGTTCCTTTTATGCCCATTCCCGATCTCCTCACCTGTCACAAATCTGGACGACAGTGTTGTTTTAATAGTCAATAATTTTTATTATCTGGGTTTATAAATTCCAACAATGTTGGTCAGTGGAAAAACTATTTCAATGAATTGAAAATAACCATCCCCTTTTAGTTTTTATTGCATTTTCTGGAAATGGGGGTTTGTACAGTGTGTATAATATTGGGATTAAAAACAAAAACCATCTTGGAAAGTTTTTCCATGTACATGAAGAAGTTTTGACTTGCTCTTATTTTTCTTTTACTGCAGACAGTATGTGCATCGTGTGTCCTCACTCTTTCCTTTGTGGAAATCCATCATCCTCCTGGCGACATATTTATATTTATCCTCCGCTCTGTGCTGCTTTGTACATTTGTGAGAAATTCACACAATATGCGTGCTCACACACAAGCGTGCTCACACACAGTCTCTTCCTGTCCTCTTTTAATTAATGACTGCAGTGCTAATTAGAAGGCATGCGGCTCCTCAGTACCCTCCGACTGTCTCTCATCCAGTCTTACATTCACTCCTTTGAGCTTTGTGAAGTAACACTCTGATGTGTTTTGATCTCTGCCGGGAGCAGCATGGGCAAAAGAAAATCACTTGGTGTGTAGGATATAATAACTTCATATACTGCACAGTGTTGTACATGATAAAGAAGTAATTTTTGTGACGTCCACGGCCACACAACATGAAGGGTACGTCTGTGCTGTGTCTACAAAGCTGTGCAAAGTTGTATTTAGTTCCCTGTTGCTTCTTACTACTTTCGCTTTAATCATTGTGGTTTGCTCCTTCTCACTTCTACAGTTCCATTTAATGAGTGTGACACACAGACATTGTCACCATGTTAAGCCTCTTTTCTTTTAATTATCCTCCTACCCTCCACTTGGTGTGACAAAGGTTGCCTCCTGTCAGAGTTTAGCCAGTTTAGGTCACAGCAGCATGGAGAGATGGTTAATGACCACAGTTTTAGCACAAACAGAAGTGACCAGTTAGACGTGTTCTGCTTTCATCCTGCATTGAAGCATCTGATTAGAAATTCAGAACAAAAAGCAACATTTCAATAGGCTTTTTAAAGTTTCACATGATTATTAAAGTTATTTATTATAAGGTAACTGCATTTGTCGTCATGTTGTCCTCCGTATTTGGCAATGCACAGTGTCGCTGCAGATGTCAAGAACAAAACAGCAATATTGATGTCCTCTTTAAAGTATTCAGGCCTAAATATGGTATTGTACATGCTCAGAACTGGTAAATGGCAAATTGTCTGCTTTTATTTAACACACACTTTTTCTTTTCATTCACCCATTTCTACACAAACGCTCACACACACCGAGGATGGTGGCTGCAGTACAAGGTGCTCACCGGACCCACCAGGAAAAACTTGGGGTTCAGTGTCCTGCCTTAGAACTGGAGTCAATCCACTGACCTTGTTGCTCTTGACGATCATCTTACCAGCTGAGGCAACAGAGCTAAGGTCACCCCAGAACTGCAGGAAGCCACAAAAACATGACATCATGTAGAAGACTAAAACATTAAACTAATATTTCCCAAAATACAAAAGTTAAATATTGGTCATATAGACCCTAAAGGTCATTTGTTCCTGCCTCATCCTACAGAAGCATGTCCTGAAATAACTGAAGCTTTTTCATTTTGCAAATACACAGTTTTATATGCTTGACATTATGTAAAGTGTCCTGAGATGACTTTGTCTGGCACTATATAAATAAAGTTGAGTTGAACTATTTATAATGTCGTTAAGGTTATGGAGTTATCCAGGTTATAGGTTAGGAAAGAGTTAAAAAAAACACAATTTTGGCTAGATTCGGTTTTACTACGTTATACTATATACAATGACTAAATATTAACCGCTCATTGTTATAGCTAACTGTTGTGTACCACAGATTATAGTTGTGTGTTTCAGGAAAAGATGCCGTGTGTGGCAATATCATTTTGCCAATTTTATACCAACCCACCAATCTAAAGAATGTAATATCGTTGAGCAGATCCTGAAGGATACAACACACCACTATTGAATTTAATGCAGTGCAGCTGTGATGATCCCTCATCTCCTCTCTGCATCACAATGTGGCACGGTGGAGAACGGCGTGAAGGTGCATGTTTTTGGCACAAACCGAAATTGTCACATATCTGCTGCAGGCGCATTGCACTTCAAACCTGCTCCATGATGTTGTTGTTGAGAGTCAGGATCAGTGTCGGAGACGGCCGACTCACCATATGTCTCACCTTATTTGCCCCCCTCCCCCCTTTTCCTCCCCACAGTGAGGAAGCTCTTTAAGGATGCTGTGCATCTTTCCCAGCCTACTGCAGCTCATTTAATAATTGAAAATCACTCACCGTAGATGAAAGACAAAAAGAGGGAAGCCATTATCATTCTGCAAAGAGTAAAATCTTTGATATGTCACACCACATTTCTTTGAAGGTTTGATCTCTGCGCACAGCTGTGGTGTTTTATCTAGCTGGACGTAGATGTTCTCCCAGTTGGGGGTTTCCAGAAGCGGGGGCCACTGGGATATGTATATGTGCTCTTCTGTCAGCTTGTCAGAGCAGATACAAGTTAATTCCAGCGTTGTCAATGAAACAAAGCCACAGGGGTAAACAGGGGAGGAATTAAGATGCAGTTTGGGTAGACGAGAAAACTGAAACCTGGTGAAATAGAAGAGTTGTAAAAGTGACTGCATGATGGATTGAGTTGATATAGCGAGCTCCACTTTTTATTTTGTTTGCATGTGAGAGACTTGTATTTTCCTCAAGAGGGACCAGAGAGAAACAGAACAGCAAGGCAGGTTCCAATGGCCAGAGGCGAAGACTGATATCGAAACCGACTGAGGCATCCAATTAGACTTCATGCATATTGACATTTTAGCCCAAGATGCACCTTCATATGTTCATAGTGGTATAGTTGTTGATCTAAAATCAATTTATTTATTTATTCTCACAACGTCTTAGTCCTGGGAAAGTGGAGCATGTTGTAGATGATCTTTGCCTGACTCTCACAGATGTGCACAGACTGTTCTCAGACGTCTGAGAATCATTCTGACTCCGCGTGTCTTCAGCTAAAGTAGACGGACAGTCTTTTCCCAACAGGTTTATTTCTGTTAGTATGTTTCATCTACATCAGAGCAAAGATTCTACGTTTTGATTAATGGTGTGGTGTCGTCTTGTGACCACGCAAAGAACCAGAAACCTTATGTATTCACACACAAAGATTACAGGGTCTTAGTCGGTGGACATCAGATGCTCCTTTTGTGCTGCAGTCCCACAGATGTTTTCTTCCAGAAAAATGCAGATTTCAGGCTTTAAAGATCTGCTCACTATTAATTTCTTCCTGTCAGCTTTCCTTACGTTGCACTTTTTGACAATTTGGCTCCCTTTCTCGAGGACTGACACCGTCTATATGCAGCTCGTGCATTTACACGAGTTGTAATGGCTTTTATTCACAGACACATCTGCTGTGTCCGAACCAGTGACTGAGGCTTTATTTTCCTTCTCTCTCCCCCAGGTGTCGAGAAGGCTACCAGGGAATCCGCTGTGACCAGTTTCTTCCCAAGACAGACTCCATCCTGTCGGACCCAAGTAAGTGTCTGTGATTTTTACGCCTGACGTCCATCATTAGACCACAATGTCAAATTAGACTCATTAAAGTAAACGGAGGTGGTCGTGCAGCTGATGGTCATATCATCAGATTATTTTATTGAGGTTCAACTGGATTAATAGTTTGCTGGGGAAAGTCAAATGTGCGCTGACATTTACTGTACGTGTTCACACTAGCAATTCCGTCTTCCTACAGTATCTGCCTCAGCTCTGCTGTGTAAACATGCTACAGGTCAGACGGGTACAATTTTAGCTTGGAAACCACTATAGGAGAAGCACTCAAGCAGGCAGTATAAATAGAAATGTGCACTTTCAATATGAAATATATAGTTAAAAAGGATATTTGAAATATACATGTGTAGTAGGTCGTACGTCCTTGGAGTATCTGTAGCCTGTTCTCTTTCTTGTTAGTTACAGATACAAGATCACATTGTTGTATGGAGGCTGATTGTTACAATCTGCCTCCATACAAAACTCATAATTTTCCATACGTTACTTTTTCATTCTGTCATTGCTGTTTGTCTCCTACACAGTCTGTATCTCAAAGACACAGTCCTCTCAATGTCATTGCTGAGGGACAAAAACAAATTGCCTTAACGTTTGTCCTTACTACTCACTAACTGTGCAATATTAATTTTGCCATTCCTCTCAGCTCATTTCAAAAAATATGCAACCTTATCAATGGAGCTAAAACTTTGTGTAGCATAATTGCTTATCTGTGACTTTTCTAATACTGTAACGGGCTATGAGCTGTAAGCGCACCATTAACTATGAAAGGACAATGCTTCACTTTCTCTGAATTTTTACTTTGCATTTGTCTAATGTCAGAAAGGTCCTCTGTCTGGTAATAACATGAAATTAAAAATGGGCCATCGTGAATATGAAATTTTCTACTTGGTTGCAAGTGGGAGTGTGCCATAAATGAGACGTGTAGCCTTAATGTGGCAAATGCAACAACACTCTTATCACTTGCTCTTTTCTTAATTCCTTTACTTTCCACCTCATTAATTAAGTCTCCATGACAAGGATTGTAATTCCATCTATAAGGGTAATTGTTTTTTTGTTTGCACACAGAGTCTACTGACCTGAATATATTGGCTGCTTATAGCCGTTACCATTCTCATCAATTTAACAATTTGTCGAATGTCACATGCAAACAGTTGTTGATCATTTTGCTTGTCTAATTATTGGTGCTAGTGAACAAGCATTAGACGGTGGCCCAATCCCAACCTTGGGATTACGCCTCGACCCCTCATTTTATATTTCAAGTGGTCGTCCACTCAAAACAGAGTCAGTAGGTGGTGGTAAGTTTAAAGGCACAAATGTGTGGTCTTGTTTCCTTCAGTTCCTGGAAAAACTTTAAATTATAAAACACAGACTCGCCTCATTAACATTGTTCACATGCCAACATAACTGCATCATCTTACAACTCATTCTCCTGCTCCTCCTGTCTGCAGCGCCTTCAATGGAGCGATAGGATATGGAAAGGATTAAATGTAATAGGGAAAATGAAAGCGAGATTTCAGTAGTTGACAAAAGGCATCAGTTACTGCCTTGCTAACGTCAGGTAAACTGACACTGGCGAATTTTTGTTCTATTGTTCAGGAAAAGTGCACGAAAACAACTTTAAACTTAAGGTAATTGTGTAAATTAATTTTTTATTTATTCTGCCAGTTAACAGAAAATATAGAGAAATACCGACATTTACTGATAAGCCTCTGCTTTGGGTCTGTTTCCAAAGACCCTCTGTTTCAAGGGCTACGTAACCCTGATACATCCACACTCTACGTGTGAACGCTCAAAGCCAAGGGGAGAATTCTGGGGCTAAGTTGGCGTTTCTGCTCAGATCCCGAACAGTTCTGTCGGTGCCAGTGTGATGTTACGGTTTTAATTAAACAGGGAACAAAAAACACAGCTTAACACAACAGTTTAATCTCAGGCACCGTCCTGGGAAATTGCTGCACTGTGAAATAAAGTATATTGTGTGCAGCAGCAGTTTTCAATCAAGAAAATTTTACACTTATGGTTAACCTAAAAAAAGATGTGAAACTGGCGTGACACTTGAAACCGTGAGGCTGAGGTGGTTGTGTACTGTAGGGCACTGTAGGAAATAACTGCGCTCTGGCTTTTTCTGTGTTCTATAATACGAAGCTCTAGGACCTCCTGTAGACTCTTAAGAGCTCAGCAGTGTCCCGTGTCTCTCCAGGGGCGATAGTAATTTTTATGTGTATGTGCTCTGCTGAGTTTTATCATCAAGTATAAAATGTTGTTTTCTAACAGCTCGAGAACCGAATCTTAACCTTAACCACAAATTGGTTTTCTTGCCTAAGTCGGTTACTGATTATTAGTCGACAGGACTGTTTCAGGTGAATTTCCATATAAATTGTTTGGAAACCACCGAGTCATTATTGGGAAAGAGAAAGAAGTCTTTTCACTTTTTGGCTGAAACCCCGACTAAGGACCTGAATCTCTCCATTTTATCAGGTTTACGCCACTTTCTGATCCCATTCATCTGCAACTTTTTCTCCCTCTGCCAAATCTCTGTGCTCACCTTATTTCCTAATAGTTGGGTTCGATCTGCCAACTTTCACGACATTCTTCTCGCTTTCTTCTGCCTCTCTCTCGACTAAACTTCTTTGTTTCTCACAATTTCCTGTACTCTGTTCGTTGCTGTGAAACACTGACATATACTGCAGTCTATGGATTTCAAGTTTCGTTAACATCGGCTTTTTCTTTCTTCCTTTTGCACCCATTTTATTCAACTACTTCCTGCTTCCAAAAGTTGGTAAGTGCAAAGTTAGAAAAGAAGAAGGGCAGATTGTGGCCTCCCTCTTCTTTTTCACCCATCAGATAATCTTGTCACAGCATCACTCTCCTTGACTCCTTTGCTCGCAGCTCATCAAATCCTAATTTCCCAGGTTACCTTTGTGTCTCGTGCTTGAGCTTGCCTTAGTGTTGACATCCATGTTCCCTCTTCCAAATTTCCCTACAGACAGCCCCCTCTCGCCCCCATCTGTTTCTTACTAACCTCCTCCGTGCCATCCTTTTCTCTACACGCATCTTGTCCGAGCGTCGGACCTTATCCCTTCTCCCCAGCCTACAGTTCTCTATCCAACTCATCTCCTAACACTAAGTGGCATGGGCCTCAGATGGACTGAGACTTGAATTGTGCCAGCTAAAAAGGTTCACCAGCAGGGCAGATAAACGCTGCCAAGGACCTCTGGCATGTTGTGGTCTCGACGGAAAGGAAGGGAAGGCGCGAGCGAGGAGAAGAGGATGGATGAAAGTGGACACGTCTTCTGAGCTGGGCTATCGCACTGTCTCAGGATCTCAGAGGACGGAAGGAGTGTCATGACTCCAATGGCAATGCAAACAGAATGACAGTGTGGTTCAAGGCAGGGAACTAAAAATGGCTGCTATTATTGTAATCCACTCATGTGAGAACAGGGGGGAAAAATATCTGACTAATAGACTCAAAGATCCACGATGAATAAAGGTAATGAAAGGGTTGCATCATTTTTTTATCTGACAGTTTCAACAAGAAAAGATGAAAAAACATGATGAACCTTATTACAATTACAAATAATTTTCAAATTTATCAATCAGCCATTCACTGTAGGCTACACAAATAATTCCCATGACAAGTCCTGAGAGCATAAACCCAGGCTGGTTTGTCAAACTAACTAAATAAATATTTTTATTTATAAAGATTTCAATATTTTACTTTCTGTTTATAGACAACCTATCTTTTTCATGTTAATAGCAAACATAATCCAGTAACAGGAACAACTCCTCATTTCCAGTTTAGTTGCAAACAAAGATCATCTTTTGGAGACGTGGTTGATTTGGGAGACGCAAAGGTTTTATGGATTTTCTGACCCAGGCTACCTTGACCAGGTTCACCAAAGATCAAAATCTTCCTTATCACTTCTGCTCATGAAAGGAATCCAATCGCTTGAAGATTTCAAGTCTAAGCAGAAGCAAACCATTAAACTCTCTCTGAGAACCGTCTAAAAGGGGCCCACTGACTGAATTTTGCAATATTATTTGCACCTGCAACAATTGCCAGCCGAGGTTTGACGGTCTAATCACTGAATCAATACGGATTTGTTTGGGAGCTTAACATCACATTGGAGTTTATAGAAGTGATGTAGCTGTGAGCCACACAGACCCGAGCACAATTTTAATTTCCAGTGTAAAACTACAGCTACAAGAGTGGAAGAGTGGATCATGGGCGTTACTCATGACTCACTAATGAGCTTTAAGTTCTCAAAGCGCTGACAACACTCAACATCTAATTTATTGCCAAGCTCCCTTGATGCGATGTGTTTGAGATCAAAGATTTGTTTAGGTTCCCCGCGAATCTGTCAGAGAGCTACAAAGGCTTTTTGTTGTCATCCCTACACACTGTATGTCACATCCTTTCATTGCTGAAGAAACGGAGTTCAAACTGCTTTTGTTGTCAAGACATCTTTTGTTGCTCAAACTGGGAGGTTGCACATTGGCACTACCCACTCTGAGCAGAGCACAGCACTCGTGACGTAATCCAGACTCAGCAGTTATCCTCTGTCCCCGCTGTCCTTACCTCAGTCTCTTTCTCTACTACTTTCATCATCTTCATAGCCTTTCCACAGTCATTATCTTGGCCACATTGAAAAACATATTCAGCCACTTTGAATTGAATGCCTGGGAGCAGCGACAGTAGTTTTACGACGCTGTAAGGCACCGTAAAAATCTGCATATTCTCATCTCCAGCACGTGCATCATATCACACCCCATATATACACAGAGAGCGAGTGTTTTTAAAGATTTAAATCTGAAGACAAATTTCATTCGCACTGTCTTTATGAGATCTGATTTCATGCTTGGCAGCTTTGTGTGCACCAAAGATGATTACATTGCAGTCATCATGCGAGTCCAATTTCCCTAAGAAATCAACCCCTGGGTTTCATGTTGTGTTGCATGTTTTAATCCAGACATGATAAGAGAAACACAATGTGTGATTACACGTTTTTATCAGGGGCCAACTGTCGATGCAAGTACAGTACAATGCAAGGCACCTGGGATCGGCACAATCCTTTTCTACTGTTTATTGAGTCCTGCCTCACGGTGAAGCTCGCAGTAGAATGACTTACGTGACAAGACATTGTGTAAATGAAGGGTCCAACATAAGCTCCAGGGCGATGCCCTTTAGCCGACTGTGATGTTTAGACAGTTGCAGAATCCCCGCATAGATCTGCCCATCATTATATTTAGGGTTGTTCTGGTACCTTTTTTTTTTTTTTTATGTTTGAGTATTTGCCAAGTCTTTAAACAAGTACTCATCTATTTTGCTTCAAGTATGAGTTGCTGGACAGTGCTGACAGTCCCTGCTGGTCCAAATAGTAGGACTGGACAGTGTAAAGTCTCTGACAGCCTGGAAGATGACTGGACACTCTAAGGTTAGGAACGACTAATCTAGTGACTAGGACCAACTTGATGCTGAGATACTGGATGGAGAATCAAATGTAGAGTACAGAGGCATATGGAGGGGAAAATAATTATTAAAATTAAGCAAACTTCAGGTAGCTCTAGTTATTGTAAATCCCTCATGAATATATAAAACAAATATATAATTCCCCTTTGAAACATGAATATGTTAGAAACTGCATCTTGCCGCTTGAGCAGAGCTTTTATTTGGCTTCTGTTGTCAAAGCCCCTTTTTCTACCACTTCCTAACTGGAGATTAACACATTGTCGGTTTGACAGATCCACTAAATAAGAGCAGTGTCAAACCCCGAGTGTCATCGACAACTGTTCAAGCTCTCAGTTCTGCGCCCACCTCCTACAAATGTACTATCACTGTCGACTGTACGGATCGCTGTACTGTAAGTTACGTTCCCCCGCTGATGATCGTGTGTTTGACTTGTAATTAGGTAGAAAGCTGTGCAGCTTCACAGCTCTCCTACAGAATGTCCTTGGTTTAGTTTCTCAAGTCATGCTGGCACAATTCTTTGAGTTGTGTGTTTTTCCTCTGCTTTACATTTTTGCATTTGTGTTTCTGTGTGGCTGCTTTTTCATTCCAACGTTCACATCGTGACAGGTATAGTCATGGGAGACGTCTTGTTGAAGTCAAACCACCATCTGAAAAAGGAAGAAGAAAGGAATTTGTTTAACACTCTGAATTACTTGACGACTCTGGTATCAGCTGTGGTACCTGCCCTCTTTACTCTGACTCATTGTGGCAAGGCAGATCCAGCCAGGTTGTGGATAAAGAACCATCAAGTCTGCAGGCTTGACAGCCTTAAGATATCAAGGCCAGAGGGGGTCTAAGAGAGTCTGGTTCTTAAGATGTGAAAGATGTGAGTTTCTTTAACGCATAACAATCACCAGGAGCACAAGGAAACACTTAGATTTCGGAACGAGGATTTCGACTTGCATTACCAGAAATGATGAATCGTGCATTGTAAGCTCTAGTTTAGGTGGAGTGTGTCAGTGGAAAATCGAAACTGTACAGCTCATCCATTAAACCAACTAAAGATTTCAGTTTTTAACAGCAGGTTTCTTTCAAACTAGATCAAAACGTGTCATATAGATTAGTAGTGTTCACAGTCTTGCGTGCTGTACTGTATATGGGTTTATGTTGCTCATGTTTCTCTCATTTTCTTCTTAATATCATCTTTTTTTACGTCTCGTGTCATTCCAGGTTGATCCAGGACAATTTCAGAGAAAAGGTTTTTGTTGTCCATTTAGTTAGAGTTCCCAGCTTTTCCTACAGGCCAGTCTCCATCCACCACCAATACCCTGCTCAGTCCTAGAACTTCTGTTAACTCCCAACCTTAATGAAGTCAGGATCAGCACTCATTAGTTAGCCTTAGCAAAGATATGTCTGCAAACAACAAAGATTTTTTACCACCCATTGGAAAAGCTGCAAAGGAAGGCAGAGAAAATGTGCAGTTTCCTGACCTGAAGTATTTCAAGCCGTCACTCAAAGTGCAGGTACTGTGCTGAGAAAATAACAGCGTTTGCATGCGCGTGGCTCCAGAGTATTCAGCATGAACCTGCAGGCCTTTGGGTTTGTCACAGGGATGGAAATGCACACACAGAATTAATAAGAGTATTACTGGCTGGACTAAATTCAGTGCAGTTCCACATTCTGTGTTGGCTCACTGGGACACTTGATGTTTTCATTGTAGGTGTTACTTCTATTTGTGGTTTTCCACATAAAACAAGTCAAAGTGTGCGCTGTGAAAAAGGCCCTTCGCTCACAGTATATCAAAGAGTCAAGCAGCTGCGGTGGTCCCCTGGCAGGGCCACCGCAGCCTCACCTTCAGTGCAGTCACACTCACAGACCCTGCTGGGACAGGGTGAAAGATCACAAGACGAGAGAATGAAATGAAAGACAATATAGTGGAGTCACCAGTAGTGGGGATGAGGGAATCTGGAGCAGAGGAGAGGGGACGGGGTCGCTGCCTCTGAGAAATATCTTATTATGGGCTTTGTCCGTGTGGACTTCTAAGCATTTTCTTTGTTGACTGCAGCAGATTTCCGTGGTTTGCAGGGAACAAAGTTTGCTCATGGGCCATCAGAGTGTTCAGAGAGAGAAGTCAACAATTCTGAGGCGTTGGTTGCCTCGCAGAATTTCTTAATATATAAGTTACTTCATAGTTGTAAGGAATTTGCTCTTCATATAACTAACAATTTGTACAATAACAATAGACAGATTTATGATGCAGATTGACATACCCGTGCTTCCACACTGTCTGATGGTGCAGCTTTCCTGCGGTTGATGTAAGACTGTTGCCAAAACAGACTCTTCTGTTCTTAGCATTTCCTCCTTCCACACATCAGGTGTGCAGGGCTGCACCTGATGGCCGAGAACGTGCCTGAATCAGTGTTGACCTTTTTTTCTTTCATATAGACCAGTTCACCTGTCCACATGCTAATTACGGTTCCTCTTTCAGGCCTGAGCGTGGCCGTATCATTTATACCAGACCTCTCCAGGTTCCAGGTGCACAGCAGGGCATTGGCACTTTGCTGCTGATACCTCTCTCCTGTCAGCCTCCGTTGGAACATGTATATAGGCAGAGGTTAATTAGCTGCAGGTGTGTCTCAGTGACCAGCTGGGCTGCTCCTGGCTCACTCGCATCTTGACCGGTGCTCGGCCTCCACCCAGCTCACCGCAGTGACACGCAGCACTAGAGCACGCGGCCTGTTTGCCTGCTTTCAAGAACCACACATGCATCACTGAGCAGTTATTAGGACCAGCCGCTCGTCTGAGCTGCAGCTAGTGAAGGTGCAGACCAGATTCTACTTTAACACGGAGTGGATTGCTGGGTCTACATACATGTGCATCCCTGAGAGTATTTCTTTCATCACTGATACCGTATTATTAGACACAACAAAAACCAACGTTGGCCGAATTAATTGAGTTGAGCATAGAACTGAGTACAGTTGGTCATGTGCACTGTTCTTTCCGTTAGCAGCGTCAGTTACAGCTGATTCTTTCCTTCATGTTGCAGTCATGCCCACAGAGGCAGAATCTAATCTTCCCCTCCTAAATGTACAAAAGTACTTGAATCTACAGTACATTGTCCTGTAAAATGATATTCCTCCCTCTGCAGGTGAACTCTCTGCAAATGCAAATTCAACTTGTGCAGTGGAGCTTAATGGATCCTGATTGCTGAGGCCAATTTACCTTCCACTGCTGGCTGTCCAACGCCATAGGAATGAGAAAAGAGGAGTGAAGCGAGAGCGAGTGGGGGGGGGGGACAGAAATTCATATTGATAGCGGCAATTCATCCTGCGTGCACCCCTGTGTGACTTTCTAAAAATATTTACACAAGCAAATGGCAAATGCTCTGGAATGAATATTAAAACAATAAATTTATCATTTATTTCTCCACATCACGGCATTGTTTTTCCTTATTTATTGTCCTATTTTCCATTGAGCATCCGATCAAGACTTTTGGCTGTGCCCACATGCAGGCTATAATGGATTTGGAAGGCCCAATTTATAGTGAAGTATGAGTCTTGTCAGTTGGTGCTTAGTGAAGAATATGGCAGTGGGATGCAGATTATCCCAGAGCAGTGCAGGCTGGTGTGCTCGCTGCTTGCACCCACCCTCCAGTCACAGGTCATTAATAACTAGGCAAGGGTGGTAGACAGGGCAAGGCAGCTCTCCTGCCCTGTCTCCTTGTCTCAGAGCAGTACGTGGCTCGCTTCCTTTCTTTCCCCCGTTTGTCACCAATTTACCTTCCTTTTCTCTCCTCCCGCTGCTTGAATCGTGTCTTTTAAGCAGCTTGTTTTTATAACTTTGTTTCATTAAGGAATGAAAAACGGATGCAGGTTTGTGCCTGCATGACCCAAAAAGCCAGAGCGGGGTGTCTGGGGGTTTGACTGTGTTGGCTGCCTGGCCCAGTGGACAGAGACACTGTTACTGTAATCCTGTCAGTTGGCTTTTGTTGTTGTTGCTGAAACATTTCTTCTTCCACTAAAGATGGAGAGAGATGCAAGGCGAGGGCAATCAAGGAAGCATGTGTTTTGTCGTCGTATTGCTCAGACGAGAGTGTGTGTGTGTGTTGGCAAATAAATTAGACTAGAATGTTTTAGTGCACTGGTTTATAGATAGTACAGTCTCCTCACTTATGTCTCCTTGCGGCTCGATCCTTGTTCTTCCAGCAGGAATGAGAGCGTTTATACAGGCTTTATGACAATACTCAGGAGTTGACAGCGTGTCAAGGTTCAGGGAGCGAGCAGCAAGTAAATAAGGTAGTTGGTGTGTAGCCACAGAAGCCCAACAAGGATGTGATGTATTGGATATATTTAGCAGAATGATCTCAGGCTGTAAAAAATGCATGAGAGCGATGCAGCACTTTGCGGTCTGTTGGTGTCGGATTGTACAACACAAGGTGATGGCACATGGCTGAACAGACCTGCAGGTTCACCTGAACCTGCTGACACAGAAACAGGAAACCGATGCTCTGCTTTGTCAGGCAAACAACGGGGGGAGTGAGTGAGTGTCTGAAGGACTGAAGTGTAACATTGCCATAACAAGTCAGACATAAAATAACTCATTACTGATATTAGTTTGACTGATGAAAGAATTTTTACTGCACAATGTCAATGAAAACATAATTTAGACATAAAGTGGTAATCATAAAGAAAGCGCTTTTATTGTGGCAGCACATGTAAGAACACAGCCAGAAGTGAAATTGTTAGCGGGCCTCCATGGAGATGTCCACAACGACCTCCTGGTTGATTTTCTATGTATTATTCATATAAGTGATATTTTAAAGTTTCAGGATTTGCTGCTGTAATATGTGTCGATGCGTTCTTTCATTTTTTTCTTTAGACATGGCCGTGAGTTTCTGACATTTGATTTAAGTAGATGTGTGCGCCCACTTTGGCAATTTAAGCAGCTGTCTCATCTGATACCAGTCACAGTGATTTAAATGATTATGACTTTCCATGAACGCAGGTGGGAAAAGTGCTAATAGCCAGTAGCCCACTGTGATGAAGCAGTTGGATGAGAGAAGTAGTAGAGCCAGGTAATCTGAAATTGCCCTGTCTAAATGGGTTTTTAATGCTCTTTTTCGAAAGCTTTACCAGTAGGCAACGGAGGACGGTGTCGCTGCCAGTCAACGGGAGAACAGCAAGTGATGGGAGTTTCATTAACTACCATATCTGTTCACGTTTTCCCTGCACGGATGAGCGAATCATCCAGTGTCCAGACACTGTTTGCATTTGTCTCGTCACACACACTATTTCACATCTTTTATTGCTTCTCTCTGCCTATTGATTCACAGTGAATTTAATGATTTATCAAGAGTATGAATTATTACTTAACAGTCTTCACATTGGGTAACACTGAAATATCTATATTGGCCTGAGAATGTTTGAATTATGTACAAAGAATTGTTAAGGCCAAACTTAATTGCACCATAAAGGGGAACAGCACCTCAAAATAATAAAACTGAAGTTTTGCTGCTGTTTTGCTTTTCATAAGGAAATACTAGTTCTGCATTAGATTACACGTACAGTTATACAGAGTTGGGGCGACTGTGATGCAGTAGGTAGTGCGGTGTAGTGCCGTCCACCAATCCCACAGTTGGTGGTTCGAGCTCCAGCTCCTGGGTCACACGTCAAAGTGAGCAAGACACTGAACCTCCACTCTGCTGTCGCCGGTGAGCGTTGGCCAGCTGCATAGCCGCTCCCCCATCAGTGTGTGTGTGTGTGTGTGTGATGGAGTGTGACTTTCCCAAAGAGCGCCCCCATGCAGCAGGCATCTGCCGAAATTTACCAAATGACAGCTGCCGAAAAACACATTTTCACACTAAAAACGCAGTCAACAATGCTGGATTATTGACTGTGGAAACAGCAGCTTGTTTGTGCACAAAGACGCAACATGGGTTAGGATTTGGTACAGAATATTCACGTTTAGTAAAAATGGGCTTTGGCTTAAACTGACCCGCATCCCTAATGTCCGGCGATGTACAACACCAACCTTCAGGAAGCCTGTGCACCATGATGACCAGCTATCTTAGACCACACCTCTCAGGAAGCAGTGCTACCGAAACTCAAGTAAAGGTTTATTTCTGAATGAGGGTTACTAAGATTTTCACTGTTAAAATAATCAGATATAGTCCGTAATTAATTTTTGTATTTACAGATATACAGTATGATAGCCTTTGGGCACTGAGACCAGCTGTCACAAATCAAAACTGTTTCCATCATTGATTAATAGTTTTTTTGAGTGTAAAAATACTTGGCCCTCCTGGCTATACTATATCTTTAGTAAATACAGTCAATATAATTATTATATGCTTTTGTGCTTTGTTTTCTTCTTGTTCCTTTAAGAAAAGCCATTTAAACATCAAAAAACATCCAGGAGTCATTTACTTTAAACTTCCTTTTATTATAACTGCCACATGGTTTTATAGTCAGTGAACAGTGGGCTGCTCATTTAAACCAATTTATTCTACTTCACCGCTCTCTCAGTAACTTCACTTAAATATCACTTTTCTCTCCTATTCATTCTTTGTAAGATTAAACTCATCACACCCTCTATCCTTCCACTAGCCAGATCTCGGCCCAAACGGAGACGCCGTCTGGGTGCGTTAGGATATGCTGCTTTGCTTCACCCAAATGTGGCTCCAGTCCAGGGCCTGTAGCCATTAGACCTCCAAGAACAAGAGAACCGATCAAGGATCACTGCTCGGGTCAGGTGGCCATATTAAACCGCACTGCACAAAGAGGAACACTGCTCCTTTACGGCCGGGGAGATAAAAATAACCCCAGCTATCCTCAGATTACCTTGTCAAACTGGATTTGTTGACCCATGAAAATTTTGATTTGGCTGTGGGTATGAAGGACCTAAACCAGGTTATGAAGCCTGACACAATTTAAGGATGAAAACAAGAATAAACACTCAATATAAGCGTGTACATTTTCCTATGATTCTACTATAAAGTAACAGAGGATTTAAGACGTCCAGGGTTCCATTTGTCCTGTCCGTTCCTTTTGCCCTTCAAGTACTTGTGAGGCCCGGACACACTTATAAAACTCAGTACAGAAGACGTGTTGGGAAAAATACATGGGATCCTAACAAACATCGGTGCATTAATACATATTTTTTTTCAGTCTGTGTTGCTTCTGTGTGTGTGTGTGTGTGTGTGTGTGTGTGTGTCGCTGATGAGTTTGTTCTTGTATGTATGTATGTTGGCTCACAAGCCAGTTAAGTCTGTGCATCATTCTGAAAGTCTGAATTAAATGTTGGAGGATAAATTTGGTCATTTTCTGAAGTGATTATATTTTCAGCAGACACTTAAACTAACATTGAATTGCTTCTACTCATGCATAATGTCTTTCAACTTCATTTCAGTGTATCTGTTGGGATTTTTTTTTATCATTAATTTAACCTCTAAAATGAATTTATAAATTATCCTGGCTTATCTGGCTCATTTCAGAAATTTAGCAAGTGTTCCAGTGAGTACTTTGAATTTTTTGCAGATCATTTTTGCCTTTGACTTGCTATTTAGCGATGATAGCAGAGGCTCACGCGAATCAGTTCAGAAACTATGTACCAGTAAATTAGTAAGGAGAGAAGTCGAAGGCAATAAACATTAACAAGTAAATTAAATGGCACTGGAATCTGCTTATTATTTTTACATACTAACATGAGCTCAAACCGTCTCTTGTCCATGTTGGTTGTTGGTTGTAGTGACTAATTGGAAGTGACTGGCAAATCCGTGCCGTCTATACCCGACTGGGACGTTGTTCACGTTCAGAGCAGTTAATGCAATCTTTGCAATTCTTTCAGTCAAAGAAATGTGTCACTCTAGGACTTTTCCACCTCTGGGATCCATGATCATTTTTTAAAAAAAGCAGAGACTGAGCAATAGTGTGGAAACAGACTTGTCAAGTTTGGAAAAAGTGAGGATCAAATAAATCTCTCAAAAGGGATTTTTTTTTTTTTTTTTTTTTAAGATATAGTGGAAAAAAACACCACTCTCCAAATCTTCACTTTGTCCAACTTCTTTACCCTTTAGACTTCTCCCGCTCTGTGTGAGCTGCTTTGCGTGCAGTAGCGATCAGCTTACCTTAAAAGTCCAAGTCAAGAGTTGTGGAGCTGGTTATTTATCTGACATTTTGGCTTTATACCGGGTAATGAAATGGAGGGAGGACAGACAGAATAACAGAGCAGGAATGACAGTCTCAAACTGTATGTGACTTAAGTACAAGACATGTGCCCTGCCCTGCTGAATCACGGGTTGCCCTCTGTCTCTCTCCATCCAGTCCTCTTTCCTCTGTCCCCCTGTCAGTCCTTCATGCCCTTGAGGCAGCGCTTACTAAAACTCTCCTTATCACTTTCCACAACTAGCCGAACTCTCTTTTGACACCTCGTCTCTCTCTCTCTCTCTCTCTCTCTCTCTCTCTCTCTCTCTATATATATATATATATATATATATATATATATATATCTCTATATATATATATATATATATCTCTATATATATATATATATATATATATATATATATATATATTTATATATATATATATCTCCCTCTCACATCTGCCTCCTTCCTCATTTCGCTGCTTTTGGGGATCAGTTTTTTCTTCCCTTCCTCCTCCTCTTTTAGCCGTTCATCTGTGCAAAGCCTGTTGGTGAGCCAAACCTCCTCAGCTGTCCCTCTTCTCCCTTTAAGTTTCCAAAAGCCCTGCAGGCATCAGCAATTCACTAACTGACCCTGTTCTGCTACATCTGAACACTGGCTACTTCAGTTTCCTCTGTGCATGTCTGCATTTGTCTCTTAATCGGTTCGATACCTTTAAATTAGTGAATTATATTGTTTTTCACGGATGAGACGTGCATTAAGTCAAAGATAAAATCGGTCAATGTAAAATTGTTGTGTTATGTAAGTGTGATATGTCATCATGGAGCCCAATGAATACACATAAAAGGTTAGTTTATTCAAGCTAATATCATTAGCGTGTTAATTCAAATTTAACAGTTTGCTAAGGCAAGTGTTTGACTTGTCTGTGATGTAAAATTTTGCAATGTGTAATACTGATGAATTACAGAGTAATTAGGGAGCTGCAATTTACATGGTGAATAACTGGCATAAAATATCATATCAAACTAAAATTAATCTCTTTGACAGATTGTATTCGTTACCCTGCAAGGTGATGAAATGAGAGCAAAATTTGAATTCCCCCAGAAAGGCTTTGATAAGGGAGCACAAGCAGCTTAAAGGTATCCTCACGACTTTGAGTTTTGTTTTTGAAGTTGCATTATGACAAACCTGAAAACATGCTCAGTGCAGAAGAGGGTGCATCACGAGGTCAGTTACAGATATATATTTATTTATAATAACTTTGAACTTGGCGCCCCTGAGAATAAGCATTTGATGTCTAATTGTAGCGGTGTGCTCTCCCGTCACTCACTGCCTCACTCATATACCCACTGAGCCAACACACAGAGCACACTCGAGCGGGAATGAAGTTCGTTAGGAGAATTATTGTGTTGAACAAACAGTAACAGGCAGTTTAATTTGGGGGTCAGAGGGAACGAAATCCAGGCTTTTATTAATAACCTAATATACACGCATCTATATTAGGTTATTTCTAAAAGCATAATGTAAGTCATGTATTTTCTTAAAGCTGTGACTCTTGTGCTGCTGTGACTGGGGCTGTTATCCTTTCACCTGGAGGTGAATGCAGGGAGCTCACATCTGCTTCGTGGAGGTTTGTCAAAGCCACTGTGGGAAGACAAAATGGGAACTCTCAAAGTAAAGTTGGAGTAGACGAGGTCTGTTGGGGAAAAGAGGGAGAGGAGCATCGTAAAAACACAAACTGATGATGCACAACGGTAAAATTAAAAAATATATATGAAAAGGTGACTTGAAATACCACAGTACTAGTTCATGTGAGTGTGTGAGTGTGTATCTTGGCTTTAGCCCAAAGGCCAGTGAGGAAGATTCATTCAGTGATGCAACCCTGATGATGATTGACAGCTCCCTGTGGGTGTTCCCACAGTGACTCACAAGTTATTGACTATTTATTTCTTTATTTCTTCTGCTGTCAAAGAAGCACAGATGACAAACAGGGGCTTAAACAGATTGGAGCAATTACTCAAAGTATATGTAATACTGAATCCCTTCCCAATCCAAATGTTAAAACACCGAATTACCCACATTTGTTTTTTTCCTCCACAACGTTTCCTGCAGCTTTAAAAAAAAAAAAAATCATATTTATGAATACATTTCAGGCCCTTTTAACTTCAAGGCTCCCAAAAACAACACTAATGTAAAATATGTCCTTGTGCAGCAGCAGAAGTCAATTAATTTGAGAAAGTGAAAATGATTTCAAGCCAATAACTCTGAACAAAAGCAAAGTCAGTTAAAAGTAGTTCCTTACGGTTGGACCTCTCTGTCTCATTTTGTGTCACTTTGCTTTAATGCGGCGCAGTGAGCAGGAAATAATGTGAGGGAGGTTACTGTCAAATGGAGGTGGAGACTGCAGTTTCCCCAACTGAAGCTGCACAAGAAAACAATGAGGGCAGGGTGTGTGTGTGTATGTGTGTGTGTGTGTGTAATGGAGTGAACGCCCACCTGGTTCACAATAAAAATGTGGGTTGTAACGATGTGATGAAGTGATACAGGAAAAAAAATGTACAAATCATTATTATTTCAAACAGATTCTCATGGGGATTTTAGACTTTCACCATATGAACCAAAGCGGGTGAATTAAAATAAGTCTAAGAGAATGTCTGCTAACACGTGGTTTATTGTGGTTCTATGTTTTTGCACAGGTGTGAGCTCAGTGGTGTGTGAGGGAGACTTTTAGATCTGTAGATGCTCGTCGGTAGAGTGCGATGGTCGAAAGGGTGTAAAGAGCCGCTTTAACACCGGAGCTGTGAAGCCGCCGTTCTCCTGAACTGTAGTTAATCTCTGCGTTAATACACTGCTGAACGAAGATTTCCTCACCAAATAAGCAATTGAATCAAGGGACTGAGGGGGAGAGAGAAGATGGAATTTGAAAATGAGGCCGTTCATAGCAAAAGAGGATAGATGGCTGTAGAAAAAGCAATTAGGATAAGAGCTGAGTGCAAATAAAGAGGGATTCTGCTGCGCAACAGCATCAAACAAAACCCCATGGAAGAGGTTCTATTTTAAAATCCTGTTTGTTTTGTGTATATTCAAGCAGACTCCTTTCACTAAATTGCCAAATTTTGGAAGAAGATTATATTGTTCTGTACAGTATGTTGAATTGGCTCGTTATATCGCCGACTCTCTGCTCCTTATCTTGCACTTTTCTTTACTACCCTGTATTTTATGTGACTGCACTCAATGTTATTTTATTCTCAGATTGGTTATTGATTTGTTGCATCGTGCCCTAAGTTATCATTCTGTCAGATTTCCCATGGCTACAATGGCTCCGGTTATTCCCAGCCGGAGGTTTACAGGACATGTGAGTAAAAATCAGTGAATGATGGGATTACTGCCAAACATGAAAATAAAATGCACTACAATGTCTGGCAAAGGCAACATCGTCACAGTGGTCAAATAGGTTTACCCGTGGAAACCTCCGACTGTAGGATACAGTGACAGAAAAAAAAAAATTTACTTTTATGTTCTCCACAAGACTTGCCATTTAACAAAATATTTGTGAATATTGATTTTCTATGTCAGTAGATAAGTTTACGGAGGGGTACACAGCCGATCCAGCTGATTGTAAGAACGAAATTTACCCTCTGACAAAGGACATCAAACGGCCTCGTGCCTCAGACTCAGTGTATTCATTACAGTTGAGATATTTGTTTTTTACCAAGTTCGAATGAATGTTTTAAATTCAAATAAAAAGTGACAGCTCTAATGTGCACTGTAGGCTGTGCTGCCTTTCTAGGTTCAGTGGTTAGGTTGAGGCACAAAACATCTGGGTCAGCCTTTGGGTAAATGCTGAAGTACAGAAGTCTACTGTGATCCTGAAGGGCCACACAGTCCCCGTTCTCCCTCAAAGTGCTGGGGGTCTGGTATCATGAATCCAACATGACCACCTCCCTAAAACGGACTTCAGCTGGCTTCGGACTTCTAGGAAGGTCAGCTTCTGAAACATAATCATAGACTGAAGATGTGATAATGGCCAAATGGTAAATATTTTGGTCACATAGCAAGTTATTTATAACCATTTAATTGCTGCTGGTTCCAACTGAACCACGTGTGCCCAAAATGCCGAAACGTTCCGCTAAACAGGGCTAAAAAGCTGTCGACCGTTTTCTGTAGCTTTTTTTAATACAAGTTATACTTTTCACATTACATTGTGTCGACTGAATCATTGTTGATATAAAACCTTGGTTATTGGAGCTTTAGAGCTTTTCTCTCCGTCTCTCTCTCTCGCTGAAAGTGCCAACGTCCTGCATTATGAAAATGACTCCAGCATCTGTTGGTAGTGTTCTTGCTCATTCCTGTAGTGTTTACTTTGAGTGGGTTTTAGGTAGTAAAGTAAGCCGTAAGTAGATCATCCTCTGCGGGCCTGTTGTTTGTACCGCTCCGATTTATGGATGCAGAGCAGACAGCTCAGATAAAAAGAGTTTCTCTCAGGTCAGAAGACACGGATACCTTGTTGCTATAGCAACTGCTGCAGGCAAAAACAAAAAAAAGGGATATGGGAGAGAGAGAACAAACGATGAAATGATGAAGCAGGTCAGTGAGAGATGACATTCAAATTCAACAATGACTGAGCCTGGCATTCAGCAAATAGATTACGGTGGGATTTTTGAACACACGGCCATTAGTCTGTCCCCCTGTTGCACGCTGCTCGCCGCTGCAGGACACTGCTCGCCGCTGCAGGACGCTGCTCGCCGCTGCAGGACGCCGCTTGGACCCACGTGGCCTCAGAGAATGTAGGAGAGCAATTTGAAAAGCAACCAAACCACTTTTAGGCTGAATCCTGTTATTTTCTAAGGAGGCGCTGATTGGCATTGGAAATGCTTATGAAATTCACAAAGATTTTACTCTCGGAAAAAGTTTAGGAATATTATGTGTAAACTGGGGGACAGATTATCTGCAGTGCACAAAACTTAAGGTAGCAGTTATTGCAGCTTTGTCATGTTGCTTTGCTTTATTACCTCATATTAGCTTTATTAGGAATGTTGGTTTCCATTACTAATACTGTTGGAGGTAGATTATTTTCATTATTAACCTGCGTATGTGCTCAGTACAGACAATAACGGCGCTATTCTATACTGCACGTCATTGGGACTGAGCAGTGGACACCTCAGAGCCATCATTTAGTTTCCCTCCACTCTTTCAGATCCACCATCTGTCAAAATATCAATTTATTTCCCACTCTGCAAAGAGTGTCGAGCACTAATTGGAAATAGCATGTAGCGTATTCTCTGTTCTCCGCACATGGAGAGCGAAGCTATCAGTCAGTCTGAGATGTGAACATGATGCAATCGCTCCCTCATGCCCATCTGTGGACTTATTCTCCTTTTTTTTTTCTGACAGACGTAAAAGTCACGAAGATCATGTGTTTTTGTGAATTTCAGTGCGTTTGGAGACAAAACCACCGTGTGTTTTAGATAAAGACAGGCCACAAGGAGGATTTTGTTGAGTCTAGCACACATGTTGAATGTGTCAGGTACAGCTTGGTTACCTCTCAAAGAGCTTTCTTACTTGTGAATAAAATATGAAGCTTGTCATGCTTCTGTTGTGCACTTGTCCTCTAGTCACCAGTGTTGATGCACTTTTCTAAAAAGCAAAAGGCATCATTTCATCGCTGCGGCGGTTTATTTGGTAATGTTCAGTGTAAGTTTTACATGCTCACGTGCGACACACGAAAATAACTGAAAGAATATCATGAGACTCGGGGCTAAGTGTTTCAGCACGCCACTTCTAATTAAGCATGTAAAAGAAACATAATTGTTAATAGAAGCTGACACGTTCCTGATTGATGAAAAAGATGTGAATCAGTCCAAGGAAAATAGCCTCAATCTGTCAATTAAAACCGGTTTTAATTACCTATGTTGGTGACAATGGGCCAGTCACACAGCGTTGGTGCTTTCAGTCTGTGTTTAACAGGAGAAGATTACTAAACGTGATTTTGTTTTTTGTTTTTTGTTTGTTTCTCCGCTTCTTTCACTGCTTTGAAACAATATAGTTACATTTGAATATTAAACACAGCAGAAAAGCCCCAAACGGAGAACACACCCATCCATCTTTTAATTCATACTACAGTTGTTTTCCACAGGCATTTCTGTTTTTCTGTGTCCTTTCCTCAGTGGTAATAATTGAATAACTCAATTGTCTGTCAGGGTTTGATTAGAATAAACCCTCTAATCATATATTCATGGCAAAATATGATGTATACAGCACTGATCCCAAATGAGTCTGTAAATCAGCAGTGTGTGTGTCCCAGTGGAGGTCAGCTAATCCGTCTTCCACTGAGAGACTCCTTTCAGAGGTTGGAAGAAGCCAGGAAGCGCACACACACTCACACTCTTTCACTCACACACACACACACTCACACACTCACACACTCACACTCACACTCACACTCACACTCTTTCACACACACACACACACACACACAGAGAATTCTCCACATGTACATCCACAGGGAGCGGAAGTAGGGTGACACACTTCAGACTCCCTGCCACCGACACCTGCCTCCACTTCAGGCTGCAGGTATGAGTGTGCACACACACACACACACACACACACACACACACACACACACACAGACACAGACACAGACACACACACACACACACACACACACACAGACACACACACACACACACACACACAATGGGGAGTATCTGTTTCATAGAAAATGCCACATTAGTTTGCACATGGTTGGATTTTTTTGCTGATTTCCTCGATGGTTTGTTGTTTATTTTCTCCACTACATTGCAAATTACAATGATGAGAACTGTTAAAGTTTCAGTGTCTTGCAGTGATGTGTGTCGGTTTCATTGTCCGTAAACCGCAGGGACACACGGTACAGTCGTGGTGCAGCATCCTCCATTTTATCAGCGGATTCTGTGACTGCGAAACGTCGCCTTTATCAGACTGCCCTCAATAGAGATGACTTTAAAGCTTTGTCTAATGTGACTGAGCTCGAGAACTGGACCGTTTCAAGGTTCACTACTTGTATAAGTACACTTTCATCTTATTAGACCTGCTATAATAATCAAATCATCTATAGGCCTAATAACCTGTGACCCATAAAGATTTTTTTAAATATTATATTTAATGGCTTGAATGACCCAATATTAATTGTACTTGAGTGTAAAAATTAGCTCTAGCCCTTCCAGCTATTACATTAAAACACTTTATGAATCAATAACACAGTCGTAATCCAGTTATACTTGGAACCAAGTTCTGGGTCATTTGGTGAAGCTCTTCTGCGTTCGTCAAAGGTTCAGTTGTTGGTCGTCCTGGCCACATTAGAATTGTCCTTAGAGGAGACAGCGCTTTAATTGTAGTAATCGTCCACAACAACCTCTCCATCGGCTCAATGAGGTAATTTTCAAAAGCAAGATTCAGATTTTCACCGTTTTGTCAAATTTCTTGTCGCTTTAGTTGATGGCATCAGATGTGTGCGTCCGCTCTTCATTCAAAGAGGGCTTTGAGTATCTGTGTGCATCATTCCATCTGAAGAAAATATTTTAAATGTCCACTGAATCTATGTACCCAGATCCAATCCACCATATCTTCTAATTTGTTGGGTTCTCATTATTTCTTCCCCCACTGCCAAAGGTGAGAGCTTTAGTCTTTAATGGAAATGTATAAATACAATAATTCCCATTCTCTACAGTACCTTCTCTTTCTCTTCTGTCTGATAAATGTTTAGTGGTAAAAAAAAATATATATCATTTTTGTGAAAATGTATTTTCCATTTGGTGAAAAGTACCCAGCCTCTTTTGAATTCAGGTGTGGCATCTCCATTTGTATCTGTTGGCCATCCAATGTTTCGAAGACCATCCGTCTCCACCGAGCATATTTAACCTGTGACACTTTGTGGGCCCTTCCATCTGAAGTGGTTTACAGTAGCAGCAGTGCATACATCTTGAGTATGGGTGGCCCCAATGGGAACTGAAGCTCATATCCTGACAGTGCGGCTGCTGATATATACTCTGTCCACCAAGCTACACAGAAAATGAAATCCCCAACCTTGGCAGCTTTAGTGCTGGGCTCTACTCATTGAGCTCCATGGGAAATTGAGTTTCTAGCCCTGGCAGTAGCAGCGCTCATAGCTCTACCCAAAGGGCTGCAAAACTGCAGAGTTTCAAAAGACAGATAATGCTGCCATTTTCTTTTGGCTCTGCAGAGGTCAACGGGGTCACCCAAGCTACCTATACTGTGCAAGTAGTATATAACTTTTTTGGCGGGTAATAGTGGTTTTATAGGTCTGCTGTAGAGTTTTTGGTAAAATCTTTGGGCTGAAAATGTACTGTACAAGATGTCCCGGTTGAGTTTAAACCAACTCTTGTTGTGTGTACAGATCATTTCAAAGGATGTTATTTCTGTTCATATAACTAAGCCAAATGTTTTGTCGTTCATGAAATGTCGTTTTTAGGATCACTTTCTTTCCTAAAACCTTTGACGAATGATGCATTATTCATTTTGTTGTATAGTTTATAGAAATGTTATGACTTGTGCCTGTATAAATATTTAATCCACTAACGCTGTACCTCTCTTACTGCTTTTCTTCGTACATTATGGTTCCAATGCGGGCTGGCTTTAATGTGATCAGACTGCATTGTGTGGGCGGTGGTTGACAACTGTTTGTCAAAGTTGATGCATACAATTCCTAAAGCGTTCATGTGAGGCTATGGATTATCATATTTGTCTTCACTTCTGAATGAAGGAGTCATGGAGGCCGTAGAGGGAGTTCTCTGAGTCATTGGCAAAGTGAAAAATGTTGTGCTTGCATCCATGCTAAGGTTGCACAATAAGATTTGACAGGAGCACTTCACATCAGGAAGACCAACTCATCCGCTCTCAGTTGGAGGGCAGGACCACTCAGGAGATAAAGCCACTGTCACTGCGGTGAAAGCCAGCAGCCTTCTACACGTCTGCTAGATTATTATCTCCAGTCAGTGCAGGGGTGTCTCTGTGAAGCTCAGGGAAGCCCCAGCCACTGCAGCAGTGATCGAGTGTCAAAGCCAGATTTCTCCATAGTGTGTTTTCGAGTAAACATTGGATTTTTTGGACAACACAGTAAATTGAACATTGCATTTATCCAATACTTCAACACCTCTAATTGCCTCAAGGCATACAACACAGTGAATAAAAATAGTGAAAAGTGTCATTTGTTACGAACAGGCTCATCATTTTGGCAATGATGGAGGTGTATAAATTACACAACACTGCACACATCGCGTGTGAAGCTGAGCGGCCACACTCAACCACTCCGCCTCTGAAAAACTGCCACAGCAATGTAATTGTGGTTTTCATGTCACAATGTGAGCTGTTTGTGGAACCAAAATTACCTCCGACCTCTTGTTGTCCAGATATGTTTAACACAGCAGGAAGCACACAGCCTCACATTTACTGTATGTTGTCCAGGCAGCATAGATACAGGCCGGTGTGTTGTTTGTTCAGCGTGTTCGGTGTGTGTGTGTGTCCTCTTATAAAATAGTTTTACATTGTAAAAATGTGACTGCTTTGTTGTGGGTAATATACACTGTTTTTATAAGGCAAGAGGAATGTAGTTTCATAGTGTGTATATACAGATATTGTTCTTAAAAATTTACCTAATCTTGACAAACTTTACTTGCTTTATTTGGTTCTAGTTTGCCATGAAACCTCCCTCTGACTCCCCTACATTAAATATCTCTTGTAGCTGAAAAATGCCTCTAGCTGACATCACCTGGAGGAAACTTCTGTGTCCTCTTGTTGCTCATACTTTAGAGTTTGTAATCCTAGTCAACCAGCCTCTCCGTAGCTCCTCCAGATGACATCATCTGATCTCATAAGGAGGAATAAACTCCTTCAGGTGATGTCATCTGGAGGAGTTCTTCAGCTAGAATCAGAGAATTCTTTTGATGAAGTTCTAATGTCTATTTATACCCAACTAAAGCCATAGAACGTGCTGTATCCCTCTCCCAAAAATTCTGTTTCTATACAATCCAACTGCAAACGCAAATGCATTCATGTAGAGAATATCATTGGATTTTGATAAACTTATTGTTAATATAATAAAGATAAGTAGACATTTACAGTAACTGATAGGTCACGTCAAGTAATCCCACACATCCTATTTCTTTCAAAATAAGAGATGTAGGGTTTGCATCAAGAGGGAGAAAAGTCTTGCAGTATTGTATTTGGGTTCAGTTTGATTGAAACCGGCATTAGCCGAGCAAGCAACAACTCCACAACTGCCATCAGATTTATATTCAAATGCTGCTTGATTGGTTCATGAGAGTTTGTGGCCTAAACATTTTTTTGCAGTCTCGGGTGAAACGTGTTTGTAGTGAAAAGCTGATTGAGAAAGAGGATTATATTTTTTTTAGTGACTGTAGCTGGAGGACTTGTCTGTGACATTTCTTGTAACGTTACTAGCTGCTGCCTTCTGACTCCATGTGACAATGGATGAAATACTGATACAGCAGTCTACATAAAAGAACAACGAGTCAGTGGTGATCTGGCTATGCGCTGTGACAGAGTGCTAACACACACTATTCCTAATAACTTTCTTTTCTCTGTCTCCTTCCTTCCACTCCCCTTCCCCTCCCTGCTGCTGCCTGGAACAACAGATCACCTGGGCATCGAGTTTATGGGTAAGGAAGCTTTTCTACTGCGTCTGCATCAGTCAAGACTGTAAACATCGCATGGCTTCACACTGGATCACAGTGGCTCCGTGTGATTCCATGTATACCTGTGCACTGCACTCGTCATCCATGACACTCACCAAATGTCGTGTGAATGTGCCAAATCGCATCCTATCGTTTCACAAATGGCGTCTGTGCAGTGCATTCACAGATTCGCTTCCTTTGCTCCGTTCGTACGCTGCACTGTGTTGCTCTCAAACACCAGCCACTGTCTTTGTCTCTCTCTGCTCTCTCTACACATATGTATTTATATATCTTTACTTTCTCAGCCATCGCTATCTTTGTACTTTATTTCTCTCTCGCACGCTCCCCCTCTTTCTTCCTCTCACAATTGCTTATGAAGTGTCCCTTCAGAATACCAATGTGCTGCAGTCTCCTTGGAAACAGTGAGAACAGAGAGGCGGGCAGGGTACAGTGAGGGAGTTTTTTATCATGTTGGCACCGTTACCAAATGCTCATTAGTACGTGTGTGTGTGTGTTTGCGCACATGCATGGCACATATTCAGTAGTGTGTTTCCAAACTCCTCAGTTTCTACTTATGTGAGTTAGATGAGATTCTTGGAATAATTGTGTGTCGAATGCCTGTAGGGCGGGTGCCAGCGGCTCCTCCTCGCCGTTGCCAAGCTCCTCTCTCCTGTTCTTGGCTTTCCTCGCAGGCTCTGAGAAGCCGAGGAGTGCTAGTTAACGACATGGAGGCTTGTTGTTAGCTAAGGCCCCTCACTCTCCTGGTTTGTATAATTTGGGCTTTTTCCACACAGACGGGTTGGAAAAGCATCGAATCGTCTAGGAAAATGGCTTCCCTTTAGTTTTCCATTGCTGTTCTCATGTTCTCAAAGTACAAATTCACAGGAACAAGCGATGCCATGCTGTTTTTTTATTTTTTCTGTTCATGAGTGCTGCATTTGCAGGCAGGCAAGCTTTTTTCCTGGAAACTTGCTGAGACTATACAAACTTGGCATTGACAGATGATCTTTTCCACAAAGCTATCTTGCAGGTTTTTCCATTTATATTCAGTGCAACATTGTTCAGGCTGCCACATTTTCTTTGCCTAGCTAATGTCTCTAGTCCTGCCAGTGTTTTCAGCATTGTGTTAAGCACTACACAGATACTATATATAGCCACCTCCCACACTCGGCTCTGGTTTGTCTGTGGCTGTGCCTTTGAAAGTTGTCTGTCCTCGGAAACTTAATAGAAACCGATGCCATAGCATTGTTGGAAAGAACTTCTCCAATATAAATCTGGTCAGTAACAATTATGTCAAGGAAATCACCATTTATAACGAATACTTAGAGTCGGGTTTTCGCTTTGAAGGAGCTCTTAACGGATCAAAGCAGCAACAAGGATTCTGCTGACACAAATAATCCGCCTTTAATAAATAATAAGATTAACAGTTAAGGAGGTTGTGGAGGTGGAGAGAGCTGAAGCAGCATGCAGCAGTGGCGTCCGTGCTCCATGTGTGAAGTGGATTGAATGTTATCAGTCAGGTTGTAAGGCAATCAGCTGATAATTGAGGCACAGAAGGTGAAGTAGAGCAAGTGTGACTATTAAAC
Source organism: Channa striata (assembly GCA_033026295.1). Classification (NCBI taxonomy): domain Eukaryota; kingdom Metazoa; phylum Chordata; class Actinopteri; order Anabantiformes; family Channidae; genus Channa; species Channa striata. The sequence goes on along the minus strand of CM065184.1, from coordinate 18,992,064 downwards.
GTCGGTCAATGTTAAATTAGTGCTATTGTCTGCGATCACCTATTGTCCACTAGGTCAGTTATCGGCCTGCGGTGTGGATAAAGCTTGGATGACGTTTACTTTATTCCAAAAGATGTGGGCTAAATGAATAATATGTTGAACAATTTAGAAAATGACTAAAGTTATCCTAAAAAGATGGATTCTGATCCCACTTTATTTCTATACATTTAATAACATAAGAATTTGTCAAGGTACAGGACAATTAAACTTTGACCTGCTTTCTACATAAAGAGAATCTTGCGATCTCCCGATCAAACTTTTGTGAGCATTTGTCACCATAGTTGTTGTGGCAGATCCCAGGGCAAGCGCACTAGTCAAGATCCCTGTCAGCTGCTTGACAGTAGATTTCAGCAAAAGCAGTTGGCATCTCCGCATTTATGAAGACTGTGACCTCAGACACGTTGGTTTACGTGTTGACCCTTTCGTAGTAAGTTACAGTCCTTTCCTAACCCTAACCAACGTACTGTTGTTGCCTAAACCTCATCCACCCACAGGCCGCTCCCTGGGAGGCACACGCAAATCTCTGCTGCTCACCACCACAACTCGCTATGACCTCGGTGCTGAAACTATGGTGCTATAATTTAAGGAACCGTTTGACTGTAAACATAATTGGCATAAAGGCAGAGGCCGTACTAATTTACACATGCACACCCTGTTGTCACAGCAGATTTAAACAGAACACTGTCTAATTCAATGGTAGTGTTTTTCTGCAGAAAACGTAAAGTTTTAGAGAATGAGCCGACCGTCTGACAGAATCAGAGGTTAAAAGATGTCTGAAAGTTGGCATCTCCCCACCTAGGATCTCACAAAACTGAGAATGTATGCAAAAACTCTTGGCTTATGCCTTTCTCTGTCTACATTTTTTCTGTTTGTCAAAACGGGCAGAAAATGTCACTATATCTAGTTAGTCATGTGGGCAGCAATATTTCCTTTTCATCAGAGATCACTGAGCTCTGGCTGGAAAATGTTTTACCTTGTTGTAGATCAATGTTAGAGCAAAGTGGTACAGGCAGCTTTTGGGGGGGCAGGATGGATTTTAAGTCATGTTGATATTCGGTTTCCTTTCACACAACTTAAGGTATGTTTGTGCTGCAAGGAGGCAGTTTGGCAGGCTTGAGCCAAGATGAATGGAGCCAAACAGTCATATTTGTGTGCGTTTTATGTACAGTATTTCTTGACAGCAGTCACAGGAGTTGGCGAAATTTGTCATTTGGTTGTTTTTTTACAGGAGGAAAAAAAAGTTTTCACTCTGCTCGACTTTGACAACTTGCATCCTGACAGAAATTCATCCTGACTGCAAAATATTAGGCCTGTGCTACTCGATGTCAAAGACAAGAGACGAGTAACTGGGGACAAAGAAAGACAGACGAGCATAATGCAGAGTGAAAAACAACAATTGTGCTGGTGTCGTCCCAGAGATCAGTTTTCAATCAAACGGCAACACAGTTTCCTTTTTTAAGGTGATTTTCTGTGAATGAGTATTGAATTCCTCTAGGTGCAGCTTTGTAAAAATCTGTATTGTTATATTGTTGCTGCCAAATGCATATGGTTCGATGCTTTCTGTGCATATAGGGGAGGATAACAGGTGGATAATGTAAGTAGAACTACTTGTCCAGGTCTACAGGCGTTGTGTTCCAACAACAGGAACCTAAGTCAATTTTAGCAAATGTCAGTTATGTTACAGTGACTTCTTGCTTTGTTGGAGTTTAGTCTGTCGTTGGGCCTTAATTTGTGTGAAACCCAGGTCAGGCCAGCTTATCTATTGTATAAAAGGAGATACTGTATATCACATGAAGATGCAGGTTGACTGCATCCTTGGAAATGGGATTTATAGATAGGGCAGTAATACAGATATAGAACAGACACTGCTCCACGCTCATTTAGTGGCAGACTGTATATTTTACAATTATTTTGAGAAAGGCAATGCGTGGGTCATTTTTCGGGTTTTTGTGAAGCCAAGCAACAGCATTTTTAACCTGCTACCAAGGCAACAGAGATACCAGCATATGATGAGTAACAGCAGTTCAGGTAGCAAAAGAAGTACTTTTTTTTTTTTTTTTTAGACCACACGGCAAACGAGGATGTGTAAGATAAAGAGAAGAGCGAGGAGACAAAAAAGGCTATAGCACAAACAACAGACCCAGTAACCCAAGCATCTTCAGAATGTAAATAGGTAAAAAAAAATAAAAAAGCCATCCAAACAATAGCAAGAAGAACCGCGAGCAGCAACCAAGAGAGCACGATATCCCAGCACAGCAGACCCGCACAAAGAGCTTTTATCCACCATCAGCACATGAAAAAGTCCAATTCTCAAGGCTGCGATGCAATCACTGGAGAATCCTGTCCCTCTCCGTCTGCATCCTCTGATCTCTCTTCGCACTTGTTATATCATCCTCTCTCGTCGATTTCAGCTGATCTTTGCAAAGACAAAGAGAGAAATAATACACAGCGCAGACCTGTATCAGCCCGAGCCCAGTCAAAGCTTTTACACCGTCTGCTGACATCTGCAGTTTACTCCGTAAATACAATTACAAAATAAAATGCAGTTTAAACCTATAAAACACTGAATGCAAAATAAAAAAGGCTAGGTATAATGTGGAATATTTTTGACTGAATTTTTTGAGGGAGTTAGGGAGGGAAATGGAAGAAAGCTCACAAGTAACAGAAGAACCTGAGAGTGGATTTACATCACGGACAGATGGAATGGCAAAAACAAGCGTTTGAGGAAGAAATATGTCAGCGAGTCTGTTTAGCGGTGTAAGTAAGTGCCGTGCATTGTTGCTTTTACTCTTTGGATTTGTTGACCTTTAATAATTGCTGAGTTATTGTATCATTTAGGTTCCCTGATCTTGAGGCAGTGAACTCCTGAAATACTGAGGCATTCTGGAGAGCAGTATTTTTAGGTTATGTGGCTCTGTTTTCCGGGGGATTTTATTTCCAAGCAGCATTGAAATGTGCCTCAGGTTGATGGCATCTGACATTCTGTCTGGATGCTGCAAATCCTAAGAACCTGACACCTTATTGATTTGAAAGAGCATTATGCTTAGCTGTGATTCATGTCCAAGCCATCGCTACCTAACGCTGCGTAGCCTGATAGTTTGCTTGTGTAGCAGTCGGCCAAAATGACCTTTTTAGTCTTAAAACATTATTTAACCAAACTCTGCCACTATATCAAACTTGAATCAAGTCCAATGTGCTGCCACTAAACATTAAACTTAACTGCACTCAAACTAGAGGACACTGTTAAACTCATAATTGTACAAATGCAACACAATTTAATAAACCTTCACCTAATATCTGCAACAGACCATGACGGCATCAGTTGTGCCAGCAGCATGACTCGTCCATATGTCCAGAACATTAGATACAAATCCTTTAATGACTCACAAATCTGGAACTGTGCATCACATAAAGTGAGGGTAAGATATCACATATCCTGTTATTGCCTCCATGTAATATGAAAATTTTGTGGGAGTTATTGATGCACAAGAGATCTATTTGGGTGATTTTTGCAGAGAGCAACCCGGCCAACTCTAATGGAACACTGTCTGAATGTGAGCTCAAAATTCAGGCTTGGATCACAAATTCTCCAACAGAGAGAGGTGATAATGATGGAAACAGATGTGCGAGTGCACTGCCAATTGCATTGTTGTGTCCTCTGTTTCTGTTGATATGTCACAAACCCCACCAATCAGATTTAGGCCCCCACACCAGGGTCCCAGAGTGAGAATGCCTGAGAGACACAGTGTCAAAATGCCGCCTTAGCCTGTCACCAGACTTTAGTCACCTCTATGATTGTGCGAGACTATCCGTGTCTGTACAGTCACCAAATATTTGACAGCTCTGTAATGGCCTGCAAATGTTTATTTTTGGGTATTTGTGCTACAGCTGTGCATTTTTATGATGCCAGTAAGCTGGTAATAATTTAGAACAATAAAAGACTATTCGATCTCTTTCTTTCTAACTTAGTGGAGAAAATTAAATAATACTGCAAATGGTCAGTTTGTCCATAATGACATATATATGGTGACAGAACATCTGAAAATCTGGCTGAATAAACTCAAAGCTTTCCAATGGCTATGTGCCATTGGGGTTTTGCAACCAACAGTAAAGTATTATAGTTGGGCATCTCTAGCAGGAACAGTGACAGGAAGTATGTAATGACATGAGAGAGCCTGTGTTTGGTATGTTGAGTATGTTTTACTCGTGACTGTTTGATGCCAGGTGAAATGCCTTGATGAATTTGATTCCAAAACACCGTTTGTTCCTAAACGTAACCATGTATTGGTTGGGCCTAATCTTTATAAGTGGTCGGTGTCCTAAATGTGTAGAAATGCTGGAAATTCTTGAAGTGTAACTCTGTGTTTATGGTCATTTCTGTCATGAGGGAGGTCTGGTATGCAAGCCTCTATTTTGAATCCGTTTCAGGAGATGTCTGTTTGGCTCGTGCGGCCGTGAATGGACTGTTACGGTTGTTTAGGTTGGAGAATTTGTTGCCCACGGTTTTTGGTATTTGCTGTCATTTGGGCCAGCGCTACTTTTCAATTTGATTTCCAAGTGAGAGACACACATGCAAGAGCAACTTGGGTTTAGTTTCTTACTTTGAGATGTGGACTGGAGGAGCTGCCCCTAGTGACAACCAGCTGCGTCTTCGAGCCAAATGCTGTCACTGGTGCAAACAGCATATAAATCCAAAATATTTGCAAAATGCCAAATTAGGTTGAACCAACACTTAATCTGACACATGGAGGAATGTAGCTCGCTTGTCAGAGAGATTTATTTTCTCGCTTTTTGTCAGTGATGTATGAGCTAGAGATACAGTATTTAAGAATAGGCCAATATGTTGTATCAGCACTTCAGCAAGTTATGTGTTTGGGTATTATATCAAACAGCACAAATCCTACAAGTCATCTTTGAGCGCACTAAAATCAATAAAGGCTAAAGGCTTTAATCTTCATTGTATATGAGGCTGCTTCTCTGCTTATTCCATCACTTATTGATTTCACGTTCTATCCAGGACACCTGTATGGAAACATGGCTACTGTAAACAAATTTTGAATCTCTCATACATTCAGAAAGGTCACAGCAGCACAAGGTCTATATTTCTGCTGCTGCCACTTTTAGTGTAAAATGTTAATCATATTTTTCTTTAATATCACTGTAAATAACAACCATCAGGCTCAGCAGGGCAGAACTGGAGGCTGAAAGTGAAAATAAATAGAAGATGTGACCTTATGGCCCCGCAGATGGAACAGGAACATGTGTCCGCTCTCTCAAACCATAGGATTCATATAAATGAAAAAAAGAGTGTCTGTGCATGTCCATCTGTGTGTCCACACACAGAGGTGGGACGATAAGAAGCTCTGTATGACCTTGGCCTCATACATAACACAAAAGCCTCGGTGTCCAGTGGCTCATAGTTTTTCCCAATTACTTTTGTGAACTTCTGTTTGTGTGTACCATGTCTGGAAATGTAAACCTGTATTTGTAGTTTAAAGTCAGTGAAACATAAAATCATTTACATTTAGAACTAAACAACTATTTTATTAATAAAACGCTGCATTTGTTAACAGAAATGAAGTCGCAAGAAAACAGTCCCTCCACATTCCAGAGTTCAGTATGTGTTGTGGTGGTTTTACCAACAAAAGGCATTTTGATGAAAGTTATCAAGAGATTGTGGTTTTGCTTAAAGGTCAATAAACATGTTGCGTCTCAAGTAAGAGCCTAATTTTTCTCTGTGCATTCAGGCAACAATCTTCCCCCCCGTTAGCACAGTCTGGGAACTTTTTGGGAAGAATAAGAAAAGGTCCAGGTGGGGGGTCTCACAGACACTTTCAGTGTCTTATCCAAGGGCAGATGACACCTGTGCAAGCTGGTTGCACACTGGTTATGGTGCATTTAAGAAAACGTTGGACAGCGTCTCCACGTCGTGATGATGTTGTTTTGACACCCAGTGGAGCTCGTCCCTGCTGCAGAAACGCACTCAGCCAGTCAAATGAACGGGAAGGGCAGCGTGTTTTTTTCCACACAGCATTAATGCCTTTCTGAACTTGGCCTTACTTTATATCACCACTCTAAGTCTGCCAAATTAAATAACAATTGCCCCCCAGAGCGAGACGTAATGGTTCTCATCCAACGCCCCCATTACAAGGATGCACCATTTGCCTTCCACAGGCAGCATGTCAAGTAAATCAGAGCTTCAATAAAGTAACACACTGACAAGCTGTGGTTAAGCTTTGTTTTGGCTAAGATCCTACACACCGGACCATTACTGGCGCCGAGGCTGTGATCAGACTGCACAGTATCGGACAGGTCCAACACAGTGGGATCACAACGCCACAAGACTTCGTACAGTTCGCAATTTTTGTAACCTTACTTTGAAAAACTTAATGTATCTTCACAACTGAATGTGTATTTTACATATGAACGTCCATTTATTTATAACTCATCCTGTGAAAAGCTTTTTGTATATTGAGAAAATAATAGCTCAAGGTCCACTTAGCAGAGCTTTCAGTTGCACGTCAAGGCCTTCATCTGTGAATGTAGTTTACTCAGTCGTCACAGGTTGCTCAGTATTCATGTGACCTGTTTAACTTCAGTCCTTTGAAAACAGGCGATAGAAGACGCATCAGCTATGAAATTGAATAAATAGATTTGAAAGGAAAAGTTCGAATTATTCAGTCAAACTTTACTTGCAAGTTTTTGAAAAAAGAAGTTAAATTAGTTGTGCACTGTGGCTCTAGAGAGAGCTCTGTATTAACCCTCTTGGTTAGGGTTATCTCAATGTTCTTGTACTTAGCGGCTTACACGTTTTATCCTGTGTTACACTCTGGGAGTTTGGAGTTTGCAGGATGTACCAGTTTATCAGGCAGGAAGGGTCTATTGAAAAGTTGCAATTTTTTGTAATATGGAAAATTTAATTGGTGATTAAGTCGGAGCAGTTGAAGATAAAGTCAAAGCCTTTGGCTGCTTCGTTGACAATTCCCTCAAAACTGGAAAACGTCATTGTCCGAGTGCAGAGTTAGGATCACCAGTTCACCAAGTAAAGATGATCCAATGAAATTTGTTAACGTGATTGAAACATTGATCAAGCCCCATTTAACATAAAGGGGATATAATTGGTGGCAGCTGTATCTGATCTGTATCTTTTTTTATTTAAGAAACTCAGGAGTGAAAAAACAGCTATCCCCCCCCCCACACACACACACACACACACACACTCACTCACACACACTCACTCACACACACACTAACACACACACACACACTCTGCCTCCCTGTTGCCCTTCGTATTGGGCATTTTCCTCATCCCTCTCGTTATGTCTTTCTCTGCCTTCCTTCCCTCCCTGCCTCCCCTGCAGCTGACCTCCCATAGGACGGCCCCCAGCTCCCTCTAATGATATAATTATAGCCAATGAGCCAATGTGATGACTCAGGCTGATTAGCAGCATCAAAACAACACTGGCCCCAAACATAACTTAGACATAGATCAAGGGAGAGAGAGCGAGACGCAGAACAGAGGAAAACATGCACTGACAACACACTAATAGACTCTGTGACATCCATTATTGCAGGGATTATGCATGACATACTGCATGTATGATTGGTTATGCAATATCTGTGTGGGCATCAGTAGCTCGGAGGCTACAGTGGTAAGCTTGTGCTGAGAGACTCGTGGCTTGAATTCCCAGGCAGGCTTGAAAATCTTGATGTGGTTGTGAATTAGTAACGTGCTCTGTCATCAAGTGCTGTGAGGATGCCTTTGAGCAAGACTCTGTGTTGTGCAGCAGCCAAGAAGGTTGTGTTTGTGTTCTGCAGCTCCTGGCACAGATTTTCTGAGCCGTGGTTGTGACTTTATTTTTTAAAAATACTTTAGGCCGGTTATTGAAATCCATGCACAGGAAAAAAAATTGTCTGTCACCTCAATGTAACACCGCAGCACCGTGTGTCATCTGTGTGCTTTTCCAAGGTCTGAGTCTCATTTAATAAAATTTGATTGATCGCCTATTAATGTATCTGAAGGCAACTATGATTTACTTGTTTGCAGCAAACAAGACAGCTTCCATTTTTCTCCACTAATGGCGTCCATCCGTGCTATAACTCTTCATGTCTCCATGTATTCAAGCTCCATTACATGCAGCATCCATTTTAAAAGCACTCATCGTCTGTTGCACCATTACTTGACGTGGCAGAGCTGATAACATGGGCTGTGTGGTAACTAAGAACAGCAGGCGGTGTTGGAGAATTGGTGTTTAATTTCGGTTTTATTTGGTTTATTTATAACAAAGGTAATTCCACTTATGCGGGCAAGAATCTACAAGGCAGATACAAACTAAAAGCCCTCAAGAGCTGCTCGTGGTTGATTTTCGAAGGCTGTTTGGGTGCTGTGAGCAACAGTGTTAGGAATTAAAAGTGGGCAAGTATGAATCTCAGATCGTGTTTAATTCTCTGTTATGGCAAGATTGCTGTACAGTATTAATTTGTGAATCTGTGAATATTGACTGTGGGATCTCGGCAGATCTACACAAATTTGTAGACATGCACACACGCACAAAAACCCACATCTTTCTCCTACTGTCCCTTGCTCTGCGTCTCTCCCTCACATGCTGACAGATATGTACACGATCTATGACATTATTCCACAAAGAATATGTTGTTCAAATATTAATCTTCCTCTGTTTTATTTCCCTACAGAGAGCAAAGAGGTGTACAAGAGACAGGTCCTGTCAATCATATCCATCGCCATGGCAATCAGCCTCCTGGGAACCCTTTGCATGGCCCTCTACTGCCGCAACAAGTAAGAGCACAGACACAGCGGACCTTTGAAAGTCTGTAAAGCCATTAGAGGATACTCTATTTATGCATAAATGAGAGACAAAATATGATCATTAGGAACCTTAGTGAACATGGATCACTTTTTGTATGATCCAGTGTGTGAGTCTATAAATTGCAGCCTTTCTGTGTGGAATTTGCCTGTTCTCTCCCAAAGACATGCCAGTGACATTATCCATGGTGTGAATGGTTGCCTGTCTGCCTCTGTCTCTGTCTCTGTCTGTGTCTGTGTTTGTACTGAGAGAAACTGGAGACCTGTTCGTTGTGGACCCCACCTGTCCCTCAGTGGGAGATAGCCCCCCCCCTTGACCCTTAAGAGGATCATCTGTTAAAAATAAAGGATGAACAGATTAGATTTAGATGTTTCAGTCAAAGGAATTCAAAGTCTCTACCTTTGTTATTAAAGACTGGTGTGTTGATGCTGACCAGGCTGAAAAAGAATTTCTGTTTCTGAGTTTGGACTCCGTCAGATTGTGTACAAATGTTCGACTAACAAAGATCACACCAAGAGTGAGGGGTGGAGCAGTCCGAGAGGTTCCCAGGAACAGCTGGGTAAGATCTGGGAACATAAAGGCCTCCTGCAATGGCTAATAAACTTTGGAAAACTTTGATGGCAGAGGTGAACAAGGCAGAGGAAGCTGCTGCTCTCCAAAAGCAACACTATAGCCCGTCTGCACTAGTTTGGCGAAACTGGGTAAAGTTTATTTAACTTTCTGAAAACTATTTCACAGGAGAAGTGTTCTGTTTAGTGAGGACCAAACTCTGTATTCCAGTATAAGAACCTTATCCCATCTGTGAAATATGGTGCTGGCAGTGTCAGGATTTGGCCTGCTGGTGATGGCAGAACGACTTGCCATCGTCATTGTGAAAAACTGGAATTACCACTTTTATTGTTTTGTTTGTTTGAGCTGTTCTTCATAAAAAAGCATCTATGAGAAACCGTTTTCAACTATTAGTGTAAAAAATAGAAATGCTTCAGAGTAAGTTTGAGCTTTCACTTGTGTTTCCTGTGGTACCATCGTTTTTTAGTCCTTATGTCCAGGTAGGTCATAGGAAACACAAACGGGTACTGAGAATTGAGAATTGAGCAGAACCTCAGTGTAGTGCACAGAGATTGAGGACTGTATTAGTGTTTGATGTTGTCGGATGGACCATTGCTGCATGCAAATATATTGCAATCAATATATTGACAAGTATATTAGCTGCAGTAAATTTAGTGCCAACCATCTTTTTTCTTGCATGCGTTCGAATCTGCATAGTGTCATTACAATAATAACAATGGTTAAACAACTATATGTCCTAATGCAAGCAAAATGTTACACTAGTAATAAACCTTATTGGGTGTGGGCAGGGGAAATACCCAAGGAAACATTTTGTTAATTTAGTGGAGGCTGATGGAACATGTTGAGGCATCAAACATTGTGACCAAAATCCCAGACTGGGTATTTACAACAATTTGTAGATCTCATTATGTGTACACATATTTTCATAGCCCATTATAACCCAAAGGTCAAGGTCGGCTCTTGCACTTTCTCTCTTCTTACTTTCCTTGTGTTGTTGCCTCCATACTTTTGCACTGCAGCCACTGTGTGTGCTCAGTAATTGGTGTATTGCTATTAAAAGTGGATATTCTCAACAGGACGGGCCAAACGTTCAGTGTGTTACAGCGGCCCGTCATTCAGCGTATGTGGACCACAGAACAGGCTGTGATGGATGCCACGCAATTCCATAGGCTTCCCTTTGTAATATGATGATGTGAGTGAGTGAGTGAGCAGCCTGGCAACGAGATAATCAGATGAAGGCAGGACGGACAGGCACTTTCAGTGAATTCCTAATTCAGTAAGGGAACTGGTTTATTCAAGGGAGAAGACTCATTTATATCGGGAGGAAGTGATCACGCCAATCTGAGTGATCTGAATAAAGATAAATTCAGGTTTTAACACACTGACAGACAATACAGCTAAATAAAGTCAATTCCTACTATTTCCAGGGTTCTTTACATCGCAACATGAGGGTACAGCAAGGAGGTCGACTTTGAACCTCAGCTGGAAGTTGTCAATATGTTGTTAAATGATAATAATAATTATTATTATTTTTAGGTGGTTTCTGGGCCGTTATGCCTAGACCAGGGCTTCTCGCTCAAGGCTTCGCTGCTTGATTTCAGGCAGCTCAGTGAATGCCCTCATCCATGTGTGAGGTCTGTTTATCCAAAACCAAAGCTTCCCAAGTCTTTGTGTCACGTGCTGAAGACGAAAAGCCTTTCACACAAGCACCTAAAGCAATTTCAGTTTCAAACATGTGGATTCTCCAAGAACTGTGGATGTCGTCTACTGATTACTTGTTTTATGACGGTGGTTGGAAAAAAAGATTATGGTCTCTAGTCAGTTGCAGTCTGAGTGTAGGTGCAGCAGAGACTCACTGGTTATTAGAGGGCAGCATTCAAAGAAGTGTAATCTTGTTAGTGTGAAGGTAGGACTTCACATTATCCTGATAATCACATAAACCACGTTGAAGCATCTCATTTCTAGATAATAAAGCAAAACCTTCTGCACGGTACAAACTGTGGCTGATGCTACACAACAAAGGACACAACTTTCAACAAAACGCGTTAGGTTGTAGCAAAAGACGAGGTTCCCATTGTAAAGTGCATGCTGGAGTGTCTAATTAGCGACCAGATCGAGCCAAGGTTTTAGAGGCAATAATTGGGCTTTCATATCAAGTAAACGCTTTCCCAAAAGCCGTGTATACCAGCCTTCCCCTAAGAAAATGCAATGAAAGTGGCATGGAGGTGCAGAGGGGCGGAGCTTAGCATGAGGCTTCGTTACATGGCTGTCATTCAGCGCGGCGTCTCCCAGACTCAAGCTGTAACCGCTTCATCAGCCGATCAAAAGCATCTGTCTGGCACCGCACAATGAGAGTCGTGCGTTCTCACCGACGCAGCCCGGACAGACCCAGTGAACCAGACGTGCTTCTCGCTGATGATTGGGAGTAATCAGATTACAGCTTTCTGTCCCACAAGGTCTAATTATTGTACCTGCTCCAACATGATTATCTCCAGACCTCTTGCAATAAGTCAGCTCTGTGTTTGTGAGAGATTAGGGTCAAACTAATTAGTTTGCAAGAGTATTTGCAACAATTATTACGAAACATTGTGATTCAACGAGCTTAATAAAAACACACCTGAGGAATGAAAAGTTCACCAGGCATAAAACCCCTCGATGGAAACGCTGAAGAGAAGCGATTCGACAGCATAGAAACAGCCACGCTGGTTTGTTTTAAGTGCCTTTTGCCTTTTCTGAGACACGAAAGGAAAGGTCAGTGGCGAGAGGAGGCTGATTTGGTCAATCATTTCCATCTTCACCTCTGTTCTCCACCTCAGAACAACTCTGCAGTACATCTGTTCAATTTAGGGCTGATATTCTCAGACATCTGTGTCATTTATTTATGAAACAAAGCAACTGCAACTGTCACAATTTTTCAAACTTATTTAATCCTAATTAACCGTTTGCCCCAAAGCTCCTGTTCTGAATTAATAAGAACAAAATTATGGATTAGTTGCAGGTGGGACTTGCTAATCTCAAGATGTTTATTGCAGTACATAATTATGACACTGAGGAACTCAAAACATGTTTTACTAGAGATAAATTGGAGAGCTTAATGTGACGGTAAAGAGGGAGGGATGCGGCTTCCTCCGTGGGAATAACTGATGAAGGTTTAAGCCGCTTGCCATCACAACACATGCACTGAAAGAAACTTCACTTGTGCATCATCCTTTTTATTCGTTCTCTATAGGAGGCGCAGAGAGAAGCTCCAGGCTCAGCTGAAGGAGAGTCGCAGTTTGAAAAACTACACTGCTAATTCCAGCAACGCCCTGGATTCCAGGATGAGAGCTGCAAACACCAACCTGCAAATGCATGAGGTGACTATGGCTTTATTTGCCTCCATTATTCCTCCTTGTGTGATCTGTGTGCGCCGTCTTCTAGTCAGGAATGTTCATACTCGACAGGCAATATTAATGTTTGTCATTCAGGGTGGCTGCATGACCTGATGCTTAGGAAACTGTGTCATATGGATTTGCTGCGACCTGTTGGGTTTAAGAAAAAAAACAGGAAGCCTAGAGGCGGGATCACCATTTTCCTGCTTGCTTCTAATGGTTTGACTTTAAGGAGTAAATGTTGTGTACTTATAAATGGAATAAACTCTTCCCTGTATTAAAACATATTTTTACATCTAGGTGGAAAAACTCCTCCACATTAAATGATCTGGAGCAATTTCTTTGTCAAAACCAGGAGCAACTTAAGCAAAACCCACATTACAACCTTTGTGGCATGAGGGGTCAGATGACATCATCAGAACTGAAGACGTTTCAGCAAGAAGCACAGGAATTTTTTACTGTGATGCTTCAGTGAATAGCGCTCATATGCATGTACTCGAAAAATCGGTCGCTCTTTAAATCATTTCTTTCTTAAATCATTGCTACTTATGCCATCGTAGCATAACTTCAATTTACCAATTTAGTGCAATTTACCAACATTATTTTGTTGCCTAAATGGGATATCGCATATACAAACTGTGAACCTTTGTCACTTCTGTAGTTTGTTGGCTGTGTAACTCCACCTGGCCACGTGCATCTTTGAGCGATAAATTGTCGAGTGGTTTGGCGCCAGATGCCTGCTAGTGGTGTCATTCGTCATCTTCTCAGGCCTCTGTGTCATGGCATCTCTCTCAGATGTGCATCGCAGATTAGCTGGCGTGAAAAATGTCGTCTTAGTTTGAATGACACATTTGCAGTTTCCTTAAGAATGTGTGTTTGTGTGTTTGTTCACCATCATCCAGAAAATATGTTTTATTTTTACTGGCCTATAATGTCCAAGTTGCCTATGTAATTAATCTGCCGACGTTTGATGGGAAGGTTTATTGAATAGATTCGAGTGTTTCCTCCAAGGGCGTGATTAAATTTACAATGAAGCAAAGCACATGTAGTGTTCCGTACACATGAGGGACTCTGTGTCCATCATAAACACTTAAATGTACACAAGATGGTTAAATGACTGTGTGGGAGTCGCACAGACCCGCCATGAACTAAAGCTAATTAGGATTCACACTGGCAGTTCAGACAAACTCATAGAGAGGATGTTAAGGTGGATGCCCGGGCACAGAGAACATGTTTGACACCAAGGTACAAAGTTCTCATTCTCATCAGATTTTTTTGGGGGGGGTTCAAACTAGCACAGCCTGGAAGCTTTTATTCAGAAAAAGATGTGAGATAAAACTGCAAAATGTGAAATGTGTCTACAAATAAACAGACAATACAAAGAACACAAACATGCAACTTGTTTAAGTCAAACAGAATTAACCCTAATAATTACTAATAACTGAATAACAGCGTGTCTCTGTATGACATGTAATTACTGGCAAACTACTTTACGTGGTTCTTTATTCAGAAGACGGTGGCGCTCTCTTAAACAAGCGTTACCCTACAGCTTCATGTGCTTGTACGTCCTCAAATATTCACAGCTTCTAAAGCGCATGTGCCACCTATTCAGTCTTCTCTAAACTCTTCAGTGCCTAACTTAAGCCATCAGTTCACACAAGTGTCGGTATGATGCAGGACTCCACAGGCCCTGTCCACTTCAATAATAGGCCTCTGGACTTTAAAGCACAGGGACGTTCTTGCCTGAGGAGCTCCGCTTGAGTTTCAGTTCACAAAGGGTTCAGATGTCTTAAGATATAGCTTGGAGACAGAGCTAAGCAAGGCTCGAAAGCAATCTGTAAGATGTGGAGTTTGTGAAGACATTGTGTCAGGTCTGCCTCCTCGTGTTAACCTCACGCTGAGGCCTCTGCCAAGGACAAACAAACTGGCTTGCCCAACTTGCAAGATCAAGGTAATGGCAACAATCCAAATTTCAACATGGATTTGAGTAAATTGAGGCACAAAACTGGAAATGCTTCAGTCAAAAGGATTTGCTTGTTAAAGACACGGTGCAGTCGTAGCATTCATATTTCATTCAGGTAACTCAGGCATCGCCCTAAAGACGTGCGCATCGAGTCTAAATGTTACATAAAGTGAGAACAATGAAGATGTCTTTCATTTTTAATTTGCATATAAAAAGAATTCTTAATAAACTAATAGTGCACATGCAAATAAGACCCCATAGGCAAACTGATGAGTGACGGGAACAGGAAACGCACTCGTACCTACAGTATGTTCTTCTCCTTAATTCACTTCATTTATTCCTGCCTTCATTCGTATGCCACTCCACATTTAGCCGGGAACTCTTGAGTTTAAGGACATTACTGCTATTACCTTTCACTTATCTATCACATTTTTCAGCCGCTTTTTTTTTCCTGCTTTTCAAATTATGGAAGTCAATAGGAGAAATGTTCCAACCGACTGCTCTTTGAACCGCCGTTTCTTTCTTGCAGCTAGCAGATTCTTTCCAACTTTAAATGGGTCGCTGCACTTTCAGCTCTGCGATTTTCTGAGAAATCATAGTTTCGGTTTTAGGCTTTTCTCAGACTTTTATAATTGATGTGAATGTGGCCAGGTGGAGTGAGTCAAGTTAAAGCTTTCGGAACAAAGTGCTCATTCATGTCTTTGTAGCCAACTCACAACATCAACTGTAACCCGCAGGAGTTTTTTTGACCTTCGCCCTTTAATTGATTCCCTTTGTAGCTCAAGGCCAAAATCGTTGCGCGCACATTAAGTCCCCTTTCTTTTATTATTGCTTATTTATACATAGTAAACAACATGTTCTGCCATTTGTGCTGCAGCTAACTGCAATTTCCATCTGGTTAAAGGTTTCTCTTTTCAAATGCAAATGTTTTAATAGGTTTGCCCTTCTCTTCTACAGAGTTTTACAGCCAGGTGAGATTTGTCGAGCAGTACGATTTAGCTTTTAACAATTCAGCCTCTATTTTATTCAGATAAGCACTTTTTTTTATTTTTACTTTTTTATCTTGGTGGATGAAAATGCCAGATTAAAAAAAGTGAGAATTTTTTTTGGCACATGTTGTTTCATCCTACAGCTCATGAGATGCTTGAGTAAAATTAATATTAGGTCCCAGTTGCAGCAGAAAACTGCAAATCCACTGCATGCGTGTCTTGGTCAGTGCAGTGCACATGCAGTCGTGGTTGCAATAGTTTTTGGAGTTGTTAGTTTTGGGAGCTGTTGTTAGCAGCCAATTGGATCAGAAAGTCAGGTTCACAGCTCATCAAGCAGCACGGAACATATTTATAAGTTCCCAAAGCTCAGCTCAGCTCAACTCAAATCAGTCCACCTCAATGACTCACTTGTAATTAGCCAATTTTGAGGTAAGAGTTAGGACATACATTATAATATTGCCTATGTGTCATCATATTTTGTTCTTATTCTCGGCTCTTCTCTGTCGTTTGCAATAGCATCCAAAGTACAATCCAGTGGCATCGTACTAAGACGTGAATCATTTTAAAAGTCCTCCGTTGGCTTATATTTTACTAATTGCTCTATTAGCACCAGCTCATGAATAACTCATTGTTTACTAACTGAATGTATTGTTTAGAAAATCAAGGCTGATTTTTAGTGTTAAAATGTTGCTTTTAAAAATTGTTTTATTTATTTAATATCTACAAGAGCCTCTGGGGAACTCACATGCAAATGATTTGCATTTGTTTATTTTGTGCCTACGCACCCAGAATCACATTGATTTCTGTCTGCAGGCAATCAATTACTAAAATTTCTGAGCACAGCACAAACACACACAGGGTCAGGGCTGCTTTAGGAGCATGCACTCACACGAATATGTTACAAACAGCAGGATGGTTATTTGTTTCATTTCTGTGGCATTTAATCTCTACAATTAGATCACCAGCTTAGTTTCTAGATAGATAGATGTTTCTTTCGTTAAGGCATTTTTGGATTAATACCTAATATAATCACGTGGGTCATGAGCAAAGTAGGAGAACTTTCTGGCTGTGGCCAGTTAAAGTGAGCACTCCTGATTAGCACTGCAGGGCCCTTTGTTGGAAGTGTTGGATTCAGCCGTGAACTGAAGGGAGAGCAGCCTGCTCTTTCTCCATCGCCCAGGCTTCACCACCCGATCATGAACTCCTCAGGTGTTCACATAATTAAAATGCTCTATTTTTACACGGGGAAAAACACTATCCTAGGCTTCTTCTGCTTAGCTGCTGTAAAGTTTGAGACCGCTGTGTTTGTGAGTGTGTGTGTGTGTTTATAATGCTGTAAAGCTGTTATTGATGCTAACGTCTCTGCACAAATCATAAAGATCTTCTCCTTGTTCCCTGCGGTTAGTCTGTCAGTGGTGAAGAACATCAGTGCCACGGGCAGACGCTGAATGTTACCTTCTATCTGCGAGATTAAAACATTCATTACGTTATATATACCCCTACACGTACCCTTTGCACCATAAATGTCGAGGCATGAGGCCACTGTCACAGTGATGATTACTTTTGCCCGCTGTATCTGTGCACATTTATGGAGCTAAAGAGGCAGCCTTCTCTGCCTGCAGCCGTGTAAGAAAACGCTACATTTTTATTGATGACCTCTATAAACTGTATTTCTGTGCGACACATGGTTTCCAGTTGCTCTTCGTCCGGTCTTGCCAAAGCCCAAATCTATTTTCAAACTGAACCAAAATGGAGACTCGGCCAATTCATTTGAGCTTCCTGTGGTGTATAATGGATAAAAAGAGTTCATCACAAGACTTTATCTGACTATTAGAAGCAAAGCGACGCTAAAGAATGTGTCACAGGTTAAGATATGAACAACTGCTCGATCCTGTGTCAATTAGCAGCTCGGATGTGCAAGGGTGTGAGCAGACATGAGAGAGAATTTAGTATTTGAAACACAGATGGTTGATGTTACATCAAATATATTGGATTTACTTTATGGTAATACTTTGTACGTACATGCTTTTTATCTTTCAATATTGTGGAAGAAAAATTAAACTCGTGAAGAGATGTTCCTGTGACTTAGTATGCAAAGAGTTGGACTGAAACGAGCTCTAGTAATAAACATTAGATCATCCAAGCCACCTGAGCTTCAGTTCCTCAGTTAATATACATCACAATAAAATTATAAAGTTATGAATAATAGGGCGTCCAGGCATTGGAAAAGCATGAGTCACTGTGTCAGTGAAATTGTCAGATGTAGAGACAATCAGATGTGCAGTAGCCCTTTTACAAATGCCTTCATTCGTCATCTGTGTCATTTGCCAGAGAAATTGAACCAGTGCTACATTTTTTAAGGACTTAAACTGCTACATTTAAATAGCATTGTGTCTCCCGTGAAAAACGTCAGCTGAGTAGGACACGTCAAGTATAACACTTCACTTCCATATTTATGAGTGCAACCCAGACGTTTCAAGTTAACTTAAAGATTTTCAGATTTTCTTTTAAAGAGCTCCTAATGAGTCTGCATCTCTAATCCTCCATTTTGGTGCTTCAGTTTCTCTATACGGTGTAAATTCAGAAATGTCACAGTTTGTCAAGTACAAATTGGCCTCCAAATGTCTGAGTCCTCCCATTGCCATGGCAGCATGTGTGACAGTAATGAGGCAGATGTCCTGCAGAGGGTCAGCAAAAGGGATTGCGTCAGTGACAACCTTGTTAGTCAGACATTAAATTGGAAAGTCTGTATGAAGAAAACTACTTGTGCAAGAAATCTCACAAAAATGGCTCTCTCCTACCTTAGATTACAAAAGTTTGGAAGTTACTGTCTAATCAGTGTCGAGGTAATGCTGAGGAGAGAAAACTGTCACTGCCAAATAGACGCAAACCACTGATTTGGTAGGTGGGTTTGGGCAGTGGATGGGAACCCAAACCAGAGCCACTGTTCTCACATCTCCAGGCTTTTACACTTCACTCTTTTGAGGAGTTCACAGGAGATCTTTGCCGCCGTGTAACTGAGTGAGTCTGCCTTGTCAACCGCGCTGTGAAGTGCAGAATCAAAGAGGTGCTTTGTTTCATTGCATATCTGTCTCTCTGGAAATGGGTAGAAGCATGAAGAGAGTTAAAAGAAAGAACCTGGGACCGACGTAGTTCCATGGCAGCGCTGATTTAGATCTCCTGTCATGAAAGGCTGCTGGGAGGAAAAGGAGAAGGGAAGGGACAGTGTGGATGATAAATAAGTTCAGGATAGACTGACAGCAATGGGGAGAAACGTAAAGTAGGAAGGACGTATTTGTGGAAATGAAGAACGTTTGAGTGAATGGATGAATAGTTCAGTTCAAAACCTAAAGCTCCAGACTTTCAGACATTTAGGGTATAGATTGTTTTGTAATCTAACTCTGATTATTGTCAGTCATCACCTGGACTTTTGTCCAGGACAAAAACTGTGAATCTCAGGACTAGACACAAGGTCGGCCATGAGACTGGGTGAGCTGGGTCAACAGCACCTTCAAGTTCCAGCTCGGTCCCTGGATTTGGCCTGAGGCTGGTGTGGATTGCTACGTCGCTGCCATGCTAACTGCTCATAAATGGGAGCGTGACACTATGTACATGCTGAAATTGTCTTATTTGTCCTAACACGTCTAATCTTCCACTATACAAACCGTGAGGGGTTTGACTGTATTTAGCAGTTCCCTGGTTTCCCTTAATGAATGTTAATGCTGCGTTGAGCTGCACTCCGTTGTGCGGAGACGTCCCCTCCATAATGGACGGGCTGGATCAGCCCTCGTACATTTTAACTGTAGGTGTATCGAAGAATCTGCGACCGACTGTACATCCACAGTATCTTTTCATTTTCACACCTGCCTGAGGAGGAGTTTTGTTCCAAGTAGAAACACTTTGTTGCAAATGCATGTCGTCAAAGTCACCGGTAGCAGTTTCTCTTAACATCGAAATGGCAACGAAACTTTACATTTTCTCGCTGCTGCTGTTTGTTTCCTCAGTACTGCAAGCGACCCTCCCAGCCCCGCCAGGGAAATGTCTGCGAGTCCAGATTCACACAGTGCAACCTGAGCACCATGCCACCCAGCAGCTCCAGAGGCACCGCAAAACATCACAGGTATCGCATCGCACTGCACAAACACATACGTACAGGTGTGAAGTGTCACTCGACACGCAGCTGCCCCCGCTGTTTACTGTAGGAAACTGTAATAATGCAAATTATAACGACAACTTTAGTGTCCTTTCCCATAATCAGCAGGGACGCATTGAAGAGAGAAATTGAATTATCCACATTACAGTGCAGCAAAAGCTAATTGCTGAATTACGGAAGAATGATAGTAATTATAATTAAAGCTATAAGCATGTTAATAAGCATATCTATAACAGTCGTGAACGGAGAGGAGATCTGACAGAGATGAAATGGGAGGCACAAGTGGGAAATTATGGGCCAACGCAGACGTGGAAATTCCAGTAAGCTTTTTCTCACAGTGCTCAGTGGCGTGTTAGCGCCGGCCGGGCTTTGACGCGTTCTGCGGCAGCAGTGCACTCAAACGCTCACACGAGTGCCTACTTCTGACGGAGTTAAAATTCCCGTCTTTGCCAACGCTGGATTTTCTGTTACACTGCACACGAACAAACACGTTCACGGAGCTGAAGCAAAGAGACGGGAGCTCCTGCAGATTAGGTTTGTATGTCAGAGCATCTGTTGGTGCTCTGTGTTCATAATTTGTAGGAATTCTTACGCTGCCTGATGGTGTGTACCAACCGTCTGTGTTAGGTTTTGTATATGTGAGAAAACGAGTGAAAAGACCGTGATTTTGCATTCAGCGTGAAACAAAAGGTCTTTAAACTTTCGCTAACCCGGCGGGGAAGTGGAAAATGCACACATAATGCTATTTGGATTCTGTCTCTTTCATCAGCGTTCAGTTACAGGCATTCACACACGAGAGCCTCTCAGCACACCCCGTGGCTTTCGACTTCTTACTACGAGGCAGCTCCAGCGGAGCAGCTGGGGGTTAATCACCTTTTTTCAAGGGGATCCAGGCAGTAGCTGAGAAGAGATTTTCCCAGACAAACCAGAAACACGATTGGACAGCCGTCCAACCGCAAAGTCCATTTCTCTAACCTTTTTGGCTAAACTCCTGCAGATCTTCTCTACATTTCACTCGCCCTCCCTCACTCTCTCAGGGAAGAGCGGAGCTGATCGCAGGCTGGCAGTCTGCTGCTCTTACCGCAAATGACATCCTTAAGCGGGGGGATTGGGGTTTATTTGTTTGCAATTGCACCAGCTTAGGCAAAGACTTGGACACAAGAATGACCTGCAATACCACAGTCGAAAAACTCCAAAAAGGAAGTGGTCAAGGCGGATTCTGTGTTTCGGAAATTGTTTTTGTGTAAAAATTCCAGCACCAGCAGCGACTCGACACAGGCAAAAATTAAACTTAAATTCAAAATGCATCATCATGTCACCTCCTTGTATTGCAAACACCGTGAACTTGTGGTGCCGGTTGGTTTTGGCGGTTAAGTCCTCCCCCGTCGTCATTCTCCGCTATCTCGCCGTGTTTCCTGTCTGTAACTTTAAAGTTACTGAATCACTGTCACATAGGAGCAAGTGTAAAGAAATCAGCAGAAGGCCTGGTGGCAGCTCCTTTACATGCTGAGTGCAGTTCCTGTTTAGTCAGATTTTTAAATTCTGCTTTTGACAGTGACGGTTGACCGCCACCAGCCTCTGGGTTTGTGTCTTGTCTTGCCTGCGTCTTGTTGGTGTTGCATTAAAATCTCCTGTCACTGCAGTTACCTGTGTGTCCCACACACACTTCACCCGACCTCACTGCCCCGTCTGCACACCTGCTTTTCGTTGTGTCGTCAGCCCCTCGGAGCATGTTCCAGCCCCGTAGCTGTCAACCTATGACATGTTGTCATGTGTCGTCTTCCCTTCCAGGCTCATTATTACTTGGCCTGCATGAGCCTGACATTTGCCTCCTTTGTGTCTGCCTGTTTCCTGACTGATTTGTTTGCCTTCTGTGATTGTCTGTTACGGTCCTCAGCTTTTTGAATTGCTTGTTTCACAAGTCTGGGAAAACTTAATCCAGCAAGAGCACAGTCAGACTAAATCCAGTCTGTGGTTGACCCGAACAGTGAGAGGACACCAACAGTGGCAGTGGGTTGAAGCACAACCGTTTGACAAACAGCTGTTGTTAACAGTAAGAACATGTGCTGTCCGTCTTGGCTCGAAAACGCACGTTCGTCCTGTGATGACGATGACACAACGTGATACGAGCTCCTAGCAAGTCAACTCTGATCCACTTAAGAATAAAACAATTTGACCCAGGAACCCCGGGCAGCAAGACAAATGCACAAACAACCTATTTAAAGTGAATATAATTTGGTTGTTGTCCAGCTTGTTGCAGCGCTTTCACCAGGACTTGCACACGTAAAAAAGCTGATCATAAAGAATTCGACAACCAAATACAGCAGATTCACTGCTCTGTGAGATGTTTAACATACGTTTCTGAAGCTTTTTTTTTTTTTAACTCTTTTTGTTTTTCAGAAGTGGCTCCTTGTCTCACAGCCCCGATCAGAGACCTCAGGTAACCCACTGGTCCGCTCCACGCAGGACCCCTCCGATACCTAGAGGGAGGCTAAATCCAATTGGGGTTTCCAAGTATTCGGGCCCCGCCTACCAACACCTTCAAGAAGTAGACTCAAACGAGAAGGAACCTGAAGCACAAAAAGGGTGAGGAGAACGAACGAATGAAACCAGGGCCTCAGTCAGGAGTGTTAAATAGTTTAGAATGACAAAAAGTGTCACATTGTGCTTTATTTGCTTCATATGTGTTTCCTCCCTCCTCATGAAAGCTGTTGGATATTGCGGTTACTTTGTTTTCTAAGGCATCTGTGTACATGGATGTATATAAATGCCATATGTCTGTGTGTGAATGAAAGCTGCTGTATAACAGGGCCTGACTGCGCAATTACATCTCCGAGAGCTTTATTTACCTCTGTGTTCTACTGACTCATTTAAAGGAAAGGCACTGGCTGAAAAATGTGTGCTTGTCATTGACATAGCTTCGTGTTTTGGTTCAGTAATGATTTCCTTTCCTCCTCCATTCCCGATCAGCTGAGCAAACCACGAAACAAAGTCATGGCATTTCGTGTCATTTTGGCTTGTGCAGCTCAGCCACATGCTCAAAGGAAAGCCTTCACCCACAGTACTTGTGCTTTTAGCGGCACGATGCAGGATAAGACGGAGCTAACCTGTGATTCGAAGCGTTCTAAGGTGATGGCTTAGCACGTAATGGCCGCTCGTAGGTGGCACATCTAGGTTACACTTCTCAAACCTGCATGTGCACAACAGCCATGGAAAATGCAAAGTGATCAGTGCAGATAAATGAGCGAGAAATGTGTTGACTGTGAAAAGCATTGTGCTCTGACCCATTTTTTGTTGGGTCATGAGTCAGTGCTTTACCCACCTGGACTGGCAAGCTCCCCTTCAGGTTTCCCAGTGGTCCCGATTTAGGATAAAGCTCTGCGTGACCTACATCCTACCAGAGACGCAGAATAGCATGCGTGCATGATTCAGATGGGTGCCAAGAGGAGAAACAGGCAAACGCTCGCCCTTCCCATTTGTGCTCAGAGCACCTCAATTGCCTTTTGTTTGAATCTTTATTTAAGCAGGATATTTCATGCTTCATTATTGCCTGAATGTCACTATTGAGGGACACTTGAGCTGCTTAAGTGTGTTTTTCCTTGGCACAAGTGCTCTTTGCCTCAGCCTCAGTGCACTCAAGTGCCCCTCTGGTCAGACCAAGTGGTCATCTGGTCATCCACAGTCCATCACCAAGTAACTTCTTTATACACAAAGTGGCCCCCCACGCACACAGCCCACCTCTGATCAGCCAGGATATTGTTTGGGCAGCCAAAGGGTCCTTGGCTCAGCCCGGGTGTCCATTGGTTGTCCCTGTTCACCTCTACTCTGCCAGCTGTTTTCTGATCTGCTGATGCTGAGTCCTCTGGTCATTCCAAAGCGTCTTCTGCTTGGCTTATTCACCCCAATTGCACTTTATAATATCTTCAACTCACCTATCCGCAGGTCACTCATTTCTGGTCACTTTAGTCCTTTTTTTAATTTTTGCTCCTGAGCTCCCAGTTAGTCCCGTTCACACCACTGCTGAGAATGAAAATTCCTTTGCACGAAGCAAAGTCTGGCAAAAACCGATGAACAGGTTGTGCTAACTGGCAGGAGGTAAGGCTCGTTACACACGTTTAGCTACTCGCATACCTACTCACTCATTCACATTTTAACGTAATAATTCACAGCAGATGGACAGACAGACAGACATCGGCATTCCCGCTTCCATAATATAGTAGTCTGGGTTGCTATGGAGACATTTGACCACGATTCCATAGAGACTGAGGTAGTGATGCGGAGACAGAGACAGAAATAGAGAGATGAGCATTTTGAATCCGTTCTGAC
Organism: Channa striata; assembly: GCA_033026295.1. Lineage (NCBI taxonomy): Eukaryota > Metazoa > Chordata > Actinopteri > Anabantiformes > Channidae > Channa > Channa striata. The sequence goes on along the minus strand of CM065184.1, from coordinate 18,967,828 downwards.
ACAGTGTTCCAAAACATATAGTCGAATAAAAAAAGCAGCAGCAGGAAAGTAAAAAGCTGTGGTGGAGGACAGTGCAGATAGCATGTGACGGTTAGAAAGTGCTTCAAAGAAAGCTGGGCCGTTCTATTCCATGCCTCTTCGAGAAGCCTAGTGTTATCTCAGTGAAATGGCTGACAAGGATACAGAATGTCCCATGTTGTTACTACTATTTTCAGATAAAGCTGTCTGCAAAATGGCTGATGGAGAGACTGCACTAGTTTTGTGTGTTTGACCGCTGTTTATAGGAACCTGCCAGTTTCCACCTTCCTGTCCAAGTTTGTTTTGCAGAACATGTGCGGCCATCAGTCCAACACACACAGCGTCTGCATGTGTCTGTGTGGGCGTGCGTCCCTGCTGTGCACATGTACAAACGCACCTTTGTGAACATTTCCCTCTGTTACTTTGACGCCAGAAACAAACAGATGTGATAAATTACGACATTATCTGGGGGGATGTATTAATGAAAATGTATGTTAACACTTGTACGTGTAATGAACTTCCATAAAAGATAAAAGGCAGGTCACTTATCTCACCTCAATTGCACACAATCTCCCTGTAATACCCCTCTAGCTGCTCCCGCGTCGCTCCGGGGTCTATATTTGAACTCCGCTTCATAGATTTTTGCAATCTGATTGTGTTTCAGCACATCAAAAGGGAGATTTGTCAGTGAATGTTATCTTGGGAATTAGCACCCTCACATCATCCTCTCTTATCGCCCGCAGGATTCTCTCTGTGGGCCCGCTAAGTCTCCACTGGGGTTTTCATGTCTCCGAAAAATACTGCGGTGATAAAACGAGGATGTGGTTTCCGGGAGTCTGAAAAAGCACTTTCTCCACCCACCACTATTTTTGCATGGCTTGATGGATGGTGTGTGTGTGTGTGTGTGTGAGAGAGAGAGAGACGGGGGTATTACAAACAGGAGGGTTTGCGAGCTGAAATTTGACATGGTGGAAAAAGCAAGGCCTCTGCAGAGGATTATGACGAAGATAAAGAGGCACTGCTCTGGAATGCAGCTGGATTTGGACGCTGATAACACTCAAGGGTTTGGTCAGTCTTACAAAGAGGGAGCAAGAGATTATTCCGAGGTCAAGGGAGTTCAATCAAGTGCCAGACACACGAGAGAAACTGGATGTTGTTTGACACAACACAACGTCCCTTCAAGCTTTAAAACCTGTAAATCCTCCTTACAATCAAGAGAAAGTGTCAATTAAAGTGATGTGACTACAGATATGAGGCCTGGAAATGCTCAACAGCCTTTGTAGGCAGAGCTGCTGGAGTGGAGTGAGTGGCCTTTTTCAGTATCAGCAGTTTGGATTTGAAACCAAGACGCAATTGATGAGGCAAACTATTGCCCATCATTAACACAACAGATCCAGAATCAGGCGCCTGGAAACTGGTCGTGGTGCTCAGCGGACAGGAATAGAAGCATTGAGTGTCTTAAAATGTACTTGGGGAATTGATTTCGTACTTACTTTCTGCGTCAATTGCACTTTCGTTATAAATCGTAAACAAGGATCCAAAATTGGGATAAGAGGCTGAAACCTGGACTTAATTTCTGCTTGAGAAACCAAATCTCTTATTAAATCAGTTCTTATTTTGCACCTGATGGTGGTGTCCCCTTCATGTCGGAAGGTGGAAAGGATGTGGAGGACGGATGTGTCACACGTTCAGAGGAGACCCAATATTGTGTTTCGTCTCAGAGCATTTCATATATTGTTGGATATTGCAGAGGGTAAAGATGTTGTACCTTAAAGGAAAATATACACCATGCTGTAATAGTAATCATAAATAAGAATTTTACGGAATAATTCGATATTGATGTGGTTCCCTAGTGTAGGTACATATAAATACATGTAAATGTGTTTTTAATTAGGTTTGTAAAAGATGTGCGTCTGTAACAAAACCTTCACACAGGCAAAGTGGAATCGCTGTGGAAGCAGAGCAGCGTGGTGCCCGAAAATATGATTATTCACAGCGGTGCATCATTTCATCAACAATAATTAAATCCAAAGTCAAAGCAAACAGAAAGTGACATCAAAATAAGTCAGTATTCACAGCTCAGTGGTCTGACTCTGATGCGCTTTCTAAATGGTTGAACAATTAACAACTAACTCGGTATGTGACTTGTTCGGGGTCACACGGGTTCTTTCACTTCCTGTATGAAAGGACCAGCGTGGGGAGTCGCCGGGATGCTAATGTCTGTTTATAAGGAAACAGGCAGCATCCGAGGTGTGAGGTTTTCTTTAGGTTTTACTTCTGAGACCAGTCTGGAGATACTTTTTCTTTTGGATCATCTCCCGTGTGCGTTGGGAAAGACGCTTCCAGCTCGAGCTACACTGAATTACCTGGTACCTCTGTCCACCCCAGAGCTGCAGGTGGTGGCAGCGCTCGGTTTCCCTGGCTAACGCAAACATACTCAACCGCTTTTGCCAAATGTGCAGAACTAGCTCAAGCTAATATTCAGTGTATTTCCAAAGTGTGTGTTGTGGCTCAAAGTGGACGTCCCATTAAGAGTTGTACCTCTAAAACCATCACGTCACTGGCGGCCGTGGTAAAAAATGACTGCGCTGGCATTTTGCCGGCCGTCCAGACTTTAGTGTAAATGACAAAACGTAAAGAAGCGCGTGATTATCCCAGTCGTCCTTGACCGAAGTTTGCGCCTTCAACTTTAAGACAACACTCCTCGTTTTCACCGTTCTTAAAGTCGTTAAATCAATAATATAAAAAGTGAACTCTCTCTTACCTCTTCACTTATATAAGGGAATTGAGGCTTTTTGAGGTTTTTAGTGTGTGTGCGCGGACTCAGATATAAAGAGATGAAAGAAAGATGTCAGACTCATCTTCCTCCCGCTCAGCATCCTCGGTTAGCCTGTGAGATGGCAGAGGGCGGAGAGATGCCCCTCTGTGTATTCTGCCAGGTTTCAGTGTGGGAGTTTGAAAAGCCGTATGACTTGAAATCGCACTCAAAGACACAGTGACTTCTTCTCCTGGTGAAGAGAGGAAGTTTTTCTTCACTTGAATAATCTCTGCTCCCTTCCCCTTCTTTTTGTCTCTGCCTTGTCTGTCTCCATTTTCCGTCTTGTCTAGTTGCCACATGCAGGGAGACAACCAACGTGACGACCCCAGACGAGATGCCATTCTACATATGCAAACCCCTGTTTCCATGGAGACGCCATCGCCTTGGAGCGGCCACGTTGAGGTGAGTTCGGGCCTGTGCGCCCCGTCGCAGCACTGCAATCTGAATCCCGCCACCCGCAGTCTGAGGAGGCCCAGCCGCCGCCGCAGCCACTCCCGCATCCTCCGTTTCGCTCCTGCTCCATCCCCATCATCCCCTCCGTCCAGTGTCACCATGACAACGAGGTGTCTTGTATGCAAACCAGTGTGACCCCAGCAGCCACAGTGATGTCAGTCACCTGCGGTGCCACGCCCTGCAAAGACGAGAGGAGAGTAAAGGCGGGGCACGCCGCTTTGTCACCTTTTCCCTGCCCGTCTGCCATTGGCCAGCAGCAGGACGAGGTGGTGTTGCTCCTGAAGGAGGCCCAGGAGCAGCTCAGGGCGTTGGCGTTGGCTCACAGGAAGCAGGAAGAAGGTGGAATTAGCAGCGGAGGATCGGCGGCCGCTCCACTGGACGTCAAAGAAACTGTTTGCTTCCTGAACCTCAGCGGAGGGAGCGCCGGGGTGTTGAGCTGTAACGGACCCACGCAGACCCAGTTACTGAGCCCCAGCCTATCGCACAGAGACCTGGGCCAAAGCGGCCAATGAAAGGACACGATTTTGGACGTTCGCATTTGCTTTGACAGTGTTTGACAGACTGTGGTGTTTTGCATCTGTGGGACGCAAATGGAAAAAAGAAATATGAGGGGAATTCTGTTAAAGTGCTGATGATATGCATTCTGTATGGATACAAACATACAAACACCTTTCGAGTGGCCGCCTTCACACCAACTGACAGTCTGGAAAAAGAAAAAAATATTTACATGCATTTATTTACTAAACAAGAGGAACCACTTCTACTTAGACAAAAGAAACCAAATAGTCTGTCAAATCCATGGTGTTTTTAATTGTAAAAAGAATATATAAATATATATATAAATATATATGGATATAAATATATGGAATTCAAAAAGTGACCAAGTACAAAGTTGAAGAACACGGGAATGATGTTACTATTTTTCTTTTATCGTCCTTTTTTTTCTTCTTCTTCTCCCTGTTTTGTATGAACTGTCACAGTTTGGTTCTGGCTCAGTGCAAAACAAAGAATTTCATTAACGTACTGTCACACGTCCACGAGCCGGGAGTCCCACGTTTCTGCGCGTCTGCACAGAATCCAAAACGGCCAACAAGGAAGGAGGCTTCACACCGGTTTCTTGCCCCCACACACAACCACAACCACAACCACAACCACGACTTATAGTGCAGCCCTCTGTGGAAACCACCAACACTTTTAGGATTTACAACACACACACAAGTCTCCCCAGCAGCACGTGTGCGCATGCTGAGCTGCAGCGAGTGAAGGGGGAGAAGAAGAAAAGAACAGGAAGTCACTTCCTGAGTCGGCTGGACTTGGTGGGGCGGATTGATGAAGACGGCCCAGACGCTGAGTCTCCTTTGGCCACTGTTGCAATCAATCTAGATTATTTTTGTTTTTTGTTACAAATGATATTTTCACACATATGTGCACACATACTCACCTGTGCATTATATTTTTTGGGGTGGTTTGGATAGCTGGATGAATGGACAGACGGACACAGGAGTGAAGGAGGCACCACGGGAGCTAATGTGACTTTTTTTTAGTTACCTTTTTTAGTTGGTTTTACATTTTTGTTATTAATGACCAATGCTGCTTTCTGGGGCTGATGGGAGGGAGAGCCGCGTGGCTCGGGTACTAAAACAAGAAATAAATGTCTCTATGTTGTATCCTATGAATTGGAAGCTTTTGAATCTCTGTATGAAGTTAAAGCCAAATGTGACAAAAAGTTAAAAAAAAAAAAAAAGTTGCAATTCTGGTAAAGATTTTTCAAAATAAGAGTTGTTCTGGTTGATTGCTTGGAAGCCTTTTTGACTCCCTAACGGCCCCGCGCGGAACATGCATGCTGGATAAGATCAGTCTGGTTTACACCGGTATACTGTACTGCTTCTTTTGGCCTTTCAACACAGTTCGGGCTGTGGCAGCCTGAAGAAGCGATTTCACTTTTCATTTTTCCCATAGGTGCAGTTTGAAGTTCCCCGTTTTTACCATGCTGCATACAGTGTACAAGCTAGGTTTAAGTCACAGATTTCATCCTGCACATCAGTCTATGGAAAACTCATACCACGGTTACGTACATAAACTAAGAAGCAGAAAGCTAATCTGGAAACCAAGGAACCAGTTGTTTCCTGTGGTTGTAATAAAATGGGCACCAGTTGGAGGAAAACATGGACGTTCAGACATAGAAATATGAATTTGGATGATTTGGATAGTAAACAAGTCATTGGAATGTTATATTTTCTTTATTGAAAGAATCCACTTTACTGTAACCGTGAGCGTCGAAACTTCGTACAAAAGAAGAAGAGCAGGGTTCCAGCTCCGCTAACGTCTCTGAACGGGGGATTAGAGCCTTAAGAAAAGTGACTCCTGCTTACCTTCCGTTTTTTCCGAACCCCGTTTACACGGAGCGAGGCTTTGAATGTGCCCCCGCGTTAACGGCGAACCGCTCTCTGCTGTCTTGTGTAGTTGACGTGGTCCTTTCTCCGACAGTTTCTGGCGTGTGTGATTGACGCTCCGCAGACCAGAAAGGTCTGATTCAATAATGCAGCACTCTGGAAAAGTTCACAGTAACGGGGAATTCACACTCTAACAACCTTTCCTTATCGAGCCGCTCACAACGGCTGATCCTTGAGAACATTCTTTTATTTTAGAAAAGCCTGAATGGCAAGGACAGATACTATTGGCGCACACACACGAATCAGCAGAGCTTTCTTTTCTTTCTCTGTCTCCTGTTTTTGATTTGAAGGCTTAGTTTGCCATGCTGCCATTAAATCCTGAAAAGGCGCTTTTCTATATGAAATTGTTGAACCTCAGCAGTTTTGGTTATTTGATACTGATGTCCATGAAATCCACAATGTCCTCTCCAGTGTGAACACTGGCGACTTATGGAGGTTGATGTGTGTCTGTGCACAGACACAGTGCAAAATGTGAATTTACTTGTTTGACTAACTGTAATCAGTGTATGAGCTTTTAACAGATAAAAGTCTGGAAGCATTGTCTGATTTGTTTTCTTATCTCAGACGAGCCCTGGAACTGATATTTCCATCTACTGCCGAAACGATTGTGAAAGAAAAACAATAGAGCAGAACTCTGTGCATGACCCGATGTCCTGGAACGAATCTTCCACACAACGTACATCAGCACATTGGCAATTATACAACGGAAGAAAGTGGAAATGTCTCCATAACAAAGTTACGTAAATGCTTTTACATGCGGCACCAGTTGAATGTTGCTCCCTGCATCACTTTACATCATGCTGGTTTATTCATAACAGGAAGACGTACAGGGACGCGAATTCAGTCAGCATGAGAGGGACTTCATTGTTGGTATTTATGCATGTGTGGTTCTAATGTTCAAGTTTTCTAGTTTTAAAAAACCTCCATATGTTAATACTTATTCTGATATTACACATTTAAAATTTAGATTTAAAATAAGTTAAACAAACACCCAAGTCCAAATGTTGCTTTAAATACATAAACGATGTGATTTCCTCTTATTGTAACATCTGAGTCAAGGATTACGGGAACCCGATTTCCCCGGGTATATTTCTGCCGCTGAGTGAAAGAAGACGACGTTACGTGGAGCCGAGTCCAATTGAAACTCAATGAACCATGTAGATTAAACTGAAAAAAAAAAACAAAATACATAACTTATACCAAAGAACTTTTTATATTTTAACCCTTTGAGTTGTTTTTTCTCCGTTGACCGTTAAGTGTGACAGTCACTGCTCTGTTGCAGCAGGAAGACGACTTCAGAAACTCTGGTGAAACGTGAAAGCCATGAGCTCTAAGCTCATATCCAAATCTGTTCGTGAAACTGTTTCAGCTCAGTAAGTGACGGTACAAAAGTCTCAGGTCAGGTCAGCGTCGCTCTTTCTTAATGACCTCCCTTTTAACTTAAAACCTTATGTCTTGACTGTCTTGCAGTTTTCCTTCCCAGAATTCTTTGGACTTGTGCGGTCTCCGACGTGATTAGCCTCAACATTAGCACTAGCGATCTTAATAATGTAATGGAGGTCTGAGGACAGCATTGCCGGACGACCAGTGAAGAGAACGACCAGACTGCTTCAAGATGATAGAAGGGCAACAGTAACTCAACAACAGCTACTGAGGTGAAGGGAAGAGCATCTGTGAAGACACGTCAAACTTCGAAGGAGACGGTCTACAGCAGCAGAAGTCCACACAATGGTCACACGGTTCACTGGAGCATCTTCAGCCTTTGAGATGTGGTGGAACAATGTCCCGTCACGAACGTGATGCTGCAAACGCTGCAGGATGCTAATATGGAGCAAAACCAGCACCATGTTGAATCCAACCCTGACCGCACGAGAGCATCACGCCATGTTCCGTGCGAGGGGCAGTTCTTATTCCGTGTGTTTTTAGGACTGTGGACCCGCAGCAGGAGAGTGTGTGCACACATGCCCTCGTTCAGTATTCCAGCCCCTCACTGTCTGTACTTTCCCGTCATAAGAAAAGCGGAGATTTATGGCCGACGCTGCACTTTAGCCGCTTCAGCTGCAGTCAGTCAGATGGCAAAAAGTGAGGCAGTTCAGACCATCGCTCCACTGTGTGTGAGACGATGGCAGGGAACAGAGGTTAGACCATCAGGCCAGAGAGATAAGAGCTACAGCTTGATCCTCCAAAAGCTCTGGACTGCCACGCCGGGCAGCCCCACCGGACCTCATCTGAACCGCACGGCTCATGTGCCCAGATACTATGACCGTTTGTGTGTCTGTCTGTGTGCGTCTGTTCATGCATTGTCTGCGGCTTGTGTATCACCATCTCTCTTTCTTTACAGTTTGACTGTCACATATCAGCGATGCTTGCAGGCGATTCGGATCTGATCTGGTCCGAGATGGACGCGGCTCCAGTTTTCGTCTGGAGGACGAACGAAGAGGCACCACACACAAAAACTGCACGTGTCTGCAGAAACGTTGACTGGATCTTTTCCTTCAGGTTCACGTTTCATTGTCTTTAACAAAACATCCACTTAGCACCCTCCCCGTGCAGCCTTTATCTTTGGCATTCTCCGTAATGAATAAATTGAAAAGCTCTCAGTTGTGAGCGTCGCAGTGGAGCGGTTGTTGCAGTACATGAATAAAACAACATCCAAACATTTCTGGGTCTAAAGAAAAGAAAATGCTGCAACCAGACTCTGACTGCTCAGATTAGCCCGTCATTCAAGACGGACCGTTACGTGGTTTGCTTTGATCTGCCGGCTAAATTTTGCTGGTGTCAGACTAAGCCCGGAAGCGAATGTGTTTGCATGTGTGGAGCTTCTAATCTACACGTGGTTTTAATGATATGGTTTCAGGGAAGACGGAACATGCAGCCCTAATGTGTAAATCAGAGCGCGTGTGACAGTGCAATTATGGCTCACTGTGTAGTGTGAGACAACATGTGTTAAGTGGGTCAGGGAATTCAGCTCCAATGACAAACGCTCCTGAAAAGCGTTTGCACTAAAGGTGTTTTTATTTAAAAAGAACCAGCTGTAAGTGGCTCCTGAGGGACGCAAGCTGAGATCAAGGTTTCACCAGCGTGTCCTGCTGTTGTAAGACAGGCTGTGATGACACGTTTCCACTCGGACCAATTCGACATACTCACGTTTTATGGTTTCCCATTTTGTGTTCTGTTAGCACAAATGTGTCGAAAGCTGTCGACGTCTCATTCGGAGGTGGCTGCTTCCTAAAGTTTATCAGCGAGGCTCGTCTTTTCGAGCGGTCAGAGAATTTCAACAGTGTCCGCAGCATCACTGACGTCTGCAGCTTCTTTTTGTCGCGCAAAACACACAATCTCCACACGTTCAGGCTGCAGCCGCCGGGATTTCAACCGGGGACCAACCACTCCACCACCGTGCTGCCACATTTGCAGAGTCCAGAAACTAAAGTTAGATTAACGCAGCTGCAAACGCGTCGAGTTTTCAAACTGGCCTCTCACAAAAGTAACCGTGACTTTGTGTGCACGAGCTTCGATGTAAATGTTAAAGTGAAACAACAGATTTGTTCAGTGATGAATGGTTATTTAGCGCTGACACCTTATTGTGTATGTTCAGTGTTTTATAGTTGCGGTTTTTAATAGTCTTCGTTGTCACGTCTCACTTCGTCTGTGTGTTGTACAGAAACAACATAAAACCCGTGCCTTAAAGCTCAGTTCATCATTGTGTCTCGTATCAGACGTCTTTATCTCAGCACAAATAAACAAAAGCTCCACCATGTAGCCCCGGGGGGGATGAAGAATCTGTCTTTTCTTACAATATTTACTCAAATACCAGGTACAGCTGGAGAATACTGGTCTGGGCAAACTTGTAGGTGCTGTCTGCAGGACATGAAACGGCTTATTTCTGCTTTCTGTAGCTGGGAAAAACACCCTGAAGGCGTCACGATCAGACGTCCGGTCACCTTAACTGCTGTCTTTCTACTTTTCACTGAGTTTCCAGCTTCTCGCCACAGTCTTAACAGCGAGCCGAGCCACAGAGGAGGCTCAAATTGACCGTTTGGGTCCACGATCTCGTTTTGTTGCTCATCGCACTCAGGCTCTTTACTGGCCCAGTCCACTACAGCTTCATTTCAATCGGGAGAGGCTCAGAAAGACATTCTCACCCCACAGCGTCAGATTGCGCCACTTTTTACCTCATTTGGCAAATTCTACTGATGCCACACGTCCCCTTTAGTGTTACTGTTGGGCGATCCAGCAGCACCACCATTGGACGCCATTGAGAATGACTTTACATACACAAGAAGAGTTGGAAACGGCTTCAGTACCATAAGCACCAGCATGTAATAGAGAAGGGACCGGCTCAGGAATGAGAACGGTCTGGGTGGTAAGACTCCATCGTGATGTCTAAGCTCCACGTATACAAGGGATTATAGGTCATAAGGGGTGTAAACGTCACGTGTGCAAACACTGGTGGTGGTGAAGAGTTGACGCAGACACAGAAGGTGAATGGCGACGAGAGTTGCCACCGGGACGGAGATGGAGCCAGATTCTGATGAGCACAGCTGAGGACTGAGAGTGATGGAGTTGAAGAAGAACAACCTTTATTCGTCACTTTGATCACATACATGTTACAGTGAAATTTACTCCTGCATATTTAACCCATCACTCTTCAATGAAGATCAGCAGGTGATAAAAATATGGTGGAGAACTCGATGATGCTGATCCAGTGAGCAGGTGGAGATGCTGGAATGACACACTTGGATGAAGTGTCGTCCTGCTTGAACTTTTGCCACATTGGACCGAGTTTCCTCGAATGTTGCCATTATTTTGAGCAGCTTGTAAGAATCTTCGTCACACCCCAGAATCTCTCCTCCTCTGGTCCAGTGTAGAATGAGAACGGCCCAACACTGAGAACAGCTGGCTCAGTTTGCACTGATAAACCCTGAAAACTGAGGTTTCAGGTCGTTTGTTCTCAGCCGAATGTGGCAACACTGACGACACACGAAGGGCCGGGAGTGATTTATGCCTGTCAAAGAATGATCTTCTTTTAAGGTCAGGAAGAATCTGAAACAATATTCCCCTTTATCCCTATTTTGACAAAATTAATCGGATCTATTTACATATAGAGTGAGAGTCACATCACTGTTTCCTGCAGAATGTTTAACAGCTACCAAGGTTGTTCTGAACTGGCCCGAGTGAAGAAGTTAAAATTCTCTCATCTATTTCGTTATATTTGTAAAGGATTCATTTAGAGGAGTTGAGCTTCGGGTGCTGCTGTTTTTATGCTCGTATATCCTGAGTGTCCGCAACTTAACAAAATAAATGGAGCTTAGCAAAAGTTTAATCAAGAGGACCAGTTTTTTATTGCTCCTCTATTTCTTCATTCATTATGTCCTCGGTGCCACGCCCCTTGGCTTCGTTCCATTCATTTATTCTCCCGCTTTCCTCTATTAACCTTTAAATTTCAAATGTTAGAGGCAGCTCCCCTCTGCACGAGCAGCTGTAACCGCTCCTCTCCATGCTGATCATATGCATGATGCATGCAGCACGTCTCGTTTTTAATGAGATAAAAAGGACTCGCGTCACACCACTGGCTTCCTGCAGCCGCCTGCATCAGCTTCAAAAGCTCGAAGCCTCACCTACAGGGTGGACAACACTACAGCTCCTACTTATTCAGGTCTACAAACCCTCCCACCCACTGCACTTTGCCAACAAATGGCGTCTGGTGGTCCAATCACTGCACAAAAGATCTCAAGCAAAACCCTCCAGCTCAGTGATTGGGCTCGTTCTCAGCCATCCAGGTTTGGTTATCCAAAGACTGAAGCTGCTGGGATGAGTAGAAACATTTCGCTACTCATCCCAGCAGCTTCCTCAGTCTAAGGAAAAATACACTCCGATCCCCAGAGCAGGCTTTGTTTCACACCTGACCTGAACAGGCTCGTTAAGGGGATAATAGGGGAGGTGAGAACGGGGTGGAGCCATCAAGGTGTAACCGTTACAACACCTCTAATCCCCGAGTGTGTTCAGTATTGACATGTGGATAGTTTCTGTTCGAAGCTTTAATTACATATAAATGTCTTTTAACTCAACCAAATGGAAACTTACCAGCGTGTTCTCAGTTTAGTTTGTATTGAGTTTATCTCGTAACGTAAAATTAGTTTTTGTGCCTAATTGTATTGCATCTTTTTTGCCTATATAAAGGCTTTAAAAATACCACCTGCTGCTGGAGCAGTGTCACACAGAAAGTGTCACTATCGTTATCATTGAAAAGGACATGGTGAGACACAGATCATGTCCTGTTAAACCCACATGCCTCAGCGCTGTAAGTCATTTTGAGAAACGGTTATTTCTCACAGTGTCAACTACCTCTGTAGTACTTCCACAGCACGTCTTACTGCAGCGTGTTCTTCCAAGAGGCAGCTAAACAAACACAGGAAAAAGTTGTTCACAACACCGTGAGTGTGGATTTCAGCCCGCGGGGAGAAAAGGAAACGCACACTTAGTGCCGAGGATGATGGAGTCACCGAAACTACAGAACGTGACCTAACAGCAAGGTGTGATCGGAACCATTTGAGAGCCGTGTCTGTGGTAACAAATCGCTGTTCGGGACATTAAGTCCAAGTCTGTGGTCTGCGGTGTAAAATGGCACCTTGAGACTGAAAGTATTAGAGCAGCAGCAAGGAGGAGAAAAATGGCTCAGCTTAAAGGGGGGCAGCCCCTGTTCTATGTAGGCCCGCGAAGCCTGATTCCTCCGAGTTGTGTTTGTCGTTAATAAAAAATGTCCACCGACAGGAAAAACTTGAGATAAGTAAGGGGGTTTGGAGATGTGCTGGTGATTGCTAGGGGCAAATTCTTTTCTTTTTTGAGATTCAAGAACAACACGCTGAAAATAACACAAATCAGAAGCCAAGTGACGATGAATGATTGATGACACACTTTGACCATCTGTTCCAATGAGCCGTGTTTTTGGGCTGTTTAATTGGAAAAACATCCAGAGGGCAGGAGTGGATCTTCACGACAACTGCAGTTTTCTTTCAGGAGCTTTCAACAGCCACGCAAAGCACGACACTAATGTCTAGTTTGGCAGTAAATGCTGAGATTCTCCACCTTCTTGGTTCAATAATTCAAGAGCTTTTTCATTTTTATAGACAAACACAGTAAATAAATGAGGGCTGACAGAATGTAGATTTCTTCTCTGAACAGAGCTGAGGAGCTGCAGTGATTCTGAAATTGGTCAATCTACTTCACATATCGGGAACGTTTGATTGAAGCAAAATCCAGTCCACAGCGACGGTAAACAACAGTCATTCAGGAAGTTTCGCCTCCCTATGAATTACATCAAATAAAAATCTTCAGGCATCCGTGTCGTCGTGTTCAGTGGCGGCTTCCCATGAGCTGATTCATGCCTCCCTGCTCCGCGGGCGACCTGGAAACGGGTTCTGTTCTGCCGTCAGTAAAGGCGTCTCATTTTCTGTTCATATGAAGGATGGAGGGTAATTATTCCTCCATGCGACCAGACCACATGAGCTGGTGATTGGACGCGGCAGCTGGTCAGTCTCAGGTGTGGTATCACCTGCCAATCAGACACAACATTAATACCACGTGTTGATACTGTGTTGATCCTTTAGCAGGTTTGTACTGGCCAACAGCAAACGTCTTTGGGTTGTTCTGGTCCCAGCTGGAACAACGTGCAACATGCTTTCTGTGGCTTTAGTTTATGGTGTGAATGACATCACCCGGAGGAGTTTTTCATCATTACGTCCAGATGATGTCACCTGGGGAAGGTCTGGAAAACCGTCATTTCAAACTCCCTGTGATCAACAAGATGACACAATCTGAACTAAAGGTTCCTCCAAGCGACGTCATCTGGAGCCATTTGATTTCTTTCTGTCTGCTTATACTTTAATGTGCTTCCAGTCTACAACGGAAACCCAAAGCTATGACGTACGATATGAAGCGAAAAAGTGGTGGATGATACAAAACACAGGAGTTTTCCACCGGAGACCAGGGTTCAACGTTACACGCTTTAATCCTGAACGTATCATGACGTGATGCAAGCAGTTACTATCGGAAGGACGTGCTCGCTCTTTGTAGTGTTTTGTGATTTATCTTGTAACTTAACCCGGACGTTTTTGTGCCTAACGCTAACCCACATTGTCTCTTAATGTAACGTCCCCCTGAAGTTCTCTGCACTAACCCTAACACATATTTTGTGTGTATATAAAGTGGTTCCCGTGGTGTGAAACAGTGGCGCTCCTGAAGCATCCGGTCTACACACCAAAGTGCCCCTCTGGCGCCCCGACAGATAAAAGCCAAAGGACGTAAAAGTCAGTGCAGTTTGTCGCCCTGCGGTGTGTCACTATCTGACGCTGTGGCATGAGATCGTGTCTTGCTCCGTTGGATAGTGTTGCTGGTGTCCTGCGCTGTGCCTCACAGAAGATAAAGTGTGAAGCTATTCCACACTACGACTGTGAGCATCAGTCTCCACCTGCTCAGTGTGAAACTGCCACTTTATTTAGCCTGTTCTGACTCCAGGCTTTCAGTGATGTTCATATTCCGTCCTCTGTGCTGCCCCGCCTCTGAAAATGGTTCCGTTTTCTAAAATTAAATGTTGACGTGGCCAATGTGCAACACTGACTAGACCCAACCTATGGAAATCCACGGCTGCTGGTGGTTTTTAGCACATCACTGGGGCGAGTTACGCTGAGGAGAACCGGTGACATTAAAATAATGTCAATAACAGCAGGAACAGGAGTGATGATCAGACTGTTGGAGAATTTGCTACAAATTGAATGAGTTGCTCTCAGTTTCCTTCCGGCTTGAACATTGTGGGTTTGAATCATTTCGATCCAAAGACAAGAAGCTCTGAATTGTCGGAGTGTGTGTGTCAGGCGTGTGATAAACACTCCCAAAGACCCTGAAATGACTTTGACTTTTGGCTCCCACATTCTCTGAAGACTGCTCACTTTGCATCACTAACAAAGGTGACTCACTAACTTCTCTACGTCTACGACACCCAACTCAGCTCAACACATGATGCAGAAGGTCGAGGTCTTTAGTGACGCAGCAGATTTGTTTGTTTGAACCTGCGCAGTTCACTGTCGCACAGCCACCGTGGAGAAAACCAGCTGGAGCGGCTCATCTATTAGCGCCGTCCTCTCCGGGGGGATGAGTTAACAGAGAGGCTGGTGCACGGCTGTGCTCCGTCACTTCTGCTTGTTTGAGCTAACTGCAGCCTCTTGGCTCACTCACTATCAGCGCCGCTAATGTGGCAGGAAAGGCAGCACAGAGGACGTACTTGTAGGAACACGGGAGCACTAATGGGAAGTAGCTTCGGGCTCTGCTGCAGGGACGCCATCTGCATATGTTTCTTCTTCGCACGAAACGTCTCATGGCGTGAGCGTAAGCTGCAGACCTTCCCCGTGGGCCGAGTTCATGTGGGGCATATTAACCGTCCACTGGAGACTCGTCCACTTTTCAAGACTGAGACTAAATTTAGACAATAAGTTATATTTAAACACAGTGTGCACATGTTTTTTTCCCTCTAGAACCCAGTCATTTACACTCACTAGCCACTTTATTAGGTACACCTGTTTATTATTGAGCTCAAACTGGGTGATGGCGTCGTTTTAAATAAGGCAGCCAAAACTAAGGCGACCGACCAGGGGAATTATCAGCTGTCTGACAGTTTATTATAACCCTGCAGCTCATGCCAGAGGTGCTGTCTTGGATTGGATTAGATTGTACACGTGTACCTAATAAAGTGGCCAGTGAGGGTATTTTGTTTGCCTTGCCCCGTGTGTTATCACCTACACACTTAAACAGGCCCCCAGTCGCCTCACACACACCTACTGGTTTCCACTTCACTCTGTCCTGGGCGTCTTCCTCCCTGACACCAGCTAACCTCATGTCCTCTGTTAGAACATCCATATATCTCCTCCTTGGTCGTCCTCTCGCCCAACATCCTTCTACCTTCTACCAGTCGCCTCACACACACCTGATTTCTTAAAACGTTCAAGTGTCTTTTCACAGATGGAGTGTTTGGCATGTTGGTTAGTTTTGGACCGAAGTATTTCTCATATTTTTAGCCCCTCCTACTTAGTTTTCTAGTCCGGCCCTTTTTTATTTCCTGTTCAGTCCTTCTGTTTTCTCGGCCTCTTCTAAACATCGGGTTTTCTTCAACGCACCGCCCCTTCCAACATCTGGCTTGATAACACATGACTGTCACTGAACATCTGCTACTACTCAAACTCGTATTGGGTCACATTTTATATTTATGTATGCTGTATACATTCTTTTCTCCAGAGCTGCCAGACCCAGTTCGATGTTGTAACGATGGCGTAAAGACTTTTTACTTGATCTTTGGTCAAATGTATAAAATGTTTGTCTATTTAGTCCAAGCTCAGATACTGTTCATCTGCCTGAACGTGATAGTGTAGGATAAGGATTGTACAGTACAATAAGTATTGATACTGATATGTATTTTCTACATTTTCATGCATTTGATTCATTTTCATATTCATATTTTCTCATGGACTTTTCAGACGACTATGAACAAGACATTACTGTCAAGAATATATGAATTATAAGACAATTTAGGCCATTTCTGTCTTTTAATCTTCTCTGTGTTTAGAAGTTCTGACATTTCTGTGCCCCCACACCCGCAAACCTTCAGAAAAGCTATTTGAAGTTGCAAGTTGCAAAGAAGCGATTCATTTCAGTCATTAAATCAAATGCGCATTATCTCGCGTTACCCAAACACACATTAATCATCGAGCATAATCTCGACAGGTAATCTCCTCTCCCCTCTCGAACTTGCCTGTGAAAGAGATAAATAAATATATTTACAGCGCCCGTTCAGGAGAGAGAAGGCATCCTTACAAAATGATGTCATTAGTGCTGAACGATAGCTCCCACTACTGCTGTTTGCTGTTGAAAAAACAAGTCGGTGCATTCAATAGGCCGTAGCTCAAGATCAAAATCAATAATAATATTCTTGGGCGAGTGAGTCTAATGGTTGGAGAATCCCATCACCTAGCAGACGCCTTCAGGCAGTCAGTGCTGGTGAGCCGCAGCTAAGAAAATCACTTAATCAACTTTTTTGAAGCTTTACTGACACACACCGAGACAAACCACAAACAAGCTCATTATTTTTATATCATACATGGAGAGAAATGGGCTCCGCGTGGATCCACGTTCTCAGCTAATCCCTGGAGATGAGGCTCGATGAGAGTTGAGTGGAGACGTCTCTCCTGGATTTCCTCCTCTTTGAATGTGTCACGTGATGCTGGGTAAACAGCACAATGAGTGACACAAATATACCGATGAAATTAATACGAAAACATAAACTCTGGACCCGGGAATGTCTTTAATGTGATGTCAGTGGACTCCTCAAAGACTGACGGTGTTTAAATCATGTGCACGGGAAGTAGAATGAATACTCCAGATATTGATCGGTATTAACACACCTTTAGTGAACTTTGTTATAGCCCACATGATATCTAATATTTCATAAACCCCTGTACTAGGTTACAGTTCCCAAGGTCTCGGCAGGCCATAGTTGCCTCCAGCGTGGAATTACTAAATGTTTGACAAACATAATCCTGTCTAATCCCCGGGTGAGAAAACCTGTGGTTAAATAAAGTCAAGGAAAATGTGGCACGGCCAAATCTAAAGAAGTGTAAGTACTTTTAGCCAAACTAATTAGTATTAATATATCTGAACAACTCTGTCTCCTAAACATGTAAATGCAAGTTACGTTTTCCTGTGAACATAATGAGAATATTGTGACATGTGAACATGTCATTAAATGTTGCCAGACAAAGTATTTTTGTCAGCATTTCCAGTCATAATTTCATCTTTGGCTCGAGAGTCCTATGATTCTATGAATATATATAGAATACTATATAAATACTTGCCAAAGAAAATATATGTTCTTAGACAGAACCCACTTTGTTCAACTACTGTTATCAGATGTGTTCGTCTTTCAATTTAATATAGATTTTTTTAAACACTTCATAATAGTAAAGAATAATTTATAATTTAACAATCTGTACAAAAATATCTTTGCATTAAAGTCCCTTGAGTCAAATCATGATGTGACAATGTAAAAAAAAATCACAATTTCACGTTCTACAGTTTGAGACTAAACTTTTGCTGCTACTGCAAGTTTCCATCCAGTTTCCCAAAATATATAATTCAAGAAATCACAGACAGGAGGAGCTCTAACGTACAGATTTATTCCAGTGTGAAAATGTGCGCAGCCCCACGGTAGATTCAGTGCTGTTAAAACGCCAAAGACTGTGAGCACAGTGGCGTTGTCATGAATTTCCAAAGGGTCCCCAGATACACATTAACTGCAACTAAACGGAGGCTTTGACACACACACACGCTGTGTATTCTCTCTCAGAGAGCTGCAATCCCTGATGGAGCGTCTGCTCCATTTTAAAACCCGACAGACTCCTGCACCATCCTCAAATCACGGAAGGCAAGAGAACGATAGATCCAAGTGGAAGCACCTCTGCAACAGACAGAGAGGAAACGACGAGCAGAACAACGTCGTCATTCCATATGTCGCCGCAGTTTCTGAGAATCCCAGGAGGAGCGTTAACAAACATTTCAAACCCAGCGACACGCTGAGGCAGAAGCGTGTCCGTCCGCGGGATGAAACACCCAGACATAAGCAGGAAATGTAGGACAGCGTGCAGTTCAATGCAGAGAGGAATGTACAGATTTGTTCTGTGCGTTTACATACTTCACAAACACAACTCTGAGGACCAGCGGCCTGTTATGAGCGTCCACCGCCGGCAGACATGTTGTACATTTAACGGAAAGCCAAGCAAGAGAAACTAGAGCAGGTGAAATTTGATCTCTTACCAATCCCAGTCAGTAATGTGTGTTTGGCGTATTTTAGACCCAAATCAGATGTTGAAGGCTGATGAAAATTAAAAAGGATTATTAAACAAAAGGCAAACTACCAGAAAATCCCTCCAACATAAGAGCAAGAACACACTGACAAATTAAACATCAAAGGTAAATGTCACATCAACAAAATGACCAAAACTCAAATGTTTAAGCAGAAGAAAAGCAAAAACCAAGTACCTAAAGGCAAAGAAACCAGAGACAGACTGACACAGACAAAACCACTAACCAAACTCTAACAGAGAGGAATGAAAACAGGAGGATAAACCAAAGAGTACAAAGACTCAAACCTCCGACCAGAAGGGGGAAACTCCAAAGTCCAAACAGGTAGAACGTTAGACCAAACCAAGAGCATAAGCTATGTGTGTCTGAATGTATGACAAACTGGCAAACAGTGAGGGGAAAACTGGTGAGTAAAGGAACCCAAAAGAAACTAACAGGAAAGAAATGCAATACTACAAAATAAAAGTCCAAGAAAGGAAATAAATTAGAGTTACTGGGGCCGCCTGAAAGTAATAATTCCAACAGATGATGTGCTACAAGGATCCGGCAGGTTGTTTATCTGAAGGTTTGAAGTCAGATCCTCAGCCAGACTCTGACACTGTGGGTATGTTGCCTGTACTAAATCTGACGGGGTTACTGGACACACCCAAACTACCCGCACACACACTATAATTGCTCATTTCAAGTCAGTCTTTCCCTTAGTGGCTGTCGCTCCATCGTGGCTCCACACGAAGCCTCCTCTGTCCCTCAGCACTCTGACAGTGACATTGGCAGCAGTCTCCAGAGATCCTGGTGGATTAGCATTCTGCCCCCTTTCACGTCTTTGAATCCTTGCTCCTGCAGCTCATCGATCCCTTTCCTTGTGTTCTCTCGTCCTGCGTCCTCCCCACATCCTCCATTTATCTCGCTGCCCACTCTTTATATCCCCAGACATCCTCTGTTTGCACAGGCAGAAAATTTCTCTTTCACCTTCTCATCTTGCATAACATTCAGCGACTATTAGTGTTTCTCTGCAGCTTAGAAAATCACACAAAGCATCATTTCTCATAAAAGAAGGAAAAAGCCACAGGGAGGATTTGAGAAACGGGTACAAAGAGGACATTTTGTCATGGGCCAGGATGTGTAAAAAAACAACGGGGAAATCCTAAATAATTTCACAAAAGTTAAAAATCAATGAATGTCATTAAAGGGCCAGTTGAAGAGATGTGATCTGCACCAAGAGGCAGAACATGGTGAAATATTCTGTGAAAAACATCCGGGTTCATCCTCTGCTCTAATATATGATCCTGCGGTACAACGTCCAGTTTGTGTGACTTCAGTGTTATCTGGCTTGACAGTCCCGCGCTTTCTACAGCCGTCACCGTCCCCAACTCAGTTTCCCTCAATAAAAGTAAAGGTTACGTCATTTCAAACATACGTTGCATCGGAACATAACTAATAACTAATTCCATTTGCTACAAAAACTGGATGCAATCACGTCATCAGATTCACCGTTGTCCAAATGTTCTGGCTACAGTCGGATCAGCTCACAGGATGTGCGGGAAGCGACAGCTGTGTGCTGTGAGGACTTTGGTTTTCTGCGTGCCTCTGCAGACTTGGATTTTCTTGCAACATCATTAAAAAGTCCAAACGGTGGCAGGAAGCAGCGGAAGAGGCGGCGATGTCAGTGACAGCTTTGAGATGCCAACAGCTCCTGTGGTGTAAACATGCCGGAGAGTCGTGTGCGGGGCGACGGGAGACGTCGACTTTAAAGAAGACGACCGTGACTGCCCGGGAGGCCTCGTCAGACGGCGCAGGAGACACCGGTGAGCTGCTCTTAGTCAGCCGGTTGACGTTAGTCGGTCTGTTGACGCCTTTAAAGAGCTTCATCAGATCACACAAACATGAGAACGGGACTAAAGAAAGAAGCCCTAACATCCAAACATACACGCTTACGATTCCAAGAGGACAAAAGATGAGCTAATGATGCGAGCACCGCGGTGGCCAATGGATCGATACGACCCAGAAGCACATTTTTACGTTTGATTTGCGAACCGGGCGATGATATCTGTTCCACAAACAGCGTGATCTCAGTCCAGCATCATTACGCCACGCTGCCTTTACCATTTCTCCTTTTATTAGCAGCAGTAAGAGCTAGAACACGTATTACAATTGGATTTTTTCCTTCTTAATATTCTAAAAAGCAATAACATGTATCATCACAATGGCTTGCTACTGTAATTGGATTTTGTTTTTCTCCACAACACCTGCAAAGAAGAACGACCATCAGGCCTGGATTCTAATTGTTGTTGGACAAACACGTTGGTCGTCCTCGTCGTAAAGTTCCTAAGGCAACAAAGCAGCAAAGCGTGTCTCTCTTCATTAACTTGGACCTTGAAGCTTTGTTGCAGCACGTCGTTCGTCCCAGCAGGAAAAGAACTTTATCGAAAGAATTGTCATCTTACGAACATGGACGTTTCCCCACTGGGGCATGAATGAAGGTTTGTCTTTATTTGAATGGCCTTTTTACTCCCTTTTCTCTATGAAGTCTTAACCTTATCATATAAATTCATATAAACTAAAATGATATTTGTGGTGATTAGACCGAGTGCACGAGCTGCTTTACGTCGGTGCAGCTGTGAAGCAGCAGGTGGTCAACGCCACTTTCCTCCAGCTGTTGTCCTGTGAAAAATACCTTCGGCACAAATCATCCGTGCGAGCCACTTTTCCCTGGATCTGAGGCTCCTTCTACTAAAGACAACTGTGGTCCCTGAGTCCACAGTGTTCCACGTCTGCACGCCGTGGAACAACGGCACCAACTGTAAATTGAAAATGTACACAATGAAACGCACTTGTGGACACAGGAATCTTGAAGTTTTCTCACGGCGTGTGAGTCGGCTGCATGTCTAGCGCACACAAACCTTTTAGAAATGACTGAGTGAGACACATTTTAAACTTCTTCCCTTCTGCAGCCACAGCTGCAAACGCACCTGCTGACAACGGACGACAGGAGACTTTTACTGTGTTGCCGGCAACAATTGCTGTCGCTCACGTACTTGAATAGAACCTGAGGAGGAACAGTCGCACAGAACCCACAACTACACACAGTTCTTCATTTACTCTCTAGGGAACCTGTGAGCAAAAATGATGTTTGGCCTCCTCAGACCTCAGGCTGTCAGGGTCTGACCAGAAAGTTTTTTTACATTTTAATTACAACATGTGTTGATATACTCCTATATATTTGTTTTCCTGTCAATCAGCAACAGTGAATGCGATAATAATAATAATAATAATATAACCCAGATATGACTCACATGTTTACATTAGCATCAGTGACATGATTGAGGCATCATTTGAGATTATTGTATCCCTTCTTTTAATTAACAAGCAATATTTACTGCACAAGTAACTATTACAAATGTTTCTTTAATAATTTTTCGTCATCAGGAGCAACGCACAGAGAAAGTAAATACATAAAAACATTTTGTGCTGTGACTAACTTTGGCACATGACCTGAAATGTTATAAATGTGCTTTAAATGCGTGAAAACCCAGTGGGGGGCATGATCAGGCAGCCGGGGGCACAAGGTTAAAAACAGCCCAGATTCCATGAATGAGGCAGAGAAATGAGACTTTTCGTTTTCCCCGAAAGGCCCAAAAGCTCATAAGTCAGTCCTGTGTGTTTCCGAAGGTTTCCTGCTTTTACTGCAGGCAAAACTGTCACTGTTGACAAATGGATTTTATTTCTCAGTCCCCTAAAATCTATTACGCGGCGTGAAAAAAAGCCACTCAGTTCAAGTCTCTAACAATGAGTAAACAGAGTCCAACATGCTGACGTGACGATCAGCGTCTCCATCATTTTTGTGTTACGAAGGGCAGAGACAAAAACCACATGAACCAACATGTGCTTGTTTGTTCTCTGAGACCTGATGTGGGACGTTTCTTCGCGTGCCCGTTATCTGCTGCTTTTTTTGCTTTCCACGCGTCCATTGTTCATCGCATCCCAAATCCCTTTACATGACAGTGATATGCACACAGGCATAAACAGCCACCGTTCGGGTTTTGGCAGCGCGTTAACCTTCAAAGATCAGAGGGTTTTCATGCATCACTGTGCACAAGCTGAGCAACAACGTGTTTCACGTAAAGAGAGCACGTTCATTTATCTGCACAGAAAACGTGGGCAAACTGAGGCGTCGGGAAGTTTAGATTCTTCCAGCTAATTGGAAGTTTGGGTGTATCAGAGCGGGATGGTAAGGAAAGAGGAGGAGACTGAGATAAAAACCTCCTACTGTGATCAACAAAGCCTCCCAGCACAGCTCTGTGTGTGAAGGCATTTCCCCAGTGTTCCCATCAGTGTGAAACAACTGGAGACACGATTCATTACAGCAGGCAGGGTTTTCATTCTAAGAGCATTCGCTCTTCACCGTTTCTGACCTTGGAACCTTTTTTTTTTTCTTTGAAGAACAGGAAGCTGCTCTGTTGGCCTCTTTCTCGCTGAAGCGTTTTTTTCACTTATTGTGTTGTTCCTTTGGGTTTTTGCATCAGTCTAACTTCTGTTGCAAAGACAAACACTTAACCGGGATTTTAAATACCTAAAATTCAGAGATGAGTAAGGCAAACACAAATTGGAAAGAGAAGACAAATTACATTATTGTGCAGGTCAAACTTATTTAGCAAGTGTGTATATCACAGATGAAGGACTAATCCCAAAGGTTGGATGACGCCGTTCACTGGAATCCCAGAGCAAAACTGTCAGACGGATGTAACCTTCTGTACCTCAGCTGCAAAAAGGCTTTTACCTCTTTCGTCCTTATGATTTCCACAGTCAACGCGGACAATCAATATCTGAGCTGAGACTAGACTCTTTGTCTTTAACTTCTGTCTCACCTTTGGCCTCTCAAAATGCCAAGAAGGTAGAGTCTTGCATTTATACGTCTGCTCTACGGTGCCATGACTCACGGTCTTTGTCGGTTTAACACGTGAGAGTCCAAACCAAGATTCATGTTTTTATTTAATTTTATATATTTGATCTGGTTACTTCTCGCTTCACTTTGCAATTTCAGTCATTCTGGGGACCTGTTACCTCATTGACTGATTTAAATAAACTTTTCTTTTTAAAAACGTACATGTTGATAATTATAGCAATTTATTTTTGTGAGTCATGTAAGCTCGAATTTCTGCACTCATCGACGTTACATAAAAATTGAAGTTGAAGACTTTATTAAAAAAGGTTGCGTTCATTAGTTTTGGGTAAATTGCTTTTACAATCAGGAAAAAAAAAAAAAATATTACTGCGTGAACATAACACAGTGACCGAGTGTTTGGACATGAGGGTCTTGGGGTGGACGAAGACACTCAGTACAGTGTGTTGGTTTCTCATCAGTCACATTATGTGACAAAGCAGGAACTGAAGAAAATTCATGACTGACCGAAATTGGCATTATTTATTGCATTCCTATGGATTTTTATATATTCACTCTTTTTTTCTCCCACAGCTCATTTTTCAATTCTGTTCCATTTTATAAATTGCCCATCATCGTCAATGTTTTGAAGGCTCAACCGCCTGCACTTGGTCCAAAGCTCCTTGCGCTGTTCAGTTTGACCTGGACCTGGACCAGCTCTTATGGTCGGACCAAATTTGGATTCACTGGTCCGAGGCACCTTTCACCTGCCACTGCCATTTTAATTTGGGCCCAACAAAAAATTCCTGATGGTCCGAGCCGAACAAAGCAGGTGTGAAATCTCCCTCAGTCTCTCTGCACTAAAAACATTTGCCACAAACTACACCAACACGTGCGTGACCTTTTCTTCCCCAACAGGTTGAATGGAATAGCGTAACCAATCAAAGGCACTCTTTCCAGGTTTGGCATATTGACAGCTTCCCAGCAGGTAGAAAATCCCACTCAATAAACCATCTGAGCCCAGAACAGAAATCCTTTTGGCTCAGACCTCCCCAACCTTTCAATCCATCAGCCAAAGGCGAGAACAAATGCACAGACAGAAAGTCTTTGCCAAGGAGACATAAAAATACAAGTTGCATTGTGGAAAAAATAAAGATGTGGTTTGAGTTTAGTACTGAAAATTACTGTTCACGTGTTCGTAGACCTCCTGACACGCAGTTTTGACACTGACACTGAAAGGGCTTCTTTCACGGATTAAATATCTGTTCAAACTGCTGTAATAGCATTTCATCCCAAGGAGGGAGGCGGGGCGCATGTAAGTGCTCACACCACTAAATATTCTATAAAGCATATGAACCTTGTTGTCCACATATGACCGGTCCTTAAAATAGCCACTTCCTCTGCGGGCTCATGCTCCCTGTAGGGAATACGCTCCGGTTCCCAGGGCTGAAGGTGGGTTATGGGGCACAAAGGTAAGAGAGAGGAGGACACCTGCCAAAGGACCATATGGGCCAAGCAGGTTGTGACGAGATGGGATGTGACAGCCAATGAGATCCCCTTGAGTTCAGGTCAGGCCATAGCTGTGGCTGCATCTGTGGTCAGGAGGGAAGTCCTCCGGTGCAGGTGACTCTGTGGATGACATGCATTCAAGTTGTGACCTAAAAGAACTCTGTCATTCTTTGTTTTGGATACACTTTACTGATCTTTGAGAACAAATTCACGTGGGAAGCTCTAATGTTCCAGACGGTACCACTCGGGTTTAACGTCTTGCCCATTTACACTTTGACATGTGTCCAAAAACCAGGACCCACTGACCCTGCGGTTCGTGGAGGACACCGAGGAGCCTCTGCCAACTGTTCAGTGAGGGCAGGGTAAAGG
Organism: Channa striata; assembly: GCA_033026295.1. Classification (NCBI taxonomy): domain Eukaryota; kingdom Metazoa; phylum Chordata; class Actinopteri; order Anabantiformes; family Channidae; genus Channa; species Channa striata. The sequence continues at coordinate 18,942,426 of CM065184.1, read as the reverse complement.
CATTGAGATGGAGATACAGAATATTCCATCCATTTATTATTTACACTGTGCATCCTGTTAGGGGGTCACGTAGGCACAAGTGTTTGTAGTCTGATGAACCTAACTGATGTCTCTGGGCTGCAGAACCCCACACAAAAACCGGAGAAGAATCCACACAGACAGGCCACAAGTTTTTGGTTTTGATCCCCACGTAGATTCACAGAAACCATCAGCTCCGTTCTCACCTAAACTACGTTACGCATGGTCCTGGGCGCAGTCAGTAAATTACTCTTACTAAAAAACGTATTGCTGTGAGTTGCTTGTAGACATTTTGTCTCTTTGAGTCTCAGCATCACTGTGTGGTCTCTTATCAGCTCTTCCTGGTCATTCGTGGGTCTCTGAGCCCACTGACAGTCTTTACACGAACCCCTTTGCTTCCTTTTTCTCTTTCATTTGATTAAACCTTACACACACTCACCTGCTCTGCATCACAGCAGCCAGTCACCGTATTAAGGCCGGCTGTCCCACTGCAGTCTCCACGAGATTGTCCAGGGACGTTTCCTGTCCTATGACTCTAACAGTCCTGAATGCATACCCTGGCGACACAAATCAATGACGTAAAAAGTGAAGAGAAAAGGCCGGGAACGTAGGGAGAGCGGACGGGGTGGTGGCTTGTAAGCAAGACACAGGACTTTTATACGGGAAACAGTCGTGGTTCGACATTGTTTGTTTCATTGATAAGCGTTTCACAGCTTGGCGCACGTGGTGAAGATATTAAGGAAGCGTGTGCTGTTACACTTTGTAATGTTTTGTTTTAACCTCATTAAATCTTTAAAGGTTTTGTGTAAATAACGTCGTTTCTGTGGTGGTAAGAGGTGACGCACCTACAGCACCGAAGACCAGGACGGGCATCAAACAGTGGCGCCCCAGGAGCGTCCAATCGTAGCTCCAAAGGACGTTTCAGAGCGTAGCTGTCTGACGCTGTGGGATGTGAATGTGTTGGAGAAACCGCTGTGAGCACATTAGAGCTTTCATATTTGCGTGCAGTAACACAAAATGATTTCCATACCCACTGAACACTAAGACGAACGCTTCTCTGTGCGTCTGTAAGCAGCACACACAGGGCCTGCAGAGCCGAGCTTTGCCCACCATCCCCTCTGGCGTAGGATGATTCCTGTAACGGTGAAAAATTCAACACCAACCTCTGCACAGCGATTCTACAGCATAATCCGACCCTGATGAACCCTCCCAACGCGGTGCAGACAAGTGCATGTTCGTACGGCATTACAAGAGCGAGGATCGTAGGAAAAGGCAGGTCCGCGCTCACGCTCTGGTTGATATTCAACGGAGAGGAGACCTGTTACCCTGTACAGTATCAGTCAGATCATTAGTTGTCACTTTTGTCTATTTCTTATTCATTCAAGCTCCTCGGTGCCTGTGGAAGTGAAGCATGAAGACCGTGGGAAGACGTATCAGTGCAGAGAGATTTTCTCTACCTCTTTCTTTTTCACAAGACTGACTGTTTGCGTGGGCATGTGTGTGTGTGTGTGTGTGTGTGTGTGTGCACGAGTGTGTGTTTGTGTTCCAAGTGCTGAAAGAAATCGGAGCGATCGTGACTTTCAGTAACTGAGCCTCGCTTTGCTGCGCCATGCCTGTTTGTTTGCAGATTAAAGAGCTGTAGGTTTTATTGTCAGTTATAACATAGATGAGTGGGTGAAGACGTGCTCACGATCACTATGTATTAATCAGATCCGGCCGAAAGTTCTTAATGGTGCAATTGCAACAAGTAATTCAGCAGACTCCTCTGAATTCTGCACGACCTTGTAAGAGAATTTCTAAATTTGTCACAATGACTTTACAGACACTAAACCCAAACCTGAAACTGCTCACATTTGTTTAGCTGTCAGCCTGAAGTAATTGTTCATCTGAGTCGTGTTTGTCCATTGTCGTCCAGGACAAGACGATGAATCCTGTCCAACTGAGAGTAAGTGAGTCGCTGTAATTCCACCTTGAATGTCCCACACAGCGGAGACACAGTAGATGGAAATGCCCATTCAGAGAAAATAAAAAATCCAAACTTATAAAGAAACATGTCACCCAGTAAAGTACAGCGGTGTAGCTGGTTTTCACTGGTTTTTGGACACAAACAAGCCGTATGGTGCAGCACTCACCGAGCCGATCCAGGCTGCGGATGAGCTCGAAATGACCCGTCTGCATACAACTGGCCACTTCCACATCCAGCAGACGGTGCTGTCGACTGTTTTAGCCTCCAGCACATGAGAAAATACATTTCAGTTCTCCGCCACCTTCACCAACTTCGGCTAGAGACGTGACACTGGACAGGAAGCATGTGGTGGCTTAATCTGAGCTCATTGTCGAGTGTAATCAAATCTAATTAAGTTCCTGTTAACAAATCCTCCTTCAAGTCTGGACCACTGCACCTCACACTGAGATGGGTCTTTGTCTGACAATGATCGAAATTTATTTAATTCATCAAGCGCCTCAGTGGCCGTTTACTTGCAGTATGTGCGGAAACGCATATAAATACGTTGGCAATCGAGGACGTGGTGCTGCACTGCACAGTTTCTGTCATTTAAACCTCATATATTGTATTTTCCTTTTAAATGCAGTGACCTGTCAGAAAGTTTTTTAAAAGACTTCAAGCGGAAAAACCAATAAAAGCCCTTTTAAAGCCTGAACCTGCTCATCGAGCTTCTAGTTTCTAGGTGAGACGGAGCCTCGGTGTCAGAGCTGCACACTAATAGGAGCTTCACATAAAAGCAGCTGTGCACATCACGACTATCTGCATGACAGCCGCTCGCTCATCTTCCCCTTCTATCATTTAGTGCCTCCGAGTGGAAATAGTAGCTCCAATAAATAGAGTGGGTTTTGTGAAATAGGTCATTTTCTACCCATTGCTGTCCTGCAAATGAGACACTGCCTGGCTGATCTACAATAGAAATCAGCCGCATTTAGATCCACAGCCTGCAAAGTGCTGCAGAAACAGCAGGACTGAAAATAGCCGGATTATTCCCTGCGTGGTGCTTCAACTGCGTACTCGTATTTAAGTGAACGCGTCACCGTTTGTGCCGTGTCGTCATGGTTTGCCATCCGTCAGTTCACTGCGGGTCACAGCAGTATGACATCAGGAGGCTACGTGGACGAAACACCGCTGCAGATGATCATTTAGTTTGACCCAAAAGATCTTATTTCGTCAAAATAGTCACATGAAAATGAATCTGAAATCTTTTCTTTCTGTCACAATTGGCTCTCTGATTACAAATGTCCAACATGTGTAACATTACGGATCTTCTCAGTTGATCTTCTTTTGTGGTGTTTCTCTGTCTGAGTGCAGGCAGGTAGTTTGTCCCACCCATGCTCAGGTGTGAACCCCCCCCCAGCTACACCTTTCTTAAAACCCCTGAGGACACAGAGACTGATTTCATGTGTCCGCAGTGCTCTTGTTCCCCCGTTATTATTTTCTTCTCCGCCGCTTTGGACACTTTCTCCTGGTTTAAGTCTTCTAATCCTTCCTGTCCTTCGGGGTCATTCCTCATATACATCACCCTCACAGAGGAGCGGTGCTGGAGGGATCCCGGCGGGAGGATGAAAACCTTTAGCTCTTCAGCCGTAATGTCATTTAAAACATAATGCCATGCAACCCAGGCTCGTGTTCTCCACTGAGACACTGCGGCTCTGAGACGACTGTCTGTGCTGCAACATACTTTTATCTCGACGCAGCAAAATCATCACAGTTTGTTGATGGGTTAAAATGAAAACAACAAAAAACACGGCACCCGTGTTTATGAGAGCATCTCATCAAAGTTAATGGAGCTTCCCCAGAGCCTTATCAGCTATTTAAGGAAACAAACAACTGTCTAATCAGCACTTGTCAACAACGAATAATCAGTCGCTCAAGAATCAAAACTTATTATCACCCGAGAATTTACTGGGTAGTTACTGAAATGATGACCGCAGCAGCAGCAGCCACTTTCTTCAAATGAGTAATTACAAACCGGTGCCGTTTTTCAGCTGAAAGTAAATGTATTTAATGTGCTACTGCAGCAGCAAACATCGAGCCTGGAATTACAGCGTGTTTGTTCAGTCTATAATTAGCCTTTGCTTTACCTCCGATTGTCACGATGTGCTTTTTTTTTCTTCTCAGAATCTCAAACGCTCCCAGACTTTGTCTCAGGGTTTGGTCTTCAATGGCTTGAATGCAAGGAAGTAGACGTCTTCACGTGTACAGTGCAAAACGATAACCCTGGAGCGGTCGTTTTCATTTCCGTATTTGAAATATACGGCGATGATGCAAATAGCAGCCAGGATATCTGCTCTTTTTGAGTAAAGGTTTGTTGTCCTGAGTCAGTCCATGTGGCGGGATGATGCTGTTGTCCGTTTTACGTGTTCCGTCAGGGTTCTTGGTCACATCCATTGAAAGACTGAGGTTTCGCTCACCTCATGTACAACTTGAAGTCATCGGGGTCCAGAGGCGGCAACTCGTGACACTCCCTCCCCTGTGTTACCCACATCGTCGACAAACAAACGCTTCATTTTCAGGCCGAAGTTCTACTTTTGGTTCACAGGTCCTCAGCAAAGACAGGCAGCCACGTTTCATTTCATAAGGATTCAGTCAGAGTCGGTAAAATTAAACGGACAAACGTACGTACAAACATCTTTCACTTGGCTAAACCCGGTGTCCTCGACACGTTTGTGGGGGTTCCCTCCCCTTCACCGCCTCCTCTTCCTCCTCTGTCTGTTGAAAAGGATGATTCATTCTCCTCAAAACACTGATTCACGACTTTACTCTTCTAACTCTCTCAAACGTGATAATCCACGTTATTTCTCCTCATCTGCTCTGCTGCAAAGGTGGAAATGTTGTGCAAACACGTGAACTTGTGATAAAAATCCAAACAGACAGACATATATAAACCTGCACATCATCATAGCCTGAACAGACAAACACACACAGAACAGATACATGCACCGTGTGGGTACGGTAAAGTGTGTGTTACTGTCCCCCTTCATCCTCCTGATGAAGACGTTGTTCACTGTGGGTGAAGAGCAAATTAAAAAGGCAAAAAAAAAAAGCCTTTATTCTGTCACTGCTAATCATTTCTCTTTTATTTTGACACACCATTATTCTTTCCTCACACCTGTCCTCGCAGAAACACTCTGATCTCTGCGAGATTTCTCTTCCAAGCTCCTTTATCACCTCTAATTTTGAAGGAATACCGAGCAAAAATTACATCTTATTATCTCCACCTGTCGCACAAGAGATGAGACTGGAGTGTGAAACAACATGTTCAGGGCAGGTAACAGCTGCTTCTGTCACAATACATGTGAATCGGGTTCGACTCATTTTTGGAAACTACTTGCACCTAATAACACACACACACACACACACACACACACTCACACACACAGAGAAACCAAAGGAAAGAAGTGATGAAAAATGTGAAATATAATTCATTTGTAAGAAAAAGTCTGAATATCAGTTAGAATTTTAACAGCAGTTTACTGCAAATACATTTTCATGTCAGGTCACTTTTAAAAACAAATATCTAGTTTGTGTGTTTGGATTATACAGAACATCCAAACTGACAAATGTTCCAGGCTGGTGAAGTGTTTCCAGAACTTTACTTGTGCAGCTGAGCATTACACAAACTTACGGCCATGCAGTGGTTTCCTCTCTCTCGTGTGTGAGAGTAACCCGAGTGTGCTGTCATCCTGCATAAACGGCAGTTTCCTCTTCCAAATCGACGTGGCCTCACCCACGATTACGCCTTTGGCCCTGGATCTGTTCCCAGAGAGCAGGGACCCCGGAGTCATGTTTGATTCAACTGTTGATTAAAGTATCTGTCTCTTTACTGGGCGGCCCGACTCTTTCTATGTTTCAGGTCATGAAATAAGAACAAATCAGGGTTTTTCTGCAGGTTCTTGCAGCTCGTGGTGCATCCATCATATCTCACTGTTACTGGAGTTAAGGCCATTTTTTTAAGGAGCATTATATAAATGCATACATAAAACGATTGTCGACTACTCTATAAATGGCAGCCGGCGGCTCAGAGAAGCTCAGCACGTGCAGTCCCGGCCGTTATCCACGAGGTGGTGTCATTTCACAACACCGTGTTCAAATAACTTGTCTTCGGAAAAAACCTCCTCCCCGCTGTGTGTTTTACGCTGAGGTGCATTCCCCGCTGATGCTGTACTTTTTTTTCTCCTCTCAACATTTCAAGGCTCAGAAGACGCTCCGCTCTGCCTGATGTCAGCTCTGTGTCTTTTCCATTACAAAGCAGGAGAATAAGGAGCCGGGCCTGTGAGGACAGGTCTCGGGAGTGGACACGCAGCCTTCCTGTAGAGCTGACAGATCATTTTGGTTCAACATCCCCCTCGAGTCGCAGCTACTGACTTTGATGTCATGTTTATGTCCGTGCAGGAGAGCAGAACCAGGCCAAAGCTGACTGAGCGTGCACATTTGTCGGCGAGAGGTAGGAACAAAACGGCACAAAGGCGAGATTTTCACTTTGTAGTCTTGCATTTTAGGGCTTTGGATTTCTTTGCTGACATATAAACATGACATTTATTCTGACATTTCATCGCCAGCCCTTAGTCTCAACCCAACAGGAGCAGAACTCATTGACAACTCTCCTAACACGACTCACTTTTTGTGTGGATGTTCCATTCCCATGAAGATGAAGGAGCAGACGTTGGTGGCTTCCGAGTGACGGAGGGAATGAGGCAGGAAGGCCACGCTGAGGCACCAGATGCACCAGGAACAGCATTTAAATGCTGTGAGCAGGAATCATTCATGAGCAGCTGCTGCAGAGGTGCGAGGGGACGTGCTGTGGTACTGACATCTAGTGGTGATCGCACGGGCCTGGCCAACATTTAGAAGCTGGAAAACAGACATGACGTGAAATATGATTTTGATTGGATATAAGGGATTGAAAAGACACAAAAACACCAACTATAGGAGACAAAAACTGAAACAGGTTCACACAAAAAACGGATGATTTTCATCTAATGCATTTGTCTATAACAGCCTCACTGGATTCCAGAGAATATCGTTTTATTCTGTGATGAGGAAAGATACAAAGTAAAAAGTACGTTTAACGTCACACGTGCAACGTTGAGAATTTCTATGTTTTCATCTTTGTGATTGAAAAGCCTCATTTGTGTTACGCTTAAAAAATGTATTCAGCACTCAGACTAAATACAGAGACAAATCATATTTAACACTTCTGTAAATGCAAAATTTAGTTTGATCTGTAGTGAAGGAGCCATGACGCCTTGTTCTCCCACGGCACCACCTTCGAAAAAGTCGAGTTTCATTTGAAGCTGCACTGACAAACGGACACGACTGGACATCAGCAAGTGAGAGACTCGTGGCTGAGGTCTTATTCCAGTCGTGGTTTCAGCTCGATGATGGAGAGCAGTCACGGATAGATCGGGAGAAAATGAGCCCAATCACGATGAGGCTGCTTGTGGTAATTCTGCGTCTGTTTCCGTCCTCACGTGTCTATATATTGTGTTTTTTTTAATAATCCAGCAGCTCTTCTTTATTATGTTTAGACCTTTTTGGCTCATTTTGCATCTTTTAGTTGTTTATTTTTGTTCTCAGTCAGTGTGACCTTTAAAGCTCTGACCGTGACCCCCCTGACCTCTCCTATCCATTCAGTGCTGTAGTGGATCTATCTGAGTTTTTTTTTAAATGCACAATTCAAAGCCTCTTTAGCGTCACACAAAATGTCAATATCAACAAATTCAGATTAATTAGAGTCGGTCGACGGCAAAAACTTGCTGCGGCATGGGCCCAGTGTTCGGTATTGAACGCCGCGTTTCAGCTCGGAGGGAATTCTCCACTGCAGGATCAATAACGTCATTATACTGCTCATGCAACAATTACAAGCAGTGATGGCCGTGGTCAGTGAGATTATCAGAGCCGCCGTGTGATGGGGTTTCCCTCGGCGGACAGCAGGGATTAGGGGATTATCATCTCTGTGTCCCTCTCTGGCTCTGTGGATTAGTTTTATCTTCAAGGTAATCAGGGCTTTGCTCTGGTCTGACGGGACTACACCTCCCACAGTCACGCACAACATATATCAACACGTCTGAGAGATAAAGCAAGAAAATCTGTATAATCACGCTCCTATGAAACCAGCCGGGCCAGACTTTGCAGGCTGGAAACTTTCAGACTTTGTCAGGTTTTCAAAAAGCATAGTGGCTTTGAAATCATATCCAGGGGCTTTTACAACTGCAAGATGAAATTATTAAATAAAACATTAGAATTTGAAATACCTTCTACTTTGTCAAATCAGCAGCTGAACTGAAGATAGCGAGTTAGCACATGTTGTATGTGCAGCACGTCACACTTCATTTGTTGCCCCTGCAGCTTTGTGTGTGGAATTAAACTGATTATGCAAAGATGTAAAGAGCAACTTTTGCTGATGCGAAGCAAAGTTTCCTCCCATGTTGCAAAATGTGTTGAGCCTGCAACATTGAACTCTTTGTGACATTTCAACCAAGTTTGTCCCGCTGAGTGAGCCGTGACCACAGAGCCTGTCATTTTAATTTTGAGCACATTTTTAATAGATAGATTATTGCTTTGTGAACTTCGGGTGCACCCGCCCAAGAGGCAGGATAGCCCAGTGCTTAATCCTTCCCAGGGTATCTGTCTTTTTGTTTTCACAGACTGACACTTCTTTAAATGTCAACCCAAAAATGAATTATGCAGGACAGATGAATCTGTCTCAATGTGTGTCAAAATGATGAATCCAAATGTCTCTCACTATAAATAACTATATATTCGGTGCATGTTACTTTGTTAAACACAATACTGCACAGCAACAATTTTACACAACCTTGATATCTGTGTTTCTGTAACAACTGAACCTGAGATCATTTTGCTTTTCAGCATAAAAGTGTTAGTTAAGTGCTTAAACTGTAAAGACATACTGCAAAACAGGAAGTAAGACTTCAGATTCTTCTCTTGGGTTCAGTTGCTGAGTATTTCACAGAGAAATCAATGCAAAGTTGATCATACGATAATGTTCAGATCTCTGCCTCGTGACTAAATTTCCTGCAGAAATCTGATGTGAACTTTAATCTGAAGGAGAAAAAGATTTCTGACATTTAAATTTCTGACACAAATTGTTCAGCAATAATAAAAAAAAATAGGATGGGGCTAAAAGGAGAAAGTGTTTATTGTTTTGCATTTGTCCATCGGATTAAATGGCGTTTGAGTTTATGAATAAAAAGACAAAAATCAGTGTTACTTCAGAGGCTTGGTGTGGAACAAAAAAACACTGCAGCCGTTAAAGGTAGAGTTAATTTACCCACTTTATGACACGAGGTGAATTCATATAAAACATCATTTATTGGTGGTCACATTTTGTAAAATAAATGTAGAGGAATAAAACAATACCATAATTTCCCCTGAATTGTACTGGACTTGACGTATCGCAAAAACCAAATGCTTCAGTGAAATACGAGTACAGTACAGTATTTCCCACCACTGTCATTAATATGAACCTTATTTCTCAGCAAACGTCAATCCCGACCACCGGGTGTCAGCACAGCTCCACGAAGAAAACCAAGCATCCAACCAACCCACCAGAGTCAGCACAGTACACGCTGTATTCTTACACAATTAAACGTACTTTTATTTTGTAACTTTGTCCCAATGTTTCAGTGGCGTCTTAGTGAATAAAGCATTTTACAGCACAGCGTCATCATTAAATGAGGCACGTGTGGAGGCAGTGTGTCACTTTAATACTGCAAACACTTAAATATCGTAAGACTTTCTCCAGATTGTCTGACGCTTGTCGTATCTTTTACTTTGTCTGGACTCATTTTCACCACGGCTGGACTTCTTTATCCGAGACAAACTTTCCGTGAGGCTCCGTGGCTCCAGGCGGCAGCAGGGCCAGGTAGACCAGATTAACGGCGCCCTCCTCTGGGGACCGGGGGGCTTTGGAGCCGGCCATGTCAGTGCGGACCCACCCTGGGCAGCCAGCATTCAGCAAGATCTGCAACGAAAGATGACATTTAAGGGTATGTAAGAACCTTTTATCTGGGGAGTGGAAATCTATGACTTGATTGAACAGCTGTTAAAATTACCCCGTCATTGGGTCTCTCCTTGGACAGACGACGAGCCAGGATCATGGACAATGTCTAAGGACACACAGTTTGTAAATCAATGTTTCTACTAAAGGACTGAGGTACAGATCCCACCAAATCTCCTCTGCTTTTCTAACATTTTTTAAATATTTATCGCTTGTACCGTCAGTCCGGTCTTGGACACTCCGTACGCCGTGTCAGGCCATCCCACCTCCGTGTGCTCGCCCCTCTTGGCTTTGTCGACAAACTGCTGCATCAGTCCCACCAGCTCTTCCTCCGTGATGTCCTCGCTGCGGAGACGCTGCTGGAGGGCGGGGCTGCACTGATTCAGGGTGCGAGGGCCAACGAAGCTGGAGACGTTCACCACGCGACCTGCAACACAAAAACACACAGAGGACGTTTTAGAAATGTCCCAAAAGATTAGATGTGATGTGTGAGCTGTTATCAGCCAAGTGTGAGCAGGTCTTCCAGTGTTTGTGATGTTTGGAGATTGTTAGGATCAGATATGATAAACACAAGTTTTTAAAATATACTAAATTACATCTGAATTAAATCAGATGCAATTTTAAATTTTTGTGAATTTCGTTTAGAGCCTCTTTAACAATAGTGGGCAGAGAACTGAGCCCACTTCTGCGTCCGTACCTCCAGCTTTGATGATCGGCAAGAACTGAGTCAACATGTCTCTGGTGGCGAAGAAGTTTGTCTTGAGGGTCGCCTCCGCCTGGACTGCGAACGGAGTCGTGTCTGCCACTGATGAGAGCAGGAAAGAGTTCATGTGACCCACATCAGCAAAACAGCCGTTTAAAGCCGTTTACTGGCGATTCACGTATTCATCATTAACTTTGCCAAATAATTTATCCAGTTTCCTCTCCGTCATTTAAACTTATTCTAGGCTTGTGGTTATTTTATACTTGCTCTTATGATTTGCCATTAGATAAAATACTCTCCTGCATTTACATAAAGTTGCTTTGCTTTACCTCCAAATGCAATGCCAGCGTTATTAATGAGCACGTCCACTCCTCCGTACTTCTCCTTGAAGAACGCTGCAGCAGCGGTGACGCTGTTCAGGTCGTTGATGTCCAGCTGGTGAAACATGGCCGTCAGTCCCTCTGAGGCCAGAGACGCCACGGCCTCCTGACCACGACCGCTGACACGGGAGCAAAACACTTATGAGTTTATTCTTTAAGAAAAATAAAGGAAAATAACTTGTAATGTTTAGTCTGTGTTGTTTGTTTAATTAGTTTGCTCAGATTTTATGCATCCACACAAATTCAAAAATAACAAAGTAACCAGCAGATGTCGCCATTTTTAACTGCATCAACTGCTTCTTAGGGAGGAGCTGGTGTTGCCAGGTCCAGACTCAAACGTTTTTCTCTTCAGTCATATATATTTGTAATTGTCAACAGAATAACAAACCTTTTCCACAAGTCAGGGCTTTTTTTTGTACTTGAAAGATAATATGATGAAACAGCCAATGAAAACAGAGCTTTGATCGACTTGCCAGTAACATATTGGTATAAATGTGTATTAATACTTTGTTTCCAGGTGAGATACCTACACGTCTCTGGCGGTGACGTACACGTCTCCTTGGAACTGCTTGCAGAGAGCTCGGACAGTGGCCAGGCCGATGCCCTTGTTACTGCCTGTTACCACGGCGACCCTGGTGGTGGACATGTCTGTCGCTAAGGAAACAGTTTGTGAATATTAAATAGTCATTCAAAGTATAAAAGTAAACTGTAGACAGATGCAGAGTGTAAAATAAAAATGAGCTGAGGTGATAACGTATGATAAACTGTCGGGAGTCTGGACTTTTTTTCGTGTAGCGTTTGTTTATTTCCTGTCGTGGCCTTTTATTTTGTAGTATTTCTTTCCTTTCCTGTTAGTTTCTTGTGGTTCCTTTACTTTCCTCGTTTGTCCTTATTGGTTTCACCTGTTTTCCCATTTATTTAAACCCTGTTCTCCCTTCGTTGTTTGTTGGTTCGTCACTCATTCAGACATTCATACACTCTTTTTGTCCATCGATGGTTTGTGTGTTCGTGCCTGTTTGCTGTCTTTGGTCTGAGGTTTGGTCCCTTTGTTTAATTATGTGGTTGTGTCGGTTTTGTTGTCTCCACCTTTAAGTTTTTAACTGGATCAGCTTTAGTCTTTGTTGGTTTAGTCCTTTTCTTTGTTCTTTTCTGCCATTTTTGTTTGTCTGTTTTCTGTATTAGGGGTTTTTTGGTCACTTGTTTTCTCTTGTTTTAGTTGAACTTTGCGTGGACTTACTTTGCTTTTTCCTTATTATTTTCTGGATTAGATGTTACTTTGCTGTGTTGTTGTTTTGGTGAACTCAGTTTTCCTCTTTATTTCTGTTTGTCTACTTGTTCTTGTCCCTGGTTGGTTCAGTTCGTTAAGTTTGTTCCTGCGGTCCTGTTTACTTTATTCCTCCCTCAGTTATATCTTCAATTCTTCCATATTCCTTTACCTTAGTTTTTATTTTGTGATTTATTCGTCTCCATAGCTTGTCTAGTTTGTTTAGGGGTTTTGATGTTCCTTGTCCTCCCTTTTGTGTTGGTAGACACACACGTGGATGCAGAAAACGTCCACAACTCTGCCTGAACTAGAGTTATTTACTCCCTCAGACATGGAGAAGAGATGAATTGCTGAGTCACGGTGACAGCGAGAAATCCAAATATAAAAGTTTAACTGTTTTAGTAAGTTGTGAGAAAATGACAAAGACGCCAGCGCTCGTCATGAAAAGTGTCCAAAACCAATAAGGTAGGTGTTCTTCAACTTACAGTGGCAATTTCATGATGTGAAATTGAAAATGAAAATATAAACTGCACATACCAAACCATCATTGTACCATCATCAGCTCTCAGTGACTGTTCTGTACTTCTGCCCTGATGCAGCTTCTGAAGAACCGGTTCTACAAGGATTAATGCAGGACTACAACTGTAACAGACCGTGACGTTCACCTTTTATATACATCGCAATTCAGAACAGCGAGCGAAATCCAAACACTTCTTGTTTCGGCAGGTATTTTAGTCTGAACAAAGGTCCGTCTGCCCACGTCTGTATGTGACAAAAGACTCCCTGGCTCAGAGCATGTTTCAGTTTCAGGCAGCGGTCTGTATTATGATAGATATGCATTTGTTCACTCTTTACCACTTTACTTTCTCATTTTCACATATCACTTATGTAACAAATGTATTCTGACCTTTGCACAACTCAGCTGCAACATTACCACCACCTGCTGGTTTTAATGTGAAAATGTAATGAACTAATACACAGTGAAGTGTTAACCAGCTCTTAGCAAATACACTGGGTGAAACAGCTCCAGCTTTTACAACAGTGACCTTTGACCCTTCATTTTTAATTACTGTAAATGTTTTGCTATAATTTCCATAATCAGTTTTTTTTTTTTTTGTTAAGTATGTACTTCAAGTAAAATGTGAATAATTTGTTAGTACTTGTACATGAGCAGATTTGAAGCACTACTTCCAATATTTGAACTTGATGTCACATACTTTACATACATGATGTGACAACACAGACTGGACCATGACCGAACAGAAAACTGTTCATCCACTGACACTTGGACCAGAGAGATCAGGTGGTAGCTGCCTGTAGAACTTTCAGCACAAGGAGAACTAAGCAAATCTGAAGCTGAAATAAAGCTGCATCATTTTAAACAGATACATTTCTATTCACATGTACATTTATGGTGGTTTCATATAGTTGAGATTTTTACCTCCTAGATGACTTACTTTATAAAAACACTATTGGACAACTATTATGCAGCTTATAGTTTCCGAAATGTTTTAAAATATTAGTTTAAAACTCTTAAACGTGTTACTGAAATGTGCCACCCGTTTTTGGGCTTGTGCCTCAGTCCGCCCGCCCCACATCCGCCCATGCGCTCATTACGCACTGGGGCACAAACAAAACGAACCCACTCATCCTGTTGGTACCGAGAAAAAAAGCATCTGCGAGGTTCAGTCCGTGTGAAAAGACTCTGAATCTCTAAAAACCCGAGTGAAGGATCCATTTGAAACCTGAGAAGATCTTGAAAACCGGAGAAAAGATGAACGGCAAACTTGATGTTACGTTGCATTAATCGAGCTGCTGTTTTCGCAGAAAGTTCAGCCGTTTCTTGGCACGTTGCTGACCAGCTGTTGACCAGCTGTTGACCAGCTGTTGACCAGCTGTTGAGCAGGTAAAGGCGGTGAAATACTTACTTTGAGGAGGAGACGCGCCGAGCTGCAGCGGTGAATGCGCGCAGAGCTGGAGGAACGTTTGCGTAAAAGGAAAGACGTCGATTTGACGAGCGTCTGCGGAGGGAGGGGCTTAATTTACAACAATGGAGAAAACGTTTTCAATTGGACAAGAGAATTTCTGAATGAGACTGAAAAATGGGATGTGACCATTTTGTCAAGGTTGACGTTGGAAACAGGAAAGGCCACCCGAGATTTTCATAATTACAATGAGCGACATGGACAACTGCAGATGAAAGGATGGAACATGGGGGACGATGTTGGATTTAAGTGGATATAATTTAGACACTGCAGGGACATTTTGGTGAGGACACATTAAATTACTAAAAACATTTATTTAAACATATGTACAGACTGCTGTTTATGGAGCAGCATCAGAAACCTGCAGGACTGGATGTGGTTGTCGACCTGTCTGTGCACAGAACGTACACACACACCATGGGAGACGGAGGGAGAACCCAAGGTTTGGCAGGACAGGAGGTGTCACGTTTAACCGCAGAGAGTCAAAGGTGACGCATGGCAACAGTAGGTGCTAATAATTGACTGACCACACGTGAAAATAAGTACATTTAAAACATATTTTTCATGGCAAAGTGCATTTATTGCTTTTTAACATAAACTATTATAAAAGACACTGTATTAGACCAGGAGTTTTTTCCCAGAAATCCATTTGTCTTTATGAACATTACATCCAGTTAATGGGAATTAACTTTGTTCCATGTAAAAAAAAAAATTAACGTTTACTGAAGGCAGAGTGGAATTAAGAATTATCAAAAACCTGCAAAGATGCACACAACTGTTGTTGCGTTTTAGACGTTCAGCCGTGGTGATTTCTTCACCACATCTGAACTTCTTTTTCAGAGACAAACTTTCCGTGAGGCTCTGCGGCTCCGGGTGGCAGCAGGGCCAGGTAGACAGGCGTGACAGCACCCTCGTCTGGTGATTTGGGAGCTTTTGGACCGGCCATGTCAGTGCGTACCCACCCTGGGCAGCAGGCGTTCAGCAAGATCTGTAAAAATAAGATTACCATAAAAACACCATTACCTGAGCAGAATCCAGGATGGTTTTTTGTTTGTTGCGGTTTAATTAAACATTTACCCCGTCGTTCGGTCTCTCCTTGGACAGACCACGAGCCAGGATCATGGACAAGGTCTAAAGACACACAGATTGTAAATTAATGTTTTATTAAAGCTTTTAAATCTGGATTTCTCACGTTTGCAATCTTTCAGCAATCGTACCGTCAGCCCAAGCTTGGAGGCGCCGTACGCTGTATCAGGCCAGCCCGCCTGCTTGTGCTCGCCCTTTTTGGCATCGTCAATGAATTTCTGCATCAGTCCCACCAGCTCTTCCTCTGTGATGTCCTCGCTGCGGAAACGCTGCTGGAGGGCCGGGCTGCACTTGTTTAAAGCTTGAACGCTAACGAAGCTGGAGACGTTCACCACGCGACCTACAACACACAGAGCAAAGGCTTCAAGCTGCAAACTGGTCACCACAACTCTTAAAGGCAAATAAAGCATTTGACATTCAACAAATAATCATGCAAAGCCAGCATGTCAGCAGACTCGGTCCACTTCTGCATCCGTACCTCCAGTTTTGATAATAGGCAAGAACTGAGTCAACATGTCTCGGGTGTCGAAGAAGTTTGTCTTGAGGGTCACCTCCGCCTGGACTGCGAACGGAGCCGTGTCTGCCACTGACACGAGCAACAAAGAATGTGAGAGTTAACACAGTGACACAATCACAACCTTATTGATAGATTATTTGAATACTGTGATTCTAGGCCACTTCTTGTCCCAATCAATTAATGATAAAATTGGCCCAAATAAAGAACCACCATTTTTTTTCCCAAATACATTCAAAAACTCAAATACATTATTCATTATTCTAAGTTTAGCTAATGTGCCTTTAGCCTAAATAACCTGAACGAAGGTGTGGCTGCAGCTGAGAACCTTTTTACTAACAGGAAATACTGAAGGTTTTAAGTGGAGCTAAATACATTTTGTAATTTGTTTGCTTATCACAGAGCATTTTTTAATTGTATTTAAAAACCTATAAAAAAAGTATGTGAGAGTCTTAGGCTCTCTGTTGTAACACGAACACATTTGTCGGTGTAAAGCTGCACTGCAGTATAAACATATTCGTAATTCTACCTTTGAATGCAATGCCAGCGTTATTAATGAGCACGTCCACTCCTCCGTACTTCTCCTTGAAGAACGCTGCAGCAGCGGTGATGCTGTTCAGGTCGTTGATGTCCAGCTGGTGAAACATGGGCTTCAGTCCCTCTGAGTTTAGAGACGCCACGGCCTCCTGACCGCGACCGCTGCAAGGAGAGCAAAAAGTTTATTCTCAGTTTGCCTTTCAAGAACAAAATTAATACTCCTCTAGCTTAGAGTTTTTCTTATTTTTATCTTTGACCACTGGTGCCTGAGAAAATATTCAGTTTCTTTACTCACATACAAATCAAATACCACACTGTTGAAACATTCTTCTGTTTACACTGTTGCTTCTGTCAGAACTTTTACTATTTGTTATTTCAGTATATTTTATATTTTGTGTCTTTTATTGCTGAAACAATGTTTTAGTTGTTGAAACTGGTCAACGAGGAGCTAATGTCATGGACTGAGGCACTGATTGGTAGTTTGGTTTTAGTTTTAGTACAATACTTACAAAAGTGCACCAGAGTTTTTTAATTTTTTTTACTTGCACTTCTGACAGTGTTGTTCTGAAAAGTGATCCAGACGACTCGAGCTTTCTCATTTTGTAACCTGCTCCAGGTGTTTCAGGTGAGATACCTACACGTCTCTGGAGGTGAGGTACACGTCTCCTTGGAACTGCTTGCAGAGAGCTCGGACAGTGGCCAGGCCGATGCCCTTGTTGCTGCCTGTTACCACGGCGACCCTGGTGGTGGACATGTCTGTCGCTAAGGAAACAGTTTGTGAATACTCCCTGTTCAGATGCTGTTTCAAAGTGTCAAATCAGACGTCTTACATTTGGGATGAACCTAATCCTGAAAATGTTCCTGAAAATCTCCCCCTTCTAAATTATTTATAACTTTTATTTCTGATATATATTATATATAATCTATCTAATATATGACAGATATTTAGATATAATAATAAAGACGATTTGTTTAAGGCTTTTGCCATTTCAAAATAAGAGCATGCAAAAAGTGCGTCCACCTGCGTGTTCTCAGACTCAGGATCTGCTGAGTCACGGTGAGTCTCACGGTGACTTTCACGGTGGACTCCGTGGACCGGAGACCCGCTGTCCCCGGGTCCGACGGTCTGCTCCAAACGTTAACGTTCAAATGGAGACACGGTCGAACCAGTGTCCCCCACACAACCTGTAAACTGGTTTTGCAGGGATTTCTGCAGGTTGTGCAACCTGGTGAACCCGCAGTGAACCCGCGGATCCAGCTCGCGTTACATAACGAAGACCGGCAGAGACCGTTTCTTTAACACGCAAACCTGAACGCGGACGTGGAAACAGACGGTCCTTACTTGGAGCCGGTGTGTCGGTGCTTCAGAGCCGCAGGAAGGATCGAGGAGAGACCGAAGAGCTGCAGGAGAACCGGGACCGGGCGGGGAGGGAACGTGGAGGCGCGTCTGCGCAGCGTCATTGCGCACACCCGGAAAAACAACAACAACAAGGGAGACGATTGTGGAGCCCACATGGATCCATCGTGTGGGAGGGAGATTTGATGCAGATGTGATTATTAAGCAGGTATTGTTTGTGGATTTTAACCTCAGTGCTAGTTTCTCACAGCTTGAAGGAGCTGGTCTTGGTTGTTGGGCATTAATGTTAATAGTAAAAGACTGATCGTAAAGTATGATCAGAGTTCTGGCTCGTCATTCCACAGTTAAACTATATTACAGAGCGGTGTCAGTCTCTATGTTTGAAGTAGCTTCTAATATTTTACACATCTTCAGAATAACCAGAGGACTTTGTCAGTGCATTCACTGCTCCAAAAAATGAAAGGAACACTATTTAATCAGAGGATAGCATCAAGTCAGGTAAACTCCTTGGCTATTTATCTGGTCAGTCCAGTATCAGAGGGGATTATTAATCGGTTTCAGGTGGTTTGGTGTTAATGAAATTTACAACAGGTGCACTGGAGGAGCAACACTGAGATGGACCCCTGACCTTGAACACCTCTGGGACATGTTTTGGTCTATCCGGCATTAGCAGGTTGCACCTCAGACTGTCCAGGAGCTCAGTGATGCCCTGGTCCGTATCTGGGAGGAGATACCCCAGCACACCATCTCTTGTCTCATTAGGAGCGTGTATTATTGTCAATCTGCAGCATGATAAAAAGACCAAAAGTGCAGCGAGAATAATCATTAAAACCTCTTCAGGGATCGGAATTATTGTTGTTCTTGCAACAACCTTCCTGCATCGTGTTGGCATTTAGTTCACAGCACACATGAAAGTGTTTATATTGGGCCTTTGTTTTTGGGTCACAGACCGAGGTGGGGTCATGAGGGGTCGTGGCCATCAAGCTGGAAGAGCCTCGAGGAAGAGGAGGCAGAAACAAGGAAGCAGCAACCAGTCCGGTATGAGAATGTTTGCTGCTCCACTGTTGCTTCCAGAATAGGGTTTCATCCCATCACCGGTCTGTCTCCCTCTGTTTCTGTAGTCTCTCTGTGTCATCAGCTGCAGTACGTGAGGCTGATGAAGTTTCTTCACCAGCGAGGATTCACCTCATCGCTGCTGCAGCCAGCACTCTTCACCGGTATGACTCTGGTCTCCTACTTTGTTTGGTCTCGTACAGATGATGTCAGAAGCCTTGTTAGCATGCTAGATGGTTGTTAACGCTTTGATCAAGCTTTTCATCATAATCATTTGAAACCCTCTGCAACACAAACTGCACAAAATGTACTTGGAGTGACAGATTGCGTGTGGTAATAGGATTTATGAGCATTATTAAACGAGGCAAAGTTAGTTTATTTGGCTCATAGACGTTTAACATGTTGATTTTATTTTTATTGGTTTATTCACCACTGATTTTCTGCTGCTTATTTAAGTCATGGAGACATGGAGGGATGATAAGCCTTAAGTACAGACAAGTCAAACCACGCTGGTCTTATTTGTCTTTTAACAAAACTTTGAAATATCATTTGGGTTTTGACATGGACCTTCGTGCAAATAGGCCTCTGGCCCTGTAGGCATGTTCAGTAACCGATACTTGCGTACAGGCTACAGTCGAGATGTAAAAATGTGACGCCAATGTTAACAAGTTCCTATACATAACTAAATACGCTGTAAGAATAAGTCCAATTGTTTGTTTTCTGTCACTCTTTGATCAGAAGGAACATGAAAAGGAGACTCTGTTCTTTACAGTGTTAAAGGGCAGCGACAGTCCAAAGGCCAGAGAATTGAGCTTGTAACTATAGAGAAATTAATTACATTTACATTTAGTTATTTCACTTACAAGCGATGTATGAAGCAAGCCGTAGCTCAGAGTCGAGGAGAAACCAGCAAACTGCTCAGAAAATAACGGTTTCACTGCTCTGTTTGTCTTGCTCCTCTCCTTGCAGACACAGGCAGAGGACTTCAGACTCTGAAAACTATAATGGTAAGCCAGGTTCATTTAGGCTGGTTTACTTTAACTTATTAAACAATTTTTGAAGTTACTGCATACGGTAGGTTTATTCTTGTTTCGTCTTTACTTGTGCTTACGTGTGTCCATTCTTATACTGTTGCAGTCTACATCCTCACACATTCTCTTTGTCTGTCTCTTTTCATGTCACAGCCTGGGGAGCTACTGATCTCTCTGCCAGAATCCTGTCTCCTCACAACCTCAACCGTTCTAGACAGCTACCTGGGACCATATATTAAAAGGTAAAAACACATTCAGTCATTACTGAGAAAATATCAAGTACTGCAATGAAAATATCAGATGCAGTAATGGGTGCAATAATTACTACATTGTAAAATAAGATGGCAAACTCTACTTGTGAAAGCAGAATGAGACTTAATTAAACTGAAGTCGCTCATTGTCTCTCCACAGTTGGAAAACCCGTCTCTCTCCCTTGCTAGTGCTCTGTGTCTTTTTGGTGTGTGAGCGTCACAGAGGAGAGGCCTCTGATTGGTTCCCCTATATCAACGTGCTGCCCTCCACCTACACCTGCCCCACATACTTCACAGACGACGTCATGGCTGTCCTGCCTGCCAGTGTGTTGAGGCAGGCCTTAGAGCAGAGGGAGGCAGTGCAAGAGATCCATTCTTCAAACCAAGACTTCTTCAAGTGAGTCTGCGAGTGCTCGGTTTACTTTACCTTGCTAACAGTGAGCATTAGTGTTACAAAAAGCAAATATGGCATGTGTCAGTACACATATTTCTAAAGATATAAATAAAAGAAGTCACTCTGTGAGCTGCTCTTATGTGCACAATGGGAAAACATACAGTAATAAGCAGTAAGTGAGTTATTTTTGGGACAGATCTCTGCAGCCAATCCTGAACCGACCTGTGGAGGAGGTGTTGACATATGCAGCATTAAGGTACGCATGCGCACACGCTCGCACACAAACAAGTCTTGGCTTGGCTTTTTTTCTTTTTTTTTGTGAGTTTAGGTTGTGCAGAGATTTTAATATTTCAAACAAGAATTGAGTCTGCTTTACATACCTTACTTTGATATATATGGTGGTTTTAATGTTACGGGACAACGATCTGTCAGATTATTAACGTCTACCCTCCACCTACAGGTGGGCATGGTGTAGTGTAAACACACGCTCTGTCTTCATGTTGCACCCACCTAGTGAATTTCTATCTGGACAAGATGTTTATGCTTTAGCTCCTTTCTTGGACCTTCTGAATCACCAGCCTGACGTGCAGGTAAACTTCATGTCGTCGTAAACACACTATGACTTTTTATTTCTTTCATATTTAAAATAGTGTGTGAGTTTTAACTGAATAAACTGTTGGAAAGATAGAAAGCTGTATCGAGTTTTACAAACATTTTATTCCTTCAGGTAAAAGCAAGTTTCAATGAAGTGACAAGGTGTTATGAAATCAGGAGTGTTTCAGGGACCCTCCGCTACCAGCAGGCCTTCATTAACTACGGTTCTCATGATAACCAGCGCCTGTTGTTGGAGTATGGATTTGTCGCCCCCCACAACCCCCACAGCGTGGTCTATGTGGATAAAGGTACACTACTGCTAGTATATATTTTAAACCGCCCAAGATTTAATTGAAAGCCAGTGTGTATATATGACTTTCATCTTGTCCCTTCACGGAAGCCGTTCTTTGATTTGGCATGTGATTTTACGCCAGATTTCACAGGGAGTGAAATTGAAAAGCATTAATGTTTATTTACACCCTAAACTAAAGCCACACAAAAGAAGATGAAAATTAGTAAAGCTGTCCTTTAATAAATATATCAGCTCCACTGGGGGCCCTTTGTGCTGCTAGTAGTAATGATTTGAAATTTGTTAAGTTTATAACCATGTTGACTCAATCCCTCAGATCTCCTTTGTGATGTCTTGAGTGGCGACAGGAGTTTAGTCCAGAAAATCAAGTTTCTCAGAGAGAACAGCTTCCTTCAGTAAGTTGCTTTACATCATGTTTTTTTGTCTATTGTTTCTCTTGTGTGTAACCGGTTCCCTACATCTCACAAACGGATAAATAAAATGAAATAAATGTCCTATCACTTGCAGTAATCTGACTGTATCCTGTGAAGGCCCCAGCTGGAGGCTGATGACGGCTCTCAGACTGTTGTCCCTGCCACAAACACTGTAGTAAGTCTTTACACACATTCATATCCAGCTGGCATTACACAAAGATCCTCTTACTCTGCTTTAAAATACATGTGCATCCTTTGAATCTCTGTGTAAATGGGTATGTGCAAATCTGCATAGTCACCAGTGGAAGGCAGTGTTGCTCGGTCAGGCGGTGTGTGAACAGAGGGAGCAGTGGAGCATCCAGACAGCTAGGACTCTCTGCCAGCGGCTATTACAAAACACACACACAGCTCTGAATAAGGTCTGTATGTGCACATACTCCACCAATCCTCAGATTGTTTTCCCATGATGCATCACATAAAATATATATTTTTTAAAATGTGGTTTGTTTGTGTGTGTGTCTGTAGATCTCCAACCTCCTGCACCAATGTGATCAATCAGTCAGGGAGCAGCTAGATGTAGTCAAGTCACTGCGACAGGAGGAGAGCTGCATTCTGGGAAGCTGTCTCGAAGTGCTGCAGGGGACGCTGAGACAACCAGATGAACTGTTGTCATGCCGACCTGATGTTGATACGGTGAGCTGACATTTGGTTGGTGCGGTACCTTGTCACTCACCACAAAAAGCGATCTCAGCACCCTGTAGCCAGGTTTGAATCCAGGTATGCAGAAAGAGTTACAGTAAGCCTAAGCATGATGTTAGAGTGCTCATCACCACCACGGAGCCCAATAAATCACTAAAAAGACTGTAATCACAGAACTCACTCGTGGCTATAGAGGACACAAACACAGAGGCAGGTCGGTCAGAAAGGACTCGATACTTTTTTCAAAAAAAATGTTTTGTATTTATTTTCTGCTTAATTGTCACAGTAAAATAAAAAAAAGTTCCTGGCCATCCCAATCACACTTTGAGTAATTCAAGCAAAACTTCCAAGGACATTTGTTTTCAAACAGCAACATACATTGCAGTGTTTTTTGGCTGTGTATTTTATATTGTGCAGTGGAACTTGGAAGAACAAAGACAGAAATAAAACTTTGCACCTAAAAGGACTCCTCCGGGAAATCACAACTGAAGTCTCTTTCTTTTTTAATTACATGTTTGAATTTAGTTAAAGCGTTGTGAATTTCAATAACAGAAAGGCAACAGCTCCCTGTGTTCCACATTATACACACATGGCAGCTTTCAGTCCTCCCCCTAAAACAAATTATCAAGTAAAAACTATAACTGTCATTGTTTAACTGTTCACTTGCTTTGGTGAAAGCGTTAACTTTGCAGTGAACGGATGCCAGTGACCGATGGGCTGCAGAGTGTGATTATCATAGTCAGAGTTGAACGACGGCTTTTTTCTTCTGGTGACACTGGACAGCCTCCATGGCCACTGTGGCTTCGTAGAGTGGGACGGCCTCCTCAGGCTGAGGCCTGGAAGGATTACAACCAGACGACTGCTTGATTTGATGTTAGAGTATAGTGTGTGCATATAAAAAATAAGTCATTATATTGTTTTTGCCGTTTCTGCTTAGCTCACACTAAAATGTGGGCAGTAACATACTGTATATAAAGGTCTAAAATTTAAAAACATAAGCATTAGGGACTCGTAGGCACCCAAAAGCTTTACTTTTGTTTCGCCTTTGTCTTTTAAAGCTGCTTTAGGCAACTTTGCAATTTAGTCACAGAAAATTATTGAGAGCCAAAAATCATGCCACAATAAATAATTAGTCATGTTACATGTTTTGTTTAAACCAAAGAAATAAGAATCCTACTCCACTATTTTGTTTTGTTACCTGAGTACTCCAGCTGACATCTTCTCCACAATGTCCTTCAGGATATCTGCAAACGGCTGTTAAAGACTCACACCCACTTTGAAGGAGACAGTGCTTGTGCCTGTTTAGATGCAAATGATTTAAACTTCAACACCATGAGCACAGGATACGGAGATATCTTCCTTGCTGAGCTGATGAAGCTGTCCAGACTTCAGGGTTGAGGAAAGACACAGAGGCTGATTTTAAATACAGTAATCTGCAATCGGGAGGATCCAACTGTAAAGACACAAAGAAATAGACAACAGAACTGCTGTTAACAATTTGCAGTATATCTTCTTGTTTGATTGTATTGTTTGCTTGACGCTGACATACTTGCAGGTCTTGGTGGGAAGTGACCCAGTGCCCTCCCACTCCCAGAACACTGATAATGTCATGTTTGTGTGGGAGAAACTTTGTCTCCTCCGTCTCCTCCTCCTCTTGTAGACACACTAAACACACACACAGTAATGTTGAGCTGAAATCTCACCAACATGCATGCATTATCATTTGTAGACAACAGTTTTACCTCCAGAGTCTATGACAATATCCACTCCCAGTCCTCCGGTCTCCTCCAAGACCACCGACAGCAAGTCTGATGAGCTGTTATCCACTGGAATAACCCTGACTTCACACATAAATGTACAGCAATGTGATATCGTGAGTTGGTTTTCATTTGTAATAAATTTAAAAGGTTTAAAAATAACCCATTTACAGTTTACTCTCAGCTGCACCAAATATCTCACCACAAGCAAATAAAGCTCACAAAAGATAACAGTGATAAATCCTGTAGTTGTTTAGGGGAACAGGAAACCCAGCAAGAAAGCAAGCTTGTGAACTGGACAGACAGAAAGAGAAAAGATCTCACCTACTAAAGGATCTTGAATGCCTGATGAAATAATGGAAGTGAGGAAAGAGAAGGAGAAACGAGAACGACAGAGGAAAATGAAACAAAGACACAAACTTGGAAGTAGGGGACAAGAACATGGAAAAACCAGTAGCACATACCTAAAACAGCCGCTTAAATTTACTGAAAGTTTATAGGCACGTGATTTAAATGAGTAAGTATGAAAACTATTCAGACATCACATACTGACCTACGCTGGGCCGAAGCTGCTCCAGGAATGTCCGTTTTTGTGGCGAGTGGGACGTCGTCAGAACCTTCACTCCATGGTAACAAGCCAACTGGATGCACATGAGGCCAAAAGACTGATAAAACAGGGGAAAGGGACTCAATACACATAAAGTCACTCTTTATAAAACCCTTAGGTAATTTTGACAGTCGAAAGCATCAAAAAAATTTGGAAGACAGTCTCCGTATGAGTTTGTTTTGGATAACAAAGAAGTTCATTGGTCTGGTGTTTTTACATACGCTGGCTCCATCCATGACCAGGAGTGTGTGTCCAGCTGCAATGCGAGCGTGTGTGTGTAGAGCTGTGTAAGCACAAAGTCCGTCACGTAGAGCTCCTGCAACACACACCGAGCTGAGCTTCTCTGGCTTCAAAACTGGAGAACATAACAGAAGTGAGAGTGAGACTTGTCCTTGCATTTTACATGTGTATAAAAATCGAAACTCTATGCAGTCTCTACATAGTGGGACGTCTCTTTTGACAGTGTCCAAAGTCCAAACACCTTCAGGAGTATAGTACTTTCTCTTTTCTTGTCCACATCTTCAAAATGAAATCAGACATACACTGACTAGATTTTTACAACAATCTACTTTTTTTACAGAGCACGAGGTTCAGGTAAAATGTGGAAAGAGAACAGTTTCTTTGGACAAGCTCCCTGAGCAGAGTGAAGCAGCTGAGAACAGCCTTAGCTTTTAGATGTGGGGTTTTGACGTAGACTGTCTTTTTTGTTGGCTGGTCTGTCACTCTGAAGAGTACTACTATTTCATAAAGTCAAGGCATCAAAATGGAATCAGAAAAAAAGTTTGTTCAGCAGTAAAGAATTATCAGATATTGTTTAACTCAGTTAGGCTTGTGTGAGTGTGTGTGTGCAGTTTGCTACCTAAATAGTATTCATCTATGTCAATGACCTCACAAAGTCCAGAGCAGGGGGAGTCCAGAGGAAGAATACCTGCAGAAGGAAGGTAGATGTAAGATTTGATAAAGTACTGGATTCTCATGTAAAATAGTAATGCATAATTTGTTCTGGGTTTTGGGTATGGGCAATATGGACACCATAATATTGCATTAGTTTATATTATTTAATATTACGACTGCACAGAAGCAAAGTGTGTAGAGTTGAAATCTGTGCAAGACAACAACAAAATGGAGACACATTAACTGATAATAAATAACTATCCTTCCAAAGATACCGTACGCTATCCATTCTTTTGGCAGGTATGTAACACCTGGATGTCCTTTTCTGCTTTCCCCTGTTTTATTCCATTAACAAGCACATCACAGTCAGGCATCAAGACATCTCCCAGGTCAAAAAAAAATTAAATGTTTCCTACCTACGACCTCATCCTGTGGCTGGAAGAAGGAGACCTTGGGGCCCACTGCATTAAAAAAAAACAAAGAGAAACAACAGTCAAACCATCACTGACACAGGACTGTTATGACACTCTACATGAATCCCATGTAACACAAGGGAAAAACTGTCTGTGTGACTCTGACCTTGCAGGATGACCCCGGCCACCTCTCTGCCAACAGGAATGAAATCTCTCTGGATCCCCAAATCACCGAGCAGCTAAAGTTCAGGACAAATAAGTGGAGAGGACTGTTAGTGTTCGCTACAGTCATAATCATCAAATATCGGACATAAAGCTTATGAAAAGATTTCAAAATACATACATTTTTTATTTTAAAGTTTATTTCATCTATTCCAAAATTACAATAATCAGGCACTTTAAGTTTGTGCTCTCTATATCATCTTAATTTCTAATTGTTCACTGAATGAATCCGCTATTATCTATAATTGCATTGGCACTGTGAAAGTGGTTGTGGACTAGATGATTCACTATATGTATAAGAAAATTTAAACGATTGTTTTTCTAATTTGTCTTGGAGCTCAGCTTTCTGTTCCACAGTCTGATTAGTTTCCAAGTGACACACACACGTAAAATATGACTTGCAATACCTTGAGATCCAGTGGGCTGAGTCCACATGCTTTTACTTTAACCCTGATCTGATTGCTGCTTAAAGCCTCTGGAAGACTCTGGAGAGAAACAAATACAAAAAGTAAAGTTTCACACAGAGGAAAACAGTAGAAACAAACATGGGAGAAACACAGACAACTGTACAGTCTCATTAATAAGAAGCAGTAGTAGGTTCCTGAGAAAACAGAGACACAAACATGCATTTGATGCCTGAGGTCAGTGATCGTCACTGCAGAGTGACAGGCTGTAAACACTGGAAACACACAGTCTCACTCACCGTTTCCTGAATAACGAACTTGGGCTCAGCATCATTCACAGCAGCTCGGCAGAATAAACCTTTCATGCTGTTAAACCTTTAATAAATACAATGAGCAAGATTATCTCAAAATATTAAAATCTGATAGTCGATAATTCCATTCATATAGTGTTTTTATTTAGTCCTGAGCATCGTAAAGATTCCTTCTGGTGGCTGCTACACTGTGAAGCTGGAGTCAGCTGACTGACATTTCTTCTTCTACTTGATTTTTTATGGCGGATGCTAAACAACAAAGTGGTGCATTACCGCCGCCGAACAGAATGGAGTCAGGTATAGGATTCTAATATAGAGACAGAAAATCTGATCTAACAAACTCAAATACATATGTGTATGACACTCATTTGCCGAAAAATATCCGTTAAAGCTTAATTAACTTAATACTTACTCGTTCTTCTTCTTCTTCTTAAATTGCGGGTGGCCTCCACTGTAAACGTACATTACCGCCACCCACTATGTTGGAGTGGCTGTGAATCCGATTGACCATACCGTTAATAAAAGCAGAAACCACGGAAATTTTATTTATTAATCACGCTTCTCTCTACTTACTTATTATTTTTACTCTACTAACTTATTCCAATTCTCTGTCTGATTAACTATATGCCTAAAATTAAATTCCTCTATTCCCTGTGCTCTAATTTGCCCTTTTTAGTTGCTCTCTCTCTTCAATGAATATTTTAGAAATTGACATAAACGTGATTGACCGACTCCTCCTTATGAAAAATGCACACAGAACAGATTCTCCTTCTTCTCTGTTTACATATTAGCTGGCCTATATTAAAATTATTACAATACTGCTCACTACTGGAGGTTATGGATTCGATCTTTAAAATATCTTAACTGCTACTACACAGTATTTAAACATAAATAATGTGTATTTTATTGACCCTCAGTATCAGCTCGGTAATATGCAGGGTAACAGTTGGTAGGGGGCCACCGTATGTGCAATCAAATACTGTCAACTATGTGTTGAAAACAGATGCCATATTCAGTGGAGTCTGCTGTCCACCAAACACGAGGACCCCAAATACTTAATTTACTTAATAGTGTTTTAATAATCTTTCATTAATAATTCCCCCCACCATTGTAAACTCATCTTTAACGGTGTTATAAAAGTGTTATAAAAGCTTTCCGTCAATTTGTCTAATTATTGCAAGTGCAGTCAGTATCATATGTTTAAAACACTACTTTTTCTTGCTATTTTTTATTTCTTTCTAGTGTATTCACATATGTTACATATTTTGTGTTAGATATATACACTTTATGTCTGTTTTCGTTTTTAAACGTGTTCATTAAGGCGGTTCAAAGCTGTAAGACAAAGATTCGCTATGTTGGACATGTAACCCTAACGAAGGAGCTACTTCAGTTAGCTTTATTTTTGATCAAGGTTTAGCAGTCTAGTAAGTAATTGTTTGGTTTTGATGTATTATCATAAACTTGATCTATTTTGACAAACAAAATTATTGTTATCATAGATTGGAGCCGACAGGAGCGCTGTTATTCCAGGCGGTTCACGCTCCTGCCTGTGATCCAGTCAAGCCAACAGCTCGCGATATTTACGCCAGTTAACTCAGAGTTAGACGGAAGTCTCGCGATATGTCCGTGCGTTACCCCATTTTCCAGCTGTCCCTCAGTCGGTCAGGATCTCCGAAGCACGGGAGAATCACTGGAAGGGTTTGGGCGATAAAACAGAAGATTCTGGAAGGACTTACCACGTTTTATGGTTACATAAAGACTCAACGAGCACTTCTCTCCAGTATTTCACCATGGAAACTAAACTATGAGGTAAGTGCAGAGTGTAGCGTGTGTGATGTGAAAGAATGTCCTGAGCGGGCTGACGTTAGCTTCCCCTTGCTTAGCCTGCTTGCTAGCTGCATTGATATAAACGTTAACGAGAGCAGCTAGTTGGCCTCTTTTATCCGGTGTAGCTCACTAGCCTCTGACTGTAATATTGAGCTGTTGTTTGTGTAAGGAGACAGGGACGAAAAGAAATGATAAGACCAGACAGCCCTGCAGCACTCTCAGCTCACGTTAGCCACTATGCTAAGGCAAAATCACTGCATCTGCACCGCCTGCCTGCGAGCGAACGTGCAGCGCTAACTGCTGTTGCCTGTGCTCGAGCTCAGCGCCGCTTGTAGCCTGGTCGAGAATAAGACGATGAATCAACGAGGCTGCTGACAGGGCGCAGGGCGCTGGAGATTTCCGAGTTAGCCTAGCGTTTGCTAATAGAAAACCCCGATGTGGGGCGGCCACCACTGAACCTAGCTTCCTTTCAGCTCGAAGAATAATCCCCTGTGTATCCTAATCGGTGTTTCACACTAAAATAATGCCCCCGGGTGTTGAGCCAAACACCGCATCTTAGGCGAGGCCGAGGAAGTGATGCAGGAAGTGAGGCAGCTGGACGGACCTTTAATATTTCTGTGAAGCCTTACCAAGCTCCGTCAGCGATGACTGGTTTCCATGGTAACACGAATGCTGACAGGTGCTCTTTAAGGCAGGAGGGTTGCGAATAAAAATACCATGTCCACTGAGTTCTAATTGGCTACTGGGATGATTCAAACTCTTACTGATGCCTTGCATTATAACCATTTCATTCTTATTGTTGTTGTCATTTGTAGGAAACTCCCTAAAGTGCTTTAGCGTGTGTGGAAGAATCGTTTACTCACTGCAAAAAGGGCTACTCTGTGAAATAATTAATAAGTATGAACAGTACAACAATTATCAAGCAGAACTAATTGGACGAGCCTCTAAACTGCCCGGAACCACTTTGAAGAGTCTTTCTCACCAAAGCTTATCAAAACTTGTTCTTATTCAATTTTGTGAATAATCAATAAATCTGAGGTAAGTCAGGAGTCTTACAATGTGTGTTTAAACTGTCTCTTTAAAACTTCCTGAAAGTAACAGAACTGTTCACGAGGGTAAGTGCAAAAAGTATGCTACACCCCTTATCCAGTATTCATCCTGTGCTTAACAATTTGGTTCTGCTTTTGTTGTCCAAAAAACTACTGTAACCAGATGATAGGCTGTATAGGTGGGTAACCTTTTTTATCTGTATCCAATTTCTGTGGCTGGCAATGTGGTGCTGCTTTCTTCTGGGTTTGAACCCACAATCAAGCAGGGCTCTTTTTGGAGTTTGCACGTTTCCTTGACCCTCGTTTCTTCCCACTGCCCCAAAACAAAATGATTTCAAGGGCATGACCCCTTACAGTGTGTAGTTTTCACATATTATATCTTAGTATGTCATTTCTCAGCTAACACAACAACACAAATACAATGATGTAATATTTTTACATTATGTTGGTAATAATTTTTTAAATGTGTGTTCATTATTACTTTGATGATTTCACCACTGTAGACCTGATGAGAGTTAAATAAGAAAGTCATTTGATGAATTTCAGTTGTGTTGACCTTATCCTTGTAGAATGAGCAAGGATATGACTCTAGCACTGTGCTTCATTTGACCTTGTTGCATCTAAAGCGTTTTGGTCCTGCTATCAGTTTTTACATTGCGATAGGGCTAACATTAGCTAACTGTAGAGGCTGAATAGCATGTTGGTGTGGAGTGATGGAGAATTGAGAGACTGTAGTGTAATCCTTTGTATGTCTGTGTGTGTGCACGCACTGGGGGCGGGGGGTTGGGGGTGGCTGGGAGTCTAATCACCTTATCACAGCGTTGTGATGATGATTTCACGGTATGTGTTAGACAGAGATGTGTCGAGAATGGGTGTGTCTTTGGTGTGTGAGTGAGAAAAGGAGAGAGTGAGAAGTGGTGTGGTTTTTGAGGAAGGATGTCTGTGGTGAATGGAAATGCATGGTTTGTGTGGGAGTGTGAGGATGCTGATGAGAAGAGGCCGTAGTTATTAATGCCAACACCATCATGGTTTGACCATCCATGGAAGATGCAAATACAATTCAAGCCACAACTGACAATTATTTTCATAATCGGTTAAGTGCCCGAGTAACTCAGTTCTTTATTAGTCATCTTAACGTCATATTACTTCTTAGTCATTTTAATGTTATAAATAGTGAAAAATGGCCATGGCAGAAAGTAAGACCAAAGTGACTTGTTTTGTTTGATCAGTGTTTTTTTTTTTTTTCCGATCGCTCAAATAATTTGATTGCCGAATTAAGTCCTGATTATTTGTATGTTGAGTGGCTGATTTAGAAATTGACATTAGAAATTGTGGCTGGTAGTGCAGTTGTCCACCAATCCAACAGTTGTTGGTTCAATCCCCGGCTCCTCTGGTCACACATCAAAGCAAGACACTGAACCCCTGCTTAGCCTCTCCCGGGCACCTGCCAGCTGCATAGCAGCCCCCCCATAGATAAGAAGCAGTGTACAGCACCTTCAGCACCAACAGGTAGAATAGCACAATATAAGTGCAGACCATTTAGCATTGTTTCAGCCCTAAATAAAAAATGCTTTTGAAATTAGGGGTTAGAGTTTGAATTTTTTCCAACGAAATGAATGGCTGAAAAAAGATGAAAAAGTAAGACCATCCAGCACTGCGTTTACCACAGTAGTGAAAATTCACTCATCTTTAAATTGTTGTTTAACTTTCTAGGCCTCTCAATAATTACTTTTCTGTCACTCAACTAATTGATTTATTAACTCAACTCCTCTGCCCTGCTTTAGAATAGAACAATAGGGATCAGGTGCATGAGGACTGAGGGTTTTAGTCAACGCAATGAGCCGAGTGACAAGTGTTATGATGTATGCTGCCTATCTTGCATAACACTTTTGTGAGAGTGTCAAAGTCATGTTGATATTTACAGCAAGGCACAGTGGGTGTGACTAGTCCTTTAAACTGCCTCACTATTTTGTATAAATGTGCCAAACTGTGGGGGGGTCACGGTTGAACTGCTTGTATCAAGAAGCATAGAAGAAGTGACTTTATTTTATTTTTTAATGAACCCATGGTGAATGTGTTGTTAGTTTATAATTTGCCTTGTGTCTCTGCAACTGTACATTGTCTCTTAATTAAATATTGTGTGTTAGGCATCAACTGCAAGTTTTGCACGCAATGGCACGAGTGAGCTTTTAAACATGCTGAAGTGTGCAGAAACGGATTGCTTAAGTATTTTCACAGGTCTTTAGTTCAGATCAGCATGTCTGCTGACATGACTGATGCTGCAAACACCAAAAGCATTTCAAAATTACAGTTTTTCTTGTGGAATGCAGTGTTCTGCTTGACTAGGGATATCAAATCAGGAACATAGTATTTTGTTTGGTTCAGTTGAGCATTGTAAGGTCAGTGGAGACAGTTTTCGTCAGTTTACAGTTGCATTCATGGAGGAAGGGAATGAGGAATGTTGTTGGGGGTCATCAGGAAGATGAGGGGGAGGTACAAAAAAGAAAAGAGAGTCTGATACTGTGATTTCTGTCATGGGATGATGCTGTCTTTACTGTGTGTCAGTGTGAGTGAGAGAGAGAGAGAGTAGCTTAAACAGACATCTGCCAGACAGGCCTTGACAACGGACTGACAGTCCAGTTACATCCCTGTGCTCTAATTATACAGACTAATCTCCTAAATACACTACAGAACAGAGCAGAAAACCATCATGTACATGCAGATGACAAATGTAATTGATGTATTGTGGCTACAACAAAGAACTGTAAATTTATTTTCTGAATGGAATATCTTTGATCATTTGCAGCGTTGACTTTGGATTGAAGTTTAAATGATGTTTGATACTTTGAACCCATTCTGAGTACAGTGCAGCTCTACTAGGCTAGGTCAGACTTAAAAAATGCCAAACATGTCCCTTTTTGACCCAGAAGATCTGAAGGTAGCAACATTAAAGTCTGCTTAACAAGTCAGCAGAGTTTTGGAAATATTTTGTTGCAGTTTGGTTTAATGCAGCCCTGCTTGTTTTCCAACTATCCTGGCACTACCCACTGGTAATTATTCTGATCAGGTGTGTTCAGTCAATTACGACAGGAAGGCAAGAGCTGTGCAGGGGTAGTTTGGAAACAAGCAAACTGTGTCTCTTTCTGGACTTTGAATCGCCTGGTTTAGACGATGAGATGATTTTGGACACGGTGGTGGTGACGCTTCTCTCTCATCTGCAGTGTTTTCACATCATCAGTAGCATGGCTACAGCTCACATGGAAGCTTGATGGATGGTATACAAAAAAAGCAGGCATCTGCTACTATCCACAACTTTGCCCAATATAAAACAAAAAAAATAGTTTGATTGAGCTGGTTCTATGCACAGGAGAACGGGCTAAACACATTGTGTGACTCACAAAGGTGCAGTTCATGAGATGAATCAAATGTCTTTCTGTGTGTTTGCTGCTGTCTCCAAAGGGTGTGATCATTTCTGTCACTTGTAAACAAAAGTTATTTAATCACAAGCAGTTTATTTGCTGAGCAGAGTTTTGGCAAGCTGACATACTACTAAACTAGTTCCTGTTCCAATTACTGTAGCTTCTCTGCAGATACAAACCATGCTCTCTGCTGCTAATTACCTTCTTTTTGGTGAAAAGTTAGCCAGATATTAGTCTCATAATATACCTTTTTAAGCCACGTTCAACTACGACCAGCTGTGAATTATCCCCAAATAACCCTCATATTCAAATCATAGTTTAGAGAACTTTCTCCCTAATCAGTTTACATCATATTTTTACTAATGTAACACGTCTTAACATAGTTGACCAAGCAGTTTGATCATATTTTAGTTCATAGCAGCAGCATCTACTCGAGTTGCTGAACTTTAATATTCTCTCAGTGGCAGTTGTGAAAGTGAGCTTGTGTGTGTGTTTGTGCAGGGTGGGCTTTGTTCCTCTGACCTAGTTAAGCTGGTTACTTTGTCCTCCCACTCTGATGATAATTGGACACACACAGATATACTCGAGTACACCTTCCAATAAGCCAAGGACAACTTTCTGCTATAGAAATAGTTTTAGTGAAAACATGTGAGTAAGTGTGTATGGAAGACACCACTGTGGATTGAATTGTTTCCTCCATTATCCTGTGGTTTGTGCAGAAGTCTTAGCTTTGGATAAAAGTGATAACGAATGACTGGATACCACAAGGGCTAAATAGAAGGAATACTCTGTGTCTTTGAAATGACCCTATAATCTGTTTTCTCCTTCATCCGTAAGAAAGAAGACAGGCTCTTTCTGTGCAAATCTAAGTCATTGTTTGTTGCAGTGTCAGATTATTATGGGTTGTCTGCTGGCTACAGGATTACAGAGGAGGGAGGCAGGTCTGGATCTGATTAACATACCTCAGCTGGGGCAGAGTTATGTCATACACACATATAGTTAAGTTTTATTTTGAGGGTGTAGAACCCCATTACATCTTTGACATTAACTGAATACAGCACGATTTCAGTTTCATGCACATGTAAAACAGTTCTCATGCAGACCACTGCCATAAAGTCTGTAATTTTGTCCACATTTTATTTTATTTTATTCAAACATTCACATTGATTTACGTTACTTTCTTATATATGTTTTTTTATTTCCATTGGAGGTTCTCATACAGTTTTGGCATCTTAAAAACACAAATTCAGTTTTTGATGTCTTGTGGTTACTAGTTTGTATTGTGTAAGTAGTGCTGACTTTCAAAAGCTTCCAACGGAGCCTTTTACTGGCCAACAGTAGAAAAGCTGTTCACTGTGGTCACCTCCCAAGTGAGAATGTGTGTAAATGGGACAGTGTGAAACAGAGCGTCTTTTTAAACAAGACACTATGCCCAAGCAGTCTGTCCTGCATAAAAAAAAAGGCTTTGCTGCCCTGTTGGCATGCATCAGCATGGCTTACACGTGGTCCAGTCCCCTGTGGACTGGCACAGCAGTTATTGAATTTTTCTCTTTTTGCGTAAACTAAAATAACATGTTTGATTTAGAAATATGCCATCTCTTGTTGAGAATGATTATGCATAGATGCTTTGTGTTTTTCTATCTCCATGTATCATTCCATCATCAAACCAAGCTTTCAGAGTGCAGCAACTGCAATACTGCAGGTAACCTAAAAGAATTTTACAGCTAAAGCTTCAAAGAACAACTGAGTGTAAAATTAACTCTGGACTTGCCTGGAAAGTGGGAGGAGATTGATCAGTTAAAGTCTTTTAATTTTTCTAAATGTGTTTTTCCAGGTGTTGTGCAGCTGAAGAAGACTGAGTGAACCATGGCACAGTTCTCCACCACATTCACAGGTCAGTATGTGTGTGTTATTGACCCAAAATGGAGTGCGTTAACATTGGTACACCCCCCCCAATACTTACACTACAGGCAAGATGTTACATTCACT
Organism: Channa striata; assembly: GCA_033026295.1. Classification (NCBI taxonomy): domain Eukaryota; kingdom Metazoa; phylum Chordata; class Actinopteri; order Anabantiformes; family Channidae; genus Channa; species Channa striata. The sequence goes on along the minus strand of CM065184.1, from coordinate 18,906,917 downwards.
GCTTCTTTTTTACATCTCGCGGGATGTTACGAAGCAGTCCGAGAACAGACATGCACTGGAATTCAGACGCGATCTATACTTTATCCAGAGAGGGTGTATGTGTGAACGCTCAAAGTAACAAGCCCGAGAGAAGCGGCTGCAGCTCAGTTGGTAAAGCAGCCAATGACCACAGGGTCAGTGGTTCGATCCCCGATATGTTTTGGGCAATACACAAATGCAGTGTTGTTGGTAATTTAAAAAACAAAGTCTGCCTAAGGTCCGACAGAGTTTTGAATACACACAGTGTCTGGTACAAGTCAAAATAAGTCACTTTCCCCAGTGGATTTTTAAAGGATCAGCTGCATGTGTATTTCCTTTACCTCTCGCTGCCCTGGCACTCTGCTGCGACAGAGTCAATTACAAATCACAGACACACAGAGTGAGAAAAGTCAGAAAGCAGCTGTTTCTGTCACTAGACAGTTAAAATCTGTGTGCCAGGCTTCCGAAATAAGTCCGAGGTGGAGGAGAAGCCATGTGACTCTTGTGCTGCATGTATATGGCAGTTTCCAGTAACCTGGGCTTCTTAAGTGCCTGTAAACATGTTCCCTGATTACCCGAGCCTTTTCCATGTAAACACGCTCATTATCATCAGTAGAAAAATGTTTAATGGATAGCTGAAATTCCAGAGAATATGTTTTTTATTTATGTCAAAATATAAAACTTCTATCAAGATGATTAGGTATTGAAAGAATTACCACTAAAATATGGATTACAATTACAAACTTTTCCCTTTTAAAAAAAAAAGTCACATCATAAAGATCCATGGTGAATACAAAAGAAGGCTGAAAAGGTATTACACAATAGTTAACTGGAAAAAAAAGCCAATGGAAGTGACGTCAGCAGCAGTTCTCCCAGTTAGAACTGAGTCAGCATATTTGACATAAACGCACAGAAATGCGTAGATAGCCAGTAAATTGTACTGGGTGTAGCTGTCAGTTGGAGCTAAATGTGAATCACTTCTAATTCGCCAGGGTTCCATATAACTCATGTGACATCTGGTTTTATTGCACAGGAAAAAGGCATTACGGAAACTGGGCCGTTACCAGAGCACAGCAGAGGTCATAAGACTAATGACCAATTATTGCGCAAGGCCACCAGCCATCTAAAAATGCTGACTAAAGTCAATTTACCACTGGCTCTGGGTTCGAATCAAAAACACAGATTTGTAAAATTGATCATGTTGTCTATGTGGACTGGTTTTCAACTCACTTTCAACACATTCCTCAACATTCCAAGGAAGGAAAGGGCCTCACTCAGTCATCCTCATTCGGTTCTCATCGGTCTTTGAGCTGACTCCCGTTCTGAAGGGTAGTTAATAGGAATTCTCTGACAAGAAATCATGACTAACACATTCTTCTCATACCTCCGTTTTCTCTTTGTCACTGAGTCTGGCTTTGTCTTGGCCTTTGGGTTTGGTGTGTAATCTGTCAGTTTATGTGTTTGTGCGTGGGCGTGTTAGGTCCAGATGTTTTTCTGATCTCGGTGGATGAGAGAGCGAAGCATGATCAGCAGTTTCACAGCCTCTCTCCAACTGCCGGGGGTTACATCACAGGTAACAGCTTATCTCTCTCTCTCTCTCTCTCTCTCTCTCTCTCTCTCTCTCTCTCTCTCTCTCTCTCTCTCTCTCTATCTCTCTGTCTCAGTCTCTCTCTATCGCAGTCTCTCTCTCTCATAAAGGTGATATCAGAACATGAATAAGGCCACTGTCTGGCTGTAACTACTGTCCTGTGTCCGTCAGGAAATGCTTATACTTAGTGCTTGATGTTTATTACAGAAAGTTGAGATTCAGTTATCCAAAGATTGAACCATGTCAACTGGGCTTCTTTCCTCTTGGTTAGATTAAGTTAGAAAAACTGAGCTTAAGTTGAAATTTGAAAAAAATGTAAATTACAGGACAAATTTCCAGTTATTAGGTAAAGTGTACCTCAGTGTCAGAGGTCATTATTTCAAATTTGGAAAGTCTGATTACCACATTCTGCATCTTCTTCAACCATTCTTTTAGGATTTGTGTTGTAATGTCACATCCTCTTTCTGTTTCTGTCAGGTGACCAGGCCAAGAACTTCTTCCTTCAGTCAGGACTGCCCCCACCCATCCTGGCCCAAATCTGGTGAGTCATATAGCAAGGAAGTTACTATTAGCTGACATATATGACGTTGCTGTTTTATTTATTACTTTATTGGTAACTCTTCATTAGTCTGTTTACACCCACGGTTCTTAAAGTTGTTAGCAGAGTATAATTTATTACATTTTTCTCTGTGTACCACCAGGGCTCTGGCTGACATGAACAGTGATGGCCGTATGGATATCCATGAGTTCTCCATCGCCATGAAACTCATCAAATTGAAACTACAAGGTCACCCTCTGCCCCCCACTCTTCCCCCAAGTATGAAACAACCGCCACTGCCTATACCCCCACAGGCTGGCTTTGGTAAGACGCACGCGGTAGCACATATGTGAAAGAAAAAGGTTTTACATTTATAGCAGTTGACAGTAGCATTGTGGCATTTAATGAGTCAGTGACATCTAAAACATTCCCCTAACGTTCAGTTTAAGATTATTGTTAGACTGAGTTGTGACAATGATCAGTTTTCTCTAATAGCAACATTAATTGTTTTTGCCAAGGGGATGCACAGCTGCTTACGGTTAACAGTGGGAATAGTTTAATATTCCATCATAGGTGCAATCTTTTGTGGTTTACATGACAATAGTTTTTCTTCAAAGTGTGTAAAAGTTAGCCCCCACCCAAGGTAGTGGTTACACCCTGTGCGCTGGAAGATTTCTGCAGATGTATTTGATAAGGATGAGTCGCTGTCTTTAAAGTTTATATATAAAAACTCATTTCCTATGCTCTGTCTCATGGTTATTTAGCCTTTGGTGATGATCAGTAAAGTTAAAACGCATGCACAGTATAAAGTAATAAAGGTACTGTCTCCTTCAGGCCAAGCGCCTTTGCGAGGCGTGGCCGTCACACCCAATTTACTAGCATTAATATATAATGCCAAATTCAGGAGTAAAGAGATATCACAGTAGAGCTCATTAGTTTCTTTCTGCTGCATGGAGGACTCTTTGTATGAAAATAAATTGTCTGACAATCATCAAATGTTGTCTTTTACTCGTAAGGCCTCCCTCCTATTCCCCCCATCCCAGCTCCTCTGCAAGGTGTGCCCCCACTCCCCCTTCCTCCTCTCCCTGTCGGGGTGTCTCCCCCACTAGTTTCGTCTGCCCCACCACCCCTCCCCCAACCCATTGCCAACGGAGCTCCACCCACAGGCATAATGCAGCCCATCCCAGGCTTCTCCCACCAAGGTAACACAACAACAGTTGGGAAGTGTTGAAATATTTGAATTGTGTCTATAAAAGGTGTAGTCGTGGACAAAAGCCCCACTTCTTATCTCCTATTTACACATTATGTGGACATTCATATTTACCCTTTATACTGTCAGGTGGTGTTTTTTGTCTGCATGAATGCTGCTCCTCTAAGTAACAGCTCAGTGTTTTGTCTGTGAATTAGAGTTTTCAGGAAGTGTTCCAAATATAGCAGCTTTAAAATGAAGTGTTTAAATGTGTTCACACATTAAGAAAGTTACATAAACACCACACAAAGTTTAGAGACTGTTTAAAATTTAAGTGAAGAAGTCTCCAAGTTTCACACTAAAATTATCCTTTTCCTGTTTCCCTTAGGTTCATCTGTCAACAAGTCTTTTAACCGTTCCAGCACGAAGCTGCAAAAGGGCTCATCCCTTGACACTGCTTGGTATGTCACATACTCTGAAATGTTTGCCCCATTCTGCAATGCTCTGCAAAGAGGAAAAACAATTAGGCTAATTAACATAATCGTGACAAGCCGTTTTCTTAAAAACAATAGAAACCTGGTTTTAATAGAAACTTAAGTGTCACTGATGCATATAAAACAGGCTGTTGGCCATTACGTTTTGCTGCTTTCTTAAGTGTCTGCAAATGTTTCTACCTTTAATGTGAGGGCAATGTCTTACTGAATCTGTTTGTCGTCCTTTTTATATAGCACGTTCGATGTAGGCTATAAACATTTTTACATTCATTATTGTTTTTATTCCTTATCTTTTAAGTCACAACAATGTTTTTAATTTTCTCATCATTCCATTAGTCAGCCTCCCCCTGATTGGGCTGTTCCACAATCCTCAAGACTAAAGTACAGACAGCTTTTTAACTCCCATGACAAGATGATGAGTGGACATCTCACTGGTATATACACACACATGCACTAACATATCATTTGGAATGATATATCTTTATTGCATGCCAGAACATTTAAATGCTTATCTCTGTATAACTGAAGTCTTTTCATGTTTGTGTTTGTGCTCTAGGTCCACAGGCTCGCACCATCCTGATGCAGTCCAGTCTTCCTCAGAGCCAACTGGCCACAATATGGTGAGTACATAGTTATTGCATGAAATAGAGCTGCATGATATATAATTTCACCATCATCATTGCAATGTACACATGAGCAATGTTCACATCTAACAGCACACAATATCAAGTAAGACATATTAATGGCTCTATATGAAATACATTCATAAACGAAAGGGAAGACGGTGAGCCAAACAGTTACTTTGTCAACACTACTTTTCATTGTGAGTTACCAAATGTGCTAAACTTTTCTTATTCAATTTCTACAGAAGAGTAGTCTCAGCGTTTACCTGCTCATGTGTTTGGTGCACTGAAATCAAATGCATAACCAGTGTTGCAGATGGATGCACTACAGAAGCACTGTTCAATGTTTCTGCTTGAAACTAGAGAAGTTAACCGTGAGCAGCAAACACTTTATTCAATGTGTGTCGCTACACTCTCCGCCTATCCACCAGCTATGCCTCCTCCTACTTTATTAGTGAGGCGTTTAATGCAAAGCCTATGTCATTTGTCTTTCAGCTACAGACATCTCACCAACCATATCTAGAAGGATCAGTTCTTGCCAAATTAAGCCATTCAAGTCATCTAGTTATAGTTCCTGTCTTTTTTATATATTGCAATGAAGGTTTTTTCAGTATCCTCCAGCTTTGGCATGAAATGTAATTGTTTAGTTTTAATCAGACCCGGAGAGTGCACATAGAATGCACACATTTGTTTACATATGAAATAAAGTCTCTGAAGTAGCTTTTCTCTTCCCTAAAAATGTGTTTAAACGTTTTCTGCTTTAGGAGTTTATCAGATATTGACCAGGATGGAAAGCTAACAGCTGAGGAGTTCATCTTGGCCATGCACCTCATAGACATGGCTATGTCTGGTCTACCCCTGCCCCCGGTGTTACCGGCAGAATACCTCCCACCTACATTCAGGTAAATACTGTGTTTAACTGCCCTATAACTCACTGTTGTATACTATTCAATACTATTAAAATTGTTTCTCGGGTTAAACTGGGCATTACCTCCATTAACCCATTTTAAGAATTCTGTGTTATAGAAAGAAAAATTAAAAACATGTTACATATTTATTTATTATTTATTATCTTGATCTGGTTTCTTTTAGCAATATCATAGAAATGTGTTTTGATGATTTTAATATTATGTTAAAGGCGCGTGCGAAGCGACAGTGTTCAGTCGGACCAGAAGAGTGTACAGGAGGAAGCAGAGGAAGAGAGTGAGAGCAGCCAAGAAAAGAAACTACCAGGTATTTGACCTACACATTACTTTATATTACTGCTCAAAATGGGGCTGAACCAACCCACTGCAAATAAATTTTTTTTTTTTTTTTTTTAGATAAGGATGCTTCAGCAACAGGAGCTGGTACTTATGTCTAGCCTTAAAATACCTAACACATGCATACAGAGTTAATAGTAGTATTTTATATATGTTGTTTTTATCAGTGCTTTTTGCAGTTATTGCTGTAATTAATGTTTGTCCTATTTTGCACTGTGGTCCATGAGTAGTGACAGTAGTTTAGTTTTCCGATATGTATGATGTATGGCGACATTACAGTAAAGCTAAACTTTGAGCAAAGTCAGAAAGTTTTGTTTTTTTTTTTTTTGTATTTTAACCCGTATTAAATATTTCTTTTCACAGTAACATTTGAAGATAAGAAAAGGGAGAACTTTGAGCGAGGAAACCTGGAGTTGGAAAAGCGGCGTCAGGCTCTGCAGGAGCAGCAGAGGAAAGAGCAGGAGAGACTGGCTGCGCTGGAGAGAGAGGAGCAGGAGAGAAAGGTAGAACCTATTCACTATCACGCTTCCTCATTTTCACACTGTGCATTCAAAATAGTAAATGGCATATATTTACAAATACAGTGGCACAGTGGTGTCAGCTTAGATTTCACATGCCATTGAGCTATGTCAGTTATTTTATTATGAGTGTTATGTTATTTTGAAATTATTATGAGTTGTGGTTGCACATAACAAAATAAGAATCATTTACAAATTTTTGGGTGCTTGTGTTTCAGGAGCGTGAGCGTCTAGAGCAGGAGAGGAGACGACAACAGGAACTTGAGAAACAACTGGAGAAACAGAGAGAACTGGAGAGACAAAGAGAGGAGGAGAGACGCAAAGAGATTGAGAGGAGAGAGGTATGAACGAATAGAGAGGTATGGCAGAAAAATACTGCATTTTACTTTAAGGGTAAGGGTTGAGTGGATGTTTAACTTTGAGGGCTGTGCTCTCCACTGCCCTCTGAACATCTAAAGAGCCTAATTTACCCTACAGCAGACGTTTGTAATATGTGCTGTAGTATCTGGTTTGAATTTCAGTTGCAGTTTGTTGAGCCACAATATTGTGCTGCAAAAATAAAAAGAACTTTGTTCGCGTGTGTGTTTGTCTGTGTGTGTTTCATCTGTCCAGGCTGCTAAGCGTGAATTAGAGCGGCAGCGGCAGTTGGAGTGGGAGCGTCAACGACGCCAGGAACTTCTGACTCAAAGAAACCGAGAACAGGAGAGTATAGTGCTGCTTAAAGCCAGGAAGAAGACTCTGGAGTTTGAACTAGAGGCTCTGGTAATTAAACATCAGTTATGGTTACCATGCACTACATGACAACTGTTTAAGGCCAAAACATTTTAGTATAAACTGCTGAATAAATGTTGCAGGCACAAGCTCAAGAGTGTCTCACTCCTCTTTGGTCTGTCTGTGTGACAGTGGTTTCTTCAAACCTAAAACAATCACCTAATGCCAAGAAGAATAGAACAGCTGACATCTAATACTGTCTGTAAAGCGATACATAGTACATACATCAGCAGAAACATAATAGCATACTGCTGCCTATCTGTCTTTCCCATTCACTAGAATGATAAGAAGACCCAGTTGGAGGGCAAACTGAAGGACGTTCGGTTTCGTCTGTCTGCTCAGCGGAGAGAAGTGGAGCAGACCAATCAGACCAGAGAAACGCGCATTGCTGAAATCACCCTGTTACAACAGCAGCTGCAGGTATGCAAAACAGCTGTCAACTGTTATCAGCTATCATCATCACCAACTGGCCAGACAGACAGACATCCCATTCATTTTATTACCCAAAGTTTAGGAATGGTCTGCAGTTTTTAATAAACCCTTGTGTAGTGGAAATGCGAATTTACAAAATTACGTATAAAAATTTGGTAATTAGTTGTTTTTCTTGATTTGTTTTTTGCAGGACTCGCAACAGTGGTTGGGGAGGCTAATTCCAGATAAACAGAGTCTCAACGACCAGCTCAAACAAGTCCAACAGAACAGCCTGCACCGTGAGTACCACCCACACTCAACAGACACTCATATGTACCCTGTATGTGTGGGTTCTATTCATGAACTGGAGATTGCTTGATTCTGGACCTTTTTTGTCTGTAACACTCATCCAGTATTTTTGACAAACTTCAGACTAAGGCTGTGACTAATTAACCTGACCTAATATCCCATTCGTAATGTGTCTCCATTTAGGTGATAGTCTGTCATCTCTGCAGAAGGCTGTGGAACAGAAGGAGACCAGCAGACAGCAGCTCAGAGAGCAGCTGGATGCTGTGGAGAGAGAGACCAGGGCCAAACTGCTGGAAATCGATGCTTTTAACACCCAGCTGAAGGTAAGCAACTAATCAGCCAGCAAAAAGCCACGGCAATACAAGTGAAACTCCTGGTCAAAGTACTTTGAAGTTTGACTTTTTAAACTAATCCGATAACCGAGTAACTTACCAGATCAGATTATTGGATTATTGGAGCTAGCAAAGATATATTCTTTCACGACATAACAAAAAATAAAATAAGTTAAATGCCTATATTTAATAAAGCTACCTGGAGTAGTACAAAAATTTCAAATAACCTAAAGCAAAGATGTGTTGATTGAAGGACAGCAATGCACGGAACAGTAAAGTTTTATAGTTTGTACAAGCAATTGTGCTACATAATATTATATTTTCTTTTTTATGTTATTTTTGTCAATAAAACACGTGCTCGTGCATTTACGGTATTTTCACAAAAAACTACTAATGTGCAAATCTGTACACATCCTGAATTTTTATTTGAAATGGTAGTATATTTTATATTTACGTGACATAAGAATAAATTAGCAGTACGTGCTAATACGTATTATTATCTGTGTCCTTTTTAAGTTGCTGTAATGCTTTTTTAGCTCAGATCCACCTGTTGAACTAAACAGCCAGTTCATTGTATTAATGATGTGACTAAGTTTAAGTTGTGTCCTGTCCCATCCCTCATAACCCTCATTACCATATTTTAAACTAGTTCAGTACTCTCACAATGTTCATTTTTCCCGATGGTAAAGTTTTGATGTTTATGCCTGGATAGTGTTTCTGTGTATGAATGTTGTGTTATTATGTGTATTAATGTTGATTGTTTTTGGAGAGAGCTAGCTGCGCACAGGAACTGCACTGTGCTGCATCGTGTAGCTTTCAGCTTTTCAGTAATAATCTACTGAGAGAAGAAGCTGGAGGGATTCTTATTTTATTCCCTAGGATTGTACCACAGCAGTCTGATTACGTTTAGTAGATCACCTTTTCCCCTTTTTCTTATGTTCCTGATTTCCCCAGCCATAGAATCAGGTCAAAGACAGAAGAACTAGTCCTGTGTTCTGTTTCAGCGTGGGGCAAAGGATAATGTGAAGAATGGAAAGAAAGCAGAGACAACACGGACCACAATAAATATATTTTCTGATATGTCTGATCTAACGAAGTTGTTTCTGAGACTTATTGAGTGTAGACAGTGTAACACTCTGATTTGGGAAAGTAGTGGAAAACCTTTGAGCACACGTACTGGTTTTATCCAGAGTTAGCAGCCATGTCTCAGTGGTACTTCTTTGCAAAACAGAGGAAAAGACCACTGAGATGGGAACTTTGTTTGACTACGCTGCCCTTCGACTTTCTATTCCACACCACTTCCTCTCTCCTCAAATCTTCTCTTGTCCCGCTGCTTCTTGTGTCTTCTTCACCCACTGGGACTCTTCGATTCTCCTTCTGCCTTTTTCTCTGCTTCCACTCGCTGTCCTCTCCTGTGTTTTGTTCCTGCTTCTGCCTGCATTTCCTGACCTCATGTGTTTATTTTCTTTGTTTAATCTACATAATAAACACCTTGCTTCTATATTTTCTACTCCTTTATTTATCTCCTACACCTGCCTTTTGCTCCCTTGCCCATACCAGTCTCTGTGTGAGTTCTATGCCAACCACTGTGCCAGGATAGAAGCCCTGCGACGACAGCTTCAGGAGGAACAGAGAGGGAGACAGGTAGAGCACACTGCCACTGCTGTACTGGTGTGGTACTGACAATGGGGATGCAATCTGTAATGCAAAATATTAAAATACACCGTGAACACTCTTCCTTCAGTGGCAAACATGGAGCACAGCTCAGCACAGTAAAACTCTGTCCACTCTCTGGTTAGGATACTAACCTTCTAGGCCTACCAGGCGTTAACACTTAGAGCACTTGCTTGTGCAGACACTACGTTTTCACCTCTGCAGCACTGTGCTGACCCTGCCAGGCCTCCAAATGTATTTATTGTAGCCAGGTGGAGTTGGATCATAATTGTCAAGCTGGGAATGGTTTGACTACTGATACTCACACTACTAATTCTGGTGTGCTGATTTTTTTTTTCTAATCTCCCAGGTCAGAGTTAGCAACAGCTCTTTAGTTCTAAATACACATCAATCCACAGCAAATAAATGCATTGATGGAGAATCTTTGGCTTTGTGGCAACTTGAAAACTGTAGAGAAATTTAAAAAACAAATGAATTAAATATAAATAATACTGGGAAAATAATCATACCTCAAGAGATACATTTACCACTTTGTTTTTTTAACACATTGAACTACTTGGTGTGGATGAAGAGGATGAGGAAAATATATTAGCAAATGTGGAAGACCTGCTGTCTACTTTATTACAAATTAAAAATGCTCAACTGGAGAGTTTACAAGGCATTTCGGAGTATGAGCTGTTATTTGTTGTCCCATGCAAATAAGTGAGTTAATGTACCATGTGTGGAGGTTTATTGCATCAAATAAACTTAAATACAGCTTGAGCCTGTTATTGTAACAGTGGCTATAGTCGCAGATGTAACAGCACATTATTCATCAAAATGAAATTTCAGATTGTAATACTCTAAATCCGTACTTGGGTAAAATTACAAATAGGCAAACAAAAATGCACTCTAGTAGAAGTACCACTGACATTTCTACCTAAGTAAAAGTAAAGTCATTTTTTACTTAAGGTATTGGCAGTACCCGTTGTTTTTTGGGGGGGTAATTAATGGTAATAGACATAATGATGGGTTGACGGGTCGGATGTTTTGTTTGTTTTTTCAGTTTAACTTTGTGTTGTACCATCATGCAGTGACAGTAACAGTATGAAATTTTGACAGTAATGTATGCGTTTGTCTTGCAGCAGTATTTTGTTTTGACGGTTGCAAGCTGCGCACTAGCGCTTTGTAAAGAACGGAGAACCACAAAAAGGTGTCGGTCAATCAGTCATTTTAAAGTGCGAATCAGCAGGGACCAGCTCTGTCCCATAGCTCTGCTTTACGTCTCCCCGTTTCTGCGAGTCAGGCGCCGAGAGCAGGAGGCAACGCTGAGGACACGTTTGGGGCGTTCGTCCTTATATTGTTTGATCGACCTTGACATCGCGTTCAATGATCCTATTTACAATGAATTCAATAGTTTCCATCTAAAATAAACTGTTGTCTATTAGTCCAGGGGTTTGCCCTTTAGCTGTGTGCGCAGTGAAGGCAGATGTCTGTGGACAGGCCAAACTCAGCACAACACGGCAAAGAGTAAAACTGCTGCTCACTTTGACTCCTGCTGATGTTTCAAATGCTTGTACCTCATTACCTTCCACCGCTGCATTTAACAAGTTAACTGACTCTGCAAAACTTAACATCTATTTAATATTGACTTATACGTCCACCACTAAGTCTTTCAATTAGAAGCTTAATTTAAAGCAGTGTATACACAAATATCTAAGGGACTTAAAATGTACTTTGTTCCCTGTCTCACATTGATTACTAACAGCAAAAATCTGGGAAATAATATTTGATTAATTAATGCCTACATAAATTTGGGGTAAAATATGTATGAGTGACTGTCTGTGTCTACATAGTTGAAACTCTGTGTGTGTTTCAGTGCCAGGAGCAGGAACAGCTACAGCAGTGTTTGTTAGCCATCAGGGTGTGTCTCGGATAGGCTGCTGTTCAAAGGTCCAGGACTTGTACCCAGCCCATCCCTCTTCCCTTGTTTCTTAACTCCTCGACTCTTTTGTATCTTCCTTACCTGTTCTCCCCCAGTGACTCTTCATCCCGTCTTTTCTTTTCTCAGGTTGCATCTGCCTCACGTCTTATGTCTCTTTTTACCTCCTCTCACCCCTCCTATCACCTGTTCCTCCTGTTTAGTGCCCCATTTTGCCAATTTCCTGTTAGGTCACTAGTTAAGCAGCTGGCTAACTGCTCCCCTGCTAAGCTAGCAGTAAGGGGAATGTTAGGTGGCTTGATAGGCCACTTTACTCATTTACATCACTGTGATGCTGCCTCTTAGAGGAGGTTTAGGACAGACATGTAGAAGCTGATTATCTTAATGTGGGTGGGTGGGTGAGTGTCTAGTTTGTGTCTGCTGGAGTGTATGGAGGCATGCTGTGCTTTCTCACTTTCTCAACTTCCTGTTTCAGGTGACTTGGAGTTCCCTGGGTCTCCAGAGTCATAGTTGTACTTCTCCATCAGTCTCTTCTCTCTCATGGGTTTGCTTGTTTCTGAAGGTTTCCTCACTCGTCGGTTGTTTGGCTGAAACACGGCAGCTGCCTTGTGTGTTGTTATAGTAACACAGTGTGTTCTAATGGCACAGCTGGTTGTCATGACTACACAGAACTGTCCCCCCACCCTCCCATACTTTTTTTTGTTTTGTTTGCTTCTAACCACCTTTCATAAATATATTGTACCTTGTGCAAGCTCCACCCAGGGTCAGTGCTAACCGCCAGCAGTGAAAAAGCCACTATTGAGTTGAGGCAATTTTCTTAGTCCAAATAAGTTTTGAATGGCTTTATAGTTGGCACACAACACCCCCTAATTGTCAAATAAACCTTAGGAAGAGAAATCGATGAGTTCTGCCTCTTTTAGGGTAAGAAGATGCGTTAGATTTCAGGTGCACAGAGTAGACAGAAGTCCTGCTTAGTGTGTCATCTCTTGTTCTAGCCAGTGCACTTGCAGTGACAGGTGTGGAGGATCTTAGGCAGTGTTGCCTGCAGGAGAGCATCTACTACGAATATCATGTTGAGATCAAACCCAAAGAGCTCTTTGACATTGCTGATATTCAGCTGGTTGCCATGATTGACAGCAGGGATGTCACGTTGCCCCAATGACACAGTGACACAGGGCGGAGCTTGCCTTGAACCCTTCACTAATACATGCTGCTGCTGCTGGTGTTGTTGTTGTTGTTGTTGTTCGTTGCCAATGGTAACCCGTAGCAACCAGCCCTCTGATCCCACTTCCTCCTCACCGCTGTTCCTTCCTGTATCCCATGATGGCTTGCAGGAGCTGCGGGAGATCCACAGCCGGCAGCAGAGACAGAAACAGAAGGAGCTGGAGGGAGACACACAAACACTGACACACATACAGTCTCATATACACACGCCAAGTGAGAGAAAGTCAGCCGAGCTGCAGGAGAACAGGTGAGAAGGGAACACGCCAGCAAATTGTAGAGATCTTGATTTTTATCAGTGCTTTTATATTATAGGTCATAAAAGGATGTGTTTATTTCAAAATATGATAACAAAAGACGTTTCTGTTTTGCTCTCATCCTGCAGGTCAGAGGAAGGTGCAGCCTGGAGAGATGAAGCAGGAAGCTCTGCCCCTAAAGCTCCTAGCCCGGCCCCCATTTCTGCACCCCATGCCTGGCTAAACAGAGTTACTCAGGAAGAGGAGGAGAGGAAGAGGAGAGGGATGGAGGAAGAAGAGGAGGTCAGGAAAGGGGCAGGTTCAGTAGAGGAGAAGGAAGATGAGGGAAGAAGCAAGAAGGAAATGCATGAAAAACTGAATAAGCTGTTCAACCAGCCGACAGACCCGTGGGCTTCAGGAGGTGTGTGAGGCGTTGTGGTTTGTGTTATTGTTCACACAATTTTCTGCAAAGTGTGTTTGTCTGGGGAATTTAAAAGGTTAGTCACAAGGGGACACATTTGAACTTAATCATCTCTACAATGACATACGTTCCTCATGGCTTGTCAATTGTACCACAAAATACACTGAGAAAACAGCAACATTAATTGGAGATATATGGATGCGCGTAGTTGTCATCAGCTTCAGTACATAACGTGATTTAAAGCGCTCCCATGATCGTTTGCTATTAGCCCACCAGCAGCATGCAGAATTGCATCTCTGATCCACCTGGTTTTAGTTTTTATGCCCAACCAACCCTGCAATTCTTTTCATGCTACGCGGGAGTGTCCTTTGGCTTAGGAGTACATGGAGTTAACAGCAAAAATGTTGGAAAACGTGGAATCACAAAATGAAAAACGATTTTCCCCATCATACAGTACTTTCCTACTTTAACTAGTATGACAGGTAAAAAGTGTGTATTTCATGTGATACTAAATTTAAGCATTATTTGATTATTTACAGTAGAGAAAACTCCAGTGCCTAGTCTGTTCGACCAGAAGGCGTCAGTCAGTGGTTTTGACCAGCAGCAACCGGTGAAGGTGGTTTACTACAGGGCTCTTTATCCATTCGATGCTCGCAGCCATGACGAGATCAGTATCACTCCTGGAGACGTAATCATGGTATGTACATACGTTGCTCCTTCAGCCGTCCACGTACCTTCAGAAACGTGGAAAGACACAATGACGATGGCGTAAACTCATTGTATGTAGGAGTCTTCAGTTACCACCATGACATTTTATTAGAGAATTTAAAGTTCTGTCACACCCTGTTGGTGCTGTCCTGTTCTGTGTGTATTCCCTCAGCCTGCTAAGGTGGTTATAGTGGGTTATGGGTTTACCTGTCATGTGTTTGTCTGGAAAGTGTATCGAATCTTTCACTTTTCTACTGGAATACAATCACTTTTATAAGTCATGACACATAGCACAACACGGTGCCTAAGACAAAAATATCGTATTTACATACTTCAACTCTGTATAGTGTGTGTGTGAGAGAGAGAACTAATGATTTCCTTCTTCCTCTACTATGCAAACTGAAGGTGAAGGGGGAATGGGTAAGTTCTTTCCCCCCAACCCAGTGTTGTGCCTTCACCAATCACAAGCCAGCACTCATTTGAGCTCTTGCTGTAATCTGCTCATTCCATCTTCATGTTCATTCATTTGCCAGTGGATGGATGTATTTACAGTCATGTTCGAAAGTCAGTACCCTTCTTTCAATTTCTGTGGGGGTTATTTTTTTCGTGTGTAAAAATATTTTTAAATCATCCGTGTAACAGGTCTCAGTGCAATTCTCTGACGAACAAGGTGCAACTTTTTTATAGTGCCATTATTGATTTAACGAACAAGCCCAAATCATCACCCCTCCATCACTGTGCCTAACGATGATGACGTGTTTTTCAGGAAGTCTTTGGTTTGTTTTTCGCCCAACATGGCACCAGTGATTAAGGCCAAACAAGTCCACCTTTGTCCCATCTGTCCCTAGAACCTTGATGCAGTTTTTTGAACCTCAGTCTTGCTTTCATGTTCTTTTTAGACAGAAGAGGCTTTTCCTGGCAATCCTTTCAAACAAAATGTACTTGTTCAGTCCTTTAATTGTGCTGTTGTGGACTTTGACGTTCAGGGTGCTCAGTGATGTAGACCATTGTTTCTGCCCCTCCCTCTTGGCACTGTGATCCCACCTGAAAGCTTCAGACCACCAAACTGCCAAAACCTCTAAACCTTTTTTAGAGGTCTGCAGACCTGCCGATGATCAGTTATTCAAGAGCTGATGATTAGCAGCACTTGGCTGCGACTTCTCTTCTTTTATTATAAATAATATAAAATGAAGGAGGGGGTACTAAGTTTTGAACATGACCAGCTTTGTTTTTCTTTTAAACAAAGTCATTTTAATTACATGTCAGCGTCTTTTTTTTCACAGTTAATGTCAAAGTCTGTGAATATGCTGAACTGTAAGCCAACAAAATTCAAAAGCCTCATTCTTAATGTCCACTCAAATAACTGTAGACCATTTTTCCCATTCTATATCTAAAACCAACATATTTGTTTACAGACTTTTCTGTATTTTGTTTTCATACATCTATATTGACATTGACAGAGCAAGCCCTGGCTCTCTAGATTGACAATACTGAGTTAGACATGTGGCTGTGGGGTGTCCAACTCCAGGCCTCGAGGGCCCACAGCCCTGCTTGTTTTCCATCTACCCATGCACCACCCTCTGCTGATTACCTGGATCAGGTGTGTTCGGTCAATCAGAAGCTGCAAGATGAGGGTTGTACAGGGAGAGTTGGAAAACAAGCAGGGCTGTGGCCCTCGAGGCCTGGAGTTGGACACCCCTGCTAGTGTAAGATCCTTGAGGACACAAGACAAGGTTTCCTTAGATCCAGAACACGACATTATTTAAAAAAAACAACAACAACAAGATGCCAATTTTATATACCGTTTGTCAATTTACTATCTAATACTGTTGTAATCTTCTTTCTGATATTTAACTATGGACATGCCGTAGCAGTTGTGGCCATATTTTTTTTACAATGCTGCTGCGCTTTGAATCAGCAAACTCACAAACATCCCCATGTGTTTATGTCCACATTTGTTTGAAAGCTTGAAGTCTACTGTAATCCTGCCCCTCTGTTCTGACAGGTGGATGAGTCACAAACAGGTGAGCCCGGTTGGCTGGGAGGAGAGCTCAGAGGGCGGACTGGTTGGTTTCCAGCTAATTATGCAGAAAGGATACCCGACAGCGAAGCACCGATAAGCCTGAGAGCCACAGCCTCATCCACCCCTGCATCATCCCAGCAGCCGATTACCACACCTCCTCCAGCACCTGGACACACCTCCTCCTCCACATCCTCTGCCAACAGTAACTGGGCTGACTTCAGCACCAAGTGAGTCCTACTGATGAGATTAGCAAAGTTGTTGATTTGAGTCAGCGCTTGTTCAGGTATGTCGGTTGGTTGTGCTCTGTCTTCCATGAGCCTCAACCAAGCACAGCCGAGCTAATTATCCCACGCAGTGTAGGGGTTAATGTACATCTCTACGGAAAGCAAACCACAGAAATGTTTTAAAAAGAAGTCACAGATTGAAAAATAGATAGAAAAAAGGTAGAAAATGTATTAGTCCCAAACCGTTATCTATCTGTTATGCTGTTTAGTTAAGTAATATCTTAATTTAAGTGGGCACGCCGAAGTTTCCTGAAATTGGCGGCTTTGTTTTTTTTAAATGAGAAATGTGTCGGCTTTGTTTGTGTACTTTCAGTTGGCCCTCAAACACAGCCAGCCAATCAGACAGTGAGGGGTGGGACGCATGGCCAACATCTTCAACCAGCCAGAATCCTTCGCTCAGTGTTCCCTCAGCGCAGCTACGCCAGCGCTCTGCCTTTACACCTGCTACCATGACCACGGGCTCCTCTCCTTCGCCTGTACTGGGACAGGTAAGAACATAACACGACTGGGTACAACGTCTGGAAATAAAGCATGTTTTTCCCAAATTGAACCCCCACATTTGGTTTGGGTTTGGGTAGAGAGCCTAACATAAGGTCTTTGTTTCTACAAGAAAATTCCAGCTAAGTGGTGCTTTCGGCTCTTTTTGTTTTTGTCAGGGTGAGAAGGTGGAGGGTCTCCAGGCCCAGGCCTTGTATCCTTGGAGAGCCAAAAAGGATAACCATCTTAACTTCAACAAAAATGAGGTAAAACTGTGAAAGCCAGTTTTCCTGAGTGTTAACATTCCGCAGAATCGAACTAATAATGTTCATTGTATTGTTACAATAGATAATCACAGTGTTGGAGCAGCAAGACATGTGGTGGTTAGGTGAACTGCAGACTGGACAGAGAGGCTGGTTCCCCAAAAGTTATGTCAAGCTCATCTCTGCCACCATGACGGCTCCTGCCAGTGCCACAGTGCGCAGCAAAAACACTAGGTAGGTTCAAATGTCGAACCCTAACCCCGAAATTTGGCAGAGAAAATCATGAATCACTTTAGTTTTAAGGTCAAGAAGCGTTTTAGTATTGGAGCAGCAGTTTAAGTTTAGTTTGTGTGAGATTTTAATAATGTAGTTTATTATAAAATAATTACATTTTAATTCTTTTAAAGTTTTGCTTTTACCTTGTCTCTTCTAGTGAATCTGCAGTATCAGACAGCCCGCCCAATGGTAAACGACCCTCCCCGTCCCCGACAAAACCCTCTGAGTCTGGAGAAGGTACAAACATAACTGCACTTTAGTTTAGTTTTTTTAAGTAAGACCAGATTGGTAACTATAGTTGACCATGTTTCCTCTGCAGAGTATGTGGCCATGTACACCTACGAGAGCAATGAACAAGGAGACCTGAGTTTTCAGCAAGGAGATATTGTCATGGTGACCAGGAAAGAAGGGGATTGGTGGACGGGGATGGTCGGGAGCAAAACTGGAGTGTTCCCATCAAATTACGTCAAGCCACGAGACTCAGCATCAGAGGTCAGAGCTCATTTAACATCATTTATGCTGGATTGTATGAGAGTACAGTTGAAGATTTCACAGTGTGAGAAAAGGATTTTTAAAGATTATGACGTAAGATTCTTATTCTGTCTGTAGTCGTTGGGACCTGCAGGGAAGTCAGGCAGCCTAGGCAAGAAACCAGGTGAGCCCTAATTTACTCAATAAGAGCGGCTGTGCATGAAGTGCACGTCAGAGCGTGACGGTGATACAGGAGCAGAACTAACCACAGAGTCGGTCTGTCCCTTTGCAGAGATCGCTCAGGTAATCGCCCCCTACAGTGCTACAGGAGCAGAGCAGCTGACGTTAGCTCCAGGACAGCTGATCCTCATCAGGAAAAAGAATCCTGGGGGCTGGTGGGAGGGTGAGCTTCAGGTACCCGCCACAGACTCCATCATATGAAATGATATGTCAGTTATGTAGAATTATGTAAAAATGTCATAAATAACCTGTTTAATTTTAGGCCATTGTTACCGTGTTTACTTCTATCGAAATATACTCTAAGCTTTTAACTTTCAGGCGCGGGGAAAAAAGCGGCAGATAGGTTGGTTTCCAGCTAATTATGTGAAGTTGCTCAGTCCCAGCACAAACAAGACAACGCCTACGGAGCCCACCCCCCCTAAACTGCCTCCCGCTAGCACAGGTAAACAAACACAATGCATTACATGTTCATATTATACTGGTTAATTTATTTATTTACTTTAGTGCAAGCAAGTGACCAAAAGGTTTGTCAAACATTTGGTTTGACATTAATAGTGACATGTCGTGGTATAAACCGATGCCTGGAAAAAAGATTTAAAAGCAAACTCTGCTGTAGGGGGAGGGTGTTTTAAAAAATTGGTGCAGTAACTCTCAAGTAATTGTCATTTTACCGTACTGTTCATTTTCAACTGGCAACAATGTGTTTATTAGGAAAGAGAACATGATGACTTTATTTCCAGCGCAAGTTGATCCTAAATTTAACTTGTTTATACTCCTGGAAACTTTGATACTGCTGTAAATGTGCACAATTACTCCAAAATTCTGATTTGATTACACGATACACTGCTAAATCTAAATAAATGAGCGAAAACACCATGGCTGATCTTACCACAGCGTCCTGGTTTTGCTTGAAATCAAGCAGGCAATTTTTGATATTAACAAAACCTCCTGTCTTTTATTGGTTTAACATTGCATCAGCTGTATGTTCAGAAAATTTGAGCTTTGAGAAAAAAACCAATTATGTAATTGTATTAGTGTGAAAGTTGGCGTTGAATTCGGTCTTTATCTCAATTTTACCACTTGAAAAAGATTTTGAAAGTTGTGTTTGCCACTTGTCAAGCCCGGATTGGTTTGTAGATGAATATCTTTCTGTAGGGCCAACATGAATGTATCAAGCGTGATGCATGAAAACCTGGATTCAAGAGAAGGACGTAAAAAGAAAAGTGTAGTCGGTTACTGTTTGATTTTTAAGAAATGCTTACATCCTGTCCACCATGTCTGTCTGTGGATCTGAAGCTCTGTGTCAGGTGATTGGGATGTACGACTATGTGGCCCAGAACGACGATGAGCTGGCCTTCCAGAAAGGTCAGGTGATCACAGTGCTCAACAAGGATGACTGTGATTGGTGGAAAGGAGAGCTCAATGGGAGGGAGGGTCTGTTTCCCAGCAACTATGTCAAACTCACCACAGACACGGACCCGAGCACGCAGTGTGAGTACACACACACTCAAACACACACGTGATCTTCATTTACACAAATAAACATATTGACATAATTTCAACGTCACACTCACACAATCACACGTACACACTCTCCCTCACACAGACACACACACCCCAGAGCCAGGTGTGGAGATGCTGTCCCTCTGTCAGTCTTTGACCCTTGGTTGGTTTGACCTTTCACCTTTCACCTCAACACTCCTTTGGGCCTCTTTGATTACCTTCCAGTCATGCACAACCTCTGGGTGCTGCTTGTGTGTCTGTTTGTTTGGTGTGTATGTGCATGCATGTGTTTGTGTGTTTTTTTCAACATTAGTGTAAAAGTGTTTCCTCCTTCCTGCATGTGTCCCCCAGCATGATCCACCATAGACTTAGAGTTTCAAGAGCGGAGACACCAGCAGTAAACCTTCACTAACCTTTGTGTGCATAATTCTTACTGTTATTACTACTAAGCCGTTCGCAATAATAAAAACGCACTAAATATAATGTACTACACACAACATGTGCTCATGATGAACAGGATGAGTCAGTCCCGGAAGTCCTGTAGGTTTGGGTAATAATTCAATATTGTAATTGGTTTAATTTTGGTGCAGTCATGTTTTTGTGCAATGAACATGTAAATATTGAAAAAAAGCGCAATATGGAAGTAGTTGTGCTAAATGTATGTGTTTAGTTTTTTTTATCATACAAAATATTGGTGATCTATGTCTAGAGTCTAATGTCAGACCAACAGTCCAAAAGCTGAAGGTTTTAAGAGAAGCAACAAAACCTGAGATTTCTAGAATTAAAACAGGGGAGTTTGTTTGGTAATTTTCTACTTGATAGTTGACTTAAACAATGAATTATTTAAATTATTACTTTGTAACTAATAGATGCATGTACCTGTTTTGACCGTACAATGTATGACTTTTAGAAAATTTGTATAGTTAAAAATGTTGAAAAAAAATAATGTTGAAAAAAAAAATGAAACAGCACCTATATTTAACTGCACGCATTCAAAAGTATCATTGTGTATAAGCAGCCAGTGGATACAAGAAGTTCCCGCCCCGTAGAGAAAAGCTCTGACTGCCCACTGATGGCGGCCCGCTCGAGATCTTCTACTTCTATGTTAGCTTAGACCACACCTCCACACTCTGTCTTGCTGCACGCTCCACCCACCTAGCACCCGATCGGTGGTTGTTGTTGTTGTTGTTGTTGTTGTTGTTTTGTTTAGTTGTTTTTGTTGATGTTGTTGTTGTCGTCCTCTCTCTAGGATCATATCATTACCCAGAACCCCCCTCTCCTCAAAGCCCTCAAAGAGACCCACTAGGCCACGCCCACTAGGCCACTCAACCAATGGGACAGCAGCAAGAGGTCACATGACCCGGAAATGGCGACTCTCCACCAATAGAAGCCAGAGAGAGAGACAGACATACAGACAGACTGTAATGTTAAAGCGCCCTGTGGTGCGAGAACTCTGTCTATGCATGGCTCTGACTGGACTTGGCCAAACTCTGTTTATCTAAGGCTCTGGCTCCAGACAGCAGTGTTCAGCAGGAGGGAGATCAATAGTCAGGACTCCTCTTCTTCTTC
This sequence comes from Channa striata, assembly GCA_033026295.1. Classification (NCBI taxonomy): domain Eukaryota; kingdom Metazoa; phylum Chordata; class Actinopteri; order Anabantiformes; family Channidae; genus Channa; species Channa striata. Next base: position 18,885,577 of record CM065184.1, on the reverse strand, counting down.
TCCTTTCCTCGTCTCCTCTCCTCCTTTCTGTCCTTGCTCTCTTTCATTTGTGGGGTGTTCAGATAAGGAGGAGAGGATATTAACGGAGAGCAAAAGAGGAGGCGAGACTATTGAGCTCCTTTCTCCCAGATTGGACTAATGAGCATGTTTTGACTGGATCACAGTGACTGTATGCACACACACACACACACACACACACACACTCACTCACAGATGTCCACACACACTAACATTTATCTGTACACACAGCCCTGTCTTAGCCTGGTAACGTGGATAGTGGGTCATTTTGTGGCTTTATGGGAGATTCTGGCTTCAGAATCAGTAGCTCAGCTCATTCCTCCCTGTCCTGTTTTTTTATTTTGTATTTTTTGGGCTTCAGAAGCTTCATTGACCTGTCAGTCATATGCGCTGGCTTCACCCCATCCCTGTCACTAACCCATCCCCTCCCACAGCTTCACAGAAAGACCCACTATCTGCTGGAGGTCAGTGATCAATGCACCTCTCTCTTTACCTTTCCTCTCCTCAATGCCAAAGACTCCTCCTTTCTGCTTTCCTCTCCTCCTCTTCCCTTTTCTGGTTTTAACCTTGCAAACAAGGAGATGAATGAAAGGAGAGGAGACGAAATGAAATGAGGCAGTAGTGAGGTGCATCCCACAGCAGTTAAAGGCTAAGTTTCAACCCAGACTGCTGCTCCCTGCTAGTGTTTTCCGGTTAGTCTGTTTCTGCTTCTGTGTTTCTCTCTCTTTGGGAAGAGGATAATAGTCGGGAGCAAGCGGCTGGAGTGGGACTAAGCCCATAGCTCAGGGCTAAATTCAAAAGCCATGTGGTAATGGTTTAGCAAACCAGCTAACCAAATTACTCACACACACAATAAATCACGGTACAGCGTTTGGAGTATTCACTCACACACACACACACACACACACTTTCTCACACACAGTGAAAACATTTTATTCATGGTAGTTTTAACGTTATTACTTTATCATGTTCTGTGTTATGTTTTGTTGTTTTTACTTTATTTACATGTGTATTATTTGTTTGTGTTGCTGTGACGATGAGACACTGTCGCACACTGTTGAGGGCTACGGACAGTGACATTACACAGAGAGATTTTGTACTAAAAACACAAAAGTGGAACCGTGTGTCATACGGGAAAGTGTTAATTTAAATCATTCCAGTTAAAGTATGTGCGATGAGTGGTTTGACATTTTGAGAAAATCACTTTTCACGTTCTAGAGTTAGATGAGGACATTCATGCCACTCGCAATCTGTGTGTGAGACGTTAAGCTCGAGCAGCAGGATTGAACAGATGAGATCTGCCTAGCCATTTTCCCCTGTTAGCAGCTTTTATGCTAAGCTAAGCTAATCCATTTCATCATACAGATATGAGAGTGGGACCGATCTCTGCATCACTCTCTCACTGTCAAGTGCAAATTTTCCAAAATCTCAAACTGGTCCATTAAACAGTTCAGCTGTTCTGGTGGTGACACAATTCACAAACAAGAAATTTGAGCTGTGTCTCTTTTTTAAATTGTCAGCATATCTTATGCACCAAAAGCTTATTTAAAACTGCAAGCCCACTCTATCAAACCACAGGAACCATGTGACCCCAGTGAAATGTAAACATTTTAAAGTGGTGCTAAACCCATGTACACCAAGAAAACATCCTGGACCCGACTGTCAAGTTAGAAGATTGGAAAAGACGTGACACGAGTCCTTTTTTCCTGACCTGCTTCGTTACTGCAGTGCAATATAGCAGCCTCAGTGTTCCTCTGCTTCCTGTGAAACATTTGCCGTGTGTTCCCACTAAACAAGCAGCCAAAGAGCGGAACCACACGAGCTGAACCAAGTCCACAAAACCTCCTGTCCTTTCATTACATCACATTCTGGAGACGTACAGACGGCACAGCCTCACTTTCAAGCTCTATACAGTATGAATGTGCTGTGTGTTAGCAGATATCATGATGACGTACATCCGTTTCCACAGCAACAGAACCATTGTTTTCTTTGTTTCTATAGCATCAGGCTACTATTATAGTGATTGCAATATTAGTTTTGTATTGTTTGTTTCCTTTTTGTTTATCCCGATGACAGTATTGTGATTTTAAAGTTTACCCTCAGAAACATGAACGTTGAATGAAACAATTGTTGTACTACGCAACTTTTTATGCATCAAGCAATAGAGTTATTATTATTGTTATTATGATGATTATGATTACTAACCTGTCGGGATCCTATCGGCTCCTCACTATGTCAGTATTGGACGTGAAGCGCTCTGATTTGTTGGATGAGTCAAACACTGTTGGTTGTTGAACAAACTGAGGCTGGAGGCCCAGAATGGGTCACATGCTGAGTTTTTGTTTTAAACACATCTTTGTATTCACATTTGTCAGTTTGGTGACCAATGGTTGAGACTCCTCACAGTCAGAGAGAGTATTTTAGGTTAGAACAAAGACTCATCCAAACCAGAGCCATGCTCCGCACAAGCTGCATCCGTACCACGCCGTGAATGCTGTATTTCTGCCTGTTACTACATGCTATTTGCTCCCATTTGCAGCCATTTTTATTCCTTTTAGCATTAGGTTGAATCTGTTTGGGGCTTTTTAACGGTGCAGGTGGAAGCAGAGTTTACGGTTTTTAGTTTTTACACACTGCTCAACTCTGCTCTGAAGCATGGCTCTGGTCTAAGTCTGGTTTTATGAAAATACAAATAAAGCTCTGTATTATCTATACTTAATCTTATTAATGGTAAAGGTCGGTGCTTTGAATGGGTTTAAACAGCAACTCTGATGAATGGGAAAATGGATTAACAGCCAAGCCAAATGTAACCAGACTGCACTTGTTGTCAGTGTGTGAGTAAATGAATGAAAGTGTGTGTGTGTGTGTGTGGAAATTAAAGCATGAATGGTTACACGGATACACAAAGGAATGAAGAGGATACTTGAATGAGTGAATGAAATGTACAGAATGTTAGCATAGTGTTAATAGGAAAACGGTCCTGGGGTTTTATTGGTGGAGATTTGACTGGTTCTAATGATTAAACGCTCTGAGACAGACTGGAGTTGACTGGCCTTGTTACTCGGCTACACACACACACACACACACACACAGTTACTCAGACAGCATCAGGTATTTGCTTAATCCTAAGAAAGCTTCTGGATAATTTGGCATTTGTAGATAAAACTGTTTTTTTTTTCCACTTGCACCTGCTGATGTACACAAACAGTCAAGATTTTTACATTTTTTCCAGTTGATACTGAACCGTTTGTCAGCCCAGAGAAATCTGTTAACAAGTGTGCCGCCAACAAATAAAGCTGTGTAAACACGTGATTTTATGAAGGGATGAAATGCAAGAATAAACTTTGTCTGTAAATATGTGATGATCCTCAGTAATCAAGGCGAGGTGTTTCAAACCATCAAGGAATCATCCAGTGTCCTCAACTCTTTAGATCTGTTTTGTCAGCTTCGTCATAAACGTCTAAATGCAGCTTTAGATGCTTTAGCACGACTTTAATCTAGAAAGACAGAAGCTTTAGCAGAATAAAGGCTTTGCCACGGCTTTTTGCACACACAGCATCTAGATCCTTCCACAGCCCTAAAATCATGTATTTCACGAGATAATTTTCAAACAAAATCTCTGTGTCCCATAGTTTTAACATAAAGTCTGTCAGTTATTTGTATTTATTAGTTAATCCATCTAGACTTCGTGAGTAAATTTTATAGGATAATTTATATTTCAATACTGGAAGTGCTAACACGTAAAAATGAATGCATTCAGTAAATCATTTTCAGCTTTTTTTTAAACAATCCCTACAGTTTAAAAAAAAACTGGTAACTGGTATTAAACTACATTCTGTGTGATCCTGAAACCCTGTAATATTTAAAAACTTGGTAGAACTTACACTGTTACTATGGCTCATAAGGTTTGAGTCAATAGTAAGTGTATTGAGCTCAGTTGTGGACTGGACCAGACAAACATGTTTCTGTGAACTGTAACTCAAACCTCCCATGAACCTTTGTTTCTGCCAGAAATATCAACTTTTGATAAGCACATAATTCACCTAAATTAGCTGATAAATATACTGTATGAATACACACACACATACCGTGGATTTATCTTCCAGATAGTAGCTCTGTTTTCCCTACTCCTTGTTTAACTCAGGTATGTACTGTATAAAAGATATATGTATATATATATTTTTTAACTTTCCATGCGTTGGAAGTGTTTTATTGACAGCTCTGTCTGTCTGTGTGTGTGTGTTTCAGGGTGCGCTGACCTCCACCTGCTGGACATGCTGAGTCCCATGGAGAGGAAGAGGCAGGGATACATCCACGAGCTGATCGTCACGGAGGAAAACTACGTCAACGACCTGCAGCTCGTCACAGAGGTAAAAACACAGTAAGCACGGGAATAACTCGCTTACATGCTGTGTGACATCAAGTAGGTTTCACACACTAAACACATTTAGACACTAAATGCACTTTGAATATTCCTTTATAGCAGTTTCTTCATTTTAGTGCATCCCAGGTTTATTTTTGCTGCTTTTACCTAGTGACCTATAGATGTTGGTTCAGTTTAGTTGAAGGACAGTGAGAAGGAAAGAGTAATGGCTTTTATGTTTTTGCATGAACCTTATAAAGCAAAGACTAGAATTTAGCAAGAAACACAATTGAAACATTTCGATCTATATATTGGTTGACTCCCGCGTCATAAAAACAGTATAATGTGAGTAAAAACGATGCCGTCAGCGCAGGACGTCTTGGATTTAAAGTTATCTTGTTTTTAACTGGCTTCAGTTATGTTAAACCTTCCAGCAACTCATATGAAAAAAAGCACTGACAAACACACAAAGAGAGAAACCAAGTTCCAGTCTTATTCTGTCCTTTAACTGACGCAGGCGTATTTTTCTGACAGTTGCCTAATAGAAACTTCAGTCACATACAACAGATTGTGTGTCGCTGTGTAGATCTTTCACAAACCTCTGCTCGAGTGCGAGCTGCTGACGGAGAAGGAAGTGGCCATGATCTTCGTCAACTGGAAGGAGCTCATCATGTGCAACATCAAACTGCTCAAGTAAAGAGAAACGCACCGAACATTCACACCGTGCCACACAGTCACGCACACAGAGTCAAGTCTTTCATACCGGCGCGAGCCAGTCGTCACGGGCTTCATTTGAATGTTAAAGATTACATCAGCATGAACACATCTTTGCCTTGCAAATTTCAGCTGCTTTGAATGATGTTTGCTCCCGTTTTGTTTCCTCAATCCTCCAGCCAGAAACACAACAGTACAGTAATGTTCAGATTTGATTAAACGTCAATGAGATTTGTCCCTGACGTCAATCCGGTGAACTTCACATCATCTTCCTCTTGCTCTGCAGGGCTCTGAGAGTGAGGAAGAAGATGTCAGGTGACCGCATGCCGGTGAAGATGATTGGGGACATTCTGACCAACCAGCTGCCGCACATGCAACCCTACATCAGGTTCTGTCTGTCGACTGAAATGACACTGCAGGAAGTCCTAAATGATTCCTCTCTTGAAGTTGTACGTCGTGACTAAAATCTTCTTCTTCTTCTTCTTCTTGTGTGGTCAATTCATGGTTCAGATTCTGTTCGTGTCAGCTGAACGGAGCCACATTGATTCAACAGAAAACTGACGACAACCCCGAGATTAAAGATTTCCTCAAGGTACAAAACCCTTTGCATGCAGCTGTTCAGCATTTAGCTCAAATCATTCAGCAGAATTAAACACTGATGGATGATAAATGTCCTGTGTTAATGCTTTTACAGACTTTACAGACATTGTGGAGAATCTATAGTCAGTGATGTTTATCAAAGTTGTGAAGCAGTAAATGGCGTCTAACAGTCTTTCCCTCGTCACGCAGAGGTTGGCCATGGATCCCAGGTGTAAAGGAATGCCTCTGTCCAGTTTCCTGCTCAAACCCATGCAGAGAGTCACACGCTACCCGCTCATAATCAAGAACGTACGGACGTACTTCAAGTACCTTCAGAGCTTAAGCCACCGGCTCGCAGTGCGATCTCTGTTCTCATTGTTCGATTATTTGTGTGTCGTTACTCATTTCAGATCTTAGAAAACACTCCAGAGTCACATCCAGACCACAGCCACCTGAAAGCTGCTCTGGAGAAAGCGGAGGAACTGTGTTCTCAGGTGACAACACACACACTCTTAGTTCACAAGCGAAACCTCCCCTGAAAACCTGAAAACTTACACAGAAACACGAGATGAGAAATTACACTTTCACATGGAAACTGAATTGAAAGTTGCGGGACGTTGTTGCCGTGTTGTTGGGTTTTTATTCCTACTCTCACGTTGCTGCAGGAAACTGCCTTAATGTGCATTTGTGGCTGTTTTAGGTGAACGAGGGCGTCAGAGAAAAGGAGAACTCGGATCGTCTGGAGTGGATTCAGGCTCACGTCCAGTGTGAGGGTCTGTCAGAGGTAAGTGCACTTTATTTCCTCGGACCACAGCTACTTCTTTTTTCTTGGTCGAGTCTCCTCATGTGTTTTACGTATGTTTTTGGACATTTTGAATCTATTTCTTCATTATCTATTAATCTATTTCGTCATTTTTATTCACTCCTTCATTCCCTCATTCAAACCACATTTTCACTGTCCAATTTTGTCTATTTTTAGATAATGTGTTTTTTTAGAATGTTTGTGCCAGTTTTTTGTCATTTCCTGTCTATTGTTTAGGACGTTTTAGTCGGCTTTTGGTCAGTTGGCATCTTTTGAATCGCTTCTTTTGCACTGATATACATTTTTTGTGGTTCATGTGTATCCTTTTGTGGTGATTTTATGACTTTGCCCATGGATACAATTGAGGAATGTTAGTGAGACAATAATTATTTGAAGAAATTACTGCGATGGGCTTGTATCATTATGATCAGTGATTTACAGACTAAAATATTCATTTGTCAATAGAAAACAATCTTTCCCTCTGTCCTTCAGCAACTGGTGTTTAACTCCGTCACCAACTGCCTGGGTCCCAGGAAGTTCCTCCACAGCGGGAAACTGTTCAAAGCCAAGAGCAGCAAAGAGCTCTATGGCTTTTTGTTCAACGACTTCCTGCTGCTGACACAGGTGAGGCTGTTCATTACGCTGTCGCTTTGTTCTGGACAGTCTCCGGTTCACTTGGAAATCCACCCGTGTTTCTAAAACATCTGCCTCCTTCTCACAGGTGACTAAACCTCTGGGCTCGTCTGGCTCGGACAAAGTCTTTTCTTCAAAAACTCACCTGCAATACCGCATGTACAAGACGCCAATCTTCTTAAACGAAGTGTTAGTGAAGCTGCCCACAGACCCATCAGGCGATGAACCTTGTTCCACATCTCCCACATAGACAGAGTTTACACACTCCGAGCTGAGAGCATCAATGAAAGGTAACACACACACAGACAAAGACACACTCAGCCCCAAATTAGAAGAGTCTTTTCCATTCCAGTTGGTTTTATCCATTATTATGTGACGAACATCCCAGCTGAGACACGGAAGTAACTCAATGTTGAATCATCGTGGGGTTTTAAAAATTTTTGGAGACAAGATTTCTGTGTGTGTGTGGGTTTTTATGCAGAACAGCGTGGGTTCAGAAAATAAAGGCTGCCTCAGAGCTCTTCATTGAGACAGAGAAGAAGAAGAGGGAAAAAGCATATCTGGGTACGTCCTCTGTCCTTTCCTCATTCCTTATGCAGTGATTCCACATCTGTGTGTTTAAATGATTGGCTTCGTCAACATGTCCTAACACACACACCTTCCCATTTCGCTGCTTCTCTGTGTCTCAGTTCGTTCTCAGAGGGCTACAGGCATCGGTAGACTGATGGTCAACATCGTGGAGGGAATTGAGCTCAAACCCTGTCGCTCCCACGGTTCGTACAGAACACACTGCACACTTAGTGAAATGTAAAAAACACTTGATTAGGCAAATCAAATGATTTTTCTGTTAGTTATGTTTTTTCCCAGCTTAAAAAATACCAGTGAGAACATTTAGTGATAATGTAAGAATGATAATAGGCATGTTTTCCATTTACCATAAATATAAATACAGTGTGTTTTTCTGATATTGTGATCTTATTTCTGACGTGTATACTGTGTAAAAAAAGTAAAAAGATTCATCATGCAGAATTCCAAAACAACAATTATTATATTATCTAGTCCGTCCAGGATTTTGCTGATGTTTTTGGGATTGATGCATCCTGACCTTCGAGATTTTAGGGACTGATTGTAATAATTGATATGTACGTCAGTCACAGACAGGTACATGGGGTTAATGTTTATTACTGTGAGCAGCATTTTAATGAATAAACTTTAATTTTCTTATTATTCTGTGTAGAATTTCTTATCGTTTTGCAAATGTCCATATATATAGTTTTGAGAGTATTTAAAGTACAACTCCCTAAAAAAACTGCACTAAAATAGAGTTAAATTTCATTTTCCACCACTGGCAGCACCTACAGGACTAGAAGTCAAACTCTCATTCTACTTTATTCATTCCAAGAAAATATTATAATCAGATGAACAACAAAGCATCGTGTTAAATCCTCTGATTTGCGTCCTCCAGTATCTGAAGCAGTCCTCGTCAGTAGTCCCTTACTTGTTTGTCTGTATTTCCAGGGAAGAGTAACCCATACTGTGAGGTGACCATGGGGTCCCAGTGCCATATCACAAAAACGTTACAGGTACGATTCCTGCTGCTTTTCATTTCATCCAATAAAGACCGAGAGTCTCCTGTTGTTTAATCTTCCATCATTTACTCTGTGATGCTCCTTTACAGGCTGATGATGGAAAAATAAAAATACATTGTGTGTCATCATTGTAATTAGAAAACGACTTTAGTGTTTGCATCAGATCAATCCACATTTGGTTTTCTCGCCCTGTAGGACACGCTGAATCCCAAGTGGAACTCCAACTGTCAGTTTTTTATAAAGGACCTGGAACAAGACGTCCTCTGTATCACTGTTTTTGAACGAGACCAGTTCTCACCTGACGGTCAGTAAAACCCACACGCTGTTTGGACGATCTTCCTTCAGATTATGAGCCGCTTTACTTTACTTTCTCATCTTTTCTGCGCCTCAGACTTCCTCGGCAGGACAGAGATTCGATTGGCAGAAATCAAGAAGGACCAGGGCTCTAAAGGACCAATCACCAAGAGGTTGCTGCTCCACGAGGTTCCCACAGGCGAGATCGTCGTCAGGCTGGACCTCCAGCTGTTTGAAGAACCGTAAAAACCAGAACACTGACAAGGAACTGAGACATGGGATTTGGGCCTGGAGGTTGGGCTGGATTGGACTCGACTGCTCTGGATTCAGTTAGTTTGGTCTGGTTCAGTTTCTCAAAACTTATTAGAAGGGCAACTGAGTGAAAGTATGAGTTATGGACACGTCTCTGTTAAATTAAATGAAGGAAATGAACCGTTTAGTAAATAAGGAGCAGCCAGGCCACTGCAGGAGGGTTTCTAACCTTCTTCTGCAATATTTTATTGTTAATATAATTCAATCCACAAAAATCTACAGAGCTCAGTCACTCACAGTGGGCACGGGTCAACAATTTCTTTTTTAATCACTTCTTGTTTTTAGTCAATCAGTCAGTTTTCTGCTACTAACGCCGCTGTGAGTCTAGCATAAATGAATTCAGCCTTGAAAAAGCAAAACAAACACATTTACAGCAGAAGCTAATCTCACAGCTACATTTGCACAGTCATTTGATTTGCAGTATTGTTAGAAAATAATCTCCCTTACATCTGGTTGTGATAATCACTGAGTCTCTTAAATGTGTATTGAAGGACACAAATGCTTCAGTTACTTTTTAACATCTTTAATTGTCCTGGTCTTACAGTGTCTTGCAGTGCTAAAAAAGTTTATTGATTATTAACGATGGAGACTCCTACGAATCAGTGGAAATAGCAGTTTAGCTCGGGCAGCTCTGTTTGTTTCGATTCCAGTCTAGTCAACAGCACTTCTGTCCTCCTTCAGTCTGGTCCAGCTCAGTCCAGTCTGGTTCACTTTACTCCAGTCCAGTCTTGTTGGAGATCAGCTGTGATCAGCGGTGCCGTGTTCTGTCCCTTTGCTTCTTCAGACAGTCTCACAGACGCTCCAGTGACAATCCCAGCCCTCCTGCTTCGTCCCTGTGTGTGTGTGTGTGTGTGTGTGTGTGTGTGAGTGAGGTGGACAGGCTAATTAACGGAACAGTCCATTGTACGTTTTCTGTTTCTTTTTACAGTGAGTCTTAAATGCTTTCAGAGAATTCCGATGACCTTTGGGGAACTGCATGTAAAGGGACCTGGACTTTGTGTTATTTAGTCTGTCTTCACTGAACACTTGCCATGTTGTTTTAAGTATGTACAGGTTTAATGAGAAGGTCTTACTATGTGAACAGGGTGAAATACAAAGAGACTTTACCCCAATAAATGACAAGTGTTTAGTGTAAATAACTTTGAGACAAGAGGCGAGGATCAGTTTTACTATTTCAAAAAACTAATATGGCTGAAACGTGGGCACACGAGGAACAGGTGCGACACGTAAGCAAGAAGGTCTTAAAGTTTCAACTTTTGCAAACGCACGCGGCGGTTAACACGTCCCACCTCGCTGTTACACCGCTGCTCTGCGGGTCTGTCACTACGCAGGCAGGGGAAACCTGAGGCTCGCCAACACGCTTGATTCGAAACCATTGACACGTGTGAACCCTGAGAAAGTTCGGTGTAGTAGGAGCAGTTTTACGGCGCGTCGCCACGTCCCGTGCTGTCACTGCAAAGTCCACACGCGAGCACAACACGCTAACGTACGTCACACGGCAGCCATTTTGAATAGTCCAAAGTAGGAAGCTCAACCTGCTAAACTGTGATTTAAAGCACTTAACGACCCCATGTCAATCTGTTTATACTGTTAGAAAATCCAAACAGGCCACAAATATATGGTTTAATGTTATGTTAAGACAAAGGAACTTCTGAAAAACAGGGAGATGTCATGTGGTTTTTAGCAAACACGGCGCCAACAGTAGAACTATGTACAGGATTAAAACACATTTGGTGCTTTACTGAGGGCCTGAGTCAAAATACACTGCATGATGAGGAAGAAATAATAGAGAATATCACGTTACCTCTTGAACCTTTATAAGAATTAAAAATTGTCATATATTATCATTGTTAGCTATAGTAGCAATTATGAGACCTGTTATGATGACCTGTTAAAATGAGCTACGATACTGGCTAGCTACATGCTATAGCCTCGGGTGTGGCAGCTCACGGTAGGACACAATAATAAAAATATGACTGACTCCTCCAGTTGTGACATCAGATATTTAGTTTAAAGCAAAGTTTCTCTAGATTTCACTGCTGCTGCATAGCTTACTTGGTGCCTTCACATGGGTTTGTGTTCGCTTGTTCATGGGAAGGCGCCAAATGAAACGACGCACAAATTACCGTTTAATGTGCCATTGTCAGCGGCGTCGTAAAAACGTTAGCGTAAAAAACGAGGCATGTTTTCCTTTTTGATTTTCAGCATATTACAGGAATAATAAACTCAGGAGTTTCTGTCAGCAACGTAGTTTCCCCAACCTGGGTTTTCAAAATGGCCGCTGTATCAGCAAACTAGATAGGAAACAATATGCTCGATTTTTGCCCAGCACAGTTGTACATATGTTGGTTAGATAGCTACTAGGCCACTTCATAAACGTAGGGATTTTGGATTTAGGGCCACAGCTACAGCAATATACTGACGTACCACTGAGACAACTGTTAGTGACCTTTGTGACCAGCCACTGTCCAATCAGAAGTCAGCGCGTCCGTCGCGGCACCTTGACTGTGGAGGAAGGTGTGAGTGAATGTTTGTGTCTCCCCAGACTGAAGCTGATGATGATGATGAACGATGATGAAGTTCCCCTTTCCACTCCACACTGTACTGAGACTAACCTAATCCAGTTTGAACCTGTTCTCACGTTTACGTTCCAGGATGTGTATAATACTACTGCTATCTGAGAGTTAATATATGAGCGCTGTGTGGGCGATAGAGACAGCCTGCTGTTAATTATCACTGTAGACGAAGAAGATGATAATGTATGTTGTTGTCTTTCAATGTTCTGAATAAACTTCAGTTGGACCAAGACTGCAGCGGTCGGCTTTGTTGGTTCCTTTTAAGGCTATTTTCACTTTGATCCATTTTTTTGCTTTTTCTTCTGAAATATTGATTTTTTTTTTATTGAATTCACTTTGAATGCCTCTTTGCATTTATTTATGCAGTGATGAGCTGCTTGTGGGGTTTTGTCTAAACATGACAACATTTCACATTTTCCACTCAGTTTGCTAAAAATATTTAAGCCCTTTGGTCCCATTGCGCTCTGATCGTCAGTATTCCAGTTCTGGAGCCGCTCTGCTCTGCTGTAATTTTATACATTTAAGGTTTGTTTCTGCACAACCTTAGGCCTCCGGGGTCCAATTTATCTGACGTGGCAGTATTTAGTTCAGTCTGCGCGGTTGCACATTCAGCTGGTATAAATGTCCTTTTTATTATCAGAAGTAACAAAAATGGTTATGGAATGTGTATTTTAAAAAACATTCAGTGAAATAATTACATTTTATAAAATATAAAACTTGCAAAAACATCCCGTTTGATGAATTATTTTAAAAGTAATTCTTGAAAAAGAAATATTTGTGCATCAAATGAAAAACTCTTTGTTTTACTCTTTTTGTCATTTGAAAATAAGGGGGTACTCACTTTTGTACGTGACTGTAATTATACAGCGTGTATTTGCTCCAGCTCTGTGTTGTGCTGGCACAGGCAGTAGAAGTAGGGGTTGTTATTTTTACTAGAATCAAGCTGGGTCAAAACAGCAGTAGCAAAAAAAAAAGTGGATATCCAGCTTAACTTTTTAAATATATGCAGGTTTCTTATCAAAACATGGATTTATCAAATGTATCTGACAAAGCTGATTAAATGTGTACCAGAGGTAAAAAATAACCGTCAATCTGATACTGTTAGAATAAACCATGGATCATACATTTAAATTAATATTTTAGTTTGATGAAACTCTAATGTCTCAGAAACACAGATTACTAGTGGCCACGGTAAGACTTTGCACATTTGACTGGTAAATGTGGTCCGATTTTACTTGTTTTACTGGGTTTGTGAAAATTGTCAACCATGTGTGGTAGCATGAGTTTGGACGAGCTATGATCCAGCTCGGGACTGTCATGCATGGTGCATGACATGCCCCCCCCCCCAAAAATGAAAATGGTCACAGTAGTGCAGGAAATGCCTCCTAAACATACAGACCCAGCAATCGTATCCATTTTAGAATTAGACTCACATTTATGCAATTGTAATACTTTGAAAACACACACATTATATCAGCTTGGAAACAAATTCAAAGCTTTGAGTCAACACAGGAAATGGGCCCGTATCATCAAGTTGGACTGAGGTTTCGGGATTCAATAACTAACAGCAGTGACATTCATTGGCTTTTTAAATAACCGGTTAAAACACCTGTTCTTAATCGCTGTCCTCCTGGACCCCTGCTGATTACCTGCATCAGGTGTGTTCAGTCAGTTAGAAGATACCAATTGGCTCTGACTCCCACCTTCATCTGAGATGGAATCTTCCAGCTTCTGATTGACTGAACACACCTGATGTCGCTGATTAGCGGTGAGCAAAGTTTTAATTGTTGGAAAACAGGCAGCGCTGTAAAGCTGCATGTTGGAGGAGAGAGGAACATGGTGCGACTTGACATTTACATCCTACCAATAATAGTGACGGGATTCACATATATATAACATTAATATATACCATATGTTTTCTTAAAACACTTATGGTTCTTTCTTTGTTAAGAAGCGGAACTGGATTCTGTGTACATGCAAGTAAATAATTCCTTTCTAGCTACGTATAGTGTGAAGTTGGTCCGTGTGTAACATAAGCTACAGCTGTAGTTTTTAGTTGGAACTATTATAATTATGCTTAGGGAATTTACTGCCAAGTTAGGAGTCAACCTCTTTAAAGTCACAAGATAAATATGAGAGAGGCAACACACATGGTTTTTTTTCCCTAAACCTGTATTTTGTATTCATATGGTTATATTTTCTTTTTCTAAATCATACAAAGGCTTTGGAGGGATTAAGAACTTTAGACATTTTTTACAGTGATCCCTAATTAGATGGGTTTTTTTTATTTAAAATAAAAGGAAACCACTAATTTTTAATGTTTTAATGTTCTAGACTGCTCCACAAAATTTAAGGAACACTTTTTAATCAGACTATAGCATAAAGTCAGTTAAACTTATTGGCTAAATATCTGGTCAGTTCAGTAGCAGAGGGGATTATTAATCAGTCTCAGCTGGTTTGGTGTTAATGACATTTACAACAGCTGCACTAGAGGGGCAGCAATGAGATGAACCCCAAAACGGCAACGGTTTCACAGGTGGAGACCTCTGACATTTTATCATAATCTACAACAACTCAAAGACTTCACTTTGCTCTAAAATGCCACTTTGTAGCTGATGATCTTTCCATGAAGACAATTGCTACAGGCTCAACACCTGCTCCATTAGAATCAGGAGCAGCTTAGTATAACCCAAAGTAGAAATTGCTATACAGGCATTTGCATCTGCCTACATGGCAGCGAGACAAATGTGGAAATATCTTTTCCATTTGCAACAAAAGAAGTTCAGCCTTCCTCTCGTAGAAGCCCTAGGTACTAAAGGTCCTGTTGCCAAATGTCTAGTCGAACCTAAAATAGTCAGCAGACATAAAAAAAGCACAGATTCTGGAGTGACTGAGGTCTTACTTGCTACAAAAGCCGAATGGTTATTAGAAACAATAAAACCCCCAAGTAGAAGACGTCCTTGTTATGGAGCAAAACTGCTGTTTCTGAGGGTCCAGTAGAGCCTACAATAGATTCCACAGTAGATGCTGCAGCTAAACACATACAAACCCAAAGCACAGATGAGTGGATTAATTAAACTTAACCCTGACATTGTAAGTGTGCGAAAATGTTGAATAATTATTTTAAATGCTGTGACGTTGACTTCAGATAAAGATTAATTATTATTATATATGATTTAAAACTAAGGTAATAGCAGAGATGCAAACAGCGGTTTTATTGTATTTCTTTTTTTTTTTTTACAGCAGTTGCTTCCATGGAGTCGGCTGCAGAGACAGTCTTCGAGCTCCTCTGACTCTGGGGGGCTGCTGAGCCAGGAGGCGGATGAAGAGGAACCACAGACTGAGACCACGGGAAGTGAAGAAGGTACATGTAAATACAATCACGTGTCACTTGTTCGTGAACGGACACAGTCCAAAGTTTCATGGCCAGCCTAGTCGAAGTAATGGGGTGTTCAGAGTAAAAGTGGGGTGCAGGGTGGACCTGCTTCACCAGGTTTCCATGGCCACAATCTTTTGCTCTAGCTGGATTGAGCAACTCTGGGAGGTTAGATTGAACCTAAAACCTGAGATATTACAACAAACGTAAAAGCAGAATTCATGGCAGAGCTGCTGTGATGGATTGAATTGTACAGGTGTTCCTAATAAAGTGGCCAGTGATACCTGGGATTGGCTCCAACCCGACTGTGACCCTAAACTGGCAGTTACATAATAAATAAGTAAATGGGGAAACTCCACCAACACTGCATGTTTTTTTTATTTTTAGAGAGGAACTAATCAAAAGCATTTCTTTGCATGATGGGTTTATGTTTCAAAACTGCATCATCATGATCAGAAAAATAAATTTACCCAAATATTTCTAATTCATCTGACATAACATAAGGTTTCATCGTGTACCTTGCTTGGGTAGATAATGCAATTCAGTCGATAATCCTATTTCCTATGGAGATTAGGAATTGTATTTTTAACTCTGGAACATGATGTTTCAGCTCTGTGGCACTGCAGTCATTATTAGGCGTCTTCTCTACGCAGACTCGATAAATTATAAGCAGTGACAAAAACATACAGCAATTGCAATTCCGAATGTACAGTAACACACTCTTCGTCCGCTTCAATGTTCATCAAATGGTCCATCATGGACCAGGACTCCGAATGATCCATACCAGACCTTCTACTTTTTTATTCCTTGACTCATCGCCGACAGAAAAGGGAAAATGCATTTTTTGTATATTTAGTTGTATTGTGCAATAACAAACTATTATGTTTTTGTGTTGGCGTGTGGGCCCAGGTGCCAGTGAACAGCAGGTGGCGCTGTCTTTCAGCGTCTTTCTACGTTTCTCCATCCACCTTCTCCGTTTTTGTGATTTCTCTCTTGCTTGCGTGTGTTTGCTCGGTTTATAGCTCTGTGTCCCCCCGTCACTGCTGATGTGTTGTGGTGTTGAGCCAAATCAAGTTCCCCCCGTAGTCACGACTCTGCAATAGAAATGGTGTGAGTCACAATCAAAAAAAAAAGGGATCACGCATCAGACTCAATTCCTAAAGCTGACAAAATAATCTTATTTTACAATTGTGTGTTATACAGGCAGGGATAAGACTTATTTTGGTAAATTAATAATGCAATAGACTACACAGCCGAATATATATATTTTTAAATGAAAAATAGGAAAAAACCGAATTGAAATGAGACTGAACTGTCATTCACATCCATTCACGTCCAGCTGTGTTGTGCTGGCGCGGCGGTGACGTCATACGCTTTAGGCGGTCACAACAATTGCCTGTGTAAAATGCCGGTGTGTGTGTGTGCGCGCGTGCGTGTGTGAGAGCTTGAATGAGTGTGTGTGTGAGTGAGAGTGTGTGTGTCTGTTTGGGGGAGGGGGCCGCACGCACTCTCTCCCCGCACATCAGCCTTTACAACCGCCACACGCGCTCACACTCATCCCCGTCCTGCGTGTGACGCACAGCCGCTTAGCTAACAGCTAACCGGCTAACCGGCTAACCAACGTCGGCTGTCACGAACCGGCGGCGCCGCCGTTGACTTTAGAGTTGGTTTTTGTGTTGTTATGTGCAGCCGTGATTATCTGTGAATAACGGACCATCTGTGAGTCTCCTCGGCTGACCGGGAGCCGCCATGGAATGCCGCGTTCTGTCCATACAGAGCCATGTAGTCCGGGGATACGTGGGCAACAAGAGCGCCTCTTTCCCACTACAGGTACACACAACTTGCATGCATCCATTGTCGGACAGCCAGACACCCGTTACCGAGCACGAGCCCGTCTGACATGCCCGCGTCGAAACACGTCGGACTGTTGTAGGGAAACGCGAATTACGCCGCACGAACCGTCGGGAATGAGTTAGACCGTGTGACCAGGTTAGTTACGTTTCGTGTAAAAGCCGTTAGGAAATCATATATCATATCATATCATAACCGAATGTAACGGTGTAGTAACGCGACGGCAGGTGTCGTGCAGAAATCGGTTTCCTGACACGACGTGATAAAGAATGTAAATATTACAACGCTTATGTTTTTTTTCACGGTATTGTCTATTTAACCATATTTTGGTCAAATAATATGGGGGGGGGGGGGGGGTCAAATATCTGACTGAGACAGCGGCACGACACCTGGCATTAAGACTGTCCGATAATGGGACCAGGTGTTTCACGTGAGGACTTGTCCGTTACAAGAAATATACAAATGAACTTGTGGAAAAAGCCCGACTTCAGGGAAACGTGGCTAATAGTCGTTCATCTAATGACCCCTAATTGTGTGAGTGCTGAGTTGTTTGAGCAGAGCCCTGAAGTCCCAGCTCAGTGTCACTGTACATTGGCCAGTGTGGTTACAGAAGCGAGCTCATGTTAATCGCAGTCAGTAAGCAAAGCATCGAGCCTTGGGAAGTCTTCCTTTTCACACGTCAGCTGACAGGGAGGCAGCTGTAATGGACAGATGTTTATGGGAGAACATGGACTGATAGAAATCCAACCACCTTCATTTGACAACTTGCATGACAGTGAAAGATGGGCAATAATCGACAGCTCTTTGCTGGTTTGAGTCTCGTCATTTCTCAGACATAGTAGCTGCTGCACTAATTTGTGAACGTTAAGCATTTTGCCAGTTTACGGTTGGAAGTTGTTGCACACAGGTATTTCGTATGTGTTTGTGTGTGAGAAAGCTGCATGCCACAAACATATTTGCTTTAAAAAGTAAGTCCTGCCTCTTTGTTACGTAGATTGTGGTAATTTGCTGTATTTGTATAACAATTGAAATTTTGAGAGGCCAGCAATCCAAAATATAGTGTTTGGTACATGTCTGTAAATTGAAAACGGCTATAGCAACCAGTGGAATTTTAACCAAAAGTTAACAGTGCAGTGTCTTTAATTGGTCATTAATTCAGAAAATGACATTAAATGTCAAAGGAAATGCATGTACCCATAAATAGAAAACAACCACTGCATTTATTGTTAGTGCTGTAAATCTGCCAATTTCTTCGTTATATTGCTATAGTTTTGCAGTCATACCAATCATTCTGTTTGTACGGTATTTGGCCCGTGTGATCCACACTCCAGACACTGAAATGACTGATGAGCTCGGTTGGTACTTTTGTACCGGTACAGCGTGTTCACAGCAAGCAGTGGCGTTTGTAGTGCACAGTGTTACTGATTAACATCATTAATCACCTAAGTGAATGCTCAAGGCGTTCACCACAACACATTTTCAAACAACGGACAGCGTTTTTTTGTCTTCTTTAATGTGTCGTGAGCTGCCTAATCAGTGTGTTATGAAGAAAAGGGTAGATTAGCAGCCGACATCAGTCAATTAACCAGAGTAACAGAGTGGATTGTGAAGCACTTACAGATAAAAACTATTGAGGCTACATCTTTTAAGTGGCTCAACATGTGTGGTGGTGTTGGTGGTGAGTGACTGCCTGCGTTAACTGTAGCCTAATAATGACGCCCGTACCTAAAGGAAGGGTTTGGAGTGCTTTACAAGAAGGTATAACTATTAGAGAGAATAAATGCATTCAAAACAAGCCATTGATTTGACATTATGCAAAAGGACACAGAGGTTATTAGCTCCTCCTGGCCACAAAAGCGATAGTCATTTCCCTTTATGAGCCCTGACGCTGTCAGTAGGATGATATCTGAAATTGCTCTGGGTCTGTAATTGTTATATGATAATGCTGATGGTGGTGATTGTTAGTTTAATATTTTGTACAACCAGATGTGTGGCAGTCGGTAGTGATGGTGAAGCTAAAGTGCATGTGCCGTCATCCTCGAGCACTCACTTGTTGTGAAAAGTCCAGAGTCTATTTTTAGCCTGCAGGACCTCAGGATTTATTTTGCGGCCATCCTAATGGCTGCTGGGCTCTGATGCATGTCATGAGGGTTCAGTGCAGCCACTAATGTTCAGCTACTGTGCCTCTTTAAGGCCTGAGTGGTACCAGACAAATGTTAAAAATATTATTTACCATTGTATTTTACTTTAAGTGCACACTAGAAACTTATTAATCAGCTTCTACTAAACATTGACTCTAGCAGCTGACACATCAGTTAGGTTCATATTGGTATAATCGGTACGGCTCATTGATGCATGTGCACCAGTGCCGTTCTTTCCCATATGCATTTATGTCTCTATGCAGGTTTTCAGCACCGCAATAAAGTTATTTTTGTTTTTCACAAAATATACTACTTACTTACTTACTACTGTAAGTTAAAGGTTTACAACAATCTTCATACAGTACTGAGTGATACTAGGATTATGATACCAAGTTTGATCTATTAGTTTATTATTTTTGCCCAAGATAAATGCTGAGTATCAAAGCCTTCTTGGAAAAACAATACAAAAATACCAGTTATCTATCACTAAATAACCACTGTTTGACAGTACCAATTCCTTTTCAGGGCATCTTTAAAGAATCTAAGATGACTTTTACAGTTTATAAAATGCAAAGAATATTCTAGTAGGTGTTATTAGTCTTTTTATAGGCTATTTGCAAGTTATCAGATTAACCCACATTTAAAAAAACCTTGCATGTTGCTAAAAATGAAATTGAAAGTGTATTTAAACTTTGCTTACAGATGTTCCTCAGGTGATAAATATAACCTTTATTCTTGTGTTTTATATTGTGATTAGTCATTTAGTCTGGAAAACCTGAGGAAATGATGACAGTAATATTTCCTAGAGCTCAAGTTGAGTCAGCTGTTTGAGTTTGAAAGTTTGTAGTCCAGACCTTGAACATATTCAGTTTAGTGCAATGGTGGACTTTAAAAAGTGAAAGATCCATATATTAGAAGCTTAAACCATGGAATCTGTTTTAGTTTTTTGTTTTTTGCTATAAATTGACAAATACTTTAACACAATAGTTATTGTGAAATGGTATATTAAGAATGACATACTCACAGTGAGGTATAGCATAAACTAATAGCTTTCTGTTTTAAAAAGGTATTTAGTTGCTGAGTGTTGTAATTTTGTCAATTAACCACAACTGATGAATGTGGACATAACAAAGGTTAAATTTAGACTTTGAAACCCCACAGGTCAGTCAGAGGGAGCCTTTATTATTCAGAGCAATAACTATGAGTCAGTCGGTGGTGACGATGAAACATAAGACGTCATCAATGAGCATGCAGGGCATCCCTTTCTCTGTGTTGTCAGGATGGAGAATCTCAGGCAGGACTTGGCAGGATGAGGGAGCAGGGCTCAGATTGGCTGCCACTGAATTCCTCTGCATGACGTCACTGAAGATGGAGACAGGCTGTCTTAGAGCTGGACTGGACAGATTAAGCTTTCACATAGAAACATAACTGAACATGAGCGCTCTCTTCAGGCACATATACTGTAGTGGGGATTCAACGGTAATACTGAAGTGAATTGAATGTCTAATCAGTTTTAGTTCATTTGTTTTTCTTCTAAATGCTCTTACTCGTTGCTTTCAGAAACACACTGCCTTAAAAAAACAAGTCAGTAGTTTGCTGATTAAGCCAATTTCCAGCAGGGTTCTAAACTCTAACTTGTAAAAACAAAAAGGGGTTGTGATCAAATAAATATGTAATTTTGTCATTTGTAAGCAACAGTACCCAACGTTTGCGGTGTCCAGCTTCTCTTGTGAGTCTTTTCTAGTTATGTGTCGTTCGTGAATGATTCGTTCAATTTGAACTACTCTTGCATATGACTTGGGAGTAATGAGTCCGCTGTGAGCGATTCGTTCGTTTCCCTGCAGTACCGTCTCTCGCCACATGGCAGCAGCTGCATAAGCTCAGTCAGCAGAACAGGAAACAAAAATGATTCGTTCACAGCTCACTCAACTGTGCGTCTGTCCTCAGGTCCTCGTTCTTTTGTCATGTGACAGCCAGGCCGCTCCGGCTCTGTGGCGAGCAGCAAGTACTACAGTTCTCTCACGAGTCGTTCATCCGGATCGTTCGTTCGTTCATTCTTCATGTGACAGCCACCAAGTCACTGTCGTGCTTGTTAAACAACAATGGCAGGAAGGACGTAGGACACACGTCACTTTATTGTGGTGTGTATTTGCTTTGCTCGGTTTTCACATGGTTTGAATTGATTGTGGCATTTTGTGTGTTATTTGTCAGATAAAGAAAACCATGTTGTCTTCAGTGTTTGAGAACCACGGCCCTTTTTACAACCTACAGCACCACCTGCTGTAGAATGAACGAAATGATTCGGTCAATTAACTGTTCGAGACTTAAAGATCTGAGTCAGTCAAAAGAATCAAATTTCCCATCTCTAGTCTTTACTGCTATATTTGCTCACAGGGGGCTCTAAAGATTCTCACGTCACATGCTTTTCTGGTGGGAGTCATACCTTGCAGCCTTTTTTACTATCATCAAATCACAGAACTGAGCTGCCAGCTCATTCATTTTTAGATACAAATGCTAATGAAACAAAAGTCCTTCAGATTGAGCCCTGTGAGAAAATTGAATATTAATGTTGGTAGCCAGACAATCCTGTTTTTAATGTTTGTTTATACGTTTGAAAGTTTTTGCTGCTAGAGTTGAAATAATTATTGGAAATAACTGTCAACTCATCCCTTGTTTTATTTTACAGTTATATCAGCAGTTTTATTTTTGCCTGTGGTGGCACATGTTTCTCATGTATCTGAATCTTTAGTCACACTAACTTCGGTGTAGTGTTAATATTGGTTGGTTGGTCCTGCACATTGCAGCAAACTATAAAATTCCAAAACTGTGAAATGGGTCACCATGAAATGTGATGCAGACATTCTTGGATTCCAGAAGATGAGCTGTAATTATTTTGGTGATTAGCTGACTTTTCCCCTAGCCACATCAGCTGGTTCAGAACTTCACTTTATTTGATGTAAATATCAGTGAAACAAAGGACATTCCCATCAGCTGTTTGTGAGCCCTGCGTGTAGTACTGTTTAGATTTAGAAAACCAATACACCGTACCATCCTATCTAATATATAAACTGTGGCAGAAACAGATGAAAATTAAAGCAAACGGCAGTAACGTTTGCTTTAAGATCTGTGCACGCCAGTTTTAAAAAGCTGCAAATTAACAGTAGCAAGAACAGGAGCTCATCCTGCCAGCCAAGTCACGATGCTGTAAATACAGAGTTTGTGTTGACACATGCTAATTAAAGAACCTGTCTTTAGCTGGAGGGTTTCCTCATTTGGGAATTTACCAAAAGTGTTTAAAGTGTTTCTTTAAAAAAAGCTAAATGTTTACTTTCCATAAATGTGTGATCATCTCCTTACTCTCTGAGGATGCTTGAGGGGAGCTTTCCAGTCAGCAGCGTCGTAAACCGTCCATGCGCGTATATAGATATACAGAAGATATTTCTGGCCTTAAAGCCAGGACTGTCTTAAAAGTTTCCAACGCACGCTCACAAATCTTCTAGTCTTACTTTAAAACATCCTTCTGATGAGGAATGAACAAATAGAAACTGTATTTACTGCATTCTTGGCATCACTGATACCTTATGAATTTTTGATGCTGATGATACCGTGTACTTTGCCTTTCAGAAAACATATATAACACTGTGGAAAGCTTTTGTTAGTCTGATAACCGCTTGAGCTTTAAATGTTCTGTCAAGGTCAAAGTTATTATCTGCACTCCTTTTTCATGGACAAATCGCTGTCTCACCCATCTGAGAACCGCTATGGTATGTCAAAGTTACAGTGATTTGAAAAGAACAAAGAAGTCCTTGAGCCTGCTGGCTTCCCGATTATTAAATTCAATACAGCCGTTCAGATAACAATTGGCTGCGCATGTGGATGAGTCTCGTGTTTGTCTCTCTGTTGTAATTAAGAAGAAATCATAATCTGCTGAGAAAGACACCAGGAGTTTAAGTCCCAGACACGTGCACACATTGCAGTCATGGCTGTAAAGATTTGGAATGTCATATTACAAAGCGTGACACTTTGCTTTACCTTAGTGAGGGCTGTTGGCATTCATGGTTTACAAAAAACTGCAACCTGACAGTCCCACAGGCAACCCTGGATCAGAGCTGTAAGAAGGAACTGTTAGTTATTCATGTTTCACCCACAAAAAGGTGCTAAACAGCCATGGAGATGTGAAAGTAATGCAAAGAGGCTCCAGATAATTAGGCTCAAAATGACTAACATGAGAAACAACACAACAGTGACACTCAAAAGGACCTTAAAGAGACGGCAAACAATGATGAAGAGGCACAAAATGACCAGAAAATGGCTTTAAAACTGCCAAGAAAAGACACACAAAAGGGCTAGAGGCAAGACTGTCACAAAATGAAGTATTTTATGGCAAAGTGTCCAGTTACTTTTGAGCAGTTGCAGTCATGGTATCTGTCAGTTGCAGTCATGGTATCTGTCAGTAATGATGCAATCTGAGACTTAAAGTAAATGTACTGGAGCACTCAGATTTCCGACTGTAGTCACTTCACGTAGTAGTTTGCGTGGTGCGTGTTGTTGTTGTCATTTACTACTGTATTTAAATGAGAAGTACCGCAAATATCTTCCGATATCTAAAAATGATCTGTCTCCTGTCTGCCTCCAGGTTTTAGGGTTTGAGGTGGATTCCATCAATTCTGTCCAGTTCTCCAACCATACAGGTAAAACTGATGAAATGGCGTATTTTACTGAGTGTGTGTGGGTGTGTATGAGTCAGTCTGTGTCTCTGGTGTCGTGATGAGGTGCTGGCGAGCGTTATAGAGATGGTTGTCGTCGTGGCAGAGGCTGTATCAGGCCCACGAGTCGACGAGTGGGTGACTGTGTTCACTGGGTGACACCACAGCCCCTCTCAAACGAGCAGCTGTAGGGCACAGACTCATCCACGGACATCAGCACTGAGGTGGATGCTCAGCCTGTGGATGCTTCTCTATTAATTCTTCAATAGCTCTGGAGAAACTTTAGTCCCGTGTAAACACGGGCTTTTACTGCAGTAAGTAACGAAGGTCATACGAGGGGAACTGTGACCCGTACTAGGGGCTACTAGTTTGACTGTTTTATGTTTTCACAACCGTTCAACATTATGAAAGAGCAGCTGTAGTGGGGTAAGATATCATAAATAAACCTATTCAAAAACAACAGCCTCATCATCTTGAGTTGTTTTTGAATATTGTTGCCCAAATATACACTGATCAACCATAACATTATGACCATTTCCACAATATTAATTGAGCCCCCCTGTTGCCTGTTTTCCTTGGTGGGAACACTTGTAGTGGGTCGTCAGTACTTCTGACCCAGTTGTCTAGCCATCTCGAGTTGGCTCTTGCACCGGCGGGTGGTTGAAGCTCGTGTTGTTCATGCAAATTGAACTTGAAGAATGAATCAGCTGAGTGCAGTGAAAACAAACACATCTGCCCAGCTGTTGGTTGCTTCAGCCCGGGAAAACCTCACAGCATCAGAATATTACAACACAGTTTAGTGCTTTGCCAATGCATTTTTGTTTGCAGTAATGAGTGTCAATATCAAGATGTCAATTTTTTTTTTTTTTAGCATTTTTTTAAACAATGTTTTTTGGTAAAAACTGAATAGCCCTGACCCCCTCATGTGATTGTCTAATTTTTAATTTTGTCTAGTTTGTGGATAGAGTAATCATCAACCAGGTCCATGTAATTATGCCCCGACTGAGCTTTGTTAAATTTCAAACTAAGGGTCACCAAGGTGTTTAATTGATGATAGTTTGGTTACTCATAACCCACGAGGCAGCTTGAAACCAGCCAGGTTTGACGTTGATTTTGTCATTTTATTGTAATTGCGATGAATGACGTTGATCCTAAATATAGTGAGAGTGATGTGTTGTGGTGTAGAATTACTGTTGCTGTGTGGGCAAACCTGGGACGGGTCTGCAGTAGGGATGTAATAGGCCTCGTTGTCGTCCTTCAGATAAAATACATTTAAACATGTTTTCCCTGCCATAGAAATTCTCAAGCAAAGCACCTCAGGCTAAATGAACGCTCAAAGGCATTCAGAGGACGTTTCAGAGAAAAAGTTTTTCAACCAAACATAAGCTGTTTGATTTTCAAGGAAGATAGCAGGTGAGCTGCTAAAAGGAATCGTCTGCCAATTGTGTGACTGTCGTGACATAGATGCTCATTGCTTAACAAACAACTGATGAATATTCATAATATAGAACTTAAATTCAACATGGTGCATATTCTCTTCTTTCGATGAAAGGAAAGTAGCACAACCTGTTGTGGGCCCTAATGTTTCCGAAGCTGATGCTCTGCTTGAGATATGTTCAAGAATAGTTGGTCATTAGTGTTTCCGAATAGCAATTTTTAAATTACAATCAAATAAAATGAATTTGAATATCAAATTTGATAACTGTAAACCTGCCCAGAAAGAAAGAAAGAAATGGTCTAAGCTCTGGTCTGCAGAAACAGCTGAATGTAAGTCATACATCTTAATTTACATTGTAATTATTTACAGAAAAGTGGATATTGACTATACATTCTAACATTAAAAATATTTTTCTGGATTTCTTTTTAAAAGCTTAGTTTGGTTAAGTGAGGTTAATTTCATGGCCATCGTGTGGAATATAACTCGTAGGATTTATTGTTTAGCATTTAGTGAAGAGTTTTGGATCCTATGCATCCGAGACTTCTTTGTTTAATAGGAGTCTCGATAGCTGGATGAGGCAGGTTATGTGAAGAAAAGCCATGGTTTTGGATGATTTTGGAGCAGACCTGTATTAGTGCCCAAATTACAGTCAAGGACTTTTTTTGACATGTCTTCAGACTTAATACCAAAGACAACCTTGTATAAAACATCCGAGGGTCTACTATCTGTGAAGCCCTTCGATTTATGTGAGCTTCATTAAAATCTGTAGAAATCAGCTCACTCTATCATTGGTCTGTGTAAAGAAGAGATGATGAAACAGCTGAAGACAATGTCAAGAAATAAATCAGTGGCAAGAAATCCTCATCTAAAGTAAATTGTTTGTTTGAGTGACCTTAAACGTAAATGGCTGGAACTGTAGAGCTAGTTTAATATAATCTTGTGTATTGGAAACTAACATTTGCAATTTCTTTGAGGACAGTGTGTAATTTGCTGTGACATATTGAAGAAGACATTTGCTTCTGAGACAGAGAGGGTGGCTGGTGAGGGGGACAGAGAAGGTGAAAAGAAAATGACTGTGAGAAAGACTGGGCAAATTGAATCAGAGAGACAGACTGGATGACGGAGAGCGAGACGGGAGGAGCAGAGAGAGCGAGCAGTAGGACGCAACGGTAAACGGCAGCAGGCGTTGAGAATTACGACGTCAGCAAATGATGACGACAGAAGGAGCTCTTATCTGTAGGGCTGCCGTCTTTCCCTCCCTCTCTCACATACACACTGCTCATCTCTTTTCTTAGCCCCTTTGGCTTTCTCCTGGCTTGTTGCTTAGCAACCAGAACCCCACCACCACCACGTGATCTGGCTGTGACTCACCTGGAGCTGCGACATCATCAGCCTGCAGCAGACGTGTCACAGTCAGACGTGAACTTACGCATGCTTACAATGGCATTTACATACATGTAAATCGATATCGGTGCGCACTCTACCAAACACATATGGAAACCCAGATGTACAAACATTTCATACGCCCCTCCGTATATAATAACAATGTTTGTTAGTAGAATTATTACCCTTGTCCTCCCCCAGCCTTTCCTGTGTCCCTGCTAGACCTGCTTATGTGTGTGTGCATGTGAGAACAACCTTTGTGTTTGGCCTCACCAGTTTTTCTTAGTTTAAGCATGATTAAAAAATACTAATGATATTAATAACCAGTGCTTATTCTGCTGAAGATAAAACTCAGCTACAAGTACTGTAAATGGACAAACAGGATTCCGTTTAGATGAATTGAAACGTGATTAATTCCAGTTTCTTGAACTTCAGCATTTCATCAGTTCTTCAGGTTTTGGATGGGAGGTTGTTGCAGGGATTTCAAACAGCTGGAAAAGGGCATCAGACCAGTGGTGGAAGAAGCATTAGAGCCTTTACTAGAGTTACAATAACAAGGCTTATTTTTGTAGGAACAAATAGTTTGAAGTTCAAGTAAAATATTGCATTATATTAATTGCATTAGTACAAGTTATGTTTTATTTCATATGCACTGCGACTCTGAACTACTTCAGTCATTTACTGTATGTGGGAGTGCAAATGTTGAAAGCAGCTGGAAACTGAATGGACTCTGCTCTGCGAGGTCCCAGTATAAAGGCTGCGTAATGTCCGACTGAGCCCATGTGCAAATAGAGCAGGTGGTTGTCGGGTGAATGATGCCACTGGTTTGACGTGCTATGAACCAAAAACTGCAATTTACACAGGCTGCCTTTGTGTCGTGTTTCCTCTTTGCTCAACTAAACCTGGTGAAGTATTTTGAGTAGGTGAGAACGCCGCCAACATGCAGGGACTTCTCTTACTGAATACAAGGAAAAGGCAATTCTGGACATTCTGTGACCATTGAGACGTTTCTGCACAAACTAAAATGAAACGGCTCTAAACATGCAAAGCATTTGGATTTTTGGGTTAGAGTGTTTGATGTTTTGTATGTATAGAAGTAAGCGTTATCTATGTTGGTGTAATAATCTTAAAAATATACAGCAATTCAATGGTTATAATGTGCTGTCAGCCTCTAAAAAGGCTGGTAATATGCACGTGGGGGGTTCATGTTAATGTGCCAGTAGAATTGGAAAAATAAATGTCAAAGAAGAGTCTGCAGCTTAGCAAACAAAGTAAGTCCTGTCCTGTGTTCTTCTCTGCAGGTTATTCTCACTGGAAAGGCCAGGTGTTGACAGCAGATGAGCTTCATGTTCTTTATGAAGGCATCAAACTGAACAACGTCCACCACTATGACTATGTTTTAACAGGTAAACACCATGATTGTGTCATTTACACGGACACAGGTCTGTAAGTGTGGTACTGCCACTGTTCTGCATTTAGCTTCACGGAACAGTGACGTTGTCATAAGATTTCCAGCTCTTAAAGTTACTTATGCATGTGGATTGTGGATGGATTTTGTCACAGAGAACCAGAACTCTGAGGATCTGATGGCACAGCTGAGAAAATACTTGTTCTGCACAATCAAAACTGTGATGTGTATAAATAATGAAAATGATAATGTCACTGTGTACGTGTACCTGTGTTGTATTCAGGGTACACCAGAGACACATCCTTCTTAGAGATGGTGGTGGACATTGTTCAAGAGCTGAAGAGAGCCAACCCCAACCTGGTGTATGGTAAGTTTTCAGCCCATAACCACATGGTTTAATATATGTACAACCAAGAGAATGTAAGAAAGAACAGCAGTCACTGTAGGTCATCAGTTGGTTGTACTGTACTGGAAGTACTGGAAGAGAATCAAGTCACTGACTTGTCGACTTTATTGGATCACTGTTATAAATGTTACAGGTAAACACTGTACTCTTGAGCATTACACAATTCGTGAATGAACTACGTCTATTCATCTGACTGTTTTAGCCGCTAAATTAGTTGGTTTCACCATTTGCTAAATTTGAGTGTAAATGAACCAAAGATTGTTTTAAAAAAACTGTTCAGCTGCATATAGTCTGTGAATTTGTCAGTAGCTCTTTCCACATACAGTAGCCACGCAAATTTTTACTGGAGAAAAATAATTAGCGGGGCTTTAAGATGTTTATGAAGTTTAACAGGATTTAATTAACAGTCAATTATGAATAAAACAGCAGCAAATAATCTTTGTTTAATTATCTTTTTGTTCTGTAGCTTTACAATCACCAATGAAAATGCAGTTTTCGGATTTAAGATTTTTTTTTCTCTTGTTGCACTGATTTAGTTTCACTCAGATCAAGGCTTTTGTAGCTTGTTTCCTGTAGACTCTGTGTTACTGGATGAAGTAAAGACCTACTGCCACTGTTCACTATAGGCAACGAGAGGGTGACACAGTCTGAGCGTGTTTAGCAAAGTTTAGCAAAGAATTTTTGTTTCCAGATATTTGTACAGTCTTCAATATCTTAAACAATCAATACTTGGCAGTTACAATATTGCGATAAAAGGATGCACTTTACGGATCTCTTATGGTTTTACATTCATGATGGAGAGAGGAATGACAGCGCTGAGACGTCTGCAGCTACGTTACTGTGACATTGTAATATTCATGTCTGTACAGCAGAACCTAACACTGTAATGGACTGTTGAGCTCTACGAGACGACACCAGACACTTTTGTGACGGATCTAGAGACTTTGATTATATTGAAGAAATTTTTGAAATTGGCACAAATAATTAAAGAATTGTAAATATGGACTAAAGTGCCTTTGCCAAAGCTATAATTAATGCCTGCCTAAAGTGAACATCAAATACAGTGTTAGATTGTCTGTAGAGGTTAGTTGAATGAGACAGTGGTGAAAGTACCTGTCACAACCTACTGCCACAACCAGCTGCTTTTTCATCTCCGCTAATGCCCAGGGTCTGATCGTTGGGACGGTGCTCTGACACTCTCATATTGTGAGGTATAGTGACTATCACAGGGCCTCTCAACAGGGCTGGCTTGTATATGTCTACATCTCCAGATCCAGCTGCATGTGTCACTGCAGTGTTTGTGCTGCACAGGTCTGTGTCGGGTGTCTGACTCTGAATGTGTTTTTGTCATTTCAGTATGTGACCCCGTCCTCGGTGATCATGGATCCATGGTGGGTTTACTGGCAGTTGTATGCTCAGGCTGCTGTTTGTACAGTTGTGCACCTCTGTTAATGTTTGTTGTCACTAGCCAGATTTTGTGACTAGAATTATTGTGAGTTTGAAGTGCGTGGGAGAGCGTTAGTGTTCATAACTGCGTGTGTTTTAGTGTGCTTTAGTGTAATTTGTGTTTGGGGGCTGTGTTACAAGACTCATTTCTCAGTGGCAGATGGATTATTATGATCTGACAAAGCTACATACACACAGTGACTCACTCCCCACGTCTGTGTGTGTGTGTGTGTGGATATTGTGCAGATGTGCACTTTGAGTGATTAAGATCATATTCAGTCAGTCAAAGCTGTTACTTTAAAACATTGAGGTATGTGTAATCCTTAGCTTACAGCACAGTGTGTGTGTTTTCATTGTGTTATGCGTCTTTAACTTATGTCTCGTTCTACAGTACGTTCCTCAGAATCTTTATCCCGTCTATAAAAACAAGGTGGTTCCGGTTGCCGACATTATCACTCCTAACCAGTTTGAGGCTGAGTGAGTACGATTTTTACTTCCTTTTTCTTCTATCAATTTTTTTATTGCCCACACCTCAGTGAGTTTCTGTGTGAGTAGTGCAAAGTATCTTTATGTAATAACACTCATGTTGTTATCTAATACCTCCCTTTTGTACTACCAGAAATTTGGGATAGAATTCACTGGAAATGTGCCTTGGCTTACCTTTGACCCCCTCTGCTCACCTCACTTTAACCTTTTGATGCTTTACAAGTTTTTTACAGCTTTACAGCTTTTGAAACCATGTCCTCATATTAGAAGGAATGATTGAAGATGGCTGTACAGCATTTATAGCGAAGGGGTTTTTATACTTGGTTTCTTTGGAATGTACCATTTAGATTAAGGTTCTTATCATTTCAGCCATGCTCGGCCACACTATCAAGGAATAGTACATCCAGCATGGTGAAAAGGTTGATTTTTATCCCTAGGAAACCAGCATTTTGATGTTGTTTTAGTGATGTTTTAATGATTTCTCCTATTATTCAGCAGTCAACAATACAATAAGGACAGAAACATTAAAAAAGCTTAAAAACAGCTGGGTCTTCAGTAATGTTGGCAAGTTGCTCCATCTAGTGGTGGGACAATATTCCTGCAGGATGATGAGAGGTTTTATTTCTGTATTTAAAAGATTCCTTGATTTTTTTTTTTTGTTCACTGGCTCTTCTTCTGGACTTTGTCAGACACTTAAATTGGGAATTTGTTTGTTTTCAATGTTTCTTTTTCAGTATTAGACATAAAAGCCATTTTATTTGCATGTGCTTTAGATTACTGACAGGGAAGAACATCAGCACAGAGAAAGACGCCATAGAGGTAAGTAACCACTTAATATGTAGTCTGAGGTTTCCTTCCTCTTTTTTAATAGTTGTAGAATTTTGACATGTGTCATTGTTTGATTTTCTTTCAAGTGGTTTTGTTTTAATACAATCCAGTTTCTCACTCTCTGTTTGAAGGTAATGGACCTTCTCCATGCTATGGGCCCAGACACAGTGGTCATCACCTCCTCCGACCTACCGTCCAGACTAGGAGACCGCTTCCTTGTGTCTTTGGGTAGCCAGCGTCATGGTAGGTTAATGCTTGCATATGTTTGAGAGACATTAACACAAAGTGTATCAACCATTTAACATCCTTTGTGTGTTTGATGATCAGTTCGTCCAGACGGCAGCAGGACAACACAGAGAGTTCGAATAGAAGTTCCCAAAGTAGACGCCGTCTTTGTAGGAACTGGAGATTTGTTTGCTGCTATGCTGCTAGCATGGACGCACCACTACCCTAATGACCTCAAGGTACAAAAAACGTACATTCTCACACATAATTAAGCTAAGTAATAACACTAATACGAACATATTATTTTACCTTTACCTTTCAGACGGCCTGTGAGAAGACGTTTTCAGTGATGCATCACGTCATCCAGAGGACCATATCTTATGCTCACGGTAAGAGAAGTACAGCCTGTTTTCAAGAGTGCTACAGAGGCAGCCATTCAAATCTGGCATACTCCGTCTTGCCTTATGTTTGTTTTGATCGCCATGAATTTTTATATAATTTGGGGCTGAGCAAAAAACAAAAATCGGAATAGTTACGCGCTCAGGTTTCAGTATACACTTTATGGAGCTTCTTTACAGTGTGTTTTTGACTAGTCATCCGAGTGACGGCAGTGAGGATTACATTACACTGAGGGTTGTATTTTTAGAAGCAGACCACCTGATAGAACTGACTTGTAGCTCTTGTTGCTGCTTGTTACATTAAGCAGGTCGCAGAAAATTTGTTCCAGTTAAGAACAAATTCTGAAGAATTTAAAACATGTGCTGTATTGGAAGAAGGGCATCGTAGGGTGAGCAGCAGCAGCTCTGGTGATCTGTGTGTCTATGCAGAAGACAGTCAAGTACAAGGCAGAGTGTAGGTCACTTGTATTTAGGAAATTGTGTCGACACAACGTTGTCACTCAACTGTCCAAACTGTAACAGCCGGTTAAAGCTGAGTCTAGTCTGATTAAGGCACTTTGCCTAAACATTAGTGTGTTCAAACTACTTTAGAATTATAAATGTTTCTTATAGCTTTAAAATTAATTTATATCTATCTACATCTCTGGATTTCTTTTTGCCCACCCCTCCTCCTCTCTCACCCGACCCCCTTCCCCAGAGTTAGCAGGTCCTGGTCGGAGGCCCAGTCCGCCCCAGCTGGAGCTAAGGATGGTTCAAAGTAAAGCTGACATAGAAGACCCTGCCATAGTTACGGAGGCCACAGTCATATCCTAACATTACTGACTCATAAGACTCATACTAACCTTGTCCTCTTCACCCACAAATCTCACAAATCCTGTATCCCAGTAGATCTCTAATCACTGTAAACTTTGACTGTAATTTCTTAACTTCAACACCTCCTCGTCCAGACTCCTTAAGCCTCTTAGTATTGTAGATCCTTTAGTCATTTTACCCTGAACCGTTTACCTGTTTCATCCTCAGTGTACTAAAGCCGTAAACTGAACCCTCAACCTGTAACTCTGCCACCCTGCACCCTAAGTCTGGTTTTGGAACCAGAGCCATGGATACACAGAATATTTGGTCAGGCTGGACTGAGCCAGAATGATGACGACTCTTCACAGGGTGTGAGTGCAGTATACATTTTCTTTTTACAAAGATTAGTTTATCACTCCTAGACTGCATAAAATGAAAAATACATTTATATATTACATATATATGTTTGTGGCATTAAGTCATCAAGACTTAATTAGACTAGAATGACACAGGTTCTCCTTACTGATCTGTATATGCTTTGGTGTGGAGTAAAAACAGAAACTGTGAGGAAAAAGGACACGGATTCAGTGGAGGCACTTATTTCAGTATTAGGACATATCAAATTATCACTGAACTACTTTAACTTTATATGATGCATGTGGTACGTGATGGCTTTGTAGGTGCATTCAGACACACTCATTCTCTAAGCAATACATTTTCAGCGTTTACTCAAAGATGATCCAAACTTTAAAGTAATGTGCTGAACAACTAACAAATTCTCCGGAATTCTACCTCCAAATTATTAATATTTATTTTCCTATCTTATTGCTCTCTTACTGCCACTCTGCTTAACTCCAACTGTGGGGCCCCCACACCAGTTACCAAGCAGCAGGTTTGCAGCACAAACACTGATGATGCTCTAAAACTATAAGGCTCAAATACTGTTCATCTATGGCTCTGCCCACCACTATTTCAACCCCCTCCCTGTCCTTCAGCAGTGATGTAATGTGACCAAGTCTAACTCCAAGTACCCTTGAAAATTTAACAAAGGAAAAAAAAACGCACAATGTATAGGTTGATGTATAGATGTTGTACTATAATTGTATTGGACCATCTGTATGATATCTTCTATCTGATCTGTTTATTGGACCATTGTGTTGATGCTTCTGTACTATAGACCACATGCACTACGATATCACCCAAACCAGAAACATTTGGACTGGTTCTGGCAGTCCGGGAGGCTCCAGCTGCTTCAGACGGTGCCATTTGTTAGTACTAGGTAACTGTAGTAGTCATGGTATATAGCTGAACCTCTTTCATCTCAACTTAAAGAAAACCGGGCAGCCTGAGCTGTCTGAGCCATCCCTTGCCAATTTTACTTACAGTAGACCAATCAGAGATTGGCAAGCTCAGTGCCAGAGCCAGCCCACATCATGCCGGGCAGTGCCCGGCTCAGCTCTGACCCAGAACCCTATATCTGTTAGATGCGCTGCTGAATTTACTGGAGGCCTCCAGACTAAGGAGGTTCTTCTCATCCCAGCAGGAGACTTTCCCTTTGCCCAGCAGTTGTATAGAAAATGTTCCACTTTACACTTCACTGTGGCCACAAAAGCAGAAATGATGCTCAGAAGTCAGGTTTCATTGCAATGCCAGGAGATTAGAGCTCTGCAGTTATACTGAGGCGTGTGTGAAATGGCTAGTTCCCCATTAGGTTATGTCACACATACTGTATAATTTGCTGTTTTGTTTTCAAAAACATAATAGCCTGGTGTACTAAAAAAAGACCTCCAGATGTTACTTATGTGTATATTGTGTTTACAGCGATGTAGAAAGATGCAGCTGATTCTCACATTTGAGAAGCAAGTGGTTTAACAAGTTTTAAATTATTATAAAATGAAGCCTGCAGTACTACTACTACTGCACACTAAACTCCTTCATTTAACATGTTATATGACAAGTTATCTTCCTTTACAGTTGATTTGATTCTTCTGCTTTTATTTAAAATGATGCTGGAAGTTAAAAGGCCTCACTGTAGGCTTATGATATTGTGTTTCTCCACAGTGGAGTGTGATAGGAAAGAGGTGAGACAGACATGCAGTGTAGCAGTGTTAATGAGCCGGATTGTAACCAGAGATGTTGCAAGAACTTGGCACGTGCCTTAGCCCACTGATCTACCAGGGCATCACAGAAAATGAGATTTGAACATTTTATTTAGTTACCTCAGAATTGTATTTTTGCGCTTGACGTTTCCTGATCGGAATGTTCATGATATAGGAACAGGAAACAGCTCCAACGTCAGCCAACAATTTGCAAATTTGGAAACAAAATAACCCAAAGTTAAATGAAAATAATGCAGTTGCCGTCAGTGTCCCACCTAAGCTTGGATGTAGGGTTCTGGGCAGGCAAGTGTATTTGTGTACTGCTGTTGTTTCTCTATGGACTGTACTGTGATACTGCCTTAGGTAACGAACATTAAAACACCACAATACTGCTCATTGAGAGAGGAGGGGGAGGAAGGAATCATCATACTATTTAAACGTTTATACATATGTTTTGGGCTGCAGGTTTTTATTTTCTTCATTGATCATCTGTTAATTTTTAGGTAAACTCGACACACCTTGGACATTGTGGTAATCAACATGTGCACTGTCCAATCCTCCGCTTCCTGCTTGCAAACCATTCAGCTGTATTTCTAAATGTTGTTCCTGTGTGAGAGAGTGTATGTATATGTCAATGTCCTTTTGAAGGTCACAGGGTTTTTTGTGTGATTTGTGAAATGAGGAAATCCACATACAATAATTGGGAACAAGAGAAGACGAAAGACAAACTAAATATGATGAGGGCAGGTGAGGTGAGGTACAGCGTGTTCACGAGGACAGTCCTTTGTCTGCTCCACGGGAGGATTTGTTTTTGATTTGAAAGGGAGATTGAAGCCTTGAGATCCTACATGCAGCTATAGACTGTGTCCTTTTCACTCTGTCCTCTGCTCCCCCTCCTTGCAGCACTAGATGTGTCTCTAGTTTTTAGAAAGATCTTAGCCCTGTTTTCTTTGTGTGTCTGCTTGCTTGTTTGTTTGCTGCGTAAATTTGCAACGGCCCCCGTCTCTCTGCTGCTTTGTTGCTGCTCTGTTCCCGTGTTGATCTCGGTCCCTGCTTGGTTGTTGCTGTGTCTTTGCTAACAACTTAACTTTTCTTGCACTAATGTAACAATCATGATTTGATCATGTATTTCATTTTTAACCAACTCTCCGTAGCCCATCCAAATATGCTATTTTGATTAATACAAAACAAAGCAGCCCAAAAAGTGATCACACATTTGCTTGATCGTTACAATCAACAGCATAAGTGGCACTGCCTGAAAGTATGAAAGTATCCAGTTTGAAATGGTCAGAAAGTAATTAATATCAGCAAATTCAAACAGGTTTAGCCAAAGAAAATTGGTCTGTACGTGAACATATCAACGTGAACATTTCTGGAAAGTTCAAAAACTGAGCTGAAAGGTCATTTATATATTAGAAAAGTATATAGAGAGAATATTGTGTAAATTGTGTGATTTGGTAAAATTCTGAAGTTAATGCTAATAGTGTAAATGTAGACAAAAAATGTTCACTCTACATCTCCCCAGACAACAGATAAGTGTCATAATTTACTCAACTCCTGTTAATTGTTGCAAGTTAGTATTAAATGATGGATTGTCAAATGATAACCAAGCAGGATTCTGATAAATGCTTCGCTCATAATTCAATGACACTTAAAGTGAAGTCTGCCCCCGTGTGATCAGGCCCCTCATCGCTCAATCCCACTGTAATGAAGATGGTTCCACTGGCCCCGGCCTTTCCCGGTGCTCACCACTGCCCACGCACCCCCCTCCTTATAATCTCACTCCTCTCTGTATGTGCCGTAACACATTCCACCCTCCCCTCATCCCCCATTTGTGTATTTAGAAAAATGTCTCGCACTGAAAACCACAACAGCCCGACTGTCTGTCTGTGGTCCCCTCCTCTCCTCCTGATCGACAGTTTCATCGGTGCCATCTTAGTTTTTCTGTTTTAGTGGCCAAAACATAAAACAAACTAAACGAGGAAATGTCGTCATTGTTTGGTAACTGTTTTTAGTGCTATGTTTTTGAAGCGTTACAAGTATTTTCTAACATGTTACAAGAAAAGATTGTAGTGTACAAATTCGCATTTATAAAATATATATATAGATATATGAGAAATGTATGTTCTAACGCAATAAAGAGATTAAGAATTACGAAAAACACATTAACTGGTTTATTTCTGTTTGTCTTACCTCTGAGTTTTAGGTGCCTGGTAATTTGCCAAAGGACTTAGTACAGAAAATTTAAATTTGTCTAATAATCGGGTTTACAACCAAACATGCAAAACTCGTAAAATTCACATTAGCCTTTTATTATTCTATAAAAAAACACACCCCTACTTGCAACCACCTTGCCATGTGATGATGCAGCACTGGTGCTGATCCTGGTCCTGTGTTCAGGCATAGATGCGATCAGAGTCCACTGGTTGGTGTTGGCCTCGTATGGTTCTGAAGACACCAGCCATTTGGTGGAAACTGCTCTGGGCTGTGAACATTAAACGTAAAGGGAATTATTCTTCTTCTTGTTGATGTCTTGTTGGTTGTAAAACATCAAAATGGTGTGTTACCACCAAATGGAAGGAATTTGAAGGGCTCGACAGTTCACATGGCCAAGTATCTTGTTAACGTGCTGACTTTGTGCCCGTCCTGTCAGACTCTGGAAGATTTCTCAGACTTTCAAAGATTTTTGATAGACTTCCCCTATAATTCCCCAGACTTCTCTAAGACTTTAAGATATCAATGAGACCTTAAGAAATGTTAAAAGAGCTCTGACATGCAGACATTTGGAAAAGCTTCTTGGCAAATGTCAGAGTGTGATCTGAGAGTTTGGGAGATTTAATCTGTGGTTTGCAAAGGGTTTGAAATGTTTCTCCGACATTGTCAGAATAGGAAAGAGTTTCCAGAATCTCTCAAAGGATTCTTGACAAACCCAACACACAAAAAACAAGTGTGTACTCGCAATGTCTGATTGGCAGAGGTCTATTCACGATCCCTCCTACTCTCAGGTTAGTTTATCACAATCTGTCGGATAGAGAGGTATGTTAGCGGTGACCGTGGATAAATTGATGATTTCGGTTATTATAGACAGTGTAAATACAATTTGCATTTTGTGAAAATTAAGCTAAGAAGAGAATTTGTTGAGTTGGCACAACTATTAGTATTTGTCAGATTTGCTGAATTCTGACACTGTGCCATTTTTAATTTTTTTAAAAATGGAAAATGAATAAGCTTTTAACTCTGCCGTAATATAACACTCCTGTATCGTAAAAGCATTGATTGTTGTGTGATGATTTAGTATGTTTTTATGCTTACTTTACACATTCTGTTAATTACCGTTACTGTAAGTACAGCACTTTAATGTCAGTGGGCTTCAACAGTCTTTTCTCACAGTTGTTTACATAAAAAAATGCAAATTATTTTATGTGGCGGGAATGAATGAAGAGCAATGAGTAAACAACTATATTGTAGTTGGGCCAGGCCAAAAACAGGAGTAATGGACTTCATGTGTGTGTATTCGTTACTGTATTTATCACGTCCATATGTCCGCTTACATCCTGATTCTTCAGAGAATGGATAACCGTCCAGTCTTTTGCTTTGAGCTTTTCTCCTCTGAGCTCACCCTCAGGCCTTCGCCGGAAGCGCTAAGAGTGGCCCAGGCCTATCACAGGGCCGGGGTCATCCGAGGTGCGGAGGGTGTAGACGCCTGAACAGGTGAGGGAGCAGACCCCCGGAGTCAGCCGCCGGCGCTCAGTGAAAGTGAGCTCAGGTCTGGGCAGTACCGAGGGCAGACGTTCCGGTGGCTGCTGAGTGACGATGTCGGCTATGCGGTGTCCCGCCACAAGGAGCGGGAGAGCGGGGACGCTGATGGGGAGTAAGGATGCCCTCGCCCCCCCCTCGCCAAGCTTTTGCCAGACAGACTGGAGGTCGACACTGAGTACGTACGTACACACACACACACACACACACAGTGAGTTTAACACTCACTGGTTCTGTAATCCTCCTCCTTTTCATCACTGCACTGAGATAACTTGTGGTTATTGCACATCATTTAGATTTTCACTAAATATGTCATTGTCTGTTTACAGTGCTGGATATACACTCACTTGCCACTTTATTAGGTACACCTGTACATTCCAATACAGCAGCTCTGCCATGAACTCTGATTTTACAAGGTTTTAATTTGTTTCTAATATTTGTTTATGACTGAGGTCAAAGTGGTTAGTGGACTAATACTGGATAGCATAAGAAGAGATGGTTCTAATTTTTTGGCCACCTTGTTTAAAATGAATGTGGCCACATTACATTTCTCCAGTAGTTGTGCTCCTCCCTCTTTGTCTCCCTCTCTCTGTCCCTGTCCTCAGGTGTCCCCAGCTTTGGAGCTGTGTGTCTTCCAGTGTGCAGCTACTGGTCCTACCAACCTGTCCAATGTTCTCCACTCAGCCGAACGGGTCAAGGCAGATGTCCGCCCACCCTGAGCCTGGTTCTGCTGGAGGTTCCTTCTCTCAAAGGGAGTTTTTCCTCTGCACCGTTGCATATAGCTGCTCAAGGGGGATTTTTATGGGTTTTATCTAAATGTCTGTATAGACTTGACCTTACTATGGAAAGTGCTGCGACATGACGTTGTTGTGAACTCTGAACTAGATAAATAAATTTATTTGAATTAAATATAGATTAGCAGGTGAAATGTTACCAGATGTTTAATTGAATCTTTCTTCTGCAGTTGCAGCTAGTGCAGCACCAGCTTCCTCTAGTCAACTGTTGTCTGTCCAGTCATCTCCTCCAGCGGCGGTTCAGAGCAGCAGTTGTTAGACCTCAGCGACCTGAAGCACCACGAACTGTCTCTGTCACAGAGGTGAAAGCTCCCTCATGTAGAAAACACTGGCACTTTGTGCGACTATTCTGTTTTTGATGTTGCTCATTTGTCATTTCAGTTAACATGCTGCCTGCTCTTGTGTTGCAGCTGTTGCCTGAAGAGCAGCATGAATAGCTGGGCTGGGCTCTGTTCACAAAGCCTCCTGGACCCCGGCAGCTCTACGCCCAGCCTCCCACCTCAGCCCACGCTTTCTTCCGGCGCCCGTTGTTCTTGTGGATGCCCTACAGGATGTGGGCATACAAGCTTGTGTGCCACAACTGTCTGGGCAAGTTGACGGGTGCAAGACTTTACAGGACCGTCCGGAGGGTCCTGGACAGGGATAGCTGGTACTGTATGGGCACAAGTACCTTGAATGCAGTTTAAGTTGAAAGAAAATTCCAGCGTGGGTACAGGCATCGTAGATCAGCTGGATCCCACACACCAGAAACAGTTCTCAAGTACAGGTAAGACCAAGCTCTATGATTTAGATATCAGAAAAAAACAAGACAAGATTTAATGTCAACATCCTGCTCACGCAGCTCACCAAAGAGTGGACGACACATTCGATGCTGGGGCCAGGTGTTGCACCGCCGCAGCAGGAGAAGAAAGTGTCTCTTCCACCCATGTGCCCGAGGCCAGGATCACATCCATCTTTGGGATCATTCTAATGATGGACTCCACTAAGAAGGTCAGCTTTAATTCTAATTGGTTTCTGGTTGTGATTATTTATTTTGTGTGTACATATTACATTTCCTATTATTATTATTATTATTGTTTTGCTATTTGATGCATGTTTTCATGTCTTTCTCACATGTCCAGATGACCACAAAGCTTGTGAGTGGTGCTGCTGGCACAGCTGCCTGGGTGACCAACGTGGCAATGGAGTGGGGACAGGTGTGGCCGCACCATTACAGGTTTGCTGTTGTAAGTTATGAAATAATAGTTTTCCAGTTACAAAGTATAAACTCTGCCCTTTGCTGTCCACTACTGGCAGGTGTTCATCTCAGTTCTCACCGCTGCTGAGGGGGATGGACTGTTACCCTGGTACCTGGAGGCCCCTCCTCATGTTCACCAAGACTGGGGAGCTGACTAGGGGAGATCAAGCTCCTCATCTACCAGTGTGCCAGAGGCTCCACTTCCCATTTTTTGCCAGGTGAGTGTTTTTAATCTGCTTCTGTCTCTTCTCAGGCACAGCAGCCAGTGCCCTACACTTCCGGGCGTACCTGCTGGAGGGTGCTCAGCAAACTGCTACAGTGCCTGGCTGAAGCTGGTCCACATTCTTATTTTTTCTGGTAATAGTTTGGTGAAGTATTTTCTGCTCTGTCTTCCAGGACATCTGTGGGCTAGATGGACACCAGAGCATGACCCAGGCCCAGGCTATTGTTGCTGTCTGGCTGAAACTGTGGGACAATGGCCATGACCCAGCGTGCTGCCAACTGCAGCTCAGAGCCTTCCACCACAGCCTGGCCAAGGACACCTCTGATGAACAGTTCCTGTGTAAGCACTGTGGCCAACCTAAGACCAAACAATATAGCCACAGCTGAGGGTCATTCTGTGGAAGACTGGCAGGCAGGATCCTAAAAGTTTGTCTTCCTGACTTTCATCCCAAGAGTGGACTGTAGAGATGAAAGTGCACCACACACAGTTGTTTTACCTTTGCCATGAGGACTTAGAATTTGATCTGACTAGGTGGTTACTCATGAATGCAATAAAAAAAATGAGGCATGATTTTTACTCACAAAAATAAACTACTCTGGTGGGGATGCTCCTACTGTGTATTGTTTTTCTGTAAATAAGAATGAAATAAAGACCTTTGTTTCAACACAATTCAGATGTACACTATCAAATATCACAGGACTACAACTGTAAAGCTCTATGCATTGCTTTTCATACATGACCATTTACAGTTGGAAGAAATATTTGTCAAGTTTTCACAGTTACAATAGATAATATGTTGCTTTTCCTACACTAGCACTTACAAGTGGAAGAAGTATTTAGAATATTAGTGCACTGCCACCTATTTGTAAAGTTTTCACACCATTCAATAGTCGTCTGTTATTACCACAATAGATCTGCATCAGCAGGCAGTGTTGTAGTTAAGACCAACTTGAGCAAAATAGATATATAAGACCAGCTCAATTAAATGTTTATATTTATCTTTTTAAGTTCAGTAAATTCCTGGTCATGATAAAGACAAATGTAGGGTGAGACCAAGTCAAGACACTTAGACCAGACAGATAGCAAACATTATACAAATATGGAGAATTTACAGAACTTAATGTAAATATATAGATTTAGCTGGTCCTCTATCTATATCTTAAGTTGGTCTTAACTACAACACTGTCTGCTGATGCAGATCTATTGTGGTAATAACAGAAGACTAATGTAACTGTGAAAACTTTACAAATAGGTGGCAGTGCACAAATATTCTAAATACTTCTTCCACCTGTAAGTGCTAGTGTACGAAAAGCAACACTTACCTTTTTTTACTGCCTCCCCTCTTTCGGTGCTGCCTCAATGCACTTGACACACTACCTTCCGAGAACTGATGTAG
This sequence comes from Channa striata, assembly GCA_033026295.1. Taxonomy (NCBI): domain Eukaryota; kingdom Metazoa; phylum Chordata; class Actinopteri; order Anabantiformes; family Channidae; genus Channa; species Channa striata. The sequence continues at coordinate 18,843,308 of CM065184.1, read as the reverse complement.
CCAATGACAGTTCTCTCTACAGCCTGGATTTCTTCTTCAGTCCACCTCCTTCTTTTGGTTTGTGATGACCCTGCACAAAAAAAAGGAGGCAGTAAATGAAAGAGTATCATTTAATAAAAAAGGTACATATAGTTTGTGGTGACTGTTATGACACACTGTGCACTACATGGTGTGGGTGAGCAACACTGACTAACAAACATGTATTTTTAGGCTAAATGGCTTTTTAATATCAGTATTTATGAGTTAAATGTTCAGTTGTAAGTCATAGCCACATGGGATGTGAAGGGTTCCTATAACCGACAAATAAAAATAAGGTATAAGTACTAAATGTTTATTTAAAACATTTTAGTCAGTGACTTTTAAGTCAATTTTTAATCATTTTAACACCCAAGTAAATGATCCATTCATAATACACTTGAGGAAACTGAACATCGTACCTTTTATTGTGCGAGATTCACAGAGACCCCTGGTCCATCTTTTCATCTGGACTTTCTATAAACACAGGAACAAAAGTAAGAAAAAAGAACAGTGGTCAGATGCATTTATGCAATCAAATGATCTCTAATTTCTGCCTGTGCCCAAAGAATATTCTGTGGTACTTTACATATTTTAATGACAGTAATAGAAACAATAAGAGCTATACAAATAATACAGGATAGCTATAGCAATGGACTGAAGGTTTTATCAGAAATTCTCCCCATCCTTTTTTCTTCCACATAATTAGAAGCCATGTTACCTTTGGTTGCATGTTGAGCTTCTTTTCGTCTCCTTCCCAATTTGCCTGGAAACATGAAGCTTTTTAGAAAATCAAGTTTTTATCCACGGTGAAAACAGTCAATAGGTTACCATGTTCAGCAAACCAAACTTACACGAGCCTTACTTCTTTACACACTTGGTTTGTATACGCAATAGCGCTGGTAATTGTTACTTTAGTTTGTTCAGCGATGATTATAGCCGTTATGAACATTCCCACGCAAGTACACTGACAACAATGTAAGAACTAGTCAAACTCCTTGTATGTGTAAATACATATATATTTTCTGATCTGACATTCACATGCATACAATAAAACCAAATCTCAATTTTACAGAATAATTCACTTGAAAATATATTTGTTTTTTTTTTTTGCTAGCTGAAGATGACACAATTAACCTGCAGTCCTAACCTTTGCAGATTTCTGTGTGTCCATTTTAATTGTTACACACTAAAACTAAGGGAAAATTGGTGAATTAATTCAAATCTAAAAATGTGTGTTCTCATTTTAAAAAACAATTGAGACCCTTACTGTTGTAGTCCAACGTGTGGTACCATTGCCCAACAGTGTCCACCTTTGCTAAACTGAATTGATTGGACATAGTAGTACAAAAACAAATGCCTGTGTATCTAAGGTCCACACCGGCGTCAATGGGGAAATGTAAGAAGTCTAAACTCACCTAAACTGGTCCTGGAGTTTCCGCATCAGGCCAAACCCTAACAAACACACAAGAAGCACCTTGGTTAGGAAGGCTGCCCAAGTCCAGGAGAAAGAAGCTTGTAAGGCCTGAGAGGCTTTTACAAACAACTGAAATGGGAGTAAGAATACTTATCTAAATAAGATACTTATGTTTCTATATTTATGTTTAATATGATGTGCAGGCAGGTTTTCTTAGGTTTTTAGTTTGTCATGTGCTGTCTGTGCAGGTTGACAATCTTTTTGTAAATCTAATTTTTAAGTGAATAAACAATTCAACAAAATATAAAAAACACATTCTGCAATGACTGTCTCTCTTTTAATGCCCTTTTATTAAGACTAATATAGCGTAGAAACAGACTACTATACCACAGGAACAGTATAGAACACCAGTGCAATTGCCCTAACACAAACCAGCAGGTCAAACTCTCAAATTTAAATAATCCCACGTTTTATTCTGAATATTTGGCTTTTTATAGTTTTCCTATTGTTGCTTCTATAAAGTTAAGTACATAAATACCTGATGATTGTGAAGATGAAGGTGAGGTTAGTAGTGAGTCCTTCTCAATCCAATCCAAAGTTATATTCCCTAGGAAACAGCAACCATATAGATAAATCAGCACATAAAAGAAACACTGCACAAAAGAGCAGAGAGAGGGGAATAGGAAAAAACCTGGAGCTACACTGCAAATATGAATACTCCCCAAATAATTTACTAGTTGTGTTTTCCAGTTTAAAATGTTTATTTCAATGCTAGATGTACCAATAAAATCTTAAAAGGTTAGGCATTTTTTTTGGGTAGGAGGAATCCTTCTAACACATCAGTAATCTCTAAAGCCTATGTCCTTAATATTGTTCACCAACAGGGTTCCCACCTATCAAGCACTGCATCAGCTAGTCATAAGAATCTATTTTAGAACTCAATCAACTGTTAAATTGACAATTTTATGAATTTACAAAGTCTACATAAAGCTACATAAATTGAAAACCCTTCTTGCAAATAAATTATTTCAACAGGCCTGTTTTACCTTGTGGATCAATGCTGATCTCATCCAGATTCATTCTTTTAAATTTGTGCAGCTGTCCTCGTTCTAGGGCCATGAGAACCTTGTTAATCTTCGCCAACTGCAGGGTGCCTTCTGGCAGCCTATAATCTTGGCGATGCAAGATTGGCTAAGGTAATCAGCAAGATCATCCATTTCATTGTCCTTTAAGTTGACGACCTTTCACATAGTGGCCATGTCTTTCTTAACCGTGTGGAGGATAATGCTTCTGGGTGCTTTGACCCACAGCTTCGAGCAACCTGACGAATAACATTGAATCCTCTGAAGTGACATATGCTTGTGGTCTTGCTAACGTGAATGGATTCTCATGCAATATATTATAGTTAAATCAACTCCATTGACACTAGCGTGTCAGGTGTGATGAGGATGGGGACCTTTCGTCCTCGTTTGCCCTTCATCTCTCTTCGCCATAAAGGTACCAAGGGCCGGGGCCCAGAAGACTGACGACAGTTTTCCAAAAACTAACGGGGGCTGTGTGTACAACTACATAAAAAGGATTTGTAAACTGCATCTATGTAATTTTACATCCTTCCAAATAAAATATGAATGAAAACAATACACCGCCTTAAACTGTAAACAAGGGACTACTTCAAATATCAGGATCTGTGAATCCAATTAAACAGACCATAAAACCAAAGAGGAGCAAAGGTTGTAGCATCCAAACTGATTGAAGGCTGCAGAAATTATTTAAGTGACAATGTGAAAGATGCCATGCTACTCATATGCCTACAGGAAATCCATTATCGCTCATTGAATTCAATTATAAAAAGGTATAATACAACTAACCTTTGTATTCGGGCGATTACGTAAAACAAAGGTCCCCTCTCTCTCGTTATTTACGATTCTTGCATGTGCCTTCTCGTAATGTTGCTCACAAACATCATGACGTTTTTTGAGTTTCTGGAGGCATTTTAAGCGGCGACTTTCAGCCTGTAAATCACAAGCACAAATTAAAAAAAAAAAAAAAAAAGGTTCACCAGTGCACAGCTACATTACAGCAGAAGAGGAATGAGATTCAGCAAAGGGCCTGGCACAGAACTGAACCCTTGCTGCCATGACAAGAACCTAAACACCTTTTACATGGAATGTCCTCTCCCAGGTGAGCCACTAGGATGTCCTATTATTCACTGAGCTACTTCATTCAACAGCAGACAGTGTCATGGTGCCATCTTCTTAACTTAACTTTTAACCAAACAGTAAAACACACACAAAATACATAACCTCAGACAGAGCTGAATTACTGTTATTCTGAGAGTTCTACTTGTTGAACATATATACTGGTAAACTATTTTAATGGCTGTTTACTCTCTTTTTGTGTGCTACAATATACAGCGTATACCATTCGTGAACTGGTGAATTTTGTCTGATTTCAGTTGACAGTAAAATTAAAAAATTAGATGTCCGCGATTGGCCCAATTAATTGGCCAACCACTAATATAGAGACAGCCTACCGGTTGTTCAAAGTTAGTCCAGAGTGTGAATTCTAAACCTCTGTAGATATTCGTTGGCAAAGGCAATGTTGTGTTAAAGCCCATCTCCACTAACGTGAGAGCACCAACAACACTGTCGTCCGGTCATCCATTTTAACTGAAGAGAGTAACATTACGACAAGTGAAAACAACAAACTAAGTAATAAATATACATCTTCTATCATTTGAAGAGGGCTTTATTATTTAAAAAACTAATTCACACATTTACTGAAGGTATATTGCATATTTGTTTTTAAGCAGGACCACAATGAAAGGTATTATATAGTTCATACTTTTCCCAATTTAAAACAATATGATTTTAACCAAAGTACACAACAGCTCAAGTACACACTGGTCCTCTGCTCTACTGCTAATTACATGTGAGGCAGAGGAGTTGTTGTTGTTTGCAGAGAAAAAATGCTTTATGTCATTAATGAGGAGGGCAAGGCCGAAGAGGCTTTATCGTACAACCTGGAAAGTTAAGTATAAGGCAATACAATCCACTTAGAAGTGTGAGACCAAGTGACCCCCCCTTTAAGAAAATGCGCTTATAAAACCTCATTATGATAAGTCATAATATTTTTTCTCCTTTTCCCACCTGTACATTGACAGCTGACACCATCAAATCCAGAAACTTGATCCTCCACCTGCAATCACAAATGACAGACTTATAGGTCCAACATATTATATTAAATTGTATTTCAACTGGCAGTTATTTTTTCACTGTTTTCCAGGTGCCCCCAACATTTCTAAATCCTCACAGCACATACTTTTCTTAGTTTGTTGGTTCTTGCCCACCATCCAGAACCATTAGCCTTCGGTGTGTTTTAATTGACAGTTTCAGCTAACAGCTAATTAGCTTAGCTGTTAGCTTTGTTTTGCCAAACTTAGCTAACCATGTTGGTGAAGATCCAGCACGTTGCTGCTTTTTTCGTCCATAAATGTGCAAACAGCACGAAGGCTGATCAGAAATGATACCGGGAGCCTAGAAAAACCGCTCGAACTTACCGATCTCTGTGACCCACGCCAGCTCCACTCTGTGCTCGTTCTACCGGAGCAGGTGTGGGGATGAAAAAAGGAGCGCTGGATTTCAAAGCCAGCACTCACCGGAGTCACTACACAGACCGTACCAGCGAAATCCCAGAGACACTGGCGGGTCGTCCGTTCATTGAAACCTAACGGCCTGTTCACTCGGACAGCGCGGACTACTTGGCACACAGCCAGCAGCTCGTGATCAGCGGCAGATTGGCGTCACGTGCTATAACAAGTATTAGCTCAAATTAATAAGGTCGCAGACACTGGGCGGGTGGGCACCTTCTGTGTCATATTGGTCTTGACACCGGCTGAATGACAAGTGGACATGTAAATAATCAACTGAAATATATATTTTTTAAATTACAATATAGATAAAAAAAGTGATTTTTAGTTTAGTCTGAATAAGTTGATATTAAAAATTACTTTCCCAAACATGGCTGAACACGTCTTGTTGCTTTTTTATATATTGCTTTAATAAAAAGTAAAAAGCCTCTATTTTATCTATTATTTCTGTTCTTACATAGGATAACGCCCCCAATAAATCTGGTTTGAAAGCTGTGTTTTGACAAAATTTCGCAGGAAAATTCTGTATTTACTGTGCTGAGGCTATGATGAGGGGAGGCAGTGTGTGTGTGTGTGTCTGAGGGGGGGGTATTCATCTCTACAGTCAGCTCTCAAGATGGCAGAGTTTGTCAGGAGCCGAGCGGCTCTCGGGACAATGGAGCAGGTTCCAGTGGAGCAGTGGAGCTGCAGTGGCAGAAGAAATGACTTCATAGACAGCTGGTGCCACAGCCCACGATGTCCGACAGCTTCAGCAGAGGTGTCCCCGGGCACGATTCATGGGCTGCGACAACAGAGCCCTTGGTGGTGGAAGGCTCTGAGCCGCAGTTGGCAGCACACTGGGCCCTGGCCGAGAAGGTATTTGTTGGCATCAGCTTTGCTTCTCTCTGTGTTCCTGTTTGAAAATAAAAAGATTTGTTATTTCTGGGTTCAGTGCAGTTGTCTCACAGTTTTTTGCTAGTTAGGGAGAGTCTTACCAGATGCTGGTCTTCATCATGAGGGTCTGACAGCTTGCCACAATGTCCTTGAGGACATTGTACTCACTCATAATGACACCACAGCAGTTGACATGGACCACAGCCAACGTACGTCCATTGTAGTTTTTGGTCACCATCTCCACAAAGATGGCCTCGACCAGCCTTCTGGCCTTGGGAGAGTATGCTCCCCCCACGCCTTTGCATAAGACAGTGCTGCACAGAGACCGGTGTCCAGAGCGATGACGTGCTGGTCATCTGTCGTGTCTCTCTGCCCACCGGACGTCCTGGAAGACAGAGAAGAAAAAAACTCACTATTACCAGAAGAAAAACGATTACTGATTGATTATTGATGAATGTAGTCATACCAACTCCTCTTCCTTCTCCTCCTCCATCCCAGCGGGTGGCCTCATCCTCGGATGGAGCTGTGTGGGTGGGATCTGACTGGGATGCCAAAGAAGCAAAGGCACCAGCAGCAGCAGCCTGTGTGAGGGGCAGAGTTCCCTGAATGAGCTGGTGATGCTGCTTGAGGAAATCAAGGTACTCTGGGTCCTCAAACCCCTCATCCTGCTCTTTGCTGTCCCACTCTTCAGCCTCGACCACATCATCCGGAGCATCGGGATCATGGCCCACATCCTGATGCAGCACAGCGCCTTTCTGGGAGTACAAGTACTCCAACCTCCAATCAGTTCACCTGAACAAAAAACACTGTCACATACAGCCCAATCACTTCAATCTGTGTAGATGTGAGGCTGTGATAAGTAAATTTTCCAGCCTATTGCCTGTGTAGTCTCTGTGCTGGGTGTAGTTTTCAACCAACATCATGCCCAGGAACTCCTGGGTGAGCTAATTAAGGCTGGGCTGCAGCTGGGCACTGTAGCAGCACAGCTCCATCTGCGGAGCACCATCCATCACAGCCCTGCCGCATTTTTTGTTCCACGGACCAGGCCCTCCAGCAGGTACACCTGGAAATGTAGGGCGAGCTCCCTGGTGGATAACTGAATTTGGGTGTCCCTCCATCCTCAGACTGCTCGTCGCTCTCCTGGCGGGCAACTTCACCTTTGTCAAAATCAAAGTACGACAGCTGCCCCATGAACTGGCTGTAGAGCTGGTGGCTCTCAGTCATGACACGGCGGCCAAAATGCCGCATGAGATGCCACACGTGCAGCCTGATCACCAGTTGGTTCCACTCATGGAATATGGCCGCAATATGTGTTTGTCCAACGAGGGAACAGCAGTCCCGGTCCACGTACAGGAGATGTGGAGGGGCCTCCCCGGCCTCCCAGTACCACAGTATCAGTCCTGCTGCCATGGGCAAATGTCCATCCCCCACGGTAGCGGTAAAAACTGCAATGAGCATGAGCCAGTAGTGGACAGCAAAGGTCAGAGTTTAACATTTGTAACTGGAAAACTATTAATTTCATAATTGACAACGGGAAACTGTGATGGTGCAGCTGACCTACTGTCCTATGCCCACACTGGAATCTTCTTTTGACAGAAATTCAAGGTACTCTGTGTCATAAAGTACCAGCCATCCCTGTCCAGGACCTTTTGGATGGTCCTGTGCCCATCAACTTACCCCGACAGTCACACACGCTTGTATGCCCACATCCTGTAGGGCATCCACGAGAAAAACAGGGGGTTGAGGTGGGAACCTGGGTGTAGAGTGGCGGGGGTCCAGGAGGGTACCACTAGAGGCAGAGGTTGGTGGTGAGGACCGTCTGTCCACTGGCGTTTTTTGACAACAGAGTCTGGCCTAGCCCAGACCAGTAGCTGCGCACCGGAAGACACACAGCTCCAAAGCCAAGGACACCTAAAGACAGGGACACAGAAAGGGAGAAAGAGAAGGTGAAGCATAACTACAGGACAAAGAAGACACAGAGTTAATCTATATCCAGCACTGTGAAAAGAAAATCACAGCATATTAAGTGAAAATCTAAATGATGTGTAATGACGACAGATTATCTCAATGCAGCGATGGAAAGGAAGATTGCAGAACCAGTGAGTGTTCAACTCACTGTGCGTGTGTGAGTACTCACACTCAGTTTCGACCTCCAATGCAGTAGCAAAGCATGGACGATCTCATTTGACGGCTCAGATGATGCAGCTATTGTTTTAGGTAAAGAAAATAAAAAACTGAGCAACTTAACATTTAAATTTTGTCTGGTAAGTGTAAGCTGTTGGTGGAGAGAAACTCACCTTGTGAAGGGATGACCTTTGAGCAGATGGTACTGGTGGTGATGATGCTTGCAATGCTGGATGCTCTGCTGCAGCAGATGTCCTCTTCTCCTTATCGTGTCCAAACATGTAGCTCTGCAGCGACTGCATCTTTGTGCCAGGCCCGACACGCTATTTTCTCACCCACTGCACCTACCTGCAAAATCCAAAAGAAACTAATACAGCCTTGTGTCACAAATAGGGTCACGTTCACTTTTCTGTGCATTCACTGATGTCACTTACATCTGACATTCATATGCTTTCCCTGCGTGAGCGCCGAAACCAACCAGTCTCTGGTCCTGGCTCTGCGCAGGCAGTGAGCCCTCAGTGACACAGCAATTAGTCACAGCTGTCACCAAGCTTGGCTTAAGAGGCAAAGGCATCCTTATTCCCCATCAGTGGAGAACTTGAAGTGTGCTAGCAGGCCCACTGCATAGCCTACATCATTGCTCAACAGCCCCCGGATTTGATACAGAGGGGGGTGTTCCAATCTAGCCAAACGGATGATTCGGATAGGCTGTGTCGGCTGTTGTTCCACAAAGACAAATTTTGTATCCAAACGTTATTTTGAAGCATTGATGTAATAGAGGTATTGTAGATATTAATAAACATTGAGAATTGCATCAAGCTGGGGCACAGGAGGGAGCACTTTCACTCTGAACCCACGACTGGCCTCCGACCAGAAATGCACTGTTGGCACATTTTGTTATGTCACAGTGTTGCGAAATTGACAAGTGTCTTGTTAACATGAAGCAGGTTTCACAGCTGTTGTTCCACAGAGACAAATTTTGTATCCAAACGCTATTTTGCAGAAGTGTTGTAAGAGAAGTCTTCTAGATGTTAAACATTGACATTTGCATCAAGCTGGGGCACAGGAGGGAGCACTTTCACTATGAACCCGCGACTGGCCTCCGACAAGAAATGAACTGTTGGCACAGTGTTATAAGAGAGGTCTTCAAGATGTTCCTAAACACTAAGAATTGCATCAAGCTGGAGCACAGGAGGAAGCACTTGCACTCTGAACACACGACTGGCCTCCGACCAGAAATGCACTGTTGGCACCGCCCCATATTGAGACTGTGTCTGAATTTTCTGCACCATAACAAAAGGGGCGTTTTGGCAAATGGGGTCTAAATAGCACCCGTTAGCTCAGCAGCAATGTGCTTGCTCAGGCAGCACATACGATAAATTGGATACGATACAGAGAAGATTAGCATGGCCCCTGCGAAAGGATGACACGCAAATTCGTGAAGCGTTTCCACATTTTGTTATGTCACAGTGTCGGGAAATTGACAAGTGTCTTGTTAACATGAAGTGGGTTTCGCAGCTGTTGTTCCACAAAGACAAATTTTGTATCCAAACGTTATTTTGAAGCATTGATGTAATAGAGGTATTGTAGATATTAATAAACATTGAGAATTGCATCAAGCTGGGGCACAGGAGGGAGCACTTTCACTCTGAACCCACAACTGGCCTCCGACCAGAAATGCACTGTTGGCACAGTGTTATAAGAGAGGTCTTCAAGATGTTCCTAAACACTAAGAATTGCATCAAGCTGGGGCACAGGAGGAAGCACTTTCACTCTTAACCCGCGACTGGCCTCCGACCAGAAATGCACTGATGGCACAGTGTTATAAGAGAGGTCTTCAAGATGTTCTTAAACACTAAGAATTCCACCAAGCTGGGGCACAAGAGGGAGCACTTTCACTCTGAACCCACGACTGGCCTCCGACCAGAAATGCACTGTTGGCACATTTTGTTGAGACTGTGTTGAAATTTCTGACAAGTGTCTTGTAACAAAAGCAGGTTTTGGCAAATGTTGTTCCAAAAGACAAATTTTGTATCCAAACGCTATTTTGCAGAAGTGTTGTAAGAGCCTGCTTCAGATGTACAGCACATATGATAAATTGATTTGAATCAAGCTGGGGCACAGAGAAGATTAGCATGGCCCCTGAACACGCAAATTCGGAAGCGTTTCCACATTTTGTTATGTCACAGTGTTGGAAATTGACAAGTGTCTTGTTAACATGAAGTGGGTTTCAGCTGTTGTTCCACAAAGACAAATTTTGTATCCAAACGTTATTTTGAAGCATTGATGTAATAGAGGTATTGTAGATATTAATAAATATTGAGAATTGCATCAAGCTGGGGCAGAGGAGGAGCACTTTCACTTCTGAACCCGACTGGCCTCCGACAAGAAATGCACTGTTGGCACAGTGTTATAAGAAAGGTCTTCAAGATGTTCTAAACACTAAGAATTGCACCAAGCTGGGGCACAAGAGGGAGCACTTTCACTCTGAACCCACGACTGGCCTCCGACCAGAAATGCACTGTTGGCACCGCCCCCATATTGAGACTGTGCCTGAATTTTCTGCACCATAACAAAAGGGGCGTTTTGGCAAATGGGGGTCTAAATAGCACCCGTTAGCTCAGCAGCAATGTGCTTGCTCAGGCAGCACATACGATAAATTGGATACGATACAGAGAAGATTAGCATGGCCCCTGCGAAAGGATGACACGCAAATTCGTGAAGCGTTTCCACATTTTGTTATGTCACAGTGTCGGAAATTGACAAGTGTCTTGTTAACATGAAGTGGGTTTCGCAGCTGTTGTTCCACAAAGACAAATTTTGTATCCAAACGTTATTTTGAAGCATTGATGTAATAGAGGTATTGTAGATATTAATAAACATTGAGAATTGCATCAAGCTGGGGCACAGGAGGGAGCACTTTCACTCTGAACCCACGACTGGCCTCCGACCAGAAATGCACTGTTGGCACATTTTGTTATGTCACAGTGTTGCGAAATTGACAAGTGTCTTGTTAACATGAAGCAGGTTTCACAGCTGTTGTTCCACAGAGACAAATTTTGTATCCAAACGCTATTTTGCAGAAGTGTTGTAAGAGAAGTCTTCTAGATGTACGTAAACATTGACATTTGCATCAAGCTGGGGCACAGGAGGGAGCACTTTCACTATGAACCCGCGACTGGCCTCCGACAAGAAATGAACTGTTGGCACAGTGTTATAAGAGAGGTCTTCAAGATGTTCCTAAACACTAAGAATTCCACCAAGCTGGGGCACAAGAGGGAGCACTTGCACTCTGAACACACGACTGGCCTCCGACCAGAAATGCACTGTTGGCACCGCCCCATATTGAGACTGTGTCTGAATTTTCTGCACCATAACAAAAGGGGCGTTTTGGCAAATGGGGGTCTAAATAGCACCCGTTACCTCAGCAGCAATGTGCTTGCTCAGGCAGCACATACGATAAATTGGATACGATACAGAGAAGATTAGCATGGCCCCTGCGAAAGGATGACACGCAAATTCGTGAAGCGTTTCCACATTTTGTTATGTCACAGTGTCGGGAAATTGACAAGTGTCTTGTTAACATGAAGTGGGTTTCGCAGCTGTTGTTCCACAAAGACAAATTTTGTATCCAAACGTTATTTTGAAGCATTGATGTAATAGAGGTATTGTAGATATTAATAAACATTGAGAATTGCATCAAGCTGGGGCACAGGAGGGAGCACTTTCACTCTGAACCCACGACTGGCCTCCGACCAGAAATGCACTGTTGGCACATTTTGTTATGTCACAGTGTTCAAGATGGCCCCTGCGAAGCAGGTTTCACAGCTGTCGGAAAATTGACAAGTGTTGTTCCAACACTAAGAATTGACAAGTGTCTTGTTAACATGAAGCAGGTTTCACAGCTGTTGTTCCACAGAGACAAATTTTGTATCCAAACGCTATTTTGCAGAAGTGTTGTAAGAGAAGTCTTCTAGATGTACGTAAACATTGACATTTGCATCAAGCTGGGGCACAGGAGGGAGCACTTTCACTATGAACCCGCACTGGCCTCCGACAAGAAATGAACTGTTGGCACAGTGTTATAAGAGAGGTCTTCAAGATGTTCCTAAACACTAAGAATTCCACCAAGCTGGGGCACAAGAGGGAGCACTTGCACTTGAACACAAGATGTTCCCCAAAGAAACACACCATAAGAATTGTTGCATCAAGCTGGGGCACAAGAGGGAGCACTTTCACTCTGAACCCAGACTGGCCTCCGACCAGAAATGCACTGTTGGCACATTTTGTTATGTCACAGTGTTGCGAAATTGACAAGTGTCTTGTTAACATGAAGCAGGTTTCACAGCTGTTGTTCCACAGAGACAAATTTTGTATCCAAACGCTATTTTGCAGAAGTGTTGTAAGATGAAGTCTTCTAGATGTTACGTAAACATTGACATTTGCATCAAGCTGGGGCACAGGAGGGAGCACTTTCACTATGAACCCACGACTGGCCTCCGACAAGAAATGCACTGTTGGCACAGTGTTATAAGAGAGGTCTTCAAGATGTTCTAAACACTAAGAAATGCATCAAGCTGGGGCACAGAGGGAGCACTTTCACTCTGAACCCACAACTGGCCTCCGACCAGAAATGCACTGTTGGCACAGTGTTATAAGAGACTGTGAATTTTCTGCACCATAACAAAAGGGGCGTTTTGGCAAATGGGGGTCTAAAGGACCCGACCTCAGCACAATGTGCTTGCTCAGGCAGCACATACTGATACTCCGACAGAAAGATTAGCATGGCCCCGATAAGAGGTCTTCAGGATGACACTTCTTAAAGGTTTCCACATTTTGTTATGTCACAGTGTCGGAAATTGACAAGTGTCTTGTTAACATGAAGTGGGTTTCACAGCTGTTGTTCCACAAAGACAAATTTTGTATCCAAACGTTATTTTGAGAGTGTTGTGAGAGAAGTCTTCTAGATGTAATAAACATTGACATTTGCATCAAGCTGGGGCACAGGAGGGAGCACTTTCACTTGAACCCGCCCGACTGGCCTCCGACAAGAAACACTGTGGCAGTGTTAAACAGAGGTCTTCAAGCAAACACTAAGAAAATTGCATCAAGCTGGGGCACAGGAGAGCACTTTCACTCTGAACCCACGACTGGCCTCCGACCAGAAATGCACTGTTGGCACATTTTGTTATGTCCAGTTATGTCACAGTGTCCTGAAATTGACAAGTGTCTTGTTAACATGAAGCAGGTTTCACAGCTGTTGTTCCACAAGACAAATTTTGTATCCAAACGTTATTTTGCAGCAAGTGTTGTAAGAGAAGTCTGTTCTAGATATTAAAAACATTGACATTTGCATCAAGCTGGGGCACAGGAGGGAGCACTTTCACTCTGAACCCGCGACTGGCCTCCGACCAGAAATGCACTGTTGGCACAGTGTTATAAGAGAGGTCTTCAAGATGTTCTTAAACACTAAGAATTGCACAAGCTGGGGCACAAGAGGGAGCACTTTCACTCTGAACCCACGACTGGCCTCCGACCAGAAATGCACTGTTGGCACCGCCCACTTATTGAGACTGTGCCTGAATTGTCTGCACCATAACAAAAGGGGCGTTTTGGCAAATGGGGGTCTAAAATACACCCGTTACCTCTGCAGTAATGTGCTTGCTCAGGCAGCACATACGATAAATTGGATACGATACAGAGAAGATTAGCATGGCCCCTGCGAAAGGATGACACGCAAATTCGTGAAGCGTTTCCACATTTTGTTATGTCACAGTGTCGGGAAATTGACAAGTGTCTTGTTAACATGAAGTGGGTTTCGCAGCTGTTGTTCCACAAAGACAAATTTTGTATCCAAACGTTATTTTGAAGCATTGATGTAATAGAGGTATTGTAGATATTAATAAACATTGAGAATTGCATCAAGCTGGGGCACAGGAGGGAGCACTTTCACTCTGAACCCACGACTGGCCTCCGACCAGAAATGCACTGTTGGCACATTTTGTTATGTCACAGTGTTGCGAAATTGACAAGTGTCTTGTTAACATGAAGCAGGTTTCACAGCTGTTGTTCCACAGAGACAAATTTTGTATCCAAACGCTATTTTGCAGAAGTGTTGTAAGAGAAGTCTTCTAGATGTACGTAAACATTGACATTTGCATCAAGCTGGGGCACAGGAGGGAGCACTTTCACTATGAACCCGCGACTGGCCTCCGACAAGAAATGCACTGTTGGCACAGTGTTATAAGAGAGGTCTTCAAGATGTTCTAAACACTAAGAATTGCCACCAAGCTGGGGCACAAGAGGGAGCACTTGCACTCTGAACACACGACTGGCCTCCGACCAGAAATGCACTGTTGGCACCGCCCCATATTGAGACTGTGTCTGAATTTTCTGCACCATAACAAAAGGGGCGTTTTGGCAAATGGGGTCTAAATAGCACCCGTTAGCTCAGCAGCAATGTGCTTGCTCAGGCAGCACATACGATAAATTGGATACGATACAGAGAAGATTAGCATGGCCCCTGCGAAAGGATGACACGCAAATTCGTGAAGCGTTTCCACATTTTGTTATGTCACAGTGTCGGGAAATTGACAAGTGTCTTGTTAACATGAAGTGGGTTTCGCAGCTGTTGTTCCACAAAGACAAATTTTGTATCCAAACGTTATTTTGAAGCATTGATGTAATAGAGGTATTGTAGATATTAATAAACATTGAGAATTGCATCAAGCTGGGGCACAGGAGGGAGCACTTTCACTCTGAACCCACGACTGGCCTCCGACCAGAAATGCACTGTTGGCACATTTTGTTATGTCACAGTGTTGCAAATTGAGTGTCTTGTTAACATGAAGCAGGTTTCACAGCTGTTGTTCCACAGAGACAAATTTTGTATCCAAACGCTATTTTGCAGAAGTGTTGTAAGAGAAGTCTTCTAGATGTACGTAAACATTGACATTTGCATCAAGCTGGGGCACAGGAGGGAGCACTTTCACTATGAACCCGCGACTGGCCTCCGACAAGAAATGAACTGTTGGCACAGTGTTATAAGAGAGGTCTTCAAGATGTTCCTAAACACTAAGAATTCCACCAAGCTGGGGCACAAGAGGGAGCACTTGCACTCTGAACACACGACTGGCCTCCGACCAGAAATGCACTGTTGGCACCGCCCCATATTGAGACTGTGTCTGAATTTTCTGCACCATAACAAAAGGGGCGTTTTGGCAAATGGGGGTCTAAATAGCACCCGTTACCTCAGCAGCAATGTGCTTGCTCAGGCAGCACATACGATAAATTGGATACGATACAGAGAAGATTAGCATGGCCCCTGCGAAAGGATGACACGCAAATTCGTGAAGCGTTTCCACATTTTGTTATGTCACAGTGTCGGGAAATTGACAAGTGTCTTGTTAACATGAAGTGGGTTTCGCAGCTGTTGTTCCACAAAGACAAATTTTGTATCCAAACGTTATTTTGAAGCATTGATGTAATAGAGGTATTGTAGATATTAATAAACATTGAGAATTGCATCAAGCTGGGGCACAGGAGGGAGCACTTTCACTCTGAACCCACGACTGGCCTCCGACCAGAAATGCACTGTTGGCACATTTTGTTATGTCACAGTGTTGCACAGAAATTGACAAGTGTCTTGTTAACATGAAGCAGGTTTCACAGCTGTTGTTCCACAGAGACAAATTTTGTATCCAAACGCTATTTTGCAGAAGTGTTGTAAGAGAAGTCTTCTAGATGTACGTAAACATTGACATTTGCATCAAGCTGGGGCACAGGAGGGAGCACTTTCACTATGAACCCGCGACTGGCCTCCGACAAGAAATGCACTGTTGGCACAGTGTTATAAGAGAGGTCTTCAAGATGTTCCTAAACACTAAGAATTCCACCAAGCTGGGGCACAAGAGGGAGCACTTGCACTCTGAACCCACGACTGGCCTCCGACCAGAAATGCACTGTTGGCACCGCCCCATATTGAGACTGTGTCTGAATTTTCTGCACCATAACAAAAGGGGCGTTTTGGCAAATGGGGGTCTAAATAGCACCCGTTACCTCAGCAGCAATGTGCTTGCTCAGGCAGCACATACGATAAATTGGATACGATACAGAGAAGATTAGCATGGCCCCTGCGAAAGGATGACACGCAAATTCGTGAAGCGTTTCCACATTTTGTTATGTCACAGTGTCGGGAAATTGACAAGTGTCTTGTTAACATGAAGTGGGTTTCGCAGCTGTTGTTCCACAAAGACAAATTTTGTATCCAAACGTTATTTTGAAGCATTGATGTAATAGAGGTATTGTAGATATTAATAAACATTGAGAATTGCATCAAGCTGGGGCACAGGAGGGAGCACTTTCACTCTGAACCCACGACTGGCCTCCGACCAGAAATGCACTGTTGGCACAGTGTTATAAGAGAGGTCTTCAAGATGTTCCTAAACACTAAGAATTGCACCAAGCTGGGGCACAAGAGGGAGCACTTTCACTCTGAACACCACGACTGGCCTCCGACCAGAAATGCACTGTTGGCACCGCCCCATATTGAGACTGTGTCTGAATTTTCTGCACCATAACAAAAGGGGCGTTTTGGCAAATGGGGGTCTAAATAGCACCCGTTACCTCAGCAGCAATGTGCTTGCTCAGGCAGCACATACGATAAATTGGATACGATACAGAGAAGATTAGCATGGCCCCTGCGAAAGGATGACACGCAAATTGCGTGAAGCGTTTCCACATTTTGTTATGTCACAGTGTCGGGAAATTGACAAGTGTCTTGTTAACATGAAGTGGGTTTCGCAGCTGTTGTTCCACAAAGACAAATTTTGTATCCAAACGTTATTTGGCAGAAGTGTTGAAGCATTGATGTAATAAACATTGACATTTATTGTAGATATTAATAAACATTGATTGCATCAAGCTGGGGCACAGGAGGGAGCACACTTTCACTCTGAACCCACGACTGGCCTCCGACCAGAAATGCACTGTTGGCACATTTTGTTATGTCACAGTGTTGCGAAATTGACAAGTGTCTTGTTAACATGAAGCAGGTTTCACAGCTGTTGTTCCACAGAGACAAATTTTGTATCCAAACGCTATTTTGCAGAAGTGTTGTAAGAGAAGTCTTCTAGATGTACGTAAACATTGACATTTGCATCAAGCTGGGGCACAGGAGGGAGCACTTTCACTATGAACCCGCGACTGGCCTCCGACAAGAAATGCACTGTTGGCACAGTGTTATAAGAGAGGTCTTCAAGATGTTCTTAAACACTAAGAATTGCACCAAGCTGGGGCACAAGAGGGAGCACTTGCACTCTGAACACACGACTGGCCTCCGACCAGAAATGCACTGTTGGCACCGCCCCCATATTGAGACTGTGTCTGAATTTTCTGCACCATAACAAAAGGGGCGTTTTGGCAAATGGGGGTCTAAATAGCACCCGTTAGCTCAGCAGCAATGTGCTTGCTCAGGCAGCACATACGATAAATTGGATACGATACAGAGAAGATTAGCATGGCCCCTGCGAAAGGATGACACGCAAATTCGTGAAGCGTTTCCACATTTTGTTATGTCACAGTGTCGGAAATTGACAAGTGTCTTGTTAACATGAAGTGGGTTTCGCAGCTGTTGTTCCACAAAGACAAATTTTGTATCCAAACGTTATTTTGAAGCATTGATGTAATAGAGGTATTGTAGATATTAATAAACATTGAGAATTGCATCAAGCTGGGGCACAGGAGGGAGCACTTTCACTCTGAACCCACAACTGGCCTCCGACCAGAAATGCACTGTTGGCACAGTGTTATAAGAGAGGTCTTCAAGATGTTCCTAAACACTAAGAATTGCATCAAGCTGGGGCACAAGAGGGAGCACTTTCACTCTGAACCACACGACTGGCCTCCGACCAGAAATGCACTGTTGGCACCGCCCCATATTGAGACTGTGTCTGAATTTTCTGCACCATAACAAAAGGGGCGTTTTGGCAAATGGGGGTCTAAATAGCACCCGTTACCTCAGCAGTAATGTGCTTGCTCAGGCAGCACATACGATAAATTGGATACGATACAGAGAAGATTAGCATGGCCCCTGCGAAAGGATGACACGCAAATTCGTGAAGCGTTTCCACATTTTGTTATGTCACAGTGTCGGGAAATTGACAAGTGTCTTGTTAACATGAAGTGGGTTTCGCAGCTGTTGTTCCACAAAGACAAATTTTGTATCCAAACGTTATTTTGAAGCATTGATGTAATAGAGGTATTGTAGATATTAATAAACATTGAGAATTGCATCAAGCTGGGGCACAGGGAGGGAGCACTTTCACTCTGAACCCACGACTGGCCTCCGACCAGAAATGCACTGTTGGCACATTTTGTTATGTCACAGTGTTGCTTGACAAGTGTCTTGTTAACATGAAGCAGGTTTCACAGCTGTTGTTCCACAGAGACAAATTTTGTATCCAAACGCTATTTTGCAGAAGTGTTGTAAGAGAAGTCTTCTAGATGTACGTAAACATTGACATTTGCATCAAGCTGGGGCACAGGAGGAGCACTTTCACTATGAACCCGCGACTGGCCTCCGACAAGAAATGCACTGTTGGCACAGTGTTATAAGAGAGGTCTTCAAGATGTTCTTAAACACTAAGAATTGCACCAAGCTGGGGCACAAGAGGGAGCACTTGCACTCTGAACACACGACTGGCCTCCGACCAGAAATGCACTGTTGGCACCGCCCCATATTGAGACTGTGTCTGAATTTTCTGCACCATAACAAAAGGGGCGTTTTGGCAAATGGGGGTCTAAATAGCACCCGTTACCTCAGCAGCAATGTGCTTGCTCAGGCAGCACATACGATAAATTGGATACGATACAGAGAAGATTAGCATGGCCCCTGCGAAAGGATGACACGCAAATTCGTGAAGCGTTTCCACATTTTGTTATGTCACAGTGTCGGGAAATTGACAAGTGTCTTGTTAACATGAAGTGGGTTTCGCAGCTGTTGTTCCACAAAGACAAATTTTGTATCCAAACGTTATTTTGAAGCATTGATGTAATAGAGGTATTGTAGATATTAATAAACATTGAGAATTGCATCAAGCTGGGGCACAGGAGGGTTAGCACTTTCACATCTGAACCACTCTGACTGGCCTCCGACCAGAAATGCACTGTTGGCACAGTGTTATAATTGAGACTGTGTCTGAATTTTCTGCACCATAACAAAAGGGGCGTTTTGGCAAATGGGGGTCTAAATAGCACCCGTTACCTCAGCAATGTGCTTGCTCAGGCAGCACATACGATAAATTGATACGATACAGAGAAGATTAGCATGGCCCCCAGAAAGGATGACACGTGTCAAATTTTCTGCACCATAACAAAAGCGTTTCCACATTTTGTTATGTCACAGTGTCGGAAAATTGACAAGTGTCTTGTTAACATGAAGTGGGTTTATGCAGCTGTTGTTCCACAAAGACAAATTTTGTATCCAAACGTTATTTTGAAGCATTGATGTAATAGAGGTATTGTAGATATTAATAAACATTGAGAATTGCATCAAGCTGGGGCACAGGAGGGAGCACTTTCACTCTGAACCCACGACTGGCCTCCGACCAGAAATGCACTGTTGGCACATTTTGTTATGTCACAGTGTTGCGAAATTGACAAGTGTCTTGTTAACATGAAGCAGGTTTCACAGCTGTTGTTCCACAGAGACAAATTTTGTATCCAAACGCTATTTTGCAGAAGTGTTGTAAGAGAAGTCTTCTAGATGTATTAATAAACATTGACATTTGCATCAAGCTGGGGCACAGGAGGGAGCACTTTCACTATGAACCCGCGACTGGCCTCCGACAAGAAATGCACTGTTGGCACAGTGTTATAAGAGAGGTCTTCAAGATGTTCCTAAACACTAAGAATTCCACCAAGCTGGGGCACAAGAGGGAGCACTTGCACTCTGAACACACGACTGGCCTCCGACCAGAAATGCACTGTTGGCACCGCCCCATATTGAGACTGTGTCTGAATTTTCTGCACCATAACAAAAGGGGTTTTGGCAAATGGGGGTCTAAATAGCACCCGTTACCTCAGCAGCAATGTGCTTGCTCAGGCAGCACATACGATAAATTGGATACGATACAGAGAAGATTAGCATGGCCCCTGCGAAAGGATGACACGCAAAATTCGTGAAGCGTTTCCACATTTTGTTATGTCACAGTGTCGGGAAATTGACAAGTGTCTTGTTAACATGAAGTGGGTTTCGCAGCTGTTGTTCCACAAAGACAAATTTTGTATCCAAACGTTATTTTGAAGCATTGATGTAATAGAGGTATTGTAGATATTAATAAACATTGAGAATTGCATCAAGCTGGGGCACAGGAGGGAGCACTTTCACTCTGAACCCACGACTGGCCTCCGACCAGAAATGCACTGTTGGCACATTTTGTTATGTCACAGTGTTGCGAAATTGACAAGTGTCTTGTTAACATGAAGCAGGTTTCACAGCTGTTGTTCCACAGAGACAAATTTTGTATCCAAACGCTATTTTGCAGAAGTGTTGTAAGAGAAGTCTTCTAGATGTACGTAAACATTGACATTTGCATCAAGCTGGGGCACAGGAGGGAGCACTTTCACTATGAACCCGCGACTGGCCTCCGACAAGAAATGCACTGTTGGCACAGTGTTATAAGAGAGGTCTTCAAGATGTTCTTAAACACTAAGAATTGCACCAAGCTGGGGCACAAGAGGGAGCACTTGCACTCTGAACACACGACTGGCCTCCGACCAGAAATGCACTGTTGGCACCGCCCCATATTGAGACTGTGTCTGAATTTTCTGCACCATAACAAAAGGGGCGTTTTGGCAAATGGGGGTCTAAATAGCACCCGTTACCTCAGCAGCAATGTGCTTGCTCAGGCAGCACATACGATAAATTGGATACGATACAGAGAAGATTAGCATGGCCCCTGCGAAAGGATGACACGCAAATTCGTGAAGCGTTTCCACATTTTGTTATGTCACAGTGTCGGGAAATTGACAAGTGTCTTGTTAACATGAAGTGGGTTTCGCAGCTGTTGTTCCACAAAGACAAATTTTGTATCCAAACGTTATTTTGAAGCATTGATGTAATAGAGGTATTGTAGATATTAATAAACATTGAGAATTGCATCAAGCTGGGGCACAGGAGGGAGCACTTTCACTCTGAACCCACGACTGGCCTCCGACCAGAAATGCACTGTTGGCACATTTTGTTATGTCACAGTGTTGCGAAATTGACAAGTGTCTTGTTAACATGAAGCAGGTTTCACAGCTGTTGTTCCACAAAGGCAAATTTTGTATCCAAACGTTATTTTGAAGCATTGATGTAATAGAGGTATTGTAGATATTAATAAACATTGAGAATTGCATCAAGCTGGGGCACAGGAGGGAGCACTTTCACTCTGAACCCACGACTGGCCTCCGACCAGAAATGCACTGTTGGCACATTTTGTTATGTCACAGTGTTGCCAAGTGTCTTGTTAACATGAAGCAGGTTTCACAGCTGTTGTTCCACAGAGAGAAATTTTGTATCCAAACGCTATTTTGCAGAAGTGTTGTAAGAGAAGTCTTTTAGATGTACGTAAACATTGACATTTGCATCAAGCTGGGGCACAGGAGGGAGCACTTTCACTATGAACCCGCGACTGGCCTCCGACAAGAAATGCACTGTTGGCACAGTGTTATAAGAGAGGTCTTCAAGATGTTCTTAAACACTAAGAATTGCACCAAGCTGGGGCACAAGAGGGAGCACTTGCACTCTGAACACACGACTGGCCTCCGACCAGAAATGCACTGTTGGCACCGCCCCCATATTGAGACTGTGTCTGAATTTTCTGCACCATAACAAAAGGGGCGTTTTGGCAAATGGGGGTCTAAATAGCACCCGTTAGCTCAGCAGCAATGTGCTTGCTCAGGCAGCACATACGATAAATTGGATACAATACAGAGAAGATTAGCATGGCCCCTGCGAAAGGATGACACGCAAATTCGTGAAGTGTTTCCACATTTTGTTATGTCACAGTGTCGGGAAATTGACAAGTGTCTTGTTAACATGAAGTGGGTTTCGCAGCTGTTGTTCCACAAAGGCAAATTTTGTATCCAAACGTTATTTTGAAGCATTGATGTAATAGAGGTATTGTAGATATTAATAAACATTGAGAATTGCATCAAGCTGGGGCACAGGAGGGAGCACTTTCACTCTGAACCCACGACTGGCCTCCGACCAGAAATGCACTGTTGGCACAGTGTTATAAGAGAGGTCTTCAAGATGTTCCTAAACACTAAGAATTCCATCAAGCTGGGGCACAAGAGGGAGCACTTTCACTCTGAACCCACGACTGGCCTCCGACCAGAAATGCACTGTTGGCACCGCCCCCATATTGAGACTGTGTCTGAATTTTCTGCACCATAACAAAAGGGGCGTTTTGGCAAATGGGGGTCTAAATAGCACCCGTTACCTCAGCAGCAATGTGCTTGCTCAGGCAGCACATACAATAAATTGGATACGATACAGAGAAGATTAGCATGGCCCCTGCGAAAGGATGACACGCAAATTCGCAAGCGTTTCCACATTTTGTTATGTCACAGTGTCGGGAAATTGACAAGTGTCTTGTTAACATGAAGTGGGTTTCGCAGCTGTTGTTCCACAAAGACAAATTTTGTATCCAAACGTTATTTTGAAGCATTGATGTAATAGAGGTATTGTAGATATTTAAACATTGAGAATTGCATCAAGCTGGGGCACAGGAGGGAGCACTTTCACTCTGAACCCACGCTGGCCTCCGACCAGAAATGCACTGTTTTGGCACAGTGTTTAAAGAGAGGTTTCTTCAAAAGATGTTCAAACTTAAACACTGAAGAATTGCCATCAAGCTGGGGCACAGGAGGGAGCACTTTCACTCTGAACCCACGACTGGCCTCCGACCAGAAATGCACTGTTGGCACATTTTGTTATGTCACAGTGTTGCGAAATTGACAAGTGTCTTGTTAACATGAAGCAGGTTTCACAGCTGTTGTTCCACAGAGACAAATTTTGTATCCAAACGCTATTTTGCAGAAGTGTTGTAAGAGAAGTCTTCTAGATGTAATAAACATTGACATTTGCATCAAGCTGGGGCACAGGAGGGAGCACTTTCACTATGAACCCGCGACTGGCCTCCGACAAGAAATGCACTGTTGGCACAGTGTTATAAGAGAGGTCTTCAAGATGTTCTTAAACACTAAGAATTGCACCAAGCTGGGGCACAAGAGGGAGCACTTGCACTCTGAACACACGACTGGCCTCCGACCAGAAATGCACTGTTGGCACCGCCCCATATTGAGACTGTGTCTGAATTTTCTGCACCATAACAAAAGGGGCGTTTTGGCAAATGGGGGTCTAAATAGCACCCGTTACCTCAGCAGCAATGTGCTTGCTCAGGCAGCACATACGATAAATTGGATACGATACAGAGAAGATTAGCATGGCCCCTGCGAAAGGATGACACGCAAATTCGTGAAGCGTTTCCACATTTTGTTATGTCACAGTGTCGGGAAATTGACAAGTGTCTTGTTAACATGAAGTGGGTTTCGCAGCTGTTGTTCCACAAAGACAAATTTTGTATCCAAACGTTATTTTGAAGCATTGATGTAATAGAGGTATTGTAGATATTAATAAACATTGAGAATTGCATCAAGCTGGGGCACAGGAGGGAGCACTTTCACTCTGAACCCACGACTGGCCTCGACCAGAAATGCACTGTTGGCACATTTTGTTATGTCACAGTGTTGCGAAATTGACAAGTGTCTTGTTAACATGAAGCAGGTTTCACAGCTGTTGTTCCACAGAGACAAATTTTGTATCCAAACGCTATTTTGCAGAAGTGTTGTAAGAGAAGTCTTCTAGATGTACGTAAACATTGACATTTGCATCAAGCTGGGGCACAGGAGGGAGCACTTTCACTATGAACCCGCGACTGGCCTCCGACAAGAAATGCACTGTTGGCACAGTGTTATAAGAGAGGTCTTCAAGATGTTCCTAAACACTAAGAATTCCACCAAGCTGGGGCACAAGAGGGAGCACTTGCACTCTGAACACACGACTGGCCTCCGACCAGAAATGCACTGTTGGCACCGCCCCATATTGAGACTGTGTCTGAATTTTCTGCACCATAACAAAAGGGGCGTTTTGGCAAATGGGGGTCTAAATAGCACCCGTTACCTCAGCAGCAATGTGCTTGCTCAGGCAGCACATACGATAAATTGGATACGATACAGAGAAGATTAGCATGGCCCCTGCGAAAAGGATGACACGCAAATTCGTGAAGCGTTTCCACATTTTGTTATGTCACAGTGTCGGGAAATTGACAAGTGTCTTGTTAACATGAAGTGGGTTTCGCAGCTGTTGTTCCACAAAGACAAATTTTGTATCCAAACGTTATTTTGAAGCATTGATGTAATAGAGGTATTGTAGATATTAATAAACATTGAGAATTGCATCAAGCTGGGGCACAGGAGGGAGCACTTTCACTCTGAACCCACGACTGGCCTCCGACCAGAAATGCACTGTTGGCACATTTTGTTATGTCACAGTGTTATAAAATTGACAAGTGTCTTGTTAACATGAAGCAGGTTTCACAGCTGTTGTTCCACAGAGACAAATTTTGTATCCAAACGCTATTTTGCAGAAGTGTTGTAAGAGAAGTCTTCTAGATGTACGTAAACATTGACATTTGCATCAAGCTGGGGCACAGGAGGGAGCACTTTCACTATGAACCCGCGACTGGCCTCCGACAAGAAATGCACTGTTGGCACAGTGTTATAAGAGAGGTCTTCAAGATGTTCTTAAACACTAAGAATTGCACCAAGCTGGGGCACAAGAGGGAGCACTTGCACTCTGAACACACGACTGGCCTCCGACCAGAAATGCACTGTTGGCACCGCCCCATATTGAGACTGTGTCTGAATTTTCTGCACCATAACAAAAGGGGCGTTTTGGCAAATGGGGGTCTAAATAGCACCCGTTACCTCAGCAGCAATGTGCTTGCTCAGGCAGCACATACGATAAATTGGATACGATACAGAGAAGATTAGCATGGCCCCTGCGAAAGGATGACACGCAAATTCGTGAAGCGTTTCCACATTTTGTTATGTCACAGTGTCGGGAAATTGACAAGTGTCTTGTTAACATGAAGTGGGTTTCGCAGCTGTTGTTCCACAAAGACAAATTTGTATCCAAACGTTATTTTGAAGCATTGATGTAATAGAGGTATTGTAGATATTAATAAACATTGAGAATTGCATCAAGCTGGGGCACAGGAGGGAGCACTTTCACTCTGAACCCACGACTGGCCTCCGACCAGAAATGCACTGTTGGCACATTTTGTTATGTCACAGTGTTGCGAAATTGACAAGTGTCTTGTTAACATGAAGCAGGTTTCACAGCTGTTGTTCCACAGAGACAAATTTTGTATCCAAACGCTATTTTGCAGAAGTGTTGTAAGAGAAGTCTTCTAGATGTACGTAAACATTGACATTTGCATCAAGCTGGGGCACAGGAGGGAGCACTTTCACTATGAACCCGCGACTGGCCTCCGACAAGAAATGCACTGTTGGCACAGTGTTATAAGAGAGGTCTTCAAGATGTTCCTAAACACTAAGAATTGCACCAAGCTGGGGCACAAGAGGGAGCACTTGCACTCTGAACACACGACTGGCCTCCGACCAGAAATGCACTGTTGGCACCGCCCCATATTGAGACTGTGTCTGAATTTTCTGCACCATAACAAAAGGGGCGTTTTGGCAAATGGGGTCTAAAAGCACCCGTTACCTCAGCAGCAATGTGCTTGCTCAGGCAGCACATACGATAAATTGGATACGATACAGAGAAGATTAGCATGGCCCCTGCGAAAGGATGACACGCAAATTCAAGCGTTTCCACATTTTGTTATGTCACAGTGTCGGGAAATTGACAAGTGTCTTGTTAACATGAAGTGGGTTTCAGAGCTGTTGTTCCACAAAGACAAATTTTGTATCCAAACGTTATTTTGAAGCATTGATGTAATAGAGGTATTGTAGATATTAATAAACATTGAGAATTGCATCAAGCTGGGGCACAGGAGGGAGCACTTTCACTCTGAACCCACGACTGGCCTCCGACCAGAAATGCACTGTTGGCACAGTGTTATAAGAGAGGTCTTCAAGATGTTCCTAAACACTAAGAATTGCATCAAGCTGGGGCACAAGAGGGAGCACTTTCACTCTGAACACAAAGACTGGCCTCCGACCAGAAATGCACTGTTGGCACAGCCCCATATTGAGACTGTGTCTGAATTTTCTGCACCATAACAAAAGGGGCGTTTTGGCAAATGGGGGTCTAAATAGCACCCGTTACCTCAGCAGCAATGTGCTTGCTCAGGCAGCACATACGATAAATTGGATACGATACAGAGAAGATTAGCATGGCCCCTGAAAGGATGACACGCAAAAATTGACAAGAAATGTTTCCACATTTTGTTATGTCACAGTGTCGGGAAATTGACAAGTGTCTTGTTAACATGAAGTGGGTTTCGCAGCTGTTGTTCCACAAAGACAAATTTTGTATCCAAACGTTATTTTGAAGCATTGATGTAATAGAGGTATTGTAGATATTAATAAACATTGAGAATTGCATCAAGCTGGGGCACAGGAGGGAGCACTTTCACTCTGAACCCACGACTGGCCTCCGACCAGAAATGCACTGTTGGCACATTTTGTTATGTCACAGTGTTCCTAAATTGACAAGTGTCTTGTTAACATGAAGTGGGTTTCGCTTCAGCTGTTGTTCCACAAAGACAAATTTTGTATCAAACGTTATTTTGAAGCATTGATGTAATAGAGGTATTGTAGATATTAATAAACATTGAGAATTGCATCAAGCTGGGGCACAGGAGGGAGCACTTTCACTCTGAACCCACGACTGGCCTCCGACCAGAAATGCACTGTTGGCACATTTTGTTATGTCACAGTGTTGCGAAATTGACAAGTGTCTTGTTAACATGAAGCAGGTTTCACAGCTGTTGTTCCACAGAGACAAATTTTGTATCCAAACGCTATTTTGCAGAAGTGTTGTAAGAGAAGTCTTCTAGATGTACGTAAACATTGACATTTGCATCAAGCTGGGGCACAGGAGGGAGCACTTTCACTATGAACCCGCGACTGGCCTCCGACAAGAAATGCACTGTTGGCACAGTGTTATAAGAGAGGTCTTCAAGATGTTCTAAACACTAAGAATTGCACCAAGCTGGGGCACAAGAGGGAGCACTTGCACTCTGAACACACGACTGGCCTCCGACCAGAAATGCACTGTTGGCACCGCCCCATATTGAGACTGTGTCTGAATTTTCTGCACCATAACAAAAGGGGCGTTTTGGCAAATGGGGGTCTAAATAGCACCCGTTACCTCAGCAGCAATGTGCTTGCTCAGGCAGCACATATGATAAATTGGATACGATACAGAGAAGATTAGCATGGCCCCTGCGAAAGGATGACACGCAAATTCGTGAAGCGTTTCCACATTTTGTTATGTCACAGTGTCGGGAAATTGACAAGTGTCTTGTTAACATGAAGTGGGTTTCGCAGCTGTTGTTCCACAAAGACAAATTTTGTATCCAAACGTTATTTTGAAGCATTGATGTAATAGAGGTATTGTAGATATTAATAAATATTGAGAATTGCATCAAGCTGGGGCACAGGAGGGAGCACTTTCATTCTGAACCCACGACTGGCCTCCGACCAGAAATGCACTGTTGGCACAGTGTTATAAGAAAGGTCTTCAAGATGTTCCTAAACACTAAGAATTGCATCAAGCTGGGGCACAAGAGGGAGCACTTTCACTCTACACCCACGACTGGCCTCCGACCAGAAATGCACTGTTGGCACCGCCCACTTATTGAGACTGTGCCTGAATTGTCTGCACCATAACAAAAGGGGCGTTTTGGCAAATGGGGGTCTAAAATACACCCGTTACCTCAGCAGTAATGTGCTTGCTCAGGCAGCACATACGATAAATTGGATACGATACAGAGAAGATTAGCATGGCCCCTGCGAAAGGATGACACGCAAATTCGTGAAGCGTTTCCACATTTTGTTATGTCACAGTGTCGGGAAATTGACAAGTGTCTTGTTAACATGAAGTGGGTTTCGCAGCTGTTGTTCCACAAAGACAAATTTTGTATCCAAACGTTATTTTGAAGCATTGATGTAATAGAGGTATTGTAGATATTAATAAACATTGAGAATTGCATCAAGCTGGGGCACAGGAGGGAGCACTTTCACTCTGAACCCACGACTGGCCTCCGACCAGAAATGCACTGTTGGCACAGTGTTATAAGAGAGGTCTTCAAGATGTTCCTAAACACTAAGAATTCCACCAAGCTGGGGCACAAGAGGGAGCACTTTCACTCTGAACACACGACTGGCCTCCGACCAGAAATGCACTGTTGGCACCGCCCCATATTGAGACTGTGTCTG
Organism: Channa striata; assembly: GCA_033026295.1. NCBI lineage: Eukaryota > Metazoa > Chordata > Actinopteri > Anabantiformes > Channidae > Channa > Channa striata. Next base: position 18,814,710 of record CM065184.1, on the reverse strand, counting down.
AATTTTCTGCACCATAACAAAAGGGGCGTTTTGGCAAATGGGGGTCTAAATAGCACCCGTTACCTCAGCAGCAATGTGCTTGCTCAGGCAGCACATACGATAAATTGGATACGATACAGAGAAGATTAGCATGGCCCCTGCGAAAGGATGACACGCAAATTCGTGAAGCGTTTCCACATTTTGTTATGTCACAGTGTCGGGAAATTGACAAGTGTCTTGTTAACATGAAGTGGGTTTCGCAGCTGTTGTTCCACAAAGACAAATTTTGTATCCAAACGTTATTTTGAAGCATTGATGTAATAGAGGTATTGTAGATATTAATAAACATTGAGAATTGCATCAAGCTGGGGCACAGGAGGGAGCACTTTCACTCTGAACCCACGACTGGCCTCCGACCAGAAATGCACTGTTGGCACATTTTGTTATGTCACAGTGTTGCGAAATTGACAAGTGTCTTGTTAACATGAAGCAGGTTTCACAGCTGTTGTTCCACAGAGACAAATTTTGTATCCAAACGCTATTTTGCAGAAGTGTTGTAAGAGAAGTCTTCTAGATGTACGTAAACATTGACATTTGCATCAAGCTGGGGCACAGGAGGGAGCACTTTCACTATGAACCCGCGACTGGCCTCCGACAAGAAATGCACTGTTGGCACAGTGTTATAAGAGAGGTCTTCAAGATGTTCTTAAACACTAAGAATTGCACCAAGCTGGGGCACAAGAGGGAGCACTTGCACTCTGAACACACGACTGGCCTCCGACCAGAAATGCACTGTTGGCACCGCCCCCATATTGAGACTGTGTCTGAATTTTCTGCACCATAACAAAAGGGGCGTTTTGGCAAATGGGGTCTAAAAGCACCCGTTACCTCAGCAGCAATGTGCTTGCTCAGGCAGCACATACGATAAATTGGATACGATACAGAGAAGATTAGCATGGCCCCTGCGAAAGGATGACACGCAAATTCGTGAAGCGTTTCCACATTTTGTTATGTCACAGTGTCGGAAATTGACAAGTGTCTTGTTAACATGAAGTGGGTTTCACTGTTGTTCCACAAAGACAAATTTTGTATCAAACGTTATTTTGAAGCATTGATGTAAGAGAGGTCTTGTAGATATTAATAAACATTGAGAATTGCATCAAGCTGGGGCACAGGAGGGAGCACTTTCACTCTGAACCCACGACTGGCCTCCGACCAGAAATGACACTGTTGGCACCGCCCCATATTGAGACTGTGTCAATTTTCTGCACCATAACAAAAGGGGCAAATTTGGCAAATGGGGGTCTAAATAGCACCCGTTACCTCTCAGCAGCAATGTGCTTGCTCAGGCAGCACATACGATAAATTGGATACGATACAGAGAAGATTAGCATGGCCCCTGCGAAAGGATGACACGCAAAATTCGTGAAGCGTTTCCACATTTTGTTATGTCACAGTGTCGAAATTGACAAGTGTCTTGTTAACATGAAGTGGGTTTCAGCTGTTGTTCCACAAAGACAAATTTTGTATCCAAACGTTATTTTGAAGCATTGATGTAATAGAGGTATTGTAGATATTAATAAACATTGAGAATTGCATCAAGCTGGGGCACAGGAGGGAGCACTTTCACTCTGAACCCACGACTGGCCTCCGACCAGAAATGCACTGTTGGCACATTTTGTTATGTCACAGTGTTGCGAAATTGACAAGTGTCTTGTTAACATGAAGCAGGTTTCACAGCTGTTGTTCCACAGAGACAAATTTTGTATCCAAACGCTATTTTGCAGAAGTGTTGTAAGAGAAGTCTTCTAGATGTACGTAAACATTGACATTTGCATCAAGCTGGGGCACAGGAGGGAGCACTTTCACTATGAACCCGCGACTGGCCTCCGACAAGAAATGCACTGTTGGCACAGTGTTATAAGAGAGGTCTTCAAGATGTTCTTAAACACTAAGAATTGCACCAAGCTGGGGCACAAGAGGGAGCACTTGCACTCTGAACACACGACTGGCCTCCGACCAGAAATGCACTGTTGGCACCGCCCCATATTGAGACTGTGTCTGAATTTTCTGCACCATAACAAAAGGGGCGTTTTGGCAAATGGGGGTCTAAAAGGCACCCGTTACCTCAGCAGCAATGTGCTTGCTCAGGCAGCACATACGATAAATTGGATACGATACAGAGAAGATTAGCATGGCCCCTGCGAAAGGATGACACGAAATTCGTGAAGCGTTTCCACATTTTGTTATGTCACAGTGTCGGGAAATTGACAAGTGTCTTGTTAACATGAAGTGGGTTTCGCAGCTGTTGTTCCACAAAGACAAATTTTGTATCCAAACGTTATTTTGAAGCATTGATGTAATAGAGTATTGTAGATATTAATAAACATTGAGAATTGCATCAAGCTGGGGCACAGGAGGGAGCACTTTCACTCTGAACCCACGACTGGCCTCCGACCAGAAATGCACTGTTGGCACAGTGTTATAAGAGAGGTCTTCAAGATGTTCCTAAACACTAAGAATTGCATCAAGCACAGTGTGTTGGCACATTTTGTTATGTCACAGTGTTGCAAATTGACAAGTGTCTTGTTAACATGAAGCAGGTTTCACAGCTGTTGTTCCACAGAGACAAATTTTGTATCCAAACGCTATTTTGCAGAAGTGTTGTAAGAGAAGTCTTCTAGATGTACGTAAACATTGACATTTGCATCAAGCTGGGGCACAGGAGGGAGCACTTTCACTATGAACCCGCGACTGGCCTCCGACAAGAAATGCACTGATGGCACAGTGTTATAAGAGAGGTCTTCAAGATGTTCTTAAACACTAAGAATTCCACCAAGCTGGGGCACAAGAGGGAGCACTTTCACTCTGAACACACGACTGGCCTCCGACCAGAAATGCACTGTTGGCACCGCCCACTTATTGAGACTGTGCCTGAATTTTCTGCACCATAACAAAAGGGGCGTTTTGGCAAATGGGGGTCTAAAAGACACCCGTTACCTCTGCAGCAATGTGCTTGCTCAGGCAGCACATACGATAAATTGGATACGATACAGAGAAGATTAGCATGGCCCCTGCGAAAGGATGACACGCAAATTCGTGAAGCGTTTCCACATTTTGTTATGTCACAGTGTCGGGAAATTGACAAGTGTCTTGTTAACATGAAGTGGGTTTCGCAGCTGTTGTTCCACAAAGACAAATTTTGTATCCAAACGTTATTTTGAAGCATTGATGTAATAGAGGTATTGTAGATATTAATAAACATTGAGAATTGCATCAAGCTGGGGCACAGGAGGGAGCACTTTCACTCTGAACCCACGACTGGCCTCCGACCAGAAATGCACTGTTGGCACATTTTGTTATGTCACAGTGTTGCGAAATTGACAAGTGTCTTGTTAACATGAAGCATTTCACAGCTGTTGTTCCACAGAGACAAATTTTGTATCCAAACGCTATTTTGCAGAAGTGTTGTAAGAGAAGTCTTCTAGATGTTAATAAACATTGACATTTGCATCAAGCTGGGGCACAGGAGGGAGCACTTTCACTATGAACCCGCGACTGGCCTCCGACAAGAAATGAACTGTTGGCACAGTGTTATAAGAGAGGTCTTCAAGATGTTCTTAAACACTAAGAATTCCACCAAGCTGGGGCACAAGAGGGAGCACTTTCACTCTGAACCCACGACTGGCCTCCGACCAGAAATGCACTGTTGGCACCGCCCACTTATTGAGACTGTGCCTGAATTTTCTGCACCATAACAAAAGGGGCGTTTTGGCAAATGGGGGTCTAAAAGACACCCGTTACCTCAGCAGCAATGTGCTTGCTCAGGCAGCACATACGATAAATTGGATACGATACAGAGAAGATTAGCATGGCCCCTGCGAAAGGATGACACGCAAATTCGTGAAGCGTTTCCACATTTTGTTATGTCACAGTGTCGGGAAATTGACAAGTGTCTTGTTAACATGAAGTGGGTTTCGCAGCTGTTGTTCCACAAAGACAAATTTTGTATCCAAACGTTATTTTGAAGCATTGATGTAATAGAGGTATTGTAGATATTAATAAACATTGAGAATTGCATCAAGCTGGGGCACAGGAGGGAGCACTTTCACTCTGAACCCACGACTGGCCTCCGACCAGAAATGCACTGTTGGCACATTTTGTTATGTCACAGTGTTGCGAAATTGACAAGTGTCTTGTTAACATGAAGCAGGTTTCACAGCTGTTGTTCCACAGAGACAAATTTTGTATCCAAACGCTATTTTGCAGAAGTGTTGTAAGAGAAGTCTTCTAGATGTAGTAAACATTGACATTTGCATCAAGCTGGGGGCACAGGAGGGAGCACTTTCACTATGAACCCGACTGGCCTCCGACAAGAAATGCACTGTTGGCACAGTGTTATAAGAGAGGTCTTCAAGATGTTCTTAAACACTAAGAATTCCACCAAGCTGGGGCACAAGAGGGAGCACTTGCACTCTGAACACACGACTGGCCTCCGACCAGAAATGCACTGTTGGCACCGCCCCATATTGAGACTGTGTCTGAATTTTCTGCACCATAACAAAAGGGGCGTTTTGGCAAATGGGGTCTAAATAGCACCCGTTACCTCAGCAGCAATGTGCTTGCTCAGGCAGCACATACGATAAATTGGATACGATACAGAGAAGATTAGCATGGCCCCTGCGAAAGGATGACACGCAAATTCGTGAAGCGTTTCCACATTTTGTTATGTCACAGTGTCGGGAAATTGACAAGTGTCTTGTTAACATGAAGTGGGTTTCGCAGCTGTTGTTCCACAAAGACAAATTTTGTATCCAAACGTTATTTTGAAGCATTGATGTAATAGAGGTATTGTAGATATTAATAAACATTGAGAATTGCATCAAGCTGGGGCACAGGAGGGAGCACTTTCACTCTGAACCCACGACTGGCCTCCGACCAGAAATGCACTGTTGGCACATTTTGTTATGTCACAGTGTTGCTGTTGACAAGTGTCTTGTTAACATGAAGCAAGGTTTCACAGCTGTTGTTCCACAGAGACAAATTTTGTATCCAAACGCTATTTTGCAGAAGTGTTGTAAGAGAAGTCTTCTAGATGTACAAACATTGACATTTGCATCAAGCTGGGGCACAGGAGGGAGCACTTTCACTATGAACCCGCGACTGGCCTCCGACAAGAAATGCACTGTTGGCACAGTGTTATAAGAGAGGTCTTCAAGATGTTCCTAAACACTAAGAATTCCACCAAGCTGGGGCACAAGAGGGAGCACTTTCACTCTGAACCAACGACTGGCCTCCGACCAGAAATGCACTGTTGGCACCGCCCCATATTGAGACTGTGTCTGAATTTTCTGCACCATAACAAAAGGGGCGTTTTGGCAAATGGGGGTCTAAATAGCACCCGTTACCTCAGCAGCAATGTGCTTGCTCAGGCAGCACATACGATAAATTGGATACGATACAGAGAAGATTAGCATGGCCCCTGCGAAAGGATGACACGCAAATTAATAAACATTGAAGCGTTTCCACATTTTGTTATGTCACAGTGTCGGGAAATTGACAAGTGTCTTGTTAACATGAAGTGGGTTTCGCAGCTGTTGTTCCACAAAGACAAATTTTGTATCCAAACGTTATTTTGAAGCATTGATGTAATAGAGGTATTGTAGATATTAATAAACATTGAGAATTGCATCAAGCTGGGGCACAGGAGGGAGCACTTTCACTCTGAACCCACGACTGGCCTCCGACCAGAAATGCACTGTTGGCACAGTGTTATAAGAGAGGTCTTCAAGATGTTCCTAAACACTAAGAATTCCACCAAGCTGGGGCACAAGAGGGAGCACTTTCACTCTGAACCCACGACTGGCCTCCGACCAGAAATGCACTGTTGGCACCGCCCCATATTGAGACTGTGTCTGAATTTTCTGCACCATAACAAAAGGGGCGTTTTGGCAAATGGGGGTCTAAATAGCACCCGTTACCTCAGCAGCAATGTGCTTGCTCAGGCAGCACATACGATAAATTGGATACGATACAGAGAAGATTAGCATGGCCCCTGCGAAAGGATGACACGCAAATTCGTGAAGCGTTTCCACATTTTGTTATGTCACAGTGTCGGGAAATTGACAAGTGTCTTGTTAACATGAAGTGGGTTTCGCAGCTGTTGTTCCACAAAGACAAATTTTGTATCCAAACGTTATTTTGAAGCATTGATGTAATAGAGGTATTGTAGATATTAATAAACATTGAGAATTGCATCAAGCTGGGGCACAGGAGGGAGCACTTTCACTCTGAACCCACGACTGGCCTCCGACCAGAAATGCACTGTTGGCACATTTTGTTATGTCACAGTGTTGCAAAATTGACAAGTGTCTTGTTAACATGAAGCAGGTTTCACAGCTGTTGTTCCACAGAGACAAATTTTGTATCAAACGCTATTTTGCAGAAGTGTTGTAAGAACGAAGTCTTCTAGATGTCTTCTAAACATTGACATTTGCATCAAGCTGGGGCACAGGAGGGAGCACTTTCACTATGAACCCGCGACTGGCCTCCGACAAGAAATGCACTGTTGGCACAGTGTTATAAGAGAGGTCTTCAAGATGTTCCTAAACACTAAGAATTCCACCAAGCTGGGGCACAAGAGGAGCACTTGCACTCTGAACACACGACTGGCCTCCGACCAGAAATGCACTGTTGGCACCGCCCCATATTGAGACTGTGTCTGAATTTTCTGCACCATAACAAAAGGGGCGTTTTGGCAAATGGGGGTCTAAATAGCACCCGTTACCTCAGCAGCAATGTGCTTGCTCAGGCAGCACATACGATAAATTGGATACGATACAGAGAAGATTAGCATGGCCCCTGCGAAAGGATGACACGCAAATTCGTGAAGCGTTTCCACATTTTGTTATGTCACAGTGTCGGGAAATTGACAAGTGTCTTGTTAACATGAAGTGGGTTTCGCAGCTGTTGTTCCACAAAGACAAATTTTGTATCCAAACGTTATTTTGAAGCATTGATGTAATAGAGGTATTGTAGATATTAATAAACATTGAGAATTGCATCAAGCTGGGGCACAGGAGGGAGCACTTTCACTCTGAACCCACGACTGGCCTCCGACCAGAAATGCACTGTTGGCACATTTTGTTATGTCACAGTGTTGCGAAATTGACAAGTGTCTTGTTAACATGAAGCAGGTTTCACAGCTGTTGTTCCACAGAGACAAATTTTGTATCCAAACGCTATTTTGCAGAAGTGTTGTAAGAGAAGTCTTCTAGATGTACGTAAACATTGACATTTGCATCAAGCTGGGGCACAGGAGGGAGCACTTTCACTATGAACCCGCGACTGGCCTCCGACAAGAAATGCACTGTTGGCACAGTGTTATAAGAGAGGTCTTCAAGATGTTCTTAAACACTAAGAATTGCACCAAGCTGGGGCACAAGAGGGAGCACTTGCACTCTGAACACACGACTGGCCTCCGACCAGAAATGCACTGTTGGCACCGCCCCATATTGAGACTGTGTCTGAATTTTCTGCACCATAACAAAAGGGGCGTTTTGGCAAATGGGGTCTAAAAGGCACCCGTTACCTCAGCAGCAATGTGCTTGCTCAGGCAGCACATACGATAAATTGGATACGAACAGAGAAGATTAGCATGGCCCCTGCGAAAGGATGACACGCAAATTCGTGAAGCGTTTCCACATTTTGTTATGTCACAGTGTCGGAAATTGACAAGTGTCTTGTTAACATGAAGTGGGTTTCGCAGCTGTTGTTCCACAAAGACAAATTTTGTATCCAAACGTTATTTTGAAGCATTGATGTAATAGAAGTCTTGTAGATATTAATAAACATTGAGAATTGCATCAAGCTGGGGCACAGGAGGGAGCACTTTCACTCTGAACTCGGGGCTGGCCTCCGACCAGAAATGCCCTGTTGGCACAGTGTTATAAGAGAGGTCTTCAAGATGTTCCTAAACACTAAGAATTGCATCAAGCTGGGGCACAGGAGGAAGCACTTTCACTCTGAACCCACGACTGGCCTCCGACCAGAAATGCACTGTTGGCACATTTTGTTATGTCACAGTGTTGCGAAATTGACAAGTGTCTTGTTAACATGAAGTGGGTTTCGCAGCTGTTGTTCCACAAAGACAAATTTTGTATCCAAACGTTATTTTGAAGCATTGATGTAATAGAGGTATTGTAGATATTAATAAACATTGAAGAATTGCATCAAGCTGGGGCACAGGAGGGAGCACTTTCACTCTGAACCCACGACTGGCCTCCGACCAGAAATGCACTGTTGGCACATTTTGTTATGTCACAGTGTTGCCTGAATTGACAAGTGTCTTGTTAACATGAAGCAGGTTTCACAGCTGTTGTTCCACAGAGACAAATTTTGTATCCAAACGCTATTTTGCAGAAGTGTTGTAAGAGAAGTCTTCTAGATGTACGTAAACATTGACATTTGCATCAAGCTGGGGCACAGGAGGGAGCACTTTCACTATGAACCCGCGACTGGCCTCCGACAAGAAATGCACTGTTGGCACAGTGTTATAAGAGAGGTCTTCAAGATGTTCTTAAACACTAAGAATTGCACCAAGCTGGGGCACAAGAGGGAGCACTTGCACTCTGAACACACGACTGGCCTCCGACCAGAAATGCACTGTTGGCACCGCCCCATATTGAGACTGTGTCTGAATTTTCTGCACCATAACAAAAGGGGCGTTTTGGCAAATGGGGTCTAAATAGCACCCGTTACCTCAGCAGCAATGTGCTTGCTCAGGCAGCACATACGATAAATTGGATACGATACAGAGAAGATTAGCATGGCCCCTGCGAAGGATGACACGCAAATTCGTGAAGCGTTTCCACATTTTGTTATGTCACAGTGTCGGGAAATTGACAAGTGTCTTGTTAACATGAAGTGGGTTTCACAGCTTGTTGTTCCACAAAGACAAATTTTGTATCCAAACGTTATTTTGAAGCATTGATGTAATAAGAGGTTTCTTGTAGATATTAATAAACATTGAAACATTGAATTGCATCAAGCTGGGGCACAGGAGGGAGCACTTTCACTCTGAACCCACGACTGGCCTCCGACCAGAAATGCACTGTTGGCACAGTGTTATAAGAGAGGTCTTCAAGATGTTCCTAAACACTAAGAATTCCACCAAGCTGGGGCACAAGAGGGAGCACTTTCACTCTGAACCCACGACTGGCCTCCGACCAGAAATGCACTGTTGGCACCGCCCCATATTGAGACTGTGTCTGAATTTTCTGCACCATAACAAAAGGGGCGTTTTGGCAAATGGGGGTCTAAATAGCACCCGTTACCTCAGCAGCAATGTGCTTGCTCAGGCAGCACATACGATAAATTGGATACGATACAGAGAAGATTAGCATGGCCCCTGCGAAAGGATGACACGCAAATTCGTGAAGCGTTTCCACATTTTGTTATGTCACAGTGTCGGGAAATTGACAAGTGTCTTGTTAACATGAAGTGGGTTTCGCAGCTGTTGTTCCACAAAGACAAATTTTGTATCCAAACGTTATTTTGAAGCATTGATGTAATAGAGGTATTGTAGATATTAATAAACATTGAGAATTGCATCAAGCTGGGGCACAGGAGGGAGCACTTTCACTCTGAACCCACGACTGGCCTCCGACCAGAAATGCACTGTTGGCACATTTTGTTATGTCACAGTGTTAATTGACAAGTGTCTTGTTAACATGAAGCAGGTTTCTGTTGTTCCACAGAGACAAATTTTGTATCCAAACGCTATTTTGCAGAAGTGTTGTAAGAAAGTCTTCTAGATGTACGTTGAAACATTGACATTTGCATCAAGCTGGGGCACAGGAGGGAGCACTTTCACTCTGAACCACTGAACCCACGACTGGCCTCCGACCAGAAATGCACTGTTGGCACAGTGTTATAAGAGACTGTGTCTGAATTTTCTGCACCATAACAAAAGGGGCGTTTTGGCAAATGGGGTCTAACTAAGAATTGTGCTTGCTCAGGCAGCAAGCTTGGATCGATACAGAGAAGATTAGCACAAGAGGGAGCACTTTCACTCTGAATTCAATTGCACTCTGAAACAAGACAAGACCAGAAATGCACTGTTGGCACAAAGACAAATTTTGTATCACAGTGTTGCCCCATTTTGACAAACGAGACTGTGTCTGTAATTTTCTGCAAACACTGACCATAACAAAGGGGCACTTTTGGCAAATGAACCCACGGGGCCTAAAAGCACCCGTTGAGCTGTCAGTGTTATAACAATGTGCTTGCAAATGTTCACAAACACTAAGAATTGCATCAAATGTGCTTGGGGCACAGAGAAGATTAGCATTTCACTCTGAACAGAGAAGATTAGCATGGCCCCTGAAAGGATGACACGAAATTCGCACGTTTCCACATTTTGTTATGTCACAGTGTCGGAAATTGACAAGTGTCTTGTTAACATGAAGTGGGTTTCGCAGCTGTTGTTCCACAAAGACAAATTTTGTATCCAAACGTTATTTTGAAGCATTGATGTAATAGAGGTATTGTAGATATAATAAACATTGAGAATTGCATCAAGCTGGGGCACAGGAGGGAGCACTTTCACTCTGAACCCACGACTGGCCTCCGACCAGAAATGCACTGTTGGCACATTTTGTTATGTCACAGTGTTGCGAAATTGACAAGTGTCTTGTTAACATGAAGCAGGTTTCACAGCTGTTGTTCCACAGAGACAAATTTTGTATCCAAACGCTATTTTGCAGAAGTGTTGTAAGAGAAGTCTTCTAGATGTACGTAAACATTGACATTTGCATCAAGCTGGGGCACAGGAGGGAGCACTTTCACTATGAACCCGCGACTGGCCTCCGACAAGAAATGCACTGTTGGCACAGTGTTATAAGAGAGGTCTTCAAGATGTTCTTAAACACTAAGAATTGCACCAAGCTGGGGCACAAGAGGGAGCACTTGCACTCTGAACACACGACTGGCCTCCGACCAGAAATGCACTGTTGGCACCGCCCCATATTGAGACTGTGTCTGAATTTTCTGCACCATAACAAAAGGGGCGTTTTGGCAAATGGGGGTCTAAATAGCACCCGTTACCTCAGCAGCAATGTGCTTGCTCAGGCAGCACATACGATAAATTGGATACGATACAGAGAAGATTAGCATGGCCCCTGCGAAAGGATGACACGCAAATTCGTGAAGCGTTTCCACATTTTGTTATGTCACAGTGTCGGGAAATTGACAAGTGTCTTGTTAACATGAAGTGGGTTTCGCAGCTGTTGTTCCACAAAGACAAATTTTGTATCCAAACGTTATTTTGAAGCATTGATGTAATAGAGGTATTGTAGATATTAATAAACATTGAGAATTGCATCAAGCTGGGGCACAGGAGGGAGCACTTTCACTCTGAACCCACGACTGGCCTCCGACCAGAAATGCACTGTTGGCACAGTGTTATAAGAGAGGTCTTCAAGATGTTCCTAAACACTAAGAATTCCACAAGCTGGGGCACAAGAGGGAGCACTTTCACTCTGAACCCACGACTGGCCTCCGACCAGAAATGCACTGTTGGCACATATTGAGACTGTGTCTGAATTTTCTGCACCATAACAAAAGGGGCGTTTTGGCAAATGGGGGTCTAAATAGCACCCGTTACCTCAGCAGCAATGTGTGCTTGCTCAGGCAGCACATACGATAAATTGGATACGATACAGAGAAGATTAGCATGGCCCCTGGAAGGATGACACGCAAATTCGTGAAATGCGTTTCCACATTTTGTTATGTCACAGTGTCGGAAATTGACAAGTGTCTTGTTAACATGAAGTGGGTTTCACAGCTGTTGTTCCACAAAGACAAATTTTGTATCCAAACGTTATTTTGAAGATTGATGTAATAGAAGTCTTGTAGATATTAATAAACATTGAGAATTGCATCAAGCTGGGGCACAGGAGGGAGCACTTTCACTCTGAACCCACTGGCTGGCCTCCGACCAGAAATGCACTGTTGGCACAGTGTTATAAGAGAGGTCTTCAAGATGTTCCTAAACACTAAGTTTCCACCAAGCTGGGGCACAAGAGGGAGCACTTTCACTCTGAACCCACGACTGGCCTCCGACCAGAAATGCACTGTTGGCACCGCCCCCATATTGAGACTGTGTCTGAATTTTCTGCACCATAACAAAAGGGGCGTTTTGGCAAATGGGGGTCTAAATAGCACCCGTTACCTCAGCAATGTGCTTGCTCAGGCAGCACATACGATAAATTGGATACGATACAGAGAAGATTAGCATGGCCCCTGCGAAAGGATGACACGCAAAATTCGTGAAGCGTTTCCACATTTTGTTATGTCACAGTGTCGGGAAATTGACAAGTGTCTTGTTAACATGAAGTGGGTTTCGCAGCTGTTGTTCCACAAAGACAAATTTTGTATCCAAACGTTATTTTGAAGCATTGATGTAATAGAGGTATTGTAGATATTAATAAACATTGAGAATTGCATCAAGCTGGGGCACAGGAGGGAGCACTTTCACTCTGAACCCACGACTGGCCTCCGACCAGAAATGCACTGTTGGCACATTTTGTTATGTCACAGTGTTGCGAAATTGACAAGTGTCTTGTTAACATGAAGCAGGTTTCACAGCTGTTGTTCCACAGAGACAAATTTTGTATCCAAACGCTATTTTGCAGAAGTGTTGTAAGAGAAGTCTTCTAGATGTACGTAAACATTGACATTTGCATCAAGCTGGGGCACAGGAGGGAGCACTTTCACTATGAACCCGCGACTGGCCTCCGACAAGAAATGCACTGTTGGCACAGTGTTATAAGAGAGGTCTTCAAGATGTTCTTAAACACTAAGAATTGCACCAAGCTGGGGCACAAGAGGGAGCACTTGCACTCTGAACACACGACTGGCCTCCGACCAGAAATGCACTGTTGGCACCGCCCCATATTGAGACTGTGTCTGAATTTTCTGCACCATAACAAAAGGGGCGTTTTGGCAAATGGGGGTCTAAAAGCACCCGTTACCTCAGCAGCAATGTGCTTGCTCAGGCAGCACATACGATAAATTGGATACGATACAGAGAAGATTAGCATGGCCCCTGCGAAAGGATGACACGCAAATTCGTGAAGCGTTTCCACATTTTGTTATGTCACAGTGTCGGAAATTGACAAGTGTCTTGTTAACATGAAGTGGGTTTCGCAGCTGTTGTTCCACAAAGACAAATTTTGTATCCAAACGTTATTTTGAAGCATTGATGTAATAGAGGTTTCATTGTAGATATTAATAAACATTGAGAATTGCATCAAGCTGGGGCACAGGAGGGAGCACTTTCACTCTGAACCCACGACTGGCCTCCGACCAGAAATGCACTGTTGGCACATTTTGTTATGTCACAGTGTTGCGAAATTGACAAGTGTCTTGTTAACATGAAGCAGGTTTCACAGCTGTTGTTCCACAGAGACAAATTGTATCCAAACGCTATTTTGCAGAAGTGTTGTAAGAGAAGTCTTCTAGATGTACGTAAACATTGACATTTGCATCAAGCTGGGGCACAGGAGGGAGCACTTTCACTATGAACCCGCGACTGGCCTCCGACAAGAAATGAACTGTTGGCACAGTGTTATAAGAGAGGTCTTCAAGATGTTCCTAAACACTAAGAATTCCACCAAGCTGGGGCACAAGAGGGAGCACTTGCACTCTGAACACACGACTGGCCTCCGACCAGAAATGCACTGTTGGCACCGCCCCCATATTGAGACTGTGTCTGAATTTTCTGCACCATAACAAAAGGGGCGTTTTGGCAAATGGGGGTCTAAAAGACACCCGTTACCTCTGCAGTAATGTGCTTGCTCAGGCAGCACATACGATAAATTGGATACGATACAGAGAAGATTAGCATGGCCCCTGCGAAAGGATGACACGCAAATTCGTGAAGCGTTTCCACATTTTGTTATGTCACAGTGTCGGGAAATTGACAAGTGTCTTGTTAACATGAAGTGGGTTTCGCAGCTGTTGTTCCACAAAGACAAATTTTGTATCCAAACGTTATTTTGAAGCATTGATGTAATAGAGGTATTGTAGATATTAATAAACATTGAGAATTGCATCAAGCTGGGGCACAGGAGGGAGCACTTTCACTCTGAACCCACGACTGGCCTCCGACCAGAAATGCACTGTTGGCACAGTGTTATAAGAGAGGTCTTCAAGATGTTCCTAAACACTAAGAATTGCATCAAGCTGGGGCACAGGAGGGAGCACTTTCACTCTGAACCCACGACTGGCCTCCGACCAGAAATGCACTGTTGGCACATGTTGAGACTGTGTCTGAATTTTCTGCACCATAACAAAAGGGGCGTTTTGGCAAATGGGGGTCTAAATAGCACCCGTTACCTCAGCAGCTTGCTCAGGCAGCACATTTGGATACATACAGAGAAGATTAGCATGGCCCCTGCGAAAAGGATGACACGCAATTTTGAAGCGTTTCCACATTTTGTTATGTCACAGTGTCGGGTTGACAAGTGTCTTGTTAACATGAAGTGGGTTTCAAGCTGTTGTTCCACAAAGACAAATTTTGTATCCAAACGTTATTTTGAAGCATTGATGTAATAGAGGTATTGTAGATATTAATAAACATTGAGAATTGCATCAAGCTGGGGCACAGGAGGGAGCACTTTCACTCTGAACCCGACTGGCCTCCGACCAGAAATGCACTGTTGGCACAGTGTTATAAGAGAGGTCTTCAAGATGTTCCTAAACACTAAGAATTCCACCAAGCTGGGGCACAAGAGGGAGCACTTTCACTCTGAACCCACGACTGGCCTCCGACCAGAAATGCACTGTTGGCACCGCCCCATATTGAGACTGTGTCTGAATTTTCTGCACCATAACAAAAGGGGCGTTTTGGCAAATGGGGGTCTAAATAGCACCCGTTACCTCAGCAGCAATGTGCTTGCTCAGGCAGCACATACGATAAATTGGATACGATACAGAGAAGATTAGCATGGCCCCTGCGAAAGGATGACACGCAAATTCGTGAAGCGTTTCCACATTTTGTTATGTCACAGTGTCGGGAAATTGACAAGTGTCTTGTTAACATGAAGTGGGTTTCGCAGCTGTTGTTCCACAAAGACAAATTTTGTATCCAAACGTTATTTTGAAGCATTGATGTAATAGAGGTATTGTAGATATTAATAAACATTGAGAATTGCATCAAGCTGGGGCACAGGAGGGAGCACTTTCACTCTGAACCCACGACTGGCCTCCGACCAGAAATGCACTGTTGGCACATTTTGTTATGTCACAGTGTTGCGAAATTGACAAGTGTCTTGTTAACATGAAGCAGGTTTCACAGCTGTTGTTCCACAGAGACAAATTTTGTATCCAAACGCTATTTTGCAGAAGTGTTGTAAGAGAAGTCTTCTAGATGTACGTAAACATTGACATTTGCATCAAGCTGGGGCACAGGAGGGAGCACTTTCACTATGAACCCGCGACTGGCCTCCGACAAGAAATGAACTGTTGGCACAGTGTTATAAGAGAGGTCTTCAAGATGTTCCTAAACACTAAGAATTCCACCAAGCTGGAGCACAAGAGGGAGCACTTGCACTCTGAACACACGACTGGCCTCCGACCAGAAATGCACTGTTGGCACCGCCCCCATATTGAGACTGTGTCTGAATTTTCTGCACCATAACAAAAGGGGCGTTTTGGCAAATGGGGGTCTAAAAGGCACCCGTTACCTCAGCAGCAATGTGCTTGCTCAGGCAGCACATACGATAAATTGGATACGATACAGAGAAGATTAGCATGGCCCCTGCGAAAGGATGACACGCAAATTCGTGAAGCGTTTCCACATTTTGTTATGTCACAGTGTCGGAAATTGACAAGTGTCTTGTTAACATGAAGTGGGTTTCGCAGCTGTTGTTCCACAAAGACAAATTTTGTATCAAATTTTTTGTATCCAAACGTTATTTTGAAGCATTGATGTAATAGAGGTATTGTAGATATTAATAAACATTGAGAATTGCATCAAGCTGGGGCACAGGAGGGAGCACTTTCACTCTGAACCCACGACTGGCCTCCGACCAGAAATGCACTGTTGGCACATTTTGTTATGTCACAGTGTTGCGAAATTGACAAGTGTCTTGTTAACATGAAGCAGGTTTCACAGCTGTTGTTCCACAGAGACAAATTTTGTATCCAAACGCTATTTTGCAGAAGTGTTGTAAGAGAAGTCTTCTAGATGTACGTAAACATTGACATTTGCATCAAGCTGGGGCACAGGAGGGAGCACTTTCACTATGAACCCGCGACTGGCCTCCGACAAGAAATGCACTGTTGGCACAGTGTTATAAGAGAGGTCTTCAAGATGTTCTTAAACACTAAGAATTGCACCAAGCTGGGGCACAAGAGGGAGCACTTGCACTCTGAACACACGACTGGCCTCCGACCAGAAATGCACTGTTGGCACCGCCCCATATTGAGACTGTGTCTGAATTTTCTGCACCATAACAAAAGGGGCGTTTTGGCAAATGGGGTCTAAAAGCACCCGTTACCTCAGCAGCAATGTGCTTGCTCAGGCAGCACATACGATAAATTGGATACGATACAGAGAAGATTAGCATGGCCCCTGCGAAAGGATGACACGCAAATTCGTGAAGCGTTTCCACATTTTGTTATGTCACAGTGTCGGGAAATTGACAAGTGTCTTGTTAACATGAAGTGGGTTTCGAGCTGTTGTTCCACAAAGACAAATTTTGTATCCAAACGTTATTTTGAAGCATTGATGTAATAGAGGTATTGTAGATATTAATAAACATTGAAATTGCATAAACAGGAGACATTTGAATCAAGGCCTGGGAAATGCACAGGAGGGAGCACTTTCACTCTGAACTGGCCTCCGACCAGAAATGCACTGTTGGCACAGTGTTATAAGAGAGGTCTTCAAGATGTTCCTAAACACTAAGAATTGCATCAAGCTGGGGCACAGGAGGAAGCACTTTCACTCTGAACCCACGACTGGCCTCCGACCAGAAATGCACTGTTGGCACATTTTGTTATGTCACAGTGTTATGTCACAGTGTCGGAAATTGACAAGTGTCTTGTTAACATGAAGTGGGTTTCGCAGCTGTTGTTCCACAAAGACAAATTTTGTATCCAAACGTTATTTTGAAGCATTGATGTAATAGAGGTATTGTAGATATTAATAAACATTGAGAATTGCATCAAGCTGGGGCACAGGAGGGAGCACTTTCACTCTGAACCCACGACTGGCCTCCGACCAGAAATGCACTGTTGGCACATTTTGTTATGTCACAGTGTTGCGAAATTGACAAGTGTCTTGTTAACATGAAGCAGGTTTCACAGCTGTTGTTCCACAGAGACAAATTTTGTATCCAAACGCTATTTTGCAGAAGTGTTGTAAGAGAAGTCTTCTAGATGTAATAAACATTGACATTTGCATCAAGCTGGGGCACAGGAGGGAGCACTTTCACTATGAACCCGCGACTGGCCTCCGACAAGAAATGCACTGTTGGCACAGTGTTATAAGAGAGGTCTTCAAGATGTTCTTAAACACTAAGAATTGCACCAAGCTGGGGCACAAGAGGGAGCACTTGCACTCTGAACACACGACTGGCCTCCGACCAGAAATGCACTGTTGGCACCGCCCCATATTGAGACTGTGTCTGAATTTTCTGCACCATAACAAAAGGGGCGTTTTGGCAAATGGGGGTCTAAAAGGCACCCGTTACCTCAGCAGCAATGTGCTTGCTCAGGCAGCACATACGATAAATTGGATACGATACAGAGAAGATTAGCATGGCCCCTGCGAAAGGATGACACGCAAATTCGCACTGTTGGCGTTTCCACATTTTGTTATGTCACAGTGTCGGGAAATTGACAAGTGTCTTGTTAACATGAAGTGGGTTTGACCAGAAATGCACTGTTGTTCCACAAAGACAAATTTTGTAACAAAGGGGCGTTTTGAGCAGATGTTGTAAGAGAAGTCTTCTAAATGTACATAAACATTGACATTTGCATCAAGTTATTTTGAAGCATTGATGTAAAATTTTGTATCAAAGATTTTGAAGCATTGATGTAATAGATAATATTAAAAACATTGAGATTCAAGCTGGGGCACAGGAGGGAGCACTTTCACTCTGAACCCACGACTGGCCTCCGACAGAAATGCACTGTTGGCACAGTTTGTTAGGTCACAGATGTTCTTAAACACTAAGAATTGGACCAAGCTGACAACTTTCACTGAACTGGCCTAACCAGAAATGCACTGTTGGCACAGCTGTTGTTCCACAGACTGTGTCAAATTTTCTGCACCATAACAAAAGGGGCGTTTTGGCAAATGGGGGTCTAAAAGTGACTTGTAAGCAGAATGTGCTTGCTAGGCAGCACATAAAAAAACATTGCATCAAGCTGGGGCACAGAGAAGATTTCACATGGCCCCTGCGAAAGGCCTCCGACAAGAAATGCACTGTTGGCACAGTGTGTTAAGAGAGACATCTTCAAGATGTTCTTAAACACTAAGAATTGGACCAAGCTGGGGCACAAGAGGGAGCACTTTCACTCTGAACCAACGACTGGCCTCCGACCAGAAATGCACTGTTGGCACCGCCCCCATATTGAGACTGTGTCTGAATTTTCTGCACCATAACAAAAGGGGCGTTTTGGCAAATGGGGGTCTAAAAGGCACCCGTGACCTCAGCAGCAATGTGCTTGCTCAGGCAGCACATACGATAAATTGGATACGATACAGAGAAGATTAGCATGGCCCCTGCGAAAGGCCTCCGACAAGAAATGCACTGTTGGCACAGTGTGTTAAGAGAGACATCTTCAAGATGTTCTTAAACACTAAGAATTGGACCAAGCTGGGGCACAAGAGGGAGCACTTTCACTCTGAACCAACGACTGGCCTCCGACCAGAAATGCACTGTTGGCACCGCCCCCATTTTGAGACTGTGTCTGAATTTTCTGCACCATAACAAAAGGGGCGTTTTGGCAAATGGGGGTCTAAAACCCGTTTTTGCACCAAACGTGACCTCAGCAGCAATGTGCTTGCTCAGGCAGCATGTCACGATAAATTGACATGTCTTGTTAACATGAAGTGGGTTTCACAGAGAAGATTAGCATGGCCCCTGCGAAATTTCCGACAAGAAATGCACTGTTGGCATTGTGTAATAGAGAGACATCTTCAAGATGTTCTTAAACACTGAGAATTGCATCAAGCTGGGGCACAAGAGGGAGCACTTTCACTCTGAACCACGACTGGCCTCCGACCAGAAATGCACTGTTGGCACATTTGATGTCACAGTGTCTGAATTGACAAGTGTCTTGCACCATAACAAAGGGGTTTCGCTTTGTTCCAATGGGGGTCTAAAAGGCAAATTTTGTATCCAAACGCTATTTTGCAGCAAGTGTTGCTCAGAGCAGTCTTCAGATGTTCGAAAAACATTGCATCAAGCTGGGGCACAGGAGGGAAGATTAGCACTTTCACTCTGAACCCGCGACTGGCCTCCGACAAGAAATGCACTGTTGGCACAGTGTTATAAGAGAGGTCTTCAAGATGTTCTTAAACACTAAGAATTGCACCAAGCTGGGGCACAAGAGGGAGCACTTGCACTCTGAACCAACGACTGGCCTCCGACCAGAAATGCACTGTTGGCACCGCCCCCATATTGAGACTGTGTCTGAATTTTCTGCACCATAACAAAAGGGGCGTTTTGGCAAATGGGGGTCTAAAAGGCACCCGTTACCTCAGCAGCAATGTGCTTGCTCAGGCAGCACATACGATAAATTGGATACGATACAGAGAAGATTAGCATGGCCCCTGCGAAAGGATGACACGCAAATTCGTGAAGCGTTTCCACATTTTGTTATGTCACAGTGTCGGGAAATTGACAAGTGTCTTATTAACATGAAGTGGGTTTCGCAGCTGTTGTTCCACAAAGACAAATTTTGTATCCAAACGTTATTTTGAAGCATTGATGTAATAGAGGTATTGTAGATATTAATAAACATTGAGAATTGCATCAAGCTGGGCACAGGAGGGAGCACTTTCACTCTGAACCCACGACTGGCCTCCGACCAGAAATGCACTGTTGGCACAGTGTTTTAAGAGGTCTTCAAGATGTTCCTAAACACTAAGAATTCCACAAGCTGGGGCACAAGAGGGAGCACTTTCACTCTGAACCACGACTGGCCTCCGACCAGAAATGCACTGTTGGCACAGTGTTATATTGAGACTGTGTCTGAATTTTCTGCACCATAACAAAAGGGGCGTTTTGGCAAATGGGGGTCTAAATAGCACCCGTTACCTCAGCAGCAATGTGCTTGCTCAGGCAGCACATACGATAAATTGGATACGATACAGAGAAGATTAGCATGGCCCCTGCGAAAGGCCTCCGACAAGAAATGCACTGTTGGCACAGTGTGTTAAGAGAGACATCTTCAAGATGTTCTTAAACACTAAGAATTGGACCAAGCTGGGGCACAAGAGGGAGCACTTTCACTCTGAACCAACTCCGACCAGAAATGCACTGTTGGCACATTTGAGACTGTGTCTGAATTTTCTGCACCATAACAAAGTGGGGCGTTTTTAACATGGCAAATGGGGTCTAAAAGGCACCCGTGACCTCAAAGCAATGTGCTTGCTCAGGCAGCACATACAAATTTTGATGATAAATTGGAAACATTGACATCATACAGAGGGAGATTAGCATGGCCCCTGACTGGCCTCCGACAAGAAATGCACTGTTGGCACAGTGTTATAAGAGAGGTCTTCAAGATGTTCTAAACACTAAGAATTGGACCAAGCTGGGGCACAAGAGGGAGCACTTTCACTCTGAACCAACGACTGGCCTCCGACCAGAAATGCACTGTTGGCACCGCCCCATTGAGACTGTGTCTGAATTTTCTGCACCATAACAAAAGGGGCGTTTTGGCAAATGGGGTCTAAAAGGCACCCGTGACCTCAGCAGCAATGTGCTTGCTCAGGCAGCACATACGATAAATTGGATACGATACAGAGAAGATTAGCATGGCCCCTGCGAAAGGCCTCCGACAAGAAATGCACTGTTGGCACAGTTTTAAGTTATCTTCAAGATGTTCTTAAACACTGAGAATTGTCTTGGGGCACAAGAGGGGTTTCACTCTGAACTGTTGTTCCACCAGAAATGCACAAATTTTGTATTGAGACTGTTCTGAATTTTCTGCACCATAACAAAAGGGGTATTTTGGCAAATGGGGGTCTAATAAACCCGTTGACCTTGCAGCAATGTGCTTGCTCAGGGCACAGGAAATTGGATACACTTTCAGAAAGATTAGCATGGCCCCTGAAAGGAAATGCAAATGTTGGCACATTTTGTTATGTCACAGTGTCGGAAATTGACAAGTGTCTTGTTAACATGAAGTGGGTTTCACAGCTGTTGTTCCACAAAGACAAATTTTGTATCCAAACGTTATTTTGAAGCATTGATGTAATAGAGGGATTGTAGATATTAATAAACATTGACATTGCATCAAGCTGGGGCACAGGAGGGAGCACTTTCACTCTGAACCCGCGACTGGCCTCCGACAGAAATGCACTGTTGGCACAGTGTTATAAGAGAGGTCTTCAAGATGTTCCTAAACACTAAGAATTCCACCAAGCTGGGGCACAAGAGGGAGCACTTTCACTCTGAACCAACGACTGGCCTCCGACCAGAAATGCACTGTTGGCACCGCCCCATATTGAGACTGTGTCTGAATTTTCTGCACCATAACAAAAGGGGCGTTTTGGCAAATGGGGTCTAAATAGCACCCGTTACCTCAGCAGCAATGTGCTTGCTCAGGCAGCACATACGATAAATTGGATACGATACAGAGAAGATTAGCATGGCCCCTGCGAAAGGATGACACGCAAATTCGTGAAGCGTTTCCACATTTTGTTATGTCACAGTGTCGGGAAATTGACAAGTGTCTTGTTAACATGAAGTGGGTTTCGCAGCTGTTGTTCCACAAAGACAAATTTTGTATCCAAACGTTATTTTGAAGCATTGATGTAATAGAGGTATTGTAGATATTAATAAACATTGAGAATTGCATCAAGCTGGGGCACAGGAGGGAGCACTTTCACTCTGAACCCACGACTGGCCTCCGACCAGAAATGCACTGTTGGCACATTTTGTTATGTCACAGTGTTGCGAAATTGACAAGTGTCTTGTTAACATGAAGCAGGTTTCACAGCTGTTGTTCCACAGAGACAAATTTTGTATCCAAACGCTATTTTGCAGAAGTGTTGTAAGAGAAGTCTTCTAGATGTACGTAAACATTGACATTTGCATCAAGCTGGGGCACAGGAGGGAGCACTTTCACTATGAACCCACGACTGGCCTCCGACAAGAAATGCACTGTTGGCACAGTGCTATAAGAGAGGTCTTCAAGATGTTCTTAAACACTAAGAATTGCACCAAGCTGGGGCACAAGAGGGAGCACTTGCACTCTGAACACACGACTGGCCTCCGACCAGAAATGCACTGTTGGCACCGCCCCCATATTGAGACTGTGTCTGAATTTTCTGCACCATAACAAAAGGGGCGTTTTGGCAAATGGGGGTCTAAAAGGCACCCGTTACCTCAGCAGCAATGTGCTTGCTCAGGCAGCACATACGATAAATTGGATACGATACAGAGAAGATTAGCATGGCCCCTGCGAAAGGATGACACGCAAATTCGTGAAGCGTTTCCACATTTTGTTATGTCACAGTGTCGGGAAATTGACAAGTGTCTTGTTAACATGAAGTGGGTTTCGCAGCTGTTGTTCCACAAAGACAAATTTTGTATCCAAACGTTATTTTGAAGCATTGATGTAATGTAAGAGAATTGTAGATATTAATAAACATTGAGAATTGCATCAAGCTGGGGCACAGGAGGGAGCACTTTCACTCTGAACCCACAACTGGCCTCCGACCAGAAATGCACTGTTGGCACAGTGTTATAAGAGAGGTCTTCAAGATGTTCCTAAACACTAAGAATTGCATCAAGCTGGGGCACAGGAGGAAGCACTTTCACTCTGAACCCGCGACTGGCCTCCGACCAGAAATGCACTGTTGGCACAGTTTGTTATAAGAGAGGTCTTCAAGATGTTCCTAAACACTGAAATTGACAAGTGTCTTGTTAACATGAAGTGGGTTTCACTCTGAACCTGGCCTCCACAAAATGACAAATTTTGTATCCAAACGTTATTTTGAATAACATTGATGTAATAGAGGTATTGTAGATATTAATAAACATTGAGAATTGCATCAAGCTGGGGCACAGGAGGGAGCACTTTCACTCTGAACCCACGACTGGCCTCCGACCAGAAATGCACTGTTGGCACATTTTGTTATGTCACAGTGTTGGAAATTGACAAGTGTCTTGTTAACATGAAGCAGGTTTCACAGCTGTTGTTCCACAGAGACAAATTTTGTATCCAAACGCTATTTTGCAGAAGTGTTGTAAGAGAAGTCTTCTAGATGTAATAAACATTGACATTTGCATCAAGCTGGGGCACAGGAGGGAGCACTTTCACTATGAACCCACGACTGGCCTCCGACAAGAAATGCACTGTTGGCACAGTGTTATAAGAGAGGACTTCAAGATGTTCTTAAACACTAAAATTGCACCAAGCTGGGGCACAAGAGGGAAACTTTTGAACACACGACTGGCCTCCGACCAGAAATGCACTGTTGGCACCGCCCCATATTGAGACTGTGTCTGAATTTTCTCACCATAACAAAAGGGGCGTTTTGGCAAATGGGGTCTAAAAGGCACCCGTGACATCAGCAGCAATGCTTGCTCAGGCAGCACATGATAAATTGGATACGATACAGAGAAGATTAGCATGGCCCCTGCGAAAGGCCTCCGACAAGAAATGCACTGTTGGCACAGTGTTATAAGAGAGGTCTTCAAGATGTTCTTAAACACTAAGAATTGGACCAAGCTGGGGCACAAGAGGGAGCACTTTCACTCTGAACCAACGACTGGCCTCCGACCAGAAATGCACTGTTGGCACCGCCCCCATATTGAGACTGTGTCTGAATTTTCTGCACCATAACAAAAGGGGCGTTTTGGCAAATGGGGGTCTAAAAGGCACCCGTGACCTCAGCAGCAATGTGCTTGCTCAGGCAGCACATACGATAAATTGGATACGATACAGAGAAGATTAGCATGGCCCCTGCGAAAGGATGACACGCAAATTCGTGAAGCGTTTCCACATTTTGTTATGTCACAGTGTCGGGAAATTGACAAGTGTCTTGTTAACATGAAGTGGGTTTCGCAGCTGTTGTTCCACAAAGACAAATTTTGTATCCAAACGCTATTTTGCAGAAGTGTTGTAAGAGAAGTCTTCTAAATGTACATAAACATTGACATTTGAATCAAGCTGGGGCACAGGAGGGAGCACTTTCACTCTGAACTCGGGGCTGGCCTCCGACCAGAAATGCCCTGTTGGCACAGTGTTATAAGAGAGGTCTTCAAGATGTTCCTAAACACTAAGAATTGCATCAAGCTGGGGCACAGGAGGAAGCACTTTCACTCTGAACCCACGACTGGCCTCCGACCAGAAATGCACTGTTGGCACATTTTGTTATGTCACAGTGTTGCGAAATTGACAAGTGTCTTGTTAACATGAAGCAGGTTTCACAGCTGTTGTTCCACAGAGACAAATTTTGTATCCAAACGCTATTTTGCAGAAGTGTTGTAAGAGAAGTCTTCTAGATGTACGTAAACATTGACATTTGCATCAAGCTGGGGCACAGGAGGGAGCACTTTCACTATGAACCCGCGACTGGCCTCCGACAAGAAATGCACTGTTGGCACAGTGTTATAAGAGAGGTCTTCAAGATGTTCTTAAACACTAAGAATTGCACCAAGCTGGGGCACAAGAGGGAGCACTTGCACTCTGAACACACGACTGGCCTCCGACCAGAAATGCACTGTTGGCACCGCCCCCATATTGAGACTGTGTCTGAATTTTCTGCACCATAACAAAAGGGGCGTTTTTGGCAAATGGGGGTCTAAATAGCACCCGTTACCTCAGCAGCAATGTGCTTGCTCAGGCAGCACATACGATAAATTGGATACGATACAGAGAAGATTAGCATGGCCCCTGCGAAAGGATGACACGCAAATTCGTGAAGCGTTTCCACATTTTGTTATGTCACAGTGTCGGGAAATTGACAAGTGTCTTGTTAACATGAAGTGGGTTTCGCAGCTGTTGTTCCACAAAGACAAATTTTGTATCCAAACGTTATTTTGAAGCATTGATGTAATAGAGGTATTGTAGATATTAATAAACATTGAGAATTGCATCAAGCTGGGGCACAGGAGGGAGCACTTTCACTCTGAACCCACGACTGGCCTCCGACCAGAAATGCACTGTTGGCACAATGTTATAAGAGAGGTCTTCAAGATGTTCCTAAACACTAAGAATTCCACCAAGCTGGGGCACAAGAGGGAGCACTTTCACTCTGAACCACAGACTGGCCTCCGACCAGAAATGCACTGTTGGCACCGCCCCATATTGAGACTGTGCCTGAATTTTCTGCACCATAACAAAAGGGGCGTTTTGGCAAATGGGGGTCTAAATAGCACCCGTTACCTCAGCAGCAATGTGCTTGCTCAGGCAGCACATACGATAAATTGGATACGATACAGAGAAGATTAGCATGGCCCCTGCGAAAGGATGACACGCAAATTCGTGAAGCGTTTCCACATTTTGTTATGTCACAGTGTCGGGAAATTGACAAGTGTCTTGTTAACATGAAGTGGGTTTCGCAGCTGTTGTTCCACAAAGACAAATTTTGTATCCAAACGTTATTTTGAAGCATTGATGTAATAGAGGTATTGTAGATATTAATAAACATTGAGAATTGCATCAAGCTGGGGCACAGGAGGGAGCACTTTCACTCTGAACCCACGACTGGCCTCCGACCAGAAATGCACTGTTGGCACAGTGTTATAAGAGAGGTCTTCAAGATGTTCCTAAACACTAAGAATTGCACAAGCTGGGGCACAAGAGGGACTTTCACTTTCACTCTGAACCACTGATTTTGCACTGTTATAAGCCTTCAAGATGTTCTAAACACTAGAAATGCTGGGGCACAAGAGGGAGCACTTTCACTCTGAACCCACGACTGGCCTCCGACCAGAAATGCACTGTTGGCATTGAGACTGTGTCTGAATTTTCTGCACCATAACAAAAGGGGCGTTTTGGCAAATGGGGTCTAAAAGGCACCCGTTACCTCAGCAGCAATGTGCTTGCTCAGGCAGCACATACGATAAATTGGATACGATACAGAGAAGATTAGCATGGCCCCTGCTGCGAAAGGATGACACGCAAATTGAAGCGTTTCCACATTTTGTTATGTCACAGTGTCGGGAAATTGACAAGTGTCTTGTTAACATGAAGTGGGTTTCGCAGCTGTTGTTCCACAAAGACAAATTTTGTATCCAAACGTTATTTTGAAGCATTGATGTAATAGAGGTATTGTAGATATTAATAAACATTGAGAATTGCATCAAGCTGGGGCACAGGAGGGAGCACTTTCACTCTGAACCCACGACTGGCCTCCGACCAGAAATGCACTGTTGGCACATTTTGTTATGTCACAGTGTTGCGAAATTGACAAGTGTCTTGTTAACATGAAGCAGGTTTCACAGCTGTTGTTCCACAGAGACAAATTTTGTATCCAAACGCTATTTTGCAGAAGTGTTGTAAGAGAAGTCTTCTAGATGTACGTAAACATTGACATTTGAATCAAGCTGGGGCACAGGAGGGAGCACTTTCACTCTGAACTCGAGGCTGGCCTCCGACCAGAAATGCACTGTTGGCACAGTGTTATAAGAGAGGTCTTCAAGATGTTCCTAAACACTAAGAATTCCACCAAGCTGGGGCACAAGAGGGAGCACTTTCACTCTGAACCAACGACTGGCCTCCGACCAGAAATGCACTGTTGGCACCGCCCCCATATTGAGACTGTGTCTGAATTTTCTGCACCATAACAAAAGGGGCGTTTTGGCAAATGGGGGTCTAAAAGGCACCCGTTACCTCAGCAGCAATGTGCTTGCTCAGGCAGCACATACGATAAATTGGATACGATACAGAGAAGATTAGCATGGCCCCTGCGAAAGGATGACACGCAAATTCGTGAAGCGTTTCCACATTTTGTTATGTCACAGTGTCGGGAAATTGACAAGTGTCTTGTTAACATGAAGTGGGTTTCGCAGCTGTTGTTCCACAAAGACAAATTTTGTATCCAAACGTTATTTTGCAGAAGTGTTGTAAGAGAAGTCTTCTAGATGTACATAAACATTGACATTTGCATCAAGCTGGGGCACAGGAGGGAGCACTTTCACTCTGAACCCACGACTGGCCTCCGACCAGAAATGCACTGTTGGCACATTTTGTTATGTCACAGTGTTGCGAAATTGACAAGTGTCTTGTTAACATGAAGCAGGTTTCACAGCTGTTGTTCCACAGAGACAAATTTTGTATCCAAACGCTATTTTGCAGAAGTGTTGTAAGAGAAGTCTTCTAGATGTACATAAACATTGACATTTGCATCAAGCTGGGGCACAGGAGGGAGCACTTTCACTCTGAACCCACGACTGGCCTCCGACAAGAAATGTACGTCAAAGAAGCTTGTAGAGACTTATCTTACCAGACTTTAAAAATACCTAAATGGGATTAAGAATACCTATCTAAATAAGATATTTATGTTTTATATGTAATTTATATGATGCAAGCAGGTTTTTCTTATGTTTTTAGTTTGACAAACTGCACAGACAGCACATGACAATCTTTTTTTTAAATCAAATTTTTAAGTGAATCAACAATTCAACAAAATATAAAAATAACATTCTGCAATGACTTTCTCTCTTTAATGCCCTTTTATTAAGACTAATATAGCGTAGAAACAGACTACTATACCACAGGAACAGTATAGAACACCAGTGCAATTGCCCTAACACAAACCAGCAGGTCAAACTCTCAAATTTAAATAATCCCACGTTTTATTCTGAATATTTGGCTTTTTATAGTTTTCCTATTGTTGCTTCTATAAAGTTAAGTACATAAATACCTGATGATTGTGAAGATGAAGGTGAGGTTAGTAGTGAGTCCTTCTCAATCCAATCCAAAGTTATATTCCCTAGGAAACAGCAACCATATAGATAAATCAGCACATAAAAGAAACACTGCACAAAAGAGCAGAGAGAGGGGAATAGGAAAAAACCTGGAGCTACACTGCAAATATGAATACTCCCCAAATAATTTACTAGTTGTGTTTTCCAGTTTAAAATGTTTATTTCAATGCTAGATGTACCAATAAAATCTTAAAAGGTTAGGCATTTTTTTTGGGTAGGAGGAATCCTTCTAACACATCAGTAATCTCTAAAGCCTATGTCCTTAATATTGTTCACCAACAGGGGTTCCCACCTATCAAGCACTGCATCAGCTAGTCATAAGAATCTATTTTAGAACTCAATCAACTGTTAAATTGACAATTTTATGAATTTACAAAGTCTACATAAAGCTACATAAATTGAAAACCCTTCTTGCAAATAAATTATTTCCACAGGCCTGTTTTACCTTGTGGATCAATGCTGATCTCATCCAGATTCCTTCTTTTAAATTTGTGCAGCTGTCCTCGTTCTAGGGCCATGAGAACCTTGTTAATCTTCGCCAACTGCAGGGTGCCTTCTGGCAGCCTATAATCTTGGCGATGCAAGATTGGCTAAGGTAATCAGCAAGATCATCCATTTCATTGTCCTTTAAGTTGACGACCTTTCACATAGTGGCCATGTCTTTCTTAACCGTGTGGAGGATAATGCTTCTGGGTGCTTTGACCCACAGCTTCGAGCAACCTGACGAATAACATTGAATCCTCTGAAGTGACATGTGCTTGTGGTCTTGCTAACGTGAATGGATTCTCATGCAATATATTATAGTTAAATCAACTCCATTGACACTAGCGTGTCAGGTGTGATGAGGATGGGGACCTTTCGTCCTCGTTTGCCCTTTATCTCTCTTTGCCGAAAGTGTTTACATAGCTTCTTCTCAAGGTCAGAAAAAGCCGGTTCTCCATCTGGATGAATTGATGAGGCATCTCTCAACATACAAGCACCGAGGAACATCTTTGATACTTCTTTTCTTCTCCGATTAGAAAGTATGACAGCACAAAGTGTGATCGTTGCAAGTTCGTCCCAGTGCTTCTTGCTTGGTTCTTCTTTGAGTTTACTTTGGCCTCTCTATGGTGAGATGCTGGTGCATTTTTCTCACATCTTCAGCAAAAGGAAGAGGTTGTGTATTCCACTTTGCCTCACTCACGTTCCTGAGGGCCTTTGAGGACACACATTCACTCCATTTGTTGTCACAGATTTGCTTAAAGGCACCTGAAATCATGGCTTCAAGAACATTTGCTATTTTCTTGATGTTGTGGTCTAATTTCAATGCCAGGGATGGTGTTTTGTAGGTATTTGTTTCCTCATTTAAGCCATTAAGATCGATTTCTGTAATGGAGAATGGAGATATTCAAAATGGAAAAAATTACTTATTACATAAATGTCCAAAAGACCAAATTTGGCAGAAATGGATGAGTTTCATAGCTCCAATATGACCAGACTTGAGGTGACTCTCATAATATTAGTTTCCCTCAATTAATATCAATGTTATTGGAAATGTGCAAGTACGCTAGTTCTGTGTTCATTGCAGTGTTGTGGGGGTGGGGGAGGTACCAAGGGCCGGGGCCCAGAAGACTGACAACAGTTTTCCAAAAACTAACGGGGGCTGTGTGTAGAACTATATAAAAAGGATTTGTAAACTGCATCTATGAAATTTTACATCCTACCAAATAAAATATGGATAAAAACACCGACTTAAACTGTAAACAAGGGAATACTTCAAATATCAGGATCTGTGTAACTAGGTAAATGGACCACATAAGTGGAGCTTTAGTGTCGAGGTGGGGTGGAGACTTCGAACATCAGGATCTGTGTATAATATATATGTATCTGTGTAATTAAACAGACCACAAAACCAAAGAGGAGCAAAGGTTGTAGCATCCAAACTGATTGAAGGCTGCAGAAATTATTTAAGTGACAATGTGAAAGATGCCATGCTACTCATATGCCTACAGGAAATCCATTATCGCTCATTGAATTCAATTATAAAAAGGTATAATACAACTAACCTTTGTTTTTCGGCGATTACGTAAAACCAAGGTCCCCTCTCTCTCGTTATTTACGATTCTTGCATGTGCCTTCTCGTAACGTTGCTCACAAACATCATGATGTTTTTTGAGTTTCTGGAGGCATTTTAAGTGGCGACTTTCAGCCTGTAAATCACAAGCACAAATTTAAATAAAACAATGTTCACCAGTGCACAGCTACTTTACAGCAGAAGAGGAATGAGGAAGGGCCTGGCACAGAACTGAACCCTTGATGCCATGACAAGAACCTAAACACCTTTTACATGGAATGTCCTCTCCCAGGTGAGCCACTAGGATGTCCTATTATTCACTGAGCTACTTCATTCAACAACAGACAGTGTCATGGTGCCATCTTCTTAACTTAACTTTTAACTGTTGTGGCAAAAATCTGAGAGAGCAAGTTAAGAGACAGGAGGCAGCTCTCACATGATTATTAAGCAATTTAATGACAATAAACATAGGTAAAGGGGCACACAGCAGAAAGCAGTTTACACTCGAGGGGATCAGACAGTGGTCTGATGAATTCTGTCAGGATTTTGTGTGTTTTTAACTGCTCCACCATGCAAATCACACATAATTAGCAGGTCTCTGTTACTGTCTCTTCTCTGCTGGGACAGCTACTTGGGGGGGGTGGCTAGGGTTAAACAAAAGAAGACAGCAGGGTCTGTTTTAGGTGTCAGGGTTACTTCTGGGATTCAATGTACTTTCTAGTTCCCGTGGGCTTCCTACTGAGTAGCCATGGTAATCATGTCAGTGGGAATTCAGGACATCTTGGGGGACACAAAAGGTAAGACTGATGTCACACTTCTGCCAGAAGTGTGACCCAATGTTAGACTGAAAAATGTCCTCACACATCCCCCCTTTTATCATTTTATGATAACAACAGACAGTCAGGATTAATCAAGGCTGAGCAATAGTAGGCCTAATTAGGGATGTGGAAAGGTTCAGGTGAACAAATCATCTCTTAGGTGATGGAGTAGAGATTGCACATTTTATCAGTTCACGAGGACAGGAAATTATGTAACATCTACACAATATCATCAAGGTAATGCCTATAGTAACACCTGTGAGACAAAGGAGATAAATTATTTCCACAAAACATCAAATCAGCTGCAAGTGCTGCTGTTGTAGTAGCGAGAATGTCTTTTCAAAATGTCTTTCAGTGACCTCAGTCCCTCTGGCACCTTTGTTGTTTAGTCCGAGGTTGCCACTTGAGTCTACAAAAACTGCTACTTTGTCTATGATTTGCATGTCCATTTACATCCAATTTTCCCATGACATCATCTGATGTCACGGGAGGTGTCCTTCCACCTTCACTGCTGAATTAGTTGTGGTCCTGCGAAGCGTCTCTGCTACCAACGTTTCCTCTAGTGGTCCCTGTCACCTGGTTTGAGATGATGCAGGCTGATGTCTGCAGGGGTAGACAGGGCTGCTTTCACCTGCGGACAAACCTCTGAGAGAGTTCTGCACAACAGTTGGAAATCACATCATTTTAACAAACTCAAGTTTGTTTGGTCTGAATTAGTACCAAGCTAGGAGGTTTTCTCAAACCCTATTTGGTAAGGACTCAACTTGCCTAAGAAATAGCACCAATACTAATTCTTAAATCCATGTCAAACCTGTCTCTCACAACATTTTGTTAATTTGGTCTTAAGTTTTTCTTCACACCTGCACTCTGGGGGTGAGAAGGCAATTACCCAAAATTAGTTTGACAAATCGTTTAGCATCTTCATGGTAAAACCAAGGACCATTGTCACAAATTACTTGATTCTGGAACACTTTAGTTAACGGTCCTCCGACTTGTTAGGGCCTTTTATCACAGTAGCTGCATCCTGTTTGGAAGAGAGAAAATAACAGCCTCTACCCACTTGCTAAACGTGCACACCATGGTCAAGCAAACTCTCCATTTCTACATAGCTATAGCTCAATTAACTCAATCATCCAATATTCAAAGGGTCTATCAGGTGTGGAGTGGCCTTGCAGTGGCATTTAATCGCACCAGAGGCATTGTTAGCCCCACAGATTAACATGTCCTGCTATCCCTGAAGCCCTTGCTTTAGGGTTTAAAGTAGGTGTTAAGATATGCACACATTGCCCCTTTGCAAATGTCTACCATGAGCTAGCTTAGCATACAGATGAAAATACCAATTAGGTAAACAAACATTATCTCTGGACCGAGCGATGTCCCTTTGCAGTGTTGCACCTAATTTCATTACAAAGTTTCTAGATATGTTTGCTAGTGACTGCATGGCTGACAAGTCAGCCTGTGGGTTGAGTTTTTGTGGGAGAAAGAAAACTGAGTTGGGTGAAACATTTTTCCCATCCTGGCCGCTGTATCCGTTGTTGAAGTTCCTGCAGAAATCTAGTTATTTTGTTAATGTTGGAGTGTCACATTTCATAATCGTTATTCACGTAGGCAACAAGTCAGCATCTACGGAGCTGCAAGAAGGAAAATGTGCAGTTAGTGTTCTGCCTGACATCACAAGTCTTCTTTGTCTCCAGAGACAACCTTAGTTATGAGCGACACCAAACATAAGTCAGTCTAAACATTCATACATTCATTCAAACTTCATATCAATGGCCAGTTTGTAGTTTTTAGCAAGAGCTGTCAGCTCATCAGCTTGCAGATGAGTTAAAACGTAGTTTTTTCAATAGCAATGACACTACAATTTTGTGATAACTGCAAACCCAAGGTAATTTCGCAAGGCTAGACATTTCAGGAAATCAGAGCCATCAACACATAATTCTGTCAGCGTTCAGAATTTGTGTTTTCAAACCCACTTCTGATAAAACAGGTGGTTTTTAGTACCTCAGTGCCGATATGAGGATGTCCACCCAACGTATTGCACCTTCCCAAGCAATCAGAACAGCAAACCAGACACAGCTTCTCTGCTGCAACAACAGTTCAATAAAAATTCCCGCTATAACTGGATCCAGTTTTACTAGTATAAAGCTACAGATACAACTACACCCACAAGCAATGCACAAAGTCATGGAACTGTTTTCCTGGTCAAAAACTAACCAGTATTAGGCAAACCAAGTTCTGCCTATGGATCAGCAAACACTTCAGGAGGCAACATGCTGTCAACATGTGCCGACAACAACAACAAGCAACAACCACAGGAAACAGGAAACAGGAAACAGAAAAGCCTAGCACAGGAACGATTCCTTTGCAAAACTGTGTCGTGCAAGGAAAAAAATTATTATTGGCTTTTGTCAGCCTTGAAATCGCAATTCATTTTTGTGACACAGTTTTCCTCTGGGGTGATCACCTGACCCAGATACGTCACTTTTGTTGCACAAACTGCAGTTAAAAAAAAACCCAAAAAAATTTATGGCCACTGTCTAAAAGATCCGTATCAATTTTGCATGCTTCCTCAGATTAACAAATACAAATTAGTGAATCGTCTATGTACTGTTACACAGAAAGTTGTCAAATTTAGTGGTACCAGAGAAAGAATAATTTGTATAGTTTTAATTGAGGCGCTCAGGTGTGTATGGCTGCCTTCACCTCCTGTAATTGTGAACAAAGCGCCACCCAATTGGTTGACCTAAGTCTCTTTACAAGAAAAGTTGTGCGCACAAGAGAATTCTCAAATAAAAAAAATTATCACACCTGCCGTAACAGGGAGTTTTACACAGGCTTTATGGCACTGATGATGGCTTCCTGTTTTAAAGAGTGTTTGCTCTGCGATGGTCTACACTTTTTGGAAGGACTGTCAGAGGTCCTGCATCTTTTATATGACCTATGTCATATTTATGGGTTGCCCAAATATTCTGGAATTTGCCCAAACTCTGGTGGTAAACTAGTTTTAGTGATGGTGAAGGCTGCAGCATGCGCAATATCATAGCTATCAGTGAGCTTAACTGTTCTATAAGCTTTGTACAACTGATGTAAATTGTACGATGTACATCACCCTTCCAGCTATATTCCATCCTTGGATCTGATGCTGTTGGTTGGAATTCCTCGAGGAACAGCGTCTTCTGCAACCATGGGCCAAAGTCTTGCCAACTCCAATCAGATGGTTTTGCCAATAGGACATCCGGAGTATTACCCTTAAATAGCTCTTCCTGTTTAGAGGAGAGTGAGACAGAGGCAGTCTTTGTCGAATACACATTTGTCAAACATATCACTTCATCTTCCCATTTTCTACATACCACTGACCTTCATATTCACTTTCTGCTTCTGCATTCACGTGTGCTGTGCTGTGTAGTGACCTTGATGTTGGAATGTTTCTGTATGTGTGCTGTGTGTGCATGCAAAATCAGTAAGCTGCTGTGTAACACGAGTGTTATCAGCAAGTTGTCACTTACATGCATATTGTGAATGTATGTTAATCATCTAAGTGATCTGTGATGGATAGTCCCCATCTCTCTGTTTCAAGACTTTTGATCCCATCAGGAGTTGAATCTAACACTAAGCCAAATTCACACATCGAATTTCTTCCTAGCAAATACACAGGACAGTTTAAGACATTATGAATGAGTGTTTGGTGGTCTGTTTTCTCAAAGTGCATTTGAGAGGAACCCAGCAGCTCTCTAAAACAGGTTTTCCACCCATACCTACAGTGATGCATGACCTACCACTCATATTCATTCACTAATAAATCACTTCATGGTTTTCTTTTAATGTGAGTGAGAGTGTGGGTGCGGGTCACCTGATCTAGCGTCTGCATCCCCCGCTTCCTCACCAAATCAGCCCTTGCTTAATCACAGAACAGTCTTCTCCATACTGATGCCAGGCTTCTGAGTTACGGTGGTTCTGCCTCTTCCCTTGGCTACGCCACCTTCTTTGTCCTCTCTGTGTCTCTTCTGCATGCTCTGCATGTTGCAGAATGTGGATGGCAATTTCAGGTTTCATTCTGGTTAGAAATGAATCCTTCAAGGTGGGCCTCACAGGCACTCATGGGGTTCTCTCCCAGTCCATCTTCTAGTGGAGTAAGACCGCTTGTTAACATTCCAGCTGATGTTTCAACAGCCATTCCCTTTCATGCAAAGTTGGTTTGTAGTCCTGGACCACATTTCGGAAGTCTTCCACCCACTTGTAAGCGTTTCCATTTGGGTGATTGTCTTTCTCCATCAATTCCTTGATGTCCACATGTCCAGCTCCTCAACGGTGGGGCTGAGGAGACTTCATGTCACACTTCCGCCAGTAGTGTGACCCAATGTTAGACAGAAAAATTCCCTCACATTAACCAAACAGTAAAACAAACACAAAATCAATAACATCTCAGACAGAGCTGAATTGCTGTTATGATTTTAACCAAAGTACACAACAGCTCAAGTATGCACTGGTCCTCTGCTCTACTGCTAATTACATGTGAGGCAGAGGAGTTGGTGTTGTTTTGGTTGTTTGTATTAGTGCATATTAATGTAGAGAAAAAAAATGCTTTATTTCATTAATGAAGAGGGTAAGGCCCAAGATGCCTTACCTGGAATTGTTAAGTATAAGGCAATACAATCCACTTAGAAGTGTGAGGTGATGATACGTCATAATATTTTTTCTCCTTTTCCCACCTGTACATTGACAGCTGACACCATCAAATTCAGAAACTGGATCATCCACCTGCAATCACAAATGACAGACTTATAGGTCCAACATATTATATTAAATTGTATTTCAACTGGCAGTGGTAAAAGGTGGCAACGTAGTGATGTAATTCATTTTGTAATAGAACATTTCAAGTTCTTCTGTTGTGCTAATTCCTAACCAAAGCTCCCCAAACTTATCCTGATACAGCACAAGTCTGATAATTATATCGACCACCTAAAATATTTATTTTTTATTTTTTCACTTTTTTCCAGGTGCCCCCAACATTTCTAAATCCTCACAGCACATACTTTTCTTAGTTTGTTGGTTCTTGCCCACCATCCAGAACAATTAGCCTTCGGTGTGTTTTAATTGACAGTTTCAGCTAACAGCTAATTAGCTTAGCTAATTAGCTTAGCTGTTAGCTTTGTTTTGCCAAACTTAGCTAACCATGTTGGTGAAGATCCAGCACGTTGCTGCTTTTTTCGTCCATAAATGTGCAAACAGCACGAAGGCTGATCAGAAATGATACCGGGAGCCTAGAAAAACCGCTCGAACTTACCGATCTCTGTGACCCACGCCAGCTCCACTCTGTGCTCGTTCTACCGGAGCAGGTGTGGGGATGAAAAAAGGAGCGCTGGATTTCAAAGCCAGCACTCACCGGAGTCACTACACAGACTGTACCAGCGAAATCCCAGAGACACTGGCGGGTCGTCCGTGCATTGAAACCTAACGGCCTGTTCACTCGGACAGCGCGGACTACTTGGCACACAGCCAGCAGCTCGTGATCAGCGGCAGATTGGTGCTATAACAAGTATTAGCTCAAATTAATAAGGTCGCAGACACTGGGCGGGTGGGCACCTTCTGTGTCATATTGGTCTTGACACCGGCTGAATGACAAGTGGACATGTAAATAATCAACTGAAATATATATTTTTTAAATTCCAATATAGATAAAAAAAATAGCCTTTCTGATTAAGTTGAAATGAAAAGCTTCTGTTACGGGTTAGATTGAAATAACTTTTCAATAATCATTTTCTCGACATACTTGTACAGTATGGAGTAAACTATGTAAAGTGCCTTGAGATGACTTTGTTGTAAATTGGCGCTTGTAGCACAAAATTGAATATCTGAAATAAAGCGCTGCACTCTTCCGGCTCCCCACCATACCATAACAATATACCCCTGTCTACATGTCAGTATTAAAATGTTGTACTTCTTGAATTCTAAAAACATGCTGCAAACGCAATATATTTTAACCCTGTTTTCCTTTATTCATTTCCTGTTTCCAGCTTTTATTTTGTAGCCCTCAGTCCTACTTCCTTTTCTCTTGACTCTTCAGTCACTTTCCCACTCATCATCAGCCCCTGATTATTTTCACCTGTTACCTGTCCCTTTTCTTGCTTTTCCTGCTTGGTGGTCTCTTGTAGAACAAGCCTCTGGAGTGTTCCCATGTTTCGACTTCTGTTCTGCCTGGCTATTGGATTCTGTTTTTGCCAGTTTGGTCTGAGGTTTGGTTATTTAGATAGTCACTGTTTTTTATGACTCTGTCAGCTCTATTAGGTTATTTCAGGGGTCGGCAACGTGCGGCTCTTCAGCCTCCGTTTAGCAGCTCTCTTTGACATTGACAAAAAAACAAACAACCAAAAAAACATGCACATAAATGAAGGCTATTTCTTAATTTATTTTTATTTATACATTATCATTATTAGTTTCTTTTCTTGCACAGTTATCTTTAAGTTTGAGTTGATGCCATATAAGTTTAAAAAATGTATTGATCTATTTTTGATTTATAATTTAAAATATACGTCACATCAACGTCAACAGCGTTCGCCTTTACCTCCTGGCGACTTTTGGAGTGTGCAATCGCTCCAATAGCGAACTTCAGACATGGAAGTCAAGTTAAAAAAGGTAAGAACAATAGTATTTAATGAGTTATTTTTTTCCCCCAAAGAAATCACATTTATTTCAGACTCCGAGCTGATGTAGGCTTTTGTATGTTCAGAGGCTTCAGTTGAGTTCAGGCTAAGTAAAAAACCAGAAGAGGATGAGAGAACACAAACATGGACTTGTCAAAATGGCTCTTTTGACAATAGAGATTGCACACCCACACAATTTTTAACTCCCTGGGACTTCTTTTTAAACTTGATGGGCCATGTTCCAATACTCTTTTATCACTATTTTATGGCTTTGCCTGTGGTGACCTCAATTTGGTCCCCAATATGAAGGAAAAGCAAGAACACACTTACACTCACACACACACCCACAATGCAGTCTAAGTAATTTTTATTGTTTACAGACATTTCAGTAGTTAACAGCAATAACTGTATTTTTATGAAGATTTACTCTCAGCAATAACAGTTAAAGTGCCATATCATCACTTAGAATGTCATTTTGCCTGTGGGCACCATAGTTTGCGCTCACAATCAAACATTGTTTGATTCATTGTTTTTTTTCTTTTTAAGCCAGTTTTTTTTTTTTTTTTCTTGTTTTCTTTTATTTGATCACCAGATGAAACCGGGAAAAAGTCAAACTTCAAGCCGCCTAAAAAATATAAACCCTGGATGTCCAAGAAATTTCTGGACTGGAGCGTCCCTTTTCTCATTAACATTAAAGCAAACTTTTAACCCGTAGGTATTAAAGCAGGGGATGTTAAAAGAAATGTATATCTCAAAGGAAGCTTAACAAACAAAATGTAACCCTTTTAATGAAACATTTGTACACAAAATGTTAAACAGATGATGGAATCTAACCCATATACATTAACAATTTTAACCTGTTGCAAATATATAGAGACCTGCAGATTGTTTCCTCTCCTTTAGTCAGATGCCCAAGGAATCAAAACAAATGCAAATTTCTCCAAGTGAGCAGCAATATTTATTGCAAAATCCAAAAAAACTAAACATCCTTTAAGTGTCAGTTAAAGCTGGCCAGCTAAAATAAAAAATAAAATAAATGTGTAGAGAGGTTAGAGTAGAGGCTCCCAGTGACCAGGCCATCCATCTGTCCCAGCCGGTGAGCACAGCAAACGATGTCCCTCCGAAGTCAACCTAGCAGAAGACAAGGTAAGCTGATAATGTGAAGGCAAGGAGTGAAACAAGCACAGCAACGGCTTCAGCAGACTCACTCTGACCCAGTCAACTCTATCGGAGCCCACGTTTTTCTCCTGCAGGTGTGCTCCACCTTAAGCAGAATGTCGCAAAACCAGCCGCTAAGCTGAACTATCGTAAGCCTAAAAGAAGCTTTACACTCAACATCTGACCTGCTAAAAGTACAGCTGCGTCTAACTAGAGATGGGAAATACGAATCTTTTGACTGACTGGGAACTTTAAGTCTCGAACAGTAAATTGAACGAATCATTTTGAGTAATTTCGGTCATTTTCCAGCAGGTGGCGCTGTAGCCCTCTTGTGGGCGTTTCAAAAAGGGTGCCGGTTCTCTTACAGTACATACTGAAGACGACATGGTTTGCTTCAGCTGACAAATTATAACACACAAAATGCCACCAAACAATTAAAACCATGTGAAAACCCAGCAAACAAACAGACATCACAATAAAGTGACTTGTGGCCTACGTCCTTCCTGCCATTGTTGTTTAACAGCGCGACGAAAGGAATGAACGAAAGAACGATCTGTAAAGATCCATATGAAAGACTGGTGAGAGAACTGTAGTACTTGCTATTCGCCATAGAGCGGCCTGGCTGTCACGTGACAAAAGAACGAGGACCTGAGGACGGACGCACAGTTGAGTGAGTCGTGAACGAATCATTTCTGTTTCCTGTTCTGCTGACTGAGCTTATGCAGCTGCTTCCATGTGGCGAGAGACGGTACTGCAGGAAAAAGAACGAATCACTCACTGAGAGACTCATTACTCCCAAGTCACATGCAAGATTAGTTCAAATTGAACGAGTCATTCACGAGTGACACATAATTACCTCCAACACCCGTGCGAAAACAGACAAACGTTTGTTGAAACTTTATTTAGTGACTGTGCTGTTTTTTATTTCACCCATTGTTATAAATATAGTATATAATTTACTTCATAGCTTTTTATTAGTATTTAATAATTATTATATTTGGTCTTTTATTTTTGTGTGTTGAACATTCTACATATGTTTTTGCAAATATTAGTATATTAAATTTGAATTTTTAACATCTGAATTGTCTTTGCATGTGGAATGTGCTACATAAATAAATAACTTGTTTGGCCCTGCCTTTTTTGGGCTTTGTCCATGTTTGTGACCTTTATACAAATGATTATGTCTTGACTGCATTAACAGGAAAGTGTTAAAACATTTGCTCAACAAATGATCAGCCATTTGGTGCATTTCCTGAACCCTTAGTTGGCAAGAAAACTGTATATAGACGGATTCCAGCACAGTGTTATAGTTTCTGACAAGGAAAAAGCATCAGCTTGTTTTCTCTGCAGTTCTGTAAAAGTTTTCCAGAATCCGAAGTGACATCTCTAGGCTAAAACTATTGTTTTCTGGATCCAAAACGGAGCTCTCAGGAGTTTAAACCAGTTAAAGTTGGAATGTTGGTCTGGATCAGTTACTTAAAACATCAAATTTCCTAAAACCAGGAGACCAGAACTCAATTTGGGCTTAAGTTTATTTAATCTCATTTCTGGGAGCAAGAATAATCAGAATAATGTTTTATAAATATCAAGTAACTAATATGATAACTAAGCTACATATAGTCAATATTACCCCTCTAGAACAGATACGAGTTACTGGATCAGCTCAGGATAGATTTCACAGAGAAGGATTGCATGGGGAGGGACTGAAGGCTCGCGTTCCCAGGTGAGTCACAGGCAGCAAACAATTCCAGGGAGGAAGATGGAGGGAGCGATGAGAACCCATCACTTTGTTCCCCCGTCTCTGAAGATCTGGTGTGATGAAGCAGCTGATAGACATCAGGGCAGGTGGGTGAGGGGTGAATCTATCTTGATAACACACCTTAGTTAAATCTTTCTCTGTGATGAGGTGAGAAGGCATATTGTTAGGTGAGGTAATCTTTTGTTGATCCCACGTCGG
Source organism: Channa striata (assembly GCA_033026295.1). Lineage (NCBI taxonomy): Eukaryota > Metazoa > Chordata > Actinopteri > Anabantiformes > Channidae > Channa > Channa striata. Next base: position 18,773,914 of record CM065184.1, on the reverse strand, counting down.
TGAAATGTACATGTTACACAGCTCCCAGGTGTACAAGGAAATAACAGCAGTGACAGCAACAAGAGTAATGCACTTACTAATGTAAAGCAATGTGCAGCGTAATGTCAAAAAAATCTAAGTTAAATTTGCAAATGTACAGTTCAAGAAGGTTAGACTGTGGAGTTACAGAGTCTAACCGCGGTGGGAATGAAAGATCATAAACAACAGAACGACGATCATAACCCAGTCCAAGGTGAAATACCAGAGTCATGAAGTCAAACATCCAGAGAAGCTCAGACTTACAGTATCAGGGCTGTGATGATTCAGCCCTCGTCTCCACTTCCTCTCCTGGACTTTTATTTTGTTGCCCGTTTTCCCCACATCCTGTCCCTGCTCTTTAGTTAATTCTGCTACCAATCACTTACCCTGATTGTTTTGACCTGTTCCCCTGCCTAGTTATCCCTCACCTTCACTCACACCACATTTCCCTGCTAACCTGTCCACTAGTAACCTGCCTGCTCGTCTGTCTGGTGACCTGTTTGTCTGGTGACCTGTCTGTCTGGTGACCGGTCTACTCATACTCACCGGCTAAGCCCACCACACGCCCGTCTGCCTGTGCACCGATTGCTGCAGAACTCGGCCCGGCCTCCCTTCTAGTGCTCTCTGTATTGTAAGTCCCAGTTACTTGTACATTCAGTGGGATTTTTTTTTCTGGCCCTGGGATCCCTGACAGTTTGGGAACTCTCGTTAAAAGCAGCAGCCTCCTGAATTATTGTTGGAACTTTATTTCAGGGATTTTGGACTTTTGGTTTTCGTACTTTGAACTGTTGTTTGAGAACTTCATGTTATTTATCTGAGTTTTCAGCTGGTAAACTCTCACCTGCGACCTGCCACTCATATGTGCTTCACCATTACCATTCCCAATTGTCAATAAACTTCCTCAATATTCCTCCTGTGTCCTGTATTTTATGGAACCATAAAATGAACCCCTGACAAGGGTATAACTGTGTCATTAGAGCCACATGTTTTGGATTGATCAGCATTAACTTCACAAGCATCGTCGAACAATATATTAGGCCTGAATCGTCCTTCTGAATTTGCTCGTAAAGACAGTTCCCAGCTTTATATAACACAAAACAAATGTGCCAAACTAAATTTAAATAACCTTTAATGTAAAAGTATATGCAGTATGTGACCACATAAAATACATAAAGGAGGTTACAAGCTGCAGAACAGTAATTGGACGTGCAGAGAAAAGGAGATTAATTTGTAACAGTTCATAGAAATATGAAGTGGTGTAACTATTCCCTGCACTGAGGCAGTGAAATGTTCTCGTCTGGGGTTCGCCAGCACTCGCCTGCTGCTGATTGGCTGGTACAGGTGCAGAGGGTGTGGCCTCAGGTGAAGGTGTCCTGTTGGAACAGGTGGTAAAGCTTGTGTGATTACTGTAGTTGTGTTTGCAGACTAAGATTAAAAACCGTGTTGGTGTTAAATAATCCAAACGTTTCATTCTGCCTAATGAGACTTTTACTTTTGGTTCTTTTTAGCTACTGCTTTTGCACTCAAATACCCTTTGAATGCAGCACTTTCACTTGTTATAAAGTATTTTTATGTATTGCCTTTTTCTTCAGCACAGGAGCATTTCTTCCTTTACTGACTGAATTATCCAGTAATTATGGAGGTTAAATTGGACTTTCCCTCGGTGGTGACTCTTTATCCGATAATTATGGAAGTCTATAAATTATTTGTCTGGTGATGCATTCAGGAACACTAACGCTGTTTTCTTCAAATGTTCCTTCTGCAAAATAAATAACTGTTGTATCTGCGTCACTGTGCTCAAACAACCTTTAGATAAAGTGGTGAAGCGTTTCTCTTTGATTAAAAATAATCCTAAATGCATACATCACCTGTAACTTGGTGAGTTCGGCCACTGTCCTGCTCCATTCCTCTTCTGTCATTTCGTCTTCTGCTGCTCCTTCCTTAACGTCTTCCTCCCTCTGAAACTCTCCTGAAGTACAGACACACAAACAAAGCCAGCTGACATAATGTCACAAAGTTCTGAAAAACAAGCAAAGCAGGTCAGCTGTGTTTGCAGGTGTGTGTCTTCACCGGTGCAGGTCAGAGCAGTGCACACCCAGTTTCCACAGGCACACACACACTTGTTACACGCCACGTGAATTTCAGCACCATCCTCGAACACTTCATCCTCCAGAGCACATTCTGCAGTGAGGGAAGACACACGACGACAGCGTTCTGTGCTTTAACGTGTTGGTATTCTCAAATCATCACAGCGGTCAGTGTTGGTCATGTGACAGTGGTAACGTGTCCTCGTGCGTTTGCGTTTGTGTGAGCGATTACTTTTCTCAGGTGGGTGGTAGGAGGGTGTCAGGCAGCTCATAAACTCGGGTAAACTCAGCTTCCAGTCAGCGTTTTCATCTGACAGCTCGATCAGAGCGTCCACACACAGAGACCTGAGGGACACAGTAAATGAATAGACACTAACTTGTCTCTACGGGAGTCAAAACTCCTGCACTGATTAAATATATATATATATTTAAAAAGTTATTCATCATTCATTCCGCTGTGTGTGTGTGTGTTTACCTGAGCAGCAGATTAATCTCCAGAGTTTCTGAGTACGTCAGATTGAGGGCCGTCTCGTTATGTTTCAGGAAGCTCAGGAACTCTCTCGAATCGAGCTGTGAATCGCCGTTATCGTAAGTCTGAGACAAACACAGACATAACCAGCGATTAAAGACTTTCATTGTCCTTTGGGGGGTATGATTTTGTTTCTTAGATTAGAATCAAAAGAAATAAGACCAGGATTTTGTTATTGTGTGTTGAACATCCTACATATGTTTTTGGTTATACAAAAGTAGAACAGATACATGACATGTGATACACACTCCTGTATTATTTAAATATTATTTATGTGGGAAAAATTCAAAATAACTTCACAATAAAAAAATAATTTTTCCTCTTTTCCAATGCAAATTTGTATATTGAATTTAAAAACATTTGAATTCATACCATAAAACCCTCTGAATTGTCTTTGAATGGGAAATGTGCTACAACTTGGCTGCTCTTGCCTTTTTTTTTTTTTGTCCTTGTAACTTGTGACACAGAACATTTTGTTTTATTAGTTATGAAATAAAGGAGAAGGATAAAATGTTTGATGTGAATGTTTAATCATTGTTGTCCTCTTATTCAGCACTTGGACTGCAGAGGTCTGACCTGGAAGTACGTTTCCAGGACGACATGAGCTGAGGACGCATTTGATTCCACCTCGTTCTGAACCCACTGGATCACTTGCTCTCTCAGCCAGTCACGATCAGACATGAAACACACAACTGCAAAAAACCAACACACAAGACGGTGAAACTGAGGACGCGCTTTGTGGACAAAGACTTTTTTGTTTGTTTGTTTTTTTAAATGATTCGTGTTAATAATTTTCAGACTTACTTGGACTCACATCTGTCCTTGTTGGTTTCTCTGCAAAAACACAAATCTGTCACAGTCATGTCCACAGTCTATATACAGACAAAAACATCAGGGGCATTCGACAGTAGAAGGAGAATTCTCTCAGAAATAACGTCAAACTGACAACAGGTTTTTTTAAACAGTACCAACAGTTTCATCTACGTCTGTGTTTTAAGGACTGACCCAGACAGTGTCCTCTGTGCTGCACGTGTATCTTTGTCTGGGTGATGCAGGCGTCTCTGTGAAGCTCACAGTGGTTCCTGTAGGATTTACTGTTGCTGCCACAGACCCAGTGCTCTGACACCCCACACTGCTGCAGGGGGACACAGGGGGACAAGGAGACAGAGACAGGGAGAGGAAGAGAAAATGAGACAAAGACACAGGGGGACACAGAGACAGGGAGACAAGGAGATAGTGAGACAAAGGGACAGGGAGGGAGACACAGGGAGAAAGGGAGATGAAGAGAAAGGGAGACACCATCAGAGACACTAGCTCGTGCTGATGTCTGTTGATCAACATTTTAATGCAGAAACAGTAAAATCCATAAGAAAAGAAAATCCTGTTCAAAATATTAGATTGTCTGAAAAATAGAAGTTTATGTTTATTTCCACAGGATGTTACCTGTGAACAGCGACACGCCGGTTCCCCTCTGTCAGTCGACACACACTGTCTGCCTGCGCCGCAGAAGGTCCTGGAACACACCGACTGATCCTGACACACACACACACACACACACACACAGTGTTTTATCAAGCAAACAATAAGTGTGTGTAACAAAGTGAGTGTGTGTTAGACTGCAGATGGTGACCTTTGACCTCCCACAGGGTGAGACACAGGCCTCTTTCAATGGCAGTGACACTCTTGACACACACATATTTTTGAGGCAGCTGGAGAGTGGAACAGCTAATTCCAAAAGTTCTTCACCGTTTCCCAACATTGCTTCTGGTTTAAGAACAAACTTGTCTCGTACTCTGACATTAAATCTAAAGACCTTAAACTGTAAAAGTCTTGAACTTCAAAGAGTCGATGAGATGACACAGAAAGTTTTGTTTAAACATTTAAACCGGTTCCACACAAAAGACGAGATCTCACACACACACCAAACATCTGTCGTCTGCAGCTGACATCTGTTGCACTTAGACACAGTCTAAGTAGGCGTCTGCTGGAGGTTTCTTCCGTTAAAGGGAGTTGATCCTCTTTACTGTTGCCTATAGCTGCTCAAAGGGGACTTGTTGAGTTTTGTTAGTCTTGACTTTATCATGTAATGTAACGTTACTAAACTTAAAGTTCCGTTGAATCAACGCCTTTATGACTGAGGTGAGGATACAGCTGCAAAGTAAACAAGCTCCGAGCAGAAAGGGTTAAAAGCAGATTTCCAGCTGCAGGGCCGAGACCGGAGACAAGCCGCTGACAGCAATAATCTCACATGCCCGAGGACTCGCTCAGCTTCAGCTAAATTCTTTGAAACACTTTTAAAAGCAGCTTGGTTTTAAGTTTTGCCTCCATCTTCATAAATCAGACACAGAGAGACAAATCATGGCGTCACGTGCAGTTTACTTGACTTTTGTTTCTTAAGAACAATCACATTTATTATAGGTCATTTTTGTCTTTTTTGGACAGTTTTACATCTTTGCATCTGTCTATTCTCTACGTTTCTGTTTTTTGGTAATTTTGTGTCTTTTACTCAAGTCCAGTCACATATTATAACCCTTTACATACATACAAGGCCCCCCGTGCCCATTAGACTCGTTCTTTGCTCCTTTTAACGAGAGACACACACAAACTTTGCCAAACTGGAGGTAATTGTAGTGAATAAGGAAACTAACCATGGGGAGGGACTGAGAGGTGACAAGGAAATAAAAAAATTAGAAAAATAACACAGCAAAAGTAATCTAACGGATAAAGAAAATAATAACCCAAAGGAAGCACAAGCAAAGTAAGTCCACGCAAAACTCAACTAAAACAAGAGAAAACAAGTGACCAAAAAACCCCTAATACAGAAAACAGACGAACAGAAATGGCAGAAAAGAACAAAGAAAAGGACTAAACCAACAAAGACTAAAGCTGATCCAGTTAAAAACTTAAAGGTGGAGACAACAAAACCGACACAACCACATAATTAAACAAAGGGACCAAACCTCAGACCAAAGACAGCAAACAGGCACGAACACACAAACCATCGATGGACAAAAAGAGTGTATGAATGTCTGAATGAGTGACGAACCAACAAACAACGAAGGGAGAACAGGGTTTAAATAAATGGGAAAACAGGTGAAACCAATAAGGACAAACGAGGAAAGTAAAGGAACCACAAGAAACTGACAGGAAAGGAAAAAAATACTACAAAATAAAAGGCCACGACAGGAAATAAACAAAAGATAAACCAACCAAAAGTCCAGAATCTTTCACAAACTTTCCATTCTGTTCCATGATACATAAAACCTGGATGTTTTGTGTCATCCACGTTTTCTGAGTTCATGGATTTTACTCGAGAGCAATGAGGAGAAAACATGTGAACCCTACTCCTTTGGTATCAGTCGTCAGTTCACACTTCCTGTTTTTTTCATGGTGTAGGTGAACATGACCTGCACACTTTTGTTGCAATTAAACCATATTAGCAGAAAACTGTGGCACTAATCAGGAGACATTTGGAAGCAGCTGTCAGCTGTTTCCCAACAGTGGCACCTCTGGTCATTTAGGATAAGCTGAAATGGGTTTACCTTGGTCAGAGGAGAGGGGGAGACGGGAGGACAGCGGAGGACGAACTGCAGCAGGAGCAGATAGACGGTCAACATCTGTGGACGAGAGGAGACAAATTAATGTCAGAATGAAAGAAAATCCAATTACAAAATGGAAGGAAGTAGGAAAAGTGAGAGGAAAAGAGGAGGAGAAGAAGATAAAGTGATTCACGGTGTCTGTTGATATGTGTCCTACATTCTAACTCCAGTGGCACTAATGTGCCAGTTAGGACTAGTTTTACTTCTACTACTAAAGGTGAACACAGATTGTTCAAACACTCGTACTCTGTGAGCAAAACCGCCTGTCAGTCAGTGTCCAGGGAATCAGTGCCTCCAATCGTCAGTCAGCAGGTAAATTTATGTCCAAATGTCCAAACTGCAGCCGGGGACCAGTGAAGTCTCTGCAGTCAGACAAGGTCTGAGCTGCTACAAGCAGAGAGAAGACGGAGGAGGAGGAGGGGGAGGAGGAGGGATGCTGGGAGAGAAAGGAGACCAGCTGTTCATAGACCCCCCCCATGCCCACCCACCATCTACTGAAACACACAGGCTGTGGTGGTGAAGAGACGAGCTGAAGGCCCTGACACGTCCACACATGCATGTGGCCTGCGGACATGTGCATTTTCTACATGTTTCAACTGCCGAGTTGATACGTCCACAAGCACAAATTCTGCAATAGACAAAGTTTTGAATGTACTTTGAACTTTTCTTGTAAAACTAGAGAAAGTCAAAAGTTGATTGTTTTTCTTTAGTTTTTCTTTTTCTCTGCAGCCCTTGAGGTTCCAGCCTCCACCGCATCACAAAGCCAAACATCACGTCTGAGAGTCTTCACGATTATTACTGTTCTGTGTTACATCGCATTTGTTATAGTGTCAGTCCACTTGACATAGTTGAGCTGTAGAGCCACAGTGTGACCAGCAGAGGACGCACTCACCATATTCATCCTTTTACCACTCCACACACACACACACACACACACACACACACACACACACACACACAGACACACAGACACACACACACTTTAAGCAATATGCTGTAACTGTCTGACCCGATTTAAACTCAAATATCTGATTTTCAGTCTGTAAATTCGAGGAGATCAATTCAAAGACACAAAGCGATCAAAAATAAACACAGAAGAGGTGACAAATATGACAAATAAGTGATACAAAATTGACCGGAAGGACACAGGTTTATAAAAAAACACGCTCACATCGCTCATCATCTCCAAAATGTTCCCAGAAACACAGAAAATGACCAAAAAATAGACATAGTGTCTCAGTTGTTATGTGTCTCTTTCAGTTAGGGAGTCAGGGAGGGGTTGGCGGGGATTTTTTCATGGTCATACCCCTCTCTCTCTCTCTCTCTCTCTCTCTCAGGTCACATTTTTCTGTTTTTACCCAAACTGCTTTTATATAAAAGCAAAAATGTCCTAAGAAATTCACATGCAGCACTTCATGAAGTTTGAGACGAACCTGAGCTGGAAACTAGAAAGACTCTTTCCACCGGCTTGTTGGTTCAGTCTTTATTCAGGAAGAAGCACGAAGCTCATGACTGTAAAATACACAGGACACCAACGGAGCTGAGGTGCTTCTGTGGACGACTGCTGCGAATCCTGCAGAAACTGCAACTGTGGCATGTTTGTGTGCAACAACAAACACGACTTGCACTGTTCACATTGTGCAGAAAAGGCCAAGACGGAAGGACGACACCCGTCCAGGACTAGCTGGAGCAGGTCTCACACGGCCCCATTATCATACCCAGAACTGGATGAGCCGTCAAACCCGGATTACAATGCAGGAAATGAGGGCAGCAAATGCCCTCACCAGCTGATAAAATACACAGATGTTGATTTCAGTATGATGAAGACGGATGATTTGTGTCTAATAAAAAAGTGAAGTACTTCCCACTGGAGACGCTGCCCCACTGTAAGAAATCATATTCAGCTCATGCAAACCATACACACATCTTCAGTCAAGACATGAATACAAAAGATTAACTAAACAAATCGTGAGCGACATTAATATCCACCTCTGCTGGCCACCAGGTTCAAATAACTGAGGCTCAGAGCGATTCTGAAAGGTGTGCAGTCCGAGGAAGAAGCAGAAGAGGGAACTGCAGCCATGTGTTTCCTTTACAAAAAGATCCAGGAGCGTGAATGGTTATGATTCAGTGGGTGTTTTTGCCATCAGACACAGGAGCGGGCGAATTAAGCTGTTCTCAAAACAATGCTGATCATATATAATTTAACAATGTTTTTTTATTTTATCATAGTCAATACAATCTTGTATTTGTTTTATTAAAGGACTATTAATGATTTTTTTGTGTGTAGCCAAGGTGCTGAAACAGCTACAATAAATCCCACTGTATTCGAAATGGTTGGAATAGTCTCGACATTGAGGTAAATGTGTTGGATGCATATTGTCTTTTTAAAGAAAGAGTCACGTGGCCGTGATGTGTTGTGGCAGCCTCAGATTTTTGACTGGCTCATTCTGGTCAGGATATGAAAAGTTAAAGGAAATCAGCAAATACTGACATTCATCCCATTTCCCTCTTTAAATCTGTCTTTATTCCTTATAGAAAGGTCAGTCACTCATTTAGAACTGATGATTATTTAATTGTTCTCATAGTTTTCACAGATATAATTTTTCATAAACTTGCACAAAGCAGCTTTTGAACTCATGAGAGATCTGTCCCTATGACTGCACTCGTGTCTGTGTCGGTGTGACTGTCAGCTGTGTGTCCGTGGAGGTGCTGAAGTTCAGATAAACCCACCTCCTCGTGTGGGCTGCAACACCGACCCAGCACCTCCTAAAAATAGTGCAGAGCTCAGCCCGAGTGAGTCCACAGCATTTGTAATGTGTGTGTTTGTGCTTTATTAAGGGAAGGTATGTTATCGCTGTTCTCGTGAACTTAATGCAAGACGATAACAGACGTGTGATACATGCAAAGATGCAAAGCAGCGCCCACGCACACACACACACACACACACACACACACACACACACAGACACAGACGCACACACACACACACACACACACACACACACACACACGATAAGAACTCAAAGTCTGCTCACACTCTCTCTGCTGTTCGTCACTGAAACACTTAGAGAGGGAGAGAGGATCCATTATTAGTCCTTCTGCAGTGTTAATCCTGACACATTTCATATTAATAAATATTTTAACATTGTTTACGCAGCTCTCATTTTAAATATGCATCACTTGTTGATTTATAAGGTTTATACTAACGTTTCCAGAGCTCAAAGTTAAAATTTCTGCATCCAGTCTTCACGTCTACGAGAACTTTAAACCAGTTAAAAGTGAAACGCTGGTCTGGACAACTGCTGCCTGACAGCCTGCAGGTTGGAAGCCTTTCTGTGTGAGTTTTTTCATGTTGTCGCCGTGCTGGCGTTGGGTTTCCTCCTGCAGTCCAAAGACATGCACGTTAGCTTAATTGGCAACTGTAAATTACCTTGGACAGACTGGACACTTGTGGTGTCTAATCAAGCAACCACGAGTTTCTCTCCAGTGTGACAGGAGGTTTAACAAGCGCTTGAAACCCATCAGCTGTCGGCTGTGTCCTCCTCAGTGTTCACCCAGTGTCTGAAAATCAGACAGTTCCAAACACTGGGACGCACTGTGCAGGACTCAAAGGAGGTTTGCTATCAGCAGACCCTTTGATTCACAACAACAAAAACTCAGAACGGATTCAAAATTACAAGATGAAAGTGTGAAATCACACAAAATCCCCCGAGGCTGAGACTGACTTTTATTAGTTTGTGAACTGGGACACTTTAACAGCCTGTAGTACAAATCACACTTAGCTCCCATGACACTGCGGCCCCGTCCAGATGTGGAATTGCACTGTGTGAAGTGTCATAACGAGTCGTCTCAGCAAATTAGAATAAGTCTTTAATGTGTTAAACTATAACTAACATCGTCATTAGTAATAAAATAAGTATTTGCTGCAAAGCTTGGGTCATCTGATGTCACAGGTCTACATTTTGAAGGCAGTGGTGGAAAAGTACTTGAACATGCTGTAGTTACTTAGATTTAATTGTTGCTTCTTTGGGTTTTGCTCCACTGCTCCCAAAAGCAATGTCATTACTTATGTGATGTATGAGCAGTTCTCAAAGCGAGTAATTCAGCTCGGTGACGTGTTGTGCTGAGATTGCATTGAAGAATAACGGCCTGTTTTCAGACATGAAGCCGCTGAGTCTCTGTAAACTCGTTGAAGGTGGTGTCACAGTCACGCTATCGTGTCCATCAGTCGGCGTCTCCTGAACCTGCCGGGATGTGAAGCCGAGACAGTTCTCGTTGTTACTGCACCCAGGACTGGGACAGAGCTGGTCCTGCAGTTGATGGACTGGACTCTGGACTGGACTGGACAGGGGTCCACACAGACCTTTACACTCATGTTTCCTCCTCGTTTCTGTGGGTCCTCACCTCATGTCCAGCTCTCTGGACCTTTTCTCAGTGGTTGTATCTGTGTTTTATTGTTGAAATACTCAAGTACTTCTACTTGTAAATACTTACTGTAACATACTTTAATAGTAAAATAGTTAAATATAAATCATGTACTTATTTACTTTGTATGTTCCTCTAAAGTTTCTGTGAATAAACTCTTTTCCTACAAAAATGTCCAAATTGACTTTTTAAAAATCATTAAAAGCCTGACAGTTTCTCTTTTCTCATGAAAAAAAATCTGGATTTTTCAATATTGAACAAGTTTGATTTGAAAATGTCCTGCTTCACAGCTTCAGTGCATGTGTGTGTTGAAGGTTATAATCCTGCATACGATACTTCTTTACACTGGGATCAGGCTCCGAAACTTTTCTTGTGGAGTCAAGTTTTGCTTCACTGAGACCAGTAAACATCACACTAGAGGACAAATTTCTTTTTTTTTGAAAGGAGGGGAATTCTGAGCTTGTCAAAAAATGTAAAATTCAGCATTTTCAACTGACTAACAATATGACAAATAACAAGACAGTGTCTGTCTTGGGCACAAAGTTTCGTTGTGAGTTTGGCACAAGCTCCGATCACCTGCAGCTCTTTGGAACAGCCCGAGGCTTTAGTTACCAACGCTGCGGTGTCATGCCCATTTGGTGAAAAGCATAAATTTCTATTTAAAAGTTGCTTTGATGAAAGGGTCATGAGTTGGAAGATGGAAGTCTTTTGCCAGAATTAAAAAACAAATCTCTCTGAGGATCTGCAGCTGTCCAGTCTTTTATTATCTTTGTTTAAACCCAGAGGATGAGACACGCAGCAGCATATGAATTCAGAACTGAACGGAAATCCACATGCAGCTGGATGGTATTGATTTATTGCTGAACCACCTGCAGCAGTGTCGAGTCACAGTTAGAGTCACAAACAGTATAACTTGTTAATTAACGACTTCATTACGGTTCATCAAACAGAGTCAGAGTTTTCTTTGTTCGGGGAGGATCTGCAGAATCTCTGCTTACGTTGTGTTGTTCACCACTGTCTTTTCAAGTGTCACATGGCGTAACCGCAGCTTCAGATCAATCGGGGGGTGGGGGGGGATCTTTGCTTGCTCTCTCACACATGCTGATAATGGCCTGGAGGAAACCACACCATCACAAGTTCTGTGCAAGAGAAAAGACACAGTCTGTACAGAATTTCTGGGCTGATTAAAGAATCCTGCAGCAAGATCCTGTCAGATTCTTTAACCCTTCTGTGATCCTGCACTCGGGAAGAGTAGATCAGTTCAGAGCGGGCGGGGGCTTAGGTCAAAGAAAATCAGTAAACTGACCTAAAGTCGGGTCACCTGAATGGAGGAGGCCCAAATTACTGAACTTTACAGGAAGCAGAAACCTAAAAAAGCAGCGGTCAAAATGCATGAGGTGTGTAACATTTCTCCTTTAATTCACCTGTTGTGTGTGTGTGTGTTTGAAAATCAACAATAGGTTTGGACACTAGTCATGGGCTCTGAAGGCCGACAAAACTCCTATGGTCTGTGCTGTACCTGAATGTTCCACATCACTGCAGTTTAACGTCCAGATGCTCTGACCACAGCTACGGGGGGGCGTCCGACTGTAGCGTGTGTCTATGTCCTGTGATCAGAAGGTCTGAGTTTGTTGTGACTCAGATCCGGTTTGGTCCGGTTCACGGGAGTGTGAACAAATCCAATCAGATGTGGGTTTATGTGTGGTTCTAGGTTTGATTCATATCTGACGGCTGGCTCTGGAACCTCTGTCTGAGTGATCACATCAGGGTTTTTTTGTTGTTAGTTTGTTTTGTTTGGTTCTTAACAGATGAGAAACAATAATTTACTGAACGTTTACGGAGAAGATTCAAGCCAAACTGCCGGGAAGCAACTTTTGAGGAAAGTGTGTGATCTGACAGTCACATGCTGTTGGTTCTGTAAATGTGAACCTTTAACGCACAAATTTCATTACCAGCGTCTGAAGGAGCGTCATCGTCATTTATCCTGCTGCTGTTACCACTGATGCAAAACTGTGCAATAACATGGAGCCTCGAGCGACTGTTTGATTGACGATCGTTTACTTTTTGATGTACAACTGCACAATTGTACTTTTGGACATTTGTATTGTTGATTTTCTATTTATTTATATAAAATACATTTTTGTGACTTTTTGTTTTTCATTCTTGCAGTGACATAGAAATTTCCCCATTGTGGGATGAATAAAAGCTCATCTCATCCTGTCTTAGCTTGTCTTTGCTTAAAGCCTGAACACGATCTCAGCGTACAGTCACGCTAACTGCCGCACGTTGTGAACTACATGTAACACTCATGTAACAATCATGTGCACAACTATGTGTAACTAAGACATATTAACAGATATCAGCTGCTTTTCAGGTTTTTAAAAAGTCTTAATTATCAACACATAATGGACCTCACCTCAGTAATAAACACAGAGCAGAATTATCACCTTTCTGACAGTTTCAACATAAAACGAGAAATGATAACTGCTAAAGTAGAATCCAGGACAGAGCTGCTGTATGGGATTGTATTAAATTTTACAGGTGTACGTAATAAAGTGGGCAATAGGTGTGTATTGAAGGGGAGTCGCATCTTTTAATATTCACATTAAACACTGGCTTAAGAAAAAACATATTCCACTTCAATGTGGTCTGGAAGAAAGCCACAGAATTAACTTCTAATTTCAGGTGGAAACAGATGCTGAGTTTGCCGAACATTATTTAGAAGATAGTGTCTGAGCTTAACATGCAAAGTGTCGTTTATGTCAGCATAAAGGAAAAATGAAGTTTGGGAAAATGAGGACAAATTCATCTATTTGAATCAAAACTCACCCGCTAAAATAAAAACAAAGTTTTGTAGAATTGGTTCTTTGTGACCGACTGCAAATGTTTGAGCTGTAGCACAAAGCGTCGCCTTCTGACACATCACTCTGTTGTTTGGGGCCATTAAAATGAAGTTTGTCCTCGTTCACAGCTGCACAGTCACTGAACAGAGAGCGACATATAGAGAAGAATAAGTGACAGGGAGGAATGTAGGACTGGGACCTGCAGCCATTGTGTCCCAGCACAATATGTGACTTCCTTTAGATGTCCAGACACCGCAAACACACACATGCACATACATGAGATTTGAATAGCAGGCAGCGCGGCACCAGGGCCACTTCCTCCGGAGATGGAGACGATGGTGGGAGAGAAAAAGCGAGAGAGAAAGAGGGAGGGAAGGAGGGAGGGAGGGAAGGAGGGAGGGAGGGATAAGGAGAGGGGCTGGTACAAACTTTAGTCGCACACTTCTCACTTCAAACCTCTGGACACACACACGAGCTGCTGCTGCTGCTGCTGCTGCTGCTGGGCCGACTGTCTCACGCTCACCTGACTCAACTCTGCTCACCGTTTGTCCATCTGTCTCCGACTGTCTGCTGAGAAACTGACGTCATCTCCAAATCTCAAACATCAGTTTCAAAGTTCGCAAACTCACAACAGTGAAACGACTGGAAAACACCTGAGCATCTTCTGCTGCCGCTCGCTGAGCATCAGCCGACGAAGCCACTTGCTCCACAGCAAGTTTCTTGCATCTCAGGCAAGATCCCCTCAGGACACAAACCTCCCACCTGAAGACCTGCTGATCCCCGCCTCTGCATCCCAAACCAGGTCCACACACCGTGTGTGTGCAACCATCCAGGTGGGCTCCTTCACACATTTACTGCCACAAACTGCATCTAACAACATCGGCGCAGTGAGATTGTTCTTTGTCTAATGGGAAAATCCCAGTGTCGCAGCTGCCATTTCACAATTCATGCAGGCGGTGAAGTGAAAAACGACTAAATCAATGAAAAACTGACCAAAACACAAGCCAATAAAACCAATAAGGCTATAAACTAAACTGTCAAATAGCTGGAAAAGCACAGAAACGGGACAGTGACAGAGCGGCAGACTCGTTATCACCAGATTTAACCACAAGTTCTCCAAATTCCAGCTTTGACTTTGTCATTTATGATACGATCGTTTCCATTTTCCTTAATGTGAGAAATTAAAAATTATATGAAATGAAAAAAGATCTGCTACTAGACTTGAAAAATTTAAAGTTAAATGTGTAAGAAAATGATGGTTTGACGTGTTTTTAAAGTCTTAAGAGCTTTAACTAGTAGAAACGTCTCTCAACAGAGTGTCTGAGGTGCTAATGCAGTTTAAAAGATGCCATGACTTCTTCATGTGTAAACGATCCTTTAAATTCCTGCCTCATATTTTTATTAAAGTGACCTGTTAATACTTTCAACTGAACAGAATTTATGGTGTGTATATGGTTGTGTATTTATTGGTATATAACCTGTTATGATTATGTATTTACGGTTATATTTTTTTTAATCGGATTTGAAACATCCTAGAGTCTGAGTAATGTCAAAGGTTCATCCTCAACTAGTGTGTGTGTGTGTGTGTGTGTGTGTGTTTGTGTGTGTGTGTGTGTGTGCCCCTTATCAAGACAGGATGCAGAACAATACTAAACGCTGGGTAATGGGCACACTCACACACACACACACACACACACACACACGCTCGCACAAAGGTCAAGCGAAAGTCTATACAAGGAAGTAATATTGTTATTAATGATGCTGGGAGTACTTGTGAAAGGCATAAATACACACACATACACACAAATTGTTCGAAGCCTTCGGGTCTCACAAAAACAGGAAGGGAGTGGTGTCTAATAAATACAGTCCAAATGTATCGGAGCTTAATAAGCTGCTGGCAGGTTGTAGGTGGATTTGGGACAGTTCTTCAGAGAACTGTCGTCTCTACGGTGCAGAGTGTTCGCTCAGTGGGTAGATGCCCATGGAAGGAAGAAAAAGCCTGCGGCCAAACAGCAAATCACCGCGTGGACCACAAGATCCACAGTGACGATAAAGTGATGGAGAAGAAAAAGTCAATGGACTGAGGACAGAAACAGAACAGACTAAATCCTCAATGTGTTTGATTTCAAACTCATCTGAGAACAGAGAAAATAATGACTTAAAGAAAATGTATTTCTGTAGACAAGAAAAAATCTCTACGTCTCTTCTTCTGATCTTGTGAAACGTACTTAAGTTCACGAGCGATAAAGTATTTTACTAGTGATTCAGTGAGTTGAAGAGCTTCTCTCGGGACGAGACTTATTTAACTTCACTGCTGCAGCCTCTCACATTTGTTTTTAACAGGGAAAAAATAGCCGCAGCACACACAGTACATTCAAATATACTCTAAACTCAAAGCTAAAGACTGACAGAAAGAGAGGCTGTGTGTGTGTGTGTGTGTGTGTGTGTGTGTGTGTGTGTGTGTGTGTGTGTGTGTGTGGGGCTGCAGCGTTTACAGCAAAGGTCTCGTTTTCCTTCCCCAGAGACACATGGACGGGGAGTGTGGGAACAGAGAGTGAAGCTAATCTAAGAAATGGGCACAGACGTTTTTATTCACAAGAGGGTCACAGGGTCAAGATAACACACACACACACACACACACACACACACACACACACACACGAAATGTCCTCACTTCCCACAAATGTCCTCACTCTGTTGGTTAAAAGCGTAATTTGGTCCTTGCTGAGCAGCACACACATACACACATACACACATACACATATACACACACTGGTAAATTTACATTTTTATAAATGACTCTGGGATGTGACTTACTTGGAAAAATTTGATTTCAGCTGCTGCTTTAATGGCTTTAAAGTTTAAATTAAAGTAAAGCAACAAATTGTTATTTATCCGTGTATTTTCTAGCATATTTTTCTTCTAACGTGTACATCAACCGTCACTGGAAATAAGTGTAACGTGACCTCGACCACCATCAATAAAAGGCTGAAATGTTTCCAGTGCGGAGCTTGGCCCTGAAAGGTCCTGGACACGTGTAAATGGATAAACCATGCAAACATGAACCGCTTCTGTCGTACCTCTTCCAGCCCCTCAGCTGATCCTCGTCCGTGGCGGAGCTGTGATTAGTCATGGCAGACTGGAGTCTACTGGGAAACTTCCTGGAGGAAGTACAGGAACACTCTACCTCTGTTGGCAAGGTATCACAAAAGCACAAACTACATGTGACTCAGCGCCGTACCTGACACACTCTATAATAGACTATTGAATTTCGAATTATTCAGTTAGTTCCTCCTTGTTCAGACTCTTTTATGGTATTTCCATGTAGACGGTCATTGTTTCCACCCACCCTCACGTTTCTGCTGTTTCTCAGGGTCTCGCTTCTCTTTTTCTGTCTTGTTTGTCGCTCTTCGCTCCACAGGTGTGGCTGACCATCCTGTTTATCTTCCGCATCCTGGTGCTCGGGACGGCCGCCGAGTCGTCGTGGGGAGACGAACAGGAAGACTTCGACTGTGACACCGAACAGCCGGGCTGCGAGAACGTCTGTTACGACCGAGCCTTCCCCATCGCACATATACGATACTGGGTAATATCATCAGACGATAAGCAAGAGCTTTGAAACCTGTGGGAAGACGGGGATGTGATTTACATCCACTGATTAAGAAGAAAACGGTGTTTTCACCTAAATTATGAACTACAAATTATATACGCAGTGAACTACAAAACTGAACACAATATATTTTTAGCTTGAGCAGGATATAATTAAAAGCAAACACTACGTTGAAAATACAGGCCCACAGTTTAACTTCAGCCACACTGACATAAAACTGAAGAGGAAGTGGAAATTTACCATTTTAAAATGTAAAGTGTAAAAGTAAAAAGTAGATTTCTACCTGCTGTTTTATTCCAAAGGTCACCGGACCTCTTAAAACATTAAACATTAATAAACAATTTAAATTCAAATAACATAGAATACAATGTGAAAATCATTTTACTGTCACAAACAGAACGTAAAACATCGTGATCAACACACTTCAGGTCTAATTAAGTTTGCAGAATGATACTGAACATGCTTCTTTATGTTCTACTTCTGGTAGAACATGAAAAACGCCTCCAGATGACATTATCTGAACTCCTAATGATGAAAAAAGTTTTTCTGCTAGAAACAGAGAAATATTTGAACATAGTGAAGTTTAAAAGCATTAATGAATATTTACACAGTTGAAATTTGGTGAAGTCGCCCTTTAATTAAAGTTGAAATTGAATTAGAGAGCGATCACACCAGCCGCACTCAAGCTCTGATTCAGCTTTTCCCTGCAACTGTTTTATGAAGCTTTGATTAAAAAGTAAGAAACCTGACTGCGCTACGTTCTGAAAAATGCATAAGTAGTAGTAGTTATAAGTACAGCTGATCCACTGTTTGGTCACTTTTAAAAAGACATTTTTAGCTTCATGATCTGACCTTCAGCAGGGGGAAATGAAACATGGGCTGATAACATTGCAATGCTCTATATGATTGGCTATAACAATTTTCCACTAAATTCAGTACTCAGATATGGTGTGTTAATTTCGGACCACTTTAATAACCCCTTACTGATGCATTTCACGAACAGAAAGTTTATAACTATTTCCCAACAACTGCTTCTGAATAAGACGACAGTAAAGTGGCTCGGTCTCCTCCCAGGTCCTGCAGATTGTGTTCGTGTCCACTCCGAGCCTCATCTACATGGGCCACGCCATGCACACGGTTCGCAGAGAGGAGAAGAGGAGGAGCAGGGAGGAGGAAGAGGGAGATGGGGGAGGAGGCGAGGAAGACCCAGGAGGGGGCCAAGGAGGAGAAGGGAACGAGGGTCGGAGAGGAGAGAAGGATGAAGGGAAGGAGAAAAGAGAAGGTGCTTCAGCAGGACGAGTCCGTCTGAGGGGAGCCCTGCTGCAGACCTACGTCCTCAGCATCCTGATACGCAGCATCATGGAGGCAAGTGTCCCTACACCTCCTACTCAGTCCAGCCGGGGGGGAATCTGCCCTGTGGTGCCCCCCTCTGCAGCACAAGTACATTTATTCAGTAGAAATAACAGAAATGACCCATTAAAATAAATAAAAACTTTTTTCTTTTTAATTATTTTATTTTTGTAATTCAACAGGTGCTATAGGCCAATAATGCAGCCTGCTCATTATCTATTACTATTACTATTTCAAGTTATAAACTCTGGTTTTATTGTTAGCGTTTAATAGTTTTATTAATTATGAACACTTTCATTTTCATGACTGTACACTTTATTTTCAGAGTTTTTCAGTTTAACTGCAAATGAATAATAATGTGAAATTCGCTTGATTAATGTACCATTATATTTTTCAGGCCCTAAATACTGTAAACAGCGTGTTGTGTTACTGTACAGCGACTGTCTAACAAATGTGTTCTAACACTTTGCCTCTTCATAAAACATCTGCCAGTCCTGCTAATAACTCTGTGACGATGCTGACGCTGAGCTGTGTTGCCCTGGTAACCAGCCCTCCCTCTCCCTGCTCATTAGCGTTCATTCTCCCTTCTTAAACTCCTCTCTCCTGTTTCCCGGAGCCAGACTGTCGTAGAAGTTGACTCTGTCAGTACGTCTGTCTCTGAGTGTCTTTGATCTCCCTGTTTTGGGGTTTTTACATACGACCTGTGAAGTCTCCTCTGGCCCAGCGTTTGTTAAAATTTCCTGTTTCCCGAAGTCAGTGGACTGTTTTTTTTCCCCTTGGATCAACCCCGCTTGGGACTTTCTGTCACTTCTGTATTGATTTTCCAAATTTCTAAGGACTGTTTTATTTGGAAATCTGGTTATTTCAGTTGATACTTTGTTTCCGGTTTTGATCTTCAATTTTAATATTTTGGGCCTGAGTTGTTACTTTCTTTTGCTTCGTTCTTTGTTCCCTGTGTTCGCCTTATTTTCCCTGATATTTTCAGCCATTCTTTGGTTTCCTGTTGGTGTCTCCTCCTCCCCTTGTCAGGCCGCTCTCACCTGCTCTGGTTTTTTTCTCTCATTCTCCACGACCCCAAAACCCTACAGTACGAGTCCTCTCACTGTTCGCTCTTCCTGTCGTTGTCACTTTTATTTACCTGTCTCTCATCCTCAGATCCATTTCATCTCTCCCATGCTTCTGAGAGTCCTCTTGCAGCCGAACCATTCACTCCTGATCTCCGTATTCTGTATAAATCAATAGTTTTCCTTTGATTTGCTCTCCTGTGTTCCCGGGTCCTCACTAACGCCACACTGTTACAGTACAATCTGAACAAAATGGACCCGTCAGGGACAAGCGGATGGAAAGTTGGGTGGAGAGCACGCTCAGCCAGCATGACCCAAACTCAATTAGATGCTATGTCACAAGTTTTCACCAGGTTTACATTAGCCTCCTCCTCCACAGCCTCTGCTCCTCCTCTCTGGAATCATACGTGTACAACTTGAAAAAACACAAGGCGAGAAGGGAATCAAGCAACAGAGAGACTTACTACAAGAGCGCATGCAGAAGAATGAATGAAGTTGATCCGGTGACGAGAAGCAGGGGAGAGGGGCTTAAGACAGGGAGACAACAGGTGAGCACTGTTAGGTTGATTAGGAGCAAAGGGGAGGAGCAGGGTGAGACAGAAAATGTGGAGAAGCATAAACCAGGGTAACCAGGGCAACAGTGACCGGAGTGGACTCATGTCGGTGTGGGGAACAGCGGAGTGGGTGAGGGGTTCGGCCTCCATCTCCCCCTTTGAGTTGTTCTCTCAGAAACTCCTTAGAGTCTTCGGACCCACTAACCCTCGCCTTCTCTCTAAATTGTCACACGGTGGCAATTCGGTAGCTGAATATGCTGTTCAGTTTAGAACCCTCGCTGCAGAGAGCGGTTGGAACGAACCAGCCTTGTGGGAGAGGTTTTATCATCTTAAGGACGAGCTGGCTTTCCGTGTCTCTGAATTCCTTAACAGACTTAAGTACGAGAGCAGATCAGAGGATGAGCGAGAGGCTTCCTAATCGATGTGCGCCTGTTTCTAAACCCCGTCATGACCTAATTGAGACTGCAGTAATCGTGTCCAAACCTTTGCCTTTACTGTGGCCGTTCCAATCATAGAATTAAATTCTGCCTGTAAAAGGCAGGGGAGAAACTACTGAGCCCTGCCTTTTCCAATCTCCTAACTAAATCTTCTAATCTCCAGGCTATGCTGCGACTAACTGACAGGACGGTTCCCCTCACTGCACTCGTCGACTCCGGAGCAGACTGAGTTGATTCATGAGGGTTTAGCGCGGGACTTGGGACTTGCCCTCAGTCCCCACTGCAGACCGGTTACCATCCGTGCGCTGGATGGTCATATATTGAACCCTGAGCCCTTCAGACTGCTCCTATAACCTTACACATAGATAATCGTTATGAACAAATAACCTTTCAGGTCATCCAATAACCCCAGCAACTACTCATCCTCGGTTAAACTTGGTTAGCGCGCCATAACCCACACATAGATTGGCTGGAGGGGAGGGTGGTGAGTTGGGGGCTTCGTGTTCTATTCTCTGTTTCCGTCAGCCCCCTGAACCCATGATCGTATCCTCAGGGACGCACAGACAGGCGGGGTTGATCTCTCTAACATTCCAAAACAATACAGTGGTCTACAATTAGTGTTCAGTAAGAGTAAAGTCACCTCTCTTTTCCCCCTTCGGCCATATGATTGTGCAATCAAATTACTTCCGGTGACCGTTCCTCCTCGAGGGGGATTGTACTCTCTCCGGCCCCGAACGTGAAGCTATAGCAAAATACATGAGTCCCAGGTGGCCGGACTCGTCCGTCCGTCCTCCTCACCTGCAGGTGCAGGATTCTTTACGGCCCTGCATCAACTAGCGTGGTTTAAACCAAATTACTGTCCGAAATTGTTACCCACTCCCACTTTTTTCGTCAGCTTTCGAGCTTCTGCAGGGCTCTCCATTTTTCTCCTAGTTAGATCTGAGAAATGATTACCATCTAGTCGGCATCCATGAGGGGGATGAGTGGAAGACTGTGTTTAACACACTCAGGACATTCTGGTCATGCCTTTCGTCTTGACCAATGTGCCTGCTGTGTTTCAGAACTTGGTAATGGTAACTTTTACTTACCTGTTTGTCCTCCACAGATCCAGTTGCAACCGAACCATTCACTCCTCATCTCCATATTCTACATAAATCAACAAATAGTTTTCCTTTCATTTGCTCTCCTGTGTTCCTGGGTCCTCACTAACACCACACTGTTAAAAAACCTAATGGATTCACAGCTGCTCATCTCAGGGTCCTGCAAATGTCCACATGTTCATTTATTAATTTTGGTACATAATTACAAATCTAACATCCCTACATTGTGTCGGAATTTTCATAATGCCATTGCTAAAGTAGTTTACATTCAGTGTTGCTTACTTTAACGTTCGAACGACAAGACATTGCTCAATTAAAATGGAAACAAAGGAGCCAATATGTCAGTAGTTTGGTAGTATCTTAAGTAAAATGAAGAAGGAAAAGAGTTTATTTGACTGATCATAGACACCTTACAGTTAATAAATGCAGCTGACTTTGACTGGACGTCCATACAGGTGGTGTTCCTGTGTCTCCAGTACTTCCTGTATGGAATCCTTCTCGACCCTCTATACGTCTGCGAGGTAAAACCCAGCAACATCAATCAGTTTGAACTCACTGGGTCAGTCATAGTTTAATGTGGAGGCCCACACTCACGTTTCTCTCTCACTCCATCTCTCAGGCCTGGCCGTGTCCACACAGAGTGAACTGTTACGTCTCCAGGCCAACAGAGAAAAACGTCTTCATAGTGTTCATGTTGGCCGTCTCTGCCGTCTCTCTCGTCCTCAGCATGCTGGAACTACATCACCTGGCATGGAGACACTGCTGCAGGTAGGAACGATGAGAGGGTGTGTGTGAGATGAAAGAAAGACATCTTCAGCTTAACATCTCCGAGACTGAGGTTCTAGTCTTCCTAGCCAGACCTTCGACACAACACAACGTCGAATCTGCAGTGATTGTCCCCGCTAAGTCGACCAGAAATCTGCACTCATCGTGCAGGCATTGATCATATCTCGTCTCGATTACTGCAATGCACTGTTTATGGGATTACCGGCATGCACAAGCAAACCCCTGCAGATGATTCAAAATGCGGCAGCACGCCTTACCTTTAACCAGCCAAAAAGGACTTGTGTCACACCACTGTTAAGCTCTCTGCACTGACTTCCTGTGGCTGCGAGGATTAAGTTCAAAGCTCTGTCTCTTACCTACACAGTGGTCAACTCTACAGCTCTGGTTCACTTAAACTCAATCTTTCAGGTCTACAATCCCTCCAGTCCGCTGCACTGGGCCAGCGGGGGAAAAGTTACTTCCATCAGCCTTTCTGCACAGACAGAACCTGCATGTATTTGCCTTGAAAATACTATGCTGTAAAAACATGTACTCCTCATAAAAGAATGTACTTTAAAGATGTTTGTTTTGGGGCTTTCATATTATGGCTAAGTTTGTAGAAACTAAAATAAATAAGGATTTAGATCTGTGTTACTATAGACACTTGGTGTACAACAATGGAGCTGCCGGTTAATTACTTCTGATAAGAATCCATGAGTTTATTTGTCTGCTAATGAGCCTAGTAACTGAAGCTGACGTGGGAGTAAAAAGTACATTATCTGAACTTTAATGCAGTAAAATTAACACGAAATCAAAATACTCCTGTGAAGTTAGGTGACTTTTCTTTGTGCAGCTCTGCAAAACAGAATGTAAAGACAAACTTGCAGGAATGCAGGAAGTATGCTTCCATATGACTGCAGCCTCAAGACAAAAGTTTTGCGACTAAAATACTAAAATAACATTAGTATTAAAAACAAGCTGACTGCAGCTGCATGTTTGGACAGGAGCCACGTGGAAGTCCCAGATTTTTATGATGGTTCAGATGTTTAATTAGCCATTGCGAGACGTCAAACATTCAACTCATCAAGCAGGAATCAGGCAGGGACAAGCACTCGATTGTTGCTGCATCTTTTCACTTCAAGGGACCAGAAAATTCAGCTCTTTTTTATAACAGCATCCATTTTCATAATAAAAAAGATTGCATTAATCAAAAAGGCCAGTAATTTTAAAATTTAATCTAAATGTACTTCAAGCTTTAAAAGTGATAAAATCTGTTGGCAGTAATGAAACGATTCTTTTAGGGAGAGGGGAACTCCATAAAGTTTACACACAAAAATGAATTTCCCCGACTTTTTAGGGTGTATTCATGTTTAATGCTGCCTGTGGCTGTGAGGGATCTTTCTAAAATAAACCAGGTGATGTTATCAGGGTTATCTGGGATCATGTTATGAGGCTTAAAATCTGTAACAGAAAGCCTGTGTTACAGTGGCACAGAGACCGGAAGATACCATGATACTGATAGGAGTGTATTTGCAGCCTGGACAATACGCTACTATGGACTGACAGGACTGTTTTTGAACCCTTGTCCCCCACTTAATGGAAATGCCGTACTGAAGTAAAACCTTCCCACAGTCGTCTAACCAACTTCCCAATCTCTCTGTTGCAGGCGGTTCTTTTTCTCCACAAAGGGGCGCACTACTGCAAAGACATCTCCGGCCCGACAGCTTTCTCTGTCCCCGCCACCTCTGCCAACACCGCCCCCAGAGTTCCGCCAGTGTATGATGGGCTCCTCGCACTTCCTGCCCCTCCCTTTCCCCAACCACGGGCTGGCAAACCAGCAAAACTCCGAGAACATGGCCACCGAGAAGAACAAAATGGCAGCGGAAGTGGACGACGTAAACCTCCTCCAGATGAGCTGCTACTTGTCCGGATGGGAGAAGACAAGTAACAAACACATCCCGCACATCCAAGATGGCGGATACCTGACGCCCAACTCTAACTGCTTTAGCCCTGGGGGCGACGATGTCAGCTGCCCTCAGATCCAAAATGGCGGAACAGATGGGCTGATGCTGTGCCAGAATGGAGGGACCTGTCAGAAGGACAAACGGAGATTCAGCAAAACCAGTGGATCGAGCAGCAGGACGAGGGCCGACGACCTTTCCATTTAGCGAGTTGGCATCAGACCGTAGCCATTTCATGCATTAGAACTAATTCTGGCTGCAGCTGAAACTCTGCTCTAAAAGCTCAGACATTCTGCTGCCCTCAAAGCTTGAGACACACCTGCGGAATTGATGAAACTTACAAATTGTTTCCATTAACTTGAACTGATTTTTATTTCCTGTATTTAACAGGATGCATCAACATGCAGGTGGTGGCATATTGATCATGTTGTAGCTTAAAGATGTTGTTGAGAAAGACAAGAAGCAACTAGATCTGAGGATCTAAAGAGTCTTTGGGACTAAGAGTTTATCTGCTGACTGTCAAACTTTGATCAGAGGAGGGGTCTGCCGACCCAGAAAAGGTCCAACGGAAGCAGCTGGAGGTGAGATGAAGGTGAAGTGGATGAAGAAGGAGCAGCGTGGACTGACAGCAGTGTTTTTTTCTACCACCCTGGATAATCCAGGCACAGCACATAACCAGATTCTAGAGCAGGTGACATCCACCACCCAACGGGTCTTGTCTGTCATTCCTTTTGCATTCGCTAGAATTTCAATCAGGATTAAGAGCAAATTAATCACGCTCATCTTTTAGGTTTTATTGCTCTTATTAGCATAGGGGTGGACACCTAATGGTTCTGCTAATGAAAATGTCCCTTATCCTTCAATTTACATACATTACAAAACAGTCCTGATATTAATCACTGAGTTTGCTATAAAATATTTAGAGAAATCAGTCACCGATCCTTTTGTCTTGGTACCCGCCAAACCAGGCTAAACTATTGGCACAGCAAACAGACAACTATTGGATCAGCGCATATATTGCAGTTAGAGATGAGAACAACACATTCACACCTGGGGCAGAGCTGACTTTGCTGCGTGTCGGTCAGTATCCTACACAGAGTCACTTTGAGCTCTGCACAGGCAAAGCAACAGGTCATCAGAACGGAACGTGCGTTAACTGCATCAAAAATAATAATAATAAATTAATTTGAAAAAGGAAGCATTATGTGAGACGTCCAGCTCTGTCCCGCCCGTCACTCTGACCAGGTTAAGCTAGATAATGGTTGATGGACTGATAAACTGCAGTAAAATGTATTTGCACTAAACAATGTCCATCATTAATTTGTGGCACAGGACTTCACATAGTTCGTCTTTCAATTCCATAAATAAAGATGGTCCTGATGTCAAGTTTTTGAAACAGTCACCACAAAACTGGCTGGTTCCCACAGCGAGTGACCAGGCTCTGATGGGAGAATTCCCAGTGAGGTCATCCGAAGCTACATCAGGAATGTTTCCTTTTGCTTTTTCCAGCTCCTCTTCCCCATCCGCGGCAGACGTGTGTGTGCTACAGTCCTGCTTAATGACGTAGTTAACATGACCAAACCTAATATTAACAAGATCTACCTAAAGAAGCAATATTGAGAGAGAGGCATTATGGGATATTAGAACTGGACACTACAGCTGTAAGAACATACAGCTACTTGGAAACAACTTTTTTTTTTATATCCATCACATTTAATGAAATAATTCATTGCATTCTACTGGGAGCACAATGGTTTCCTCTCAACACCCAAACACATGTAAGTTAAGTTAATTGTTCGTGGGTGACCTATGGAGTCACCCACGAACAATTAACCGTAGCTGTGAACGTGCGTGTGAACGGTTGTCCATCCGTGAGTTTGTGTCTCTGCGTTTACCCAGTAAACACATGTCCAGGGTGGACCCCGCTTCTCGTCCAGTGACCTCTGGAACAGGCTCCTGAACACTGTACGCAGTCAAAGATAAGGCATGGATGGATTTTATTTTACTCATAAGACATGTTTTGTGTAAAATGACCAGCCTTCGATCTTCCTCTGACTCGAACCTCAGCACAATAAAAGATACAATAAAATATTTTAATAGCACTATAGTCACATGAACCGGACATTGATCTGCAGGATCACGTATTAGAGCAGAAAACGAAACTGGATATTTTGGCTGCAAAAAAATCCTATGTTCAGCATCAGCATATTTGCAACTTGCCATTTACGTGCAGCGTGTAGGAGCCTGTTCTCATTTCGCTCACAGGAAAGCGAAATGTGGCTGTGAATGAAAATTCTCAAATCACGTTTGCACTTAGTTGTGTGAGAGCGTAATTTTTAGGAGACAGTGTTTTCTAATTCATGACACATGGACGTTGGATGAGCTGATTGGTTTTGAGCACACACTGGTTTGTATTTTAAAAAAAGCTGCTCTGTGTCACATATCTGACCCTGAGATGCACAAATACGTTTCTTTTAGCATGTTTTTGAATGGTATGTATAATTATCTGTGTAGCAGCAGCAGCTGTGGTTCAATAAAAGTCTGAGCACTTGTTTAGCTGTTGTGGCAGTGGTGGTCTTCATTGTAGGGGGGCGGGGTCACTGAGAGACTCCTGCCAATCGCCATAAACTATAAAAGTGTAATCTCTACTATGAGCACAAAATAAAATGACTCAGCATAACTAGTAAAACTGAAATAAAATGGAATACTGAAATCTTTACAACAAATTACGAATCACAAGCTAAAGGGACGTGTCAAATATCACAAAGGGAGACAAACGTTTCCATGAAAGTAAATATCAGTATTTCAATATTTCAGATCAACAATGTTAGAAAATGAAAACAAATGCATTGCAACATACCTACATCAGAGTGGCGGGGGTCGGGCCGCCCGCAGACAGACTCTCTGCTCCGATTCAGCCGGATGCTAATGAGGCCAAATCTCCACCCGAATAAACTTTACAAAAACTCGCTTTTTATTCGCTAACTTAAAGTATTCCCAGTTTCAAGCATGTGCGAATCATTTGCATAACAAATTTACACACGCTTCCAACGAAAACATGCAGCTTTTACGATGATTAATATGCACGAAGGATCGAAGAGCGTCAGGACGAACCTGCAACCCGCGTTTACCGGGAATGAGCTGGACGCTGCACGTGCGTCTGCTATGAGCCCCCCCTGCCACAACTAGGTAGGAACTACATATGGAAAAAATATTTACACTTCGATTTAAAATCACAAATACCGTCCAAAAAACAAAAGTCATGTCCATGTAAAGATTTACAGTAACTGAAATATGCAAATTTTGAAAATTTCACAAAATAATAAATGATAGATAAGGGACTTGGCTCAGCTACACTAAGATATTTCAGTTTACTGATTGTATCCACTTATAATTTTCTACACTAAACCCAACTAATTTTACTCACTGCTGCTCATAGTTTTTGAGTAAATTTCTCAAAACGTCAGCTCGGCTCTTTGACTAGTTACACCTTAGGTGTTAAAAGTGACGACGTACGTGTTGTTGGATTTAAACGTGCACTGCGGAGACGACCTGATGAGAACTGACTGTGAGCAACTTCTACCTTTTCTAACTGTTTGACCTGGATCCTTGCTGGGAAATTGACAATTAAAGATGATAAACTTGTGCAGTTCTCAGGTGGGTTTTTATAACATAAAGTTTCTCACATTTATTTAAAAATTAATATTGTCAAACAACTACATACGCTAGATGCACAAACACTAAATGAACATAGACAAGGCGTTCAAGTGGGAGGGTGTTACCATGGCCCACAATGAAACCAAACCACGAAGAAACAGCCAAGAGTCTGTGTCACGTCTTAATAGAGAACTGGAGGACGCTTCATCACCAGGCTGGTACAAGTTTTTTTTCATTTTTAATTGTGTGACAGAAAGTGCAGAGCCAGTTTAAAGAGTGTGATTTGTTGCATCCTCCCCCCGTCGTGTGACTAGTCCCGCTGTTGTTTGGTTAAATGTTGGTTAGACATAAATGTTAAGTTGATAGAAGAGATGTAGGATAAAAGAAGAAGCAGCTTCCGTAAATGACACTGTTCACGTTTATGTGCCTTTTCATTGAAAGATAAAATCAGTTCATATCAGATTCTTGGTGGATTCACTTCAGATATTGTGATGTGACACTGTCATCTGCAGGTGATCACCTGTCATTGCAGAGAGCCTCTCCTCCCGTGTGTGTGGAGCTGATGGGAATTGAATTGGCATTTCACCTATAAACCAACAATTTGACCTAAATATGAAAATAGAGCTTCAAAATTGCTAAAGGATTATTTTTTTAAGGACAAAAATGACCTGTTTACAATTTCATGGCAAGCAACAGAATTTTACTAAGTGTAGTGAAATGCCACTAAACCAACCAAGCTGATCCTGGATCCTTCCTCCTGTGATAATTAATGGTGACGCATTGCTTTAACGTTTATACTAACACATCCACATTTGCCCCTGAGTGTGACTAAACACAAAAATGAATATTTCCATAGGGGAGCCTTGCTTCTTTTTATTTTTCAATGATTTACGCTACCGACTACAGGAAAAAAACATTTCGAAGTCCTTATGATAATCCGGCACTTTTGGAGAGAACAAACTGTAATACAGAACATGTGCAGTGTCTGCAGGCATATTAACTTAGCGTTAGTGACTTAATAAGCCTAAGCAGCTGGTAATCTTATCTACACTTTTCCACAAACTAAATCTTCATATGCTTTATTGGGTTTACAGCCTAACAACACTGATAATTAAAGTGACTCGACCTTCTGTGGCCGGGCAGTGTGCAGGCACACTGTTTGCAGGCTGATCCAGTCACTTCTCTGCTGCTGCTGCTGCTCAGGCTGCAGGGCCTGAGTTTTATGAGCTGTGGAGGATCATAGTCCCCATGTGAGCAGGTGTGGCTCCCAGAGTAAGACTTGAACCCAAGTTCAACAACTGATTACAGGTGGACAGAGAGAGAAAGGTCCATTTTCAGTTAAACTAGTAAAAATGTTCTTTTCTAAGTTTGTAAAGGCTCGTTTTAGAGCAGCTCTAACTTGACAAGAACAATCTTTACTGGTCTGTTCTGCTAAAATGCAATTCAATTCCAATTCTACAAGGTTATTATAAAGGTCATAGTTGGTGATACAGTCGTAGTGGAGAATATTATATTGAGAGGTGGTTCTAACGTTTTGGTGCCCCCATTCGTTTTAAACTGGGTGTTCAAAACAATAAAACTATATTTAGCCTGGAAAATATATAATTAATGCCAAAGCTGTATTGGATTACATTAGATTGTCCAGATGTACACAATAAAGTGGCCAGTGTGTTTATACAGGAACCGTGTTGCCTTGTCAGTTGATTATTTAGCTGTGCTTTATCCTTTTATTCTCATGTGTTCTGTTTCAGTAGCACCTGAACACATTCTTCATATGCATGAATACCAAGAAAGACCGTAAAAATATATAAGAAATGGTTGTTGAATACAAAACATAGTTGCATATTGGCTGAAGTGGACACAAAGTTGTGGCTTTGCCAGATACATGACATGTATTATTAAGAATTAGGTACCAAACAAACGTAAGCAAACAATAAAGATCCTTAATCACGGATTCAATGTTAAATCTGGGGGCATGCTTGAGATTTCCTTATAACTAGCAACAGGGTGAATCACAAATTCTGCGATCAAAGTTCTAGTCGCTTTGTAGCGTTTCCTAAAGCTCTCAGGCTCAATCTGTTCAGGCTAAGATAGCCACCCTCTGTGGGGGCTCCAACAACATTTTTTGTGGAAAGAGTTAGCCATATTAAATAAATATATAACTGCCAAAATCAGGCCCAAGCAGTCTGGACGCTGAACGAAAACCTTCCAAAAGTTTTATGGTGGGGTTTACATCTGACCACTGTAGCATTTTAAGATTCTGAATGTAGAAAACTAAACCACCTCATTTGAAACAAGAAAACAAAAACACTTGTTTATGATTCTGGACGTTTGCTTTTATTGATCCAACCATCCTGACCACAACCAACACAGCTAACACTGTTCTTGCAAACAGTGTAGTGGTGTGTATACACTGGCAGGAAGCAGCCCATCAAAAACACTTTATAGATTACAGTAAAATAAGTTAAAATGATATTTTCAGATCTGTATAACCACGTCACAAAAGCTTTCTTCTTGCACAAATGGTACCACTCAGTTTTCTATATGATGCCACAGCTCCATAACCCTGTCAACATCTCAGAATGTGGAGGCTATGAAGGCAATCATATAAATTTATACTCCACAACTCTTAACTGTAAGGAGGCAGGTGAGTCTGTCAACTCAAGCACAACTTTTAAAAAACTCGCAACGAGTCGGCAACAGGCGGGGGGGCAGAAATAAGCTACATGGGGTTGCCTGATCTGTTATCCAACAGATTAGACTGTTGAAAATCCTACAATGCATCAAGGGGATTTCACCACAGGTGTTAAAGTGAACAATGAGTCTGACAGACAAAAGAAATGCAAGGAATATCACTGTTATTCTGTGCAAAAAGGTCAAACTATTTAGTATGACAGCTGGGAGTAAACAGAGTCAGCACCAGATACGATTTCCATTCTGTATCACTCTGATGTAACGGACAGAACTTTAGAATTGTAGTTTTAAAAATGAAATTGATGGTTCTGCTAAAAGTACCAGGTGTATTTCCCAATGTTAGTTTTGTTCTCATACAGATTCACAAAAAAAAAAAAGAAAGAAATGGACTTGTGTTTATGTTTGGCCACTTGAACAATAAAAACCTCCTGTACAAATGACAAAACATAAAACCATACGTTAAGCATGTGCAAGCACAAAAATAAACAAAAATATGACATTAAGTTTTCAGATTTTTATCGCTAGTTCATGATGTTGCTGATTTAAGGTATGCAATGAGATCCTGACGCTCTCCCTTCTTTTTGATTCCAGCGAAGATCATTTTGGTTCCAGGAATGTACTTCTTGGGGTTCTCCAGGTACTCCATCAAGGTGTCCTCGCCCCACACAATCCCTGAGGCAAGAGAAGTCGATTGGTTAAGATGCGTATAGTTCTAAGCATAAAGGTTTAGCTGGTATTTTCATCCAATCACTTTTTTTAAAAAGGTGAGTAAGTACACGTTTCGATTTACAAAACATTGTCAGTCTATGCTACTGTATAGATCTAATAATTGCAAATCTCAGCTCTGTGAGGGCATATGCGTTTGTGTACAGCTGGCTTATGTTCTTAGTGTTGTAAAATACTGCAACTGTTGAAACATTAAAGCTAGTGTCACAATTAAAATATGACCTGTACCACTGTCTGGGGGCTCTGACAAAATGCATTTTGTTGGATTTTATGAAAGCCTGCAGATTTACAATGACTACAGACATACACAGCAATTGCTGGACAACTAATATTTTTAAAGCAAATACAACACAGCTGATTTTCTGTATGTACTACTATTCATTCATTTCACTACCAGTGAACTGACCTTTAGTCTTGTTGGCATCTGTGTATGAGAAACCCTCTGCCTGTCCAGTCTTGCGTCCAAACAGACCCCAGAGGTTGGGGCCCACCTTGTGCTTGCCCCCCTTCTCTACTGTGTGGCACTGAGCGCACTTCTGGACAAAAACCTTCTTTCCTTTGTCAATGTCTCCCATTGTGAGCTGGAGAAACACGAACAGAAAGAAAAGAGCAAGAAACAATGTTATGAAAAAAAAAATATTATGATACTTACAGACATGCATACATTTAGACTCATAAATACAGCCATCCCATTTCTATTCATAGATCTTGTGTAAGACAGGAAGCTCTTTTTAGTCTGACTGGCGCCATCTTGTGAAGGTCATTTAACATGACAATTTTTACTGCACCTGTAGCTTTACTTTCTTACTGCACCCAGGCAAGTCAGGACATTTCTGTCCTCTGGCCCCTGCCGAGGTCATTCCAAGGAAATCCGAGAGAAAGCAGCACTGGGTTATACAGCTTCAAATCACGCTGACACCATGTTAGCCTAGCTTCTATTTCATCTTGCTCGAGTTACTGGACAGTAAACGCTGCCAACTCTGTAGAGTAAATGAGATTGACAGCAGCGGGAATAGCTTTAGTGTGTCAGGGGAAGCCATTAGTCGAGTTCAGGGGAGCCAACATTACTTAAGGTTGGTTAGCTCAAAGCGTGTTAATGCCATGTGACCCTGGTGCTGTGCCAAACACGTTTCACTGGTTCCAATTACTGAAAGCAATGACGTGAGAACCACCAGCCATTGTGCAACGTTAGTTTAATCAAGATTACGCTCTTGATTAGTTCATCATTTTGTTTACTATTCCAAGACAAGAGATCCAAATCACCAGGGAAACCATTCACAAAGATACAC
The DNA here is from genome assembly GCA_033026295.1 of Channa striata. NCBI lineage: Eukaryota > Metazoa > Chordata > Actinopteri > Anabantiformes > Channidae > Channa > Channa striata. The sequence goes on along the minus strand of CM065184.1, from coordinate 18,741,203 downwards.
AACTGTCGTAAAGTGGACAACAGGCCCCAAGTGTGACCATCAGGTCAAATATGACACTTGTAGAGGCAGACTCCAAATAATAATCCACCCCAGAGGTGGTCGTATGATGAAACACTGCAGTTATTAATTCCGCTGATAAAACAGTTCAAAGATGACTAATACAGCGAACTTACACGGCTTCACGTCCGTGTGAAAACTGCAATCGAAACGTAAATTCCTGAAACTTCAAAGCCAGTCAGCCTCGAAATGGCAAACTGCTTGGAAAAGTTGCCGGTGTCAGTCAATAAAAAGATGATAACTGACTTACTCAGCAAACGTTCACATGTCACACGACAGCTGACGTTAATCCGACGACATGTCTCATTTCAGGGTGAACGCATCGACTCTGAGAACGAAGGTTCCGTTTCACTCTCCAGGCAGCCGGTGGGTTATCTAATAGAACTAGCTAATGCTAACCGGTTAACATGGCGGGCTACCGGCTACCGGCTACATTTACTTGAGCCGTCCCGGGAACACCACAAGAAAAGACGTCAGCACTCTCCAACGCAATCTGAAACGGGCTCTATTCACAGCTCGCTAATGACTGTAGAATTCACACATACACTTTACATTTGATGAAGCAGCAAGCTATGCTAACTAGGAGCTGGCTGGGCCTAGCAAGCATGCTAGCAGGGTTAGCCCGGAATGGATCATCGACCTGGGCCGTCAAGGATGCTTCAATGACGGCGTCCGTATATCGCGCTCGATGAAGCTATAGCAACTCTAACAAATCCTTGGTCACTGGGGATGCCCATAAAGCTTTGAAATAATAACTCACAAAACAACTGAATATGAAAGTACGGCATTACGCTTGAATGTCAGGCAAGGCAAGAAACACGTGAGCTAACGCCTGCTAACGCTAACAATGAGGCTCAGCCGCCCGGCTTCCTTCTGCCTCTGTCGTTGTGTGTTAGCATAGTTCGAAGTGATAAAGCCACAAACACAAGATGAACGTTTTTGACAAACATACCGTTTGATGCAGATATATGAGGGTCGCTTCACCGCAGCTGTCAGCTGTTCTCTCTGCCGGTAAACGGTGTCTGGCGGTCGGAAGGAAGGTCACTACACTTTTGAGGCACCGGCTGAGGACGTCATCGCGTCACCGAGCGATCTCATCCGGATCGTCAGCTTAATCCGGACGAGCCCAAATTCCACAACAAGTCGTTTCCTTACATGACCCTTAAATGTCAAAAACTCTCCAAACATTTGGTTTTTCGGGGACATTTCGAGTGTACACGCACATTATATACATTATATATATTATATGTGTATAATCATTAGCTAAATATAATGTTGCCATTCGCAGTTTATGTATTAGGAGAGGAGACAAGTGTCCAGGCAAGGAAGCATGTCGTTTGTTTTGGCAGTCGCCCCGTTTTAGCGCATTGGGTAACGCCGTGGATTAAAGGGCACCTTCCCAAACTGGCTCAGAACGTAACACATACATGCATTTAAATGCACGTTTCACAATTTCTTGACATTGTCAGCATCGATTATATTCCAGTTTTAAATCATAGACAACTCTTTTTTTTCTTTTCTTGTGCTTGCCTTCACTGGTGGAAATCTAGTGTATTTGATTAATCTTGTACTTCACTTGATTAGTAAATTTAAAGTTAGGTAACTAATTGCTTACGTCCCCCTGTATGCTAAAATGGTTGACTCTAGAAATTGTAGGTACATTTTCTTCCACTTTCTCCTTAATATTTCAACATTATATTCAAAAGATACTTTTCAAAAATGGCTCACTGTCTTTACTTGGCATGCAACGTAAAATAGTGGCTTAATTTCACTTTAGTTGTCTTCTCTGTCTCTTATAGGCTATTACCTAAATTACCTATATTTCTGTTGTCCTTAGAACCAAGATAGAAATAATTTAATAATTAGTTACATAATATGTGCCACATATATTATCATGATAGTAACCTTTTTGTGCAGGGTACTGAGAAAGTATTCCAACAATAACAACCAGAGTAACAGTTTTGTTTGAATAAGCACAAAATATAGTTAAAACAATTATTTATCCAAAAAAGACACATAAATGTGAAAATAATGCATTACAAATATTTTACAAAAAGAATGTAACTCCAAAAAGCATAGGGAGTTATGCTCATGTGTTGTAATTTACAAAAGATCAGTGGAGGGCAACAGCTGTACGATCTCCGCTGTCTCCATTCTTACCAGAAAAAGAAGAAGAAGAAGAAGAAGCAGAATCAGAAGCAGCAGCAGAAGAAGAAGAAGAAGAAGAAGAAGAAGCAGAAGTAGATTTTTTTAATTTTATTTTTTTTTAAGAAGAAGAAGACGACCGCTTCTGTCGTAACACGTAGCGACGTCCATCAGCGGCAAAGGAAGATGGAGGAGTTCCCCTCTAAACAGTCCACCGAAAACCTCGACGACCCTCCCAACAGCCGCCTCTTTGTCGTCACAAGTCGGTCGATAACCGAAGAGGAGCTTCGGGAAAGCTTTTCCGTCTTCGGGGACATTCAGGGGGTTTGGGTTGTGAAAGACAAGCAGACTAAAGAGTCCAAAGGCATCGCGTATGTGAAGTTCTCCAAATCTTCTCAGGCCTGTTTGGCCATGGAGGAAATGCACGGAAAGGTGCTGGTGGAAGGGACGAAACCCGTCAAGGTAACAGCTAGTTACCTGGTTAGTTACCTGGTTAGTTACCTGGTTAGTTAGCTGGTTAGTTACCTGGTTAGTTAGTCGTCAACGTTGCTGCGTTGTTCATTTCAGGCAGTGAAACACCTTGGAGTTGCTGCACCTTGCTGCAGCTTGCTAGCTTGATTCGTTAGCGTCAGTTTCGTGAACAGCTGTCACTGGGGCTCCAGCCCAGACACCGAGTCCGCTTCCCTCAGGTGTAATGGGAGGGGGCAGAGGAGGCTTCACTTGTTCCGTTTTCGAGATGGATGAATTCAGGCCCATATCCGGCCAGGGACTCGTGAACATCTCGTAGACGTGCAGAATTCGCTAATAGATGATCTAGCCATAACCAGAACACAATGGGAAGCGTCGAAGGCTTTGAGCATCATTTTCCACTCACATAACGTATGTTGTGTGCAGAATGGGTTTTAGTCTCCAAACATTTTCACATAAGCTCAAACTAGTTATCTACACGGCCAGATAACTTTACGAGAAGAGGAGGAAACGGTGTTTTATAGCCATTTCAAGTAATTAAGGTCTGACATTAGTAGTAGAGATCTAGTGTTTGGATGACAAATGAAAAACCACTTTTATCATAGAAGCTGGTGTCTTTAAGTTGCACAGGTAACCGCTGATGTTTTCTTTTGACTGGTGGGTTGTACAGGTGTTTATAGCACAATCACGGTCTTCAACGAGACACAGAGATGTTGAGGATGAGGAGCTGACCAGGATCTTTGTCATGATCCCCAAAACCTTTTCAGAGGAGGACCTCAAAAACACTTTCAAAGTAACTCCACTCACTCCTCCAGTTTGTTCACACTACACTATGTTATTTGCTTGTATGTAAGATAAAGACCTCAACACAGGGTATAACAAGTCAAGTTATCTTCAGACGTGTTGTATCAGTACAATGGGCATGGACATATATATCAAAGGATGCCTTTTATTTCTGTACATATGCCTTAACAAAAATGGTTTCAATTTTTTATTTGACTTTAAAGTGATTGCAACAATCAAATAATTCTAGCTTTAGGATTTGAAACATGTCAATATCTCAAAGTAGATATTACATTAATAGTTTCTCTGTTTGTTTCTTTTTCAGGAATATGGAGAAATTGAGTATTGTGTGATCATCAAAAATAAATTCACAGGGGAAAGTAAAGGACTTGGCTATGTGAGATACTACAAGCCTTCCCAAGCTGCCCTTGCTATAGAGAACTGTGACAAAAGTAAGATTGTTTGGGTCCCCTTTACGCAATAGAAATGGGGAGATGCACATTTTAACTCACTTTTCTACTCCCTTGTGTTAACAGTCGTGATTGCCTCTCACTATTACTAACCTCTTATAAACACAACTCTGAACTCTCTTAGCTTACAGGGCCATCCTGGCTGAGCCTCGTTCCAAGGCTGCATCAACAGAAGATTACGCCGGGGGAGCGGCCAGAGTCGATTATTCAGGTGGTTCTGATTCCATGAAACATTCCATGTATGCCTTCTCTATAGGTGGGCGGTTGATTGAAATCCCAGTTTATTACATCTTTTCCGATTAGGCACACTAGTGATTCCTGAGTACCACAGATGACATTAAGAAAGACAAGTGGTTTTTAAGGTGCACTGTCCATTTTTACCTTTAGGGCCAGTTTGTCAAAACTAGTTTGTAAATGCTGTAGTTTGTAAAAGCCTCTAAAAGGTAGATGCTAAGTGTTTCATAAGTGGGTCCTAATGATCCTGCCAGTTGTTTCACACTATTTCACTGATCTACAGGTGGCAGTACAGCACCAAGAAACACAGCAATGCACCAGGAAAGGCAGGGAAGAAGACTGCTAGCAAGTAAACACAAATGAGAAGATGCAGATCACACATTTTTTTAAAAATTGACTTCGGACAGTCTGTCGGTGGAAACTGAATTTCAAAAAGTGATTTACTGCCAAAATACAAACCTGTTAAGTGAGTTGTGAGTTATTTAGAAAGCTATGTTGCCCTTCTCCTCATTGAAGTAATGTGCTATGTCCTTCAGCTGCAGTGAATATGAGTACAAGTATACTAGAATTCAGGCAAAAATGCAGACATAGTTTAAAAGAATACAAATTATGAAGAATTATCTGAAGGAGGATCATTATAATCTTATAAAGACAATGTGCATTTCCTTTTTTTCAGTGTTTCATTCAAAGGTGTCCCAAGGAGGGAGATGACAGTAAACCGCTGACAACAAAGAAATATTAAATTGGAAACCGAGGCCTCTGATCTAATTACATTTGTCAATCCCTTCGTGCAGAAGTCCATGTCATGTTACTGAACCTGGCATCGTTATTTCTTCTACAGCTGACCCTGGGAACTACCAGGTCATCGACTACCGCTCTGGAGAGTTCACACGGTGCCTTATGATGTCAACACGGGCGGCACTCACCCAGGAGCAGATTTTTTCTCTGTTTGACATCGTTCCTGGTATGGAGTACTGTGAGCTGCAGAGAGATGCTTATGGAATGACCAAAGGTTGGTGAATAAACACAAAGTTTGCATCTAATGTATCACAAAATTCTAATACTGTACATAAGAATTGACATGGAATAAGTTGTATTTAGTGTTTCGGATCCTTGAAACCCAAAGGCCTCTGATTTAGATTTAGTTTTTTAAAAGAGGCCAAAGTTGTTTTTAATGCTTAATTTACTCATGAATTTTTTTTTTATTGTTCAATAAATATCCCTGTCTTTGTCTGACCAAGAGGGAAATAGTGCTTTATGATTATTATTCTATTCCATGTTATGTCTTTCTTTTGAACAAAACACGTATTGCAAAATGATTTTCCTCAAGAAATAGAACTTAAATTCATATATTGTTTGCATTTCAGTTAATCTGAGAATGTTGACTCATTTTAATGATTCTAGCGTTAATCATGTTGGCTGGGGTGGATTTTGGTGTGCGATGTTCCCTCAGGTCACGCATTGATTCGCTACAGCAACCTGGGATCAGCGGTTTACGCCAAGGAGAAGTTAAATGGCTTTGAATATCCACCTGGTAACAGACTGGCAGTAAATTTTGTTGATGACGGAGAGGACCGCAGCAGGTACACACTTGCAATGCTTAATACACACACTTTAATGCACTGACTGTGTGTCTGCAGAAGGGTCAGAAGTTAATGGAGGCACGTAGTAAAAAATGGCCTTTAAAGTTAATATATCTATTAATTAAGAAATGGGACTAAAATGTCATTGATAATTAGTTGCAACCTTTTTATTGCCACCCATGGGCCAGAGTGACCGGGAAATCGCTTTGTAGAGTCGCCTGGTGAAGAAGGAATAGAGAAAAAACAGCCTTTGTACAGTAAACAGTGCGTAGGCTGTTCCACCACACACCACAAGAGCCCAGTGTACTCAGAGTCCGCCAGTGTTAAAAGCAGCTGTCTATGCAAAAAGGCGATTTGAATGAAGCCAGGAGATACTTTTAAATAAATGTTCCTTAACTTAAAGTTTACTAGGTACTGTAATCTCTTTAAAATTATATTTGCTCAGTGGTCTTTCAATGATAAGTGAAAGTAAAACAGAAAAGATGGTAAATATGACACCTGTAACAGAGCATGGTGTTTTTGCATTCACGGTTTTAAATAACGCAACACTGTTGAAATCCTAAATCCACAAATATAATATAATGTAATAATTACAGTACGGTACTTTTTTTTTTTTAGCTGTTTATTCAAAATCTGCTTCCTTATATGTTCTTTTCCGTTTGGCTTGGACAAAAACTATTCAACGAATGTCCATCAAATCTGAAACTTCCCCATCTCTCTGTTCACCCCGTCTCTACTGTTGATCTCATCTGTGTTTATTCTTACTGAACTAAAAGGTGCCAACAGTGATGATGGCAGGCGATATGCACCTGTCCACACAAATGAAAGAAATAACGTGTGATTCAGATCTAGGACCACACACAAAATTGGCCAAGATCTGATTTTCTAAAATCTGTTTTTGTTTGCTCAACAGATCTGAGTCAGCTGGGGGCTAATACGAATCAGATTTGGCCCACTTCAACATGTAATGTGAACATAGCCTGTGTCTGTATGAACCACCAAGAACAGCTGTGTTTGTTTCTTGTGTGTAGTCCTGTGGGTCGGATGGCCATGCAGTTTGTTGCAGCTCAGATGATGAATGCAGTGTGGAACGGACCCTCCTCAAGCCAAGTGATGAAACCCCCCGTGAGTGTATCATCAGGTCGCCCTGCTCATTAGCGAATGTTGCTACTTGCATCTGGTTAAATCCCCTTTTAAAGGCCCTTTTTTGCAAACTGCTTTTGCATTTATACAGAAACTAATATTTTAAAGTCTGACCAAAGATCAATTATTTTCCATCACAAAACAACTCTAAATATTATGTTTGTTTTTTTTATGGAAAAGTGCCACCATTTTACATTTAAGCACAGTCACATTTGAATAACATTTCAGTTGAATAATTACGCATTTTCATTTCAGAGACAAAATGTTACCACATGGTTTTATAATTTCAGGATGTAAATAATGTCTCAACGTTACTTGGTGTTCGGGGTAATTATTGCTCCGGGCCTCTTCTGTGGCATTGCATGAATGAAATAAATGGTAAAATAAAAGTTGTACATTACAATATTTTACATACTTACCAAGGTGTCATACAGTTTTCTTGTTCATAAGGATACAGTGGTATTTGACTAGTTGATTGCTTTGCCTTCAGGGTTTCTCCACTGTCTCCCCAATGCCCCGGATTCAGACGGATGTCAGCCTGCCCCCCCTGAAGAAGCTCGCTCCACCTGACAGCAAGGCAAAGGAGCGATTGTTTGTTGTGTTCAGCCCCTCCCCACTGCCCCTGGATGTGCTGGAGGACGTTTTCTGGTAAGTGTTGGCTCATAATTTAACTCAATTATAACACTGTAAAAATGTGCAGATGAGTTACATCTACAGGATATATATTTAGGTCACAAAATGGCCAAATGGTAACAATAAAGTCCCATTAGAAAGAAGGTCAAAGGTTCAATCGATCACAGCTCCTAAGCTCATTGTCTGTAAATTGTTCTGGATGAGAGCATCAAGCTAAGTGCTCTTGGATGACTGTGTAATGTTCCTGTCAAAATGCTGTTCCACATCATCAGCCCTGATAAATGTTCCTGTTTTACAATTAAATGTCTCTTTGTTCCTTTCCACTGTCTCTGCCTGCGTCTCTTGCCAGTCGCTATGGTTCTCTCATTGAGGTCCATCTGGTTCCTGGGAGGAAGGTTGGATATATGAAGTATGCAGACAAACAGGTGAGCCTGAACTGAGGGAGGATAACGTTTTGAATAGTGAAGTTGGCATCGAATAAATACGTTCTGGCAGAAGGAATAAATGGACAGTGAAAGACGGAAGGATGGACACAGTTGGATGTAGGTGAACAGGACCGTCTATGAGGCATGTTGGCTAACAAGGCAAGTAATGTCTTAAAGTCTGCTGCCTGTTCCTCTGTGTGCGTTAGTGTGCGGATGATGCCATGGCAGCCCTTCACGGTCGAATTGTCAACGGGGTAAAGATGAAGGTGATGCTCGCTGACCCTCCCAGAGAAGAATCGCACAAACGGCCTCGTACCTACTAGGGCCACTTGACCAAAGGATCCGGTAAGTGCCAAGTTAATTCACTGCAGGGACCCCCGCTCTAAGTAACGGCACACATGTTGGACATGCAGCACACACACAGAGCAGGTACACTGCTCACATTCCTCCTCGGTTACACCCAGTTTGCGTCACAGTTTCCGATGTTTCGAGCGACATGCCAACTGTCTGCCTGTTATAAACAAATGTCCATTGGCCAGTCAAAATCGAATCTGGCTTGGGAAATGTGAACACGAGGAACGGTCAGCGCAATTTTGAAGTTGAGTTGATGAGGGGTTTTTTTTACCACTTGATTACACCTGTGTACATCTAAGAGGTGTTGGGAATGCACTTAAAAACCAACATTAAAAAATTATAAAACGTTGTTTTAACTTGCATACACGGCAAAAACAGGCAGGCATGTTCTGTCGAGGGCTGTGTGTCTTAAGCTTTCTGTTTGAATGGGAGACTTGATTCTGTCAGATGTTTTGCCAACGTCTTCCTCTATACTTTCCAAAGGGGACAGAGGCTGTTACCATGGTAGCAGGGCTTTCTGTCCACAGTAAACCCAAAGTGCTAAGCCATTATAGCTAAGACTAGCACCAGCATTTGTGCCTCACTCGCAGGATGTTACACACTTTAGATCTGACATGTCCCCTGCATTCTTGGACACACCTGGGAAACAGTTTTGACTATAAGTAAGGAAAACACTACTTGGTCTGACAAGATGTCCACAAGTTTCTGATGACCACTGAGTTCTTTCTGATCCTGTGAATAACACTGCAGCTTCTTGTTCCCTAGGGGACTGTTGTCATGACACAATGACACCTTGACCTGACAAACCTACGACCGACATCAAGACCTTCTCCCGACCTCTGACACGACCTTTGACACCTGTCTGACCTTACTTGGGCTCAGTGACCTTGCGGTGACTCACTAAAGACTATGGAGACTATGAATTGTGGAGTGATAATCAGTTACAACCTGTGAACAGCAGCCACGTGCACATAATGTGTAGTTTGTAGATAGCGTCATGTTTTATTTATTTTTCTGTTTTTACAAAAGTACGAATTAACTTTGCTACTTGGGCTCTTGGATTAACCAGTGTACAGCAACAGCAGGAGAACTGAAAGGTTTTAATTCAAGTTTCAAAGATGATTTACATTTTAGTTCAGGTGAGTGGCAACATCTACTTTTTGGAAAACTGGATGGGAGCTGCAGCCGGTTGATAAGCAGGATTTATGAAGCTGGATTTAGTTCAGATATGGGCCTTCATGTCTTTTCTCTTGTGGAATGTGGTTTAGCCCAATGTTGAGCTGTACGTGTTTATTAGACTGTGAACTTTTTTCCTGTCTCCATAAAAAAAAATCAGTTCAACAACCCACTTTCTCTGTCTTGCCTCTTTTGTAAAAACCTGAAAAATATTTGCAGAGATAACTAGTATTTTTTAAGTTTTCATAATGGGAAATGTCACATCACAAGTTGTAAGGTGTTTACAATATTGTGCATATTAACATGTTTACGGGGGAATTTTTACTGTTTGGCATTTCCACATATAAGGGATGTCAACCTTTGCACTCAACTGTATGTGAGATTTTGCATCATCCAAGAAGTGACACATTGGATGTACAGTAATAGTTTATTTCTTCAGGAGGCAACTCATGCAGACCGTATTTACAATACTGGGCTGGTGGTGGGATGATTTGCACTCCCAGGTTGGGCTTCTCTCTTATTGCAGCACTGATCTCATCTCAGAGATGGAGCTCAAGCTGGGTCTGCAGCTGGACACTTCGAAAATGTACAGAGCTTTAACATCACCCAAATGAAAGATTTGAAAAATTGCTTTTTTTGGTATGAGAGCAAGTGAATCTTACAGCAGAATCACTCCTGTTCACTTGGATTTACTTCAGTTTACAGCAGCTCCTTCAAACATCCATCAGTAATAAGATATTTAATTCCTACAGTACAGCCCCACAGGTATAGTGCTCTGATTTTAAGCCCTTGTAATGCCTCACTCTGTAATCACAATATTCAGTATTTAATTGTCTTCACATGGAGAAGCCCTTGAATCTTAATTTATTGGAAGTATTTAAGTAAGCCAGAGTTTTTAGCGCACAACTGTAAATCCTCTTATTCTGACAAGCAACAACATTGATGTGGAGTTGGCCCTGAAGCCTACATGTAGCCCTGCTGTGGAAACACCTGATGAACGGCGTGTCGGGGCGATACAGAAAACACAGGGGGCAGAGACAGGCAGTGATGTCATGATATAGTCAGGCTTTATTACTGGAGTCTCTGAATTTTAAAATCAAACATCTGGTCTCTGTGTTGTTCAGCTCCATGCATCCATCAGTCCCTCCCCTTTGTCAGTTAGTCCGTCCAACCCTCCACCTCGCACTCCCTCGTCCTCCTCCTCACATGCTGCCTCTCAGTCCTCCAGAGCCAGTGTGTTGAGTTCTTCGTCAAGCTCTTCCAGATCTTCGCCCGTGAACAGGTTCTCATCCACTGGTACCTCCTCTTCGTCCTGCCCTTCTCCTTCCTCACCTTCTTCCTCTGCATCTGAAAGTCCATTGGTTTCAGCGCCACCGCAAGCACCATTCAGGTGCTCCTCTGTGGAAAGAAAAGGGGGGGGTTGGGGATACTTTAATAAACCTACAGTCAATCCTGATTTGGACTACAGCCAAAACTACTGTTTTTCAACAGAAATAATTCCCTACACTTAGCTTAATGTGGAGAACAGTTTATCATTTATTGTAATTTCATAACTAGTTGGCCTGGGCTGAAACAAAGCTGTATCAGAGCAGGGACAGAGAGGGCCGAGCAGAGGGGATTGATTTAGAGTCGCAATCTGTATTTTTAAATTAAATCCCAGAGTGGCATCAGATCAACATAACTTCTTACAGAAAGTCCCATTTTATGTCAAAAAGGTTTTTACCTCGCAGAGAAAAACTTAAAGTAACAGGGAGAACAAACAGCTGGCTGTAACGAAGCGTGCATTCTCAGGTGCCCACTCTTTTTCAATTTGCCAACTTAAATGCAATCGTGATTTCTATGCAGATATGAATATTTATGGTAGATAAACATCAGAGATATTGATGTCATGAGTCATACATAAAGGCAACAATGCATTTCATTTCTGTGTCTCACATTCCTCCATCCATGTCCAAATCTATTACACACCCACTCCTACAATTTAATAAGGTTTATAATCCCATGTGGTAAATTAACAGGGACCACAGGAAATGTTTATTCCCCCTCCTCTGTAATGCTGAACAGTTCTAAATGGGGCTTAAAGTTATGATTTGAACTACAGATGCTTGTTGAGCGTCCTCACTGACAGAAACCCATTCTCTTACCATTTTCTGTTTCCGTTGGCTCGGTCTTATTCCTAGAGGTGAAGCGGTCCATGGATGCTACGGTAATGCCTGTGTTGTCAACTTCTTGTGGAACAAAGCGGGATAAGTCTATGTCTTGGACCTCTGTGGTGTCAATCTGAAGACAAATGATAAAACAGCAGGTTCAGACAAGCATGACACAAGAACTGTAAAGCAGAAAAGGTCTAGGCTTTGAGAGCTCTGGTAACAGCAGACACATTGTTTGTCGGCGTTGCCGACAACGATAAGACGTCCTTTGTGTTACTTAAACGAGAACAACCCACTCAATTAAGGAACTGGTTGTTTCTGCATTACTCTCTTCTCCAACTGGAAAACATTTCAATGCCTCCTGCAATTTCAATTTTCAAAAATAACGCCTGTACATATCTTTACACAATAACATTTTGCTTCCAGAATAAAAAGAACCAGGAAATTAAAGGGACCAAAAGCCACCTGGTGCATAATTAAGATACAACTGAAAAAAAAGGACAAGTGAAAGTTTTCTTGTTGCATTAGCCATGTTATCTATTAATTAATAACCTGAATCTACTAAGCAACAAACCAGTACAACAGGTGCAAGTAATTACCCGGCAAATCACCGGCTGCGTGAAAACACAGGCAACGCCAAATCTCTTTAAATAGAAGAACATGCTGTTGTGAGTGAGGCCTGCTGCCACCTGTGAGCGTGCTTCAATACAAGGACTCAGTGATGGGCAGGAGGAAAAAAGTTACAGAACTGGAGTTTGAATATTTTTCTCAAACGATTTACAGTTAAGTTCGTAAGCTAAGAACGGACAAGTCGACTTAATTTGTGATGAAATTCAAAACACACTTACAGCTGTATGCAGTAACATTTACACACTGTTATTTCTCTGGTAATTTGGGTGAAAACGTCAGCTTCTCTCCTTGTGAATAAAACCTGAGAGGCAGTCACCATCTCAAACGTGGGGATTTCTAGTATTAGTTTGGGAATAGAGTTTTATTTGAACAATTACAAAAAAATCTATGCCTCTTTTGCATTTGTGCTCAGTTTTCTACATATCTAAATTCTCAATGTTTTTTTTCCCCAGATGTTCCAGGGCCAGTAGGCATATTCCATATAACACTGACCTCACAGCATAAACAACAAAGCGCTGATAATTCAATTTAAATAATGTAGCAAACAATATTAGACACTAAACAATGCTGAGGACAGTTATTGCACTGGGACATCTTCCTTCAGGCATGAAGACGGTGGAGCTCATATTAAATCATACAGTCATACAAGCCAAACTCATTTGTCTTGTCAAGCAAACAAGGAAATCCAGAATTCCGGGGTTTGTTTTTACCCCGTTTGCCTCATTTTTCACCAAATCACTCAGCCCTATTAACATGCTATCCATACATCACGAAAGGGTTTGAAAAGAATTCATAACTACCTCTTCCTCCTCATCTTCATCTTCATCGTTGGCATATTGCGTGTCATCTGCTTCGTCATCATCGTCATCCACCAGTTCTGGGCGGAACTCGAACACCTCACGGCCGCTCACCTACAGATACGTGGGATTCAATTGAATCTTGGGTTAGTGAGGAACTTTCTGCCTCAGCATCACTATCAGTAACATGAAGCAGGAATCTACGAATCTTCACATCTGGAGACAGTTGTCACACTTACCACTAACGATTTTCCAGCCTTAAAGTCGGCCTTCTTCTTCTCCATCTCCTCCCTTGCCTTGTCCACCTGTTAATCAACAGCAGCCAGTTACAGTGGTTTTACTTAATAGCTTGAAGCTGTATCATTTTGATATAAAAAAAAGTCAAAAATGTTCAGAATCCTTTCATGGGAAATATCTAACACTTAAAATGACATTTCTGGCGCTGCCCTGAAACGGAGCATTAGCAAAATCTTTAAACATTTTCCAACCTTCTCCTGCCTTTTCCTCTTCTTCCAAGCCAGGAAAGTCTCCAGGGTGATCCGAGTCACATTGGGACCCAGAGCTGCACGCTGTGGAGAGACGGACAGATCAGCCTGTGGTGATAGATGGCTTTCCGGGGAGATTTCAGGGTCACATGAAGCCTTTACATTGTTACATGTAAACTGGAGCCATGTTGGAGCTATTCAACATTGACAACTTCAAATTTTTGTTTTAGACTGAGCAATAATTTGTTTTTATAATCCTAGTCTTTACACAGAGACCTTTGTTGTATGTGTCTCATTTTACCATCTTGAGCAGCAGTGTTATTTTCCTGTAGATCTTAATGTTTAAAAGCACTTTCTAACTTTAAAAAAAAAAAGAATAAAGCTAAATTACAGCTTTAAATGTATGTTCTTACAGGATACCATCGTAAACCATTTATTCACACCAGCTGATCTTAATATTACCCTACAATTCTTGCTCACGATAAAAAAAAATCCCAAATAATTTTTACTTACTCTGCACTCATTGACAAATTCTGATCATTTTCCTGCTCCTAATTCTTTATTAAACTTTTATGATGCCAAAAGCTGGACTTGTAGATATTGGACATAGGTTCACAGCTTATATTATGGAACAAAAAAGACATGCACACCTACACTGCTTCTGTTCACGCTGAGCCTCTGAAAAACTAAAAACAAAACAATCCGATTGTAGTTATTTCAATGAAGATTTCCCACGCTCACCTCGTTCTCTATCAGTTCCTCAAGCGATATCTCTTCCTCCTTCTCCTCCTTCTTCTTGTCTTTTTTTAGTACAAAACCAGGCGGCAGGGCGTGTCGGTACATGCAGCCATCGCCCCCGGCTGGACACACCCAGAACCAGCCGTATTTATTATTTTCTATGGCCTCCAAGAAGTACTTGCACACCTGCAGGCAACACATTACCACAGATGACGGTGAGACAGACAGCCTACTGCACCATTAACGAATTCAGCTGGAGACATTTAATGTCGTTGATGTCATGTGGATCAATTCTGTTGGAGACGAACAGCCATGAGATCACAGACTCTTTGAATCCAGTCTGTCTTTAATTTTAAGAGCAGCTTGCCCTGCAACTCTCTAATGATTAGACGTCTTTGGAAATAAATTTAGGAAACTTATAAAAACTGCTTCTTTCTGTCATTGTTCTTTGCTCAATGTGCGAAGAGACTTACTATTTGTGTTTTGGCTTTCTTCTTCTCGGCCTCTCCATGTTTTTTGTTGACCACTTCCTCCAGCTTCTTCTCATCCCAGTTCTCCATCGTGTCTATACAGATCGCAACAGGCCGCCCGTTACACACAGTCGTTAGTTGTTCATTGTTTTACCAGCCCAATACAACACGTTACCAAAAATCAAAGCTTTGAAAAGTCACTTATGAATGACAATTTCACGTATAGTGGACTGCAGGAAATAATCTGCATTTATATATAAATATAGTCAGATCATCATGGAATTAGACAGGGTTTTTAATCACATGCCTTTAGTTTTGCAGTTATTACTTGTTTTCAGCAGATCCATTAATTGTTTGGTTTACTGTATTTCAAACAATAGTGAAAAGTATTAAACACCATTTCTTTGGAATTAAGATGATATCAGCAGATTTTCTCTAACCAATCATCTATCGCACCACGATAACCATCAAATACTATTTTGTAAGACTAAAATCATTACGCAGCAATAACAATATTGCACGGCTTCATTAACAGCAACCAGGTCACCTACTCTTCACACTAACCTTTTTCTAGGTCTTCATCCCTTTCATCCACGTAGACACTCCTCTTCTCACATTTTCTCTCTATTGACAAATCATGGCTGAACTTGCACTTGTCACCTTTAGTACACTGGCCCTGCTTGAAGAATGCACACAGCACTGACTTTGGGTCGACACCTGAAGTAAAGATGGGGTGTAAAATACACTGGTCAAATTTGTTGAACAAAACAATACATAGCAGCAAACATCTGGCAATCTGTAAACTTCGACTAGGTTAATTTAAATTTAAATTCTCTTCTGTAAATGTCAGACTTTGCTTTGGTTACCTTTGCTGACTTTCTGAGCTGTAACCACAGGTTTAAACAATTCATTAAGTTCGTCCAACTCCTTTTTCTTATCAGACTTCTTAGTGGTCTTGTCTGCCTCTGCCTGGGCAATCTACACACACACACACACACACACACACACACACCAGATACACTATATTTATGAGCATACTTATTCAGCTGGTAATTAAAACTGTCGTGAACAGAGCACAGTTCAAAAGCAGAAGACAGCAACACATGAAGGACATAAACATTCCTGCTAACCTGTCTGGCACTTTGTTGTCCATACTTCACTTGTTGAGTAACGTTTTTTATGTACTTCTGTTGTTTGGCCCCTTTCTTGTTCTTCAAGCCAAATGTCTTATCCTATAAAAATAAAAAAACACATCAACTGTCAGATTCATAATTATCACAGAGAAAGCTGTACAAAATACACACTTGTAATAGTTCTAGTAACGTGCTGCCTAAAAGCATGTACGCTACCTCATTGTGTAATTCTGAGCAGTCCCAAATTAAAGCTATCGATCATTCAATGTTTATAGATCCAAATAGAGGTTTCTACAATACACCAAAAAACACTCTTGTCAACATCTGGTTTATAATTGTGATAACCAAGGACGACTCATCCCAATATATGACGAATGCTGGTTGGCTTAAGCTTTCACTTGCCAACAACACCGCTAATACCTTTGCTGAAAAAAGTTTTTAACAAAAGCTTTTACAAATCATAACCAGCAGATATCATCGACAAACATATGTTGCACATCTGCCTGCACATTCTTATAATGTGATTTTGTGATTTGGACCATTCATCACTTAACATAAGTTGCCTCAAAACTGAGATTATGTTGATGACAAAGAAAAGGCATCTATAGTTTTATTAGACCCACCTTGCACAGTGTAACATGAAAACAACCTGCATGTCTGCACAATATGTAGATGTTTTAAAGTTAAGCATAACCTATCTTATATTATCTCCAGTGGCGACAGTGGTTAGAGGTGATTTCACAAATATCTAAATTCATTTTTAGTTGAATTTGTCATTTTGAAGGTGGAAGATAATCCCGGAGACACAAATTTTTGTCTCAGCATCTGACAGAGTCTTTAAGAATTCAATTTAATTAATTTCAACAAAGTCATCTCAAGGAACTTTACATAATAAAGTCCAGACATATAGTGAAAATGATGAAATGATCCTTCGTCCTTCGGGATCCTGGTGGCTGGGACAGGAAGTGACAGTACACTGAAGTACTTCCTCAGTATCTCTACCTGTTGTCAAACTTGACGGGTGATGGACGTTTCTCTGACATTTGGGTCAGACTGAACACGCATTGATGAATTAAAGAATGAATGAATTTGAAGAAAATCAAATCTTTGAACAAACTGAAAATATGCAGTGATTAACGATAGGCCACATAAACATATTCCTACACAATCTGAGACTAAACAAGTGACCGGCTGCTGACAAGCTGGTTCTTGAAAAAGGTCGTCCCCATATTTTATAGTTGCCGGAAACAACATCCGGTTTTATTGAGTGGTGTTAAAATTATAATGTGTCTTTTGTGCAAAACAAGAGTTCAGTCTATAATGTTCTGACTTTCCTGTTGTAGCTCTGAAGCTCTTCTCAGGGCCGAGTCCAAAAAGGCCCATAGCTCTGCGCTTTAAGGCCAGTTTAAATGTAAAAACAGGCCCAAGGATTACATGAAGCACGAAGACCTGATGGTAATAATCCCAATCTGTTTTTTTCTTGCTTCAAGGACAGAATAATCCATCTTAGCAGGAAACGTGAAGACTTGCTGTGGCGCCACGGCCCTTGTAGCCTGGCCGCGTCCGTAAGCTAGCTGCTTACATTCATTGAACAACGAAGTTAGCAGCTGACAGCTGAAAAACTCGGTTATTAACGAGTAACGGTGATTTGCACTTTTGATAAAAGGCGACCAAACTGTTCGAAACGGTCAGTGAACAAAACCGTGAACTGCTGCTCGTGTTAGCATCGGCGAGCAGTGAGTTAGCTGCTCAGCTAACGCTAACACCGACATGCTAACGCGTGTTGGTTTTTTTTACCTCAATTATCTTTTCCTTTTTCTTCTCTTGAGTTTTTTTATTTCCCCCGGGCGGAGCGGGCTTCTTCGGCGGCATGTTGGCTCCGGATTTACCGTGTAAAAATCGGTGTATTTATTTATTTCAAACTGTGTTTTTGCGCCTGAGACGCCAGCTCTACATTACCCAGCTGTTGCTAGCACGGCACGGGAGCGGCGCGCGTAGGCCACATGTGAGTTGTTGATGTTCTGTGTCGTCATCACGCATGCCGACAGGCATGACGGGTAATGTAGTCTACAGGAGAAAACCCGCAAAACTGCTTCTACGTTTAGGCACCGGGGAGCTGTAGAGGCCTATAAGAACTAATTAAAAGTGATTATTTCCCCAATACATTTTAGTAGGCAAAATAATCACACGTTTGTGATTTTTGAATCATTATCATAATTATATAGATATATTATAATACTGGTAATATTGTTGAATATTGTTTTTTTTAGATATCTGGTAATTGCACTGGATGGAGACTGATGAGGTGATGGGATTACTCAGCGTTCCTAGGCCTATTTTATTGCAGTTGTGGATTTTAATCTCCAGGTGTCAGTGTTGCAGTATCTGTCGGCTGACGTGAGAAGTAACAGATGAGAAAAGCACTTGTGGTTGGTTATAACGAAATTCCAACCTCTATCCTTAGAGAGCGTACTGATATCAGAATAACAACAGGATCAGGAAATGTAGGTTTTAGTAGCAACTGGCTGGCACTTGAGTAGAAGATGCTTTTGTATCTATAAGATGACACTTATCACGTTTGATTTTGCAAATGACTATGGATTTATGAGTAATTAATTATTTCAGAGACAACTACATAGAAAACACCTTGAAACACAGTGTGAAGAAGTGATAATGAGTCAAAGCATTGTGCCTTAAATCAAGAGGTGGAGTCCAGAGATGCCAGTTGTCAAAGAGGTTGATGACTGGATGACAAGTGGAAACAGATTTTACGAAAATCCAATATGGAGCATAATCCCATGTGGCAGAAAGTGGTGTTACCGTGGATTCATCTCTTTCCAAGGAATCACAAGAGGAAAAAGGGTTTGTGTTTCTTTAGTAGGTGGTTTGCAAATAATTGTCCTAAGCATTAAAGAGGTTGTTCCAGACCCGCCATCTGGCCTGTGGACATGGCTGTTTTATTGACATTTAATAGTTTAGTCGTGTAGACTGCAGCTCAATTAAGACACCCCTGGTATGACTTTGAAGGAAATTTTAGACCTGTTTCTGGAAACCTTGGCTGTGTGGGTTGTGTAGTCCCTGAGCACTAAGTGCTTTGGGGTGAAATTAGAAGAAAGCAGAACAAGGAAAAGAGCAACAACAACACAGCTGCAATCTTTTGTGTATGACTCCAACTAAGAAGAAACCCCCTTCTCGTGACCAGAAGTGTGTCGTGGCCGCCGGGCAGAGAGCCAACCAGCAGGGCTTTTACTGCTTCAGCTGCTGATTCAGCTTGATTTAATTAGATTTCACTTCATTCGGTTTCATTTGGCACATTTGACACATGGGGTCCTGATCCACATACCTGCTTCAGCTTCAGCCCAGTTTGCCGTTCAGGATGTGTGTGTGTGTGTTGTAAAGCACACTGCGACGCAGTCACGAGCCAAAATGGGTCACACACGCCTGCTCCGTTTGGGCTCTCATTTGCTGTTGTGTGTTTTAATGAGCCTTGGTTTTCGAGGGTAAAAGGGACAACATTTACTCAGTCTGGGTAATGACAGTACTAGTAGTGTGCTTTAATGAGTCCCACAGTGAGACAATGAATTTACTCTAGTAACAGCATCCTTGGCTGCAAACGTGTTACCAAGCCATGTGCTAGCATCCTCTCTGCTTCCTGTGCGTCTGCTCACATGCACATGATGCAACTTTATTTCATTTTATCCGTGGAGATATTTATTTATTACACGCCAGATCCCCACCACAATGCGGTTCAGTTCACTGGCGAGTGTGTGTATATAATAACCTATATTGACACAGCTCCTGATGTGCATGGACGAAGGGTAGATTTTAAGACAACAGAGGTGTGTAATATTGCCTGGAGCAAACTTTCTCTCTGTTGCTACCACTCCCACTCTTTCTCTTTCCATGAGGATCATTGTGAGTCTGAGAACAGTCTAATAAATCACTCTATCTGCTGCTAAATCATTTTTCCCTATCACCACCTTCTACATATTCATACAAACATCGACTTCTTCTGCAGATTGCATGCAGGTCGCGTACGCACCCACACAAACACACACAAGGATGCACTTAAATTCACTAACACTTGCAGATGGAACGAAAACATCTTCACCCTAATTAGCAAAGCACAACAGTCAATCTCCCACTTTTGGTGTTTGAGAAAACTTGACACCACACCACCTATCCCAGTCCAATCTTTCGGGGGCAGTAATTGAAATTGTCCTGGTATTCAGTCTGGCTTGGCCTCCTCCTGCTTCCAAGGACAAACTGCAGCACCTTGTCTGCACTGCTGAGTGCTGAGCAGGTCATCGGCTGTCAGCTGCTCCCCATCAAGGAGCTGCAGGACACCAGGGGCAAAGAAAAGGGCAGAAAAGCTGGCCTCCAGCCGGGCCCACCCAGGATGCTACCTGCTCCACCAGAAAAAAATAAATAACCCTTCACTGTAGATGGGAAAAGAGTGTATGCTGCATAAAGGCCCAGACCTCCCATCACCTCACTCGCTTTTTTCCCTGCACACCGCTGAGATCTCATCAGCCTGTGATGCTCCTCGCAATCCAGGTGTTATTTTGTGCAGAATTTGCTGTAATTTGCCCTTTCTTTATTTCGTTCTGGTGAATCCCACATTTCCTTTAACCTCACTTGTCTACATTTACTTTAGATCATTTCCTACTACCCCACGAGAACAAGTATGAACTTGTTTTATTAAACTTTGAGTTTCATATTCAGGTAATGAGCAATAGCGGGAGAAGCAGTGATACTGACAGCATAAGAACACGTCTTATTTTTCATCATAGGGAATGGGGAATCGTATCCTTTTACTGATAACACAACTTGTCTGCTGGATGCATTGTACTCTGGTCCCTTGAGGCTACTGTCGGTGGAGAGATTGTTGTGCATTCCTCCTCTCTTGCTGGATTTCTTTCTCCCTGTGTGATGGTTGAAAGTATGTGCAAAATGAAGAGTCTGGAAAGAAGCGCTTTGCTCGATAATCCTGAGGGACTGACGCCCAAACAGGATGTTTAGCCTATTGTTGATGTTTTAGATGAGTGGAAAAAAACTGGTGCTGCATTTGTGGTCCTTTTTACTTCTTTATACTCCTGTAGCTGCACCGGAAACATCTACAATATCCACAGAGCTCCAAACAACAAAATGGACCGAGAGATATTTTCTGTGTCTATTTTAAACACTGTTAAACGGTTTTTAACTGGCTGATATTCACTCACTGCAGAAAAATGTCGAACTGTTTGTTAACCTTATTAGTGTCAATCACAAGTGTTACCACCAATTCATTGTGGTGGAAACACTGGCACCACTTTATTGGAGTGTATTCGGCTCTTGACTCCCTGCGCGGTTTTACCAGCTCACGCTCGTCTGTGTGGCCTGAAACCGTTGGGTGGGTTTTGCGGTTTACCTTGTGTTCCCTATTTTATTGTATTCCTTCTGCGCCTTTTTATTGTGTATTTCAATTTCATCATTTTATTGTTAACGCCATCTGCAAACCATATTCCTCTCCAGAGACAATAAAGATGGAATTGAACTGCACTGAATCACTCAGGGAGGAATAGATGGTGCTGGTGGTTTACTGGCAGGTAACTGGAAACAATGGGGACGTTAATGAGGAAGGTCATTATATAAGGAAAACAATCTCACAAGGTTCATTTAGTAGCAGCTCCTGGTTTTAGATCATACTACAAAAAATTCAATTGGAGTTACCAGGAATGAGGAATGAAAGTGCTTTAAAAAATTTGAATTTAAACATAATAAGCAATCTGCTGACGAAGATCATGTGATATGATCAAAAGCATCACATCAGCTATTAAATGTGCCAAATATCACCCACTGCGAACACTGTGAGTCATCGTGTTTGTCCCAACGGTGTTGTTTAGTAGCAAATGGACTAAGGAGATTCAGATATTGAATCTTAAATATCTTAAATATGTTGGACCACAGATATTAGAGCTGTCAAAACCTTTAGGATGAGAGTGAAATGCCTTCTGAATAGTGGGTGTATAAAAAGCCAGACTATGAAATATCTCTAACCATAACCAAGTTAGAAAGCACCTAACCACAACTATAAAAAAAAACTTTAATCACACACTAGTAAGACAAACTGAATGTTGGTCTGCAAGGTGGGACAAAAGCACATCACCTGGCAACATTTTATTCAAAACATCTGTAACTTGCCATTTATGCAAATTGTCATTAAAACCTGGTTGTGTAACAGAAAACGTATTTGAATTTGTAGTTTAGTAGCATAGAAACTTGCTTCTTTAGTCGATACATTTGCCAAAGTTTAATATATTTTATATTAAATGCTGCATGAAAAAAAATCTGACATCACATACAAACGAGGTTCGGACAAGTTATAGAAGATCAAGGTGAAGACTTGAGAAAAGTGTCTCCACAATCTGATATAAGCACAGAAAAGCTTCTCGGTGAAGGAATTAACAAACTGTCTAAGTGCCGAGGACATGAGTTTTGGAGAAGGAGCCAGGATCAAGAGTTAGAAAGAGAGAGAAAGAAAAGGGGGATAGTATGAGAGGTCTGTAAGTGCTCTCAGAAGAGACACTTGGAGACAAAGGGATTTAGCTGACTGAATCAAGTTTGGTAACTTATTCCAGTACTGAAGGGCTGCACAGGTGAAGAGTTTTGAGACTTCCTGCCTTACAGTCGTTGGTGAATGATGAACCCGCTGGACACAGGCCCAGGGGCCTGAGAGGTCAGAAGGACTGAGGGCCCCAACCTCTGAAGTTACTTTTTCATATTTATTGTTTTAATCTCTTCATATATGACCTGAAACTATCCAAAAGAGACTAAAAATGACAAAGAAAGATATAAAACTGCAGTAGCAGACACAAAATGACCGCCTGCAGATTGTAGCAGATGAAGTGGCTCATACACCTGATTAGGGTGGCCATGTTTCTGCTACATTTTGGACATTTTAATGTTCACACTTTTGTCGTCTTGTCAATTGTCTGTAGGACACTTTGAATTTAATGAACCTGTGTGTAAGGTGCAGTAGAAATAAAGTTTTGATTTGATTTTGAATGGCTCCACAGATTGAAGTTCCATGTAAACGACACACTCTCAGCTAAAACAATGTGCACAATTAGATGTTTGAAGGCACACTGTTTTAGTGGTTTGAAAAACAAACGAGCCAATCAGGGCTTTGCGGGATAAAATGGTGCCATTATCTCCCTGTGCCTGAACCAGACAAATAACAGCAGAACAAAAACTGCCATGAAAATGGTGATGAGCAGCACAGGAGCTGATTTACAGAAATAACATTTGAAGATCATCTGATTTGACTGGAAGACTGCCAAATGAGGCTGAAGGTGAGTTTATGTTCTCCAGTTTCCCAGGTTAAGAATGAACTTAGATGTCCGTCTTTTCAGACAGAGCTCACTGAAAAATCTGGATTTCAACACTAACAAATTCATGACAATAGGTCAAATCCAACTGCTGAGTAGGATCACGTAATGTTTGGAAGAGCGTGTGTGAAGTTTTGTGAGGGCAAAAAAACCACTCCAGGCAAAACAAAGTCAAAGCTAACATGAATTATAATTCATAAAAAATAATGTTGCAAATTAGCACGTTATTCATCTTTATAAAGAGGATCTTCGCTCGTTTTAGACACTAGTTACGACTATAGGAATCTCTTCTAGATTAGAATATGTTTTGCACATGCCATGTCATATTCCTTAGTTCTTCATTATTGATAACAAAAAGACACAGTTAAGACTCATGGACCAAAAGCCGGATGATAAAAGAGTAAAGCGGAATAATTACTGCATGCAAGAAAATCATGTTTTTGTTTGATTCAGTCCTTAGTCCAGATGATAATACTAAAGTGTTCACAGATTACAAATTACCAAAGATAATTAGACTTCTTCTCTTAAATAAAATATGAGGAGGTTCATTCCAAATTTAGACATTCACTACTTGGAAAAAAGTTATATATAAATATATATTTTACGCCTACTAGCAGATGATTGCTGGCAGTAAAGCTCAGCACTATTAGAGTTAAAAGTCATGTCACGTTCGCTCAACAAATTGTTACGATTTAAGGACTTAATAAACTGTGTTTCTGAAATATTAACAGATGAATTTCAGACAGTAAAGACAAATTTATTGCAGCTTGAAATGAAACCTGTAAATCAGTTCCATGATCCATGACTGGGGCTCTTGTTATTGCCAATAAAACAATACAGACGAACGTTTCACCTGCTGCCATTTACAGCTTGTCAGATCCTCGCAGGCATGTCTGAATTTTAATATTCTTTTGTTTTTATTCAAGCAACATGGATGGTAATTTACTCACATAAACTGGAGTTGAAAGTTTGACTAAATGAAGGGAATCATCCCTCTCTGAAGTCCAGTCACGTCCTGTGTGAACGGCGTGCAGTTTCGACTATTTTGATTAGAGTTGAAATGAACTCTGCTTTAATGATCTGAGCATTTCAGTTAAGATTCGCAATCAGCTAAACGGCTCAATTTAGAACAACTGAAATAAACCAAATAATTAATTTGGAAGTGTTCGTAAAGCGCTAAAAGATTAATTTTGAGAGTGGCAAAAGAGTAAATGATTCATCTGAGCAGAAGTGGAAGGAGCTTAATGTTCAATGGAAGCAAGTGATTCATTCAGAGGAGTCAGTTCTAAATGACTCTGAGCCAGTTTCATCCTGAAGTTAAAAATAGACTTTCTGTGGTTGAAGATCACACACATGCACACACACACACACACACACACACACAAATGAGGATGCAGGGACCTCAAAACACAGAAATTACTTCTGTTTTTTCTTTTTGAATTTTCAAAAAGGAAAACTTGCTCACACTTACACACAGACGGTGTCACACTTTCTGTCACTGGCTTCGCTTTTTTGTTCTCTCACTTGCTGACACACAAACACACACGTTCCCTGCCACAACCCCATACTCTCTCTCTCTCACACACACACACACACACACACACACACACATAGAGACACACACTTGCGCTCTGGCTCATGAATTAAAGAGCAGAGCTGGTCCAGGGGGAAGAAATTATTCAGGCAGATCTGCTCTCTGACAGAGGAGTGGGAGGGAGGAGAGGAGAGGAAGGGAGAAGGAAGGGGACACGCAGAAGAGAGAAAGAAAAGAAGAGAGGAGGGAAACAGGAGGGAAGAAAAAGGCCGTTAATAAGGAATGCACTGATTTGACATAGAGAGGCAATCAAACCCCCGGTGGTTTGCTGTGTATGTGCTCGTGTTTCCCTTCAGTTCTGTGTCTCCCCCTCATTTACGTGTAGGAGAATCTTCTTTACTGCCTGTGTGTAACAGCAGTGGGAAAGCATGAAACAATTTCATGTGTGTCTATGTTCTCGGTTTGTACCTTTGTGAACGTTTAAGTGTGTGCACGTGTCCCCACGCAGGCTGCTTTTTGGTCCCAGGTGACGACCTTCTTCTTTACTGTTGCCTTCACACTGTGTATTCAAACAGGTGATGTTTTCTGTCCAATCATGAGATGGAAATATTAAAGGTGAACCGATGCACTAACAAAGAGTGTTTTGTGTCTCTATGTCGTCTCCTTTTGCTTCCCTTTGTGAATGTTTAGTGTTCGTTCGTTTGCGGGCCCCCCTGACCTTTTGGGCTCTGGTCTTTACCCAGGATCCATCATCTTTGCCTGCAGGCGTTTGAAGTAAAAGATAAGGTTTCCTACTTCTGCTCACTGTGGGAGAGGAAAACAGGTCAAATAAAATGATGGAAAACCAACCAAACCCAACATGGGCCCACATAGTTTTTCTTAGTATTTAGACAAGACAGTGGAACAGCCAGCAGAGCTATGGAGTAATCCCAAGCAAGGAAACTTCATGAACATTGACTCATGTAAATTACTTTAACAGCAGGCTTGGAATATAAATGAACGTGAGAACAGGTAACATGAAGGCTGCACTAAAACATGAAGCTAGGCACGGAGCCAAGAGTGAACTGACCAAACAACTGTGAGGCTCTGACCTGGGCAGGTGGCCAGGGTAAAGAAGCCATGAGGAGCAGTGAGGTTTGGGTGGACAGGCAGGAACATTGGGGAGCTGTGATCCTCTGGTGTCCAACGATGAAGCCTGAAACCCTCAGGAGGTGAAGCAGAGGCCCGGCAGCAGAGGAAACCCCTGAGGAGGTGAAGCGTGGGGCCGGACCATTCCAGAGAACCAGAAGGTGAGCACAAGTGGACCTTCTGGAGGACAAACAGCCTGTGGTGTATGCTCCACTGAGGAGGCTGACTTTGACACTGACACGGCTTGCACTCAAAGCCTGACCATGGTCTTGCTGTGGTGGCGTGGGACCTCTCCAACACAGGACTGGACTTGGCGGTATCCATTTGGGAACTGCAACAGTGGTGTATCATCCACCACTCAGGTACAGAAACTAAGGGGGAGACTTTGTTGTCACTCCCCCACGGTGACAGAATTTGATCAGTGGTGTTGACCTTGACCCACCATTGAACAGATCAGAGTCAAAGGCGTGGTCTGGGTCAACCCACTGTGGAAGTTTAAACATGACCTTTGCCGCCTTCAGCTGTGATGGCAGCCAGTGAAGAAGTGGAAACAAGAACTAGGAGTGTGGGTTGCTGTTAGCATTATATAAAGTTTAACTCTCAAACTCCATCGCACTTCAGCCAAGACTGTTTCAAGTACATTTTCCACCTGAGATGTATGTTTTCCACCAAGGACACTCCACTTGTTCAAGAGATTGTCCCTCACCTGAAAATGTCCTTGCTGGTTGACACATGGATTCTAGCAGTCGGAAGAAGAGATGGTTATGGAGTTATTCTTCTATCTTTAATCAAGAGCATTATATTTTCCATTTGAGAGCATACTTTCATGATTTTTTTGTTCTGATTTTTAAATGCTTTCTCTTTTGTGCTTAAATTTACTCAGCTCACACTCAAAATGAACTGAAACACTGAAAATATATGCTCTTGATAGAAGAAGTAGTCCATATGTATAAAGTTAAAGTAGTAATACAGTTTTCTACCTAGAGTACAGATTATTAAATTTTGATAATTACAGTTTTCCACTGTCAGTGTTTTAGATTAATAGACTGCATGCTTAACAGCATGCTAATGATGTACCTGGACAAGGCAGAGCACATTCTAAAAACTGTTCAGTCACTGCTTTAAATTGGTAATAATACCAATTTTTGTTTATTAAACATTAGTTGGTAAAATAACTGTCACTGGATATCTTAAGAACAACAACAACAGTAAAAAATTCAAATACAAATGGAAAAGAAACACAAATACTTTAAAGCACCATGATTGCTTTAAAAATGTAAGTACAGTAGTTTATTAAATTTTGATAATTACAGTTTTCCACTACTGACGTGAGACCCAATTAGGACACTGATAGTAGAAATGGAGCTGCCCACTGCTGTAGCTGAGTCACTGGATATGTACAGTCGTTGAGGTTTTCTTAATATCATAGTGTAATTAGGCCGCCATAACCAAAGCTGTTGTCACAAATTTTTAATTAAAAAAGCAAAAAATGTCTTCTCTGCGTCCTATAATTATGGAACTGGGCTTTTAAATGTGTCATGATGGAAAAAACGATACAACAAAATTATAAGAGAAAAAGTAAATATTTTTGCAAGAAATTAAAATTTGTTTTTTTGTACCTTTATTCATTGTTTGTGTCTCTTTTTCATATCATAAACTTTCCCCTTTCGTGCCACTGATTAACGTGACCGTTGACGCACAGGAAGTGACGTCACTTGTCATCCATGAGTGCGCTGACGTGGGGACAGCGCCCCCTGGAGTGGGATGGCTGCGTTTACCAGGCCGTGTGCGGGCGAACAGGTGAAGCTGCGGATCTTTAATTAACACCTGTGCGAGTCAGGAGCAGAAGTCACTGAAGACAATAAACGTACGGAAGGAGAAAACGACGAGAGACTTCGCCAGCGGTCAAACAGATGCTAAAAGACGCGGCGTTAGCTAACGTTAGCGTCGGGGAGCTGCGACATATTTGCCGCTTCATCGCCGCATCGTGAATGAAACGGAGAAACGCTTCAGCTTCTGAACACGTGAGTCAAACGCAGACTGTCTGTCTGTCTGTCTGTCTGTCTGTAGACGTCCCGCCTTGGAAAACTTTTGCGCTTTTTGTGTAGTTGTGAATCTGTTGTGAATAACTTTTTGCATTTGTCGTAAACGTTTTTTTTTTTTTTTTTTTTTTTTTTTTTTTTGCCACGTGGGCGCAGCAGAAAAACCAATTAACATGAAAGATGCGTATTTATCTTTTGATGTGGCTGAAGATACAGATATGACTACACAGAAAAATAATCATAAGCTGGAGAAGCTCTTACACGTGGCTCCTAAATCAGTTTCTGGATCTTTCTTCACTAAACTGTAGTTTATTAATATGTTCATGTTATATCTTCAAACCGTACACGTGAACACCTGCAAATGTCCTTGAACATAACATAAGTTCACATAAGTTATAACTTTTCAAGCAATTACAAGTTGTCCAATACTAGTGGAGCAAGTTTACCTTCTGATCGGTCGAGTATTTACTCTCCTTTACTTGGCATCTATTGTGATCTCTATTACGTCAAATCTATTTGCAGTGTTTTTCAGTGTTTAGCCAAACAACACAAATCACAAATTGGCCTCAAGAGGTTTCACAGTCTGTAGAACAAACAACTTCCTGTGTCCTTAGATCCTCTATTGAAATCAGGGGGAACTCCCCCCAAAAACTTTAATGAGGAAACAATAGAGGAGCAGCTGAGGAAGGATCCAGGACAGACAGATCTACAACAAAGCAGTCAATTAGATTTACATGATGCGCAATTAGAATGACAACAGTATAGAAGACTGGAATTCATCTGGAAGGAAGGAACTTAAAGGTGACACCAACAAGCAGGATTCAAGCCACACGACCCTGTCACTGCTACAAAGACCTGGAAAGACGCACGAGACAAAAACCATGCGCACCGGTAACAAATATGGGAGAACGGAACAAACACAGAGAAGAAAGAAAAAACAACACAACAAGAAAACAATGGGGAGAGAGACAATGAGAATGAAACAGGCCGAGAAAGAATATCCAGAGTCGGCCCACAATCAGGAAGTATTGCCTGTTGAGCTCCCACACGCTAGCTTTTGCAGTGATATTTGACTGATTGGCTCAAGGGGGATAATTTGTCACATATGGCGACCCCAGGATTGTGTTCGGCAGGAGATTTGACAGAATGGGAAAGCACAAGTGACGGAGACAAATAGATCGGAGTAAACTCTTCAATTAACAAGTGACACGATGTGATTTGTTTTTCCAGTAGAGAGAACAGCTGTGCTGGAGAGTGATTAAGTACATAAACTTTTTTTGCTGTACTCCAATAGAACTTTAAGATGCAAACTTGAGAAGTAGAAGATAAAAGCTAAATGCTCTTAAAAAAGCAGTGAGGTCGGCAGTTCCCCCACCAGATTTTACACAGATTGAGCATCAACAATCTAAATTCTGTGTAGAGGTTTAATTTTGTCTTCTCTCATACCTCATCTTATGACCCCCTTAGATTTGTCTTTAGTCCAGTGAATTATAAATTTAAATGTGGCTGTAATGTCACCGTTTAATTCTACAGTACTTATGCATTCATATTAACTGTCTGATATTATACTGTATGATAATTTGAGTCACAGGGACAGAGGAGCTTATTAAGTCTTGTGTCGTTAACATTCGGTTAAGTAAACATTTTGAGCATTATTTTCTCCACCTGTGCAGAAACTGAAGCAATTTCTGAAATGTTTGTAATCTATGATATGAGGTCATATTGATGTTAAATTCAGATGTACAGTAGAAACAAAATGCAAATGCTGCTAATTGAACAGCCACAGAGAGAAGCAGTCACTTCCATGAGCAGCCAGCATGTAACTGCTGCAGCTGCTAATGACTGCTGAGTGATCACAGTCAGTGAGCACCTCTGTGTGACAGCTGTGCTTGTCATGGCTAATCAGAGGTGCAGTATAAAGACAGAATTTGATGCTGATACATGAAGACGTTGACAGTGTTTTTCTTTAGTAGAACTCCACGAAGACAAAAGAAAAGATCATTTTGCTGCTCTGTAGTCTTGACACACATCTATGTTTAGATATTTTCGATCGTTTTTTTGTGCTGATTGAAAGTTGGTGCGAGAAATTATGTTGCTGCTCAGTCCGCGCAGATACTGATCTTTGTATCTCTTTCAGCATTTGGACCAATTGAAATAATCTTTACTGCTTCATGCACATCCTATATGTCAGGCCACTTTAGAGGGTAATATTGTGCTGATAGTAACAATAAAGAACAAGATGGGCGGTGTTGAAATTATTGCGATCCTGATGGTATTTTCTGTCGCTGTTGCCTGAAATACACAATTGTTGGCATTTTATTTCTTATTTTAGTTACAATGATCAATTTTCAAACACAGGCCCTTTTTATTAAATAGAAGTTGATACAGACAGCAAATTCTATATTATAGAGTATATTAAACAATTTATTTGTGAAGGTATTGTAATAGATTAAATTACACTGAAGTATGAAAGTAATAATTAGCTGCATCTGTAAGCAGCTAAGTAGTTTTTACACATTACTTCTTCCATGATTATAATCCAATATTAATCAGTTTTGCTTGATCACTAACTATATTTTAATGTTAATATTGTACTAAAGAAAATAACTGGATGACCTTTAAATAGAGCAAGTAAAGGTCATCCATTTTGACTTTGTTCACTACCTTCAAATTGTCTGTTACTTTTAGAATTATTCAATGCATAGTTTTGTCTTAAAACATCTATCACTATACAATCAGATGTTTTAAAAACATTTGACCAAACTGACAATTTAGTTTTTTATTATATTTACACCAATCAGCCACAACATTTAATCCATTGACAGCTACAGTAAATACCATTGATTATCTTTTTACAGTGGTGCCTGTTGAGAGGTGGGATATAATGACCAGAAATTAACAGTCAATTGTTAAAATTTGATGTGTTGGAATATGCAAAAATGAGCCACATGAGGATCTGAGGGACCAGAAGACCTAACTGTAACGGTTAAATGACTCCAAAAGGCAGGTTTTGTATGGTGTTCCCAGTTTTCAGTGGTCAGTTAGTACCTACTAAAAGTGATACAAGCAAGTAAAATGGAAAACATTTATTGGCTTGTGACTCGTTGAAGTTATGTTGTGTCAGCATACACGTCGGGCGTCGTCACTTTAACTGGGGACCGTCTCTGCTCTTGCAGCCCACGGCTGGAGGGATGCTCACTGCATCCTTCCTTGTCATCTACGTCTCTGGTCCTTGTCGAGACCTGCTAATCTTAATCACTGCTTGCTTTAAGTTTTAGTAAATTGCTAAGAATCCGTTGGCTTTCCAACTGCATACAAAAACATTTATTTATTTATTTTTACGTTTACAAAGCCTAATTTTCAGTTGCATTTGCATCGGGCTCTGCTTAGATACCAAACTTTGGTATCAAATAACAATACTTCAATACTTAATTCGTCTGGTTTCACAAAATTATTGAAGTTGGGTAGCCAGACCCAGGGGTGGGGCTCCCCAGGGTTCATTAAGAGTCCCTTGTCGGGTCCGATTCCATTAAAGAGCCACTGTAGCAGGAAAATATTGAATGCTGGTCATAATCAACAAATGTCCAAACGCACAGCACATTTCAGCTTGAAGTCTACTGAGCTGTATAGCTGTATGTGCCCATGTTGAGTCCTGTCCCAAATGAAACCCATCTTTAATGGGCGATGTAAATGCCAGAACTTGTCTGTAGGATGATTTAAAAAAAAAAAAAAAGTGGCCTGGTCTGATGAATCGAATTTTCTTTTATATCATATGAATGCTTGGAAGCTTGTGTGCTGTTGTCCTGGAATAGAGATGGCGTGTATCGTTGGCACAAGGCAAGCTGTAAGAAGCCCAACCTCATAATTTGCCGGTCCTAAAGGATATGCTGACGCCTTGGTGCCAGGCCATAGAGGGCCCCTCCACAATATCAGGGTGGGGTTTTTTTTATTATTTTTTTTTATGTTGCGGCTCCTAGGTGTTAAACAAGCAAAGAAAACTATATTCTCTGATTCAAGACGTAACACACTTCCTGGTGACTAAATCTGTTAGTTACATATAAATAAACTAAAGACTCCTATCAAACATGTTTCAGAAGCCTGTGGGTTGGATAAATATGTTTATATTATGTCGTTTTAGGAGCAGAATGAGAGACAAATCACATGATAGAAAACCATCTGTCTTCATTAACTGTCGGCTAATTGATCACATGAAGACTCGACAGGTGACCCAACCACTGAGCTACACCGATTGCACTTAACTAATTGGCCATTGACTGCTGCTTTATAGCTACTGAAGCTCATTCACAGTTTCCAGCTGAGTTTGTGACGGCGGCAGAAGTTTCACAGTGAGGGGGCAGAAGTACGTGAAATCAATTTCTATCTGTTTCATCCTGTTCTGAGTGTTTTTCTTTTTCCCTACAGAAGCTCAAGGTTGACATGCGGTGACTTTTTCTGTGGCTTTTAATATCAATATGTGCAGACGGGAACATTCCTCTTGAAAAGTATGACCCTGGGCACAAAAAGAGAAATAATAATACATGGGCCCGCTCAGTTTGTGCACAGTATGTCCTAGAAGTGTTGTTGTTTTCTGTGTTTTTGAAATGAACATAAGTGATTGTGGGTCCCCAGAGTAGCAAATACAGCAGCTGATTATTCTTCCAGTCCTGCAGAAAAATGTTAAAATGTCCAGCCAAAGGTTTTCTTCCTTCCTATGTTTGTGTGTATATTTATTTGGATTGTACTTCTGCAGCAGCTACAATCAAACTGCCCTCGACTGAGGTATTTCACCTCCAGCTGCTCCATCACAGCTGCACGCCAGCAGGGTTGTATTGGGGCAGAGTCCCACAGCTTTTATATCTAGAGCTGATCTGCAGGATCAATATCTGGACCAATCACTGCATTTTTTTAATGATTGCTATTGGCTGTGTAAAGCCTGCCAAATCTATTTTGTTGCAACCCATTGCACCCCAGGTAGAGCAGCTGTCAAAAAATGCTTAATTGTACTCTGCAAACTGAAGAAACACAAAACACACAGTAGTAGTATCATTGCTGTGAAATATGACTGGAACACTTTAGGCTAAAAAGAGATGGTTTGTATCTAGTTCAGCACCATTTTGCAGTTTCTCTGAAGAGCAGCTGCTGGTTAAAAGCTGCATTTCATCTTACTACTGATGTTATCATTGTTTCATGAAATGGAAAGTGTCAGGTTATGCAGATGCATGATACATATGTTTTAACGTGTAGGAAAAATAAACTCTCTGATGCTCCAGGTCTGCACATGAATTGTTAAAGTTATTCATGGATGTATTTTTTTTTTTTTTTTTTTTTTTGAATCTGCTTGTACAGATTGTAAAATGCTGAGCCAGAACTGTTAACTCACATTGGCTGAATGGACTTTATAGGAGCAGAATTAATATCATCATCTCCAACATCAGACTAGTTTGCCCATTCAGCAGAAACAAACTTTGGCTTTTCTGACTATTGTATATTCTGTGTAATCAAAGTTTGACTGAATATAATGGAGACTTTCAGATACTTGACTCTTTTACAGTGAGTGTTGCACTGGCCCTGACTGATTTAGCTGCCAAAGACAAATTTTTATTGCCATTTTCCCTTCACAGTCCCTAATTTCGAACCTCGCCTGTAACCGAGGGTGTAATTAACATGTCTGCTTTCTATTAAAAATAATAAAAATGTTAGTTGCTCTTGTGTTACGAAGAGGCTTTTAGAAAAGCCTTGTGTTCGTTCACATGAGCATGTAGATAAATGAAGCACGGTACAAAAGAGAGGGCAGGACAAAGTAACCCCTCACGTTATGTACAGTATACGCTAAAGGTTAAAATTGGAATAAGATTGTAGATGTTGACAAAGAAATATTTTAAAGCTCTACTATATAATTACAGTCCATATTTTTAATAACCGTTGTTCCACATGCTCTGATTTGATTTTGTTGTGCTGCAGCCGTTCAACTGGCCACGTTGGACATCTCTGGTGATGTGAAGATTTACATTAGTATGGGCAACAAATATGTCAATGACACAGTTTGGATTGATGGAAAATGTCACCCACTGGAGTGGTGTCTGTGGTTGATTATTTTTTTTTAATAGTTTACGTAACATCTTAGGTCTATGGCAAAGGTGAATAAGATGTTTTTGATGGCTACAGCCTGAAAAGGGACCAAATTAAGACTTGAGATGATTCAGTGTTGGTTTTAAAGTTTATATAGTGATTGTGGACAGTACGATTAATATTATAGTTAATTATAACGTATTTAGATAATGAGCATATAATCAGTATTTGGTTCTGTTGCTGCATGTACTTCACTGTCAGAAATACGAGTTGTGGTTTGACTTCTGTGGACAGAGGTGCGTGTTTCCATGCTGAAGGTTATTGAACTGGCAAATAAAACATAGAAGTCAAAGACTGATGTTAAATAATAGGCTGGAGTAACGTTAAGGGATTTTATACAGATATAACTGCATACTTTTATATTTTGTCACATCAAATGTTAACCCTAACAGTATTTGTGCTGATGGTACAAGATAAACCCAAGTTTCTGTAAAAAAGCTTATGTTGTAATGTGCATGCTGACCACAAACAAAACTACACATATAGTTTATCTTGAAGTTGATATGAATTTTCAAACTACCACACATCTGTCAAACAAAACACACAGCAAGGCAGCTGATACATTATTACTTACTGCACTGGTTCAGCTCCAGCTCTCACCAACGAACAGAACCAGTCCGGTATTAGTTATGTCCGGAGCTGCAGCTGTTGCTCTAACATGCTGCTCACGCTTAACTCTGCGTCTAGGTGTTGTGTTAAACTTCCTGTAAGTCATTTGTTTATTTTGTTTGTCCTTGCTTCCATAAACATTGAATTTGTGCTACATCTGCCTCTTTTAGATCACAATTATCCTAGGATGAGTGATTATTTTTTAATGTGAAAATGTTACATCCTAAAGCTTTAAGCGCGACAACTACATCAGCACTGATCAATTTCATGAGTATGTTCTACTGATTCCTCACCTGCTAATAAAACCTCTGGACACGGATTGTAGGGGATGAGGCTTCCACGTACGATCAGCACATTTTTGAAGTGGAAGCATGTTTTTGTTTTTGATTTATGGAGCACCATTTGTTGGGTTTTAAAGAAAACAAATCACACAAATGATTGGTCGCCAGCAGCAGCTGACGTTTAGCGAAAAAGTAAACAAAACAGACACGCAAAACTTTTATTATATTTACTTTTGTAACACAGGCATTTCTGTAAGCTATGCAGTATTTTGAGAGTAATGCTCACGTTGAGAGAAGTTGTTTATTTCAGTATACTGTGTACATTTCTCCAGTAGTGGATGTCTGTGGGAAATCATGGTAAATGCCAGGATTTCAATTCGCCGCTACCTTTAGACGCCTTCTTACTTTTGTATGTATGAAGGTTTTGTCACAAAGCACAATGTAATGCTTCATCTCAGAGCACCTTAGGGATCATAACCCTGCTGGGTTATGTGAACACTTTCCTGCATCATTGTTTTTTTTTTCTTTGTCACAGCTCTGTCTGCAGGGTTTTATCTCTCCACCAATTTCACAAATAATTCAAGAAGTTATAAGATGGCAAAGTACATATAAACAAGTTCCTGGCTGCTCGTGTTTCTGTCCCCATCATCACCCATCTCATTACCTGCAGCATTATTCATCTATACTCCCACCTTGATACCCCTCTACCTCACCAGCAGCACACATATACCCCCACTGGGAGGAATGGCAGCCTCTGACAAGCCCTGAGTAAATGGGCACCTCAGCTGTGTGTGTGTCTGTGTGTGTGTGTGAGAGTGTGTGAGAGAGAGTGTGTGACAAGTGCTGACAGTCCAGGAGCCCGGCCTCGTACAAGGTCAGCATCTGTGAGCTTCATCAGTGTGTAAGTTTGTGTGTGTGTGTATGTGTGGGTACAAACAATATACCACCTGTGCCCCCCTGCCATGTCCGCACCCAGCAGATGCTCTGAAAGTCAAACCCAGTCTTACACGCACGCGCACACACACACACACAGTCATGCAGAGTTATCAAAGTCAGCCGAGGTTAGCTGTGGTGTTGTGATACATACGATAAAATGTGGAACATAAATGCAGCTCATGCTGTAGTTCGTATTGAAGGAGATTTTTTGCCTCATTGTCATGATTCTGAGAAGTGTAGCCACAACAATTCAATTTTTCATCCAAACGCAACACAAGTTATGCAATATTTGTCTATACTCACACCTCGATACCCCTCCATCACACCACCAAATATCGAACTGCTGTGCCATACCTCACAAGATGGTGTCCCCAGCCTGGAACACTTAATGCATTGCAGTGTAACTTCATCTTCTTTAACTAGCAGAACATAGTCAGGTCAGAACTTGGATCTAAATATTGCCCTGGTCATGTGCCTTGTTCTTTATTAGCAATTGCTTTTTAGGTCTTTGTGTTCAAACAAGGTAGTAAAATGTGCTGTACAAGTGCCTATCATTTTACCATTCACCTCTCAAAGAGCACGAACCTTAGCTTTACCACGTATGTTTATTTTTCTATAAATACCTCAGGAATCCGTGACCTGGAGCACACAGGAAATCAGCTATCTTTAATTGAAATTGGTGACCTGTCAGATGAGACAAATTAGAAGGAAACGGTTGAGGCCTTAAGTGAGTCTAAAGTGGTCTGTCATAATGTTGTTTGAACTGATCAGTTCATACCCCTGTTAGTACCTCCACAGCTGCGAGCGTGTAATGTTATCCACCCTGTAACCAATTAAACTACAGCTACAGTAATTATTACACAGTTAAGTTACTGACAGTTTTTTAAAAGGGAGATGTCAATACGTGACATTTCAGAGTTGCTGAGGAGTAGAAAGGAAAGACAGTCCTGATACTACAGGAACTGTTTTTTTTTTTTTTTTTTTTTTTTTTTTTTTTTTTTTTTTTTTTGTCTGATGGATTATTGGAGCCTGCTGTATAATAACAGACTGACTGGAACAAACACAAGCAAACAGTCAGTCAATTGTCAGATGGCTTTATTTCTGATCCAGTACCGATAGGAAAGTAATCAACTTACTTTTGGTCCTTTTGTTTTGATCTAAGACTTTCGATATCCAACGTTCTGAATGTATTAAGTATTTCTTCGCTGCGATATTGCTGCTTTCACTAAACCAAGCGATCCTAGTACTTTGTCCGCCACTGATCACAACGTTTTAACTCAAAAAATTATTTAGCTACTTTGGTTTGAGGTAATGTCGATTCTCATTCATCGATGTTTTCAAGTAAGTCTATACCATGTGTTTCCAGGACAGAGCCACCTCCAGAAAAAATAAAGAAGAATAAATAAAAAACGAGACACCGGAATTGATTAGAATTTTAGTAGCACTTCAACAAAAGCGTCTGGTATATCAAGACAATGTTTGAATTTTAAGCAGGGTTAAAAACGGCACGACTCAACGGGAGGCAGTACTGTGACAGCAAGAGCCAGAGGGGAGGCATTATTGTTATTGTCTCCCTTGGTGGCGACTCGCTTGCAGAGCTGCTCTGCTATTAGGCGACAACATAAAAATAAAATCAGATTAAATGCACATAACAGGAGGCAAAGTCTCCAACTGGAGTCAGTTGTGACAAGCTTGTGTCATTTACCGTGACTGCAGGATTTATTTTGGCCTCGCTAGGAGGCAAGGGGATTTTCAAATTCCTTTCTCCGTCATTCCTACAGCCATAAGTCAAAGCTGCAGAGAGCACGGGCTAAATGTGAGGGCTTGATACATGGGCTGTTAATGCTGCCAAGTTGCATTTACAGACTTTATTATTTCTAGTCTTGTTTGATATTTAGGTTTTGAACTTGTGTTCTTGTGTTCACTTGTTTTAGCCTCTGTTTATTTCCCACTCTGTGTTTTAACACACTGCGTCGTACCAGTGGTTAATCAGCAGCTCCGATATTAGCACTTTTGGACCAGAGGAACTTTTTGGTTTATTATAACTGGAGGTTTTCCCCCAGTTTTGAGGAACCTTTTTAGATACAACTGCCGAGTGATTACATTTAGAAGATGATTTCTAAATTTCATACAGATTTCACAATGTAGATGCCATGACCATGGCGAACAGCCTTATTTGCCGCCTCTCTTGTTCCTGGTGCTTTAAAATGTTGTAATTAATTTTGGAAGATAAAAGCTGCTGTCAGAGTTGAAATATGACACATTTCTATCTGCCTGAAGGGAAAGTTGACAAAAAACGTGTTTTATTAGATATTACGAATGTTGACAGACTCAAAACAAATCAGTGTGGCAATACATAAATGCATAAACACTGTAGGCCAGCCTGCGTCATTTTAGAGTTTCTAGTGATGCACATGCAAACAGAACAAAAGTCTGTTGAGGTTAGTAGTTCTGCATGTGGCTGCTCCCTAAAACTGTTGGGGGTGAACGCCACTAGTGATGGCAGCTAATTGGAATAATGCGTGTATATTTCCATCCATTCCAGCTTTTCCTGTGCAGGCTGCAGAGTGAGTTGGGTAGACAGAAAATTTTGACACTTACAGATTAGCATTACCCCTCACACTGACACACAGAGACAATTTAGACTCATCAATCAATCATGTTCTCTAGAAATGACATTTATATTAAACTCATTTTTAACAGCAAATACATTTTGAAGGAAATCTAATACTGGCTGGATTACTTTTTTTTTTTTTTTTTTTTTTTTTTTACAAGGGTGTTGTGTGTTAATTTGTTCACTGAGACATTTAATTTGTTTTTAATTAATTTGTCTTGACCACGACATTTTAAAACTGTTTGGTAGTTTTGTGCAGGCACACACAGCACCTGGTTAAGCTCGGTGACTGGTCCACATGCAGATTGAAATGGGAAGTCTATTTGGGACAAGGCAGAAAACTTTTCCTTCCTGGGATTTAGTTTTATTTGTGGTGTCAGAGAAGCTGTTATTTGCAGGGGATTAATAGAACTTTTAGAGGAGGTGAGATGCCTGCGACCAGCACATGGCTATAACCATTGAACAGAGGTTTTGGAGCCACAGTACAAGCTACCAAAACTTAAAACCGCTATAGATAAGCACGGGCACGGGCGGCACTGGACTCTCACTCTCAGCTGGTTCTTAAAAAAAGGGCAACGCTGCAGGGCATTAGATGTGCAGGGTAGATGGAGCAGCAGTTCCCTGTTGGGGAGAATGGAATCTGTACATGGTGCGGTGGACGACCGCACTACTAACCAACAGGTAGAAAAGCACTATACAAGTACAGACCATTTTACAATTGCAACTACTTTCAGCTGCATGTCACAACATTTATTGGTGATAGGTCAAGTGGACTTGGAGTTCAAGGTTTTGTTCAAGGTCAAGAATAAACTTAGATTAGATTTTTGTATTTTTATCATTTATTATACATGAAATACCAGCTTCTCAACTTACTTACATTTGATTACTGCTTGATACGGAGTACCCACACAAATACTACTTACTAAATACTGTTTTGCTTCTAGCATGAGTTGATAAAATGTAATTATCAGCATAACACCGTTAGAGCGTTATAGCTGAAATTATCCCATTTCATGGTTATTGCCTAGAAATTCCCCTCATTGTGCTGTTACCTAGATATTACCTGTGTATTCCCTCATCATTTCTGAAAGACTAAGCCACAATTACCTTGAGATTTCCATTTCTGACCCTATGTTAAAAAACAATATGTCCAAAATGAACATGTGTGTTTTCTAAAGTCAGTTTCAGATCCAAATCATTTAAATGACCTGTTACTCACATTTTGGTTCAAAGTGCGGTTATTGATCATTTCATGGTAATCTAATAAAATACTGTTTTTAATTATTAAAATCAAAATAAAAAGGGACTTTTTTGGTGTAAAATTATTTTAGCTGGGCTTAATTTAAAGCTGGAAGCCATTAAGGGCTCCCTTAGTGGTCATGAAATTCAATGTTCGTCACAAAAAGCAAAGCAGGTTAGACTGGAGAGAAATCCAAATTAATTTTCTATCCCTGCAGACAGATTCTCCTGAATACATTGACTTAAGTGCAGAATAATCAGTAAATACAAATGGATGGAAAGAAATAATGTATAATAGGAAAATGTGTTTATTACTAAAGCAAAGGATGATGGATGCAGACAAACTGAAGGCAGTTTGTCTTTATGTGAAAGACCTTATGAAATATTGGTGACTTTTTGCATTACGGATCACAATTTTTCTAAAATATCTGTAGCTGTATTTTTGGTCCTTGTTTAAAAATATTGTAATCTTTTTGGTTTACAGTAGTGAAAGTACATATTTTACAAACTTGAATAACCTTCTTAGTTACTGCGTGTGTCTTTAGATGCAGAGAATTCTGCCGAGCCGTCCCTACACCTGTTAGGAGTCCCAGCAGGTGAAGAAACATGCAGGGAAGGTGTATTTGCTTTCAAAGGTCAGGCTTTCTCCAACAACCCTCACTGAATTAAAACTTGTTGTTACTGACTTTGCTTTCTATCAAACAAACACAGAAAATATCGTTTTACAGCACCTCAAATGATCTCATACATTGCACATTTGTGTTTGCAGTTCTTCCTTGGTATCTCATTTATTAAAAATCCTATGAGCTCACAGGCCCAGAAAGTGGTTAACTTCCTCTGCTCTGTGACCATACATGCTTTTTAGGTTAAGGACCTGCAGCAGATTTTGTTTGTTGACATTTTTGAAAATTTAGTGCTGGAATTTCACTGGCGTTGCATTATTGAATTGAGGATTCTGAAGGGATTGGTTATTTAGACACGTAGGTAATTGAAAGATAACATATATGGCAAATATTCTTAACATATTCTATGTATATCAAACTCTACTGTTTTTTTTTAACATAATGATTTAGACTAAATAAACAAATGAGATGAAAGAACATTCAGTTTACAATATATGATTAACATAAAACTCAGGTGGATTACGAATTTAAATTTAAAAGTGATTAAGTCATTGCTCTTTGTGGTTTATATTCACCAAATGCAGCTTCAGTGTGTGGCAGTTTACAAGCACAAGCTGGTGATCATTTAAAGACCTCATATTCTATATCAGAAACACTAGTCAGTTTCCAGCATTTATGCTTGACGCTACTTTTATATCATCAACCATGTTATGCGGTTCCATCTTGTGTTACGAGAGTAAAGAACAGACTGGTAAATGTTAGTGCACATTTACAGCAAGTGCGGTAAAGATGGAGGTAAATGTGGGGGTACAGCTCCTTACAGCACAAACAGATCTGATACACACCAGCTTTGGTATTCTGTTTTAAGCTCACAGATTCCCCACCATCTCTTAGTATAATCTCATACTGACTTGACCTGCAATCAATAATTCATTCAGTCAAGTAAAAAAAAAAAAAGGCACTTGGTCCTGGCTCATGAGCTAAAAACTTTAGTTCCAACGTTAGCACTTCTACTGAGGCCAAATTAACTTTGGATGAGCAGAATTCTCTCCTGATGTCACATGCATACATTCAGGTTTTTGTTCTCTCTTCTTCTCCTTGCCTTTATCTGTCTTCATTGCTGTTTCTTTGATTCCTCTCCCCTTTTAACCATTATTGGTGTGTCCTTGTTGACTTTCCCAGTCTGTTCTTTTACCTGGTTACATTCAGTGGGCACCCATCAGAGGAACAATCTTAGTCCAGTAGTGGCGGAAATGTGAGAATTTCAAGGTAACAAAAGTGCCCAAGTAGATTCAGACTGATTTTTGTTTGGGAGCTTCAGATCAGCAAAAGCATTACAGATACAAGTGTGGGCATTTTGGGCATAATGGTTTTATTGATCCCCAAAGCTCCAACAGCACATGTAGTCTTACCTAGCTGTTGTAGGTTTACAGTCAGACCCTACGTTCACAAAGTACGACTCTGACGCTTTGAATCAGTGCAAGCTGGTGTACCGTCATTAACAGAACCTTTTTAAGGTTCTGCGCTTGGCTCACAATAATTAGGTTATCGACTTATTGTATGTTGTTTAAATAAGAATGGAGGTCATTAACATTTTTGTATGTTGCTCTGCATCTGGGCTGGTGGTTCTGCATTGAAGCTGTTTAACTTTGTGAGGACGCTGTTTGCATTGTGTGTAGTTAGCTTGGTAGTGTTTGATAGTTGGCTAATAAGTGTGTTATAGACATTTATTTCCCCTGACAACTGTGTAGCCAGAAAGTTTGGAATAATTAAAACCAGTGGACCCCCTCTTCTCAAAAAGAGGTCTGGAGATGATAAAGGCCTTTCGTACCTGCCATTTTGACAGACTTACTGTGGATTTATGAT
Organism: Channa striata; assembly: GCA_033026295.1. NCBI lineage: Eukaryota > Metazoa > Chordata > Actinopteri > Anabantiformes > Channidae > Channa > Channa striata. The sequence continues at coordinate 18,698,958 of CM065184.1, read as the reverse complement.
AAAAATTGCAGTTGGCTCAATGCTGATGTAGACATGAGATCTCTTTTAGTGTGCTTTGATTGGACAGTCAAGAACTGACTAAGTATATTGATGTTGGCATCTGAATGACATCTGCTTCAAGTGCCTAAACACTCGAGTCTGAATTGATGCTCATATTCAGCTGTTTTCTCAGCAGCAAATTATGGCAAGAAGTGCAGACAACTTTCCTCCTCCCTACTGCCAAAATCTCAGAATGAGCTGACAGGTTACCAGATTTTTTTTCCCCCCTCTAGTACAGGAGCTGTTTGTGAGTCATTTTTAACATTGTTTACAAGCTCTGGTTCACTCGTAATTGGGCTGAGAGAATAAGAACCAAACCAAAAAATGCATCAGAAAGACATATCTGCAGTGGCAACTAAATCAAAGTGTAAATGTTTAAGGAGTGTGTGGTTTTATGTGTGTGTTTGAGATAGTCGGTGGTCTTCTACCTCTGCTAAGTGTCCTCACAATGATGGGAAATGTGAGGTTCTCATTACAAACGGAGACATTTGGGGATTTTAGTTAATGTTGAGATGGAATATATGATTTTGGTCCAAATATTTGGGGAGGTTTTTACTGGCAAAAGGTGTCTTCACTGATACAGTAATGCAAGATGTGCTGCATGTGTACGTGCAAGCGTGCATATTTCTGTGTGTAGGTGTATGACAGGGCAGCATATGGCTAGCCCTGCATGTAGTGAAATATTAAAAAGCAGTGTCAGCAAGAAGGGCAGTGTGTGTGTGTGTGTGTGTGTGTGTGTGTCCCATGGGGAGTAGAAATCTGCCGGACATAGACAACTGGGCATGACAAGCTCCCACTGTGACGCACACGCACACACAAATATACTTTCTGTCCTCTGTCTCTGCCAACATCTAGTTGGCCTTATCTGTTGGTGAGACTAAATGCCATCTCTCCCTATCTCTCTTTCACACGCAAACACACACATTTTTTCCGCGTGTCAGGTTTTTTTTTTTAAAACCTTGTATCAGAAAGTCTTCATCAGTGAAAGTGTTCGGCGGGCAAAAGAGTGTGTGTGCGTTGGTCTGAATGTGGCCGTTTTATCAGTACTATTCTTCACCTCCCCATCTCCTCTCTGAATCATCACACACTCCTGCCTTTGAGTGATATTTAAAAATCTGTTCTTGCAGGATCGTCTTGAGGTCAAAGCAATGTTTTGTCACCATTCGGTGTCTATTTTTGGGTGATGTGATGCTCTGACCAAATTGCATCACTCGGTTCTGTTTGGTCATGAAGCTTGATTCATATTTCGAAGCAACACCTAAATGATTTTGGTTTTATAATTCCCACTTGTCTGACTCATGTCTTGTGAAACAGATGTGCTTCTATTTTAGCTGTCCATCTTTTGACGTGCACATTGTGAGATGTACAATTTGAGAAAATATGTTTTATCAACCAATCTATAATAATATTATGGACCATACAAATTAATTTAAACGTAAACAACTGTTTCTTTGTCGGTGATGGTTGAAGTTGGTAGTTGATCCTTTTATTTATTCGGCCTCTCATTGGAATTTGGAACATAATAAATATTAGTTTTGTGAACGTTTTAACCCACAACATAGTTTGTGTCCACCTGATGAACACAAATCCAATATTCTCCTTTTTGCACCTTTTGTCTATTGTCTCCTTTGCTGCTAAATTTTGTTTCTCACTGTTATTGTAATTAAAATTGAATTTAATGAACATTTTCTTGATCACTACATTAATGGTTCAGTATAGGAAATTGTGAAATTTCAGAATTTAAACCCAAAACCCAACGTGTGTTGTTGAACTTGGCAGTTTCTAGAGACAACAGTCCAAAACCTTAATATATTAAGTCTATTACATAAAACACTTTGCACATTTTCACAGTTGAGTTGGTGGAACTAGCGATGTATTGGCCATTTTGCACTGACTTTAATTCTAATAAACAGTTGCTGCTGCTATAATGGAGCTTGCTGGGAAAATTGATCCATATAGATTTAGCATATATGCCATAAACCCAAAGGCTCCACAGTGTCAGTTGTAAATGCACATATCTATTGCTTTAGGGGATGTTGGGTACATCTCCTTGCAGAACTTGTTGAAGGTTAAATGTAAAAAAACAAACAGGAATGTCTCTGTAAGAGGTCATTCTCTTGGGACCACAAGTGTGCTGAGCATAGCTGTCACACCAATCTGGTCATTACAGTTGGATTTTTTTCTTGTGTACAATTGGAAATTTTGGTCTGATGGAGAGTCAGGGGGCTCGACAAATCATTAGGAATCATCCTCTGGGGACTGTGAATATTCAGAGCAAATTTAATGGCAATCTGCTTCATCTCACTCTGGACCAAAGCTTGTCAGACAGACCAAACAACTGTCAGTGACATCTGCAGGCTCGTCTGCTAGCAGGGTAGCAAAACATGTTGGGCTGGCAAAAATAGAAACATGGGAAGAAGAGGGGGAATGCAGAAATGATGAGGGGAAGGAGTACAGTGGGGAAGAGGAGCATCTTTCTGTCTGTCCTAATGGGCTTTGACCATGAACCAGTAACACTCTACTTTAGCCCATTTTCCATCCTGATTTCTCCACGGGTTGACCCCCCCTTTGATTGGTACTTGCAAACAGAATTTGACAAGAATTTAGCAGACCAATTAGCTCTGCACTGCAAAAGTATGGTGGAAATGTCAGTGTTGTATTGATTATGTTAATGGGCTTCCTCCTTTGCAGGTCTGAAAGCACTGACAGAAACTGCAGGTTAAACCACAACTCAAACATAAGTGACAGTAAAATGAATGAATCAAATTAATAAAGAGAACTGATGTGTATCAGCATGTGGGTCTTATCAAACTTAATGCACCATGCATAGCAAGATAGAAATAATATGTTCTGTTTCATTTGATTATGTTGGAGTTTTTTTCTGAGATTAAAATGAAGAGTCTGCAGAGACTACCACTATATTGTATTTGCTGTAATATTTAATGAGTTTAAGTTGTTTTTTCACATACCCCATAAGGACACCACAACTAACAATGAATGCTTCTACTCACTTGGCATGTCCATCAGTTTTCAGTCTGGATTCTGTGGGCAGTTCAGCCAACGCTGGGCTTCTAAGGCAACACTGTTATTGAAGTGTGTGACACATGAGTAGCTATTCTAGGTGACCAACATCAACCATGGTTGGAGGTCATTCAATGTTGGGGTAAATGTTTGTATTGAGGTTGTTGAGAATATGATCTATTTATTTACATAGAAAACGTGGTCATTTGAGCTTCACCAGAAACTGGCTTTTCATTTGTTACAAATACATAAAACAAATCCAACTTCTGTGTTGGACCCTGTCACCCGTAATAAGAAGATGACTGGGAAAAACGGGGCTTCAGTTTGAACCTCAAACCATGGTGCGTTTAGCAGGAAGTAGCTGCTGCCCAATCCAGTGTTGCAATTCTGTAAGCATAGCTTACAGACCGCAGGAGCCTCTTTCTTTTCTAATGGTTGCCATAACTCACACATGCACTCACACAAGGCTTAATGGGTTTTATAATGAATGGCCCAAGATAGTGAGCTAAATGGTGGTTGCCATGGTGATAGGGTCAATCGATCAGAAAGTATTGATCGGCCATCGATAAGTTCCAGGCGGCAAGCTACTGGAATAGACAATGAAGAGTGTGTGTGCATGTGTGAGAGAGAGGGGGAACTGTGGGTAACTTCATGCTCTAACTCTATGTGTGCAGTGTGTGTGTGTGAAACAGACATTTCTCCACAGTAGTTTGAAAATTGCTGTAATAAATTCATGACTCGTGGCATCACCTCGTGCACCATTACACCAACTTCATTTTGGCTTGTTGGTCACCTCACTGAACCCCTTATTCGAGGATTGAACCAGAACCATCTGTAAACCATCATGAAATGGCAGAATGTGGTCATACACAGCAAACTTTCAATTAAACATTTTCCGCACATTTTATCACAGTGGACCTCAACCTTTTTAGAAAATGTAAAGTTGTAATTAAAAAAAGTGCATGTCTCTGACATTAATTCAAATGTGGTCTCATCCTCTGCTTGACAACGGCTTCGATTGGTCTCAACTACAAAAGTTTAACTAATTTTTATATAAGTACCTCAACGGAATAAGTTGTCAGATAAAATCAGCATTTGTTTTCCGCTCATGAGAGTGAATATGTCACAAGTTTGAGTTGTCTGTTCAACAAGTGTCTGATAAATGTGTTCTTCGTTACATGGTTAAGCCTCCTTTCATTGAGTAAAATACAACCTCATCTTTTCTTCCATGTTTTTACTGAATGTAGAAGACTTGCAATTTTTTTCACCTTGCTGACTCACATTTTTAGCCTGTTTTGAAGGTTTCCCTGCCTCGTTTTCATTTTTGCACCTCGATACAGAAAAGATCCAAAGGAGAAATGCCAACTTTTGAATTTCTTAATGAGCTGAAGCGAAAGTGGCGATTTACTTAAGTTGCAGGGACAGATTACAGGGTGGACCTGCACAAGATGCGTTGAGCCTTTTTAAGTTGAATGTAAAAACAAGGTTGTGGCTAGAGTTCAGTTTTTACAAGTCTCTGGATTCCCTGAGGTTTTTCACACGCTATTGGTGTTAGAGGAACATAATCTGCCATTTGTCATATAAAAACTAAAAAATTTCCAGCTTTTTTAGTTTAACAGTGCTTTGATGCTTTTATCGTTCTTTGGTTTTTAAGAACTTGTGAACCAAGTATTTAAAAAAACTCTCTCTCTCTCTCTCTCTCTCTCTCTCTCTCTCTCTCTCTCTCTCTCTCTCTCTCTCTCTCTCTCTCTCTCTCTCTCTCTCTCTCTCTCTCTCTCTCTCTCTCTCTCTCTCTCTCTCTCTCTTTCCCCCCCAATTCTCCTTTTTGACAGTCGAGACTAGGTTTTAGAGTCGGGGTTACAATTAGGTGGTTATGGGAAGGAGCTAGGGATTGTATTATGTCAATGAGTGTCCTCACAGGTAATGCTGTACAAACGTGTCTTTGCACGTGTGCCCCCTTTCATCTAACAGATCGGCAGAAACAATTTTTGACTTTCATTTTCACACAAAATATAATTTCACATTGGGCTGATAAAGCAGTACAAGGACGAGCACCTCTTCTAACAAAAAACCCCTCAAAGATCCACTTTAGAGGACAAGTCACTTAAGAAAGGACTGGAATGACAGGAGGACCAGAAAGTTCAGGGACACATAGTAGGTAACATGATCTGTAATTATTACAGTGAAATATTATCCACATACATGCTTTAGACAGGATTACAAGATGTGAGAGAGAAATAAATCTAGTCTGAATGAAGCTAAAATCAGAGAGCTGCGGTTTTAAGAGGTGAAAATGTGAGATTTTGTACCGGGGGGGAAACAAGTAATGATGTGCTCAAATGTTAGCATGTTGGGGCTTCCCATTACATGCCTGCAGTGCACCAGTGTTGGAAGAAATTAATTTTTTTGTTTTCCTCTATTTTGGGGCATTGGTAGATGTAGAACAAAATGTGTCTTTATTTATTTATTGATTTATGTATTTATTTATTTGGAGATTTTCTGTAACCCACCAACAACCGGTATCGCATGCTACAGGAGAGCCCATACAATGCTTGTTCAGATATTGATCAGAATAAAATATGGCAATAAATTAGAGGCAAAAGTAAAGCCCAGTGGGGCTTTTTTAAGTGACTTTAATTCTGCAAGAGTAATACATCTGCCTCAGTGTATTGGTAATGATCAGTTGAACTGCCTCTGCTGAAGTCAGCCAGATGATGGTAATGAGCACAGTAATTCATTACCATGACAAAATAATCAACATTATCTCTGTCTACAGTTTACCAGTGAAGATAAATCCCAAAAAGCTTGTGTTATTTATTTAATTTTGAATTACAATGTAAATGTTGTAGAAAAACTAATGCTACATAACACAATAGTAAACATTGCTGCATATGGTAGGATGAATGCAGGATACAGTTATAGTACAGTATCAGTATTTTTCTTAAAGTACTAAACAAAAAAAATCAGTTAAAACTGCTCTGCAAAGGTCTGATTTTTATTCACAATAACAACAATGAACTTAATAGGTCATTTTTCAGTGATATGTAGTACTCATACCTGTGGAGTTAAATTCACTCCATTTGTTCCTTTGGACAGAAGTGTTGGCCAAATGAATGTAATGTAAAAAAAAAAATCCTGAGAGCAAATTGTGACCCAGCATCAGGTCTGGCATAGCAGAACAGCTTTGTTCAACACAAACTGCGTCATGTCTGTCCTGTTGTTTCATAAAGCTTTTACCTCATTTCCACACGTGGGTGAGTGGGTGAACATGCAGTCTTATTTTCAGCATCGTCTCCGTAGCAAATTAAATGGGAAAAGTCAACCTCTGCATCTTTTAGAGTGTTAAATGTCAGTCTGTAATGTTCGCTGTGTTCCATGGGTTCCTGTGCAGCTTTGCAATTAACATTTTGGTGTACTTATTGTGAAAAGAAAAAGCAAACATGAGAAATTACATAAACCTCTATGATTTCCATGGCTGCAGAAACATTACTGACAATTAAAAACGCATTATATTTACTGCATAATGGTTTGTAGTGGTTTCGGACTCTAATCTAATGGTTTCCACATGATGTTTTAGTTGTGGTTTACTTCCATTATTGGCTGCAACGGTCACTAATGGCTGTGATAATTTCCAGTAGATTTCAACAACCACAACAAACCATTATGCTATAGTTTGTCAGAACTAATCTGAACTATGGATATACAATTTTTTTTTTTAAGCGTATTACTCCCATGATTCCCAGAAAGACTTCACTACAGGTTATTTTGACCTTTTGAATTTAAAATCTTTGTCCTAAAATGTTAAAACGACCGTCTTTATAATTCCATTAATACAAACAAAAAGCTCAATATTCCAGGAATTTGAGTACTAATGCATTCTAAGACTCGTGTGCTAAAAGTAGGAAACATAAGAACTTGTTGGGGTAATAAAATGAATCATCCATTTTTACCCAGAAGCCAAATTTCGAGGGTATAACCAAGTATTTAGCTCCATGTCTGAACAGGCAAAGTGCATTTGCACAAAGATGCAAAAACACATTAGAAACCACATTATAGAGCTTCCAAAGTCACAAACTAATATCACTCATGTTATTCATTCCTAGCATAATAGGTTTATGGTGGTTATAACAAAGTATTTGAGGAAGACAATCAGCTCGGTGAGCTGCTCGAAACTTCTAAAATGTACAGACGGAGAGTGGCAATTTCACTAAAAGGAAGTTCACAAATGTCTTTTCAAAATAAGAACATTGCACAATATTGGTAATCATGTTTGCCTGATTACTAAAGGAACCCTTATATCCAAATGCTGAGATTGATTGGATGCTTTTGCATTTGATGCTGCAGCTTGGACTCTGAGAGTCTGAGCTTTGGTGAAAGCTGCGCTCATGTGAACAATGAAGCAGTTTGCTGCTGTATTTGGCCAGTGAACTTGCAGGTAGTTATACTTTGCACCTTCTCTCACATGAACACACATGCATGAACACACAAACTATAGTAGTGCATGTTGGTGGTAGTAGTCGTGAGAAGACCGATTTTTGTAGCAGTTGCAGAGCACAGTGTCCAAGGAGACCTCTGGGGAGACCTAGAACACACGGGACAGATGCATCATGTTTTCTGGCTTGGCAACGCCTACAGATCCTCACGAAGGAGCTGGAGAATGTTTCTGTTACATCTGGATTACTGCCTCTGCTGAGGAAAAATGACAGAACCTGGGTGGACGTTGTTTACGGCGCATTTGCTTTACCAACAGATGGTGTTGTGCACTATTTCAAATAGGCGTTGGCTAGTGCCACGTCTACAAAGACGCAAGCATGTCTGTGCTGGAGGCGTTCAGGGTACTGCACGAATGCAGGTCACCCATGGGTACGTGCATAAAATGGAGGAGAATATGCTTTGGGCAAGAGGAAACATGAGCTGATATACAAACTGTGCAGACTGCTCGAGTGGATTCGAATAGGATTGCAGTCAGACACAACTGCATTTCACCGGTGTTGATGACCCCGTGTTTCCACAGTCTGAGCTGCACCACTGTAGTGTTGCACCACACGACTGTGCTGCATCACAGCTGTATGTGTGGTCAGCGGTTCTACAGACTAATACAGTCCGTCCTATAGAGGTCAGTGCAGCAAAGCTTTTCCCCGTGCCAGATAGAGCGGTGTTGCTCTTTAATCTAAGAGAGCACTGGGTATATTGGGTCTTGCCCTTGACTTTCTATTTCTTGTCATTTAAGAGCTGTCAAACTGATCAGTCGTATAACTGGAATTAAGTCGGTCACAGCTTAGTCCGGAGTCTCGGTCCTCTTCCTGCCTCACTACAGAGAGGCCGGAGCATTGATCCGTGATCAGGTTCTGCTCATCAGCTGTTTTGTTGCTGGCACGGCAGGCAGCAGCTGAGCAGCAGCTCATTTAATTAATGCAGATTTGACTGGTCACGCTGCCGCAGACTCTCAGCTACCTGCTGCCCCTGCTGCCAACGGGGGAAAAACCTTCAGCCGTGTCACAACACCACATCAAAGAGAAATTTTTACGTAATTAACTCAGACCTCACTCAGTGAGGCCATCATGCAGCTCATCATGCAGCCGGCAGGAGAGTTTTTTCCATGCGCCCTGTGGTTGAACATTTACTTTCGTCTCGTCTTTTTGACAGCTGTCTGTTTTAGGCACTTGTACGATAATTGTCATCTGCCATGTTTTAATAAAGATACAGACACGCTGATGCTCAATACGGTTGGCTTGTTGCCCATCAAACTGTCTGTTCTCATTTGGTTCTGGCCTGTATAATCATTTGCACAGGCACTAGTGACTTTAGAATTACTACATTAGTACTACTTGATAGAAAATGTAATAGAAAAGAAGAAAATGAGAGAACAAGAACTCAGTGCTGAGCACTCCTTTCTATACAGTAGGTCACCATGATTCGCTTGTAGTCATAAATATTCATCCAAGTCTGCTGATGCAAACAATCCCAATGTCTGTAGAAGTGTTGTCTCCCCGTGTGTGTGTGTGTGTATATATATATGTATACACACACACACAAATATATAAATATAACAAAATATATATAGTGTGTGTGTATATATGTGTATATGTGTGTGTGTGTGTGCATGTTTGAGCCTGCACCATATTGCATGTTTGATTTCACTATCTGCTGGCAACAGCTGTGAAACTATTGAGGATTTAAATATTTAACATCTTGAGATATCATTTTCACAAGCTTCTCTTTATCATTTCTGCCCCATGCATGTCTTGATGTGGGTGAATCTCTGCAGTATGTGTAAGTCTGCGTTTCAACTGGTCGCCCCAGTACCACTTTCCCCCAGAGTACAAGTACTGACATCTGTGTACCAATATCACTACTAAACTGCTTTTCTTTTTTTGGACAGTAAAATCCTCATCAAGCCACTACACAGTTAAGCTGAAAAGAGACACTTGCAGAGACGTGCTGGTCCAAATAGAAGTTGGGACTCAGACTAATTAAGACTTTCAAAGACTGGACAGTTCACAGTGAAACACTGTTTCCGCCAACTGTCACAGATTTTCACCCGAGTGTGCACCTGACCACATTCTAAGGTGGACAAACCCACAAATCCCATGAGAATGAAAACTCTTGTGTGGTCTGCTAAAATACATGTGCTACTGACTAAGATAACTTGGTTAGGATTCGCGGGTGTACCCTTTAAACTAGCAACTGTACAAGACCTCAAACTGGCAGCCTGTTGGCTCTAATCGCTCATAATGTTGCTTTGCTGTTGATTTGTACGTCGTTTTATTCAAATCAGTCATTGAAAGGAGAAGTGGCTTCCTGGCCGTTAGTGGGACTATATGTTTACGCAGTTTGTTCAGTAAGAGCATTTGCACCATCCTCCTCATTTCCCATCCTGTGGTGGAGCAGTTTATAAGGCCTGCGAACACATTATGATGGTGTGCTCTGTTTGTCTCTGTCAGCGCTGTCGAGACTGCTTCATATCAACAGCAGTTTAGTGTTTTTTGTGCTGGTGTGACGGCACCTTAAAATTGCACCCCACTGACTCGGCGCTGCTCTCTTAAAACCGTCATGATGGACACTTTAAATAAAAATGATTTAAATTGAAGAACCAAAGCCATTGATTGACATTGAAAGTTCCTGAAAGTTAACCTTAAATCATTTGATTTTGGGGAAACTCGGGCTTATTGCCTGGCTCTACATGTTGGCGTCTGAAGGTCTGCCTCGTACAAGATTAATAACTTGTGGCTGACGTCAACACTCTGCCATCTTTGTCTGCCACTATATTGCCATGTTTTAATTTCATGCATTCAATGCAGCTTCCATGCAATGCTTAATGCACATTTTCATACACAGAGCGGGACTGCCCAGCGACTGTAAACACAATTGGATGCGTAACATCGATGGAGTTCCCCTTTAATGCTCTGTCTGTAGCTGAATGGTAGCAGATCTCTGAAGCCAACTCCCTAGACAGCATATTCATGAATGCAAATTCATAGATCAAAAGACAAATGTCTTGGTTTTTGCAAAGGAGGTCAAAAAGTCCATTTGACTCAATCCACTAGATTTTTGACATAAGAAAATTATATCAGTTCCTTTGTAACCGTAGAGTGAGCAAAAAGGCTCTCAAAGGAGTGTAGGCTGTTAAAGCAGCATATTATTGCCCTTGGTCGGGGATTGACATGCTTAACAACCACACGCACTGTGGATGCTGTTCTGATTTCCATATTATAACCTTTCTAGTTGACAAAAATGATAATGAGTAATTAGAAATGTGAAATGTTGGCCTATGCGTAGGAGTGTCTGCGAGGATCTCGAGGAAAACCAGGTAAAGAGATGGATATTAACTGCTAAATCACTGTTAACCAGTAACAAACCAGTAAAAACTGAAGAGAGCTTTGAGAGGAAGAAGTGAACACAGGCTGCGGGCTGAATATTACAGAGACTGAATCAGCCTGCCATCTGCACATGCATACATCTATAACCATATACATATTCATTGTCATTTTAGATCTTTTCAGATATTGCAGTAGGGATGCCTCTGTCTTTATTTCTCTGAATATTTCTTTTTCCCTTTTTGATCTCTCCCTCTCTCTTCTCAACCATGAGATTACCTGAAGGGACAGTGAGTGATCAGAGTCACACACACACACACACACTTAAGGAGAAACCTGAGTGCACACACACATGCATCCACTTGAACAAGCACATGTTCATGGGGGGAATATCGTAGCTGCATGCACACAGGCAGTTGTAGCAGTCAGCAGGGACAGTTAGTGGAAAAGCACTCATTTAGATGGAATGGCCATTTTAAAGTGTGTGTGTGTGTGTGTGTGTGTGTGCATGCCTGCACTGTGCAGAGCTTCGGGAATAAGACACTATTACCTGAGAGAGTCTATGAGAAGCTCTGTAAATATTGACAGAGAGAGAGGCAGAGCAAGAGAGAGCGAGATGAAGCGGAGATATGAGCCCTGAGGGGGTTGCGGATTGATAACTTAATGGTTTCACTGGGAAAGAAGATTGGATCGAGAAGGAGGGGAGGAGATTGTAGAAGGAGAGGAGGTGGTGAGATTTGAACCCTTGCAGTTGCCATGGTAGCATTTTGGATATAAAATGAGTGAAAATGTTTGCAGCTGGAAAGAATTTGTACACATAATAACACTGCTTTGCCATCAGCATCGCTGCAACTCAACGGCAACAAAAAGACTTTTAACGGAGGAAAATAATTAACTTTTCCCTCATTTTAAATGAGCCTTTGCTACGAGTCAACTGCTGGAAGGACTTCAGGGCATTCATGTTCAGATGTCAGGTTGAAGTGAAGAATTAAACGCTCCCGCAGGAAAAGACTGACAATTATGAGCTTCAGACCCACGAGGACTTTTCATCACACAAACACAAACACGGAGGTCACAGGTGTTAAATAGAAGCAGTAATTATCCACATAGTTTAGCAGTTTAGAAATATGAATACATTTAATATAATTCACCTTCTCAAATCAGTCGTATGCTTTACAGCTGTGGCGTGTATCAATTTTTGTAAAAAAGATCTCATTTGCTGTTTGTCGGTTTCCTGAAATGCTGCACCTCCTGCCAACTACACTGCACCCCTTGCAGGTTTTGTCTATCACAGCAGATAAATATGCAGTTTATCATGACAACGCCGGTGGATTTACAGCTCAAAATTTGTGATCAGTTTTGACAGAATGGGTTCCTGATATACACTGTTTTTTTTTTTTTTGGGCATGCTTCTATATTTAATAAAATCTTTGCAGAATTAGAGTCTCACATGGTTTCAGTCTTTAGTTCAGTTATTTCCTTGTTCTTGCAACAAAAACATGACATTTGCATTTCTTGTGTCTTTCTCCTGTTCTATAATTTAAAAAGCGCATTTTGTATTTGTTCTACACAATTTGGTTCTTTGGTTCTAACGATTTGGTTGTTTGGCTGGTAAATGAGGTGCATCAGGATGTAAAACAGGATGGTGCTTTGTGTCATTTATGTCACAAGAGGATGGAGATAATTATTGATTTTACTGAACATGTGTAAATCTGTCTGTCATTTTGTGCTCTCAGATCAATATCTATATTTTTCCAATAGACTTGACTGCAAATGAGCTAAAAGTATCACACTTATCTCTTTTGTCATCACTCAAATTACGTTGAGCTGAGTCCAGATGTGTGTTCGTTTCAATGCACAGCACCAGTTAATGTGGAAAATGCATCTTTTTATGTCATTTTTATGTTGTGCGTATTGCTTTGTTGCTAGTCTTTGTGCTTTTCAACAAATTATTAGGAGCATGAGGAGAATGCTGCTTGCATTTAACAGGCTCATTTGAAATTGACTGAAGCGTTTTAAAGCCTTTTGCCCAGAGATTTGGGCGTGTGGAACAGTGTAGGACACATGTATGGCATGTTTTATTGTTTCATTAAAGAGCCAATATCCTTTCCTCTCCTGCAGTTTTATAAGGCACAATTACCTGGTGAACAACGAGTGGAACACATCTGTGACTTTGCCTTTTTTCTCCCGTTTAAAGTCCATCAGCTGTAGTTTCAACGATTCACTTCTGTGCTTTTTTCCCCACCCACCGGTCAACAGGCCGGTCTGGGTGTCGTTTCACATCAGCAGCTTCTCTGCTAATGAGCTGCTGCTGTGATTGTCAGCCAGCAGAGGCTGAGGAGTTACTGTAAGTTAGAGCTGAGTGGTCGATTTCAGGCGAGTCGACACTGACACTGCAACAAAATCTGAACTGTTTAGACGGGAGGGCCGGAAACTCTGACAGTGTGCTGATCAATTAGCTGTTCAGTGAAGTGCCAAAACGACATATAATATCAGTGACTAACCATTATTTTCTGAATCATTTCATTACTGACTTTATTTTTTTCAAACTTTTGGTTTATTTTTTGTCTATACACACCCAAAAAATTTCCTTTTTCTGACCTACAGCATGCTATCACTGCTCCTAGAGCTCAAGGTGATGTTCTCACCTTTAAAACCTGAAGATGTTCACTCGACACGGATTCTGTAACATTAGGGTGCATTTCAGATTACTCTCCAATTAACGATTAATTTGATCATAATCCTAATATGTTCATTCCATTCTTGATTAATTGTTGAATGCCATTTGATAAAGAATACATTAAACAAAAAAACCTCAACATTGTAACCAAACCTAACGATGTGTATTTACCGCCTGAACCGAACCCTGATACCCCTGTGGCTGTATTTGTTCAATCGTAATCTGTTCTAAATTTTGACCATTTGTCTGTGCTGCCATTGTATGAGACTGTTTCTGTTATTTTGGTGCCTGGTGTCAAAAGCGTTCAACAGATGCCTTCCTCTGCTGAGGAAAGTCAAATCTGGCATTAAAATGCAACTTCACCAATTATCAGCGTTCTTTCTGTGGCTTTAGTTTAGGGTGTAAATCTACATTAATGCTTTTAAAATTCACTCTGACTTTCCCATATCAAAACATTTCTCTATTAGCTGAAAAACTCCTCCAGATGACATCATTGAGTTTTTTAACACTAGGAGTTCTGTGGGAGCTCTGGAAAAGCAGGTTGACCACGAATACAAACTCCATAGTCTGAGCAAATGGTTCATAATCCGAACTGAAGGTTCGTCCATTTGATGTTATCCGGAGGTGTTTATGAGCTAGAAGTAGAGAGATATTAATATAAGAAATCCGAGGGATTTCAATGGCCTTCATTTACATGTACTACCAAAACCAGAAGCAAATTCAAAATCTTTGAAGTCGTCCTTCAACGTTGGAAGACTTGTTCCGGTTCAGTAAACATACAACTATTTAATGTGTTTCTGTGGAAAACATGTTTTATGTGAATATTTTACCATGAAGATGAATATCTTTTATAACTGCAACTTGGCATTACATGAACCAATACCATACCCCAATTTATTTAGTTTTTTCCCCCTAAAACAATTGTTTCTGTTGTTCTAATATTGAGTAATTTTTAATAGGAAGGGATGAAATTTGGAGAGTGCACAGCTGAAAAACGAGCTGAAACTTACTAACAAGCAATAAAAAGCTGGAGAAAATTACAGGTTTAGGTAAAACATTTAGCTAGTTGGATGATAATTTAATTTTGTCAATTTATAAGCTTATGAAAATATTCCTATTAGCTGAATTGTTTAGTATTTTGTAAACCATTCTTGTGTACTTTTACTTAGAAAGATCAGTGTGCTGGATTTAGAGTATTTTTACAGAATTCTTCCTCCGTCATTCTCCTCTTTAGTTGCCATCATGATGGAGGAACAGAGATGCATTTGGTGTGTGTAATCCAGACTGTGTCCGAGAGCTGAAGTAAAACCCACACTCGTACTTTTCCACAGGCCCACTTGGCATTCTGGTTGTAGTCGCACAGCTCTGTCTTCATCCTCAGCGGACTCGCACACTCACACAGACGCGCACATGCACAGAGCAATGAAAGGCCTCTCAGTAGAAGTGTGATGGAATCAGCGCGGTTGATTTGTCATTTGGTTGGTACACCGCGGGCGGCTGCCAAACAGCCACTGATATGGTTGCCATGGAAAGAGCACTGGTTTGGTGCATGCGAGGCAGAAATCTGATGTGCTGCCATTCTGGGCCTGGTTCCTTTTTGTGTTGAAAATTCACTCAGCAAATTCGAGCACATGCAATTGACGGATAACCCTGCTATCGGTCAGGTTATTCCCTCATCCCCGGCATTACGCACTTATAATTTTCTGTCCTCTTACAGTGCAGTTGACCGATGTGGCAGATGTGCTATAGTTGGAAATGTGATAAGAAAACAAATTAGATCTCACCCCGTAACTGCATGTCATTCTTTATTTACTCGTGCAATGTTCAGTTTCATATTTAAGTGCACGTTGACGTTCACATCACTATAGAAACAGGCTTGGAGCGAGAAAATGAAAGAGAAAGAAATTGTCATTGTTCCTCAACTTTCATTTCTAACTTCTCCTGCTTTTTATTTTTCACAATACTTTGACAAACTTCCAGAGTGAACTTGTTGCTTTTAGCTGTAGGTTTGCAGCAGAATAGCAGCAGGACATGAGAGCTTTTCTGGTCTTTGTTTTTGTTGTCAGGAAAAGTGGGACTTGTGTGCTCTACTCAGAACAAAATGTGTCATGTGGCAGCATTGTACTCTGTTGAGGCAACTGTCACCGGAGGAGTTTACACCCCCTGCTCGTCTTTGATCGATTTCTCCCCGAACGATTGTTGAGTATTTGTTTAAAACGGTTAGTTAAAATAGAAGCTATTTGGTGGGTTTCTGTTTAGACGGGGAACTGATTGGTATCCGATGACTTTTATTTAGTCTAGACTGATGATAACACAGGTAAACACACAATATGATTTTCACCAGGTTCTAAACAGCAATCGCATGGAAACATACTCTGATCATGTCATGTCCAGATTGTAATGAGCAGTATTTTGTACAACTCTTTTAGTTTTTTTTTTTTTTTTGTACTGCTCATCTTTGCAAAGCTTTTGTTACAACCACACATTTACTAAAATGACTCAAAACAGAACTATATTTGTTCATTAACCACCCACAGAAGCGGCATAATAATGACTTAAATAATAGGCTTTTGACCCAATGTTAGTGTTAATTCTTGCATAGTTTTTTTGTTTTTCTACCCAAGTTTGTTTTGGTTGCAAACTTGACTATTTATCACCAACTAATAATATTAATTTTTCTGTACTGTTTTGCACAATGCTATGATATGGAGATGCACAAAACATAAATCTGTCACCTTGTTTTAACGTCAAACCTGAACATTGTTTGTAATGAGGTTTAACTCAACATTGATATGAAACGTAGTACTAACAACAGTGAATTTTACTGTGTAGCATTTTATATCTTAACTAGCTGCTACTCGTTCTTTTTGTTATCAGTTAATGTGTTTTTATATTTTTTTACAGCTCAAAACCCAAAGATGGTGAATTCACTTTCACAGGAGATGAAGAACAGGAAAAGGTTCAGCAGGAAGTGTAAATGGAGGCAGAAGGCAAATATACCGAACCGGCAGCAGAGTCAGAGGGACGTGGTTGGAAAGCTAAGGTCTAGGCAGTGGAGGTCGGCAGCCGAGGATTTGTCGGGGAGTCCGTCTTTCCTACGTTCATTGGGTTCGGTATAAAAGGAGAGGGAAGAACATGACTGAAGGTGCAGCTAGAATCAGTGAATGAAGAAGGTGAGTTTCTGGGACACAGTGAGGTAAGTGCAGAACAAGTAGAGAATAAACTGTGCAAAGGTCGTTAGCACATGGGAAGGTGAACCAGCACAGAAAGATTAGCTAATAACCAGATTATTTGGTGCCACAGACAGGTTAAGGCCTGCTTTTTGATCCACCTGTCAGCACTATGTGACAACATAACGTTGTAGGTGTGACTGCTTTGAGTGTTTACTGGTGGCCTCCAAAGCAGAAGTTTGGAAGATTCGCACATGTTCACTGCTAATAGTAGACCTGGCTGTTTGTTTGCCACGTTGACTTGTTTTCACCCGAGGAACTAAGTTCCACTTTTTATTAAAGGCACTCAGCACATTTTATTGGTAGTTGGCGAGGCACATACCAAATGTGTTATCTCGAGCTTTGTGCAAAACACTCGCATGATAACATTCACTCTACAAGCAATATCACTCATTCTTCACCACATCGGATTGAGTGCTGTTTACAGCAGCAAATCCGGCTTTGTTAGCTGGATATTTAAGACATTTGCACATTCAAAGATGGTGTTGGTCAGTAGGCTCTGTGGTTTCCACCCCAACTCTCCCTGACCACCTGGCAAAGTGTCCCTGGAAGACACTGAACCCCCAAGCTGCCCAGCCCCAGCTGTGCAGTGTATTTCTGAGCGCTGGTTTCATGTCTGGCAAATGGGGGAGGCTTGGGTCAGGAGGGCATTTGTCAAAAATATATATTTTTTTCTTTATTCTTTTTAGATTAAATGTCCAAATACTGCATTGTACTTTCACATATTTACCACAGCAAGGACACATTTTTGGTCTGAGCAACTGAAAACCAAACCTAAGGCTCTTATTCTTCTTTACTTTTATTAAAGAAAATCTAATATGTTACCAAACTGTAGTTGTATTTGAAGAAACGGTCACCGAACATGGTCAGGGAAAACTAGTCTTGGTCTCTGTTTTACACTAATCTTAATAAATGTATTCATCTGCAGCCAGTTTTCTTTTTTAGTGAGTTAAAAAAGCTCAAACATCATCTAAGCAGTTTAAATCAGTCATTTTGACAAAACTAATACCCCAGAGTCTCCTAAACACTATGGGCGTTTTGTCCATCTGAAATCACACACAGAAATCACATCAGTTTCAGCTAAACTGAAGTAATAACTGAAGAATATCTCTAAAAAACTTTGTTCAAATAAACTATAAAAAACAAACAGACTGCCAAGTGGAAAAAGAAATTATAACCCCCAAAAAGAATTAGAAGAGTTTCATGGCTCATTAACATTTGATTAGGAGTGTAACATCAGCGTGAGAACATTAGTAGGAAGAAAGTAGTTGAGGTTAAAGACGCGGAGGCACGGCAGCTGAGAGGTTGTGCACCGAGAAAAACACAGCAGCATGGAAAATATATCTTGTGCAACAATTAGCAACACTTAAACGTCTCCATATTGTCGTCATGACAACGCTAGGACAATGACGGTCAGGGTTCAAGCAGTTACAAACGAACAGAAGGCGACGATACAGAAAATAGAATGGGAGAGGAGTCGTCGAACTGTAGCATCGACGGAGGAGAGGAAACAGATGGAGCAAAGAGAGAGGAGTCATCAGATTTGTTTGGAGGAAATTTGTCTTTGTAGAGTTTGAAATTAGAGTAAATCTGCAAGAAATTGTGTTGACATTGTGTGACTACTAAATAAATCTGAGGGGAAAAATCGGGACCTATAGGAGGTAACTGATGCTTCACTTGGAACCAAATTTAAATAAATAATTTAGAAAATGTGTGTATTAGCGGAGTAATTTTTATAGCAGGGCACGCTAAGGGAGAGGTCCACTGTGTATGAGCACTGACTGTACAAGTACTTCGTAGTGCGGCGCTGAACGGAGCGTATGACTGTCCAGTTCTGAGTCCTGCTTCCTGCTGATGAAAGCATAAAGTTGCACAAACTTCTCAAGTGAAGTTGTGAGAGTTGCAGAGCATTATGCATAATTCCTCAGGCTGTAAAATGGCACAGTGAGCAAACGCAGGGGTAACACAAGGTTGTGCACACACTGTAAAGCAGAGTGAGATTGTGCAATTACTGCCTCTATAGCACGTAACAGCAGGGGAGCACTGCTGCAGGGGGTGGACACAATAACGCGAATACCCGTTCAGTCTAATGTGTAATCCAACAATACAACAGCTGGGCAGCAAATGCTAATCCTGCGAGGCTGTAATGTTCAGTTACGGCTGAGACTGTCACAGAGGTGACGGTGAGTCAAAGCCACTCGTGAGGCACAGTCGTAACAAAAGGCACGGTATATTCGAACAAGCTCCGTTTGAATAGAAAGCTCCTCTTTGCCAAGAACTAGTCTGAAACTTGTTGAGCTTTATCCAGGAGGTTTTCAATTATTCGTATTATCAACAAACACCGTTCAGACACTCGAACAAACGGTGTCGACTCACTGGTGTGTCTGTCAGTCTGCAGCCTGGCTTAGCTCATTGATCTTTGAATCGCCGTGATGACACTGGAGCAGCAGACTGTTGGTTACGTCAGCTCACTGCGCGGTGGTCGTGCTTTTGGAGGTCAGTCATGTAGAAAATTATTAGGTTTATCCTTAGAAAGAAACTGCTGTTCTCCATTTTTTTACAGCAACTGTTGTTTGGGCATCAGCTGAGCTTTTTAACATATCAATATCTATAAAAATAAAACGTGGAATGCTTGAACACAGGTGTGTCCTGTTATAATTCATAATTCAGTATTTGTCTTAACTAAATGTGTCTCTAATGTAAAAACACCCATTTTAAGATGATCGTTCTTCCAGAGGTTAGATTTAGGCAGTGCTGTACATATTCTGAACTCCAGGACTGAACAGTGGCCGGCTGTCACACTGCACGAGTTAGGACGTGAACTAATGTTCGCATCCAACCCCAGCGCTGCTTTGTCAGTGTGGTCTGTGACTGTCTGCTATGTTACTTCTTCTGTTGTTCCAGCTCAGTTGGTCCTTCCAGTTCATTTCATTTAACATAAATATACAGAGGTCTTCATCTGTCTCTTGAACAAGTTGGCGTCTGTCATCTCTGAGCCTCCACCACGCCAATAATAATTTCTCTCAATCACGCCCATTTGATGATTCCTCTTCAAACCTGGGCTCATTCTGTCATCTTAGCTCGCACCTGCTTTCGTGCCTGACAGGTTTAAACGTTGTGATAAATATTTCGCAATATGTGGCAGTGTTTGTCACATCAAATTAAACAAAGGTAATATTTTCTGTAGGTATTATGTACCGGATTGTGGAAAGGGGTGTGTGTGTGTGTGTGTGTCTCCAAGTGAGCACAGAATGTGATAAATTTCCCTTAAAATGTGCTTGGAAATTCAACAGTCTGCAAACTTTGAAAGACAGCAGTGATTAAAGGGTTTTGATAGCATTAAAGTGAATTGAAGCCATTTTAAATCCCCAGTTGACTATTTTTTAGATTTTCTTAGTGCAGCAGCAAAACAAATGTAAATGTCTTATCACATAAATTAGCAGTTGGTCATTTTAATTCAGATTTAAGTGTCAATCAGCAGCTGAACTGGAGACATTTTTTTCATAAATTTAATATGTATTCAGTTAGTGTAAATGTTCTTTCGTCAGACTTTTAATTTCTCAAGGAGGATGCAAATGTTTCCACTGATTAAAAATTTGCCATAATTTTTTTAGAAACTCCTTGACCATTTTTGTTTTTTCTGGTGATGAAAACTTTTGTAGTTTAGTTTTCAGTTTTCATCCACCGTTGAAATGGCATATACAGGGACGTAAACTTGACCCGAAACCGAACATAAAAACAATGGCCAAGTAATGTGTGTATATTCAAACAAAGTTCGAATAAAATAAATGGCTACAAAATTGTGCTTTCCCCCTTGATAGATGCATTAAAAATGATCTTTAATTAATTTCCGACGATGGACATTTGTGCTAACTGAATGTGCATTAAATATTATTTTAAAATGAGGGCATGCAAATTTTTCCTCAGTGGGGGGCTGCCACAGCTGTACTCGTACAAACACTGAAAATGTGATTAACTCTATCAGTTAGTGAAACTTTAGTAAATAATTCAGTGCATGATGCACTAAAAAGACATTTGCATACAGCAGTATTGTCAAGCGCCAGGCACTCCTCCTTCTCCAGCTGAAAAATAACATCATTGAAAGTATATTTATTCCCCCTTCATCGCTGCTGTTTGTGACGTCACCAGTTTTTCTTTGTTGATGCCTTGAACAACAGATTCAGTAAGACATTGGTTTAGCTCTGGAACTTTTTAAATTGACTTGGACCTGAATTGGAAATGAAATGAACCTGGTTTATGAGCCATCCTCATAAGTGAAACAATCTGAATGCATAATTTTCACTTTAATGAGTATTAACGGTGTCCTGATAGCACGCCGACATTTTGTTTTTCCGTTTCAGTGCCATGTTGACTCCAAATGTTTAAATATTTCTTGACTCCAGCTTCAGTTATTTTGCTAAATCTTCTCCTCCCAGTAATAAAACTCCACGACTAGTGGAGTGGAGCAGCCACCTCACCCGAATCATTACTGCAGCCGTTTTATTCATTGAGTTGTCATACAGTGCGTTCACGCCTCAGTGCGACTCCTTTGCCCCGCGGGCCACCGTAAGGTGGATTGTGGGAGCCTCAGCTTATGACTGAGGTGATTTCCTGGGTGGTCAGCAGTTTTTGATAAGAAGGAAGCACACGACTCGAAGCATGGGGGCAATTCTGACAGCACACAGCCAGCAAAAAGGATCACACAAATAAATCCTTAAATCAATTTAAGAAAAACTGC
This sequence comes from Channa striata, assembly GCA_033026295.1. Classification (NCBI taxonomy): domain Eukaryota; kingdom Metazoa; phylum Chordata; class Actinopteri; order Anabantiformes; family Channidae; genus Channa; species Channa striata. The sequence goes on along the minus strand of CM065184.1, from coordinate 18,677,433 downwards.
AAGAAACCTAATCAGAGATACTGACTGGACATATTTCACATCCCTTTTTTTCCAATCGGAAGGAAAATAAGTTTTTTGGAACACACTTAACTTGCAAATGTAACAGTCAGTTGTGCTATTTTGTACACCACCCATGCAGAAGACTGACATCCCACTGAAAATCAGCTTGAAAAGGAGATTTTGATGAATATCTTTGATTTTGCAAAACGCAGTTCAGAGACAGAGAGATTATGAGGCGGTCAGCCAGTTGTATGGGAGGTAAGACTGAGTCCAGATCCTGTGGAGGTGTGCTGGGCTTTGGAGTGGAAGCTGGGTGACAGAAAAGAACAGCACGTTCCCTGAGCGCTGCACGCTATAGTTCCTACACTCAAAGCAACACAATGTTTCTTTCACTCTTCAATTGGCTCCCATTACCAACCTCCTGACAATGAAAACACTGGCTGTCTGCTACAATAAATCACTCCCTGTTTGTGTTATGGGATGCCTGCGCTTGCAAGAGCTAAATTCAGAAGTGTAGACACAATATGAGAGTCAGCACAAAGTTCGACTTCAATAAAAGCATAACTTCTTAAATGTGTAACAGCAACAACTGGGGTTTATTTAGGGGGACGTTTGTTTTTAAGCTTCGAGCTGCACAATTATTATAAGGGGGGGGACACATTAACGTGACCACTGTGGTGCAGTTTAGGAATCTGAGGTGTTTGCTGTAATTCACCGTAAACCGTAACCTAACACTGGATCGAGCATGTCTCATCTTACGTGTGCAGTTTAATTATGGTTTGGTTTTTGTTACAGTTGGCGAGTAAATGTATGTGAATGCCATGAAAGTTTTGTCTTTGTGCCCCATATTAAAGCATGTAAGTGCTCCGATGCTTCTAGCTGGAAAATGTCTTCAGATGACATAATTTGCAGACATGTTTCAGTTCACATGTTGGTCGGCACTCCTCTAAATCACATATGAACCCTCCAGATTATGTCATCACAAGAGTTTTTACCTAAAAGCAGTGATTTATTTATATATATTTTTTAATATAGGGAAAGCAGACACAACCTCATAAGCAATAATCTACATGCACTTGTCAAACTACAACCTTTAAAAGCAAGTTGCCCTTTACCGGTTGGTCACTTACCTATTTTTGATGACCAGAAGTAAAGGCAGACAAGTTGCTTCATGCATTTTTCTGCTTACTGTAGTCTTAATGTGCCTCAAATCTTCAAATTCATGGCCAGAATTTTCTTAGTTATTTTCTTTCAGGCAGGTGTAGTCGACCAACATTTTTTCTCAAGTCTCCTGCCTAAAAGATTCGACAAATAACTGAGTCAGCTCCTTCACAAGGCTGCTGCCATTAGTCTTAACAAAGGAAAGTGAACACGTCATACAAATTCCCAGGTGTCTGGACCGGCTGCCAAACGAGTTTAAAGTGCTTCTTTCTTTAAAATCTCCACAATACATCTGTAACTGTATGTCTTGTTCCACTGTGGGGGAAGACTTGTTTTACTACTTCTCACATGACACATAATAATATAAGTGTAATAAAAGTGTAGGTGCAGTATTATGTACAGTTGGGGTGCGCTAGCTGGTCCCCCCTCATTTTGATAGGGTAAAAGAAAGATATATTTTTAATCAACCTTATGTTTAATGCACATTGAACTAGTGCATCAGAAATTAAATAATTTACCAAGGGGACCAATATGCTGTTCATTGTTTTAGTTTTTTTCTGTACCTCTCGACCGTTTTTGTTACTTTTGATGATGAAAGAACGTTTTAGCAGCTCTTAGTTTGGGTTTAACGTCACTCTGAATCCAACAGAAGGGGCGTCTGGAGCTCAGTTGGTAAGGCAGTGGTCCGTGGACCACGATCCCCCGTCCCTCCCTGCTGCATGTTCAAGTGTCCTTAGGCAAAACACTGAAGCCCAAGTTTCTCCCGGTGGGCCGGGGGAGCCCCCTGCGTGGCAGCCATCGCCATCGTGTGTGTGTGTGTGTGTGTGTGTGATCCGCTCTGTAGGTCGCTCTGGATAAAAACATCTGCCAATTGACTACATGCAAATGTAACAGAATGAAAGAGGTGGAAAAACATGCCATGACTTCATATCAAATAATAACTTTGGTCGTTGGTCTTTCCAACAGTATTGCATGGATATATGCGAAAACTCTTTTTGATTGTGTTGTCTGTTTGTGGTGACATTGCAACTGGGTTTGGACATTTTTGTGCCATTTGTGTATGTCTTGTCTGTGTTTTTTTTTTTTTATCCATCCGGATATTTTTAGGTCATGATTTATCACTTTGATCATAAGTACAAGCAACCAGTTTTGTTTGTTGCAGGTGTCAGCAAAATAAAGAGACACAAGGGAGACACATATCTCTGCATCAGAAGAGACATAAGATTAAATGACGAACACAGTAGGACTGTACAGAAGTCTGTCTTTGCTGTGACAGATAATGTATATTTTGGCCCACCTGGGCAGGCTCCACTGACACATTATTGTCTTATTAAGGTGTTATGTGGAAGAAGATATTTTAGAAAACAGCTCTCTATTTTTACATTCAGTGGGAACAGCTCAACATGCCCGCTGGAACTGAATTTTTGGCCAATATTCCCTCCTTTTTGCTCTGCTTTGTTCTCCACCAGCATGTGATGTGCTCCTCAGATCTCCGTATTTTTCTGTTTGGTGTTGGGCAGGTGTTGTACAGATTTATTGAAGTTTTTTTTTTTTTTTTAAGAAAACATTGCTGCTGATTGATGAGCAGCTAAATCATAGATTCACGGTGCCTTAATGCAACCAATGAGCCAAAAGGGGCTAAAGTTCCATTGTGTTTTCTCACTCTGCCTGTTACATTATGCAGTCATTTGACTCACGGTTGATATAAAAAAATACCTCAATACTTAAAACTTGAAACTGTACCACCCATCATTTGACCTGTCCTTGCTGAATGTGTGTGACAAAGTGTGTATCTATCTAAAGTGGCCGGCAGCCTTTGTCCCTCAGCACTCAGACTTCCTGATTGCTGTTATTTGGTCAGCTATGGCACCCGCTTGCTGCAATTTACAAGACGCAAGGGGGTGTGTGTTTGAGAGAGAGAGAGTGTGTGTGTGTGTGTGTGAGAGAAGAGAAAGGAGTCGGAGTGTGAGGGGGGGAACGGGAGGAGGAGAGCGTGGCAATTTTTGTGTGTGTGTGTAGACAGTTCAAGTAGCAATTTGGAGTAAGCAAGTGTGTGTGTGTGCTCTGTGTGTTTGTGTGCATGTGTCTGTGTGGGTCTACAGCTCTAGCAGCTTTTCGAGTGGCTACTTTGATGTCTGACCCACTTTGGCTGTTGCTGAGTATAAAGCTATTTATTTAGTTTTGTGTGTGTGTGTGTGTGTGTGTGTGTAAAGCTATTTATCTGCCAGTAGACTGGGAGAGTTTTGCTGTGTGTGCTGTTGGACCCCTCAGCATCTGCTGGTGGAGACAGCCGAACATCTCATGCTCCGTCTCCTCCTCCTCCTTTTTCTGTGTCTTCCTTACATCTTCGCCATTTTCTTTCTGCTTCTCCCTCGTCTCCTCATCCTGCCGCTCTCCTCCTCCTCCTCCTCCTCCCCTCCACTTAATGCAGCGTCTTCTCCTCTTCATGCCTTGTAGTACTCGGGTCCTTCCATCTTCCTCGTGCCATTAACTCTCTCTGATGTAGTGGTTAGCTGTGGCTCTCAGCTGTGATTGGCTAAAGCGCATTAGAAACTGTTGCGAAATACCAGATAAATTTTTTTTTTTTTTTCCTGCCAGAGTTTATGATGAGATTTTTCAAAACAGGAAATAAGTACAGGAGTCAAGATACAAGTAGTTGCAGCCTATACAGGAAAGGGGAGCTTTAAGTTTTGGTTAAGATTTGTTAATTTATTCCTGTGGGATCATGCTGTGTGTAGCCTGTGATATGTTTTGGTTATTTTAACGGTCTGGTATTCTGTTTCTTGTTCATTTTGTTTCTTTTTAAGGAATATCCCGATGTTGATACCAGTATTGGGTATCAGGCCCGATACCTTGTTAGTCTCTGCAGGTAGGCGGAGATGGGAAAATGCCGGTTCTGAGCTGTTTTAAGATAATTGATGACAACAAAATTGAAGCTGAATGCGGCTCTACTGTCATATTCATGTTTCTCAAGATGGTTTTTAAAAAGGTTTAATAATTGTGACTGACGTCGGCAACAAGAAGCATTCTGTCCAGTAACTACAACTTTATTTTACCTTCATATATTTGTGTAGACACCAGTTGACACCATATTTGTTTTTGCAGAAGAACACACAAGAATATTGTTCTCATAGTTTTCTTAACTGAGTTGTACAGCAGTTTTTTAGTTCAGCAGTTAAATGTAAGTACTTGTGCTCAGTCTGGAAAACGGTGGTGTCCTCACTTCCCTATTTGTCTTAATAATTAACTTTCAGTCATTTTGTCCTTTTACTAACTACTGACCAAAAAAACTTATGTTTTGATCTTTAAAATTTGTTGTTGTCAATGTGCCTCAATTCATTCATGTATTTTATTTTTTTTACTGTTTCTGGTTATTTGTTTTGTGTTTGCTTTTGAAGATTTTTGTCTGTGGTCATTTTGCATGTCTTTGTTGTTTTTACACATTACACAGATATTACGAAATATTAGCTGAAATCTTGACAAATTAGAATACAATTTGTAGAAACAAATGTGTGTGAAATAACAACATACTATTTGTTTGAATTAGTGCAGTTTTTGCTGTTTCAGGATTTCTCTTGAAAGATGGATCAGTTTAGTCTGAATAAAACGACAGATGAAGAATTTCCTCCCAGATGGCATCATTTTCATTCTTGTTTTATGAAGATTACTGGACTGAAATATGAGCTTAGTGAACAAAGTCATGAAAATGTTTCTTTTTAGATTGGAAAGTTGACAGATATTGTGTCTCTTTTTTTCCTTTCTGCATCAGTTTGTGCTCTGAAATTCCACCAAACAGCCAGTGAAAGTAAAACGTTGCTATTTTGGCATTAATGTTAAAAGTGACTTCAGCACCATTAGCTTTATTTGAAATTTGACAAACTCACCATGAGGTTCACTTAGCTGTTACTGGATTTTAGTCACGTCACAGTTAGTAGCAGCAGACACTTTGTACAGAATTGCATAAGTTCAAATTTACATTGTGGATTCACATAATATTCAGACATATTTTCCTGTATTTTCTGCAACAGTGTAGGTAGTCTGTTGTCATTTTGTTTCTGCAGCCCCCCGCAGCTCTTTGTTAGTGTGACCAGTACTGTGACGGAGTTGTTCTTTGGATAATCGGCCAACCACAGAAGTTTACTTTTCTATTCTTTTGTCTGATTCTCACAGGTTGAGTGGATGTGTCAGGTCTTAGATGGAGCTAAATAATTTCATAATTCCATTCACATTTAGTCCTTTGGCAAATGCTTTAATCCAAAGCCACTTAGAAGTGAGGTCCAAAGCAAGCAAACAAGTCAAAGAGAAAAGGCGGGATGGATCTGATTTGTTTGCTGTTTTTTGATCTCAGGAATTTTGGGAAGAGCTCGGTCTTCAATAGTTCTTTGAATAGTGGGTGTGACTCTACTCGGTGTTTGGTAGCTTGTTCCGCTATCGTGGAACCACTGAGCTTTTGCTGTGTGTTGTGAAGGGACTGCAAGATGCCATTTGTTGGCAGAGCGCAGCAGCTACGAGGGATTGTAGACCTGGAGTAAGAGGTTTAGGTAGGAAGGTGGTGTTGGATTTTGGTGCTGAATCTGTCTGGGAGGACAAGAATGTCTGTCTTGGAGCAACAGAGTTAAAGTCTTTCTCTCATTCAAGAAGATTTTTTATAAAATTCAAGGTGACATCTTTAAATCGCTTGTTTCGTCTCACCGGGCTCCAAGAAACTCTGGGATAGATTGTCAGTTTGAATGATATAAAATTACAAATCCAATCACTGCAGAAGTTAACGTTGAAAATTGGCAAGTCACACATGCTCAGTTGAAGTTGAACAACTACATCTTCGGCTGAGGAGCAGGTAGAGATTGACTTTATGGAGTCGCATGAGTTTAACCTTTGATTTGAAATGAACATTTTCCGACGGCGGAAACCTTCTTGGCATGTGTTGAGATGTAAGTCAGGTCACTGGAGTTGAAGGTAAATACACACTTTGATCCACCGGCTCAGCCTCCACACTCTGACTTTGCAATTTCACTGTCAGACCTCTGACTGTATGCACTGTCGTCTGCTTCATGTACGCTTTTCATGTCGGGGGAATGTATTTCTCTCATTTTGATGCATTCACTACTTTCACACCGTGCCGCAGCTCCTCGCCTGTCTAACGCGGCTGCGAGTCAATATGACATACTGTACATACTGACATATAGTGGAAGTTTGACATAACCAGTGGAAATTATAAGAATTTAACAGTTAAGCGACTTATAGACGTGAACATAAAAATGTACATGATTTAAAAATGGCTGTTGTTACGCCAGCCTTTAGTTTTAATGGCACCATGTGCTCAAACTGTACATCAAACAGCTTTTTTTCTTAAAAATGGAATCTTGCTTTCTTCATTAAGTAAATTCAGCATCTGTGATGAAGATGCTTTTCTCCCACACATTTTCATGTGTTGAACTCCTGCCTCCTTTTGAAACTTTCACTGTAGCTATGACTCTATGATGAAGAAGACCCTTTTTAATTAGAATAACAGTTTGACTCTTGACATTTTTGCTTAGTCTGATGTCAGCGCTGCCCACATCACACTGTTGTGCTGGAAACCTAAAGCTCAGGCATATTTATACCTGGGGAAAATGGCCGTGTGTTTGTTCATCATTCCTCTGATGTATTAATCAGATCCTGCTCGAGAGTCAGCTTTGCAGACCAGTGTGGAGCGTAACAGAGGGTAGAAGAGCAGAGCAGGGAGAGGGAGCAGAGCGGACTGATTTGGAGATGAATTCTAGCTGTACCCAAGTTGCATTTTGAAGCTTTAAATAATAAAAATTTAATTGCTAACCTAGAAATAACACGAAATCTCACACATTTCTTCTCTATTTCACGTGGTCATTTTTTGTGTTTCTAATTAGTTCCAGTTTGAAAATGGAAGAACAATGAAATCACACAAAATAAAAAAGGAAAACGTAGATTCAAGTGGGCCGCAGTGTCACTACAAATCATTTCTCATCCTCCAAGCTTCATGGTGGAACCAAACATGCAGATGCTGCTTGTTCAGCCTCTTTGTTTCTCACATCATCATCCTGGGCCAAGAAATCCTCTTCTTGATGTGGGTCTCCCACAGACGGTTAATGTTGAGTGGCTGTCTGTGGCTGGCAACTCTAATAACCCACTGTCTGCACCAAACGTAGCAATTCATGGTTATTTTCTCAAACTGGTTGAGTGTGTTCTGTGAGTGTTGGTTACCTTGGTACAATAAAACGGATTAAAGCAAGAAATTGCACCAATTAGCTGCTGACACACGGCAGTTAATTACAAGTGTTCCAGGTGACTTCCTCTTGAAGCTGGTTAATGTAAGGCTGTCATCAAGGCAAACTGTGGCTACTTTACATTAAATTTTTCAAATGTAAAACATATTATACTTTTAGTGACAATTTCCATGTGTCTCAGCATAAATCTACTATGACGGAAACAAAGAGCCACTGAATGCGGTATGAACTGGACGAGTATACATTAGTACGTTAGAGAGCTGCAGGTGCAAACCTTATAATTTATAATACAGCGGTGCTTTTTATTACACCGGTGCTAAGACTGTTTTATATGACAGTAAAAGAAGCAATAAGCCACTTGACAACTTGTTTTACCTGATGTTAAATCAGCGAACAGGATTTTAAAAAGACAAAGACTTTTCTTCTGAAATTACTGTGGCCTCTTGTGGCTTATTCTTTAATTTTCTGCTCCTCCGGTCTCCTTGCTCTGCGCTCCCTCTTTTTTTCCCTCTCCTCCTTGGCCTGTGTTTTGATGTAATTGAGGAGGAGTATGTGCACAGTTCCCCCCCCACAGCCGGCGGTCCGGAGAACCAAACCTCTAATCAGTGATGTCAACAGTTGACACTTTGCAGCGCTGCACTGCAGACGCTGAAAAGAAGACAGGCTTTGTGGACTAATGATTGTTTGAGCTCCTGGCACCCAGATCACATTCATTTCAAAAAGCAAGAAAAGGCAAGAACCAAAAAAAAGGAAAAACCTCCACACCGACCCTACTGGTAATGAATCCACAGTCCGTCTTTTCCACTGTTAATGTGACAACACTTGAAGCAATGAAAGCTTGAGAGGCCGTTCAGGAGGTGTGAAGCCTAACACCATGCTGGCTGTTCTTTGTTCAACAAAACATGCTGCAACACAGAAACACTCACTAAACGAGACTCTTTTCTTATTCCGTCTGTAACGTCTGAGTCCTTCCATCGAGCAGATTACCTCCAATCATGCTACGCGCAGTGATCTTCTTTTGGCACATTAACATTTAAATTAACATCTATGCGGTTGCAGGTGCACGTTTATTGGCCGTTTAACAATGGATTCGGCTCAGCCAATCAGAGCTGAGGACAAGGAGTATCCGTTTTATAAGTCGTCATTAACATTGCGAAGCAGCACAGATGTCACACTCGCCGGTGTTTCTGGGGAGCACTGTCTGCATTCACAAACCTGTTCCCGACTGTCCGAGATGCTTTTAAAGGACACAGTTTCCCCCAGTGCTGCAAGTCTGAAATCACCTCCGTCTTTTTTTTTCTTTGCAGTGGTCTGTAGAGGAAAAGTTGATGAATGAACAGCAGCTAAATGAGAGACAGATCTCAGCACTGCCATCTGTAAAGCTTTAACTCGGATGTCACAGTTCAATCACTATGGATTACGGCTTTAAGAGGGGCTGACTGCCAAAATAGCCTCTGTCTGGATTTGTGTGTTTGTGTGTGGATCATGGATAAACTTTCTGTGTACAGAGAGTCTGTCTGTCTGTTTCCTGCAGTGCAGTGCTGTAATGATAAAAGCCGTGGATGGACTGTGGGACAGACATGTAAAAGGCCCCCTTCCCTCCTACACTTTGAAAGATATTCCCATAATGTTTCTCTTTGTGGTAGCGGTGTGTGTTTGGTGTCTCCCTTAATCATCTAGTTGTCAATTTTATGCTGATTGTTGGAGACTGTGATGTGAAAACGCATATCGTCATCACATCTTCGGCTGAGGAGCAGGCCCAGTCCTTGAGCAGCTGCAGTCAGAGCAGGAGATGTTCAGCCCTCTGCTTTCCAGCCCCTGCTGGTCCCAAAATAGAAAGAAATGCATGCAGACACACTAAATGCAAAAATACATACAAACACATATTTTTTGTGATGTTTTAATGCAAAATTTCAGTTGTGGAAACCAACATTTTAGAAGTTCAGGAAAAGAGCTTATGAGTATGTTTCGGTTGCATCCAAAAGAGATGCCAAAGGGCACCTGTGGTGTCAATACGATATTCCAAAAGATCTAAAAAAAAAAGTTTGAAACCTTAGGAGGCGTAATTATTGGACGCTGTGGGATGAGACCGCGTTGTTAAATCGGAGCCTTTCTTTACTGAACTTTAATGTGTTTCTTCTCACATCTGCTGGTGTTGCAGCACTGCTCTCCTTCACAGCTGGGCTCTGCAGTGCAGCACATCAGTACAAAGGAACCTGAAAATGAGTGTGTGTGGGACGGGAAAAATAAATTGGGCACACCTGTGAGTGGCTCTGAGTTTAGATACTGTTTAACTGTCATTAGCAAATGTCAGCGTGTGAAACAGTCGGTGCAGCATTTGTACTTGCTGATTAAAATGACATTCCACATTGGCAGCAAGTTGTTTCAGCTGTCAAAACCATAATCTGTGAGTGACTCGTTTGCTCCACTCTCCTAACGCCACTGCACAGTCTAAGGCCTTTGCTCCAGACGACCCTGTTCTGTCAGTTTCCGAGTCACCTTCTCCAATATTAGTAATTGATTCTTGAAAATGTAAAGGTGCTATATGACTTTGTCAGAGTTTTCTTAATGCTACTCTTCTAAAATACGCAGAGCCCTTAATGGGAAGAGGTGCCACGGTCAGCTTTTGAGTTAGGCTCACAGCAGAGACCTTTAGTAATTTCTTCTTGTTACTTATTGTAATTTCTCATTGACTAACACATGAAGGGTTGTGCAGAACACTGGGACGTTTGAGTCTCACGCTAACAATCTTATGTAGCATATTGTAGCTTTAAAATTTCTAAAATATGATTAATCAGCTCTCAATAAACGAGGTGTTTCCGATCACATCGTGCTGTATAAAATAAAGGTTTCGTGTATTTTACTGCTGAAATATAAGCTGGTCATTGCAAATACATACAGATTTAGTTGGAGACAATATGTTATTGAGACCGTATGTACACAGTTAACATCCCTGCACTGTTTGATAAAACAAAAATGGACTAAAAAAAAGCTCCTTTACATCTCGTGTCTTATGTAGTTTGGAGGTCTTTGGAGTTTTTCTGTGACCAAGAGACAAAAAAGAAAAGTCTGAAGCAGGAAGGAAAAGGAGAAAGACAAGGAGCTTGACAGCACAAAAAATGTATATTTATTTATTATTTTAGATGGAAAACTCTTAAAATTGACAGTTGACTTTGGAGAGAAGATGAAGTCTTTTATTTGTTCAGGTCAGGTCACCCAGTTTATTTAGCAGAAGAAGTGGAGAAAAAAATGCACTTTTCCTCTTAGTCGCTCTCTAGTAAAAAGTAGTGTACACTCACTGTTCATGTAACAGTCTGCAACGAAACGTTAGCTTCTGCTTAACAAATATAAGCTGGTTAACCTAATACAGAGTACTGTACGTGCTGCACTGTCAGTTCGAATTCATTAACCTTACTTAAGAAAAGCATGTAAACTGGAATAGGGATTGTGTTTGTACTTACAAATGAAAGGAAGCCTTCACTGATGACGAACTCGCTTCTTTTGGTTCTAATACATGTAAATTTCCCTCTAACTTTCCCTGCATTAAAATATCTCCATACTAATGGCTGAAAAACACCTCCAGGTGACATCACTTGGAGGAACCTTTAGCTCAGAATGTGCCATCATGTCACTCACACTGTGGAGTTTGTAATCATGGTCGACCTGCTTTCGTAGAGCAACTCCAGACGATCTCATCTGCAGCTCTAATGATGGCAAACTCATCTGGAGGAGATTTTTAGCTAGAAGCAGTGAAATAATTTAATATAGACAAGTCAGAGGGACATTTTGATGCTTTAACATGCGTTTACACCCGAAACTAAAGCCGTGGAAAGCAAGTCGGAAACATTTTTTAAGTTGGGTGAACTAATGTAACATTTCCTTTAACTTTGCGTGGTTTTTACAACAAACTCCAACTGCAGTTCAAGTAACTGCAACAGACATGCAAACGGGATAACGCAGATTTAGTTTAAAGTGTTCTGCATTAACGTGAAATATATTTTACTTGCAGCAGTGCACTTTTGGAAAATTTAGTCCTCCCTCTGTTCTTAGTAAATGCCAGCAAATGGTGCTGCAATGGGCAGAAGAAGGTCAACGGTCAACTTGAAGTTTTCTTGTAAATTAAACGTGTGTAGTGTAGATGTGTCCTTACTTTATTTTTTTTACTGCACTTAACCCTCAAAACCACAAATAAATGAGATTGTTTGCCCTGCAGTTGCCTTTAACTTGTTGGAAACCAGTGAGATTTACAGCATTTTAACTTGATCATTTTATATTTTATAACCTTTTATTGTCATTTATGCATAAAGTATTTACAGATGATGAAACAAATACTTTGTTAGAGACTGAATTACCCAAAAGTAGCAGGTACAGATGATTGTGTAAATAATTTCACAGTAATTTCTTTATGCAAACATTTCCTGGCTCCTGCTCGTCACCTGTATGCCTCTCTGCTTCTCGTTACCTATTTTAATTCCCACCATTTAGTAAAAAAAACAAATGTCTTTACAACACAATCCTAATTTCTAGAAAGCAATAAGCAAAAATAACCCAAGTGTAGGTTGTTAAATGAAAACACTAATAATTTAACAGGATGTGACTGGAAAAAACAACGTCCAGCTCTTTGATCTGTTGCTTTGTGCAGATCAAACCTCAGTGTGTCAGACACAGTTGTGGCTCCAATCTTACACAAACTGATGGCAGCACAATGCTGTGCAGTGTTTTTGACAAGATAATAACTGCCAGCTGCAGCACAGGATTAAAACGCGGACTGTATTCGGTAGAACCATATTATAAAATGCTGGGGATTAATCAGACCTGTCCACCTACCTGTGGTGTAATTTAAGAAACCATCACTTTAACGTCGAATCAGGTGAAACCTTTCCAGCACAAGCTGAGGCGTCTCCAAACCGACAGGCAGAAATGGCCGCTTCCTCTGTGCATCAGCATCCGCTCGCTGAACTATGAAAAAATACATATTTTATACTTTATTTCAGTCTGTTTTATCATTTCACACCTGCAGGACAATAGAACAATTAGGTGTGAGGTTTTGTAGATAAAACACAAAACCAGACAGCTGCTGATGAAACTAAATATTTAAGCCCAAAAGGTTACAATAGCATCTGGGTTGTGATAAATTACAACAATTTTTATCATTAAAGTAAAGTTTGACACAAATATACAGATATATACAGATGTCCTGCAACAGCAGATATACCACAGGCATATACCTGAAATAGTTTTACGTGGAGAATTTCCCATTACTCCGGTTTGTAAATATGATTTTGGATCTTTTACAAGTAGCTTACTCGTAGTACAACATTATTAGGACTGCACCTAAAAAGTATTTCTATGGATTATTTTCCCAGAAGGCTCTTTGTATTGTTAAATAATAACAATTAATTTACTGATTTATAATTCAGTATTTTCATCTTCTCTTTAAACAAGTAATCGTGACAAAGTCAGCACTGCAGGACCTTCATCCCCATACAAAAACTGGTCCAGTCTTACCTGGTGATCCAATAAAACCTCGCTCCACAATGTTATTAAAGCAGGAGCTTCTTCCATTAACGTTCAATGTGGTGCAATTGACATTCAGCAATTCAACAGCAAAATAAATGAAGCAATGCAAAATTCAAGTCACATTTAAACGCTAAAAAACATAACCACGTGTAGCCTGAAATCCAGCAGTCGATAAATAGGTGCTAAAATACTGCTTAAAATATTCTCATTCTTCTTATTTTTTAATTTTTTTGCTCCCTCATCAGTCACTAAATGCTCTCACTTGACACAGTCATCTTACTTACTATTTATGAAGCACTGTATGTAAATTGATAATTGGTTGAATATCGCACTGATTAAGATTAGTCAGTAATTTTTTTTAAAGTTAATTGTACAATATTTAAAACACTATTTAAAAATGAAAAATTAATCAAATTGTTATAAACACCTGCTTCTGCATCTGTGTTAAAAACTGAGTTTTGATCCTCTTGATGTCGGGGTCTGTCTGTCGTCTTGATGCCGTCCTCAACATCTTCGGTTATAAAGTTCCTCTGCATTAGAGAAAGTGGACACTGGGCGTGGCCATGTTTCACAGTCGAGGATCTGACCTTATGGCGAGCACGCGGGAGCATTTCTGCTGACCTACCTCCTGACGGGGTGAATTTCACTTGTTTTGTGGTATTTGGTTGGTTTTACTCTTAATTCCCTGCTGCAGCAGTTGCTGTCATGAAGTCGGAGGCTGTGGAGGTTTATGGTTTGATTCTGCTGTGGCTTTTCTTTGAGACTCCCCACGGGGACACCTCTGCTCTGTGTGTCACTCTGACGGCCCGCTGTGTTGTCGAGTCGTTCGAGCGCTGATCATGTGCCTTGCTCAATCATGCAGACAGCAGCCCGCATTAAAACTGTGTGCAAAACACTGAGGGACGGTCTGTCCCCCTGCCACCTCCACATTCTGTGCATTTTGTTACCAACGACAATGTTTGGACTCCCTCCATGAACCTTGTCTGAACTGTCCAGAATGCAGTGAAACAACCGTGACATTCTGGTGGTTCACAGTCGTAGTCCCACAGTGTGAGTGATATCTCCAAATGACAATTATTGTTGCATCACCGGAAGACAATCTCAGGGTTACTTATGTGCCTGCAAACACACAGTGGTGCAGCAGGCGAGTATCTGTATGCAAGTGCATGTTTAAGGGCAATTCTACATCCATTCATGGGGAATTCTGTGAGGAGGAATTGGGTTTGTCTTTGTGTGACCCTTGTGTGGCAGAATTACTGCGTGTGGATTTATAAATCTGAGCAAAACGGGTGTATTTCGGTCTGTACAGATTCCAAGAAAACTCTGATGTGATGAGATGTGTTTACATGCTCAGAGTATTCAGTCGAACGTCTGTGCCGTGTACAGAGCAGCTCTGCCGGCTGTGCAGAAATACAACAGAACACGTGTTTTTTTTTTGTTTTTTTTTTTAAGTTAAAAAAAATTCTGTTCATTCAGAAGACAACTAGTGCTGACCCACATCAAGTCTTCCAAACAGTATTTGCATTTCTTCTGGTCTTCCGCATTTAGCAGCAATCTCAGAAATGCATATTTTTAAACGGAAGGGGAAGACTATAGGAGCTTTACATCAAGCATAAGAAATCTGTGAAGAAAAAGCGAATCTCACAGCACCTTCATCAACACAATTAATTCACTGATGGCCAGATTAAGAACAGAAAAGGATGGACCTGCTTTTGCTGAATATTGGACTTCAACATACGTGTGTAGCTTTTGAATAATGATGCACTCCAATATGACTCCAGTAGCCACGCTCACCTCAGTAATAATCACACAGTAGAATTATCACCTTTCTGACATTTTCAACCTGAAAATTGAGATATTAGAACTTTGTAAAAGTAGAATTCATGACGATGCTGCTGTATTGGACTGCACAGGTGGTCATAATGTTAACGCCTGATCAGTTTATGTGCACTCAGCCGACGAGGTGCTGAATAGTGAATTTAGCCGTTACCACATAGAATCCCACATCTGAATATTAGTGGAATAGTTTGTCCATAAAAACACAGGTCAATAAACTACCGTTTTATTCATCTGGCTCCAAACATGTTCATGGTGAATCTATAAATACGATAAAACTTGAAAATGATACTGACAAAACTAACTAACAAATGACGTTAGCAATGAAAATCCAAACTACTTTTGTGTCTGAATTTTCTCTGCAGATGTCTCATGTGATGCTCGGTTTCAAAAATCTTTTTCTCTAAAGGAAATTCATCACCCTGACACCCACCCAGCTAGTTTCAGACACTTCCTCAGTCGACCGGTATTGGTCGATCGTGTCCAAATCAAGATCCTGTTAGTGATTCCTCTTTTTTTGGACCACAGCTCCGTGTCAAATCAATCGCACCCCCAGAACTCTGAATTTGAATCGGAGCCAGACTTTGCATAATTGGGTTTTCGACTTCTTACGGAGAAGAAAATAGGTGGTCAGGAAAGCTCAAGCACTTCTGTTATCGAACACAGAAGCAGCCTTGAGCAGCTTCCTCCCTCCTCTGTTGTCTTTCCTCACACAATTGGTCGCGTAGCCTAGGATGAGCGTGAATGTTGTTTAAGTGCGCCGACGTTGCCACAGTTGCTGGCTGATTACCGATGATGAATCACTTTACATAGCGAGTGATGGAAGTGCAGCGGATGGGGTGTTCAATCTAAAATAACCTTTTGTTTCAGTTAAACAGCAGCAACAATGAAAAGAAACAGTGACTCCAGGCGAGGAGTGAGATGCAATCACTCATCATAAATGAACAGAAAAGTGGAGAGGCAAAAAACTTTTTAGTTCCTCAGCACTAAACATTATGGGCTTTGAAATGGTGGAGCGGTGTTGACAGCGTGGTGAAAAGGGCCCATCAGAGATTCCACTGACTCAGACGACTACAAGATGTTTGATGCTTCTCTGGCAGCCGTGACCCATTTCTGCTCAGTAACAGGAGTGATCAAAAATCTTCGAACCAATGTTAGTGCTTTCTGCTGCTTTCCTGCAGTTTCGGGCTTTGTGAATCTCAACTTCCTTTGAGGGGAAATGTTGGCCCATCCTGCACAGCCATTACCAGCCATCCGGAGTGTGTCGGTGCACCGCGTGCAGGCAGAACCACGCTGACCAACCACTTCCCTGACGTTAATGTAGTAATACCACAATGGGATAGTGCCAGTAAAAGTCCTGCATTATCAATTTACTTGGCGAACGTTCGGAGTAAGATGTACTTTGGTATCATAATTAAAAGTACTTACTGGGAAGTGGACAAAATGAAATAATGAAGGATGAACCAAGCTGAAGATGGAATGATTAACACTTGACAAAAGAGGGATTTCTGCTCTTTTTAGAGGATGAGAAAATGGGCTCAAAGTCTTTAGATCATGTCTAAAAGAAACTACAGGGTTCCCATAAAAATCTAGTGCAAATGTTAAAAACGCTGTTTTCCAATAATTGGAAAAAGAAAATGTGGGTGTGTGTTTTTTTTTCTTTTTTTTGTTATATGAGGCTCTAATTCTCCTCAGCAGACAAAACCTTGACACACACTTCAACACACTGTATATCATAGTTTGTCAAGCCTTTATGTAATCTGCAGTCTAGGTTTTCCCTTTTTTTTTTGGATGCATTAAATATTACAAAAGAAGAGGAACAAAAGCACAAAAAAACACATTACTCTAAAAAAATGCCAGTTTATTTTCTCATTGTTCAGCTGTAGTAAAATTGTAATTAAAGCCAGATTTGCATTATCTGTCATAAACATAATGAGGATATGTTGTTAATTCATACCAATAGTGAGGAGCAAATATGTTGATACTGAACAAAATGTTTTTATTCTGCCAAAGTATTCAATCTTTCAGCAGGGTGAGCATCACATAATACAGCCACAGTTTTATTGGTTTGTTTATGAATTTCTCCCATTTGCTGTGGCTTAATATCCTTTCACTTTTAAAACCACCACAGCCCAGTAACATTAAAAACTAACAAGGAATGTTTAATGCAGGAATTTTTCAGATTTATTGCATGAGCTAATGTTAAGATGTGTCATTATTACTTTTGTGTGTCAGTCTGTCTGACTGAAGTTTTACTTTCATTCCGAGAGCTCAGATGTGATATTTAAACAAACCTGCTCCAAACTGGCCAGCAAACTGTGCCTGGGCTACATTTAAGGTGGAATCAGTGTGGACGAGATTTATAGGGTCTTGGTTTTAACAATAAAGTGATGTTTGTTTCTGGTTAATGTGCTTTTGGATGATGAGAGGCCTGTGGCACGGATAAACAAGCTAATCCAGTGAGTCGAGAAGATTCAGCGTTGGATTTAGTGTCTAACATTAACCAGGCGCTTTGGAGTCAAACTCGGGCTCTAGTCACGTGTTTCGTTTGTTGTTCTGGGTAGACGTGGTGGAAAACGGCTGGTGCTGAAACTCCTGCAGTAAGACCTTTCAGTCTGTTGAAATCCTGGAACCACGTTGAGTCCTTGTACTTTAGGGGTCGTTTTGCATTACTGCATGACCATGACTGGGTAGGACGGCGGCACGGACGGATGAATGTTTGTTGTTCTCTAACCACAATCTGCTTTTTTGTCTTGACCAGTCCACCTCTGCTTTCAGCATCGGCATCTGTTTCTACAGCAGCTATTTTCTCTCCCATCGCTTCACCACCAGAAATACTCCTATCAGGTTTTCTTCTTCCCGTGCACTCTCAAGCTCCTATGCTACATAAATAACATTAAAGTTATTTTTGTACAAAAATATCATAAATGTTTCATCATGTGTTGTTTCTCGTTAAGCCCACGGAGTGACAGCAGCCACAATGACTCATTAATGGCCGAGTTTCTGGAGAGCTCTGTCTCCTTGCTGCTGGTGAAGTACACAATCAGCCTCTGCTGAGGTTTTCTTAACGCGCAGTCGAGTAGTTGCTGCGGCAGAAGCAAAGGAAGCAAACCATAATGCCCTGCTGCCGATGCGCCGAGGAGCCTATTAACTCATTCGCCATGACGTGCCTGCCTGAGCCGAGACATCCATCAGCTGTTATGGAAAGTGTGTTGCGAGAAATAAAACAACCGGCAACACAAGAAACTGAGCTCAGGGACAGAAGATCACACACAGACTTTTTACAACTCATTCCATACAGTCAAATTCTAATGTCAGGTTTTTTTTTCCTGTTGTTGTTGTTGTTTTTTTTCTTTTAAAGGTCACAGAAGCAAATTACTGAGAACCGTTGCTTCGGTAATAAAGTGAACTCCACTTGTCACACTCACCATATTATTTCCCTACCCTAAACACACACACACACGCACACACACACAGCCCCAGGTGTTGAACATGTTGACTTTTGACGCTATTTTAGTCATTGAACATGATGGTCCCAGCTGTCTGTACGCCTCCCGGACACACACACACACACACGACTGCAGTCCCAAAGCATCTGATCAACTGTGGGAGTGTGTGAGTTCACCATCTTTTTTTTTTTTTTCTTTTCCACGTTTATAATCCATTTTTCAGTTTGAAAAGTGGTTAAAATATTCTCTGAGTGAGCCACAAACTCATTGTCTTTTCGTATTTCTTGCTTTATCATCTCACACACGGGGGAAATTACAGGGAATGTGATGGTAAAAGATATCGATTCACAGATTTGCCTGCTTGATAATGGACTTTTTTTTTGTGAAAGAGTCATTTTCAGGTGATTCTTCCCTTTTGAAAGAAAAACAGTGACAACAAGACAGTGATATCAAGTCTACTGATTTATTTCCATTTTCAGAGTAATTTGTTTTTCTCTGTGGATTCACTATGTCTATTATATTAGCAGGGATAATATCTGTGGATATGAGTGTGCTGAAATTAGATTACACAAAAAGATGGAGCCAAATATTAGTTTATCAGCATCTCAAGACATTTCTTAGACAAAACTGGGGAAAACTGCTGTCTGAATTAAGTCAAATCAGGTCTTTGAAATCCATTAATTTACTTTAAAGAACATATGTACATTACAACAGCTTAACGAGGTCGAATTAAGTACGTGGATTCATATTCTGGCTAAAATAGCATTGGAGTGCATGATACAAAATCTGTGCCTCATTCAACTGAGGAATCTCTACAAAAATACATCTAATAACAGTTTTCTAATTTACACAGTTTTATCACAATAATAAATAAACCCCACGTTCGTTGAGAACATCTGGTTTCATACCTCTTTTGGTGAAGAGCTACAGGGAGAGAACTTGTGGCTGCGTGACACCAGCTAAATGTGATTTTTATTTTCTCGCAGCCGCGTGGAGTCAAAGTCGCAAGTTTCACGTCACTACCTCTGCTCATAAACTCTTCAAGAAGCAAACGCTGACAACGTGTCACTGTGGGCTTCATAGTGTCACCATGGTGACATGCCCAACACACTGAGATCATCTGGTGAGGAATCGGCAGTTGCTTACCGACGACCTTTCGGGAGAGACAGCAGAGCCGACGGGGCGGCAGCCGAACACTGTAATTATCGAACAGTGCGGTCAGGCAAAAACTCTTTGCAAGAACGCAAAATTGCTCCTTGTTAGCCTAAATTTCATGCGTGTTTTATAATTGTTTTTCAGTGTGTTTGTCTTGCGCCAGAATAATCTCTGGTCGCTGAGATGCATTGGCACTGCCAGCGAGAGCCCCAAAGCCACCGTGGCCAGATGTTCAACTTCAGAGGAGTGAGAGGAAAAAGTCTGAGAAAAACAAAGTGTTATCAAATGTGGGAGTCACTCCACTCTTCCTCAGGCGTCTGAGAGTCGGGGTGTCACGCTGTCAACGCGACTCTCTGGAGTTTTAGAGTCACGTTTTGTTAATTGCGATGTGTGTTTTCTGCCGCACTAGACAGACAGTAGAGACTAACAAGATTCAACAGTGGAAATGTCAGGACAAGGAACATACAAGATACATGCAGACCCTTTAGGTTCAAAGGAGAAACCCACCCTGAGGGGATGTTCAGTTAGGAGTGCTGTGAATGTCCTGCTTTTCGATGAAAGGACGCGCCTGCAGTTGCTTTGTCGCAGAACACGAAGTGGAAAATCACCTGTCAAACTGCAACAAGTTCAAATGAATGGCAACACGAGGAGGGAGCTTTAGTAAAAATGGAAAAAATGGCTGTTTTGTGATTACCTGACAATCAAATCCTCAAATTTTCCTGCATTTCATCATGTCTCCCTGTGTCTGCCTCTCACAGGGATTCGGCCTGAAGTCATACGAGGCTCTGATTCATTCTGTGTGTGTTTTGGCCTTTGTTTCCTTTGGGTGAGTCACTAAATGTAAAGTTTTCTGGGATATTTTTAGTGCAGCTACAGCACAGAGATGGCAGAAAATCTACCGTCGAAAAGAGTAAAGGTCAGACGCCGGAGTCAGTCCTTCAAAATCAAAGAGCAAAGAGCTTATTTCTAAAAGTAACATTTTGCTGTGATGTTCAGCGGCCGCACACGGAGGCACTCGATTTATACACCAATGACTTCATCAGTGCCCCATTTCTTTACTGCAAGCTGATAGTATAGCACGTTTGTAATAATTAGTGTTGTCGGAAAGGTTCAAACAGAAAAGATTTTAGTTTGTAAAGTTTCACCATATCATGAGTCATTATCAGTTTATCGGCTAGATTATTCAACTCTCAAATTCTTCAAAATCCAGTTCACTTTAGCTGAAGTACTCACACCTTTGAGTATTATTCATTTTACTGTTTTAGTAGGAATTTGGACATGTTTATCCTGTAATATTTTAAGGCCATTGGCAGTGGCTTCGAGTTGCAGCAGATATTTTCACTGTTGACTGCTTATGATTATGGGGCCATATTCACAAATGTTCCAAGAGTGCTCAGATTGCTCTTATTTTAACCTAAAGAGTTCTAGCGAGTTCTGCCGTACATGCAGCTTAGAAGAAACTCAGGAAACTTGTCAGAGCAAGTCTGAGCAAGCAAGAGAAAAAACTTCAAGGGATGTGCTTCAGCCCTGCGCTAGGTCTGATTCGTTGTCTAAAAAATAAATAGAAAAGGCACTTTTCATAAACCGTGAAACCAAAAGGCCTTAGTACAGAATCCTGAATATTACTTCATATATCCAAAGATTAAATCACCTCAACTGGCCAAGAAGACAGAAGTGTAAAAGTAGCCTCATGTTTGTTTTAATTGCTTATATTTCCTCTTAATTTGTAATGTATTATTATTCATCTTTATCAGTTAATGTAATTGGCGGCTGTGTATGTAGTCCACAGGGAAACCCCCCCGTGTCCTTGAACACTGTTTTGTCAGCCTGCACAGTGCAATGTCCAATGGAAATGAAGTTACCGGTTTGTTTGTGTGATCACTGGCATCTATCCAGCTGCCACTGATCCTGATGTTCAGATCACCTTTGTTTGTTGCACATTTTCACCTTTCTGACAATTTGCCATCTGCTTAAGAAACTCTGTAAAAGTCCTTCCCACCCTAGTCTAGCAGGTTCTAGTCTCAACTGTAAGGGAAGAGTTTGTCACTATGAGCAAATCTTTTTATTCAGAAGCTTTGGGAATATGCGCCCATGAGTGCTGTGACACTGTATAACTAAAAAGCCAAAAATACTGTGTTTATACTGTGTTTTTGATCAAATCTTTGAGTTTTAGTGAGAGTAACGCCTGGATTCATTTGATGTTTAAATTAATTTTAGACACTTTCAAGCTTTTAGAGTGCAAACATCATTTCTTTTATTTGTGAGCAGGGCTAACGTAACAGAGGTTAACTTAAAAAGTACGTGTCAGCAGCTCTGGATGCTCAGTTCACATCCGTCTTGAAAGTAATTCGGTTAAATGTAGGAAATCAGTAGTGGAAGCCCTCAGGGGGACAGATTTAAATTTCAACAACAAGATTTCCTGCATTTATTATCACAGATTGAAGATATCTGACAGTGTGCACAGATGGATGTGTACTTTATAGACACAAACTATAACATTTCTAACATCCCCTGCAAGCAAATCATTGATTTAAAATGCACGACAGGAGCATCGACTGATTTCTACCGAGGGAAACGAGCCCAGCTGCGTATCCCCTTCACAATCCCGCTGGCTGCACACCTGAGGCTCATTTTGAGCAAGATTGCGACTGATGAAGATAATTAGCCATCATTTTTTCAGATGTGTGAATCAGCGCTTAGAGTGTTTAGATGGGGTGATGAGGTTGCCCGAGGTTTGGCTTTAAGAAGGATGAGTTTTGTTTTTCTACTTAAGTCTTCCTGATGTTGTTAGCGCTCCCGTTTCATCCTCGCTGCCACTGTGCTGGTAATGACACATAAAAGCTGCTTTCACCCAGTTGACAAGTTTTTCGTTGGAAAAATGCGAAAATGCCCCTTTCGTGAGTCTATTTCTTTGCTTCATTTTTCTTTCTTAGAACAACACCTGCAGTGGCAAAACTGTAGATGTGGCGCTGGATACAGAGACGGGTGGTGACTTGGCATGGGGTGAAACGCTGTTGCTAAGGGATACGGACCGGGGCCATCCAGGAGAGGGATGGGGGACGAGGTGAAGAAAGATGGGGGTGGAGGAGGTGGTGGAGGTGGGGGTGGAGGAGGAACAGGAGGTGGATTAAGGGCAAGAGGAGAGAGGTGCGGGGAGAAAGAGGGAAGGAGGTGAGGGTACGAGGGGACGGGGAGGTGAGACAGAGGCGGGAGGAGTGAGAGGTGATGCTGGATGATGGTGTGATGAAAGGAGAAGGCAGAGGAAGAGGAGAGGGATGGTGGGAGGAGGAGAGGAGCATGGAGAGGGATGCAAGGTGGGGGAAGAGGGTGAGGAAAGCGAGGCCTCTTCTCTGCGTGGATATGTTCAAAATCTATCTCCTTTCTTCTCTCCCGTTCTCTCTCCTCCCGTTCTTTCTCCTTTCTCCTGATCCACTCCTTCTCCCACTCCTCCTGCCTCTCCTTTAGCCTCTTCCTCTCCATCTGCTTCTCCTCCTCCTCCTTTTTTCTCTCCTCGTCCATGTCTCTTTCCTCCCCTCTCAGCTCCGTACAGACACTCATGACTGCTGCCGCTTCCTCGTCATTCGTGGCACTGTTCTTACTAACTGCATCACCGCAGTGATCACGATCAGTGACGTGGTTTCTGTTGAAATAATTACACTGACCACTGTCAGTATCGTCACTGCAGCTCCCGTCACTTTGATCAGAGCCTGTTTTAGAATCAGCTTTTGAATCAGACCTCTTGGGTTTGTGTTGAACATGACATTGCAGTTTGGTTGTGTTCTCCTCACTGTGACCAGTTTGGGTTTTTGTGAAGTTATAGTCACACTGTTGATCAGATGTGTCATTACAGTTGTGTGTACTGTGCCGCGATTTGCTCTGAGCTTTAGCCTCCGGACAAAAAACTGTTCTTTGGTCAGTGTTGTTGCTGGAATCACAGTCAGTAGACCTCAGTTCATTGTTTGTGTGCTTGTTTTTACATCGACAGCAGTCAGCTGGTGGGCGACTGGTGCTACAGGTGCCTAAGTCATTGAAAAGTGGGTCCAGGTGTGTGCCCATGGTCTTACAGGTAGCTTTGTCACTCCCATTAGCTGATTGAAGATCATCCGTTCGAGGACAGTCACTCTTGAAATTTGCATTGTTAGTGTGATTGTGTTTTTCGTCTTTGTTGTCGTCCCTTGTACATCCTGCATTTTGATGACAGTGGCCACTTGGTGCGATACAGGTGTGACCGCCGCTGTAAGTCACAGTGCGGCCTTCGCTGTCATTGCAGCCGCGGTAGTTACCGAGTTTGTCAGTGTGACGGATAAATGTTCCCTCCGTGCTTTTTGTGTTATGGCACAGACAGTGATTTGTCCCACAAAGGAAGTGGCAGTCAGTGTTTTTGTCTCCTGTGCTGCGCCCAGCTGTGTTGCAGTTGTCTGAAGGCACCTCTGATTTTTCCTGCACACGGGAGGGCTCGTCAATGCCGAGGTCAGGGGTCAAAGTAACGCAACCTTTTTCTTGTCTCTGCATCAAACCACCGATGACCCTCCTCGCTTGTCTCCTTCCCCATTTCCGTTTCTTCCTCGGTGTTGCCTCAGCTTCCAGCAAACCCCTCTTCCTCTTGCCGGCTGTTACTCCTCCCACCGTCATCGCTTCCTTCGAATTGGCATCGCCATGGAGGGTCGTGTCTGCGCAGGCTGATCTAATTCCTGGTTCTGTTTCTGTCTGTTGTGCAAAGCAGCATGGGGAAAGGCCTAACACAGAATCACCGTGTCCTGCAGATATTGTTTGTCTTTGACTACATGCTGTTTCTCTAAAGGGAGCTGGGACAAGGCTAATCGTTGTATCACATGCTGTTTCCCTGTGTGGTGTAGGAACAAGACAACGTTCTGGCTCACATGCTGCGTCTTGACAGGGAAAAGAAACTGCGCTAATCGCTAGGTTACACATGTTTTCTTTAGCATCGTGAACAGCTCTTATCTCTGGCTTCCTCAGATTCCTTTGCCCCTCATCCCTCTGCCCTTCCTCCTTCCCTGCTTGTGTATTTTTGTGCATCTCCCCCGTCTCTCCGTCATTCTGAGCAGGGTCGGGAGTAATTGCAGGACAGCGTGGCGTCTCTATAACAGACCCAGGGACGGGGCTAATCACTGAGTTACATGGTGCACCCCTGCAGAGGAGCATTCTGAGCCCGTGGCCCCACCCTGAGGCTGATTGCTGGGATTGATGCGGGCTGGCCTCCCTTTTCACCTGCAGACACAGTTGGTTACACCGATTACACCGATTCATGGGAAGATTACTTAATAGCTCTGCTCTCTCCTCGTCATTTCCACCTGCCGTATCTCGCTCCGTCTGATCTCCTCTTATCCTCCTCTCTTCTCCCCTCATGCTCTTTTCTTTCCCTCCTACCAGCCGATGCGCTGTGAGATTACTTAATGGCTCTTTTTCCTTCCTGTCGTCTTTTTCAGTGCCCTCTCCTTTCAGCCTGTCCTCTCCTCTCTGTTCAAGCATCAGATTCATTGAAAGGTTACTTATTCTTCTTCCCCTTTCCGACTCTTTTCTATCTGTATCCTCTCCTCTTTTCCTTCTTCCCCTCTTTCTTGTTCCTCTCCTCACCCCTCCCCTTCTCTTCCTCCTCCTCCTCCTCCTCCCTGTATTTTGAAGGCCTAGAGTCGGGGCGATGTGGCTTTCGGCAGAAAGAGGAACAAATTTTAAAGAGTTTTCATCACGACAGCTGGAGACATCCAGAACTGCATTGCCGCCGCTACAATTGGCTACTAGTTTCATAGGATTTCTTGCCTGTCTCCCTTTATCCTCGTCTTCCCTTTCATCTAACTTCACCTCCCTTCCTCCCTCCGTATCTTCCTGCCTCTGTTGGCAGTTGGGTTGTTTGATTACAGATGACTTTATTCTCTCTTTGCCTTCCTCCAGCCCTCCTCTCTTTTCATCCCCCACTTCCTTGGACCTGCAATGTGCTCTAAAATCATAAAGGAGAGGGTTGACACTATAGGAGATGGAGGGCAAAGTCTTGGTGTAGCTGACCATCTCAGATGGCCAGAGAAGAACCCTTCCGCCATCTCGGCTCAGGACATGACAAAAGGGCTCTTTGGGGCGGCTTGGGGCTGATGAAGTTGATTCTTTAGCCCAGTTTGACGGAGAGTTTGATTCCAAAGGCGCTTTGGGCTCCTTTAAAACACCAGAAATTGATTTTTGAGTTTGATTCGTAGAGAGGCAAAGAGCATCTTTGAATTCTTTGGTGGGGCTTAACTTTGGCAGCATCTCCACGCCGTCATGTGTTTCAACCTCGCCCTCATTGCAAACTGAATCTTGAGCCACAGCTGTGCCGACAGTGCCACAGATCTGTGCCGGTATGACGTTGTTTAAATAAAGATGAACTTCAGTCCCACTTTCACTGCGGACTTGGGCTCCAGTCCCATTGTCATTACATAAAGAGACCTGGGCTCCATTCCCAATGATGACAGAGCCCTCATCTCTGATCACATTGCCATTACATAAAGAAACCTGGGCTCCTGTCCCAGAGGGTCCTCCACTTCCCATCCCAGTAGACATATTGGCTCTTGCATTAGAGTGCTGAACTGCAGTTTTACCGTCCACACTGCACTGGTTTTCAGCGTCCCAGTGATCCACCCCTACAACATCCATGTCTGCAGATACTGGAGCTCTAAGCTGCTGGTCTGCAACTTTTTCCCCAAGATCTTTGGCTCTTTCTTTCATCATAACATCTTCTTGCTTCCCTGACAAGCCAGAACCCTGCCCAGCCTGAATAAAGACAGCAGCTGATTGGTGGAGGAGAACACAGCTTCTTTTGGGCAGCGAAAACGACACAGGACGAACTCTGCTGGGGATGGACTGGACTTCTGAGGCTGCACACAGTGCTCTGCTACTGTTAATGCTCATGTCCGCCTTGTTTCGAACACCCGTGGTGGTGGTGCTCACAGTGGTTTTGTGAAAAATGGAGCCATTAGTTGTGCTGTTAGGGACAGTTGTCGAGATGTTATTGGGAGTAATGGGAGTGCTTAAATATTCACAAGCCCCAGGGATCTTGTTAAAGTGACTGGTTTTGGTGGAAGTGGTCACGATGCTTGTGGTGGTGGTGGTGGTACTGGGTATAATGGCGGTGGCTGTCAGGTCATTGTAGTCCATTTGGGTCTTGCTGAGGATGCATTTTTTGCCAGCAGCATCAGCAAGCGCAGTGTTGTTGGTGTCCGTTTGGTGATACACCCACTGCGTGTTGCCCAGGAGTCTTGTTCCAGTGCAGGTTCCAGGGGAAGGAAGGGCTGGATCAGCGGAGTTTGAGGCTCTAGATGGGGGAGGGAGAGCAGAAGGGGATTAAAGCAGCTGACATCAGTTACATTTACATGCAAAACATAACAGGATTATGTGCCTAACCTCACTATAAAGAAAGGAGTAGGAAGGGATACATGTAGAAAAATAGAATTCATTGTTAGGACTTCCTGTACAGTAAGCTTCTTATGCATTTATTCAGCAGTCTGGCTGCTCAACGTTACTCTTTTGTTGCTTTTAACACATCTGAATATGATTTATGGATGTAGGGTGGCCTTAAAGAGAACCACAAGCGCAGAGATGAATGTGTGGTTCACTTGGAAATGGGAAAAATTAAGATTGAGTGTTTTATTCCAACGCGTAATATCCATTTTTGTATATCCTTTTTGGAGCACAACATGCTGGCAGACGTTCATCGGTCTATACATCAGCGTGGAAAATGATTCAGACAATTACTTCTTGATTGAAGGTTTTGAGGTGATTCATAGCTGTAAAAGTAATCCATAATGTGCCATCCCCAGAACCACAGCCCCTTTTGTTAAATATTAGAGTTTTGGAAGGGAAAGCTTTCAATGAATTCTCTTCCAATACTAATGGGAGAAAATGCATTTAGCACTCAAACCAGGTCAACTTTAAATGGAGTTTTCAAACTTTTTCATTGGCTTTGACTTTAAACTTTACTGAATATGAAGCTGATACACTTTGCAGAAAAGTGAGGGTGACAATTGATTATTATTTGAAACCAAAGGATCCTGATTTTGTGTCATGCTTTGATTTTTTTTTTTTTTTTTTTTTTTGGTCTTTATTTTTCCTGTCTTGTGCTTCAGATGGACTGAAAGGAGCCAATATCACACTCTGATTCACAACAAATACAGACTAACTGACACATTTAAGTGAAAAGATATTGCCAAACTCAAACTCAGCTGCATTTTCTCTATACTCGGTTGTCCCCTACGTGCACCTCACTAAAACTGCTCAATACAACAGCAAGCATGTAAAAAATCCAACTGTGCTTTAGATGTTGAGTGTTTGTTGAAACTGTGTAAGAAAGTGTTAAGTCAACTTGTGCTTTTGGAATACGCTGTCATACAGACAAGTGTTCCTAATACCTACAGTAGTTGCATCACTTTTCAGTTTTTTTTTATTG
The DNA here is from genome assembly GCA_033026295.1 of Channa striata. Taxonomy (NCBI): domain Eukaryota; kingdom Metazoa; phylum Chordata; class Actinopteri; order Anabantiformes; family Channidae; genus Channa; species Channa striata. Next base: position 18,649,639 of record CM065184.1, on the reverse strand, counting down.
GTGTTGCATTTCTTATTTTGAAAAGTGATATATATAATTTAAAAAGTGAAAATGAAGAAGTGGTCTTTGTGCCCAATAAATGGGATTTTCTAGCAGTGGAGCCATTTAACTAGAAAGTGTCACAGTAAAACGGTAGTGCCGTGCATAAAGTGAACACTGATGGTTGTGATTTTGAGTGTTGGTTTCTACTGTAGCACATGGAGATCCTGCTTGATCGGGCTGTTTTTATTTATATTCCTCAGAATAACTCTTTATATTTATTCAAATCAGCAAGCTTTGGCTCAGTAGGTCGTCGTCATACATTAGTATTTGGTGCTAATTTGTTTTGGCACAAATCACGCTTGTGGAGAGGTTTTAGGGCACGAAAGGTGACCTTGAATGGAATGCGCTGGAATCCGTTCTTTGGCACTGCTCTCACAATGCACAGACACATCTGTTGAAACTAGTTTTCTATCCGTAGCTGTTTGGTTTGATTTAAGCACTAAATAAACCTAATTAGGTTTAGGAAATCAGCTGCTCAGGACATTAGGCTGACATGAGGTTCGTCTTGGTCTCATTACTAACTAGATAATCACCATATTTATGCTCTAATTCATTGTGACAAAGAACAATCAGCTGCTTGATGGCTGCAAAATGTGATACTGCAGACCGGAGAATACAACTGAGGCTGTCTGCGACTGAGTTACTGCAGTGTGAGGTGGTGCATGCTTGCTTTGCCCTGGTGTGCCCAGTGGTTCCATCCATGGCCACACCCTAACCTCCTGTACCATCCACTCCTGTCTTATGAGTGACTGCACAGCTTTTGTGCAGCACTTTCCACTTCAGCAGAGCAGGACTGTGCCATACCGAGTCACGCAACACAACTAATACTGTAGATTCATCTAATCTCTACTCAAAGGTCAGACCTGTCAAGACTGTTTTCAGCTGGTCAAAGGCAGGAATTTGTGTCAAAGTTGGCCACAGTTGAAGCTCTCTGATGATTTACTGTGCAAGCAACTAGAACAACGTTTCATCCGACGTATATTGGCAGAATGAAAGTAATGATTCTGTTGCTATGTTGTGTACCTGGTCTTTCCCGAACAATGAGCTGCGTGTGTGCATTTTATTGTTTGTTTTATACAGAGCTGCTCATTTTTCTTCTAAAGTCTGCTGTCAGTAGAAATATTTCAGCAGCAAACTGTGTTTAATCCCTTAATATGAAGGGTGATATCCTCATCACCAAAACCAAACACAGCCTCATAAACTATTCACACAGCCTAGATCACGTCTTTTAACTCGACAAGAGTCCTTACTTGTTCCCAGTGTTGTGCTGCTTGTACAGATGTCGGTCCAGTTCTGCTCAAAGTCTGGTCTGGACTGGTTGTCTGGATCCACTGCCACTGTGGTGGATCTGAACATGGGGCCAGAACCTGGAGCACTGAGAGGAGAATAGGGGATAAAAGAATCAGATAAGAAGACTAAAAACGAATAAAAGAGGAGATGAGAAGAGATGGGGGGGGGGGGGTCTGGACAGATGAGAGAGAACAAGAAAATATAGAGTAGAACAGAACTGAGCGTAAAATCCGAGGAAAGAACAGAGGAAAAATAGCAAAGAACAAGACGACAGTATTTAAAGAAAAAGGTTGGAGGGGGACAAAAGAGATTAAGCAACCGAAGTGAGATAATAGAAGAGGGAAAATTAAGAAGAAGGGAGGATTTAAGGAAAGGAACAAGGAGAGGAGGGTAGAGGAGGCAGAAGAAAAATTAATAGAAAAGAAAGGAGTCAAGAATGTCATCTGGAAGAAGACGGAAGGGGTGAGAAAGGAAGTCACTGATAGAAGAATGAGAAAGGAGAATGAAGATGGGGAACGGAAGACAGATTGAAGCATGTCAATGGAGAGAATGTTGAAAGGCCAAATGAAGAGGGAAAGCAAATGGAACGACAAGATAAAAGGAAAAGAAGAAAAAGAAGATGAGACAAGTGTTGTGGGGGTCGGGGGGAGAAGGAAGAATGAAGAGGAACAAGGAGGCGAGCAGCGAGGAGGACGACAGGAGAGCAGAGCTGAAATCCAGCTGAAAATCAATTTGGCCGTGCCTTTCCTTCTCCCTCCCTTTGTGCCAGGAGCCACGCTGCACTGTTGCAGACCTGGAAATGGCAGCGACAGCCGACACTGATACACAACTTTGTGTACAGCGAGTGGGCTCAGCCGCACGACGTGATTGGTCAGAGACACTTCACATTCATGCTGATAATCCCAATTAAGCACAGCGAGATGCATTTTATCGGTTGCTGTGCCAACGCTCATTGTAACCAAGGAGCTAGTTAGTGATTGTTTCTTCTCTTTGGTTTATTTTTACTCCTGTGAAACAAATACTGCGTGTCAGCACATGAAGTGTTCTCAGACACATGGAGGGCTACGTTTGGCTCGACACTCAGCACATGAAGTGAGAATCTGACTTTCATGCATGAATTTTAAAGCACACTTGATGTGGTCCTCGGGGACTACTTCCTGGCTGGAATCTGGTACGTTCTCTTTGCGTGGGCATGTTCAGGTTGTGACTCGCAGCTCTCGGCTCAGCATTAATGTGATACCGTATACAGTATATTTTCAGAAACTAAATTCTCCGTTTGGTCGCTCGCCAAATGAACTCCCTTTATAAGGTTTTCTTCCAGCAAGAAGCAAGAAAATCCACATCATCTGTTTTCTAGAGCTCTGTTATCATTTGTCTTACAGGGGTTTTAGGACGAAAAAAACACGAGTTTAATACAGTTTGACGGCCCATTTAAAAGTCCCAGATGTCCCAGAACATGAAAACACTCTCAAATATGTAGATTTTTCAACAACACGTAGCTGTAAAGTAACTTAAGGCGGGCGGCAGGGTGTGTTTGTGATGGATTATACATCTGAGAGAAGTTTTTAATTTCTCCCATCGGATGCTCGCGTTGCATCGCAACTAGACAGAGACTCATAGGAATTTGCCTTTGTTCACCGAAAACATTAAAATATGCCGCGGCAGGAGACGCACAGGTGTACATTTCGGCTGATTGAGGCTGAGTCCCGTTAAGTTGGCTCACTGCAATAGAGAGGAACCACCTCTGATGTTATTAGCAATGCTTCAGCTATTTCACGGTGATTTTTCGCAGTACACGAAGAGTGAAGGTAACTAACCTTGCTCTTTATTTTGCTTTTGATGCAAAATGAATTAGTGACTTTGAGCAAAAGCCTACATGGGCATTACCTAGTAAAATGTCTGCTGTGGAAAAAAAGTAAAAATACAAATCGGCTTCATAAAGGAGACGTAGCAGAGAGTCTGTTCCTGTGGCATGAGGGCAGTTAGACGAACCAGCTCTAGTTTGAGTCAGCAAACAAGAAATCTGGGCAATGCAAACCTGATTTCTCCAGGTAAATTTCTGCTGGAAAACATTGATGTGTTAGTGAGGACCAAATTTCATTTTCTAACAACAGAGTGAGGACATTTTTGCAAAGTAAAGACATTTTGGTCGGTCCTCACTGTTTTTGACCCTAAAAAAGGGATTTTTTTTTTTTTTAGGTGTTAGGGTCAAGGTTAGAATTAGGTTCTAGTTTGGTTAGGGTTTCATTTGTGATGGTTAGGGATTGTATTATGTCAATGAATGTCCTCACAAGTAAAGAGGTACAACCGTGTGTGTGTGTGTGTGTGTGTGTGTACACTCACGCACGAGCATGTGCACGCGCATGACAGATGTCTGCAGAAAGAAAGAGGTCTGGATGAAACTGTCCACCGAAGCTGAAAGGAAGTGGCCTGTGAGAGTCCAAATGCTGTAGGTCTGTATCCTCTAGATAGTTGTTGCATTGAAAAGGGTGTGTTCTGTCTGTCTGTCTTTCTCACAGAAAGACACACAAAAAAATAATAAAGCATCGAAGCAGTGCCTTCTACTACTACACAGGTAGAATCTGCACAGTACAAGAGAAATTCAGTCGTGCTGTTTATATGCAGATTTGCTGTAACCTGGTTACGACCATGCACATAAATGCATTCCCTGAAAATGTTCTTAACGTGATTTCTCCCAATAACCACGTTGCTTAAGTGCATGTAAATGCACTGTGTGTGTGTAACAAAGAGTTTTGAATATTTCTAAACTTTCTGTACTTGCCTTTATCAATATAGTTAATGTATGTGCGAGGCGCTTGTGGTGTTGAACCCACACTGCATTACCACCCAACTGCACTTTCTGTTCAGCGAGAGTTTTAGTGTTTCCAGACTACAGTTTTATTGTTCTGCTTCATTCTCACTGCTCTCATTAATCTTGTGCTGCTTATTTTTAGCAAACAAAGCATTAAAAAATCCGCTGTACACTACTTGTTCACTACAAAATAACAGGTACCGTAGACACAGGGAGCCTTCATAGTGAGCGTAACGGAGAATTTGGCTGCTAAAGAATCAGAACTGAGAGTACAGAGTATTAAATCCTAGTACATGCGAGCACATTGGTCTTATCTAATTTGTGTACTCCCTCTGTAATTTCTCTTACACCTGGTTGCTGAAGTATTTTCTATACTAAACTCTAATTCATACTTTCTGTTCTGCCGTCACACACGCGATGGAGGAACACACAGGTTGGGGGATGTGGGTGCCATCTTGTTAGGATCCCCTGACGCTATTTTTGATGTTCTGTCATATTTCAGGGGTATCGCCATGACTTTTTGGCCAAACAGAAGATTAGCATGTTACCAATTGTAACCACTGTAGCAGGCACAGGTGAACAGGCCGTTGCTTCACAAGATGGCAGCCGCGTCCCCCAGATGTATTTTAACACTCTCTGTTTATAGTATTAAGTTCCTTTGTTTGATTTGACTGAACCAGCCAGGGGCTAAATTACTTGTCTGGCACACGATCACACATCAGGGTGGTCGTGTAATTTACACCGTGGATACTGTAGCACAGTGACATCACGCTGCTTCACGTTTCCTTTCATATTCTTGGCCTTGGAATTATGAAAACAAGCATTTTGATTGGATTGTTTGTTACTTTTATATGAAGTTGCATGAAATGTCAAACTGACACCACATGTAGTAGTAGGTCCTTTAAGTCACTGTGTCCAGCTGGACGTTACTCACCACGCTCCTGGCCTCTTCTCGTCGTGCTGGTGGAGCCGCCTCAGCGCTCTCTCCTCTCTTTTCTCCTCCCTGCGTCTCCTTTGCCTCCTGCAGGCCAGCGCTCTGTAAAACTCCCTCTGCTTCAGGTCCTTCAGGCGCTGGAGGACAAGCGCAGTTATTATTTTTAGCAGTAGTAGTAGTTTCGGTGCTAGTAGTAGTATTGATGTTATTCTAACAAAGAGAAATAAGAGGTCAAAGGTTTAAAGCAGTAAGATTATATGTATCGCACTGCATTTAGTTTGTGTATGTGTGTGGGGGAGTTTATCTGTCTATTCTGCAATTCTTTATCTTCTTTTTGTCAGATATTACGGTGTGTGTGTGTGTGTGTGTGTGTGTTTACAGTATGTGTGCTCACTAAGTCAGCCAGTGTCAGCTTTAGTACAGTCCAGACCTTTTTAATTCACTTACTGAGCTCTGTCTGCAAGCTGTCTGCAAGCCGGAGATACTGATACTGTGTGTGCCTGTGTGTTTGTGTGTGTGTTTGTCACAAATAATAATAATAATATACTGGTGGGTTTATATCACAGACAGACAGATGACAAAAGACAGACAGACGGACAGAGGCAGAGAGGCGGGCAGAGACACCAGCAAATAGATAAACAGACTCAAATAGACAGACAGATAAAACACAGAGGGACACGGAGACAGACAGGAAGACAGATGCGACGTTACTCTGTGAGTGTGTGTGTGTGTGTGTGTGTTTTTCAAGCTTGCAGTGAGCCTCAGTATTAGAAGGTGTACATGCAGTGTGAGGGGTGGACACAGTGACAAGAAAACCTCACAATTCACTGTGGTCCAATGCAACAACAGCACAAACTACTTTTAAAATAGCTATAGAGACACTGCGGTATCAAGCACGTCTTTCACGTTGCAAAAACCAATAAAATGCACATGTCAGGAGTCCACACGTTCACTGCTTCCTGCGAGCCTGCAGGGCGCACGCAGCTAATGCGGGACTGATTTTTAAATGCGTTTCCTTCGGTCTTAGCTGGAGGAGTACACGCACATAAATGCCACTAAACTCACCTTTCACTTCCTTGATATTAAAATCTCTCTCTGCTTCCAGCTGTCAGTCACATTATGAAAGTTTGCTTCAAACAGTAAACTTATTTGTCTGTCAGTTTTACACACCCATAACCCGGATATGCTTCAACACTGGCCACTTACGTACACCACGTTCATTGTGTTCCACACTGTATTTCTTGTGTTTTCCACCAGATCATTGCAGCCAGCGATGACAGAGCTGCCGCCGGGGAAACATTTCACAACTGTATTAAAAAAAACCTTACAACGCAACAAACCCCGTCCGTCCAACTTTCCAGATGCAGCTGCATTTAATTGGAATGCGTTTGAACGAAGCTTTAGTTTAAGTGGGTTTTTTGTCAGTGTTAAAATAACCGTGTGTCAGATTATAACGTCACAAAGTCACCATTGTTATTTTGTGGAAAAGGCTGTGCAGTCTTTTTTTTTTTTTTTAACCTTCCCTGGTGATGGTCCTGCAAACCTTCACTGCAGCCACCTTCAGCTCTTTGCCCTTAGATTCTGTCTACATTAGCTGGGTAATAAATGCACCTCACTCGCTGTGTTTTGACTCCGTTCAGACTTAAGCTTCCCCTCGACTGGAGCGTTTTGAAACCGGCCCCTGGAGGATATAAATCTGAAACCACCACCTCAGCGTCGGAGTGTGTGTGGGGAAACAGAGCTCTGATAGAAACACTGTTATAAGGAAAGTAACGTGGCGTTTTACTCTTTAAAGGCGTCAGAGTTCCTCATCTGGGGGAAGAAGTTCAGTACTGTTCTCTGCCTTTTCTGTTACAAGCCATGACTCCATAATTTTTACGATCTGCTTGATATATAAACGATGAACGGAGCGGAGTCAGAAATATTGTATTTACTTCTTTGCCTGTTTTCTGAGGCTGCCTTGTTTGAGTGCTCCAGACATTCTTACCTGCTGCTCCATCTATCGGGTTTCTATCTATGGAATGTAGTTTGGTCAGATTGAGATCATGTGATTAATGTGATTAACAAGGCCAGACAGATGCAAGTCAGATGTGGGACTGAACAGTTCTGCAAACTACTTCTTGATGGCTGAGAAAGGTTTGGTGGCCAAATGTCCAAGACTTTTGAACCTCTACAGTGTCGGCAATGGGTGTATTTTAGTTTCATACAAACAGCAGCTCTTAAATATGAATAGTTCAGTTTTAAACTTCAGATATTGAATTTTGAATAAAAAATGGTTTTGAGTTTAATGTGGAGACATAAGGTGAGTCCAGGGTGTATAATAGGGTTCCTGTATAGTTCATCTGATGTGGATGTAAACGCCAAGGGGCAAAACACTACCATATCAGCTGGCTGCTCCTGACAGATTTCACTGTATAAATTATATTTTTCAATTACAAAAACACGCAGACTCTTTGAGCAGGGTAACCCAGGTTAAACTGTGCACGATTTGTCTCAGTCTGACTCTTTACATCCATCACAGGAGCACATCATGTGCTGGGGATGTAGCTTCGCCTTCTCTGCAAACTGCTTCATTTTCAAAAGAAGATGGAACCGTGACTGACCAAGAACCGAAAAGACAGACAGCTCAGCTCTGTGTGCGCGTGTGTGTGCACACGCTGGCTGAAGAATATTACTAGAAAATCCATTCCCTGCAAGTGTTGCAGTCTCGAACAATATGCCCTAAATGCTCTGCATCCTCAAGTAAACCTAATAACTCTGACACACAGCTAACTGTGAAAAATGTTATGCCTCTTTCATCGCTTGCAAGTGAACAAATGATAATTGCAGCAAATACATTCCTCCCAGCACCTATAATTTTGTAAACAGCTGCGAGTGCTCGGAGTCGCCTTCTCCCACATCCCACTGTGGAAGAACAAACCGTTTTAACATTAGCCTGAAAAGAGAAAAATGGCAAGAGAAGAATAAAAAAAAATCTCAGATGTGACAAGTCCCTGCATTTTTTTTAGACAAGGAGAGTGCATTATTGATAACTAGTTTTATTATGTAATCAGTGCAGTATGTACTATTGATTTTAACCTAGATTGTTGTCCCAGATATAACTGTCATCATTGCTGTTTTTCCTGTATTGATAGCACTAATATTTTGTCTGAAGAGATTATTAAACTTTCTATAGATCTACTCATGAAAGTGCCTTTTCACATAATCCTCATAACAATCACAGTTCATATAAATCAAATCCGATTTCTTCTGAAGGCAGAAACACATTTAAAGTCTAATGCATCACGGCTTCAACTGGTCTTAAATTTTTATCAAAAATAATTCAGATCATGAGTTCACAGTGACACAAATGCATAAAACGTTATGGCAATAGATAAACTAAGCAGAAAATAAGGACTAGTTCATCCTATTGATGTGAAGATATAAAAGTCCACTATTGCCATAAAACAGTTCCCAGGATAATCTAAAACATCCAAACATGTTGATCCTGTGATGGATCCTGGAATTAATTAAACATGCTGAAATTAAAGACACCATATACTGCATTATTTTCCGTTTATATTCTTACCCTACTGAACAAGTTTGGGACAATTTACTATCCAGAGAATAGTAAATTAGTTTCTTTTGTAAATATTGAGTATTTACGCAGTCTTTTATGTTCACTTCTGTGTAAACGATTCATTTAGCCAAACCCTCTGCTCCCCAAGAGTCCTTTTACTGTACAGAAAGAAGTTTTGATTTCACAGATACGTGCAATAAAGACGAGATATAAAAAAACTGTAGCAGCTGGGAGTGCAAATAGCAGTAATGTATGTAACTTGCAAGTAAAAAAATACATATGTAGATATAAAAATGTGCAAAACCTGCTGCACAAAATTTCTACCAAAGTTCTAATTGTGTTGGTGGGCTGAGCAGAGCAATGAATGGAATATTAGAGCAGACGGGTGATCTGTTATTGGACTGATGAGGTTTGTATGAAGGTCTGTTTTCATAGGTCCTGCATGTTTTGCTTTTTTTTTTTTTTTTTTTTTTGATTATCATGGGTGTCCATCACCACTACCATTAGTTACAAAACCAAACAACAGAGCACAGAATCACTTGTTCTGGGGCCCAGGTCGGGCTAGTACTGGGTTCATGCCCAACAATTACATCCGTTCTAGCCCATGTGTCAGTTATTGTTTTTTTGTTTTTTTTCTGCATCATTGACTCACTGGTCAAAGAACGGCCATGCAGCCGCTTACTGTGCCTTCTTCTGCCCTGCACTGCTAAGAAGAAGCTAAATGTTTTTTTAAAGACCAAAAATAACAAAATTATCATACTGCAACCCGTGGTGCATGAAGTACTCAAAAACTGTACTTAAGTAAAAGTATAAGTACATGATTTGTATTTCATTTAAAGTATTAAATGTAAAAGTACTCAACTTTTGCTGCTTTATGTTATGTTTGGTTTTGGGGGGCCATTAACTTATTAATTGTAATAAAAATTAATGACTGTTTGAAGCTCTTTTGTGATCTGACGCTTTTTTCTTTTTTATTTCTAAACTAAATAGTTACAGTCTAAGAATAAAGCAGGAGAAAGTTTGAAAGTAAATGTGTGTGCTTGTCTTGCAGCAGTATCTTGTTATTTGCACCTGATTTAATCCACATAAACATGTTGGACGGTTGCAAGCTGCGCACCAGCATATGCTGCCACTTCCTTTGTAAATAAAGGGGAATAAAAAAAAAGCTTCAGTCAATCATTCATCTTAATGTGCGAATCAGCAGGGACCAGCTCTGACCCATAGCTCTGCTTTACGTCTCCCTGTTTCTGCGCGTCAGGCACCGAGAGCAGGAGGCAACACTGAGGACACGTTTGGACATTTTACAATGAATTCAATAAACCGTTGTCTATTAGTCCAGCGGTTTCGCTGTGTGCGCAGTGAAGGCAGATGTCTGTGGACAGGCCAAACTCAGCACCACACGCCAAAGAATTATGGCGTACCGGCTCACGCGGAGTGCTGCTGCTGTGTCAAATAAGTCTTTAAGTAAAGTGAAAATACAATCCTAAATGTCTCCCTCAAAACCATTGTGGACAACTGTCACAGCTGTGTTACAGTGCGGTGTGTATATTGTCTGTGTGTACATTCAGATTTACAGCTGTTTTTAATTCTTTTTCCTCACATCAAAAAAATCAATCGGCACCAGAGCTCCGCTCCTCGTTTCTGGCTGTGATAAGAATGGATTTGTTATGTGTTGGTGCGATTTTGTCGGCCACAGTGTGATCCATGTCATGTAACACAAACCCGAGTGCAGCGCCCGCTGTGGCCCGGGGATGTAATAAATCCATGACCTTGGTCAGGAGGGTTTAGGTGCTGCGTGGCAGAATAAAGCAGACCTCCTGTCTGCCTTGTTGAGGTGGTGTGACTCACCTGCTTGTGGTGGTGGTCGTAGGAGTTGATGTGGTTGTCGTACTGCTGGTGTCTCACATACTGCTTATCACACAGCTCGCAGTAGAATGTGGAGTCCCCCTCCTCCTACAGAGACGGAAACCGAGATGGAGAGAAATGAAAAGAGTGATCTCAATGTGGGCAGCCTCTTTGTGGGGATCTTAAAAGTCACTGTAACTTTAAAAAGTAATAAAAAGGGAAAGAAAGAAAGCACCATCACTACTATTCTAGCCTGCCGTGTTCCCCCAAACATTCCAAATCAGGAAAAATACTGATCACCTTAATAAACGGTAAAGGAGGAGCACGACTTAGAAAGTCTACAGCTAAATATAGATGAAGAGGAAAACTGTTTAAGAGGCACAAGAATCTCCGGAATCTAAAATAACGTGTAGAGAAGCTGCCTGCTTATCATTTTGTAAATTTGAAGTCAAACACTGAGCTCTGAGGAAATAACGTTCAGTCAAAGCTCCTTCTTTTGTAACTACGTCTGGCTTTCTGAAGAAGCTACTCGGGCAATTTAGTGCCACAAAGATCCTAAATCACATGTGTCACGTGCTCGGTGCTTAGTGTCACTTGAGACTCGGGTTTGTGTCTACACTGGGGCCTCTCACTGGTCTTATGAAGAACCTTTCTACCATTTTCCAGGCCGCCCTTGCATCCATCTCCAGGAATATTAAGACCACTTCACTCATCCACCAGAAGCTATTCGGGCAAGTAGTGAAACGTTTTAAACCAGGATAGAAGTGCAGTTGGCGTGACTCAGCCAGCAGATGGTGTTACCTATGGGTGAGATATCTTAATGTATTTATCTGTGTGGTCATGAAACGTGGTTATTAACATCAAACAAACACACACAACGCTCTGGAATCACCGTAGACTGTGTTTGTCAGTAGCACTGATATAAGAGAGGCTGCGTTATCTGAACAGAACAGTGGTTGAGCGGGTCTCGCTGCTGCTGTTTCCAAACACGCGTGTTGGGTTAATTGGTGACTCTGAATTTCCTGTAGGTGTGAGTGTGAGCTGTTATCTGTCTGTATGTTAGGCCCAGTGACAGCTGGGTCAGGCTCCACTGCCCCCATGACCCTGATGGGATAAGCAGTTTGGATGATGGATGGATGTTGGTTTATTGTATTTCTGTAGAAACTTTGTTGAATGGCAAAAAAAAAGGTCCCGTTTGTGCATATAGAGGGAGTAACACAGCCGACAGCTAGACTGGTTAAACAGGGGCGTATTGGTCATATCAAAATATGTTTACTTTATTATATCTTTGCTCTTATAACAAAAAAAGAGTAAGCTGAAATCATCTATCAGTATAATTGTGAAATCAACCTGAATATTGGGCAGTTACACACACCTTTTTAAGTGCACCTATTTTAGGTCAATAGAAAAAATAATAATGTGACCAAACACCATCAGGAATGTACCTTTCAGTCTTATTTGCATAAATAAAAACCATGACAACTTGGAGCTCGTTGTGAAGATGAAAACAAAATGTGAAAAGTGTGTGTGTGTGTGTGTGTGTAAAATCCAAGTGTGTAGGTGGGAGTGGTGAATTACAGTTAGAGCCAGTGTAGGTCCATAAAATGTGTTTATGGGGATTTATATTCATCATACTCAAGCTTTTAATTTGTTACCTGCCATACTGTCTGCGCACGTGTGTGTGTATGCGCACTCTCATAGTCTGTCATGTGGAGTGATGCTGTCTCTATTGCTTCCGATGGCTAATGGGCCCTTCAATCACAGCTATCGATCAGCAATTTGAGTGTCTGAGTGAACACTCACACACACACACACACACATTTCCACAAACCCATACATGCATAGCTTTTAATGCAGCAGTGTTCCATATGCCCACACAGTCATTCACAGATGTAGTAATGCAGGATTTTACTTTCAGGCTTCTGTGCACACACACACTCACACACACACTGACACACTCCATCTCCATTAATGGAAGATTGATTTATCTTTAAAAGTAGGGAACATTCAATCTGTGACATGACCTTCAGTGGAGGTCTGGGCTCTTTGTGTGCATGATTTTCTGTGTGTGTGTGTGTGTGTGTCACAGTTTGCATAAGTTGGAAATTTCAAACTTTATTTTGCAAAAAAAAAATCACAGTTGAAAATCACCATTAGGGCAGAGACAGGTGGGTAGAGGAAGGACCTGAGACAGGAAAGACAAACAGAGCACGAGCAGGAGTAAGAATGTGACAGAGGACAGATGGAGACAAACGAAAAGCCAGTGACAAAAGCAGAGGGGAAACGCAGACAACCTTGTTTAATCCCTCACGGCCCCAGAGCAGCCGCCGTCCTCGGCCATTACCGCAGGGATCTCCTCCTTCAGTCGGCATTAGCTCATCAGACAAGTGATTACTGCAGCTACCATAATTCCATTAAGTAACGAATTTATGTTACATTATTCTATTACAGAACGAAACATTACATTTGCATTATTTAATGAAAGACAGCATTCGTTTGCATTATGTCATTAAAGATGTTGTTGGGTTGCATTAGCCCACTAAAGATGGGTTTCTGTGTCCATTAAACTTGGCTTGCTGGACGTCTTGGAAATTGCTCTTCAGATTAAAACACATTATACTTTAGAAGCTTTTGGTAAACTGCATCCCGACAAAATTAAAGATTTATTGCCTTGTTGTTCTTGTTCCTTTTTGTTGAAGTTTAGCCGAGAGAGAGTTTGTGCAAATTGCTTGATCCATAGTGTGAATGAGTGTTGTAAGACTCACAAGCCAATGTGAGCTCATTGTTAACACCACATTTAATTCTCACAAGAATGCTCCAAGAGCAGGACCATCATTGTGTCTGCAGACAATAAACGCATTTATCTCCAGGTAAACAACCTTTGCACTACAGATGTGATGCTGTAAATAAAGTTTAATGCTTTCAGGTTAGTGTCAAAACTGATCATCTGTCAGTTTTCTGAAATGTGAAGATGTGACACTTTTATACAGTTCCAAAGAGAATGTCATTGAGCTTTTTGACCATATGAAGTTGATGCTGGGAAATTGTGATTTTTCTCATTTGTAGACTTACACTTGAATGTTGGGCCACAAAATGGAGTCATGTGTAGATTAGTAAAATGTCAGTTATTGTTGCTATGGTTTATTTAGATATGGAAATGTGACCACGAGAGGTTTAAAGAATGTTCATGTTAACATCTGAGTACAGGTCACTTTACACTGTGGCAGTTTGAGAAGCGTGAGAGAGGCGTTCATAGATCACGTCGAGACATGTCCACTAATGTCCCTGTTGAAGAGTTCAGACAGCTGTAGAGAAATAGGCTCAAAGTCTCCAAATGTGACGTCTACTCGGACGAAGCCCATGTAAAATCTGTCCCTTTGTAAGCATCATTCATAAATAGTTTATGTAAAGAACAGGTGAGTTCAAATGGGTATGGAGCAGCCACTCAGTAACACCACTTCTTGTGAACCCCCAACTTCTAAAATGTTTGGACAGGACAAAAGGACAGACAAGGCTGGATCCTGGAGATGCTCCAGGATCCTGGATTCTATTCCACGGTGTCAGTCCTGTGTGAAGCTACTTGCCAGACTGAAATACTCAACCCACTACAACACAGAAAAGCTTTAAACGCTTAAAAAACACACCAGGAAGTTAATGGCTCTGGATTGGTCTCTACCAGGCTGAGAGGCTGAGTCTAATGTACTGTGGGGCGTACGCTCAGCCCGGCTGCAGCGGTCCACCTTCTGTCAACATGGACCGAACCACACTGGACCGGACTCGGTCCTGCTTGTTCCGGCCAGCTGTCACGACCAAATCGCACCAAATCAAAACAGTCGCGTCTGCCTCAAAAGAAGCTCAAAGCCATTTGGAGCTGTAGAGTTGGGTGTCGGGTGTTGTTGATAACGACTAATTAGCAGAACCGGGTTCTCATTCTGACTCTGCCGCTTTATGTTTTTACATGAGACTGAAGGAAAAAAACATCAAAATAATCTACATTTTAGGACGTCTGGCTGCACTCAGTATCTTGAAATGTATTACTTCTGCTGAAACAAAGCTGTCGGCTGTAACTAATTTGATTTTCGATGTCTTATAACTGGCTTGATAAGTCTGAAGTGTGAAGACTTGTGAAGTCGAGCTCCTCTGCACTCGCACGCTCGCCGAGCAGCTCCTGTAAATGACTTTCTTACTGACAGATCTCCTTCCCTCCGTCTCCCTCAGGGCTGTGTTATTTCTCCAAGCTTCTACTTTCTTACCACTAATGACTGGCTGCATCCAGTATATGGATGGAGGTTCTATCATGTTTAAGGGGTCAACTTAGGTCATTTTTAATCTTTTGCAAAAGAAGAGCAAAAAGGTGACCGGTTTGTTGCTCTCATATTCATCACTGTGACGCTTTACGAACTGATTCCAAGCCATTTCTCAAGCCCACTGTGCAAGAAGGCCCGAAGTAGCGGACAAGCGTCTTGTTAAACTACAACAGCATTAAGAAAAATGCAATCAAACGTGCAGCTGTAGGTACACAGCTCGTTCCTCCTCTAACACCCGATGCTTTCGAGCAGTTTGAATTGCATCTTGGCTCAACAGCCTTCAGCAATAAAACAGATTGGAGAGCTCTGTGCAAAGTAGCCGGGAAGGTTTGTGCTGAAAAACTGACTCAACGTTTAAGAAGCATATGGCGGGGAAAGCTGAATCCGCTCCCGACTGCCCCAGTCAGCCCCTCGGAGGGCAGCGGGAGCCCTCTGGGTAACATCTCAGAGTGCCAAAAATCAAGCCTAGAACAATATGCAATTACTTTATCCCTGCTGAAGTGTAAATGCTTAATTCGCAGAGAAAATGCTGCAGCTTTTCATCTGTGCAAGACCATCATATTTTCCACTCATAATAAACTTTTTATAGGACTATATGGAGCTGTTGGTGCTGAGGTTTTGTTTTTTTGTCTGTATATAACATACAGTTATAACTGGTGGTTTCATTGTGTTGTTTAATTGTTTTTTATTTGTATGTATTTTATCATAAATCCTATCTAGAAGCAAACAAAGTCCTTCTGGGGCAATAAAGATTCAAATTAAAAGGCGAATGAAGTGAATTGAAGTGTGTGTGTGTGTGCGTCTACATTTAGTGGCCAGAATCCATCATACAATCAGAAGAAGTGCATTCTTCTAATTGAAAGGAAAAGAAAGCCAGTGGTTGACCTTTCCACCACCACTTCATGCACCACTGAACTATAAAATAAAACATAAAAGGAACTCCTATATTATACTTATAGACTATTTTGGTCTTTTAGAAGGAAATAGACGTTTATTAATTTGTTGTGAAGATGCCCAGACTTTCACAAAATAGCAAAGAAAGAAAACAATGAAGTAAACCTATTTTTATACGGTGGCCCTAAGATTCCAACACATGAACAACGCTTAGAAAATATATGCAAAAAGAAATTACTCCAGCTATTTGACAACACAGGCGCACAAAGCAATTTTTCAAACGCAGAAGCACAACTCAAGGAAGGAACACCGTGCAAATAAGGGCGGCATGATACGGCGAAGAAAAGCCACGGTGTCATTATTTTAGAGAATATTACAATTGTAAAAATGAATATGTCTCATTGCTTTGTTACCACTGATTACTTAAAACTGAAAAATATTTGACCGTATTATTACAGTGTCTTATTATTATAAATATTACATTTTTAATATTTACTTTATGTAAATCTACTTCAGATATCAAATTTGAATTGTATAATTAGTACGTTTTTTGATACAGGTAAAACATATTTAAAAGAATTAAGAATTTACCGTACAGATGATTATCAAGTAGTAATTTGTTCTTTAATTGTGCTATCACATTTGTCCTTTTTAGATTTTTTTAAATCTTTTGTTTTATTATTTTTTATTTTTTATAGCTCCATGAGTCAGAGGAGATCCAATCCATTTGTTATTGAAATTGCTTTAATCTTGTAAAGGCATATTTAGTTTGTGCGTGAGGTTGTATTTTTTGTATCTGTTGGAGTGTGGACCTCTCAGGGCCACAGAGAGAGATTTGGACTCAAAAACAGACTTGAACCTGAAACCTACAGTGGCTTTCTTTGCCCTGAACTGGATGTTGAGAGCTTTTCTTAATAAAATCTTTTTTTCCCTCTCTGTATAGGTTGAAGTGATGAGTACATTGCACGGTCTGTTAGTTGAGCAAATTTCTCTTGTTCATTTACTGGAAGTCTGATATGGGTCAGGAACACAATGACCCTTCGTACTCTCAGATGGGCATAAAGACTCACAAAGATTTAACTGGAAACTGAAAATACGTTTTTCAGAGATGAGAACATTGCAAGAAAAGGCAATAACATGATGTACTGGAAAATATTTGGTAATTCAGTCCTAACCCATTGTAGAATATGGACTGGAAAGCCCATATTGTTGCCAACTTTGCAGAAATATAAAACGTATTTGTGGGGTTTGTTTGTGGGAGTTGCAGTTCCAATTGTCTGTTTAGCTTGAATACATTTGTTGTAATTAGCTTTGTACAGAATTAAAACCGAAAGATAAATTAAGTAATAGAGCGATTCCAGATTTGATAAATTTGACGCAGCAAAGTAAACAACACATGTTTATTTAAAGGATCTGTTTGTAATTTGACTACAATAGTAATAATTTCAGTAAGCAATAAATCAGAAATATTGCCCCATTAATTGCTAGAATGTGCGGAATAAGTAAATTGACCACTTTTTCATAGCATTAGAAATCTGGCTACCACAGTCACCTTAATGAGTAAACAGGCAGAAAAGAATTCCACATTCATTATTTCAGGTATGTGTTGAGTCATAATACCTGGAAAATACGTAACATTTCAACATTTTAATTATTGTTGCCATAAAGGGGCAACAGACATAGCGAACAATGAAAATCGTTGTTCCAAACTGAACAACCCCAGCCCGAGAAAAAGAAGGAGAAAGCCGAGCGTAGGGTGGACTGCAGATTCTCCTAATGCTAATGCTGCGTTCATCACTGTAGGTGAGTAGCTCCGTTCGCCCTCGGACGGGATCTGGTGTCAGCTGGTGGTACAGCAGAAGAGCCGGAGTCTGGCTTCTCCTCAAGTCTTGGGCCCTGGGGGATGCACTCCTGCTCACTCAGCTGTTGCTGCATCTCGGTTAGCTAAACAACTTCCCCGTTTGCACACGCCGGGGACCTCCTGGATTACTCCACATTTTTCAACACGTTGTCAGAGTCAAAGTGTGCTGTAGAGCCCGAGCTGTGCGCCGAGGGACTGCAGGAAAAACAGGCTGAGCCTCACGCTGCTGCTGCTGCTGCTGCTGCTGCTGCTGCTGCTGCTGCTGCTGCTGCTGCTGCTGCTGCTGCTGCTGCTGCTTTGGCCCAGCAACAGCAGCACTAGTTAAAAGGCTGCGCTATGAAGCCTGAGCAGCCCAGAGCCGACCCTGTGCTCCAGCCGCCCTCCGAGCTGAAGTGATGTTTTCTCTGGACTTCATGGTTTTTTGTTGTTGTTGGAGTCGGTATCTTACACCAGCACTGTGGCAGCAGGGGGCCTTAGAGACAGACTTGAATGCAGATGGAGCCGTGAGAGCGTTCATTAGCATCAACCGTTTCTGATTTACAGGTGCGTTCATCAAGGTGAACCCGGGGTCAAAGTTCTCTCATCTCTAGGTTACATAGATGTGTATCCTTTTAGTAATTGTGTTTTGTTGTGGTTTGAGCTACACCTTAAAACATATTCATTGAAATGATCAGCTTTTAAGTTGAAATTCCAGCTGAGGGGCCTGAATGTGGCCGAACGCTTCTTACTGCTGTACGCTACAACATGGTGGAACACGCACATGCAAAACGGGGCAGGCGCTCTCTTATTTACTCCACTTACTACCAGCGCTGACTTGACATGCACATAATTAGCACAATGACAAGGCAACAAAAGAAGACGTTTTTGCAAAACTCGCACAGCTGGTGGCTGACAGTGACACCCCTCTTGCAATTTTCATGGCAGTCAGAAAGAGGCTTTGAACCAGAATAATTTTACTTCCACAGTTTGCTGAAGTCCGGCATCAAAGATGCAAAAAAGAAGAGCGCAGTAAAACACGAAACACAGCTTTTTAAAGGTCATGAAGCGATGCGGGTCTCTGTAAGGAAGGATGTCTCAGAGCTTTATGATACACGTGTAGGACCAGAACCTGTGGATACATGAGGATGCTGGGCGTGAATGTGGGCATGTGGCAAACTTTGATCTGGTGGTGGTCTGCAGGTCACTGTTCTACAATCATTTGGACATTTGTTGGTCTGCTTTCCTTAGGTTCAGTCCAGAGTTTCATCCCTACAGTTTCTGCCTAATTACAACTAGTTAACACAATAATCGTGATGAGCTAATGCGTCATTCTGATTTGGACTTTGATTGACCTCTGACAGGAACCAGGTAATTAGAACAATATCAACGGGTCTGTAGCAGCCACTAATTGGCAGCAATATCCCAGTTAGCAATAATTTGATCATTTGCAGGTCAAAGGAGTTTAGAACTGGCCTGAATTTGGTTACGACCTAATTGTGAGCCACATCCAAACCACTAATGACAATTTTGTCAATTACAGTAAAAACAACTGTTTTGTTTCACCGCTCCAGAATTTTACAGCTAAATTCCAGACAGTTTTCCTAATAAGTTCCTAACAGATTATCTGGTATTTTCAGTCGACGTAAATAGTTAATACTAAGAATGAAAGGGCATCAGATACTGTATTCAGCGCTTTCTTCCCCGTGTTGTGAAGGAACTATAATTTACAGGTGCAGTACATACCAGTGTCTCTAGTTTAGAAGAGATTTAAGAATTTTTTACAGTTATTTGTTTAATCCCGAGTTGCTTATTCTATGTAAAAGAACAAAGTTTTAATTGCCATTTTCTAGGTTTTAAGTAAGCAGTTGCTTTTAAGAAATGAGGAAATCTTCCCTTTAATTATTTTAACATTTAATTCCTAAATGTTCTTTAGGGAATAAATAAAACATGAAACAACAGGAACATGGATTATTTAAATGAAAATGTTTTTTAGAAATTCTTCATCATCTGTCCTTTGGCAAACCTGATATGTTATAAATCAAATTTATTACATTTCAACCATCAGATTGTTGCAGCTTGTGAGAGTTTTGGCGGAGATCTCCATGAAACATCCTTTCTCCGTGGTTGGCCAGCCGTGCAGCAGCCAGTGAATTCACAAATTTCAGGAGCCAATTTGATTTCATGGCTGCCAAATTGTGTCTTGGATCACAAAAAAGTCTGATCGAACACAGGTGGGCTACCTTCCAGAGCGGCTAGTAGACCTCACAGACTTCAAAGCCAAAGTCAGAATGAACAGACACACGCATGTGCGCACGCTGCCACCCACACGCCCCACCACACACACACACACACACACACACACTCACTCATATACACACTGAAACTGTCTGTGTCTTGATGGCGAATATTTCATGGCTCATTTGTCTGAGTGTCTGAACAACAGAAAACGAGAGAGACAGAGAGATAAAAACTAATGATAGAGACTGGAAGAGAGGATGAATAATAGAAACAAAAGATGAGAGAGCGAGAATAATAAAGAGACGACGAGACAGTAGAGGGAGAATGAGTGTTGAAGTAATGATGCAGGAATAACATCCTCCTTATTGTCTCTGTGTGTCTCTATTCTTTGTCTCGTTCTCCTTCTGTCTCCTCTCTTTGCCTCTTTATATCTCCTTCCTTCTGTCTGTCTGTCTCTTGTCTTTCAAGTCATTTCATCACCAGCCAAGAAGCAGAGACAAGACAGTCAAAAGTCACTTTAAACTGAAACAATGAACGACCTCTTTGCGGATCACATCCAAAGATGTGTTACTGCTGCCACTGGAAGAGGCAAACAACTACAGAGTAATTCAGAACGGCAAAGAGACGCAAAGTGGCCTCAGAGGTTCACAAGAGACGCACAAGGTGTAGTAGTAAGAGCTGCAAAAAAGCTACAAAGAGACGCAAAATGACTATAAGGGAGGCAAACAATTAGATGCAGAGACAAAAAGATGCCAAATTCTCATAAAAAGAGGAAAAAAATACAGCAAGGAGATGCACATTTTTTTATTAACCCCACACACATGCACAATGGACACACACAAGGATGCAAAATGAGCACAAAGAGACACAACATCTTCCTAAAAAGACTCACAGCAACTGCAAATAAAAACAAAAGGACATTAAAGGGACAAAGTGCTACGGGTGGACGCGTGTCCTACAGGGATGCCAAATGGTGATGACGCAAGATTCCTACAGAGCCAGAAAACCGGCGCAGAGAAGATGACCACAATAACCACGAGGAGCGAGAGTTTGGTTTCTCTTCACTTCATATTGTCTCGCTGTGTTGTAGGAGCAGTGGGGGGTCTTTTACACGTCTGTGTCTCAAGAACCCGACTCCGCTTCCTAACAGCAGGGAGGCTTTTCACATCTTCTATTAACATGTTGCTCATATCCAGGTAGATCCCAGACAGGAATCATTTCACATTTCAGTCAGACCTACAACTGTATAATGAATCCCCCGGTTTCATGGATGGATTTGTGCGTTTCAGACACTCCAGGGCCTCTGAAGGCTGTTGATGTTCATTTTCTTCACTTAAAAAAAGTCTTAATTACCACCCCACAGGCAGAACACTCTTGTTCCGAATATCTGGCATAACGGCGAGTTCAGTGGAAGAGCGGATTCCTTTGACGGGAATGTGACATTCCTGAATCATGACTCCTTTCTTCTCCACATCTCTCCCCCTGACCCTCCTCCTCCTCCTCCCCCTCTGCTCTCTCATTATGCGCGGCTTTAATTAGCCCGTCTGATATGGCAACTGGACTTCAGAGAGGCAGCAAGAGAGGAAGATGGAGTGTTTTTGAAGTCTACGGTGTACTTTGTGGGTTAATTACACAGGCTTTCCCTCCCACTTCTCTTTCCTTTTTTCTTCCGTCAGAGAAAAAAGATACAAGGATGCAGGGGTGAAACTGTGTTGCAATACAATAAACTAAGCAGATAAATAGGTCATACTGTATGGCACGCTGTCTGCTGAGGTACTCGTTTGTACTCATTACTTATTGGCTTATTGCAGTTATTCAATTTTAAATTATTGCAATAAAGACATCAAATGTTGCAACGCTCTGCGCTAAAGGTTCAAACAACGAGTCAAATTCTTTAGTTTGTCAGCATAAAGGTGCAGTTTTAAGCACATTTGCAGCACAATTCTCAAATATTCTCTAACTTTGCAGCTTTTTTGCCTTTCGTGTGTCATAGTTTCACACTGAAAACCAGCGACTTGTACTTTCAATAATTGAGAAACCAATTAGCAGATTAGGCGATCGCAAAAATAATCATGAATTCTCTGATAAAACAATAGAGAGCTGCTGGTGACTTTGGTCGTGAAACCGTATGGATTCATCTCCATTGTGTATGTGGTGGTGTTGTTGTGCCTCAGCCTGCTCCCACACAGGCCAGAGACCGGCCAGATTGTCGAGCTGGGTTTTATGCCAGCTGCTTTTTAATGGTGATTCCTGTTCTCAGTGTGAACACTTGTTTTGGGCGAAGCATGTTTGTTCTCGCACGCAGCCAGATGAAGCTCACATAATGAACACAAGTCATAATTGGTCATTTTCATGCTCTTCTCCTTCTTACTTCTCGTAACATCTGTTTTATTATGTGCACATTTCTTTATTTTGCACTCGCTAACTTAAGCCTGAAGAATTAAGCATAATAATTCCCTTCTGTGCGTTTGTATGTTACGCAGCATCAACACAATGTTTGTTTACTATTTGTAATTTCCTTCTGGTTTTACTCATTTTGTCTCCCAGGACGAGTTTGTAAAGCAGATACAAGAACACGATCACTCGCTGGCTCCTTCACGTATGAAAAACACCCCCAAAAAAGAAATGAAATACAAACATTTTTTAAACGATGCAAAAACCTACTTTGGATTCTTGGCACTTGTATGAGTTGCAAGTAGTTCAACAACTAAACTATCAGAAAAAATATTTCTGTGGAGAATAAGCAGGATGGAGTGTGGAGACGCTGTGGGTTGATTATGACTTCTTCATTTTAGACGCGTTTGCATTTACTGTAGATCTTTGAACTTAAACACGTACAGAACAGCGATGGAATTCATCCACTATTAGGCTGCAAATTTTAGATGAAATAGTTTTTAGGGTGGTGTTTAATAAAGGTGGACTCTCACAGGAGACAGATTTTTAAGAAATGAAAGCTCGACTGTGACTGCACAGACTTTCAGCTCATGGCCTGGGTCAAACTGCTGAAGGGACAAAATGCCTGATGCTGCGTCTCAGGCACATTATGCACCTTGGTGGCGTCTGCCTGCCAAGAAATGCTCACGTCGTTCACACTTCACTCTCCTGCCTGTGACACAGGCTTTCAGTTAAAAGTGTGTCGCTTCCAGCCGAGTCTGGAAGAATCGGAGGGAACTTTGCAGTGTTTAATTACCTCCATAAACTAGTGTCTTCACACATCATGTCCTCTCTGAAGGTCGCCTCCGCGTTGCAGCGGATCTCTAAATGCTAAGAACTCAGCACACTTCTTTTCAGTCACATTTGTAAATAGGCCTGGAACAGCGGTGGGTCCGGCTCGGCTTTGTGCAGGGTTCACCACCCAGTAACCGAAGCAGTAAGCACTTCTCTGTACGGTCGATATCACATAAATAAACACCCTGCTACAACCTTTAGCAACGAAATAATTCTGCTCTCTCACTGTGAATGCTGTGCCAGAACCTTGAAGTATTATAAGACGTCTTGTTAGAACCTAAAGTCGCTACAGAGCTTCTTGTAAGACCCTTCATCGGACCCTGTTAGACACCGTAATCACTTAGAGAACGTCTTTCTACAACTTGTTTATATTAACTAATTAATTAACATTCGCTACGTCCACTGATCAACTGTCTCATATTTTTGAAAAAATAAGACACTTCTGGTTTCAGGTACTTTGCACGACTGCCTGACTGATACTGGAGGTTTGATGCAGATGCCGAGGTCAATATAGGAACTTGCGATTTATGCATATAGAAAAGCCTCTTGGTCCTTAAGAGTTTTCCTGCTCTACAGCGTCCATGAACATTGCTGCACGAAGGGAAATAAAGGCCACACTGCACAGGCCTCATTTCACGGAAAAACTACACCCAACATTCACCTGAGACTTGTTAAAGATTCAGCAGTCCACGAGTCAACGCGAAATATATCAGTTACAGCAAAGTTTGTTTGTTCTCAATAGTCTGTTGACTGCTTCGGTGTAGGAACAGTTAACTGGAGTTAACATGAAAGATTATTTAAACAACAGCTGGAGTATTTTTTACAGCGAGACACGAGTCATTTGAGGAAACTGGCTGCCAGCCTTCAGCTTCAGCCTTTCTTCAGTTGTCATCAAGACGGTGTGAATTTGTTTTTATCTACATTGTTTTAGAAGAAACGAGCCATTTGTGAAAGTGTTCCTCAGATTTGTCCCCTGAGACACGTGGCTAAAAGCAATTAAACTATATAGTTTACACTGTTTGGAGACTGTTACGTGTACGTGTTGACACTGCAAAATGGGAGGATGCAACGTGATATTTATTGCACTTTCACCTCTCATTAGAAATTAAAGTTAATTCCTAACTATTTATTAAGGGGGGATGTGAACCTTTGCACAATTGTAATTTTCATTATTTACTTTTTTATTTTACACATTATTTGACATTTTTTGTTTCCTCTGTTGATTAAAACCGTTTGATCTACAGCAGTTGAAGGTGCATTTATATTTGGTTTAGGGTTACGTTTTCATCCCTGTACATTAAAATCGCATCATCGGCATCACTGGAGGTCAGTTAGCATCATTTAACTTTGAAAACTTTGCTCCCATAGCTGCTAGTGATGCTTTTTATTCATAATCATTTAGGTTCATAAACCACCAGGAAATAAAAGCTACACAAGCTAATAACTCTCGCGTTCAATTTCACACATGTTGTGGTCCACAGTTTAAATTGACAGGTCTGTAATTATCAAATTAAGAAACCAAAATGGGTGGGTTTCCCTTCTTTTTGAGTGCACTTGTCCTTTAAGAAATGAGATGAAATTGAGAAGGACATATTGACATTAATATTGCATCACTTTCAAGAGTGTTTGCCATGTTGTGTTCTGTGAGCAACGACCCACATTCCAGCCAAACAGTCTAAATCCCATGAATAAACATTGTTCAGATTAGACACACACACTCTACATTGAGTGTTTACAGGAAAGCCCTCGTCACTAAGGCTTCACTCATCGCTCACAATTATGGCAGTTATTTCATGTTGGATAGACACTTTATTGCTCAAGCTGGATGAAAAAAAGGAAGCAATGGAGTTGTGTTTTTAATGGAGAGAGAGAGTCTGAGCACCGCGGTTGTGTGTTTAAATAAATAGGAGGCGAGGCTGCTCTGGAGTGAGCCGGTGGGCCCGTTGTTCACCAACCACCTCCACTTTACAGTCGCTATTAAAGGCTTTTATCCTGCAGACAACAGAAGCTGAAAATCATCCTCCACGTTTGATTGAAGATGCGGATTAAAATGCATTTGAGTGGTGGCTGTGATAAGACGTTGTCAGCATTTGTTTTAGAAAAAGGTTTAAAGTGTGGCGGGTGGGGACCCTGGCACGTCGATGTAGATGCTCTGTGTGTTCATTTTGGGAGTGTGTGTGTGTGTGATGTAGCAGGGAGGTATCTGCAGCCAGAGGACCAGATGGAGACAAATGGATGATCTTTCAAGACAACAGCCCTCCAATTAACACAGAGACACACTCACAAATCACACTCACCCCACTTCCACACATTCAAGGCAAACACACACACACACACACACACACACACACACACACACACAACATGCAGTACAGTTCACATGCAGACACTCATACATGCAGATGATGCTGCCAGGGTTTGGTTTGGGCTGGTCTGTGTAAATTACATTTGTGAGCTGTTTTTCCTACTTTCACTTTTACACACAGTCTGGAAATGAGTTTAGCTTCATGTAGATTCACTGTGTGTGTGTGTGTGTGTGTGTGTGTGTGTGTGTGTGTGTGTGTGCGCGTGCTCTGTGGTACTGTGAAGGGATATTCAGGCTGGAAATTAAACTAGGAAGTATCCCAGTGTTGGGAGCTGGATTAAAAATCACCCATGTCTGGCTGGGGTCATGTTCAGCCAGGAACTTGTCACAGGTTGGGTTTAGAAATTAATTTCTGGCTATACTGAGCACTACAACAGGCGAATTATGCTCAGGTTGTAATTCTTTTCTTGATTTCCATAAAGCAGTAATATGCAGCGCCATGACAACAGTTAATGTGTGTTGTCGTAGGTGGTCCAGAGTCTGAAGCCAGTAGAATCAAACGCGAGTTAAAATCCAAATGGGATTTGTTATTATTGTTGTTGTTGTTGTTAATTCCATATAAAGTATTTTGTTCATTTTAGATTGTGAAGGCTGACACATTGGCTACTACACTTCTTGCACATATTACTTTGCCCCTGTACTGCACCAAAGGCATGTCTGCATATCTTGTAATTTTGTTATTATTTGAGATCATGTAACTGTGTTTTAAACCAGAGGTGAAAGGAAATGCACAAACCAAATCCTCAACGTCTGAGCATTCACAGAACAAAGTAGTTGACTACAAGTACCACTTCACATTCTTCACTCGTGCTAAAGGACTACGGAAAGTAGATGCTCCAAACTGTCTTGTAAGTTAAACAGTGCTAGTACTCGATTCAGAGATGATTTGAAATATGAAGTATTTTCAACACTGACGAACGTGACGCTGGTGGTAACAAATGATCTGTACCTCCGCGGAAAATCTTAATTTTAGTTCACGTACAGATTCAAGAAGAGAAGCACTTAAAACCTGAAGAGTAGTTCATGTAAAACAAAAAAATACATTTTTAGAAAGAAATGCTTTCATAAGTAGGAATAAAAAACAAATGTGAGCTGCACACAAGTGAACGCAAACACTTTAAAGGTAGAAAATATTGATTACGAAGTGAATATGAGTATATTAATGTACGTAATTGAACGTATGAAAGCTGAGAAAGTATCGATGGTTCAGTAAAAAGGGTGAATGCAAATCGGGGACATCAGAGACACAAACCGGTGTGATTGGTGTGTGTGATGGAGGTGGGTGGACACTGGTCCATGTCCTGTCCTTCATTCCCAGTCTCAGACAACAACATTTAGAGAATGTTCTGGTTTTTTTCCAGACTAGTGCATTTTAAAGCTTTGCTGGGAAGCGCCGCATTAAGAAGCATTAAGATGCGCCCAGTACTTGGAACATCAGTAATACTTGTTTGGCTCCGCATTTACATTTTCTGTAATTTATACCTCCGATAATGTTATTATCATTTTGTAAACTGTCATTTCTAATGTTCCACATCTTAAAGTGGCGATGCTTTACAATGCTCAGGGGTACTTAAACACAATTGTGTTGTATCGGTGTTCACAGACGGGATGAATGTCTCTGTTTGTCTCCTAACCTTAATGCACATTCTGCCGCATGCAGGCAGTTTTTTTTATGCTTTACTGCTGGATTCAGAGACATTTGACGTTGAGTAGAGACAGCTCATTGTTGGTTTTAATGTGTGTGTGTGTGTTTGGTCACGTTAACAATAACAAACAAAATATAGAAAATTACTCCTTTAAGCAGTGTTTATATCTGTTTATGTTAAATTGTAAATGCCCATATTATGGAAATTTCCCATAAGAAAACATGATGATTGGCTGGATCTGTATGAGGGGAAACATAACTCAGGTTTGTAGAGAGGAAGCACCTTCCATCATAATGCACTGCAGGCTTTTTTCCATAAGCTGACATTAAACACAAGTCGTCCTCCTTCACCTCTTAGTTACAATTATACAAATCTTTTTACAGGAAACGCGCAGCTCTGTAAGGAGTTTTACTTACAATGTGATTTGTTTATTCATCTTGCTCTGTAGAAGGCCCATTTGTTCTGAGGCGTCAGCTTATGAATAAACGTGCTTCGCGTCTGTGCACATTCTGAGCCTGCTGCACAACAGGAAACATAATCCAGTCCACATTTCATCTAAAGTATGTTTTGGTAACGCAAAGCTCAGCGTACACCAATCAGCCCAGATCCGCTGAGGCAGGGTCTCCAGCAGACCACGGGCCGTGTCGTTCTGTATGTGGCACCTTTAAGTCCTGTACGTTGTAAGGTGGAGCCTCCATGGGTCAAATATTTGCATTGTGACATTCATCAGGCCATGGTACCTGTTGATCCACGGCCCAGTTCTGATGCTCTCATGCTCATTGCGTGAGCTGCGATACACCGTGTGTTCACTGGGTTCAGCTGTTTGTTCTGCAGCAGCTCTTCTCTGGGATCAGACAGGACGGGCTTTGCTTAGCGTGAACCGTCACCAGTATACCAGTGTTTCTTCTTGGATCACGTTATGTAGATATGTATAGGTATTAATATCTCTTGATATAGATATCCAAAGTGGCTCCAGTTTCTTGCAGTTTTAAGAACAGACTGTTTGCTTGCAGTGACCCTCGACTGGTGCCGTCGTCAGGAGATAATCAAGATTATTCACTTCACCTGTCGGCGGTTTGGATGTTGTGTCGGACTCACGCATTCAGAAACCCATTTCTGTGCAGACATCGGAAGTGTACTGTTTTCTGTGTCTGGATTCAACCGCAATGATCTGAGGAATAAACTGCTGATGAGCCGCCCAACG
Organism: Channa striata; assembly: GCA_033026295.1. NCBI lineage: Eukaryota > Metazoa > Chordata > Actinopteri > Anabantiformes > Channidae > Channa > Channa striata. The sequence continues at coordinate 18,621,435 of CM065184.1, read as the reverse complement.
TGTCAGCATTGGACTGTGGCGTTATGGATTTATCGGAACCTGCGGCGTGACCAGGAATATCTACTGCGGATTGCGGCTTCGAGCGCGGGATTTGGACAGGTTAGTGCTGCTTGTAGTTACACGGCCCCGTATTTAACCTCCATCCACCCCTCCAAACCTCGCCTTACCGCCACCGCCCCCGTTTCAATCCCGCCAAGTGGGCAGAGCAGACGTCTGCCTGCATCGCCTGAGCAAAGATGGCGTGACCAGGAAGAGGCTTAGTTTCACTTACTACCTCTGCCCTTTTCCTCGCACATTTAATAAAGTGACATTTTGTTGAACCTGAACTCTCCCTCATTGCATTCAGCAAACTGAGGTTACCTCCAGCGAGGCAGTAACACAAATACATACTTATGCAGATATGCGCACACACACACACACAGATACACCAATCAGCCTGCGACTCTGTATCAGAGTCAGACACACATTCAGAGGCTTAGTTAGGATTAGACCACACACACTCTGCAGATATCCACTCGCATCCACACTCACAAACAGATGCTCCTTTTATACACGTCTTGCGTTATGCTGCCTCACACACACACACACACACACACACACAGGCACAGTGTTTCTCATTATCATGCATAGTGGTAGTGGTTGCATTGATTTCCACTCTGTCTTAAACTTAGCCCACACAAAACGTGTGTGTGTGTGTGTGTGTGTGTGTGTGTGTGTGTGTGTCAGCTTGGCAGAGCTTCTCCAGGCTGAGTGAAGATTATGGCTCAGAGATTTTTCACATTTTTTCTCTCCCTCCCTTCCTGCTCTTTCGCTCTTTCTTTCTATTATCCCCTCTTCACTCTTACTCCTTCTTCCTCTCTCTCCTCCTGTCTCTTTATTGTGGTCCACTCCATCAATCTCTGTCTTTCCTCACGCTAAAAAAAAAAAAAGAGAAAAGTGTCGTTAAGAAATTTCTAAGAGGCAACCAGAGGGAATGGGAGGAGGAGGAGGAGATAGAAACAAAGAGATAGAAGGAGATTGAGATGAATGCTGTAGATAAGGAGACAAAGCAGAAGCAGAGAGAGGAAAACAGGCAGGAGATGGAGGAGGACAAGTGGATGAAGGAGAGAAAACACAGGTGGGTAAATTGAGACGAGACAGGCCAAGAGACTGAGGAAAGGAGGGGAAGACGGAGGAGATTTCAGCGAAGATCTGAAATTATTTTTCAAATCATGAAGCAAATTCTTCTGACCGAAGCATCTCTGCTCGTCCTCGCTACGGCGCTTTTAATATCTGACGTCCGAAAGCCTCACGGGCGGCAGGAAATGCAGCTGGAAGCCTGATCCGCTTCACAGACGTTGTTCATCCGAGATCTCTCAGGCATTATAGCTATATTATGGGATGTCTTAACCGCTGGCATTGCTCCATTCTAATTAACCACCTCACAGCGTATATCTGGCTCCTCAGACATTTAGTTAATGGTTTGCAGCAAGGCATGAGCAATCCAATACTGCAATTAGAAAGGTTTACTAACTTCAGAGCAAGAGGAACCTGCAACATAATTACTTAAAGCCTAAACCCATAGACCTGTCTTCTTTATCACACATTTAAGTAATGAATTTAAAAGTAGAATAGAGGCAGTTAATCCAATAACTCACTGTCAACGGACTCTGCTCGGGTTGTAAAATGTAAGGCTTGATCTTCACGCATTTGGCTGGAGAATAACAGATCGGCAGTGTTGGCATTTCATTGCTATTACGATAATAAAAGAATCGTTTAGCCTCTTTTAGCTTTTGTTTTGGTGTTACAGTACATTTGCATGTTCTGTCTCATCCCTCGTCCAGCAGCCAGGGGCGTGGCCAGATACGTGGCAGGTTCCTGCTATAGAACTAAACAAATCTGAAGCTGAGAGACCATCGCTCCTATTACAAATTGATAAAGTTTTATTGTTGTGAACATTTAAGGCGGTTTCATATATTTTGTCACGTTATATTTTGAACTCTGTAGCATGTGTAACAAGGCAGATTATCTCTTGAAGGATGGATGCTTAGATCCCCAGTTTATTATTTTTTTATGACCATTTCTGGTAAAAAAAAAATGGGATATTGCATATTTGACATTTCTGACACTTGCCAAACACATGCCAAAAACAAAAACATGTTTCAATCATTAAAAAAAATCATTTTTTTAAACATGCCTATTTTAAGCATCTGCCCCAGTTTGGCCAACTGAGTAAAAAAAAAAGAAAGTGACCCGCTGTACACAAACAGACAGGCATGGAAATAACAATGAACACATTTAGCAACCAACTGAATAACTGTCCACTGAAGGGTCAGATATGAATCAATCAGTCAATATTTATTTACACTAATCATATGTAAGCAAACATCTCCAAATGAACATGGGTGTAGATCTGCTACACGTGTGAAGTAAATCCGAGTTTAAGTTTATTCAAGTTAATAGGTTCATTTAGTTCAGCAGTTATGGATCTGTGTATCATCTGTCTCCTATAAAAGGGTTTGGGTTATAAAATGAACTTAATCTGACAGTTTCCGAACTTGAGTCAGATCCTGTGCGGATGAAAAAAGAAAAATCTGAACGTAGCCTCGGGCTTGTGGCGGTCAATTTTGAGAACAATAATGTTTTTCTTTGTTACATAAAAGCTGACATTTAGGAGGAAGGTTTTGTCTACTGGCAGCATGCTGTTTTTTTATAATTGTGATGTTTTTTTCTTTACAGCCATTGTCTATGCAACAGCTTTTCATGTTTCTATGATTTAGACCAGCAGAATATTTAAGAATCACACGAGCCACCAATAATTCAGTGTGCAGTCATAAGGTTTCCCATTCTGGTGGAAACCATATTTCCCTGTGCGACTGTGGAGCTTTCAGCCGGTTTTCAGGTTTGGTCCAAGCTTACGTGTCTTATTGGACCAACTGGTTGCGATGCTTGAATGTTCATTTGTTAAACTCGGCACATGACGTCCATCGGCACAGCGTGCGTCAGAGTGAAGTTGATAATAAGAAAAAAACATTTTGAGAGCAGGACGATTAAAGTGTCCAGCCGTGGAGTTGGGGCTGCGTGTAAAAGACGGTGTTGGATTTAAAACGTCGTGCTTGATGGATGAACTCGTCGTGGGTTTCGGCCTTTTAATGAGATCGGACTTGTAGAATGAGACCAGGTATGAGCTCTTTGTGCTGCAGGGTTGTTTTATTACCGACTGTTGGGAGTTTAAATGGAGCCTGTTTGCTCACTCGTCCCCCCCGTGTCAGACTTTGGATGTGTTTGCCCCCCTACATGAGGAAATTATATATTCTGACTACAACACAGGTGAGCTGACAAATGCAGACTACAACCTTGCTGCGCCCTGCCTCCATCCCTCTTTGCTCCTGTCTGCACCAGCCATAACTAATTTTTTTCCTTCTCACCAAATACCTATGCATCTTTTTTTATTCTCTCGCCCCCCATCACTCATTTCCCATCCTCTGTATCTTCCTCCATCATCTCACTTTCCCACTCATCCCTCTCTTTCCTCTCTCTTTCTCCCGTCTTCTCATCTGTCTCCCGCCTCGCCACTTCCTTCGCTACTCCCATTTCTTTGCCGTCTTCATATCTATCTCTCTCTCTGTCAGGGGTAGAGGAGGCAGGGTATCATTTAGACAAGATAGCTTTCACTGGCGCACACACACACACACACACGTTAGCTCGGCTATCCATTGTGTCCCAGTGCGTCTGCGTGTTTGGTGGGCAGCTGCTAAACTAGATGTTATTAAGTGCAACTGGTGCTCAGTTGCGGGAGAGCTTGAGGAGAGAGAATAATGGAAAGAAAGAAGTTAGAAGCAGAGAAAGAAGGGAGAAAGGAGAGGAGGGAGAGGTGGATAGAAAAAGAGAGACGTGGCGGGGGAGATGGAAACAGGAACGAAACACAGGGAAAAGCGAGGCGGGGGGAAAAGCAATCCTGTTGGCGCTGATAGATTTCTGGGAGAACAAAGTTATCTCTGTCTCCCTCTCCACACACACACGCACACAAACACACACAGAGCTTGTAACAGAGAGAGCTAACAAATCTTTGTGGAGAAGTACATGTATCCGCAGCCTTTATTTTACAACCAAGAAACGTTCTAAAGCCGGCGCAGCAGACTTACAAAGAAGTCGAACTGGCCCAAAATAGAAACACAGTGGAACTCATCACTGCATACAAATCTGTGCGTGCGTGCGTGTGTGTGTGTGTGTGTGCGTGTGTGTGTGTGTGTGTGTGTGCGCGCTGGCTGTGGCTCTTCGCGTTGGTTTATTTACATTCCACGCTCCGTGGGGGTGCACGGTGAGGAAATAGGTAAACCGAGGGAAGCCGGAAATAGCGGTGACACAAAGTCTGAGACAGGTGGTTTTCAAGCTGTGGCGAGAAAGTGACAAAGAAGAAAAATTTGTGGAGAAACTGATGCAACCACAACACAATCAGGCAGTAAAATTAATCTGCGCTTAAAGGAATATGGTACTTTTATGCTTTCTGTGCAGTGGCTCTTCCACGCTGTCCACAGTTTGTTTGTAATTGTTATCTCGCGGCTAGAATGTCCTGATCAGGATGGAGCCTGGAACCTGGAGCCTGGAGCCTGGAACCTGGAACCTGGAAACTGTGCCGTGTGAATTTCTGGATGAAAACTAAAGAACACTCACCGAGTCAGAGGACAGGACAAGATGAAAACTATAAACTATGTGTCTTTTTGAAGAGGAATCAAAATGGCGTTGACATTCTTCATACGTTGTACATTTGCCTATTTGCACGTCCCCTCGAACCGCCCAGTCCGTGTTGTCTTGGTGATTTGCAGGAATCAAAGGACACGACTGAGTTAGACCAAACGTGAAGGTGCCGACAGAGATCGACTTCACCGCTCAGAGCCACATACCCTGGCAGATATGGAGAGTGACATTTGCTTTGACCACTGCACCTTTTTCTCCCACTTTGGATGTAACCGTCGCCATGACGGCCCCTGCTCCATGCAGCAGATCATTATAACTCTGTATCCTGTGTTACAATGTTGTTTGGTTTAGGACAAAACCAGAAGGTTTGGAAAAGATCAAAATGTGGATTATAAAGTAACAATGCTGTGTAGCTGTACTCTACCAAACTTATGTCAGTCCTGGGTTTGGTCCTTGGACCCTTCCGCCCGACCTCCTCCTAAGGACAACAGCTCTAAATCGCGTCACCAAATGCAAATCTAGCACGTGTAACATTTACTACGAATTCTCAATGTCGCCAGGTTTCCACATCTCACTTCGTGGTTATAAATATCACAGGAAGTAGCTGGAGACCTGCCAACCTATAAATATGGGCTGATAACAGCTCTTAAATGGCAGAAGAAAGTTTGAATCTTAATTTGTAAAGTCTGATGAAACGCGGGTTGTATTTACATGCCACCACATTTAGTCTAGTTTTAACCCGGATCTGATCTTGTAAATCAGCCTCACTGAAGTTTGTGTCAGAACATTTAACAGCATCAACAGCAGCGGAAAGAATTCACTGAAGATTCTCTCTCTGCTCAAAAGTAAAAGAAAAGTGAGGATTTGACGATTTCAAGTGGTCGACCACGAGGCGATGAACCACAAGGCAGGAAGTGGAGACCCTTTGACACGACCGATCCTGGGGCATTTTACACTTTCCACAGACGGTCACAGACTGGCGGCTGGTGTGTGACGCACTCGATGCAAGTGTGTACACACTTGGAAGTGTAAAGCCGCCGCGTCGCGTTGTGATTTTTGTCTTTTAATACATGTGCCCTTTTGTCTGTGCGAACCTGTCAAAATTAGATTAGTTTTCCACAGCAAGCATGGCCTTTACACACACACACACACACACACACACACACACACACTGCAAGAAACAAACACACACACACACTGCAAGAAACAAACACACACACACACACACACACACACTAAGGAATAGACTCTGCTTCCGTGTGTGAGCCCAATTCATTTTGCCACAAGTGGTCCCAGATTGGATCTGGTTGGAGTCCCATTACGCCTCACCTTGGCTGACCTTATGCTGCCCCACCCCAACCCCCAAAACACACACACACACAAAACAAATGCTCTCACGAAACAGTATTAAGACACACACACACACACACACACACACACACACATACGTAGCATCACCAGGACACAGGTCAGGTCATCAGGAACAAGTGCAGACACCCACACACAGACAGACACAGAGTGTTATTGATTGTGTGTAACGTTATCTAGATGGGATCATTTCTATTGATTTAGAAAGAGGGGTCAGTCTGATCAATGCTATCTGCTCGTGTGCTGTGTCATTAGAGCGGAGCCTGAGTGCCAAAATATCGGACTGATCTTTCCTTTCTTTCTTAGAAAGGCTACTGAGCCAGAGAAGGAATGACTTGTTTGATCGCAGGTATTAACAGTGACGGGCGCCGCCGACGTGGCCCAGAGCAAGAGCATCTGTAGGTGATCAGAGGACGAAACATTAGCTAATAGAAGCTAAACACAGACGATGAGGTAGGATTTTACAAAACGCCGGAACTAAACGGACCTTGTGGGCATGAGAATTACTGTAGATACTCAGTTCACTGTGCAAACGATTGTGTTTATCATTCTATGATCTGTATTAGTAACCGAGATGATTTCATTTTAAAATCCTGGATTGGCTGGGCCACAAAAATTAAGACAATAAATAAATTTTGCGTTGGAGTTTCCAGAATACTGACTCATCTCTATCATCTTGTCAAGGCGTTTTAAGAAATGAATGTACATTTTTCATACTTCCATCAGGTTTTTCTTTGAAAATGTCTGATTCCTAAATATGCTGCACATGACAGATGAGGACTCTCGTATGACATATGCATGTTAAGCCTGCTGTGTGGAATGTGAGTTTGCATCCTGTGTATTGCTGAAACTTGATGGATAAAAAGCATTCATATTAATAATAATAATACCCACACTGCCTTATAAATGCGACTGTTAATAAGTGAAATGTTCAAAAGAAACCTCTGTCCCACTGTGTCCTGTAAATTACTTTTAAATGCAACTATTTTAAAACAGAAAATACATATTTAAAAAACATTATTGCAGACTGGATCATATTAACTTTCACCGTAATGAGAAAATATTCAAATTGTTGCTAACCTTAGATAATACTTTATTCTCATACTGTGTTCTCTCCTTCCCAAATATAAAAAGTCATGGAGGGCAGCACCATACGATTGTTCTGTTATCGTGGGTTTAGGCGTTTTAAGCACTTGGTTAAGATTTCCGTTTAACTAAGACTAAAATGTTTCCTTAACATTCACTTAAGGACCTTTGTTGCTGAAGTCCAACCACAGTCAAACTGTGGATGAAAAAATAAAGGAAAGTAGCTCTGCATTCATTGGAAACACCTGTGGCTGCTGGACGTAATCCGGCCCCCGGATTGTTTTCCATGTGCTGAGAATCCATGAGACAAACTCCAAATGTATTACTCTCTTTACTGTTCACAGACAGATTTGTCAGTCATGTTTTAGCCTCCTCTGATATTTTATTTAGTGGTTTCTTGTGTTAAAATTCTCTGGGAGCAAGATGGTTCTAATGGACACGACATTACACTGCAGTCTTTATTTTTAATCTGGGTGTACCCACAATTCATCAGGAGAAATGTGTGAGACTGGAGTCGACATTTTCTACTTTTGTAAAAGAAAATCCACGAGCTGCTACGGAACAGCGTGTAGTGTGTACACAAAGTAAATTACTTCCCAATTTATTAGGAGAAACTTACACATATCAGGCAAAACAGAAACTAAAATGACGCTGAAACTAGTAATTTTTCTTTGGGTTATATGATAAAAAATTTATAACAAAGTGATTTTTTTCCCAATTTAGTTACAAATAATCATATCAAGGGCCAACAATAAAGTTTTGCAAAGAAAACCCAGGCGTAATATGGATCGTGTGTTGGTGGATGTTAATACAGGCATAAGAATGTGGAGGAGCCCTAGACCTGTCCAGAGCAGTGATATTTTTACAGTGGCAAACAGCTGCAGTATGACATTTTGTATTTATCCAATAATAAGATGGCGAGGGTGATTGAAAGAATTGTAAAATAAAGTGCATGTACAGGAGTGTGTGTGGGATGTGAATCGGGATGTTTTATCTGCTCGTTAATGCTTCAAGTAGCTGTTTGATGGTTGCAGGGTTCACGCTCGACTTTAATTTGTGTGGATGCAGAAGTGTGTGCGCCTCCCTCAGGCTGCACTGACCAGATGTGTCCCTTTTGCCAGTATTTTTTGCATCGGTGCTTCTTAAATATCATCAGGCACAACACACACACACCACATATTCATGAAGTCATTGTTAAAACCTTAAGCTGTCAAACTTGTGGCAGGTTGTTGTAGGAGGTGACAGCCACACGTGTCTGCAGTTATCGGCCGCTTTAATCTCCAAATTGTAATCAGAATTTACAACAGTCGTTTCGTTTTGATTAGCACTTTCTCTGAACTTAGTTTTACACTAACGGGATGCGACTCCGCTCCCTGACCTCTAGCTGTCTTTCACGTGAAGTGTTCCCTCGAGTATCGACAAAAACGTCGTAGGATTTATCTCCACTTCCTGCGGCTGCAGGGACACGGGGCTCACACAATGACAGGAGTGAATACTCTCCCTGTTCACACACACACACGCAGCCTCGCTCTATCTCTCGCTCTATCTCACACACACACGCTGCAGAGCTGCCTCCAGTCGAGCGTGTCTTATTGGCCTTCTGTTTGACTTCCTGTTCGGCTCACTGTGAGAGTGTGGGTGATCCAGATGGAGATGGGTTTATAATCACAGGACAGTTGTTGTTTTTATTATTATTTTATCGTTGTTTTTACTGCTCACTAAACTGAGGAGAGGAGAGGAAAGAACTAACAGCAAAAGATGAAAGGGAAAAGAGGGAAATGATGGAGGGGCGAGCAGAAAGGAAGGACGCAAATGTGTTGAAATTCAGAGACGCGAGAAAGGAAATGAAGAGAGAAGAATAGACAGGAGAGAAAGAACAGGAAAAGATGACGATAGGCGCAACAAATAGGGAGGAAAAGGCGGGTGCAAAGCAAATGTTGATAGCGCTGAATAGGGTGTAAATGGAGAAGAAAAGGGAGAGGAGGAAAGAAGGAGTGAATCAAGGTAAAAGGGAGAGGAGAGAAATGATACGTGAAAAGAAAAGGAAAGCGAGGTTTCAGAAAGACTGACGCGAGGAGCAGGAAATGATGGAAGGTGACGTGATGGGAGGCGGAAAAAATGAGTAAAAAAGCAAAGATGCCAGTGCCCTTACTGTAGGAAAGGAAGCAAGGAAACAAAGACAGGAGAGTAGTGAAAAGGAAAGAGAGTAACTGTGGAAAGAGGAGGAACAGATGAGTGGATGGAGGTAACAAATAAGTCCGGATGACAAATGAGGAGGAGAGAAATGAAAGGAGGATGAAAAAAAGATTAGAAAGGTGTGAAATGAGGATGAAAGGAGGCAAAGAGAGAGGAACTGAAAAGGGCAGAAAGAAAGAAGATCGTTGGAAGGAAGAGAAAAGATGTAAACGCCTTTTGAAAAGAGGAGAATAATAGGTACAGTAAAGACGAGGGAGGAGGAGGAGTGACAACGATGAAGGGAGGGAGGACAAGTGGAGTTACACCTGCAAACTTGTCATAGCAACAAAACTCAACAAAAACTCCGAGCAGCTTTTCTACTTTTCTCCATCTGCTTCCATTTCCTCTGTCTCTCTCTCTCTCTCCTCGTCCCTCCCACCACATTCGCAGGGTTCATCCAAGTCGCGTTGACGCCCACTCACCTCCAACATGCTACCTTAGTTTCCATGGTAATCGAGTAGCGACCGTGATGCATAAATATATACTTTAACATTCAGCTCTCCACAACTCATTAAGAACATCCTCAGATGAAAAATTAATCTCTTGTTGGCCTTAAAGGGCCACGCCGCTAAATTTAAGGACGCGGCGGTTTGGATTTCGGGATTTGGATTTTGAGTATTTAACCCGAGAGCTTGTTGAGGTGTAAAAGCCAGAGCTTAAAGTGATGTCAATATGAATATAGACATTTTTATTAAAATTTTCTGGTACAATTTCATATTGAAATACTGTACTTTGACTATAGTATAGTTACACATTTAGATTCTGAATAATATAATGAATTTATCACCAGTGTGAAATTTACCAGATTACGTTTGTTACATTCAACTCCATTATTACGAGATGCAGGATTAAAGTGATGAACGCGTTAATGAATTGATAAGTATATTCAGCAATTTTACATTTAGCAGATGCTTTTATCCAAAGCGACTTACAGAGTCAATATTAAATCAAATAAGTCATTCTACAATAATTGTACTTTTTGAGCTAATAGTTTGGCATTTTACCGGATTTGTTTTTCAATTTTTTTTTTTTTTATTATTAATTATTATTTTTCTAGTAGAAATTTGCTACAAAACATACCCTCAGTGGCCCCTTTGAGGTACACCTGTACAATTGAATGTAAAATCTCATGCAGCAGCTCTGCTGTCAGTCCTACTTTATATTAGATTGTACAGGTGTGCCTAATAAAGTGGCCAGTGTGTGTTACTGTGTAGAGCTGCTGCTCAAGGGCTGTGGGAAGTAAATCTATTATACAGGTATTTTCATGTTTTCAATTTGGTTTCTGATTTTAGTAGTTTTTATTATATTTAATTTTTTATTTATTTTTTTATTCTTGTTTATTTCAGTTGCAGTCACCAGTGGTGCATTCAATAATTTACTCACCATTAAGAGAACGTTTCACTAACCGTGCATTAGCTTCAGGATGGAAACACTTCATTATGATGTTATTTCATTCAAACGTCAGTAAATATTTGTTTCCCAATAATTAATTAATTAATTAGTTAGTTAGTTAGAAATGTATTTCTTCTTTCCTGCTGAATTGAATGTGTGTTTGTTGTGTCCTCCAGATGAAGTTGTGTTTAGCATTTGGAAAAACTGGAAATAAACCAACGGATCATTATTTCTCTTACGTGTAAAATGATGCGATTTTTTCCAGGAAACTTTTTCGGAGTGTTACGTGGAACTAAATGGGACGTGTAAAATACTGATAACTGTAAAATAGTAAGAGGTTAGACATTAAACATTGATGTATAACTACACTCGATCTCCGTCCACACCTTTCATCAGTGATTAATCCGGTGATGGGTTTTCCTTTCATAGCTGTACACGTCTTCAGGATACAGTGACATTTTAAAGTCGTCTTTGTTGAATGCATGATATTAAATCCCACTAGTGTGACTGTAACCGAGCTCCCATCTTTTTTTTTTTGATTGTATTTTCCTCTGCACACTGCAGTAATGTTCCCTCGGCTGTAGCTGCCGCTGGCTGTGTTGTAAAGGGTTACCACCGTATCTCATGTTGTTTCATGTTGGCTTTCTGTGTATGAAAGCACATAAAAAGTGCTCTGTTCACTTCACACGACCACAGAAAGGTTAGAGTGGTCGGCCGACCAACGCCGACGGACACAGACAGACGGGATCTGGCTGTTTCACTAGCTCAATGCTCCCTCACACACTGTACATGTTTCCATTGATTTTTTTTTATTTTATTCTGAAAGCGGAATAGTCGTCTGTCTGTATTCTAAGCTAAATGGATACCAACTGCTGTGCTGGGCAGCAATATTTGAAATTAAAGTGGTTATTTTGTGAAGAACAACATATGTTGTGAGTGTTAGCCGTTAATGTCAAAGCCAAATCGGAGCTGAAACGCTCAGACAAACCATACTGAGATCAAAGTAAATCCACAAAGATTTCATGAAGGAGGTGGATTTGGCTCATTTTCTACCGGCGGAGCTGCCGCTTAATGTGATTTCAGTGATTTGCAGGTGAAAACATGTTCAGCCGTTGTTAATCCGACATCAACGTGACTGATGTCTTTGTCGTTTCCGTGCATTAAATTAACACCATTCCAGTAAAAACCTGTGGCAGGTTCTGCAGGACCTTCTTAACACGTCTTTCCAAAGGCTGAACCAAAGTAGTTTTAAAGTAGCTCAGTTTACGTCCACGAGTGCTGAGAGGATTGTGTGATTTCCTGTTGATTAAAGTAAATGGTCAGTGCCCCGTGCTAATATCGTCACTTTCATTATCTCGATTTTTTTTTCCACTAAAAATCTTAGCCAAAGCCAAGTAAGTGCTCGCTTTTGGAATTGCAAAGAGATGCTTGTGCTAAATTGCCAAATATTCCTGGATTTTTATTTGCATTTCATGAATAATATTGAAGCTTTTTGCTTTGTCATTTGCTCTGAGAAATTTGTCTCTTTACACGGGAGATTTACAACCAAATCACAGAGATCACAAATCATCTGTGGCGTAGTTTGTTTGTAAGTTAGGACCTTTTAATGTGCCGCCCACACACGGATCAATATACGCTTTATTAGCACTTTATTAGCTGCATTACATTAATTTTTAATTGTTGTCTGATAATACTCCTTCTTCTTCTTCATTCACTCAACACTGCTCCTAATCTGTGGATTTTACTGAACACATTTCGTCACATTTTGAAGAAAACCAAACTGGAATCTTGGAGTCTTTGTCTAGATTCTGGCCTTGAAGTCTCCCAGTGGTTCCAGGCTCCCTCACACCTCAAACCTCCACTTTTGATTCAGAGGAACTGATTCACAGCCAAGAACACTGAAGATCGAGGCTACTTCATTCAGAACGTGAAACGTGTGTGCTGAGGAAATGTGTGTGTCAGAAATACGACTGTAAAAACTAGTGTGAAGCAGGACGAACGCAGCTGTGGACAGAAACAGATCCGTCATCCAGAGGAGGATTTTTTTGTATTTAGGCCTTGCAGCTTGATGATGTCCCATGTGCACAAAAAATAAAAACAACTTGTTGGTTCAGTCAAGTAGTCACGCACAAGTGCCCACAAACACACGAAGAAGAAAATGCGCACGCACACACACACACACACACACACCATCTCTCCCTTTGGAGCAGATGGCTCCACAGTCATAGCTGATGTTTCACACATCAATGAAGCACACCATGTACTCACAACTACTGAAAACACACTCACTCTGCCATGAACACACACACACAGTCATGCCATGTAAGAACACACACACACACACACACAGAGGAAACATGCTTGCACACATGCATAACTGCATAAAACCAGTGGAAACACACATGCACAGTCCCTGAGTCACACACATGCACACATGTACACGCGTGCACAGAGTGTCCTCATTGGTGCTAATTTATGTAGTGAGGAGCCATGTTGCTCAAACCTCCCAACACACACACACACACACACACACACACACACACACACACACACACACACACGGGTTTGAAGCATAAAAGGCTGGGAGGCAGTAGGTTCCGTGTAGCATTGTCATGGGTGTTGTTAGGGCTGATGTGAAATCGCCGCTAGCTCCAGGTGAGAATATTGCACTATAACCCAGTGACTCAAGGACTTTATTGCTTTTGCCACGCAGCCGGCAGCACCTGAGGGCTTAATTGGAAACACTCTGAATGCAGACATCTGATGGAGAAAATAAACTAGAAGGCACTTAACTAGTCTCCTCTGTTAGTGCCGGATGCAACGGCTTTTTTAGCAAGTGTTCACTTCACACATCCGACTCAGAAAGTCTCCAAAACGAGCAAATTGCTGTAAATATATATCTGCAGAGAAAAAAATTAAATGCTCAGAAGAAAATTTGATGTCAACTTTTGGTGCCAAGTATGGTGTAGAAAATCAACGTTATTTAACTTACTGGAATCAACGTTTCTATAGCAACACAACTCTGGCCTCACTGATATTGGGAAAGGTGTGAAAAATTCCCTGACAGCTGGCGAGCCATCGTGCATTAATGTCGCCGCACAGTCGTCCTCAACTGAAGACACAGAAACACAATCAGAGACACACTGGGATGCGCACACACACACAATCACACACTTGTTGAATGATTTCTGAATATTGTTTCAATATTGATTTAGGATTTTGAGCCTCCCAGTGTAGATTTGAGATTAGTCGTGTTGTTGCAGGAACATCAGGAAGAACAATGTGCCTAATTTTCCTCAGCTAATGAAGTTAGGGAATCAAACATTTGATTCAGGGACTTGGAATAATTAGTTTTCCTTCAAAGAGCAGAGAAGAGGCAGATTTCAACATGTGTCTCACATTCCTGAAGATAAGACTCATGAAGACTAAACTTCTGAGAGGAAACGTCTTTCAACTGAACAAAGTAGATGCAAAACGTTCCAGAAAGAAATGCAACACAGACACAAACCAACTGCAAGGACACAACAGTCATCACAAACAGGTGCAGAACTACAAGAAATGATCCCAAAAGGCATAAAACAACTACAGACGTCTGTGACCAGTGTGTGTCGTTTTCAGCGTGTGGGATTCATTGGTACTGGAAGGGCGGGACGTGTCTGACATGACCACTGTCCCACAGCAGCTTCTACATGACGACGTTTATTGTTCAAGCTGATTCCAAAATGAAGAAACAACCGTGGAAAGTTACTGTTCAGTCCAGAGACTTGCCATAAAACCTCCATTTATCGCTGCACAGGCGTGTTTTCTCTTTGCACGGATTTGTTCTAAACCGACTCATTTAGCAGACAAAGTTAAAGTTAAAATGGATAAAATATTGTTGGTGCATCATATCCTCACTGTAGCTCTTTAATTCCGACTCTCACTTGCTCCTGCTCTGTGGTCTCACTGTATTTTACCATCAGACATGTGAGATCCTCTGACCAAAGACTCACCCATGAAAAACTCTAAAATTCACTTCCTGTCACGTTTTTATCACTTTCATCCATTGATGTTTCAAGTCCTTCCAAAACACACTTTCACTCATGACTACAGAATCAGCTGCTGATATATTTCTCTGGCTTGTATGTGGGAGGTTTTTATCATTGTTTTTTTCTTTTTTTGACTCTTTCACTCTGTATATATGGATTTACATTATATTGAAATGGTAATAAATGTAAGTGCTTTGTAAGAAAACGAGAAACGAGACTGTTGCACAGAGGCAACAGCTGGACGTTTTACTGTAGTTCTGTAAGTACAAGATACTAGTTGAGGAAAAGTGATAAATATCCATTTAGGAAAACGTTGATATGCAAAGACATTATTGTGTATAAGTTACTTTACAATAATGTAAGGAAAGGGGTTTTGGGGAAGTCTTTGAAAACACAGATGGGGACATGTTGAAGAAAATATAAAGTATATGGTTTGTTTTTTTACCGTCATTGCTGTGATGTAGCTTTGAAAATCTAAGAAAAGTTGTAAATATCATGTAAATAATAAGAGACTTGTCTCAGTCATTTAAAGAGCGACTTCACTAACTTCGGACGTACTTTCTGTGGTTTTAGTTTCGGATGTTAATGCATGTCGCGTATTTTACAGTTATTTATTAAAATGTGTCCTAGTAACAACATTTTATTATTGATTTATTGCACATAAGTTAAAGTGTATCCCAGTTTGAAATGTGTTATCTGCTTTCTGCATAGAGGTGTTGGCGGTGCTCCTCCGTTCGTGCTTGATGCTGATAAGGACCGCGGCGTTATAACGTGCATTTGATTGCACTGATCAGCCCCTTTACGTTCAGTGACTCGAGCAGTTTATTCAAGTTAAGATTTGTGGCTGTGATGAAGCAAAAAAAACACTGAAAATGAAAACATCTTTGCACAAACTTGAGCCAAGTGAACATGAGTCATTAGAGTTAAAAGGAAACTGCAGACATTCATCCATCCTACTGATGTCCTCACTCTCATTTTACACTATTTTGGCTTCAAACTCTCCTGCCTATTTCTGCCCATGTCTCTCTCTCCCTCTCGCTCTCTCGCTCCCGTGCATCCATTTGTGCTGGCGCAAAAACATCTCCCTCATTTCCCGTGCACACAGCGTGTTATTAGAATTTTTAAGACGCGATCATTTCATACAATTTCATCAGACCTGCCTGCGCTAAAGAAGTTGGAGATAAAATTAGCTCGGGTATATGAGGGATCCAAGGTGACTGGTGATAGTCCTGTGTGCTTGTTTGCCAATTAAATCTCTTGATATAGCTTTCTATTCCTGGATTAGGTGACAAACCGATTTGAATACACGCCTTTGAGATGCCTGTGTTTTCTTGTGTGGGTAATTAAAGAAGCTTTTTTTCATGGTATTGTGGTAGCAGTGGGATCTATATCTTATGATTTCTGAGCCTAATATTATTTTAAAAGTCTGAAAGCTCTGACTTGTTAAAAGTGCAATAACAGCTTCATTAGTTTGTCATCTCCAGTATTTAATGAAGCACAATAATTAATGCGTTAGAAGTTTGTGAACGTCTATTTTCGACTTTCCTGTGACAGCGTTTAATGAGAAATGTGGGTTAAGCATCAGTAGAGAAGTGTGGAGCGAGATCCTAGCTGATAGTTCAGAAAAAGAAAGAGAAGTCTGAGACTGTCGATGTGTCTTTAAGAGGTAAATACACGACTTTTCTACCCACTCGGCGCCACCTAATCTGAATACGAGACACGGTCTGTCAGAGGAGCCTTAAACCAAACCTGAGTAAACACATCATAACGTGTAGAAAATCAGACGCCGTGATTGTCACTAATCGTCAAGAGCTTGATTAACGTTGCACCCAACACTCCCGACTCCTCAGTGAGACAAAGAGCTTCACACACTTTCCCATTATGATGAAAACCAGCTGATTCCCACCTTCGGGCTTTCTAGCAGCAAAAATAGGAAGGCAGCTAATTAAGGAACGGCACGCGTAAATAAAGCTTATTGCTACTGTTTGGTGGCTGTGGCTGCGGTGAACACAAGACCATCAGGAAGGATTTAGACCCACAGACGTTGGTCAGGAGGTGGACGGATGGGCTAACAAAGCAGGGGCCTGGAGCACCTACATTTGAGTACCTGCCAATACAGAGTACTTACACTAAGGACTAAATTATTTTGCTTCCACTTTGAGTTTCTGGATGGTAAAAATCGGATCAATCCACTGCAGTTAGGCAAATCCCACAAGGACAGAATTTCTTCAGTGTTCTTCTGCCAAAACAAATATGGCAGCGACCAGTGTTTATTAAAGGGAGAAACATTCTCTGAAAAATACAAAAGGAAAAGGTAAAAAGATTTTAGGGTGAGATCCTGGAAGGACAAGTGTGGACAACATGGACTGTAGACGATGAGGGAGAAACAACCCTGGAAACCAAAGCCGACCCCATCCATTGTGGAACTACTGCTGTTCCTGCTGCTGTAACCACGCCTGACGTGACGTGAACGTGGGGATCAGCAGATATGTAAAGCCTTGCTTTCAGATTTTGAAGGTAAAACCACAACTACACCCCAATCCATCGATCACGGTTGTGATTGACGTTTAATAAACACGTTGCTTTTGTCTGAAGCCCTGTGAGCTTCTGCTGTATTAAACCTGACCACAGACTTTCAGTAACCATAACCAAGTGCAGAAACATGACCATCAACCAACAGTCTTCAGCAGGAAGAGAATCCAGTTGGCATTAGGTTTCCTTTAAAACTGGACTGATTAGTTTGAAATAAATAGATGCATGTGGAGGTAATACTCCAAACTCAAATGTGCAAAGAACTTGCCAATAAAACTCCACTACAAGTAGAATAATGTCATACAATTCTTAATTCCTAGTACATGCTCAAAAATGAACAAAAATAACAAAAGTGCAAGTAGTCCACGAAGAAAAACAGGATTTTAAATGAAATGCTGTTAGCAAGTGCAGATTTGTTCGACAAACTTTCAAAGGTGAAAATGTGGCAAAAAATTTAAATATTCTTTTTAAATGAATAAAATAAAAAAAATCAGGACAAAGCTCTGTGTTGCTATAGAGACTGTGGAATGAAAACAGCAGATGGTAAAGGTGGAGCTGATTTTAACCACTTTATGTACTGACAGCTGGTTAATCCATCATAATGCCTCAGCACTTATTAGTTCATTATATTCTAGATTGAGACGCTACATGTGCAAAAAGTAGCTAAAGCTGTCAAATAAAAGCAGGGGAATAAAAAAGTACAATATTTTCCTCTGACTGAAACGGGAATCATAAATACTCTGTAAATACTCCTGTAAAATAAAAGTGCGTTTCAAGATTATACAGGACAGATAGTTGCATAAAAGAAATACAGATATTGGCAAACAAGCGGAGCCAGTGGGACAAATAAATGCAGCTGAAATTCTTTTACGGTGAACTGCCAGCGTTGGTTTGCACAGGTTCGTGACTGTTCCCTGACTTTGTTTACTGTTGTAGCCATGGTAACACACCTTTTAACATAAACCGTGAGCTTGTCCTCAGATACAGCTGCATCCGATCAGCGAGGGCTTTTATTTTGTAAGGCTGATTTGAAGGACACTACCGAGCACTATTGCTAAATTTCACCATGCGTGGCGATTCCTTTCCTTTCCTTTCCTTTCCTTTCCTTTCCTTTCCTACTTCCTGTCGTCTGCAGTGCCATCTTTTTCCATCAAGGTGCGTCAGTGCAGTGGGGTTTATTTTGACGTGTAAGCCGAGGAAGAACAGGTGACATGCAGATTCTATCGGGGTCCAGTGTGTTTCGTTATTTCTCCATCAGCGCTTCATCTGGATCGTGAAAGAGTCACACAGCAGGATTAGAGAACTATTATCCGGTTGTGTATTAATCCAGATTTGCGAGTTTTCATTGCTTCTGTCTAACACGCAGTGGAATAAAACCGCCCCTCGCAGAGGAGTTGAGAGCTGCTTCAGCTTCTTTTGTGTTGCCATGTAGTTAATTACGGGCTCAGTCAGATGCATTGTTGACTCACTGTGGGCCGGTCACTCCTCCAGACATATAGCCCCAACGTTTTGCCTTGCCGGGTCGTCATAATTTGTGATTTATGGTGCTTATTAAAAGTATTGACACAAGTAAAAGTGAAATATGATCCAAACAGAACAAAGACTATACGGCGGAGCGGTAACTTTTTTCAGCTGCACAGTTAAATATATCTTTTAATTATTAATGCTGATCATACGTGTTTGGAGGAGGTTAATTTGAAAGGCCGTAATAAAAGCGAATGAAGTGCTACTGGAGCTCTGCCCCTACAAAGCCGCTTGATGTCTCATCTGATGTCTCTTTTTGAAGCCTGTCGGAATTTTTCAGCGCGTCTCTACAAGGACTCGCTGTAATTATGTTAGTCTGTGCCGTTCAGTGAGAATGAAGAATGAAATACAAGGTTTTCGTTGCGGTTTATGATTATGAGGGGGGGATAAATAAAGTAAAGAAGCGTCTGACTCATCGGTTCGGCTCCAAATCGTCCCACACAGCTTCAGGGCTCCAGTTCTTCCTCTGAAGTGCTTCTCATTCAGGTTTTTACAAAAATGCAGCTCAGTTTTCAATCTGTCACTAAATTGTGTTTTTCAAACATCAAAATGTAATATAGCTTGTGGCTTCGAGAAGTGACGAGAACACTCAGGGTTTTTAGGGACAATAATCATCGTCTACAACTAAATAAGTGCAAAACGGGAGCCGCATCAGGTGTGGTGGATGAATATGGATGGAAGGTTAAAAAGAAAAACTCCACCCGACAGGTTCTGATCTCTGACATCAAACGCTGAAAAGGTAGAAAGCAAGACGCAGAGCAGACATGTGGATGTGGGACAGAGCCAGAACTGCCCCCTGCACGTTCACGTCTTTCTGCTCCGATACTGAGCCAATTAACCTAATGGAAGTGGCAATTAATTAACTGGGCAAACACAATGATTAAGGAGCTGACAATCATGTGAGCGGGACACGGAAACGCTCGGGATTAAGCTGGATTTCTGTCAGGTAAATGTGGGCAGGCTGTTTGAGCCTGGAGGCCAAGCACATTTAAACTTTTCAAAATAAAAGCCCATTTTTTCCCCTGTCTCACAGCAAACTTACGAGCAACAGAAAGATGTCGTGGAACTTAAGGCCGTGCGTTACTCACCGTGCTTCGTTGGCTGTTGGCTCCGATCGGTCCTCTGAACACCCCCTTGATGCTCCTCAGCTGTCCGTCACGCAGGTGGGTGGAACTGATGACAATGTAGTAGCACGCCATTGGATATATCTGTGTTTCACATGTGTAAATATCTGTTTGTCTTCGAAAGTGTCCGGACTCCGTCTCCGTGTTCAGCTCCCTGCCGCTGTCGTCAGCGCGCGGCTCCTCTCTGTTTCATGAAGTAGAGGAAGGATGGATTTTTGAAAGAGAGAGAGAGAAAAGGAGGAGCGCAGTTTCTCCCCTGCTGCTCTGATTTATTCTCTCTCTTCTTGAAGTTTGTGCCGGCGACTCTTTGACTCTGTCTTCTCTCTGTCTCTTCTTTAATATTTCACCCTCTGCTCCCTCCGTCTCTCCACTCCTTCTGCTCTTGTCTTTCTCTAAATGTTTTTTTTTTTTTCCCCAACTCTTTATCTTTTTTTAAAATTTGCCTCAGTCTCCATTAAATATTTCTCTTTAGGTCTTGTTCTCTCCGGATCTTTTGCTCCCATCTTTCATTCATCAATCTTTGCCCGTTGTTCTCTCTCTTTCTTTCCCGCTGACTCTGAATTTCTTCCCGAAATCTCAGCCGCTCACTGATCAGTCTTGCAGTTCCTCTAACTATCCCCCGTCCGCTGCCTCCCTCTTTTGTTGTTCCTCCCTCTTTGTCTCCGTACACCTCTAAGTGGAGGGGAGGAATACTTTTTCCCTCCTCTTACTATGTGCCCGTCTCCCGTCCCCGTCCCCGTCTCTGTCCGTCTCCGTCTTCTCCTCAGGCGTGCTGCTGCCTCTCAGATGCTCCTCTCCTCTGCTGCGCTGCATGCGTTTCTCTCCTCCCTCCCTCCGTCTCCCTCTCTCTGCTGATCTCTTGCTCTGTGGCCAGCAGAGTGGTTTGCTCCTCAGTTACCCGCGGTTACCATCTGCCCTTTTAACGCGTGGAGTGCTGACGCTTGCTCTCTCCTCCCTCCCTCTCCATCTCCATGCCTTCCCCTCCCTCCCTCCCTCCCTCCCTCACATTTCCCCCTGCCTCTGCTCTTGCCGTCTTTCTTCTCGCTTTAATCATCTCCTTCTCTTTTTCTCTCAAGCCAAAGGAGACAAGCTCCACCTACTGGTAAGCAGGAAACACACTTAACAAAAAAATGGAGGAACGGAGCTAAAAAAGAGCTAAACAACAAGATCTGGTCTTTAAGTCCGTGCACAAAAACTTGTAGTTTCTTAAACAGGAAGCAGTGATTTAGATGCAACTCTAAAGGTTAAAGACGTGAAATCTGCTACGACCGACATCTCTACTTTGGTTTCCACTGGAATGTCAGATGATCACGATCAGCTCTCACCAGCGTTTCTCCACTTTCCCCCTTTGGGCTCCTTTGGAATCTGTGGAGCTCTGCAGGGGGCTCACGCCTGCAAAGCCAGGTCTCATTAACAGAGTGTGGCAGCTGTCGCAGGCTCAGCTTTTTGAATCCATACTCAAGACTCACAATTCAACAACAAAACAACTTATTAATCCCAGAGGGAAGTTGCTTTGGCTTGTTAAAGCTGCTCTCTGCTTCGAAACAAAGGAAAGAACCAAACCAACAACAAGCAATAAATTCAACAAAAAAACTTTCTTTAACAGGACCTGGATTTTCCACATACATTTCTGGAAACCTCTCGTTTATTTTTAATGAAACATTAGCTAGTATTTAGTTGTAAATTTGATGAGCACATAGAAATAAATTCTGGAGTTAATATTTCTATAGACAACATGGAAATCATAGTTTATCTGAGATTCCAACAACAGCAACAACATAATTCATCTAATTTGAAAAGTGAATGCTACAGGGAATCATTTGATTTCACAGGTTCAGTTTGTGGAAATTGTGTTTTTCAGGCACAATTTTTTTACAGGCAAAAGGTAAAAGAAAAAAAATAAAGTTACTTTAAAGCAAAAACTGAGCCTGACTAGCGAGCTGATGTTTGCTGAACAACCAGCTCTGTACAAAACAGGAACCATTCGCTGCCACCACACGATGAACCAAGATCAGCAAAGCTACTGACGGGGAAATCTGAAAGATCGGAGGCTGCAGCGACTTATCTTACCTGCACAGGCACGAGCACTTTGGCTGCAGAGTGTTTGTAACCAGGTGTCTCCGTCCTTTTGAATAACCAAGCCGTCACCTTTGCAGACTTGGAATTTATCCCTTCTTCCAGTTCAGCGTCAGACTCCACTGGATTCAGATTCATAGACGTCCACCTTTAGTTTGTGTGCCCATTTTTAGCCTGGGTCACTGCTAAACACGAGGCTGTCTCCTGTTTTCTCCCTGCTCTGGAATGGCAGAGTAATATCATCTTACAGTAAATCATGATGGTGTTTACAGTTTAGCCCAAGAACATATTTTAGAAAGTGAGTTAGTCACATTGCAGGTCAGAAAATCACAATAATCAGTCCATAAATTGTGCAGCAGAGAGAGATGATGAATCTTTATTGGATTATTGCCAAAGTGAACATCTTCTTTAATGATTAAAGCCGCTTTAACGATGATGGACGGAGTGTGACACAAGTCAACTTTGGCTTATTTTAACCATGTTCTCAACCTTTGAACAAAACCATAACCTTAAAAACTGTTAAATCCCAAACCTTGGTGTAAATCTGAGCCATCACGGTGGCGGCGCATATGTCACATCGATTTACAGCCCCCGCCAACGTTCGGGAGGGGCGGGCCATTTATTTCCCGAGACAGAAATTAAAGGTTGTGGTGGATGAAGGTGAGTTGGTCTCATCACCTGGAGTTTGAAACCCAGTACAGACCTCCAGCTAATGCAGCGTTTGCCTTCGTGATCCTAACCTTGAACGAGCGCTGCACATCTATTACGACGTCACACAGTTAGAAAATCAATGCAGCAGAACCAGAGAGATTGTGGTTTTTTTAACACCACACATTCTTCTTGCTTGTCAAACCTGGTTGTGTGTCCTGTTTCGACTGGTGGCCGCTGTTGCCTTGAGCCTCTGGTCTCAAGCAGAGATGAGGAGCAGGATACACAGCTCTGGTGAGCTCGCTGCTTTTCAACTCCACACCCCCAGATTTCTTCTCCTTTTCAAACTTGTAGTTTTCAGCCCCAGCTGACATTTTATCAGACTTCACACGGCTCCTGCAGGAGCCACATAAAAAGCCTTATTCTACTTCTTTACATATGCAGTAGAACTGTAAACAGACTTTGCATTAAATCCAAGCATGCTCTGTGCCTGTGTTTCTACCCAGTGCTGAACCACACTGTCGTGTAAGATTAGAAAACAGGCGCATGAATCATTTTGGTCATTTTTCACAGTTTGTGACTGACAATCATCCTGCCATCTGTGGCAAAAAATCAAAAACATTTGGGTCACTTCAGCTCTCAATGAGAGAAGGTGTTGATTAAAATCCAAAAGTGTTGCCAAGCGATGCGGAAAATTCATCCAAATAAATGTATATACGGCTAAAAGTTTCTCCCACAGAAAAATGGACGAGAACCAGTTTCACTAGGTTTCAGAACAGATATTCATGCCTCCGACAAATTTCATCGATCACACACTAAAATTTTTCGTATAAAGTTAGTGAAATTAAAGTACAATATTAATATCTTCTTTGTTGCTGAAATTTAAACATAATTATATTACAGTTGTGAAGGAGATTTAACTGCTGTATTAATATAATCCTCCTTTGTAAGTGTAAGCTTGAACTTAACACTGTAACATACGACTGTGACTGATTCCTGGCAAATGGCATTTTGTGTTTGTTATCAAAATCAAACGTTTGAATGAGCACGTGCCTCCTGATTGCACATCCAGGCTGGATCTCATTAAGCTTAAGTGCATCTGATGAACTTTTGATTTCTACAAATGTGCAGCTTCCTGTTCCACCTGATTGTCCAGCGCTGATGAGACTTGAACCGGCGACTGCACAGATCATTTGGATTTTGTCTCCGGTTGACGGGCTTTCTCTGTTTCTCAGTCTGCGTCTGAAACGGCTGCTGGGAGCAGAACTAAAACCCAGCGCTGTGTTTGCTTATTTCCTGGTGTCCCGCTTAGTTTCCATTCAGTGAGAAACAAATCAAATCCTTTCTTGTTTCTCACTGAATGACTCTGAATTACTACATGTGTCTCTGTGTTGGAGAGATTTTCCTTGACAGGAAATTGTCAAGACTCCCCCCAGACTCTCTCTCTGGTTTAGTGACAAAATATTGTTGTAGAGCTTTGAGAAAATAAACTAAACAGTAAGAAGCTTATCTGATAAATATAAATCTGGGTCCCATGATCCAATATTGCAATAAGCTTAAAAACCTCCCATCTGCTCCTCTAGATTAATTTTACACAAATACAAATCTAACTTATTACTCCCCGTCCAGATCTTCTTGTGGTTTATTCACTGTTTTGTGCAGGACCCGTGTATCGTGTTGCTTTTGTTTCTATGCATCTCTACATTCATATTTTCCCCTTGTGTGCCATTTAGTGATGATTCTTTTGTTTGTATTTTACATATTTTTCTACGATTTTCAATGCAGTGGAAAGATAATGCGGGCTTGCTGATGGATTATGGGTCCTGTTTGGGGGTTGGGGAGATAAGAGGGAAATCATCATCATTAATTTGTACTAATGTGTATAATACTCTGTTAAATGATTGCCTGGTTTATTTAACAAGGCTGTACACCACAGGAGAAACGAACAGTAACGTATGGCAATAACATGGGGCAATTCATTTTCAGTGTGTGCACATTTAGGTGGAGCGAGTCAAAAATCTGCAGTTCGTGTTTATTGGGGGCAGATGTGTAGGAAGGGACGGTTTTGGAAGTGCAAGTGATTCATATCATCATGATGCTAATCAAACCATTCCGTGACCCTCTGCGGCCTGTGTTCGGATTCCTCCAGTCAATTAATCATTTTTATCCTTCAGTTTGTCGAATATTTGTATGAGTGAGAAACACCAAACGCTGTCAAATTTCCTCAGGCAGTTTAATCACGAAAGCCTCATTTGAAAAGGGTTGAAACTGTCTCCAGCTCTGCAGTTGTGCTCGTGCACATACGAGCTCACAGTGTCAGGTGAGGCTCTTAAGAAATGGCAGGCAGTCGCTACCAAAGGCAATTACTTTATTAATGTTGGTATTTATAATGTCATGTGCTGTTCATTTTGTAATAGATGTTTGTGGGCATGTGATTGGTGTGTGGGAGGCCTTTTTTTTTTTTTTAAAGACTCAAATGTAATGAAAACCAGCAGGGCTGATAACATTGTTCTGCTTCAGGGGAAATTATTCAACATCCTGTTTCTAACCCAGCTCTCCCTGTCTGTTAATATTCTCGTACTGAGACCCGCGCAGACTGAGATGGTGGTTGGACCCCGCGAGACCCTGCAGATGGGACAGCTTGTGCCATACTGTGGGCCGTCACATCCAGACGGTAAAATGTCACAAAAATGTCAGGGGAAACCCAGTTGGCTTCATAGCAGATACTCTTCAGTGATACACCATTGAACAACACCAAAGAAAAGGCCAAACTCTGCACTCAAGCACTGTCACAGACTGCATATTGGCATTGTTGCCATTATTCAGACGCCGGTTCAATATTTTATTTGCCTGGATTTTTCAAGACCTGACACTATAACAAGCAGGTTCGAAGTGCATTTATTGGACAGTCCTGTACATTTATTAGGAAAAACGGAGCCACGCGCCCCAAATATTTCGTTGTTAACTGTGACCTGCTCTTTACAATCAGTCCACGGCTTTAAAGGGCTGTTAAATAATCTACGACCTTTATAGGACCACTAGGATTTGCAACCAATTTGGCAGAACTTATTTCCCCCTTCAAGTCTCTGGCGCAGAACCAGCCTCCACCCCTCCACACACCGTGACACAGACTAAGGAGCTTTTTCAGAAAGGCACAAATTAGCAGAAATCATGTAAAAATAGGTAATATATACGATGTTTTTCTATGCATAAGTTTTATATTGCACCCACCTAGAAAACTAGTACAATTGTCCTTTCATCAGAAATTAATTAAAGTTCATTTTAATAATTTATCAAGATGAATGCAAACTTTTATGTAATACAGTTTTCATTACTATAACTTCTGAGAAATAAATGTCTTGGCCTTTCTTTTTTTTACTTTTGCTGATGATAGGACAGTTGTTATTAATAATATATTAAGTTTAGGGTTGAACTTGCAAACTTAGTGCAGATTTGGCAGCCGATGAAATTAACACGGACATGGAAGGAAAGCAGCTGTTGACTATGATCAGTTACAAACTGAAAAAATACAGGACAAATGAAAACTCTGACCTGACGATGGAGCCAAGTGCTGAGAGACCAATAAATCAATTCCTCCAGGACTTTGCTGATGCTTTTCAAATTGTTACGGCCTAAAATACCTGATTTCGCAACAGCTTTTCCAAAACATTGTAATGCACGTTTTAATGTGGAGATTTTAAATTACACAATCACACAGAATCTGCAGCGGACTGGAAGAATTAATTGCACACAACACTGCAAATTCCTGGAGGAACTGACATATCTGCACCCGAAGTTTCATGGCAATCACTCACACAGTTAGTACTTAACATTTCACGTCAACCTCAAATGTGAATGTCTCGGTGGAGCTGGAGCAAAAGGGGCCTGACAGGCCAACAGACAGGCCAAAGTGAGCACGGGTAACAATCCCCGAGGGCCTTCCACACTTTAGCCGGACGCCTCACTTTTTTTAAACATGACTTTTATTCATCGCAGCAGTTAAATTCTGGTCGTTTTTCTCGCATCTTAAAGCTTACGCTGTGTCACTGCAACATTTCAAATTTCAATAGTCTGTAACCCTGAGCACGCAATTTCTGATTAACTGTCTTCTGAATCTTGCAAAGCTAATGTAATTAAGCTACATATTGCTGAGTGCGCAGAACATCTCCCTCTATATGGATTTGACTGATAACTTCAACACCCTGGACATTAATCAATACGAATAGTCGTGAGCAAATGTTGTCAGCCTGGTGAACAACAGACACACATCTGCCCTGCAGACTTTATTTCCATTTAGACAGTGAAGATTAAGATATGACACCTTTGTGTGCTGCGGGTTTGCCGTGTTAGTCGCTCGTCCCACTGGTATTTGTTGATTAGCATGTGAGCCAACTGGATTCTACCTCATTATCTAACAAGTTAATTACAAGACAGTTATTTCAAGGGAGCGCGGTTCATCAACTTTGCAAACTTGTGAAATTGATAGAGACAATGCAGCAGTGAGGGCAATCATTATAATTGATGGTGTACCTGTTTGTATAGCTGAGAGAGAAACCAGGCTGAACCTCAGGTATAGAGCTACATCTTTAATTAGAAAGTAATCCATGCAGCAAAAAACAGCTTCCACAGTGCACAAATCTAACACGAACGTCAGCACCTTAACCACACGGTTCCACTCACGGAGATTTTCTCCGAGTGATGCTCCTACAGGACGTACTCGTGTCCATACACACACACACATTATTTTTTTGCAGCTGGTTGTGGTCAGAGCTGAGCCCTTACAAACAATATGAACATTAACTTCAGAGGCTGAAGCTCCTGGGTCCTCAGACATCATGGGCCCCTGTGACCCATGGGTCTGTTCAGTAATCCATCCATGCACAGACACAGGCAGAAGCAGACACATGTATTTGGTTTATTAAAGTCTTTACTGGCAAATTAATAAAAAAAAAAACCTCTTGTTTAAAGTCCCATTCTACAACATTTTTACATTAAAATAAGAAACAGCTTTAAAACCATGGTGACGGTACACGGAGTTGTTATAAGCGTCTCCTCAGCTGCCGTGACTGTGTGGACTCCCACCCTGGAGACCCAGAGAAACGTCCCGTAAGATGCGAGCTCTGTATTCTCATAACACAACTCCACAAACAATATTTCTGTTCAGTGTTCTGATTGTTTTTTAAACATTTGACTGGAAGATTGTCTAAGTATGAATATTTACTTTGAGATCACATTTAGTTGTAGCGCCTCAGAGTTTAGTTTGTGGTCAGCACCCTGGATTACATCACAGTGTCACCCACTGTACTGACCTGACGATGAAGAAAACTCTGCAGAGTCAGAGCGTTAGAGCATTTTATCAGTGAACATCGTTGTTTCGCTTCTGCTGCTTTCACACCCAGTTCAGTAACTTTCAGTTCGTGAATAAATGCACATACTTCCATGAAGAGGATTCATAATTCAACTCGTGTTTACACAGACTCCTGCCTAAAATTTGGCCGTTATAGTCCTTGAAGGCTTGGAGGATTTGTAAGCGCTTACGGTTCGTAGCTTTGTAGTTGCTGATAGAAGCCGGGGTTGGGGCGAACTGAGGGCCTGGCCAGCTTCACCTGACTGTATGCATCATCGAATGACAGCCCCTCCTTCAACATCAGGTAGCCAATCACAACGGAGGAAGCACGTGACACACCCGCATTACAGTGGACCAGCACCACACCCTCCTAAGGACAGAGAACAGGGAACAGGGAGAGGAAAACAGCTGGATTAAAGCTGGGGAGATTGTGAACACAGCCCAAACTGGACGTTCCCAACCTAATCTGCCATAGTTGTGCAAGAAAAGCAGCTGGACCTGCAAAACACCTGCCAAATGGATGAAGGATTTCTCTCTGGTCAGTCTGATTTCCATCATGGCTGCTGTTAAGCTGAATGAACTGGTCATGTAGAGGTCGAGAGATTTTAAATGAGAAGTTATGTCAGGCAGTGTTGCATGTTAATGAATTGTGAGGCACATGCTCTGTTTTCCAGTGCCTGTTGTGATGGTTACCGTGGGTTACCTGTGTGCCGTTTGATCTGTTTGGCTAAAACGCTGTTCAGATTGTTCCAGTCTGATGCCAGAGTGAAGAGATGAAGGAGGAGGAAGAGAAAGAAAAGAAACTCCACTGAGAGATTTTCGTGTTTTTGGTTACGTGAAATACAGGAAGAAGATCCTGAAGGTTTTAACGCACAGTGTCAGTCGGCCTGCCGTGGCAACATCCAAACAGAGATGTGAAGGGCAGGTGGATCCTCATGACATGGCGCACGCACATAAAAACCTCTTATGGCAGGATGAGACCATCTTCTGCAGAGGAGACACTTTCTATGAGAAGTGTGGCTAAAATCTGTAGATTAAAACCGCAGCGCAAACCAAATTCTGTTCATCTCCAGCATGTCGGGATGGTGGTTAATCAGCGATGGTCCTAACGGTGGGGGAGTCATCATCTAAAACGTACAAAACGTTCAAATGCAGATTGTCGTTTCCACCGTGCCGGCGTCACCTCACCGCTCGGTAAAATCCCAGCTTGTAGAGCCACTGCGTTTTTCTGACAATCTGAGATTTGTGGCTTTCCAACATCTCTTACAGCAGCATTAGACGGAGCACGTAGAGCAAGTTGAGACAGAATAAAACTGTCTGCGGCTGCCTGTGTGTGTCAAAATTTGTGATACGATTAATATTAATGTTGATGTAATTATTTTACTGCCTAGAGTGCCCGGCTGGAAATAAATTTTTAAAATTCCAGCCACATCTTTAGACAATGCGTGCAGGCCCACGGCTCAGCTCTGAAGCTCAGCGTATTGACACATTTGTCTCTTATTCAACTCGGAGCCTCCCATCGCAGAACAAAGTTTCTTTGCAGGCTAAAATCGAGCGGAACACACGGCGTAAGCACTTTCTGGATTTTACATTGAGGGGAAGGAGATTTGAATTGGCTGAACACACATGCAGGGCTCTGGCTGCTGTAATTGACATGATATCAATGTCATCTGTGCTTGCCCATAAAGATATAACCCAATCAGGCAGCTCCTCCGGGTAAAATACAATCAAATGAAGCACAAACACAGCAAACACAGAATATTAGTCTGTTATAACTTTCTATCAATCAAAACTCTGCTCCTTTGTAATATTTGTGCTGGTGTCTGCAGTCAGTTATCAGCTCCTGTTTTCCTTCCTGTAGAAAAAAAAAACTGCAAAACAGCAAACTTCTACAGACTAAAATTGCCTGAGCAAGAAAATCCATCACAACAAACATGGAGACTTAATTTGGTTTTGTCAGAGTTTCTTGTTTTGCTGTTATTTCATTGCTCTCAAGTTAGAGTGTTTTCATATCAGTGCTCACATCACATTATGTTCTGCTTACAGTCAGTCTCCTGACACACACAGACACACACACACACACGCATACGGAGTAAAAGAAATACAAGTCTCTTCCAGGAAATAATCCCTACAACATACGGCATGTGAAATAATTAGGGGAAAACTGAGAAATGTTTGACTCTGTGCATGAAATGACCCCAGCGTGGTCTTTTAATAGACGCACTGACCACCAACCTCTGCCTTTGTGCTGTCAACACAGAGCTGACTGCTGCGGACGAGTGTGAACGCACACGCACATGTTAAATTAGCTGGCAGATATTAAAACACGGGTTTTCAGGCTCCATGAGCCTCCAGCAAACAAAGATCCAGAACAGTTTGGATGGATGTTAAGCATGTGACACCTGCCTCCTTTCTAACCTGGAAGGCAGTTCATTTACATTTAGCAGGTTATATCAACTGTATGCTACTTGTATTGTTATTCTAATAAAGATATTTACTAGTGATTATTTTTTTAAAAAAAAAAATCATATGTTTCAAATAGCAAGAGGTAAAAAATTTACACCAGTGCTGCTTATTGAGAGGTTCAGACCTTAAGTATATAAATCAGATTTATAATAAAGAGAAAATGTTTATATCTATATCCATTTATCTCTTACCACTTACAGGAGCTTTTACTTTAAAGTTTTATGTACATTTGTACGTCTTGACTTTCCAAACAATTGGCTATTCCACATTCCACAAGTCCATGGTGACAGTGATTACATGCGTGTGTACCTGTGCTCGAGCCTGATCTATGAAGGCGCTGCACTCCCCGAGATACGACGTGATGTCGGTCTCCGGGAGGTCCAGGATCTGAAGAGTCTTATACACCAGCTGCTCTGGGAACAGGTTGGTGACTCCATAGGCCACATTTAGCACATGAGACACCTGACGAAGACAGAGACGGAGGAGACGGGCTGCAGACACGTGAAACTCCTTCAGCAAATGACCCCGGAGCATCGACTTGTTCTAAAAGGCTGCTGAGAGATTCGGCGTGTCGGCCATATTGATGGCATGACACAAAGGAGGAGAGAACGAGAAAGGAAAAAAAAGGGGGTTGACAGAGAGAGCGGGGATAAAGACGAAGAGGGAAAACGGCAAAGAAGACAGATGGCTCCAATTCATCTTGCAGTATCTGTCTACTCTGTCTTAAAGTTCGGTTACCTCAGAGGGCTGAATTCGGCTTCTTCCCTTTTCTTTCACGTGTTCCACAATAAACCTGGTGTTATGTTATTATTTGCTATTTCCAACTAAACCCTAATAGACCTGATTCCTCCGTGTAAATCTCCACTGTGGTTCAAAAAGCACTAAAACACATCAGGGAGCCCGGCTGTTGTACAGGCTGACATGTTTCCCATCGCCACAAACACACACTGTAGTTGATCATGACTCATTCCCACAGATCCTCTGCTGGAAATACTCACTAGAGCAACAAATGATGAATTATTCGCAACTGAAATAAGTTGCCAACAAGTGCACGTCTCACGTTTGAGACGCTTTTGTTATAAGGTCAAAAGGGCTTGTTTTTCAAGAAAATTTGGGCCTGATTTTGAAAATCCTCAAGAACCAATGAACTCGACCATTAGGAAACTGACTGAAACTGAAGGACAATTTGTTCAAAAAATGGGCCCCTGGGCACAGAGGGCAAATTATGTTTTTATAGGTGTGTGTGTCTCTAATAGTTTTACATTTGTTTTTTTATGTTTTGCGTCTATTTTTGGTCATTTTATGTTGGTTGTTAGTGAGTATGACATGATGACAAGCCATAAATTAGAGAATAACAGTAGCTTTTGACGAGATTGTACAGAGAATATTTCCTTAGTGTGTGTGTGTGTGTGTGTGCTCAACCTTGCTTGTTTTTTATGCCGCTCCAGAACAAGAAGTACAGCAAATAAGCCAGAATTAGCAAACAACTTCCGGTTTTACCTGACTAGATTGTAAAATGATACATATAATTAATACATAAAACATAACCAACTAGGTTCTGACAAACCCAAATGTGCTAGCTGAAGTAGCTTAATAGTTATTAGTTGGTTCTGCGAAATATTAACAATTTAGCCACATAACTGGTCGTTTTTTTGCCAGAGGTGCATCCAATAATCAAGGAAAAAAGCGATTAATCAATAACAGAAGAGCTCATTAGCATCCACCTCATGGAATAAAAGTGAACTGAGGGACCAACATGGAGCAGATAAAACCTTGGTTTTAGTTCAAGAAGCTGAGCTCAGGCAGCCAGAACACAAACCGGATCAAGCGTGTCAGTCCTTTCAGAAACGTCTATGTAGTGAGTAATTTGGGGAAGAGCCAAACTTAACGAAATAAATAAAAGACTTGCTTGAAGGATCTAGTGAAGGAACCACTGATCATTTCAAACTGCACTTATGAGCACGTTGATTTCCTCATTGTGGACTGACCCTCTAACTGAGGCTCGGCCTTTTCATTAGGACACCAGCAAATGAACAGGTTTGTGTTCGTGTCCTTAGGACCAGCTTCAAAACTTCTGGGCTTTAACAGCTACCTGCAAACCCCGGGACGGTTTGGTTATTAGACAGTTAAGGTTTTCTCCCAGATACAGGAAGGGAAGCTATTTGAAATCTCTCCAATTTATCATCCTCAGACTGCACAGGCAGCAATATGCTCATGCCTGGGAGCAGCCACTGCAGAGAGGAGTCGTCACATTTCTCGGAGGTGCAGGAGCAGCGCTGAAGCCGACTGTAATCATTTACTCCCTCTACTGAGCTAAACTGTCACTGCATGAGTCATGAAGCTCCTGAGGCTACCGGCCGACCTGCACCGACGCCTGTAATCTAATGTTACTACACATGCGATCGCAAAAAAAACAAAGGCACTTTGGATCCACCGATCCCTCCGCACTGACCTTATATCTCTGCAGGGTGTCAGAGTTGTGGGCTGCATCCTGAGAGCCTGAAAAGGTGGAAACGACTTAATGAGAACAAAACAAACAGGGAGGCATGTTTACCACAACCCATCTATTTAAAAATGCTTCCTGCAGGCTGATTTTAATTTACCTGTTATAAAACAATCAGGTTTTAGGCTCCAAAATGTTTTGAACAAAAGCAATAAGCTGATTAACAGAAAATTTGCAACAAATGTTATAACTAATTCACTTTTTTAAACCATTTGTCCAACCAAAACATATTTGTCCTGTTACTAAAGTGATGGGTCAATTTTTTATTATTACTATTATTAGTAGTAGTATTTCAGACTATTGATCATACAAAAGATCTGAACACTGTTTAAAAATCTGAATCCTACTTTGTGAAAGCCATATTTCAAAAGAAGACATAAACCAGCGAACAATCAGTGTCTTTAAATAGATCTATAAATGCAAAGCTGTTTAAAAAATAATCAGTCAAGACAGTAATGTAAAAGTTGAAAAAAGCTGCAGGATATCAACATATTTATCCGTTAGTAAGAAAACATTCCGAGAGAAAAGCCTGAACAGCTGCGGCACAAAGGAAAGAAGATATCAGTCAGCGGAAACCAACAGTGAAATGGCTTGAAGCTACAGAAGAAGCAAGAATGGGAATCAAATAATTTGTATAGCAGCACCAGACTAGGCTTAAAAAAACTGCTGAAATAAACATTAAATATTATCTAGAGCTGCAGAGAAGGAATCATTTGATTCATGACAACAGTTTTCTTAAGAGGAAAAGTTTGGATGAGTGATGCAACAAAGGAAGCAGGTGGAGGACAGAACAACAGCCTGAATGACGGCTTCAGCTGAACCAGACTAGTCCTTCTGAGGAGAGCAGTGGTGCTCTTGAATGGCAGGAGCTGGATAATATGTGTGGAAGGGACATATGGGCAGGAAACAGAAAATTATGAAAGTGCTTTCTCCACATTTGCACTGTGGACGCTCTGCAGCAGCCTTCAAAGGAGCTTCATCTGCACTCTTTGCATTAACCGAGCCACTTTCACATGATGCCAAATTCACGAAGTCGAGTGGTAAATCTAAATCCAGGGAATGGAGCGTCGTTGGAAATAAGCCAGCTTCAGCCCATAGGGGAGAGATTTAAGCTGACACATCTGTGAACGACCACGGAGTTTCGGAGCGTTTTTTAAAACACAAGCTTGATGTGGGACTGAACTGACTCTGCTACACAACAAAAAGCATGTCTGTCATCTTTATTCTCTTGAAGAGAAAATGTTGTTTGGAGAAACTTTTAAGCTGTTGTTAATTCCTGTTAGTTTTTCGCTTGCATGTGCCTGAAATACTAAAAGAAATTACATGAACAAACACAAAAATGTTTTAACTGACTCTAAAATATTTTGGGTGGGTTTGTTTTTTTTACCTATTACAAATTCATTTTATTGCTTCATATTTGATGATTTTTTAGCTCTTCACATGAAATAAATAACTTATTTGCAGCGTATTACCAAAAATAAAAGAGACCTTTCAAGTGTTATGCAAAAGCGAGGCTGCACATTTCATTTGGGATATTTACACAATCACAACTGAATAAGCTGCCAGTTAGATATATTTTTTAAAAACTGCTCACAATGTCATAGAGGCATTTTTAAAAGTCTGCAGAAGCTTAACAAGCAAAGCTCTGATCCTTTAAGACGTCATAACAAGCTGATCCAGAGAATGATTAGCTCGTATTTTCACGCTCTTACAGTGTGAGTGAAGCTCTGTGTGTCACCTCTGCTGAGCCTGACAGATGTAATTTTTTATTGATCCCTGCTGAGAAATTCTCTCTTTGATTCTCTTCTGCAGCGAGGTCAAAGCGCAGCATTAACTACACAAGTGAACAGCACCTCAGAGCTGTGAGGGGATTCAATGTCAGGCTCAAGGACACCTCAGCAGGACCGATGTGTGCGGACATGTGGGGGTGTCAACCTGCGTCCTCTGGCTGAAGGGTAGACCACCAGGGCTCCTGAGACGAATTCAAAATTAATGACATTGATTTATTCGTTATTAGGAATTTATTTATTTATTATTGGGAGCAGACCGTGACCTAGTGCCTTTGTCCACTGGAATAATGAAGTAACTGAGCCAATGTCAAACCAAAACTGTTGGACATGTGAAATCTGAAACCCTGTTGGTTCATGCCAACAGTGGCAGTACTAGTACTAGCTGTGTAGTAGTTGGAGTCACAGTGCTGACTGTGATGGCTGGTGTTTTAGTATTAGTAGCTGGGAGGAGTATTAAACACGTGTTGATCTCTTATTGTGAGTCAGATGCTCCGGTGTGTTCACATAATGTTTTTTAAACCATTATTATGAGCAGAAATGAGTAAAAAAAATCTTGGAAGTTCCACAATTGCTCCCAGACCAGAAACTACTGAGTAAAACAAGCAGTTGCAGGTGGGTTAAATCCATTTGATAGACAGTAAAAGTGACTGATACATTTTTGAAACGTGTACGATATGTTACTTTACGCTTGAATAAAGACCCTGGATCACAACAATCGCAGCTTAGCGTCAGTTCGGCTACAGCACTTTAATACTGTGCGAATGCTCCAGAGTCGTTACTGTGGGGAATATTCCCATCGTTCCTATTCTGCCAACAGACCATGAATGCAGCATTTAATCATGCAGTGAGCAAATCATATTCGCTTGAAGAAAGCTGTGAACTATAAATGTAATGATCAGGGAATCTTGAATTCTAGTCACAGTTTTACTTTCAAGCACTGATCCTGGAAGTGTGGCTGGTTTTACAGTTTTACAGTGTGTTCATGCAGTTTTTTACTCACAATCAAACCTCAGTCTTTGTCATTGAGGGTAGTAGCTTGTACAATAGGTTTTGTGTCTCTTACTTTAACCTCAGGTAATCTAGATCAGAATTGATTTATTAGCCAATTATGTAATCATGCATAGAACATGTCTTGCATGAATGCTTAGCAAATAAAGCAATATAAAAAATTATTATCAAAGACACAAAAGGCTGTAATCACTCTGATCAGCACATAAAACTTAGAAACTCTTCACATTAAAAGAAATGTAAGAAATTTTAATTTGAAATGTATTTTAGTAGTGTACAAGTGACTAGTAGTACTAATATCAGTTGTACTAGTTAAATATTAAGTGTAGCTGCAGTAGTAGTGCTAGTAATAGTAGTAATAATGCTAAAAGTATGTGGCTGGTTACAGAGTGGACTGTCAGCATCAGTATTAGTAGCATTTGTTAGAGTTTTTATTAATGGTATTTATTACCCAGCAGTAGAAAAGGTCTAACGACACCAACTTGAAGGTCGAGACTTTTATCTTCTACAAATCCACATCCACTTCCCTCCTCCAGCTCTTCAAGCTGCTCCACCTCGCCTCCATCGCTCCTCCTCTCCAGCAGCTTCCTGCCCGTCACCGTGGTAACATGCGTGCACTGCTTCTTCAGGCGGTTCTTGGAGAATCCTTGGATCTCCTGAGCCAGTGAATGCATCCTGCAAAGGTTTACAGGAGTCAGCTGAAACAAACCCAAGACAATTAAAGGACATAATAAGCAAAGTGATTTTTTTTATATTAAGTAATGTAACTGAACTGTACCATATGTCACAGAGATAAAAGACAAACATTTACCACATTAACTGATGTTTTAAAGTAGAAAAGCTTCTACATGGGTTTCGTTACAATTCTTATCACTACCAACACAGCTTATGACAACTCAACAGATGAATATGCACATTTTGAAGCATTTACTCTGAACATTTCAACTGCAGCTTGAATGAAGACTTGAATGGAATTATGGGCATAAGGTGCAAGTAAAAATTTGAGGTACTTGTACTTTACCCAAACATTTTCATTTTACTTTTATCTGTTTAGTAACTAGTTATTTTACAGGTTCAAACTAATAGAAAATACAATTAAACTGTATTTTGCACTGAATGTATGGGGTAAATGAATATGACTGATTATGGGCTGATACGACGCATTCATCGTTTAAACGAGTCCAGATAACAACCGCAAACACTCTGCAAGTGGTAGCAGCGTTATTCCGTGTTCATGCAAGTACTTTTGCTCACTCGTTGCCTGGTAAAATGTCTTTTAAAGTCGCCTGCAGCCGTTTATCCATATTCAGATTAATGCACTCCACTATTTTACTGCATTCTTTGTACTTTTACGACTTCTTCCGTCACTGACAACCTCGGAGCTTTATCGCTGCAGTTTCTCGGCTTCTTTCACCCACCTTCAGGAAAGATCCTGCATACAGTTGGTATTATTAGTTGTTGTGATCCCACATATTACCTTTCACTGTTAGCTTACATAATGACGAGCAAACGACACACACACACACCTTCTGCAGCAGCAGGGAGTCTGGAAAACACTGACAGCTGAGTCGGAAGCTGCGTCAACGACGTGAGGCGTTCACGTACCCACACGGGGCCCAGTGTTTCTGGGTGTTTGGCCAACGTTTTAATAAAAGGTCACAGCAGAGATTATTCTGCATCCTCTCGCCATGTTTGCCAAAAATATTACAAATAAAGTGCATAAAATAGTTATTTTTACTAATTACTACCCTTTTATTGGCTAATCGTTTTATGAATTAATTGTTTCAGCTCTACTAAAAATGTGTGGCACTCTTTAACGGCTGTAAATGTTTAGTAGATTATCACTAATACCATATTTTTAATTTATATACATTTATAGTAAAATGACTTCTATTTGCATATCAATTAAATGTACACTGTGATAGTAAAATTTGTCCTGAACGTTTGCCTTCATACGCAGAAATGTGCAACATTTTTTATTGTTTTAAATGTTTTGATACTAACCCATCAAGGTTCTCCAGCACAACTACATCGATTCGTTTTACCTGGAAAATTAGCTCATAGCAATGAAGAAAATGTTGTGGGCTATAAATGTGGAGCTAAATATACCCACTTCATGTGTAGTCGATAATATAATAAATGCGGAGAGCTGTCTTCGAAATGTAATGGACAAAACTGCAGCATGATGGGAGAACTACAGTCGCCGAGGTTCCCTGAAGGCAGCCGGAGTCTCGTTGTGAAAAGCAGGACACTCCTCATCCCTGGAAAAGACGCTCGGGCAGGGAGACGGTGGGTGGAGTACAGGAAGCTGCTGGTCCCCAATATCCGAACATGGGCCAAATCTAACTGCTGCACTAATCACAGCTTCTCCTTCCCTTCCTTTTTTTTTTGCGGACCCGAGTCTGCGGAGATTTGTGGCATTTTTTCTTCACTGAATTGGAGAATTTACCCGAACAGCGAGAAGATGTCTCGGGGAGTGATCCAGCCCAGCCAGCAAAAACTGGCGGAAAAGCTCACCATCCTCAACGACCGAGGCATCGGGATGTTGACCCGGGTTTACAATATCAAAAAGGTTCGCACACACTCACGGTTCTATGCGCATGAACGGAGCCGAGCCGAGCCGGGCTCCTCGGGATCTGTGAAATGCCTGCACGCCGACGACAAGCGGCGTCAGGGAGACGGTGGGGAAGCTTCCCGAGCTAGCGCCGCTCTTCCTCCGCCGTCACCGCTCAGCTAGTTCGTATGTGCCGCTGACGTGTGTGTGCGCTCGCCCCGTTCACGGTGTGATTTTAACCCACAACCAGGCGCCATGCGACACTTACGTTTCCACAATGTCTCCCTGTAGCGACCCGGGATCAGCCTGGAGGCGCTGCTAGCCACAGGCTGTCGGTTAGCTTGCGGTAAAAGTGCCGACTGGTGTTACGGTGTAAACGGATGTTCAGCCCAATTCAGCAAACGCAGAAACACTCGTTGGCGTTGGGAATCGGGAGATTGTCGGTAAATCCGACAAATTAAGCCTCCGGCGGCGGAGGAGAGACACAAATCCCGGGCCTGCAGTAGCTGCTAGCGGACGCTAACGTCGGCTGGTAATGGCGGCGGCTGCTAGCTCGGCTAGCCAGCGATAAGCTAGCTAGTCGGGCGTCGTCTCCGCTCCATCAAAACACCAAACCACAGAATCAGCTGTACGCTGGTCGCCACCATTGGCTTCAGCCGGTCGATGAAACGAGCGAGTTTTCCTTTCTGTTTTCGCCCGAGCTGAAGTTAGCAACATGTAGCTCGCCACGAAGTCGTCACGTTACATGCTGCTTATTCTCGGTTAATTTGACGCATGTACAATTGATCAGTGAAGCCACATTAGCTCCAGCCATTGTGAAGTGGGAGCAGACGGAGAAGGAAACTTGACAGCTGTAGTTATTAATGTTAGTTATTTTGCAGATGTAGACTGACACAACTAAATATAGACACAGTGTTACAATATGAGAAACAAATCACCGCCTGTCAATACATAAAGTAGGATTCAGGAATTTATGATTGACTAAAACACTTAATTTGCCCCAATTTATCCCTTTTTTACAGATTTGGACTAGACTTGTACATTTCTAAAATCAACATGATCAGAATCGGTAGTGTTGTATATGAAATAATCTTTTAAGTGAACTATATAATTGTGAACTTAAGTAAATGTAGAGCTTGTGTTTCGTAGGATGAAATCTTCCTACCAATCCCACCTGCATTGGATCCTACACTTAAAAAGTCGTTTTACTTGAGCGTTAGCTTTGTGTTAGCTACAGTCTGTGGGTACTTGTGCTTCACTTGAATATTCATTTTTCTATGATCTTACATCTTTCGTCACTGTTACTTTCAATAATTAAGGTTGTGCCACCCTTAGGATAGTGTGCATTTTTAAATATTAAAACATTTTCAAACTCGTGGGCTCGTAGCCTGTTTATGAAACTAGTGTCTGGTTGAGGCCTTATGACATATTCGCATGTTGGTGAACATTTATAACAGCTACACTGAACGGCAAACTTTTAAAACGGTTTCATCCAACAGTTGAAGCAACAGATGGCAAAAGATGTAAAATTCTATTAAAGATGAGATAATCTGTTATATTAATACAATTCATGTTTGCGAATCAGGACTTAATTTTTGCTTGTTCTCTCTCTCGTCACCCCCCGTAAATTGTCCTGTCCTGCTGCAGGGGCCTGATCTCTAGATTGAGAGTTAGGGTCCGGAGTAGTTCTCCACCAGTTCGAACGTCGTAACACTGCGTTTACTTTGTGTATCGGCATCAACAACCTACTGACGTCACATAATGTAGCTCTCGCTGGACATTTTAGTATGATTCGTTTATCTATGGTTCTTTAAATTGAAGTTTAAATGCAGGCTTTTAATAGAATTTTTTTCTACTACTGTAGCACCCTTTGGAAATCTGATGTTTTAAGCCCCTTTTAGTGTTATGGGTGTAATTTCTTCACACACTATAAAAATGCAGTATAAAACACAACACCTTTATTAGTGTAACTGACCGGCCCCTAACTGTGTTGCTCAAGTATTACATTAGTGGTTTGTCAGCGTGGGAGTAACAGAGTAGTGTGAGAATAGTCCTTGTGCTTGTATGATTAATAAAAACTCTCTGAAATCCTACCAAAGTTTAAGAGTGTAGAGTGGAAGTTAAACTATCTGAAAGCCCGTACTGTTTCCTATTTACTGGGGCACTGTTCAGCAGTTATTTAAGAATCATATTATCATAAGATGGTTATATTTAAAATGTCAGACAATTCGTAATGAGCCCCAAAAATGTTGACATTGTTTTATATGGTGAACACATCTGTATTTTTATTCTCAGTAGAAGTTGAGCAGTCGGGCACAATCACAGAGATTTTGCTGCAGATTACACTTCTTTATACACCCTTCCTTTCCTTCCTCCTTCCTTGCTTTTTCTTTCCGTCTCTCCCATCATCTTCATATCTATCCTGATCTTCCTCGGCATATCCACCCTGAATTGCTGTTAATTTTAATTTTTTAAGTGTTCTTTTACCTTTTGATACTAAAAAAAACTCCACAACATTGAGTTACAACTGAATCCCAAAGTTAGAAATCTGT
The DNA here is from genome assembly GCA_033026295.1 of Channa striata. Taxonomy (NCBI): domain Eukaryota; kingdom Metazoa; phylum Chordata; class Actinopteri; order Anabantiformes; family Channidae; genus Channa; species Channa striata. Next base: position 18,580,525 of record CM065184.1, on the reverse strand, counting down.
GATACTGTGGACTCTTTTAGTTCACCCCATTAACAATTTGGAAAGTTCAAAACTGTTGGATCAACTTTCTTGTATTTCGATTGTGTGGTTTTTACCTTTGGGAGAGAGTAAATCATGCTCACTAATTGTCATGTACGATCACATTAGTGTCATTTTTCCACCTAAATCATATTCACTCGCCACATGCCATTGACTAGCTACGGAAAATCTTAATGTTCCTAACATGACCTTAAATAATCTTGGCATTGAAGTTTTTGTTTGCTGTGCTTCTCTTCTAGCCAGTGGAAATTCTAACATACCTTTTATTGCGCACAACACTTGCAGGTTTTTATTTGCATTAACCTTGCTTCCATTCAGGAAACCCTCATTGTCTTCCAGGCTACTGTGCAATTAAAATTTACATTGGCAGATTTATCTTGACTCCTAAATCAGGATAGTCTCTGTCTGTAAGGAGAAACACAGCTAAGGCAGCTAGATTTTTTTTTTTCATGCAAGCTGTATTGGAGCATTAGCTGTATCCTTGAATAATAGCCGTGCAGCAGACACTGTCCTTGCTTATGAAATGTTTACAAAAAAGTTTTTCTTGAAGATTGATGAAATCCCTTGCTAATTTTTAGGATGGTCTTCTTTACAGGGATCGCATGGGTAATAAATGGCCTCAGAATTACTTATAATAAACACCACCGTGACGCAGTGCAGACCACACAGGATGGCTTTAACAAAGTGTCTTTTACAGTCTGTGGGAGCCTGTTATGTTTTACGGTTTCATGCACCCAGTAAGAAACAAGATACAGGACGAAAATCGAAATTCACAAATTGGCTTCTCCACAGCATCTTGTCACATTGAATGCATTTTGAGGGGCCTTTAAAAAAAAAACTTGATAAATTGATTTCCATTTCGTATAGGTGAAATATTTTTATAGTTGGGAATATTTTATACCAGTAAAATTTCTTTAAGGTAAAGTGCAGTTAAACACTAACTGCACTTCTTCTGTTGGACTGACTCAGTCTGCCGACTTACAGGTAAAATATTTCCTAAAAGTTTTTTTCTTACAATACTACTTTTGTGAGCTTTATTCTGCGTTCGTGCTGTAACAGTTTAAGGAATAACCATATTCTGCCCTGTTCTTGTTGACCAAAATAGTGCAAAGTGTAGTGTTGTCGTAGGATTACCTGTGCTGGACCAGAGAGAACAAGAGCTGCAGCCACACATGAATCGTTACCTGTCAGAAAAAATACAGGTTGACATTTAGTCAAGGGCGCTCGTGATTACCAGGGGCATTTGAAACTCTCATTTTCAATTTCAAGAGCATTTTTATGATCCGTTTTGGGCAAGTTTCCCACTACCTTCATAAATCTCTCATCGTCTGAACGGCATCCCCAGGGATAAAATGAATTCCATCCGAATTTTTGACTATTTAAAGAGACAAAACTCTGTAAGCTGTGGTGCTTTTGAGCAGCTGTGCCTTTGTGGGTTGAGTATGCAAGTTTTCTTTTCAAAGTGAAGACTTCACCGGGTGCTCAGTCCCTCCTGGTTGACGGTGAAATCACCCGTTAGGCTGTTTGTTTGAATGAAAACCTGCAGACTCTCCATGGCATGGCGGCACATCTGTGCTTTACATGGTGGTTGATTTCTAAATGTTTACCAAAGAATTCCCATTTCTCATTGGTGCTCAATCAGACAGTGGGGCTGGGCATAAATGAACAAACATTTAATAGAGTAATTTGTCTAATATTTTTAAGACACACTTTTTCACCTTAGACGGAGCAGATTCTGAATTATGTCATTAAAAAAAATGTAGAAAGCGATAAGATGAGTAGTTTTGAATCCGAGTAAGTATGTGCTTTTATTATATTTAGAAGAACCTATGTATGTATTGATTAGTCATTATTTTTTTCATGGATACTCCTGTTCCTGTGTTAATGATTGTATGTTAAGTTAATGTTTCTTTCTTTAGTTATTAAATCTTTAAAAGTTTATAACACCTGACAAATCCTTATAACATTGGAAGTTGCCTGGAACCCTTTGATTCAGCATCACAGACGACTGGAAGTAGTGTCTAAAAACACAATGTATTAAGCTTTACTTTCAGTTTTTCGCCATGAGGTCGTGTGATCTGGCTAAAGAGTCATAATTGTGCTCATTCAATCCACTGTCTGAACTGCAGTCTTCTGCAGATCACAGCCAGAGTAGAAATAGACAGCTAAAGTGGAGATTTCTCCACCCTTATTAGCCACGTGTTAGGTTACAGTGCTTGAAAGTTGCAGACTCTCCTTAATTCTGTTACTGCATAAATGACATTTCTGCTTGACAAGTCCCAAAACTAGATTAAGGGACTCCAGTCAGAAATGTGGATGGATGAGATCATGTTAGTTTGGCTACTGCCAAACTAACTACATTTTTGACAGTTCTTGAAGATCATGAGTAACGTGTATATCATGCATAGAAGCAGTAAATGAACATACAATGTTTAAAGTTGTTTTAATTAAAGTTTTATAGTGGATTAATTTGATTCTCAACATAAAGTCATACTGAGTAGCAAGTAAGGAAACATTCCACCTTAAAAGTTAAATTAAAAATGCTTTTTAATTTGCTCGGCACAAGTAGAAGTCTTTCCTTGTGACTGTTTTAACTCCTCTTCCTATTCTAAATGATTCTGCTCTGTGTCACCTGTACTCTCCTCCGTGTGCATTTCTACACTGCTGCATTCTTGCCATCGAGTGTGATGTGATGCAACAACACACTCAATATGAGTCAGCAGCATGGGAACATTTTTCTCATACAGTGATGAATAGGGTTGGCATTTGGTTCCTAGACAAAATGCACTGTGCACACTTTAGTGTTCTAAAATGATTGAATAAAACCCAGATTACTTTTCCTTGATTTCTTATTTGCCCCCTAAAACAACCAAAACAAAGAGACAAGGTATAAACCAGACCATAGCTCAAAAATCAAGGTGTACTTCAAACTGGATTTGGATCATTTCGCCCCTAGTGGACACATAATGGCAATGACTTATAAATCATTCTCTTGCTCACTGCTCCTTTCCCACTGATAAACACCCAGATTCAACATTCTGACCCAGTTCTGCTCAAAGTACCAACACAGGCCTATTGGAGCGCCGCACCGACACCGGATCCAGCTAATATTTGGATGTTTGGTTCTTTGTATAGGTGAGGCCAAATTTGTGCAGCTGATTGCAGGACACAGCCACAGACAAATGCCACTAACGTCCGTAGAATTCTGAAATGACGACTATAAATAAGAATCCACACATCACCAATCTGGGTGCCGTACATTGTCAGTTACTAAGCAACTGTCACGGAGCAAAAAGCCAATATTGCAGATAGTGAAAACTGCAGGGGCCAAACTTTACTTCACACTGTTCTGTATAAGACGGTGTCTCTGCAGACAGCCAGTGTGTCGGCCATATTATTACAGCCATTGCAAACTTAAAATGGATGTTATTGTCAATGTGTGTGAGAGCGCAGGTAGTTACTTTTTGTGTTCATTTTAAGACGGCGTGTGTTAAACAAGTGTTAATATGATCACAGGTTGGCGCAGCATGTTTTTTTTGTTTTTATGTGCTCTCATATGAAGAAATGACGGGATGGCCATTGCTAATTAAAGTCTAAGTTCTGAAAGCAGACACCTTTATGAGAGCAGCTGGTGTGTGTGTGTGTGTGTGTGTGTGTGTGTGTGTGAGTGAGTGTGTGCGTGAGTAGACCTGTGATCCAGCAGTTTGTCTGGGTGGGCTCTTTGTTTTGATTTCTTCTCTTCTTCTCTCCGTTCCAATGCTTACCCCCTCTCCTATGCAGCAAGGACAAGTTTGGAAGGTTTGCAAAGTTTATCACCTTCCACTGACGAAACCCCTTCCCGTTCACTCTTCCTTGGCTCCCTCTTCTTCCTCCTTCCCCACCCCTCCACCTCCACCTGGCTACCTGTACTGATCTGTTGGTCCTCTCCTTTGTGCTTCACTCCTCCTCATGTTTGAATCTGTAATGATGAGAGTAAGGCTGGGCTCCATTCACTGTCAGTTTTCCAAACCCACAACTCAGTGAAATTCATTTACCTTTGATCCTGCATCCACACAAACATGTTTTCTGTTTAATGGAAAGAGAAAGCTCTTCCTCATAGTGTTACTTGGCCAGTTTATTAGTCTGCAAAAGCCAAGTCTGGATTTGATGCTTTATTTGTGAATCCCGCAAACACTTACTTGACATCTGGCACGTAAGCCGTCACTTTTAAATGTGAAAATAAAATATGTTAACTAACAAATTTAAATCCCACCACTCGACAAATGAAATAAAATGCCCACAGTGGGAATCACCCGCCCCAGAGACATTAAGATGATGAATCAGTTTTCAGTTGATGATCCCAGATATGTAAAATATGTATTCAAATAATATATATATTAAGTGGATCCTTGAGTTGTAGAACCCCACTCAAAATAGTGTAACCGATTCTGCTGTTGTCCTTTTTTTTTTTTTTTTTTTTTTTTTTTTTTTGGTCAAATCTCTGTGTGTTCCGTAAGGGAACAAGTACATCGATGCTGACAAATGCAAAAGGACAAGTAAAGATCAACACTTTTGCCAGCAGCCAGTCAGCTCTTAGCAGGTTACTGTGGTTTGGCTGGTAATTACATGAAACTGTCCGTTTGTCTGAGCTTTTTCCTTTGCAGCAGTTAATAGCCCCTTGTTAAGAAGTGAGAGCTCACATTGTGAGGAATGACAAACGAATTAATCTCAGAGATGACAAGTTTGTTTTGCAGGGTTTACCGGGGGAAGGATCACTGAGAAGGTGCCATGGGGTGTCTGAATATTTCATTCAGTAATTAGCAGATGTAATTAGTTCTCAGATGTAGGTTTCCTTGGCCCAGCGCTATCTATTTCCGTGTCCCCTGCCATATGTCGATCAATGCAGGGACCCTTTATGAAGCTCAGCTGTTAATTGCAACCCTGGAGTGGAGAAACGATGGTGGAGGCGAGACTAAGGTCTGTGCTGGTATCCATGCAACAGCTCCCAAACTCCTCCCTGAACACGACCGATTCTCCGCTTTTTCCCATGCCCTCTCCCTTCATTCACTGCGCCCCTCCTTCCATCCATCCTTCCATCTGCCCCCAAAACCCAGCCAGCCAGTTTATGGCACTAGCTACCACCAGCACTAATGGACACTACCATGCCATATAAATGACAAAAATGATTATGTATTTTTATGCTTTTGCTCAGTGATACGATCTGGCAAGTTTTGATCTTCACTACTGAAAGCAAACTGATCAATTACAGCTTAGTTAGTAACCAGGTTGGGGCTAAATTAAGATGATGTGTCACAATGTCCACAGCCACAAAGAGAGGTCTTTAAATGCTAGCACGAAATCACACTTCAGAATTCCTAGTGAAGATTTATGTAGGAGATTTTGCATGTTTTAGCCCATTATTATAATTATAGCCCATTTGTAACTTGCTGTACATTACTATCAATCATTAACCAATGTTTAACATTTAATGTAGAATGTCAATGAATTGTTAGTTGAATTTATTTGTTTGTCAGAATCAAGTCACCGGTAATTCACTGATGTGAGAAGGTGATTAAAAACAATTGTTTTGTGCTTATGGCAATTTCTAATATGTAAGATGGAGCCTCCTTCTGCGCAGCATTACATCCACTCATCGCATGACCAGAAAATCAACCTACAGTTAACACTCAACTCAGTAAAGTTAAGAAAAAAGTATGTGAATGGATCAGCTGCCTTACCTTTAATTCAGGCATTAGTTAGCACTTCACAAATAATTAAAAACACAGTATTAGCAAATTGTTATTGTGGATATGTCTGCAAAATTCAGACCCTAATTTTAACGTGTTGACCAACCTAAAGATTCATATTTCAGATTCAGACTTGATTTTAGGCTAAAACATGTTAGTCAGTCCTGTTCTTTTAGTCAGCAAGTCAGTACGTTCTAGTAACTAGACAGTGTTTTATACTCGACATTTTCCCAGTTTCAGTCGAAGGCCAACTACATTTTCAGTGGCCAAAGAGGAGACTAGCCTGTTTTTGGCCTAGCGGTGTGTTCAGACGAGAAGCGTGTCAGACGAAACAACACAAGGCTTGTGCTTTTGCAGCTGCATGGATTTCACAGTCACATCTTGAATCCTTGTTTCTCATTTAACATAGTTAAAATTCAGTCCGCCTTTCGCACACCTCAGCAGATTTTCTTTGTGCAGTAGCTGTCGAGCAAACGCAGTGACACTGACAATGAGCATCGACGCTGGTCGATGCTGGAAATCTGGCCAGGTGTGAGAGAAGCAGGCCCGAGGAAACAAGCTGAGACTCAAGGTCCAGTCTGTGTCATTGATGGCAACTGAAATCATTTTGGTGTTTTGTGTTTCCCTGTGTCCAATCCCCCAAGTGCCTGTTTTGTGTTGAGACCCTGGAGTAGTGAGTGTGTTTCCGATCATGGCCTAGCTCAGCATGTCTTTTCTGGTGTTTCAGTGAGGGAATGAGCTCAGAGACTAAAGGAACTGAATAAGGGTTTTAGCTCAGTGGCTAACATATGTTTTATGTGATGATGTTCCCCACAGCGTAGGCTGTACGCTTTTTTCTTTCACCAACTTAATGTTCATTTTTGTAGTCAAATAAACGTACCACTGGCTGTTTGCATCCTGTGTTGGAATGTAACGTAGAAAAGTGGTGGAAGATGCTTTTCAGTATTTCTCTTCAAACTTGTAGTTAAACGAGGAACATCCCCAAACGTGGCTGAAATTAGACGTGTACCAGTTGTAGTTTGCACATGTAAAGGATAGTGAGACTTCAAATCTCAATGACTTGAAAGCTCTCTGGCTCTGACCTCTGTGGGTTGAAGTTGTTCACGTCTGTTACACTGACCACATCTATTGTCAGCAGTGTGGTGACTGTACTTGTGTATTAAAAAGCAGCTTGGCGTGTAACAAAAGCCGAATTTTCAGCCTGTGTCTCATCACATTTTAGTACCTGGGCTGTCAGCTACCTGCTGTGCTTGTGTGAACTAGCATGCATCGCTGTTTTGTGATTTTCATTTTGCACTGGCAAAGGCTGGAAATGTTTCAGCGCCATGCAAACTGAAATTCCAGTTTATGGTTGTGGTGCCGTTTCTAGCCTGTTGGCTCGTTGGCTGTGACACCGTTTTGCAGGTAGAAAAGTAGTTCTGTGTCGTAGGCTTCATTTTGGTAACTCGATGTTACTTTACGGCTCTTCTGGATGTGTGTTTCCACTTTGTACACCTAAAACTTTCACCACGAGGAACTGAATCTTCAGAACGGTCAACCTTCTAGGATTGTTCCTCCGTGTTGGCAGCAAACAGACTTTTATACATTAACTTTGTTTATGGCACATGCATGGACTACATCTTCCTCACCATTCACTACTACACTGCCCATTATGCATGAGCGCTGATGCTTCCTGCCAGACACAGGGCATTTAGGGAGATTGAGCAACACTTAAAGAGGAATAGATCAGAATATTAAAAAGAAGCTTTAAAAAAATAGATATCTGCAGGTGTAGGGACATGATTAAAATATTGCTGCTCTGCAGAAAATTCAGCTAATGTAGGTGCAGGTGTCAGGAGACGCACAGGAAAAAGGACTTCACTTACCCGTCTCTTCTTTCTCTGCCATTTCTCTTGAGTCATTTCTTGGTTGACCTCTCTGTGTGACCCTTTTATTTAAGCTCTCCCTTTTCAATTTCTTCATCTTTTTTCATCTGTCTTTGTCTCTCTCTCTACGACGTTTCATCAAGTCCCTTCCTCGCTCGGCCCGTCCATCACTCTGCCTGTCATGCAGTGGCCCTAATCAGTGATGGCTCAGAGGCACAATCTGAATCTAAAATGCTCTCATTACCTGTGATTTTTCTCAGTGGTTCTCAGCTTTTCTGCGTTGTGGACAACTTTTGTCAAAGAACTTTTAAAATTTGCAACAATAAAGTATTTAACTCTTGAAATCATTTAAAAAATTTGAGTAGACCATAGGCAGTAAGAGAAAAGACAAAATATTAAATCTAATTTGCACATAAAATCATTGTTAGGTCTCTGCTTCCACAGCTCAGCGGGTGAGAACCACTGATTTGTTCAGGCTCCTGCTCACTTTTCCCAACAGTTAAACCTGGTTTATCCAAACATGAAAACCACGCACGTCCAGCCAGCTGTTTGTGCGTAATTCCTTCTCGTTAAAATGTGCATCTAAACAGCAAGTTAGACTGCACATGCACACATTTGTGCGTGTCTGTTTTCATGTCTTGAATATTCCTTTGGTCTAGAATTTTCACTAAAGGTTGTGTTGATATTTCATTTGCTCAAACCCCCTCCACATGTCTTGTGCCAGGATAAACCAGATTTCACTGTAAGCACTAAATGTTTTCCTAGTGATGACCATACATCTAACATACCTGACCATAAGGAAAGTAAATATTAGATGTTAAATGAGTAGAAGAATCAGAAATGCTGAAACAAAGGATACGCAGCCTAGCAGATTCAGTAGCATCAGTTTACCTACAATAACATATTTTTATTGTTTCTTTACCTGTTGTTCTCCTCTCCTTTCCAGGCATGTGGCGATCCGAAGGCTAAGCCCTCCTATCTCGTTGATAAAAACTTGGAGTCTGCAGTAAAATTTATCGTGAGGAAGTTCCCTGCTGTGGAGACGCGGAACAATAATGTAAGTATGCCCGCATCGTTTCCAGCTGTTTGTGTGGAATATAAAAATAATGAGGGAGTCTGTTCACTGCTATGACTTATTTTTTTTCTTCAGGTGTGTGACTACGCACAGTTTAAATAACAATATTGTATTGTTGGGAATTGAAAATTCCATCTTTTTTCAATAATGAACTCGCATTTTATCTGAATTTTGTGGTTGGAATCTTGTGACAGTATTGAAAACACAAAGTCACAGGTTTATTTTAAGAAATCGCACAATTCAGTTTATGGCTACAGTTAATGCTGTTTAATTGTTCTTTATATCATTTAATATCATGTTTAAGTTACAAATCCAAACTTGGTACATGAATACCACCAAATAGTCACATTTGACAAGCTAAAGTCATCACATTGTTTGGCATTTTTGCAAAAAAGTACTTAAACCATCTTTTAAAATAAAAATGTCAGTTAATTTTTACCATTTAATAAATTGAGCAAATCAGCACCCAAATTGCCACGTTGAAGTGGCCTTTAAACAAGACACTGACCTGAGTTTATTATTTTTATTATTATACTATTATTCAGTTGCTATTATCTTGCATAGTCATGCTTATGATATATGAATAAATTCATTCAACTCAAACTAAGATCTGTGTGTGTGTGTGTGTGTGTGTGTGTGTGTCCAGATGTGTTGAGTGAACCAAAGGAGTCATTGCTCATTAAATGGTTTGTTTGTTTGTTTGTTTGTTTTAAGCTTTAATTTTTTAGCTAATAGCTTATGGCCAGTGCGTTTGTGTGTGGTCATGCATCAGTTGTGTGTGGGCATGTCTTTATGGCATTCTGTGGACAAATTCTACATTCATACCAGGAGGACGTTTTAGCTGGTCCACACAACTTCAAAAGGCTTTTTGAGGGTCAAGCCTGTGTTTTAGGGTCCGGGTTGGAATTGGGTTGAGTTCAGGGTTGGGCGTTCAGTTGTGAGGTTTAGGGGAAGGGGATTGGGGTTGGATTGTGTCAGTGAGTGTCCTCACCAGTATAGAAAGACCAAAGTGTGTATGTGTGTATGGCTAACTGCTTTATTTAGTATATTTGTGCAAAATTGTCTCTTACGTTGTTTTCTGCTTTGTTCCTGTGTTTTGGTTGTGTTTTGCATGCTAATCTTGGCTTATTCCGGACTTGTGCTTTTTGGTAAGTTGTTGTAACTTTTATATTTTATTTTATGTCCCTAAGTTTTGCAATGATGTATTTTTTTGTACCTTAAGGCTTTTTTGGAGTGTGCTTTGCTTTGCTCTGCTTTCTCCCTTCTGCTGGTTTTCATTTTCCCTTTGGCTCCTTCATGCTCTGAGTGACTGTGTGGCTGGTGAACTGGCTGATGGTTGATGGTTAGACGGCTTGATGTCTGAGCGGCCGCCTCTTTGGATGACTAGCTGACTGCCTGCACTAAGGAGTCTTAAAGAGCCAAATACTCATTGTTAACTCACTGTACATGAGCTATAAGTTGGTTGTGTTTGTCCAGGGTTTAAACCATTCTGAATATTATGCCCTGGCATTCAAATTTTTAAAGATTAAGTTTAAAAGAATGAAAAAAACTCTTCACTTAAACTTTTTATGAGAACCTTGGTGCAGCAGCAGTGTTACACACTTCTTCCTACACTTGCTATTTCTTGTACTTTTCCCACTTCACATAACTCTCAGAACTCAGTTCTGACCTTAAATGCACCCTAGGTTTAATTAAGCTGCTTCTGTTATTTATGTCCCATAACCAGAAATCGCTTCTTCTAGCAAGTTAAAATGTCATACATTCACAATAACTTAATTTACAAACTCGCATATATATTGAAGCTTGTTAAAAGATTGTGTGACAATCTTTTATAGCTGAATTTGTTTTCACAGCATCAGCATTCACAGCTAAACTTTTAAGCAAATACGCAAAAAACTTTCGCTTCTGTTGAATTTCTGATTTTTCTCTATGCCTTTTAAACCCAGCTTCTACAAAAAACCAGAAAGATGTTAAGTGTCAAAATGTCAAGTCAAATTTTACTTTTGTACAGACGTTTTTATTATTGTGTGTTCAAAGTGTGCTTTATGTAATTCTCAGTATTATTGATAGTGTAGCTATCAGATTTATCTTGGTCTAGAGTAAGAAGTCAATTATTAGGCGAAACTATCACTAAAAATGTTAAACTCTTTGCTAATACTGCAATGGAATCGTAATAATTGTTTAAATTAGTAAACAGGTGGGTTAGATTAACAGGTGTGTAATCCAGATATTATGTAAATTGGAAAAAAGTAAAAATTAAGTTGAAACTTTGCCACAGTTTAAAGTGAGAACATGCTGAGAACATGCTATGAACGTAAAATATGAACATAGAAAATGTAAAATATGCATGATGTGGCACATGCGCTCAAAAGTTATGCCAAGAAGGGTAAAAACAGATTTATATAAAGATTTATGTATAGCATATAAAGCTTGTGCAGAATTCCATAAAGATGTACAATAAATCATTTTTACTGATATTTTATAGTTCTTGCAGATTTTGTGACTTTGTGTACTTTTGTGGGTTTATAGCAACAGCTGGCTCAGCTGCAAAAAGAGAAGTCTGAGATTCTGAAGAACCTGGCCCTCTACTATTTTACCTTTGTGGATGTTATGGAATTTAAGGTTGAAAATGCTCTCTCACACACACACACACACACACACACACTCACACACAAACTATACACAACTAAGCAAGTTTTGCTGGTGATTTTAATCAGTGTGTGTGTGCCGACTCCTTTACCTACAGGACCATGTGTGTGAGCTGCTGAACACTATTGACGCCTGTCAGGTCTTCTTTGATATTGTGAGTAGAAAACCCAATTTACATATTATTTTGTGTCGCCAAATCAGTTTCTATATGTTTTTAAGAAGGTCTTGCAGGCTAAAGACACACTGTATTGTTTGAGTTTGATTATTGTTAGGTTTTTTCCTTGGTTTTTGTGTTGCTCTTGTACCTGAGAAGCTCTTGAAAAGGGTTAAGGAACCACTGAAGTTAACAAGAACATTACATTTTAGTAGCATTCATAAATGTGAGTTTTTCAGTTGACACAGATCAGTCAGAACATATGAGTCACACTGAACCTATGGTCAAGTCATTACCACCACTCAAAAGATTTCTTTAAATGCCATTTTGACCTTGTCTTTTGTGCCAGACGGTGAACTTTGACCTCACGAGAAACTACCTGGACCTGGTGGTGACTTACACCACTCTGATGATAATACTGTCTCGCATAGAGGAGAGGAAAGCCATCATAGGACTGTACAACTATGCCCACGAGATGACACACGGAGCCAGGTGATGAGAGAAACACTCTCACAAAGAATAACAAGTGTGGCTGTGCTGTACACATGCAGTATTATGCAGTATTATGCAGTAAATGGCTTCAAACATTCACTCTCAGTCAGGGCAAAAATCCATGATCTCTATTTCCGTTTGTTACAGTGACCGGGAGTACCCCAGATTGGGCCAGATGATTGTGGATTATGAAAACCCTCTGAAGAAGATGATGGAGGAGTTTGTTCCACATGGAAAGGTAGGAGAGCCACACTTGAGTTCCTGTTAGCGGTGTTCGTATACTGCACGGTAGTGTTCTCGGCGTGAGAAGTTCATCATACGCATTTTCTCCATCTTAAGGAGCAGTTCTGCATATTTCCTGTGTTAACCTTGTAGTTTCCGTGGCAGTCCTGTATTTAGATCAGTCATTCAGAGTGAAACACGATTGTAAGAGCTGAGACATCCACTTAAACAACTGAAAATGTTAACGGTGAAACTGCAATTGCTATTTTGATAATGGTTTGTGCAAATTAAGTTCCATACAAAGTTATCGAACACAGCAGGGGGGGGGGAGTCTGGTTATTCTCAGCTATCAGCAGTGGAATACAATGATTCATGGTGGTTATCATTGACAGCCAGAAATTTAAGTTTACGGTCGGCCGAACATTAGGTTTTTCTGGTACAGGCTGAGGCAGTCCTTTTTTTTTAATCAACAAGTAAAAAGTTCAATAAAGTTCAATAAACAGATAAGTAATAGTATAAGTATTAATATTTAAGTAACCTTGGGGCGCTTATCTCCGTGTTTCTCCTCTAGTCCCTCTCAGATGCACTGATAAGTCTTCAGATGGTCTATCCCAGGAGGAATCTGTCTGCTGACCAGTGGAGGAATGCCCAGCTGCTCTCTCTGATATCGGCCCCCTCCACTATGCTCAACCCTGCACAATCAGACACTGTAAGTACGAAGCAGAAAGTATTTAGTAAGATTTTCATATTTATAATCTAAACAACAATTTTAAATGCTTGTATATTGCTTCAATATTAAGTCATTATTTCATTCATTCTGGACGAAGTTTCTTAATATTCAGTCACTTTATGGCCTTTTAATCCATGTACCTCTATTTGTATAATACTTAGTGTTGGTGTCATGTCACAGCTTCTCTGTGGAAATAATAGGACTAGAAAATCTTAAACATAACTGTTACGCATTGATCAGATCTTTACTGTCTGCTTCCTTCTCACTTCTCTCCGTCTTTAGATGCCCTGTGAATATTTGTCCCTGGACACAATGGAGAAGTGGATTGTTTGTAAGTGAAATAGAAACCCACGATTGTGTTAAAGCCCGTTTGTCGGATTTGGTTGCAAAATGATCAAATGTGCTTGTCCCCATCTGTTCTCTCTTCAGTTGGTTTCATCCTGTGTCATTCGGTGCTCAACAGCGATGCGGCAGCGTTGTCTTTGTGGAAACTGGCTCTGCAGAGCTCCACCTGCCTGTGTCTGTTCAGGGATGAGGTCTTCCACATCCACAAAGCTGCAGAAGACCTGTTTGTGAACATCAGAGGGTAAGGACACGCACTGAACATCTGTGGTCCACTGTCTGTGTGCTGATCTGTGTGGATACCGATTTTGAAAATTGATTTAGGGATTTTGCCATTTCCCCGGCATAACAGCTGCTTGAATGTGAACCTTTGACAATTTTTGTTGCGTGCTAGTTTTGGACTCTTGGTAAGACAAACAAAAAATATGAAAGACAATATTTCTGGCTCTGCAACATTGTTATAGACATTTGTCACTAATGTCTTGCAGCTCCACATTCAACCGTGTTCTCAAACAGCAGAGAACATTAAAGAGTACAGACAGTATAATGCTCATGCTTCGTATGTTTTGTCCTTATCTTTCTTCAGATACAACAAACGCATCAATGACATCAGAGAGTGCAAAGAACAGGCCCTGTCTCATGCGTACGTGTGCAATCTTGATACTAATTCTCTCACAGAATCCCAACTTTCATCCAGTCTTTTGTTTCACACATCAATCACATTTTATGATTTAATTTTATTCTTGTCATTTTTGTTTTTACACTCCTGTGTCTCTCTCAGGGAGTCTCACACAGACAAATCACTTTCTTCTTCACTCTTCTCTTTATCCCTGATGCTTTTTTTTTTTTTCAGTTTTATCCTCCCTTCTTTGTCTCTGCTTTTATCCTCATTACTTATTCCGTCTTCCCCTTTCATCTTCTTTCTCATCTTTTTGCCATCGCTGTCATCTACTTTTTTATTTGTCTTCTTTCTGGATTGTCCTGAAAGTGTCAAAATACCATTGCTTGCATGGTTTGATGCTTCGCTCTGACTTTATCCATCTGTCTGATTCTCTGCAGAGGCTCCATGCACAGAGAGCGACGCAAGTTCCTAAGATCAGCTCTGAAGGAACTGGCAACTGTTTTAGCTGATCAACCTGGCCTGCTGGGCCCAAAGGTAATACCACAATACCACCTTAAACAGTGACCTAACCCTACATGTGATGTCAAAGGAGCTGAATGGGCAGTACTAAATGAAGAAATGCCTCATGTTGCATCATAATACACCAGTTTACTGACTTAAAAATCACAGTACAAAGACTCATTTATTGTAACTTAATAACAGTACCACCTTAAATAAAGTCCATTAGGTTCAAGCTAATTTGAACAGACTGTTTTACTACCTTAAAAACCTGTGTAAACGTGGTTCAGAGGAAATTTTCTTTCCTCATGTTTAAATCTCTCTCCCTTTGCTGTCTTTAACATTTTCTTTACTCTGTCTTTACTCTAGGCCTTATTTGTGTTCATGGCATTGTCTTTTGCTCGTGATGAGATCATCTGGCTGCTTCGACATGCAGACAACATTCAGAAGAAAAGCACAGATGACTTCATAGACAAGTACGCATACGTACACACCTGTAACAGCCTTGTTTTTGTGTTTGTAACTGTCTAATTGCGTTGCTTTATTTCTAGGTCTGAAATGTTTGTGTGCTTGTGCATTTTGCAGACACATAGCAGAGTTGATCTTCTACATGGAGGAACTTAGGGCACATGTCAGGAAGTACGGTCCTGTGATGCAGCGATACTATGTCCAGTACCTGTCTGGTTTTGATGCTGTGGTGCTGAATGAGCTTGTGCAGGTAGAATCACTGCTGTCTAAATGCACACATGGCTTCAAACACACCCACACAGTGTAAGCACACAAAATAGCGGATTTCTCTAAGAGAATACAACTTTATTGTACAGTTCAGTGGAAATGTGTGCATAAAAATTACACATTGGAGCGTAAAGGGACACTGTAAGGTAAATCTCACACAAACTCCTACAGGGAGTTTTTATATAGTCGGATAATGTGCTCCATGTTAGAAACGTGTTCAGCTTAATTTGGTAGAAAAGCAATGATGTAGGTCATTCGCAACCTTTTTATAGGCTGCTTTTCAGCAATATTACAGTATTTATTACTTTGCATTGCTACTGTTAGTAAAATACATTTTAAATGTAGAATGGTGGAGTATCTAAGATTTTTGTTGAAAGCTGAATCTATACGATTTTTTCTAAAATACATTTTTCCCGCTGCGCTTGTATCTGCTGTCTTCATCAAACAGAACCTGTCTGTGTGTCCAGAGGATGAGTCTATAATCATGTCTTCATTTGTCAACACCATGACTTCCCTCAGTGTCAAACAAGGTAAAGGTTTGTAGAAGTTCTAGCAACATTTCAATATTGTTGGTATTAAAAGTGGCAAATGCAGGACGATCAGAAGAGTAGAACTTGTGGGCAATAATCATATAATACTAATTATAAAATTGTTATTTTTGAGCAGATTGTTGTGTTTTTATTTCCAGTGGAGGATGGAGAAGTGTTTGACTTCAGGGGCATGAGACTGGACTGGTTCAGGCTGCAGGTGAGCACATACATCTAGTACTTAAATCTTCAAAAGTTCTTCCGGTGCGACATGGTTTCCAGTACTGCTCACACAGTTTGGGCCATTGCTTTGATTTTGTTTCACCAATGTCTCCCTCCTCACTGTAGGCGTACACCAGCGTCTCTAAAGCCAGTCTTGGTATAGCTGATCACAAGGAGCTTGGTAAAATGATGAACACCATTATTTTTCACACAAAGATGGTGGATTCTCTGGTAGAGATGCTAGTGGAGACATCAGACCTGTCCATTTTCTGGTAAGACGCACCCAAACGCAGATCAAATGTAATGTACCATCCATGCATGCAAGCAGAAACTCATGAGTAAAAATGAATTTAAATGTAGGAAATAGAATTAAATAATTTGAGGTACGTGTGCTACTCCTCCCATGTCTTTCTCTATTCTCATGCGTTTTTGTGTTTGTGCAGCTTCTATAGCCGTGCATTTGAAAAGATGTTCCAGCAGTGCCTGGAGCTTCCTTCCCAAAGTCGACACTCCATCTGCTTTCCTCTGCTCTGCACACACTTCATGTCCTGCACACATGAGCTCTGCCCTGAGGAGGTAAACACACAAACACACACACTGTCAACTGGACGTCTCTCCTCCTGGTTAGAACCAAGAAGAGAGAGGTCCAGTTGACGTGATTCAATCTTCTGATAACGAAACCTGGATGACTGAGAGTCTTCACCAACACACTGTGTTATACTACAGTTATACAGATAAACACAATTGACCTGTTGATGATATACATATACAGATTTTAAAAAGTGTTTATTCTTCTTGCTCCTCAGCGTCACCACATAGGTGATCGTAGCCTGTCATTGTGTAATATGTTTCTGGACGAGATGGCCAAGCAGGCCAGAAACCTGATCACGGACATCTGCACTGAGCAGTGCACACTCAGTGACCAGGTGGGCACACACACACACACACACACACACACACACACACACTAAACTTTCTCTTCTTGCTTCAAACCTTTAGGGCCTAAAGGAATACTTTATTAAATTTATATAGCCAATAATAAGCTACAGCCAGCAGCTAGGTGGCTAACGAAGTTCAAAGACTGGAAGTGGGAACAAATCAGATGTTCACTAAATAACACATTAAATCTAACTTGTTTAACATGGATAAAAACTAGAAATATGAGTTTATGTGTGACGTTTTTTTGTGGTCTGACTGGCAAGTGCAGATTTACCCAAGTTACATTAGAAGTTGTGTCTGAATTTTACGGGACAGAAATCCGAGTGGTGTTGACCCCAACGTATTACTTCTTGCCAGACAGCAAATTAGCCAGAATGACAAGATATTCCTTTTTGAAATGAACACTTCAATAGACATTGATGTCTGGTCACTCTGGTGCCTCATTTTTCTCAATTTGGATGTGAAAGTTAAGTTCAGGTAAATCCTCTTGCCCTCTAGATTTTGGGAAATATTCTATATCTGGTAATGATTATAACAGTAGTATTTAATATTTGTAGATTGATTTGTTAGATGGACAAAACATTTTCTACCATTTTCCATCATCTCCAATCCTGTCGATGTGTCTGGCTTCCAATGTTTGACTATCACCCCACCTTCTGCACAAAGCCGGTGCTGCATGTGCAGCAGCCACATACGCTCCCAGAACACGGAAATGCTCTGGATGATTAGCATAATCTGTCTGGAAGAAGTCTGAGTTTTTAAACTGCTTTCTACTCGTCTTGGTGTTTAAAGGTTAAATACTAATGTCTGTTCGGTCACAATTGAAAGCAGCTGGTAAATACATGTAGTTTAGTAGATGAACTAATGTAACAACAATCACAACATAAAGGTGTTGCCAGGTTTCACAAATTAGTGCCAGCGTACAGATAATATGACAGAGCAGTAAGCCGGAAACACCTGGACTTTTGTATTCATTGTGTGATCTTACATGCCGTCCCTTTAATGTTGGCATGTCATTAAAAGCTTCTTACATTTACCTTTATCTGTCTGCTGGTTGCACTTCTAGCTTTAAATAAAGCAACCACACCACGGACATCAGCCAAGCCATGACTAATCAGCCTTCCCCATCTGTCTCTCCTTTACTCAAACTGTCGTGTCTACCATTCTTTTTATCTCCCTCCTCCTGTTCTGCCTCTAGCTGCTTCCTAAACACTGTGCGAAAACCATCAGCCAGGCCGTGAACAAGAAGAGCAAGAAGGTGACTGGGAAGAAAGGCGAGCCGGAGAGAGAGAAGCCAGGAGTGGAGAGCATGAGGAAGAACAGACTCCTGGTCACCAAGTTAGTACTGAAAAGCAGAAAGGAAGCATTTCTGCAGAGCAAGTGTCTGAGTCACTTGTGTTTCTGCATCCATTTGTTTCTATTAATATGGCTGAGTGATTTCTGTCTTTATTTGTGTAGTAGTAACTGGAAATTCTTGTGTAAACTGTTGTTGAGCCCGTTTTCAGGTTGTTGTGTTCTTTTTTCTCCCAGTCTGGATAAACTCCACACAGCGTTATCTGAACTCTGCTTCTCCATCAACTATGTTCCAAACCTGGTGGTGTGGGAACACACGTTCACACCAAGAGAGTATCTCACCTCCCACTTGGAGATCCGATTTACCAAGTAAACACACGCCTGGAGAAAGTTATAGTTAATCATTATGTTTGCTTAGTTTAGACGCAAACACTTTTAGCTGGCACAGATTTGAAAAAGCATCAATACCATTGAATATCATTATCATGAAATGATTATTTTTGGACGTAAACTCAACCGTGGGATGTTTTGTTCATCTTTGGCCATCTCCGCCTCCCTTTATCTCCAGGTCTATAGTGGGGATGACTATGTACAACCAGGCTACTCAGGAGATAGCCAAGCCCAGCGAGCTGCTCACCAGTGTCCGGGCATACATGACGGTGCTGCAGTCCATAGAGAACTACGTCACCATTGACATCACCCGGGTCTTCAACAACGTCCTCCTGCAGCAGACCCAGCACCTGGACAGTCATGGGGAACCCACCATCACCAGTCTGTACACAAACTGGTATGTTTGCAGATTTATAATATATTTCAGAAGATCTTGGTGTTGGAACAAACATACATTACATGCCCCATAAAATCTTTTTCAGATTGCATTTGTGGCTTTGCTTCGTCTTCAATTTGATTATCAAATTGTAGACACTTTTTAAGTAGTCCCCCACTTCTCTATAAAAATTTATTCAGCTCCTGTATTTTTAGGGGAAACCACATAACACCACGAAAGGAAGTACAATGAAAATGTTACTTTTGTAAACACTTGTATGTTTTAACATAAAATGTAGACAAACTTAAATTAGAAGTAATAATTTGGTGCATGTAAAAGCATGTAACACAAGTTTATTTATTACATCTACTTGTAAATTTGAATTGTAGCAACGTAATGTCCTTAATATCTACTCTGTAATAGATAAGACTGTGAAGCATACTGAAAGGTATTGTGTGTGTGTGTGTGTGTGTGTGTGTGGTATTTGGAGACATTGCTCCGTCAGGTCAGTAACGGGCACATTGCCTACTTCCCTGCCATGAAGGCCTTCGTCAACCTTCCCACTGAGAATGAACTAACGTTTAACGCAGAGGAATACTCCGACATTTCAGGTACAGACACACACATTGTTCCTTTACAAAAATACAGCTAATATGAAATGGCTCGTGTGTTGTAATTTTGCCAAACAAAAACAAAGCTGAGTTAGTGTGTGAATAAGTTATGATGCCGGTTTCCCCCCCCCAGAAGAAAATGTGTGTATAACATGTTATATTCATTCTATTTACATGCACGTATGTTTCTCTTCTGTCACTGTCCACATATGACAATTTCTGCTAAAAGTACATAGTAAATAACACTTTTTAAAATTAAATTGTTTTGTTTTTTTCCCAGAGATGCGCTCTCTGTCAGAGCTGTTGGGGCCATATGGTATGAAGTTTCTCAGCGAGAGTCTGATGTGGCACATCTCATCGCAGGTTGCTGAGCTGAAGGTCTGCAGACATGACTACAGGGACAAATGTTACGTATAAACACAAAGTCAGATTGTATTTTAAGCTAAATGTTCATCTCCTTGTAGAAACTGGTCGTGGAAAACATGGAGGTGTTGACCCAGATGAGGACAAGCTTCGACAAACCGGACCACATGGCCGCACTCTTCAAGAAACTCACCTGTAATTTACACACAGTCTCACATGGACGTATAACACAGTACAAACAAATAATAACTTATTGAAATATCCTAAACTTGCCATGTTCTGCCTTATCGTTATGCCTGCTACATAAATCTTTCCAGGAACTAAATGATGTGCTTGACAGCTCATGTCTAACCACACTGTGTTTACTCTGCTGACAGTCTGTCTTGGCTTCTCACAAAGATACGGAACTTTAAAAACAAGTTGAAATAACTGTTACCAATTCTTATTTCAGTACACAGCACAAATAATACACATCCTTTCTAATATAATTCACCTAATGGTGAACTGATGAATATTTCAGCTATAGACTGTAGTCCCTGACTCTTAAATGAATTATTCCCACAGTTTATTGTTGCTTAAATTTACATATCTTCTATTTTTGTGTTTCAAGCTGTTGACAGTGTTTTAAAGAGAATGACCATCATCGGCGTTATCCTGTCCTTCCGCTCCCTCGCTCAGGAGGCTCTGAGAGATGTAAGACTCGCACTATAACACATTAACAGCTTTTTTTTACCAAAAAACTATTAAGAGCCTATTCATCTACTTACATTGCGTAAGATTTTTGAATATTCTGGGAGATATGCCGATGCTACGTGGATTGTATTTATCTCTCCCTCTCCAGGTGTTATCCTGTCACATTCCATTCCTGGTCAGTTCTGTGGAGGATTTCAAAGACCACATTCCACGGGAGACTGACATGAAGGTAAAACCCACTTAAAGACATAAAAAAATTAAATAACCTTATAATCTTTTGCCACTATTTAAACGTGCTCCCTCTGTGTGTGTTTCCAGGTGGCTATGAACGTCTACGAGCTGTCATCGGCAGCAGGTTTACCGTGTGAGATCGACCCGGCTCTGGTGGTGGCTCTGTCCTCACAAAAAAGCGGTGAGACGCCAACAGACACGATTACAAACTGATTTCAGACTCCGTGTTGCTGCTCCTAACGTGCGCTGTACGTGTGTGTGCAGAGAACATCAGTCCAGAGGAGGAGTATAAGATCGCCTGTCTCCTCATGGTGTTCGTGGCAGTTTCGTTGCCAACGCTGGCCAGCAACGTGATGTCACAGTACAGCCCCGCCATTGAAGGTAGAACATAACGCTATGAAGTTTTGGGGTTTTTATGTTTTGTTTTTTTATTTTCTAAAAAACTCAGATTGGTTCAAAGGATATTGGTATAGTGTGATTTTTATGTTTGCACACATGAAGTCACTGATGTGAAAACTGCTGAGTTCTGTATCCTCCAGATTAGTCCGTCTGTCTGTCTGACAAACTAACAAGAAGTAGTTACTAGGACTCGAGCTAATTAATATTTTTCTTATCTACACTTTTGCCAATTATTCTTTTGATTAATCAAGTGTTCAATTAATCAAGGTCTGGAAAGGATCAAAGCTTATTACAGTTCCCTTAGAAATGATCTCCAGGTTTTGTGTAACAAACCCACAATCCAAAACACACTTATGTTTAGTTTAATATAATATAAGTCTGAAGAAAATCAGCGATACCTAAAGAAACATGAAGCAAAAGATTTTTGGTGTTGATGATTTGGGGGAAGGGGTATCATCAAAATCATTTTCATCATCTGTCATTTTTGCAACTGTTGCATGAAAAGTTGTTAGGTCCAATCAGCTGCTTTCTCTCAGAAGACTCTGGACTGATCCTACTACTTTTAGGGAGATGGACACATTCCACCCAGTCCAGCTGTGGACAGTAGCTTTTGTTGTAATTAACTGAATAATTTAACAAAATTAACAGGCACAAAAACATGTATAACTGCTTCAAGGAAGTTGAAACAAACATCATATTCCTCCATTGTTTAGAATAAACTTGCAGTTTACTTTTCTGCCCCACATATTTTTAAGCTGCATGTGCCCATAGTGTCTGCTCTGACCCACACGAACTAGGGAGGGGTGGAACTGTACGTCGCTGACACGTGGAGGCGAACACGATGAATTGGTCTTTATAGTTCTCAGTCAAAGTGTGTGTGCTGTACTGTGTTGTATTTTCCCTCGTTTGAATCTGAAGCAGCTTCTCAATGGAAAGAATGAGCCACGTGTTGTATGGAATAAATGGTTCAGAGACTGAGAGCAGCACAGAAGGAAATGCTCCATATTACAGGAAACATAATTTACTGCTTAGACAGCACGAGACTGTTCTGCATGCAAATGAAATTGCCCTCGTGCCTTCAGATTGATACATGAGCCAAATTATCTTCATAATATATACTGTTAACATTTTAAATGAATTTATTTGTTAGACAATTTACTATCAGAGATCTGTTAAAGTGTCCTGCATGTGTAAAGTTATTTATTCATTTGCTGTGAATAAACCTTGGATATTTAGTGCAACAGAGACACTTTGTCATTGCTTAAGGGGCTTGTGATAAGGTATCAAAGAGATTTGGCACTCAGGGATGAATTATCAAGACATTGCCTCTTAACAACCTTGAAATGAAAGTGCCACTGCTGATAAAGGACATTAGAAAAGGATAATGAGTCGTAATGGGCTCCACGTTGTTGGTATGCAGAACACATTGTGGCCAGCAATTGGTTTTCCAACCTCACATCTGAGTACGTGGCACGATTGCAGTCACGTCCGCAGTGAAAATTCATACATGGGTTTTAGATTCCCTTTTTAATGTGTCTCATGTACACACATTTCCTTTCATCTGCATTAATTGCAAAATTAAAGTCCATGTTTTCCCTGCTACAATGGTGGTTTATTCTCTGTATACTGCAGGATTTCTCTGCTCCCACATGTGAGACATTTAAGCAAAGGTAATTGCTCATTTAATAAATATTATGTGGTTTTCTCTTACTATCTGTGTGTGTGTGTGTGTGTGTGTGTGTGTGTGTGTGTGTGTGCCCCCTGCAGGTCACTGTAACAACATCCACTGCCTGGCTAAAGCCATCAACCAGATCGCTGCTGCACTCTTCACTATCCACAAGGGCAGCATAGAGGACCGGCTGAAAGAGTTCCTAGCTGTGAGACAAACCACATCATGTCATTTTTGTTCACATCTTAGAATTTCCCGTCTCTGTCTGTTATGACACCTTTGTTGGACACCATGCTGTTGTCTTCCCATCTGTTCCGCTGTGTCTCAGTCCAACTGGACTTTCCAGATTGTGCTGTATTTTCATTGTCCCAGTGGTACATGAAACCAAACTCATAACTGCAGACCTTGCATTGTTGTAATGTAACGAGATAACGGGAAATACCTGCTTGAGTACTGCTAAAGATGTCTTTCCGTGTGTATGCTTAGCTGGCGTCATCCAGCCTGTTGAAAATTGGCCAGGAGACTGATAAGATGACAACACGCAACAGAGAGTCTGTGTACCTGCTGCTGGACATGGTAAGATACAAACGCACTGCTGTGGATAATGGGTGTGGCTCTGTCAGCGATTCATCAGGTGAAAACTGGTGGCGCTTTATTTCTGTGACGTAACAGCGTGACGTTGTTTGTGTTTCAGATTGTGCAGGAGTCTCCCTTCCTGACCATGGACCTGCTGGAGTCCTGTTTCCCCTACGTCCTGCTCCGAAACGCCTACCATGCCGTGTATAAACAGAGCATCAGCGCTAATGCGTAGACACGGTTTCTGTCACGCTGTCTTTTTATTAGAGCGTTAGCTCCTCTACAACAACAACACACATTAACAGCATACACTAAAGACAAACTAAACACACTAAACTATGCCGACAATGCCTAAACGTACTATCCAGACATACAAAAAGTCATCTGCGTCGACGTGGAACAAAATTAAAGCATTCAAACAGATAGGAACAAATAACACTGTACGCCAAAAGAACATAGGCTGTGTCCAAAATCCTTCCCTGTTCCCGTCTCCCTGTTTAATGTGCACTCGATGGACCATCAGTAGTGTGCAGTAAATTCACATTTTGGACACTTGGCAGTTGTTACGTTGTGTTATCGCTAACAGCAGTTTTGGCTGTGTGACAACAATTGACTCATCTTTAAAAGAAGTAGCATTGCATTGTGGCATTGTCAGCAGAGAGTGGTAACACGTACCATGTACACTACTTTTTAAATTAATTTGTGAAAGTTTCGAGTGGATAGATGTACACACTTAACTTAAGGTCAGTACCACAAAACGTTTAACACTCTATATATAGCAAGTTGGGGGCGATTTCGGACACAGGTATTGTGAACCTCCATAGTTAATTGCACAAAAATGACAAAAACACTAAAATTTGACAAATAAGTGCAAAATATAAACACAAACATGCTAGCTGGAAGAAGTTGGGGGATCAGTGTCTTTACTTTAATCATTGTACTTTTTTCATGATGTTGCCAGGGACCACAACCATAGCAACACATAATAACATATGTTTGGTTAGTATAAAAGAACAAAAATATAAATATATAGTATATATATAGTTGAACATAAAATATTCTTTTCTTTTTTTTCATTTTTTGATGAAAGATTTGAGATTTTTAGTGCCCAGCTGACAACTTGTATCACTGTTGTGACAGATTTGGATGCTTACTTTGGGAATGCAAACGGTTCTGATGTGATGTGGGTTTTCTTCTTTTGCTTTTATGGAGGAGAGCGGGTGATTCCTCTGCGTATAATAAGACATGATGCTTGTTAACGTTTACATAAGCATTTACATACACCTCAACCAGACATAAAACTACTCGCACACTAATTTCCAACATTTTGCGGCAAACGCACACAAACACACTTGTATAACATGGTGACTTTTTTTTTCTAGCTAGTCGTAACATTAACTTTTTGTGGGTAAAGATAAAATATCTGTATTCTACTTTGATGTGAACTGAACTTGTCTGTTTTTAATGTTTATGTTTTTGTTATTTTTATGACGATGACAATGATGATGATGATGATTTTGCCAAATGTGTTGACACTAAAATTTGTCTATCAGGGCTTGGAAGTGCAGGAGTGTTTGGGTAATAATGGATGAAATTCAAAGTGTTTAGATGATTCTGAAAAAAACATCTGTCTCTGTGGCTGATTTGTTAACAGAAAGGCTCAAAATAGATGTTTGACAGTGGAACCACCTAAAAAGAACGTTCAGCAGTAGCTGTACACGGCAGGTAACCTGATCCCGCCGTCACAGGTCCTTAGTGAAGCTGAAGATGTTACTACCAGCTGTTGTTGGCAAATTCTCCTGAATAAGTAAAGCTCCAGTAGGTGCTAGTCTTTATTTTATTTTTTCTTTTCAGTCGTGTAAAGTAGAAATGCAAAAGCCAGTGCTAAATATAATTTATATGATCTTCCTTAATAATTCCTTTAGGGTTTGGGGGAATTCTCTGCTTGTTTCCCGCGTCGAATATTTACATTCTACTGGTGCAGCTGGGCGGGGGGGTGGGTGGTTCCTTGTTCAAAGGCACATCTACACTTTGACAAACACATTGGTCCTTAACTGTAATAGGAACCACTAAAGTGAACTTAACAAACTCATCCACAGAGACAACAGCTGCATCCTTATCAGTGTCAGACCGGTGGGAGTTTACAAAAAAATCTGCAATAACAATAAAAATTTAAAAATATAAACACCTTAGTGATGTTTTCACTGTATCTGAGCACAGCAGTTGAAGGATCATTCGACTGCATTTCCACATGAGAAGTTCCATTTTGTTTTAGGAACAACATTGAACACCACCTCCTTTGTTTTTCTTTGCCTCAGTCTAGGAGTGGCGAGGGCTACACATGGACACGCACACGTTCTGCCCCAACATGCCCTCTGCTAATGTATTACTGACACCCAGGCTCCGTCTGAAGGCTCATACTGCTCACTACTCAGGGCTGTGCTTCTATGTTACAATTCACACACTGGTGCAAAGTGGAATGACACTTATAGCGTGTAACAAGAATACACAGAGATCTAGTAAATCCCTTAGATCACGTGTGTTTCGACTGAGTTTAGTCAGTGGTCTGCATTGTAAGCATGTCATCAGTGGACACATTCTGCCACTTGATGTGGAGTGGTGGCTGTTTTTCTTTTGTCTTTTTATTTGTGTGACTGATTCCGCCATCTAACTTTAATGATATTAAGAAAATAAACTTTCAGGGCTTTGTCACACCTGAGCTGTAAATCTGTGATAGTTTGTGCAGATGACTTCAGCTGAGATGAGGGCAGAACCGGTAAGTGCTGAATCTTTGTTTGAGCAGACGACCACACAGGTAGGTGTTTTAGGACAGTTTCAATACATCTAAAAATAAAACCGTATGCGCTCGTCTTCAACCTACACATTTAGTTTCCTAGGACTAGTTATTTTTTCCCTGCCTGCTGTAGGGATTTATATGAAAGGCCTGTGGTCTGGACTGAATGTTTTGGCAACAGATTTTATTGCAGCAGGTGGTTCCATCGTCACACCTGTACCCAAGATCATCATCAGCGCCCATTAATTAGGTCAGTTTCAGGTTCACACCTGAACTTTATCATTGTTTTTTTTGTCTTTTTTCAGTTGGCTGTCTAGATGTGGGTCTTGCCATCTCATGTTGTTCACCATATTAGCTATGACCATTATACGTAGCTGGGAAAATACAACAAAAATTAGTTAATGGACTTTAATGCCACTTAGATGACCTTTTTTAAAAGGTTATCTAACTTTAAATGTTTGTTTAATTTGAAGCATGCTGCTTAAAACCAGATTTCTTTTTTGCAGGGCACTTCATTAGTAGGTTGTGTAGAAACATGAGGACAGACTTCATGCATTAAATCTGTTATTATTTAATCAACTTTAGCTTATATTTAATTGAAGTTAGACCATGTTTGTGAATGCATTAGACTACTCGGCCTTTTTTTTTTTTTTTTTTTTTTACTGTTATAGATTTGCGTCTGGTGTAGAACTCATTATCATAGGCCATAAATTCCAGGCCTGCCTTTTCCTGAAACGGCCACCAGGGGGCGGCCCAAGGAAACTAGGAGCATAGAACCAAGGCGAAATAGAAGGGTCACTAAACTATGTTACTGGAATTTATTGTCTATTTTCAAAGGTTTATTGTGTACAAAATCAGTGCCAACAATTTAATACTCATAACAATCACAAGTAATAAAACGTTAGAATCAAGAAAGCCTGCATCTCCTGATTAATCATTGCTTTGAAATTAAAACAAAAAATGTTTTCCTACCAAATCCAGTTTATTAAAAATGAATTAAAATTTGCTGGTCAATTGTAAACTGAACATTTTACTTTGCATAGTTACAGAATAGTCTGCTCAAAAAAAAAAGACAAATTGGGAAAACTAAAGCAGAATAGAAGATTGTTATTGTCAAAAACCGTACATTTTCCATGACAGACATTGTGAAATACACAGTAAAACACAGCTGTAACATTAAATATTATTCCATTTGTCATCATTAATGTCACATTCTGTGCTTGTCTTGCTGTTTTATAGTGTTAAAAGCTGTGGTTGGGTTATTAATAACATTAGAATTTAAGTATTTAATTCAGTTGGCTACAATATATGTTGTGTCAACTGGCTACAGCTGCCTGAAGTAGAAAAGGAAATTAATCAACACATTTATTAAAAAGTAACTTTACAGCTGAGCCTATTATCATTTAATCCACTGACAGAAATTTACTATAAAATAAGATATTTTGATAGTTGTGAAGCAAAAATAGTGGACAAAAATGCCAAACATTGTCTGGTTCCAGCGTCTCTGAGAGAATTAGCTGTTTTTCTTTCATGCAACATTGAAAACGGAATAACTTGAATTTAACACTGTCGGCTGGATAAAACATGTCTCGTTTAGCTCTGGGGCATTTGACATTTTTTCCACTATTCTTGACGTGTCATAAACTTATGAGTTCAGTGCTACTGATGGCGGATTAAACCATTACTCAACACTGTTTGAGTTTTTTGGTTTTTTTGCAGGTTCTTTTCATTTTTTTCTGTTAAGTTTTTGTTTTATTAAACTGATCCTTTATAATGACAAAGTGGAAATATTATTTGTAATTTAACTAAATTGTCTGTTTCCGTTAACTAGCTAGCAGCGTAACTAGCTGATCAGCCACCGTGGCTAACCTGTAGTATCATCTAGCTAGCAGCTATTAAACTTATGCAGGTGACTCTTTATGTTTTTTCAATCTGTAACTTATGAAATGAGAAATTTTACTATTCTAATATCAGCACTTATTGGTTCACAGCATTTGAAAAAGTAGTAGGTGTGTCTGCTTTTATGATTTGCTGATTTCAGTTTTTTGGTTCAACTAAAGGAAAAATGACTAATTTAGCAACTGGAACAGGGCAAACGATAAACTATTAATTTAGTGTGAATATGGTGTTCAGAAATTAAACAGACAGTTTGCATGAAGTCATGTTGAGTTGTTCGTTAAAAGTGAAGCTGGTTTAACAAGTTTTTTCTTTGTTTTTTTTTACCTCCTCTGATTCAAATATTAAGTCCTCATACATCCAGTTTTTTGCTTGTCATGTAGGTGCTAGGCTTAACGTTGACACCGGAGTCCAGAGGTTTGTCCAGAACCACCGTCGGATCCTCTCCTGTTCTGAGATTTCCCTCCTGGATCAGTCGCCCTGAGGGTTTGTCTCCTCCTCCTCCTCAGGTACAGAATTTTCCAGTTTACCTGAACAAACACAAGACTCAGTTTTAATGTGAACAAATGAATTAATGATTTTTATGTGATACTTAAATGAACCATTTGGGGCTTTCACTTATTAACTTACAGAGATAAAAGAAAAGATCATATATAGGATTTTGAGTATACTTAAGACTTAGACTTTACTATACAGTTTTTCCAGCAGCAAATACTGCACTTTTTATGTAACTTACTTTTCACAATCGTGCTAAAAATACAAAACTCATCATAACCATGAGGTAAAATCTTTTGTGTTCACAAGCTACCCGAACTATAGAAAGCATTTCAAATTATAATCTCAAGTTGTGAAAATTGAAATAGTCTAAATACTCTAAATTAGCTCCACCTTCACCACCTGCCACATTTATAAAATGCATTAATATGCAGTAACATTTACTTCAGTACAAGATCAACATTCACTGTGTGCCGTGCATAATAATTCTCTATAATGACAAGTCAAGGTTAACTAATAGGACACGTTTGGAGATAAACCCCATTTCACCAGCTACGATGGTGGATGTTTGTTTCTTTCTTCAGCTGGTTTCTTCTTGCAGCACATTCCACGTGTGGACTTTTTGCCTCTGAAGGCCACGTAATGCAAACACGTGTTGCTGAGCCTCCCACTCATTGACAAATACACGGAGACATTTCAGCTGCTAATGTACTGACAGAACCATTGATCTCCAAACAGCGAGGTCACACAGCTGTGAAGGAAGCAAGCATGTAATACTATTTAATGTCCCATAAGTGATGCACACAAACAAGCTTTGCTCCTTTTAATCGTTTAACAGCTGTCCCAGTGCTCTGTTCTGTCTTTCCACTCAGTGATGGGCAAGAAACACACAGTATAGTCAACAAAAAACCTAAATTCAATAGTTGTTCCTTTGCATAGAGCTGAAATGTGTTACAAAGCAATGTCAGACAGTTTAGATATTCCTGACTCCATGATTAGTGTAAGTTTCTATAAATGACATGATTTGGGTCTGGTGGATGCCCAGTTAAGACAACTTCATATAACAAAGACACAACACAGCAAAGTCCTAGAAGCTAAGCCCAAAGAAAATGTCCTGCTGGATTTAAAAAAAATACTCAGACATTCAGTAAATGATTCAATATAATCTTTATTCACAGCCATTTCTACACAGGCAAAACCTCACCAACATCACCTACAGTAGTTTAAATTTAGACTGATATAGTACGTTCAACTAAAATCTTGATCTGCATGTGTCTGTATGAGTGTGTGAAACAAAGGCGGAGATGTCGCCAAACCATAATCATAATCCACAGTATTTTTGTGTGGCATGAGAAGTAAGCAGTGTGTTAACTGTGGGATCAGTTGAACTGCAGCAAGAAAGAAGAGCAAAAAGTTGGTTACAGAGGGATGAAATAGAAGCAGATGTGTGGTTATCGGGAGACGGAGTCGGGACTGGGCGCTTCCTTTTTGTGGTCACATGACAAATCTGAGAATGAAAGGGACAGAGAGGCAGAGAGGGAGCGTGGAGGATGAAGAATCAAAGGTCATGCAAAGCAACAGGAGAAAAGATGAAAGAAAGAGATGCAGCAGAGTTAGTGATGTGTTAGTAATCGTTTTAAGAACAGACAGACAGACAACAATGAATCTGTGTGTGTGTCTCTGTTTATTAAGAGTAAAGAAAAGTCTGGCAGCCATTCACTGACTAACATTATTGTATTACTAGGTATTTATTATTAATACTTCTTTAATAATTCAATTTTTATGTTTCTCTTTTTGAGGACTTAAACTTTAATTTGAGAATTCGATTTTCTGATTTAAATTTTAAATGTGTGTATGTTTTTTCTGCCTAAAAATGCAATTTACCCCCTGAACTGTTGCTCTCTGCCACTCCTGTCTCCTGATTGGCTAACTGCAGGCTGGCCTCATTCCCATTGGTTTCCTCTGGCCCATTGTGATTGGCCCACAGGGTAGCAGCGGCATAAAGCTGTGCCGTGACTGGGCTCAGCTGACCATCTGACTCACAGAGGCCGGCCCCCAGCAGGTGCTGCTCCGCCCCCAGCTGAAACTCTGAGGAGAGAAAATCACCTCCAGGAAAATCACCTCCAGGTCCAAATCTCGACACTTTAATGTTTGTCTTTGGATTCTACATTTTGTGTTAAATTGTACATAGGTGCCAGTGTTCATCACCAGCCCCCCCCACCTGCCTTTATCCCCCCTCCCATAAAATCAGTGTGTCACTGACTGATGCCTTCTCAACTCTTCCTTAAAGCCCCTGATTGACCAAACCAACAGACCCACTGTACATTCAGTCCGTTTGTGCAGGCCAACATCGAAACAAGTGTGTGTGTATGTGTGTGTGTGTGTTGGTATGTGTGGGTGTGTGTGTGGGGGGTCTGTCTGCTACAAAGAAACGTCATGACCACAAAGAGCTGTTCTCTAGCACACTGCCTGCTTTCTGGAGGGGAACTCTCCCCACCCCATCAGAGCCCTGTGATTCCATGCCGCTCTCTATTTGTTGCTGGCCTTCCTTGTACATCTGCAGCACCACCCACCACTCAGCCCCCATTTTTTGGCATTTTTCAAAATGATGCGGTGGATGGAGTTAGGCTGAGACGACTGCTACCAGCTACTCTTTAAACACGGGTTTGCATCAATCAGTTTTAGGCACATTTTCAATTTGTGCACGGAAATTTGAAATATCTTGTCACAAAAAGCTGTTGGTCAAAGAAGAGGAAAGTTGCAATAAAGATAAAAGCCATTTGACCATCTGAGCTAATTATTCATAAAGTAAAATTTCCTCAAAAAACTAAATAGTTATATATCTGTAATTTTTTTGTTTTGGTTTTAGTTTCATGGGCACATGTTGTGCAACAGTCTCTGACCCAAAAAGCATTTTCATAGGCAATCACTGGAGAAGGAGCAGCTATAAACCCCTGCATCACAAACCCTGCAAACTGACAAACTTGGATGCATTTAGTCCAGTATCATTTCGGAAAAGGAGCATAATTTCATTTTATCACACTCTTGAGTGAATCAGAGGGCCTGGTGAAGGCAACACGATTGAATCCCATTTGGCATTATTTTTTATTCCTTTATCTCACTCTCCAATAGACCCAAATTCAGCACTAGTTTAATGGCAACTGTTAGCCTGACAAAATTCAACAGTCTGCAGCATCCAGTGGCCAGAGCAACTATAACTGTAACTGCAACTACAGCTGACAGGATTATGAAGGGTGGCACGTATGAAGGTGACAGGTTCCATATGTGGAGGATGAACAGGAGACGACGCGACTTTGTTCACATTTGTTTCCTGTTTCAAATCAACACTCGAGGTTTTAATTACCTTAACCAAATGGTTTTTAAGCATGAATGAGCAAACATGCAGCTTGACATTTAGTGGCTGACAGCACACGGCAGGTACCTACTGTACTCGCTGGCCTGTTGGTGTGTGGGCTGATAAGAACTAATAACGGGCCGGTTGCAGCCAGGTTGATACTATTCAAACCGTGTGTCAGTTCACACTTTATTCACCTATTGTCTCAAAAATATATATTTGCTCCACATTTTTTAGAACTGAACCCTCAAACAAAATACTAATTCATATGTAATTTATAAAGCATTTTAAAGGTTAAGTAGAAAATTCTGCATGAACCGACAGTAAAATGCCGCTGTCGACAGCAGCACAGCGCAGTCGGGCAGGAGCTCGTGGGGAACCTGCGAGAGGAACGTGGGGATGTTTGATGCTCTGGAAACACAAAAGATCCACAGCTCGTAGGTTAAGAATGATTTTGTTACTACAAGCCAAATAACTCTGTCTCCTTCTAAAACACTTTCATATTCAGTTTGTAAAAGTCAAAATCCTTTCGTAAGTCAGCAAAGCCTTAATATTTACCCAGGTGCTACAAAAAATAGTTTAAATAAAAGGTCAAATAACTTTTACCTCCAAATATAAACAGAGGTTAAGCTTTAACATGACAAACCAGTTTCTGAAATACTGTAAATTTTTATATGAAATAAGAAGACCACTTTAATCTCCAAATCTGTTCTTTGTTTGGTGCATTGACAGTTAAGCACGATGAGGCTATTACCTAACTGGCCTACACACAGACACACAGCAACGCTCAGACGGGATCAATAAAAGAAAACCTTTTACTGACTCTACTTCCTGGAAGCGACTCTGTGCTGCACGCTGATGAAGAGCTCTGCGTCTGCACATTTCCCACCCGCTTGGTCTAACTTTTTTTTTTGGGGGGGGCTTCTTTTGAAAAATAACTCAGTTCTGTTGGCATTTCATCCGAGTGGAAATCACAAAGCTCTTTGCGTAGCCAGCCTCCCTAAACCACTGTGCCAAACAGAAAACGTGTGCAGGAGCTGCCCCGCTTCTTTTAGCTCAGCTCTGTGAAACTTTTATAAATTATTCAGCACAAGGGATGATAACACAATGACAGCAACAATAAGTCTTTTAGCGATAAAAGCCGTCCGACAGGTGCTCTTCGCTTGTATTGTTGCTAAAAGCTTCGCAGTTTTTTGCAAATAAAGAAGCTATTTGCTGCTCAGACAACCACGAGTCATGATAAATTAGAATGAAGTGGATCTGCAGAGCTGTTGCGGGATCATGTTGTTTGTGTCCACGATACAAATTAACATTTTGTACTTTTTTATTTCCATGTCTGTTTTTGCTGCTGCCCTTTTGTTACTGTCTGCTGACGTAAATAACAATGTGTTACTTTGCCTCAGCTTTAGTCACTATTTCACAATTCTTATCACAAACAATATTTAGCTAATACACCATTATTATGTATTATGGTTAGTCATTAATCTATAATTAGGGACTAACAACCCAACAGTAAGTGTTAGCAATTAGTGCACAGTTACCCACTGGAACCAGCACTTATTTTGATTATCAATATTCTGACAGTTAACACATTTTTCGTCGGTCTATTAATTGTTTAATGATCACTGCAGCAGGGTGTTCAACGTCCTGCCTGGGGGAATAATTAAACCCCTTTGTTTACTGAGCGTATCAATAGAGGCCTCCTCAGGAAACCATGAGAGGAATAAGATGTCAAAGTTTTGATACGCAGACGAGAAAGCTGTTGGATTGGGTCGTCTTGTGATTTGTTGCCTTGTTCTCAAAACATTTTTTGGCGAGAAAGTGTTGGGAAAACCAGAAATATTACCAGCTGACACAAAGAACAAACTAGCTGAACTTCCACACTGGACTTTTATAGATGCCATGAAACTCAAGAAAATTTTTCTTATTATAACGACAGTTTACAGAGACGCAGACAGTGAATCCTCCTCAAAATCCTGTTCCTAAGTGGAAACGGACTTTCTTTCTTTCTTTCTTTGCGCAGACACATTTGAAAAGGCGGCCGTAAAACTGTGCTGTGTTTACCTTTCATGGTGGGTGGGGTGTAGGTGCTCTGCTTCCTCTGAGCCGAGTCCGAAGTCTGCAGAACAGAAGAAACACATAAAGCGTATGAGGACTCAACACAGTCGCACAATCTGTACAACTTACAGTGGACGTTCTGTTGCTGATCAATAGAACTGAATATGTGCACAGGCCAGCAGGAGATACAATGTGCCGAGGGGTGTTTGAAAATGTTCACACACATTTAAAAATTATTTTCATAATATCTACAGAGCCTCTTTAAACCATGTGGATGAGAAAATATTCCATCTGCTCCCACAATTAAAAAGATACTCAAACTTTTCCCTCAGGTGTGAGTCTGCCTTGTTATTAGGTGACCCATGGGCCGCCATGTTTGTTTTGACTCAAAACCGCGGCGCTGCATGGGGAACTAATTAAAAGTCTTTTTATTTTTCAGTCTTTCTGTGGACTGAATATTTTATCATCCAGATGTTTAGGAGAGGGTTCAGGGAAACTAGAAATACATGAAGAAGAAGAATGCAGGTGTTTTGGGTTTTAGTTTTCACGCACCGAACGCATTATAAGGACGAGGATATAATTTCTGGGCGCAAAAAATAAAATGACCCACAAACTAGTGGACTGCGAATGCGCCCAGAAGGTTGATGAGAACATGCGCCTGCTGAAGATTAAAAAAGCTCAATGCAGCTTCTGACCCAAAATAGATTTATTTGAGGGGTTAGAATATATATTTGTTAACTATATAGTTTATGCAGTAAAGAGACAAAAACTAAATCATATTAATATTTATTGTGACCGACTTTTCCCCAAAACCGCTTCAGACCAGGCTGTGATTGCACTGTTCTTGTGTCACTGGAAATGAAAGAAAAACTCATTTAAAGACTGGGAACCATGTGAGGACTGTTATTACAGAATTTAATGTCCGATTGTAGTGTTTAAGTAAAAATTAAGGCTAGAGTGACAATTTCCGTTTAAATTGAATGTTGTGATGACATTTTGTGTTTGTTCCAGAAATGTGTCTGAAGTGGAACTAACGATAACTGTTTACTTCCTGTATCTGTGTGTAGGTGTGTGTTTAGAGGCACTTCTACAAACCTGGGACTCTCCGCTGGCCGTGTGCTGATCTCCAACATCTGCAGGAGGAGGCGAGACAGCAGTTATAAGATTGTTTTAATCTACAAACCAATGTTAAAGCTCACTTTAGAAACGTTTTTGCCTGACAGCGTCAGACAGTCTTCTCGTTCAGTCCAGTTCAGTCCACGTTGGTCTGGTTGGTGTCGTGTTTCCTCTGTGGCCTGAAGCTCTTTTAGTAAATGTCTTTAATCTGTATTGAGGATTGAGCAACGATGTTTTTTAACACCTGCAGACGATTAGAGCCTCTTAAAGAGGCTGTTAACAGATGACCCAGTGGTTGGTTGGCGTGCTGAGACTTTTATTTCTACTGTTGTTTTAGATGATAAATTTAACACTGTGTATTTCTTTGTTGTCAGCAAATTCCACATATTGCCAAAAGCAACAAACTTTACTCTGTCCCTTACTAATTTCCCAGTTTCTCTGTAGCTCTCAGTCCCAATCCGTGACCCCCGGCTTGGGCCTCTCGTGTATTATATCTCAGTGAATGCAGTTCTCATTGATTGTGGCATATTTTATTTCCTGTGGCCATCTTTGTTTTTGGGGTTAAGACATTGTCCTACCTGAGAAGATGATTTGTAAAAATATCTCCCAAAGATATTCCTTCAGTTTTAACCTTCCTAAAACAGTAGATTTAGCAATGGTTCCCTTTTCAGAAATAACTAATGTTTAGTTGGGGACTATTTTCAGGTTTGGGTTAATCCACAATCTGTGCTCCATGACATCAGTTTGAGTGTTCGTTGTAATGAAAGGTCACCTTGATGTAACAGAGCCGCTCGGTGATGTGTTTTTAAAAGTCGGTTGAGCTCAGAAGCACAATTCCTGTTACGGGGACACATACTTTGCTGGTTTTGGTCTGTTTTTAGATTTGTTGACAATAAGAAAAAACACGTAAAATGACAAAAGTTTAAATAAAAGAAGATCAGCCAAAACACAGCCACAAAATTCCAGCCTTTGTTCCAGCTCAGTGTTTTGAAACTCAGCCATGAATTTTAAATCATCCAAAGTGACCTGGAGAAAGATGTTTGACTCTGGGGAAATAATCAGAATAAGAGGATGGATCCGAAAGAAGGACCAAACAAAAATCCCAGCGGTTGCCAAAAGAAGTCAGTAAGAATCCCATACCACCAACGGTGCCTTAAAGCGTGTTATCAGCATTTAATGACCAAACACCAGCCGTTCTTTCGGCAAAATACTGAAAATAGTTCCACAGCTGTAGACACAATATTTAAAGTTTATGTCATCCTGATCTTTTTCATGTCAAGGCTACGAATGAGCAGTAACTTCTTGCTTTTCCAGCTGCCAGCTGGCTGCAGAGACAATATGACCTTGAGCAAAGAAACAACAGATTACACCTTTTATGGACCGAAACTAACAGAGAGAGAAATGTATTCAGAATTCATGATATTCACGCTGTGTTAAGGTTTGTGCACAGTTCCGTTCCCAGTCTTCCTGCTGTGTTTGATACAAACATCCTTGTTCTCTGGTTTCTTTGAGAAACACACAAACTGGCTGGTTGGAAACACCTCAGGCGCCTGCAGCTTTACACGAACATACTGTAACCAGACTCACTGAGCTGAGCTCACAGAAGGGAATCAGGCTGATTATTCAATCAGCCGGTTCCTGTGCAGAAGGATTTATACAAGCTGAGAGCCACTGCACACACACGCACACACACACACACACACACACACTCTTTAGGCATCCATCAGTTCAGTCTGCACGCTGAGATCACTTACCAAATGCTGCAGCACAAATCTAATAAAGGTTCCATTATAGCTGCTGCTTTTCAACTCACTCCATCTCCCTCCCTCTTTCTCTTCCCCTCCTCCCTCTTCTTCCTCGTCTCTTTCTGTGCAGTTTTACCTGTGCCAGGTTGTCTGTAGATCTGCAGAGTTGCAGGAGTCGGTCTTCTGCGACGGATCTGAGGTAAACACACACATACGTATTTTCATTGCTGCGTCTTGAGTCCCTCAGCTCTCTGGTCCAGCATTTACACTGGGAAAGAGCCATTTTTACTGCCCCCGTAATTAGGGTGTAACATAAAAAAGACTCAAAAGGCTTTTAAAACCCAAAGCTCAACTCACTGTCCAAATATAAGTGAATTAAATATACTAACTGGTATTATTTGTCCTAATTCCGATACTGTTTACACCCAACACACCTATGCTTCTGATTAATGACATAACTGAGAATATTTACAGTTGTAGGACTCAGTTTGTGGTTTTGCAAGAACAACTTTCCCGCACGTTTGTAGGGAATAGCAAGAACAGCTTGTCTAACATTTGCAACACTGGTTGCCCTAAAAAGTCTCTAATTTCTATTCTTCCACTTCTGTCTTTTGAAACTACTACCTTATTACACTATTTTAATAAGGTTTGATTTCCAGATTTATTTACTCAAAACAACTAGTCAAAGTTATAGTATTAATCACTGGAATCAGTGGCAAGATCAGATTTAATAAATCTGTAGGGCTTTACTCTTCTACTGCAGTAATGTACATTTTATCATGTTACTTCCAATTTCCACTTATTCCTTAATAATACATCAGAAAAGTAGGAAACAACATTTAAATTGTTAAAACCTATAGTTTTAGCTCCCAGGTTTAGTGTTAAAGGGAGAAAAACTGCTTGTTTCTTTTTACTTTAGTCATCAACCAGAAACAGCTACAGGAAAATTACATCATGTTTCACAAGTTATGTTTAATTCTACCTTTGTATTAGTTAGTTTGTGATATCCCAAGTTTCCCATAATGCATTTCAGCACCTAATGAATAAAGTGTGGGTCTGAACTTATTGCAGTTTGTTGCAGATTGTGTCTGACGGGAGTAGATTAAATTCCTAAATGATGTCACTTCTGCATAATAACATCTTCATCATCAGCTACTTGTTAAGCAAACAGGAAAAAAGGACATGAATAAAAACCTGTCATTACTGCAGTTTGAAAAGAGTTTTTCGAGTAACTACACAAAATATTTCAGGAAGGCTGATGAAATCAACATTGTGTTCTTCTTTTTTTGTGTGTGCGTGCAGTTCTGTAGTGTCTGCTCGCAAACACGTGAAATCGTTTCAAACTCTCTGCCAATCGACAGTAACGCAAATAATCTTACAAAACACTCGAAAGCATCACATGCACATCAGCTCAAACACGGCGGGCCCATTAAATACACATGCCAGGCACACAACAGCAGTTTTCAGAAGTCCCGACATATGCACGCATGCTGAACTGCACCCACACACAGAAAATTCCAGACAAGAATCACAAGATCATAGATAGAAATCTCATTCACATGCATAACCCCTACTGTCCCCCCGCTCTGTGAAACACAAAAGCACCTACATGCTCGGCGGCCTGTGGGTCCAGCTGTCCCTGGAGTGGAGGCACAGCAAACTGGATCTTCTTTGGACTGCTGGGCTCCATTATTACTGACTGACATAGAAAGACAGAGAGAGAGAGTGTGTGTAAAGGAGGGAGGGTGTAGAGAGGGAGGGAGTGGTCTTCCCTCGGCCAGCAGCGTCCATTATCACTAATTGAGAGAGAGACAGAGAGAGAAAATAGTAGCTTAGTCATTGCAGCATCTAAAACATACAGTGATGGAACATGGAGCAGTGCAACAGTATCATAAAAGTGTACATGGAAAAAAAAAACCCACGGTTGTATTTATTTTGACCCCACCTGACTGCAGCTGCTTCGATTGGCAGTTTCCTCCATCTGCTCGCAGCCGCATTCAGTCCAGGATCAATGTTATTTGTGGACTGTTATAAAAGAAGCTGCAATATTTTAGGTGCATGTCAATATTCATTGTGGTTTGTATGGTTATAATTTTGCCAGCATAATGTAAGGTGAATGTGTACAGGTTTCAGTTTTCAGAAGCGATATGGAGATAAATCAAACTGAAAACTAAGACATGTCAACATAAAATTTTAGCTATGTATGAAACAAATCTATAAACACAATGTAGTAATAATAATAAAAAAAACAACTTCTTTTAAAAATGGAGCAAACATTTTTACATATTTTATTGCCAGTGCACATTAAAGTTAAACTCTAACACATAATCATAATAGTATTTAAAGAGTAATTGACTTTCTTCACATATTTCCTTCCGGCAGCTCCAACGTGAAACAGTAGACGTCAAATGTACTTAAAGTATCAAAGCTATTCAATGCAAAAGATGAATTTTAGTTTTGTAGTTGACTTCACTTCACTGCCAGTGCAGTTTAATTTATGTATAAAGAAAATGCAAATTTATGAATGAGTACTTGACTTAATACTTTGTAAAATAGTATAATTTAACTAAATTATAGAGCTGCATCCTTGGACTGTGTGTGTGTGTGTGTGTGTGTTTGTAGTGGAAACACTTTGTGTCGGTGGAGACATCTGGAGAGACTTAGTGGCTACTGTAGGTGGAACAAACTACGCACACATCACACAAAGAGCCTCTTGTTGTTCTTATGGAGCTGGAAACTGTCCATCTCTGCTCGGTGAAGGTGAGAGAGAAAAGGCTGCTCTGGTGGAGAGCAAACACCTGCGTTTCCCACTCGTGGCCACAGATGTTACAGCTGCATTTTGAAATATGTTCTTGTTATCAAATGATTCCCTGAAGTGTAACACAGACTGTGGCGCTGATGACCTTACCAAGAAACGTGGCCAATGTTGCCCTATAACTACTGAAAAGAACCGTAAGACAGGCCAGAGTCCACAGCTGAGTTTAAGAAGGGACTGCTGGGCTCTTACTCACTGAAATGAAATTGGCTCCCACTTTGCTTTGTTCTCATGTGTGTGTGTGTGTGTGTGTGTGTGTCCTTTGCATGTGCACATTAGTTTCTTCCTCCTCCTGCTCATTCCCACAGGCTTCATGTAGACATGTACAAAGCTTTTGTAAGCCCTGGAAAATAAAATCAATATGAAACTATCGAGAAACAAATAAATGTTGTAACAGATGTGTATTTAATAATAATTTATTACTACCACACCTGGCGGTGACCCTGACTCATTCAGCTTTTGCTGGCAGCCTTTGTCTGAGATGCACCTAAATGCAGAACCCCCCCACAAACAATCCAGGTGGGCTAAAACATTCCAAACTCCCCTTTATTTACCTGAATGATCCATTAAGAAAATGAAGAGCCGCTCGTGCTGTTGATTTTCACTTGACTGCTTCAGCACAGAAGCCCACGCCAGCCTGACCTCCTTCCTCTGCCACCATCTT
Organism: Channa striata; assembly: GCA_033026295.1. Lineage (NCBI taxonomy): Eukaryota > Metazoa > Chordata > Actinopteri > Anabantiformes > Channidae > Channa > Channa striata. The sequence continues at coordinate 18,540,149 of CM065184.1, read as the reverse complement.
TTAGCATTCAGGTGGACGTAACACATAAATGCATCAAGATCTTACAGGGTTTTAATAGCCACTTTTTAATCACTGTAATGTCAGATGATGATGTAACTTTGCTACAGAAAGAGAATGAAGTTTGCTTAAAACCACAAACATCTGGTGTGCGCAGCTGTTTTGCTCATTACCATCTGGCTAACTGTCCACCACTGTAATGACTCCAGTATGTGTAAGGAAACTGCATTTGGTAACAGTACCAGCACGGATGTGGAGTGAGTGTGTGCACATGTGTCTGAGATGCACTGGGGGGTGCCAGGGGGTGCAGCACAGGAAATGCGTGTACGGGGGGTGCTAATATTTGTCCCGGAGCTGACAGGGGAGTAACATGTTGAGGTAGTTGTGGGTGATAGTGGAGTTGCTGTACTGTGGTTTGTGACCTCTGCTGCCACTGTGGCCCCGTTTGCTGCCTTTGAAACGCTTGATGAGGGTTGACAATTCTTCCGTCCCCTCTTCCGTTACATTGCTCTGTGTTCACATGCTCTCTCTCAAATACGTGTTGGCGAATGGTGAAGGAGGTGTCATCGTTTTGCTTCTCAGGCAGCACCTGGAGGTGGAGGGTGGAGACGACCCTTGGAGGGCGAGGGAGGAGGGAAAGAGGGGTGAGGTGGGGAGCCAGGGACGAAGGTAGAGACACAGACTTGACAAGTGGAGCTCTTCGACTCATCCCCCTCGAACTGCTTTTGTCGTCGAGACTCTCCGATGCGTCTCCCTTCTCCTCTAGTCCATCTTCGTCTTTTCCTCCACATTCAGGTTCAGCACCATCACCAAATACAGGTGAGTGCTTCTCTGTTTCTTGCTTCTCAGGTGCTGCTGCTGCTACAATGTGATCCGAGCAGCTGCTGCTGAGCCAGTCTCTGCTTCTGACTCGCAGTCTGTTTCTGATTCAGTGTCTTCGGAGGAAGAACTGGACTCCCTGTCGCCCCCTCGCAAGTGCACAGTTCTGGCATTGTGGTTGTAGCAGGCAGCACAGCGAGTGAGACCGAGGAATTCCTGGGCTGACCTGGACTGAACACAGAGGGAGATGGGGACACAGGTCGCAGGTTAGTCAGTTTGCTATTTGGACACATTAACCTTCCTCTAGAGTTTAATAAAAGTGAAACCCCAGGATTTACTGGGACTTCACTAGATCCCAGAGTTGGTCAGACGGGTAACCAGGGAAAAATGGCTTTGACCAGGAATGTGATCAAGAACCCATCTGTTACTTTAGCAGAGTCAGGTGCAACGATGGAAGAATCTGCCAGATGGACAATCATCTTAGCATGGTTTCTTTAAAAAATATATTTCCAGTGTTCACTTGTTAGTTTTGTCGTCTTTTTTCCTGTACACCTTGGGGACTTTGGAAAATACACAAACAGTATGATATGAAGAAAGAACAGTTACCTTTAGCTGTTTTGGACTGTACTCGTACTGCTTAGGGAAACCTCCATCGTACAACCTAAGTCCTCTGGAGTCGTCTAGGCAGAACAAGGTGGAACAGTTGAAAAAAGACAGATTATAAACAGGTGGAGAGGAATGACTGAGACAGAATCACAAATAAAGGACAACCAAATGCAAAGTATTATTCTCTCCAGCGGGATGAATTTCATTGAAAATCAGAAGCAGAAATCAAAATAGAAAACAAATAGAGACGTTATTAAACTTACAGAATAAAATCTGAAAAAAACACAAAAGCCTAAACAGGGACAACATTACTAACATTCCAACTGAACTCATAATTAGAATGTTTATGACAAAAAAATATTTAAACAAAACTGGAAGAACTGGCTTCAGACACTATGTACCTCAGGTGGAATGAGCTGCAGAAAACTTTGAAACTGAAATGTTTCATTTCATTCAGGCATTTTAAAAGGCTGCAATAAATACTCCCATTGACACATGTAAATGCTCCTAATGCACAACAGTTGGAAATTGTGAATGGGAAATATTTCTGTTTGTGTTCTAATATTTGCACAAGTCTCTTTCGAAAAAGATATCACAACCTGAATGCCACAACCTGTTTAGAGGAAAAATAAGATGCAGTGTTTTCTGCTGAGCATAAGCTTATACGATTAAGCACTTTACAACATCTGAACTGACAGTAAAATTCATAATTTATTCGAGTACTTACCCATATGTTCAGTTTCTTCTCTTCAGGTTCAGGATGCAGCACAACTGTCAGGTTGTGTCGACAGCTCGTTCACATTCCTGAGTTTGTCAGTGTAAATGAGCGTTTACACGCAGGTGAGTGTGCGTCTGTGTCTTGGGCTGCGTGAGTACACAGTGTATCATCAGTGCCAAAGACACACACACACACACACACACACACACACACACACACCCTCTGCAAACACACAGCAGGATCATCCTCCAGGCCCCTCCTCAAACTCCCACCAACTGAAAAGTGCTGTCAGTGCTCAGATCAATATTTGATTTATCCATTAATATTGTCTGGTTAGTATTGTCTGGTTTTGTGTGTGATGTTAATAGGCATCTAAACCACCTTGACACTGAAACTGAAAACTGAAACCCACACTCCTTAGAAAAACACTGAACACACTGGCAAAATGGACAAGCTTTAAATACAAGATGGTACGAAAAATTAAATCAGCAGGTTAATTTAATTATTTGTTCTCCCTTCTCTGTAACTAAGAAGCAGGGCTGTTTATATTCAAAGTCTGAAAAGAAACATCGTTTTTGGGAAGTCTCATATTTGTTTGCCAAATATAATCTTATAGCCAGGTGTAGTTTAACATATCTGTGCATTGCCATGTGTGGAAACAGAATCTGCTAGTTTAGTGCTTCTAAAAGAAGAGAAAATCCGCAGAGGAAAAAAGACAGGTCGGGTGAGTGCACAGCAAACAGCAAAAAAATACACATGACCACAAACTAAACCCGCATAACTCACTGCTAGGACTGGTTTTTCAACCAAAAAGGAAATTCAAATCCTAGTATATTAAAAGTTCCATGAAAAAATATGGTTTATTGTCTTCAAAGGTTGCTGAAAAATCATTTTACACAGTCACAATCACAGTTTAATGTAAGACATTATGAGTATGATGTTCACTGGCTGACTTCCTGTTTTGGAGCATCAAACGTCCTGTTCTCTTTGCATCTTACTCTGACTGTTCAGCTTCTCTCTGGCTGATTTCTAACCGTTTCCACCTGTGGCTCATTACCTCAGGTGTTTATCAGGGATTGTAAAGTGCCACAGTGATGTTTTATGATCTGCCCTTGTCAGGGGTTCGTTTTATGGATCCATAAAATTTAGGACACAGGAGGAATATTGAGGAAGTTTATTGAAATTGGGAATGGTAATGGTGAAGCACATATGAGTGGCAGGTCGCAGGTGAGAGTTTACCAGCTGAGAACTCAGATAAATAACATGAAGTTCTCAAACAATAGTTCAAATTACGAAAACCAAAAGTCCAAAATCCCTGAAATAAAGTTCCAACAATAATTCAGGAGGCTGCTGCTTTTAACTAGCGTTCCCAAACTGTCATGGATCCCAGGGCCAGAAAAAAAATCCCACCGAATCAAGCTGGGACTCAATACAGCACTGAAGGGAGGCCTGCATCATTCTGGTATTTCACCTTGGAGATCTTCTGTTGTTTATGATCTTTCAGAGACTCTGGTCTAACCTTCTTGAACAAAGTTTAACTTAGATTTTTTTGACATTACGCTGCACATTGCTTTACATTAGTAAGTGCATTACTCTTGTTGCTGTCATCTTCCTCCCTGGGAGCTGTGTAATTGTTTTCACTGCCTGTGCCTTCTCACTCATCACAGAGAAAGATTTAACTAAGGTGTGTTATCAAGATAGATTCACCCCTCACCCACCTCCCTGATGTCCCCTCATCATCTTCAGCAACAAAGTGATGGGTTCCTTCTTCCTCCCTGAAATTGTTTGCTGCCTGTGACTCACCTGGGAACGCTGAGTCCAGTTTCTCTGTGAAATCTATCCTGAGCTGATCCAGTTACTGTTCTAGAGGGGTAATATTGACTATATGTAGCTTAGTTATCGTATTAGTTATGTATAAAACATTATTCTGATTATTCTTGCTCCCAGGAATGAGATTAAATAAACTTAAGCCCAAACTAAGTGCTGATCTCCTGGTTTTAGGAAATTTGATGTTTTAAGTAACTGATCCAGACCAACAATCCAACTTTAACTGGTTTAAACTCCTGAGAGCTCCGTTTTGGATCCAGAAAACAAACGTTTTAGCCTAGAGATGTCACTTCGGATTCTGGAAAACTTTTACAGAACTGCAGAGAAAACAAGCTGATGCTTTTTCCTTGTCAGAAACTATAACACTGTGCTGGGATCCGTCTATATACAGTTTTCTTACCAACTAAACTACAGATTATTTCCTCTTCTTTCGTCAAATCCTTAAAAATCTAAACAAAAGGAAATAGTCCTGGATTCTCCAAGTGAGTGGCAATATTTATCGCAAAATCCCCCCCCAAAAAAGATCCTTTAAGTGATCAGCTAAAATAAAAATTATAAAATAAATGTGTAGAGTGTGGTTAAAGTGCTCAGAGCCTCCCAGTGACCAGGCCATCCATCCATATATTTACAACAGGTTAAAATTGTCTCATTCAGAGATGCTTTGCTTATCTAAGGTTAATAATGCGTATGCGTTAGATTCCATCAGCTGTTTAACATTTTGAATACAAATGTTTTTGTTTAATAAAAAGGGTTAAATTTTGTTTGTTAAGCTTCCCCTAAGATATTAATTTTTTTTTACATTGCCCGCTTTAATATCTATGGGTTGAGAGTTTTCTTTAATGTTAATGATCAAATTTCTGGACTGGAGCATCCCTTTTATTATTCTTGATTAAGGTAGTAAACTGTTGTCAGACCCTCAACAAATTTCCTGGATCCATGAGTTTTATTTTCAGGACACCATAGTATCGGTTACAACAACATCACATCAAATTCCTAAAACCAACAAGGGGCGTCCGAGGCATCAGATGAAGCATAAAACCATTAGAAAATAAATAAAATTCATGACTTTACGATATTAAACTTTGTAAAATTGTTTTTGAAAAATAACCCGGTTTAAATATATGCATTGCAAAAGAACCACAAAAGTATTAATATAAAATCATAATCTAAGGAATTTAATGATACATCTTGTATATTAAGAAACAATTCAGGTTTTATTCGGAGGACTTTGGTCCGAATTGACGGGATCCTAAAATCACAAAACTGTGAGAATATTTTCTTTTAACTCTCAGTAAGGTCTCCACACAGGCTCCTCCCCTCTGATAGACAGACACGCCCCTTCGACGTAATTCAGGGCCGTGGCTACGTTACGCTCCTCCCCTGCGGATTGGAGCGGTTGGTTCGATCCGTAATAGAAGCTCCCTGGCTGGAATGAACCACTGTGGCTCAGCGGAGGGGGAGCAGAGGACAGGTAGGAGCCGTATGGGGGAGGCTGAGCGGGGAAGGGGAGGGCAGCAAGGTGGTGCATTCTGGGACATGGAGTGAAGGACGAGCTGTGATTGGTGACCTGACCCAGAAACGACGGCTCATTGGTCCACAGCGAGGACGGAAAGGAGCGGCCGTCTGTAAGGACAAAGACACCGTGTCTGTCCACATCCTGGTATTTTTCACAGCTTTAAATCATATTTCATGTTTGGGAAAATGAAAATGGAGTTTGTCTTTTCATGCAAACATGCTACAAAAGATTCTAATGCTAAAAACCTTTAAGTAATAAGTATAGTGTATTTACTCCAATACTGTAGGATCATTATATTCGAGTATATACTTTTGTGTTTTCAACTTCATACTTTGTGTTTCACAATGTTTCTGATAGAACTGGTTTGGGTTTTATTACACTACAGATAATTTATCAAATTCATTTTAAAATCTACTTAATTAAATTTTATCATTATGCTGTTGAATTAAATGTTGTAGCTTTTAATGTAAAATCATAAATTAATAATTCATATAATTTGTTTATCACAGATTAAAAAACCAATTGGTTTATTATTTGTTCGTTTCAATTTTATTGTCCCATTGGATTCTGATTAATAAAATGCTTTAACATGACACCTGTAATGTAAAAGAAGATTTTAAGGCTGAAGTGCCTTTTGTGGGAATACAGTTAATGTTTGCACACCAATATCCAGTGTTCAATTCATGGTCCACATCTGTTTCTAAATGTATATTTTCATCAATATATTTATACAGTGCAGTACCTGATGATACCGATATATGGATGTCCTAACAGAGGACATGAGGTTAGCTGGTGTCAGAGTGGAAGATGCCCAGGATAGAGTGAAGTGGAAAAGGATGATTCGCTGTGGCGACCCCTAATGGGAAAAGCCGAAAGAGTAGTAGTAGTAGTACCTGATGATACCGAGCTGCTGTTGATGCTGCTAGAAGGCCTGAACGCTCCCAACTTCACCTCCTTCTGCCTCTGTCCTGAGAAGCAAAGACAAAGAGAGGAACAAAGTAAGTCTGACTGAAGGCTTGGGGAAAGCAACCCATCACATGACTCCTCCTGATTTGTACTAACGTCTCGGCAGCCGTGGTCCGTCCACAGTAACTTTAATGGCTCGGTGTAAGGTGGCGATCTGAGGGGGCGAGGTCAGCACGTTGATGGAGAGGGTGAAACTCTTGCCTGGGAAAATAATGCATGCACAAACATTGTTAATACTAATAAACAAGTTCATCCTTAAAATTATTTTCATTGTTATTGTACACTTTTTAAATGAGCTTTGAACGACTGTACTATAAGTGCACTTCTCAAAACAATTTGTATAATCTGCACATATCAATAGTTCCACTGCCAAAGCCTGTAGCTCAGTCAGAATCCTTAATTTATCTTTTAAATGTAAATATTAATATCAGTGATCGAGAGGGAGATACAAATGATTGGACAGGATCTACACTTTTACTGTTTTACTATGACTATATACAGTACTGTTTACATGAAGGTTCAGGAAATGCATCTCTGAGCTGTTTTTGAGAAATGGCTGATTGTTGTTTTTGTACTTTCCCAATTATTCGTGATTTTCAGGACTTACCTGAGGGCATTTTGTCAAATTAGGTCATGTGCTAAATTGCTAAAAGGTATTATAGGGATGTAGAAATATGTGTGACAGAATACATTTGACAACATTTGAGAGGTACAGTAAGAGTGTTCAAAGATCCAGTATAATATCCAGTATTGATCAACAAGACATGAGCAAATGGAAATGTAGGAAAAAGACAATTGTACATAATCTGCATTTGCATAAATGTGCCAAAGCATTTCTAATTTGATCAATAGAAAGGAGCTTCAGCTGTGCAGAAGTGACTTTCATTTGTGACCTTAGGAATGTACCAAAATAAGTAAGAAAAACTGTAAGAAAGCTCCACTGTATTTATGCTGCATTTACCTCTCCCACTGCGGCCTATGAAGCGGAGGTCATTAAAGTGAGCATGGCCTTGCTTCATGGTTGCGGTTGCGTTGCGTAGCTCGGCGCTGCTGTTGTCGTCATTGCCAGCCATCACTGTCACAACAACACCATCAGGCACGTCAGTGCCAAGAGCAACCACCTGAAGGATGGAGAAAAGTTAGGAAAGTTCTCTCTCCCAGCCTGGACGGCTACAGGCAGGGCAAAACATAAATCTATTTATGTATATCTGTGAGACAGGAGGACAGACAGACACAGAGACAAACAGACAGATGCTCACCGTAAAGGCTCTCGGCAGCGTCTTGTTACACCTCCAGTGCTGTGGCAGGCTGCTGCAAAGGAAGTTTGGACTGTCAGTCTGCACCAGGCCTCTGGGCGGGGCTGCGCTGCGCTGGTGGGGGGACCTCATCTCTTGGTCCTTACTGGGTGATGGTGTCGGCTGTCGCCTTTTCACAACAGGATCTGAACAGAAAAACACAGACAAATTTTTTTTATTCCTCTGCAAATCTCTGCACTTCTTTCCTCTGGCCATAAAAATATTTGATACTTTTGAGAGAAAGGACAATTCATGTTATAGACAAAGAGAGCAGAAGAACTGAAAAATCTGGAATTATAGCAATGACATTATTTTAAGCTGCAGTCTAGTTGTGGATCACAACTATCACAGTATGAACCCTGTCTTTTTAGTGTGTTGTACATTTTCTTAAATGACATGGTTGAAAATTCATGGGTAGCTATTCTTCTTTCTTACTATTACTGCGGTAACCCAGATGCTGTAGAAATATGGAGTCGACTCAAGCATGTGCTTCAAATTCCGACTGTACAGTATATTTGGTGCCGCCAAAAAAAATGTGCAACTGATCAGAGGCTTCCATGATAGCAGTGAAGACACTATAAAATGTATAGCATTTTCTGAAGAGACTCAAGCCTCTTCTAGGCAACAGCCACAAAAGCCACAAAAGCCACAGGTTCACAGGTTCACAGGTCCACAGGTTCAGGTTGTTGTGATTGTTTTTACTGTTTTGGTGGGTCCTGAATTTTGCTTTTGTCATGGATTGGGGTGATTGTGGTTAACTGCATCAAACAGTTTCCCTTTCTTATCCCTAAAACTATAGCAAATCAAACAGGTATAAAAGACTTTAAGCAAATTACTCCGATGTTGTCCATAGTTTATCATTCAAATAAATCAGAAAGTCCTTTAGAATCAAGGAGAATTTATTTTTAAAAAACTACAAGTGCCACAAACCCGCGGTTCAGAGTCGATTAAAGATTACGTCATCAATTCGAGCCGAACAAACAAACAATCAAGTAGCAGCAGAAACAGCTGGAGCAGCGTCGTGCTCGAAGTCGTCGGTAAGACGTTGGAATAATGTGGACTCGTTTTGTGTCTCCGTGTCTGTCTGTCTGTCTCTCGGACTGTGGTTCGTTCACCGCAGTGTTTGAATAGGAGGGACCTGCGCTGTGTCCTTATTCACACCGGACTCCCGGAGGGGAAGTTGGCTGCGGCCGCGCCACCTGTCGCTCCGTTTCTCCTGGAGAATATTGGTGTTTGTGTGAATATTTGCATGTGTGTGTGTGTTAATTTGCTTCGAATCTGTTCTGCTATCTTGTTGTTGGTCTGTTGGCTCAGCTCCTATTCTTCGGACTTGAATACTTTTACTTTGCTTAAATGTCCCCGTCGAAAAAGCTAAAGCCACATCAAAGCGATTTGATTTGAGTCTGAATGGTGTGTGTGTGTGTGTGTGTGTGTGTGTGTGTGTGTGTGTGTGTGTGTGTGTGTGTGTGTGTGTGTGTTTGGGGGGGGGATTTCACATCCGAGCAAAGCAGGTTTTATTTGACGGAAACCATAAAACGATACGATATATTTGTAGAAACCGGTTCAGCGTTGCGACGCAGTTTGTCGAACACGTGTCGCCTGTAGCCGCAACAGATTAAAAGTAGGTTTGTTCATGCTGGAATATGCATAAACACGAGAATATTTACCGTGTGTTTATGTGTATTTTGGAAAAAAATGTAGCATCAGGATTAATTTTCTAAAGTAAGGACTCCTCAAAATGTCAGACGTGTGTTTGTGTTTTGTGTGTGTGTCTGAATCATTTAAGAAGGATATTTTCAGGTGAAATGAAATAAAATCAAAGCCCTCGTTTCCATGTTTATCTGGCCACCCAGAGTCAAAAGTAAATTATTTTACAAGGATTTGAAAAATAAAATCATCTCTATTCAGGAGCTGTAATGAACAAGTTTGTAGCAAGTTTTTTTTCACTTTTACAGATTTCATTTTGATAGAGTAATAGAAAATGTAATTGTATAATTGAAGCAGTTATTTCAGTGGTCCTATTACCACGTTGCTATTTTTAAGTAATTGATTTGAAGATTTTTCAAACAAAAGCTATTGTGAGGCTCTAACCAGGAAAGGTTTTTTCCCTTTCTGTCAGTTCAGCACAGTTATTTGGATAAATATTATTTATGTGGTAAATAATAATTTCCATTAGAAAGTTTGAACTAAATTAGTTAAAAAGTCAAGTTTTTTTGTACAGAAAAATACATGTTGATTAATGAGATTACAAACAAAAAAGACAAAACACTTTACATTTTCAAAATGTAGATGCCGAACAAGTGTTGTGACTGTAAGCTACTGTCCTACGGCAGATTGTGGATTCTGATCTGTGCATAAAAGTCATTGTTTTTGTTTCTGTCATCAGGGTTTGGGGTTATGAGCAGTCCCATGGCTGGTTCCACTGCCTCCAGTTCTAAAGACCGCCCTGTATCCAGAACCAGCTTCATCCCAGAGCTACAGAGCATGATGTGAGAGACGTGCACACAAACACACGGAGAGGGACTCACCCCAGTAAAGCATTGGGCTGGTGTTGCTGAACAGACTGTTTGAAGCCATAGAAACCTGTTTAACAAATGGCAGAGGCAAATCATGACACTGGTGGATGATTCGGCTAAACCCCAAACCAAACTGCCTTCTTAAAACGGCAACAACGAAAAAAACTACAGCTATGTCTTAAAAAAGTCCACATCATCCAGATCAATTTAATATCTGCTTTCTCTAAAATACCATAATAAAAGGAGAATAGATAAAAAATTGCCAAACATTTAGCTATGTTACATATATTAGACAATTAGATATTTATATAAAAGTAGAGAAGTACAAAAGTGCTGGAGAAATCTGCAAAACATACAGGGTAGCAAAGCAACAATCATAAAACTGCTATTATTGAAGACTTGCTGTGATTCAAATGTGCAGAGAAACGACTACATGAAATAGTTTTTCTGTCACACATGATGGATGCTGGAGCCTACCATTAGTGTGTGTGTCTGTGTGTTTTGGGGTACTCACCTTTTGTTGTGTGTGTGTGGGCTGCAGTGTTGTTGGTGGTCAGAGAGACTGAAACCAAACTAAACCCCAAAACCTAAAACCAGCGTTGAAGTTGATGCCAACCTCTGAACCTGAGACCAGACTGCCCACAACCCCAAACCAAAGCCATCCTCAGCAGGGTGATTGATTGCTGCTGACAGCCAATCACGGTCCAGATAATGGGGGGTGGGCTGTCAGGTGTTTGTGAGTGACAGACAAAGAATAGATGGATAGACGGAAGGAAAGAGAAGAAATGAGAAAAGGCAGGAGCCTCAGGATGTGGGTTTAGATTAGTCAGCCATCATGGAAGTGGCTTCTCTGGATGCAAATTGAGGTTTGACTAAATTGTGGTCGTGTGTGTGTGTCCTTTCTATCTCAGTTTGTGTGCCACAGAGAAGGAAAGATGTATACTCAGGCTTTTGTGTATGTTTGTAATAGCTCCATCATAGACATAATCAATTCAATTAAATTTTCAATTAAACTTTATTTATAAAGTGCCAATTTACAAAAAAGTCCTCTAAAGATAATAAAGTCAAGACTATAGAAACATTTACAGAAAACCCTGCAAAACCCCCTTGAGCAGCCATAGGTAACAGTGGAGAGGAAAAACTCCCTTTAGCGCACTGCTTCTGCCAGGGGGGGCGTGTGTGACCCCGGGGAACATGCTTTTTTTTCCGTACTAGAATAAAGTGTAATTGCAGATCCCGTACAGTAGTTGGCAGTGGCGCTCTCATTGTCAGAGTGTGCGCAGGGAGGATTAGCTCTATGGTGTCGGGTTTATTTTGCACCGAGCAGGCGACATGAAGTGAGTGAACGAACCTGAAGACAACATGAAGAGATTTTAACAGGGATGAAAAGAAAGATAATGAGACATGAGAAAGTCACCCGAAAGCTAAGACGAGGAAATATGACGAATTTTACACATATGTAGCGCTTCGCCGCGCGATTTGATTTTCTTTTTGCTGGGGGGGGGGCGTCACAGAAAATAACTGAGAATGAAGAGAGGAGGAAAGTAGCAGAGTCCCCCAGCAGTCTGAGCCTATAGCATCATGACTATAACCAACTATTATCTTTATCGAAGAGGAAAGTTTTGAGCCTAGTCTTAAAAGTAGAGGGGGTGTCTGCTTCCCGAATCTGGACTGGGAGCTGGTTCCACAGGAGAGGAGCTTGATGGCTAAAGGCTCTGCCTCCCATTCTGGAAACTACAAGTGAAGTGGTCTATTAGGATGATCTGATACTAGGAGATCTTTGAATCTAGCCACAGGGGTTGCAAGCCAGTAACTTCTGTGCCGGTCCCAAGCCTGGATAAATAGAGAGGGTTGCGTCAGGAAGGGCATCCGGCGTAAAACTTGCCAAGTACAACCATGCGAGTCATCCATACCACTTTCATACCGGATCGGTCGAGGCCTGGGTCAACAACGACCGCCACCGGTGCTGTTAACCTACAGGGTGCCGGTGGAAATTGGACTACTGTTGGTCGAAGAAGGAGAGGAGGCAGAAGGGTTCGTGGTCAGAGAGAGAAGGGGAAAGGCAGGAGCTTAGATCTGAGATTAGGGACTCTTAATGTTGGCACAATGACAGGGAAAGGTAGAGAGCTGGCAGACATGATGGAGAGAAGGAAGGTAGATGTACTGTGTGTGCAAGAGACGAGGTGGAAAGGCAGCAAAGCACGTAGTATTGGAGGAGGTTACAAACTGTTCTACCATGGTGTGGATAGGAAGAGAAACGGAGTAGGAGTGATCCTGAAGGGGGAGTTTGTGAACAATGTTCTAGAGGTGAAAAGAGTCTCAGACAGGGTGATGAGCCTAAAGCTAGAAATCGAAGGGGTGATGGTGAACGTAGTCAGTGGGTATGCTCCACAAGTTGGCTGTGAGTTAGAAGAGAAGGAGAGATTCTGGAGTGAGTTTGATGAGGTTGTAGAGAGTATCCCCAGAGGAGAGAGAGTAGTTGTTGGAGCAGACTTCAATGGGCATGTTGGTGAGGGGAACAGAGGTGATGAGGAGGTGATGGGCAGGTTTGGTGTAAAGGACAGGAATCCAGAAGGACAGATGGTGGTGGACTTTGCTAAGAGGATGCAAATGGCTGTAGTTAACACTTACTTCCAGAAGAGAGAGGAACACAGAGTGACATATAAGAGTGGAGGTAGGAGCACACAGGTGGACTACATCCTATGTAGACGAGGTCATTTGAGAGAAGTTAGTGACTGTAAAGTGGTGGTAGGAGAGAGTGTAGCCAGACAGCAAGACATGGTGGTGTGTAAGATGACTCTGGTGGTCAGGAAGAAGAAGAGAGGAAAGTCAGAAAAGAAGACCAAGTGGTGGAAGCTAAAGAATGAAGAAACTTGTGAGGAATTCAGGCAGATGTTGAGACAGGCTTTGTGTGGTCAGGAAGAGCTTCCAGATGACTGGGAAACTACAGCAGAGGTAGTCAGGGAAACGGGTAGGAAGGTGCTTGGTGTGTCATCTGGAAGGAGGAAAGAAGATAAAGACACTTGGTGGTGGAATGAGGAAGTACAGGACTGCATCCAGAGGAAGAGGTTAGCTAAAAGGAAGTGGGATGTAGAAAGGACTGAGGAAAGTAGACAGGAGTACAAGGAAGTGCAGCGCAGAGTGAAGAGGGAGGTGGCAAAGGCCAAACAGAAAGCTTACGATGAGCTGTATGACAGGTTAGACATGAAGGAAGGAGAGAAGGACTTGTACAGGATAGCCAGACAGAGAGATAGGGATGGGAAAGATGTGCAACAGATAAGGGTGATTAAAGACAGAGATGGAAAAGTGCTAACAAGCCAGGAGAGTGTGCAGAGAAGATGGAAGGAGTATTTTGAGGAGCTGACGAATGTGGAAAATGACAGGGAAAGAAGGGAGGAAGATGTGGATGTTGTGGAGCAGGAAATAGCAGAGATTAGAAAGGATGAGGTGAGGAAGGCTCTGAAAAGGATGAAGAGCGGAAAGGCTGTTGGTCCTGATGACATACCTGTGGAGGTGTGGAAGTGTCTAGGAGAGACAGCAGTGAAGTTTCTGACAGGTCTGTTTAACAGGATTTTAGAGAGTGAGAAGATGCCTGAGGAATGGAGGAGAAGCGTTCTGGTGCCGATCTTTAAGAACAAGGGTGACACGCAGAACTGTAGCAACTACAGAGGGATAAAGCTGATGAGCCACACAATGAAGCTGTGGGAAAGAGTAGTGGAGGCCAGGCTTAGGAAGGAGGTGGAGATTTGTGAGCAGCAGTATGGTTTCATGCCCCGTAAGAGCACCACTGATGCCATTATCACTTTGAGATTGTTGATGGAAAGTACAGAGATGGTCAGAAGGAGCTGCATTGTGTGTTTGTGGATTTAGAGAAGGTGTATGACAGGGTGCCGAGGGAGGAGCTGTGGTACTGTATGAGGTTGTCGGGAGTGGCAGAGAAGTACGTCAGAGTAGTTCAGGACATGTATGAGAGAAGCATGACGGTGGTGAGATGTGCCGTAGGTCAGACAGAGGAGTTCAAGGTGGAGGTGGGACTACACCAAGGATCGGCTTTGAGTCCCTTCTTGTTTGCTATGCTGATGGACAGGTTGACAGATGAGGTCAGACAGAAATCTCCCTGGACAATGATGTTTGACATCATTGATGACATTGTGATTTGCAGTGAGAGTAGAGAGCAGGTGGAGGAACAGCTGGAGAGGTGGAGGTTTGCTCTGGAAAGAAGAGGTATGAAAGTCAGTCGTAGTAAGACAGAATACATGTGTCTAAATGAGAGGGAGCAAGGTAGAAGTGTGAGGTTACAGGGGGCTGAGGTGAAGAAGGTGCAGGAGTTTAAGTACTTGGGGTCAACAGTTCAGTTTGATGGGGAGTGTGGAAAAGAGGTGAAGAGGCGAGTGCAGGCGGGTTGGAATGGGTGGAGGAAAAGGAAAGGTGTACAGGACAGTGGTGAGACCAGCTCTGCTCTATGGGTTAGAGACAGTAGCAGTGAGAAAGAGACAAGAGGCAGAGATGGAAGCAGCAGAGATGAAGATGTTGAGGTTCTCCTTAGGAGTGACAAGGTTGGACAGAATAAGGAACGAGCTCATCAGAGGGACAGTGCACGTTGTCTGTGTTAGCAACAAAGTCAGAGAGGCCAGACTGAGATGGTTTGGACATGTGCAGAGGAGGGATAGTGAATATATTGGTAGAAGGATGTTGGAGATGGAGCTGCCAGGCAAGAGGGCAAGAGGACAACCAAGGAGGAGATATATGGATGTTCTAACAGAGGACATGAGGTTAGCTGGTGTCAGAGTGGAAGAGCCTAGGACAGAGTGAAGTGGAAAAGGATGATTCACTGTGGCGACCCCTGATGGGAAAAGCCGAAAGAGAAGTAGTAGTAGTAGTAGTAGTAGTAGTAGTAGTAGTAGTAGGAGTTCTTTGAGGTATGATGGAGCTTGATCGTTTAGAGCTTTATAGGTAAGAAGAAGGGTTTTAAATTCTATTCTACATTTAATGGGAAGCCAATGGAGGTAAAATATGATCTCTCTTACCAAACCCAGTCAGAAATCTTGCTGTAGCATTTTGGATCAATTTAAGCTTTTTAGAGAGTTACTGGGGCAGCCTGAAAGTCGAGAATCACAGTAGTCCAGTGTAGAAGGAACAAATGCATGGACCAGTTTGAGACAGGATGCTCCTAATTTTGGCAATGTTCCGTAGGTGGAAGAAGGCTGTTCTAGAGATTTGTTTTATGTGTGAGGTAAAAGACAAATCCTGGTCAGAAATGACTCCGATTCCTTGCAGTACTACTGGGGACCAGTAACTTGAGTATCATTTGTAATGTAGTATTAGTATTTCTTTACAATGTGAATAGTTCCTGTACTACTTGCACTTGATTATATGTTTCAGTTACTCTAGTAGTGACTCTGTTTAACTTTTATATTTTCCTTTTTAAACCAGTTTCTGGTTTTGCTGATGCAGTTTCACATTTTGGCAACAGAACCAGGACCTTGATTTAGAATAAATGAAAGAAAAACAACTGAGACATAAAAAGAAGCAGTGAAAGCTTTGCCTTCTTAGCATAAAAATAATTAGAGAGACGTGTGAGACTGAGATTATCTCTTCAAGCAGAAACTTTCAGAATGAAGACAAAATTTATTCTAAATGCTGAGAGTCTTGGTTATGTGCTTAGCAGTTTCAGCATGTGACACAGCTTTAGAGGAATCACTTGAAAATGTTTGTCCCCCCATTTACCTCATGATGTTGGTGTGTGTGTTTCAGGTTCGCTCTGGGAGATGCTCGCAGACCTTTGCACGAAACAGCAGCTCTTGTGGAGGACATTGTGCACACACAGCTCATTACTATGGTAACACACTTTTCATTTTTACACAGATGGAAATAACTGGGCACTTTCTATGGATAGGGTTTTTTTAATTCAATTTTTCAATTCAACTTTATTTATATAGTGCCAATTTACAACAAAGTCATCTCAAGGCACTTAACAGAATAAAGTCAGACTACAGACATTTAGGGAAAACCCCCTTTAGCAGCGATAGGCCACAGTGGAGAGGAAAAACTCAGTTTAATGGAAGAAACCTCCTTTATCAAAGAGGAAGTTTTTGAGCCTAGTCTTAAAAGTAGAGAGGGCGTCTGCTTCCCGAATCTGGACTGGGAGCCAGTTCCACAGGAGAGGAGCTTGATGGCTAAAACCTCTGCCTCCCATTCATTCTGCTTTTGGAAATTAATGATGGTGACAAACTCACTGTTGAAACAAGATTTGCACAAACAGTGCTTAAAAATATGTTGAGTTTAGATGGTGACACATTAACCTCAATGTGTCACAGGATCTTTTAAACAATTTTAGAAATTTATATTTATTTTACTGTCTCTGACTGTATTTTACAGAGTCAAATTTGCTACAAGTTGACTCTGTCAAACAACATTATAATTCTTGATGTGAAACAACATTATCTGAACATTTTAATGATGTGAACATCTGCGTGACTAATATTCTTGATGCTGTTCTAAGTTGCACCAGGCCTGTGAGGGGGCGGCTCTTCGAGGTTCGAGGGTCATTTCAGCTGAGGACATTCTGTTCCTGATGAGGAAGGACAAGGTAAATGCCCACAAATACAAAAAACACACAACATAGTGGATTGAAAGAATATGACTGAATATGACTTTAACTGAAAGAAAGAACTCACTGATGTCTTAACTTTGTAGCAGTGTCATTTATGCTTTCTCTGTTTTTGTTTCCCGTCCAGAGGAAGGTGCTGAGGTTGTTAAAGTATCTTCAGTTCAGAGATTACAAATCCAAACTACTCAAAAGTCTCGACGATGATGACGTGCTGCAGGATACAGGTATGTCGATCTATCTATATCTGTATGTGTGTGTGTGTGTGTGTATATATATGTATATATATGTGTGTGTGTATATATATATGTATGTATATGTGTGTGTGTATATGTGTGTATATATGTATATATATGTATGTGTATATATGTGTATATGTATATATGTGTATAATGTATGTATATATGTGTATAAATGTGTCTGTGTGTGTATATATATATATACATGTGTAAGTATATATATGTGTGTGTACACACGTGTGTATATGTATATACGTGTGTATGTATATGTTTGTGTGTGTGTATGTATATGTGTGTGTGTATGTATATGTGTGTGTATGTGTATATATGTGTTTGTATATGTATGTGTATATATACGTGTATGTGTGTATACACACACATATATACGTATGTATATATGTGTGTGTATGTATGTATATATATGTGTGTGTATACACGTGTGTATATTTATATTACTGTGGGAGTGTATATGTGTAAAGATATGAAGATCGTTGTTTTTAACCTATACAGCTGCTGAGTGATGTTTGTTTCTACATGAAATGAATCAGCAGATCCGTATGAACTTGAAATAACTGTTTCTTGTGTATTGTTCTGTGCGTTGCAGACAAGTGGAGCAGCACAGGCGGTGTCAACGGTGGCAACCAGCGGAGACAGCGATTGGCCCAGGATTTTCTGGTGTGGATGGATCAGACGGGGGAGCTCCTGTCATTAGCTGAGAACAGGAAATGGACCCGGTGAAACAGGAAAGGATGGAGGTGAGAGGTCGCCATGATGTGTTTTAGCAAACACTCATAGCTCTGTCCCAGTACACACACCAGAAGAAACCGGGCTTCACATTAGCTTTTTACAAGTTTGCATGACACAGGCTGCAGACAAGGAAGGTAGCAGAGGGAAGTGGCTGAATGACAAACTCCACTAAATTCAAACATGTCTCTTTTCCAGGTTGATGATGAGAATTATTTAACTGTGCATGTGCTGTTTGCCTCTGTGTTTTCAGCGTTTAGAGCGTCAGACTCGGACTATGGACCCAGCTCAGTACTCCGAGTTCTGTGAGAGTCGACAGCTCAGCTTTGGTAAGATTTTAGTAAAGTTATTAATTCTCTTTTTTACTCTAAAAATAATCAGGAAGTTGATTAGATGGTGGACATGTTTGTATTGCTTGCTGTACTTTCCTGAACTTACATTATGCAAGTTTATTACTTTAGTTTCAATCACTTTAACCTTAAATGTTTTGATGTGTGCATATCCAGTTTAATTTGTAACTCAGTCAGTCCAGTTAATAAAAGCAAATCTAAATCCATGTTAGTTATTCACCAGTTCGGGTGGAATAGTATTAAATTGAGATCTTTGATTTAAATTGCATTAACTGATGCATATAAATAATTCAAGATGATTAAGCTGTTGCTCAAAGCATATACAAATGTGTCAGTAAGAACTTTTTTTAAAACCTTTTCTTTTTCATCTTTTATTCACTCAGAGCTTTTTCTCATTTCGATGTCTGTGTTTAATTGTGATTCCAGCGAAGAAAGCATCAAAGTTTCGTGATTGGCTGGACTGCAGCAGTTTGGAGCTGAAACCCAACAGCATCGCCATGGAGATCCTGTCATACCTGGCCTATGAGACTGTTGCCCAGGTAACTGTTTGAGTGGTTGTGCCATTTGGTAGAAAAAAACACCTGCAGAGAAAATGACTTACTTTAACGTTTACTTTATCACTAAAATATGACATTGTTAACTGTAATGAGGTTAACATGCATTTCAGTTAATCTAAGGACTGAAAGTAATACTTAAAAGTTTTTAATTAAATTTAACTTTGTCATTACACATGTACAAGGCAACGAAAATCGTTTAGGAAAAGCCCTCGTACAGATGACGTCATAAGGTGGAGACATGGGGCAACTGTTCTTTTCGATGTTAGTTAAAACTCTTCGCTTCAGTGTTATGCAGAGCCGTCTGTTACTTTTTTTATTGAATAAAATCAAAAAATTCTTAACATTTTCATTGGCCTCATGGACACTTTTCTGCTGTTTCTCTTTTCCAGATCGTGGACTTGTCTTTGTTGGTAAAGCAGGAAATGACAGCCAAGACGAATCCTGTCAGTCATGTGATCTCTGCCAGTTACATCCACTACAACACACACACTGAGGTACACACGTTTTATTCAGTCGTTTTCAGTCAAACACCTGGACATTACGGTTTTAGATAATGCATTTGTCCTCTATTTCCCACCTCCAGGTAAAGAAGGATCCAGACTCACCTGAGGCAACTCCCCCCTCCACTCCAGGCTCCTCACACTCATCAAAACCCCCGCTGCAGGGCAATGGCAGTCTGGATGGCCGAGCGAGACCGAGAAAGCGCAAAAAGGTGTGTTTTTGGAATTTCTCTCTGAGAAACTGGTTAGTAGTGTCCCATTAACGTGTAGTTATAAAAATGTCCTGAGTCTATTTTTAATAGTTATATATACAATTAAAATGAGTCTGAAATATTTGAAATTGAGAGATTGTGTAACTACAGAAAATAGTTCATTTTAACTGTGATTCTTGATCGTATATTGTTGCTTCTGCAAGAGTTTTGGACGATATTCAACCTCAGCATGTGATTGTATTGGAGACATTCAATTGCAAGTGGTAACACAAAGTCTTAAATGTAATTTTCTGAATATTAGCTTTTTCTTTCTCAGTGTGGACCTAGTCTTTAAAAGCCCACATTTCCAGACCTGACCTTGATTTTCTGTTCTGTGTGTTTCAGAGCTGTCCGGCTACAGTGGAGCCTCCCAGTGGAGCCATCCAGCCCTGTCACATCAGAGAGGCTATTAGGAGATACAACTACAGACACAGAGTGAGTCCACTGAGCAGAGTTTCCACCTGTCCATACTGGCCATGAAGTCTTCCTTTCCATTAAGTTAAGCAAAAGTAAGAGGCTTCAGTGCATGACTTTCAAAGTAATTCTTTAACGTTTCCTTTCTTTTTATATGAAAGGAAACGTTAAAGAATTACTTTGAAAGTCATGCACTGAAGCCTCTTACTTTTGCTTAACTTAATGGAAAGGAAGACTTCATGGCCAGTTTGAACGGGAGCAGTATAGTGGCTATTGATTGTTGTATCTGATTTTACCATTATTGAAAAGGCCCCTTCTTTTCTCAGTGTTACTGGAGGAGTGGGATGTCCTTCCTCGCCTGCTAGAGATGCACATATAGTTTAACTTTTTTCTTTTCATTGCTGTAATAAAAAGTTTCTTTTCAATAAGCTTTTGTTCAAAAGAAACTTTATTGGTCACTTATACAGAAAACACAGGACTACTGAGCATGCTCAAACTCAGCGCATGACATTAGGGCTACATGAGCATCTCTGGAACTGCTGTAATTATGGAAAACTGTTTCAGTATTACACAGACGGACAATTCATTTGTATTTGCAGCTGATTCTCAATGTCTTAACACATACTTGAAGGCGTGCTCAGTATTTCTGAGCACTGTTGAGCAGCGACTCCCTCTCCATCAGCAGCTCACCATAGCGCTGCTGAAGTTCTCTCTCTCGCTCCATCTGCCGCTCCACATCCTCACGCAGAGCCTACAACACACACAATTAGCTGTGATGAAGTTGCAGATTGTTGCTTTTAAACAAGTACTTTTAACTCACTGCTAAAGTCTCTCAAACAAAAGTTTCAAAGTTCACAACAGTTAACACAGCCTATGGACACCATTTTTAACTAAACATAGAATAGTTAAGGGGATATATTACACATAGAATTATCACCTTTCTGGCAGTTTCCACAGTAAACCAAAGAGACTACATTTAATAAAGCACAAATGCCATGTGTTTACATCTGAGAAACTAGACCAGATGATAAGCTGTGTGTATTCACTAGTCATGTTACTGTCTTACCGCTTTTCTCCTGGGAATGGCGGTGTCTTCTTGCTTCTTCAGCTGAGTGAAGGTCTGAAGCTCAGTGGCTGCCTGCTCCACCTAGTGGACAAATCATGCAAAAGATCATTATTCATTTGAATCTTTGCAGATGAAAACAGAATATGAGAAATATGAAATACCCTGTCATTTAAAATAGCTCAATCTTTACCAGCTGCAACATTAAAGTGACAAATAAATGCACTAATCCATACATTACTGAACAGTATCACTCTGCAAGAGCTTTCATGTTTGTGTCCCTAGTATAATTAGTAGCATCACCACCTTCTTCTGTTCAGTAAAATGAAAACAAGGATTCTTCTCTTACCCACAATTACCCAGATATTAAGTTATAAGGTACAAACTTGACTTCACTTGGCTATTAGCATAGTCTCTCATACTAGTACCAATCAATTAACTGGAGAAGAAAAAAAGAAACCTTCAGAGTAAAATTGTCTCTAAATTCAACTTATACTGAGGGAGAAGAACCAATTAACAACTAATGTTTTTTTACAGCAGGAAACTTCTCCCATCTGTAGAAGTAAAAGATTCTTTGTAGTACCTGTTCCCAGAGTTCATTGTGTTGCTTCAGGAGGCCCAGTGCTCTGGACTGAAATCCCCCCAGCAGGATTTTGAGTTTCTTCTCCAGTTTAGCTGCTCTCCGGGCCTCCGCTGTCATATGGCCACGGTTCACCTGTAGAGAGACAGAGACAGGTACAGACTGTTTAAAACAGGAGGAGCTGTGTAAAAACAGAAAATCTACTTTCTACAGGTCTACGTTCCTTACCTCCAGTTTTTTCTCAAAGCTCTCAATACGATCTTTCTTTGATGCCAGATTGGCTCTGGTGTACCTGTTCTGCCCAGGTAGATACAAGACCTGCAGAGGAGACAGAGAGAGAGCTTTGTAACAGCTGAGTCTGTTGCAGAAGGTAACTGAACCAACAGCAAACATTTTTAAGAAGTAGCGCATTAAAGAGTGATGCTTACCTGTCCATAACACTCCTCCCACACCTGGGTGTAAGCCTCCATGCTGAGGTCACCGTGCCCCATTCCTGCCTTCACCACCTCCATTTCTGCAGCCAGTATGGCCTTGGCCTGTTTTTTTAAACATATTACCACATTTACCAAATATTATACAAATAGTACATCTACCACTGTCATAATGTCTCAACACACTTGTAATAACATAATGATCAAATTAATGCTAATCCTCAATCAACTGCTTGAATAAAGCCCTTTTTTTGCCCGTTTTAAAGCGGCAGCTGTGTGTCACTCATCGGACATTGTTTGCTTTTAGCTGTTAGGTTAAAATTCACCAGGGACCAGTGTGGTGTCACAAATAATCTACTGATCATGGCAACAGAAGATGTAAACACTGGACTCCATTAACATGAAAAAGGCTCAGTTAATTTCAGCCTGGCAAAACCTCTAATTACACAGACTAACAGATAAAGTGGCTGAATATTTAAACTGTGCTTAAGGAAACGATGTGCATTTCACTAAAGGTGCAGACTGAAATGATAAGAGGCCTGAACTAGCAACTGTAGCTGTTGCAACTTTCACAAGGTGTCATTCAGACATGACAGATGAATGGAAAGCAGCACACATCTGAAAGGGTTTAAGTGAAAACGTCACCTGCTCCATCTCCTCTGTGCTGATTGGCTTGTAGGAGTGTGTTTCCAGGTAAGTTATGTGTGACGCGTTGTTAGATGTGGAGGTGGGACCCCTGGCTTTGCCACGCTGCAGCTGACTGGCTGTGTTGGCTGACGGGTGGTGCAGGCAGTCGTAGTGCAGCATCGTGATCATCTCCTGTTTGATCAGCTCTTCGGCCAGCTGGAGGTCGGACAGCGGCTCAACTGACGCGGGACGGAGGACGGACTCATTTACCTGAAGAGGCAGATGATAAAGAGACATCGTCACACAGACAAACAGATGTCTCGCTCATATCAGATGTAACATGAGCATGCCAGGTTTGAGTTCACCTTTCTTCAACTGACTGAGCGGATTTGATCCGTTAACAACTGATAGACTGTTAAAATTGAGCACATCATTGAATTGACTTGTTCGTAGTCTGATCATGAATAAAGGTTTGTCTCTTACAAGATCATTTGCAGCCTCTTAATTTAAACAAAGCAGGGAAGATTTTTTTTTTTAAACCTCAGCTTCAACTGTGTCCTTACCAGTGCTGAGTGGGATCTGGATCCAGAACTTGCATGACCATAATAATGTGTATTCTATGATTTTAGGGGCTGTTAATATGTATTTACTTTCTTTCTCTCTTGGGAATTCCAGTGTACACTGACATTAAAATAATATCATGTATATCTGTCTCATAAATGTCGGCTCAAATGAAGTGTCAGTGTGTGACGGGGGCTGTTCTCTCATCAGGAAAGTTGTATGAAGTGTCAAAGTGAGCGAGCGTGCGTTACCTCAGTGGGTCTGGGGAGACTCCGCTGAACAGCTGTGTGTCGCAGCTTCAGTTCCTTCTCCCTTTCCGCCTCCCGCTGAGCCTAAGACACACACACATTAAACTGTCGCATCTCAAACTTTATTTTTAACTTTTACAAAACTTTGTATGATCTTTAAATGAGGCTACACAAAAAATCCATAACACACTCCAGTCATATTTGCGTGCATACCCGCTTTCGTGCCTCTATGTCGGCTGAATCCTCTACGAACCCACTCTCTGTCTCCGTCTCCTCGAGTTCCTTTTCTGCATTTTCTGGAAGAACGATCTCAAAATCGTTTTTGGGAACAGGAAGCGTCATCAGGCCCTGCCTCAGCTGCTGCAGGCTTTCCCTTTGCTTTGTAGGGAGTGGAAAAAAACATGTAGTTTATTATTTATCATATTAATTGCTCCTAATTTTGCATCTTTCACATTAAATGCCTGAGTACAAACTACAGTAACTGCCTTCTTTAAATATTATCTTTTGTTATAATAGTATTTATTTTATCACAGGATAATTATTTAAAATTCCATAATGTCAGGCTCTTCAGATTCATGTAAGAGTGTGTTTACCACGTGTTTAGCGTATGCAGGGTCAGCCAAGTGCTCCTCACTGTTTATATTCAGTTTGTCTCTCAACGGTGTACGTCCAGGGGTCAAACCGGGGGTCACAGCCCCACGCGGGGTCATCGCCACTCCAGCCTGTGGCGTCATGCCCTCTGCCCCCTGACCTGGTCCAGGAGTTCTGTTGGAGAGATGAGATGACCGCAAATTTAACCAGGTGTTTCATTTAAATGCAGCATGTGCTATCAGAGGTTGAGGAATCCAGGTGTACTGGGACAGGTTGCTGACCTAAATGGAGTGCTGAGCACAGTGTTGGGCGTTTGTATCTGCTGCCGCTGTGGGGTCACTCCACTGAAATCACTCTCATGCAGAGGAGTGTTAAGGCCTCCCTTCAGAGGAGTGTCGATGTTGGTCAGAGCCATCAGGTTCTGGGCTTCCTGAAAACGGACACACACACTGTTCAAATCAAAATAACTGCACATTATCACAACCATGTTATAACAAGGATCTCTAAATTGACATTAGTAGTCTACTATAGACATTTTTTCCCACGACAGCCAGCATATAGTGTCCAGATGTTACCTGCAGTATTCGGTCCTGGGCGGCAGGGGTGCGAGGTGTACGCAGCCCCGTTGACATGGTGTTGGTGACGCTGTACTCTGACAGGAGGGTGGAGGAGGCCGAGTTACCGCTGTCGCTCTCTTCAGCAGTTTGACGGGCGACCTCACTTGCGACACCCAATTTGATGACTTCCTCCAACTCAGCATCACTGATCTATGAAGAAGAGTAAACACAGTATATGCAAGATTAAAATGATAAAATAAGGGGAAACGTCTGGACTAACTGCAGGCGTTAAGAAATCAGCCGTGTGTTGTTCCTACCTGTGGTGCAGGCAGAACTAGTTTGGATCGTTTTTTGGTGAACTCAGCCACACCACTGGTCTGAAGGATGGCAGATGGCAGATCACTCTCCTTCTTCTTCTTGATCTTCTGTTTATCTTTCTTCCTATCCCTCTCCTCGCGCTCACTGCACACAAACATGAGGTTTAGTACGTGAAAAGTCGCTCTGTCATGTGTAGCATCCATTTATGCGTTATAAAACCTGGACCTGAGCTACATCCTTCTACCTTGAGGTACAAGTGTTTCCTTAACCTCCCCAAAGATAAAGGAACAGAAAACCCCTGTTTCTCCAAAAAACTCCTCACAACTGTTACCAAGGTTCAAAGACAGAGTTTGGAATTCAACCTCCATCTTGAAAACAAGGGGGAGGTAGACGGACCGCAATAATCTTTTATAAAAGAATCCACCACTGATCCTCCCCAGGACTAGATAAAACCAAGAGAACTGACTAACGCAAACAAACCACATCTGGCTTAAAGCCACAAATTGACACTCAGGCAATTAGCATAAATTTTGCTGTGAGTCTTTCATATATCAGACCCAAGACTGTCTCCTAACTCACTTGCAAATGACGTTCTTACGAAGATGGTACCAGCTAGCTGGAAAGGAATTTGCAAAACAACCATAAAACCTGAGGTGCGAGACAACTTGAGACTTAAAGACTTTGTTTGAACTCAAACCCCAAAACAGGGACAAATCAGCTATAAAGCTTCATAAAACACCAATGTGTTCAGAAGCAAATTTGGAACAATTTGACATGATGCCGTCCTTTCTACGACGAGAAATGACGGAGTTATAAAATATAAGGTTTAATTCAGAATGACGAGAGAGAGTAACACGGCACAACATTGCCACCCTTGGGTGGAAATTGTAAATGCATCCCGAAGATATTCGTCTATAGAAAGAAACCAAACGGCATTAATTTGTTGTCTGAAAGTTAAAACACGATGTCATATTCTTCTGCCAATTCTGTATATTACACATACATGTTACATATTCATGCACGCCTTAGTTATGTAAACGTGATCATGTCATGTTATATTAATTCGCTAGGATGTCCAGATAATGCATGACTGAATTCCTAATTGTTGTTGTGTGTTCTTAATGTGTATTAATATGTATTAGACAAAATTAATTTTCCATGTAATAATCATTGGATTCCATCTATTTGTCTAATCAGAACTCACATGTATGTTGAAATAAGACACTAACTTACATGCAGCAATCATGTTGTTTTAAGCATTTTAACCTCCATAGGAGTTTACACAGTATAACAATTGTAATATGTTGCTTTGTTTTATAGTATGAGATTTTGGGCTTGATGAAAAGAGAAATCTATACTCGACTTTGTGTGATTAAACCGAACAAAGGATTTAATGTGATCTAGAGGAGGGACTCGCTCTGCCCTCTGCGGTAAATTTGAATTTAGCAGCGACGCATCATAGTCTTGGCGACGCCCCAACGATATAAAACAAAGTTAAAATTCCTTTGTTACACTTCCAGCTCACTTCCACTTCGAGCTTTTAAAAAACTTCAGAATTCCATCCTGAAGAAGAAATGTGCCTCAGCTAATATAACTTAGCTGAAGTTGTTAAAAATACTTTGTCGTCAATTCTCTCGTTTGTAACTTTTCAAACTATTTTTAAAGCGCGCACGTCTTTGCTGCCTATTTTTGTATTTGTTAATTATTTTTGACGATCGGAACTCCAAGCCAAACTTTGATTTTTGTTTGTAACTAGAAAATCCTTTAAAGTTAGTTCCAGACTGAGCCTGAGATTTTTATTCAATAGCCATATTTTTATCAACCATTTTTGTTGAATTATTTTAATTCAACATCTTCGGCTCCACACCCGGCTCTGTTTCGGACCGGACGACCAGAGCCTCTGTAATTCGGCTCAGCCACCAGCAGAACCAGACCACGTTACTGGAGCCTGCTGTCTGACCAGGTGAACGCTCCTGTGGGCAGCCACAGCGGATCCTCGCTCTGATAGCTCGCCTGTTAACAGAACCAAGACGGTCCGTTTTGCTCTACAAAAGAACCGGTACCGATGGACGCCTAACTTGGCAGAACAATCTGCAGCAGCTCCCAGGCAAAGTACAAATATCTCTCTCTATTTTATGGAAAGTCCGGTGTCTTTAAAGCCGATAAACCAATGGAGCCTTTATGAAGTTTATTTCTAGAGTTTCTAAAATATAGTTTCTGTTACTTAGAGGTAAATAGTGACTAGACTCATTTCTCGAGCCCAAACTCGTCACACACATTTGCATACCTGCTCAATTTTTCCGTTTACTTAGGATTGGTTATTTCATGTTTTGTTGTCTATTCATTTATTTCATTCATTCTTTATACATACTCACACTTATCTATATTCGTTGTAGTAGTAGATTAATAAATAATTTAAAGGAACTGCTTCTGTGTTTGTCTTTCTTCAGAGAAACAGACGAAGTCACTGAAACGGTAAAGATCTCATGACAGAGACTGATCTTAGGTCAAATTCTATTAATCACTTAATTCTGTTGTTACTGTGAACCATCGGCAGTTCAAGAAAATTAATAATTAAAGCTTGGTTCAGCTCAAACAAACCTGGTGCCGTTTCGAGGAAATTAATGCTTTTGTATTAACATTAAATCACCCAAGTTGAACGAGTTCGCTACACATGCTTTGATATTGTGTTTGTATTACGTAATACTAAGAGTCAGTTACTGCCTTAAATGTTAAAGGTCAAATCTGTGTTTGTGTATAAAATTACGTGTTACTGACTTGCGTAATTCTCCATCCAAGTGCTGCTGTCTGAGTCGTTTGAAGTTTGGCTCCAAGGCGTCATACTGCTCCATGCTGGTGTCATAGAAACCCTGTCATAAAAGCACAACCAATTAAACAATTATTACTGTAACTTAAAATGAGTAGCGCTCTGTGCTGGGTTCTTTTTAAATTAATTGTAATAATAATGATGTGCTACCGGTGCAGGTTTCTTTTCAAAGGGAATTTCAGCGTTGTAATCCACTCCTCGCTTCTTCTTCCTCTTCTTCTGAACGTCAATTCCTGCTGCTCTCAGCTCTCTGCGCTTCTGCAGAGCAGCCAACCGCCTGCAGCAAAAAAAAAAAAAGGACAGTGGTTTATACTTTTCTATTAGATAAAGCTAGAACTAAGAACACATCAGCGTGCATGTATTTAGGAACAAATGCTTGAATAAAGACTTTCCTTTGTACATGGTCGTGTATGTGTTGTATCTAACCTGGCTTCCTCTAGCTGTTTTTCTCGGGCCTTCCTCTTGGCCTTCTTGCCTTGCGTGTTGGCCAATCGAGCTCTGGCCTCTGACAACATCTCCAGTTCATCTACAAACAGAAACACAATTTTTATTTGTTAGGGAACATACGTTGCTGCTCACAACTTTCAAGGACGACTGCATGATTTACTGAGTGCTTAATCATTAGACAATGTTAACAATCAGAAATGTAGAAGAAAAGTCTGTGAGCACATGAGTAGGCGATTAATCCTCAGGATATTAGTGTTGTCCAATAAATCATATTGTCCTCATTATCATCACAATAAACACTGCAAATGATCCTAAAGTTTCTATGCAAATAAAGGCTTCATCAGCCAACTGTCTTAGATAGGCAGACATACAGCTATTTTACAGAAGTTCACACTCCAACTCATATGACAACACAACAACACAGTGTGTTTGTATGCCCCCCCCCCATAAAAGCGTGAATCTTAACAATTTTTGATTGAAAATTAGAGCATCCAAAGATAAACTTTTTTTCATGCACCAGTGCAAGTGACTGAATTAAATTGGTAGTTAATTTATAGTGTGATCACACTTAATAACTTAATGTTTCGAGTATTTATTAGTGTGATTGCGTCATGTTCTGTGTTGACTCGTCTCTAAAAACATGTGCTGCTTCACCTACTACAGCCGTGTGGCCGCTACGCCATCGTGGGCCGTTCACGGAACTGCGATTGTTTAAGAACTTTTTTCCCTTCTTTCATTCTTAAAATTTTCAGTTTTTAAAATCCAACAGCTCCAATGGCTGCAAGCAGCGACTGAAGCACAGCGCCGCATGCTGTCCGATATTAAAATGATGCAAAACTATTTTTTGTTTAATGTGATTTCAATTCAAAAAGGTTCAGCGCCGTTCGTGGAACTGCTTATTTCTTAAAACTTGTTCAGATATGGTACCTATTGATTTGTGTGTTGATAGCTAATCCAGATTAATTTATCAATTGATCCTTTCATAATTTATATATTTAAAATAATTTTTACTTTGAATGGAGCCCCATGGGAGCCTGTGATGCCTTTCATATGGAGGGTTAGTTACTTTCTCTGCTGACGTCTAATTGTCTTTCAGGTTTTCACACGACGGACATCAAACAGTCCATTCACTTCTAAATTGTTCAGGGCTTCCAATCTCACCGTTACTCAAACTGTTTTGCAGCCTCTGGCTTTCAGCAATGAAACGCATTTTCTTCCGGATATGCAGCATCATAGTTTTATTATTATTAATAATAATTGGGGTCTCTGTTAAGAGTTCTGTTTCAAACAGAAAGGCACAGGAGCGGTTGAGAGACTATGTGTGTATCTCAGCATTTGTTTATCGGAACCAACCATCGTCTTTCCTCTTGTTGTACAGGCTTACAGAATACACTCTTTGATTTGGTTTTAACTGAATACAATCTCTGAATGTGAGAAAGGATTAAAAGTGTTAACAAACCTTCATCCATATCTACTGGGTCAGGTCTGGCAGGCTTAGTTTCAGGATTTGGATCAATCTCTCCAGGTTTCAACTTCCTAGGGTCATCTCCTACTTCTTCCTCATTGTCTCTCTGTGCTGCCTTGTCTCTAAAAACACAAATGCATAGAAACCGTAAATCATCGTCAAAGAAAACAAACCAAGCACAACGTTTTAACAGATATATTAACAGTGTTCTGAAAATGAAGAGCAAATTCTCTCAAAGGTGAAGACTTGAGGTGTAATGAATAAATGATCAAGCCAACCTATAATACAACTACTCATGTTCATAAGAACTTACAGCAGGTATTCATAGTGCTCCAGACACTGGGCAGCAGTGCGTCCTACGATAGGAGCAATGGTCCTCCACTGAGTAGGCATCAACTTGGCCAAATGAAGCAGCTTCTCCTCTTCTTCTCTGGACCATTCTGTTTTCTTGATGCTGGGGTCCAACCACTCGTACCTGCACACAGTAAAAAAGCAAATGTATACTCAGATAATGTAATTAAAACCATGACACTTTAGCACAGCTGAGCAAATAGGTACAGAAAAGAAATACACAACTAATAACCCCAAACATACAAACATCAGAGCCAATCAAAAACAGACACCTGTAAAAAGTTATACACAGCTCAAAAAATTTAAGGAACACTTTTTAATCAGAGTATAGCATAAAGTCAGTTAAACGTCTTGGCTTTTGATCTGGTCAGTTCAGTAGCAGAGGGGATTGTTAATCGGTTTCAGCTGGTTTGGTGTTAATGACATTTACAACAGCTGCACTAGAGGGGCAACAATGAGATTAACCCCAAAACAGCAGTTTTACAGGTGGAGACCTCTGACATTTTATTCTTCCTCATCTTTTCTGGATTTTTTTTTATACTGGTTTTACATTTGGGTTGGGTCAGTGTCAATACTGGTAGCATGAGGTGACACCTGGATCATACAGAGGTTGCACCGGCAGTCCAACCTCTCCAGGATGACACATCAATACATGCCATTGCTAGAAGGATTGCTGTGTCTCCCAGCACAGTCTTAAGAGCATCCCAGGAGATAGTTTCTCTAGATGAGCTGGACAGGGCCGTAGAACGTACTTAACCCATCAGTAGGACTGGTATCTGCTCCTTTGTGCACAGAGGAACAGCATGAGCACTGCCAGAGCTCTATGGAAGGACCTCTGGCAGGCCACTGGTGTCAGTGTCTCTGACAAACTGAGGGCCTGTCGTCCTCTAGTGGGCCCTGTGCTCACTACCCGAAACTGTGGAGCTCGACTGGAATTTGCCGTAGAATTCAACTCAACTTTATTTATAAAGCTCTTTAAAACAGCTTTGGCTGACCAAAGTGCTGTACACAGCTCCTCACAAACAAGACAATACGTAAAACAGTGACTAGTACACCCACTGGTGCCCTGTGCTTTTCACAGATGAGAGGAGGTTTACCCTGAGAACCTGTGAAACTGGGTCTGGAGAACCCGTGGAGAATGTTACGACGCCTGTAACATCATTCAGCACGACCAGTTTTGCGGTGGGTCAGTGATGGTCTGGGGAGGAATATCCATGGAGGGATGCGCAGAACTCTACAGGGTAGACAAAGGCTCCCTGACTGCCATTACGTATCGAGATGAAATCCTTGAACCCACTGTCAGACCCTACGCTGGTGCAGTGGGTCCTGGGTTCCTCCTGGTGCACGACAATGCAGGGCCCCATGTGGCAAGAGTAAGCGAGCAGTTCCTGGAGGATGAAGAATTTGATACCACTGAATGCCCCCACTTTCGCCTGACCTAAATCCAATTGAACACCTCTGGGACATTGTTTTGGTTTAGCTGACGTTAGCAAGTTGAACCTCAGACTGTCCAGGAGCTCAGTGATGCCCTGGTCCAGATCTGGGAGCAGATACCCCAGGATACCATCCATCATCTCATTAGGAGCATGCCCCGACATCAGGCATGAACACAAGCACGTGGGGGCCATACAAACTACTGAGTAGCATTCTGAGTTGCTGCAATGAAATTTCTGAAAAATTGACTAACCTGCTGCATAATATTTTTCACTTCGATTTTCAGGGTGTCTTTGAATTAAACCCTCTGTAGACTGATGCTTTTTATTTCCATTAAATGATGTGGCATTCTTTTGTTTCTCACACATGATCCAAATCTATAACAGTATGGATATCCAGCATGATCCCCATTACAATCTAATTTGTGTTCCTTTAATTTTTTTTGAGCAGTGTATTTAAATGGTGAAAGCTCCTGCTTCAAACTGTTGGATAAAGGTAGGGTCTCAAAAAGCGTTTGCAGTGGAAGTGCAGACTCACCATCTGGCTTTGCACTGTTTGGCAGACTTGCGGTGGAGCAAGGAGGCGATACGAGACCACTGGTTCTTGCCATATTTCATCACCGCTGCCTTGAGGATCTCATCCTAAACAAATCAGAAGAATAGAAAGGACACATTATCTCTGATCTTGTTATCCACACAGCTCAATCTATGCCCAGATCAAGCTCTGGAGGGGAGCAGGCCACCCTTATACGTACCAGTTCTATTAAATCCACACTTTCATATACATTTTTATTACACATGTAGTGTTTCAAAAACAAACTACAAATATAGCGATACGAGCATCTTATATTTGCATGTTTGCTTTTTTCTCAGTTTTACATTATGATATGACAAGTTATTCAGACAACAGTAGCAACTATATTGTGCGTTTCCTAAAGAAAATGCGTGTGATTGCTGAAACCCAGCTGCCAATGCTGTTTGCAGCTGTGAGATTGGAAGTGGAATGATTCCAATAATTTCAGTTCCACTAATGGCCGCAAGACAGCGTGTGTATGTGGTCAGATTTAATGCACTAAGCAATCAACAAGTTATTGAGCAAAGTCAGTGTTTACCTGTGAAGGTACATGGTTATCTTGCTGTGCTCTGTGGGAATTAGGTTATATTTTCCAAGTGATCTACAGAACTGGTTTGTCATGTTTAATATCATTGAATAGTCAAAATTGAAATGTCAGAATTCTTTTATAGTTGTATGTATCACATATGTAGGTTTTTAACAATATTAGTTGGCATCAAAGACCTAGTTTAATGCTTATTTACCTTCCTACACCTTTACAGATTTACACAACATTGTAGGTAGTATATTTTAAAATTACAACTCATGTAATGCATTCTTAAAAAACGTTATCTACAAAGGGCTGTACTATTTGTTTTTAATGCAAATGGTGATTAATTGTCAATGTTAACATTGACATCTTAAAGTATTGTACTATTAAAAATACGGGTTTGGTTTTTCAAAATGTCAAAGCAGTTTCACCTATGATAAAATGTGAGTTCAGTGAAACCTTTAAAGACAAATATTTTTATATAATTGCAATTTCGTAATAAATTGAATAATAAATACTGGAAAGAACAAGACTGCAAATATTTTTGCATCTTGCCTAACCGGGCACAACTCACACCCACATTTAACGCTGATAACAATAAAAGAATTCCCATCACTTCCATAATCGCAGACTGCTGCTCTCAGTAACCGACAGCTCGGCTAACACTTGCAAAGAAACACGCCATCTGCAGCAGTGACTGCTAAAGACGCTACAAGTAGCCTAAATACGTAACTTTGAGAGAACCCAAACAGACATAAGATGCACATAAACGCTCCGACATAGCTATTAGCTCCCCAAATAAACCAGACTTGCTAAACGGGCTAAATTCCATCAAATTTAGCAGCAACTAGCCTCACGCTAAGCAACATCCCGAAGTTTGCTGGAACGTTAATTGATTAGCAACACGCTAAGCTAGTTAGCATGTAAACACGTACCTCGGTGTTGCGCCAAACGCCCCCTTTGATCATAATTCGCGGCATCTTGGCGGCTTGTTTCTCTCTCCTCCTTCAGCTTAAATGTTCTAAATTATTCTCAACCAGCTGCGGTTATAAGTGGCATTAACCAACACGAGAAAGTAACACACAGAGAAACGCGAGGACGCCACACACACGGACTACACCGGAAACGTGTTACAGAAGTCTACGGGTCCGCCGAAATGTATCATGGGTAAGATAGCACTAGTTGGTACGGTGTCGTAATTGCTCCCGCGTTGATTTTCATTCCAACAGTTGTAAAAATGTATTCCCCAATCGGTCGTTTCTGTGGTGCTTATGGTATAAATCTCGTTAAATAAATCGCAATCTATAATCTAATGTTTAAACATAGCGTCATTTAAGACGTAACGCAACTTTTTAGGGCTGCATGCTGTGGTGACGGTGTTTCAGGAGGACACATTTTAACGTAACACCGGAACTCACAGCTGTGTTGTGATGGAAATTAAGCTGCTACAACTGCAAAGATAAAAAAATGACATGCTGCAGTTAGGCGTTCAGCTCAGTGAATTTATAAAAATAAATAGCCAGTCTGAAGTCCAATCCATAAACCAACACTTATTGAAGTATAAAGTTATTTAATTTGCACAATGGTCAGTTAAGGTTTTTAATAGCATCATTTAATACTCAAATGTTTGGATGTTGGAGATGGAGCTGCCAGGCAAGAGGGCGAGAGGACGACCAAGGAGGAGATATATGGATGTCCTAACAGAGGACATGAGGTTAGCTGGTGTCAGAGAGGAAGATGCCCAGGATAGAGTGAAGTGGAAAAGGATGATTCGCTGTGGCGACCCTGATGGGAAAAGCCGAAAGAGTAGTAGTAGTAGTAATACTCAAATGTTTGATCATCAGGGTTTTTCTCTGCTAAATGTGGCATCATGTTGTTGTGGAATATACATGTGCTTACAGTCTAACAATGGAAATCGAATTGTTGGGCTTGTGTCTGTATTTTTGTCTTCTGACTGAATAACGTAAAAATACAGCCATGAGTCTGGAGCAAGGTTTTTATTTCAACTGGGTTTCTGAAGTACATTTACTGATTCCACACAAATGATACCAGGCTACATGTATGTTCTTCACACGTTAGCACGACACAGAGAACAGTTACACCAACATGACAACAGACATGCACAAACAAGGCAGTGACGGGGGGTTAGCGGTGGTGGGCAACTGCACCGACCAACACAAAGATCCAAGCAATCACAATGAGCGATACCACTGACTTGATGGGGGTTAGAGGAGGAGGAGGAAGAAAGCTGATATTAAGATAAACCGTAACACTGAGCACCATATTAAACAATAAATAATATTCTCAGTATTGACAATAATTGTGAACATGATTTTCCCTTTTAAATAACATATTTTTAAATGTCATATACAGTAAGTTGCACAATTTCCCATCATATACTTTATATTTCTCCCTGCAGTAGACACACACACACACACACACACACACACACAGACTCACTCACACCTTCTCTTTCCAATTCGTAGGTTTTTTTCTGTCCAGTGTAATGAGAGAAATACTGTGGGGAAACACAGGGGTGTAAAGGTGTGAAGGTGATTTAAAGGTGATGTTTTACATGTTCTGCGGGCTTGGGGGGGGGTCACATGCAGACTGATATGTACAACTGTAAACACCCTCCCTCCTTCATACTCTGCTTCTTTCTGCCTCTCTGTATGTCTGTGTTTATATATGTATATATATATATATATATATATGTTTATTACCTTTTTTGCCACCTAAATCCTCCCTATATGTGTTTACCAGGACCCCCACCCCATCCTCATCTTTCTCCTCTATTCATCTGCACCCCCCCCCACTTCTCTCCTCTTTTGAATGGGTCTATTTCAGGTCCCCAGCGTCTCCCTGGATGGTCTTTTTGATGCGGAGCAGCATTGTGGTCAACCACTGGTCCAGGCGAGACACGGAGTCGAACTCCTTGACGGCCTCCGTGAACGCCTCGCTGTTCTGCTCCTCGTGGGCTTCTAGGAGTTTCTGTTGCAGCACAGGACAGATTACTCTACATACTCTACTAACGCAGAAGGATATTGAATATGTGCGCTTTCTAAAAACAGAACAAAGAAAGTATATGATTTTTGGAAAGCTAAAGAGAATTCAAAGGGATATTAAATTAAAGTGATGTGATGAAACTGGATATACATGAAACTAAAATTGCTGGGATTGTGACTGATAAAATAACATGGAAACATGTGGAATATAGCAAAGGAAAGATCTGAAAAGTCAATAGCAATAAAGCTTTATACTCAATTTATTGTAAACTTACCTGCTTTTCTTAGTATGTTGTTACGCATTATTTCCCTGCATGTGTAGCTACAGTATTATAGTGTGTATGCAGGCTGGTTCATGAGTACATTAAAGGCATGTAAAACATATGTTTTGTGCTTTTTTTGTAACTCACTTTGTAATTTCTAATATATTATATATAAACTTAGTCCAACAGTAGCAAACAATATTTATGCACAATATTTTGCCAATTTCATGAATATTTATCTAGTCAAAATCATTAAATCAAATATAAATCGATCATGTTTATCTTTATAAATTGTTTCAATCAAAAGATGAAAAAAAATCTTAAAGTCGACCTTTAACAATTTGAGTTCTCTTGAGTCTGTGAAGGCTGGAAACATCTCCTCATACTTCTCTATGGCCAACTGAAAACACAGAAGTGCATTATTTTCAGTATCATTAAAACTCTGCATTCTCAGTCTTTCATCTAATATTTAAAACTATGATATACGTCACAGTGTTTATGTACATCAGTCCTTGCCTGTCTGTCCATTAGTGTCTGTATGTGTTGTTACCTTTGCATTCAGTTCGTCCACAATGAAGTGACACAGTGATGCCTTGAAGAAATATTCTTTAGCATTGTACTTCAACAGAGGATTGTCCATGGTGCTCATAGCAACCTGAAACACACACAGAAGCAACAAAGTTGGAAGCCTGAATGTTTTATATCCTGCCTACATTACAAATATTTCAGATTTATTATGAAGTTTTAATTGTGTTTTGTGTGCATTGTATTCATATTTATGTTGTTTTGTACTTTTTTCAAAAAAACTTTAAGTGTCATTGCCACAATGTAGAAATACTAAATGTCTTGTTTATTAAAAGTAGGAAAAAGGAAAAAGTATCTCTTATGTAAAATGATTTACGTTTTTTATTTTAGTGTATAATAATTATTGCTGCATTTATGTGCAAATATCAGGTGGAGCTGATTTTAACCACTTTAGCTACTGACATCATCAAAGTAACTAAAGCTGTCAATCAAACAATGAAAAAAATTTGCCACTAAACTCTTGTGAAGATGAATCAATATCAAATTTACTCACGTAAAATGCAAGTACCTCCAAATTGTATTTGACATTTATTACTTTTAGAAATGGTGTGTTGCCACTTTAAAGAAGCGCCATTGCAAACAAAGACTGCAGCTGTTATTTTTGCAAACCTAACCATCCCCACACCTACACAACAACAAAGACCAGCCTCAAAAATGAGCAGAGACGCACATCGACATCTCTGTGAGCGTCAGGTATCGATGGTACTTTGTGCTCAGGTGTTACCTGTTCGTAGATTTCAATAGCTTTCTGGTACTGCTCCAGCTGAGCGCTGTAGTGTCCCACCTTCAGGAGACATTTGTTGGCCGAACTGAAAAACACGCACAAAAGAGAAAGCCAGGAAATAATGTGTGTGTGTCGCTGCTCGAGACAGGTCATAGAGACGATGGACGTATTGGCCTGAAAACCAACACACCCACACTGTGACCCATTACATTTCAGCAGAGTCATGTTTAGGCTTCTATCAATCAAGCTGCTAACTATTATAATTGTAATATTTTCTCATCAACTGATATATTTTTGTTTTATTAAATGAAGCACAATAAGATTTTTGTCTACACTGCAATGATTATTTTAACAATTGAAATTAAAACATTTTGTCTAGAAATCGTGGACTGATGCACAGATCCTAAAACTTTGAAAAGTGTTTATTTACAACATGTCTTTGCTTACAAATATGTTTTTACATCTTTTCCTTTGCTGTATGAAAGTTAGTTTTCAGTCAGTCAAATCTTCAGTCCAACCTTAGTAAAGCGTTCACTGTTTACCAGAGAGAACAGATCCACATGTCTAATCTTAATCTTATAATCTAGTGTCCATGAGTTAAAACTGCATCTTTGTAACTACACAACCAGGGCTTAGAATAATCTACAAGATAATCTGGCAAAGCTGCCTTCATACCTGAAATTTAATGCATTACTGAAATGTTCCATTGTTATTGCTTTAAATAACCACGTTTTATCTTGTTTGCTGTCTTGCCTCGTTTGTTGTGCCTCTTCTTAATGAAATCGACACCTGTCGTTTCCACATCACACATTTCCGCCCGTCTCTCTGGCCCGTTATGCCTGTATGTGCCAGTATCAAGAAGCTCTGGAACTCCCAGACAGACGTCTATAAAACCCGGCGTTGGCATCAACTGAGCTTTCGTGACCATCTCCTTCATCTCTCAGGCAGCAGATTTGCCCAAATCAGACCCTTCCTTTCTAAATATGCAACCCAACTCCTCGTGCAGGCACTGGTCATAATGTGACCTTCAGATGACCCAACACACAGCAGCACATCTAAATTTGATCAGCTAAAAAGGAAACGCAACAACACAACCCAAGCAAAACAAGTTTCCAAAGTCTACCAAACTCTGCACACTGAGCAGCCCCCAAAAAATGCACAACTTCCTTTGCAGAAACATTTCACACAGGTTTTCCTTCACTTTTACTCTAAGACCATGGGGATTGTTTCCATTAAAGACACAATATAAACTGTGCTGATGTCCTTTCTATGTGACTTTGTGGGACCTTTAGCTGCCAGATCTCTGTAACACAGGGCAAAAAAAATTATTTAATGGTGCTCTTTGTGTCTGACCACATCCATAAATTTACTTTGCTGTAATTAAAGCAAAGGAAAAAAAAAAAGGTCAGAAATTCTTACTTCTTAACTCTGTTGACTGTCTAATGAAGTGACTCATTGTTTGTACTGCGAGTGTTCATCGTGTTTTCACCTGTTTGATTCTTCTCCCTTGTAGTAGTCGGCTGCCTGCTCATAGTGGGCAATGGCCTGAAAACAATCCAACAAACACACACAGGAGTTCACATTTTATATTTAATGAAAAAAAAATCTGATTCAACGGCAACACAATAAAAACAATGTGCGAAAACAGAAATGCATTTGTTTGCTCCTCACTTTACCTTCTCGATGTCAACCAGTTCTGATTCATAAATCTCTGCTATAGTGATGTGATGTTTGGCTGCGATGGTAAAGCGACCCTGTAAGAACACACGCGCACACACACACGGGTTACTCACAGATCAGAATGATGTCGCACAGAGTGGTTTAACGGCTGAGGCAGAGCTTACCATGTCAGTGTAGATATCAATGGCCTGATTTAGGCAGTTGATGGCCTCTGGACAGAGACAGAGAAGAAGGTGAGAAGTTAAACAGAAAGAGCACAGAAACCTTCAGAGCCTATCACGTTAAATTAAAACTTTGCACTTTCAGTTTCCTCCCCCTGTGACTACTAACCTGCTAACCCACAGTATTTCATTAAGCTCATTGCAGGGAGGCAGGAGAGCGTTTGCAATATAACCCACATATCAATTTTCCTCGAGCAACTCAGGGACCCATTTTAATCTGCTAACACTGTGACTGTGAAGTGCTGTAGACCAGACTGAGCTGGGTCTGTTACGCTGTGGGGTCTTCAAGAGGCAAATTCACAAAGGAGGTATGTGAAATCTGGACAGACCCAGTCAGTTAGGTCTGTATTTATATGGACACCATTTTTATCACTGTGACTTTGCTCCACCACAAGGGATTTGACGTGAAACAACCAGTAATTATATCTTGTTTGACATTAAATGATCTTTAATGAATGTTTTTCAGGGGGAAGCAAACTGGCCTATGCATGTGTGCGTTCGTGGGACGTCAGAGATCACTCACCCTGTGGATCAGCCTTCTTGTAGGCGTTGCCGGCGTCGACAAAGCTGGTGGCAGAGTCCAGTTTGTTCTGAAGCTGCATATGGAGTCGAGCAGCCTGACAAAATGCATTGCCTGCAGCTACACACACACACACACACACACACACACACACACAGCTTGAATGGAACAACCTAGAATAAATTGTGGTTGCACTACAATTCAGCCTGTCGACACACATCGGGCAGCGAAACCATCAAAACGAACATCTAAACAGCTGAATTCTGCTCAGTACAAGCTATTATTGGCTCACCGGTTTCTACATTCATAACGAGCTCACTTCAGCCCCTTTTGCACACGGCAGTAAAACATGCAGCATGTGAATCTCTCTGCAGCCTGTTTAATCATTTGAATGTTGGAAAAAAATTCTAATAACAATGTGGGTGTTTGTGTAGGAGTTTGTTTGTCTGCGCACAGATTTGTTTGTGTTTTTTGCGTTCAGAACGCAGCACGATTACACTACGTAAGTGTGTGTCCATGTGTGTGTCACCTACCACTCCAGTTCTTTGCCATCTTAAACATGTTGGCTGCTCTGGCATACATCTCACAGGCATCCTCCACCTTGTGGTTGCCCCTATAACACACAAACAGGCTCACAAACAACTCTTTGACCTCATGAATTTGCATTTGTTTTATTGCTAGATCCTTCTAAGCTCTGCAGTATGATGCAGCACGTTCAAGTATCCAGTTAACAACACCCAAATGAGGAGCAGCTGAAATTCTCTCATCTTTAATCTTATATTTTCACTGCTGCATAGACAGTTAAAAAGGAAGTCAAACAGGTTTTCCTCAGATTTGCGACCATGTGACGGCAGCATGAACTAGTTCACTCAGTGTTTACAGACTCTCTATGGGACGGAGCTCTGCCTGTCTGACGACTAACAGTCGATACAGAGACAGCGCATTTGTTAACTGTAAGCGCATCATGTGCGTTGTCTTTTTCTCGCCTTGGATCAAACCGTAACAGTCAGCAGTTTTTTGTGGAACGTTTCTGGGTTTCTGGTGCAGGAGAGCTTGCAAACACTGACACACAGACCACGTTTCCTAAGGGACCGTCACTCAGTTTGATGCTGTAATCACTGTGTACTTAGGTAAAATGCTCTGTACTTTTTGAGCCTTGGATAGTGGATATTATTTCAGCTTGAGAGGCAAAATTACACTCCATATTAAATGAAACGTAGCTTTACTATCTCCACCGATCATTACTGAAATCTGCTCGATGTTTGCCCCCCCATGATTTAAATTGGGCCCGAGGCTCATTAAAAAAACATGCACGCGTGGGAAAACAGATGTGACCCATTTCAGTTCCCAGGTTTAAGGACACTGACTGGTTATTTTTGACAGTGTTTTGTATCTGAAAGATGTAAAATGTGGACACAGATTGAGGAAAGATGGTGACGATGGCCAACAGCAGAGCAGCTGAGTAGCTTCAATTTCAAATCTTCTTACTGCAAAAACTCATTTAGGTTGAATAATGAGTCTAAAAACTCTAAACTGCACGGCCTTCCCCTTTTTTTTAGGTTCAAAGTCGTAGCTGCAGACGTCTTGTTTCATCCATCTAAATACAAAGATACTCACAACTTACTCTCCAAAGTTAAAAGCTGCAAAACTGAGAATATTTTTTAGGATACACTTTTAAATTAGGCCCACACACATATTTTTAGGTGCAACATTTAAAATACAGATGTGTAAAATATTACTGCAGTTCTGGTTCTGGACCTCATCCATCCCTCTATCTGATCTCATCTCACTGGATCCATTTTGTTCCACACAGGAAGACCGGCAGCCCCCGCAGCGCCGCCTCCCTGCATCCGTGGTTCGGCCTCACGCCCCCTGCGAAGCCGCTCGCCGCGGCAACGTTCGTCGTGCGTGACAGGCCACATTATCTGCGACGACAGCTCTTTTTTTGGCACAGCTGCCCAAAAAAAGGCGCACTCATAATCCCTGCGTAAATCTTTTGAAAGGACACAGCGTCAGTCACCGGCCTTTATTAGGGACGAACGGAACGGAGAGGACGGGGTTCGATGGTCACAGATCCGGACTGAGCTCTACAGACGGACACTGGCGTATTTCAGGGATGTTACAGCGATTTATCGAAGAAACGCAGAAACACTTGGAGGCTTTGATGGGCCCAGTGCGCACGACTCGCCCCCCCACAAACATGATAAACACAGCAGGCAGAGCAGAGAACCAGAGCATCCTTTACCCGAACATCCCTCCGAGGAAGGAGCCGGACGCTTTGACCTTTTTGTCGGCTTCAGCCATCAGCTGCATGGCCTCCTTCTCTTTGCCGGAGTTGTCCATGGCGAGCTGGGTCTGCCGCGGGCGGAGGGATGGGAGGAGAACAGGCCGATGTTCCGCAGTGGACGGAGGGGAGAAGACAGAGGAGATGTGGGAGACGTGTGTGTGGCGGTGCTGATGCTGAGAGCCTGCGGATCTTCTTCTACGGCGAGAGAGAAGGCTCACCGGCGGCTCACCGTCTCCACCTGTCGGACGCAGCGCGTAAACGCTACGGGCCGCTGCGAACAGAGACAATAAATGGAGCCAGAGGAGAAAAGAACTCGAGTGTCACTCACCTCCACCGATAGTTGTCATGTCATGTGCTGAGGAATCCGTTAGTGAACGGACAGATGATGAAGGTGAAGTCAAAAATGTGGGAATTTTTGTCATGACGTTACTGGTTTGACCTTCACAAAAGAAGGTGCCTGTAAATGTGACGTGTTGCGGCCAGCAGAGGGAAGCAGGAGCACACAGGGAAAGATGAGCATCCACTTAAAGGATGAATTCACTCACTTCAAGTTCTGTCCCAGTCAACAGAATGTAAAAGACAGAGAGGACACAGCTGAGACGAGACGCACAAACACTAACCACGAGGAGGTTAAACCAATCGCAAAATGACAGAAATGAAATCACACAAAACGACCCAAAATGAACACAAAAGTGACAGCCCTCCTATGCGTGAGCCCCAGGTCTGTAAGAGGAACAGAAAAATGCAGCGGTCATCTCATTTTGGGCATCCTGCGTCTATTCTGTGTTTTCTCTCTTTTGTTTGCATGTTTTTAGTCACATTCTGTGTAGTTTTTCTCTATTTTTTGGTTGTTTTTTGGTCATTTTGTGAATTTCAACAGTAATATATGACGCATTCAAACATAAAATACACCTCTTTTCCTACACAGGCCCTGTGCCTGGTAATCCATCAATACCACAAAGACCATGTGATGACCAAAGTTAAGCGAAATGACCCAAAGTGAGAGAGAGAACAGTAAGCAGAGATTCAAGATTAGCAGAAATGGTGTAACAGCTTCATCTTTCCTGCTGTGGATCCGACGGGCCTTCAACCTGTCTTTGCCCTGGGGGCAGTTTTTCATGCTTCAAAGCTGGAAATTAGGAACGTTTGTTCAACAGATGTGAAAAGATGGTTTGGTAAATGCCAGTACG
The DNA here is from genome assembly GCA_033026295.1 of Channa striata. Taxonomy (NCBI): domain Eukaryota; kingdom Metazoa; phylum Chordata; class Actinopteri; order Anabantiformes; family Channidae; genus Channa; species Channa striata. Next base: position 18,497,150 of record CM065184.1, on the reverse strand, counting down.
CTCAGTTAAATGTAAAGACAGAAAGTTCACCCAACAAATCCACAGTGTTTTATGGCAATAATAAAACATGACAGACCGTGTCTCAGCTTGAAAAGCCTCCTCCACCTTCCTCCCCCATGACAGCTACAGTACACTGCCTCTCTGTGAAATCCCACATTGTGCTGCTCATACACAAAATCAACGCAAAGTTCTGTTAACATGCGCAGCTTCAGTGGGTTGGTCATGATGTGTTTGACAATGGTAATCACCGAGCGGACGTCGTCTTCTTTCACACACCTCATCGGGGCATCTTCCCACGGCACAGCCAGCTCTGAAAGGCAAACACTGTTCATATCGTGCGCCACAACACCGAATGTACATGTTTAGATCAAATATTTTAATAGTCTTTCAGTTGGTCTTAAAATAGCAGTAAAACCAAGAAACAATTTAATCCAAGACACTAAAGCATGCTCAGTTCAATCACTAAAGCAGGGGTGCGTTCAACAAGGCATTTTGTTGGAGAACCTGGTCCGGTCCACGACAGAAGATTCAAGGCTGAGGTACTTTCATGTTAGCAGCTGAGTCTCTATATTGCCAGGAAAACGGCAGTGTGGGCTACTTTCACCAGACAGCAGCCATGTTTGTTCAACTCAATCTAAAACTACGAGGCTAAAATATCAAGAAAAGGTTCTCTTAAAAAAAAAGGTTGTTGAACGCAGCTTAAGCCTTAGTTTACAAGTCCAGGGAAAAAAACCAAACATGGAAAAAGTTCCCAACACTTTTCTGGAAGATCACTATTCAAAAAAATGACAAACCCCATTTACATTTTTACAAAAACAAACAGTTTTACAAATCATGTTCTTGTTACTTAGTAAATAACAGTAAATATATATGGGTCTGGTAATAATTATGTTTACACAAATACATCATGCAGTGGCAGTGGACTCTGAGGGCCCCCCTACATCTAACAAGACGTCAGACCAGAAGCCTGAAGGAGCTCACGGGGCCTCAGACCTCATGTCTGCTGCTCGGGAAACACGTGTAATGTTGAAGATAAAAAAAAATGCAACTCCCCCTCCTTTCCTCTGAAGTCTGCAGATCAACAATCATTTAATAACAGAAGTTGGAATTGAAAGAAATCTCCTCCCTGATTGTCATGCTGAAAACAATATTTAAATGACGGAATAATTAAATAACCAATAATCAAGGTGTCAATATAAATATTCTGAACATGGGAATAAGTTTCCACTAAGGTCTGACTGGTTGAAATATTACTTGACATTAGCTGCATTAGTCCAACATAAAATCATAAGCCTAAAATAAATAAATGAATCACACTAAATTCAGCTCCACAGTGTGTGTGTGTGTGTACTGCTGTCTTTGTGAGGACATTCTGAAGGTTCACACTTGGTTTGGGGCAGTAGTAGATTTTATGAAGTACTGCGCTAAAGAATAATTATGAGGTACCTTCACTTTTAGTCCACTACATTCCAGCGCTAAATGCTGCACTTCGAGCTCCACATTTATTGTACAGCTTTAGTTACTTTGCAGATGCATATTATTAATGGCAAATATAATAACCTAATGAATAATATCTTGTTATAGATTCAGTACATAGAGTGGAGATCAGCTCCATTATGAAGTCTATAGGTAGAAGAGACCTTTGACCTAATTATTTTTTAAGAAATAATGGAAGGTATTATTTTCTTTGCAGCACAAATATTCACTTGTGTATATCCCCCAACATTTTCTTCTTTATTACAGAACCACTAACCTAAAAGAAGTAAAGGAAACAAAATGAACAAAATCGTGATAAATAGTCAGAGTAAATAATTAGAAATAGGGTTTCTAAATCTCTACAGAAAGTAAACTTAGAGAGGCCCAAACATTTTACATTTAGAAAAAAACCCTTACTCATGAAGCACACAAACACTTTGTGTAGTACTTGTGCACCTGAATTAATCACATAGGTAGTACTACAACTTCATTAAAAAACTGGGGATAGAGTAGTGGCTCTTGGATTTTTGTTATCAACAGCATTAATTTCAATAGTGAAACAGATTATGCCAGGAAGAGTCTTCACAAGTACAGAAAGATACGTGTACCCCATATATCCGTGTACCTCATACATACGTACATATATCCCTGTACCTCACTTGTAAGTCGCTTTGGATAAAAGCGTCTGCCAAATGACTAAATGTAAATGTAAATATCCTCAAAAGTATGCAATATTCATATTACACCAAGCATTCATTATGTGCTACGATATGTGTGGAATCCATTTTCAGGACTGAGTTTCCTTTGAGCAAAGCCTTTAACCTCCAGCTGCTCCAGAGTCCAAAACTTAGGACCGCGGACGCGGCCACTGTGCAAGTGTGTAAACAGGTTGTTCCTATAAAAGAAATACAGTAAATACAGCAGACTGTGGTTCAGACCAAGATGCCTCACTCGGATTAAAAAAGAGAAGAGGTGGTTTTCAGTCATAGTAAAACAGTGTGTGCATATATAAATAGATAATCAGGGAGACACAGACAGAGAGAGATAGAGATAGAGTTGTCATGCAGTACGAACCATCGTTTCAGCTATTTGTTAAAGTAACAGGTGACAGAAAATCAGGATTAAACGCTGAAGCACAGCGAAGTGCATGCTTGAAGGGAATTACAAAACAAATTGTTAAAGCATTCTTCCATTAACAACTAAATAACAGTCTGTATAATCTTGTTTTTTCCCCTTTTGTACTTCCTCAGACTCCTTGTCCTCCTCAGTCCTCCTCTGACAAGGTTTCATGAGGGGTTGACGGTCGGGACTTGCTGTGACCTCTGACCTCTGTCTTCCTGTCCTGCAGGAAGTCTCGAATCTCTCCGGGCAACCGCTGGAATTTCTCCTGAAACTCTGCCTCCACAGCTCCCTGCAGCTGGACAGACATGACAGATTTCTTTTTGGACTGACGGCACGATTACACTCAGTGAAATAAATTGGCGATCACACACTTTGCCTGCTTCTTTGTATCCTACTGTTGACACGGCTGGCTTGTACATGTAATACTGCAACCAGCTGTTGTCAGGGTTTACTGCCAACAGCTCCAATATGGCTGCCAGAAGGTACGTTACATCATTCAAACGCCCCCATGCTTTTTGTGTGGGTGTGGAGACACCGACTGTGTGGCGCTCAAGCGTGAAGGCAAAAGAAGGAATTGGAGAAGTCTAGAAAACGGAACAAGGCAGCAGCAAGAAGCTGTAGCACAAACAAACAGCCTTTGTCTTTTACCTTTGGTTTCTGGTCTTGTATCTCCTGCAGGAGCTCATTGTGCTGCTCCACCAAATGATCCTGGCGCTTTGGCCTGAGTCTCCTCAAGCTGGAGACAGAGTCAAAAAGACAAAAGCATTTTATGTTTGCAGAGAGACTAAAATACCCATCAGCCTGTGTGAAGGACTCTGCCTATAGAAACCCAGGTTCTTTATGTCTGCTCACCCGTTTTATGTTCTGGACAACTTCATTTACGTAGGACTTATTGATCTCAATCTTCTCCCTGGGAACACACATAGGTAGAGGAGGTGAGCGGAGTTTGTGCTAAATCTGACCAAACAGCAGAAATCAGTGCAAGAAGTAGATGAAGGAGCTTCAGCAGACATCAAAGCTGAGGTGTGGTAGATAAATATTGGTGTGTTCGTACTCCTCAGCTAGATGTTTCTCTTTGGTCTTGGCTTGGTTGATCTTCTCCGTTCTTCTTCGATCCATCAGTCTCTTGAGCTCTTTCTTCTCCCTGCAGCAGCAGCAGCAGCATGAAAAACATGGTGGGAAAGCTTTTCAAAAAGACATAAATGTTCAATCTGCCTTAAGGTTTCCTTAAAATTCTCAAAGTTGGAAAAATACCACATTGAATGGTAGGTTCACACTGACGCAGAAATGCTGCAGAGCACATTAAAGCATCCCGCTGAACTCATTTTAAAAGCTGACACCTTAAATTTAAAGCACTAATTTAAGAATTCTGATGTAAAAAGTGTCCCCAAATATTTTGCAAGGTGCTGAAACTGTGATTCAGGAAGCAGTCATAGTCATTCACTCAGAAACCAAAACCTCTGCAATTTAAAGTATGCTGAGCTTCACGAGAAAAGTCAACATGTTTCCCAAAAAGTTCCAAAAAAGTCCTGCAAAATACATCAAATATGATGTTAATGATTCAGACCTGGATCACAGATTTAAATCTAATAATTACAACGTAAACAGCTTTAAATACTGTTGGCCAGCTGTTGAATTTCCTGTTAAGGATCATGCGAAAATAAAGTACAGTTATTTTGTTTTATGTTTTATTAATCTGATTCTAAAAAGGATCTTTAGTTATTCAGTTCAATATTTGCCTTTGAGAACTGAAGTAAAATAAAAACTCCAAGCAGCAGGAAAAAAAGCTCAGGAAAAGTAGAAATGCCTTAAAATTGAACGTGTGTAGAATTGCCTGGAAAAATGTACCACTCAAGTTATAAAAGGAACATGAGAGAGTAAAATCTGAAGTGACAGGCTTGTATCTTACTTTTCACAGATGTCTTTGAGTTTCTTCATCTGTGTGTTGTGACTCTCCTCAGCCAAATTGCTCAGTCGCTCTGTCAGCTGCAGGAAACACAACAGGCATCACATTTAAAAGACACCAGACCAGTTTGGCACTGAGCCTGTGGAGGAACCTGGTTAATTAGTGTGGGACTTTATATTGAACACAATGTAAAACAGTCTAATTTAAAGACCTGTACAGTGAGAACGGGGATCATGGTGAAAGTAGGAGACATCTTTGTTTTGTGCATTTAAACTGTTTAAAAATGAGCATGGTTTAAATATTCAAAGATACAGAATATTTTAACCAAAAAGTAGGAGCAAAAATTCATTTCATTTTAAATTAGCTTTTTGTGTGTGGGAAAACCACACAAGACAGTTTATAATTCAGAGCAGTCACTTTCAGTTTGTTAAAGCCTGACTATGACTTTTATTGTAAAAGTTGAGCGGGATTAGTGAGGCTTGAGGTCAGCGTTGACTGTTTTTTTACCATCTTTATATGTTCCCTCTGTAGATATTTCTGACTGTAGTACTGCTCCTGCCTCAAGGCCAGAAGCTGCTGCTGCTGCTCGTCTCTGAGCTGCTGGAGGCGCTCGTCTTTCTCACCGTCAGAACGCGACGCCCTGATGAGCACACGCAAACAAATGCCCATGTACGTATGATACAGAATCGGCTCACCTCTCACTTATATCATACAACAACAGATACACTCATGTTGTGCAGACTGTAGTAGAAGTGGACAGTGACACAATCGAGGAGACAGTTACTGAGACACCGTGTGTGCGTACCTGCTCTTGCTGCACTGTCGGGCTGTTTTCTTGTATTTATTGTTGAACTCTCTCAGAAGCTCTGAGGTTTTCTTTTGATGTCTCCTCACTAACTCCTTCAGCTCTTTAAACTGACGCCTCTGCTCCTTCTGATAAACCTTGGACTGCTGCAGACTCTCCATGGTGCACACCGGGACATCTGGCACCACAAAGGGATCACACAGTATCCAGTGCGTTAATGGACCTCCGCAGGAATTATCAAAACTCTGGCATGTTTCTTTGGTGCTTTCTGTTAAAGCTTTCACGATTGGAATTGATTTTATATTGTTATTATCATTTTAATTCAAGGACAACTCAAATGTTTTGTTAAATACGTTTTTCAAGCTACACACACACGTTCACATTACTTGAGGATTATTTTCAGTATCGCACAGAATGTACTCTGTCCATTCCGAGTGGTATTTTGCTGTTGATTATTTTACTACTGAATGTTATAGAATTTATATTTGGGTGCTCTACTATCTACAGTAAATATCATTTAATTAGCAACAACTGCTTGACTGCATATCAATTTTTAAAGCGATTATGTAAACACGGACCTATCAAAACAATTTGAACCAGATCTTCATTCTTAGTGGCTGGTTTGGCTGCGTCTACAATCAAAAGGAGACAAAATCAACATCAGTAACAAAAATCTTAGGAGAACAGTATTTGTAATAATTAAATGCAGCAGTTATGATTCAGTTGTCAGAAGGTTGTTTCCCTGCTTATTGGTGAAATCTACCTGTTGTAGCTGCTTGCTGATTGGCAGCGGAGGCTTTGGGTGTTGTGGCTACAGGGGTGTGGCCTGCAGGGCCAGAGGCGGGGCTGAGTCCATTCTCCAGTGGAGCTGATTTCAGATCATTCTTACGCTCTGCACAGTTGTCGGTTTCATCCTGAACATTGAACAGTAATTACAGAGGCAGGCTGTGATTTCAAGAACATAAACAGAAATAAAAACACGACTGACCTCAGTCTGCATGTCCTCCTCCCCGTCCTCCAAAGTCAAAGCTGCCAGCTGTTTGGACCTCTGCTCCAGGAGGTTTACGTATCGAATAGGGTTGGACAGGGCCTCTATTACATCTAAAGGGCAAATGGGAAAAAAGTCATAAATCCAGAGCCTGTAGCCGTGTTTCAGATATAAACACAACCGCACATTTGTGCTTTTGTAGTTCCAGTGGTTCGTGGCTCAAAACATAAAATATGCATTGAGATTAAATGCATAAAAGTACCTATAAAGAACTGGATTCACCATACTGTTCACCAAGTTATTAATAGCACAAGTTATTAATGCCACATGGGAGGCAATTTAGGAACTGATGCAGCCAATGACAGAAAAGTGCAAAACTAGTTCGTTTCTGTTAGTACTTAGCAGCAGTAAAAGTCAACACTTTCTAAATTAATAATAATATACATATTTAATATTGAATTTTTTTTTATAATCAACCACTTCCCCAATGTGAGCTAGGGTCAGTAGTGACAGTGTAGAACTGAACATCCACAAAAAAGGGCTGTACAAACCGTGACAAAGAATCCTACAAAGGTTTAGGAACCAATCCAAAAAAAGAGAGGACGTACTTAAATGTACATGTAACTAAGATTTGAGACATTTTACTCAGGCCTGTCTTTTGGAAACTGAATTCAGTGTTTGGCGTGTTTTTGTGTGCTTCCACCAGTTTACATGCAGCAATCCAGACTCATATTCTAAACAGTTTATCCTTGACTCCAGGTGAACACTGTTTTGCTCCTGAGATATCGTGATGGACATCCAAATAAACTACTTAGAGAATATACAGAATACATTAATGTACATGATCCATTTGGTGGTTTAAGTTTGACTTGCTCTTATCCTATTTGTTCCTGAACACTTGTTCAATTGTTAAGGGGAAAGTTCGACTTGAATAAAGTTTGTACCTGCAAAGGTGTCCGGGACATAGTCTTTGACTTCGATGTAGGCGAACACGGCTGGTAAAACCAGAGACTGGTTTTTCTCATTCCTCAAGCCGATGTAGCGATAACCTGTGGCAAACATTAACCAACACACAGTTTTATTGTAACCTGTTGGGGTTATTTAGGGCGAACGGCAATGCAGAAATCTAAGAACAAGACAGAAGAGGAAGAGAGGTGCATCTGAGTTCACACCAAACATTAGTTCTGCCACATAAGGACAAAAGTACAAGGTAAAAAACAAGTTCTTTAATTCAAAGTTTTGAATGGCATCTTTCAAAGCAGCAGCTTTTTTTCCTGCAAGGTCTTTGAAAACAGTGGAGGCAGGATGTGTCTCCCAGGAGGTAGGTGGAACATTTCTGAATAATGTGACAGTGGAATTAAGAGTCTGCAAAGGCATTAAAGGCGACAGAAAAAGGAAACGTGCATGCACTTATCTTTTAAGCTGGGGATTACGCTGTTACATTTGCATGTAAAAATGTCCATTTTACTTTTGTTTTTAAGTTTTTGACATTATACAATGGTAATTCAGCACTCACTGTCTGATGGGTTTTTGGAATAGTCCTGAACTTACTTGAACAAAAGCAACGTTTGACGAAAAAATACCTGGTCTAATGGCAGACACTGGAATAATCCGATGACCGATAAACTTCCCTCCTTCCTCAAAAGCAGCAATTCTCAGAGAGGCCAGAGTAGGAAGAATGACCTTTCAGGGAGAGCACACGTCAAACCGTTATTAATTTAACATTTGTCTCAACTCAGGTGCTCCCTCCTGTTTCTCTGTGTGTTGCACCTTTTTGAAGACAATCGGCTCCTCGTCCCACACTGGGTTAATGGCGTTGTTGTTCTGGGAAGTTTTGGTCTTCAGCGCTTTCCTCCTGGTGTCCACAGGGAGTCCAAACATCTCCACCTCCACATACACACCCACCCTCCGCTCGGTGAGGAACTGGCCTGAAATCACCTGAGACACACAGCGACAAAACAAGTCAGACACAAAGACCGCACTACAGTAGCGATGGTTCATATGCATAACGCAGAACATATAAAGGGTTTTTCCTGAGCGATGGAAGATTGTGCAAAAGTTTAGTATAGAGACAATGTGTGCCATTTTTTAAATCTTATTTTTTTACAGATTGCACGGGCTTTTCACAAACAGGAAACTACTGCAGGCGTACCTTCACAGACAGCGTGTTGGCTACGATGCCGTCCACCGTGTTTTCTGTGAAGGGGTCAAAGTGTTTGTCTTGCCGTCTCATGAACTCAGGCTTCAGTCTGTATCCGCTGCGACCGTTGTACTCAAACATGAAGAGATTCAGCTGCATGGACAAATCTGGAGCAGAAATGAAATGTCGTTGGTGCAGGTCTTTTGTGCGTCCATGATCTCTGAAGTAAAGTTTTTACTACTGTTGCCCTAAACGTAAGCTGACGGAGCCTGTCTGAGCACTTCCAAGCCTTTGATAGGATTTGAGTGGACTAAAATCTATGAACAGTTTTTTTATTAACCTTGCACACATAAAAAGAACAAATACTAAAGCATTTTACCAATCGTTTGGTAGTTAAGAGCTACCAGCTGACATCCAGCATTCCAGAAGAGCTGGGGCATAAAGTTTGACGAGTCTACTCGGGTTCCTTTTGGGTAGATTCGACTTAACTGGTACTTATTGTATCTGGTTAACATAAGGTTAAGGACAAGAAAAGTGTATATTCTCCACAACATCTTCAAGTAGATGTAAAACATCAAGAAAAATCATCGATCACAATGTGTGCAGACTTAATTATATATATTAAAGACATTGATAATACTGCTTGTTTCTACTTAATGCATCATCATTAGTAGCAGATATATTCTACCTAAAGACTCCCAACAGTAAAACTGCTGTAATTTACATTTCAATTGACTTTAAAAGTTGTTCAGTGACTGAGAAAGACTTTTGATCATTTACACAAGAAAAGCATCAAAACAGAAAAAACATGAAGCAAAGAAGCAGTTGCTGAGGAACGTTGATGTTGTAACTGTGGTAACTGTTGCCAAGGATACTCCACAAACTCCACTGGTGACTTTGTGAGATGCTCCAAAGCTTTGGTCTCCACAAAAGACGACATGTGGTAACAGCGGGCTGCCTCTGCCAACACACACACACACACACACACACACACACACACACACACACACACACCATGTTTTCTACGCTGACTTTGGGCCCTTACTACTATATTGTTTCTTTTTGAGTAACTTAAGAGCTTGTTTAGTAAAACACAAGAACTAAACTGTCCTTTATCAAAACATCCAGTTACATTTGGTTTTACTTATATATTTTTGGAAACAATAATGTTCTACAATTGCACTTCTGGAAGAAATTGATTGATTTTCCAGCTCTGTGGCAATACAGCAACGACAATAAGTTTGGAGAGAAAAGAGGGTTCTGCTTTGCTTTTCTTACTCTTGGAGGCTTCGAAGGAGTTAAACTTGGTTGGTTGCACGTAGTTGACAAGAGTCGACATTTCCTCTGTAGCGATAGCCTCCCGCTCTGCTGCGCCCTAAAATAAATGACAACAGGATTCAAGTTTGAGTGTGAGGAGTCCTTCTGTTTGGATTTGAGTTGTGTAACTTGGCAAATGTTTGGAGGAAACCCTTGCGGCAGTCAGTTAAACTAGTTCAACAGAACGTGTTTCATTCATTTTTCAGTGGAACTATAAGAAGGTGCTTACAACACATCCACTTTTGATGAATATGTAATGTCGTATTTCAAAAACAGCACATGAAGATGATGATCATGCAAAAACATGCATTGCAGTGATAGGACGTATGCTCGCAGCATCAGCAAGCAAGTCTGCAGTGTTGAAGTCATGGAAACAAGGTTTCAGACCAACTAATGGCCAAAAAAAAAAAAAAAAAAAAAAAAACCCCACAAAGATTTGATACACAATGACAATCATCGCATGACAAAGTTGCCCATGTGTTCATCAACACCGACTTAATACACTCAGAAAACCCAACCCTAGCTTGTGTGCCTAAAGCTGAAGTTCTACTGTGAACATAGAAGACAGGACAAAAAAATGGTAACTATGGTAACTATTCATATCAAAAACCAATAAAGAGATGTACGTAGCAACACGCTGCAGAGACAACAGCAAATAGAAAGCACGTGTGACAGCGAAAAGCAGCAACACTTACAACAACCACCATCAACAACAGTCACAGTAGGAAACAACGAAACAAACACACGTCAACACTAACACATGGTGACAGCCGGCTCTGTATGATGTCACCACTGACCTTTTTACCATCATCATCTTCATCATCATCATCTTCCTCACTCTCAGCCTCCATCTCTGTTAAAATTAAAATTAAATAAGACTTTTTCTCCCTTTTTGCAAATGTTAAACGTGTGTGTTGTCAGCTCACGCCGTAAATAGGATGGTAATAGATGAATAAAACATATGAAGACTTGACTTTAATGTGAATAACCCTAAGGCTGTGGAAAAGCGCTGGATCTTATTTTCAAAAATTATTCTCTGCAGACATTTATGAAACAGCTGATGATTGCTCCAGGCACGAGTTAAACCCTCTTCACAAATAAACGAACAGCACAGTAGATACAGTAGTCATGTACAACACTGAGCCGAAATGAGAAACGAAAAAAACCCACAAAATATGAGAATATAAATCAAACAGGGTCGGCTTTGACAACAACCCCCTGCTTTAACTCATGTGCAGGTGATTATTCAGGCCACTCAAGCATCTGCTGAGTGAAGAGTCACGGTCGGAGTGTAAGCACGTACTTCACCGCTACTCGTCTGCTTGGGGTCTGCGCCTGGGCGTTTGAATATCAGATGTGTCAATAAGACTTCCTAATTTCCCTCTGCTCTGCTTTTTAATTGCTGCTCTGCGCTCCCGACCTCTTCCGGGATGTCCTGCTAATTACTGAGACATCCCTGATGAGGTGCAGAGGACTGTCGCGGAGCTGTCACCTTGGCTAAAGTCATGATGCAAAAGATGCTCCACTAATGTGAGTTGCGAACACTTGTAATGGGACCGTGTGTCCGTATGGTAACATGTTCTTCTCTGTGTCTCTCTCTCGGATTCGTTCAATAAAGGTACAAAAGATAACCGCAGCTCCTAGGCTCTATATAAATAACACATCAGGGGCCCGGCTGAAGCTATGGCACCATCCTGGTACCTTTTCAAAGAGGTGACTCACACTCGTGTGTACTGCGTGTCTCTCCGGTGTTCCCTCCACACAGAGCTCTACCAGCCTGAAAAGGGACAGAATAATCTGCTGTCTGGTTTTTATTTGGATACAAAAGCTGTCAGGGCCGAACACATTTCACATGCATTTCTAAAAAAGAAAAAGAAAAAAAAAAAGGTCCTTTTGTCTTTGTTTCTTACCTCCTGTGTTGTTGCTAGGAGACACTGGTTCATTGCTCTGATTGGCAGGCTGGTCTGTCAGTCTCTTGGTGTCTGTGGTATTGGATGGTTTGTGAGATTTCTTATTCTTGATGAGGATTTTGCCCATTAGCTCCTGAGGACTGGGCAGGGGGACACCTGCCTCCAGCTACACACACACACACACACACACACACACACACACACACACACACACACACACAGTGTTAGTGTCAGCTAATAACACACAGCTTGCTTTGTGTTGCATATAACATTTGTCCCGTGTGTGTCTTCTCACAGGGTACTTGTCCAGAGGGTCGATCAACAATGCTTCTCCAAAAATGGACTGACAATATTCTGCCATTTTAGCCTGCTGTTTTAAACTGTTGGATGAAAACATTTGAAACAGTTAAAATAGTTAAACACATCATTTAAAACACTTGGCACATAAATAGGGACAGAGTTTCTCACGAGTCCACGTGATTTTCAAAAGACAATATGACTGGGAAAGGGGAGGTCTTGAAGGCGCACTCTGCAATGGCTTCAATCACTTCCTGGAAAACACAAAACGAAATGACATCAGAGAGAATATTAATGAACAAGCATGAATTAAAGAAAAGCTTAACTTTAGTAACACAATAAAGTGTCTGTACTCACGTTTGGAGCCTGGATTAGTTTATTACTCTGTGAAACGGTTAAAAGGCTTGGTTGGGATATTCTTAAAAAAAAATATGTCCCCAAATGCCTTAAATCATCTGTGAAGCTTTTGTACAAAGTTATGGCGAATGAAAGCTCCAAGCGTTTTGGAATAAAGACACGTGTCAGGCAGTACAGTGGTGTGACTGCCTGTTTCTGCCTGAGCAGTTTTGGACAACAATGGAGGTCAACAACAGAGACAATCAAGATAATCCAGTTGGCAGATTGATAGATGCGAAAATGGTTCATTGTTGGTTTTAGTGCCTGTATGTGGAAATTTTATAAATATGGTAATTTAGAAAATAATCAAAGATTATCTTTTATTAAAAACCTAGCATGCCTACACTTACTAGAATGTGGAAAAGCACTGCAACAGTTGGGAGCATAAAAAACAAACTAAAATTGCTAAAATTTCATTGTAGCACCTTGGAACAAGAATCCCTGTGCCAGATGACGGTTTATACTAAATGAACAGAGGTAAGAGAGTGTGGGGTCCACAGATAGAAAAGTGGCACAACGCAGAGGTCTGATCGCGGCTGCGATGGAAAGAAAAGTGGCAGTGGCATTTAGAAATAATCAAATAAACAGGAAGTGTGACAAACGTTCATTCAGTCATTACATAAGAACAGCACAGTTACAGTTTTGCCAAGTTGCACAGCAAGAAAAAGTGCTGATTTATTCCACGTTAAGAGACATGTGAAACTATGTGTCCACACCTTGAAACAGATTTCTGATGTCATGGTAAAGCCGTGTGTGATGACCGGCTCCTCCTCAGCAGTCCGTCCTTTCCACACATCCAACTCCACACAGCGGCATCCTGCCAGGAGGACCTGCCTGTACATCTCGACGGAGGAGCTCCCCGCCAGCTGGCCCGCTAAAACACCCCGACAAAGAAAGGAAATAAGGGAGATGAAAATACGAAGCTGCCTCTAGTGTTAGAACGTTATTTTAGAGTGAAATCATGAGCAGTGAGAAATCACCTTAAAAAAATGGATTTTGTGACAAAGTCAAAAATTGTTTTTCACATTCAAAGGTTTCGCTAAAATTAGGGCACAACCTTAACCTCATTTTGTAGTCTATCTCCTCTGGGCCTAGTGTTCAAGAGGTCCATTTGGATTTTTGACTGAAGCCAAAAGTCTGTGGACTTGGGATATTATGTGCAAGATTTCCTTTGGGTCTCCTCATGCTGAGGTCCAACCTGCCGGTTCAGTTTAGATCTGATTTGTGTGTTTTGTATATTCCAAGTTCACAGAATTTCATGCAGGTATGGACATTTTGGACAAATAAAAAAAACATTGACTTCAATAATCATTCTTTCACAGCAGCACTTGGATGCATAAAGCAGTTCAAGCTGTTGTTTGCTTGGCCTGTATGCACACACCTGTCAGGTACGTGTTGTGTGACGAGTTGATGAAGTAGTGAGACAGGGGGAAGCTCATGTCTTCGGACTGGTCCAGTTTTTCTGGTGGGATGACTCTGTTCTCCTCACTCGACAGATAACTGGAGAATGCCTGCACAGAGATGAAGCCTACACAACACAACACCAAAAAATATAAGACAAAAGTAGAAAACAACTCAATGTTTAAATGAAAAAAATTTGTTTTGTTTTATATTTTACATATTTTATGACTCATGAGGTTTGCCCCTTTTGACTGTTTTGTATTATCCAATACAAAACCCAAATACTCTTTATGTCTTTAATAGTTATTGCAGCTTACTCAATACCATGAAAGCATGTCCTTAATTTTGCCAAATCATATACGTGACCTGGTGGCTTAATGATCAGAGCATCAGGCCGAGATAAAGACGTCCCTGAGCGAGACGCTCAGCACAAGCTCCCCTGGTGCTGCCCAGTACTCCACCGAGGGAGATGGGTGACACGCAGAGAAGGTTTTATTGTTACCCGTAAAATAAAGCCTCTACTTGGATCTGATTGAATTGTAGCTCCTTTTTAAGAGGTTTGGACAAATGACAAATTTCTGGGGATGGCAATCACCTTATTACTAGTGTAAATCAAATGAAGTTAGGTAACATACTGATAAAAGTGTAATATTATTTTAATATAGCGTATGTTAAACCTTCACTGTTGTTAAACAGACCAGTGAGGTGGTCGTAGGAGCACTGAAACCTGTTCTTCATGCTATTCTTATTGTGTTATTACAGACCTTTGCGAGATCCATCCAACAGATCCCTCCAATTTATCAAGTAATGGAAGCCAAAATTACACTCCTCAATCTGCACACAACTGTTTTAAAGGCTTGATCTAAAAATGTTGCAGAGAGACTCACTGAAATTCACACCTCCAGGCAGTTAACCTAACATGCGTGTCTTTGGACTGTGGGAGGAAACAGGGGCACTCGGAGGGAACACACACACGCACATGCAGCCAGCTGGTGGATTTGAACCGGGAATCTTGTAGCCGTGAGGCAACAGCACTAGCCACTCCACCACTGTTCCCCCGTCACTCTGTCTAAAAGTGGTTTAATAGCCTCTTCAGCGATAGCAGGAGACATCCTACAGGAATTTGTGCCTCTTTCCGTGTTCATATGAGCTCCTTACTGCAGACGCGAAAAGCAGTGAAACTGTCTTTTAACACATACGTTAAATGTCTAGAGGAACACTAGACAATTATTCCTAAACAATTTGTGAAAATGCATATGCATTTTGAGTGAAAATGTCAATTTCAGTGAAAAGTTTCCTAATATGGTCATTCTGAAAGCATGAGCATTCCTTATTTTCCCGCACTAGTTCAGCTTTACTAATACCATGACCAAAATATTATTCATGTAAACACAACAACAGAAGCAAGTCTTTGCTTCACTCAGATTTGAATTATTACATCACAGATGGAAAAATTAACCAAACAATCCAGAAAGAGGTGGTGCTGCAGCCGAAGCAGATGCCAATTTTTCTTCTGGCAGGATTTAACACAAATGTGATGCTTATTTTAGCAGTTTCCACGCTGTGGGTATGTGAGTGGGCTTTAAAGACTATTTCATCCACCCATGTACAGAACAAAGGAGCAATACAGGCTGTTAAAAAACGCAGCTGACAAGTAAATGACATCTTCAACTGTTTATGAATATGTTGGTAAAAATAGCACCAACGTGTGCCGTGTATCTACCCTCCTTCAGCTGTTCCCGGTCCTGTTGGTACCTCTCCATCAGAGCGCGTGTCTGCGCGGGGCGAAGAGGCGGGTAGAGGATTTCATTCAGCCGCGGGTCTCTCTGTTTGTTGTTAATGAACTCTGTCATCTGATCCACCGACAAAGTCCCATTATCCGCTCCTCTGCAGAACACACAGCAGAGTCAGGGCAGAGACGAGAGGGTCCAACAACATGTTACGAATCCGCATCTGAGACCTTAGATCACCCGAGTGTATAATGCTCCACACGGCTGCAGCGGCTTGTCTTCACAGTAGCTCTGCGTTCATGGGATCAGACACTTTAGAAAGAAACTGGTGACTAATGTGGCTAACGTGAGAACAGCCGGGGCCCCTGGGGACCTGCCCTTCCTATAAAGGACATGCAGACTCACAGAGACAAAACAATCTGCCATACAGTCTGCGGTGATTTTGTCACTTTGCTCCTCCCGGTGATTTCATGTCAGCGTTTGGAAATTTTTAACAGTTGGATATCTTTTTTATGTACTGACGTTTTATTGGCTCTGTTTCATTGCGTTGCACGTCTCTGTGTCAGTTTTTTCGTCTAGTTGTTCATTTTACCCTTGCCTTGTTGTGTCTCCTTGCAGTCATTTTGCACGTTTTTTTGGCATTTGCATTAGTTTTTTTGTGTCTTTGGGTCCCTATGAGTTGTCCCCTGATATTGATCGTCTTTCGGAAGTAGTGATATCAGATCCCTGAGAATGTCTTTGTTTTGTGCCTTTTTACAGTAATTAGTAAAAATGCTATATTACACTCATTACCTGCAGCCTGAATTTGAATTTGCTGGACATAAAAACTCCACAGTTGATGTTTGTCTACAACCTCTCTCTTTAATCCTTCTCTCTAATTATTCATGATTCTTCTCATATCAAAGAAATTGGCCTCAAGCAAAGAACAACACACTTGAAAAGCTCATTTTGTAGAGGGGCTCCTTTAACATGAATAAGTCTCGGAGCTTATCAGTGCTCCACGACTGTAAAGCAGATGAAGGATTTCAACACTCACTGCAGTTTAAAGATGTTGCTGAGCTCAGGACGAGGACACAGACTGTCCAAGAAGCTCCTGTAAACCTCAAGTGTGAAGTCCTCCAGTTTGATACTGTCACCCTGTCAAATATAGGACACCTATGAAAACAGTGTTGGCTTCCAGCATTCAACATTTCATCCACCTCTTACATGCGGTTAAAAAGTTTTAGAACCTTAAAAAACACAAACCAAATCTGTGGCTCCTCTCTCCTGTTAAGGATAATCCTTCTGTGCTCACAGGAATAATCAGTATGAGCCACGAATTTGGCTTTTTGCATAGCTGCTTTTTTAAAGTCCATGACCCAAATATTTTAGCTCATTTCACCCCGTCTGTGCACTGTGAGTCAGCGTAGACAAAAAGCATAAATAATCAAAAATGTAACCCGAAGAGAAGGCACCAGCTTCTGAAAGCATGCATTCATGGTATGTTGAAGCTGGCTCATCTTTGTTCACCATCACTGAGAATAATAATACAAACTTGAATGGAGTGTTTACCCGTCCGTAGGGCAGCCTGCAGTTCTCCAAGGCATTCTCCACTCTCTTCCTGTCTGATGAAAACAGTCGGACAATGCTGCAAGAGCCGACATCACACCATTATCAGCTCACCCTTAACCACAACATGTCACCAAGGCAAAACCGACAGTTTTACTTCTTAAAATACCTCCTCCCTCTCTAATTATCTACCCTGAATTTACTTCTGTGACTGCCCCAAATGTCCTCCTCTAACTCCACAAAACTTCCTTCGACACAGTCACAGTTTGGAAGCCTCCTCTAGCTTCCTTAGGCCTCCTGTTCTTGCAAAAGTGCACCCTAACAATTCAAATGTCCTCACTGGGTTCTTCAACATCCACCCAAACCCTCTAACTGCAAACTGTCAAACTGTGTCTGCATGGCTAAAACTTCACCACTCCTACCTCAGCTTCCAAGGTACATCTATCAACTGACCTTAATTTTGCTACTGGACTGCTTCTAAAATACAGCTTTCCATCAAAACTGTATTATCCATCTCATGCTCTGGCAGTGGTTGATTACCAGGTCAGTGCTGAATTAGGCACCTTCATGAATCCTGTCCCTGTTTTTGCTTTCCCCAGTGCACGTGGAATTAAGTTTATTTTTGGAAGCAAGGGACAGGAAAGAACAAAGTTCAAGTTGCGTGTCTCTGCAGATTTCATCAGCTATTTCCTCACATCCTCAACAGCTGACTATAGCACATGCTGAACACTCTCACAGAACCGCTGAATATTAAAGATTATGATGGTACTAATAATACGGAACTTACTTCTTGACAGGGATTCTCCCCTCTGCATTCGGCTGCAGAGTTAGCCTGACGTATCTGAAACAAAGAGTTTAAAAAATCTGTGAGCTGGACTGCACTTATCTATGAATACGTACTCTCCTTCAGCTGGAGGGGAGTTCTGTGGGGGTGCCCTCGATGCAAATACACTGCAGAATGTCTTTCTTAGACCTAGATTGAAGTTCTGATAGACAGTTCTAGCTTCTGGGCAGACAGAAACTCTGTGGAAAATTATTGTTTTGAAGTCTTTTCACAGAGGCTGATTGTAGATCTAAAAAGGATCTTTGGAGCCATAAATGCTGGGTGCCAAAAAGTAAAATTGAAAATCATTCAAAATGCAGATTTAGCTACAGTAGACAGTGTATATTTATGTATTGAAAGTCAGTACTACAAAGACTACCGAAAGATTGGGAGCTTTTTATGTTTGATGCTTATTTTAACTAATTTTTAACCCTGAATCAACCAGCTTTTAAAAGCTAAATACAACATCCTTGTCATTTTACAGACACTAGCAGTCATAAAGTAGATCCCTCAGTAGCTTCTGGGACCTGTGAACCAATGTGAATCATTCAGCTGAATATAATCTCTTATTTTAATTACATTAAAATTTTCAATTCAACATTATTTATATGGCGCCAATTTACAACATCATACAACGTCATTTGTTCAATGACAACCAATTTTAAAACTCTGATCCAAATTAACTTAATAACCTTGAAGGTATAGGTCTTGTACAGTACTGCACATTTTTATGATCATTTTTATGATTGTTCTCACGTATATTTTTTCTTTCTCATATAATGTTTCCTTGGATTTATGCATTTCTCATATATCATTATCATTCTTCTCTTTTTTGTAAAGCACTCTGAGTTGCCTTATGTATGACATATGCTTTATAAATACAATTGCCGTAACTTGCCTAAAATATAAGCTTTGCATACACTCACAATACTTGATGGCAAATTCAACTTAAAGGCAGTTTTGTTATATTTTTTAGGGTTTTTTTTGTCTGTAATAATGATCACTAAATTAATTTGTGTACTCACGCTTTAAGAAGACTGTGGTCTCTGCTGAGATTGTGGCTCAAAAGGTTGGAGGACAGGGAAAACAGTTCCTCACACCACACCTGCAATAATCAGATCATCATCAGTACCACCATCGTCATCATCTTCATCCGTCCCAGACATCGTCCCTGTACCTTGGCTTCATCCTCCTGCGTAGCGATGAAGTTGAGCTGGTTTACGTTTACAAGGTCTGAGGCCGTAACCACGGTAACCATGCGGTTTTCCAGACGACCAACCAGGTTCCCAACATCAAGCAGCTCCCGCAGCTTGGCCTCCTATTGGACAACACAGAACGAAAGCTGTCGGCCGAAACAAAAGCCACAATAGGAGACAGATGAGGCGAGGGGACATTTGAAGCAGTTTGTGTGCCCTGCTCTCATTGTGTGCGAGAGATAGCCAATTAAAGTTCATATCCTGTGAGCAACAATGTTAGATTTAACAGTCTATTTTCATGCACGTTACACAGTGACCATCCAGCAGTATCCAGCAGACTGATATCACCACTTTCCGATGAATGATAAAATTTGTTTTTATCACTACATGTGCATCATTCAGACACAATATCATATAAGTCACCTACCAAACCAAAATGAAGGGGCCATTTAGAAATATTTGCAAGATTATTAATAAAAATAAAAAATCAACAAAAGTCCTAAAAAAGATCCCTGCAGAACACCACAAACCATGTGAACTGTGTTTGAACTGTCCAGTAACTGCAAAATGCTGCTCTCTGTCACATATGTAACTGGTTTACGCAATTAAGTGTGAATTAGGTAAAATTACTGTAGTATACTAAAAAGACCAAATGTACTAACATTTCTGTAAATATCTATAAAATATTTTAAACACAATCAAACTGATGGCCACTGTTAAAAACTAAACACATACTTTCTGGTAGATAAAATAAATGGAAAGGTAGTGGGGGAAGATTATACGAGATTATTAGCAGATTTGTGAAGCAGCCTTGGTACAAGCACAGTTGGGTTAATATGGCTGCCACTGAACAATATGGATCATATACGTTGTTATTTATAGAGCTGTTTTCAAGCAATAAAAGCAAAGTGCCTTCTCTTGGAAAAAGAAGAAACAATGACAGCACATAAGCTGCCTCAAAGACAACACTATAGTAGAGAAATTAAAATCATAGTAGAAAATTAAAGCATTCTGTACATTGGTAAGACAGGGAAAGAGAAGCTTTCTAAAAGATTAAATACAGCTACAAGAAATAAAACCAGTTAAAAATGAAACGACACTGAAAACTGAACGATTAAAACATTCTGCATTAGAGGAGAAGCTGTTCGGTGAGAAGTCGCTGAGAGGTCCCACAGATCCAACTGGCGAGTAGAAAAGTGCTTCTGAGGGTGTGAGAAAACACAGACTTCACACATACTGGGTGAGAGGTAAGGAAGAGGTGATGGTACCTTGGGTGTTTTCGTGCTTCTACCCGTTCTGACATCCTTCACCAGGGTCAGGTCCAACAACTCGGTGTCCTGTTGGAAGCACAGACAAACACACAGAGTCAGCTGTTATCTGGGGATAAATGCTTCATCCTGTTTCCTGCTAAGGATTTAAGCTCACCTGGAGAGAGAGAGAGAGAGAGAGAGAGAGAGAGAGAGAGTGTGTGTGTTACTGCAACACTCAGTGAGCGTGTGAGTTGGTCCTAGTTGGTTTTTAAGAGCTTTTTTCCATTAACTGGTCAGCTAACAATATACAGTAGGGCTTAATTTAAGGCAACACCCATTAGTACATGGGTCTATATGTTTGTGTGCCTAACCTTGTTTTGGTCAGTCCAGTAAAGGTAAAATCCATGTGGGTCCACGTGAAGAGTCACTGGAGAAACAGTAGACAGATCCTGGAAAGAAAAACAAAAATCACGAGAAACAGGAAAGACCGGTCAAAATAAAGTGATTGGCTGTTCTTCAGCCAACGTAAACATGCTATAGACAATGTGACGGTGCTCCTGGTCTCTGTAAGCTCCTGAGAGAAACATTCCTCTCCTCACATTGTTGTGTTGATAAAAAAGAATGTACTGCAACTATTTAAAAGCAGCTAATGAGAAAGTACTTTTACTTAACGCCAAATCTTTGACTTCCAATGCAGAACAATGATTCATAGGTCTCCAGAATCTCAGATGACTAAACACCCGATTAAACACTTTAAAAAGTGGCTGATAAACAGGGCACAGTGAATGTTTTTGGACACAGTGTAACTGCCATTGTTGCAGTTGTCAAGACATCTATTGTCCCTGTTGCCACAGTAACTCTCCGTGACAGTTTTTAACTGGCTCCTGGTGGAAACGGTGTGGTTGTTCGGTCCGTTACGGTTTATATGAAGCATATAGAAAGAACCACTTTACGTGGTTACGTGTTACGGTGGAAAAATCCAAAACAGGTCTCTTGTTGCTACTAAAGACAGCACAAAAAAATAATAGTGCTGATTAATATCTGCCCACTCAGCAAACACCCTTTTAGGTCATAAAATCTAGATGAAGCTGGGACTGATCTATCCAATTCTTGACAATAATACCATCTTTATAAAGCAGCCAGGGGAGCTGCAGCCAAAATGAATAAAGAATTTAGATAGTTATAGCTGCTTTACCTCCCAGCTAAACTGTCAGTCAATGGCTCTCATCAAAGAATTTAAACAGGCGGCAAGTTGCAAACGGCCCTCGATTTTGGTTCAGCGGGGGGGCCCGCTACCTCCCAGTGACCTGACACTGGTGACGTCTATTGGCCGTAGTTATAGTAGAATGTTTGTGACATTTTTAGACAAAGTCTGCTTATAGAGGGGGATGCACAGATGGGAAGAAGGATAAAAAGGATTATGAAGTGGGAGCCAGTGTTTTTGTTCCTCTGCACAATGTACTGAACCTACCAGATTAGAAGGTCACCTATTGACCTGTAATTGGTCGCACCTTGCCCATCACTTAAAGTTGGCCAGGGCACGGTTCAGTTGACGTGGCCACAGCACGTATCTTATGTGATTGCAAAACACACCTGAGCACAGAATTCAAATGCTACGATTATAGGGAGCGTGTCTTAAAAAAGACAATACACAACTTGATAGTGATGTGAGCGGGTTGGAGGGATGGTACAAGACAAATGTGATTGGTGTGATTACACGCTAAAATTCCTCAATATTACAAATATACAATGGAAACCCAACCGATGAAGCAAAATTGTTCGATCCTCTTGACTAATCATTTGAAAATTAAACTAACCAAGGGAGGAAAGACTATCTGTCATATGTCAAATAATATACTCTAAGGTTAAGTAAAGACATAGGCAACTAACGCAAGTATTACAGCATTAAATGTCTCCCGGACAAAACAGTCAAAAATATTTAGAGAGATGTCACTGCTTATAAAGTTCTGCATATTTCTTTGCATATTTTTCTGAAAAGGTCATGACTTCTGCCTTCTGAGCTCCTCTCCTCATAACAGTGCAACCCACACTCGGAACTAAAACTAGAAAGGAAGGAAAAGCTCAGAAGCTGGTTAACTATTGCACATCCCTGGTTGTCATTCGTTGGCATAGCAACCAAGTCTATTTTTCAAAAAGCACAGCTCTGAAAATGTTGGAAAAATTATCAAGACACACACACATACATACACACAGCGTGGATCATTGTAAATTGATCGAACTTTATATTGGATCAGTTCATCCTTAAGTCAGATTCATGATACGTACACACACACACACACACACACATCCAAACAAACATCCATTCTTCCTCACGCACATCACATCTGTTTAGGTGGTAGTAATCATGCCAGTTACCATGGCAACCGGACGGCATGTTTCTCATTGTCAGTGCTCAAATACTTCAGCGTAGAAACACACACTACTCTGCAAATAACTACAATTATGCATGAGACTGTGACACATGCAGGCACGGGGTGGGGGGGCACATTTAGAATCAGGCACACACATACCAGTGGATTCCATACCAACAGGTGGCAACAGACACACTGACCAGCGCTATACAGACACACACGATGCATCATTCCTCTCAGTCACGCTGGCATCTAACCCACAGGTACTTACTGCCAAAGCTCAATCAACAAATGAATAGTAAACACATCTGACAACATGGCACATTTTTCTCCTCCTCCACCTTATTTTCTCACACTCCCGTTCAAACCAGATTCTATTTAATGTCACCTATTAAATTATCATTCTCTATTATTATCTCCTTTTCTTTACCGTTACATACTGAAATTCTGTCTTCTTACCTCGTCCCACTTAATGAAGTTGCTTCCGTTCCTCAGCGTGTGAGAGATGGAGGGAGGCTGGAGTTTCAATGCGTGGACCCCCGGCTGAGCACTCGCCATGGCTTCACACACTTTAACATACACACTGGCTCTCCCTCACATACACACACGGAGAACGCTGGAGATGCTCAGACTCAGACACTTGGATGCAGCATCTCGCTCATGTCCAAGCCCAAACTCCTCAGAAGTCAGCCAGAGATGCTCAGCTGCAGCAGCATGCTCTATTTTGGCTTGTCGTCCGCTTTTTTCACTCTATTTAATTTCAGTCCTTCTTTTTATCTCTTCCCCCGGTTGTGTATCTCCTTCTGCACTTCTCTCTCTCTCTTTTATCCCTCTCTCTTCTCTTCTTCCTGCCTCCCTCTGCTCGTCTCCCCCTCTCTTCTCTGTTGGTGTTGCATCTCACAGAGACAGACTGAAACAGATGCCTTCGTGGGAGACAGGATATGTGTGTGTCTTTGGGTGTGCATGTGCATATGTGTGTGTGTGTGTGTGCGCGCTCGTACACTGCCTCCACAAATTGACTCATCGGCGACATGCGCACAAAGGCAGCTTTCCACAGATGGGGGAGGGATAAGAGAGGGACAGCAGGCAGGAGCGACAGGGAAATATACAGAGTGGGAGAGATGGAGAGAAACGGAAAGAGAAGAAGAGAAAGAAGGGAAAAGAAGAAGAGAGAGAATAAAGACCTACTGGGACAAAAGGAAAAGGGAGTGGGCGATCAAACCAAGACTGGATTATGGACAGGATTATTAGGCCACGTTGGAAAAGACATCACACTGCCAAAAGTATGTGGACACAGAACATTAAATCCATATGCGATTCTTATTCCTAAACCCTGGGCATCCATCTGCTGCTACAAGAACCCCAAAACTGGGACAAGGGTTTCAACCTCGGGAACCTGCCTCCATCTCTGGGTCAGCACTGGGGAACAAGGTCTCGCTTGCAGGCAGTCCTGGAGTTACATGGGGTTGAGATTAAGGCTCTGGTGCAGATCTGCCAAGTTCTTCCATAACAAAGTGGGAAACGGGACCTTCTCTTTAGAGCCGTGGAAATAATGATAGCACTGCTCATACTAAATGTTTTGTTTGGTACCATTAGCTTCAATAAAATCACCTTTTAGTAAAAACGTATGTCCCACATTAGATCACATTCTGGCTGCATGAAAGTTCTTGACAATGCCTGGAATCCTTGCTGCTCTGCTGCTGCAGTGACCCATGTGCTTTACCAGTCAACGTTCACCTCTATAGTTAAACCTGCCCTGTGTTTTAGCGGGTAGACCTTTAGCTGGAAATGCCATGGGGCACCCCAGGAGAAACTAGAAATGTTGGGGAGACGTGTGAAAAATCTCTATCCTGATGAAGAACATCACTGGTAGCTGCTGTGTACATAATAATACAATACACAGATTTAATAATAAACCATATCAGAAGTTTCTTTTGATGTTCATTTTGGCCACCGTATTAATTAGGGTTCTGTTCATACCTACCGTGTTTGGTAAGGACCAAAAAGACATAATTTCAGTCAGGTTCAAATTTAAATGAAATGGACTTAAAAATTTGAAAAAAGCGCATAAGACCACTGAAATGCATAACTAAAACATAAATCCTGGATTCTGCTCTAAGGTTTGGAAAAAAAACCCTTTGCAGTGCCTCAAAACCAAATTCTACCTTACTAAATTAAATTATTCCTACTTCATGACAAATGGCTGTGGACATGACGAAAGTGTCATGTGGAAACAAGCAAACTGGAAGCACTCGAATGCATGAAATAGAAATATAATTGCATCAAGAATTCAGACGACTGGGACTAAACCAGTTTGTACTGTATTTACATATACACAGGTTGGAATCTGGTTTATATATTTGCAGACACGAGCAGCTAATTATAACAGAGACAGTGGGCGAGACAGTGGAATGGCAAGTTCATGTTGGAACAATAAGTAGAAAAATCCGGTGAAGGACAATCCAGCAGAAAGCACTGACAGTGTGTTCCTCTCTAAATCCAGTCTCTGAAATTGGCAGGTTTGGTGCATGAAGAGTCCAGTAGATAAGAGAACATGATTAAGAGTATGATGCAGAGGAACTGAGGCGAATAGGGACATTTAAGGACACAACGCTGTGAATGTCTGTCATATCGTTCCCTGCATGTTGTTTAAACAATGAGCTGTGGATTAAAATCCGGTTGTGTCATTGGGCAGCAGACAACACAGAGACATTGAAATGCTCATACAAATGCAACTCTGCTGACTTACAGGGATCTGAGGCAAAAAAGAAAGAGTTAGCTGCTACAATTAGCTCTCACTGCAGAACCACAACTAACCCTTTATAGAATATGCAGTTTTCTTTGCAACCAGTGGGTAGTTTTGTTCAAATCTATTTACAGTAGCATTTGCAGATTGTTCAGAGACACGCACTAAAGCTCATCTGTGACAGAAAATAAAAAACTGATAAAACATTGGTAAAGATGCAAGTCAAAATGTTTTAAATCAACCTTACTGGGCCTTTTATACGTAGTGACATGAGACTGTAAGTTTGGGCTTAGATTATTTCGGCACTACAGTGCCTTGCAAAAGTATTCAGACTTTTCCACATTTTGTCACGCTACAACCACAAATGGCAACTGGTTCCACGGGATATTAGTTGGGGCTGTCAGAGTAAAGCGGGCTGAATCTAAATGCACGCACATAAAATATTTTCTTGTAAAAACTTTTGAAAACCACTTATTTTCTTTTTACTTCACAATTATTTACCACTTTGTGTTAGTATATCACATTAACTCCCACTAAAATACATTTACATTTGTGGTTATAACGTGACAAAATTTTGAAAATTTCAAGGCATACATTTTTGCAAGGCACTGTACATGAAAGACTAGAACCAGGAAAGAGCTTTGACTTTGTTAACATAGATTACATAACTGTCAGTGAATTTCTTGTTAAAAACTCAACTGAGTATTTTCTCTTTTTCAGTATTTTCACTTTTATAGCTACAAAATCGGAATCTAGTCACAATTTTGTTTACACAGACAATAATAACATATACCCTTTCATTTCTCTCTTTTTCTTCCAATCTCATTTTTGTGATAAAAAATTGCCATTTAGACACACAAACCCGATCACATACAGTATCAGTCTGCCTTAGAACATATGCAGCACAATATTGATTTCCACACTTTATGATACAAAAACATCCTTAGTTGGCAGAATCCTGCCAACACCACCATTTGACCCCGTAACCTACACACTGCCCAACACACGGCTAAAATATATCACATATTTGATAAATGCTCTTTCAAGGTCCACTTCACCAGCTTGCAGCCTCCTACACGCTGACACTTAATGCATAAAAAGACACGTGCAGAGACTCATGTTGCCATGATACTGGGAGTTTGCAACACATGAACCTGATGCTGTGAGTCAGTGCCAAAGCCAAATTTATCGGCCAATATCCAAACGTATCACAAGGTTTAATCCAAACTTGGCAATAAACCCAAAAAACACAGATATATAATCTGTCAATCAGGTGAGAATTTGAATTAAACTGGATTTTGCATGAACAAAAAACTGAAAATGCTCTTTAGTGCAGATATGAATGAAGGTAACCAGAAAGATTAGAAAAAGCACAGATATCATCATTGTACCATCATTGGCATAACACATCGTTTTAAGGGACAGGAGGAATTGCTTAATACAGAAGTGCTTGAGACCGATAACAGAATGATGCCTTGTCCTTTGCTAAACAAAGTCAGAAAGCTGCGTTTTCTGTCGCTATACAGGTAAAGTCTGTGAGCCAGGCTTCCAAAATAAATAGGTCGGAGGTGGAGGAGAAATCAGGTCACTGTGAGGCCGCATGTATACGTGGACTTACAGTAACCAGGTTTCTAAACTGCACTTAATTGCAGATTACCTGAGAAAACTGATTTGTCATATTAATTGGACTGTGACGTGACGTTCGTTCTGCTAAACCATATTTTCTACTTTCAAAACAAAAGAGGAGAAAGCTTTTTGTTACCT
Source organism: Channa striata (assembly GCA_033026295.1). NCBI lineage: Eukaryota > Metazoa > Chordata > Actinopteri > Anabantiformes > Channidae > Channa > Channa striata. Next base: position 18,469,963 of record CM065184.1, on the reverse strand, counting down.
TCTATGTCTCCTTTTTTATGTCGGCTTTACTGTAAATCTAAACCATTCATGTGAAATTAAAAAAAAAATTAGTTCAAATTAAGTACAGGCTATGCCCATATTGGGACCAAGAGTATGAATAAATAGACAATAACAGGAGACTGGTTGGATTGCCTGAATCTTTCACAGCGTGGATCATTCTGTGTACAGCAGCTGGATCAACATGCCTGAAATAACTGAAACTAAATGCATAGGGGCATAAAATAAGCAAATGACATGTTGTCCTAAACCATTATGTGGTCACTAACTGCTCCTCGTGGATTTGTCCTGCTGAAAAGTGGCTTGCAAGAAACATTTTGCTCTTCTGAAATGGTTCGAATCTGTCACAACAGCTGGAGAAGGGATGAATCTTTGCTTGTGCTCTCTCAATTGTTGATTTTCAGAGCGAGTGCTCAAAATTGGTTTTGTGCTCTCTAAAGCCTTTTGTGTTCTGTATACTTCCATAGACAGAAGCCCAGGATAATTCACATGAACGCAGAAGGTGCTTTGCTTTAGTAAACACTGGGGAAGCACTAAACACTTTTATGGCTGTCAGCACAAAAGAGCAGTTAAGGTTCTCTGTTGCTGCAGCTTGGTGGGATGAGACGAGAGGCTTCCAGGAGCTCCCACAGCAGGGGTGGGAGGTTTTATCCATGGATTCAGCCCAAGATCTTCCTGACAGATTTGCAAAAGAGAAAGTACAATAAACTAAATAAAAAGATACATTTATATTGGCAGTTTGAGGGCAGAGATTCTACGTCCTACAATAGCAATTGAAGAATTTCACCATCAGGTCTTCATTCTATTAGTGGAAGCAGCATGAGCTTCCAGATTATTAATTTTTGCCAATTGTGTCATCCATCCATCTATCCTGTATTTTACTTATTGACACACACTTGCTGCTCATTATCAATAAACAACTGATTTGGGTGCTTTTCTTTCCTTTGAGTTCTTTGTCACCTTGTTTACAACCCCCCTAGCTATCGGTGACATCTCGTGATTTCACAAGATCTGAGCAATAACGTAACAGAGGGACAAAACAAAGCTAAGACCCATATCATTTCTTCCAAGAAATACATTTCTAATTTGTTGCATTAGCAGCACAAACCCACTGACAGAATCTCATACAAATGTTTATACAAATGTATAGTTAAACACACAAACACAACTCAAGACACTCCTAGTGCCCACACACTGGCACTCGACACAGACCGAGGCGCACACATGCGCATAAACAAACAGGCAAATGCATTAACACTTGCACATACACCGGCCTTCACCAGCAGATATCCGTACTGGGAGCTTATATAAGGGAGAGTGGGAGGCTGAGAGCTATTTCAGGAGCAGAAAAGACGTAAGTGTGCATGTGTGTGTGTGCGCATGGCTATAGTACCCATATGGACTTGTATTGGTGCTGCTGCTGCTGCTGCTGCTGCTGCTGCTGTGTGTAGGCCTGCTCTAAGGACTATAAGGACTCTGATTCAGTGGGTTTCATAACCGGTCAAGTTTGAAGTGAAGTTTGGCTCATAACCTCTGGCAGCTCATAGACTCTGTGCCTACGATGCGTTCAGTCACACCCCAGAGCTGCGTGCACACACATTGAAAAGGCAGCGCTACCACAGAGCTGCAATGCCCCCCTGCTGTTGTAGCCACGTACATGTCAAGTGCACCCAGATGTTGTGCCAGTAGCACTGTTTCCCTCTGAGCTACATCACCAGCCGTTTAAAAAAAGTCTTCTTTTTTTATTCTCCAAAAACACAAAAACAAAAATATGGGACTGTGGACTTTTTACGTTTGGTTCACTAGTTTCTGATGAAACAGCACATAAAACTGTAAACTGCATGTTTTGTGAAGCACAAACAATATAAACCTGTGTCTCATTGCATCTGTGAGAGATTATTGTGCCATTCAAGTTATCTTAGCAGTGAAGTTGGGTCGCTCCTCCACTTTTGGTCCAGACTTTATTATTTCGTCAAAGAGTGGAAGGATACATACATTGCTATTTTACACGATCAGGAAAGTCCACAGACCACATGAAGAAGTCAGCAACGAGGGGTTTGCTGTATCGTGTCATTATATATCATATTGTAAATATTTTCAATAATTCCTCCCTACAATAAAATTTGTGTATAGTTGCATAATCAAGTGTTTGCAAATGTGCCATTAACGTGGGCACTTCACAGGAGCCTGCAAACACAACAGCAATGGTGGAAAGCCAAAGTCGCACCTTGGAAGAGTTGAAGGAAGGGTTACCACTGAAAGAAAAGCACACATTTCTCCGACGTTTAGAGATAGAATGGTGGAATATGAATCAAACATCCATTATTTGCAAGCTGTATGGAAGCGAGTTGTGTTCTTTGTTGACGTAAAGTCATGAAAAGGGCAAATTAGCATATCTTCTGTTTAACAAACACACACACAAAAACTAGAACTTAGTTATTCAGATTATTGAGGCAATACTGAGGTAAGAGCTTGGCATAAGCAATGGACATATGATAGTTTTTATGTAATAACCATAACTGAGAGCTGTCAAATGCATAACTCATGGTTTCTACTTTATCTCATTCTAATATCTGCAGCGGTATGAGGGACGACATGACCGTTCCCTAGTTGTGAAGCCGTGGTTTCTGTATAGTTTTACAGCTCTCATTCCTGAGTTTTGTCAGGTGAGGGTGGGGAGTCTTGGTGTTTGGTTTTAGTGTTTTCAGCTTTCAATCATCTAAATATACAAGTAATTAAATGACATTACAATTTTTATCATTATTTACAAAACTATTATCTAGATATAATGCCATATATATGACCAGCATTATACCTCTTTTTCTTTGTTATTATCAAGATATTAGTCCCACTATGACCACGCTATTAGCCTTATATTAACTGTTATTTCAAGAACATGAAGCTGTAAACTGCTACTAAATTTTATCAGTTCAAGTTCATCTAGACAATGCAATTAGTGTTTTGAGTTTTAAGAGGAAAAAAAGAATTTCTGCTAGTTTTGCAATGTGCCCTCCATGACTAATTAATGTTATTTCTTCTTCGGTACGGCAAAGAGTCTGTCCTGAGATGTGGCTAAGCAGCAGTCAACTTCCTTCAGAACTGACTGAAATAGTGAACAGTAGCCTAAGGGCTGTGCTGACATCAGCATACAACATCCAACTTTGTCCTTCATAGCGTGATTCAGCCCGTCTGTGGGTTCTGGAGAGCTGGGCTCTGAAGTGTGAAGGCACATTTGGCTGCTCTCGCCTCCATCACTAAATCATCTGTATCGCTGGTAGAAGAGTCTTTTCACGCATTGCTGCAGAAGCTTTAAAAACAAGCCTTGTGCTCTCAAAGCTCTGTGAGCACAGTTAGGTTGCACATGAATAGCACTCACTGAAAGAACGAATTAGGTAAAAAACAATTCACCTGCTTAACAAAATGAACCTCCATAAAATGCCTTTACGTTTAGGCCGAGGTAACATGTATTTAACTTTCAGCTTCTCTCGTTTTCTCTGAAGTATGGAATAGAGACAAAAACTCTTCGTCTGATGGTCCAAGTAGATATTGGATCATTTTGAATATGATCGCGTTTAGTACAGTTTCACTCAAAAAACATCTGCTATTGTGTGAAAAAGGCATCATCATGTGCTGCTATTTTAGGGGTCAAACTGTAATTTTTCACTACACTGACTTCAACAAACACTGTAGCATCAATTTTAGGTCAATTAAAAACCAGCCAATCTTGTGTTCAAAAATATTGGAGCAGCAAGAAAAGAACTTATTCCTTATTTTAGAAAAAAACATTAACACTAATAATAAAACAAGGCAAAATCCCATTTCAAATATCTATCTCATCCGTATACATCCGTCTAACTTAACACTTGATTTTTTGCCAACATACTGTACAAAGTCTTTTACAGGACATCTGCTGCTGATATCTACTCCGTCCTCCGTAGTGATGAGGGTAAACAAGGTTGCTGCTATAACGCATCACTTCTTCTGGTTCTTCCATCTAGTGGCTAAGGAAGGTCTTACAGTGACTGAATGTTCACAGTTGAATGGGCATCGTGAAGGAAAAAGGCTGAATTCAAAGTCCAGATCTGATGTTTTAGCTGCCCCATTATAAGACATGCCATGATTACAGTAAATACAAGACTGTTACTAACACTAAATCATACCGATTACGTCACCTGCACCCTGCTATATGTTCATATTTTAAAGAAATTCAAAGTTTTGCTCTCAAGCAGGTTTTTTTTTTTGGGATTGCATGTTATTGGCACTGAAATACCATCATAAGAAACCATGCAGTCATTTATATGGGTAACAAAGCAAAGGGAGACCAACATCAGTGTTAGGCCACCATGTGTGTACAGAACAGCTTCAATGCACCTGATTAGAGGAACTGATTCTACAAGTCTTTTGAACACTATTCTTCAAAAAGATATTAACTTATTTGTTTTAAATATGTTGATAAATCTGACAAAGCATTGAATTAATTGCTCAGTTTTACCATGCAGCCCACATATGCGGGAAAATCTGCAATGATCATTGTGTGTCCTGTAATAATAGACGTCTGGTAGTTAAAAAAAAAAGTTACAGCTAAGTTTTTTCCAAACGAACAAAAGACTGCCGTTTATCATTAAAGCCATATATATCACAGGTAATATCAAAAGAATTTCTTTTGAAACACCAGCAAATAGCCATAAAATGGTCATAAAATAAAAAAAATCCATCTAGGCTCAAAATCCTAAATCAGCCACAAAACCTCCATATCACCTGAAAATGAAAAAGAGACAAAGACCATTTAAATTATTTTTAAAAGGACCAAAACAAACTCTTCCAAACAAATGCATAGTTCCATGCATAGTTTAGGCCATAAAATGCCTCTACAAGCATGTATTATTAAAACCTGTACAGGTGAACCATCCTCACAGTGTAACTTACCAGCTGTTATTTAAAGCTTTTTATTTTCTGCAAAAATGTTAAAGACTTTTTTCCCATCACAGTTCTACAATAAGACTCTTGAATCTTAGTCAAACTAGTATTGGCATGAATGAACGTGTAGTCCCTTCTTTATATGTTAATTTCTAGCTGACAATGAAGCTAAACTATATGAATTAATGTTGTTCGAATTCTGAAATTGTGACCACATGTATCCCAAAGAGTCCACGCTGAGCTTCTAATAGGAGGGATTAGATTTTTTTCCCAGGCTTTCATCTCTGAGCTACTACTAATTAGTTTCCCAAACACTGCAACAAATGAAAAGCCTGTGGTCCACCTATCAGTACTTCCCAATGTTTTACCACCACATTTTTTTTTTAATCAAATATGGACTTAAGGAGGTACTATCTTCTGAAAAAAGCATCAGGATTTGTAAAAAAGTCCTTGATGAGTGTATGTATCAGTTTGTTCCGAGTGATGGATCTCTCATTTTAAAATAAGCCTTAAATTATTCAGTGAAGAGATAATGAGCAGACATCCCACACAAGGCCAAGAAAACAACTCGCAAAAGCCTGGCAGTCATCGGCACACGGTTGCTAATGAAACAGCATTACCCAAGTGGTGCAGAAAATTGCTGAGCAGTAAGTGGAGGAGTTGAAGAGGTTATACAGATTTGCCTTTCTGGGGGGGGAGGCAGTAACAAAGCTAGACAGAACTGCCAAAGGAGCTCGACAAAAAAGGTCTAGTAGCAGCTCACGTTCTCCCCGAGTCTCCACATAACCTCTGGCTTTTTCTGCTTATTGATCCTGAGTTTGGAAGAAAAACAAAAGACTTATTAACATAATAGTGAGCAGGCAAATAACCAGAAGACACAGACAGGAGCAATGACACTGCATGTGATGATTTGTTGTTTTCAATTGATGATTTAACATGAAAGACTGTCAGCTGATTTAAGATATAAAATAAACCACAATAATCACATACAGAACACATGCTAGATTATTCCTAGAGGGGCAATTAATACTCAATCTTTTGAGAGCATTTATCCCATTTAATAACCAAAAAATGGTTATTTGATTAATAATTCTTTCCATTGGTTAAGTCAGTTATGAAACTTTTTACACTGTGCAAGAAAAATATGCAGCTCTCACATGAAGGTTAACTTTGTAAGAACTTGAGGCTATGCTCTGAAATGAAGGCACTGGCAGCTTATTTTGCACCGATGTTTTAATCCGCCGATTGCTGATTTAAAATGAATCATCTATCTGAGCTAAAAAGATTTTTGTCTCATAAGATTAACGATTCATTGCGTTTCCCTGAGAAAAAACACCTCAGATGGCCACACACACGCTAATACAATGCATTCCCCAACCCCTTATACTAAAACCTATTTTTAACCCTGCCAAAAATGTCCTCACAACACCAAAATGTCCAGTACTGAAACAAATCGTTTCCAGGAAACCCACACGTTTGTCTTTCTGGAATAGTGAGGACACTTACTGACATTATACAATCCCTAGCCCCTTATCCTAACCACCACAAAGTGTCTAACCCTAACCAAATTCCTTTTCTAACCTTGACCCTAAAACCCGATCTTGACCCTGAAAAATCCCTTTAGTGTCAAAAAACCGGCCAAACTGTCCTCACTATTCAAAAATGTCCTCACTCTGCTTATTAAAAAAAAAAAAAAACAACGAAATTTGGCCCCCACTAAGTAGAAACTACTGGAACACACACACACACACACAGAGGCCAAAACACATTTTCTTGTTTAATCAGAAATTATTGTTTTACAAAATTGACATTCGTGACAATGATGACCTCACAACCTCTGATTGAAAAACTAACAAAAAATAGAAGCTCCTGTCAGATCAGCTGCAGTGTGTGACATGGATACATGTGTGTGGGCAGATGGTGTGTATTTGTTGTTACTATCTGTGTGCATGTGCATCTTGTCCCCAGCCAGTGGCGGAGCTGCTTTTAGGCATTTCTGTAGTGTTGCAGTAAACCATCTGCGGTCCTGGTTGGTTTCTACATGTCACTGCCACAACGACTTATAAACGGTTGTCACAGCTACTTGGTTTCAGTGCTCCTGGCGATGGTCCATCTGTCTCTCAGACTTTTGCCACGGCTGTTCACTGCTTTTGTTCTGCTCTCTGGGTATCTCCTGGCGTGGCTGTCATTGGGATCTGGTGTTCAGCACCTGGACAGTCTTGCGGCCATAGTGCCAGTAGCTATAGCCCGACGCTGCTGTTGTCACTGCTGTAACATACCTGTAATATAACACAACACAACACATTACATTTACTGCAATGCTAAATAAATACAATTTCGAATTCAAATACATGTATGCATTTATTAAAATTTAATTTTAATTTGTGCCACCAAAAACAGTGTAAATTTTAAGGAGCTAGGGAGTCACATATGACAGAAGTACATTTAAGTGCAATGACCAAAGTCAGATTCCCAGCAAGTGTTGGAAAGAGCAGAAAGAATCTATTCTCTCTTTTTTCCTGCCTCTCTCGACTCAACTTTCAAATATATATAAATGTTATTTAAAATAAAATGTGTGTGGGGAGAGAGAGCGAGAGAAAGAGAGAGGGGTCAGGGGATATGGTTCCAAATTCTAAAACACTACCACAATAAAAACAACTAACATCTGTTCATTACAACCCTTTACATAATATAAGTTTAGACTCTTTAAAATCAAGTAAAGGTAAGGTCACACCTAAAGACTAGTTGAAAACTAGAAAGAATGGCCTCCATCGAGGCTCACAAATTTCAGGTCTGAAGACGGCACACAGCTGATGACTAAAGTTGAGTATGTGTAACAGAGTGAATGACTAGTCAGTCAGGCAGATCCAAGTATCCTATAAGAATAAAGTGTTTTTCGTGTTCTTGTGGAAAGACAAACATGGGCAGCAACCAAAAGCTTGCTCTTTTTATAAAGAGTGTATATGCTATTATAGTAAAAGCAATAATAAATAAATAAAAATATAGTGTAGATGTCAAGTCACATCCTGGATTGAGAAAATGAGAACACTGACTGCAGAGTGGGCAGAGCAAAACACAAAGCGATTGGCAGGGACTAGATCTTAAGATGAAAGAACAGAATCTTTACGCAGTTCAGACTTAGTGACTTTCTCTGCACACTGTCAGAACCGACTGAGCCAAACTGAAGCAGATGAGGACAAACTGGCTTGACCAGTCGTCACGATTAAAAAAAAAAAAAAAAACAAAAATCACATTAATAGTCAGCACAGCAGACATTAACAGGAAGAAGATAATTTCATTAACTAATCCGTTTTTGATACACACTTGCAAAAGATGGTTCTGCAGGTCTAACCACCATATGTGCCAAGTTTGATAAAAATGTAATTGATATAGGTTGTGAAAATCGATTCTAAATATCAAACAATTTAATGACGTCTATTAGTTCAACAGCCTGCTGAAATAGATTTGTATAAATGTAGGTTAATGTGACATAATAAAATGTTTGTCCTGAGTCTGATTTCTACTCCAACTCACTATGAGTAGCAGACTGAGTGAGTCAGCGCACTTAACCTGGACACATTTCAGGAACAAATAACATTTATGTGGTTGAATTAGATGAAACTATTTGCATTTACAAACTATCCACACATTTCTGTTGAAACAATTACGCGAAAAAAATCAAGGACAAGAAAGAGGCCGGTGGTTATGTGGTTTTATGTAACAGAGTACATGCTTTACCATAAGCACTGCAGCAGGACACTGTCTGTATAGTGGAAGACTGGAGCAGCAAGTGAGGCAGCTACGAGAAAGAGCTGGATGGCTGTGTTCACCTGCAAAACGCACAAACATAAAAGTCGCATTAAATTGACTTCCGAAACAAACTTTTATGGAAGCACCAAAACGTCTCATAATAACAGACTAACAGCTCTTCTAATACATGACACTTGGCCCATTATTTTTGATCAAATCTGTTATGCAGGCGACAACCATTGTAGCTCGTTCTAGGAACAAAACTTTGCAGCCAAAAAATAATCATTTCTGCCAAACATCATTTTCCCCAGGACTGTGTTCTACATAGTGAAATGTGTCAGAATTTGTGCTGAGCCATAATAGAACATTTTAACAGTGAATTTTAATGTGTTCATTTTTTTCACAATAGATTTCAGCATTTATGAAATGTGATTTAGCATTCTATATATTATAGAGTCAATATAAATGCTACAGCTTGTTGTAGATTCAAAATATATTGATCTCAAGTGGATGTTTTTTTCCCTCCCAACACTGTTCATTAATTTTTTTCTTAATGACAAATTATAGGATGGTATGTTTATTATGTAAAATGTAATAATTATTAATTCAAAAATCAATTGTAAATTTGAAGATGTATAAAGCCCTAATCAAACATTTGAGCAGGCTCTGTTTTTAACGATATTTTGCATTTTATTGTAGATTATCATTTTTTTTATTTACAATTATTGCCAACCCACATGGATCTCCATTAGTCTTTAATTTATCAGTTTGATTAAAGGCAGATTTGATTAAAACTATATATATATATTATTTATATATATATTATATATATAATATATATATATATAATAATATATATATATATATATATATATATATATATATAATAATAAAATATATATATATATATATATATATATATATAAATAAAAACTGCTTTAAAAAAATGTATTGTGTATGCTTCACCTAAAAAGCATTGTGTGCTCTTCAAACTTTCTTGAACAAAGCACTGTCTAATCAAGATTTAACTCTTCATTTAAACAACACTGACTGTGTGTTCTGTAACACGCTGTGCCGAGTCCCTTTCAGTGCATCTGCCAACTGTCATGCACAGGTTGATCAGAGCAAGAAAACAACATGTACACACACTCACTATACCCCATCATGTAAGGCTAGATTTTACACCTCAGTACAGTATCATAATAATGTTCTTAGCACAGTAAAGTAACTGGTGTGGGTCTCACCTTGCTGAAGAGTGTGGGCTTGAGCTGTGCTGTGGTGTAGCAAGGATTAAAAAACTTACTGAGGGTCACCTAGAGGCCACAAGAGAAAGAGACAGAAAAGCACATTGATGTCCTTTCTAAAGAATAACGATTACTGTAATTCAGATTTCGTTAAGTACACTGCTTCTGAAGTGAGGTCGACTGTATCTAGCACATTCGTCATCCTGTTAAGAGTAACGTAACTCACCGGCGGAGGAACAGTCTTGTACCTGACCCAGAACACAGCAGCGATCAAGCCAATGTCTCTGAAAATCACTAGAGCTGTCAGTGGAGCTAAAACAGAAAATACGATCATCTTGTTACACTGATTTATCAGAACTTAAAACTGCAATAATTTTATAAATATTTAAATATTATAGGTAATTTTGTGTGTCTAGCAGAATGACAGGATGTCTCGTACCTGGTATAAGTTCAGCGTAGGTCAGACTGACATACAAAATACTGATGAGAATTTTATCAGCCAGTGGGTCAAGAGCACTGCCCAATGCCGACTTCTGAGTGGGCCACGTTCGGGCAATGTAACCATCCAACTGAGTTTTGGAGGAGACAGAAAAGGGAAAAAAGCTTAAAAATAATGATAATAATAATGAATCACTATTTGAGTAAACTGTCAGAGCACTGATTCATTCATTATGTTTATCAAAATGTCTCAAGCTAAATTTTAATCCTAAATCTTAGCTGATCTAAAAGGACTATTTTACAGAAATCTGTGTACAAGTGTGTAGCTCTAGACAACAGAGCAGCAAATGGTTAATGAGTGCCAGCCACTGTGCTTGGTGTACATGTATTATTTTTATTACCAGGTCAGTAGCTCCTGCGAGGGCAAACAAAGCCAGACTGAGGTCAAAATGCTGCTGGATAATCAAGTGACCCAGGAATGGAGCCAGCAAAATCCGACACACACACAACAGGTTGGGGATTGTCCATGGGTTTTCGTACTGGTTAAAAAAAAAAAAAAAAAAAAAAAAACAGATTAAAAACGCTTGTTAAGCCAACAGTGAGTCAAGACGTCCAAAACACAATAGTGAAAACATGGCACAACAGTGCATAGATTTAATCAAGCATTTTAAAATTGTATATTCTCTGAAAAATTGATATCTAAGATGTATCAAGTCACTTTTCCAGAAAGTGCATCTGAATTCAATGACATCTATGATAAACAGACTGTATCCATACATGTTAAGTCTATTCCAACACACAGCATTTTTGAGGCTTCTAGCAGTACTGATGGTTGTTTCGTTTTAAGGATCCACGATCCAGTGAGCTAAAACACAACCGTACCAGTGCTCTCTAGTGGACAAACATTTTAATGATGAAAACGGATTAATGGATTAATGAACTAAATAAAAATTGCTCTATATACACATACACAAGCATCAGCTACACTTGTAATAGAGCATTAATAGAATTGTGCTCTTGGTTTTACTGCAAAACCAAATATAGATATAGTATATATAAATAGTCTGTTCTAAGTTAGACTTACAATCAGTGTCAGTTGCATAAAAGTACAAGTGTTTCACTCAAAGCATCAAAAGCAAAGTCTTTAGTCTGACTTATGAATTTGTGGATAAGAAAAACAATACTGAACGATGTTCATTATTGACGCATAAATCTTAAACTAATTTTAATTTGTTTGCTAATAACATGTTGAAACTTAAATCAGAACTAACTAGTAACTGCAGAAGTCCAATAAATAGTTTTTTGTAAAAAAGAAGAGTAATGTTTCCCTGTCAATTGACGCAGAGTAAAAGTATCAGCACAGTATTTCCCGTCCTGCTCCTGGGTAACTGCAGTTAGTCATAAACGTCACAATCCTCTGGACAAACGTCACTCACCAGTTCTTTAAACTTGAACAGTCCGTGTCCCGGCACGGTGCCGTCTTCAGTCTGGTCCTCTACCGGGGACTTTTCTGGCGTCTCCTGTGTCTTTCCGCTGCAAAGCCCACGAGCTCCGGGGGACAGAAGACACCGGAAACTAATCGCGGACCTCCGGTGACCTCCACGATACTGAGGAACGGGTCTGTGCGCCTGGATCCTTCTCCAGCACGCCACGCGGTTGTCCGTCCCTTTGACCCCGAAGAGCCACGAGCCGCTCACCTGAGAGAGTTTCCGCCTCGCGCACTCGGCGGCAGGTGTCTGTCCGTGCCGCAATGACAGCGAACCAACATCCGCTGCCCGCGCGGACACCAGCCGGACCGTCGCTGCGACGCCCCGAAACCACATCATCTTCCCCGCCGAGCCTCCGTTACTGACCGGCTGCTCTCGTGCGGTCCGTCCCCGGTCTCATGGTAAAGTTTCAGGGTCTGACGGTCGCGGCCGACGGAATCACAGCTCCAGACAGCGGGCTGCCATGTTGCCGTAAATGGAGACGGTACACAACGTCGCAAAGTCGCTGTACTTGGGCTTACTTATAACTTGTGCTTTTATTTTGAAAAAACAAAGGCTTAGGGCCAGCGTTGGGACTTTGTCATTCATCCAAAGTGCTTATAAGACAAGGTTAACTCCATTTTAAAATGAACCACAAAACTATGGAAGTTATTTACAGAAAAATACAAATTTATATAATGTTTCATGTTAAGGGGATAGTTTTTAAAGTTACTAGAAAAAGTAACAACATTTAATGAAGTATGCTCAAGCATTAACAGGCAATAAGACTAGAATATGATTAGATAGTAAAGACTGTTGTATTTTTAAATATATTAATTAAAAATTGTGTATAAATATAGCAGTAACATTTAAATATATATTATAGTAGAAGTTGTCTTCCTAGTCAAAGCAGTTCTCTAATGTTCACTTCACTGTAAAAGAAAGAAATACTGTGCTAAACTATACACAAGTGGTAGTACACTATGAATGTGAGCCCAAAATAAACTAAAGCCAAAGATTTTTATCCCAAAAAATGATTTACATCTTCATTAAGATGATGTTGTCTGAGTCCATGACATCAGTTAAAAGAACGAGCATCAAACTAACTATGATTTATTCAGTATTGCCTGGAGTCCACGCTGACTCTTGCAATTACAACGAAATTCCAAGAAGGGTCCATCATGTCTGTGTGAAGCTTTCTGTGTGTAACTAAATAATTTGGGTGAAGTGTTTATTCTGATGTCATTTCAGTTTGTCTCGTCCTTTGTGTTCATTGAGGAAACGATGAATCCCCAGAGTCCTGCAGAGAGACGCTCGTTCTGTAGTGTCTGTAGTTGGATGATCTGTCCCGTCTTTGTAAATTGTTGTGGTTGTTACTGATTTCCCCCAGTGTTACAGGTGATTGTGGTATGGTAAAAGTGGTCTGGATAATTAATTCCCAATTAAGTTGTTAAGAGACATTCCTACTTCACCCAAACACTGACCTTGTAGGGAGTTCTGGAGGTAAGAGCAGGTGTGTATTCTGAGTCTGTTGTACTGTACTTGTCAGTGATCAGATTGTTTGCAGTTGGTACAACTTGGCTCCCTTCTTCAAGAGGAAACCTTGTTCGTTAAGGGAACTCACTAGACCTTCAAAGTCCATCACCTGAAATAATCCCATGAAATAAATGTTAGGAAAAAAAGTATATTGCAGTGTTTTAGTGTTGAACTGTAGTTATATTACAAAAATTTAAACTAACTCAAAATCTATCGAGTGCTGAGGCACTTTCTATCTCTGGGTCAGCTTCTTACATGCTATTAAGTCGCTTTCGATAAAAGTGTTTGCCAAATGACTAAATGTCTATTACCGGTGCTGGTCCACTGCAATTGTTAATTTCATGAAGCGATTACCAAACAAATTTTTTAAGAGTTGTTCAATAACTCCTGCTGCATCATGTTTGTCCAGTTGTAGTCAGGTGAAGGGTATTTGCAATCCTATCAGCTACCCAATCAGGATAACTTTTTTACCCTCTTGTCGTGTTGATGCCTAATTTTTTTGTCTGTGTTCTGAACTCATGCAGTGATAATTTGCAACATTTACTTAGATAAAAGCCTTGTATATTCCTCACATTGATTATTTTACAAAAACAAAAAATATGTAGCTGTGCATGTTTCTAAATACGTCTGTTTTATCAAGATACTGTATATTTCAGCTATCTGAATGTTTTCACCTTGATTTTCATTTTGTCTGCCACAGATCGAAGCATCTGCAGGTCAAACTGGTTCTGATTGGTTCTCTGGGCCTGTAAGTGAAGTGCATTGACCAGCCGTTTTGCAGCGCTGCGTTGACTCATGCCTGATCCCAGCTGAGAGCGCTCAAAATCCAGATTGCCCAAACCATCTGAATATGTATCAGCCAGACTGCAAAACAACAGTGGGAGCGAGTTCATGTTTATTTATCTACCAACTGAGGCACAGCCACGCTTAAGAAGCTGTAATGACTTTTGCCTTTTCTTTTCCGACAGTTACAGTCTACCAAACTATTGATTAAAATTAATTAAGAAAATAAACAGCAGATAAATGAATAACAAACATATATTGTTTGCAGCCCTAATACATGTAAAGGTCCCATAATATCACCTGTGTTTCATGATCTCCACCACATCTTCAGCATCACTCTTGGTAGCTGTCTCTCTGAGCTCCAACCTGGCTCTTGCCTGCCCAACAACACAGTCAGCCATACATGTGCACAAGTACTGGGACATTGATTTTTGAGCTGGCTTAAGTCTAAAAACTGAGCCACAAAAAAAGAAGATGCTATACAAACACAATCATAGCCAGAAACCTACCTCAGTAAGTCTAATTAGAGATTCGAGCTGCCGTGTAGTTATGGGGGTGGCATCAGCAGAGTGTGCCTGGGATCTTAGTGAAAGGTAGAAGTCCTGAAGTGTTTGTGCTGCTTCGGGCGAGAGTGTGGGTTGGACATACTGGCGAGCGTAGCTGATGTACTTCCTTAACAAACATGCTGGTATAGGGTCTGTAATTTCCCCTGCAGGGATCTTAAAACAGTTATACCATAATGAATGGAAGCATTTTTTTTTAGGGTGGGATTCACTCATCTCAGGTACAGCGCTTTTTGATTTTTACCTGCAGGCGTTCAGAGAGTGGCATGTCTGAGTGTTCAAGTAGGATGGATGTTTCTAAATCATTCTTGGCCCTAGTAACTACAGCGCTGCTGGTTCTGCTTCGTCCTGCCCTGTTTGCCATGACGTGCTCTGACAGCTGGCGGTCATGTGACTCATCAGGGATATCCAGGAGGAGGAAGACAACATCGAAGCGAGAGAGGAGAGCTGAGCCCATTCTAAAGAAATAAAGAGACAAATAAATGTAAATACTTGTCAAATGTGTATGTGCATAATGTAGACTGTTATCCTTCAGTAGTAGCACAAGGTCTCATTTACTGCAAGAATGACTGCGCTCACTTGAGATTTTCAGAGACAGTTTTGCCTCTGTTGTAATGTCCTCCTATTGGGTTGGCAGCAGCTATGACTGAGGCTCTAGCCGGCAGAGAGGAAACTATACCAGCCTTGGCCAGACTCACAGACTGCTGCTCCATGGCTTCTAACAGACCCTGCTGCTGGTTGCCTAGTTTATCAAACTCATCAATGCAGCACAGACCTAAAGAGAAGAGACAGTGAAATAGATTTAAAAAGAACTCTGCTGGTTACAGGGCATTTTCCTGTCGTGCCCCTTTCCTCTGTAATAACGTCTCTGCTGACATCAGACAGCTGCCCACCCGGAGCCTGGTTCTATCAGATGTTTCGTTTGTTAAGGGGAGTTTTTCCTCTCCAACATTGCTTGCTCAAGGGGGATTCCTTGGCTTTCTCTGTAATGCTCTAAGGTCCTGAACTTACAGTGTAATTAAGCGCTAAATTAAAAATATATTTGAATAAATATGAACTGAAACAGAATAGAAGAGGATTGAGGTCACAAAAGGAAGACAAAGTAGAGAATGAAAAAGAATCAAGCTGTGTTCTCTGTGCTTGCAAACCCAACAACCATTGAGAGACAACCCTGTTGGAGAAAGCATGGCTCTTTTATTCTGGGAATTTTGCATGTTTCACTTAAAGGGCTTTTTGTTCATTGTTAATTTATCTGACACCTTAAGATTTCTGAAAATATAAGAGGCACAGGCACAACTCTTTTCCCACCTTGGTCCGCCAACACCAAAGCCCCGGCCTCTAAGGCATAATCTCCTGTTCCTGCATCTCGGGATAAAGTCACTGTCAATCCTAATAAAAAAATAAACAAACACATCATACTTTATTATTATTATTAATTCTCAACTTTAAATTACTTTAATGTTATAACAATCCGTGTACAACTTTTTTTTTTTTACCTGTGGTGCTTGTGCTGTTACCACATACATAGATTCCTCTGGGAGCCACATTACACACTGCCTGCAAAGATAAAAACAGAAACACAGAACATACGCTAATTATCTACAATCATTTTCCAAAAAACAAAACTCACAGCTTCAAAAGGTAAACATGTAAAAAACAAACAAACATGCATTACAACTACAGCCAAATAGTAACAAAATGACATTCAAGAGTGAGATATTACTGCTCAGTTCAAAGGAATTAACGCACAGTCTGTGTTACCTGTAACATTTGACTCTTGCCCAGTCCAGGGTCTCCTACTATCAGGATGTGCGGGTCGCCTCTCACTGGGACACTGTTCTTGCCTGTGTGTTTCTGCCTGCCTCCAAATAATGCCAAAACTAGGGCAGCTTTCACCAGCTAAAAGCACACAAAAACACAAGACATTAGACTAGATTAAATCTTGTTATGTTTTATTTAACTTAAGAATATCTCTATAATGTGAAAATGTTGAGAAAAAAAAGCAATTCACCAGATGGCCGTAGATGGCAGGACACAAAGAGCTGAAAAAGGTGAGAAGATCAGAGTGTTATTTATCTCTGTATGAATTAACAGCAATGGTAAAACAAACCAAGGGTCACAAATCTGCATCCGCTATGTGAGGTTGTATTCTTATCACATAATACAAAACCCAAAAGTTGGATGAATGAACAAAACCAAAATTATTTTAAAAACATCAATAACCTATTTTGTTCAAACTGCTTTGGGCCACACAGTATAAAACATGTCATATCGTACTGTACTATAAGTCTGAGCAGGTCAGGCTGCGACTGAATCTCCTGGATGGCATACAGCTCTTTGAGACTAAACTCTTCCCCTCCTGAATGATCTTCCAGTGACCCTCCGGACCCGTGACCTCCAGACTTGGACTGCTGACCTAAACATTTAGGAGAAATAACATATTACTGCTATATATCTTTAAAGATCAACTTTTAAAAAATGCACAAGCTGCAGTACCTTTGGTGTTACTGACTGAGGTAGCGTCAAGGTACAGGAGGAACATACACTGATCCTTATTTCTCCAGGAACTTCCTGCATATAAATAATAAGTAGATTTTTCACATGCTACAGAAAGATAATAGTTCACATGTTTAAACATTACAAGCGAGAAATGCCATTTCAAATGTGACTTCACACCCTGGTTTAAACTTTGTACCATCATTTGTATCTCTAACTATGCCTGTCACAGTAACAGTGTCTCCAGGGACACAGCTGTCACAAAGGTCAGAGGTCAGATGGCACTCCACAGTGCGCGGGATTCGTCCAGTTTCCCTCTGCTCTCCACCCATCAACTCTTGCACCCTGAAAAAGCATGTACGCAAATGTTGACTGAAGTTTGGATCACAAAGACTAACTCATTTAATTCAATATTCCATGTCAGCCACACAGAAAGCGTCAACATATTTAAATTTCAGCAGAATCCAGGGCCACATCCTACAAAATTTGTCTGCTGACTGTTTACTTGCATACCTACTCACATGATATACTTACTTGATGATCTGCCAGTCTACAGTGTGTGTTATAGGTGAACTCCGGCTTGGAATGAAGGAACGACTGCGGCAGTCAGGCTGGATGCACTAAGTTTTTGAAAGCAAACCAAAAAAAAAAAAAAATGTCTGTAAAGTAAGTAATGTTGCCAGTGATGGTTAGCTATGGTAAAAGGAAATAGTATACAGGATTACCTTTTTATTTCAAGTAGTGAACAGATTAAAGAAAAAACGTTGCAGTACAAAGAGTAAGCATGAACAACCATGTGTGGGTACACGTACCTTGGTAGGTGTAGCATATTTCCCATGCTGCAGTGGCAGAGCTTGCGTGTTTGAGCAGGTCAGGCACCTGAATGCCATCCTGGTGCAGAAAGGTCGGATGTTGCTAACTCTGACCACTGTTCCCTTCACACAAACCAGCCGTCCAAACACACTGGCTCGCAGCATCCGCAACGGAGTCACTGGTTCATAATTATACAGCCTGTGGGTGATTTCACAAAGATTGTCATCCTCAATCACTCCGTATTACAGGTGTTCAAGCAAAACGACTAATTGTACTACACTGTTTCCCATAGATATTTTTTTAGGCACAGTGGCAAGTTAATAAAAAAAAAATAATGTTGTCTCTCTCATGGAGCAAATTTGACGTACAAGGTCAAGTAAAACAAGATGACCATTACTACTCTACCACCATGAAAACAGAACTCTTCCGCAAAAAAAAAAAAAAATTGACTTTTTCTCTAATCTCATGAAACCGTCAACACTTGTAAAACAAGATTTACTTTGATGTTTTTCTCCTAAACATTTTTATTGCTTGTTTGTTCCTCAGTTGTAAGTCCAAAAAGCAAATCAAATGTAAATGTAAATAAAATAAAAAACTTAATTATGATGAAAATAAATTTAAAACAATTTTTTAAATATATGAGTCTAGTACTTTGGAATTTATCATAGGTAAATATAAATGTACACTTCAGATTTATTCTTTAAATATCCTTCCTCCAAAGTTGTGTGGAGGTATGACTGTGTAACAACGAGAAAAGACATTTAAATTCTCAGATTTATGTATTTATTCTGGCTAATGCTGTTCCCTCTCTTCATTCACTTAGTATTTCACTCTCGCCGAGCTGGGTGGTAACGGTTGATTAAATAGGACAGCAGCAGACAAATGACATAGCCAAATCAACAACTATCTAGAGTTATGAGCTGGTTCTCATTCTTCAAAGTAAAAAGAGAGTGGAATGCGTGTAGAACAGGCAGTAAAACTCACCACAACACCAACAAAAATGGCTTTTGGATCCCTTTGTTCCTACCCACAACAACGTAAAAAGAGCCAGAGTGGTTGTGAATGTAACTTCATTAGATTTAAAAATTGATTTTTGCCTGTCATGTAGGTGTGGTGGGGGGATGCTGTACTACTATGGGTTCAACTCTGCTGTGTGCATTACCTCGCACTAATGTGAGGGATGTTGATGATTGGTGTAGCTGCAGGAAGCTCGTCCCCTTCCAGCTCAGCAGCTTGTTTCTCCAAATCTACAGTCAACACCTGAAACACACCAACACACAATCAGTCTAGCATTTGACTGCTCAGTAGAGCAGATCCATCCTTTGCCCCTTATCCAACCTCTCAGATTTAAGAGCAGTTTATAATATTTAAAACAAAAGACGTGCACACGTCAAGTTTAAGTTTTAGTTTTAAAATAACAATTATACACCCTCACTAAATTCAAACAATTTATTGTGGTATATTCTCAAGGTAATCTGAATACAACACCCATCGATTATTCTACTTTTCTAAAAGTAACTGCATTTAATAATATTATTAATAATAATAATTATTATTATATTAATATCAAATACATATTTTAGAAATGAAATGTATTAATAATATTAATAAATATATATTTTAGAACATACTCTGAATGAAAAGATGTAGTTGCTGCAATCAGAAACAGGGGCAGCACAGTGGTGACATCGTTCGTGAGTGATTTGTTCCATGTGAACGAATCTTGCATGTGACTTGGGAGTAATGAGTCTCTCAGTGAGTGATTCGTTCATTTCCTGCAGTACCTTCTCTCACCACATGGCAGCAGCTGCATAAGCTCAGTCAGCAGAACAGGAAACAGAAACGGTTCGTTCACGACTCACTGAGCTGTTGCGCCCGTCCTCGGGTACTCGTTCTTTTGTCATGTGACAGCCAGGCCGCTCTATGGCGAATAGCAAGTACTACAGTTCTTTCACAAGTCGTTCATCCGGATTGTTACGGATCGTTGTTTCGTTCATTTGTCACGTGACAGCCACCAAGTCACTGTCGCGCTGTTAAACAACAATGGCAGGGAGGATGTAGAATACAAGTCACTTTATTGTGATGTCTGTTTGTTTGCTGGGTTTTCACATGGTTTGAATTGCTGGTGGCATTTTGTGTGTTATAATTTGTCAGCTGAATCAAACCATGTTGTCTTCAGTATATAGTGTTTGAGAACCGCAGCCCTTTTTACAACGTTCACAAGAGGACTACAGCGTCACGTGGTGTAAGATAAACTTAGTGAAAAATGACTCAAAATGATTCGTTCTATTTACTGTACAAGAGTTAAAGATCCGAGTCAGTCAAAAGTTTCGTATTTCCCCATCTCTAACGGTTAGTGCTGCCGCCTCAGTTTCTGGTTCAAATCCCCTAGTGGCTGCAGCCTCTCCCCCTTTTTGTGTGAAGTTTGCCTGTGTTCCCTGTGCTTGTGTGGGTGTCCTCTGAGCAATACAGTTTCCTCCCACAGTCCAAAAACATGCATGTCAGGTTAACTGATGACTCTTAATTGCCGACAGGTGTAAATGTGAGTGTGAAACGTTGTCTGTCTTATGTACGTCTCTGTGTTGGTCCTGAGATACACTGGAGACCTGTCCAGAGACTACCCCGCCTCCTTCCCAGTGACAACTGGAAAAGGCTCTGGCCCTACCTACCATTAACAGAATAACCTGCTGCAGGTTATAGATGGAAGTTTGGATGAGCTGCAGTTTGCAGACAACAAAATGGAGGTGACTGTGTGTACCTGGTGAATGGCGACCCCCAAACAGTTGAGTATCAACTCGGGTTGTTCCTTCAATTCTGTCGTTAGGTGAGGAAGTGCTTTACGCACGGTCTTGTCTCTGGTCAAGTCTGCATAATCCACTAGAACGCTGCCTTGACGCTCTATCTCATCCTGTACACAAACAGACAAATACTATACCTTTACCTGTCAAAGCAGCTACATACATATATGTCGTAGGTGCACAGACTATTTTGAGAGATGGATAAAACAGTACAAAGGCAGACCAAGAGACTGACCTTGTCATACAGATGAATCCTGGAGGTGAAATATTTCTCAAACACTTTGATCTTCTCCATACTAGGTGAACTCTGTATGAAGCCTTCGTATACAACAAAAAATATTCAGACATCACAGACACAAAGAAAGTCATCTAGTCATCTAATTTTTGCATTATCATCACGTGAAACTGAGCTATTAATACAACATGTACCTTCTGTGAAGTAGAGTGCCCATCCTTTGTATGGACACATCATGTCTAAAGTAGCTTGAAAAAGAGCTGAAGAGACAGATGGGCAGTCAGTCAGCGGGGGGGTGCATTATTTTTATATTTCTGCACTTCTTTATATGTAACTGATGTAGGTAAAATCCAAATAATACCTCTCTGAGTGCTGACAATGTGATTTCCTGGTCCTCTTCCTCCACCTCCTGATGGTCCTTTTGAATGGCATGCTCCACCAAATCCTCTTCCTCCCCCTCCCCTATTTGCTGCAGCTGTATCTCTCCTCCATGGTCTACTCTTCCATCCTCCTCTCCATCCTCCCCCACCACTTCCTCCTCTTCATCCTCCTCTTCCTCCTCTCCACGTACCACTACCTCCTCCTCCTCCTCGCCATCCTCCACTCCCACCCCTCCATGAACCTCTCCTGGATTCTGCGCTACTCATCACTTCTCTGAAACAAAATGTGGAGGAAAAGAGCAATCATTTGTGAGACTATAAACACAGTGTTTTGGATTTACCAAACATTTCCTAGCTACATAATTTCACCAGTCAGGTATATCAGCGCCACAAGCAGTCACCACATTATACTATTGTGTTACGTGTTGGACCACCTCACTGTTTGTTTTAATGTATATAACTTATGTGACTTCTCCAACAAATTGTCCTGTAGAGACAAGCAGATCAGGCTTTAAACTCCATTTTAAAAACTATGAATTTAGTGTCACCTAAACCATAAACCAGTCCAGCCCAACATTTAACTTAGAGACTATAATGCAGTTATGGATTTAATCACACTTTAACAATAACTTTCTTAGCTAATATCTAACACACAATTTACTAAAACACATTGGTTTGCTGCATTATTGCAGACTTTCATAATTAAGTTACAATGAATTGTTTTCTTTCGTTAACTTTACGGTTTGTTTTGGCGTCGTTAGCGTTTTCCTTGTTATAACGTTAATGTTAGCTTGTTGACTGTTTGTCATGGCGTCAATTCTTTGTTAAATCCCTTTGGAAACGACGGTAACGGTGCAAACCTTTTGTTGTCCTCAAATGCAATATTCCGACGATTAGAGAGTCGAAAATGTAAAAAAATAACTCAAAACGCCACTTCACGTTCATACGTAACCAACGAGCTGTGTGACTGTCAAAGTTCCCTCCACTCACTGACGTCACGTTTCTTCTTCTGTGGTTTTAGTCTGTAGCCACCACACGCTGCTGCGTTTTACTGTCCCAAGAGGACGCGTGAGGAACTACAGACACCAATACAAAGGGCCATTGAAGCCAATGCTTCTACTTCTACTACTACTACTAATAATAATAACAATGATGTTGATATTAACAATAATAATAACGGCACAAGTTTATAATCTGGAATTTGTTGCTTGTCTCACAGTAATACTCAATATTACTACTAATTTTGAAGAGTGGTATTTCACTTAGAAAGAATACGTTCCCACTCTAAAGGTGTAAATGCACAGTGATAATGAGGTCTTTCAAACATATTTTCATTGTGTACATTAATGATCAACAGGCCAAACAGGCACATTCTCAATAAAAAGGTAAAATCTTTAAAGAAAAGCAAAAAAGTAACAATTCAATGGTATTTATGACTTTTCAAAAATGGAAATTGAGTGAGCAAGACAACATATTTTGCATTGTTACAGTATATATTTTTTATACTACTTTTGCATGAAATTGTTTGTGTATAAAATTTACTCTAACATTGTACAACCTGAATGACATAAGCTTTAAAAAAAAGTCTTTGAAATTTGCCTGAAAGTGAAGCCTACTAAAGGTGTTTATAAACTCCATATCCCACTTTCTCACACGTTCATAAACATCTGCATCCTCAAATGAAACCCACCATCCTTCTGGATCATGAGTATTTTAAAGCACTGATGATGACAGGAACAGACCAAAAGTGACAAAGAACAATACATTTTACGATAAAGACTAATTGTTCGCACAGTCCTCTGCCTCCATCTTGTGGATAACCTGTGTCATTGCAGTTGTTCAACATTTCTTCACAGAAGGACACAGGTGTAACTCAGATCTGCCCCTTTTGTTTGTCTGTCTTGTCAATTTAATTCTTACACCCAATTTTCCTACGGTCCTCAGCTTTTGTTTCATATTTTGCTTCGTATTTTTTATTAACATTCATACAAGTACTGAATCCAATAGCATTTAAATATTAAACAAAGCCTCTTAAATTATAAATGATGTCCCTTCCATAAACTCTTTCACTTGTGTTAACTAAGTGACAACCTTATAAATAAAAGTTTTTCACATGTCATTGAAAAGAGTCAGTGACGTTTCTTTTTCGGATATGTTTTTGGTCATTTGAGGTTTGTTTTTGCATATTCTGAGTGTTTTTGTCTTTTGCCTATTTTCAGATTAAGTAATTTTGTGTCTTTCCCACTTGGTTCAGCCCTGCATTTCTTGTTGATTTTGCATCTCTTTTGAATAATTTCAGGTCACTGTTTACTACCTTTGAGCCATTTTGCATAACTTTTGGCTTTTCAAACAAAAAATTCAGAAGCTCTCAGCTTATGTTCCCATGTGTATTCATCTATGGTTGCAGCCCAATGCGATGTGATTCTCCAAGTGTAGACTGCTCTCATGTGATTAGCTGATCATTAGGGTGCATTCACAGCACATGTGTAACGAGCTGAAGAAAAAAAAACACGCAAACCTGTCAGTATTCCTACACTAGTTACCACTGCACAAAATATAGTAGGTGGCAGTAAACAAAAACACATTTTAATGTCAAAACAGAAAGTGCTAACAATCTTAAATTGAAAAGATAAAAGTATGACGGCACTCAGAGGCACTCTTAGTGGAGTGGTTTGAAGAGAAAGAGCGAACAAAAAGAAGAAATCAATAGCTGAACTACTGTGGCCTGGAGTAGTTAGTGGCTTTAGATGGATGGACACACACTCACAGACTCAAGAAACGGAAGGCAGTCAGTGAAACAGGTTGTTGGTGAGGTCAAACTCCTGTCAGGAAAGAAGACAGAGAGATAGAAAACACTCCTAATTGTCCCGTCATCACCTTAATAACATCGAGAAATAAAATAATGCCTCTTCCACTTTGTTTCTGTGAGTGTTTACTGTCCCATCTCTTCACACCGTGGTGATGACTGCTGTTGTGCAGAGGGAGATGCAGACGCTGAAGTGCCAGGGGAGAGCCAAAGCACCAACAATCAGCGAAGCCAGATGGATGGAGAGGCGGTAAGAAGCTGCACAATTCAGCAAAGGCATTTAACCTCTAGTCAATCAATGAACTGCGAAAATCTCAGAAGATCGATGCAAAGTCAAGGCAGTTTAGCAAACTAGAAGAGGTTTTTTCAACACGGCTTGTTTTTGTGCCAAAGTTTGAGACCCCATTGTAAAGTAGATGCTGGGCTGTAACTTGATAAGAGTATTAGGATGTTTGAAATCAGTCCGGGAGTCGGGAGGGAGGCACTTCTGTGTGTCGGGGTGGGGACAACCACTGAGGAATCCTTTTATTTTCGATGCTGTGCAGTTTCGAGATGCTTCGGAGTCTCGCCTGGAGTTTGGCTTTGTCACAGTGCTAACTGACAGAGTGACAATCATTTCATTTTGTCCCTATGTGAAACACAGTGACTTAAATAATGTTTTTTATCGTGTATTTTTGTTGTGTGTCAAATGTCTCACTGGTCATCTGTAGGCTCAGCTCCAGGATGCTTGACATGACCTGTAATGTCTTGTGGCTTCAGTATGTGCCACAAGAAAAACTCATGGAGGTAGCATGAACGTACACACCAGACACCAGCCACTGAAGTCACTGTTGTTCTTTCTTTTCTTAAAAGAGCTCAGTTAAAGACACAGCTGGAATCGAAAGAAATGTACGACCACGAAAAGATGAGGCATATACAGACAGAAAATGTTTCTTGTTACTTGAATATTTAATGCAGCTGAAATATGAAAAGAGAAATGACGATAACTTTGTCCATCCCAAATAAGCAAAATAACTCAGCTACTGTCAAATTGACACAAAAACACATAGACTTAACTCACACGCTCAGTCTGGAAAAAACATCTCTGCTGATTTGTCGCCAACCCCCTGCTGACACTCCCGTGTCGTCCGCAGGCCACCAGACTCCAGTCACACATGGAGTTCATGGATTTCAGCTGTTATCTGCAGCATCAGTACAACACAGGAAATATATTACATTTCATAATAATGCAGCAACAGAACACGTTACCTCTTCCCACAGTTGCTGCTTTGGAAACCATACCAACAAAACCAACATACCACCCACCAACATAAAACTAGTCCTAAACTTCTCGTCGGTTTTCTGGTCCACTTGAATGCTACACACTAACGTCGCCTCACTACAGGATTGTGCACAGCAGTGAAATTTTAGTTCCTTCAAACTTTGTCTTTGACGGAGCCACAGCAGGTTGATGGAAGCATGAGGAGTTGAGCGGTTAGCTGCTCATGTGCTGGTAACTTTGAGTATATCGATGAAGCTGAACCAGATTCAGGCTCAGTCAGCAGGACATGACCATAACCATGACAAGCAGGACAAATGCTGCAGACATGTGTATCTGATGAATGGACCAAATGTTTTGCAAAAGTAACTAAAATTTAAGTTACTATCTTGAATAATAATGTTATACAAATTTAAGCATAACTTTTAATTACCAGTAATTAGTAATTAATTTGACAAGTAACTACCCAAGCAGTGGAGAGAGACGGCAGCGAGTTGCAGCATTTTTCTCAGCTCCACTCGACTAACGGGAGCTTGTTTTTCTCTGTCTGCAGTTTGAACACAAAATTAGATGGATGACATTTGCTCCTTGCTTTTCTCTCCAAGCGTTTGTTTCAAAAGAAAAGTGTAATCATCTCTCCTTTTTTACACCGGGGACTGAAAAGGAGCAATTAGTCCCCTCAGTGACCCCCCTCTGCTCCCGTCTCTCAGCGAGGCAAAAGGCAGAATAATGTCTGTCGAACGTGATTCCCTCTTATACTTTGCATTTGCTTTTCACCTTCCCCACTCTGTGGGAGATGCAAGTGCAAACTGCACAGTGTGTCACACAGATGTGAACCACCCCAAAAAAACATACTGTAACCCCTACACACACACAAACACACACTGAAATCGAACACTGCTGTGCAAAGACTATGATCTATGCAGTGATATTTCAGTTAAATGTCTTTATTGACACAGGGTATTAGAATGTGAACGTGTGTGTGTGAGACTGTGTGTGTTTTATTGCTGCATATTAACTCTGAACCCCAGTAGGTCTGTTTCTTCATCTCAACTAATTTGGGTTTTACTGCACGCTAATAGACTCTTCTGAAATGCACACACAAACACAGTCGCACAAGTCGTACTAGTTTTGTGTGTGGAGAGAGAGAGAGTGTGTGTGTGTGTGTGTGTGTAACTTAGCAGAGTTTGTTTCAAATCATCAGTTTCAAGCGGTGAGGATAGATTGGTTCTAACTGAATATAAGAAATGAGCTTCGGCTAAATTCATTCAATTAGATTTTTACATTTCCCGAGAGGCAACAATTACCTCACAATGAGCGGCACTTTACAAGACCCAGCCTGCAAACGTAGAGCTGGGAAATGATCAATTAGTGCCACTCTGTATAGATTTTCAAAGGAAATGTAAACATGTTACTCACAGTAGCCGTTGCCTGATAATGAGCTTTATATTCTTTACCCACTGCACCTTTAATTGAACAGTTTGTGTGAACGACAGCATCAGGTGGCATAAAGAGTGAGATACTGAAGTGGGTTCTTCTGTTGCTATGTGACAGACACCATGCAGGACATAAACTGGGAAGGGAAGCTGATTCCCCCAAATTTGCTGAATGGAGTTTGATGAGAAAATCAATAAAGCTCTCATGTCTGTGAGGATTAGCGTGGAGTCGCATAAAGACAGGAAATGAGCCGACAGGAGCCGGGGACAGGCTGGAGTGGCATATAAAGTCCAAATATTAAGGGCCAAGAAACCAAACTTCAAAAATCCTTTGGGGAATATGACTCACTTAAGTAAGTTTCTACCTGTCCTCATTACTAGATGTGACAGAGTTTGTACAGTTTTGAGGGATTACTTCCTTTCCATTCCCCCTGTGGCTGTGGGGTGATTGACATTAAGCAGAGCGTTTCTTAATCTCCACACTGATATGACAACACAATTAAATAATGGTGAAACAGAAACTCAACTTCACATTTGCTTGGGACGGATTTTTGAGCTCAGGCAATTTTCAATCTGAAGAACAATCTGTGCGAAGTGAGACTCACACTTTACAAGAATAAATTACTTTCTTTTGAGGCTAGAAGAAATGAATCTTGATTTCTTTACTTGCACTGACTGTGTAGAGATAACAGCAGGTATAATGTAACAGACTTCAAATCAGTGCTTTAACAGAGAAGTTAGAATTTAACAAATCTTCTCAGGTCACAGTGTGAATCTTTCAAATAAAAAATGATTAAACCATCATCAAAAAGTTAATTGCATTTTTTATATTTAACACTATGCTGTGATCTGTGAAATCGCAATTGTGGAATTTGCTCTATTCAGCTCAAGAATATAACTATAACTCACAAGCAGAAAAACTTAATAAACTGGCACCATTTTTTTAGTGGTAAGACTCCATGACACAGTATAAAACCACCAGGTTGTAGATTGGATTCATTAACCCAAAAATCAATTAACATGTTACTGTAGGTCATTGGTCCCATATTATGAAAAATCAATTTTTTAAAATACATTATGCATTAGCTTTTCCTTTCTCTGTCTTTGGACAGGTCAGCTAAAAATGTCTCCCTTTATGAGGTCATAAAGGGAGTAATTCGCATAGTTCCTTGAAGAAGTGAGGAGACATGAGCCAGTGTAGAAACTGGATCCATGGTTCAAATAATTCACAGATTTGTGGGCAGCAGCATCATGTTTTCATTTGAAGCTAAATGCAACAGACATTTTCAGACATCCCAGAAAGCTTGATCTGAGCTTTGAGTAAAAACTATTGGTCTCACATAGTTAATGTGCATGTGTGTGTTAGTAGCATCTAACAAAAGGCCAAGAAACTGGAAGAACGTCACCAGTGTTGGTACCAACACTAAAAAGAATATTTTTTCTCCTCATCCAGTCTCAGAGACCAACTCGCAGCAGAGTGAATTAGTCAGACTTACCAGACACTGATTCTGGTTTTGAGTTTATTAACAGTTTAACGGGGACCAACTCTTTGTTCTCTAAACCCACGTTTAACTCTGGGCTATTTAAGATCTTTTTGAAATTGTTATTTTTATAAAGTTTTTAAACAAGGTGTATTTCTAGTTATAATGAATTGGGTTTAAATGTTTATTTCACTTTCTAGAATAATGTAGCTGTTATTTTGTGTAACACGGACTTTCACTGTGCACTGTGTGTCGTTCGATTTGTCTGTGTCTGTGTCATGTGTGTGAGACAGAGAACGAAGACAGATTCTTGAGGAGGTCTTTCCAAGGAGCCATTTGTTTGTCTGTATAGTGAAGTGACTGAAGACACTGAGTGTGTGTTTGTGCTCTTTTTTCCTGAGGCCCTCTCTTGTCTCCTTCTTGACGGACTAAACTTGTCAGCTCCTGCACTTTGGCGATGAAAGCCTTTGTTAAAACAAACAGCAGCTGCAAACTCTTCCTGCCTCTGGAAGCCATGCTGTCTGTTAGTTGAAGGTAAACACGTAGTGGGTGTTTTGTACCAGGAACAAATGGCAGATTTTCTCTGCTCAAGGCCTTGAAAGCACCATGTTTTTTGTCTTTGTGACATCTTTTTTGGTTTGTTTGTGAGGGGGTATGGAAAGCACCGGCACTGTCGCGCTCAGTGACTGACACTGATACAACGAAGCCTTGTTTCCATTTGAAACAATGGCAGCTAATAGCCTCAGTCTCACAGACTAACAAGGCCAGGGAGCCCTCAAGGGATCTGTGTGTGTGTGTGTGTGTGTGTGTGTGTGAAAACTGTAGCTGCCTTTTTGACTTTGGAGCTAAAGTGTAACAGGACTGCCGCTGTCAAGAACCTTTTCCCTTACAGCTAATAGGCCAAGATAGATGCTGGT
Organism: Channa striata; assembly: GCA_033026295.1. Classification (NCBI taxonomy): domain Eukaryota; kingdom Metazoa; phylum Chordata; class Actinopteri; order Anabantiformes; family Channidae; genus Channa; species Channa striata. The sequence continues at coordinate 18,440,628 of CM065184.1, read as the reverse complement.
TAATGAGCCCGTGGGCCGGCACCGATCCCCGGCCTTTACCCGGAGCCTTCTTTGTTTTCATCGATGCTAAATGTTGAGGAAAGTGACAGCGCGGCTCACTCCAGCTCAGGTTTCACTTAAAGCAGCGACCCATTAGTTTGGTGACACGCTGTGTGGAGACAATGCAGCAGGAAGAATCCTTCAGCTTTATGGTGGATGGTTATGTAATATGAATCCAAATGTTTTCATGCGTGAGGCTCAGAAGGCTTGGTGCTAAGGAGCAAGCATTGTGTTTTAAATGTCCTGAGAATATCTAAGAGCACATCTCCAATTTCAGCCACTACTGGCACATGGACACAGTAATAAGGTCCAGATTGTTTGAATATATTCAGATTAGAGAATTATGCAGCAGAATCTCATTTAGTCTCTTTTGGATGTTAAAAACATAAACCTGAACAGCCAGATGAGTCAGAGAAATATTTATTTCATGACTATGTGATTGACAAAACTTTGCTGAAGGCCAAGAGCAGATTTACTGTATTTCTAAAACCAATTGTTTTCAGATTTCTGTGTTTATATGGCTGCTGTCCTTGAGTCTTTTAACTGTTTGTCGTCTGTATGAACCATTATAATCCAGGAACTGATTTGCTCCGAAAACTTTACCTCAACATTTCTGAACTGTGAAAAAGGACAGTTTATATATGGAAGTCTGTACTCGGGTATCAGTGTATCAGTGAGTGATAAATGTACTCACATATTCTGTGGCGTCATAAGCACTCAAATATTAGCACCTTAACCCTTTTATTATGTAAAGTTACAGTATTGTTTGTCGTATCAGTTCCTATTGAGGTTTTGTAATTTTCCACTGTTTAGCTCAATGTTGAGATTTAAAACAAATTAAAGCCACTCAGAGGGATGATATGTGTGCTGCTAGGGGTGTAATAAAGTTAATCTTTCTTTAGTATTTATGATTAATAATATGGATAATACTGAGTACAAGTACTAAACTGTTTACTACTAAAATGGACAGCAAAATCTTCATCAGTCCACTGCTTTTAAGCAAATCCCATGGGAACAGAAATTCTTGTGCCTTTTTCTCCTAAAATAAAAACGGCGGCAGCCGGTGTTTAACGAACAGAGCAAGATTTACTGAAAAGAAATTTAGGGTGAGATCATAAATGACGATACGTGGACAGGATGGACTGTAGAATCTAAACATGACTATGAAGGTAAAATACCTTTAAAAACAGTATTTCACTGTCAGGTAACAGTCTGGTTAGTGTATATAACCGTTGTTGTTGCTGCTGTCATTCACAAATATTATTTTTTTTATTTACTGTATGCCTGTTAGTAACTAGCTCTAAATACTTTAGCAGAGCAGAGTTTTGGGGCAAAGTATCTGAGTTCTGCGTTTTAAATGTACACAAAGGCTTTGGGACATCTAAGTTGAAAACGTTGTAAAACTTATTGGAATGCATCTGAAAACATAAAAGTGATGGGAACGCTTTAGAATACAGCCCGCGTCTTACAGCGTTAGTATGCCGCACTTACTGGGTACTTATTAGTAACGCGAACCTCCACAGTAACTATGGATACATATTTGTTGTTACTTGACGATAAGAAACTTTGGGAGTTATCGTGTATAAAGATAAGAATAGAACAGTCCACAAGTGGGCCTGCATTCCGAGACGGAAGTGGTCTTTTAGGATGGCATGGTACTAGGAGATCTTTCAGGTAGGATGGAGCTTGACCGTTTAGAGCTTTATAGGTAAGAAGAAGGGTTTTAAATGTCTAACATGTTGCTGCTTTGGTCTATGGTGGGATTGTTCGGACAATAGTTCCACTGAAAATACCATATTGACATGCATCATGCTTATAAACTGAACCTTAGTGATTCATCTTAATCTGAGGCACCAGCAAAAACAAAACTAAAAAGATGCTGCACTGTTAATCCTTGAAACATCAGACGTCTCCGAGCAGTTGGCATGTTGTAGCATCAGAGCCTTAAAATCTTTGAAGCTGTAATCCTCAGTTTTGTTCCTCCTGTAGTGAAGCAGATGCACAGCAGCTTGTTCGGCTGCACAAACGCCGACTAAGTCCCCTCTTGTTCGGAGCGTCAGACGAACGCAGGCGCTAAATGCTTCTTCTGTGTGATGCTAAGTGGTGTGAAGCAGAGGGAAGCGAGCACACAGGTGGATAGCAGTGTGAATTATCTGAAATAATTTGTGTGGTTCCATTCGGTTTGTTTGTGGTTATAGCTTTGAACTGTGCCGGGCTCCTGCGGGCATTTTCAGATACCACCAGTAATATATTGTTTATGGCATGGGGCCTGAGGCAGACAGAATGATGGATCGAGCCGTTCTGTTTTCTTCTCACAATCCGTCTTCAAAGAAACAAATCGATCTGGAACTGAGAAGTATGGGGGAATGAAGGGGGAAAGAAATCACAAAAATAGTCTTTCTTTATAGTGTTTTGATGCTGTGATGTGTTATTTTGTCAGAAGTATTTTTATTTAGGGTCAAATCAAAGTTTACCCTAAAGAGCAGAATGGAGCGGAGGATTGGGCACACGAATTGCATATGAAATTTTAATTGTGTGTGACTGGCAGCTGACATCAAACAAATGTAAAGCTTTTATATGTGTCAGCTTCACAGCTGCCGGATGGGGAAAAGTTAAAGTGTGAAAGTAATTTTGCTCATAATCATCTGTGAAAACCAGATGGAACTAGAACTTGGCATCACCTGTAGCTTGTAGAAATCCACGAGCGTTTCTTTTTTGACTATTCAGCCATGGCGATGGCCAGTGCCCAGGACAAAAGGCCTATCTACAATCTACAACTTTAATAAACCTTCAAATAAAAGAGAGAAAATGATGGATATTTATTGCAAATGGGGCTTTGTAAATTATCTAATATTGATCAGGGCAGGTTTTCTCACATGATGTATGTAAAAAAACATGATCTATCTCTTCAGTGAAGGCCCATGATGTATAAACATCATGCTTTAATCAATAAATTGAGGGGGTGGGGAGGGAAGAGGAAGGTCTTGCACCGTGTTTGACCCCGGATGAATACAGCAGAACAAAAGACAAAGTGTTATGAAAAAGCATTTGTGGAGTCCAGCATTTGTCAAACTCATGCATATGGGACAGACAAGATATATGAGCTAGAGAAATACTATATATTGATGAGCTTTAAGTGCTTTTTCAACGTGCATGTTTCATGGGCATAGACTTTAAAAGCAAAAAAAAAAAAAGCACTTTGCCTTCCTCCGTGAAAACGCCGGGATACGATGCAGTAAAATGATCACTTACACATGAATAATTTGTCCAAAGGTAAATATTGTAAAAACTGAAAATTCACTGGAGGCACGTGAAGAGTTGCAGTATGAAAACCGGCAAAATATGAACTTTGCCACAGGATTTATGTTACTAAAGGAGAATTCACTTCCAACATGAACCAGCTCTATGCTCACAGGATAAAACTCAACTCAGAAACTAATGCAGTGACATGAGCTAAAATTACAGCTGCTACAACACTCCTCACCTCTTGAGGGCAGGAGAACTCCACAACAAAACAGAAACATCTGCATTCTAATATTTTCCGTCCTCACTTTCTTCCCCTCCGATTTCTTTTCCTTTCTTTCTGTCTGTGTTGTGCCAGCTAACAGTGTCAGAGGCTTCGCTGCCTTACCAATTCCATCAAAAAGCTATTTAACAAACCGCAGACCTGAGCAGCCATGCCTGCAATGCCTCCACTATACCTTTATTTTTCCACTCTCTCTTTCCTGCTCACCTCGCTTTCAATCCGCCTCCCTTTCTTTTCCGACATCGTCTCTTTTCCTGCTTTACCCAGCACTCCCACCTCTTTCCTCTGATTCCCAAGTTCTCTCTCTCTCTGTGTTTTGTGCTCTTTTTCCTCCGTATGTTGTCTCTTCTCTGCTGTTTTCACGCCCTTCGCCTGCAGTCACTCTGTCAATATGAAACATGGAAAAAAAAAATTCTTATATGTAACAATGTCCATAGAGCAGACATTTAATAAAACAATTCAACACTGCAAAAATCCCATTTCTCACTGCCTGGCAAAAAAAAAATTCACACCTGAATTTAACTAAGCAAATAAGTAAGAGCCTTCCCCTGGACAGTTACTGCAGTGATTAATACGTCTCATCTGGTAACAAGCTCTTCACCTCACCGATGCAATCAACAGCTGACTACCTGAATGTTTCGGTTTTCCCATCAAAGGATTTTTTCTTTGCTGAATTGAATTGAATTGCTTCCTGTGGTTCATGTACAAGCGGCATTATATTTCTCTGTGATCAAATATATTGCTTTCTTCTACCTAAAATATGTATTTGAATATAATCATCTAAACTGAAAAACTCTTCCGGATGATGTCATCTGAAGTACTCCCATTAAAGCAGGTCAACCACAACTACGTCTGCTGTTGTATGAGAAACCTGGTGATCATTGCCAGAACTAAAAATCCCTCGCATTATGTATTACGTATTTCACAAAAAGAAGAGCAATAATGTCTTTCACAAAAGGCAGAGAGGAGTTTGATACTATTAAACACATATACTTCCCAAGCTAGAGTCAGCTAGAGATTTGAAAACAGGCAAGGAAGAGGCCTGTCGGATGTGCAAGGGCAGCTCGTTCCACAGTTTTGGAGCTGCCACTGAAAAAGCTCTGTCCCCTCAGAGCTTCCGTTTAGTTTTTGGTACATTCAGCAGCAGCAGGTCGGCTGATCCGAGTGACCGAGAAGGTGTATGTAAATGCAGGAGTTCAGAGAGGTACAGTGGGGCAGCACCATTCAACATTTAAAAACAAATAAGAAGTTTAAAATGCATCCTAAAATGCACAGGAAGCCAGTGGAGTCAGGATAAAATAGGTGAAATGTGCTCACATTTTCAAGTGCCAGTTAAAAGACGTGCAGCAGCGTTTTGGATGAGCTGCAGACCAGAGATCGACGACTGACTGACGCCCAAATAAAAGGCATTACAGAAATCCAGCCGGATGGGAGCAAAGGCGTGGATTACTAAAGTGCTGCTTAGTAAGAACTGGCTTAACTTTGGCCAGTTGCCTCAGATGGAAAAAAATAGACTTACCAGACCGAATCTGGCTGTCAAGCTTTAAGTCTGTGTCAATTTTAAACCTAAGGTTAACAATTTGAGATTTGGCGTATTCAGCCAAGGGAGTTGGTTCCCAGAACAATTACATCAGTCTTTGAATCATTAAAATGTAAAACGTTAAGAGACATCCAGGCCTTAATGTCCTTTAAAGAGTCTAATAATGAGCTGACAGAGAAACCATCCTTCTTATTAAGAGCAAAATAGATTTGACAGTCATCAGCATAGCAGTGAAAAGAGACACCATGTTTTCTGAGGATGGAACCAAGAGGCAGCAAATACAAAGAAAACAGGACAGGGCCTAAAATAGAGCCTTGTTGAACCCCACAGGACAGAGGACCAGAGGAGGACTGGAAGTCGGTAGGACCTGAACCAACTCAGAGCTGGGCCCTTTATACCAACCCAGTGTTGTAGGTGGGAGATCAAAATGTCATGGTCCACTGTATCAAATGGAGCAGTTAAACCAAACAGTTAGCAGAATCAGAGGTTGGGAGAATGTCATTAAACACTCGCAGAAGAGCAGATTCAGTGCTGTGTTTTGTTCTAAAACCAGATTGAAAAATCTCTAATAGGTTGTGCTCATTTCAAAATGCTGTTAACGGACTATGAACAATTTTCTTTACAAGCTTTGATAAAAAAGGTAATCTGGAGATTGGCCTAAAATTAGCAAGAACAAGTGGATCGAGCCCAGGTTTCTTGATGAGAGGGAGAACTATGGCATGTTTATAATTAGTGGGGACCAGCTCAGAAGTTAGACTACCATTTATAATGGTGACAACAGATGGCCCTAAAGTAAGAAGGAGCATCACAGTGTGAACCCGACGGTTTCAAATGGTCTACAATCTCCTGAACCTGAAACAAGGTGACAGGCTCAGTTTTCACAGTTTCAGAAGTGAATTCAAAACTCACAGTCTGAGGAGCATTAAGGATTTTGCCAATAGACTGAAACAACACACGGGGTTTGTGACTGTTAGAAATAATAATATTAGCAAAGTGTTTCCTTTTAGCGTCTTTTACTGTGGACTGATAGACGCCAACAGTCTCTCAGCCTTTGAAAGGACAGGCAATTTGTCCTTTTGCCGCCTCACAGCACGTGCCTCATCATTTAGCCAGGGCTTCAGATTTAGCTTTAGGTTGCCTGATTTTAGGTGGAGCCACGGCATCTAATACAGTCAGGCAGGTGGAGTAAAAGCTGGAGCTGAGCTTATCTGTAGAACTGCCCATGGACTCAGGAATCACAGTTCTGGCTGAAGAGGACTGAGAACTGAACGGCAGTGGAGGGGTTAATAACAGAGAGTCTTTAACTGTGTGACAAGGCAGGAAACGTGAAATATCACAGACACATGGTCTGAGAAGACAGCATCACAGTCCTGCAGACCATATGATAAAACCAGATAGAGTGTGTGTCCACGCTCCTGTGTCGGTCCAGTTACTGACTGGACCAAATTAAAAGAGTCAATAACGTTTAAAAAGTCATTGACCATGGGTTTGTCCAGACAACACACACGAATATTAATTAAAATTAATTAATTATTAAGGAGGCGGGGCTTGGACAGCTCATCAGGGCCGACGATCGGTACCGACGATCGGTACCAACCAGGCGTTAACGGGCTCCAGTGAGAGCCGCGAAGGAAAGAAGCATTGAACCAAACCATGCTCAGCCCGAGAGGAAGCACCAACACCAACCACACAGATTTTCAGCCTAACCAAGCTCCGAACTCACTTACTGCGACGATGGTGGCGTTTCTTAGGTGGAGGTGGCCCAGGTGCGCTGGGATTCCCGATAGTAATGGGGGCATCGTTTTATGTCCATCCTGCGTGATCAACACACGACTGTCATCAGGTGGCCTAAGATCCAATATGGACTGACAACTGTGCAGCAGTAAAAACACAAATTTTGGAGAGAGACACACACAGGCGCCATCTTGTCCTCTATTCTACACTCTCAAACACACAACACGTTTCCCATCACAAATGAGAGGTCTGACTCCTGACATACTGTCGTGTTACTGTAGTTCTGTGTGTCACCAACAAAAGAGAAAGAGAGTCTAGTGAGGAGCGACTAGAAAACACTTCACAACTCAAGGACAAGCCTCTTAAGATGAACCACCTGTTGTAAATGTTTGAAAGTACCAGCTACTAAATAACAAGGGAAACTATTTAATAAAATAATTCAACATCCTGGGGAAAAAAAATGCTTGTTCACTTTCGTTTTTTATAATTAAATGTGTTTCCACACTGTCAGCAACACCTTTGTCACGGTTTTATTTCAGTGAAGCTTTTACGAACCAGTCATCAGAGCGTGTTCTGGCCCTGATGTTTACAGGAAGAAAATCGTGTTTTTTAACATTTCATTTTTATAGAAATGTGACCCTGCATAGTCACATTCCAGAGTAACAGACACTGATGTAATCTCCGATTTAAGAATAAAAAACAAAAGCCAGCGATGCTACAAGGAAGTTGTGTCAAATCAACACATGAATCTCATGGAACTGAACCCCCAAACTAAATTCTGACAAACAAAAACACACATCGTAGTATTTTTTAGTCTTACTCGCCTCACCTTTGCCTCCTCCAGCATCCTCCTTCTCAGGCCACTTTGCCGCTTCCACCACGTTGAGACTGGGTCTTGAAGCGACACACAGGCTTGGTGAGCGGCTCTGGGACGTGAATGCAAAGTGACACAGAGAAGGAATCAGGTGATGCAGACCCGCGTTGGCCAGTCAGAGAAGTTTGTCACCTTATTACAAGTCAGTGTACAATCAAAAGACAGTAAGATTGAAGGAAATTTTAATAGAGCACAGTTAATTAACAGGGTTAACATTCTGACTTATAGCAGTTATCGTATATAATGAAATCGTTTTTTAAACTGCAGAGCGTCTTCTCAAAAATCTGCATCACCTACTGCATTTATTCACTGTTGTGCTGGCTCATTTAGACTTTTTGCTCCACAGAGGAGCAGTTTTCCCTGTGTCCCCAGTCCATCTTCCACAACTCGATTGAGTTTCTGGAAAAAAAAAACCCAACAACCCCAAAACAAAACAATATTTGTTGATGTATTTTCTGTTGACACAGTGGTTTGTGCAGCTCTGCCTTTTCTCTTACTGCTGACTGCAAGGTGCCAACACTTCCTCCAGCTTCAGGCTGTGCTTTTGGTTATTTTCTGATCCAATTTTCTCGCCCAGACCAGCTAAAGGTAATGCAGCAGGCCACAGTCTCCTGTTCAATCTGGTGAGCAGCAGTTGCCTTGTCAGTAATATTTCTGTATTAATATGAGACAGAGCAACAAATAAAAGGCAAACAGCAGGAGATGTTAAGAGCAATCTTTCTTTTGGCTCCACTCTTTTCTTAATTTCTGTCACTTTTAATGTTTCTAGGATTTAACATGGAGCACTGGTGTCTCCAAGTGTTTCCCGATGTTCTCACTGCTTTAGGTGCATTTTACATCCACATTAATCTCACAGGGGTCAACCTCTGGGTTGGACTCATCATTCAGCAGTGCTCTGCAGTGGGAGGACACCACGACCTGCAGGCTCCTTCCTCGATGACATCAGATCTGAGAATCTATCAGCGCATTATGTCGATCGAGGAGGTCCATAGGACTTTATGGATTCGGACTTTGGTGCTGTCCTGGGTGTAACAACAACAGGTCCTACAACCTACCCACTAGGTTCTTAAAAAGTCTGAAAGAGGTGGTTCTTATGTTTTAGCCACACCATTTAAAATCACCACCTCTTTTTGTAATGCACTCCAGTATGACTCCAACACCCACTTTGACCTCATTAACAAACACTGAGCAGAATTATCACCTTTCTGACAGTTTCATCCTAAAAACTGAGAAATAATAACATTGTAAATGTTACTACTTATTATAATTCTGAGCTGCTGTGTTGGATTGGATTAGGCTGTTGAGGGTGGACCAAATGAGTGTATATGCTGTTTCAACCAGAGCAGGACTAAAAACTGTAAATTAAGATGACCTACACTATTATTAAAAGCTTTGATACTGTGGTCAAGTAAGTTATTTGTGAATTAATTCATATTCGATATAAACACAATTCAAATAAAAATGTATTTATATCCTAAGTTTGTCCTGCCTGGATCTAAAACCTTTCTAAGGTTGGAGAACACATTTTGATGTATACACTCGTATATAACACAGGTTACGCAGGTGAAGACCTGCCTCCATCTAGAAGTCGTGGCTGTTTTGCCCTCGGTGTGTAGCTTCATCGTGCTGCTGTTTCTAGTGTGTGTGATGAGGTGGACAGTTGTTCAGCAGGAGGCCTGAGATTGTGCTGAGACAAGGGGGGAAATGTCAGGGGCACGGACGGTCTGGACATCCCGGCTGACAGCAGGGTGCAGTCTGCTTTTGGTGCTCCTCATATCCTCCATCTCTCCCTCTTTCCTTCCTTTCCACTCTTCTCTTGCCCTCCCTTCCACTATCGCTCTCTTCCTCACCTACAGCGTTGGCTTGAACTAAGCAGCACTGGCAGTAATAGACATTGAATTACAATTAATCCTGCCTCGCTCGATTTGCCGATAGCCATCCTGCTGAGAAAAGAGGAAGAGGAGGAGGAGGAGGATAAGGGGATGGAAGGAGAGATGAAGGAAGGCAGAGAGAAAGGAGGGGGAAATAGATTAGAGTGAGAAGAGAATTGCAAAGATGCAGCAATATTATTTCTATTCAATATCTTAATGTGTAGGATTAGTGTTTGCTTGTTTGTTGCAGTCACGCCGTGTTAATGGGCAGAGGAAAAAGACGATGGAGCAAAAAAAACAAAACACAAAAGCAGTGTTATTTTCTGAGATAACAGATAAAGGAAGTTAAAATGACAGCGAGCAAAAGAAAACCGGGCTGAAGACGCAACAGCAAACTGGACTCCACCTGGCAAGGTGACGTGGGTAATTCTTTAAAGCTCAAGTAACAAGCTGTGCACAGGCTTCTTCTCAGCTGGTTGGCATGAAAATGAAGAGCAGATCTATAAAAGACCTGGTACTTTGGAGCCACAGGGAGTAAAATTAGAGGTGTTATGTGCTTGTGCAGAGTGTGTGGTCAGTCCTTCCCACTAAGCTACTGGTTTGGCTGGAGCCCAGAACCACAATGTGTTGTTGGTGGATGGTCAAATTTGCCGATTTAAACAGGCGGCACATTACTGGCCGGCGCTTGGAGAGCGGCGTTGCAGGGCAGCTTCCACAGGCGCCACGCTCCAGGCAAAGTTTCCTGGGGGGCAACGGGCATTTCCTGGAAGCCAAGTATTCGCCTTTTTCTGCTGCGCTTATCGGCTCATGTCGGTCCAGTTCCAGAAAGGGAACGAGGCCATATGTCACTTTTAGCATTTCTGCTGTTTAAAATCAAACCTACTATTAATACATCACTAAATGATAATGCAACTTAAACGCTATAATGCTGCGGACCAGTACATGAGGAAATTTCCTCTATGTGGACCTCCTTAAATCATAATTGACCTGTTCTAAACCTTTTGGGTGTCACTGAATGCTGAGTAAAGGATGCAGCTTTTTAGCAGCGAATTCTTTCTTAAACCAGCTTCTTTAGTTTTAGTTGCGTAATGATTAAGAGACTGTGAACTAGAGTTGATTTCTCACTAATTTACAATGTTTTTATTTTAAATGTTTTATAGTAAACTACTGGCATCACTTTTGTTACACCATATCCACGGACACTTTTACTGTAAAAATACAGCTTAAGTAACTTTACTGTATTTTTACAGTGACAACGTAACTTAATGACATACTGTCTGTAAAATCCAATCCTACAGCTGATGTTTTTACAGTATCATCCTGTGAAGTAATGCAAGTTGTGTGTTTTCACAGCTAAATATTTGACCTTGTGCCTGATCTGACAAACCATGTGTACACACAGCAATAATTTAAATGCATAAATCAGGCTTAATGTAAAAGTTGACACAGAAGGCTAATGTTAATGGCCCACTTGTCAGTCATGTTGTGTAACTTCTGTTTTGTCTGGAGCTGGTATTCTTGCCGAGTATGTGCGTTCACTGCTCTCCAAGGCTACGCACATTTGTTTTTTTCCACTGTGGATTCAGACATTTGTTTTCTATCTGTTTAAGTAAACAAGGAAGCCAGTTGAACTGAGGGAGGAATAAAAAGCAGCAGTGAGTGAGTGAGGTCAGAATCTCCATGTTTCATATGACTGGATGCAGCGTGCGAACGAATCGAGGCAGCAGATATTGGAGGAAACTATAATTTAGAGTAGTGACATGTTTAGTTCCAGGTTTCCTGACAACAAACTCTCAACCTGCTGCTTCCCTTTTGTCTCTGCTGTTGATGTGTTTTGCCATGTTCAAATATATTTAATTTGCTGTCTGCTGCCATGTGTTAATCATTGCCTCTCCACTGGAGGAAAGGGAAAATAGAAATTCGTTATCTTGTTAAATCACATCCAGGAAACTGTAAATTGTGGGAAAGGTACTCCAGTCACACCACATATCACGACAAAAGTATTGGAGTAAATCGTAAATATGTTAATGAGATGTAAGCCATGCTTTTATATTGGATAATTTAGTACCCGTGTTCTTCAATAAACCTGCTCAACATGCATAAGCACACAATAAATCTAGAAAATAGCAACAAAGGCAAAGACAACATGTGCTTTAACTCCTCCTGAAGACAACTCAGGATAAAATCAATGGCCGTTTCTAGGAAAACATGAAGTGTCTTCATCATTTTACTGCAGTTTTTGTTCAGTTGCACATCCATCAAAGCGGCTTTCGCACAAACAGTGAGAGCAGAGAGTTTTAAGGTAACCCTCACTAAATCACAAACTCTACATACACTGATTTGCTGGACTATGTCTTGTTCAAGCTGGTAAAACCTGCTGCAAGGTTACCTCATGTTGGTAACAGGTTGATTTAAAAGTGATGCATTTCATTGGCTATTCTCTTAAAGATTAGCCCTGTATTTTCTTTTAATTAATACCGTCTATCACGAACACTCCTGTGTACTACAGACACACAAACACATGTTGTCCATGTTTTTATATTACTTCTGCTTGAAAGCTGGACTCAAGTCAGACTGAAGTTTTCACAAATGAGCAAAAACTTTTTATTCAGAGTTTAATAATTGTTAAGTTGCCTCATTGCAGATGCACAAGCTATTAGTTATTATATTTATTAAAGCCACTATATGTAACTTTGCTCAAATATTTCTTCAGGAGAAATATAATAAAATAAATCAAAATAATGGAGAATAAAGGTGAAGTCTCACAACAGCACTGACAGCAGAACAGAAATAAGTTTTCCTTTTGCTTCTAATTAATTTAGATTTGATATTGAGCAATACCAGCAGGGCTAATCAGACTGGGGCGGAGCGCAGCAGATGGTAGCAGATTGTAGTAGAGCATGAAGATGGATTAATTCCTAGTCTCATGCTAACGCTTATTTCCATTATTATTAGTATTAGTTAAGTGAAAACGAACAGAAACAAATACGAGTACCTACATCATTAAACATAGAAACCAAAGCAAAGCTTTCATTAAGAGCATGCGTCAACCGTTGTGCACACGCCGATCCGCCACAGTATAACGAGCGGTCCTAGTACTATAATGTAGGACCGGGGTCAGCTTGGCCACCCTGAGCAGTCCACAGCTGCACAGCTCCACGTGAAGAATGTGTGATGTGCTGTCTGCAGAGGTGGTAGAAGTTCAGAGTCAACACTAAACAACTCTTTACAACGAGATCTCGTCATATCTTTTCTTCAAAAACTCTAAGCAGATGATCTCATTTGAAATGTAAAAAAGTAAGAAAACAATCTATTTTACACAATACAGATTGTAAGTATGACAAAACATGTACAGCAATAAAGTAAACATAAAGGTCAAAGGTCACTGTAAAGGTGGAGCTGATTTTACCCACTTTATGTGCCGATACAGGTAACATGTAATGACGCATCAGCATTTATTCGTTTTTTATATTCTTAAATTAAACCCACCAGGTGGTATTAATATTGTGGCTGATCCACGTATGTTGTAAGATTAATAAATGCAGACTACCTATTGATTCAGAAGAATGAAGACATTGAATTTTGATTCATTGTTTTTACATGTAGCTGATGTTTTCTCTATGGTTATGCATTCTGTGAGAAGACCTATCCAGTAAAATGTAGCAGACTTTTAGATTTCCAGTGTTGAAAAATTATATTCTTGGTGATTGCTGCAGAGATGAGTACTGGGTTTCTGTATTTACTTTGGAGATGATCAACTTCTGAGATGTTTTCATATAAACAAAGGGATGGAGATGTGGGGATTCTGCAGCTCAGGATTGTGGACAGTGTCTCTGTCACCGCCACCCAGAAGAAGTGCAGCAAGTGGCGTGGAAGTACCCACCTGTCTACCCAGGATGCATTGGGAGCAGGTGTCTGTGTTGGTTAAGCCCATTTTAAACATTTTGCTTTGAGTAATGTTGGTTCTGTGAATAGTCTTGCATAAGTTGTGAGTTTTTGTTGTGTGCTAGTCATGGAGAATGTGTTATTGCAGATTTCTATCCAAAAGTCAGCGTTAGGGGAGAAAGTAAGATCTTTTTCCCAGTTTGTCATTTGGACTGTTTGGTCGATATAATTGTATATAATATATTATAATTTATATAATATAATTTGTAAAGTTTAGATAACAATTTCTTTGACCTTGTGATTTTTGTTATCCCACCAGTTAATGTAAGGGGTTGTTAGTTTTATTTATTTGTGATTTGATTATGGATTTTAGTTTTAGAACTGTTCTCCGCCTTTAATGTGAGGAAAAAAATACAGCAGGCCATTAAAAAACAAGAATGTCACCTCCTATGAACGATTCATTAAAGTGTCTCCAGGTTTTATATAGATAGTCTGAATAATGAAATGTCAGTATCGAGAGAAACTCATTATGGATTTTTTAATGCACTTTAGCTTGAATTTGAATCTTTTTTTTGGCTGTGTCTGCATCCTGTCTGAAAGGCCAGTTGATTTTTTTTCCTCTTTACTGGCGGATTTATACTTGTTCTCTGTTTGCACATACATAAAAACTAAAATGGATGAAGTTTGCATGGGCCTGGTTGGAAGCGGAAGGGCTTTGAAGAACTGTCTCCTCTGACGAACAAAGCTGACGGAGTAAGCAATAAGAAAGTGTAGATTAAAGTGACATCAAGTGAAGCCTTCATTCCTGGTTTGTAGCCAATGTTCAAGGTGGCCAAGGTCCTGTCTGCTTTTTCTATTCACCGCTAAAAGGGCTCTTACACTCTGGGTCAGTAAACAAAATGGGTTGTGGGCCAATAAATGGTCCCCACAGGGCGGGATTGGGACTATTTTTTTCCAGAAATTGCTCTGGGAGTTGGAGAAAACAGGTTACACTACTCATTTAGTTGCAGAGTTTTAAAACTACTGATGCTAAACTGAAATGGTTTGGAAACCTTATTCCCTTTTTATGTGAAAAACTGAGTCCCTCACTCACCACGCAGAACACACACTGCATTTTGCACCCACAGTATCACAGCTTTTTATCTGAATCACAGATTTTTTTCATTGAACATGAAGGCAGTGTGAAGTCTTGTGAAGTTAAGATTGAGAAAGGTTGTGTGATATGAACGAAAGCGCTAGAGCAGCTGCTGAATGGACTTTGTGGTGAGAATGTTTTATCACAATTTACTTTAAACTTATCTTAACATGTAGCAGAATGTGTATAAGCTGAATGATTGCATGAGGTTGTATTACCACCTTAATTCTCTTTTACATATTCCATATGTGCCTGTACACATGGTGCAGGTATGTGGGCACCACCTAAGCCTCAAAGCTGCAGATGAAATGGTTGATCTCAGAAAATATCATTAACTGTTGTCAACTGGTAGTCGTCCTGTGCCTATGTCAGCGTGTCCTTAGGCAGGACATTGTACCCAAAGTTGCTCACAGTGGATGAGGTCAGCAGAGGTGACAGGCAGCCAATCTGATCCAATTCAAGTCCACAAAACCCTTTACATGTAAAGTATACAAATACATAATGGGTCTGAGAGGCAGGGGGTTGCTCAAGTCAGCCTGTCAGGGCAGAGACACACCGAGCCAACAAGACTTAAAGGCTTCTGTCTGGGCCAAAAATGGGCACGCAATGCAAAGACTAGCATGTACGTTCAGTACCTGCGTGAGAGGAAATACGTCTTCATGCCTGAAGCTGGCAGTAGCAACTATCTTACAGACTTGGCCTCTCCTGAATCGTTTAAACACATTGCTGTGAAAAGTTTCTTGAATGTCCAGATGAGACAAAGATGAAAAATGTAATGAGTCCTTTGGACCTTCTCCGTTCCCAGTTTGTCCGCTGCTGATTGTACGTGCTGAATCAGCTGAAAAGCTGCAGACATTGGTCCAACTAGTCCCAATGATGTGGGACACACCACAAAAAGTGGGACGACAGACGCTCACTGATGGACCAACCATCTGCTTAGTGCGTCACAGCCCTAGACTGCCAGACTGACCCAAGGAAACAGGTAAAGCCCCAGCAGATGCAGAACCTGTAAAATTAGAGTGGCCAACGTGGTCAGCCCACAGGATGCTGAGGTGACCAGGGGAGATAAACGTGATGCAAATAAAGTTTAACAGGATTTGTGCCCAAGCACTTGCTCAGTAAATGGTGCCACATCACGATGTTGGAACACTGAAAAGGTGAAGATTATGATTAGGCAGGATAGTGGCTTGGGTTTTGTGAGTGAGGGAGACAAAATGTGTCTATATGAGTGTGTGTATAGTTGAATGGTATTTAGTACATCAACATTAACCGATAGCTTAGTTTAAGATGTAAACAAATTGAAGATTTTGCAGGGAATACTTCTTCAGAGCGCCTCCTTACTCCTCTTTTCTGCAGAGCAGCAGAAAGCAGAAAGTACAGGCCAACAAAGTGCATTTAAGTTGACTAAAATAAACTGGTCCTCCGTCTCGACCCAGACAGGTATTGGCATGAAGTCAAAGAGAGATAGATTGTTGGGAGTTTAATGCCTGTTTGTAATCAATGCCTGAATTTGCAGGGCCTGATGGAAGACTAATACTGAAGTGATGATATTCTCTGGCTGTCGCTGAATCAATGTAGTAATTTTAGTCGGAGTAGTCGTCAGTTTGGCAAGTAATATTTTCTCATGTCTTCATGATATAACTGATGATAAACACATTTGTATTAGTGTGAGAGAAGTGGTCTGCAGTAATTGGAATAAAAAGGGGATGGTAGATAATGCTGAAAATTCAATTATGGAATAATAAATTAAATTACATAGATGCCCAAATGTTTTTCATACTTTAGTTTATGTTAAAGAATTTTAATTGGAACTTAACTTACACCATGTCCTTGATGGGTTGAGGAACTACGGATAGAGGAGGTTGGAGGTTGGGCATCAAACCATTAAACCATACTTTGGCATTAATTGTCCTGATTAAGTTGATGACAGATGAGCAGTTGTTTTTGGTTACAGTTAAAATTATTCCTACGTTTAGCCTTTGTCACTAACACAATATGTATCTGACAAATTCAGTAAATTCAGGCTCCGGGAGCTCAAAGTCCTGCCAGTTTTTTGTTCTGCTTCACTGAACACTTAACTATGTAGCACTCATGAATTTTAAGTGTCTTCACTCAGAGACTGTGGGAAACCACAGCAATTAAAGTGCCCCCGCTGAAACCAAATGAAAACACGTTTTATGTGGAGCAAAACAAAAACAAGTCAAAATCAGGAGGTCAGAATTCAGACCAGCTTGTTGATACACAATCAAACTGCGATTCCACACTGACATGTGGAATCAAAACCAAAATTACCTCTGACCTGCAGTACAAGGGGCATCAGGAAACTGCAGTTTGGAAGCAGCCAGCACATCTAGCTCCATATCTGTATGCAGTTTGGCCACACCTGTCCACCCGCTGTCTTCAGCTAATGTCTCTACCGTACTTAGAGAAACGTAGGGAATATTGTGGACGGAGACTGGTTTTCAGTCAAAAACACGTGCCAGCATCATCACGGTGCATCAGTGGCTGCGGAAAGACTCAAACTGGAGCCATTGCTCTAGTTTGAATTGTTCTGGTGCCAGAATTGAACAAGCGTGACGTAGGCCATTGCTGGGTCTGATTTGTGACCAAGATGAAGATCAGATCATGTTTTATGACCAGTTAGTGCAAAAAACTGGGTATTGTAATAAAACAATTGGCTGTTTTAAGGAGCGTGGCGTTCGAGATGCAGAAATACCGGCAGTGCAGGTCCCTACATTATGGCCTCGAGTATTTATGAATCAACTGTTTCTTCCAATTCACCAGTTGCGCCTGCTTCTCAAACCTGCGGTAATGACCAACACGAAGTGATGTTTGCCTCTTTATACAAACACGCCTGTTTATTCACAAGAATGTGAACGGGCACATGGGGTAAGTGGCTCTAGCTGTAGTTAAAGGTGGAAGAAAATCTATTTTACCTTAAAGGCTTCATTCATAACAGCTGTCACACACCTGCTGCTTTCACAAAAAGCCACGTTTGTTAACTTGGTGATTTATAGCGCTCCAGATATTTAAGGTATACATTACAATATAATGTAACTCTTCCGTGGTGCCCTGCCATACACAAACTCACACACACATACACATTTTATGACTGTATCTTTCAATTTCTCTCCCTCTTTTCCTCTAATCCTCTACCCATCTACTCCATCACTCTCCCCCTCTCCTCCTTTCATTCCACATCTCTCCCCCCCTGGTTCTTTGCCATCCGTCTGCCTCTGTGCCTGAGGTGCCAGTTGCTATTTGGATGATTTAGTCTGAGAGGGAGAAAGGGATTTTATTAGCTGTTTACCTGAGGGCCTCTGGTACCTGTGGTGCTATAAAGCTGCTTTATTAAAAAAATCCCACATTCAGCTGTGGTGGAGCCCAGTGGCTCAGCGGGTTAAGGTTCACCATGTGCATCTGGCCGTGGGTTTGAGTCCGCAGAGTGGGTGTGCACCTTTGGGCCTGGGATGCCCGCAGCGCTCAGAGAACGCTTTATTTACAATCCCACAGTTGATGGTGATGAACAGCGGGGCCTCGGTGGGTTTGGGTGCACGATGCACTGAGAGCCGTACCTGTGGGCTGCTGGTGTCTACAGAGCCATAACTGGGTTATTAAAAATCAACAGCGCGCTGGAAAGGAGTTCATTTCAGGGTAATGCGCATAGAACGTGTTCAGACTGTGAGTTTGAGTCCAGTTCAGAGAAAAATAGAACTATTTGATTGCATGTTTACCTGAGGGCCGATGGAGCATTTACACTTCAAGCCTTTCCATTATTTCTCTTTTAACTCATTAAAGGTAAAGTCCAGTTTATTACAACGTGAACCTTTTTCACAGGGATCAGTTAACAGTTAAATGAACCAAATGTTGGGGGAACAACCCACCAGAACCAGTTTTCATAATAAATGACGTTTGGACCCATCACTGCCTGCATTCGGCCTCATGATATGGCACGCCATTAACCTGAGCTAATGCTCCATAAAGCTGCTTTTAACACCTGCCCTCACCAAGCAATGAGTTAATACTCTGGAGCTTGACCCAACCTCACATCTACATCAGATCTGTTGAGGTTAAGCTGCTGCAGCTTCATTTGAACGCCACGGTCCAGACGTCCCTTATCTAACGTCATAAATCCTACTAGTAGTTACTACTGTAGCAGTATCTGCAAATTACCGCCCTCCATCCTCATCTAAGCCGAGTGCAGATACAGTATTGGAACAGCACGGCTAATTAAAAATATATTTTTAAAGGTTCTAAAGGCAGAAAAGTGAGAATTTTACTGTAGTATTTACACATTGATACGTTAAACAACATCAAACATTTAGTGAGCAAATGTATTGGAGCAGATACGAATTTAAGCCTGTGACTTACTGACACCAAATTGTTCTTTCTAACTTTTCATATGATTTTGCAGACTCCTCTTCAGCAGAAATCAGGGCTGGGTCAGTCTAAAACCGTCCACTTTTCCCCTCTGACAAAGTGGCCTTCAAATCAGTGTAATTCTGCACCATCAAGCTTCCCCCAAATAGTTTGATGCATTTCCCTGTAAATGTCTAGACAAACTGTTTTTGTAACCTCTGAATTCATCCTGCTGTCACCATCACGAGTTCTATCATTAGTAAAGACCAGCGAGCCTGTTCCAGAAGCAGCCATGATGCAACAGATGAGCTTTTGTGGTTCCGATGATGAGGATAGTGTTTCTTCCTCCAAACATTCAATTCCTTTCCGCCTTTCATCACTTTGGTCAAGGTTAGTTGTTTCATCTGGGCTCTCTAATTCTTACTGCCAATGACCAGTTTATATCTTGAGTCTGACCAATTTCTTTTCTTTACATTATCCACTGTAACACCTTCAGCTGTGCTCCATTGAGGTTGTTGTAGATCTCACTGAGACTGAATGGAGATTACTAAAGTTTTGTTTCAGGAAAGAGAATAAAGAGGCAGTGACAAGAAGTGTAGGATCTTAGCCTTGGGTGGCAAAACAGAATCGGTGTCTTGTATTTTTTGTGGAAGGGAAAAGCAGGTGGGTGAGTATGCAGCAGATTGTTCACAAGCACAGGGGCATCCTGGAGTGGTACTGGTTGGTGAGCAGGAATCCACGGAGCAGAGAGTTTGTTCTTGAGGTGGCTGGAGAGAAAGAGTGCTTGAGAAACACAACATTAATAGCACAACCGGAGAGTGAGGTCTGAGGAGGTAAGGAGAACCGGCTGATGGGGAAATAAGGAGGCAGATGACAAGTGTGGGTGTAGACTTGTAATTAAACCGAGGGTTCCAAAACTCCGTAGTCCAAAAGGTCAAAAACAAATGACCAGCTTGCTCTCACTAACACATTCTCCCAGCATAGCGGTCCAGAAATCCAGCTCACTCATAGAATGTCCAAAGAATTAAATCCAAAACTATCTCAGGTGCAGGCATAATATTCACATCGTGATCCAGGTCTACAATATCCAAGTGTCAAGCTACAAGCAGTGACTAATAAACTAGATTAATAAATGATGCTATCTCGTAGCCGTCCAGCCTGACAGCAACAATAAGCTGAATTTTTTAAGCAAGTTCCACTGAGGGCTTACCTGTCCCTCACCTGTGTCTCCAATAGCAGAAAGGCGACACATAAATGAGACGAGGATAAAAAGTCAGTGCCTAAACGTACAACGCGCTGTTTGAATTATAATTCTACTTTATATAGTTTTTATATACATTTATGATCAGACTGTTTCTGTTATTTGTCCAGAATAAAAAAAAAGTTTTTAGTTCATGTTGCAGCATTTACTCACACACACACACACACACACACACGCTATAAGAACTGCAAGTTGCATCCAAGCAAATTTTAGCTTAAAGGTTTGAGCCTGTGAGAGGAGATTTACAGTATTTAATTAACAGTTTGTCTAAGCACCAACTGTATTCTACAAGGGCCACTTCAGGCCTTTTTTATTATTTCTGCTCCACCTTATTAAGGAACTACATCGTGAAGTGTTTCTAACTTACTGGCCACAATCAAAGTCCAAATGGCTGTTTTAGAAGTACTCCACACCAGCAAAGTGAACACAACAGAATTGGGAATCTATTTTTTGGAGTAGAATTATTCAAACAGGGACTGGTGGTGGACAAGTGTCCCTCTTGGCAGCATTTCATAATGAAGCAGCAGTATTTGTTCTGATGTCAACCTGTAGTAGAATTAATCAAGCTTATCTTTGTAACGTCAGCTTTAATCAACATTGCTCGCCGTGTTCTCTACCCTTTGACATCATTTGTATGCAGCAGTCAGCTCTCTGCTCACAGAGACAGCTGTGGACATAATAGGTCACACACACACACACACACACACACACACACACACAGGAAAAAAAAAAGACAGCATAGGGAGGGGTGAAGTTGAGGAGAGTGGGAGGAGGATGAGGAGGATGAGGGACACAGGGGAAGAAGTGAAACCAGCAGAAATAAAGAAATGAAAACATAAAGGTGGACAAGGCAGAGCTGCAGAGCTTCAATACTTGACCAGCTTTTAATAAATAAGGAAGAACGTTTAAAAGATCTTTGTATGTTCCAAAAGGCAGAAACCGGATCTTCTCCTGGACAGTATGCGTCAGTCCGAGTACTCAAAAATATGTGGACACTCTAGCATAAGAGATTCTACAGTATTGTTTGAGAATTTGCTTGGAATAATTCTAAAGCAGGGGTGCCCACATTTTCTCAGCTTGCGAGCTACTCTTAAAAAGACAAGGTCAAAATGATCTATCTACTATATAAAAAATGCAAAACATATATTTAGTTATAAATATATTGAGTATTTTAATATGTACACTATACAGTATGTTGGTATATCTTGCACATTTGAATTATTCCATGTTACACAATAAAACAGGAATTTCCCTCGGCTCACCCATCACAAGTCATTGTGTGGCAACAACTCAGAGTGGTTGCAGTCAGCCTTCTCCAGATGGGCAGCCCTGCTCTAATGGATGGACTTTTTGAATGACGATGATGATGTCTGGAAAAATCAGATCTGGACATTGTCCAGAGTTGTCGCTTCACACATGAATTTATGTAACAGCTAGACATTGTCTGAGTCACAAAGTTCTCGCAGGAGAAGGCTCAGCAGGATTAGATATTCTATTTTAACCGTTATCAAGGGTAATTTTAAGACAGTTTCCTCATAAAACTCCCCTCTACTTCCTACCTGGATGGTACAACCCAATTCTCCCTTGCTATAAAGACCTTTCAGATGTCCCATTTCCTGTTTGACAGTGAGAACCCCAGACCCATCGGCAGATGGAGGGGATCACACACAAACACTGGCTAAGTATCAGAGTGACACTGGTTTTTAGAGGATGTAATAAAAAGGTGCATTGTCTATACAACTAAACCAGCAGCTCTACTCTGCCGGCTAGATGGTAAAATAAATAGAATTGGCGATACTAGTGTGATAACACATCTGCACCTACTGTCTACGGGGCATGGGCTCGCCCCATGACAATGCCCATAAACCTCACTTGTCTCTACACACTCTTAGAACCCACAAAATCGTTAGTTGAAAGAGTGACCCAGGGCTGGACTCAGTGACAATGACACCTCCTTAAAGCCTCTTTCACTACAAGGGTTATCAGATTACTGCCTATTGGAACGAATATCGCCCATTTAAATGGTGGGTTTGTGAGCCACCATGTCCCCGACTAAATGACCTGCTTGGTGGCACCGGTGTTTCACAAGCTCAACTCTGGACAGACTGAGTCATCATGTCACATCTGGCTCTTGTTGGGGCAGTGTTTGAATACCAACTCCCTCAGCAGATATATCTCTACTAGATCTGTTTATTATTTTGAAATTGCCCCATTTAAAAATGTTGAAAAATTGTAGCTGTCCCATTTCACTCTGGACCGAAAGAAAAAAATGTCTTCTGTGAGTTTTCCTCTGGCACCAGGTGGAAGAGATAATGTTGACTGACAGGCAGCCTGGTAGAGAGGTTGCTTTGGAGGCTCATCACTCTGGGAGAGGCCTTGCGGCTCTACGCTGTCTGAAAACCCCCAGCGGTACAACAGGGCAAGCATCCTGGGAGGCCTTCCCTCCTCACTGATGCTCCCTGTCTGCTCTCAAACTCAGCCGAGAGGTGGAAAAAAAGACTGTCTGCACACACAGAATAAAACGACACGTAGTTGTTAGCCGAGGGACAAGCGGATCACAGGAGGTGAGCGGTGTCGCAGCTGGAGCTCGAACATCCCTCTTCCTCTTTTATCTTCTGTCCATCACTCTCGGCGTCATTGCTCACAGTTTCTCTCCTCTCTGTCTCGCCCACCCAGACCTTTTCCGTGACACTTCCTCCTACCTCTTTTCTCTTTGCTAGCGCTCCTCCACTCCCCGGCCTCTTCGTGTCATCCTCCACTATTTGTGCCACCTTTCCATCTCTTCTCTCTCTTTTTCAGTCAGCTGTTCTGCCAGCATGCCCCGTCAGCCCCATCTACCTGTCAGTCTCTCTGACCTACTTCCGCCACAATTTCTTAACCCTTTTCTCGTTATGAGCCACTGGTTGACTCTGTGTGTTGGTCAGTTTATTCATTTTAGAGACTAGAGTTGGCACTTAAATATTTCCTGAAGCGGTTGTGGAGTTGATGAAATTATGCATTTTATCACCATACCAAAGCAAACTGTGCTACATTAAGACTTGCTTGATATGAGTACGACAAACTTCATAAACGAAATTAGAGAAATACAGTGAAGCTATGGCTCCATCACAACACAACCTGCATTTACTTCATTATTACATTCAATTGGTTTCTCTCAAATTGTAAATGAACCCACTCACTGTTTTAGTCACACCCTAGACCTTGTCCTTGCATACGGTATTGAAATTGATAAACTAACAGTATTTCCTCATAATTCTGTTCTCTCTGACCATTTCCTAATAACATTTGAATTTAGTTTATTGGACTACACGGCAGCTAGAAAGAAGTTTTGCTTCAGTAGGTGTTTATCTGAAAACACTGTGAACAAATTTAAGGAAATGATCCCTTCATCATTTACTTCAACATGTACTGATATAACTGAGAGTAGCCTCATTAACTGTACTCCTGCACAAGTTGATTACCTTACTGATAATTATGCAGCATCTTTACGTTCCATACTTGATAGTGTTGCCCCTCTAAAAAGAAGGCAGTAATTCTGAACAGGCATCTCCATGGTATAGCTCTTTAAAGCAGGGGTCAGGAAAACTAGAAAGGAAGTGGCGTTCCACTCATTCACAAGAATCATGCTTAGCCTGGAAAAAGAGTTTATACTTTTACAAATTAGCCTCCGTAAAGCCACAACAGCTTATTATTCATCACTAATAGAGGAAAACAAGAACAACCCCCGGTTTCTTTTCAGCACTGTAGCCAGGCTGACTAAGAGCCATAGTTCAGTTGAGACTTTGTATTCCCTCAACGCTATGTAGCAATGACTTCATGACCTTCTTCACAAACAAAATCATAGCTATTAGAAATAAAATTCACCAGAACCTCCCCACAAATACAACAGAATTAGAATCATCAGTAAGTCCTCAGTCCCTTTTAGACTGCTTTTTGCCCATAGACCCTGCTGCACTAACTTCAACTATTATGGCATCTAAACCAACAACATGTCTGCTAGACCCTATTCCAGTTAGACTGCTCAAAGATGCTCTACCCTTATTAGACACGTTCATATTAGATATCATTAATCTATCCTTACAAACAGGATATGTACCAAAGGCCTATAAGGTAGCTGTAATCAAACCTCTACTTAAAAAACCTAGTCTGGATCCAGATGTCTTAGCCAATTACAGACCAATATCCAATCTCCCCTTTATTTCTAAAATACTTGAAAAAGTAGTTGTAAAGCAATTATGTGACCACCTGCGCAGAAACGACTTGTTTGAAGAATTTCAGTCAGGATTTAGAGTTCATCATAGCACAGAAACCGCACTGATTGAAGTCACCAACGATCTTCTTCTGGCTTCAGATAAAGGACTTGTCTCTATACTAGTTCTGCTAGATCTTAGTGCTGCATTTGACACCTTTGATCACAGAATATTATTACAAAGATTAGAACATGTTATTGGAATTAAAGGAACTGCACTAAATTGGTTTAAATCGTATCTATCAGATAGATTCCAATTTACTCACGTTAATGATGAATCTTCGACATACACAAAAGTTAGTTATGGAATTCCACAAGGCTCTGTATTAGGACCAATACTCTTTACTCTATATATGTCTCCCCTAGGCAACATTATTAGAAAACACTCTGTAAATTTTCACTGCTACACTGATGACACGCAGTTATATCTATCTATGAAACCTGATGAAACAAATAAATTAATCAAACTACAAGCATGTTTTAAAGATATAAGGGACTGGATGACGTATAATTTTCTTCTTATTGTTATTGTATTTGGGCCTAATAGTCTAAGAGACATGTTTTCTAACCATATCGCTACTTTAGACGACATAACTCTTGCCCCCAGTAGTACTGCAAGGAATCTTGGAGTAATTTTTGACCAGGATTTGTCATTTACCTCACAGATAAAGCAAATCTCTAGAACAGCCTTCTTCCACCTACGGAACATTGCCAAAATTAGGAGCATCCTATCCCAAAGCGATGCTGAAAAATTGGTTCATGCATTTGTTACTTCTAGATTGGACTATTGTAATTCTCTACTTTCAGGCTGCCCCAGTAACTCTCTAAAAAGCCTCCAATTAATCCAAAATGCTGCAGCAAGATTACTGACTGGGATTGGTAAGAGAGATCATATTTCACCTTCATTAGCTTCTCTCCATTGGCTTCCAATTAAATGCAGAATAGAATTTAAAACCCTTCTTCTTACCTATAAAGCTTTAAACGGCCAAGCCCCATCATATTTAAAAGATCTCTTAGTACCATATCATCCTACTAGACCACTTCGGTCCCAAAATGCAGGCCTACTTGTGGTTCCCAGAATTTCCAAAAATAGAATGGGAGGCAGAGCCTCCCTATTTTTAAGACTAGGCTCAAAACCTTCCTTTTTGATAAAGCTTATAGTTGGTTATAGTCATGCTGCTATAGGCTTAGACTGCTGGGGGACTATGCACTGTGCCACTTCCTCTTCTCTTCATTCTCTCCTCTCACCCCACATCTATAATGTCACCACTGTATGACATTAACTCTGTGTCTTCTTTGTCCCGTAGTCGTCTCTCTCCCTCCCTTTCCCCTCTCTCTCTCCCCTGTCCACAGGTGTCCCCGGATTTGGCGCTGTGTGTCCTCCAGTGTGCAGCTACTGGTCCTATTAACCTGCTCAATGTTTTGTTGTTGCTTTTGTTGCTCTGTTCTTTTCTCTCTCCACTTTCCACTCTGCCCAACCGGTCAAGGGAGATGGCCGTCCTCCCTGAGCCTGGTTCTGCTGGAGGTATTTCTTCCGTTAAAGGGAGTTTTTCATCTCCACTGTTGCCTATGGCTTGCTCAAGGGGGATTTGTTGGGTTTTCTCTACATGTTTGTATAGTCTTGACTTTATTATGTAAAGTGCCCTGAGATGACCTTGTTGTAAATTGGCGCTATATAAATAAAGTTGAATTGAACTGAATTGAATTGAAATTCATGGGTCTGTTTGTCATGAGCACTGTTGTTCCCTTTTAACCAGGTTCTTCATTTGGATAAACCCACTTTCTCCCTACCAACAGAAAAGCCCAGACTCTCCTTCTTCCTTTTGTTGGCTACCTGATTGTACTATTGCGAGTCTGTTGTCCAGCCTTTGGTTTCTAGTTTACCTGTGTACAGATCACGTACCTGATCTGACTTCTGTAACTTTGACTCTTTTGCCTTTGCCTCAGCTGTAGGTTGAGCAGAGTTGCTAGTTCTCTGAAGAATTAGAAACTCGCTATAATCACTTATTTAAATCTTAATTTGTTCAGCATGGAGAGAAGACATCTTCAGTGTTCTCTGACCAGGGTTTCCATTTTCCATGCTCTTATATCTTGACACTGAAGGACACGCATCTAAAACGTTCCCCATTCATCAATAGTCTGACCATGATTCTTATCTCAAGGACTGTCAGATAAGAAAACCCTCGGCAGCACAAAACCCAACAACTTAAGACGTCCTTTTAAACCATAGACCAGGGGTTGGCAACCTTAAACACTCCAAGAGCCATTGAGACCCATTTCACACAGGAAAGAACACACCAGGAGCCAAGAAACCCTTTTGACATCTACAATGACAATAACACTGCATTTTCGTTTTGCCTCTTTCAAGGCCTTTGGGTTGAAGGTTACTTTCAAACAAAATACTCAATGTCTATTGTAGTCCTTCTCATATTTATTAAATATAGTGTTGGACAGAACCAACCTAGAAAAAAATATACGCAAACCATATTACAATGTCAATGTATGCCATTGTAATAGCTTCACCCAATTGATTCTTTTTGTCCAGTAGATAGATGAGAGCAAATGAAGCCTCATGAAGCTTCATGAAGCTCATCATCAATAACTAGGAGCTGAATAAAAACAACAGACCAAACCGTCCATACACCAAGAAACGATGTCCAGGACCACAGGGAGACAATCTGGCAGGGAAATGTAGGGAGAACTTGGTTTAAACAGACATTGGAACAGGTGGAAACAATCAGGGCTCATGAGGGGTGACTGAATTGAGTATAGGCAGGAAGAGGGCCTGAGGGACTACAAAATAAAAGCCATAAACAGGAAGTAATCCTGGAGAAAACACGGTGAGAAAGAACGTATGAGCTATGTGGCAGAAAACAAACATGGGGAGTGCATGTATGAAATGGCTAAGACCTGGGTGTGTGTGGACAGATCAGGGGGCAGAGAATGAACACATAATGAAGGCCAGGGTTGCGATCATGACAATTATATTATTATTTTTGGAAAAAAAAGAAAATCACTAGTTCCTTAACTTCATATCACATGATGTGGCCTCCACTGTAATTTCTAATTCCTAAGTGCTGCCGTGCGCACTTCAGCTTTTCCAAATGAAAACTAAAAAAGACGCAAAGCAGCAGGAAAAAGGACCTCGCTGCCAGTCCTTTGTCACTGTCAGGTTTTTGGTTCACATTTCTTCCTTTCTCTTTCCTCTAGTCATTTCAGCCTGTTCCAGTCAATTCAGGTCTTCATTAATACAGCCCCTTTGTGCTGATGTAGAGAAAGGAAAAAAGGAACATTTTTGAGTGCTGATTCTCCCCTTTCGTCTGGCCCGCGACAGTGGAGAGCTGCATGTCTCATTAAAATGCTTTCTTTCACTCAAGAGGAGTGAAAATGAATGATAATTATGAGAGCTGCAGGATCTTTTACTTTATTCATTTAGGTGAGCTGAAACCATTAGAGAAACATACAAAAACACCCCCTTTCATTTCTAATGCTGGGTGGTGTTGGAAATGTACGTGCACGTGAATATTTTCTGCATTAACAGCAGCCTGAACTTGGAAGCCAGTGCATTTAATGAGCAGTAAATAGTTCATGAATCATGAATAATTGTGCAATTTGCAGACACGGCCCTTTCTCTGCAGTGTACCTGGGTTCTCGTTTCATTTTTAACCTTAACTTTTGGATTTTGTGCACAGATCACTGATGACCTATAAACTAAACACTGACAACCATAAGACGAGAACATGACAGCTTCTTGTAGTTTTATATTTAACTGAGCGTGAGGTTGTGAGGTGAGAACTTCTAAATCTGCCATGGCTGATTGCAGCTCAGCGTCTCCTGTTTGTGACAACAACAGACGCAGAGTATACGGAGTTGTGTCCTCTTTGAAGTGCGAAACATGCATGTTAAACAGAAAAGGCTCAGAAGCTCCTTTGATGTAAAGAGCAAAGTATCGAACAAAGTAGCAGAACAACCTCCTGTTTGCTGACAAGTTTAATATGATTTATTTTAATTCTCTGCAGCATCGCTAGATGCGTTAAAATGACGAACTGAAAAAAAAAAAGGAAAAGTCGTGACATGACCTTTTCGGTCTTTTCACAACAGGTGAATTGTCTTTCATTTGCAGGGAGCTGACACAGCTCCCAAAAGCGAAACGTCTGCATAAGACGAAAATATTTTTAGTGTGTTTGAGTTGCATTCATCTCCTCTGCTACATCAGTAAGAGGCCATATCTTATTGTATAGGCTATTATTTCCTTAAATGGTCTCTCTGCCCCACAGATAGATTTGTTGTATTTTATTTTATAACAAAAAAATTAAACTAAACCACGCAAACACAACTTCTGCACTGAACACGGAACTGTAGTTATTGTATATTGTAATTAATTGCACACAAATGAGCAATAGTGACGAGAATGTCTAGTTAAATCTGTTAATGCTGATCTAATTCAATAGGAGTGATAAACGTGTAAAACTCTATAACTGTAAAGCAAAATTTTAGGTTTGTACAAATACTGGAAGCAACAAACAACAACCAACAACGATCCCAGTTCATTTCTGCGACATGGTTTAGCTTGTTCATCTGTGCTGCACTTCTGCCGACATCCTAAAACAACAAATTTCCAAACTGCACGATCGAGAAATGTTGCATCGACAGGTTTACTTCAAAATGGATGGCAAACATATTTAATTTGTTAATAGAAGTGGTTTGGAATGAAGACACGTGCTCCAGTGGAGTGGTGTGTCCGGCTGATTTTTTTTATTTTATTTTTGAACATCAGCGAAAGCACAGACAAGCTAAATGCAGGTTGCACAAAGACGGACATTAAACGTGAATAGAGACATTTTTGGCTTTAGTGTCATGAAACAAAATTTTAAAATTAAAAGCATTTTTCAGAGTACTCAGATGTAGTTTGTTAGGTAATATTCTATCCACGGTATCACGCACTGACTTTCTGCTGCTCTGTCCCAAGTCACAAATATCCTGTGGTGCAGTTTTAAAAGTCAAAACTCACACAGTGCTGAGAGCTTACTAATATTATAAAAAATACACATTAAATACAGTTTGAATCAAGGGTGATTTCACCACGTTACACAATACAACATATACACCTGCTTGCCTGAAGCTTCAGCCTGCGTGTAACCGTGCTCAGTGGATGTGCGAATGCAAAATTAATCGAATTGAGTTAATTGGGATGTGAACAAAGTTGGAGTGACAGGCATTGGAGACATGAGCTGCGCTTCAATTCCCTGCAGCAGCGTGTCGACTGATGCTGCACTGCCCCAACACGAGCGCGTGTGTTTAAAAGTGCATTATTTACACGGCGCAAGTGTCATATTAATCAAAGTGTAGCTGCCTGGTTTTAACTGAAACCAGTCTCCACTTTCTCCTCTTTTTTCCCTTTGGCTGAGCGTTTGTATGCAGTGTCATGTCCTCCCCCGTCTGTCCTGCTGTCTGCTGCGCTCTCTGCCTCGCTGACTCTGTCCTCCTGGCTATATGTAAACCACGCAGCATATGCAAGACCATTTCCAGGCTCTGCTAATGTCTGTCTGTGTCTCTCTCCTCATCTTTGTTCATGCATAAGAACCTGCATTTGTGTGCATCCATGTAGACAAACTATTTATGGAGATAAGACTGCTCCCCTGTGTCCCATCACCCCCACCCCTCACACACACAGGTCTTTTCTGTGTGACTGCATCTATGAGAGTGTCCTCTTCCATATTATTACAGCTAAATTTCAAAACTGTCAACAACCAGAGCCCAATGCCCACAAAATGTGTGAATTTATTTGAATTTCTGCAGCTCTGGAATGCTTTTCTGCCTCTTTTAGCCCATTGTTTCAGTTTCCTGTACTGTTCAATCTCACTGCTGCCATCATCCCGTATGTGGCAGCCTGAGGCCGCTGTGTTTAATGCATCAACTCACTGTCCTGACACCATGCACACGGTGAGATTAGGGTTTGGTGACTCACCACGTAGCCTATGGAGTGAAACAGTTGGGGTGCTGGGTTTGGTGGATTGGTGGAGTTTACAGCTGTGACGAGCTAGCTAGAGCGTCCAACTGCGGTTGGACACGACTATGTCCACATCACTAACACAAACTTGTTGTCTCCACGTTTACTTAAAATGCAGCCTATGGTTAATAATGCATTTTATGGTTGTAATAAATTCATAGCATCAGATAGCGAGCCAGCGTGTGGCAGTGAGGTAGCCGGGTGGCCTAAGGCCCCACCCTGAATATTGACCGCGCCCAAACCAGGGATCAAACACGCCCCTAGTTCAGATGGACACAGCCAGTTGCAAATATATGTTAATGTTGTAATGCTGAATCGTGCCTGTTGGATGCGTAATTGAGCATAAGTTTGCAGACACCACAGCAACATTATAAAGTGATGTTACAGCTGTGCCAGTTTTCTATTAAAATCCTTTCCTCCCTTGTGATCAAATCATTAATGGTCTGTTTATTTACAACAGGCTAAAAACAGCGTGTCCCCTTCTACAGAGATACATTCTAAATATTTTGCCACTGTCCTGCTTTTTGCTTTATCTATTTGTTTTATGCTTTTTCTCGCCATTTGTTTTTCTCCCGTCTCTTTCCGTACTGCCTTGCATTGATGTGTTTGTTTCAGTACATTCAAAGGCTTCCTAGCTCTGCTCACCCCCTCCCCGCCTCCCCCTCCCTCCTCTGCTCTCAGGTGTGTTAGTTATGAGTCAGCCTGCTGGCCTGTGAATGTCTCTCCCTCCATTTTATGCTCAACTCCTTCAGTACTCATTAGACTGTGAAGGGCAATCTACACACCGCTGAAAGAGAGGGAAAGCGGCAATTTTTCCTCTTCTCCTTTGCTGCCTTACAGCCATTACATACGGAAGTCTGTTTTTAAAGATGGCCCGTGTTGCTGCTGCATAGGTGGGAAATAGTAGCTGGGAAAAAATCAATTTGGATAATGTAGCAGAGAGTTATAGAAAGTATAGACACAAGAAAAATACTGCGGGGAGTGCAGCTGTTAATAATCCAATGCAAGAAATAGCAGATGATAGAAGCGTGAATGATGCTTTTGAATATTTATTTATTCATTTTTACCAGCTTCCTATTAACGGTTATGAGCAGCTAACACAGAATGTTTACAGTATCACAAGATAAATATTTGGCTGCAGTGATGTAAGTGGCCAGAATAAACCTCTGCCTTCTGCACGTATGCAAAGCTTTGTGGGTTAGGTTTGGAGATCTTCACGTGTCTTTTAAATCTGTAAACCAGATGGATCTGTCCACAAGGGGGCAGTGTTACATTTAGCAGAACAGTATTTACCGAAGAAGTAGAATTAAACAGAAGGTGGAAAGTGGATTTACTTCAGCGTGAACTAATTACTACACTAAATTATCGAATTAGGAAGAGTAAAAGTGGGTAAAAAGTCGTGTATATATTACTTAACCTCGTCTGCTTATCGCTCCTTCAGCTGCTTCATTATTCTTTTCTTCCTTTTTTTCGTTTTTTTCTGTTTCAGTCACGTCCCGACTCCATGATGTTGACTGTGATACGAACAATTAGCATGTACACACTGTAACGTGAGAATGTAATTCGAGCCTACAAACACACATAGTGCAGGGCTGAAGACTCTGGAGTTGTATTGAAATGATTTAGCAACAAAGATGTAAATCAACCATTTGACGCTTGTAATTTGTGCTAAAAACCTCAATTAATAAGGAAAGGATGATAATACGAGTTATGGCAGATGTTGCAGCAATAACAGCAACAAACCTCTTCAATTCTTAAAGATTTGTTTGTTTGAAGAAAAATAACAGAATATGTCTTTGGTGTCTTACAAATAAATCACGACATCTTCAGAAATTCATAACTGATAAACACTGCTTCATTACATTTGATCTAAACCTTATTTTATGCGGCATGGACAGTAATTCAACACTTTTTAATATTCTACTATTGGGGCTTCACTGTCTTGTCCAAAGACACTTCAGGCTGCTTCAGATGGAACCAGGATTGAACCACTGACCCTGTGGATGACTGAACTGAAGCACAGCAGATCGCCATCTTAGAATCTCTGTTTAAAAACTAAACAATTTCTCCTCAATACGATTTAACTTGGGGCAGTATTTATCATCAGGACTTGAAGAAGCTAAAGCAGGGGTCTCAGACTCGCGGCCCGCGGGCCGAGCCGATAGTTTGTGGCCCCCACCTTATTATTAAAGTTTAATGTTAGTGCGGCCCGCGAGTTTGTTATGAACGGCACGGAACGGAAATGACGTACATTGCGGAAATGACGTATATTGAGGAAATGACGTACTTTGTGCGTCGGCTAAACACTTGATTGAAACTTCAACGCGACAGCTTAAAGAAAGCTTAAAGAACTGTTAATACAGACATTTGAATCCTAATTATTATAATTATTATTATTTTATTTACTTATTACTGATTGATTGATTTTCTTATTAATTTCTTATTTATTTTCTTCATATTATTTTGTGTTAAAAAAAATAAAGACATTTGAGAAGATTAAAATTATTTAAAAGTTTTTCTTGTGGAAACCTGATGCGGCCCAGCCTCACCCCGACTCTGCCTCCAGCGGCCCCCAAGTAAATTGAGTTTGAGACCCCTGAGCTAAAGTGTTCGACTGGATATGTGACATTGAGCAGCAGCGTAAACACCACATAATACGTTTTTTGTTTTTTTTTAGGATTAATTCTCTCTGATTTGCTCACTGTTTGCTAACCCATCATCCACATTAAACAACCAATGTTACACATGCTTCTGAGTCTTGAAGGAGATAAAGATGGTGTGATGTCAGAGGTTGGAACGTAATGCTGAAGAAACGGCTGTTTTCGCTTTTATTCCAGTGTCCTGCTGAACTATAAATCAATGCTCGGATGTGATGTGCACACGTTGAACCACAAACACAAGAAACGTGTGCACACTTAAATACACAAAGCAGAGCTGCACGTGTTCAGTCTGAAGCTGCTCCTTAAGTCAGCAGCTTTTATCAGGTGTGTGTTTACTGTGCTAAGACAAAGGTCAACTTGTAAGGTGAGACTGAAGATGCAGAGACGCTGACAGAGAAAAACACAGGGCAGCTTTTCTTTTTGACTCTTGCCCCGAAGCATCTTGGGACTGGATCTGACCCCTGACCCCTGTCACAGGCCAACTTCTCTCCCTGCAACCTGTTTGCAACAAGAGGGCTGAAGCAGACCAGATGCACACGTGTAGGATTCAGACATAAACAGAGTGTTTGAGACACAAAACCCAGCACAAGCTCATCTACATGTGGCTCCAGTGCAACTGATTCATGTCTCCTCACAAGAAGACAGCGGTAAATACGTATGTGTGCATGTGCACGAGAGGTGAATTTTGGCAATGGTCAATCAGATTCCTCGCCATGCTGGTCTGGGATTTATGTGACCATATTTCGCTTGTAGCGTAAACGCTTTCCTGATGGGTCCCCGATAAAGGACGTTACAGGAAAACCCATCATCAGTGCAGGATGTTGCGAGTGGTGGGTTGGAAAAGAGAAAAGCAGGACAACAAAAGAAGCTGCAGCCGTGCACATGTGCACAAGCGCTCGAACCCTGTTTGTGAGCCCGTGTGATGCCGATCAGCCTGTTATCTGGCAACGTAATAATCGTTAATGAGGTCTTTTGACCTTTCAGCAAAAGCGACGCAGCAGTGAGAAAAACATCGCTCCTCACGCCTGTCATCGAACCCCATTTTTAAACCAAGAGTAAACAGCGTCAGAGTGGCCCCAGGTAGCGTTCACCTCGTGGAGTGAGGCTGAGGACTCCTAACTGTGGGCACAAATCTGATATTGGTTGTGCTGGTGGATAAATGGTAAGAAGTGTTGTTGCATTCTAGCTTGTATTCCCCATTTGCAGAATTTAAAATGCCTCTCTGCTCGAAAGGGCTTAAAAATCAACTCTCCATCTTCCATCGTCCCATTCTCTTTCTTCCTGTTTGCTTTTATCTCCTCCTCTCTTCTCTCGCTCGCTCTCCCGCGATCTTGTTTATATATTTTATTCTCTCTTATCTTCTGTCAGACAAGAAAACAGCCATTTGGGTCCTGCCGACACCAATTTCCACCACCACAACAACACACACACGCGCACACACACGTACACACGCCAATTTCCCCTGGCATATAGCCCCCCCACCCCGCTCTGTCTAATATAGCTCTCAACACAATCTCGCATCATCTCCTCATCTATCCTGTTTTCTATCATCTGCACCTGCCTTCCCAACCTCGCCCTGCCACCTTCCCTTCCTCTCCCGTCTTTAGTTTCTATCCCACATCACTTTCCCTCCTCCCCTAACTCCATCGCTCCATCCATCTTTCTGTGTGCAGTAATGAGAAAGCAGGGACTGGCTCAGCTGGTCTGTGTGCATGCATGTCTATGTGTGTGTTTATAGGACCGTGGGGATTGCATTTCAGATGGGTTCATTTGCCACTCTGCTCTGCTTCTTGTTGATCTGTGTGTGTGTGTCCCCATCTCCTAGGTGATCTCTAATGTCACACACACTTACAGCCCTCCCTCCTCTCATCCAATCAATCTCAGTCAACATCTGTGTGTGTGTGTGTGTGTGCAGGCATCTCCTCTAGGCATTTCTGACAGACATCTCACAGACTTTATTGTGCGCATGAGTCAGTCTAAGTAGGGTCTACAACGTGTGTGTGTGTGTGTGTCTGTTTAGGATGCCCGTAGCAGCAGTCCTCTTCCGTGTTCTGGTTGAGACCTGCCAGCAGATCTCTAATGAATCAGACATGATTCTGCTCGTGTGTGTGTGTCCATTGTGTGTCAGGAGACCAGAAGACTATTTCTTAAACTCTTCAGCCTTATGTCACATGACAGCTTTAAAACAGATGCCAGCTCTGTGTGTGTGTGTGTTTGTTGCGTTTAATGTCAGCCATCTTTAACTTTCCTCTCTAGCTCACTTGACAGCCAACAGCTGAAGGCTTGTTATGTGTATGCCACAGTGGAAGCCCCGCTCGGTCTTCATTTACTGAACCATACGCTGTGTTTTATGTAGACACAGCAAATGTCACAAAGCCGAATTTCTATTGATTCCACAAAATATCTAAAGCTGGCGTAATAAACCTTCACTGACTAAAACGAAACATTGAAAAGTGGCTCTGAAAATCAACAAGGCAACTTCTTGTTACCGTTTGGTTAATACAGAGACACTGGCTACAAACAGCAGCAGTGCATTTAGTCATATTTCACAACAACAACATGAGTCTCACATAAGCATCTCGATTTATCTACAAATGTAGAACTTACTTTTGTGATAACATTAGTTAAAGCTACAATATTTAGATTTTGTATGTATATAAATCTGGCCGCCCTGTGACAAAACTAGTTCACAAATCTTTTGTTAAAATTAAAAGAGGTTTGTACATGATTATGCTTCGTAGTGAAAATCCTAATAAAATCAAGTGTCTAGATGATCAATGAATAAAAGGTAAAGTGCAGCAACAGCAAGCAGAGCAGAAACAAGCAGCTTGTGTAACAACAAGGCAGAAGGAAATCAGAGCTGGATTGTGGATGAAGGTTGTGCTGAAAGACTCCCACTGGACTCTGATTCATATAAGTGGAGCTGGAGGACGGGGAGGTTATGCTGTAGAGGAGAGAAGTCATGTGGTGCTGATGTGACTTTGACAGTGATGGTGAATGACAGGTTTGTAGGACACAGAAGGCAAACAAAAATGGAAAGGTGGTGGTTGGGGGGAAGGGGGGGCAAAGTCAGGGACTGCAGTTATTAGATGGATACACGAGTTTGGGAAACAATAAAGGTTGAAGAGCTTTGTGCACAATTGTGAAGGGCTGAGGGGAAAGAACATTTTTAGAAACCGAACCAGGTTTGTCGATTTGTGGTATGTTCAACGTTTGCGTGTTTAATATCTGACACTTATTTCTGTGAGGTCAGGTGTCTCATTCTGGATGGCTGTAAATCTCAACGAGTGCCGTCTGTTCACGAGGACGCACGTGTTGGTCAGATTCAAGGCTGTTATGCATCGTTTGTGAAAATGTTTCCTTCACCAAAACTTTATATAAGAAAGAATATAAATTTTGTGTTTGCTGTCACAAATCCATCCATTCATCCATCTTCTAAAGAGCCAGTCCTGTTATGGAACGCTCGTTGTGTTGCCAGTGTTTGTGTCGGGTGCATTTTGCGGCGTCCGGTATGTTTGCTGCCACCTTCAGGCTTTCCACCCGTCCCTGAAATCCAGCAGATCTTATTCCAGCGTAAGGACGCGTCTGAATCCTGCTGTGTGGTACGCGGGTGAACGACGGCTCTGACAATGGTCACACCTGATTTAAATGTAAAAATGGCCACAGTGGGTGTAGGAAAGGATAAGCTGCCATGGTCCTATTTATTTTTCACAAAAAAAACACTTTTTTTTTTTAGCATATTCCAAGGGTTTTGATTTTTTATTTGCCATTGCAACTTGGATACAAAAACTGAGATTTGGTCTAAAATAAAATTATTTGGTTGCTATTAACATTGTTTCATAGCTCAAAAACAGTGATAACAGTTTATTTTCACTCATATTTTCCCGAGCTGTCTGTTACGTTGTCTTTGTGGTATAAATTTTCAGCAGGAACCTGATTCACCAGAAACTGCACCTTCCACAATTATGTATTTTCAGTGTTTTTAAATACGAGCACATGCATGATGTAAAAAGAAGCATTCTAATCTGTCTCTGCAGATGCTGACTAGCTGAAATAAGATATCTTGTTCAGCAACATTTTTGATTCATTTTACAGCAGCAAAGAACGAAAGAACGAAACATCTCAAGGGGAGCATCTCTGTCCAAGAGGAGGAAACTGGGCAGTAAAAGACTCTTGAAGACACAAAGCCCCTTAGCAGAAGAAAGACCGAGTCAAACTGGAGAAAACAAACACCAGTTCAGAGTTTTTGTTTGTCTGGTCAGTGTCAACTGTAATTGACTTCTCCCACTGAAAAGAAACACAAAATAGAAAAATGGAAGGAAAGTAGCAGGAAATAAAGGAGGAGAAAAACTCAATTTCTCACAGATCCCTGAGAGGAAAAAGAGGCTTGGTGGTCTCAAATCCTGTGCAAATCCCAGCTGGAAATCAAATAGATAGTGTGTGTGTTTGTGTTGGTGTCTGAGCAGCAGTGGGGCAGCCACCTCAGGCAAATCAATACACCCCTACACACTCAGGGCTGGATTGATAAAAAGTAATAGCTCGGGCTCTGAGTAATACTGATAAAGCAGAGAGGGAGTCCTGCAGGCAGGGATAATTGAAATATGAAGATTGACTTCAATGCAGAACTTTAAACAAATGAACAGAAATATAAGATTTCTATAAGGGGTCTCACACACACAGGAAAGGACAATTTCAGGAGACGTATATACAGTACTGTTTATAACAGGGTCGAACTGAACATGGTATTTTTTTTTTTAACATCTCCTGCATGTGACCTGCTACTAATATTTTACTTCTGAATTTCCATCAAAAAAGCAAAAAGCTGTTTAACATCACGTGCTAGAAGTGCTTTTACAAAAGCAGTGGGGTGACAAACCAAAGGATCGGAGAGAAATAATATACAAAAAGATGGAGATAATCGAAAGTAATGATTGAAAAGACAAAAATAAGACAGAAAAGAGACATAACAATGTCCAAAAAAAGAAGTAAAACAAAGATCTCTAAAAATATAAAAAATTGCCAAAAGTAAACACTAAATGACTGAAGACCAAACTTGTATGTGCCCTGTCTCTCTTTTAGTCACAGGGAGTATGTGGGATTTTTGTCATGATCCGTCCACGTCTGTTAGTAACAAATGAACTATTGACTTTTACTTGGCTTTTTATTTGCATTTTGGAGAAGCTTTTTAATAGGTCAATTTTATGTGATGTGCTCGTTTCTTTTTCACCAATAAGGGCTCGTCCATCTAAAAACGTAATTTATCCATTCGGTGGTCCATTACGGACAGACATGTTTGTCCCAACTGCGTGGTGTTTCTTTACCATTTGGTCTTGAAATGTGGAGATGAACAGACACAAGGAATTCTAAACTGGAGGAAAACAGAGCCTGTCTGCATCAGGGAAACATGTCCCAGCAGCCTGAGGTCTCAGATAAAGACGAAAGGGTGAAACTAGGCAGAAAGACAGAGAGCAGGCTGGAATGTTAACAACACGGCAAAAAAAAAAAAAAAAATAGGACAAACTTGAAGGGAGACGACAAGCGGATGGTATATGCTGGGCTTTATGAGTGACTGGTGTGTCAGTGGGTTTTTTGTGATGGTTGAGGTGGGACACAATGAGGGCACTTGGTGGACAGATGTGGAACAGCAGCTCTGAATGCACAAGTGAGGTTAGCGGTGAGGAAGAGAAACACAGCCGACGGAGGAGATGCAGCAAAGGAGGGAAAAAAACGAATAAAACCAATGTCAATATTTAATTTATGCCCTGTTTTTGACAAGAAATCCACTCTGGATGTTGGAGTTCAAAAGAACTTCATCTTGCTCACCTGGGGACATTTGTTAAAGCTGTTGGAAATGAATATTCTGTTTCCTGCTTAATACTGGCATGCCGCTTCGGAAGCAAAGTCAAATTTTCACCAATGCACCAACAAGCTTTGTATAGAATTGTCTTACAGCTTGCAATTTCTGTATCGCCCCCCTCCTCCTCCCCAGACACCTGCAGAATAAGCTGAGACAGGACAAACACGACTGCACCCAGTTCCTCCTGTTTAATGGGATTTCCACTGTTCTACCGGCAGAATGCGTGAGCACCTATACCACACGTATATTTTTCCATTCTAAATTATGTCCAGGTGTTACAGCACCGAGAACGTGATGGGACTGTTGCACCAGCGAGATGAGGTTTGTGGAGCACAGCAGGCGACGAGGATTATGCTCCGCTACGACATCATTCATTAGTGCTGCAAGCGAGCTTTAATTGTTGCCTCATTCTCTTTGCAAGTAAAAGTCAGCATTTTACCTCGCACCCCTTTTCCCATGCAGCGCGCACGATCACGAGTGTGTGTGAAGCAGTCAATCAAGCCGGGCCCACAGTACTCATTAAGTCTGCAGAGTATTAGTGGAAGCGCAGAGAGGTCTGGGAGAAGCAGAGTGAATGAGAGCGGCCAGCTTTTGATCAAAGTCTGACAATACTTTACTACAGGGAGATTACCATCACTGAGGGAGACTGGGGGGAGGGGGTGGGGGGAGTAAAAGATAAACTGAATCAATGTGAGAGAAATGGGAGAAAGAGGAGGAGGAGGGAACAAAGCAAGAGGTAGTTAAGAGAAAGAGAGAGTGGTCTGCTTTTGATCAAGTGTAACAATACCCGCCTGTGTAGGGTGGTATATCGTTGCATCAGTTTTGCTTCATAAAAGAGTGACTGAACTATAAGTTTCCCCCAGTCAGATAATTGTCTAAAATGTGCGCACACAGATTTTCCACAAGTCAGATCATATTTTGTGCTAAGCCCACTTCTCCACTGTATGTAAATTGTTAGTTTGCATTGGTTTGCCCTGCTCTCCAACCAGCACACCCACTTCCTCTGCTGCACGTGTTGTGTTGTGTGCCGTCATCCAAATGTGATCGCACACAAAACCCCGGGTGTGTCCCACAGTGGGATGTTCTGAGCATTTATATCAGAGTGCTGGTCACAGGTACTGTAAATACTTCAGCAAAGACCCTAACATCATGGCTGAATCACTGAAGAGACCAACGAGGCACAAGCGGAGGGCCCCAGACGGTCAGAGAGCCCGAGTCAGAGCCTCTGTACGAAATCAGTGGTAATATTTCTTCTTTTTATTCGAAAGTCACCGGGGTCAGTTAGAAGGTTCTAAGCAGCCATAAAGACCCAAACTAGACCAAAATCAGAAACAATATGGCCACAAAAGAAATGAAAATGGACACAAAGAGACAAAATGTGAACACAAAAAAATGAAAAATGACCATTATTAGATTCAAACAAGGCACAGACTGGTCACAAAGACATGACAAAGTAACAAATGACACACATTGTGATGGCATTATTTGATGTCAGTTTGCTTTCAACCTATCCTAAATATGAGGAATGGGGGGGTGTCAAAGGGGAAACTACAAAAAAAAAAAAAAAAAAAAACACAGCTACTTTATTAGGCACATGGTCAAGTTTTTCTTAACGTATAAAATTATATGAATTCCATATATACTGACAAGAGACTTTATTAAACAAGTGCATTAGTTGTGCTTGTGAAATGTTGATGTGTCTCACAAACATGCAGTAAATAGCTCAGAGACATCAGCCTTAGTAGGAGATGACCTACATAATTTCAGTTTGTTTCCAGTAGGAGAAAGTCCTAAAACTTTGTTCTTCAGCAGTTCAGTTCGCGGGACGAACCAAAACGTCCTCTTTAACTTCACGTTCCCAGTTTCACAGCTCTGACAAGGTTTTACCCAGTTAAAGGTCCTGGAGAAAGCCCCCCAAATAAATAATTTCTTTGAGTGTCAATCATGAATGAATGAACTCATGCGTTACACTCACAGTTAAAACAGTTAAGCTAAAAACAGGAAATGGCCACAAAGAGACCAAAATGGTCAAAAATAGACACAAAACAATGAAAGGCACAAAATATTGGAAAAAAGAAGACATAAAATGATCACAAAAGACAAAACTACAATGAAAAGTAGAAAAATAGACTCAAAAAGACGTCTTTCATGTCTCTGGGGAGTCCTTTGTACACTAGACTGGGGGACCTTATCCGTCTGTGCCCCGGGGCTCATTGTGTCACCGTCTGTCCATGGTGTCAATGCCGTGCCACGTTTGTCTTCACACTTCAAGCTCCAGGACTATTTCAGCTTGTTGACAGACACTGTGGAGAACTGTCCCCCAAAACAGAAACAATCTGAATATTTAAATCCAAATCCACTGATC
Organism: Channa striata; assembly: GCA_033026295.1. Lineage (NCBI taxonomy): Eukaryota > Metazoa > Chordata > Actinopteri > Anabantiformes > Channidae > Channa > Channa striata. The sequence continues at coordinate 18,399,263 of CM065184.1, read as the reverse complement.
ACATATTAATACACAAAATGGCTGCAGGAAACGTCCGCAGGGATGAGACGGTTTTTCCACACAGCCACACACAAGGTGCTTCAAAATGTCCTGTGAGCTTCAGAAAAACCCTTTAAGTTGTCTCACACCTTCAGATGTGTTTTTCTCTGTCAAGTCGCTGTCAGTTCCTCCTCTCCCACCTCCTCCTCTCTGTTGCCCTCATTCCACCTCGACTATCACAGACAGACACACAAATATTACACACGTCCCACAACACTCCAACAGACACACACGCTCACAAATACGGGATATCGCAATGATGGACACCGGAGCTAGAGGGTGAAAATTGAGGCCGGACGTCACGTCAAACCAAGGACTCATAACAGCTCAATACATCAGCCAGCCTGAGTGTGTGTGTGTGTGTGTGTTTATGCTTTGCCAAGATGACACACTTTTGAGCAACACACACTAAAAAAGTGCCCAACCCATCACATACAAACCATGTGCACACAGGTAAACACACACTCCATCACAGGTAGTAACTGACAGATGAGTGTCTCCGAACGGCCCAATGAAACATCGTGATAGTCGTCGCGCTCGTTTACGGATGCCGCTCCATCCATCTCCGAGCTCGTGTGTCTGTTTTTTTAGACAGATGAAACGAGAGGTGGAGGCGTGACCTCTCACAGATTGTCTGCCCCCCTCCCTCTTTCACGCTACCTGTTTGTAACTCTTTCCTCACCCTCTCTTTTCACTTCCTTCTCATTGTGTCGTTTGTGCAACGCTTCAAAACAGAGCGACCCCCGCCCCCTCCCCTCCCCTCCCCTCCCCCGGCGTGTTGGCTTCGCGATACACAATGCAGAAGCTGCTGCATCACTTTGAGAGTGGTGAACAAATATCCTGGAGAAAGCCGTCACAGCTGGAGAGATCCTTAGCAGCGCATGGTAATTTCTAGGCATTTATACCAAAAGCAGCTCTGACTGGTTTTGTCAGCAATGTATGAAAGATTGAAAAGTGGGGAACAGCTGCAGAATCTCATTATGGGAGGTGCCTACGGGCTGGTTAGCAGGCTAATAAACAACAAGCAACGTGCTACACAATGTACGTCTACCACAATACGCCAATGTGGTTTTAACAGCACTGTCTGTGCTTAGTGTGGGCCGCAAACGGAGGCTTTCACCACAGTTTAAAAAGGTAGAACTGTAAAGAAGTGCAACAAACAAATGTCTCCTGCAATGAAACACAGCTGTACACACGCATATACCACTGGAAACAAAACTGGCTGTTTTAGTGCCTTTAATGCTACAAATTATGTTCCCATACAAAGCCAAGCCTAACCTGCTTTCAAGCAGAACATACTCAGAAAGAGTTGCATAGTGGCGCATGTATATAGGTGGGGGCACACCTGGAAACCTAAGATTTGACAGCACCTGCTTATTGCTGCAGACGGGGTGAATAATCGTCCTTCTTCTACTTAACTTTGTTAATAACAGTACTTGCACTTTTACCTCGGTTTGAGTTTTTGATGTGATTTCTGTGACCTTTGGTTAAGTTCAACCACCACTTTTTACCTTTACGCGTTTCAGTTTTTTTTTTTTCTGCATTGTTTAGGCTTCTTGTTTCTACATGAAAACACCCAACTGTATTTAAACTATAAAACTATAACCAAGACTCTGTTTTTCTTTAGTACGTACACTCACTCACACTTAGAAACATCTTAAATTATTTCTAATTCATACTGTATTTTGACATGTGTATAAGATAAATGAAGCTTGCCGCAGACAAACCTGATAATTTTCAGGTCACAGACTTTAAGTCAGGTTTAGGCATCAAAGACACTTTGGTTAAGGTTAGAGGAGGACTGTGGTTTGGTTTTTCAAAGTGACTGCTCTGTTTTTGACTGTTAAGCCAGAACACAGCCTTCCTCTAACCTCCACCAAATGCTGTGACAAGTGCTGAAGACAACTACAAGAAGTTTAAGAAGGATGTTACACTTAAGCATCCGGTTGCAATTAACTAAGAAACATATTTGGCTTTGTTTAGTTTTATAGAAATCCGTCAAGGTACACTACACACTGAACTTTGTGTTGACTTTTTAAAGATTTACATCCTCGGTATAAGTAAAAGGTCAGGAGATACTGGCCTCTTGACTGCAGGGATCCAGCTTTAAATGTCACGTTATCCATTATGCATGTGGTCCAAGGTGTCTCCACCATTTTCTGATGTACACACAGTTCTTTTCATATATGGATCAACAGACCTACCCCCTCAGCTGATAGAGGAAATGCTGTCATAATGTTTGGAAGGGCATTGATTCTTCTGTGATTACTGTAGTGGTCCAACTGACTGGACATTAGTTCTTGGTCTCTTAGAGTCCCAGAGTAACGACCAAACAAGGTTATAAAGTAAATCCGCAAATATTTACAAAGCTATTTTTGTGCACTTCTGTCCCACTGTTGTTTTGTCCACCTTTGCTCTCTGAATATCAGTCCAGAACCCCCTCCATCTCCATGCACTCTGCACCCTCTTCTTTACTTTGGTCTTTCCACTCATCTCTTTACTTTTTTCCCTCTCTCCCGCCTCACAGCCTTCCCTCAGGCCTTGCTTGTAGTTTTCTGTCCATCAGCACTTTGGGGAAAACGAGCGAGAGTAAAAGATGAGAAGAAGCAAGTACGAGGCCTTGAGGCCTGCCGACAAAGAACCAGAGGAGAGTGGGAAGAATCTGAAGTGGAGACACCGAGGCCAGAGGATGAGTGCAGACTTCTATGTCCGAGCGTTGACAAATGGCTTTCTAATGACCTGAGATTAACTGGCTGGGAGGTCAAGATGAGAAAGAGACCTTTGAAATATCACAGAAAGAGAAAGGGTGAGTGGATACGAGTGAGATAAATAGACCGTCCTCCTGAGAACTGAGAGCTCCCAACTGTTGGGTGAAGACAGTTAACAGTGAGAGGAGGACATAGATGGATTGCTATGTTTGTCTTACTTAAGCTTTCCTCAAGTTCTGCGGTCAGGGCGGCTGACAGACTTTCCTGTGTGGTTTAGCACTAATAATGTTTGAATTTCTATTGTCTGTTCTTGCCAAAAGGCAAAATCTAATGAAGATAGTGGTGCGGTGTGAGATGCAGACAGCTCATCATCAGTGGTTTAATCCAAAACAATGGGCAGAGTATTGTTTTTTAGTAACGCTAAAATATTTCCAGCAACAGCCCTGTCGGATGAAACAGAAAACAGGATGAACAAACTGTTAATTTGTGTTCAATAAGTTTGAGTTGTGTTTTTTCATTTAAATAAACTTTAATAATGTGCCCCGAACTGGCCTCTGGGCATCTGTGTGTCTGGGAAATTGTAGTTGGTAAGCTCACGATTTAACTACTGCAATCTGACAGCTGGCCCTGCCAAATGTGAGTCCTGACATACTGAATATGTCCAGCCAACATGTTCCCATCACACAGCGTCAGATATTAATGCTTCCCAAAGCTTTAAATTATGTCCTTTGGTGTCTCATATTGACACCGCAGGTGCCCTTTGGTGTTACCCTGGGGGGCCCACGGAACAACTATTGAGCCCACAGGTACACTTTAGATTCAGTATTGGACACATGACTTTATATACACAAAAAACTACGTTGGTGTTCTGGGAAACAACTTCACGGTAAGGTTACGTTAAAAGGCAACAACGGTTAGGGTTAGGAAGAAAAGCTTTCAAATTACCTGGGCCCTGGTCTAACAACCATCTTTTGTGTGTGAAATATTGGTCACTGTGCCTCTGTGACTACGCTGTATGAACAAACTTAAATGAGCATATTTGTGACCTAATAAATTAGGAACAAACACACATAAACAGAGCATTCAGAAACTTTTCAGGCCACCATCACTTTTTAAAGCTTTGTTATGTTGCAGCCCGATACTGCAGTTGTTTCTGTTCCCCACAAAGAAAGTGAAAACAGACTTTTAGAAATGTTTGCCCATGGATGGAGAAGAAAAAAATCTTAAATATCACATGTACATAAGTATTCAGACCCTCCACTCGACGCTTTGTTGAAGCAGCTTTGGCAGCATTTATAGCATCAAGTCTTTTCGGATGTGAGGTGACAAGCTTTGCACACCTGGATTGTGGGATTTTTTTGGCCATTATTCTTTGCAAATCCTCTCAAGCTCAGCCAGGGTGAATGGGGACGTCACTGGACAGACCGTTTTCTGGACGTGTTCAACAGTGTTAAAGTCGGGTCTCTGGCTCAGCCATTCACTCCTGTGTTGCATTGGCCCCTTAGCTAAATTTCAAGTGGTGTTGCAATGGGTCTGAATAGTTAGACCAAGTGATATTTCAGTTTTTAACTTAAAAAAAAGTAAAGGTCACATTTACACCATGACTGCTTTATGACAACTGTAGTGGTTTGTACATTTCATAAAGTAATTCTACATTTGCCTCCTTATGGTTGTCGTATTATACGATCTAATTGCTCCATCTTTTAGTCTCCACCAACAGTTTATACTTTAAAAGATGAAGTTTTTCAGAAACGCTCTGTCTTAGTTAAAGGTTAAATACTTGGCACAGAATATTCTATGTGTCCTTTGTCTCAGTGCTCGCCTCCTTTTTAATGAATTGTTTGTTCTGTCTGCATTCCCTTATTTTTGCCAACATTTTCTGCTTGTTTGTGTGCAAATGTCTGTTGAGCTTGGTCCCAGAGAGAGACAGAAAGAGGAGCACTGTGTTGACCCAGGCTTATAAATTATTTATTTTGATTACAACCATCTGTATAGAGGAGGCCAGAGGACGGCACTAGGTAAGAAAGACATTTAAAGGTGCACACCACACCAGGGTGCACGCGGTGAACTTCAGCCCATGCAGAGCACTGTGACATGTCGGGCAGAGCATGTGGTGCATCCTTTTTTTTAGGTTGAAAATAATTTTACTGTGTGTGTGTGTGTGTGTATAGCAAATGTCAGGTATCAGAATTCAAAAATATCCACTGGGAGCTGAAAAGGCTGTGGGAACGTGATGATTGGAGCTGCAAAGCCACCAGTTTGTTTCCCACAACTGTCAGTGATTTCACCAGCGGTCATGAACCCTGACAAAGTGCCATTGAGCTAAAAGCTGAACTTGTGAAAGCTTGGAGTATAAAATATTCCCAGCATTACAGCACAGGTCAAACGCACACAGTCTGAATGTGGAGAGGCTTTCCATCGATGCACGTCTTCTCGTTGCTGTATTAATAATATTAGAAGTAATCCTTTTACATTAAGTTTTTCATTTCAGGGGCCAAGCCCACACTCAGCTCTGTCAATAAGTCTTTGTGCTGCACAGGCGCCCTCGGCGCTGTGTGCAGCACAGCTATTATTTCTGGGACAAAGGTTTCTTGAGTCAGACAGAAGCAACTGAAAAATGACAGCGTGGCTCTGTGAATCTACTGTAACATGGGTCAAAAGCACTGCCCTTGTGGTAAAACATAAAGCAGGCTGTGAAAGCTCTTCCCAAACCTCCATATTTATGGCAAAAATGATTAAAGAGAATTTTCTTTTTAAACTGAGCAGGCAACATAGCGTTTCTTTAATACGCATTCGAACTGTAATTGCAGAGATTTTAGTTCAGTTTCTCAACAACAAGATGTTGATTAATAAGCATTTTTATCAGTTTTTAAAATCTACTTTGGACTGTTGAAATTCTTTTGCACAATTCAAAACAAATAAAGAAATGACTGTGAAGGGAGACGACGAAATCCCAACAAGACTTTTATGTACCTCTGAAATACAAGTGAAAACTATTTCACTTTGAAACAAAAATTAACATCTTAAAAACGTTATGGACGCCATCTAAGACCCCCTCTGAATGTTCCAGAACAGACTTATGGGAAGTAGCATGTGCATTTATTCTATGTACCTTTGGAGTAATTGTAATTTTTGGGATTATTACCATTTCAAGCTACTAACTTGACTCCAATACACTTCCGAGGAAAATCTTTAACCTTTAATCCACAACATTCAATTTACAGCTGTAATTGCTTGTTACTTTCTGCATATAAAGATTTTAAACATAGAATTCAATTAACTATGAAATAATCATGCATTATTATGGATTTGAAATCTGCTTGAACTTTGTTAGTTATCAGTAGGAAATTTAGTGACTTTTTTTTTTACTTTAACTTTTCTTTGCCATAATCTTTTACCTTTGAGAGTTTTTTAATTGACCTGGAATCGACTTGTAAATGTCATCATGTCATATTATCAAATTTATGTTGTTACATTTAGTTATATTTAAAATATTAATAAAAAAATGTTTCCGTATTGTACATGTAATACTTTGTTGAGTGTTATGGTTGCGTGCTTCTGCCACCTCTGCAGGATTCTCCTTAATGCAGACAATTTCTTCAACTCGATAAGTTTTTCTTAAACCGATGCCTCAGAAATTGAAGTTCATTTGCATCAAAACAAGCAGCTCAGAAATTAAAAACGGCCGTCATTGAACAATCAAACCCTGAAGCAGCTTTATGCAGTCAGTGCAGTTTCACCGCCAGTTACTCTCAAATGTAGCAGAGAGAAGGAGTTTGAGAAGAAAGGTTCAGACTAAATGACTATAACAAAGCAGAGACAACAAGCGCCTGAAACCCAGGACATTAAGAATGAAACTACTTTGTTTTCTTTTTTGCATAAACCTAGACCCTTTTGTAGTAAAAGTACCTGTTTTTTGTTCAAAAGTGTATAAACACATTCTCCGTAAGCACACCGACACATTTCAGTCTTCTCTTAACTAATTCCAGTGCCCGCGTAAACTAAAGTAGCAGTACGACGGCAGGCTGTGTTTTAATGAAACGGTCTCACACCTGAGTAGTGTGAATTGCTGTGCCTGTCTCCATGGTTACCTATCCTGCCCGCTGCCCTGCACACCTTTGCAGAGATTAAGGTTTTGGGGAATGCGCCATGACAACAATCACGTGTGATTTCTTTGAGTGAGGCAGTGCAAAAACACAAGCAGACGGAGCGACAGTAACAGTAACAACAAACGCGGATAAAGCGTCAGTTACTCAAGAAATGTAAAGCAGAGATTAAGGATTTGCACCTTTGAGGTGAAGAAGTCATCGTTCAGACTCAAATGGATGAATGTTTAGTTCAGTATAACAAATATCTGCAGAGGACAACAAGCACCTGAAACCCAGGACATTAAGAATGAAACTACTTTGTTTTCTTTTTCAGCCCAGACAAAAGCGGACATGAGCCGACCGCCACTGGTCAGATCAGGTTTTTTGATTTAAACTTCCTGAAAGACAAAGGAAGATGGTTTAGAGAGAAATCACCAACATTATTCACGTTTCAGCCTACGTTAGCAGATCAGGTTTTTTATTTACCTTCCTGACAGGAAGTGGGCACTACAAACACACACCTTTGTGACGACGCCTCAGTACAATACTTTCGAGGACATTTAACCGAAGTGTCTTTGTCGCCAAATCAAAGTGGCAGCCATTTGTGCTTCGCTTCCCGTTGTCAGCAACATAACACGATGCTCATAGCACGATGTAAACTGAGATGATTCGTGTTTGCCTCCAGCTAACACCTGATGTATTTATGACACAGACGCTACTACTTAACACAGATAACGAATCGCATTACAAACGGTCAAAACTGCAGAGTAAGGAACTTGTTCTAATATAATCTGACACAAATACTTGTCAGGTATTAGGTATTAATACGTAAAAAAAAAAAAACTCCACATCACTCAAAAACAAGAGACAAATAAGATTTGACAAAGGTCTTTGAAAATACAGCTGCTGTTATTATTAATATGTATAAGATTATAAAGAAACAATGTCACAAATTAAAGTTTAGTTCTAGGTTTTTACTAAAGCTAAATATAATTTTCTCTTTTACAGCACTTCCCTTGAAGATACATGTACGTAATTTAGCCTCTTTTGAGCCCCTTTTTGTATCTCCAGGTGATGAACAGTACGCAGCTTGTTTTAAGTGTCATTAATAAAACGTTAAACTCTTCTTTTCCTGAACGTTCAGCGTGTATAGAGCTGTTGATTAAAGGATGTATGAAGGTTTTCTTTCTTCAGTGATGCCAGATGGCTTCTTGACTGCTGTCATATGCACAAGTGGAAGACAAGACTTGTTCAGTTGCTTGATATGGCTCATAATGTCTGGGTTTTCTTTCAGCAAAGCTGCTTAAAAGTGGGACAGGAGGGATGTTATATCTGATCTGGAAACTAAAAGATGCACCATGATGTGATTCTTGCATTCAGGTAATCGTCTAGATGTAATACCACAAAAATAGTGACACTTGCTTATGTTCTTTTAAACTAACTTGGCACAATTGAAGGCAAAACAAGGATTTTTGTATTTCTCCGGACATTTCCTGAAGTGAAATTCTCATGTGACCACTCTGTAGAGAAAAATGAGTCGGGCCGACAGCTGCAGCAACAATGGCTTGTTTGCGAAAAGTGCCTCTCGGAGCCACCTGTTCCTCTACTCGCATCATTCGTGACTGTTTACAAGCCACAAAAGAAAAGCCTCTCACTTGCACTTCTACACAAGAACAAGTGGTTGTGAGTAGTGCCTGTCAACAAAACAAGCGTCCCCCTGTACGGAGGTTATAGACAACCAGGCCTCTCGTGGGAGGCTGCTCGGATTGATCTGTTTAACAAAAGGTGCAGACCTACGCACTGCAGTTACTAAATAAACAAATTCATAGACGCGTGTCCCTCGGTGGTGTGTGTCCATAAATCAAGCGCCCCTCACTAGTGATTGTGCAGAACAATCACCCCTCAGCTGTCCCTGACTAAAAATTAAGTGCCTCTCGGAAGGCGGCGCCATAAGAAAACACTGCACCTCTGCGAGCTCCCTCTGCACAACAAGTGGCCTCTTTACAGATTCTATATAACAAGTGCTCCCACACTTCCACCTTTCCAAACATCACAGCGATATTTTTCTTTAATAGTGCAGGATTTTTTTTTTATTCCAGGTTATTGCACTCATACCTCAGCAGGAATTCCAGCACAATATCCCTCCTACACAGTCTCCTGGGATCCACCCACTGACGTTCAGGATTCTGCTCTGTGGAAAAAAGAGGTTTCTTTTGAGTAAAGAAAACTTTAAACGTAGAATAACTTTAACATGTGTATACATTTTTTTAGCTGTCAATATGTCACTAAGTGGGATCATAATGTTTTTATTCTAATGAAATACATTGATTAACTTTTTTTAACAGATCTGATTTTTTTTCCAGATCATTGTTGATCATTAAACGCCTCTTCGTACTGCAACAACGGTCCCACAGAGGTTGTACAACAGCAGAGAACAAACACTTCTGAGGTGTACCTGGTATGTACGAAAACAAGCACCCCTCACAGAGTGTTTTATAAAACAAGTACTCAGCAGTGGTGCTTGTCAACAAAACAAGCACCCCTTTGCTGTGGAGGTTAGGGATGACAAGTGGCCCTCAGGTGTGGCTGTCTGAAAATCAAGCGCTCCTCAGCGGTGTGCCAGGGACTGTCTGTGTCTGTAATTGCTTTGAGCCGTCAACTCAGTGGTAAACTGAAAGGACCCAATTAAATCCCACAGACTAGTGTGTGTGTGTGTGTGTGTGTGTGTGTGTGTGTGTGTGTGTGTGTGTGTGTGAGTGTGAGAGAGAGAGAGAGAGAGAGAGACGTGGTGGGGCTGTCATATTGCTCCCAGCAGACTGTAAGCACTTTTGTAGTGGTGTCTTGTCACTATCTGAGGCCTCTGTGTGTGTTTGTGTGTGTGTTATAATCAGTGTTCACCATGTTTTTTAACCCCCCACCTTGGCAGCACCAGGACATCAATGCTTTCTTCCTGCTTCCTGTTGTTTTTTGTTGTTTTTTCATCTATTATTGCAACCCCCTGTCCTATAACATCCTATCTGCATGTACATGTCTCATCTGGACGAGCAACTGATTTGCTCAAGCTGGTACGCAAGCAATACTTGAATTTAGCCTGAAACAAAGAATAGGCAACACGTTGCAAATAGTTCACGTCTAAATTAATGAGACATGCATGATTTCCTATTTACACATGATGAAAAAGGAATCAGCTTATAAAAAATATATATATATTTTGCACATCTAATAGTCTGAGCATATGTGCCGGATTTCAACTTACTGTTAATCACTGCATGAAACAAATTACCACACGACTTACTGCAGCAGCAAACGTCATGCACAGAAACTCAGACAAGCATATGAAGTTGACTGGAAATCCCAGTTTTAGAATAAACTGTGAATCCTTCTAACCCGCTCTCTCTGTCTTCCCTCCATCTTTAGTAATACAATAAGACACATTATTCAACCTGACTTTTTAAAGTTGTTTCTGTAAAAGTAAAGTACAATCGCAAATGTGTTGTGAATGTGAATTTATGTAAATGGCACCGCTGCAAATATGCTGATGCTGAATGTGTCAATAACAGAACATTCCTGCCAACATATCAGACGTTGCAGTCCAACATTCAACTTTGTTCCAGAACCATAAAGTTCCTCGTGGTTGTATTTGGACATGCACAGCCCTTGGTTAAGGTCAGGGAAAGAGGAGTCTTTCGTAATGTTTAAAATGTAACCGTCAGAGTGTTCCTTTTTAAAATCCCACATTTTACCTAAACGAAACCCAAAATGCTTCTTGCTAAGAACAAACAGAACTTAAACTGTGCTGCATTGTGTGAGGTTTCTGCTCTTTGTGCCATCTATCGACCCCAACCACCTCCCTGCAACTCTGCTTTAGGTGGTATAGGCATAAAAGCAATGCAGTGATAGACCATCCCCAACAGACAAGCACAGGTTCACATTATCTCACAGGTCAACACTTTCATGTGAAACCCTGCATTTATCGCTAAGAACCAAAAGTCAAAGGAGTTACGATGCACAGATGAGCCTTTATAACATGAATGGATAAATCAGTAAAAGGGTGAAACTTACTGCAACTCATTCCACAAAAAGAGGTGATGCAAGAAAAGAAAATGTAAAATGAAAAAAGAAAATGTTTGTGAAGGCCTCAATGAAGGAGTGAGCAACAAAGAAATTACTCCACAAATGAAACAACAGTGGAAGCCATGAAGAAATCAAACAAGCAAGGACACGAGAAACAAAACCAACTGCGGACGCCACCACAGCTCACCTGCAGAAATACTTTCTGCCCCCCCACACACCTTTCACCACATTGTTTCAGCTCAGTAAATAAACTATCCATCATCGTTAGCCATCTGACATCTTAGCCTATCAGACGCCTAGGAAGGCTGTTACCGGGTGGCACAGGATGTGGCGGCTCGTCGGATAGGGCCAATTGCCTCTGATAGATTAGTGTTTAAAAGAAGGCTGTACATGTGTATTATGTTTGCTGAGCACACAGAGAGCGGCTGTGACGTTGCTGCTCGGAGGAGGAAAAACATCTGAAGCAACCACCGGGAATTACACCATGTCTTTTATTCGAGCTTGGATTGAGAATTTCTTTCAGAGCGAAAAGGTTTGGTTATATATTAGGGTAGAAATGAGAGTGCTGAGTGTGTGTGTGAATGGTAAATGTGTGTCCCAGTTCCCCTGCAAACAGGATTTAATGTGCATTTATATGAATTTTAAACAGAACGATATACATTGTCATTAATACAGCTGGTTGTTACATTATGGTAAAAATACATAAAACATCAGAAGCTTATGTTTTTTATTTTGACTATATAAGTGGTCATTTGAAATTATGATTATGTAATCAATATGTCCATACTCAAAGATTGCCTCGCAGCTTTCATAACATCTTTAGGGTCTACTTGGTATTCTGCATTGATTTTGGCCAGTGTGCAAATCTCCTCCGCTGAAATCCATCTTATTCTCTGTTTATACATCTCTGTGTGAGTTAATTCTCCAAGCTGCATGTGCTGTGAAGGGAAAACAATAGTAAGTTTATTTGTGTGTGTGGGGGCTTCGTCCATGCTGAAACACACAAACGTCCGCTGCATTAGAACGTTGACTTCTGGATAACGCAGTGACAGTGGAGTGATGGAATGCACCTTCATGAAACCAAAGGACACAGTCTGAGCACTGAAAGACCGACAATCTCACACACTGCACTGTGGACTTTAACTGGAAACCAGTGCAAGATGATGGTGATGTTTTCATAGAGTAGCCAGGATAAAGACAGGAAATGCAGCGTGAAACAGACCTGGAAACTGTTGCTCTGACACACAAGAGCAAATAAAATTTGACAGAAATAAAAGCTGTGTCACACACACAGCTGTGAAGTCAAACGCTGCAACTTGCAAATAACCTAGTAATCAGGTCAAAAGTGTTGGTTGTCATGATTCCACTGACAGTCCTAGGAAGTGACAGTCTGAATAAACCCTTTTCACCTAATGTCAACTTAAAGCAAGATCCAGGTGGCAAAGCTGGAAAAACATGCTTAACAGATACCTGAAGTTGTATAAACCCCGTTTTCAGGGAAGCTGGGACGTTGTGTAGAATGTAAATAACAGCTGATTAGAATTATTTGCAAACGTCTTTAAAAAGTTGGGACAGGGAGCAAAAAAAGATGAGAATGAGGAGCATGTGAAACATCTCACAACAAAAAAATGAGAGAGAAGCTTCCTGAGTCTTTCAGAACTAAGGATGGGGGGAGGAGGAAGGTTCATCATGTATGTGTACTGCTTCAAGAAAAATTATGCTCTCATCTGTGAAAATTTTTTATTAAAATATGTAGAGAAACAAAAACAAAAAATCTTTGCACATAAGGATCAAGGCCAAAAGTGATACGGAATTAAAAGCAGACACGATTGTAGCGGAGACCATCGCACAGGCTCAGGAACGACAATCTGTGAACAAAGTTTGTCGCTGCATCCACGCTGACGTACAAAGAAACAACCACATATCAACAACTGCAGTACGGTCAGCGCCTCCCTGAGCCTGAGCTTATTTAAATTAGACCGTTGTGAAACAGAAAATGTCTGGAAATATAAAATTCTTTCTAAAAATCATGGAAGCTGCATTCTCCATCCTGAAGAGGTGCAAGACCATCTGATTTATCGTCAACATGCATAAGGTAGCATCTGTGCTCCCGTGTTGGCATTAATACGCAGGTAACACAGGCCCAATTACTGCTGAATGATAAATGCCAATTTTGGAGCAACATATGGCAACATCTTTGCCAAGGAAGGTTTTTGCTCGTTTCAGCAACACAATGCCAAACCTCATTGTCACGCGTCACAACAGCACAGCTCAAGAGTAACAGAATCCAGGCGCTAAACTGTCCTTCCTACAGTCCAGTGCTGGAAAGTGAAAACAAGTCACTGACATGGATAAAACAAGGGTTATTGTACTTGGTTAGGGCGAAGTTGTCCATAACAGTTAATTAATAACTGTAGATTTTTTGAAAGTATAGAGTACGGGGACAACAACTGTCAAGATAACTTTGACAAAGGTGAAGTTTGAAAAACTAATTTTCTTGTGAAAATCTGCTTCTACCTGCTGATTTTGTGTGTTAAAAAATGCGCACACTACCCCCACCGCATCCACAGTGCATCTTTGTCAGTCTTTACACACACTCTATTCATCCACTGCTTTCACTCACGCCGTGTCCCTTGTTCCCTCGGCTACAGCGTGTTGGGAACTGAAACATTATGAATCACATTCAACAAGTTCCCATATGAGACAGTGAGCGATGGCTTGAAGTCGATCTAAATTCATCTTCGGGCCTGCTGGAGGCATCCAGCTCGGCTTTACAAAAAGCCAACATGACAGGATACAGGAGGGTGCTATAAAAAGGAGATATAGCTTTCATCATCCGGGCATCACAGCAACATCTCATCACAGACTTTTGTCAGCACAACCTCAATAAATTAAAGCCAAGATGAGACCGGTGTAAAGCGCTACATCTGTAATTGTACCATGGCAACTCAACTTGAATCAAAATGAGGAGATCTTAGAGCCTAATGAGGCTCACAGCTTGAATTGTGGAGGATTTGTTGGCTTTCACAAGCTCATAAACATTATAATAACATGTATATTCTTCTTCTCTGGAGCAGATCAGACGTCTGTAAACCTGCCCCTCTTTTCCTCTGTTGCTACCTCCTGCTGCAAACACAGAGATTAAACCAAGATTATCTTGTTTAGAGAAGCTTTGTGCATGCCCCCACAACTGCAAGCCCAGACTTTGTGTTACAGTATTTCTTATTAGTAAGAGAACACCTTTGTTTTCTCTGAGCATATTTGCAAAAGAAAAGGAATCCTGATGCTAAGTGATTCTGCTTCTATCACATTTTGGAGGTTGTCTAATTTACCAGGCGGCTGATAATTCAGCCTGTCGGCTTTCATCTGTAGGTGATTCAGTAGCTGTATGAGGCTTGTAATTCTCATCTTTGGGAATCTTTTGTGTCGGAATAGTTTCTGGTTGGAATTAAGCAGACTGAAATGGGAAGCGTCTGCAGAGAAAACAGAAATGTTTGGTATTTCCTTATTTTCAAATGACAGAAAGAGTACTTTTTATTAACATGACATTTAATGCACAATTAGCAAATGCAAATGTTATATTCATCAGAAATTTAGAATATTTTTTATGACTTAATTTTTATGATATGCACTCAAAGACCATTTAAATCAATTCTGAAGATAATATTTGGTGACCAATTCCAACAAAATTATGGAAAGACATGATGATCAAAGCTGCAGCTTATCATAAAAACTATTATATTATTTATGATAACAAAAGTCAGCAGGAATGGTGGGTATTCTTTGTGTAGACATTTACCAGTTCGCAGGATAAAGAGCCAAAGTAAAAGTGGAACTTGCTGCTAGAGTCCTACTGAGATTTCTAACGTCACCTTTAAGGTCTGAGTGACATGTTTATCCAGTGTGTAGCTCTGTAATGGGGGCAGCATGGTGGTGGAGTGGTTAGCGCCTCACAGCTAGTAGGTCCCCGGCTTGAATCCCTGTCTGTGTGGATGTTTGCACCACAACCCTAACTGAGATTGGAAGTGGTTCCCAAATTGGATGGATAGTTCTGTAAATAAACTAAAACCGTTTCGGTACTTATTCAAAATTGTTCCTGTAGCATTTATTTGTGACGCCCCTGGAAAATCCAGCACCAACAACAAAATGCATCTGCAGCGTCAATATGAGGCACCGTAGTTACTGTGCTTCAACTGGATCCTGCTGTGTCAATATGGTACATTATGGGATTTTAAAAGCTGCACAATTTGACATGTCCATAGGGTCCATATGTGACGATGAAAAGACAAGTCCATGTGTGCCAGCAGATCGAACTAACATCAGAGGGAGGAGGACTGAACGCTGCAGAAACAAACCACGACAAAAAAACCTACAGTAACTGCTCTGTCGCAGTTTTAATTTACATGAGATGTGATCGTTGTGTAAATGCTTTGAATCCTTCTAATACTGTCGACTGGCTCTGTAAAACCTGCAATCACACTTATCATACGTACAATTTCATATGTTCATATTCCAGAACACTCTCTTTCTAATGCACTAATTACTTCTATAGAAGTGTATGAGGGGAAAATAGGCACAGGTCATATTAAAACAATTACAATAACTCAAGAGAATATACTGCTGATGACTGAAACGTCACTTACAGCAGGATTAACCAGTATGTACAGTGAAACATACAACAACAAACATTTATTCATCAGGTCCCTCAATCATCACAAGACATTATCATTCAAACCGGAAAGACGCACTGAGGCAGCTCAGATCAGCAGGTTCAAATTCGGACAAAGGGAGAAAAAAAAATAAAGCTCAATAAAAAAATAAAGCTCACATTAGTTTTGAGACCAGCATCTTTGCTCCCAGTCTCTCTGACATATTGGAGAATAAAATCTAGGAATACAATGGAGTGTTAATCAGCTTTGAGGTGCGGTTCTTTGTGTCTCTGCACAAACTAAACAATATGCTGCTTCACCTCAGGCAACAGTGTGTGTAAAGCTAATGAATCAACAGTAATGGCCTCTAAAGTAATAAAGGGCTGAGGGAGGCTGGAGATATGAAATAAATACTGTCACATACGGTTTGGATCTGTCATATTACACATGCAAATACACACAGTCTTTGTTTCTGCCTCCGCTGAACTCGCTTCGCTGATTCTGTTCGTGTTCGTTCTGAACAAACATCCACAGCGATGTCACCACACAAGTCGAGAGGGAAAGAAATGCAGGAAATCTTCCCGTCATCGGTTTTGCTCTGCTGCTATTTCTGAGACGGGCTCGAGAGCTCAGCCACACCGTCACTACTTTGTGACAACAAATGTACAAATACTTCACTTAATGAATTTAAATTCAATCCGCTTTGGTTAGGCCAGCCCTCCCTCTCTTCCATCTGATATTTCTGCTAAAACAAAGTGATATAGCAGCACCATAAACAAGTCCAAATTCTAAAGAGAACCACAACCCGTTAGACCCATTGTAGATTATAATAACTGTATATTTTGGCTGAAAATGGCAATGATGTGTTGTTAGTACTTCACCAGTCAACACGGTGTTTAAGTGGTCTGACTCAGAGAATGTCCGAGACAAAAACAAGTTGGCAACACTGGTGGACTAATGGAAAGATCTTTTTTTAATACACACTAAACACGATATGGGCATGAAGGCAGTTCTCCATTAGTCAACCAGTGCTGCGGGTGTATTTGAACAATTTTACATTTTGTTACTTTCCAAATATAAAAAACAAAGTCAACCCAATAAGTTCATTAAAAAAAATAGTGCAGTACTTACAGTGCTGGACTGCTGCTCTGTGCTGCTTCATGTACATTAGAAAAAGTCAGCTACACAGCCAATAACAGACAAAACCTCTTAACCTCAACAAATTATGCAGCCAATTATTTATCTAGATGCAAACATGAGTGAAACACACAACAGGATAATACTAGCGGTAGCATTAGCCTTTCTATAAGTATTGCAGTGCTCCCATGATACGGTGTTGGTATTTAGAGCATAACGTGTTCTTGAACAGTACGGACTATGTATGCGAATTCAGTCTCAAGTTTAAATGACATTTCCCTTCATTACTGTCCACATTTGTTCTGTCTGAGCTTCAGGAGGCACTGCTGAAAATGTGTGACCTTCAAGCCCTCAGGTGTCAGTCCACAGTCCGCAGAAACACAATCTAGGACCCTGTTCTAAAAAAGGTTACGTTCTCTGGGCCTGAAATTCCAGTCAACAATTCATAGGACCACTCAGGTTTTTATTAGTAAAAAAAAACTTTTCAGGAAAAGTGGTTTGTAGTATTTCCTTGTTAGTGCAGTAAAGATACTTTCATGCCGCCCGATCCTCACTGGATTCTCTGTACAGCAAAGGGCTGATACAAAAGGTTCACTTCCTGTCTTCCTCCCTGCTCTCGGGTGGAGCAGAATCATTGCAAATTATCTCTTTGAAGACATAAATGACACTCTTTGAAATGCAGTTAAATTACAAAAATGTCAAGAGACTCTTTAAGGGAAGTAACTTAACCTTACGTAGATTTTTTTTCCAGCTTCCTGTTTATAATCCCATGCTATTTCAGATATCTATGACTCAAAATAGATACTGAGGAGAAAAATTAGGTGGAAATTAAACTGTCAGGTTTTCGACTGATGGCCTTTAAAGTTATGTTTATCTACTATGTCTCCCTCTCTCCATCCTCCCACTTCTTCTTACATTTTTCTCTCTTCTTTCTAAACTGATTCTTCAGAGATTGTTCACTAAATAATTTGTGTGTCTTCTGTCACTGTTAGTGCTCCCTCCTCATTTCCTTCTGTCTGTTCTTCCCTTTCAATAAATCGGAGATTAATTCACAAAGTCCTGTCTTCTCCTTCCTCTTTACGTTTATCATCACTCCTGTCTGCCACCCTCATCTCCCTCATACCAGCAGTAAAACCGGGGAGTCAAATCAAATTAAAGGTTTTTATCTGTTCTCATCCTCAGCAACTTTAGCTAAGCCTAAATGTTGGTGCATTAATCAAATGTAACAACGAACAATGGAAAAAGACTAAATGTAAAACATTAATCATGTGACCTACGCATCAACTGCAGCGTCACTAAAGAGACAATAAAGAGGGTATGAGAAATATGAGACTAATGCCTAACATACCAACTCCTAATATTCAGATACTGGCAGTGGATAGAAATGGAATAAATATTTTTATTCATCACGAGGGGTGTTTGAAATTCAACCTGAAGCCAGAACCAACCGTCTTGCTGTCATTACTTCTACTAACCCATCACTCCTTCTTTTTGTCTTACTCAACCCTTCTGCACTCTTTCCCAGAACTCCAATTAAAATCCAAATCACTGTTTAGTCTCAAATAACTGAAAAACTGGAGAATATTAATTAACCTTTCATCCATTTTTATCTTAACTAATGGGGAATAAACTCAGCGTTATCCCTCAGCAGGAAGTTTGGACAATAAATATCATGCTGTGATCTTGACAAACTTAGACAGTCTTTAACGCTTGTTAAATTAAAGTATTATGTTAAAAACTAACAAAATGTTGTTTTTTAAAGCATTAACAGTGAGTTTATAACAGTTTCAGAAGTCTGATCTTAACATGTAACAGTACATGTAAGATGAAGTTACATTAAATGCCTTTACTGGGTATTTAGAGTCAAAACTACTGACAAATATGTCTGGCTTTAACAAATGCATATGGCGATGTTTTCATAAAAGTGGCGATTATAATGAATGTTTAATGGTGGTGAGAAACATGAATTCAAATACTGAAGCCCTCAAATGCATCTCATACTCTTCAGGTAAATATTTTAGCCACATTATGTGATTGATTCAAATCCATGACGACTTTATTTTTTTCTAGAGTTGCCATAGGCAACGGTGCAGCTCCTGGAGCATCCTGTACTGATGCTAAAGTGTACCTGTAGCGTATATATTAGATGCTGTCGTGGTGCTCCTGGAGCGTTGCACAACAGCTGTTTGTGATGATTCAGCGTGACAACTGCTGGCAGGTGTCCGAATTATCCATTTACTGTGAGTGAACAGTAAGCGAACAGCTTACTGTACATTATATATGGAGCGGGTACGAGTCGGTCGGGGGTTTTGTTAGTACAGAGCAGTACAGCATCTGGCTGAGTTTGCTTTAGTGGGTTTACTGTATTAAATGTATTAAATTAATTCCCATAAGCTCACGAAGAAAAGGACACTATAAATGAAAGTGATAAATCAGAGCACTTATCACTGAAACATTTCCTACTTAAGATAAAATATAGAAAAAAAAGCATTTTCGCCTCTGATCCCATCTCATTTTCTTCATCCACTCTCAGCCCACTGATCCCCTTATTAAACAGGCCTGGCTGCACATGTGATCACTGTTTTTCCGTCTTGTTCTTATGATGCAACCATTTACTCTAATTCTACAACACTCACATTTCTTCTTGGACTGTTTTCTTCTGCATTTTTTGGGGGGGTTTCCTTATCTGTGATCCACGGCTGCTTGTCCTCTTTATTTTCTTTCACTGATTTCAGAGAAAGCAGAGAGAAATGTGGCCCTCCTAAACTTACATGGCAAAATGTAAGAAACATTCGCAGCAAATGCCTCAGTTAACTTTGACACAGCAGCTTCTAAATGTATTCTATTACAAGCTGGTTAATAGTAAGAATAATGATAAGAAACTAAAACTAAACCAAAAGTACAGAGTAGTCACCGAAACTTTTTCATGCACCTTCAGTAGCTGATATGTATACTGTACATATATCCAAGCGCTGACAGCTCCAATGGGAATGAAACCTTGACAGTGTAAAATCCATTTAAACCCAGTGAGCCACACAGGGAAAATAACTCCTTAACCTTGGCGCTGTTAAATCTGCAACAGAGGAGAATTTTATGTGGAAATATCAAACTAAATGATGGCTGTGACACAGAGGAGTGTCCCATCATCCCTCCTATTGAGATCCTGCGGATTTGCTGTTTCTGCACAAAATGGGACTCTTTCTTCCCCCATTCCTGTTCCAGGACAGGTGGTTTTGTGTGGCCAAACACAAAGCTGCTATGGCATTATTGACCTTTTAGCTGCAGCCCTTGTACAAACCTGCTTTTAAGCTCATTGTATCCATATCAGACATGTACCAACTGCAACCAGCCGACAAAAAGCACAAAACTTTCAGAGCAAAGGCGCAGAAGCACCAACGGGTCACGGTTACTCATATTTTTTACCGATGTGTCTAATTGCAGGGCGAGCAATCAATATACTCTGGAGGATTTGGGTCCAAGTGTCCTCTGGTGCCTTTAGAAATGCAATGGAGAGCTGCACTCAGCCAAGCAACATGTCTTCACTGAAGCAAGTTATGAGATTTTGGCCCGAATCGATTAGAATGATGGAAAACGTGGATAAAAATGGGTCCAGGTTGAAAAAGGGCTGAAGTTAGCTTTTAAAGGAGAAGTACAAATCTGTCTCCTAACAGGCAGCAAGTGACCTCCAAATACAGTGAAGGATGAACTTTTGTTTTCTACCTTGTGAGATCCAGGAATCTGCCTCCAACAGGCTGTTCCTACTTCACTCCGATCGAAATGTAACTTTCTCATAAATTACACATTCATATTGAAAGCTTTAATGTAAATGTTCACTGTCAGACAGATTGAAAGTCAAAAAAGGTTAAATCCAATGTCAGACCTGGTGGAAGTCTCACATTTCTGTCACCTGTCCCCCTGCATTGGAAACATGAAACAAAGGATTACGTTCCATAACCACCCAGCCAGTTTAAAAGCTATCAGCAGGCCTCTTTTTGTTTTAAAGCAGCAGATGGCTCATTATACTGAATCTGCTATCACCAAAGAACAGGGTCAAAATTAATTCATGACAAATATCAAACCGTGACAAACTGTAATCACATTCGATGCTTACATGTTGTATCAGCCTGCTTCCACATATCACAAAAAAATCAGCAGTCACACTCTCAAACTGATTTATGGTTAAATCAACATGTTAATCAGAACATTTTAAAAACATTTGGCTTTCTGTTCAAAGGAAAACGTCAAGTCATTAGATTGTGAAAGTATAAAAAAACAATGTAACAATGTTCAATAAAAAAACAGAACCTTTGGAACCGCTGGAAAATCAATATACAGTATGCAACAGCAATTCCTCATTATTTGGTACATGTGACAAACAAACAGTGGGGTCAAAGTCCCACTGTGATACAGTCTATGAATAAAATGACTAGACTTTCTATGATTCTAAATGCCTATATTTACAAATTAGGGACAAACTAAATGAAAAACCTGAAAAAATGTAAAGGTGTGCAGCTTGAAAGGACTAAACAGGACCAGAACAGACCCACAATACTGCATTTTGCTGGTTGAGTTTGGATCCATTATATTCATAAAGTTGTGAGATTAAAGTTTAGAAGTAATAAGACTCATTCTCAACTCTTGGATCGTGACTCACACACACACACACACACAGACTTTACATTTGGGCAGTGAAAATAATTAATATAGGGCCAAAATAACCCCTCAAACACAACTTAAGAAAGTGTCTGTATCTAAAATTCAATCATCTGAGGAAATGGAGCTTAACAACTTAACTGGAAAAAGCAAAGGTAGTAATTATAGAGGGAAATGATTTGATACGCCTTTCTACGAAATATATGAGGCGTATTAAAGTGAGAATCCACAATGATTGAATTAACAATATTATCATTTTAATGAATCAAAAGACAGATGAGACTGAGCTGAAGAAAGGAAATATGCAAATAGAAAAACTGGAAAAAAAAAACTCTGATCAGTAATAAATCTAAGCAATTTTCAGTACTTCGCAATCACGTAATCTCAATTTTAAGAATTTAGGATGGATAGCATAATTAAATACCCTGCAACTCTTAACAGGACACTTGGAATTATTCTGACAGAAATAGATTATCTTTGCCAAATCTCCATCAGAATTGAACGATTTAAACAACCAAAGGATATTAAATGATGTTGCATTTCACATAACACCTAGCGAGAGATAATCCCAGTCAGAAGTCAGTGGGGGGTGAGTGTCAGTGCTCACATGATAGGCACAACATGATAGAAAAATTAGGTTGCAGCGTTTAGTCTACAGCACATCAGAGCCATGCATCTAAAAAAACGAATACAATTTGAAAAAAAGACTGACAGGTGAATCACACAGACGTCGCTTTAAATCCTCTCGACAGTTTAGGACGGAGCAGTACAGATTTTGTGCTAGGGGGTAAACGGGATAAACTCCAGATAATTTCACATTTGAATGTGCACGTATGCCACCTCTGGATAAAATCTGGAGAATTTCAGGATTCCAGTGAATGTGTGAAAGAGGATTTTCTGTGGTTTTGTAGAAGTGAGGGAGTAGAAATGTCCCAGCTGATTATTTTAGGAAAATCTGTGTGTGGCAGGAACAGCTTCTTTGTTTTGGTAACTGTTCATTTGAGCACACATCTAGTTATCTCGCTCGGGTTCACGCAGGACCTCGTTGCATTATTATTAGCTAATTGTTTTCAGTAAAGTATGGTGCGATGTCACTTTTTCATTGGCTGCCATTTTATTCTCCCTTTGTTTTTGAACATAAAATCCTCTTATGACCACTCTGAGCCTGTCACCAGCATTAAGACTGCGAGGGTTTCTGATAATTGATGCCGATAATGGTTATGACCATCCTTGAATTAAAAAGGGTAAATGATAATATCCTGTGTGTCCATAAATATCCATGTCAGCTCTGCCTAAACAGAACCATGTCCTGTGGTTTGAGACAATCATACCAACATTTGTTTAAATTACTGAGTAATTTAAACTTTATGTAAAGGCGTAGAATATTAAGCTAAGGCATTGAACGTCACCCTGTTTCACTTTGATTCTCTTCTATGCTGTTGTTGGACATATCTTCTTTCCTGCTGATTACCTCTAACTGAAATACATTAACACATGTCCTCAAAGTTACGGGGTATACAACTTCGACATCTTGTGCAGATTTCAGTCACATCTGCTGAAGCTCAGTTGGTAAGGTGGTTGGTAAGGTTTGACTCCTGGTCCCTCCAGCCTACGTTTCAATGAACCTTAAGTTGTAACTTGCTAAATATATAAAATTACATAATATAAAAATATGTACTGTATAAACGAGCACAGAATAAAAATGGTTCAGTTGTCATCATGTGACCTAAGAATGGAACGTCCTTCAACTGGGCCATTTTTACTTCCTGAACTAACTGATAAATGAAACATTCAAACCCCACAGTGGCAACTTGTGGCTTTCAAATGTGAGTAGGAGTAAGTTTACAAGAAGTGAACTCTTGACACGTCAGACTATACAAACTTTCGGCCAAGTCCGAAAGAAAAAAAACACTCCACGCAGCAAAAACCCAAATTAAAACTATCGATTCCCATTTTTTAATTACTTTACATTAATTTCTAACCCACTCAGACGAGCTGAAAGCAATAAACACAGCGAGATAATGAAGGATGAAAGAGAGAAGACGTAGAGATGAAAAACCGAAAGGGAAGTAGGATTCAGTGGACAGGAAGAAAGTTAATGAAAAAAAGAGAAAGCAATAAGAAGATTTCAGTTGGTTGCAGCAGGACGGTGAAAATAGGGAGAAATGGCAT
The DNA here is from genome assembly GCA_033026295.1 of Channa striata. Classification (NCBI taxonomy): domain Eukaryota; kingdom Metazoa; phylum Chordata; class Actinopteri; order Anabantiformes; family Channidae; genus Channa; species Channa striata. The sequence goes on along the minus strand of CM065184.1, from coordinate 18,375,743 downwards.
GAGAATCCAAAATGTCTCACAGTTAATGGGCGAGTAGAAGGAGAGCAGAGGATTCCAAGAGATGGTGATAAGGCAGGGAGAAACAAAAAAAAATGAAAGGGGATTTACAGTGACAGATGAAGAGGAGGAGGCAGAAAAGAACGAAGGTGAGATAATTCAGGGAGGTAATGCAGGATGGAGCACAGGTCCAATCTGTCACACAACTCACGACTCAGTCTGCACCTTATCTCTCGCTTTGCATCCAGCCTTCCTGCGCGGCCCTTTTCGTGATGATTTTCACATATTTTCCTACATCCCTCCCCAAAAAGTAAGGTTGCCTTTCCACACAATGTATCACTCAGCTTTAATCATCAAAAACAGCCTTTTTAACAGGAAGATTTCGATTGATGTAAAACTTCTTTGTCTTCTCGTTCATTCTCTTCAAATATCAAACAGCAGGTCGGTGGATCAGCTGCAGACACTGAGCTTTGCAGCATTTTGGTTTTTTCGCAGCACTCCTTTTTAAATGTACCCTTTACTTCACACTGTGAAGCAGCTTTCCCACCACTATCTGTCCAACAGGCTGCAGCTATGAATAGACTCAGCTTTGACGACCTTCTCGGCACTTTTGATTGCGCCACACGATCACTTACATTTGGTGCTAGACTGTAAGAAAATAATGAGCATTTAACATGTCACATTTTTTGGGTGCATTGGTTTAAAGCTGCAAACTGGACTATGCCGCTCTATTCAAATAGAAATGTAATACAGATAGAAACACATCAAAACCACCATCGAGTGATTATTAGGATTACCATTGTTGTTGCTGTAGACTAGTGCTTGTGTGTTTTATCTGCTATAAATATGACTGCACAGCCAGGAGGGAGACATGGCAGAGAACATTTTAACTCACACACAATCTAAGAGAAGGTCAGAACAGCAGACGTTGGTGCAGAAGACATGTCAAAGCCCTGTAGAGCAATTTGAAGACAATTCTGGGATGATCTGTTTTCCACAAGAAATGTTCTAAAACCACTTTTGTCCAGTACAAGTTCTAACTTTTATATACGTGCCAATGCTGAGTACTGAAATGAGCACTACACTGTTTCCCTACTAGTTTTCTTACTGCTTGAAAGACACGTATTTGAAACTGCGATAAACTCCTTCTTTTGACAACGGCCATCTTCCTTTTACAACACAAACTCCCAACATCCCACTCCTTCACAATAAAAGCTCCTATGTCGTCCCATCAAAGTACAGGTGTACTCTCATGGAGGCAGTTATTCAATCAACACAAATGAAGACCATGATGATAAACATGCATTGCATGCAAAATGTGCATATTATCATACATTGAACGTTACAGTAGGAGTTCCTGGACAGTAAAACCCTCGTCAATCCACTGAACAGTTCAGGTGATGTCTTGACAAAAAATGGACACGTGAAGGCAAAGACTTTCAAAGACTGGCTGGTTCACACTGTTTCCACAAACTATCACAGATTTCTAGTCTCTGACTCTATTTTATTCTATTTATTCTTTTGATAGATTCTGCATGGAGAAGTGCAGACAATGCAGACTGTAGAATCTACAGAGGAACATGGATGGAAAATAACTTCAGGTAAAGCTCAGATAAAGTTCTAGTGACTGTAGATCTTCCTTGGTTCTCGTCAATGCCATAAATATTAAAATGAATGTCCTGAGAAATATGAGAATTAAGAACTGCTGGTAGCTGGAGACTTTAGCAGACAGTTTCACTTTTGTCATTGCAACTGATCCTAAAAGGCCTCAAAACCACAAACACTGGTCAACCTCCATCTGCCTCCTCAACTGACAAGCATCAGACGCGGTATGTGGAAATTTGTAGTACACAAGGGCAGTACTGGACCAAATAAACTGATACCAGTATCGAGTATTGGCAATTGGGGGTGTCCCAACATGGCATCAGCATCAGGACATGCCAGCCTCCTGGTTTCTATAGCATCAGCAGTTCAATGCAATTCCCTCACTAAACATTTCATGGCTATTTATGGAAACAAAAACACACGGCTTCCATTGTTATTCCAACCAAGTTAATTAGATACTTTCTTTTGCTTCTGAAAACCACACTGAATGTGGACGCCATCTTGTGAGGTACTGCATGTGCTCAGCCTGATATACGTGTTGGAATAGGACTGCATATCTTTTGTTTGTTTGTCTGCTAAAAAGTTTGACTCGTTTAAAGAGATGACGAGGACAAGAGCAACCGTGTGTGGAAAAAAGCAAAATCTGTTTCTAATTGCTACCACTAACTCTGTAGCAGTGTTAAACTATAATTGGTCACAGCTAATTTGTGTTGTTTTGTGGCATTACATTTTATCCACTTATGTGATTACATTTTCACGTAAAGTAGATGTCTACATGACAGCATGGGTGTGATTATTCTTCTCAGACTGAAACAGATGCTGTGTCATTTTCAATCCACACGAGCAGCGACTAGCTGTTCGGGATGTATCAGCTTCTAAAATTAGCTTCACTTTAGGTCTAATGTGATGCCTACACAGTTAGTCATATGGCCACATATATTTAGGTATATCCATAAATACATATTCCAAAAGTGGACCTTATTGTTGATGCATTATTCTAAGCATACTTTTCTGACAACTTATCCAATAGGAAAAAGCCCAAATTGCCACATCTGGCTCTTGAATGAAAGCTGTGCTGTACGGATGTTATAATTTGAATGACAATACTTGGATTAAGTCCCAGTATGTGTCAGTGTTTGGCTGTTTGCGTGCGTCATGGATCAGCTAATCATCACTGTGTTCTGCCTGAACTACCACAAGCTCTGCTTCTCTGCAGACTCCGTCAGCTGTCCGCCTGTGAACCTGCAAACAGACGGCACTGCCTCTATCTCATGGTTGAGCGGGTGGGAAATGTCTCATATGCTTCTCACTTCTTTCACTTTCCCTTCACGCCAGCATCCCTCCTTTATCTCTCTCATTTTCTCTAATGTGCTCCTCCATCTCGCCCTCTCCCAACATTATATCCATCAATAACCGAGCATGACTCTCTGCCCTCCTTCCACATCTCTAGCCTCCAACTTGTCTATCATTCATTTATCGCATTTCTTCCCAGTTCACTTGCTGTGTTAATATTCTAGCAAGGTCCTCAGTCTGCTGCTTACGTCTCAGATCAGATTCTTATTCCTCTTTACCCATTTCGTCCCCCTTTCCTCCACATAAATCCTGAAATGATGCACCACTATATTCCGTGAGTTTCATTTTAATTTTATTTGTGTCACTTTCTGTTCAGGGTATTTGATTATAAAATATTTGCAAATTTTATGCAAGTAGTTGTAACAAGCACATCATCAGCAGATTCAAGTTATCTCTTATCGCTTTGTACCTTTTTGCATGTATCCCTATAGCTTCAGAGAAGTGTTTCTATGTGCAGTTGCTGGATCTACAGACCCGGCCTGTGTTTTGTTTGTGGCTTTTTGTTGCCTTTTCTCTTTTTCTGCTTACTCTCCAGAGGCATGTGGAAGAAAAAAAACTGCCTCCTGGATCAAATGCAGGAATCCAAAGTCTTAAACATGATGCAGCTTTACAACCTGAAGCTAAACATCCTCCTCATGGGAACACTAAGGAGGAATTAAAAAAATAAGGGTGATCATCTCCAGGGCAGCAGGGTAAGATTTCAACGTGGCTCAACTTGATAAGGAGAAAACCTCATGGTTGCTCTGAAGAAGGCTGAGCAACAGCTACTGAGTCATTGTGACCAGTGTCAAAAACAAATGTCAACTTTCCATCCAGCCACCCGGGATTTAAAGATACTCTGCAGAAAAAGTGTAAGAGCTGAGGGCTGCCATGTTTCTCCAATAGAGATTCAGAAAAGCAAGCCAACTAATTTACTCCTGGAGGTCCAACGAAAAGAGAGAGGACAACTACAAGACAAGAGACAAGACACGTGGAATTGTGCGGATTCAGAGGTGGATGAGCAACTTGTGCTGATGGGCTGAAAACAAGCCTGCGTGAAGGTGCAGCTGTTCCACAAAAAAGCTGCAGAATTTGAGGCTTTTTTTTAATGTACAAAGTCTAGAGAAAGATTTTTGAGAAGTTGCAAATAAATAAATAAATAAATATAGAGACTAAGGGCATTCAAATACATTAGGGTTTCTCATCAAGCGAAGACCAGCACTTAACAATGTAGAAAATCTGCTGGAGACTGAAACTGTCACTTTTAAAACTTTTCAATGTTTTAATTGTTTAATTATTGTGATTCCAATGTGCTATGCAGAATGACAAAGGAATTGAGAAGCAGTCTAATTATAAAATGTATTTCACAGTAATTCGTTCTTTCTTTTAGAAATAGAATGGGTGTAAATTGGTGCTCTACGAATAAAGTTAAGCTGAAATGAGGCTAAAAATCTTGAGTGTTTTCTACTTTAATTAAGTCCAGAGATGAGTTGTGGCAGTGCATGAAGACGTTTGGAGTGTTCCTGACTTCCAGGATATGGATGGGTGAGGTGTGTGGCTGGACTGACAAACTGGTTCAAGGTTAGTTTGCATCCAGGATCGGCTCTCATCCCCTTCCTGTTTACAGTGGTGATGGGAAGGTTGACATATATTCTTGGCAGATGATACTATGATCCATAGTGAAGTTAGGACGAAGGCTGAGGTGAGCCTTGAAAAGGGGTGGTGAAGTGAAGGGGAATGCAGGACATGTGTGAACGAGAGAAGGTGGCAGAATGATGCAGGTGGGGTGGATGATATGAAATACAACTGTTCAAAGTAAATGGTGAGTGTGGATGAGAGGTGAGGAAGAGAGTTCAGCCAGGATGGAGTGGGCGGAGAAGAGTGTCAGGAGGCATCAGGGATGGAAGGGTGTAAGAGGTTTACAGGTTATATGGTAGTGATACAGGGACAGGAGGTGGAGGTAGACGTGGCAGAGTCTAAGACACAGTAAGTTTGATTGGAGGAGACAACGGCAGACAGGATGTGGCAAAAGGTGGTGCGACAGAGGAAGATGCAGAAAAGAATGAGATGAAGCTTGATGATCCAATGTGTCAAAAGGGTAACCACAACTCAAAGACGTTTTGGTGGAGGTTTGAGGAGTTAGACTAGTCCAGTGATGCCAGCGTGTCCTTGCTTACTCACAAATATACAATTACTGAAAGACACACACATGCATTGGACAAGCGAAGAAACAGGATTCTCTTTCCTCAATGTTGTTCTAAGAAACGTGTTCCCTGCCTTCATGAGGAGGTCGGGCTGAGCACATGTTGCTGACCTGCACATTGGCCACAATAATTTCATAGGTTAGTTGGAAAATAAAATAATCTATTGTATTATATTTCTTGTGTGATGTATAAATGGGGGTAAACACTGATTTGTGTCAACGTTCATTAAAATCCAGAGACAAAACTACAAAGATTTACCGTGTGGAATAAAATGTTTCATGATAAACTGCAGTTTTTTTTAAGATTAGCATCAACTTTAAAAGAATTACAGCCTTTTTATTTTACAGCCCATTGCTATTTATTTAACACCATAATAATTTGAATATTGTCCAAAAGATGGAATATTTAAAAGATGAAAACTTATTCTAAGCAACATATATTCATTTTTAGCATCAGCTTATTCAAGCAGAACACAACATGGGAAATGTATAAGATTTCAGAGATTAAAAAAAGAAACTGGGTATTATGAGGCAGGAGCTCCACTGCTCGACACACACACACACACACACAAAATGAACAACACTGCTCCACACACAGAAAACACACATGCAGAGCTGAACATGGCAGGTGTTCTGACATGAAACAAGTCACTGCCATTGCTCCAACCTCAGCAAGAAAGGGAGGGTAAAAAAATATATTAAAACATCTTTAAAAAGAGAAAGGTTGAAGGTGACTTTATTCTTTCAGACATGCAGAGCAAGTAAAAGCTGTTTAACCCAAAAAGGATTGTCCTGTTTACTACAGGCCAAGTAAAGAAAAACGGGAATAAAAACAAATTCCCTCAACTCCTGCTGTATTAAATGCCAAATTATCCCTGTGTGTGACTGTTTAAGCCCTTTTAAAGGGGGATAAACATAAACAGCGGCTGCTGCGGACACAACTGTTGTGTGAAAGACTAAATAGGACACAGGACATAGTCAAGCTCTTGTGCAACAGGCCAAGACAAACATGACGTCTGTTAGTCATTTAGCTGTTAATTGAGGCAAAATGTGGCAGACGGGACGTACGGCTCATGTTAGCAGGAGAGAAGAATTTACTTTTATGGCACTTGAAGTTGCTCTTTCACAGGTGTGGACACAGATATTTAAATATTACATGATTTCTTACCAAAGTCAATCACAGATTATGACTCCTGCATAACAATGGATATAGTTGTGATGAGCATTTCCAGGTCACACAACCTGAGTGGAAATTAATCAATATTAGGCAGCTGATGCTTTCGTAGTGAGACCTAATTTTGCAATTATATTAGATTTGATGCAGTGATTGAGCTGTTGTGTGTGTGTGTTTAGGTGGTGCAGCATTAGAATAAAGTGTTGCGGTCTATGCCTGTCAGCGGAGCACTCAGACAGAGAATGACTTCAATGCGGCTGTAAATACATCCTGGAATATTATAAACAGACAACACCTTCAGTGGAGCGGTAAATCTGTAAAAGATAAACAACACTGGTTTTGTCAGTGGAAGCAAACTGTGAGACAGAGAGAGAGGGAGACAGACAGGCTGAATGAGAAACTGAGTTGTCACAGTGTGTTATCTGAGCTCTACGCCTGTTGACTGGACCGAACACTGTTATGGCAATGGCAGATTGGGGTCTATGTGTCTCTATGTGTGTCCTCCACACATGTCAAAGTAACAGATATTGTATGTAATCTGAAGCTATAGAGAAAATGAGACAGGTGGACAGCGTGGAGACAGTCCTAACAACACATCGGCTGCCGCAGACTGCTGAGCTGGCTCATGACCAGACTGGACAAGATACAGCCGCCGCTCTCTTTAGCCATAGACACACCTGGACAGGAAGTGCTCGTCAGTTTTCATGAGTCCATTGCAATGTCGCTGGCCACAGGACAAATATAAGCTAAGCAATAACATAACTCGAACTTCAATGGAACGACAACAGCGGTGCAAAGATCCCAATCTGTGGCTGTCAAGTGTCAGCTGAAGCAGAGTGATAATAGAAACATTTAATTTTGGAAATTTACCCCTCAATCTCCATCAGCGGCATCGTATTAGTGGCACCGTGTTTAAGTAGAGCAAGCTGCTGGTTGCCATCCGAGTTTCACCAACGGTAGAAATGGGTGAAAAGTCTCAGATACTAAAGTTCCTCGGCTTGGCCCCGTTTGTAGGGAGCAATCACCACTAAGCATGTGGCAAAAACCCGAACCCTAACCCCCAACCGAAGCAAAAATAAAAAAAAGTCAAAGACATTATATAGGTTAAGGTCTTATTTGTCTGAATTCTTAAAGACTAAAATGTGTTTTAGAGGGAACTGTGGAGGGAATACGAGGATAAACGACGCAGGGACGAGAAGATGAAGAACAAAAAACTTTGCAAAGAAAGTTCCAGATTAATTAACGCTGCTTTGGGCTCAACTAGGCAAAGCTAATGGAAGCTATTCACTCTCTTTCTCTCTCATTCTGCTTCTTTTCTACATCTCTCTCCACCTTGTTGGCTGCCTTTGCCCTCCACTTTCCCTCCCTGTCATATATTCACCGTCTCTCCCCATCCGTTTCCTCTCAGCCTCCCTTTCTTCCTCCCTCTCGCTCCCCCCGACACTCCATCCTTCTCTCTCCCCCATTAGAAATATATTGGGGTGACTTGGACCATGAAATTAAAATATTAGTGAGTGACATCACTGAATATTTCCAATTCTCTAGAAAGAAAGAATAAAAAAAAAATCTCAAGTGTCTTTGTAGGAAAAGGTCAGAGAGAGGGTGGATTAACATTTTAAACTTTATCATTTTGGATAAAGAAAACGGTTGTTTTACTGGAATTGGAGCAACTCTGCAATACTAGAAAATCTGGTTTCTATATTCAAAACATTTCCAGTGAATGGAGCTGTTCTGAAGGAAAATGTTAGAACTAAGGAAAAGCATGACACATACACACTTTGCTGCAGAAATGTTTGACAATTTTCAGAACCACTTTTACCAGAAAACTGCATTTGATTATGACAATCGGTCGTCCTACTTATTTTTCTTGCATATATAGTTTATAAACTTAACATTTATTGCAACTGAGAAGTACCTTCCCCATCCTTATATCTAATGCTCTGCACTTACAAAGCACATTTCTACTTTACTGTTACTCAAAGGACTTTACACTGCTTCACATTCTCTCTCTCTCTCACACACACACACACTCAGACATCCTCACCTAACAGGAGCAACTAAGTTGGGGTTAAGTGTCTTGCTCAAGGCTCAAGTCAACAGGTGACCGGAGGAGCCGGGGATCGAACCAACGACCCTGGGATTGGTGGAAGACTGCTCTGCCTCCCCTTATATCATCAGCTCACTTTAATTTTTTCATGTTTTTAGGTTCTCTTTCCATTTTTCTCATTTCTCTCAATGCAACAACCCACAAGCACCTTAAAATTAAATTAAGGAAACCTTAGTTGCTCACGGTGTATGTGCTGACACCATACAAGCATCTAAATCTAAATCAGTGTAAAAATATAGCTTGGAATCTGACTGCTTTGCAAATGCAAGGCATTTAATACAAACCATAGACTGTTGTGGCTTATTGTTAAACAGTCTGCTTTTATTTTTCACTTCAATATGCGTCTAAATGTAATTTCACTGGAATTAACCCACACAGCTAAAGTGATTTGAGAAAATGAAATTGAAACTCAGCTAACAATTTAAACAATTTAACTTCACAACAACAAAGGAGAAGTAGTTTAGCAGTTTAGGAGAAATAATGTAGAGAAGTGATTGGTTGTGTCCGCTCATTCGTAACTCATCAACGCTTCTGAGTGGCTGCTGATTGGTCTACTGAAGGTCATGCATTTACTTTTTATATATGATAAGGTTTTGAGATCTGCCAATATTTTTTAATGTATTTTTGTCATGGGAAGGTGAATGGATTTTTATTTGTGGTTCAATGCACTAAAACCTTAAGAAAAAAATCTGGTTTTTATTTCAGAGTGTGCTCAGTGACACCAAGTCAATTTCACCACATATGGTAGTTCCACAAAGGTCACACTTTGCATGTTCATGCCACCCGTGCTGCATGCTGATGGCAGGCAATTTTTATTAAAGAAAACTCACATGAGAATGTGTTTCCTTGACATGAGTCTCAAGATTGTGTCTGTTTTTTTAATAATGTGGAAGCAAGAATCGGCCAAGCCAGTGGTTTAAGTGGTTTTACAAGTGTGCATGCACGGATGTGTCCGCCAGCAACACGTACATAGTTGTAAAAGCTCGTTTTTAAATTTAAACAGTGACTGTGGAAGTTTCAGCAATATGAAATATATCTGACTCTCATTTCCCAAGTTGCCTGGGGTCCATTAAGTCTTCGAATGAGGCGACCTGAAGGAAGCACTGCGTCTCTGCTTTATGTTAAACTTCTCGTTTCTGTCTTTACGTGCATGTCTTCCATTGTGGTGATGTCTGTAGCCTATAAGTGTATGCACATAAAACAGTTTATGACTTCCATCCAGTTTATCCTGCGTGCACTTCCTTTCTGGACAAACACCAGGAAGAATGAGGTCATGTGAGGAACATGGTGAAGAGAAGAAAAAGAAAAAGAAAATAATACAATGAAAAGAGAAACCATGGCATGGATGACAAGAGAAGGAAAAAAAAGTTGGAAGTCAGTGAGTTGGAGTGTCAGGTGTTCAAGTGAAGACAGGAGCTGTCTTTTCTGCGGACTCTCCTGGGAAACATTTAGGGTGAACCGGCCAACACTTTCTCTCTCCTCCTCTGTGGTCAGCACATGTGGTCTAAGACTGACTGACAAGCTACACTCACTTCTGTCCTTCTTCATTTCTCTCTCTTTGTCTGAGCTCTTCACTTTCTCTCAGTCCACCTTTCAACTCAGCGAACGCAGCACAGACTGACTTTCACAGACGGATCCGGCGGCCTGCACTTGCAGTCTTTAGAGGAAGCCTGCGCTCACAGCACAGATGTGTGGAACAGGACACATCCCGTAGAATTCTAATAGATACCGTTAAAAACAGTCCTGTGCTGAGGTTTAGACCACATGGAATAATAAAAGTAGCAAATTATATTTTATGGCAGCAATTCACCACAAGCAAAAGATAATAATCCTAATAAACCATATTAACATTAATAATTCATACACTTGATGCAGCTTTAACTGCTTCACAAGATTTACAGAACATTTATATAGCATAATGCACTGTGTTTCAGAATAAAGGAACCACTGGAATGCTTTTATTGTGAGATAAACTCTCCTAACTACACCTGTCTTTGCTTATGATGGGTGTAAAGATTTTCACAGTTTTACATCCTGACAAAAAGCACGTACAGATCGCTGCCCAAACTTTACTTTGTAGTAAACTGGATCTAATACAACATACTATTGCTTGTATTAAAAGTTAAATTTAAAACTTGAGGGAGCCAGGTGTTCCATCACCACCGTTGAGGAATCCAACACTTTTTAGTGAACTACAAACCAAAGAATTGCTCTATTAGTTGGTCAGGGAAGACTAAAAGGCCCCTGCACTGCTCTGCTACTTATGTGACAGGAACAAGCCACGTGAGAAAGGAACTCACTGAAGGTGAAAGTGAAAATTGGCTCCACACTGTGTGTCAGGGAAAAAAACGGTTTCTGCCTAATTACTGGGTGCTGTAGCTGTGATTAGATGGTTTCATGTCTGACACTGAACTACACACTTCCTCATCTTTGGACTTTTTTTTGGACATTCTCCCTCACTGTCTTCTCTCGGCGTCTGTATAAAAGGAGAGACTAAAAACTTATTGCACAACCTATTCAGAAACGACATACATGAAAATGAAAGTGCTGCTGGCTGGAAGTTGAAGTTCCTGTGGCACTAATAATGTCATTTTACACGAAAGCAACAATAACCCTTCTCTAGAAGTCCAATAAAAAAAATTATAATTTCCAATGTGTAATATCTGACCTGAAAACACCATTAATAAAAATCAAACATTGTTTAATTAGTGAGCTATGTTTCTTCATTTTAATTTAATTTCACTATTAATAATATCAGTTGTTTATAACGCGTCATGTTAATCCAATTATTAGTGACTATATATTGGTTTCCATCAATATCCATCTGTGCTTCATCTGTAACCAATTGCCCTGTTGGGTCCACCTCAGAGCCAACCCAGAAAGACCATTCCCACTCACATTCACACCCACGGGGAGTGACTAGCATGTAGCCTAACCTGACATGCATGTCTTTGGATAGTGGGAGGAGACCCACACAAACACTCGACACAGAGGAGCTGAGGCCAGCCGGGGATTTGAACACGTGCCCTTCTAGCTCTGAGGTTGAAGTGCTCACCACTCCATTGCAGTGAAGCCCACAGAACATTAAAGATGTGTATAGTCAACAAGTCTTAGCAACAGAAATGACTGTTTTTAGGATTAGTTAATTACATTTTATTACCATTGGTTAAAATTGAAGGGAACAACATTCTTACATATTTAATGAAAATCAGGACAAACGCCTCGGAGTCTCCCCCCTTAATTTTAAAGGACTGTAAAGTGTTACTGACTGACCTCTCACAGCTTCTGACTTCAGTATTTCTCTACCTTTATCATGTTAAATGGTTTTGTCATGTTAAATGGCTTCCCCTTCCTCAATCTCTAACCCTCCTCTCATTTCCAGCCCAAACCTTATGACATCGCATCCATTAATGGGCAACTATCTGGCTGCCACCTATGTAGCCAATTAGAAATGCCAGAGATTTCTGTGTTAGAGCTCATCGGCATGCATGCCTGGCCAGTCACATCCTCTCACCTTCATTAGAGATTTGGTTAGTGTCAAAGAAGCAACCCATTGCTCTCCAATTCGCTCCGTCATCCGCACTTCCTTGTACTTGAAGCACCCGAGCACTCTCTCATTCGCAGGAATTTATCTCTGATCTCCATTTCCTTTTTCACTTCATCCCAGCTGATGTATAAGCTCCCAAAAGGCAACAATGACCTGCATCTGGCCTCGTTTTCTTCCTTTTTTTGTTCTGTGTGTTTGTACATGTCCTATCTTTGTCTTTCTTGGACTCTACATATGCTCAGCAGTATCTAAGGTCGTACCTAGAATAGCGCTGCCTGGTACCATCCTTGAGCACGTTTGTCCTCCCACACTTACATCACCACCATCAGACCTTATACTGAACAGAAGCCCAAACAAAACCCTGAGTGAACACAAGAGTCGAGCAATCCAGACTGTTGCCTCCTGTTAGTGCGCCTATCACTACTACTAATAGTGTTAGTGTCATTCACGATCTGTGGGTGCTACAGTGAGAAAGCCTGGAGAACCATCAGCCAACAAGTCCCATTTATCATGCTGTTGAAATTTGCAACAAAACAAAACACAACACATTTTTTGGAGAGAACATTTGCCGCTGCCTGGACTTGTGTGTGTGTGTGTGTGTGTATACACTGAGTATATGTTTTTACTGAATAAGTCGGAACAAAATGAAAGTGTGTTAAATGTTCAGGGTCAGTGTATTGCATTGGCTTTCCTATTATAGTATTTAATAATCATGGTCATATTTAAGGGGATAAGATCATGCAATTTCTACAAGACAATAATATTCAGAACAGTCTCAGCCCTCCCTCATGTCTGTTGCACTAGGTCAAAGGAAACAACCAGGATATTTGAAAACTATCTCCCATCTGGTATCTGAGAAAAAGCTGAGCATCTGGTTTGTGTGTGTTTTTTAAGATATTGGAAGGGTGATCACTTACTGCCCTTTTTCTTCTGCTTTCATGTGTCTGGGTGACAACTGTGCCAATGACCATGCAGTTTATTAGGTTTTTTTACGTGTGTGTGTGTGTGTTTTTACTCAAGTCCTCTTCTTAGCTTGAGTGCACTGCAAGACATTTATCAATGTCCACAACAGTTGATGGACTGAACGTTGTCAGTGGCTGTATGCTTTCTGGTCACATCAGTAGAACTTTATCCTGTTAACACTGTGAACATCAGTCCACCACCAACTTGTGCTATGTGGGACAAAAAAAGCAGCTAACTGGCAGATTGTAACCACTGTCATGGGACAGAGTCAATCAGAGGAAACATATGGCATCAGGCGTCTAATCTGACATTTTAATGAAAACATAGGGCATAATTGGGATGTTGAGACCGTGAAGCCACATTGTGTTCAGATGTCGGTCAAATTCCAGTGCTGTTTACCGATGCCTGCTGTGTACTAGTCATTAACTTTTTTCTGTGGCGCATTCTTTAAAACACACAAATGAAACTGAGTACATAAGAATCCAGCTGTAGCCTATCATTTTCTTAAAGTAGACAAGTCAGACGCTGAGAAAACAACTGGTTGATATTCATACCGCCACCCATTTGTGTTGTTCATACACGGCATTATTAATGGGTGTTTCGGTCTCAGGGTCTTTAAACATTTTCTGTGCGTAGGAGGGAACATTAACAGAAAAAAGACACAATCCAAGATGCAATTCACATCTGGGACTTGAACTAAACCTACGATACTATTGCAGGGATTCTTTTTTTGGCCACGTGTGAAGACTCACTGTAGGCAGAATAAACAAACTATTTACTGCAAACTGTACATGAAAACAAGCTAAGGTCAGTGTGTGTCACACAGATAATCATATGGTGATGATCACGTTCGTAAAAAGTTCATAAAGGTGATTCATGTTTTATTGGCTGAAAGAGACGAGAACTGCACTGAACATTTTTGGACATGAAGGCATATGTATTATATAATGTATATACATGCCTTCATTTGGATTTATTGTAAATGAATGCAGTGTTTCAATAAATAGTGCAGAAAGACAAAATATCAGTGGACACACTGCACTTGTTGAGCAGTTAAAGTGAGTAGGCCTGCGGCTGTCATCTCAACGCATATGCATAAAACTGCTGATGCTTTGTGTATCTACAGCATCAGCTGTATGGTGCTGTACAGGTAATGCACAGAGGTATTCAAAGCATCTTTTGACTGAAAACAGCTGAATAAAATAACACTGAGTTAGTAGGAGTGAAACAACAAAGTAGGGGTCTATCTGTAGATCTTCTGCTAGTTCCTCACTACCAAGAGAGTTCCCCTCAAACACGGCATGTATTTTAAACAATGAATGATCTAAGGGTTTTGATGCAAATCCCAAACAAGATGCACCTTGATTTTGAGACCGTCGTTTCAGCCCCGATGAATGCTTTTCCTTCAGCGAGGGCGTGCTCTTAAAAATGGAAACAAACACGGTGGCACAACTAGTGAGCAGCCAAGAAAACTGCCAAGAAAACTGCCAAGAAAACATACTTGGAAATACGCTGTAGGCATAAATAATCAACACACCAACACCATCCATGTCAGGCTGGACATTATGCCCTCAAAGTCTTTTCAACTGGCAAATGACTTATTAGGTTCTTGGGACATGTTTGAAACAACACGCAGTATAGTCAATAAAGGGAACATGATGAGAGAACCATTACAAAAAGCTGCAACACGAGTTTCTGTAGAAAACCACATTGTCAGCGAGTCCAAAGACGGTGAAGATTCACACCACACTGCTGCTGTAATGTGAATGTATCCGCAGGCAACACTACATCTCACATATTCATCTGATGCATTGTTAATGTTTTTATAGTATTATTTTCAAAACGTTGCTTTAACAAATGCCTAAACCCAGATTACAGCGAGTATTCAAAGAATACTTGGTGGCCTGCGTCTTCCTCATAGCGCAAAAATCAGAAACTGGAGTCATAAGAAATGCAGCAGAATCGTAGCCCAAGCTGAGTCTGCAGATACTTGTGCTTGTACATTGTGTTTTCACACTTTTGTGATCGATGGAGCGTATTCTGCTCCTCTTTTGTTTCATCAATCTATTTTTTCTGTCACTTTCCTCAAATTTCCTCTACCTCCCTCGGCCTTGCATCCTTTCTTGCAGGTAAAAGCCTGATACACAGTTTGTACGTCAGCACGACTGAAGGAAGTGCAAGTATAGCATTACATTACACACTGTGGAGTGGTGGCTCCCTGGGTGTATCACAAAATAAAAAAAGAGAGGAAAGAGTGGGGAGAAAAAAAATGGGAAGAGACACAAATAAAGATGAAAGAAAAACCACAGAGCGAGAAAGCAAGCAGGCGCTAAAAAGCAAGAAAGCAGAAAAGACAAGGAATACAATAAAGAAATCAGAAAAGCCTAAAAGCAAGCAGAAGGTAGAACACAGGCATGGAAGGAAGCATGCGCCTCCTTTTCTTCCTTACAATGCGCAGTAAATCTCTCAGTGAGAGGCCAGCTCCACTGGAACCTCTTAGTCATCTGTGGGGAAGATGAAGAGACGAAGAGCAAGGCAAGGGATGGAGACGGAAAGACAAAAGGAGGCGCAGAGGACGAATAAACTGGCGTGTCCGCTTGATCCCTCGGCCTCCACTCTGCAAACCGATCTGAGCCGACAGAGAGCATCACCGGGCCACCAGTGATGAAGAGGAAACCAGTACAAACGTCAAGAATGCTAGACATCACAGCATGTATACATCCTCATCCTTCTTAAACTAGAATGAAAAATATAATTAGTGGGAACTTATTCTTCTATTTTAATGCAGCGTACCACAAAGAGTAAAAAGACTGATTCTGATTGGATTATCTGTTTGACGTTTTTGTGTTTAGGTTTTGAAAAGTTTTTTCATTTTCTATTTGAGGTCTAACAGTTTGTAAGAGATCTGGTTGGATTTGTGGATACCCCTGGTAATGAATTAATGGACACTTCGCTGATACTGAACTTTTTTTGGTTCTAGTTGGAAAAGTAAATGAATCCCATCAAACTTCCATCTGACTTCCCCATGTTAAAATATTTCTCTACTCCTAGCTGACAAAAAGCCTGCAGTTGGCATAATCTCAGAGGAAACTTCTGATTCAGGGTTCAAGATTCAAACAACTTTATTGATCCCATAGGGAAATTGCTTAGCTTAAATTATTCTGTCTTGTCCTTCACACTACGACGTTTGTAATCATGATCAGCCTGCTTTTCCAGAGCTCCTCCAGATGGCATCATCAGAATAACTCCTCCAGGCGATGTCATCTGGAGGAGTTTTTCAGCTAGAAGCAGACTCATTCTGGAAGTTTAAAGAATGAATGTTCATGCACTTCTAAACCAAAGCGACAGAAAGCAGGCTGAAAACTGCTGAAGTCGCTCTTTAATTGACACTAATAGTTGGTGAAGAGCAAAAGGAGCCTCAGTCCCCACAGAACTGTTGCAAACTGAAGGCGGCACTGTCAAAACAACTGCGCAGACTCATCTTCGATACAAACTGTACTTGTTTTTGAATGAGTTCTTTCTGAACAGCCCCAGCTCCCCCGAGCATGATGTTCTTTTCCGTCGCATATAACCTTACAGTGTAAAGGAGACATAATAGCGTGAAGTGAGACTGACTGAAATCACTTTGAAGTGAGAAGCTACAGCATTTTTGTGCCATGGAAAGAACAGAACACAGGAAACAAATCTTGGAGGAAAAAACAAACCTTTCCTACGCTGGGATACAAGCCAAACTGGAAGATTGTTCCTTCAGTACATTAACATCAATTAATCATTATCACATTAACTTTGGCATATTACTGTAATTACAGAAAACAAATGAGCCCAAAAGACGTGGCAGCCTTCTAAACTACATTTTATGTAGCGGCCCACAGAGCTGGACTAGGTGGGAATGTGCTGGTGTGAAGGACACAAAGGGACATTGTTCTCCAGCATAAACCCGGGAAGGTCAGTCCCAGATGTTCGACAAATCCATATTAAAGGAATGATTCGTGATCCTTCAAGCTGCTCCTAATACAATATTGAGGTGCTTGTGTTTAAGACTCCTGCTTCAAATCTGCATAACTCGAGTACAGAACTTTCAATTGAGATACAAGACCCCCACACACACCTTGCATTTACTGTGTTCAACATACAACGTAACACAGCCTTAAAAAATAACGGGG
Organism: Channa striata; assembly: GCA_033026295.1. Taxonomy (NCBI): domain Eukaryota; kingdom Metazoa; phylum Chordata; class Actinopteri; order Anabantiformes; family Channidae; genus Channa; species Channa striata. The sequence goes on along the minus strand of CM065184.1, from coordinate 18,358,652 downwards.
TTTATGTTCGATTCAACTAAAAGCCTGTCGATTCAGAACGCAAAGGAATGCGCTAAGCGTCACCACGTAGATCAAAAGAGTGGACAGAGTGAATTTTTTTGATGGCCTGGGAATAAAAGGGGCATGGGAAACATAATAGGACCCCTTTAGGTACTTAATATGCATCACAAGAAATATAAAAACAAGAAAAATACAACTGCTAACTGCTGATGACACTGTGAGCACCAAAGACAAATGTAAAAAAGTACCAACCCTTTAGTAAAGCTGCTAACAGATTTGCCAAGACAACACAGTGAACCACTGACATACACAAAGTATGTAATGATTTTTGAGTTCTACTTCTGTATTTTAAATCTCCACTATTGCCCATTTGTTCCTTTAGCTCACAAATGTTCCATTACCACACACTTTGAGTCATGGATTCCTCCATTCATAAAAACTTTCATATTCTTTTTACTGCTAATTACTCTTTATCATCTCCTGACCCCATAACACACACCCACACACAGTCTCATCATTTACATTATATAAGGGAGCATAATATTCATTCAGTTGTTAATTTTGGTTAGTGTTAGCTATGAGGAAATTTGACTCAGTTTTGCCAAAAACATTTCATCAGTTAACTCAGAGTACACAGTTATTACCAACATAAATCATTGGATAAAAGTTTGCAGATGCAATGCAAAGCAAATCCACATCTGGCGACATCATATTTAGGAAAATACGTTAAGACGCTGATGAGGACAACATGAGTCTGTGTTAAAGGCTTCTCTGTGTATTTGTGAAAATATTACACGGTATTTGTCTATGCAAAGTATGTGTGTGTGTGTGCATGTTCTCAGAGGCCATTAATCAGCAAATGTTTGTGTGTCCTTCGGTATGCACGCAGAATGTGTGTTTTTGTGTAGGCGTGTGTTTTCACATAGCATATTGTCTCACAGTGTGTGTACTCATTGTGTAGAACAGAGATGCCATTAGCCAAGAAACAGCTCCCACAAGACTCTTTTTAATCAACTGGTCCAATCATTGTTGTGGAAATAATTATAAAAGAGAGAGGGGGAGATGAAAAGAGAGAGAAAATAAAGGAGAAAGATGGAAAGAGGAAGAAAAAAAAAGGCTGATAATTATTCAGCTTTTCTCAACAGACGCTGCCTATGGAGTCAATGGGATGTGTGGATGGAAACAGCCCACACACACACACAGATGTGCACAAATGATGCAGAAATATGAAGATTTACGTGTTGGAGCCAGTGTACATTTCTTTATCTGTGCATGTGAGTGTGTGTGTGCACCACCGGGAGCTGAAGTGTCCTTAAGCAAGCGCCTTCTTCTTCACAGAGGAATGACGTCAGTGTTTAACACCAAAGTGGGACACAACACAGCTGCGTCCTTGTGTATGTGTGTGTTTGTGTGTGTTTGTGTGTGTTTGTGTGCGCGCGCATGCTGTGTGCGGAATTAAGGTTACTTTGAAAGTCATTTATGGCAAAAAGTGCAGTGCATCTACAGTACTCTGTCAGTGGGAATGCAGACCGACAGAAACACACAGTGCTTGGTGACACTGAACTTCCTTTGACGGTGTCAGCCCTAATTATAAATACTTAATTGTTTATTTACATGTATTCAGTATTTGAGTATGGAAAAATAATAGATGTTACATTTCTGTCACATGTTTATTAACACCTGACTTACTAAATTTCACCAGGATTTTCCGCCTGTCAGGGCTGTAGTTCACACTGAATGCTGTGAGCCAGGAGCCGAACGATGTCTCCAGTGTTGATGCTTTTTTTGCGTGTGGGTGTGTGTTTGTGTTTTCACAGCTACAGCCACACACACGTCAACCTTCTACTGGAGCAGCAGACCGACTTTGCGTCAGGAAAATGATGCCCCGAGGCTCAAACTGTCACATTCACCTTCAGCCGTGCAAACTGGCGTTATTTCCTGCTGCAGGTGCACGCCAACACACACACACACACACACTTCACCGGTGACCACTGCTGAACGTTAACGCTTTTTCAGCATTTTAACTGTTGTTTCATTTCATGATTTATTGGCGTGTGTGCAGCTCGAGTTCAGGCTCACACACGTGTCTTTGCATTGTTTCCTTACATTTGCTGTCAGAGCTGCCACACGATGGAGCTCCAAACACCGTCTTCTTCAGAGTGAACTCAAATGATCTGCATCACACGTGTAACATCGGGATCATTTGTTCAACAGACGATCAGCGGCTTTTCCCTCTCCCCTTTCTCAGGTAATGAAACCCGGCCGTCACAACCGCCACTGCCTCTCCGCTCGCTGTCTGTGACTCGAGCCTCAGCTGAAGCACATAAACAAGTGTGGTGGCCTTGTTTTATTCTCCCAGTGTCGTCTCAACACACTTTCTACGTTTTATAGTGACATGTTCTATTTATACATCTGCCCTCGGGCCTTGGGCTTCCAACACAACAGGAGGACAAGCCTTCATGCCATTCATGTCACCTCTCCTAAAGGGGCTGCTCGCGGAAGCAAATATACAAAGGTGTGAAGGTAACGATGGAGATAACATGTTGTGCCCACATGTGTAAATGGAGCGCAGTGACCACAGGAACACCGCCCATTTCCTAAGCTACCTTTGTGTTTCAAAACGGCCTCATTGCCTCCCTGCTTCTGTTTTTCTTCTTTCCTTTCATGGTCCGGGGGAAAAGTCGACATTGCACACGTCTTTTCAGTTTACTTCAGCAGGCTGAAAAGTGCAATTTCACAAATCAGAAATCGCAATTGCGTTCAGAAAACCTTAAACAGCAATGCTACTGCCCGTCGTTGCTTTGCACCTGTATGAAATGAAAGCTGAATCTAGTCTCATCTGATCTCTCGACTTATGACACCTGGTCGCTATTCTCCACATTTTTTCTACTTCTGGAACTCAAAACAACATTCAAGCACAGCCCCTTGAGAACATCTAGCCAGTGTCAGAGTTTCTAAGTCTTTGGTTTGCTAATGACTTATCTGTTTTCTTTGACGCCGTTTTTACGCCCTCTCTTTTCAATTGCTCATTTGCCTCAGTGCCGTACCTTGTCTTTCTTTCGCTATTTGACTCAAACTATTTCTTTGCCTAGCATTCACAGAGAGGCTCTGGATGTGAGGTGAGACCTTTGAACAAGGCTTCCACTTCTACAGCCAGAAACAAAGGAACGTACGGAAGCTTTGGCATATTCAAACACACGTTTGCAACTCTTTCGTGCCCTCTGAGATAAATCCCTCGTTAAACTATCCACACCTACCCCCGTGTTTCTCTTGTGCCGGCAGTCACTTGGTCCCTCTGTACTCATGTACAAATAACTTATTCCCACCTTGTTTTTAGCATTTTTCCCAGCTTACAACAGACAGGAGACAGGAGAGGTGAGACTGAATCTGGAAACTGTAAAGCACATAAGCCACAAGTATAAAATAATCATTTGCCAACAAGCAGCCAGGTGTGAGGAAGACACAGAACTTCACTAACACCATGAAAGCAACCTGCAACAAACTGACAATACTCACCATGTTCCATAGTCCTATATGGCTTCCCTTTTATCCCACATAAGATGACCTTTGTCTCTCACAGCTGAGGCGTAGCCCATGTCATATTGATGCATTTGTGGTGAACTGAGCCCTGCGCACAAGCACAAACAACCTGCATTTTCCATTCCCCCCCTTTTTTGTTCTCTCTCGCCCTCTCATCTTCTTCTCAAGTCTGTGAATAGTGGATCTGCAGGCAAACATTCAGAATGCTGCCTTTGAGATAACCCAAAAGCACATTTTCCTCTATAAACAATATCCCTCCGTTTGGGTTTCCTATACAGTAACATTTTATCAATATACTTCAAAAAGGGATTTGTCTCTAAAGTTGCTCATTGGAGGAATAAGTTAGTTGAGTTTTACATTAGGTTTTGTGCCTGCAAGGAGACCGTGTGCCTCCTCGGTCTGTCGGTTGGAAAATGGTATTTTAGTCAGATGTTAGAGGAAGTACTATCTCTGGGCTGTCAGTAATCACAATGTGTGCATGCTGGCTGGGCCGGGATGTGCTTCTGTCTGCAAGATTGGTGGTTTCGTTCTCCGTTCCTTCTCACCGCGTGTTGACGTGTCCTTGGATGAGACAAACAACCCCATAGTAGGATAAAACATCCAACAACTGTTTCCCATCTGGATCACGATAAAAATATCTGAGTAACTAATCTTTTCTTTACGGCGATCACGGAAACGTGTTCGTGCCAATCAGAAAAGGTGACCATCATTGGTCAAATATTTGCTAAGCTGAATGACTGGTTGGTAAAAAGGAAAGGCTCTCTGCGACACAGGAAGATCTGCTACTTCATCCAGCCAAGTAATAAAGGCCGCAGTAAAGGACCACGACAGAAAGATAAAAGCTGCTGTTTAATGGGTACGATAGGAGGAGAAAACTCTGGTTAGATTAAAGAATGATGACGAGGAAAACAATTGTCGACTGGCTTCATGAGAGAACATATCCATATGGACACTACTGCTATATTGGTATAACTTTGTACATTCACTCGTTGAAAAAGAAAAACAGTTGGGACTTTGAGCACAACATACTGCTTGTATTGTTTTATAAAAGCCCCAAACATCGACGTAGAAGTTAAAGAAAACAAGTTATCTGAGATCATCCGAATAAAGTTTTTCTCTTATTGACCTACTGTTTCAACTAGTAATTAGTGAACTCATTGACTTGGGCGTCTTTTCAGACGACGGGGCAGCTCTGGAGGCTGGAAGTCAGAGGAAATGTACTTGCGTTTGTCCAGCACGCCTAGACTGTCCAACCTGCTTCAAATGTTTCTTGCTTTTTAAATCACTTAGTGTTTGCACTTCCAAACAACCTGCACACAGACATTTCTCATAGTGAAAATGGGTTTTCAAAGCAAAATCTGAACCTGATGAAAGCGGTGCCGTAAATTGCTTCTCTCTCAGTCTTTTCTACATCTGTCGCTTTTGAACCCTCAACAGCTGCTTCCAGACTAAATGTACCGACAGGCTGAGAAATGAAGCTCTTGTTGCAAAATCAATTTTGCTCAAAAGATTTACCTCCCTACTGTTTACGGACACGTGGAAGGCTTTGAGGGGAAAAGAGAACAAGTTGCTTCATTTTACCAGTACTTAAGCAGGAAAGTGACAAGTATGCGAATGTATTTTTCAACATACAATACAAAATTTAGCAAAGTTGCAGCTTTTAAATGGTGACATTGGGCCTTTTATTTAGCATTCCCGACTCATGACTTGTGTGCAATTAATCCTGTGTATAATTGGGGCACGGCTTTGGTCTGATTTGACAGTCCACTTGACTTGGACCCAGAGCCATTAACTGTTTTCATACTCACTGATATAATGTGGGAAAACAAACACCCCATTTTCCGAGGGCACCGATTACACGCGAGTCAATTAAAAAGCCATTCATGTCGGCAGCTTGCTCATATTTGCAGGACAGCTGAGCGGTGAGAGTGACTGCTCCGTAAACAAAAGGTCATCGGGCTTGTGTGCATTAGCGATCGTATATCCTGCTTCTGATTAAAAGGGCAAGAATGGCTGCAAAGTGCAGAGTCAGCCAAATGTGTACAGTATTGAATTATGAAAATGAAAACGACCTGTCACAGCAGCAGCACAAGCAAATATTTACTCATACAAAGCCTGTTGATGGAGGTGAAAACATGAGTGTGGCACACTGTAAGTCTCTGCAACACAAACAGTATGAGCATACTGGAATTTGTATGGTGTTTATGGAGAGAAACCCACTCAGACACACTAAGCACGATGCAGCTTCAACTGTTATTGATGCGAGTAAAAATAAATCATGTTCACCAGGCTTCTTCTCTGTACAGGTGATGGATCCAGCCTGAGGGAGGGGTTACATACACTTTACCGTCCCTTGTTTCATCCCTCGCTCGCTCCATCTTGTATGATGAAGTGCATCAAAGGACAGAGCCACTATGTTCCCTTTCCTTCCCCGTTGCTAGTCTGTCCTCTCTCCAGCTTTTGCTTCCCACTACGTCCTCTCTGTGTCGCCAGCTCAAAGGCGGCCAAGGTCTTTACATGTACACCAAACTAAACTACAGTAAAAAAAATACATGACGGCACTAAAGCTTTTAATATGTAATTAATAAGGCTACGTTGTTTCTCCTGTCCTCTTCTTATCTTTTGGTAAGAAACTGCAGTTAACGTAATGAGAATTTCTTGGTGACTGGTTGCTGGAAGCGCATCATTTTCAGACCTGGGTAGGCACTTTAAAAATGACTAGGACCATGTCTGGTGACTTGATTGGACGTCAAGTACTTTTTTTGTGGAGGGGAAAGCCAATATTTTGTTAAAGTAAAGGTAAATTTAACTTGACCATTTAGGGTAAAACATTTTCCCCAAACAAGACCATTTTATTTTTGTATTCACTCTACGAAGTACACGTAAATCTGAACAGTCTAGTAGACTGAGAAGATTTAAATGTTAAAAAAAATAAATAAAAAAATGAGTGGACTAACTAATGAGAATTTTGGTGTTCTTTAAATGCATTATTATTTAATTTTTAAAATACAGTATTTAAATGATGGTGCACCAAATATGCAAATTCACATGCGTCATCAACCAGTGACTTTTCCAGCAGGTTTCAGCTACTGGTAAAAATAATTGGCAACAATTACAAAACGCAAGCACATTGACAGTCTAACTGACGGTTCATTATTTTACATTTGTAAGACAATTTGACTAATTTTTCCAAATGTTCCCACTTTGAGTGTGTGACCCAGTAACACACACAAACTCAATCTGAAAATTTGTTTTTTGCAAAAGTAAAACAAAGGTTAAAAAAATAGAGACTATGTTGTTTACATGCCTGTGGTTTCATTGATGTAAAACAACATGGCGTCTGTGCTCTCCTGATACTTGTGGCTGCTGTGGCCGCACGTCTTTCTAAGCCTTCCTCTCCGTGGGCTAGGTCAGACACACACTTTCCCTCCAACTGCTTCCTGAGCTCGCTCCTTCCTTCTATCATCTATCCATCTATTCCCAGCTGGATTCTCTGTGTGACCTTGCCACAGTGCACAACCTGTCAGCTTTACACTGACCTTTTCCCCTCTCTCACACACACACACACACACACAAAAAAACACACACTAAATGGCACACTAATAGAGACTGAACAACTACTGATCACACACAGGCCTACACACTCTATGACCTTTGAGAGTACACATGTGTGCACAGTGATTTAGAATCACACACACCGTGACCTGATCGTCTGTCCCACAGGTATACACACTGTTCCTGTTTGTCTTTCGCGCTGCTGAGCTTTCCTCAACTGAACAAGATGAGAGAGTGAAGGAGGGAGACGTGAAGAGGATTTTGATGTTTATCTCGACCAGTAAAGGTGGAATGTAACGCGCAGAGCTGATTGGTTAAGACCAATTCACAGTCTCCATTAGCCCTCAGACAGCTTCTTGTCCAGACTGTGGACGTCCACACCAGTGACATGCAGTGAGGTTCATGGCTGGTGAGCCATCGCCATCTTCATCACAATCAGATTAACTCACATATGAACCCTACAAAGGAGCTTATTCACCATTTGATTGGCAGCAGTTAGGAGTCGTTGCAGGATGAATCACTGGGATCACGAGTGGCACCTATTTTGTCACGACGTCCCTTTCCAGTATTTGAGCCATAAATGTAAAAATTCAGTGATTTTCAGCAACTGGTGAAGTTGGATAAAAATTACTTTATAGCGGAAATCACTATAAAGCATTTTTATACAAAAAGCAGGCCTCTCCTGCCTCCCCGACCGCACGTCTCTGGTCCACACATTGTGTTTATGTAACAATTGTGGTTATAAACTGTCTGCACACAACATCTGTAACTGAGTGAGTCAAGGACATTGAAATGTTGATACATGTTCAAAGTGGGTGCAAATTTTTAGGCCATAGAGAGTCTGTCCCGGCACTTACAGACTTGGATTCTGTCGCAATTGTCATCACTGATCTCATTTAGGACATGCGGACTATGAATCGGAAAAAGAAGAGGTATTGTTTGGACTAGTTTATATACACCATTAGTTTCTGTGTCCAGATTTACGTCTCATGTACAGCAAACCACGCTATTACTTTCTATTACTTCACAGTTACTGTTGCACTCTTACAAATGAAGTGGAGGCTTTGATTCCAAATGTGATATAAACTGTGATCCCCTAAAGGCATTCACAGCTTTGTAATAATATTTCCTGTGGACAATATCCACATCCAAAGCCAACATTTGGATAAAAGACACCTTTACAGACATGTAACAGAAAAACAATGCACACGTGTAGTTGTGGTGAATTCACGGCCCTACTCTTTGCTTGTCTTGATCTGTGCAGGATGGGCTCAGAGTTCTGGCCTCCTGGAACATATCCCCAACTAGAAAGTGGTTCCCATTGTGCTCGTCCTGCTGTGCCATGTCATAAAGTTTCCCATTGGTTAGTCTGTTCCTCAGTTCCTTCCAAGCATCAACCATGTCTCCAAAAACCTCATCCACTCAAATAAAAGGGAATAAATAAAAATAAATACATGCTGTGAGTTTGGGGTTTAATTTGAGAGGAGAATGGAAGTCATTAGATGCCTTTAGCAAACACATTTGATTTCATTGAATTAACTTTTCAAACGTTCTTGGTTTGCTGCCTACATTTCATAAGTTTGTTGTTCTGTGTGTCTTCAGCAAGTATTTTTTCTGTCAAACAATTCTTACTGCTCTTAAGGGAGGATGCGGATGTACACAATTCTTTGATTTGCTTGACACATTTAAACTAAATGTTAAAATGTCTCCTTGTTGACAACCCCATCGCCTCAGATTCCCGTGGTAGGTTGTGGGTAGTTATTGTTCTTTTAGTTTTTTGTTCACCACATTCAAATCTAAGTCGGTGTGCCGCTGGTTAACAATACTCCTAATAATGAGGCAACCTGTATGAAACCTTACAATGGAGCAGCTTCACTCACCGATCGTCTAACCTGGGGCGATGCCTTTCAACTTCCTTAGAGGTGAATTCTTACATAATCCTCCTTCCAGCAGGTTTCAGCAGACCTCATTATGGTCACACTGAACAAGAGGATAAAAAGAAAGAACTGGATCATTTGTTGCAGTGGGGAGAAAATGTCGAGCTCTATACAAGAAACGCACTGATATTTTTGAGACTGAACATTATTGGGCTGCTTTTGAGTGTGAGTCTCTCAATGCGTTGCCATGAGATTCATCATCAGTGAACAGGATACCCTAATGGTTTTTTTAAAAAAGATTTTTCCTCTATCACACATTAGCCAATAATTTAAAATTTGGATTTGTTCAAAGCTTTCCTATGCCGTTTAGCATGTTAACATGTTAAACTGCAAAATTATACATTTGTCATTTAAATTATTTAAATTTATACCAAACATTAAAGCTACAGAACATTTAGTTTAACAATGTGTCAAAACCAGAAATGTTCTAATATTATCCTAATATTTAACCAATTATTAATATTGGAGTATTTGCCAATGCCAAGTACCAGTACAAGTAATAAACTGTTCTGTTTCTAGAATGAGTTGCTGGACAGTAAAATCCTCATCAATCCATTGCAGTTAAGCAACTCCCGTAAGAACGGAAACTCTTTCTTCTGCCAAGACAAACATGGCATCAACTAGTGTTTTATGAGAGGAGCAACTCTTACTGAACAGGAGAAAAAGATGATAAACACAGAACAGATTTGGGGTGAGATCCTGGATGGAGAAGCGTGGACAACAGGGACTGTGGAGTCTACTCAAGTAAAATACCTTTGGGGGAAAAAAAAGAACTTCACATAATGTTCCAGTTATTGTTTATAACCCTCTTTCTTGCCTATGTTAGTGCTAGTTTTAAAGTCACAGTTGCAGACTGAACATTGTGTTTTTCACTGTAGGATTGTGACACGTGTCACATCTAAAAACCCAAATTTGAGTCTGAGCTTGTTTGCGAAACAACTGATTTTATACCCAGGCTGTGAAGATACAGGACTCATCATCCAGTCACTCAATCAAGTCCCTCATGGAGAACAACCTAAACAGTGTGACGCTGCACTCTCTTCCCTAAAGACGTCGGCAGAGTCCTGGACTCCAAACACACTAGCCTTGGCCACAAAAAACTGTATGTACTGTTGCCATATAGGCAAGATGTGCCTGTCTCACTTTATTATGTAGAAGAGATGATTGACGTTTTGTTTTTACCTGCTATAACTAGACAAAAGATACAAAAAGATATCTATGAACAATGCCAGCGTGCTCAGTCATGAGGGTCCAGACTTTTCCTGCAGGTTATTAATTAGACCAGTGGCTCAACGTAAAAAATAGACATCTATGAGAGACAGAGACAGAGCAAGACATGCAAAGTCTGGGTGATCGGCCCAATTGAGCACCAGCACGACCCGACAGACGTCCTGTGGTTCCGTCCACCAGCTAACAGGGCGTTTGCATATTAACATGAAAACTGGATCTGATGTTACAGGTGTGGTGAACCACGGCTCTCCGCAGAATCAGGATTCATATTGGAATTTTTACATAGAAGAACACACACAGGTAGTTTAAGCTCAGTCACTGCTCATGTTACAGAATGTTTTGACTGGCTTTATGAAAAATTAATCAAAAATCAAATGTGGATGGAACACACAGTCAGTGCTCAACTGTTAAAAAAAAAAAAACTTACCCCCTCTAAATTATTTACTCAGGTTGAAGTACCACATCAGTCCCTGCAGGAATTAGGGATGTCGTGTCCCCTGGAAATTCAGCCTGACCTCAGTTTAAAACCGTTTTAAAAAGGAGAGTGTAATTTAGACATGCAGCGTGAAACAAAATGAATGGAAGTAAACAGCAGTTGCTTTATTAAAATTCTGTTTGTGTTACTAAGTCATATGTTTACTCTACCTGCTTTGTTGTTGTAGTTTGTTGTGTAGTTTTATTCACAAATACAATTGTAGAATCTGTAAAAGAGTTATACAAAAATAATTATTTTAATGTTAACAAAATCTAAAGATCTACTGTAACTCGTGACATAGGCTGAATGTGAGGGTGGGTCTGCTCATTTGGTTTTGGGGGGCTGGTCTGAGTCCTGTACTCATTTTTAATTCCCACTCTGTCACTGACTGTGAATCATCAGTGTGAACTCCATGAAACCACGACGGAAGCTTAAAGAAGCTTTTTTATTTTGGAGATGGCTGATAATTCTCCAACATATCTAGCTTTATTGCCTTTAGGAGAATAACGGCTGCTGCTTTCTGAGATTATTTAGATGAAAACACGGCATGTACAGTACAAATTCCTCAGCTATTTCACTGAATCTATTAGATTGTGCTCAGCAAGGAGGCATCAGGCCTCTCCAGACTCTAATGCTTGCAATGAGTGTGTTTAAGAGAAAGTAAGACAAATCCACAAACTCGCCTTAATATCTCTCAGGCCTGATCCTGCATGAACCAGGTGTAGTGAGCTTTCAAGTGGGCAGCTCTTTATGCTGGGAACAAATTTCATATGCAAATTCTTGGACATTTCAAGGACTAAATGTGCTTTTAATCCAGTTTTTGTTTTGCATTGCGCATTTTATGTGTTTAAAATGTCGCACACCTCTTTAGTGCTGCCATTTCTGCCAGAACTCTCATGAATAAGAGATCCTGAGGTCAAATAAATAAAAATAAAATAGCAAAAGGTCGTCGAGAAATGCAAATGTATAAGGCTGTAGCTTGACAAGGCATTAAAGCACAATAGAAAATGGAATTAAATTGTGCACCTTGTCATACAGTGTTTGACTTTTCAAACTCTTTCATACCCAGGAATAGTGCTGTGACCTTGTTAAATCGAAGATAATAATTAGATTTTACCGCCTGGCACTCTTTCTGTAAAAACCTCAAGACAGACTCCCAGGATCCTCTGAGGTCGGCTTTATTTAAACTCCCAAGGTATTAGAGGAGCCTCCAACAGAGAAACATCAGAAATATTCGAGTTGGCTCTGTGAGCGCAGTGCCAACCCTGCCCTTACTAAACTGTGATTTTCTGTCTGCCGTGATTTCTGCAGAACATCATCTTCTCTGTTCCCCATCTCTAATTATCTCGCGGTGACCGGTTTAAACTCATCTTTTCTGTTTCTTACTTTCACTAACTTACTTGGTCTCACTTTTCCTCTGTGTCACTTTTCACCCAAGAACATTGCATTCTGTTAGACACAGTTGTCCACTGGTACCTTATTATTGCCATGTACTTGTTTATGATCTGCATGTCATTTTTTTAACATTCTGCTCCATTTCTGCATCCTTTAACAGATTCAAGAACATTTTCTGAGACTTGAAGATGGCAACACAAATAGAGCTGTCGCGCTCTGCTCTTTGGGTCTCAAGCTGTGGAGCTTCCTGACCTTAAACACTATGTGACACATTAATTAATCAACGCACACAAGTCCATATGGCTGTTTGCTCGCCTGTCTGTCTCACTGCACTTGAAAAGCCACTTGTTTTCAAGCCATTATTTAACCACAGACTGAGGCTTTCCTCTGCTGGGTCTCAAACACTTGCCTAACAATCTTTCTGACTGTCATTTAAAAAAAAATAAATCATTAGTCATGGAAGAAAAGAATAAAGGCTCTTTGATTAACTGGACTGATAGCACTTTGTTAGATTCAGTGTCAAGACTCTGAACCATTCATTTTCTCACTAAAGAAACAAAAGTAGAGGTCAACATAAAAGAAAGAAAAATCCATGAAATGTTAAGAAAAGCTTTGTGCGCCTTTGTTTTCTTAATCTAAGAGAGCTGCAATTGTGATGCCACCTCAATGTAGCAAAAAATGACAGGTCCTCCAACCTAAATGGCCATATTCATTATGTGTCAAACACTTGTACGTGATCTACATGAAAAATTGTTTTCCCATATTACTATTTTTTTAACATTTGACTGTGCCTAATTGTCACATTCACGGTCCTTAACTCAGCAGGCAGACTAAACATGACCACAGCGACTGAAGCTTCGTCCCACACATCATGAATTCACGGAAGAAAGACAAAGTACTATAGACAGAGCAATACAAGTACGCCCCAAGTGTTTGGCCTCCCTGAGAAGTGGTTTGCTTATTATTCCCACACGATGTTAGCGAGGTTCTGCTGGAAACTCGAGACACAGACATTTTTCTAAGACGACTGCAAGTTGATTTACATTAGAAAGCTGATCTGATCTCAAATTTACATGTTATAATTCCCTTCAAACTTTTGTATTGTCATGCAAAGCAAAAGATTTTGATGTTAGTGATTTAATGGAAAATGTTTCAAAAATTGGTTTGTTAACAGGTAGAGAACCTGGTTAATTCACACAGCCACGTCCCGTGAGAAGAAAACACTGTCCTGAGCTGTTACGGAGTGACAGCACTTCAACAGTTGGCACCATACGCTTTAAGGTGCTCTTACTTCACCTTCTCAGACAGCTGACAGCTTGAGAAGAGTCGGATGGAAAGGCCACGACCTCTGCAGCGTTCTCCAGCTGAGCGGTGCCCTGACCTTGGTCACTTTTAGACGGTAATTAATTAAACCACATGATTTCTGACTTTCTGGTCGGCCTCTACCTTTAGGAGTGTGTGTGTGTGTGTGTGTGTGTGTGTGCACATTTGAGAAGGAGAAGAAATGCCACTATCTGAGTGTGGGCACATTCCTGACAAAGTGCTGGAGATAAACTGTGTGTTGGTGCATCAGACTGAGTGATATATGAGAATGTCAGAGTACAGCAGGGCTTCATCTGACAACTAGGTCTGTCCCACTCACACACACACACACACACACACACACACACACACACACACACACACACACACACACACACACACACACAGAGAGCTAGGTCAGCAGCAAGGGGTCTCTGAGCCAGCAGTAGGTTAAAGTCTTAATGACGGACATTTCTCTCGTGAAAACCTCTTACCATATGTTACAGGGAGACACCCCCAAATCATCATTTTTCACCTTGTTAGAGAAGCTTTTTTGGCTTGAAACGGCACGAAGCAGGAGGGCGAGGAGGAGGACGGAGTAGACGAGACAACAGAGGAGGCGAGCAACAAAGTATGAGGAGTTCTAATTTTGTTTGTTTCTCCACAACCTGCCCATGTGTCTCTTTGCTTTGTCTTCCTTACGCATGAGAGGACAGGAGAGCTACGGTGACAGGAGGGATAATAAAAGATGGACGATTTTCATAATTCACAGAAACCTGTTATTTTCTTCATCCTCAGTGGAAAATAGGAGAGAAAAAAAGTAAAGCGAGACAGTATAGAGAGAGAAACAAATGGAACAATAAAACAGGTGATGTGGGTGGAGAGGAAAGAGAGGAAATAAGGGCAGGGCTGGTACATTCTCCCCATGTTTTAATTTATATTTTACGTCAGATTTCTGTTGGGTGTAGCTCCCAAGTGATTCTACATTTGCCTGCACCTCACACAGGATTATTCTGATGGATGACGCATCAGAGCATAACACCTGTCACAGCAACAGCTCGTCTGACAAAAGCTCCTGTGTGCCGGAGGAGAACCAGCACAGAGACTGTATCTAACCTGCTCCAGGCTGATCCACGGCAGGCTACAAACACTTATAGGACACTTTTCAACTTTATCCCTGTGTATTTGTGCTGCAGGTGTTAGCACTCGTTCTATCTGCTTAGGAAGATTTATTTACTGTAATTCCTGACATCCTGTGCTCAGTGATGCAAACAGTGGCCAGAATCACTAATACCAGTCCTGAGATGTCTGATGATTCCCTTTAACAATTACTACTTTTTTCTTCATATATTGTTTTTAGGAGCACAGTGTCCAAACTCACCACTTCACCCGGTGGCCCATTTTTTCATTACGGACATTGTAAAAAAATGTTAGTCCCCCCAGGATTTTTGACATTTTTGTGATTCTTTCAAATACTTGATTTGACGAGAGATTTTATTCGACGAATATTTTAATGATACATTTAAAATTACAGACTCTTATTTGCTGTGAGCGTAACATCACAAAATCCTGGAGGGACTAAAATGTTGACCTAAATGCCCTGAATGTATATGTATGTATGTATGTATGTATGTATGTATGTGTGTGTGTGTGTGTGTGTGTGTGTGTGTGTGTGTAATATAACTTGCATGGGAGATTAAAACATGTATAAGACAATCCCAGCCTCACCCTTCCTCCAAATCTAGGTATAAACTGATCTTTCCTACAGAATATTTCCAGTTTGATATCAATCAAATCAATCACACAGGTATCTACTGCCTGCAGGAATGCCCTACATTGTCCTACTTTGCCAAAAGCTTTCACCCTCTTCCACCGAGCTATGAGCGATGTAAATGGAGGCGTTACAACCCTGCATAATGGTACAAACAGTGGAGTTTGCACAAACTCACTCGAAGGACTGTGTGACAAACGATAGCTTTAAGCGGTGTGGGTTGTGAGTGACAGCCATGTTTTCCCCTCGAGACTTACCACAGTTTTATCCATTCACTGCTGAGACAGTTCAGTACTACAAAGCTCTCAGAGACTCACTATCACCGACACTAGCTGTACTGTACATGCTTAACTCCAGGGCACTTAGAGCTGCTTAACTTGTTAGCCTCTAGATGTGTTCAGATTCTTTACTGCAGTTTAGTAAGTTTTAGTACCTGTTGGAGGCTTTAATTGTTTGACTTACCTACTTTTATTGTCTGCGTGAACCTACTAGCACAATTCTAAAGGCCTTTCAGACAACTGACTCTGTGCTCGCCTACACACAAATTTTTAATAACTCAATTAGAAACTGCACAGATATGCTGGGAATAAGGTTGATATTGCAAATCAGGAAACTGAGGGAGATGTCAGTCAATCTGTCCATGCACACCCACACAGTCCTGAGAAAAAGTCTAATTAGGTAACTTCGGTAAAAACACCTGCGTGGGTGAACCACTTGTGTGCAGAGGCAACTTTCAAGTAAGACAAAGACATTGTTTTGCTTCTTTATGTTTGCAAGGAAGTTTGAAGTATTTGTCCAGATGTACGGGTTCTCACTACAAAATATGTTCAGGTGAGCGACTAGTCTCTCTGCTGTCTGTGAATAGCTTATAACTGCTACTATAACTACTAGTGGTACTGTGACTCTTTTACTGAAGGCTGTTTACTTCAAATGCAATTCCTTTTAAATATTTTCTAACTTAGCCAGGGTCCATAAAAAGTGGTTTTCACTCCCTCCTTTCACTTGTTCTGTCTTGATGATAAAAATAATTACTTACATTAACTCTGTTTATCATGATTCACAGAATGTCTTGGCTCGACCTCTCCTACACTAAATTCTAGGTATCTGATTTCTCCGTTTTCATTTGGCATTCTATTTCCAGAAGTGCTTAAATTCTTTATGAAATAGACTCAAAACGATGCTTGAAACATTCTTTAGAGGTTCTAGTCCATATTTACACAATAGCATCTTACAGTTGCTGCAGATTTGTGGGCTACACGTGCATGATGTGAATTGCTCCACCAAATCCTAAAGACGCTCTACTGGATTAAGGTCTGGAGACTGTGGAGGCCAGCTGAGTACAGTGAACGTAATACTATTTTTATGAAGTCTGTCTGAGATGTTAGCTTTGGGACTAGGAAGTAGCCATCAAAAGATGGGTACACTGTGGTCATAGAGGGATGGTTAAGGTCAGCAACGAAAATCAGGTAGGATGTGGCATTTAGACAAGGCTTAGTTGGTAAAAAGGGGCCCAAACGGTGCAAAGAAAAAAACAACCCAAAACCATTACACCACCACAAGCCTGAACCGCTGATACAAGGAATGGATGGATCTGTGTTTTTCTCTTTAACATTAAAGGCTTTACATTGCAACCCAAATCAAACAAATGATCAGACCAAACAAAACAAATCAGACCAGGCAACATTTGTCCAATCATCCACTGCCCTGTCAAATGGGCCCTTCCAAATCCTAGACTTCGTTTCCTGTTCGTAGCCCACAGGAGTGAAACCCAGTGTAGTCTCCTGGTGCTGCACCCATATGCTTCAAGATTCATGTGCATTCAGAGACACTTTTCCATATAAATATATATTGTAACAAGTTTGAGTTACAGATTGGCTATTATACCATTTTGCAGCACACTTTTATATAAACCACTTTCTGGTATAAAAGCCACTTTTCATACAAACATGCTTGGGTCGTTATTCTAAATGTGTCTACAAAAGGTTATTTACTTTTATCAAACAGTTTCCAACTACTTATTCTTTATGTACGTAAATGTTAAGAAATTAATCCATATCCAATAGTGTTTCTCAAACTTGTAATTGAAAAAAGCTATTGGTTGAAGGAGAGAAAGTGAGAGACAGAGCAGCAGGGGAGAAAAGGGGTGAAAAGGTGAGGAGAGAGAGGCTAAAGGAAAACCTAGAAGAAGAGTTTGATTTTGGGGGTTTTCTTTCACATAATGGTCTTACAGGCTGACCTCTCTAAAGGTTAAACCCTGCGATAACCCCTAAGTGAAGGAGAAGGGTAGGGACGAGTGAATACACGGACAGAATGAAAGATAACAGACAGGCGCAGGCGGCAAAGAGCAAACAGTACAGAATCTACAAACTGTTATGTGGCTTTTACAGCGGCACAGGGAGAAAGAGGAAGTGATGGGAAAGAAAATTATTTTGATGAATTGCTAGTGTTTAACTCGAAAGCAGACTGGTCATGCTTTACTGTACACAGAGATTTGTGGGATACGTATGGCCTCAATAAAGAGTGTGTGTGTGAGAGAGAGATATCCTTCTGTGGTTTACTGGTGCAGTCTTTTTCTCCATTTACTGCAGATAAATGCCTTGCTCAGGGGTGTTTACTTCACCATCACAGAATTTTTTTAAAGTTGGCAACAGATTCACACCGACAGACTTCAACTTGTCTGTCTACTGCACTCCTGTATCTTTTTCTGTGCTTTTCTCCCTCGTCTAATATGGGAGGCTGTTTTTCTAATGGTTTTCTTTACATTACACCTGTGGGATTGGTGAACGTTGTTCAAATCAACAGTAGCCAACTGTGTCACCGAGCTTTTATGAGAATGTGCAAATCACTTCACAATCACGCTAAACTTGCCTATTAAAAAAGTCTCTCTTTAAAGATCACATGACTATGGTTTTATTGGAGCTCTTCCTACAGGCGATAAGATCCCCTTTAACCGATTTAACTTGCTCGCTCATCGTCTCCACTCAGCCTTCCCCCCTCCTCCAGGACTCTCTCCTACCTGAACACATCCATTGATTTCTGTTTCAACAGGAAACAACCTCAAACAAACAACCCCCCCGCCCCAGAGTACAGCAGTGATAAATTAACACAATTGTACAACTGCCATTATTGAAACCATGTGTGTGCACTTGCATTTGCATATAAACAACCTGAAACTTTTGTATTATTACGGGAATGTTTTGTGGTAAAATATGCATGCAGGTATCAGTGTGTGTCTGTTTGTCATGTAAGCAATAAAAGCTTGGCAGCTACAGGTTATGTTGCAATGATCAGTGTAGAATCACACACTTTAATATGCACAGCTTCATTCTGACAGCCAATTTAATCCATGTGCCAACACAGTCAACCAGGCATCTGTAATTTATTGAAATTTATGACAGCAAGTTTTTTGTTGTGTTTGTTTACAGGTTGCCTTTGTTCCATCTGTCACTTCTGTGCCTTTTGCCGCTTATCTGTAATGAAGTGAATTGACACAAGAAATGAAAAACAAACAAAATGAAGTTTTAAACTGCTGCCTGTACAGACCAATGGGCCAAAACTGACCTTTACTTTAGATGCAATTTAATAATTGGAAATCATGCTTCCTAAAAATTATGTTCAGATGCAATTCAATTGCAATCCAAGTATGTTTGGTAGTTTGTTGGACACACTGTCACACCAGACTACACAGTCCCGAAGTGAGGTCAGGATAAAAAAATCAGGTTTTAGCTTAAAAGTAAATGAAGCGCGTTCCCCTGATCAGCCACCGCACAATCGTTCTCGAGCCCTTACAAGGTGAGACAGGGCCTACAGGTGTGGCATGGCTGTACAAACAAACAGGATCAGTCACCACCTTCTCTTCTGTTTTGGTTAAAATTTAGTCAGCTAGCGTCTCTGCTTCTGATTGGCTCTTGCCAGGCTGTCATAACATATTTGCATAAAGACATTTTCCCTGTTGTATGGCTGTCTATGAGCCAGAGCCCAGCCTTTACGAACACAACAAAAGTACCACGTGAGGAAAAGAGTAATAGGAAATTTATTTTCACACCTACAGGATTATTTACGTAAAACATGGATTTTCTTCTTCATCATTTGTAGCATAATCAGAATTTGTCCATCAGACAGGATTGTTTACAGTGTAACATGTTTTCCTCTGATGCCTTTAGTCGTAGCATTTGTTATTCATGGAACGTAGGTCTTCACCTTCCTCTCTTTACCATCATCAGTTCAAAAATACATAAAAATGTCTTTATGGGGGACTGACACCTGCTACTTGGCACATGTGACCAGTGTAACGCACAGGGAAAATGTGTGCTGGACATAATCTCCCAAAGTCCTCCCAAAACGCTCCTGTGATGGAACACACCGATTCAGATGCTGGTTTAGCCGTTCAAAAGCGATTATGCCATGGAGGAAAACTGAGTGCCACTGCCAAATGTTGGACAGGTTATTATGCACCAGCACGTGCTGAAGAAAAGACGCTGCTTCTGATCAAAAGCAAAAATAGGCACAAAGTTAAAACTAGCTTGGGTTTACGACACAGGGTGTATTAGCCAAAGTTAATGCATTCACGAATGTCAAACATACGTGCAGCAATAGTGGAAAATAATTATTGTGTCACACAGGTGTCTCTGCAAGCTGTTCACTTTAAAATGGAAGGTCTCTCATTGCAGAAGAGAAGTGGAAGTTGTCCTGCCCGTTGTTTATTTTCCTTTGAGCTTTTTGAAAGTTGGCGGCTTCCCTGCTTTTCAGCTCAGATGATTGAATCCACCGTTTTGTTTGGAGGACTGAAAATGTCAGGGCGAAAGGTGATTTTATCCACTTTGTCAATTTCCTTGATTTACGTCTATATATTACATAAAGAAATAAAAATACATGTGGTGCAATTGCTGCAAATATGTGCATTTGTTTCTATTTTCTAACCATAATACCTGGGAGTAAATTAAGGACCTTGCAGTTTAGTCCTCGCTTCACCATGCTGCCTGTTTGCTAAAAAGTACCTTCCTGATTAACTAAATTGCAAACACGACTACGTCTTTGTAGCAAATTGATGACTTTATCATCATCAAGTCCGATGCAATTTATGTTTTGAATATAATAAACTGTACTTCTCTAAAGGGAAAGGGAACTGCGAGGTGGGTGACAGGTGTATGAAGTGTAGGAATTTTAAACTATAAAGGAGAGATGGATTCCTTAGAGAGAATGTGTATTTAAAAGTGATAAGACATTTTTTTGTGACCTTACTTACTGTGTTACACCAGCTATCAATCTTCCTCTTAACCTAATCAGCTGGCTTAACTGCCTAAACATGCCATATGTTCAGTGTGAACATATGCGCAACCCGACATTCACATTACATGTCAACATGTTATGGTGTTCATAGGAAACGTAATGTGGTTGAATTTCTATTTTCGAGGGAAACACAATTCCATTTGCAGTTTAGTTGTATAGGAACGTAATTTTTAGGACAGCTGCATTCAGCATTTGCCTCACTGCTCACTACGCCCTCATCTTCCTGTCAGCCTGAAACTATTTTACCCTTGCTCAACAAGACCCCAAGACACTTCTTCAGGGCAGTAACCATCCCCTTTGCAAACTCGAATGACCTGATTTTCAAAGATAATCTCACAGTAGGACTTGTGTTTATTGTAACCCGTGGCGACCAGAACAGTTTTGCAGCAGCATTTTCATGTGTACTACATGCTTAACAGCACCGTTTTTTTAAACTAAGCATAAAAACAGTTGGCACATAGCGCAAACGTAGAAATTATTTCATCAAGTCAGTATAATACAAAAAATGTTCTGCAGGGGATGTTTTGCATCATTTTATATAGATGCCCGCGATGACCACGACCGAAGTTCTGAATAGGAATCAACTTAATTTAAACTTCCAAATTGCATCTATAGCACGCCCGGAAAAAGTCGTTTTTGTTATCATTCTAAGTGCACTCAGTGTAATGATCCAGCTATAATGGCCAATCAGGACAACATGTCTTATCTCAAATCAAGACAAAAATAAAATGCTGAGGCCTAATGGCATTTAAAGCCACTTAAGATGTCGACAAATTCAAGATTGCAGCATTTCATGATTTAAGTGTTGTTTGCTCGATACACGCAGTCACGGTGGCAATGCAGATGGATGCTTGGCGAATTAGAAGCCAAAGTGCATTGATACACTGTGAAAGCTGACAGGGCGGTGTCTAAAATGTAAATATGTGTTCAATTTGGCATTTGATGAAGATTACAGTAATTTTTTGCAAAGGAGACCAAAACATTTGCACATTATGAAGTTGTCATCGTCACGTCCATGCCCCTGAAGTTTTGCAAACAGCTCGTTTAGTAATGCTGCATAGCTGATCAACTATTCATTTAAGGCAAAACAGGAAATGTACTGCATTTCTCTTCGTGTCATTTTTACTTTACAGCGAAAACAGATAAATTCCAAAAAACATTTGTTCAACATAACGCTTCACACAAGTCTTAACCTTAGTTTTGCACGATGGCAGTGCTCAATCAGAACATCGCATTATTTTATTTGTATATTAATTGAAAAACAAAAAAAGAGCTTAACGGTAAAATAATTAATAGACTAACCAAAAAATATAAGATTAAGATTAATAAGATAGGTAAAAAATAATCATTAGGTGCCTTTAATGCAAAATCGCCATCAATACTACCCCTGTGCACAGTGTCACAGTGTCAGTGAGTTTTAGTCTTAACCTTAGTTTTGCACGATGGCAGTGAAGGGACACACTGTGCGTGCGCTTAAGTGGGGGTTGGCAGGCTGTCAGAGCAGGAGACAAATGAGGGGATCGTGGGTTCGAGCCCTGGGCAGCACACAAGCCTGATAGATGGGTGAAGACTGACTTAAAACGTCTGGGTTATTGATGGTCGGCTGCCGGCGCTATAAATACATCGCAACACTGACCTGAGCACACAGACACAAGCATGTACGAAATACAGAGAAAACACCTCACAATTATTTCACATCTCACAACTTGAGCTTTCAATCCATTTTGTTAGCGTTTACTTTTATGCGTCAGCTCTGTAGGATTAAAAACCAATTTTCCAATTATCCATTTTTAACAGCAGTTTTTTCGATTTGAAAATTTGGGGTTTGATTGTTTATAACTTGGTCACCAACATTTTCATGTTTCAGGACGAATCTTTTGGGTTTAATTTGTCATCTTAGTAACAAAAAGGCAGCTCTGTACATTTTGGTAAAAACAGGGTAATACTGAGTCATTTTTTGGAAAATACAGCAATATAGAGTAATATCTATATGTCAGTAATAACATAATAACAGGTAATATTTCGATAATGGTCACAAAGTATTTGAATTCAAATGCAGAAAACGAACATCCTTAAGTCTTCCCAAACTTCACATAGCGCCACAATAAATCACGAGCGGTAGAAAACTTTTAAAGTATCATGAAAAGGTGTGATTACATAACTAATGAAAAAAAAACAAAAAAACAAAGCAACTTCTAAAGCTGTTGTAAAATATCTGTTTCTATGGCTACCAGAGATGTGCTATCAAAAAGTTAAAAGCAAGACTGACATTAACAGAAACAGCACTGACAAGCTATTTATCTGAGCCTAGAGGTACCCAGTGATGAATAATGCTAACAGAAAACACAAAAATAATTCGACAGATGGAAAATAACAATACTAAACTAAACTAATGAGCACAAAGAATGGAAATAATAGAAACAAAAAGGTGGTGCAACACATTTGATTAGAGGTGTAAAAAGTTAATTTTCCACTGTTGAGTGTTTGGTTTAGTAGAGACCTTCTCCACATACCCGTCAGCTCAATAGGCCATTAGCATGTAGAGGATCTTCTCTGGGTTTATGGAGAGATCATGGATTAGGTTGAGATAGGTATTTGCTAACCTAACACTAATGGTGTGAAATGGGAAACAAATTTCTGGTTTAACACCTTCTGATTCCCACTGATATGCCATTGGGATTCTTTATACCAGGTTTATTTTTTTTAAAAAGCCTAATTACATGCATTAGCTGCAGGCATTTCTGGCCTACTGGTAGGTCACGTTTGGCCTCTAATCATGTTTTTGTTTTACAAGAGGTTAATATTAACATAAACTCATCAAACTTAACAAAATCTAACAATCTCTGAAATTAAAATGATGGCCCCACTGTCTTTCTGAATGACAGAAATTCTACATCTAAAATCACAAGGAGCTGACTAGGCCCAACAATTCCTTCAACCTAAACCACCATTTACCCTCCACCCTCCTCCACTGTACATCACGTCTTAGTCACCTGAATGAGTCTTCTCTGGGTTGTGTGGTGTATGTAGCACTGCTCAATCAGAACATCGCATTATTTTATTTGTATATTAATTGAAAAACAAAAAAAGAGCTTAACGGTAAAATAATTAATAGACTAACCAAAAAATATAAGATTAAAATTAATAAGATAGGTAAAAAATAATCATTAGGTGCAGCCCTGTTTCACATTTAACTCCAGCCTCCTGTAGGAAACGTTCACTCAACCATTCAAACTGAGAAGTTTCCAAAGCTTCTCAAGTCACAATACCAGGAACATGTTCACTATAGCCACCAGACCACATAGCTCAACTGAAATATAAGATGAATTTTTATGCTGTCAGTACGACTGAACCATACAGTATCATCAGGGTGATGAGGAGAAACCAAATTTGATTCCAGTGTTCCATCTACACTTTTGTTCAGGCAACAAAATCCCTTTGTTAAATAAAGTTTGTGTTTGTTAAACAAAATCAAGATGTGTGAAATTAGTAAACTTTTCTCTATTAAGCCAAATCACAACGCTAAAACTCACCATTTAGGTTCATCATCATATCGTCATTATGTTGCCAGCGATTCTCATGCAGTTGTGCTCTCTACGAAAAGGTTTCTGTAATTGCAGTTTAGTTGCATAAACAGCAGGGCCTCACATTTGCACACACATAAGTGCAGATAATCTGTCTCTCTCACAAACAAACATACACTCACCATAAGTTAGCTGCACTGTAGAAGGGTTCAGCGAACTCTGACTGTTAATAACAAGAGTTCACGTCAGTTTTCATTTTCTTTGTGACTCTTTGCCCTTTCCTTTGCTGTCCCCCCTTTTCTCTCATTTCTCAGTGTTTTTTCAGTACTATTTATAGTCTGGACCAAACCCCTTTACTGCAAGTTTCAGAATTACTTAGATCCACATGTAAATTCTGTTGTTCTTCTACGCTACACTAAAGAAAAGCCTTGTTGCAGTAAAACATCTGCATACAGTGACAAACTAAAGGTTTTACACTTCCAAGTACGCTGTGCATTCAGTTTTGGCCTTGTTGAGGATTTTTACCATAAGTGAATGAGCTAATTTCCAGGCAGCAGTCTGATTATTAGCTTCAGTTCAGCACCGACATCTCTATTCATGTATTTCTGAATTAAGCTTTTAAAAGGGAGAGGAGAATGAAAGTGACAAATGTAATCATAATTTAATGGCAAATTAAGTATGGACACTGTGGCTGTGTTTTGTTCTGTTTTTTGTTTAAAGTCAGAGAAAGTCACCTGTCGTTGGGACAAAAACACAACCTGGACCTTGGTGTTAAACAAGTGCACACACTTGCATATTAATGAAATCTTTTTGAAGTCACAAGAAAGATGTTATTGGGTAATTTCTCTGTCTGACTCTGGGCCTTATTAAGTTATTGGTAATAAGTGGGTCAAAGTGTCGTTGCCGCAAAAGCCAATTATCTCCCCCGTCCTGTGAGACGTGTCTTTAATTATCAACTTTTTATAACTCTGGTCTTAATGATATCGCTGATGGTGTCTGTCTAACAGTTGTCTCTCTGTCTGGATTTCTCCATCTGTGGTTTGATAACTGTTTTATGAAGCAGCCAGGGCAATGTGTCTCTAAATCTGATCATTTAACCTTGTTTTTGCATCCCATTTGAACATGTGGCCCTATTTTTGCACTCCAAGAAGCAAATGCCAAGCCCAATTTAAAAGAAAATATGGCATATCTTCAAAAGTTGTGACCAAAAATATGAGCAAATATACATGAAGCATTCCCAGCCTGAAGGGCAGGAAGGAAATATTTGTGGTTTATGGAAATATTCCGCACTAAAAGTTTGCCTTCCTGGCACTGCTGATTTGAAAATACCGGCAATATGTACACAGGCGCATGAATTAGCATTTATTGAATAAATTATTTGTGAACCAATTTCACAACTGATTATGCTCAATTAAATTTGATTTCAAAAGTTTTGCTTAATGTGTGCTGTGATTAGGAATTTCGATGCCTTGTATATTTGTACAGTTTGTGCACCCACTTACAACAAACAAAGCAAATTTGTTGCATTTGGTGATTTACTCTTTAAGAGATAGTTTCAGCTGTTTTCTAATTTTGCTGTTTTTTAATGAGCTGCTTTTACTCACGTTTAGTGAGCTGGTGTCCGAAGCATTGAGTGCATGTTAAACGCTGAGCACAAACAAAGTTAACATTCAGCCCGACACACCAGAGGCTCTGAGACGACAGCCATTCACTCCTCTCACAACTGGCGCATGTAGAAGTAATGATGCCAAGGATACTGCTGGCATACTGAGTAAGGTGTGTGCTCACATACAAATGGGATATTAAATAGGAACTGAGGGGATGGCCCACAACGGTGGAGCTGACCCGTCAGTTCCATCCTAAAGCAGAAGCTGATGTAAAATGTACGATTTCATGATGATTTTTGTAATCATCGTAACCCCTCCGTCTTTCCTAAGTTGCTCTCGACATCCCACATGACAGATGACAGTAATTGGCCTTTGCTGTCTCGAAATCACTCAGCCAGACAGCAGATGGATTTGCATCTTGCCAACGATGGCGTCCAATGACCAATGCGGACACAAAGTGTGAACACGTGTTTTGATAACTCCGAGCTCATTAAGTGTTAAAAATAATCGAATCACCAGCACTTATGAAGCATTTCTCAGTGAAATTTAGCACAAAGTTGCAAATTAATTTTCATTGTACTGCAATGCAATGATCATATATTCGGTACAGAACAGCAGGGTCTTTTAAGACATGTGAAAGCCTGAAAGGTCAGCGGACAGTAGTGTTGATCTTCCAACATTTTGCAGGGCTAAAGGGCTACGTTTTACTTTTTTATTATTAGTGCCAGACAGCAAATGAGCAACTGTTGTCCCCTGGGCTCTAACACCAAGACAGTGAGAGACACCTATGCAGCAGCCATTCAGTACAGACTCTCATTTCTGGCAAACTGGGGCTGAATTTGTCTTGGCAACATGTAGTGGCAATGTAATCAAAGTGCACTTAGACATCTGGACCACGGGCACCAGCTAGAGGCACCACATGGAGAACAGTCACTTAACCAGAGTTGAAACGACATTATCCTTCTGATGCTGATTCGCAGTGTTCTGTTTGTTGTGGTTTTGCTTTCCCTGAAAAGCTATTTGGCTTCCAGAATATTTTACACAGGGTTGCCCTCTTGTTATACCATTAGCATAAAGGAATGTTGAAACAAAAAAATTTTTTTTGCATTTTTTTGCCTTGTTCGGCCATGTAAAATAGATATCTGATACTAGTTATGTTTTCATTGAGAATTCGGCACAATGTAAAAAAATGACCCTGCAAACTAAGTGTCAAAAGAAAAGCTGGCAGTTTTTTGACAGATCCACGTATTGTAATACCTTCAGGACGCTTCAGTAAGGAAATCACAACTGTCAATGCAAGTTCAAGCAATTCCTGGGAAGACTTTGAGACCTTTCAGTTCTGTTCAATTACTGGAACTTTGAAATTTGACCTACTCTCTGGGCGGAGCATCACACCAGACCTGCAAATGAGCACATCCTAATGCTTTGTGGTGTTACTTCCTTTGAGTAAAATCTTTGCTCAAGGCAAATGATGAAGGTAAATGGTCTGAAGTTATACAGCAATTTTCCACATTACTGGACAAAGTGCTGCTGATGCTTCTACTCATTTACCTAATCACACACACCAGTGACAGCAGAGCCATGCACTAGCCTAAACCACTGGGAGCTTAGGGGCTCAGACTCCTGCCTAAAGACACCTTGACATACTGTATAGATGCTAGGAGGAGCTGGGTTTCACTGACCCTGTGTCTGTGCCTCCCGATCCACAGCTGCCCGCATGTGAACTTTCAGGAAACTGTTTTCCCTTAGAGGCTGCACAAACTATTTGTTCAGCCTAAGCTCCTTGTGTTTTCTCCTACAAGTGCCTGATGCCTGCGGGCACTGAAGGTAACTAGGAGAAGTTGAAAAGGCCTCAGCTATCGTCTCTTTTTAAAGTGCACAGTGTATGAACAAATACTGCCGTTACTGTGAGGAATGAAGTGCTGTGCAACCGGATCACATGTGACACATCTATGTTGTCATGCAGTGGTGCTAACTGAATACATTTATTACTGGAGAAATCACAAACCCAACAACCTCTCTTTCTTCGGGCCTCTTAATGCCCCAAATTAATTTTCAATGCTTATTAATAAAAAGAAGCACATGATGGTAGCTTTAATAGCATATTTAAGTAGTTTTCTGAATGTCTCAAGGTGATCTGCATTTTAACTTTGAGAAAATGGGGGTGATTTGGCTCCAGTATTGACTCATCTGTATGTACATTTTCTCTCCCTGCTCATTCCTGTCTAATGACATCCAGCAGATCTCACAGACCCCAGTTGGAGCTGGCACCAGAGGAGTCACAGGCTCTCAGACACTCTTTAAAAAGCTCTTTGGCCCTGCAGTCTGACATTACATGATGATATGTGTCAGTCTCTGTGTCGCCCTGACTGCCTCTCACAGGCTCCTTGGCTCTGTTCTGAAGAGGGAAATGACTGGGAGATTATTCATTGCAGGATAATGACAGTACAGCAGTGCAGGTGCCAAAGGCTTCCTGATAGACTTCCAGACAGGGCTGTCTGCATCTGTGTGTTGATGATGATCGTTTACAAAGCAGAATGACTGAAAGAGTTGGAAGTGTCTCTGGCTGTACTTGAACATGATTTGGAGCTCATTCAGACTCAATTTGCAGAACAACAAAAGTGAGTAACAGAAAATGTCAGGTGAAAAGCAGAAGAGAGAAAAAAGGTAAATGGAGGAGAGAATGAGAGAAAACAAAGCATGTGTATCTGCACATTAATGACTTTCTTTAATGGCTGCTTAAACTGAAGGAATTTCTTATAACCACACCCATCAGGGGCACACTGAAAAAATATCAACCCTGTTTAAATTCTCGCACCACAAGCCTGCTGACTCTCTTCAGATGTTAAAATTTAGAGATTGATTGATTTTATTGCCAAGCTCAGAACTACTAAAATGGGATTTTATTCCTGAAGACTTGAAAACAAACATATCGACAATGTACTAAAATGAAATTGTAACGCGCACACGTAAATGTACTTTTGTTTCGCTCCACTGTCCCTTCCAACTGTTTAAAACACACTGAACTTCTTTTTATTTGCAGACCGGTGCTGTGGCTCTAGTTATTCCTGTCAATGCAGAAATGCCAGTGGACACTCCTCAGAGACCATTTGGAATTTATAGTTTAATGAAGTCAACGTTTAGGTCAAAACCAGGTGAAATATCAAGGTGATGTTGTTCTTCTCATACTGATTTTGTGGAGAACAGAACTCCAACAGTGGCCTGTTTCATTTGTTTTAGAAGTCACAGTTGAAACTCTGTAGAAAACCATCACACAACAACCACAACATTTACAACATCCCACCCCCAACTCTGATGCTTTTCCTAAATCATCATAGACTTTTTAGCTCTCCAGAGTCAAGTGATTTCGTTTAGTCCTGGAAAAATATCATTTTAGTCGTGTTTCTTGGGTACAGCAATTTCAGCTCCACAAAAAACAAAGAGGCAGAAAATGACATTGCCTCACTTGCTTTGATCGAATGTCAAGTACAATGTTTTAGATTTTCACACAAAAATGTAAAAGATGCTAAGAGCCTGTGAGGATGTGTGAAATAAAATTTGAATGAGTGTTGTAGAATGACTGCTTTCCGTTCTATCCGGAGAGTTAGCACAGCGACTTGAGAAGCACAAGCTGAAGCCAAGTCTGGATACAAAAACCCATTGAGTGTACGCTCCTTTCTGATGCCGTGCAGGGCAAATAGAAAAATGTTTTGCAATAAAAATCAAATTTATCAATGTCAGATTGTCTGAACAATTTAACGTCTTTGCTTTTCAAAGAAGGTATAGTCATAATGAAACACTTCTCTGTCCTACGTCATGCACAAGTTTGGACTTTAAAGGACGTAATGTTTTTCCTGCCTCTTAAGCGAATTTTATAGCGTTTTGCGTTCACATGACTGCAATGATGTGTGTCATAAATTGCATGGTTTTTATGAGGGTCTGCACAGACCGTCTGCTTGAAGCCAAAGAATGTGCAAATGCATAAAAACATATGTCTGCACAGACACATAAAGCCCAAGCTTTGTCCAGTTTTGGTGTGTATCTAAAATGCTAACATCAGGGTGAGCCTTATGCCTATGTTAACGTCCTCAACATCCTAACCTGGACTCGGTGACAACTGAACCTCACAAAGATGCAAGAGGACACGGTAAACAGATACTGGCCCACTAGCCACAGGCTTAGCGATCCACGGCCCATGTTACTGCAATTTATGTTGAAAGAGGTCAAGAAGAAAAAAAAAAAAAAACGATAAAAGATGCAGAATGACTCACGAATGATAAAGCGCAAACAGTCACAACCCAGAGGAGGTGCAAATAACAAAAACAGACACAAAGTTCCAAAATCAAAAGAAAAACTGCAATAAACCAACTAAAGGCTAGGCGCCCATCTCCTGTCTGTGCCCTGGAGGCTCTTTAACCACAACCTGTCCGTGTGTACGCAAACATTCACCTGTCCTTCCACAACCACTCTCATTTTACATCAGTTCCATGTAAAAATGAATCTGCTCTTAGGGGTCGATAGTTGGTCCAGCCACCCTGCTGTGCATGAACAGTATAAATAATAAATGGGGATAATGTATGGAAGGTGAAAACATCCCACTGGACTAACTGCAGCTGCTCTACCCTCTCTCTCCTTGCGTTTTGCTCTCTGTCTAACACTGTTCTACTTCCTTCTCTCGCTTGTTCCTCCTTCCTCTCTATCCCCCGGTTGGTATATGTGAGGTGAGTGAAAGTACCTCCTTAAATGCATAAGCATTTAAGTTCATGTTGCCTCCTAATCTTTTCATATAGTACAACACACGCTGCATTATTCATTAGACTACACAAGCACATAGAAAAGACCAAGAAGCAAAATGGAGAAAGACAGAAAGAAAAGGGTCAAGTGTTTTTGTTCTGTGCTGCTTCATTAGGTTTCTTTCATGTATGTCCACTGTAAAAGAAACTGAATAAACCCAAAAGCTTGTAAAGCATTTGGCTGAAGATTTTTATCCTCATTTGCAACATATTTATTGCCATTTTATTCTATATGTCGCATTTTGGCTGCAAAACCATATTTAAACCCTGCCATTCAGTCCAAAAGGTGGAAGCATGGCTCAACACGAGAAACCTTCACTATGAATGAATATTTTGTATTGCACAAAACTGTTTTTAGTTTTTATTTTACTTCACTTTATTTCACTTTATTAGTACAAGGTATTAGTGCTTATGTGGATTAAATGCTGTACATTCCTTATCACTAAAGCCTGCAGTAAGGATGTAACCTGTAATATGTAGTTTGCCATTCTATACAAAGTGCTATGCTCACCCTAGCTGGTCAGCACATTTATGTCTTCATGAATATTACATTACAAGTTCATTCATAATGTGAATACATAAATAATGTCTGTGTAAACACTTCCTGTCCAACAGCTTTATCTTTAAATCCCATAATTTTCCATCCATGCTGTGGGGCACCACTGGACTTTTTTTTCACATGAATATTATGTGTTTGATGCTTTATTCAACACATTATTTTACTTTACACAGGTAGGGGAATTTCAGCTGAGCCGGTCATTGTGAATGCACCCTGAGATTTAACTCAATAACTAAAATCTAAAGTAAATCTGAAGTCACTAGTGTGTTGTCTCTTACTGTTTACCAGACAGTGTACAACCCTCTGAGTTGGTGTTTGCATTACCAATAAAACCAGCATTTGCCTGTCTTTACCCCAGTCACACACCTTTCTTCTCAACAACCAGTTGTCTATATTGTCTTAATATTTTATTCCTGGTCCTAGTGTATTATTATTATTATTATGAATAACTGTATTATTGCCATCAGTGTTGTCTTTCAGGTTTTGAGGGAGGGTGTGAGTTTGGCCCCAACAACACAAAATGTTTAAATACATATTTAAAAATCTGTCAGTCTTCCTTGTAGACCACCACAGCTCTTTCCCATTTTTCTGTGAGACTTTATCAACCATGTTAAGTTTAAAAGCTTTTTACCTAAAATTAAACGTCCAGCTCCTGAGTGGATCTTGTGGTGACATGTTTTTGTTTAGTTGTATTATTTTAATTCACTTGTCTGTTAGAAATCTGCACAAAACCTGGCTTTGTGTATGTTACTTTGAAATAAACAAGGCTTAACAGGAAACCATGGTGAGTAGGAGTAGGCATCATTTTCACTTTTTTTAGAAATACATTTTTAAAACTTTGAACAAAATTAAAGTTACCACTGTAGTATCAATTATAGTATTGTGGAAATGGGGGGAAAGTGAACAGAGACTGAGCTTTTAAGTATCATCTCACATCCTCCTTGAGATATGTCATACAATGCTTAGGGGGAACAGAAAGCACAGTATATGCATCATATATGCAATATGTGTAAGCAGAAATTAGGGAAGGCAAACATCCTGAAGCGACCTCATATCTGAGATCTACAGAACCTTTAAAAAACCACTGTTAGCTCTGGTCTGTGCCAAACGTGACCCCCTTTGTGCAAACTGGCTCCTAAATTAAAATACGCCCACTTCGGCGACTGAAAGGCATCCCTTTTTCAAGTGGAGGATCTGATAAGAGAGTGGGTGAGCAGTGGGTATGTGGTGGGGCAGCTGAGCTGGGGAGCAGCAGCTGAATCTTAAGTGTCTGCTGGTGGAAAGTGACCACCGGTTACATCAGTGTCTATGTTATTCCGTGTTAAACTGAATTATACAGCGTTAAATTGGATAATGTGCTCGAGACTGCTTCCACATGGGGTCACTGTAGCATGTGGAGTCTAACATGGCTCCCACTTTGACTTGCGGGTTTTGTGCCTCACGTCAGCTTTAACATAGATGGAAATCAGATGTTTCTGCAGAGTGATGGTGCAGATTAAAGTCTTGTGACAAACTTGGAATTTTGATCAATAATATAAAAAATTATAATTATTTACATGTTACAGCTGTGGTTTCATGGCTGTAGATGCCACTTCAGATGAGGTAGATTGTGAGGTGTGGTAAGTCTCTGATAGGAGTGCATGAACGAGAACGTTTGGCAACATCCGACCCACCCAACTGGTTTTGTCCTGTCATAATATGTTGCAGTAGGAGCGTTAGAGCACTGACAATCAAGAGTGTTCTGTTTTCAGAGCTTTAATCAGGGGAAACTGGTTATTTTGTTATGTTAGTTATGCCGGACAACACAACTATATATCAGACAGAATTTAGAGATTCTACTGAGGGGAGATAAAGCGGCTGCAGCAACACGAACCATCAAGACAAGCTACAAGCTTTTCTTTCTTTAAAAGGACACAGCAAACCTCCATTTTCTACAAATTCTCCTGATTGTTTCTACATTATTGTGAATGATAATCCGACTTCTAAGTTTAACTGTATCAAAATCATCATCCAAACGTTTAAAAAAAAAAAAATCTGAAATGTCAGCTTTAGTCAAACGGGGATTTCCAATAAAAATACACAGACTATAGAGGATATTTGCTATTATTCATGACTTTAATGCCAGGAGTTACATATTTCAACTAAATGTCGGTTTGGATGCAAGGTTATGACTGATACTCATGACATTTTTAAAGGCCAAGATTTGACGTCAGTCATTACATTCATTTTAATGGATATTCTTCCTGACAACATGGATTTAAGTTAAGGCAGGAAGTGATTAATTTTTGTATTTGACTCCTATACTTCTTAAAAGTATAATTCTAAAGTAAATAAAGTGTGTGTATGAGTCCTGACTGCAAATGGATTATTTTAAATCAGAAAATTGGGAACAGAAAGATCGGACAGTGTGTAATTCTGTGTGTGTCCGTCTGAACTCTCCGTGCTTGACAACTGAGGCTCACTAGTATCAGAGTCACGGAAAAGACCAAAGGACAGACACTCTGCTGCAGTGTCTTTCCCTGCAGATCCAGCCTTCACATGCTTCATCTGCTGCAAAATCCAGGATGGATCCACACAGCTGCAGAACCACTGAGGCATTTACGCCCCGTCGCACTAATGGCAGCACTATTATTTGTGTGTGCGTGTGTGTTTGTGCGAGCCGTGTGTTTTCAAGGAGATGCCAACAGCAGCAGGTTGTTCAACTTAAAATGGCTTAACTGTCAGATAACAACTACATGCCTGAGCAACAAGACTTAACACATACAGACACACACCGGGTTAAGTGACAAACAGAGGTAGGGTGCTGTAGCGAGCTGCTCTGTCTTTCAAAAACCCCAAACCCCCCTCTGTTGCCATGACGAGCTACACACACACACCCCTAATTGCTGCCTCTCTCCTGCAGGGGGAAAAAACAGGCTACCTGGAGGCATCTCTCACCCACTCCTCTTTTGCCACATTGCCTCTCTTCTTGGGTTTCATTCATTCCTCGTTTTCTCATTACTCTGTTCGTCTCTGGTCTCATTTCCTGGTCTCTCCTCTCTGGGTGGTTCCATTTGTCCCTTCACATGCTCAGTCCTTCCTTGTCCGAAAACCGAGAGGAAAGGAGGAAGCACCCTAGAGGGACCTGCTATAAGTCCCTAGCTGTCTTTTTATGCAACGTCACATTTCCTCCCTCCGAGTTTCTCCATCCGCTTCCCTTTGTAAGGCATCAGCGCCGTAGAACAATATTCCCTGATTAGCTTTTTTGTTGAGCCATTAGGTGACTGGCTGGAAAAGGCTCTTCCTGAGGTGATTACAACACTCATTGAAGCTCTTGCAGCGTGCTGGTGTTACACACAATATGAACAAGATTAACAAGAAGAGGAAAACTGACGTCAGAGCTACTAAGTTGATTAAGAAGGTTATTTCAATTAGTATCATCTCCATTAGCAGTTTGAAAGGTTTGTTCATATTTTTCACATTTATAACTGTACACAATATGTCTAGGCCTTTGGAGACAAAAGCATCCCCATTCATATTGTCGTGGTTACAGTTGTTAAGTTGTGAGATTACTATTTATCATACTATTATGATTAAAGTCAGTCCGTTTGTCATCTGTGTCCCACTGCGCTGCACAAGGATGGATCATGGGATGCCCGTCCTGATCCAACCCTCCCACATTTCTATTGGGCTTGGGATCGGTACTTGGAACTGCACACCTGGGGATGGGCTTGGGCTGTTGGGGTTTGGTGTCCTGCTTGGGGATGCTTCAATATGCATTTGAGGAAAAAGGGAAAAGCTCCCACCACATGTGCATTTTACATAGGGTTTTACAGTATTCTTTATAGGGTCGTATTTTAAAGATGCAGCGTGCGTTGTAGCATTTTGCTTGGTTTATTTCCCAATTAATGACCACAATCTGAAATTGTGCAGTTACAAGCTGCACAGGATTATTTCATCAACACAAAATCTTGTCTTTTATTTTGTTGTTTCCACTAAAGTCTTTTTGTTTGCTTGTGTTTTTCTTTGTTAACCAAGGGGACAAAGGTCAAGGTTTTCAAAGAAGATTCACTAATTTAGACCAGAGCAAATGAAGTAGAGCTTTGCTCATAAAAACTGATCAGTAAACAGTTTTCATCCTCACTTTTGTTGACAAAATAAAAGGGACTGTCACAAACATCTTTTTGAAAATATTCATCCCCATGACAGGTTTTGTCACTGCACGAGACATGGAGCAAACGTAATAAAAGTACCGCATTTAAAGCTTTCTGAAACATCTCTGGAATACAAAATACTGCGTAAACGTGTTGAATATCAATGAATGCAAGTACAGTATTTACACATTTGTCCAGCACGAATCCTCAGTGTTGTCATGGTCCTGCTGATTATAATAAACAGCTACACTAACTATTTCCAAGGCTACCTCTTTGAGATGATTGCAGGAAATGCAGTGTGCAGTGCTGCTCTCTCTGCTTTATATTCAGCTCACAGTGGCAGTAAACTCAGTGTATCGCTTTCCCTCTCCCGTCCCGCCCTGCTTTACATTCTTTTTATACTCCATGAGAGAAAGAGAGCAGGAGAGATAGCGGGTTCAGAGGGCTGCCCTCAGGCCTGCATACACAGCACGCATATATACACACACAGACATACGCACACAGGTTATCGCTACTCCCATGCCGGTTTATTTGCTTTTTTCACTTCATTCACAGAGTCCGCCATATCGCTTGATTGACGCAATCAGGGGACCGAAAGAAAAGCTCATTCTCAGCATTTCCATTAGAAAAGAATCCTAATAATCATGACCTCAGTAAGGATATTAAATAACAGCGACACAACAAGCAAAATAGCACAAAGTGACGTTTTAACTTCTGAGGCAGCATTTGTGAAATCAACATGTAAATGATCTAAAAAGGTCCAACAATCAAAGCAAGAAAAACGCATACAGGTGAACAGATTTATAGATATTGTAATCAGTGGCAGACTAACTCCCAGGGTTGCGGTAGCGGTAATGGATGGAACTCCTTCTACACCTATGTAAGTTCTGAAATATGCGGCAGCCACTGCCAAAGAGGAACAGTTTAAAAAAAAAACAAAAAACACACCACCCTCATGACATCACATGCACACTCATAATGTCGCGACACATCAATGCACTTTAATTGAGAGCACTCCACAGCACTGAGTGCCAATTCAGTTTCACAGGTATCTGAATATGACCGGGCAGGGACGGCTTTCCAGTACTGGAGGACTAATTGTGAACTGGCTGTGGTCCATATATGGCTGCCAGACCCAGCCAGTGTTTTGGGAATGGGCACCCATCCACGCAGTCTGTTGTATTTTATTCAAATAAAAATTAGTTTTATTTAATTAGTTGCTGTAATGTGGCTGGCTACGTGCAGCTGTTTATTAATACATGTATGAAAGGCAGGTTTATGTTTTCATTCTTTTCTCTCAGTGTGCAGGTCGACCTATGTTCCACAGAATGGGAGGCAGAGCCTTTAGTTATCAGACCCCTCTCCTGTGGAACTAGGTGAGACCCCTAGATCCTTTTCAGACTTGTTTTAATTTATTTTCAGTTTATTTATCCGAGTTATATCCTAAATCGTCATATTTGTATAACAGTTGATCGCAACCAATTATAGACTTAGACTTGAATTAAAATGGGATGCTCAAATCATATTTGAAAGTAAAAAATAAACTTGTTTATGTGCCAGTCCCAGGGCACAAATGGCACATATACAATACACATGAATAAATGACTTATCCCCCCGGGCTTATTTATAGCAGCTGAGTAACACTGTAATCAGTGATAAGCAAAAATTAGTATAGTTACAGACATGCGTACAGGTGTGCAGGGACATGTATTCATGCTGATGTTTAGTCAATGTGCATAACTGATGCAGTAAAAAACACACGCATCTGTAAATGAAAATATATCAGCTATAAGGTAATAATTTATAAGGTAAATCCTTTAGTGAAAGAACTATTAAGAGGAAGTACAGGAGAAGCTAAAGGAGAAACATCAATGTAGGAGAAGAAAAATATCAAGCTCATTTGCGTAAACGCTAGGATCCGGCTACCATCATTCTCTTAAGTTTTTTTTTTGGTTACATAATAGAGTTATCTTTCAGCCCTGCTGCTCCGTTACTGGTTACTTAGGGCACTGTCTGCATGTTAGAAAGTATTTTACACATTAAAAAAACGGAAATGTATGTTTTAGGTGACATACATGCACAACTGCTAAATTTAGCTGAATTCTAAAAGCCAAAAGTGGTTCTAAATGCTGAAAACAGCCGGCTCTTACTGCTGAGCTGAGCCGAATGATCTGGATCGCTACAAAAAATTGGGATTCTCGTCCCATCGCCAATGGTTCAATGTGCTCTTTCTGCGACACAGAGCACGCTCCTAACGGCTGCAGAATCAAAATCAGCACAATTGTCAAAGAAAAACAGGGTTTTACCACATGACTGCTTCTGACAGCTGTCAATATCAAGTAAGAAGAGGAAGAGGAGGAGGAGGAGAGGAGAGAGGGTGGAGGATTCAGTGAAGGAAGGGGGAAGGACAGATGGTCGAGGACTGTTACATTACTGATGCTACAGGACAGCTGTCAATAAAATGCACGGAGAAGAAGAAATAGGCGTGTCTGCAGGGATGGAAAGGAAGCTAGAGTGGTAAGGTGACAAAGGCAAAGTGCCAGTCAGACAGACAGAAAAAAAAGTGGTGAAAGACAAAGAGAGGAGGGCAAGTAAAATGACAAAGTAGAGAAAGTCTGTGAAACACTGCGATGCTGATGCTGTCAGCGAGCGAAACGTGGAGACGGCAGAGAGAAGGGGACGGCATTTGTCACTGAGCCTCAGTTTTCTGCTCAAACTGCAGCAAACACACACACTTGTTCTGCTCTCCAAAAAGGTAATAACAGGAGGGAAGTACGCTGTTGCCAAGTGCAGGGGGTAAGGCATCACACGAAACACACGTGTGTCATTTTGTGGTTTTCTAACTCGTCTGCCCTCCAAAGAACACCGCTTCTCACAACTCAACACTTCTTCACTTATTTGTAAAGCATGAGTCATTTTATCGCTAATGGCTCTGGGGCTTTCACAGTTCAGCCTGTAGCCACAGAACATTATTTTTGTTCAAAAAGAAACACAAAAAAATCATTTTCACAGTCATGTTAATGTCAAGCTACCGCCATAAGTGACTGACCTGCTTTAATGTTACGTTTTCTAAGAAAAAACATTGGTCTATTAGCAGCAGAGACACTATCAATCTGAAAAATACATATATCATCACCTCACACAATGTCCTGGTGAAACTGTTGGCCTGTTATCATATATAACTTGCACTCATTGGAAGTCATTTCAGGATTAAAACGGGGGAAGTCAAATATATCAGGTAAAACCTCATGTAACTAAGTACAATTTATGGGATTAAGAGTCAAAAATTGTACCTACAAAGTTAAAACTGAGAAAAAAAATCTACTGACATTAACTTAAGAGAAAGAGTCAAAACATCAGATAAAAATGTAAAAACTCTGACTTCATTAAGTCAAAACCATGTCAAAATGTTTTTTATATCGTTTATAGCTTGCTTGCTCTGCAGTGTGGTCCTCACACGAATCCTGCTATCTGAAGCTTGATACTCATTTCATTTAGCAACCCAGCACATCACTAAGCATTTAGAGGTTGTGCATTCTTGATTGTTCGTATGAGATAGTGGGGAGTCATTCTCAGTCATACTCTAAAATAACAACATATTGGCAGGTCCTCCTTCCAAATCTGTGGATAAATCAGTACCTGCTTTTTAACAAAAGCTGTGGTGGGGTAAGTGGCAATACAGTGAGAGAGAACAGGTTTAGCGGGGTCTGGATAAACCGCAGAATCAGGGTCGCCCCCATAAACGTCGACACAAACTCATTCCGATATCTTAGTTTTCATTTTGGTTTGTTTAGTTTGTATGTTCATCAGGTAATCAAGATGGCAGCTGAATATATTCACACTTCATGCCACTGTGCGATTAAGAACAAAATATATACTTTTTTAACTTAAATCTGTGTTTTTTGTGTTAATGTTCCACAGAACGTAGCAGAGCAAGAAGAGGTAGGGCTGTGTGGAGCAGAGTGGACTGATTTTGACTCTTTGAAATTATGGAAATGAATAAAACTGAAACATAGCTACCATAAACTAGTTGTACTGGAGAGGAAAGTAACGTAATGGCAGGTAATACTACATGTGTGTCCCAAACGGGTCTGCGGTGTAAATTAACCCCAGCTCCAATTAAACTGATTGCAATCCAATTAACAGCGCATGTGTGGAGTTGATCAAATTTACCAACATAAGCCGGTCTAATCAACACATGAAAACTTTGTTAACAGAAATGAAATCTCAGTTGCATCATGATGTGATTGACTCCATAGCCCAGTTGTGTCGTATTTATTCTCTTTTCAGAGGAAGTGAGTCGGGCTTGCAGAAAAGTGATGTGCTCGTGGCTTCTGGCTTGATTGCAAGTCACATCAAACCACAGAGAAGCAGCTGCTGCCGGCAGTAAGCTCGACGGCTGATTGGGTTGGAAGCAATTGTGAGATTACCTCAGAAAACACAAGGAAAGGATGATGGCGGCGGGTCACCTGCCGATGAAAGAGTACACACGAAACTACTTTGTTTTACCAGTTGTTTTAGTTCCAGTAACATCTGGTCCATCTGCTCCTAAAACTAAAAGAGTGGATCACACATGTTTGGAAAATGTGTTTCTATGTGCTTATTGAAAACACCACAGTGGTACGACTGAATTCAAGTCAGAATTCACTAACACAAAATTTGGTTTTCTTGATATTTTCTTCATGGTGCCCAGTGACTTGACATGAGATGTGCTCTCTCAACTTAACTTGCACAGCTCAAAACAACCCTGGTTGCTTCATATCTCACTCCAGCTTTTCCCCATACAATCCATAACACGTCAAAGAACATGCATCTGGAAAAAGTTATTTGTGCTCAGGTGTTTTTAGAACGACGTCACAATTGTGCATTTGTAACTGAATGTGTGTTTTGTGATGGTGAGGTGAGCTGGGATTACGATGACAATCATTCACAACACAGGAAACAACAAGGAGAGGTCACGAGAGAAAATAACACAGACGTGATTTCATCCCTTTTTTGTTGTCTCGTCTCACGTCAAATTTCATATCAAGCAAACTGAGGGGTGTGTGTGTGTGTGTGTATATGTGCAAGAGACAAAGAGATCATGTGCATGAGGGAGGCACAGCACTGTGCGTTAGAAATAGAGAGCTCTCTCATCCTGGGGCACGTGTCTACTTAGGGCAATTCTTCTGATTGACTCCGGAGGTGGTGTGTGTGTTTGTGTGTATGTGTGTGTATGTATTTAGTTCAACTCTGTTCAATTGACTCTGTAGGTGACAGCACACACTGAGTGTGTGTGTGTGTATGTGACCTATTTTTCAGCCATTTTCCATTTTTTTTTATGTTTTGTCAGGTGGCACAGCGGCAGCATCACTGGTTTAATACAGCTGAAATCAGAGCCACAGTTCCACCTTTAGGCGTCTCTGTTTCACTCTTGCTGCTCTCGGTCTCTTATTTTTG
Source organism: Channa striata (assembly GCA_033026295.1). Classification (NCBI taxonomy): domain Eukaryota; kingdom Metazoa; phylum Chordata; class Actinopteri; order Anabantiformes; family Channidae; genus Channa; species Channa striata. The sequence goes on along the minus strand of CM065184.1, from coordinate 18,318,103 downwards.
TTTATCTTTCATGCGTCTTATTCTTCCTCTGCCTGTCTCTGTTTTAACCACCTTGTCTGACTGCATCATTTTTTTTCTCTGACTCTCAGTTTCACTTTGCCATAGCTCTCAAACACACACATTTGATAATGGAATCTGAAAACTGCTGCATTTCAAAATGTCTACACTGAATAATATCTCCATTCACACATTGCCTGGTAGTGCATTTAGGTGAAATAGAGTTTAAAATCATAAGCTCCAAACCAGAGATTATAAATGATGTTCTGAAATGAATCTTTCTCTGGAATTCATTGATAAATATTTGTTGATATCTTTTGAGAACACCCATTAAACATTTGAGTGCTTTTACATCCCCCACAAATACATATGCACTGAATTAATTCTCCTCACATTAGAGAACATTTCAAAATTTTACAAAAACACCTCAGAAGTCATCAGTGTTAGTTATGAAATGATACGGAGAAGGTGCTGGAAGGTGCCTTTGAGAGGTTCTGTTTTCTTTTTTCCTTTTGTGCACCAAATATTCCCTCAGTTACTTTGTCTTTACATTTGCCGTCTCATGTGCTGTAAAAATGTTCATTTACACAATAAATCTAACTGATGAGAAATTAAGATGTTTGTCATTGTCTTTTTGTCCTTTAAATGTGGCCACACAACATCAAACCCGACAAACCCTGACACAACAGGAAATCTTGTTACAGAAAATGGTCTCCTGTCAGAAGTTGGGTGTTTTTGTTTCTGGTAATGCTTTTTAGTTTCTGTGTTCATTTGTGTTGTATGTGTCCCTGCACTTCCCCTCCTCTCCTACCCTCAGCTGACTCCAGCCGTCACACCTGCTCTACATACTCATCACACACGTTTAGACGCACTTTTTTGTTATGTCCCTTCCCTGACCACCAGCCTTTTGCAACTACGACTCGACTTAGTTTGTCTCCTTGAACCAAGTTAGTTTATTTCTAGTCCAGTTAGTTTCTCTTGTTGAGTGTTTTTGAGTGTTAGTCTGTGTCCTACCATTTGTAGTGAGTTTTTTTTTCGTTTCATCCTTAATTATTAGTTATTTTTATCCTCCTACCTTGTATTGAGCGTTTTGCTTTTTTTGTTAAAGTAGGCTGCAAACTGAAAATGATCTGCGCCTCATGACTTGTGTTGGCATAAATGGGGCCTACGAGAAATTCATTTTAGCCGAATCCCACAAGATAATTACTTCTTGCACTACTCATTCCTCTTGTATGGCATCTTTACGTAGAAATGAACAACACTTCTATTTGGGGCAATAATTACCAGTTTTGTCGGTAGTTGCTGAGAAGCTGTGGTGCCCTGTGGAAATTCTAAATGGGCTTCAGAACAGCCGTCAGTAAGACGAAGGTGAAAAATGTGTGCAGACATTAACTAAATTAGCTAATCCAATTCTGTTTGTGTGCACGTGCTTGTATGTGTGTGCCTTGTCCATGTGCGTTCGCTGCTCACATACGCTTGCCTGTTCGTGACGTGTGCTCGGGCCTCGGCGTGTACGCCGGCTCCTGCACTTTGCGTGTGGTAATTGAGCCGTCGCTGGTCGGATGTTGCTCGAGTGCACAACAGCTTTCTGGCTAGCTGAACAGCTGCTATAATTGAAATTAAAAGGTAACCACATTCATCACGCTGAGCCTGGGTTTAATTGAAATGTATGTTTGTTTGTGTGTGTGAGTGTGTGAGAGAGACAGCGGAGAACAAAGGCGGAGGAAAGATGGAGGGAGGCAAAGTTAGTTTGGATGTGTATGAAAAGTGTGTTTGTGAAGGAGAATGAATGTGTAATGAGGCCAGGAAGCTAAGACTCCATATCTGTACCTGTCTTAGTGATAAATAACACGGGAGACCGTTAGCACCCACAAACACCCCCCCTCCTCCACCACCAACACATTTCTCCTTCATTTCAAACTTTCCTGTCTCTTCTATTTTCTCTCCAGATGCCATTCAGGTGCTAAATGTGTGTTTTAGCATTTTGGAAAAATGTCTCGTTTGTCTTACATTTCAGAGCCATGGCCTGCAGGGAGCCCCACAACTGGCCTGTGCTTGGTAGGTCCATTCAGTTTTCCACGCACTCCTACCAATAACTTTACAGCTGATTGATTACAGGTTTACTCTCCTATATTTCTCTCTATATATATATATAACAAAATATATATAACAAAATGTCAGAGTAGGCTTTTAACTGGCTGCTTTGCTAGAGTGACCAAAACAAATAGAAGCAAAGTCACCAATTCTGACATTTACAGGTACATTTTGTTACCTTTCAGTTTGCTAAGGCAAAAAAGTCAATGTGCAAAAAGTGTGTGTTGTTCTAAGATACACAGTATAAGAAGGAGGGAATTATTTAAATGTGAACTGCTGTAAAAAGACTCTTTGTTTTAATCTGTGTCATCAGCTTTAGTTAGGATGGGAGTTCTTTAACTTGTGCAGCTCCAAAGATTCACACAATGCCCTCATTTGTCTGAGGTTAGATTCCCTTTGCAACACGAGACTAATGTTACATTATAATATGATGAATGCCATGACCCCTGATGTGCACTAAGCAGAATTTAACATCACTTCAGGCTAAAACCAATACAGCTTATTTGCTCCTGGTGTAAAACAAATGAGCAGGGAAGGAAAGCGGACTGAAGAGGTGGGATGGTGCCCTTGAGAAAGCCAGATCACACAAATTACCAAACAGAACAATTTTTTTTCTGTGTTATCTAACAACACTGAACTACATTCAACCAAACAACTAGTTTTTCTGAAAACTGTTCACTTTAATAATACAAAGAATAAACAGAAGCCCTATTCTACACATTTTTAATAGAGGGGACTTAAAACATAAACTGGGTATACAGTATACAGTAAAGAACCTTGCATATGATTTCATTAAATTTTTGCTTCCTTTCCAAAGTAGTCATTTAGTGCCTAACAATTCTAATCTGCACCAGCACTGTCACATTCAACTGCCGCGACTTTAAAGTTCTGGACTACGAGGACCCTCCAACGATGTTCAATTTATCACTCACTGTCACCGTGCGCTCCTGCTCAGCGCTGGCCCTGCTTTTCTGACAGGATGTCATTCTCAACTTCATTGACCTTACTTTTACTTTCCAAGGCTCTGCCTTCTGACGGCTGTCAGTTAATTTACTGTTTTTCCTTTCAGAACCTCGCTATTATATAACCACAATTTTATAGCCTTTCATGTGGAAAGAATATTATGCCGTGAAATACTGCAGACACTTCAGCTCCCACGTCATTCAGAGGGGCAGGTAAATGGCTCAGACTGGGAAAAGAGCTTGTTGTCTAGATGATGCAAAGGTGCATTTAAAGGGTCACTGCAGTAGTTTAACATGTGCATTTTCTAATATCGGTGAGTGCTACTCACATTGTTAAAATAGTAATTTCATCTATTGGAGAAGATTAGTCAAAACAAATGCAATGAGCCATCCACCCATTATCTGTAACAGCTTATACTGTTGAGGGTCACTGGGGGACAGAGCCTGTTCCAGCTGTGACTGGGGATGACGCAAGGTCCACCTTGGACAGGCCTCCAGTTTATCTCAGGGCCAACAAAGACAGACAGACATCCATTCACACTCCTGTTGATGGGCAGCACAAAGAAGCAAGTTTAGTATAAGATACACAAAAAAAACAGTGTTTAGCTTCTGTATTTCAAGCACAATGCCATATTTTCACAACTTGATTTTACTGTACCAGACATGTGAGCTGTGCACATTCACTAGGAGCAGAGGCCACAAGTCCACACACATTGGAGAGAGTCTGGGTGTGTTTAATTCTTTCATGAGTCAGACCAGGGCAAACTGGTAGTTCCAAAGCTTCCCAAAGCTTGGGATCTAATGCTAACTGTCACAGCAATGGTTTGATGACTAGATCCTCCAGCATCCCAATCTCTGCACTGAATATATTTAATAATATTGATTTCTACATTTGTATATACATGGAACTAAGGTTGTTGTGGTAGTGAAGCCCCACCACCCACCTACCAGCATGCAGGCCCGCTCTTTTTGATTGTATTACGGATTCATCCACTGGCAAACAAAATCCACTTTAAGCACTGACATGCGAGTTTTAAATTTCCAACATGCTGTAAAATGTTGAAGACAGATTGTGTTTTCTATGCGGTGCCTCCCTGGGACCTGGATAAGCTTACATCTGTTTTAGTCTCTGCTTTTTAGTCATCCATTTTCTAATCTCTCAGTAAACTGCCAGCATGTAATGGAGCACAGGAGGCAGTGGAATTGTTTAAATTAAATTATATTCAGTCTAAAAACCTCACCTTCTGCAAAATGACTTTTGTTTCATTTACAGTCTCATGAATAATGATGAAAAACAAAGCCATCAAGTAAAATAATTTGAGAATGACTGCACTTTTGTCTGCTACTTCTTTACGGCCTTTACAAATTAGAAATTCAAGATAAATGCTGATGTTTGACTTTGCACTTGATTTGCATTTTGTCATTTCTTGCACCGCCAAATTTTCTCATATTTAAAATAATTTATGCTTCTCCTTTGTGTATGTGTTTTTTTACGTCAGCTGAATTATGAAATGTTTGGTCTTTAAGAACATTAAAAATTATATTTTCAGATGACAAGATATTGTAATAAACCACAAATAAGCAATCGGCCCATGAAAAAAGAAATGCAAGCTAAATGACAAAAATCACACTGTGGTCAGATCAAGGAGTGATGTACAGTATAATCATGAATGTAAAGCCATGACTGGAATCATCTCCATCCAAAGGCAGTTAGGATTTTAAACAGATATAGGCAGTGACAGCAAACTACAGTAGCAAACTTGAATGAACGTCGTCCTCATTACTATAGTAGACATAACGCTGCAAAGAACACGAAGAGCAGCAAAAAACTTACTCTATGCTGTTATGCCTTGTACCCTCTTATGTTCATGCATTTAGAGCTTATAATGGATTAATGGAGTTTACGGAGCCACACCGCAGCTGATGTGCATCTCACACCAGTAACTACACAGTGGGACACTAACAGCTTTGGTGATACCACGGTAAGACATAATTTACTGAGTCTACTAGTCTTTACCTGCTTGTGTTTACTTCTACGCGTGAACACGTCCGTTAAAAAGCCTCCTTCAGCTTAAGACAAGTTGAAACTCCACTGCCAACCGGCTTGCTGTGATCTTCATTCTTTCTCAAAAAAGTAAATGAGACAGACGTGAACAGAATTATTCATGATTAGGCGAGATCACATGCAAACTGTAAGCCCAATGTAACAGCAATGCTTTCACTGGAACTAAATCATAATATAAATGAAAACTATGTTGCACATATCTATGGTCCAACCCCTTTCGTCAAAGCTGGATTTATGGGTTTCTTAAGTCCCAACTTTTGTGCAGAGCTTGGAACAAAGAATGCTTTTTCACTTTAAGCCACGGGGACACAAGGACACACTGAGAAGGGGATGAAGCAGGTAACGGTGTGAAGGGTCAGAGAAATAAACGACAGGCTCTGAGATATATCTCAGGAGCAGCAGCTCAGGACTGTTTCAGCAGGGGGCCGAGCATAAAAGAGCCCGATAGGGAAAAAAAAACCTCTGATGCAGTTAATGGTAATATTTTTTTTTTAACCAAGATGATGTGAAATCCTGTGTCAAGATGTAGATTACTAAAGATGAGCGGCTGCTGGTTTGGAATTGGGGCTCAAATAAAACATGCAAATGAAAGGCTAGTAGTCTCTGAAGAAGCTGTTAAAAATAAAAAATCATCCTGACGTTGTCTTTTAAATTGTTCAGCTTCTTGTTTTTACTGGGCAAAATGCTCATTTTGTGCTTCTTTAAGTGCACTACAAAAGCCAGTAAATTCAGTGACAGTGAATTCAGACTGTCAAGGAATATCTAGGCGACATTATGAGTGCAAGTGCCCAGTGGAAATCAGTGAGAATGCCACAGTACTAATACTCACAAAACTGCCACAGACCATCATCTTCCTTTATGTATTTTATTTAAAGCCTTTTCTCCTTAACAAAATAAGGTGGTAAAACATTTTTGTGGCTGTATTTATTAGGGTACCTTTACTATACTTTTCAGTCACTAGTTTTTGGACCACTGCAGTTTCCACAGTTTCTCATTTTAAGTTCATTTTAAAATTGAATAAAATGCTACATTTCCACATCAACCAACACCCAGTAATGCATTATAAAAAGATAAAAAATGAAATAGTGACTTTTGCATTACGTACATACTGTAGGAGTGCAAACTCGCTTCACCATATGGTGCACACACACACACACACACACACAAAAAAGACCCACAAAGGACATCAACTTGCTTTTCTTGACTTTGCAAAGAGGCGCAAGACCAACAGAGGGACAGGACTGAATAAGGAATAAAAGCAACAGTGACACGTAATGCCCTCACAACACTTTACAGCCATTTGTCAATAAAGAAGCAATTACTAAAATGAAACAGCCATTTGTATGCTGCCTGGGGATTTGGGGGGGGGTCGTATAGATCTGCTGTGTTTGTCAGAGAGAAAACACACTAATGCACATCAAAGAAGGCAAAACACATTTATATGCACAAAGATGCAAACAGAAAAAAGCAAAAACATGCAGATTATAGTTGGTTATATTAAAACACTGCAGACACCAACTGCCAGAATATAAGCTCAAGGCCAAAAATAAACTTAACAAGTGAAGGCATTGAATCAATACACCTCGATGTCACTGATTAATTCATGTCTGATTGTCTGTATTGTCGCCTTAGTCGTCATGCGCTTGAGGGACACATGGGCTTGCAGTTAAATGGAAAAAACCTTCAAACTGCAATAAAGCAGTTAGGATTCAGTTCATGTTTTCTCTCTTTGTTACACAACAATAAGAAAAGAATTAGCTCTTATTGAACGTTAGCTACTCAGAACCTGCAGAGCACCTATGGATGTGTCCTTTTGAGAAGACTTGTCTGTCTGTGAAATACCATAACACACACCGGTCACCCATCAAACAAAGAAATTTCCAGCCAATTACAGGAGTCAAAGAGAAATCCAAACTCATTTGGACTCACTGTTGTACAGCGCTGTTATTTGCACCGTTCTCGCTCCTGTTTACTAGACCATGCTGACAGCGGAGATGTTTCGTATGCCGCGTTTTTTTTTTTCCACATCTTTCTCATTAAACCTAAAACACCGTTCTGCACGAACAACTCAGGACAGCAGTTTGAAGAACATGCACTTGGACCAGCTGCTATGGCAGCTCAAACTGAGTTTTTCTTTTTACTCTCAGTCTCAGCATCAGGATGCCTGTTTACTTGTCTCATATGTCCCATTTTGCACATCATGGCTACATCACTAGCTGCATCCACAAGTGCTTTATCCTCACAAACATGATAACATTGACAACTTATTTAACACACATCTGACTTCCTTTTGCAAAATACTAACAATGAACTTCAACAGTAAACGGGCAGATCAGCTAGTGGCTCCAAAATATTTTTGGTTATTAGCCCCTGAATTTCCAACACATTCTCAGCATCGCCAAATGCTTTTAGGTCCTTTAGGATCTCATATGGATGCCACATGCACCCTTTTGCATCACATAGATTGTAACTTTGTTAGAGTTAGGCACAAAAAGTTCAGGGGCAACAGTAGGTTCCTGTTGGAAAATCACATGATGAAGTAATAGGACTTCCATTGTTTTTGACTGACCCCATGTATCTCTTACTGATGCAAACAATGTCTTTGACCCTTTGTAAATGAGAATGAGCTGAAGCTCCGGAACAATTATGAAAAATATTGAAACAAGTTAGAGAATAAGATAGAAAATGCACTTAGGGTAATTGAACAATTTAGGCAGGAGATTGTACTCTCAACACATTCTCATTAATGGATGCTGGCATCATATTGCACTGCTTTTTTTCCCTTTAAAACGTACGTGCATCACACTGAGCCACAGGTAGGTTCCCGTTGGCCTCGCTGTTGGATGCAGAACCGTCACCGTTTTAAGCCACAGGAACAACTTTGTTAAACTGGGGTTAAAGATAACAACGTCAGAGTAAGGTTACACTACAAAAAAAAAAAAAAATGCACATAAAAAACATTCCATTTTCAATTTTACACTTTATGAAGAAGCAGTGATTCGAAGCTTTGATTGAAATTCTAGTATAAGATTAAAAGAAACTCTTTACTGAAGGTCTCAGTCTCAATCTGTGCTTGACAAATAGAAATGTTACCTTTTCCTTTGAGTGACAGGCACTGTGGATAAATGTGTTTATTTGTGCGTACAGGTAATGGTGGGTTGATCGACGTGTGTGTGTGTGTGTTTGTTGATTGATGCTTCATTGACAGTGTTCATGGGGTCTCTCTGGCTGATTGAACGCAAACAGACACATGTGCACATGCTCAAGGCAATGTCCATGGGAGTTCTGTGGATGATTAGAGACAAAGACAACCTCCACTGATTGCTGCTTTCCTGATGATTACCCCCCACTCACACCTTCCGCACAAACACACACACAAAAGTTAAACATTATAGCTTCCGTATGTGTGGATCAAACTTCTAACATGTTTTGAAGGATGTGGTTGTGGATGTGGCAGGAACACGACTGTTTAGTGACTCACAAAGTGGTGCTTGTTCTGTTGCTGTCTTGGTGCAGGTATTGTCTCTTTTTATGAGTCAGTTTTTAGGTTAAATTAAAACATGTTTAGATTTTAACAATGTTCTTCACGTTATAATCATAGGCTTTATATGTTAAGCAAGTAAATGCATTTTTTTGTGAAAACGTATCTCAAAAATTTGCATTTTAGTCTTTACAGTGGTACAATTTCCTGCTTAAAGTTTCAGCTTTTACCGTTTGGTAAAAAAATTCAGATTCTCTGTCCAGCTTCATTTTAGTTTGTGTTGTTTTTCATATGTTTATCCTAATAATGATTAAAAGAAATAAGAGGGAAATCTCTAGCAGTCGCGGTCAGGCAAGTCCAGGTGCAATATAGAATTTTTTGACAACTACACTTTATTACTCACATACTAATTTATGCCGTTATGAAAGTCCAAGAAGAGGAGCCTATAATCATTTTTCATATTACTGAAATGAAGTGTTTCTCTCTTCTTGTTCTCCACACCTCATTGGAGGTCTAAAAATCATGAAAGTTGGTAAATTTTGAGATGAAAAAGACTAATGAAAAATAATGAATTTGGTGGATTTAATGTTACGTGATCAAATAAAAAAAAACCTTTAGATGCTGGCTTGCTAAGTGTAGAGTCGTGCTGGTGTGTAAGTGTTTTGCATCACATAAAAAGGAATGTCTATTATTTAATCTACTTTTACAAATTTTGTAGGAATTTTGTCCATGCTACATCTGTATGTAGAACAAGGTTTGGGTGCCTGTCCACTCCACCACACACTATGTGGCAAGAATTAGCTACATGACATTTTACAGGTAGATGATGTCAGCTCACACACACACACACACACACACACACACAAACACACAGCATCACAGAGACAAATGCCTCGTCCTGGCTAGTAAGGAGTTGCCAGGTTATGAGGCCCAATAAACATGTCAGGCTCACCAGATGGCCAAATAAAAAACAGTTTTACAGCTGCTTTGTTAGTGTGTGTCGACGTGTTTACTTCTGTGGGAGTTTGTAGGCGTATATTTATCCGGAGCCATTTCAAAACCAAAGTTTCCCAAGTTTTCTTTAGGTGTCTTTTGTGCATGCAGGCGTGAAGATGTATGCTGTCTGACCTTTTAGAAGCAGTTTCTCTTTGGGCAGTGAAAAAGTTTGAACTTTTTTCCCAGTCCTCACTTTTGAAAGGTGAAGTAAAGATTTGGGGGTGATCATGGAGTCTCTGCCCATAAACTGGTGTCTGTGTCATGCACTCCATGTGTACAATGAGGTGATGTATGGTGAATGCAGAGAGTTTGTTGGAAGGTTCTGAATATAAAATGTAAAAATGTGCCAAAGAGAAATAAAAAGAACATGACTAGGTGAAAACGATTGACCTTTGATAATATTGTTAACTGGCGTTTGAGAAAAAGACTTAAGTTACGGTTCATAATTCTTAGCCCACTTAAAAGATACAAAGTGACTCAAAAATGACTATCCAAAAGTGCAAAAATTATCAAGGGCAGACAAAAATCTTCCATACAGATATAAAATGAGCAGAAATATAAGCCAATCCAAAACAGCAGCATCCAAAAATATACATCAAACGAATAAAAAAAACAAAACAAAAAATACATCCTTTCATCCATCTATTATCTGTCACCAGTTGTTCCTGTTTAAGGGTCACGGGTCAGTTTCAGTGATTAACCTATGATGCATGTCTTTGGGCTGTGTGTGGAAACTCCCAAGCACAAGGAAGAACATGAAAACTCCTCACAGCATGGCCACAGTCAGCTGCGTTCTAGCTGAGAGACGGCGGCACCAACCGTTTCATTATATTGTTGCCTGAATAAAATCTGCATTCAACAGAAAGCTACCTGGGACAACTAGGTTTCCCTCATCCCCTACCCCGCTTTTGGAAACCAGCTTTCACGTATACATCACACTAGAGATATCTGCTTTCCAAAGAAAACAGACTATAACCTGATTAACCAAGTCCATGTGAACGCACTCATTGACTGCTTACCATACACGGTATAGGGTAGAGCACAGTCTACTCTGGAGGATGTAACTGGGTTTCCAGCCAACTTTTCCTCTGACTGAAGAAGCTGCTTGTAGCGAAATGTTGTTAGACAAGAAGAAAAAAGTCCAGAAGACATGACTCAATCTTTGAATGAGACAACAACACACTAATCTTCCAGAGCAGTGTCAGACCACGTGTCCTTGTCTTTTTCAATGATCTTATCAGACTCAAGCGCTCTTGACCTTAACAGTATTTGCGGATTTCATCACTGTATACTGATATTCAAGCACCTCTCACATAATCACCAGGAATCTCTGCATGAGCAGTCAAAGTCGGGCATGAAACCTATTCTTTCACCAGCTTGTGTCAGTGATAGAGACACTACACCTTGACCTTGTCTTAAAGGCATCATCAAACCTAAGGCCTAGCTAAGACTTTCAAAAGAGCTCTGTCACAGATTAGTAGCCCCCAACAGTCTGAATGAAGCACACACCTGTTGACTGAGGAAACAGTCGGAAAAATTTGGAATCTTCAAACGAGATGTGGCATTTGTGGTGAGGGAAGGCCTCTTTTTCCAGGTGCACACACTCATTGACCGTCCTCGTAAAAACAATGACATCTTTTCATACAGTGAATGTAAAGCCATGTTGAATCAGAAAAGCGGAGCACAGTTTGTTTTTTTTCCCTTTAAGCGCTCCCCTCTCCAGGCATTTGTCACTTGGAAAATCAAAGTCAGGAGCTGTGGGTGGTCATTAACTACAATCAAAGAACTCTGAAATTAGTCTGTCATAAAGGAGCCAGAAAGACACATAGGGCATAATAAAATAAAGATACAGGGAGCAGATGGAGGGAGGGACCAGAGTTGTCTAAAGAAAAGTTGAGGGGGATGTAGTAACAACAACAAAAAAGTGGAAACTGGACGACTAAAATGACAGAAACACGATCGAAGTGGAAATAAACAGCCTTAATATGATTTTTTTAAAACAGGGGCCAGCAAATGTGATTAAATCTGACTGACTGAGAAGATCAGAAGCAGTACAAACTGTCCCATTGATTTAGTCCCAGTCGATAGCACTGAAAGACACGCGATGAGAGAGAGAACTGCCGTTACGTTCCCCAAATACAAAACAAGCCCTTAATTCACCCAAAGTAATACATATGTAATTAATTTAAGTGATGAACTGTTCGTTATGGTTAATTTGGATGCAGTGACAGAACTGACAGGCTCCTATTACGCTGCATCATTTTAATTAGAATTCGGTCTAATTTTACTGTGGCGTTTGGGGTGAACGAGGATGTTGAATCTAAACAGTCTCAACGAGCATCGACAGTGGGAGAAATGGCATTGATTAAAGACAATGGGTGATAAAGTGGTGGAAATGATCTGTTCAAGTGACTTTGATGGAATATGAATCCAGAAGCACAGACTTGGATAGCATATAAAGTCCTCTACTGTCATTTGGCTGGCTGCTATACAAATGACCGTGGTGTAAAAACATGCTTCAACTTTTCATCCATTACTGATCTTCATTAACAGTTGTTGTGTAATTAGGAAGCTGCAAAACTTTTGATAATGTCAAATGATCACGGAAATAGTTGTGTAGCATAACCCATCAAACTTTAATGCTCAGTAGGGCAGAAAACAATCCTGATTAATATCTCACACTAACTGAATTCTGAATGGATACTACAGATTATATTTTGAGGGGGAGAAGGGATTCACAAACATTGCAACATAATGGGAATTAAATAATTATACCGGCCAGAGTGACTTAATGAGCCTGAACAAATGATTTTCCACTGTAAAAGATTAAATCACAGTCCAAAAATGGACAATACTTAAGCTAATACTTCAAATATGTAATAAGAATGAAAAAAGTGTGAAGAACAGTGACATTTGAATGCATTTCATAAGATCTTTGGGCTGCGAGTGTGTGATTGTGTCAGGTTAGAAGAAAAGGTAGAGGAAGCTGTTTAGGTAACAAAGAAAGGGTGACATGCACCGATGTGTGGAGAAAAGTGCATTAAGAAGCGAAACGATTTTCACTCGATTCCATGAGTCTGGTGAGACTCTAATCCAGTTCATGTGTTGAAAACTGTCAGTGCTCACCTGGTGTGGGTCGAGAACCATCTAAACCCCAAGTGTCTTCCATCGAAATTTTCTGATTTCCCTGAACTGTTCTGTGTGTAAAAGTTTTAATAAAGCTAGCAATACAACTTTAATTGACATTCTAGTTCTACCTTATTTGTGATTCGAACATCTCATGGACGTAACGTACATCTTAAGGAACAGAACCACTGGGGTGGAGCTGTTTGGGAGTAGGGAGGACACATGTCCCATTTTGCCCCCTTTAGATTTGCCCCTGCTGTTGGGACTGCTGTGACAGACAAGTGGCAGTAAATTCTGCAGAACCAGGGCATGGATGGTGACAGGTGTGACTGAACCTGTGCCAGCTGTTTTTCGGTTAGCTTGTACATGTCCATCAGAATGTCAGCTAATCAAAAAAAATAAAACGAAAATGGATTCAGACACTGCATTCCTAGCTCCCAGTGAGGCATGAGGCAGCGTTCTGATGAGCAGGCAAGCACATGCTTCGATCTTAGTTTAGGTTCAGCACCTGCACACGTTGGTTTGGACTGTTTATCAGCCAGCCGGTCTTAATTGCCTCTACAGCCTTTCTGACCTTCAGCCTGAGCAGAGGTCTAATTAACCACAAGTGGAAACACCTGTGTGCGGGGCTGTTCATTGGAAGAAGCTCCGCGGTTAATTGGAAGACTAATACACTGAAAGCTTTTATTTCACCACACAAAAACCCAACATGTGAGCGAGATTAGACGAGCACACAAGCAAACATTCATCAAAAACAAACGCGCAGACATAGACACACACTGACCTATTGAGTTATCGAGCAGCGGCAGAGCTCCCAGACACAGGCTGTCTCCTAACAATGCTGACACAGCAAACTCAGTTTTTGTCTTTTTGTCAGCCCAACACAGGAAATCCATTTCTCCTGTTAGTACACAGCCGTGATCAAAGGTGGATAATAAGGGCATTGTTCAATGCATTACACAGAGGAGCTGGTGTGTCGCATCATTAAAATGTTGGCGGGCAGATTTGCAGGTCTTGGGGTGGAAATGTTAAAAGAGACAGACAGCTGGACGGTTTAAAATGCCTCCAAGCAGACATGAATGGCAGCATCCATTTAGAGTCGTCTTCATTTAAACTACCTATTTAAGAAAAATATTCTGTTTGCTTTTCACTGTCGTCATGGATAGATTGGCAGAGAACAGACCCCTGGGCAGAGACAGAAAAGCCTCCCTCTCGCTTCATAAGATCTCCAGACTGAAATAAATGTGATTTGTTGTCTCTTTTTGTTCAGGTCCTAACTGTTGATATCGTTGTGGTTGTTATGTTTTCTGTCGGGCGTTTTTTTTTTTTAATTTACAGATTAAGCATGTATCTGTTGTAATTTTTAAATTGTCTCTGTTTTTTGGCACTTCTCTGGATCGCATTGAGTCTCTTTGCAGTGTGTGTTTTTTTTAACGATCTCTCACTTTAAAACAAGAGACACTCAGTGCAGGTAGGGCCTTCCAGTAATGCATCTGTTTCACACCGACTCCTAGCTACAACATAGCTGCCTGCTGCTACCGGACATGAGTTTATAGAATATCAAATAGACGCATTGCACATTTCAATTTTTATTTGTTATAAATTAGCGGAGCCCCAAACAAAGCTGATAGAAAAATCCTCATCTAATTATCTTGTTCTTTATGTGCATGTTGAGTAAGTGCTTAATGAAAAGACCACTACAAGTAAAGCAAAATCTAAATATTTCCCTTCCCTATTATTTATTTTCCTTTTTCTATGTCCAGTTTTCTTTTCCTTCTCTCCCCCACTCCCATTTCTCTTCATATCCACATTCATTCTGTTGCACACTCCACTTTTCTCTTAAATCACTATACTGTAGAGGAAAGGATGGATGTTTGGAGAGATGATTAAAAAAAGAGGAAAGTTTTGGGTCTGGTAGCAAAGTTCACCTCTCTGTTTCCCCTCTCCCTGCAGCAAGGGCTAATGGATTAGTTCAATGTGCTGATTTCTGCAAAAAAACTGCAAGAAACTGTGGGTGTGTGTTTTGGTGTGTGTAGTGGAAAGTGCAGAGACATTCCCCGTGATTCCTTTCTTACGCGAATACATCACTTGTTGGAGCCTTGGGCTTTTCATCTACTGTGTATGTGTGTGTGTGTTCTGGTTCTGCATCAGTCTCACAGGCGGTCTTGATGTGTGCATGTGTGGGTTTAAGTGACAGAGATCTAGATTTAGCATCGTGAAAGAGGCAACACTCTTCTACTTTGTTCCATTATGGCAGAAACACACATCGCAATTTAATAATGCATACCAGTTTCCGCCACCTCTCTCATTCTTTCAGATAGAGCAACATGACAAATGACAAAACAGGGTTGAAAGGCATGGCGTTGTGCCGCTCAGAGAAAACTGCTGACACTTCAGATCAGCAGATGGACCAAAAGGGTCCTTTTATGATCCTCTCTGTGTCCTGATTTAGAAGAAAGTCTCTATCTCCGCCTCCTCCATATCTGTCCACTTTCTTTAAAATCCATAACTTAAATGGATCACAGTGGAAAATATTTTTTCTGGACTCAAAGTAGCAAGTACAATACAATTTGAATTGGGTTCAGTGTGCTTTTTGGCTCACAGTGGACAGGAAAATTTGTCCGTGTCAGGAGGCTTGTACTTGGTGACTCTGTTCAGGAGGCCATTTTCTGTTTCTAATCACTGCTACATATTCATTTTAACAGTAACCACAACTGTTCTATAATATGTTTATAACAACGTTCATTTGGCACAACATAAATAACACAACATAATAACACTGTTATAAGCATAATGTTTTGATAAGGTGATTTGGAACAACAATGTGTTCACACTCAATGAGAAGTTGGAAAATTCACCAATTCACTTACATTTTTTATCTACTGTAGGGATCAAATTAGCAAAAGACTGAGATTCATGAACCTTCATTCATTCAAGTGGAAAACAAACCGAATTATGAATTTATTGTAAACACCTTGCTGGGACAGCTTATCATTAAAGGGTCCCTCATTCATTTTAAATGGGGGGGGCAAAACAATTAGAACCACCTCTTCTTATAATGCACTCCAGTTTGATTCAACTACCCACTTTGACCTCAGGTGATCATTCTACTTCCTGTTAATTACTATCTGACAGTTTCAAACTAAAAACTGAGAAATCGTAAACTTTTAAATGAAGAATTCATGGCAGAGCCACTGTACTGGATTGCATTAAATTGCAAGGGTACTCGTGTATTTGTGTAATTTCATTTCTTGGGCTATTAAACTCAAGACATGGGCAGGTTTAACTGTTTAAACTGCATACAGTATGTTCTGTGTCCTCTATCTCAAACTCCACATTAGAAAAGAAAATGAAGCCATACTAAAAACAGACACACTGGGAAGGGAGTGACAGAACGTGTAATTCCAAAAAACAAATACAAATACGCTTTTAATGTCTTTGCAGAGAAAACTAAGCTTATGGTCACTAGCACACTCAATTTTAAGTTCAGTGTGTTCCGTGACAACTGTCTGATGATGTACGCGCAAAGCCACAACACTTCATAAGTCAAAACACAACATATAATCGCTGGTACTTAAAGAGGACAATCACAATTTCCCCTACGATGGATAAATAACACTGCATACACAGCCCCAAGAGGGGACAGACATCCATATTTTATCCGACAGCGATGCACAGATGAGACTCTCGGTAAGTGGTGGGGAGAATGAGAGGGGACAAGCATTCATATTTCATCAGAGAGACACTTGGCTAAAACAACCGGTAAGTAGTAAAAAAGAAGGGGACAGAAAGAGAAAGGACATGCATTCATATTTCATCCCAGGGACACATGCATAGTTAATAAAACAACAGAGGAAGGGGACAGCCAGCAACTAACTGATAACTGCTAGGGACATCAATAAATAGGCATGAGGGACACTTTTAGAGAGGGAGGAGGAGTGAAACAGAGTGCGACATGCATCTATATTTCATCGGAAAGAGGTGACTGAAATGGCCGGTAACAGGTGGGTATCAATATAGATGCATCAGGACCACTTACAACAGAGGGAGAGAGACGCAGAGAGCGCTTCGGTGAGGCAGAAGCACATCTAAAAGCTGATAACTGCCTCTATGAATACAGACACATCCACCGTGACATTTATAGACAGCCATTAGACTTTGGGCTGTTACTTTGTTGACAGTTTAAGACATCCATTTACCCCTCGTGCTCGGTATTGTTTTGTGCTTTGCAGAGCTTTAAATGCACACAGGCCATATGGGTGCCTGCGAGTTACAGCTGAAGTTTTAGCTGCATTAGATAAAAGCAGAACAAAAGTCAAAGCAGGCAAAGTCAGATCTTCAACAACAGTTTTTTTTTTTTGGCGGGGGGGCGGATATGTGTGAGCAAGAAGTGGCTCGCTCAACTGCAAAGTAAATACGCCGGGGCATTGTGATTGAATGATTTGAACTGTAATTTGTGAGATCTCAGAAAGCGGCGACACTGCTAAAAACGGGTCGATTTGGAAAAACAAATATGAGCAGTCATCATTCATCATTCAGGCTATGAACAAAATGAAAAGTGTTCTTTGAAGAAGAGAGAGCTCCTGTAACCTAATAATCCTTGTTGCACAGGAAAACATTTAGTGCACACAAGGAATTTGGGTTTGAATGTAGTTTAGTTTAGAGAGATGATGTAAATGTCTCTTTCATGCAGATGGCCTGACCCTAGTTACAGCGTGCACTTTAACACTGTGGCCGCTCAATCTTAGACAATATACCGTGATGGCAAAAAACGAATTGTTACTTTGGATCCACTTCAATCATAACCAAGCTGCAAGAAAAAGGAAGAAGTATGTTTGGAAGAAGGATTGTTTGGACAAGAAGCCGGAAATTAGAGAGTCCTAACTTTGGAAAACCCTATATTACATGTTTGTTGGTTTTCTTTCTCCTGGAAACTCAAGGTTTGCGTTATCAGACTACAAGGTAAGATCACTGCAATTCTTGACTCACATTGACATCATTGTTTTCTCCTCTTTGATGTCTGCATGTGTTGATTAAATGTTAATGTATGCATATGAGAAGTCTTGCAAAACATATTTTATTCATGGAGGTGTTCCATGACCTGTAATAGTTTGCACCTTTTTTGTAACAGTTTACAGCCTGGGACTTTATATACAGGTAATAACGGGGTAATAGTGTTTGTAAATAACACTGTGTTACAAGCATAATGTTTTGATAAGGTGATGGGGAACAAAGATTGAAAACACACACACACACACACACACAATCCCCTGTCCCCTGGAACTTGAGATTGTCTTCTCTACTCCAGTGCATTGTGGGTTCAGGACTGACTAATCGTAGTGTCATGAGTATACCATGCTGAATCTCTCTCCACAAACATAACGACAGTGTGTGTGTGTGTGTGTGTGTGTGTACAGCTCAGTGAGAACCAAATTACTCTTTTGACCAACAGACTAAGGATATTTTTGTATAGTGAGGACAATTTGGGCAGGCCTCGCAACTTCAAAAGCCTTTTTGAGGGTCAAGTCTAGGTTTCAGGGTCAGTGTTAGAATTAGGTTTAGGTTAGGCTTGGGCATTCAGTTGTGCTTGTTAGGGGAAGGGGCGAGGGATTGGATTATATCCATGAGTGTCCTCACAGGTAATGCTGCACAAATGTGTGTGCGTTTGTTTTGTAGCAGCTCTACAAAGCAGCATCTCTCCTCATCGTCCAAATGTAATGTTTATAGGGCTGTGTGTGACTGTGTGTATGTCACTGCTCATTTATTTTGGTGTATCAGTGTATAGGTGTGTGTGTGCGCGTGTGTCATTGAGGGGAAATGAGGGCTCCTTATTTGGCCTGACAGGGCAATGAGCCGCTGAGACGAGATGAGCCTTATTTATTGGGCTGTGGGCCCGTGTGTGAGAGTGTGTGTGTGTGTGTGTTTGTGTGTCCTCTTTCAGTTGCTGTGCCCCTCAGACTAAAATGATCACAGTGGTGCAGTAGTGCACTTTCGTCACTGTGTGTGCTGACAACATAATTGGTTGGCCTGGCATTTCAATTCACCATTGCTAGATTGCTTTGGGCTACTCCATTCTCTGCTCTGTTAGCCACTGCTGCTAATAATCCCAGAGAGGTGGAGGCCACAGTAGCGTTCTCGCTGTTCAGTCTAGACACACTGTTAGAGCTGATTAAATGTGAAGGATATGAAATTTATATCTTATGCAGATTTCATATAAAACCTTTGCTCTTCTTTGCTGTTTCTCTCACAGCCATCAAACAGAAGAGTCAAAAGCGTCAGTACAACATATGATACCTCTCTTAATTAGTCTGCCCCACTAGACAAAAGGACACTATTGTTTGCATAAATGCTAACTATGTAAGGGAAGTTCTCTTTGCAAGTGACCTCATGTGAGAATGTGAATAATCACAGGCAATTAGCGTCATAATGATACTGTGGTTAATAAAACACATTTTATTAACCAGGTTTTACATGGAAAACTTAAAGACCATGGGCGAAGACAGGTGAGGCATCTTCTTCGTCCAGTCATCTCTCCGTTTTCCTTCCTTGTTACATTTGTGACTGTCCTGTAAAAACCAAGGTCTATCACCAACATTAGGAAAAATTTGATTTAAAGCCCAACACACCCTCCTAACCTAAACCTAACCCATGTACCTGTGTGGCTAAACCTAAAGTGCTACGGTTGCACAGTTTCAATCCAGCGCTGACTGAGGAAAATGCACTGCTATGATTAGTATTACAATTATCTCCAGTAATTAATCGAAGAGAAGAATAATGAACTGAAACTAGGAGCCTCAGGGTAGAGGCAGCAGCATGTTGGTAAGCAACATCCCTTTTGTTCAACTCTTAGAGAAAAAGCTGTCTAATAATCCTTAGAGAGAAACTGCATTAAAATTAGTTTTGTATTTTTTTTAATGGCAAACAGGATATGAATCAAATTGTTATTGTGTTTGATTACATATATTGTTTTATGTCAATTTCTTAATGTCTGGCATTTGTAGGTGTTACGCTGTACGTCTAACAGGAAATCGATGCCCCAGCAATTCACAAACTAGACAAACATTTCGTGTTTTAATACTTTGGTGTCAGAACTGGTTAAAACTTAAAACTACTTTGGTTTAAAAGTAAAGAAAAACCTGGAAAATACTTTTGATAATTTCCTACATTAAAAAAATACATTACATGAATTTTGTCTATTCTGTTTATTCAACCAAGGGAAACTATAATAAAAAAAAGTTATAATATTTTATACCTGGACATTATGTAACTGATAAAAAAAAAGGTTCATGAAGAGTGTTTATGAGACCGGCTAAAATCACATATAATTCATAGCAGAAAGAAGTTTTTGTTTACTTTGTTAGTTCATTTTATAATATTCTGTCATGCTGTTGTCATGTTTCAATGTGTGAAAAAAGATCGTTCTGAAATGGCTGACACTGACAGCATAACCACTGAGTGTTGACCAAAATGTTGCTATGTGGCAGGAAGCCTCTGCTGACTGATATTCCACACGTGGGCACTCACTCACTCCGTCAGCATCCTCTGCCACACATGCTCAGCACTCTCAGAAACCCCCAGAGACACTGGACGGAGCCACGATCATATTCTAACAGCAGCTCCAACACTTTCTTGACCTCCACAGGCCACAAGAACAGTCCGTTTCTTCTCTGCCATAGAGACCTTCAATAAATGCACTACGTTCTTGAAAAATTGGTCTATACCTATGACTGATAAACGCGCAGTCTAACATTCTTTTTTTATTCCACCTGAAATGCCGGATATTGTGAGTGATATTAGCAGACTGGCGTTATTGTTCTTATCATCTTTGTCAAAATTTTGCCTGTAATTATAGGTCAGTTCTCCACACTGCCAAAGGCCCGACTGTCCCAAAAAAAATTACACCTCTAATTTCGTGCCAATGTAATTACCATATGAAATGTTATCAAATAAATCACATTTTAGTCATAACAGTCTGAGTGCATAGTTCAGGAGACATATTGTTGTTCTTCTCACTCTGTGTCCAAACAAAAAGCAAGTCAGCCACATTTTTGAGACATGCATCTCACCTACGTGAAACGCACCCAACTACTGTGATTGTGTTCTGGGCTCACTTCCATAACACAGGTACCCTACACTTTGTACTGGACCACACACACACACAAACAGAGGATTGAGGCTGCAGCTGTCGCTCAGGCAACATGCTGTGTGGAAACAGCACTAGAGGATAGTCTTGCTGATATTGGCTTTGGTGTCATCAGCACCAACCATGCAATTATTGGCCAGATTAGTAATAATAATATAAATGATGGGAATCAGCTTTTAGATCACAAAAATGTAGTTGTGTGCAACTCACAAACAGGAGGGCAGCAAGATCCTCAGTAGACGGCGACCATTTCCCCCAACACCTAACATAGCATGACCACAACTTCCCATTCTCTGCTGCAAACAACACTGCTGTATTTTAATGGCTCTGTGAGCATTTTGACATTTGTCTCGCTGTACACAATGTCTCTCCGTATCTGATAATGTCTTGTAAAAACAAAAAGACTTGACATTTGTCTTGGTATGTGCACTTTCCCCCTCTCACCCCAGTCAGACACCAGAACAAAGTGGATGTCTGGCTGCTAATGTTAACAGCAGCTGATTTATCCTGTTGTCCTTGCTTAGATGAAAACATTCCTTCTCGGAAGAGTCAACCCTTTTCATACTGTTTCAATTATCTTAATGACTTTGCATCAGTTTACATCTGTGTATTGGTTCAGAAACAGTGTGTGAAGTTAAAGCTGCTGTAATGCCTGCAGGTAAACCCCAGAAAAGAAATTGTTAATGAAGAAAGTCAGCTTGCTGCATAATAGTCCACGCAAAGTATTACTCACCTGCTACTGTCTAATCTGCATTGTTAACAGTATTTAAAGCACAGGTGTGGAAGAAAATTACCATCAACTTTTTCCCAGAGAATAAACGGAAAGGCTTTGAGGAGGAAAAATAAACTGTTTAAGTGATGAAGTCATCTCATGAGAACTAGCAAAGAATCGACTGGAAATAACAGACAGACAGACAAGGAAAGGTGACAGAGGATAAGGGAAATGAGAAGGAAAGCACAAAGAAATACACCTAGCAATGAGGAGAGAGGAGAAGGTCAATTAGAAGCGAAAGTAGGGCAGCCTATCCTAGTAGCATATCCCTGGGCAGCCAAGCATGTCAGTGTGTACGCTGTAAAACACAGTAAAGCACCGCGAAGTGTTGTAAAATTCATCAGGTTTGTATTTGCAAACATCGCTGCCCTGAACTCCACCATGCTGTCTCTGCTTCTCAATTATGTACAACTGGAATTAGACATGAATATACAATGGCCTGCCAGGAAATGCAGATGCTATGAAAGACCACACACAGTCTACAGATGACTCTGGATCACACACAGAGGCAGCAACAACAAAACAACATTCAGACATATGCATCAGAACAAAATGGGGGTGACACAGGGATGAAAAAAAATATATATTTAGTGCTTCACTCACCAACAGCAGAGTGGGATAGTTTAAAAACTACAAACACACAGCAGGTGTTGACTGAGATCCCAACATGTTCTCTGGCAGCGAAGCTACTAACATACAAATGCACAACAGTGAGCGCTTCAACATAAATACTGCAAATAACTGTATCTGTCCTCAGATATATTCCATTTATTGGTTAGGATCACAAGGAACAAACTCACAGTTCAATTCACAAAGATTTACGTTAAGTACTTGACATTTATAGAAAGCACTTAGTTAACATTTAATTGTCTTACATCACACGGTACAGTTTAATTGGACAAGGGATCAGTCTGAACATTTCTAATCAATAGAGCATCAGGCCTGGGTGCAAGATCAAACCCCCACCTACCAAACAGGTGTGTCCTTAAGTGAGACAGTGACCCACTGCCCACTATTGAGTTAAATGCAGAGACTGAATCTGTTTGACAGACAAAAACGTTAAAATGTCTATGTGCTCAATAGCAACCAATAAAAAATAAAATTTGATGCAAAGCCAATATAGACATGAATTTAGTATCCAACAACAGTTTAAACCAGACTAAAAAATGACAGGAATTCATTTTGTGGATTTTAAAGTTATGAATATTTATAATTGCCCTTATTTAGCCCAACCTATGTGACCAAACTTAACCCAAGCATGACTTTTAAATTTCTGTATGAACCAGGTTCTAGGTTGTGGTGAGAAAGATTAGCAACTTCTGTGATTGACAAAAAAACTTGGAAAGCTCTAACCTACACCCTGTAAGGTGTCAGAGGGGCAGGAATGAAGGAATTGATTTATTGAGTTATAAAATGATCTTTCCAGATCACTAAACCTTACTGTTCCTTTGTTCAATAACTTGATTGAGAGATCATTAGCATAAAGACGCATGGCATTATACAACAATAAAAACAAAACACACCAATTGTAACCACAAACAAAAAAACTAACATTTAAGCCAAAATTAGTGTAATGGAGATATGAAAATTTTAGGTTTAGATGGTAGAGAGACATTTTTGCCAACAGCTGATCAATCAAAGGAGGTGTATAAAAAAACAAACAAAAAAAAAAAAAAACACTAAACATGGACCAACAACCAAATGAGTCACGTGTTCCTTGCCCAGGGTACATTATTCCACCAAATTTCGTTAAAATCTGTTTACTGGTTTTTCAGACATCATGCTAATGAACCAGTGGGACTACAAAAACAGCATCCCTGGCAGAGGCAGCGGTGCTAATTTGGTGCAAGCACACAGAACATAGTGGAATTAATTGTGCTCGAGATTCACGTAACCCCACACTCACACGATGAAGTAACAAATGACTGAATTAATGACTCAAATTGGACCTGGATGAGAAATTTGGATAAGTCACCAACTGTGTGCCATCTTGTCACTGTAATTCCTTTACACTTTCTGTGAGAGAGAGTGTGTGTGTGTGTGAGAGATCGCACAAAATGGATAGCTGTTGTCAAGCCAGACTAATATCAACTCCCACATGAACTGTTAATACCAGACCAAGGACGGCATTCACGCACACAGACATCATCTCACACACAATGTAAAGCCAGATGATCATTAATCCGCTCTACAGTCTATTTGGAGGCCACTGTGCAAGAAACAGAAGAGTGAGAGAGAGAAAGAGTGGGACAGTTACAAAGTACTAGCTGAGGGCTGCCTGATAAACTGGACCATATTTACAGATATGTCACTGGAGCAATGGTGGCAACGGACTGAAAACCGAGAGGATGCTTGTTTAAAAAAAAGCAGGTTGTGCACAAAGCCTCACAGAGGAAATGCAGCAGAACAGTCTACAGAAAGGCGCATGTTAACTTCTACGTGACCATTTAAATATTAAAAATATGCACCATCATGCAGCAGTTCACCACACAAGATAAAACATGAACCACTTTTGCATTTAATTAAACTTGCAGTGTATTTGTGTTTTGGCCACTTGGGGGCAGTGGAAACGAGGTGCCGACGCAAACCTTCCATACTAATTCATATTGTGCTTGTCGGACAGGCTTGCTAGTTTGCTCATCATCTCGATTTAAAAATGCTGACAGAAAGGACGGAGTAAAAAACTAAATTTTTAAATTCCAGACATTCTGGCTGTAGACAAAGCATCAACACAAACACATAAATGAAGACATCCAGTGCAGTCGAGCACAAGTCTTTGCTGTTTGAGCGCAATAGCTGCAGCTCATGATAACAAAAAAAGACGTTTAGTTGAGATCTTGATTATAGAAGAGTGGACATAGGGAACGGAATAGGGTCCCTTATTATACAAAATTTACTCTTTGATTTTATTATTTTTTTATTTATATGGGTCACCAAGATACGAAAAGGTCCACCCTCTTTTACATAGTCGCTCCTCTTGTTGTTTGTGTGTTATGTAATCATGTTGCAAACGCCTCCCGGCAGCTCACTTTTCCTTAATAAAAATAAAGCTTGTGTCATTAGGAATATACTTTGAATCAGAACATGGTGAATAGCTTCTCATGCTACAAAAACAAAATTGCATTTGCAGTTTTGTTTTGTAAGACTGTCATTTTTAAGAGACAGTGTTGCGATTATTTGTTGAAATTATTCAACAAATCTAAGGGAACCTATGCCTAAACTTGTTAAATAAGGATGTATCATTTAAAGAAATCTTTGAGAATGACCAGCAGCAACTGGATTTGAAGATTTACTTTTAAACAACACACACTTTACAAAAGAACGCATTCTTTCCTCTGACTGCTGACCTTCATCAAGACATAACCTTATAAAATGTCAAATAGATGGTTGATTTCTGTTTGAAGATGTGGTACACTGAGGACATAACCTCACTAACTTATTTCTATAACTTACCACCAAGGGACCATTCATAAATGGTTTCTATAATAACTCTCTTGTGCAGATTATCATCTGACAAGGGGAACTGCATGTTTTTAATGAGCCTGTGTCATAGGGTAAGATTAAATGTGCTCAGCTTGAGTTTCAATTGATAAAAGTTTTTGACCCTAACCACGGTTCTTAGAATTAAAACTTTTAATGAGTCTAGTATCGGGGTGTGAGACAAAATTCACTTCCCTGAAATCCTGGCCAAAAGTGTCTAATAAGCTTTTTTTGTATTATGTGAGTCACTTTTTTTATTTTTTCAAGGTGTGTAACACTGCTGAGTGGATCTTCACGTGCTTAAAAAAAGACCCCAAAACACACTAGAAAGGTGAAGACTGCAGCAAAGCAGCAATAACACTATACAAACCTCAACAAAGGGGTCATTTACCGAAGGCTTGTGTGTGTTTGGACCATCAGCAGAGGTACACTACAGCAAAGAACACAAAACATTACACATTTCTGTTTTTCTCCACCATTTCTAAAACAGCTCCACTAGTCGGACTAATTAAAGCTCTAAAACACCCATGCTGTTATCTCATTTGTTGGCCGCGCTATCGTGCCAGATTTGAAGTAGTGGCAGGGGAGAGAGAGCAGTCTATGCAATGCAGGAGGCTTGTTTGGCAGCAGGGATGGTGTCAGATAAGCTGATAGTCAAACAGCAGCACATAGCCGAGATTTTGCCGTTTCCTTCTTACAGCTTTCACGTGTTGGCAGGGAAAGTGCGGTAAGTTTTTTTCCCGAGGGCCATTCAGCTACAAAAAGCTTTTGTTAAGTCTGTTGTGTACAGTGCGTTTCAAAGTTAGCTTAGGCTTCGCCGTGTCACCAAAGTAGTAATACTTAGTGCTATTGTTCCAAATTGCCAGGACCTTGAAATTGAAAGTGCAATTTGGCCATATTATTTCTAATACTATTTATATCCATGCTTTTGTTACTGTGACATGTCAGAATGATTTGACTTTTTTTTGTATACTTTAGCAATCCCACACGCTGTCCTGTGTCTAAGACACCGTCAAACGAGTTTAGGCTAGAGTTAGGGGGCATAAGGAGTTCATATATTAAAGGAAGCTACCACAAAGATTTATGAATGTAAGCAAAATTAATAGGCATAAACGCAGAAGTAATTACCTCATTATTTTAACCATTCGAAACACTGACTCCAGACTTGCGTTTAAAAAAAACTAATGATAATATTTGTATTGGAAAAGGTCTAGGCAGAAAAAATTACACATCAGACATTTTTAACAATTTACCCCTTCAAAGAATCTATAAAGAAAAATAATACATCCACTCAACCTGAAGATAAATGAAAATGAATAACTCCAAATCCAATAATTTAGGCTTCAGTTTAAAACAAAGGCTCCCATATAATTCCACTTTGTCCAGAAAACACCTCAGTTAATTAACACTAATCGCTATTACTCACTGCACACACCCACTGAATGTCTTAGGATGTGAGGGCCCATACACACACACACACACACACACACACACACACACACACAAAGACCTCTTCATCAGTAAGAGAAGATGAAGAGTGGAAGAACAGCTGAGTCCCAGGAGATGTGGATCATTGGATAGAGGACAACAACAAAAAGCAGCTGCGTTCCTTAAAAGGTTCCTGAAATCTTAAAAGGTTTCCAGTCACCAATGGCGCTCTCTGAACCGTCCCGCATGAGTCTTCATCAGAGGACCCACACAGCTTTGGGGACCCGGCAGAGTCTGTCACATCTTGGATCTCCAATCGAGTGCGTCACTCATACACACCTGTCACACTAGCTGAGGTTACCGATACAGTCAATTAGCAGCTAACGGCTACGCAGTTAGCACCATTTCATCCACTAACAGCTATACACTCACGGCTAACACGCACACTACAAACTCGTTACACAACAAACAGTTACAGGGGAAACTTGTGTTCACACACTCATTCGTTCAAACTCTGATTCATCCACCTAATCAAAAATGCCTCCTCATCCAGACGTTGCTCCGTATCTCCTCCAACTCCCCGCCCTTCCTCCACTCCACTCACCTGCAACCAGTCACAGCAGGTATTCCTGACGGACAGGAGAATGAGCAATGCATCTGACAGATCTGTGACTTGAGGTCCAATCTGTGTTTTATTAGATTATCTTGTGTTTAACTTTGGAACAGATCATCATTACCTCTGCAGACATGTGGTAACTATTTACATGCACCTTTGGTAAGAAATGTGAGGTCCAATTCTTAGGAAAATAAATGGGCAATGTAAATCACAATAATCCACATCAACGAAACCTGCCAAACAAATGCTGACTCCGACTACAGCAGGTGAGTTTCACGTTAACCACTAGCCGAAGCAAGGTGTCGTGGAAAAATCGACAACTACTGGTCCCAAACACAGACACTTCGAGTGTAATCAATAAAAAGAATATCTAGGATGTTTTCAAGGGTTTTTTTATTATCTTGCAAGAGAAATTCACAGACAGAGTTTCCCCCTGTCCAGTGCCATTCTGAAGTGGCATACGTCACGCATTTGTTTTATGGCCTCTGCTGCTGGGCAGAACTTTTCCCACAGTCAGGCAGTTGCTCTCACCACACATGAATATGGTGAGACTCTGGGTCACTACAGTTTCCTGCAGCTACTCTTGGAGCAGTACTGCAGACAACTCTGCAAACACTGAAGACAAATCTTCAATATGGGGCAAAATTAGTTTTGCCCTTTAAGCATTCTTCATGAGTACATTTTGCCGTTACAAATAGACAAAACATAAGCCTTACATTTTAATCGTACTTAATTTTTCCATCACAAATGTCCATATGGTCAGATCAGTTTTTCTGTTACTGGCTCTCAGTTCATTCTCTAATTTGAAAAACTGGGCTGCGCTTCATGTAATATGTGTCCAATATTTTACAGCTGAGAGGGGTAGAAATAAAAGTCCTTTAAAATTCAGTCTGGCCACAAAGAAGTTAAGACAACACACCGTACAGAGCACACAAACTAGGAGCCATCTAAAAATGATACAGACACGCAACAGTCTTCTGCAAAGCGGTCACCCCTAATAAAAGCGCTGCTGGTAACCACTTGTTTCCTGTTGATGCTCCTTCATACTAAAAGCATTTTATTATTAATTTCTGAAAAAATAAGTGCACAGAGCACAGAAGCACAGAGAAATGCCACAAACATTACAAACAAGGAAGGGAGATGGACAACAGTGAGGCATTCGTATGAACGTTAGTATTGGAAATCCATATGGGCAATTTGATAATTTCCTGGGTTTCTATTAATGTGATCAGCAGCTGGTTATTACAGACTAATGGAAACCCAGTTACATTAATTGTCCTGATTCAAACATTAAAGGGAAACTCCGCTGAGGTTCAACTTTCTGTGCCTTTAGTTTAAAGGCAACCACCGTCTGAATTCCTTTCTGAATTTCTCTGCTTCTAGCTGAAAAAATGGCCGACACCATGGTATGAGTTACAATCTGAACTGAAGGTTCCTCCAAGTGATGTTGTGATGTGGAGGTGTTTTTCAGCTAGAAGAGAAATATTTTCATAACAGAAGGTCAGATGAAAGTTTTGTGGCAGTTATTTACATGTACTACCCAGACTAGAACCCAGGCAACAAATTCACTGTAAGTGAAGGCGTCCTCTAAGAGTTTTATGTCCTCCACAAGCTTGTAGTTGAGTCAACTTATTGAATTCCTAGACTGTTCAGTGCTTATTTTATATACCTGATGACAACACAATGGGGTAAGGAGAGTGAATTTATCAAAACTCACTGTTTGTCTTTGTTGTTGTTTTATATTTATATTATCTCTCATTTTTGAAATATATGGCTGAAAATACCAACCTCGACTAATGACAGAGATGATTAAATGGGCACTGGTGTGGAAAGACATATTTTCTGTTTACTGCCTTTAGTACATTTTCTTTAATGAACGAGTCAACTTTTCGGAGTTGTTTTCTTGTTATTTGCAGACTGAGGAGGACAAATTAGAGTAAAGGAAAATCATTGTTACATTTCTATTAGTGCAATTCTGTGTGCAAAGCCACTTAAATGCTCTAATAGAGTCATCAATTCTATTTTTAAACTTTTCTTTAAACACATCTCTAATTTCACGGTTTTGATGTGACTCATTAACACAACTTACGGAATTAAGTGAAGGCCAATAAAGCCTAAAAACATAGCACACAACGTGTACAAACATGGGCATTTTACATTATACGCGAGGACCCTTGTTTACATAACCCATCAAACAATTTGCAAAAATGCATCCAGGCACTTGTACAGATATCTTCACACACTTCACTACTCGCACGTTTACTTGTTAAATGTCATTTAATTGAACTTCAATGAAAAGCTGTTTCACTGAAAGTTCCTATTCCTATCCATGTTGCAGACGTGTCTCCTATAAAACAACATTATTATGCAGCTATATTTTATTAGCAGTGGCAACATTCTGTGCTGATTCAAGCTGTGGAGAAAGACTAAAGCAGTAAAATATTACACAGGTCAGGAGACGGATATAAGCAAAGGGTTTATTACCGTTCGATGACAGTAATGGTCCTTCAACTTCAATAAAGAGGGAGATTTAATAATCCCAACCATGATCTTTCCCTCACCTTGCACAAGTTGTTGTTAATTAAATTAGATTAATTAATTGGAACGCATCTTGTCTGGGGTAAAAACACTTGACTGCGTTGCTACCATTTTAGCTGCAGAGGCACTTTGATACAGACATTCTCCTCCCACAGCGTCAGAGAAAGATGTCAAATATCAACTAGGACAGTGAAACCACAGGTGCCCTTTGGCATCCCCATTGGACGCCCCGAGGGAAGGACTACGTATGGTGACATTAGGCACGTACTTTCTAACTATAATAAACATGTTGAATAATGATCATTGCTGTCTCGCATTTTATACCTTGTACATTATGTCATTGCTTTCGGTGTCAACAGTTGGCTTCCTTTGTACTTGTTTATCCACCCTGTGCATCTATTACCGAAACAGAGGTACCATTAGCATCAGCATGTAACTTCAAAGGAGTGGACAAAGCAACGCTTTGTGATGCCTTTGGAATGAGAAACTGGATCAGGAGGGATCAAACCGCTTGTTACGGTTTCATCTGCAGCCGTCTCCTGCTTGTGCCAGTCAGGTTTTCCTTACCTCTCCTTTTCCTCATCTCCGGGACAGTGTCTTAACTAAAAACCCGTTTCCTCTTAGTCACTGGACCTATTTTAGCTGCTGATTGGAGTGTGACCATGCCATAGAATGTTTTGTAACTTTCAGCCTTTTTCTGAAAACGAGAGTACCCAGTTAGAATAAAAACTAGATAAAAACAAAATGCTGCCAACAGTGACAATGGCATGGTTACTATAGTAACCACGTGTGTCTCGTGTCAAGTCCACATACCTACAAAGGTTTTTTGCTTTGTGTACTACATCATTGTTTTAGGTCTCAAAAACTGAAGCATCAGGATTTCCATTGCACTTCAAGCATGAAGCACAGATGGAAACAGGCACCTTAAGCATCAGCCTGTAACACAAAAGGACCGGACAAAGCGGCGCTTTTTGATGCCTCGGAACGGGAACAGCCTGGACTGCTCTTTGAGTAATTACTGCTGTTTCAGGAAATGGCTAGAAATACCTCTAATTGTAAAACAAGTGACATTTTAGAGAGCAGAACATTACCTTACCATGTACCCCAGACACAATGGTTGGCCACAACACCAGCACGTTACACAAGGCCTAAATGGATGCAGTGGAACAATAGGAAGCAATTTTGAAATCAGTGAAGATGCCCTTTAGGAACCAAAATGATTTGTGTTCTTATAATTCTTCTAACGTCATCTATCGGCTACAAAAACATCTAAATGGATTTATTTTGCCAGGGTTTTTTTGGCAGATATGGGGGTTTCATCCTCCTCTTCTTTTTTCAAATGTGTTTTATGCTTTATTATTTTATATGGACTTTAACAGTTTCAGAGTAGTTCATTTTGTGATTGGAAAATGATTCAGCTTTGTCTGTTTTTGAGTGTCACACAGGCTAAATGGCATTTGGGAAGCCTGCACACCTCACCCCTCAGTGCTTGTCTTAGAAATAATGGCCTGGCTTAAACAAGTCGATGAGAGCTTCCCAACTCCCCAGTGACGCTTTGAAGTGATAATAGCCACTGTCCAAAGTCTCTCTTCCTCCAACAGTCTTTGCTACAGGTATATGGACTTTGTGGCAGGTCATTTGTTATCAAAATTGGTCTCACATCCCACTCTTCTCTTTGCTTCACTTCCTCTTCGTTCCTTCCTTTTGCCCCCCCTCCCCTCACTGTGCTGCCGCCTCAGTTTCCTCCCTCAACCTGTCTTTATTGTTAGTCACAGTGGGATTGAGCTTTGTGTCAGGTCATGTGTTATTACCGGCACACGCCAACACACACACACACACACACACACAGAGACCTCTAACTTACAGGCCACACTGTAGACATTGTGAAGAAAAAAAAGAGACTTTATACTGGAGTCTAATTTCATGATATTGTGAAAAATATTGCCCATGGATGAGTTGTACCCTATCCAAGGCGGGGGTTGGGGTCCTATAGTACTAATAGACTGTTATAGGACTGTAAATGGGGCATTAATAGCTAGCCGACTTATTTATTTACTGATATTATTTTAATATATTGTTTAATATTTTAAACACATAATTTGATTCAGGATGAATACTTTTACTTATTTTATGAATTACTTTTAATCGCTATATACAGTACATAGTACATGTTCTTGTGTTACAATTTGCACAATTTGGTTATATTCTGTGAGTGGTATTGCAATATTCTCATTATTGTACTATATATTGTTGTGGTATATTGTTATTATATTGTTATGGCCCGTTTAAAATGTACATGTAATTTGACATTTCTTCTAATAGTTTCCTGTACGTCCCATTGCCTTCATTTGCTGTGTTTGAATTGCATTAAGTTGTTCAAAAGGTAAAAATATATAAAGTTTGGGGTGATTAATTGATTTGACCTAATTAGTTTTTCCCCCTCACTAACTCGGTTCCTTCCTTCCTGATCTGTCATGTGAATCATCTTTGGTCTGAGTTTGCTGCATTCATTTTACATCTTTAGACATAAAAAGCCGAGTCCTTGCCTTGATTACGTTGTTAATCTGTAAATGGTTCTGTCTGAAAAACGTGAATTAACACAATGTGTCTTACTAACATATATTACTGCTGCTTTTCAGTTTTTCAATCCACTTAATGCACATACAATATTTCATTACTATTATTATTTTGAATATATAACTATGGAGTCAAAAGGACAATTTATGCACAGAGACTCTTAATGGCTGACAAAAATACCTGGAAATTACAATAATAGTAAGAAATTGAATAAGAAATTCATTCATTATATTTATAAAACTTCTCTCTAATGATTCTGACATCTCTGACACATCGTCACACCTCTTCTGCTTGATCTTTATCCTCATCTTTGACATAATTTTGCTTTATGTTAAAAATTTTGACCATTTAGTTTTTCCAAACGAGCCTCTGACACCACAAAACCCTTTCACTGGCTCGCTGTGTGGATTCACCGTTGACGTTATCGCTGCTGTCAGATGGATGATGGCTGAGGATCAGACCTTTCCCCAAGCCCCCCCATCTCTTTTTTAACTCTTCTACCTGTCCTCTCTGGATCAATGCTTCCCCTTGTCTCACACATCCACAGCCTGGTTGTGGGCAGTGGAAGGCTGAGCGTCTTTGAAGTCCTCTCTGTGTGTGTGTGTGTGTGTGTGTGTGTGTGTGTGTGTCTCCTGTGGTCTGAGCCATCAAAGTTTCCATTTATTGGTTCCTCTGTCACAGAATTCTCACTCTGACTCTCACGCACACACACACACACACACACACACACGGCCATATGAATTACAGTGTAACCAAGGTGCAGAGCCACTTTGACCTTCAACACTAGGAACCCTAAACATGCTACAACTCAGGACAAAGTTTACTGTGAGAGCTTTCAAAGAGAGAAACTTTCAGATTCATTTCCTCTGCAGAGCTTAAAGCTTGTTCTTTTGGGATAAATGAAGATTTTTGATCCCACAAACTGATGCCATCTCTCTTTAATATTGTAGATAAGGTGCAGTTGCAGCTGAACTGCTGTTGATGGAAGAAATCTCTCCAATAACTTGGTGAAAATTAAGTGATAATACTTACTTACTAAAAAGAATTAGTTAGCATTTGGTCTATTGGTATCCAAGTCATGTCATGTAAAAATTTTCTAGCAAACATTACATTTACAATAGGTTGGGAACCTAACTAACCATTATAACATACACCCCTACTTAAAAATCCATTATTAAATGCATGAATTCAATGTTTATGGATGACAAATTCAATTACCGTACAATTACCGTAAATAACTTTCAAAACTAAAAGGCGCCTTTTTATTCTCTCAAGACACACTCAGAATGTGTTTTGTGTGTAAAAACAAGCCACCCCTCCTGGCACCCTAGGGCTTAAAATGTTAAGGTTAGACGAAGATTGTGACCTGGTTTAATTAAAAGTTAAATATTTCTATAACAATCACTGAAGAGCTTTTGTTACCTATACCTATTACATACAGTTGGGTATGTGTGACAGTTATGCACAGTTAGGCTGACGGACATCTTGGTGGACATGAAATACAACCCAGATTTAAGTTTAATTTGGCCAGGACATTTAACATCAGTCGACCGGTCATTTTTACAGGATTATAAATTTTGGATGCCAGATTTAAGTTTAATTTGGCCAGGTTTTACAGTACCGGTCTTTGATAATGTGGTTGCCACAGTATTACAATAGAAGGCTGAAAATGTCCTGCAACATAACCTTAAGAACATCAGATAATTTACACACACCTACTTTTAAAATTCATCCAGTTTGTTCATGAAACAAATGAAACTAAAGATAAAATTACACTTTTTTTTATTTACCCTTTAGCTCTACGAAGCTGGAGATCAGTGATTGGACTCTGTTTATTTTGCTTTTATGAAAACAGCAGGAAACCTTGTCACACATATACCAAAAGAAACATAACTCTGCTTAATCTCTGGACCCTATAATCCAACCTCTATCAGTTGCATATAGTAATAAATGTTTTCTGTGTGTTCACTCTGCTTCTAACAAGACACGGAGTAACAACCCTGTTTAGTTCCAGGTCCAAAATGTGGGAAAATAAAGGCTCATCTACTCATTCTCTCCCTTTTGAATAATGAGCTACAGAGGGCACATTTGTTTCCAAAAGCCTCCAAGAAACAAAGATGGCGGGGGAGAAAAGCACTCGAGAGCTCGGTCGGCACTGCTTAATTAGCGGACCGGCGTTGGCTCGGAGAGATCCATGATTCTGGTCTCATTTCATGCTGTGGAATTAGAGAAGAAAAGACACTCACAGATGTCTGGAATTCATGGAAAGCTAATTGTCTATTGCACTTTGTTGGCTTGTTAGGTCTTTGATTTGCTCTTGCACTTCTTCTCTTTGCTGTGCTTTGCTTCATATCCTTCACCCATCACCCCCCTTTTCGTTTCCTCCCACACTCTCATTTCTCACCTTCTCTCTTTGGCTTTAATATCAGAGAGCAAATCAGCATCACTGTCATTGTTTTTCAGGCCTATTTAATAGCTGTTGACTTGACAGCACATGTAATGATTTCTGCCTTATTTAATAGCTATAGCTGTAATCATTTCTGTTTTTTTTTTTATAAAGCCACCGACTTGCTGTAGATGTAATCAGAGACTTAATGATGTGTGAGGATGTCTGACGACTGGCTGCTTCATTTTTAGAACAATCAGGATGGGCTTTAATTAATAGGCTGAAAGAGTCTGACAGAGCTTGAATGCAAATCCTGTTGTCGCTGTCTCTTTGTCTCTGTGTCTTTTCTTAGATTCCGTCTGTGTATCCGATTATTTAACTTTTGTGTTCCGTTTTTTTCTTTAATCCCGTCTCTCTTTATCAGTTTCTTTACTCATGTGTCTTCTATCTGCTTCTTTTTTTTACTACGCCACTTTTACATTCCCTCTTTTTTTCTTCACCTCACTCTTTTTAATCCACTTGCTCGCCTTTTTCTCTGTTGTCTCTCTCACCTCTCTTTCCTGTGTTTATGTTTTCAATTCCATTATGTACAGATCATTAGTTCCGTCTCTGACAAATGGCACCACACTTAACAGTTTGAATTAAAGGCAATATCTTTGTTATTAAAATGTCTCCTATTTATCCAGCCCTACTGCGTTTGTCTGGGGGGCAGCAGCTAATATGTATGCGAGTCAGACAAAAAGCAATTTAAATGTTTGTTTATGTGACAGAATTAATATATATTCATTACTTTTACTTTTATCCAGCTGAGTGTTGGTAGCTCATCTCCTGCTTTACTTTCTCTGCACATTCACACCTGGGGGTTGAACCCAAGTCACACCAGTAGCGGTGCAGAGCGTCTCCAACATGTCAATGTTGGGTGAAAAATTAAGCATGTAAAGGCACATGTCTTTCATCATCAGCTGTCCCTGTAATGACTTACACTCTGCTCCAAAAGTATTGGAACAAAAGCAATCCTCTAAGTTGTGTATCAAATCCAAGCTGAAATGTTGATCTCCTGTCTCACATTCATCTTTTGATGTCAAACCAAAAGGTTTCCAGTCTACAGCAAAAAGAAAAAAGGAAATGGCCTCACTGTTCCAATATTTTTGAAGGGAAGTGTACATTGCAATGATGAGAATTGCCATCCATTCATCCATTTTCTACCTGGGCGATGCTAAGGCCTTCCGGAGACAAGTCGCAAATGCATTAAGACTACACACAATTAAAAGCAGGTTTTTGCATCTGCTTAAATATCCGTCGCAGTACAACAGACCGTGGCTTTGTTGTGGAAAAGTTTGGGGAAAAGATCATTATGTAGCTTAATAGCAGAAAATGGACAATCACTTGTCTACACCACAGACAAACAAGTTAATCCAGGCTGGAGACTCACAAGTAATCAATCATGAGGGGGAAAGGTGATTATAGGTATCGTTATCCTGTAATATCGTACAGCACTTTAGCTATTTTTAAAGTGCTTATTCATAAATTGACTTGAAATATCCTTCTCCCCTCCTGTTCTGTCATAGCTACTGTCAAATACACCAAAGGCATAATATACCCCTCCAAAAACACTTTCATAATATGCTGCGTACTGTGGCAGTGCTAGTCGCTTTGAAGCGGCAGAGACCTGCTTTAGATCCTGAAATAAAAGCAGTACGCAGGGGAATTCGCTACTCTTCAAAATATATATTTATTTATTTGAGATGCTGATCTTTGATTGAAGCTGAAGCACATGGCTCAGTCCAATCAATAAATTCACTTTCAGGATATTTGTTTATATTTTGTGCTGTACTTTGATTTTTACAGGTGTTTCTGAGGATGTTCAGTCAATAAGTTAAGCTGCTCATCACTGGGCAGTGGGTTTACACACTTCGTTTGAAGTAAAACTGAGAAAAAAAAAGTAAAGTGAAAAAAGAAAGAACAACTCAACTAGATGTAAAAGGCAAAAATGAAATTACAGGTGCAAATACAGCCTCAGTGTTTGAGTACGTTCATGAGAGCAACTGCAAAAGACAGTAATTTACTGCTTCATTTAACGGTCATTTACCAATCTAGTTAGGTAATTTGAACACACACTGGGACGCACAAACACATTTCTGAGTGAACATAATTATGTGGTCAACAATCATTTCATCTGGGTCAGATGAGAGAAACAGCAGAATTAACTTGTTAGAACATGAGTGTCATTGCCTGGTTGAATCAGTCAGAGCTCCCCCAGGGATGTGACACACAAACACTAAAAGGAGGAAATGCACAGAAATGGTACAACGTAAAAACATATGTTGGCTCAGTAAATGAAAGGTTTATACTAATATTTGAGTAACAAATGCATTTCCCTTCCAACACTTAAACCACTTCCTGTTTATTGAGGTCACACGTGAAATGTCCGGATTTGGCTCTGAGGTTTAGCTGGATCTCATAAAGGCATTTAGACATTTGCATACCGTAACTGAAAGGTTTAACCAGACTTAGGGATGTCCTGATACCACTTTTTCAAGACTGAGTACAAGTACTTTCCTTGAGTAGTCACTGTTAACAAGCACAGACCCAAGTACCAACCTGTTCCGCTTCTAGAATGAGTTTTTGGACAGTAAAATCCTAATCAATGCATTGCAGTTAGGACAAATTCCGCAAGAACGGAAATTCTCACACGTTCAGCCAAAACAAATATGGCCGCAACCGAACAACACAAAAATGAAAAAAGATGAAGAGCCAGACAGCAGATGGTGAGCCACTACCTTCAGTCAGACCGATGGCACACTCGTGTTCAGGACGCCCACACACTCGCTCATCCCTCAGAGACTTCCAGGAACGCTCTGGGTCAACTACTGGGCTACATCCTCAGTAGAGCATGCTGGGAAAATGCAAGCTGGCAGGAGATGGTGACGCCAGTCTGTCAACATCAGGTGAATGTGTGGTCCTGTGAAGACAGCTCAGTGCTTTGACCTACTGCTTTTAATGAAAAAAAAAAATCTACCTTTGCTACAAGTCCAGCTTTAACTCCACAGAACCATTGAGGTCTGTATTTGAATGAAAACGACAACTCGAAGTAATGAACCAAACATTTGACTAGAACAGAGCAGCATTTTCAAGTGTTTACAAGCTTCCCCCACCAGATGTATGATGGGGGATTTAATGTGGTACAGGTGTGGCTCATTAACCTGCCACAGCACGGCAGGCTCCGTCACCACTTGGGCTGCATGACACAGTCATGTTACTGTACTGGGAAATGTGGCAGGAATATTTATAAAAAAGTTAGTAATATATCTGTTTATGACCAGCAGTCTAACATGACTGCTACACATGGCAGTATAGCCCAAGACATTGGCCGATATTAATTTCCCCCTATTCATCGGGTGTGATCACACTCTGCTGTGCAGTCTGTCATTTTGTAAAGTTGACCATCAATCAAGAAATACTGCACATTGCTCCCTTATATTCATATACCATCCCGCAGTACTTACAGTTGGTCAAAGTTTTACTTCACTTTCTTTGGTTTTAATAGGGCTTGTGTCCCGTGGGCAGGACAGTGGTGGTGAAAGGTTACCTCACCTTTATAATGTCTATGCTAACTTCTGTGTCTAACAGTAGGCAGTACGGGGCCCTTCATACAGTTTGATTGAAAAAAAAACTCTGGTATGTTCAGTTTTATTTTTATTCCTCCACTGAATGTGCAATTTTTTCCCCCTCAAATCGCAGATGGTGATCTGTGTGCGTGACCCTGTAGCTTCAGCTATCAAAAATAAACAACATTTGCAACAACATCTCCAATTTCCCCTGCAGATATTTACCTAAGAGAGGTGTGGGTGGACGGTCAGGGGTTGCACATAAACGTATAATTACATTCAGATAAAGTGCTCTCATACTTTGCAAACTGGTTAAGTTGGTCACACGTGCTCATACATGTGCCCAATAACTGCAGTTTAAAAATATCAAAGCGCGCCTTTAACAGAGGAGAGGTCGACGTGGCGGATTCTGCAGGCTGTATTTAACTGAAGTCTGTGAAGCCCGCGTCAACTGAAGCAGATAAATATGGATAATAAATGGTTATGTTGTGATGGCAAAATATTGGTCTGCTTGTCAAAACAGTCAAGTATGTCCTGCAGGAGGACGCTCCATCTTAAACATGGAGGTCAACAGCAGTGAAACTCCTAGATGATCAAAAAATATCTCCAAATATCCGGTTCTCTGAGCGTTATAGTCTGGACTGTATTATTCAGATATGTTCATTTCTGATTAGAAAAAAAGCTGCTGGACATATGGTGTTGAATCGTTGTTTTCATGCATGCAACTCAGCCAACAAACTGACCCCAGTGGTCATTTTTGATAAGTCTCCCAATGCTCGCCATTACTAGTGGGATTAACAGGATTGTGGTTTAACACAGAAACACACACACACACACACACACACACACACACAGAGGGGGTTAGAGAGGCAATGTGAGACAAGAGGCCCTGGCAGCAGAAGACAAGTCTGATGCCAGTGAAGCGCCTCAAAATGAAAGTGAACAGAAAAAAAAATGAGGACACAGAGGGGAGAACAGAGACAAAGAGGAAAGGAAATTGAGAAGAACAAGGGCGAGACAAGTTGGACGGTAAATGCCAAAAGCTGGAGTCAAACCCACAACATCTTGAGTACAGGATGTGCCTTAGCCTGCTGCACCACAGAGAATACCAGTGTGTCTAACGCGCTTTGGTTTCAGTCCATTTGGAAACAAAATCAAAGTGTGCAGACCCAGGCGGCTGAGTTTTGAAAGAAGGACTGTGTCTGGTTGTGTGTGTGTGTGTGTGTGTGTGTGTGTGTGTGTGTGTGTGTGTGTGTGCGCGCAGGTCCTAGAGGTAAACCCATGATTGCCATTACCCTTCATGGAGGAGCTCTGTGAAATCATCTCTCGTAACTGACTGTAAATGTAACGTTTTTTTCATCTGAAGTTAATTCCTCTTAAAATGTCGTCTTCATATTCATAGACGTTAACGTGACAACTTTTGGTTTGAAATTACGACTAAATAAACTGCTGATAACCTACGAAGTGGTAGAAGTAGTAAGTGTTTGAGAAGATGAGAAAGAGAAATAACAACCTCGTGCTCCAAGTTCTGCAGGCTGTCAACACAGGCACCTAATACTTTCCCAGAATGACACTGATATCTTAAATATTCTACAGAAATCCCACTGCGACGTTACTCTGGCCAGTGCAATCAGCCCAACTCTGTTACAGAAACTCGGAAACCCTGGTAACTCAGAAAGATCCACAAACGGTGTGACACACACAGTACACTGAGGGCAGCTTCTGCATTTGATTTTAATATTGATAGACGGACAAACTCTTTGTGCGAGCGAACGTGCACATATTGTAAAAGTGTCTCTAAAGCAAAAGCATAAAAACCTACAGCTAATTGGTTCTCTGTGGGCCTCTGCTGACAGGCCCCAAACATTAGGGTTATACAGCAGAGAGAGGCAAGGGGAGCACAAAATGAGACCGAAAGCCAGAGACGAAAGTGAAAGAGAGAAAAGAAAAAGTTATGAGAAATCTGGAGAAAGATGCTGCAAGAAACAAATGTAAATCTGTGATGTAAAAAACAAACAAAAAAAACGGTTCAAATAGTTCACTATAAACACACAGAGACACAAAGAAAAAGGACAGATTTTATAAGCTATTTGGGGTTTTATAAGCCCTTTGGGAGTCTTTTTATTCTCTGACCTTTTCAGTTTTGTCATCTCAGTGTGCGATTTTACAAACCCTGCACTAAGATAAAGATGAGGAAATGACAGTCTGAAAAACATGGCAGTTTCTCTTTCAAGAATTCCTCGCAGACCTTTCACACGCGAGCGTCGCTGTGCCTCCGAGTGCCGTGTATAGTCGTGTATTACTCCTTGTTTGTGTGGCTGCACTTTTCACTTGTCATTTGGCAGCAACGCTTTAACAAGGAGCATTGCTTGTACATGTAACCAGGCTGCTCAGTGATCCTGACGGTAATTCGGCGCGTTAGTGCCGACGCAGCACGTCGCTCGTCTCTGCACGTTGAAACTGTCAGCTCAGCTACGGTGAAGTCAAATCAGCAGCACACACACATTCATGTACAGTCACACCGGTTTCATATATAAAAATGTATGGTAGAGGAATGAACACAAGTAGGATCGAAGAAAACACGAAGGTTCATCAAAAGTCTGATAGCATTGAGCAGATCTAGCTTGTGCATTTCTTTAGTGTTTTATAAGAATCCTGTTGATTGCATCTGGAAAATTTTTCAGGACGATATAATTGCCATTTACTTAGGTGGAAGAACACATTGAGGGTGAGATTATAACTAATCATCTCCTTTAAAAACATTCATTTATGCACTTAAAAACAAGTACGCCCTCCTGTGCCAAAAGTTAAAATAAATAAATTAAGTAATTTTCATACCCACAGAATTGAAGAAGTACATGCAAGTTTTACTAGTGTTATAACCCAACTGTTTTGTCCATGTCTACATTATTTATTTTCATTTTTATTCCTTTAAAGTCCAAAAAACATAATTAAAATTCATGCAAGAACAAGCACTTGTTCTGGACAAATTAAAATTGTAAGTTTCATTGCTTTGTGGCAAGGTGCTGCAGATTACAAAACAATGTGGGGAGCAAAAAAACAAAACAAAAAACAGACATTTAATTCACAACCACATTTTCACACCCACGCTCACACCTCTGTGTTCTTATTACAGAGTCAGCAATGTTCAGGTTATCAT
The DNA here is from genome assembly GCA_033026295.1 of Channa striata. Classification (NCBI taxonomy): domain Eukaryota; kingdom Metazoa; phylum Chordata; class Actinopteri; order Anabantiformes; family Channidae; genus Channa; species Channa striata. The sequence continues at coordinate 18,276,674 of CM065184.1, read as the reverse complement.
CTTAAAGCCTTGGAAATATCCAAACTGAGTGTTCGAGGGCAGAGCCCGGACAGAGGACGGGATGAAGAAAAGTAAATAATGACTTTGTTGTGTAAGTTCAGACTTAATGGATAAACACTTACTGTGACAAATTTGGAATTTTAAACATTTTCAATAACAAGAATGACTGTTCTGTACGAGCCAATGATGTTTGGCTCAAGTGTCTGTTCCCTGCTTTGTGTTTTTCTACAGTTATGCTGTGTCTTAGTAAGACATAACTAGAAGCTAATGTACATACAACATTAATGACATCAGCCTTCTAAGCCTGCAGGTAATCGTCAAGGAAACCAATGTTTGTGTTGTTTTTTAGGCTGTTGGAACAAGACTGGAGCAGCAAGTTCTGTTATTACACGAGTGTTTAGCTGTGGAGGCAGTTTTCTCACCGTGATCGGTGGTGTTTAGTTATATCAACGTGATAATACAACTACTGTTATTAGCTGAACTGAAGATCACAAAAGTTCAATAAATCTGCAACGTTTTTATAAAACATCAATCTCTAAAACCCGTAATCACCTGCACCTTAAAAATGTCAACCTGTCTATTACATGGGCTGTGGATTTACTTTAGGAACTTATGGCTTTGACTTGAACCGTATTTTTATGTCGAGCTTTTCCAAGTTTGAATAACCATTAGTGACGAAATGTTTTCATCCACCTCCACGTTTTATTGAAAATCTTTCATGCCCACAGTCAGAAGATTCCCCGCTCCTGCACCTCAAAAGGCCCCAGTAACAGCCAACTAAGTGGGTGCTGAATCTGGGTCTTTACAAACTATCTGCGACTGTCTCTCACGTTCCTGTGTTCCAGAATAATTGATGTGACATATGTCTGTACTCTTTCCTCATACATTTGTATTGGTGCACATTTACCGCCTGTATGTCAAGATATGGCACATCTTCTGTATTTGTGACCTCGATCCATAAATATACTCCAACAACAATGAGGCAGCACACAGCGATCATAAAAAAATTGAGCTTTTTGATTTGTTTTGTGGCCAGAGCTTCTTTTATAAAAATGGTTTTGTTCAAAAACGGTTTAAGGAAATTATAGTATTACTGCTATTATCATATTTTAAACAATATTAGTGGGAAAGTACCATACACAATACATTCATATTAGCCATTTGCCCACTGGAAGGATTTGTAACCAACACTACAAAATATAGACAGTATAGAAGTTGTATGTGAGTCAACTACAGTGTATCTTTCAACTTGAAGTTGTTTTCAACATTGATATAGATTCATTGTATTTTCCATTAGTATTCAAAGGTTTGTATCTTGATTTCTTGGTATATTATATTATCATATTAAATAACACCAACACGTTCTCATCTCACAGCGTCAGATAACGCTTCCAAAGGCGTCAAATTATGCGTCTTCTTACGATTTTTTGGCGCATCATATTGAGACTACAGGTACACTTTGACCTTACTACTGGGAGCTCCAGGAGCGTTACCATTTGACAGCAGGGTGGGGGAACACAACATCAGGGTAAGGTTACATAAAAAAAAATAACTGTTAGCCACAAAAATTTTAGGGTAAGGTTAACCTACAAGATAAGTAAAAACGAAACGCTTCAAACAGTGACAATGTCACACACGTACTTCCTCAGTATGGTGACCACATGTGCTATGTTGTGTAACCTGAGCGTCAGCATGTTATGCAAAGGTACATGCTTTTTTCCATCCTGAGTAGATTAGGACCAATTCATATTTCAAAATGGAGAGTTACCCGGCAAGCTGGGGAACAGTGCCACCATCTTGTGAGGTGCGGTCTCAGCCCGATAGAATGGCTACAGTGGATTCCTTGCATAGCTTTTGCTTTGTTTGGCTAAAAGTTGCTAAAATAATTCAAATTTGATGGAGTTGGAGCAAAAGCAGCAGTCCTTTGCTGACCCACTATGGCTGCACCACTGATCTACTGTGGAGCCACGTGTTAGGATCCTAATTCTCAGGACGCGGTGTGACTTTGACTTAACGTCCAAATGTCAGATGTACAACATACCCCAATCTAGCACCCAGAGCCCTACGCTAACTTTTGCAACACACACTGTGGATATTGCAGCAGGACACAGATCCGATCGTACAAACTGAGGAAGCCTGGAGATGCCCATTTGGAAGACAAATGGACCCCTTTCCAAAAAGCTGACATTGGTATTGTCCACATTTTTGAGACACTGCATTTTGATTTTTGCTGTAATACTGAATCTAGATACCCCCCCCCGACGACATTAAACGAGTGATAGTCTTGCATGGGGACCTTTGATCCAAGTACTGCTCTATTGTTTTTGGAGTCCGATCATTTAATCAGACCCCATTTAACAACTGGGCTGCAACAAGCTGGAAGTATGTTCCACTTTCTGCCAGTGACTTTTCCCATGCAGTTTTCATTCACCCCCTCAAAGGTGATGTACCCCCCCATCTCCACAGCTCTTTTGTCTCTGGCTGTCTCGCTGACTCGGCCTCTGTTGTACTCACCATGGCAGCACAGGTCTTATCTGCCACATTGGAACACAGCTTCTTCTCCTTCTGTTTTTCTCTGACATACTGTTGTCTCTGTCTTTTCCTTTTTTTGTCCCTCCATCCTGACTCATGATGTTTTTCATCATTGAACCTCCTGGCCCCAGCCCCACCCCCACCGAGCCCCTCAAAATGTCACTCCTCAGTGGAAGAAGAGGCAAAACAAAGTAGACATGAATGTTCCCTCTCTGCGTGTGTGTTTTGTGTGTGAGACCTCCTGTCTCTGAGTGTGTGTGTGTGTGTGTGTGTGTCTGCCTTTGTGTGCCAGTTTCTCTGTGTGGGTGAAGTGTGCACACATACTGTATATACACTTAGAACGGTGTGTGTATGTATGCGTGTGAGAGAAAGTTGTCTGTGTTGCTTTTAATCTATAAATTATTTTATAATTTTTTTTAAATGAAACTAGCAAACTTTTATATGTTGGGTACGTAACACAAAAGCAATGGTGTTCGTCAGTCAGGTGCAGGTCACGTCTGTTGACGTCTTTTAACTTTTTCAGATTAAATTCGATTCAACTTCATTGTCATTACACATGTACAAGGCAACGAATTGCAGTACAACATATGAGTTGTACTGCATTGGATGAGTTTTGTACAACATATGAGTTTTCTTACTATACATCACTATGGACACAGAAAAAAAGTCTCATGTTCCAGGAGTTGTGTTTTTATAGATGTAAACTTCAGAACTACATGATGATTGGTGTGCATGTCCGAATTACGAGAAAAGAGGCCCTTGGGCACAGACAGTAAGTACTCCCAAGACCCTCAAAGAGACACCAAATAACTAATGAATTTAACTAAAAAATTATTTTTTTACATCCTTTGGCTCACAATATTTATACCACAGGTGCCCTATGAGGTCACTATTGGGCGCTCCAGGAGCACCACAGTTTGACGCCACAAGAATGACTTTACACCCCAAAATTGAGTTGGGATTGTGACAACTTCAGGGCAAAGTTAAGCTACACAACAAATCACAAAAACAGAAAACTGCGAAGAGTGACAACAGCACACACGTACTTCCTTACTATAGTAACCGTGTTCTCCAGGTTGTGTGACAATCATAATTAAAGCGCACAGCATCTCACACTGGAGTCAAACCCTGGTATCCTATGAAAATGTCCTGTGTCTCATACCATACAGCACTTTATATTCTACGTAAATATTTCAGCGTCAGGGTTTCTATTGTACTACACTTGCAGATGTGACATCCACAGAAAATTTACCATAGTGTATCAGATCAACAGATCAAAAGGAGCAAATGCAAAATATCCAGTAGAACAAAAAAAATCTGTAGCATAATTATCAAACAATCTTCAAGACTTTTGTATAAAGGGATTGTTAATGTGTTCCTGTGTGTGAGTGTCTGCATGCTTTATGTGTCATTCTTTGTGTGTTTTTCTACGTACGTTTGTGTGTCTATGTATCCACCTGTGTGTGTGGGAGTGTGTGTCAGTGGGTGGCAGAGGGGTTTTGTCTATTCACAAAGTAAGTAGAAGTCACGACTCAAGCATCTGCTGTCAAATTGCCCAGCAAAAATCACAAAATCAAGCCTTTGTAAAACGCCTCTGCACACATGCCAGACAAGGGCTTGTGTGCACGCATGTGTGCGCCGAACAGCTTCACCTGTGAAGTTAGCACTAGCGTTTGCTCATTGCCAGGCAGTCTAAAAATCAGAAACCCCAAAATACTGGTTGATTTCACACTAACGAGATCAAATTGATCATTTAGTTTAGTAACAAGTTAGTGTTAAGGCAGTTTTCCCCCTTTTCTAAATGAGGTTAAACCACACACCAATAAAAGTGTAGTAGCTAATTTAAAAATTAATACTAAAGCTTAAAAAACACCTCTCCAATTCAAATGGAGTTTGTGTAGTTCAGCAGACTTCACACATTCAAAAAACTCTATTCATAGAGTTTGCATGAAGGGTAATAACCCCCCGTAGTCAACCGCAAGGCAGACACACAAAGCTGTCAGTCAAGTTCAAACAAACTGCCGAAGCAAATTGTTGATGTCTAAAGAGATAACCTGGTATATAAAGCAAAAAGTCCTCATAGGGAGGTGGTCAGCCATGTTGGGTGGTACAACCAAACACAGGACCTTCGTGTAGGAGACCAGGATGCGACACACTGTGTGCTTTAATGATGACTTGCTTATTAAGGAAGTACTTTATGTTTTAAATTAACTGTACCCTGGTGTTTTGGCGTCTTACACTGACCTAGTTGTGTTTGTTCCACATCTGCCATGGTGAGAGTTCAGACAAGCACGCATTATTGTTGTGATGACATCAAGTATTGGCAACAATGAAAACCTGTGACATCAACATGAGATGTAAAAAGCACCTTGGGAAGAAGCTCTGATTGTGTTGTCTTGGACACAGAAACTGAGATCTGTGTGAGTACGTGAAACCAAAGAGAAATTTTGGCAAGAAGACCAACTCATTTCAAAGTTTGTGAACTGGATGATGGATATTTTTCTTTTCCAGTATGAGCATGTTGATGCTGTCAATCAGGTCACTTGATTTATCTGATTGGACAATACAAAAAAAACAAAACAAACTGTAGTAACGTTATTATATAGAAGCAGAGTTTTCTTTAGCCACACATTTACCGTTTAACTTACGAGTAACTTGAGATGATGGTGAAGACACATTTCGCAGCTAAAGACCAACTAATACACATAAAAACACTCAAAATCATGTTTACATTTGTGCAATATTAACTTGATGTGAGAATTATTGTGTTTTAGTTGCACAAAAGCAAATCTAATATTTGTAATTTGGTATAAAACAGCGTTATTTATGGTATGCTTGATTAAAACTAATGTGGATGGAAAGTCCTACAGAGAAAATTGGCAATTAGCTTATTCACTTTAGACACAAAATAATACTTTTTTTATGTTTTCTTTGGATTATTTTTTCGACAAATAATTTTTGAAAAAAAATTAAGCATTTACCTTGTTGAGGTTTGTCTGAAACAATCTTAATTATGGAAGAAGAAGCAAAGATGATTTTAGGAGATAATAATTAATAAAGAAATAATTACAAGTGGATAAGAAAAATAGAGAGAAGCTTTAGGAGAGGATGGGAGAAGATCATGATGAGAAACTGTCCTAACAATCTGTTATAAGGTTTTAACACAGCAGAGGAGTTTATTAGATCCATCGTTTTCTCTTGTCTTTTAATTTATACCCTCCCCTTGCTGTTTGTCCTTTGTCACTCCCAACTGTGTTCAACATAATGTTGAGACAAGCTGTCAGAGCGGTCTGCTCCTTGCATCGAAACCAGCTAACCCCCACAGATCAAGGTTTTAAAACCTAAAAAAAATAAAAATAAAAATAAAAGCATCAACCCTGCTTTATTATTCCATGAAAAATGATAGATGTCGTTGCCACAATAAGCAATGGCATTGTTTGTAACATGCTTTTGTCTGCATAAATCTGATCTGATCTTCACATAAGCCTCGAATATTAACAAATAATATTTGTCTAACCACCATTAAACAACAACATGATGGTGGAAAAAGTCATGGAAACTGTGGATCAGACCGGCACCAGAACTTGGGCCATTCTGTCATAGATTTACTTCAATGTTTAGGGTCATTGCTCTTCTGTATCAGCCAGATCCTTCTGAGCTTCAGCTTAAAGACGAACTTCCTTTGTCCTGTTTGAATACTAGAAATTAATTTTCCTTCTACAGGGCAATTGGTTCAGGTGCAGAGATACCAAAGCAGCTTCTCTCCACGATGCTTCCTCTACTGCACTTCACTGTTTGGCTGATGTAAATATGGCTTAAAAAGCGAAGAGCACACCAATATTTAGTGCTCTGATCTTCATAAACAAGTCCATATGCGATGGCTTCCTCCGTAATGTCCTGCTATGAATACCGTGCCTGTTCAATGTTTTCTATGTGGCTGAATCATGAACAGATGATGTTAACCCACTCCAATGAACCCTTCCGGCTTCTTTTTTTATTTCTTTGATCTTGGTTGGCCTTAGCTACAGAACCATGTCCAGCTGTGGCACTGAGTAATATCTACAGTCTGTGAGGTTACTCTAAGCTTTTCCAGCTACATGCAATTCAACAAATCTTGATCATAGAACTTCTGAGATAGCTTTTTTTTGGGGGGGGGGGGTGACACATAGGGCACATTGTGTGATGTTGATGCTAAAGCACTCCTCCACTCAAGTCATTGATAAGAATCCAGGTATTCTTACACTTTTGACAACAGTTGATGTTCAGTGATATCACAAGTCTAGTGTTGCCATTACTTTTTCCATCATCACTTATTAGCTTAGAAATAATTGTGTTTCCTGATACTTTTTCACCGCCAATATTTATGCAAAAACCAGGAAATTGCAGGAAAGAAACTTTATCTTCCAACTGTAGCTCTTTCTGTTCTTGTCCCTCTGGCATTAAAAGTGAACGTGAGCTGGAGAAAGTGTTTTTAAAGTTGGAAGGTAATTCACCTATTGAATTTATGCCTGCAGGTTTAGTTTTTAATTCACACAGTAGAATAATTTATAGCTTAAACACATTTATCACCAACGATATCCACAGTTGCAAAAAAATAATAGAATACATTACAACATATTTTCATCAAGCTACAGTCTCATTGTTAGACCTCTCCACACCACATTTGCACTTTGTTGGTGCAGAAAACAAGTCTGCCAGAATAGATGCTTCTGCAGTACAATACGTGATAAAACATATTTGACCGTGAACTGCTTTCACAGGAAGCAGCGTGCAAACTGCCTGGGGCCTGATTCATATCATCACAATTTGCCAGTACACAGGCAGGGTTGGGGTTTGAGTCTTTTTCAAAAAAACTGTTCACTATTTAGTGAGCACTAAAAATTTGTTGCAAACTCAACAACCAGGGACAACAGAGTGACACAGGTTTGACATTAACCACACACACCACTTTGCACCCTCTCGACTCTCTGCACTGATTAATGAATATTTTATATTATATGCCCATAAACTTATATACCTGAAGTGTCAACAACTTGAAAATTGCACATCAGATGATAATGCTGCACAATTAATCTAATCATAAACAAAATGTCAGCCTGTTCAGTTCTATAGGAGCATGAAGCTACAGTATGTACCTATATAAATATTATTTTAGTATAAATTTTAAAGAAAATCCAAATTAATACGCTTTTTGTGTACAGCTTGTTCGTTATCTGAATGAAGACATGTCTGTTAGACTTCTTTGGGGACATATGGTTAAAAAAAGGTTTTAAGTAATGAAGCAGCCTTTTTCTGAATTTTGTGTATGATGAGGACAGCAGCACCCTCTGTTCATCGATCAGTAGCCAGCAAAGAAGACTCATGACCTATGACAGAGCCAATAAGTTATGTCCATTGTTTGTCCTGGTAAACTACGTCAGCTTTGTCTTTGTGTGCTACTGCTTCCTCAGTAGCCTCACTCCCTATATTCAAAACAATGTTAAGGACAGAACTCTTCAACAATCTTTTATGCACTTACACTGTTTTAGAAAATGTCCCATGAAACCAAAAATTCTTTTGACAGAACTTTATGTTGGTGTTTTCTCTGTGACTTTTTACCTCACATGTAAGTTGCTTATGATCAAGTGTCGTAGAAAGACTAAACGTAAATGTGAGTTTAGCAGTGTGAGCTAATTATATTATTAGGATTCGTTGTATTTATGAATCACGGAAAAGCTCGTAGTTGGCAGGAAAGAACTGTGTATACATGTTCACTTGTTTCCATCATCAGCCATATGTGAAGCTTGTTATTTGTATTGATACGTGGAGATTAAAACACAATTTAACCAGCCGGATTCCAATGCAACAATGCCGCTACTTGACAGTAATGAAAACAACCTTCAATCATCAGCTGCCCTCAGCACTCCTATATTATTACAATGGAAATAATAACATTCTTTTCAGCAATAACAGCAGTAAAAAATATTAGGTCTTTGTATCGCAGTATAATAACAAAACACTTAAAGATCACGCTGAGATGTTGTCAGTGTTTCACTGTGGGCACCATGCAGATTTATTTTTATTTAATTGTTTTTGATAAATCAATTGGAATATGAAAATCATAATAAGAGATTAGGTAATTATGTTGCAAAGATTTTTCAGCTGTTGTGGAAACAGTAAAAATTTGAGTTAGATGAAATGGTCTTTACTGCAGGTACATGGATGATTATTGGGATAAAATTGGCAGATAACTGGCAGATAAAGTGAAGCCACATGAGCGTTTGCTGCTCCACATGAATGTGTTACGGTTATTTATAACTCACGACACAAACTGACGATTCAGGTCCTAGTTAACAAGGCGCCTGTTTTGGTGCTTTGCAGTTTTCTAATGACAATAAGATAATACTTTGATTATGTGTGAATGTGTCTCCTCGCAACGTCCCTCCGTATGTCTCTGTCCCATAGATCACCTTATTCACTTTTACATTTTTTGTATTTTCTTTTTCCTCTACTACTTTTATCTCTGAATGCTCACTGTTTTACGTCTTACCTTCCATGTTCCTCTGTAACTATCATAGTCTAAATAAATGAAATGACAGCACTGATGCTCCAATTAACCCATGATAAAGCTACATTTTAGAAAAAGGGATTGGACTGAGTGGTCGAGACTATTCCCACCTTCTATTGATTGTAAACCTCCTTTTAACAATAAGAAAGTAACATGTCGACTGCTCCAGGACACAGTGCACTGAAAAATATTCAACTGTGTTCATTGTTAAAGCATCACTGGTAACAAGAAAACAGTAAACAAACTCATAAAAAATTAAAATAACTGAAATGCTACTGTGTGTGCATCACAGAGGAAGATTCAGTATAAACAAACAATCCAAAAATTTTGACAAAGCCAACAGCATAATGGAGCATAGACATGGCATATTACACATACATGTACACAATTGCACTTTAAATGAGTTATTAAATCTAGTTTGTCGTTTGAGCAGCACTCGTGTTTGTATGGATGAATGCGCTACTGTTCTACATTAGACACCGCTGCTTGGTGGGTGCATTTGATATAGGTCAGTGTGCTTTACAGGTGGTGGATTAAGTCTATCATTAATAGAGTAAGTGGTCTACTGTAGATCGAATCATTGCAAATGTGCAGCTATAATCACAACTAATGTTAGCAGTAACATGTAATTATCTCCCTATAAAGGTCAATTTCACCCATTGTCACCTTTCGTCCTGTTTTCAGTTGAAGGAGGGCATGGATTACAAATGTGATAAATTACATTAATGATAATTTAAATTAATGGCACTTATTACAGAATAAATTAACGCTCTGATTTTAACTCTAAAACGTTGGAGGAGCCAGTAAAGTTCTTAAGGGGGTTTTCACTTAGGAAACAAATGCTAAAATACAGAGAGAGGTTTTGAATAGCATTTATATACAGTACATGTAGCCCCCAAACTAGGATCCTAAGCAGGTCGAAAACTGGTGAAGCTGAGCAATGACCGCAGACCTCTGGTTCAACTCTGTCTCCAAAAAATGACATTCCTATACAACTGAACTCAAGGACAATTATGTTTTCCATAAACTATGTTATTTTACCTACAAACATAATGAGAACATGTTGACATGTAACATAAATTGTGAGTTGCAAATAGATTGATACTGAAAATATAAATGCGATGTTACCAGACAATGTTTTTGTCCAACTAACTAATATTTGTTTTACACATTATTAAAGCATTTTATCAGTCAAGGGCTGGTGTAATACAGGAAAAGTAACGGTTATTTTACACAGAACTTGTTTTTTTGGTCTGAACCAAAACAAACCAGAAACAGGACTCGGCAACCAAACTCAGGTCTTCGTTTTACAGTACCCGCCACCCTTCCCAACCACCTCCTGGAAGCTCCTTTACCCTTAACAAAATTAGTGTTCGTTCTTTAATTTAAAACTTTATGAACAAAGTTGTTTGTGTTGTAGTTGTTTCACACTAGACTTGAACCCTGCCCCCCCAACCTCCACTGTTCCCTACAGCTGCTAGACATCACCAACCAGTAAAATGTATTTTGTTTTTTTTTCCCTTCTTGATGACCGTGTCCATGTTTTCTCCCACTTTGGTTTCAAGTACAATTTGTTCTCTACAACTGTTGATATTCTGACAATATCAGCAGCTCTAAACACCAGCGCAGTGCAGCACATGCTTGTGCTCACAGAGAAAGTAAGAGTGAATTATGATGCTCTTTAAAATTCCATTCTTTTTTCCCTCCTCACAGAGGTGGTAATGGGCTGTGGTGGTCCACCCTCTCTGTGTGTATTACATAAATCAAACACTACAGTACAGAGGGAGAACAAGTAGTACTAAAGAAATGATGAGAATATTAAACCAGTTTTATTTCATGCCAAAAACCTGTTATATTATCCACTCAGACTTTCAACATATTATGTTTCATCTTTTTATATTCGTGATACACTGAAGTGGAACAATGTTGGCTCGCCCTGAAGGAAGGTCAGCAGTTCTGCTAAGAGTTAAGTGTCTTGCACGGAGACACTTCAGCGGAATCTCTGATTGAAGCAAAATCCTTTAATCAGAACCAAATTAAATCCCTGACACATTTTGCTTAAAAACTTCAGAAGGTGACTCCTTCAACCCCAAGAGTCATGAGAAATCATTTTATTTTCTTATTTTTAACCGCTATAACCCATATTGGTGACTGAGGTCGAGTTTGAGAGACTGAAGCATAGAGCTAAATGGACTTAATACATTTCATTTGAATCAAATTAGAACCCACACATCTTTCATAAAATAAACTTTACTCTTCATTTTCCTATGATCTTATCCACGTGCATTTTATCTTCGTATATTGATTCGTCTAAAAAACTAAGCAGAGCTGCCCTTATGTCTTTACTCAGTAGCCACAACCTTCATCTCATCCTCAGGGATCCTGAGGTGGTCTCGGGCCAGATTAGATCCATAATCCCTCCAGTGGTCTCTAGATTTGGCCTCTACTTCATGTTTGATGTCTCAACTACCTCAACACGGTTTGGTGAATGTGGCTCAACTTAAAGTTAAGACATAAGATCTTATGATCAGTTTGTTGATGCTTATAAAATAAAGTTTGTGACAGTCAATGCTAATACTTAAGTACCAAATAACACCTGCCTTCTGCCACAAATTTGCTTGGATTTGGCTGACGTAAATAAATAAGGATGGACAGAGGCAGGAATAGTTTAAAGACGTAGAAGGTCTGCTTGGAGTGGATTATTTGAAAACATTAATACTAAATTATTTTAACCCAAAATCACAATCTTTCCCGAAAGACATCCCAGCAAATTTTTTGCCTAAACGTCACCACAGTGCATAACCTACTTGGATTAATAGGTCACCTAATAGGTCCTATTTAACAGGTACGACACTGGCTTGGGGAGGTAACACTAATGATAGTAAAACTGCTTCATCCAGTCCAGCTCCAGCCAGTAGTATTGTAGTCAAGACCACATAACTGAGACCAAGACCTTAGGATATATTCAAGACCAAGACGAACGCTGGCTGAAATCAAGTCAAGACTGCAATATCACACACAAAGCCAATACTGCAAAATTAAGTACAATTTGCAGAAAACCTTTGCAGAAGTCAATAAAAACTATATTAATGACATGTCAGTCTATCCATCTATATATAGATGCATAGATAGATAGACTAGATTGCTCTGGACTGAGTCTTGACTTGGTCTCAATATAATAAGGGACTTGATGCCGGTTAAGCGGTTTAGATGGTCTTGACTATAACAGTGCTGGCCAGGTGTATTTAATAAGAAACAGCATTTATGTCATGGTTCAGACTCATTATAGTCCAACATTTGAAATGTAAGAAATACATTGTCATTCACACACACCCCCACCAGGATCAACTTGGGGCTCAGTGTCGTATCGAAAGGAGTCTTCAACTCAAAGCAGAGAGGGACCAGGAGTCCAACAACTGACCCGGTGGTCCATGTTCCAGAAATATGTAAAAATAACACTGAAGGGGAAGCATGGAAGACAACGCTTCAATAAAAAAACAAACGCATTATGTTCCTGATGTGTCTATATCGCACTGGGAGCTCTGTCTAAAAAAGGGCTTAAATGGTATTTAAAGGGTCTGGTTTGGACAAGACTTTTCTCTTCCATCTTTCATGTCAGCCAGGCGCCGACGTATATGAAGTCTTTGGCTGTCAGTTCACCTTCGTCCACCAGTTATATTTCACAGGAAGGTGCAGCACCTGCAGTTAAGCACCCATGAATACAGATGAGCAGCTCGCTGTTATGTGGCTAGGGGGTCGCGACAAGGCTCAGCAGAGAACTAACTCAGCACATAATGAGTGATCCTTATCAGCCCAGCTCAGAAAGCCCACAAGTTCAAGCGAAACCAACACACAATCTGTTTGTCTCCTCAATGCTCTTTTTCTTTTTATACACTGGAAACACACAAAACACGGTATGTCTTTGGACTGCGGGATGGAAACTAGAGAAAACCCACACAGAAAGGCCACAGCCACCTGGGATTCGAACCAGGGACCTTCTAGCTGTTGCAATATCCTTTCCATGTGCCATATTCAGTTTTGAACATTTGTGCTGGACTAGACAGTTTTACTTAATTCATGTTTAAAATAAGAGTGTTTTCGTTCTCGATTACGTCTTGTGTTTTTACAGCATGCACTTAGAGTAATAAAATCGAAGACTTACTGTACTTGCACTTGGGCTGGAGTCATTTTACACTTTTAGGTGGGTATTGACTTTGTGCCACCTCTGGTTTTAGTCTTTTTACGAGCTGAATTAAAATAAAAAACTAAATATTGTAGAAAATAGTCTAATAGATTCAGCTGTTCCCTTCCAGGAGAAATTTGGAGTCAAACTCCTGTCAAGTATGAAATGAAATTGAATTTTTAAACACATTAATTTTTTACCTTGAGGCCTCAGTAGACGTAAGCACTTCATAAGCTGGGCTCTGATTAATACATGGTAAAATTGCAAACTGTAAAGTGTCTAAATTTCACCACACGCGGTACGGCTGTACAGCAGCATGTGTGTTTCTAGGTCACCAACTACTTCAGCTGTGACTATCCAATAACAATTGCTTTACTATTAAACTTGATTTCACATTACCTCATATGGAATATTCTTGAACTTGTGCAGTCTGAGACCGAAACTGAGCAAATTTAGTTTCACACTGGGACTGAGGCTGATTCAAATATTCTCATACTTGCATCATGGAGGGATCCAAACTGAATAAACTCCATTTTCCACCTCAGAAGCCAGTTTTATTGAAATACACTCATTTTCCTATCATGTGGGGAACCAAAGTGAGTAAATGTAGTCTGTCCCCTTTGGGAGCCATGCTTCTTCAAACAGACTGGTAACTCTTGTCACGTGGGGAATCTAATCTGAGTAAATGTGGTGAAATGAAGTGAAAGTGACCTACTGTATCTATCCCACACGGATAACTTCTGGTTTGCATCACGAAGCGTGGCCTGAGGAGCTGAAGACAGATAAAGTAAGTTGTCAGACTTTTTTTTTTTTTTTCTGGGCACGTTTCTTATCTAGAGCACACCACTTTGCCCACTTTTTTAAACTCTCGGTGTCTCTCCATCCACAATATTTGCCTGCAGAAGCACAAAAGCAGCGGTTCTGATAATTTGTGAATTTGAACAATGCCTTCACTGATATTAATTTTGGTGCTTGCTGAAAAGTGCCTCCAGATGACATCACTTGGAAGAACCTTTAGTTCAGATAATGTCAGCTTGCTGTTTAAACTATGAGGTTTGTAATCATTGTCAACCTCCTTTTCCAGAGCTCCTCCAGATGACATCATCCAGAACTGTTTTTCATTATTGGATTATAATTCATTATCAGATGATGTCATCCGAAGGTGTTTTTTTAGCTCAAAGCAAAGAAATACAGTATGTTAATACAGAGAAGTCAGAAGAAAGTTTAGAAGAACTGATGCAAATTTACAGCCGACTAAAATGATTTTTTTTTGGCCTTTAAAACCATTATTCTGACGTAAGACAAACCGGCTTGGAAATTAACTTTCACTTACCACAATGCTAAGTGAAAGTTACAGATCTGTGTAGATTTTGATCACATAGTTAATAGCTGCTAGAGTCAGAAAAACTGCTATATGCAGCTGACGTTTTTCTTGTGGGCCGATTAAAAACTAAATTTTCCAGTATGGATAAAATGTCTGTGCGGTGATGAGGACACACAAATGTGCAGCGCCTCTACAAGCACATGGTGCAACACAAAATGTTGAATCCATCAAGAATCACAATGAGGCAAAGAAAACAACGATGTTGCTGTGGGAATGAGTGATTTGAAATGTAAGTTAAGGATGTTATTCAACAGCACTAGTCCCTCTCACTCAGAGTGTTTTCTGTCAAAACTGAGGACTTTCAAGTGGCAGACAGCAGTTTGCTTTCTACTTCTACCTGGCAGTAGATATTTTTACTTATAGCACTTTAATCCAAATCACAATCTTTCCCTAAACCTGGCCCACATGTTTTTGTACCGAAACCCAACAGTGTCAATATGTGTAATGCTAAATGTCCGCGCCGTGACTACACAGAAAGTGAGTTGATATGCATGCCACGCAGCTGTTATCCTCTATTTCAATCCTTCTAGCTGGATTCAGCTTGTGCTACATGCACATAAACACGACCAAAAACCTAGTTAGACCTCCAAATCGTGATGTGTATATAGCTTCGAGTGCTTTTAGTTGATGACATTTTCTATTGTCCCTGGACGCCTCCTGTGCACACACATTGACAGTCACATGATGAAATATTTCAAACCTACTAAGGATGTTGTAGGTGGCCTATTGAACCCTAATTATGGCCTCATAGAACCGAAATCCTCACTAAATGAGTGATAAGAGCCCAAGGTGAAATCCTGGAAACTTACAACAACTTAAACTGAAGATCAAGGAAACATCAAACCCTCAATTGTGGGAAGTAAAGGTTTCCCTTCCTACTTCATTTAGTTAAATCATGGAAATAAACTACCTTCTTAGTGCAACATGTGCATGAATGTCATGTTTTTATTTATACAGTTTGATCATATATACTCAATCTGTCCAATCAGGTGCTTGACACCTAGGATAGACTGGAAGTTATCTTCCTGATGGAAAATCAGCAGGGCTTTGGCTCCTGGAACTAGCATCACCACATCTGACTCTTCTCTAATATTACCACAGTAGTTTTGATGGTGTTCCTCTTTAACTATGCTGCCCTCCTGCCCTTTTTTATCTTAATCCTCTACACAACTGGGAACGAATGGGTATTAAATATGGAAGAGATGCTCTCCGTGTACATCGTTCTACCCATTAAAAGCTGCACAGGCCACTTTGTTCCTGACAAAGCTGCGCCATCAGCACACAACCTCTCTGTTCATCACAGGTTGTGGTAAATCAAGGGTTTCAGGGCTTTTAACAGATGTGCAACATGGCCTGGTTTTAGTGTGAGGACCAGAGTAATAAACTATTTCAGCTTTGTAACTTGTGGAAGATAATTTTCCTGGAAGAAGTAGGAAGAAACTTTAATGCAAAATGCATTTCAGTTCTGTATGCATCTTAACTATTTTCCTGTATGTCACAGATTTGTAGTAAAAAAAGAAACAAATTGCAAAAATTTGTTTAGGGAAAGTAATCACTGGGTGATTCTGCAACATTGCTCTCAATGACGTGCTACGTCACGTTAAAGGAAGCAGTTTACAAGATGTGACAGGGTGCGTGTGTAAAGGCAGGAGGCGGTGACGACATAAGAGTAATTAATAAGGATTCAAAAGCACAAAAGTCATTCCAAAAGGGAGGACAGGAAACGCACAAACGAGGAAAAAGAACCAAGTAGCAAAACTAAGAAAAAGTATCTAATCAAGGATATAATGAAGAACCAAAAGGGAAGCACACAAACAACCAAGTTGAAACTACAAAGGGGTGCATGTAAGAACAAAAAACTAATGCCTAAACAATATGTCTGAACAGGAAAAAAACTCAAAACCAAACCTGAACCCTAAAATAGAAAGGGACTAACAGATGCAAAAAGTTACCCACAAATGGAAATAACTGCAAAACCGGCCTGAAAGAAAATTAACATGAACCCAAAACTTCAAGTACTGAAAGAGAATCGAACGACGATGGACAGACAGAAAACCAAAGCAAACAGGCGGGAACGAATAACTTATTCTATAAACGGGAATAAACACATGGATACAAATGGAGAACCAACCTCAGACCAAAAAGCACCAAACGGGACCAGAGACAAAGGCACAACGCAGAGAGACAGATGTGTCTAACCCAGTGTGTGTACGCACTGGGTTAGACACTGAGGGGAGAACTGGATTTAAATAAGCAGGGAAACTGGTGAAAACAATTGGGACTAATGAGATAAGTAACGAAACCAAAAACACTAGCAGACTAAGCAGGAAGTGGAGCTAAGCTACTACAAAACAAAAGTCAAAAACAGGAAGAGAAAAAACTAAAGTGTAAGATACTGACACAAGAAGCTGATTGGAGCAAACAAAGTGCCAAACTGATACTACAGATCTGGGATTGACTGGGAAGACTTTCGAACATGTCAGTTCACGTTGTGTAATCCCCCAATTTGAAATCAGATTTATCTCACAGATGGCGTTTTCCTTCAATCCTAGAGTTGATTCAATGATTTTGTCTTGTCAGCTAACACGTACTTAACCCACCCGACTCGCTCTGCTCTGTTATTCACGTTATTCTCTGTAAGCCGAGTATGTAGGTCACAGCAAGACTCAGAAATTCTTGACATTAGCATAGAAATATGACATCTGCAAGGTACATTCAACGGATAACACATGTTGGGAATCCACACACACACACTCACATTTCCCCCTCGTTCCTCCGTGTGCATCCATCTGATATCTTTGGAAATGAGCCAGTAAGATTGTCTTTCTTTATGGAGTGTTTTGCTGTATATTCACATTGTTTCATTATTGCAGAGAATCAATTAAAAATGAAATCTCAATAGCTCATGTTAAAGCACAGCCTTCCTTCAAACTTAAAATAAATATGATGGCAGGGAGGAATATTCTTGGCAGTAATAAAAAGAGGTTACAGTGGAAATGTACAAAAGTTACACAGGACATGACTCTGTCTATATAAGTTCAAATACAGCTGGACAGAAAGGAACTAAAGGGAGAAAGCTATGGACTTAAATGCACTGAAGAAAAGTAATGCTAATTTTACTTCAGCATTTGATCTGTTGAAATATGCTTTAGTCGTTTAAAAACCCATAATATGACAAATGTTTGTTGTTTTTTTTTTAAGAAAATTGGAGTGTATTCTATTAGGCTGAAGGATAGACCTTTCATCCAAATTACAAAGTTTAAAATTTCTAATTAACCAGCTCCAGTTTTAAACCCGGTACCGTTAAAACTGATGTATGAGGGTCTGTTTGGCTAGTTAGACAGGTAAAGAAAAGACAAAGAAGATGGACTAGGGGAAAATGTATTTGCTTATTTTTAATGGATATTCAGAAAGCGCTTTTATTTATTTGCCAGTTCAGAACTGTTTAAATATTTTAATCAATCCCGAGCAGACAACCACATGTGTGGGCACAGGCCCAGAGGTCTGAGTTGTCAGCGGTCACAGCTTTTTAAAAAAACTAAAAGAGGCACACAATGACCAAAAACCAAGATCAGTTAGATGACTACAAACTAACACGAAAATGGCCCAAACAATATATGAAAAGTTGGGGACTTTTGCTGTCAGTGTTTGTCATTGCACATATTGAAAGGAACTTAGTTTGGCACTTGGTTGATGAAAACGTTGATTTGAGTTTGGGCATAAAAGCATGAGTATTGTTAGTATTAACACTTGTGACTGTTCTGCCCCTTTTTGTCCTAGAGGCCGCGCTTTTTCTTTACTTTTAATGTCAAGCCATATTTCACCCACGGTGGCTCTCTTTGCAGTCGAAATGAGGTCTGCAGAAAATGATGGCCTTTGTGATTACTCAGTGAATATAAATAACACAGTCAGATTTTTGGCCAATTGCAATCATCACTCCCCTATTATTTTTAACACAGCAAGATTATTAAGGAGCAAGAAATGTCACAGTAGGGACCATAAAGTCCAGGGCGACTCATGTGAAATTGGTTCTTTGCAGACCATCATAGTGTGAAATTTGCCTGTGTGATCAAAAAGTGAATGTGACACTAATGTGAGCAGAGATGCAACATCTAAACAATATTCACACAGTTTGTGAAGCACGAGATTTTTCAATTTAAGCCTTTCTTTACGCATCAAATACTCCATCGTTCCAAACAGGAAGTGTGTAAACAAAGCCGGTGTTTTCGCAGTGTGGCATCATGCTGCTACAGTGGATGTGTGGGAATGCCCGTTGTCGGTGTGTGTGTGTGTGTGTGAGGGAAACTATTTTTAAAAAAAGATTGTTTATTATCAAAATTGTACTTTTGGTTTGGACATGGACATTTGCAGTTCTTGTGCAGTTTATTCTTGACGGGTAAGTTATGTTGCTCTCAATCATTTTTGTCTTTTCCTTCCACTTGCCTGCTCTCTGATGGTTTGCAAACATTTACTGTATGTGCTGGTGCATCCGTGCATTTGTGTAGCAGCCTGAGGCTCCCGCAGACATATTAATGTGTGCAGACATAAATAGTAAAAGTAGGAAATAATCACAGATAACCAACAGTGCATGATGTATGTCTTGCAAATTGACATTAATATTTAATACTAAGAGAGTAGATTTATATTCTGTTCTAACAAATTGGCCTTAAATAGACTATTTTAAAAGCAGGACTTTGTAGCAGCCCAGATGATGCAAGTTCACCATAGCAGCACTAACATACATGTTTAAATGGATGAGCCGAGAAGACGAGGGCAGAGGGAGAGGAAACGGAGGTGGGGGTGAGGAAAGTGCATGCAACACAGCAGGGAGCCAAGAAGGTAGCGGAAAAGTGTTTTTTTTTTTCCCAAAATGAATGCATCAAAATGAAGGGCAAGTACTGGATTTCTTTTTTTCTATCAGAATTTGATTACAAACAGTATTTAACAGCTTATTATATGTAATCCTATTTGAAATTTTGATGATAATCAGGTTTGTAACACTCTTACATTTCCCCGTATTTTTTTTGTGTGTGTTTTCCCATACCAATCTCACATTTGGTAAATGAATCTCAACAAATGACATTTAAACTAAAGAATTTTAGATGTGATCCTCATGCTTACAGCAATTAATCCAACTTTGTAGATTTCTTATTAGTGGAAAATCTATAAAACTGAATTTTGTAAATGTAGCAGCTTTTGTCTCACTGTGTGTATTATCATAAATGCATTGTGTACACTAAGCTACACTGGTGGTTTACGTGTGCGTGTGTGTGACTCTTTGCTTTCGAACAGCAGCGACAGAAGGAGAATGGCAATGAAGCCGGCATTTGGGACAATGCTTAGTGTGAATTGTTGTCATCCAACTATTAAGAGAATCCAGCTACAAATGACTAAGAGAGCTGGACGTGTGCGTTTATGACTGTTTGCTGTGAATCATTTGTGTGTGTTTGCGTCCATGCATGTGTTTTATAAAACAGTGCGATGAGGAAGCAGTGGTTAACAAAGTCTCAAGTTCTTCGTGTATTTGGGCGCCTTAACTTATTTATGTAGCTGGAAGTGTCCGTGTGAATGTGTCCGTGTGTGAGCGTGCGACACCTCATTTGTTCTACAGCCTCTGTGTTTGTATTCTCAACTGATAGCTTTCTCTGCTAAAAAATAGACTCGCACTCTGTTCGTATGCCCTAACTCTGTCAGCGTGTTAATATATGCGTGTGTGAGCGCATTTGCCCAGCTAATTGAAAAGTGCCACTGTTGTAAACAAGCTGAGAAACGAGCGAGCATTTTTCACGTGGCACAGTGGCTTTACACAGCAGGGAAGTGTGTGTGTGTGTGTGTGTGTGTGTGTGTTTGGGGCCTGCCAACCTCAGATGGCAGTCACTTATCTCGGGTATTTGCATCATTACGTCTCCTCTCTTATCCCTTTCTTACTTCTCCTCATTCTTCCTTTATGTCTCCTTTAATTTTCTTCTGTACATTTCTCCATCTAGTCGTTTGTTGTTGTGATGCTAAAAACTAAACGAGGTCCCGTCGCCATGAATAAACCAGTTAAAAGAGTGTTACGTCAGACTAAGCATCAATACAAATGATGATTTCTGCTGGTAAATACAGTATTGTTCTTCCTGAAACACAGAGTAAACGTATCCAGATGGTGGAGTAAAGCCGACAAAGACCACACAAACTGAAATTCACAACTATATATACTTATAATGATAATATATAAAAAAAGTTGAGACACAGCTGTACAATGTGACGCTTTTGGGAATCAAACTAGCAATAGCATTTAAACTCAGCCCACTCAGTCTCTGTGCTCTGGCACCTTCTGCTCAGCTCTTCAGCTTTTAGACATTTTGAAACTTGAAAAATAAAAAATGTTTTTACACTTGCCAGGCAGAAATAAATGACCTTCTCTGACTGGTGAAGTGGGCGAGTCTTCCTTAACTGAGATGTGAATATCTCTGTGCTGCTGCCTGGCTTTTCAGTGAAGCCTTTGACCTCTTCATATTAGAAAACGTCCAAGGGCGTCATTGTACCAAAAGAACTATTCATTAATAAAAGTTACATACTGTTGCTTTGAGTGACAAAAATAGAGCACCTGAGACTCGATCTTCACTTGACTGCTATGATCTTGACATGAGGATATTTTTGGTTAGGATTTAAATGAATAAATTCAGTAAAAAAAAAAAAAAAAAAAACATTGCAGAGAAACATGGTTTTTACCACTGTTTGGATGTTATGCTCACATATATACAGCACATAAAAGCGCAACACCTTTAACAACACTGACCTTTGACCTTTATTTTTATTAATTACTGCATGCTTTGCCATTATTACCACAATGGGCATTGTTTAAGTTGACCGATTAATTATCATCAATTCAAGTAACATGAACCCTTCTGTAAATCATACAAAACATGGACGGGCAGGGTTTGGGACGTACAAGCTTCACCTCCAGAGAGACGATGTCCATCTGTACCACTGCAGATCACGCAGGTGGGTTTCCAGGTTTAGTTTTTACATTATGAACGATGTGATTTTTGCCTTCTATTACCCACATTTACTCATGATATTTCACTAACATATGCCCATTACTTTGTAACTACCAAGGTATTACTTCCACTTTTACCATGCTATTACCTAAGTATTGCCCCTATATTACCATGTTAGTTATAAAATATTGCCCATATAGACACTAACGATTACAACCACATTGGTATGAGTGTGCCAAATGACTTTTTTGTATAATTCTGATAGACCCATGAATCATCATGAAACTGTAACATTATATAAATATTTTATTGCACTGAATGACAGAACTTTTGGTCATGTTCTCGAGTGTCAACACTGATATTTCCTTGCCTACTGTCACTTTTTGTGTTAATGTGCTACTCACACAATAACAACATGTTGTTTCTGGCGCCTCTGTCAATCAGAACCAGCTGTGTCTGGCAGTTAAGCTGAGCATTCACTTTGTGACTGAGTCGTCTCCATCTCTGTGAAGAAACGGGACTGAACTGAACTGCCGTCTGCAGACACATTCTGGCTGCTGGCTGACACTGAATGTTATGACCATATTTAGGGGGAAGATTCAAACTAGTCTAAATGCTAAAGTTTATTTATGGTTCGACATGCAGCCTACTACATCCCCAACATTTTTTTGTCATGCCCTGTGGTCTTCTTGACTGTTTAGGAATTAAAGGTGCAAATTCTGTGTGACTGGGTTTAAGACACAACGACATCTAGGTTCAGTTTTAGGCAAAGTCATGATTGGAGATCAAATAGTGAAGAATGCACTTTAAAGTAACTGCTGTCCCGGACTTTAGAATTTCATGTTTTGATGCCCACCCACTCACCTAGTGTCCTAAAATCATTCTCAAGGAATCAAAAAGTGCCACCTCATCCTGTCCCTTTGCATTACATGCGGACGCTTAATGAACCAGTTTACATAGGTGATTGACCGTCAGAAAAGTACAACAAGACACAGGCTTCAATGATGATCGTAAGAAAAGTGGCACACGTGGGTACTACAGTCAGTAAGTATGTGTGTGACGCGTTTAGTTCTTTGTAATGTAAGCTTATGTGTTTTTCCCTAAACCTAACCCAGTGTTATTGTGCACATAAAGTTATTCCCATACTTCAAATGGTGGTGAAGTAAAGCAAAGGAGCAGAAAACGGCACAATGTGATGCCTTAGAAAGCATAATATCTGACACTGGGATGAGAACCTCCGAAAGGTGACATTCTCTGTATTTAAAGTATGTAACCAACAATCACTCCTGTCATACTTGCTGATAGATATGGGCTGATAGCAACTCATAACAGTTTAAGTCAGTTTAAGAGGAAATCATAACATTTTGACAGAAACACATTGTGTGTATCTGTCTTGTTCATGAAGTATAGAAGTATATATACACAGCATTTTGAGTTTTTGTCTCCAAGTTGCACAATTTCCCACTTTTTGACATTAAAATGTAATTAGTAGCATTTTAACTCAATTTCAGCAACTGTTTCACTCTTTGGCATACATCTTCAGTGTGGCAATGCTGAAAAAAATATGCAAACCAACGATCAAATATGAGATGGTCAGACACTGATCTGAGAAAGTACTTAAATAAAAACTTAAAATACAGAAAAAACACTAGTATTGTGCAGAAAAACAGTTCCCGCGATAAATCGATTTGTCATCACATAAGAGGTGCTTTGGTTTCCCGCACAGTCATTGCATGCATGTAATAAACATAAATGGTTTACTAGGAGAACAGTAAGTGTTAATGACAGAATATGCATTAAGTCTGTATGTTGATGTGCACATGTATGTAAAAGTGGTGCATTGGGGTGCGGCCCTGCGCACGCTGGTGTGTCGTCTTTGTATGCACAGAAAAACAATCTAAATGGAGATTGTTCCTTCCCCCTTTTTAGAAACACAGAACAAAAGATCTGACTACAAAATGAATGCAATCACTGCTTCCTCCCCCCTTCCGCCCTCACATTTCCTCCTTGTTTGTATTATTCTCTCTCTCTCTCTCTCTCACTTTACGCAGTCTTATATTTAGATGTATGACTCTGCAGAGATCTATACTCATATGAATACAAGCTACAAAGAAATATGAGCTACTCTAACTTTTTCTTCAAATAGGAGAAAGACATTTCATTGGGGAACCAGCGCTGAGCTCAGGTGTGCGTGCTGTGTGTGTGCGCAGCAGTAGAGATATAGAATGGCATTATACGAGTGAGGCAGCTCTCAGGTTAAAAAAAAAAAAAAAGCTGCCTGCAGGATGAGCAGAGCTGCATAATCTTGTTCATTGCATGCGTGTTTGCATTTAAGCGATGCACAACTCGGCTGAACAGACTAAGCGCGAGCTCACTGCAGTAATCTGTTAAGACCACTGCATCTCTGTCCGTCTTACGTATATGAAGGACATTGTGTTTCCAAAATGCAACTAGTAAGCGCAAATAGAAACAGACCGCATGATATACGAAGGAGCACAGGGTTCTCTTGCACAGTTTTCAGGAGTTTGTTTTGTCCACACTGCAGTACTCCGAGACCTGAACACTGTCACTGTAGTTTAGTCGCCCTATACATTAGATTTCAGACTCTACTTTGGACCAGATCACCTAAAAGAAGCGCCCCGGATGAGCAGATGAACTATGGAACACAGACAGCCAGCCCCCTTCAGTGCATTGTAACTTGCATCACCAGAGCAGGACCAAACAACACACTGATTAAAGATTAAATAATGTTTCCCCCAATAATCCAACTCAGTCCTGAACCCACTCCTCAATATCTGTATTCATATTACAAAGACAATATAATCCATACAGTAGAAAACAAAAAACCCTTTAGCTCAGGCACAAGTATCAGCTACATTCCACACTGAATGTACTGTCCTGGTGTCCTGAACCATCAGAAAGTGCCACCTCTGAATTAGGGACTTTGGCCCACTCCTTAATTGAAATGAGGTAATTTAGCTTCGTCCTCATCAAGTTCTGTTTGTTACAGACAAGACAACAAAGCGTGAACATAGTTCCTCATCCTGTTAAAAAATAAAAAATACAAAAATAAAAACACCGACATGCGTTCTGATACCTGCCAATCAGCGGTATCAGCGTTAATATTTTCCACTGTCTAGGTGGATTTAATGTTGTGGGTATTCGGTGTATATAGAGATGATAGAATTTTTTTTCCTGGCAACTTCATTTAAACTGTGGAAAGCCTCCCGTTTTCTGGGAAATTTTCAGCAGAAAAACTATCACTGTCCCAAATGTTTCTAATCTCATCCCATCCCAGAAGGCTCAGCCCCCCTTTGAAAACACTCAGTGAGCCGCCTGCTTCATCATCAGCGCCACGAAACAAACTGACCTGCCCGTCTGCAAACTCTCAAACTCATCAAAAGGCTTTTCCAAGTCATTCATAGCTCTTATTAAGGACCCGAGCCTCATTTCCCTTCGTGCAGACTTTATTTTCTGTCTCCTCAGACGCTGGCGCAGTGATACGTTTGTGTAACTCATTGGCATGCACCAGGCGGGTGGAGCTGACGAGGTTTATTAAAGGGATCTGGAGCCTGATGCTGTCTCCCCTCATTAACCTCAGTAGCACCTCCGACAGGTTATCTGGCTTGCACACGTGCACACACACACACACAGACCACGAAAGATGAATGAGGGTTGTGAAACGAAGGGAGACAGAAAAAGAATTGCTAACAAAAGCAAACAGCTCATCTTTTAATGCTCCAGTCATTTTATGTAGCAGTTGTTCAGGTATTAGCTGCAGTTTCTGTCTTTAGGTTGTCATCCCTCTACAGACCCGTCAAATATCCTACTGGACATGAATTTGCTGCTCTACTCTAAATATGTCTTCACCTCAGGCCGTGATGTCTACAGACAAATAATACGTGACACATTTTCCTATTGCAGGCACACATTTGATGGCAATGCACGTACACACTGTTTTAGTCGTTTAGTAGATATAGATTTTGTTATCCAAACCAACTTACAACTCAGTAGCAGAAACTAGGGACAACTTGGGGGTTCAGTGTCCTGCCCAGGGACACTGATTGGGAATCAAACCACTGTCCCTGTGGATGACTGCTCTGCCAAGTAAACTGCAGCTGCTTTTATTTTCCAGTGAATTATAGCCATTTTTGAATTCTTACACCAACCTTAACCATGACTAGAACTAACTAACTGAACTAACCCTAACACAAGTGTCCTCACATGTGAATATGTAATAAATTAATAAATTCTGGACCCCCATGTACACACACACACACACACAAACACACACACAGACACATCTCTGTGTCATTTGTTGGCTGTGTTAGCCGGGCTAATTGACAGTTCATTTCAGGTTGTTCTCCTCACACCGAGAGCCACCGACAAACCTTTTTATGAAGCCACACGCTGCATTTTCAAACAGCGTGTTTTAATTCTGCTGCACTTGGTTACTGCTGTAAACAAAACCCACTGTGCTGCCAGAGACAATGAACCAGGCCTTTTCTCTCCGTGTTAATCCAGGTGGGAAAGTTGGTTTTTGACCTTTTTCATTATTTCAAAACAGTGACAGACTTTGGGAGGTGCAAACACTGGTTTCCAGTGCAGGCTTAACATAAGCAGAAGGTTTCCAGGTCAAAGGAATAACTGCTGTCTCAAATGTGTGCAGACAGACTAATTATTTAAAAAAAAAAAAAAAAAAGGACTTTAGATCAGCATTTCAAACAAGGTCTTGTTTAACAGATCCCTTTTGTTTAGGCCAAGTGATTACAACACACTTAGAGTTAAGACATTTAGGTCCAGCCACATATTGAAACTAGGACGACCTCTGGTTTCAAATCAAATAAAAATGTGCATGTTATGTCACCAACAACACTTATTCGCAACTTTATATCTTTGTCATTTAATTTAAAACAAAACATCTAATTCGCTGTCCTATTAAAATAATGCTTGCTAAAATATCATTCCAAATTTAAATCACACAATATACAGTTTTAATGATGTTTTGCCTGAGGAATATCAAGTGGTAATAACATATCTATCATAAATATTAAAAGACGTGAGTTTTCCTGTCTTGTAAGAGTTCTACTGATTTAAGCCTGATCTATGCTGGGATAGCTCACACAGGTTAGCTCCCCAGGAATTCCTGAAAAAGGGGACAGCACATGTCCATATAGGCCAACAAGGACACAAGGATGCTGGTTGAGTGAGGCCTGTTGTAGTCCTTGTGGACCCATCCTCCATCTTCTTTCACCAGTTGCCCTCAACATGTTTCCCTCCTGTGTCCATCACCTGAGCCTGCTCCATCCTGCACATCCTCATGCCTCATTCCCACATCAAGCCACAGCCATCCACCAGCGTATACAAGGCAGCCACACTGACTTTCCCCTTTTCTACTTTGTCAAAGTTACTTTGCATTCTGGCCATTCCGGTCTAGTCGCTCCTTGTGTCTGTTAGCCTGACTGTTATATGTCACCTGTGTTTAGACCTGCTGTCTTGCCTCTGCCGTTCAGATTTGTGTTCTTGCTCAAACTGACTTGTTGTTGCTGACTGAGTTGTTTTGTTTAGTCCATTTGATTCAGCTTGCTGTGGAGGAGGGCCCAGTTCTTTTGTGGGTGAGCCTCCACCAACATTTGTTAGACTTTCAAAAAAGGAGAGACATTATTTTAATTTTAGAGCGACAGCGTAGGCCCACACCTGTAGCCTTCATATTGGGTACTTCATTGTATCCTTGTGATAACAGCTATACTCATTACGCAGCACCTTGCTACTTTTCTTTTACTTAGTCAACGATAACTGCATTGCTGAATTCTATAAGTCAGTCATTCTATAAATTACACATCCAGAAATCTACTTGAAAAACTGAAATCGTACCTTAGCTTAAAAAATGGCGAAGTGAATGCTGATTGTACATATACTGTATTTTAGGGACGGACGTATCGATTCTCTGCTATCGACACTTAGATAACCACCCCATGCTGTTATTAGCCATCGCTACTGTATGTAGCTTTTAC
The DNA here is from genome assembly GCA_033026295.1 of Channa striata. NCBI lineage: Eukaryota > Metazoa > Chordata > Actinopteri > Anabantiformes > Channidae > Channa > Channa striata. The sequence continues at coordinate 18,249,028 of CM065184.1, read as the reverse complement.
TGCTGGGGAACAGATATGTAAATTTTAGGCCCTCAGAAGGTAAAACATAGTTGTTACCTTTAGGTCCAATAATTAGCCCCAGGGGGTAGATTTTATCTTGGTAGACAGAAAGACTCTTAATGTACCCTTATTTCTGTATTGTAATTCATAAAACACCACAGGCTACGGTAAAATAACCAGCCCGTTGTCATGGGTTACACGTTGATACTTAGGGTACCCGTTTGTGTCCGTGATGAAACCCTGACGCTACAGTAGTTGGCGACTAAAGCAACGACGTAATATATAAAGTGAGACCCTGTTGGACTTTAGTGTGAAACTTTGGGCATTTTAATGATGATTGTTATACAATGTGGTGGTGATGTTACCGTTTGTAGCTTTTTTAAATTCATCTTATAATGTAACTTCAATGCAACCACAAAGGGGCACAATGCAGTGACTTCTTGTGCCTGCTTCAAGTCTGGATAAATAGGTAAGAACATGATAAAATGATGATTCGCTGTACATTTCAGGTTTGGGCTAAAAAGTGAACGATTAACATGTCTCTTAGCAGTTGTCTGTGGGCTTTTGTAGGTTCACTATTACTGTGCAGGCCTTTAAGCAAACAGCAGTACGTTTTATCCTGTACGTATCACAATTTACAAACTGAGCCTCCAGCTGGGATCATCCCTCTAATTGCCAGCTCAGACAAATGTAAATCAGATTTCAGTTTTGGATTTAAACAACAGGCTTCAGCACCAAAAGATTTCATAATTTTTTTTCCATTAAACACCACCCCATTCTTCATCATCAGCAGAGCATTTGTCCTGTAGTTTCATGAAACATCACTCAGCAGATGGTCGAAAAGTAGGCAGATCCCAAATCAACTCCAAACTGCACAGGTGTCCAATTGATGACTCCGTGCTAAGATCTTACTAATGGGAAAACGGCTCATATTTATTTGCTGACTTCACTTTACAAACAGACAGGTTTTATTTCACTTTGGTTTCATATCACACACCAACTATCAACTTTGTTTTGTCTCTTTTGTTGTTGTTTTTTTTTAAGAACAAGTGCAGTCATTTGTCTTAAAAGTTAAAAGATAAAATCAAATTCAATAGCAATGTCTGGGAGCACACCGCTTTTAAATAATTTCTCTGTCTGGAACTATCAAAGTCCCAAAATGTCTCCAGTGCACACTAATGTAGTCATCTGTCAGGCATTTTATCATGCATGCTTCAGCACGCTTGGATCAATTACTAATGAAATCTTCTTACTCCAAGGGCCTTCTGGGGGATTTTTATGGTTCTGTCTCTGTACGAGCATATTTCTTCTCTGCTCTCTTCATTTTGTTTCTCCCTGCTCACTTTTGTTTCCTTGTTTGTCCTCTACACTCTCTTTCACCACGGCCTCCTCCTCTGCTCCTCATTCATTCCGCAGCACATACAGTCATGAAACTCAAACCATCACTACTACATGACTTTCATGTATTCATGCATTGGCGCAGCACAGTAACCACTGTACTCTCAACTAACCCTCACACACGGCAAGCAGCCGAAAATAAAAGCAAACCAAATTTCACGTTTTTAACAGCTGCTCCGACAGACAGAGGTCAGTGAGCTGCTTCATGCGCAGTAACTGTTACCTGGTCTGAGTTAGGATGCAGGTTTTCAGCACCTACGCTACACAGTTTTGTAGGAAACAGAAAGCGTGGTTGGATTGTGAGCGGATGTGTGTCTGTTTTTGGTCATTGTATTTATTGATGCTGACAGACACTTCTCTGCTTGCTTGTTGTCGTGTAAGACCATTCAACAACAGATAGAAAAAATCCACTTGTGTTTAATGCTTGTGTTCATCTTTGTTGGGTAATCATTTTATTATAAAACTACTAGCATGTGTACTGTGGTAAGAAAGTAATAATTCTAGAGACTGTTACACTCTCTGCAGAGATGTACTGGTACTAAATTACTTAAAGCTGCACACAGAAACCTGTGGTGTCAACAGCAAAAACAATCGAGGTGTCACCCATACCCTTAAACAAACACACACAATTGAATCAAGCCAGTCACTGCATGTCTTTGTGTGCAAAGCAGTTTTGTTGTCAGACAAAATAGCTGAGCTGATGCAGTTGCTGCTGTAATTACGCTTGGGCTTAGAGGGTTAAGCTCTTACAAGCCAAGAGTGGAAGCTGAGGGGAAACACAGACGTCAGAACAACAAGAAACAGTCACACTGCAATGTTGTCATACTGTGTGTGTTGGGGGAAATCGCAGTCACCACAATGCAACATTATTAAACCAAGTCACAGAGAAGGAGAAGAGTGAAATCGGCAGGAGAGGGAAAACAAAGCGACAGAAATTGTCAGTAGAACAACAGACAGCATATTTGCTGTTTATGCAGCGTCACAGCTATTTGAAACCATTTCACACGACAGATGTTCCTGTTTGTGTTAACAGAATTTGAGTTGAAATTACAAAGACTGAAAACAGAAAATCTGCAGATGCTTTCAATGAAACAGCCAGACGAAACTCATCACGTATTATTAGTAGTGTCTTTCTTATTTGCATATTTGTGCTGAATTTCGACAATAAGATCATTTTCTGCACAGCGTTGTTTCAGTCCAATTTTTGTTGTTGATTTCAAGAGGTCGAGCGAGCGGAGCATTTCATCCCTAATTGAAAAGCTGAATGGGATCCATGAACAGCAGGGAGAGGTTCAGTCCAAGCCAGGGCTCTAACGTCTGGTACACAGTCAGTGATGAAAATACACACACACGCTAACACAAGATGGAGACATAAACAAGCTCCCACTCACATTAATTGGCTTTCTTCAGGCATTTCTGGGTTTCATGGACTGACTATGTCTGGCACTCACATGAGGAATTTCAAACCATAACTTAGATAACACACACACAGACTATTCTAATCAGATTTTTCCTTTTTTGGTGTTACAATTCCAAAGGGTCTCAAAAGGTAAGCGAGAGGATTCCCAGCCTTGCACCAGGCCCTATCGACTAGCTTCCCCTGCTGATTATGACCTTGATTGGCTTGATTGTAGCTGAGAGTTTCATATTTTCTCATACAGCTTGTCTGGTTACAGATGGTTTTTAGATAAGATCTGTGTGGGTGGGTGGCACTACAAGGGGGATGAATGGACGGACAAGTAGAGGAACAAAAAACTGGAAATTATAAAGGAAAAATATGTTACAAAGGTTAGCAGAAAGGTGCCACTGAGTTGCACCTGGATTTACGTGTGTTTTACAAGCCGTGATGTCATCGAACAACACCTGACAGAAAAGGTGGACTACAAGCCCACTTATGGCCATTGACATTGCAGTTACACTTTGACGTGTGACTGTAATAACACACAAGACTGTCGGGCGGGTCAAAGGTTCAAAGACCTTCATTAACTTAACAAGTCAACAGTTTAAAGTAAGAGCTTAATGAGGATGTCAAATAAGAGACAAAATGGAGACAGGAGCTGACTGTGTCCATCAGGGCCTTTGCTACAGCAAATATATTCACAACACTTGGTTACAAGTAACAACTAGCATGTATCTGTATGGCTCCCATGTGTCCATACTAGAAGGCAAATATGTATTTCATTAATGACCAAGGCATCTTAGTTAATCAGCACTAAAATATATTAACAAAAATATACTGCATGAGTTGTCAATTGATTTAATGTAAATCGTTAGTGTTGAGTTTGGGCACCCAACCCTACTACGACCTAAAGTTTTTTTCTTACAAAATGTAACTTTAATTAGTTTATATCATCCTATCTAAAAATGCAGGACCTGTAAAATAAAGTGTTACCCACACGTCTAGATTCATTAAAAAAAAAAAAAAAAAAAAAAAAAAAAAAGCTGGTAGAATATTCTCGGCATCGCAATTAATTTTCCACAAAACCACCGATTAATGTCAATCATGCTCAGCTACATTTACAAATGCATAGTGCACATCTGCTTTTGAATCAGCTAAATGCCCAGTCTATGCTGGACTGGGATCCAGGTATTATAGAAAGTTACTTCCTCAGCCCCACTTCCTTAGTCATGGCAGTGGAAATGCGGCCTCTGTTAGTTGCACGTATTGACGGTGTCATTTTTCTGAAGCGGCTACATTTACTGTGACTGTCATTGCACTGACCTTGTCAGCAAAGACTGGACGGTTCACAGATGCAGCGGCTTCTCTGTCCTCAGCTAATCCATACGTGTAATTAAGGTTCAGAGCTGGTGATTACCTGTTTCTTGTCAATAACACATCTAGTCATATCCTTTTACCTCAGGCGTCTGTAACACACCTACACAGACACACACACTCACACTGAAGCAGTGCAGGTTTGGCTTTGAAACAGCTTGGAACTGTAACATGAATGTTGCTGCATACATAAATGGATCAATCAATCTATTACATACTTCACGGTAAATTTCATATCTAGATGGATCCCTTGTCTGCAGTCTAAGCTGCTGTGCCATGTATGATCTGCTTTAAAAAAAAAAAAAAAAAACCTTTTTAAAGGTGTTTGGACATTATAACTTTCATCATGTTCAATTTTATTTAATAAATGGGCTGTTTATTTTCTCCCAAAGGCCACTGGCTCAGACCAACTCTCATTAGAGCTTCTTCATGCAGGATGTCAATTATTAATTCTCTCATTTATGACCATCCATTAGAATTCATGGCTCATAGAACACAGGAGAGGCAGTGGCAGGCTTTGTGAAGAGAGAGAATAAAGGTTTTCAATAAAGAGAACTTTTGCCCTTTGAAAAAAAAAAAAAAGCCTTTCATAACTCTACCCCTGTTGTTCTGTGCTGCTGAAATATATGATGGGGTGGAAGATAGCGCTTTACTCAGATATGGTGACCTAATGCAGCGAACACGCAGAAACAAACATATCTCATTGGTGGGGGGAGTCAGAAGCACAAGGCATTTTACCCCCTTTTGTTATTCAGAAACCATCAAAATGGCATGGGTTGGACTGGGCACAAAAAATTAAATAGGAATAAACATCTTGCTGACAAACTAAAAACTATACTAACAAATTTTGATCTCCATAACAAAAAAAAAAAATGTTCACACATTTTTTTATGCACCAGTGCATAGACTCTCTCTTATATTGGTTTGTGTACAGTATAATATGTGCTGGCATAAAAATTCTGGGGTTTCGGTTACTGCTCGGCTGAACTTCTTGTTATATTTCATTGGAAACAACATTGGCCTTAAGGAAGCCGAAAACAAAGTGCAAACAAGCTATTTCTAAATCAGGTTTTAAACAATTACTGGTTGCAAGAAGAGGCTTGTTAAAAACTTACAGAGATAATGCTGCATTCACACTGGGGATGTCTCGTTATCCTCATTAATACCAATATTCTCCAAGCCTGGTTTTAGACCTCTGATTTACCATCCCTGACTTGTTCAGAGTCCATATCAGTGGGTCATCAGAGTTTATTTTGCCACAAAATGTTATAATCTGTCCAAAGGAAGGGCACCACCCTCTATTTCCCCTCACCTTGCCAAGCCTGTAGACTACTCACAACTTATGTGCTGTTACAGTCGTGTCAGCCACCCTGCAAGTGCAACTGTGTGGGAATCAGTGTAGATACTTACATTCAGCCAAAAAAGTTACAATTAAAGAATGTGGCGACAGATGGCCAAAAAAACAAAAAAAAAACTCATTTTCAATCTCTCTCTGAATCTGTTAGCTCATTTAATCGCCACCTTTCCTAATTGCAACAGCACAAATATTATTAATAATCCCTTTGGTTTAATTGTGCAACTCTGCATCAAAAATTATGTTTTCAATACAATGCAAACATGTAAAAAACTGCAACTGAATTATTTCATGTTTTAACACAATAAATATATGTTAAAAATTTACGTGTGTGTGTGTTCCCAGTATCAGATCTTGAAGTTGAACATTTTGCTTGACTTGGCAGCATTATTACATTTATTTATTTTTTTTAATATCATTTACACACTTTCGCTAACATTAAATGACAACTTGTAAATGTACACTGATTCTTTTAAACGTCCCTCTGACTTCACTATATTAAAATATTTCTCTGCTTCTAGGGGAAAAAACTGGACATCTGGAGGAGCTCTGGAGGAGCTCTGGAAAAGCAGGTTAACCAAGAAGGTTTCTCCAAGTGATGTCCTCTGGAGGAATTTTTCTGCTAGAAGTACAGAGAAGTTTTATACAGGGAAGTCCAAGGGAAGTCTAATGTATGTAAATATATTTGGCAACATCTAATCTATTGTTGAGTGTTTTGTCTGCCCACAATTAAAAATACCCTGTGCATTATTATACTGTGGACACAAGAAAAGCTGCTTAGATAAGATGATCTTAAATGTAATATTTATGGAAGTGATAAAGTTAGACAACTTATATATATATAAAGAAATAAACCTGTCTCCAAGTACAATAAATACAATGTGGCGTTTAAACATACAGATCGATCTCAAAGTAAAAACATTATTGAACGTTATTACAGGTCTCAAATTTTGCCATATGGTTAGTGTCTCTGCAATGTGATACAGCTCATACATTTTGATGCTTTCATACTAAAAAACAAACTGGATTAGTGTTGATAGGCTCCATTTGTTTTTCAAAGTGTAGTCTAGTATCCCTGCTGAAGCCCTAAGATTATATTATAAGATGGAAACTACAAGCATCTGTTCAAACGAAGTTTCACAATACACCCAGGGGCGTGAGTACTTTTGCACAGTACTTAAAGTCAAAAGCCTTTTAGCCAGAGAGCAGGGGAAGTCTTGGGCGGAACAGCACAGAATGTGTCTGTTTGATGATAATGATCAGGAGGCTCCAATCTAGTAATAGATGCCATGAGAGCCCTCTTTGGAAACTTTTCCCTTGCAACTTTTCATGTAGAGTATTCTATTTGCATTAGTGAATGTAAGTGTGCATACATTAGCATGCATTCTTCTATTTATTTACAGCAGCATACATTCATGGAGGGTTGTTCTGCAGTAGGAAGTAAACTTTTAAGGCAGGTGTGAGATGTGGTTGTGCAGCATCCAACTGCACACCTGTCATGAAAGATTCTGTGGAGAGACATTTGAAAGATTCACAACAACTCAAATCAAAATGAATGACAGGCACGCAGGAAAGAGAAAATTAACCTGAATAATGAGGCTAACAAGACAAGATTGCGTCCGGGAGAGACATACAGACCGATAGAGAGAGCGCTCGAAATTGGTGGGGAATAGGGAGTGTGGAGTAATCCAATTAGCAGAGTCTAATTTCCAGTTAGAGAGTTCTTCAATATTGCAGACCTGGTCAAATAAAGGCAGCTCTCAGCTCGTACTACTGATGGTAACATCTCACAATAAACCATTCATCCTGAAACCAGCCAAATCCATTCTCCAAATGGCCACGAGTGCAAACAGCAGCACATTTCCAGTCGCCTGGGAATGGTTAACGCACGGTTTGCCTCACTTCAAATCCTCTTACTCCTCCCCAACTCTTTCAAAGTACAAATTCCCTTCACTTCTTGACCTTCTTTATTTCCACCATTTGTCTTTTCATGTTGTCTCTCTCTCTTGATGACCGTAAAAGAGGTGGGATAGAATAAACAGCCAGGGTCATTAAAATATCCATTAGGAGCAAATGAGGGCTAAAACAGTAAACTGCTCAGTGCTGATTTATTTAACTAGCACATTGCATTTTCCCATACAAAGTTGCCTTTTAGCCACTGTTGTCATTTCTTGGCTTGAATATAATTTTGCTCTATAAATTCCATTCCCTTTGCTTTTATTTTATTAGGAAAACAACTCTGATTGGCCATTTTCATCTGCTTGTGTTGACTGCAGAAACAACTAAGGATGTTGACAAAAGGTTCCGGTTTCTTCTCTGTTTTGTGTCAAATACATTTCTATACATACTGATCACTGTGTTCCACACTCACTGCCTGTTAACTTGGTAATACTTGGTACCAGTTTTATGCGAGTCCTGCACTCAGGGGCAGATGTAGACATTTTTTGCTGGGGTCCCCAAACGGAGGCCTAGGCTCAAGATAAGGTGGTACTTTTAGAAAATGGGTTAAAAAAAGGTTTTAAACAATTCTTGGGCAATAATAAACTCTCAAATAATGAATGAATTAAAAGCCTGAGAGTCTGTATCACATTGTTTGTGTTCAGTGTCTGAACAGGAGTTATTTCAATATTATTTCAGACCAATCAGCAGCCATAAAAAAAGCTTAAATGAGCTGTGAATTATCCAAAACATCACTTATGTCCACCATAACTCACCTCTGCTTTGTTTATGTTACAAGTTAAATTTATCAAAATGATACTTAAGTCCGTACAATATGTTCACACTCTCTTTTGGGGAGAATGCACTCCCCTACGACCCCACCACCCACTATGACCTCAGAATTATCACCTTTCTGACAGTTTCAAACTAAAAACTGAGAAATTATAACATCGTAAAAGTAGTATTCATGGCAGAGCCACTGTGTTGCACTGTGTGGCCTGTGTCTACTGTAAATGATTGTGTGTGGGATCGTTCAGCAACTTTTCAAGCAGCAAAGTTCTCACTTTCTCGTAGTCTGTGGAGATTCTCAGTTATCCACATCATATTATTTCCAGAAAGGAACATTGGTGGCGACTGGACATGCTTAAGTCTCGTCTGAAAGGCCTCTTCAGTTCAAAACTGAAGAGGCCATTTGAGTCTCCATGGACATATCTCTAGATGAACACTGTTTGAAAGAATATAAATGAAGAAATCTTTCTGATGAGAGGCCCAGTCCAGTTACCCCTAAACTGCACTTTTGGGATTTCGTTTATTAAAAATAAATGTAAGACAGAATGGAAATCTTACCGCGGTGCAAATTAATATAATTAAACACAGCCTTTTCCACATATTAATGTAGTATTGAGGTTGTACATTCAACACCAAGCCACGCATCAAAATCCAGACCGTAGACTAGCTACAGGAACTACTTTCCCACTACATGTTAGTATAAATCCACAGATACAATGAGAAATGGGAAAAACTGAACAACATCAGCAAGATTATACATGACAGAGTGTGAAATAAAACATTTCTCTTGCTTCCAAATGCAGCATAATACCAGTGAGGGTAACAACAAACATCACTTTAAACCCACAAGTGCAACAAACACCTTCAACTTTTCCTGAGACACTTCTGTCACTTTTTCTCATGTCCCTAATACATCACATGATTACAACTGTGCGTGTGTCTAATTCTTTGGGAAACAAAACTCATTCAGACTTGGCAGAAGGTACCGTGTGACACCATGTACACAGCACTGGGATTTCCCTACACACATGCACAATGAATTTTCTGAGCTGGGAAGAAAATGAAAAAAAAAAAAGAGTTTGAAGTGCTAATGTGATACAAACACATACGTGTCCTGGGACAGTTGCTGCCTATGAAAGCAGCAATCTTGGCATCATCTGTATCTGTTCACACCTACTTGACCGAATGCTTCCAGAGTGTGTGTGTGTGTGTGTGTGGTGGGGATGGGGGTGGGGGTGAGGGGGGGTGTCTTTATGGCCTTCTGTGGACAAATTTTGTATTAATACCATTGTTAAGAGGACATCTTAGCTGGTCCACACAACTTCAAATGGCTGTTTGAGGGTCAAGACTGGGTTTTAGGGTCAGGATTCGAATTGGGTTTAGGTTTGGGATTCAGTTGTGATGGTCAGGGTTGAGGTAAGGGGCTAGGGATTCTATTATGTCAATGAGTGTCCTCACAAATATAGAGAGACAAATGTGTGTGTTTACTTGTATTACACTTTCTCCTGATGGGTTTCATTTTTCAGTCTATGCATTATTTTAAATGTTGTACATATGTATCTGCAAACGCGTGTTATTGATTAAGCTGTGATCCACTCACATGGTGCCACGTAAACAAGTGTGTGTGTGTGTGTGTACATTTGTACATGGGCAAAAAAACAAATCATATTTTGCTGTGTTCCCAGAATCAAGTGTTGTTCAGCCATAAGAGATTCAGGTTGAGCAATATTTGCAAATTGCCTATAGATACAATTCAATGCTTGAATAACCAGATTGACCAGATTTGGTTTAAATTCTCTCCAAATCAGATCCAGGCCTGACCTGACCATACAGGGCCTGGATCTGCACCGGTGCTCACATTAGTAAAACACATACGATCTGCCACTCACCAAAGTCACGTCGACGATACAAGCAGGACTTGCAGATGTAACCGGAGCCACAGCCGACACCTCGTCTCTGCGTAATAAGGAGAGGACATCTGCGGTCTTGCCAACCATAACGGGTTTTGTTCCGTCTGCAACTGTGTAAAATGAAAATAAAAAAATACAGTTCAGCAACAACACGAGCTTCGTCATGCACCTGAAAAAAAGCGCGGCCCGCACGAGGACGCCAATGTTCGCGCCGGTAGCGAACTAAAGTTGAAAACGGCGAATTCTTACCGCATTTACTTTTGTACAGTCCAGAAAAATGAAAATTAATACTAAAGCAAAGAGCCAGTTATCGCTCTTAAACGGCTTAAACTTTTAAAGCATCTTGAACCTTCAGAAAAACAAGAGCACCTGCACTGATGTTTTTTTTTTTTTTTTTCACCTGCACTGACGTACCTCTAATGAGCGCGAGGAGTGTGACGACAGCAGCGCGAATCCACAGGAAGTGACATCACTGACGGGTCAATGGTCAAGTATAAAAATAAATAAAATAACATGCTTTTCTCAAAAAGTATACATAATGTACACGGACAGGTAGATATTAAAATAAAATGATATTGGACAAAAGAACAGGTATATTTCTGGTGAAGCATATTATTTTATATAAATATTAATAATGTAATATACATATGAAAGTACATGCTACACAGACACACAGGTCTGAGGCCTGTTTAAATGGGCAGCACACTTCCTCAGTGTTCTTCAGTTGTTGTTAGGGTTAGGGGTGTTGTAATGCTCACTCACACTTTGGAAACACATTCTGCACTAATAACGTTACTAAATGTCTAGCTGCTGTCAGGTGTGTTCTGATGATGCAATAACGCTGCATTCCAGCATTTAGTCCACTGTTACCCCGGGTACCAATCTCGCTGCAGGACTCTGTATGAGATAAATTAAAGATAAACTCAGGATGCCAGTCTTGTACTTGGCATCGTCTACACAGACTGAGGAAAAGAAAGTCCAAGCAGAGAATTACCGGGATTCATTTTCACACACACGGACGCCACCGTTAATGTGTTACTCTGAGTGAGTTCACATCACAGCTCTGTGAACTTAATATGCAACAAGTCCTCCAACTTTATCACCCATATAGGTTGTATGTTCCCATTTTCCCTCCAGGTTGTGAGAACCATGCGATGAAAATAGGGGGGCAGGCATTCGGTTCAGACAAGGAAACCACTGAGATTATGGCAAGAGAAAATTTGCGTAAATGTTACGTGTAAAATGATATTTTCATGTGTTACAACAGCTCTTGATCTTCCTCTGACCCTAACTAGCTGCTGTAACCTAAACTCAAACTAAAATGATTTTAAAAAACTGAACATTGTACTGCAGGGTCACTTATTACAGCAACATTTTATTGATATGTTCAGTATCAATACGTTTCAATTACATGTCAAGCTCTTATCATTATGTTCACAACGTGGTTGAAGTAACATTTCTGGTGAAACGTAATTGTGTTTGCAGCTGAATGCTTAGCGACTCAGTGCCGGAGAAGGTTTCCAAGCATTTGCCGTGTTAGTACCAGTAAAGTCAAGACTATCTAGACATTTGGAGAAAACCCAATAAATCCCCCTTGAGGAACAGTGGAGAGGAAAAACTCCCTTTAACTGAAGAAACCTCCAGCTGAACCAGGCTCAGGGTGGGCGCACATCTGCCTTGACCGGACTGTTGGATTTTCCTTTATAAAACCAGCCCTTGATCTTCATCTGATCCTAACCAGCTCCTGTACCTGCCTAATCACAAGCATACAAAGTTTTAAATGTTTGATCTGTTATTTTGACGTAAAAGACACGTTGTCTGTTAACATTTCACTGATACACACGTTCTATTCCTGTATCTATTCCTGCTATGCCTTTGTACCTTGACTTTGTGTCTCCATCTGCTCTATCTCCAGTAATCATCACAGTTTCAATCTCTGTTTTTACTCAATAGGCATGTCACAAGCTCCTCAGTGTGTCAAGTAGGGCCAACTCCAAAATCAAAACATCCAGCTCAGATATCGCTGCAGTCACATCGCCAACTTGTTTGTATCTCCAAAAAGCTTCTCATGCAGGAAATAAGACAACAGCCTTGGGTTTGCAAAAGGCCTCTGCCCCCTCTGACCTGCCCTCAAGTTGTTGTTGATGGAAAGTTTTCTTTCATTCGTGATTCACAAGTCCCCTGTAAGCTGATTTTATTCATAGAACTCGTCTGTTTGCTGCAAAAGGCTTCAGAGACAAAGAAGCAGATAAAAACAAGATTAATAAAAAAGAGCAATAGAAGAGCTACATTGCACGCTGAGGGAAGGCACTTACTTTTTAATTCTTTTTATATTTTAATTGGATTGCTTTAGGCAATTTCCTAAAAATCTATTTTTTTCCATTATTTATAGTGAGAAAGCCAGCTGAGCACACATTCCCATGCAGAAAAAAGTTTACTTCATAAAAGAGAAGTATTACATAGGATATTTTATTAATAGAGTAGAATACTCATTAATATGTTTGCCCTTTATAAATTACTCTACAACAGGCTTACTGTTGTGATAAAAATGAGGTTTATTATCTATAGAAAGATTTTCATCATATTCCTTCTTAAAAAATATCCATAGATGGATAAATTATACGACCATGACCATTACAAGTCATATTAATTAATGGACATTGCTGTTATTTTCAATTCTTTTTTGTTCGTAGAGTTTGTATGAGATTTGTTGAAAATACCAAAAAGCTAAATTAAATAACATTACAGTCAACATTAAATTACAATAACAGTCATTATGTCATACAATATTATATCGAAAAAAAATGAATTTTTGTTTATTATTATTATTATTATTATTATTATTATTATTATTATTATTATTATTATTATTATTATTATTATTATAAGGATTATGTGGCCTGTGTTCATTAGCACTTGTTGCATAGTGATTCTTGACTATAAAGTCCAAAGACTGTTGCACCTTTATTTTGTCCTACGGGTGTGCAGCATGAGTTGTGCATTAAGCAGCAGTAGGTGACGTTCACACTATTATTATTATTATTATTATTATTATTATTATTATTATTATTATTATAAGGATTATGTGGCCTGTGTTCATTAGCACTTGTTGCATAGTGATTCTTGACTATAAAGTCCAAAGACTGTTGCACCTTTATTTTGTCCTCAGGGCTGTGATGAGTTGCATTAAGAGGGCGTTCACACTTTGGGCGGAAGAAGGGCCTGAGGTGCAGGAGGGCTCGTTTTGGAAGAAGCCTAATCCGCCCTGCCATCACCTCCCTTCACAAGAGACCCCGTTGAGCTGTTGTCGTTGTGTCTATTGTTTGGTTTTGTCAGAATAATGCAGTGTTGTAGAAACGAATTTGGGGACAATAAAGTCTAAAGAGTGATGTCACAAATTGGACACAAATTAGCAAAACTTACGAAAAACGTACTGACGTAAAACATCAGAAAGCAGAGATACTCTTCGGGAAAGGACGAAAGCGGGGGCCCTTGCTAGTCTATGTCCAGGAGCTCATTTTATCATAATCCATCTATCATGATCAAAAGTTAGATTAGTTGATTTTCTGCACCGTGAGCTGCCAAATAGATGTGGAGCTCAGTAAAGCTATTTATTTCTCGAGACAAAGTCAATTTGTATAACTTCAGGCTGGCAGGCTTTCATTGTGAATCTTTGACCATTTCGTTTCAGATCCAGTCTCGGTGTTTAACTTTATGTCCGATTGTAATACAGTCATGAAACAACACTTCCTTCAAACAGAGCAGTGTTCAGCATCTTCAGAGACATTTTTTTTTCAAATGCCTTCTCCAGTTCATGTTTACAGCAGACGAGGACTCCCTGCAGAGTTTCTGTCAGGAACAAATGTGAAAGCAGCAGACACACAAAATGTGGTACAGGCAAGAATTCTTTCATATGAATCCATGCTCAGTTACCTGGGACACCACTAACACACAATCCAAAGGCTGGTAGTTCAATCCCTGGCTCCAGAGTCCATGTTAATGTGTCCTTGGGCTTGGGACTGTCAGTCCGGGCTGTTCACTGGGTAAATGTGACACAGCTTGTAAAGTGCTTCAGGTAAATACAGAGAACGTTACCCAGCTTATGTGTCCTAATGCTGTACAGAGTGTATTCCATTAGTCACATAAAGACAACCTGCAGACTACTACCCAGAGTATAAAGCCTTTTTTCTGGAGGATAGCGGGCTTGCACCTGAAAGGTAAAACCCACATAATTATCACGTTCCATTTTTTAAATAATATTTACTGCAGGGATATTTGTCACATAAAATTGGAAATACCCAGACAAATTTTTAGTTCAGAAATCAAACTGAAACTAACTAGCATCATTAACCACGTCAAATCCTTTGTGCAAAGCTGAGATCCCCTTTCATTGGCTCAAGGCCTGTTACAGTTAGGTTTCTTACAGAACACTAGTGAATAAGTTAAATGGTTAATGTGGAAAACATGGCATCAGAACTAAGTCAAAGAGTCACGAGTCAAACCTAATTTGGTGGCCTGAAGACTGATGAGGTCATTAACACGGAAGTTAAATTTTGTTGTCGTACGTTGCAGAAACTGCTGTCTGTCTTCAGTGAGGTCACGGGAAAGGACACCTACATACTGCTAAATGTGGTCAGAACGTCTTTGCCAAGCACCTTCTCAGACGCTGGTACAGCAGGAAGGCTGACTCTGTGCTGGGGACGACTGTGAAAGGAGTCGTCCTGGAGTTGGTTGTGGAGAGGAAGGTGCTGCAGAACTGGCGTAACATGGTGGAGAAGAGCTCACAGTGTCTCCACGGCCTGCTGATCAAACAGATGAGGACCAGAGTGAGAAGCTTCTTTAGCTTTAACAGTCGTTCCAGAGAGTCACACGTCATCTATTACGTATGTTGTAAGTTTATCTGACACATGTTCTCAATGATCCCAGTGTGTATCCAAACATAGTGTATAAGGTATGAAATGTTGGAATGACCCATGTGCCTGTTTGTTTTTCAGGGGGAAATTTTTTTTACAAATTAGAATAGAAAAAATTTGCTCCAGCTGAAAATGTTGAATCGTTTTGAGTAAATGTAAAGGCCTCGCAGCAAAATCAATCCACCCAAAATTTATTTACGTCAATAACACACAGACTAAACTAAACTACACAGGCAGAGGCAACTCAAATGTTGTACTGGTGTGTGTATTCATATGCATGTCCACATGTGTGATCTTACCCATGTTACCACTGGCTTCCTGGGTGCCATGGCAACACGGTAAGTAGGATGAATGACGTCACAACTACGTGCCATGTACAGCTGGAAGGACAAGAGAGAGAGAGAGTTATGGAAAGACTAAATTGAACAGAGGAGATCAGGGAATTTAGATATTAAGGACAGAGACAGACAGACTGATGCTGATCGAACAAAATGCTGAACTGTCATGGAGACAAATGAGAGAGTTGTGTTAGAAAGGAGAATGACAGTG
Source organism: Channa striata (assembly GCA_033026295.1). NCBI lineage: Eukaryota > Metazoa > Chordata > Actinopteri > Anabantiformes > Channidae > Channa > Channa striata. Next base: position 18,233,404 of record CM065184.1, on the reverse strand, counting down.
AGAGGGGAAAATGGTGTGATGGATCGTTCAAAGTTATTGTTGAGTTTTTGATATTGTTGAGAATTCATATGTGACAGTGGTCGTACTGGTCATCAACACACCCAGCAGCTGCCGACTGGTGTTTTGTATTTGGATGGAGGTGCACTCGTCTGTAAATGTGTTTTGGACAAAGCATTTCTTCTGCTGGTATATTGTTCATTTTTTTAATGTGACATACGATTTTCAGTCAGTTATTGGTGACCCCATTAAACATATGATATGACAAGTTTTCCACAGTGGTTCCGGGGGGATGCTACAAAGTGACGGACGAGTCATTCCTGTTGTTCTGCGTCTTTTTGCAGCCTGTTTCTTAATGCCGCGTTGTCAGTTCGATGACGCTGTTTTTTCCTTTTGCTTAGGTTTTCTCAATTATTGTTTTTTTTTTTTTAATGTCAAATACACAGCTCAAAATCTCTACACCCAAGATGAGTGATGACACAGTCAGTCATGTGAACATAGTGCGCCGCATTCAGTGCAAAGAGACAACGCAGGAAGTCTAATAGACTGTAGCTCAGCAAACACTTTTGTGTTAAGTAGATGTCGAAGGGACGGCCTGTCCCAACACTGAGAGCCCCTGCAAATAGTATCAGAACGAAAACTGAGATGGCGACCGCACTCGCTCGTATCTGCCAAATGGACTGCTGGGTGAAATCAGCACTGCCTCATATCAGTTTAAAAGCGTTCCCAAAGCAGTTTGAACAGGATACATACAAAAAAACAACTTCCCCCTTAATACTATACACGACATTAGGATCGATCAAACTGCATGTCTCTGCGGTGTTTGCTGTGGGACTGTATCCATCGCTGTGTTACATTATGAGCATTTAGGAGCTAATTGTGCAGTGAAATTAGTGCCTCAATCTATTTTTCTATCTATGATCGTGCAACAGACATTTGAGCACTTGAACTGATTTGGGCGCTCAGCACACTGTCATATTATTTCATGAGTCTTGATACTTATCTCCTGATACTGAGCCAACTCCATTACCCATCATTCCTCTCTGCCTCTCCAGATGATTATCGGACATCAGCGCGTCGCTTTGAAAAAGAAGCCTTCACCTTGGCAGTCTCCTTAGTGAACAGGTAATGGATACACCGCCAGGTGGATGCACTGCAGTCACTTCATATCGCTTTCACACACGCACAGGAACACACACACCTTAGAGTCTGTTAATGTTGCAGACAAAGGAGATGCTGATCGATCGCTGGCAAGGCCAGGCATGAGGAAAGCACTATCGTCAGGAAATAATGCCACACACACCCCCCGCGAGCAGCCGAGCAGGGTGTTAAACGCTGATGGAGGCAGTGGTATGAAGGTGAATGCTTTGTGATTAGAAAGCCCTGATGATAGAGGAAATGTTCAGAGACATTGTGCTGGCAGTTACCAGCTCGCAGCACAGGAGGTTCATTTATCAAAGACTCTTACCAGGGTCTCTGTCACTATTCTCAGGGTCTGCAATAAAACTTGATGTTACAAAGCCAAGTGGGAGGTTGGCAGGCCGGCACAGAGTGGGTTTTCAAGTCCGCAGACGCAGACGCCGGCACTGGATCGAAAACATCCACAGAACAGTTCCGGCTGTCAGCTGGCAAGAGGTGACCAGCAGGTAGATTCAGTTTTATTGGGAGAAATTTTAATGTGTGCGTCGCCCTTATTTATTTGATCTTATTCGTGAACTTTGAAATTTGAGTACAGTTTGGGGCACAGCTCAGCGGCTTCCTATTAAAAACAAAAGAGGTTTAGTTATCAAAACATAAACATCGCTGTGAGTATGAAGTAGAAGAACGATGGACGCTGTGGGTGTATATAATGATAAAAATGAAGGACCAATGTCTTTTGCAAAATTTGGACGCAAACCTTCATTTCTTTTCAAAATGCTTGGTGAAGAAATTTTCAACAAGTACTTCCCCACAAGAATCTGCGTTGCTATAATTCGACCCAAGCTCTCATATGTGAGCAGCGTCACATCGAATCGAAGCTTTTATCTCCACTGTGTGATGCAGAAGCTAATCCCGGCTGCAGACTTCACTGGAATTATAAGCGTTGTCGGTTTCATCATCTGTATTGGGGTTTTTGAAAATATAATTAATTTAGGAAATTACTAAAATCTTATTTACACTGGTCTGATTTTCTTTCCCCCCAAAAATGAACACACCCAATTGTCACGCGTGTTCATACGTCTCTTTCAGATTTGTATCATGTGGTCTCATCCATCATAAGCATCTGTCCTTGTGTGGATGGTGTCTTTTCGTAGCTCTTCCAGCTGACACATTGCACCTGGTGGATTACAGAATAAATCCCACTTAACTGTGACACCTAAACTGGTGTTTTTGTGATCCTCCTGCCTCTGTTGTTCTTCTCATCTTCCTTTGTGTCTGAGAACAGCAAAGCTGTAATTTAAGTTATGTCGGTTTGCCCAAGCACTGTGTGGCATTAAAAAAGAAAAAGTGGTGTATGTCTCTTAATATATGAGTGTTGATTAAAACTATACAATATGAATAGATGTGCAGCAAAACAGAGGACACAGTAAATCTTTACACCGTACGTGTACCACACTAAATTATGCACAGGTAACAAAACCATACGGTTTAATTTGCTACTTAATTGACAATAAATCTCGGGGTTATTACACGTTTTCCTGACTGTCGTAAACCAGCTCACAAAAACCAAAGCGCCCTCCTCAGTGTAACAGCCACCCCCCAGCTCTCAGGAATGGCCACTGACGTGAAAAAACGAAAGTTGGGATTTATGAGAAAGTCGGGGAAACTGGAAACTAACTGCCCACATTTTCTCTTATCTAAACAGACAAGAACGTACAAATAGTTTTGTAAAGTTGAGAGGTCATAATGATTATCAGTCCATCATTGCTCTCAAGGTAAGGCAGGAAAAAAAGTTTCTAGTTGAGGACCCAGCACAGTCCAAAGTCTGTGTAATATTCACAATTTCATTAAAACTATTTGAAACTATGTTTTCAAATGCAGCAGTAATGATTGCAAGATATGAATACAGGCAGACATTAGTTAATCAGACGGTTAAAGGTCCTTATATTAAACAGAATGATTGAAAGAAAGAGAAAAAATGTCTGCACCATGTAACAACAAAACTTAAAGAAAAAGAAAAAACAGTTTCTGCACTTGGAGGCTGCGTTGGCTGGTCCTCTACGGTTGGGGATGTGGCAGCCCTGCCGGGAAGACGAAGCAGTAGCAGAAACGCTTCCATGCGTTACCTCAGAGCAGCCACTGACCACAACGTGGCACCTGTGCTGCTGGATGCCTGTAAAGTCCCACCTACATTCATATTTAGGCATGTCCTTTCACATGTCCCTTCACAGTTTTGGTGTGATCGTGCAGTTTGTGTCATGAAAGTACACAGGATTGGAAGGTCAAAGTGGAGATAAGTCCTACAACTCAGACGTGCGGCCACCACGCCCACCACACTTACTTGCGCTGTGAACCAGCACCTTTAGATGGAGCTTTGTCAGAATAGTGTCACAGTAAACTGAGTATGTTGACTTATGACTTATGAAACTGACGAAACGCATTTGTTTGCAGGGGTCAAAATGTTAAGCTCTGTCTTAGTCAGATGATTTTGGGATAACAGTGTCCGTCGCGTGGTTACGTTGAGCCCATCTCTTTACATTTCATCTTCATACGGGTTTATGTTAGTGTGTTAAACAATGTGACGTTCAGCAGCGCTTCACAGATGTAGCTAATATCCACATGCTTTCCTTTTATAGGTAAAAACATCAAACTACCTAATGACACGACAGGGGTTCAGCTTCCTACTCAGAAATAACGACTGTCATAAAATCCAGGCTGTGCTGAGACACGAGCATTTGCTTTCCAGATACATGTTAAGACTTAAAAGACTGTAAATGCTGCCATGTTTTAAATGAGCTCTCCACCATTGGGGTGTCATTTACTTCTGGCCTTCTTTGGCTCCTGACGTTCTCTACGACAGGGAAACACGACGTCCTATGCAGCAATATTTCAGCTCATGTCCTGCTGCAGTAAATTCATTTTACTGCAAATATTTCGCATCGTATGACAATAAAGATTTAGTGATTAGTATGACTTTTATGGATCACTGTCCTCACAAGGAGAGACGACTAAAACTGGGAACTGATGGTGGTTCGGGTCACTGCGCCCTGAATACATGTTCTTACTAATAATGAGTTGCTTGTTATATTTTTGACAGGTGACCTGCAGTGTGTCCGATTTTTAAAGGGCAATAAATTTCTGTATTTTTCAAAGCGCTTTTTCCAGCTGTTAAGTCAGATTCCAATGTTGAAGATTCATGTTAAATGTTGCTTTGTGTTTGATGTCACATTGCTCCTCTCTTCTCTCTGCCTGAAAAAAAGTGAAAGTGCTGGAAGCAGAAGCATGAAATCAATTGGTTCAGTAATATGACAATGAACGTAGGGGTTAAAACACAACTCTCTCTTTGTGGTCAGTCTGACTGTTCTGTTTTGTGATGCACCTCAGGAGATGAGTGCACACACACACACACACACACACACACACACACAGAAGAGTAAACACTGAAATCAATGTTCACAGCAGGAACCGAATGGACTGCACTAACCCAACTAAAACCATTAGCCTGTAATGGGAAAAACCAATACGGATGGACCGTGCACTTGTATCGTATAGCTCAGAATGGGGCATTCACAAACACACACACTCACACACACACACACACACACAGAGCGAATAGTGACTGTCAGCATGCTAACTTTATTAGCAATGTGGCTCCGTGCTGGTTATGGAAATGGGATTGACTGCAGGATCATAGGGAGAGAATTAGCATGCTAGTGTGAGCATTGTAATAAAAGTCAATTCGAATGTGCAAAGGTGAAAGGCTGAACTGGAATATGGAATTATTCTGTGTGTATGTGTTTGTGTGTGCGGACACACACAACTTTCAGAAGCTGTATGGACAGAGTAGCTGTGAAGACATTTCAACCATCTCTACATCTTCAAATGGCTGTTTGAATGTGGCCTTAGGTTTGATGCTGAAGGTTGAGGTTAGGATGGTGGTTGGGGGGAGACATTTAGTTGAGACGGTTGGAGTCAGGGGCCAGAGAATGCATTATGTCAATATGACACGTTCTCATCCCACAGTGTCAGATAATGATGAAAAATTGTATCATAACTGAGCCACAGGTATCCTTTGGTCTTCCTATTGCATGCACCATTTGACGCCACGCGTACAACCTTATACACACAAACAGTTGCGTTAGGGTTAGTGAAAACAAGTTTGACGTAAGGTTGGGTTAAGGGGACAACACGGGTTAGGCACAAACACATCAGGGTAAGATGAAGTTACACGAAATATTCTGTAAAAACTACACCACACATGTACTTCCTTACTATCGTGACCACATGCTCAACGCTGGTACGACCATCTATAAAGCACACGATGCCTGACACTTCGATCAAACTCTGGCCTCCTGTGTCTTTATCACTTCATATACTATGTAATAATTGTAGTGGTCAAATGCTAAAGTGCCTGGGTTTCCATTGTACTAGTCTGAAAGCTCAGAGTGTCAATCACAGACACAACAAGTACGAGTGTCAGCATGTGACACTAAAGAGACTGACAAAGCAACAGTCTCTGGGACCAAACCTTCGAGGAATGTGAATCTTTGCATTTAGATTTATTGTGAATATTGCATTTAGTCGTGATAATAGGCAGTAGATCTCATGTGTCTACCTCACATTGCGCGTTTACACAAACACAAATGAGAATTAAAATGTCAGTTTACATCATGAGAAAATGGAAAGCGAAAGTTCTGTCTGTCTTACTCCCATACTGTAACATACTGTAAATTAAACAGCCTCAAACACTTAAATCTGGGAACTTTAATGACGTACAAAGTTCTTTTTTTGTTAGTAAATTGATTCACGTTTACTTTATGAATCATTTCTTAAGCAATTGTCTTTAAATAAAGTGGATTATTTCACAATTGACCAGCTCAAAAAATTTGCAAAAATAAGTGAATATGGGCTGAAATGCACAGGTTGCATGTTACAGTATGTGAGAAAGAGGAGAAAGGCAAGTGTTGAACTCTGGTGCCTTTCCAGCTCCTCTAACAACAAGTTAAACAGTTTTTAAGCAGAAACAAACATTCTGCTTAAATTAATCAGACGGATGAGTAGAAATGTGCCTGCGTATCCACAGCAGCTGACATTCTTTAAACTCGCAGAGCTCATGTTTGAAAGTGGGTCCCCACGTGTAGCACTGTAAACTCACCTTAGCATGAACGCAGGTTAAATACGAGCACAGCTTCATCACTGTGACAACCTTTAACACACTGGGCAGTTTACTAGCACACAAAGTGTTTACCATAGGTACATATTGTATATTACAATTTGTTTTGCAATTTTTCACAGCTAACTTCTGTTGAGGGCTGCCTCAGTGCGTTTGAGTGTCTTTCAAGCCGCTGAGGACACAGGAACAATGAGCAAGAATGTGAGTGTGATCAAACAGGCGTCTAAGTGCGCCAGACATTTGCTGCACATCAGCAGCTTCACATCTGAACCACTAAGTGTACAGTGAACAGACAGAACTGGACTCTACACTGTCACTTTTCATCTCTAACATCAGCCAGGTCCTTTGAAAGGAACCTCTTTAATTTTAACGTGACCTGAAGATCTTTCTGGATATATTCTTTGAAATCTGGATTTAGGACCTCTGGCCATTTCAGTGCGCTCTCATTTAGATAATATCACAGATAAGTAACGCGAGACAAGTTTTGCATTACCTTGAAGACACAATGGTAAATCAAAACGTTAAATTTAATTCGTCCAGATGTTGATCTGGCCTCACACCACCACAAGTCACTTCATCCAGCTCAATAAAAGAAAATCTGTGGGTCTGTGACCAGGATTTTGCAACGACAACCTGTAAGTCTGACGCTGCAGCAGACGTGTCAAATTGTGCTACAAAGAGGTTGTTGGCTAAAATGTAGCTAATGATGTATTTTTGTAGTGCATTTATGATTTTGTTTTGCAGGGATGACAATGGTGACTGAGCGGTTGGTCCGGCAATCATTTCTAAAACTGATTTCCAAAGCTAATTTTGAAGTTCCTCAGACCTTTAATCGACTGTCAACAGCAGGGAACGAGCTTTTAAAATGAGTCATTTTTAGTTCAAAGTGAAATATCTCAACAAATGTTGGACAAACATGATATCTACTGAAGACATTCATGTTTTCTATTAAACTTTTCTTTTCTTTTCATCAACCAGTTCTGATAATCTCAAAGCACTGATGTGCCTACAAAGCCTTGATCAGACATGGGAGACGTACCATTGCTGTCTTCCTTCAGACATGTGACTTTAGACTGGAAAGAACTGTCTCAGCAAATGAGAAACTCTGTAATAGACAGATAAGAAGCCATTGCTGATCGATGTATTTTGCACAGCGGGTTAGTAAGAGGTGGGAGTAGCTGTTTCCCTTTCATTTGACACAGTTGCACCAGTAAAGTTTAGCTGTCTCTGGCTGTGCTGCGTTAACTGGTTTTGAAAAGGCGTGGAAAAAATATGTGCAACCAATGTTCAACACAGGAGAAGATAATAAAAAAATCTAATGAATCCCAGTTTCAGTTGTACAAACTGAGAATCACTGTACCTGAAATTTACGCAGCCAAATGCAGAAGTGAAATTTCTTTCTCCTCTTTTACTGGCCACCTTCACATTGGCAAATATCGCACTGAAAACACTACAATACACCACGCTCTGTTTAAACACTGGAGATGGACTGTCTGCTCTAAAACAGGCTCGACATGTCCTTTATATGATAAAGGTAAAAAATAAAGTTAATAATTAGTTAAGTTAATAAAACCACTGATATTGATACCAATACTCCGTCTGTACATTTAAAGCCACAGAAAGCAACGAGCTCAGACTGATAGTTATAAATATTTAACTTACTGTTATTTTATTGTTAGAAAATTGCATTTTCCTGCTTTAATTTGCGCTGACAAATAGTGCTGCCACTGAAAGTCACTGAAATTTTATTTATCCACTGAGTGAATCCCTCGTATACTGCTTTAGCTTATTTCACTTGACAGAGGCTGACAGACACAGGGTCAATGTCAGCAAACAAAGTGACAATCAAATGACAGCTGGATAAGTTGTGAGAGATAACACAGAGTCCTCGGGGGGTGTTTCAGGTGAAAGGGTCAATCGTGTTCTATTTCTGGATTTGCAACTGTCCCTAATGTGAAAATGCTGATGAATTATGTGAAACTACATAACTGATTTAATCACAGCAATCGCCTGTGCGGGGAGCAGCAAAACTGAAAATGAGCTCCTTTTTGTTTATCCATGCACTGTGGCTGAGACAGGTTGGCAGATAGAGCGCGGTGAGCTGACAGTTGAGCATGTTACGGAAGAGTGTGGGAGGCAGTGATGTTTTCGTCTGTCTCTCTGTGAGTCAACTCTAACCCTAGATGACTCCAGTACAAACCATGTTCCTTCAACAACCAGAAAAATCTGTTTATCTACCTCTAGGCATCCTGGCTCCTCACCGGGCTCAGACACACACTCCACAAGTAATAGGTTGGAACTCAGCCCATGACCTTGGTTGTCATCTTCGCTCTTCATCGCTGCCATTCTCAAATATATGAAAAAAAAGAAAAAACTGAAATGCCCATGAGAAAGCCAGAGTACAGACAAGCCAGGAGTCAGGTCAGGGGGAGGCAAGGTAAGAAGTCTCCTGATGAAACAAGTGGCACCTGATTCCCATTTACCAGCCTTTATCTCCGACTTCTAGTTTCAGACAGTGTGAAAGCCTTGGAATGAGACTGGAGCTCCAGTGGGGCAGCTGTGAGTCACCCTGCTGTCTGCCAGGATGCTGGTTTTAAACACAAAAGTGCAGCTTTGACCATCACTGTAACCAAGACGGACAGAAGCTCAATGGGTCCAAACACCTACCAGGCAAAGACCAGGGACCAGAGAGGTCAGAGGGTCCAGACCCTCTAAAGCTACTGTAGGCTAGACAAAATTTGCAAAAACAGACACAAACTGACCCATAATAAACACAAGCTGACCGATAAAAGACACAAATATACCAAAAACAGAGACAAGCTGATTAATATTAAATACAAATGCTCAACAAAAGGGACACACTGGCCAAATAGTCCCAAAGTGATTCTAGAAAACAAAAATGTGCACAAAACCAACACACATACACATAAAAATATTACCAAAACAAAGTGGGGTGAGTCCATTAACAGTTGGTGCAAAGGGGCCAGTTTTTCCAAAATCCATCCGAGGGTCATTACATCCTTGTCATCCAAGTCTTCTCTTGACAGCTAGAAAATGTTTTCTATAGGTGAGACTGTGGCGTCACACTCAGAGCTCACAGGAGCCAGAGAATAAATGCACACGTTCGGAGCAATGCTGTGAAGATCTCATGTCAAAGGGATTTTAAATGGTGTGTTCTGATGGAAAACTCCTAAACTGTCAACTTTGTATTAAAGTTGTCAGTGTGGTTGCAGTCATCAATTTAAACACACTCTGAGTTTTATTCATGCCTTTTCAGTTTGGATGTGTTTCCAAAAATAGCACTACATAGTGCTCACATTAAAGTAAAATGTCACTCCTGCAAAGTGCAAAATGACAAAAACAGTAAAAACACAACCAAAAAATATTGTTTTCCCTACTGCTTGGTTTTTTTTTTTTTTTTTGGACCACATTTTAAACTTAAATGCTAATGTGAAACACTTCACAGCTACAGACCCTGATTCAGACCAAACGTCTTGTATCGTGGCCACATTTTGCACTGAACGAGGCCTATTGTGAGTCGGGTTGAAGCACCCAGCAGCCAGGAAGTTGCCTGAGCAGCTGACAGCAGAGGAATGTCATTGTCACAAGAGAAACACATCAATACACACTCAGGTGTCAGTGTAACTCTCCAACAACTCCCAGTTTTGATTGAAACGTGATGACATGTGATATGTGTGGACTCGGGCTCTTGTAGGACTGAAGCAGGCAGCCTCTCCCTGTGGTGATGGGAGCTTTGATCTCCTCTGCTTTGACCTTATCTGCCCTTCCTGACTTTTGCACCCACAGGGATGGTTGATGTGTTTTACACAGCTGCTTTTCACTCCCCCAGCAGTAATCACAGTCTCCAGCGCCCTCGTTTATACAATGTTTGTGCGCACACTTTTGTGTTTAAACCAGGCACGGGCATCTTTCTGCACACACAATCTTAATAATTTCTTCCTGTGCTTGAAAAATATGGACCGGCCATCCTGACCAGGTGTTCTAACAAACTCACAAAGGTAGACACGTATGATGGCAGGAGAATCAATGAAACAGACACTGTGCAATATTTTTTAAAATCACATGTCTTTCACACCGTGACACCGTCCAAGTGGTAGATCTGTCACATTAAGTCACAAAGCAAAAAATCTTTATGCTTTAGTCATTATCAAATGGGAATTAAAATTGCTGAAAAAATATATGTATGTATATGTTGTCTATGAAGAAACAGAGATGAGGACTAGGTCCTGCGAGACAGATCCAGACTGAGAAATGGATAACCTGACATACCAACCTGACATAATAGTAGACAAGGTGACAGGAATGCTGGGAGAGTGGATCCAGCAGATTCCAGAAACAACACCTGAGATGAAGAAGTCCTAGGAACAAAACCTGCCTCTTTGCATAGGGGGGCTGGCTAATACAGTCTGCGAGTTGCGCATCGAAAGCTTTGTGTAAAGGCTAAATCTGAAGAACGTCGGCGATTTCCAACATGACAGGAAAGGAAAGAAGCAAAGAAATAAAAGACTTGAAACAACATTCTTGTTTTGTGTTTCCAGTTGGACTTGTATGAGCTTTGCTGAGGTACAACGCCCCTGTACGGAAAAAAAGGGGTTCCATAACGATTCTCAGCATTGGTAGTTTTCAGTGGAGGTGTTGAAGGTTTGGGTTACGCATAGAAAGTGTTTTTCTTCCATGAGAATATACAGAATGGATTTTCAGCAGGGGGCCACGATCACCGGGTCAATCACCTGTGCACTCAGTCAATTACTGTTTCTGAAATGACATTTTCATTCTATTTTTACCTCTAAAGCTCTTTTCACTCAGGTAGGTGGACCTACACACACACACACACACACACACACACACACAGTACTGTACATTCAAATCACTAACCTGCTTGTTCTTTCTCAGAGGCACAAACATAAAGATAAGAAGAGAGAAAATGGGGGAATGTAATGGTAGAAGATGAAGTAAGGGTTAGATTCAAAGTGGACAGCCAGGAGAAAACGACCAACAGATCAAAGAGAGAACAGAGGAAGATGAATGAGACCTTTTAGTGCCCTCAGTTGTTTTTCGGTTCTTTGACAAACAGTGACAAATGATGGATGAAATGAAAAGAGAGACGAGTTAAGGGGAGAAGCCGGTGTCCCTGCAGGCACCAAATAAGGCGGCAGTGTCTTTATTACGCCTCAGTCTCCCACCGACGCCCTCTCCGCCGAGCTGGAATGTGCTTACAGTTTGTCAATCTTGGTGGGGATGATTTTTTTGCCGTCACCTTGCATTTGCAGACACAAACGAAACAGCGGTTATGCACAGAGATTACCTGAAAGTCAGTTGTTCTTTGTGCCTTTCTAAACGTGCAGCAGCCTGTCTGTGTGCGCGTCCTCTCCCTGTCTGTCCATGGGGCCCATTACTCCGGCAGGGTGTTAATTATTCCGCTAATGCTTAAAGTGCAGCTCCCTTTGAAGATGCTCTCATCGTCAAAATAACACTTTAATCAACGGTGTGTCCCCGCTCGTTTACAACTCTCCGAGCGGCTAATTAAGCAAAATTTCGAAGAGAGACAGCAGGGACATTTGCGTGTATGGGTGGCCACAGAGGAATACATGGCACCATGACAGTATACAATCACAAGTGGGCAAATTACTGAGCTGCACATACCTTAGATGTTCAGAAATGTAAAGGTAGCCAAATCATTTGCGGGTTTTGGAAATGATTGTACAGTCTTATGTGCCAAACTGCAGCTGATACTGACTCAGTGAAAAACATGATGGAGGAACAAATGATATGCGTTATTACACAAACAGCGAGTGTTTTCCTGATGTGAAGACATTACACAGCATCATCACACCGGCTGAGTGTAATACTGCTGCATATATTTCTTCTGCCAGGCCATTAAAGTACAAAGGCCTCATGAGCAGAGTTATGCTGCTGGATCTAACGCAGTGATTTTCAGACTTTATAAAAGCTGTTCGAATCACATTATGTCCAGACCTCAAGCATTTATTGCAAACACACAATTTAGCTTGGTGATCGGGTTCTGCTCGTTGAGCTAAATATTCAACATTTTCTTCAGGCAGATGCAAGCAGATAGACCTTTTTCCTAGAATGAGTAGTTCCAAGTAGACTGGAATACTTGCTGATACTGAGCGCGGATACAAGTACTAAACAGTTTTGCGTCTAGAATGTTTTGCTAGCATGGATTTAGTTCTACACACGAAATGTGAAAGTAAAATGAGTCTTAAAGAAAAGGAATGCTCCAGTCGCTACATACATTGCATGTTTTTGCTGATGTGGGAACCAATGCTGGTATCAGCATCGAGTGCTAAGATTTCCATTATGTCCAGTTTCCGTACTTGTCAGTCCCTGCACTGAGCTCAGTACCACAGGCAGTGAGGAGGGACAGAAATGACTCTTGTTCTATTCATGAACCTGGTAACAATATTTAACAATAATTTTAACAATAGTTTTCTTTGGAGGCTGGGAGATTGCGCAGCGCATGCATGCATAAACTTGAATAGGTTATTATTTTTGTATTATTGGTAGTGAATGTCCCAGTTGTTACATCATCGCTTTACTCATATTTGAGTTACTAAAACCACCCTCTCAGGTGCTATATTAAACAAAGGCCTTTTAAAGTTGAAATGAGATTCATAAATGGCTCTCAGGCCTTTGGCTATTGGTTCCCCACAAGAATACTTTTGTGTTTTAATAAGGCTGGTTCCCCGGATGCACGCTAAATTTCCTATTTGGGTCTCTGGGCTGAAGGGCTAAAAAAGCCCTGAATTAGATTTTGACAAATAGGTATGAGTCACTCTGCTTAACTCGCCATAACTCCCTGTTGCTGCTCTCAAAGCATTTTTACAGTATCGCCTGGTTGTGTTGATTAATTGGTGTTCAGCATCATCAAGGCACTCGGCTGATCCCTGAGCTCTTTTTCGCGCATTTCTGGCGAGACAAAGAAGAAAAGGAATGACCACGACTCTTTAGTTCTGGGACATCTGAAGACTAAAACTGGTTGTTTAGGACTAGTATCCAACTGCTTGGGTTTGAAAATCTCTACCTGCATGTCTGTGCTGGTAAAGAATACATTAATAACCGTGCTGAGAGATGCAGGCAGAAAGTCGTACGTGAATGTGTTTTAATCAGCAGCAGGAAAGCTAAGGCTTAGCAGAAACTAAAATGAGGCCATGTTGTCTTTTCCACAGGAACCATAGCTGACAGCATTTAAGTGGCTCATGGGAAACTTAGCTTAAAAAAAACAAAAACTTGAAACTGGGGCCTTGTGCTTTGCTGTTGACAGTTGTTGTCTTCAGTTTCAGCAATTACAAGAGACCCATCCAATGGCAGGGCTCTTCTGTGCTGCTTGTACTGCTGTTGTAGCCTGAAGGAACTGACGAGGGGCGGGACTGCAGCACAAATGTAGGACAGATGCACAACAATAACGACGTCCTACCGACATGCGCGGCGTTTGCATCAGTCGCTTCTGCAGCTGTGAAGTCCAGCTGAGGTTTGTGTCGACAGCTGCCTGCAGCAGATAACCTCTGCAGCAGGTTAGGCCTGCATTCTTCCCGTAAGAGTAACAGCGGAACACATGCTATAATTCACAAGAAAACTGTTTCCTGCTTTGACTGTCTCACTTGTACCTGTTTATGACAACATGAATAATTAGCTGGTTTTCTCTACCTGCGCTCAATCGTGGAACATTGTTGTGCACGATGTTAAAGCAGCAAATTCTGAGCTGAAACTTAGATTTAAAGAGTCCAAATACAGACAGATGGACACGTCCTGGCAGTGGGAAAATGCTCTCCGCTCCTCTTAGCTGAGTGTGGTTGTGTTCAGTCTACATAATTAACTGACTAACTGACATAGATAACTATTAATTGTTGTATTTAACTGCTTCATGTCGCTCGGTAGCTCACCCGGTGGCTCACAACGAGCAGTCATGTGCTTTCCATAGTACAGAATTTGTGTGCTTGCTGAAATCACAAGTTGGCATTTGATTCGGGTTTGGTAGATTTTTTGGTAACTACAATATAAATAAATACAATTTTTATTAACATTTTTTGGCTGGAACACACTATTAAATTGTTCATTTGTCATGCATTGCATTTTAATCTACCACTTTCGAAAGTGTTTGTGGCCAAAGCACCTGGGGGAATTGTAGCTGTTTCAGCAAGACAGACGGGAAGAGGAAGGGTGGGTTAGGGTCAGATCAAGGTCTCAATTTGTTTTTATAAACACTTTTGTTACTTTAACAGGATAGTGTATGTTTTATCTTATGTCTCAAAGGAAGAAAATCTGAAATGGAAAATTTTAAATAATTTGCCCATCAAACACGATTTAAAATTGTTGATAAAAATATTTGTATTTTGATCTGATGTTCGCTGTCTTAGTTATTTTAAAACGAGAAACTGAAGTTTACTTTTACACACGTAACCGGTTTGGGTGATCCAGACAGACTCCTACCATATATCCCAGCATGCCTTTGGGCAAAATCCATAGATTTTTGTTTAACTCCATCCAGTGATTGTCTTACAGTATGTGTAACTGACGAGAACAATATTAGTGGCCATTTTGGGGTCGTCTTTTCTGTACTTGAGGGCGAGTTTTCCTGCCAGTGTCAATACGTGATTAAATTACTTGACGTGATGGATGATTGTTGCCATGTAGGCACTGCACAGAGGCTGCTGAGACACTTTCTTGCAACTGTCTGAACACACATTAGGATACATCAGAATGAGAGCTAAAAATGATTTTAATGTCTTCGATATGTGATACTGGCTTCACCTAATGCATGGAAGAAAAGGAATATTATTATTTTATGACTTGGGAGCAGCCATTTGCACACTGCATACTACTGTGTCTACTTTCTGTTAATGGGTAATTCTCTTTTTAAGCAAAAAAAAAAAAAGCCTTTATTCTCCTGTTTACAAATTTAAAACCCAGACTTTCTTTGACAATATTACTGCAGCGGTTGCCAGATATGCAACTGTAATCACTACAGCTTATGAGGCGGGTTTTAATATCAAGTAATTACTGTCTATCTGTCTGCTGGGGCCCAAAGACAGCTTCATATTGAAGCTACAGCACTTCAAAACCTGTTTACTGGTCAGGCATGATAGGATGTATAATTATCAGATGACTTGCCCCACGGAGAGGAAATGTCTCACCAAGCCAAATCAGTGATAACGGATTATGTGCTACATGATGAAACAGTGCTTAAACTGCACTGATTTGGACATCAAAATGTGTTTTCTTATCACAGGGATTATGAAATTGCATTTTCATCAAGCACTCTGTGACTCCAGAGGGAACTATAGAAAGTGTGAGAAATGTATGCGGGTGAAAACAAAATCCATAAAACCCCCCCAAGGGATGTTTTTTTTTGGGCACATCAGAATCCGACTCAGACTGGATGGGCAGATAATTGTAAGGCTGTAACAATTCTCAAGCAATTTAAGTGACGAGAATGGTAAACTAGTAAAATAGTATGAAAGCGGCGGTTTCTTCGTGGCTGTGCACACCGTCGGCGTCCTCGAGCACTTCAGGAGATGTCAGTAATTTTTCTTATCAATAGCCTTGCTGTGTCCTACAAAGATATTGTACAACACTCGTAGGATATTACCACCTTTGTTACTTAACTGCGGGTGAAGTGAATGATCTTGTTGTTACTACAGAATATTTGCTTAACAAAGAGCTTCTATGAATGTGTCAAGAAAACCCCCACACATCCTCATATCGAGGCACTTAAAACTGGCTGCTTTGTCCAGTCTTTGGTGTTTCATATTGACGCCAAAGGCACCCATTCCGTCACCACGAGATGTACGGTGAAACACAATAGACACTCTGGGGCTTGAGCAAGGCCTCCTTAAGAAGTTGCTCAGAGTGGCTGGATGGTACAACAGGACGAAGGATTTCCAAACACGAGAGCACTGTGTGACCTCCTGAGCGAGACATTGTGCACAGTGATGACGATTGTTCCAGTGGAACAAGTGGAATTTACCTATGCAGGTACGTTTTGACTCTAAGCATTTATCGTTTAACTCGACCTTACCACAACTCAGTTGTGTTTGTGCAGAAAAGTCAACAAATCCAAACTGTAGTATTTAATTATCAAAGGTCAGACAAGCAAGCACCGCCGTTCCTGCGGCGTAAAGTTGTGGAGCTCCTGGAGTGCCTGTGACACCTAATGGTACTTGCGAAGTCCATACGAGACGCTGAGGGATGTAAAACGCGGTGATATCTGACGCCTTGGGAAGCGTCATTATCTGATGCTGCTGACGAGGTGCTGACGAACCGGACAGGCAGCTGAATCCACCGAGCTGATCCAGTTTTACTAAGGGACTGCTTATAGTTCAGGGCCTTAGGGCCTGACGATGAAAATGAAAAGACTGCATCATCAAAGCTGAGATATGGGTCACGATTAGGAGACTGAGAGAGAGAAGGTGATGGAGATGAGAGAGGAAGAGCAGGTACTGTCCACTGTGGGCTGTGGGACAGTACATGTACTCTACAGAGAACAACGACAAACCTAGCCAACCAGGATGATGGGCTGATCACCCAGCGACTTTAATCGTGTGGCGTCTTCAGTTGTGATCTTCTGCAAAAAGCATTTCAATTAATTTGCAGAGCTATTTGCTGCCTTTCTCCTCTGACGCAAAGAGCTAAAGTGCCTAAATACAATGTGACACTGTTCTGTGTGTGTTTGCATGCAACGCTGTGATTTGGAAATGGAAATTTTTTTTTTTCATGTTCGAGTTTGGGAGAATAAAATTTAGACAATGAATTTAGATGGAAACATGGAATTGTCTGGTGCTTTTATGGAAACATTATGCAAATCTGTTTAAAATATAAAGCACTAATGAGATTTTTCTGATCGCAACGAAAGAAAACACGTGGATGAAGGTGATTCAGTTTGATTGGAAATAGTTTGACGTGCGTGTTCCTTTGCCTGCCGTTGTTTCTGTGTATTCAAGAGCCTTGAAACGGTGGTTTAGCCTGTAGAGTATGTGTGCAAACGGTGCTGTTGCACTAGATGCTGACATTCTGAGCAAACACTCTCACTGTTTGAGGTTATGCAGTAACTCGAAGAGAACTCGTATTTTTTTACAGCAGAGTGAAAGACGACAAACACAAAAGGTGGAGGAGAAGAAAAGGTAGAAGCTGGAAGGATATTAGCAAAGGTGTGTTTGTTGTTAGCCGAGGCTATTTATCTGGCTGAAGCCAAATGTAATTGGTGCTTCCCCTCCCCTTCTGCTGGCCTGTGTTATCAGTGTTTGATGCAATTAATTCTACCGCAGGGCCAGCTCGCCAACATGAAATAATCTTGTGAGAAACCACCCAGGGAAATACACCATGACCCTCAAAGACAGACAGAGACAGACGGGCAGAGATGGAACAATCAGACATGAAAAGGCAAAGACACGTGAGAGGAAAACTTATAGCTGATGAGCGTTTGGAGTGAAAGTCATAAGGGAAGAGGAGGAGACACAGACGGGAAGATAATTTGGGAGACACGAAACAGAGGCAAGAGGGAGGAGACAAAGGAATGAGGAATCTGAGATCAAATGATATGAAAGATTTTATATTTCATCCATGAGTAAAAGGCGGCTGTAAACATTAGGAACATGCAGCCTTGAGGAGTGTGTGTGTGTGTGTGTGTGTGTGTGTGTGTGTGTGTGTGCGTGTGTGTGTGTGTGATGTCATGTCAGGTGACTTATTTTAAGAGACCTTAATTCTGACTGCACACTCACTGTTGGGGACAAGACGGAAAAAAATTTCATTTTCCTGTAATGACTTGATTTAAAATTGCGGCATTGTTGGGGATTCACCGATATCAAAAAAGTATACTTGTAAATTAAAAGTTCCCTCTGACAGGGAAGTTTGAGCCATGACATAAATCATGGTCAGCCTGCTTTTCCAGAGTTCCCCAGATGATATTATCTGAACTCCTAATGATGAAAATCTCCTCTGCGTGATGTCATCTGAAGGAGTTTTTTTAGTTGGAAGCAAAAAAAAATATTTTAATACAGGGAAGTTTGAAGCCATTAATGCACATTTACACCCTAACGTAAAGCCAGAGAAATAAAAACAGGTGAAGTCGCTCTTTAAGGTTGACCTTAGGGTTAGGGCAAGTCTCACTAATACAAATGTTTGTGTGTGTCTGTGTGTGCGGTTGTGTATATGTGTTGTATAGAGTTGGTTTATCTGAGCTTATTTTGTGAAAGTAGCTGCTTAATGCTGAGAAAATGGATGAATGGATCAATGACAGTAAATAAAGTGACCGCTTTTACATTGCACGTCATTATTTCATTAAATGCCAATAATGCACCTTTACGGAAAACTCCCTACTAAATCAATTTAAAATAGATTTTTTAAAAGCTTCAGGCGATGCACCTCACATATACAGTATCCAGTCTTTTATTTAGCTGCCTAATTTCCAAAATCCTAGATAAATGATCACAGCTAGTCAACCTGACATGCATTTATGCAATACAGTAAGCAACAATGTGTAGGGACCTGAAAGGAAATATAACCTGAGTTGGAGAAACCAGACATCACATTTGCTAAATATGTTTCCAAAAGGTTACAGCAAAAAAAGTATTTCTAGTTGCTGCTAAAATCAAGCTTGATTTAATATAAAACCCTTTTAGAGTATGTCAGAGTAAGTTGTGTCAGTGTTTATCTAGTATGGATATTGGCTTTATGATGGAAGCTTCACTTTGAAGACACTGTAAGAATAGATTTGCCGGTCGCTGTATTTGAGGGTCTGCGTGGCGACGTGCACAGTGGTCACATTTGCTTTCAGTGCACGTCTTAATCTAAAGCTCAAGGTAACAGGACGTTTCCAGGAACTTTCTCAAGATGACGCTTTAAATAGACACACAGTGCAATTCACTACTACTTGTGTTTAAATGTAAATTACTCCTGAGGTACATGGAATCAGTTATTGCTGCACATGAAACATTTCATCCCACACTCCGGTCACAGCCTAATCAGTATTCCCGAACTTGAGCAATGATTCCCTACAGCTAGACATCAGAGAATCAAGGCTCTAATCTATGATGTTTGTCTGAACTTTCACATCGCTCTAAGCTCAATATTAAAGTGGCGCTATCACTACTGAATGAGAACATGCACAACACTCCCTTGGAAGTCACTCCGATCTTATCGTTTTTGCACATTTGTAGATGCTGGACAGAGAGGATGGAGTTTATGAGAAGATAAAAGAGGAAACTAGGACATTAGTATAAAAGGGGAAAAGACATGCATGGACATTTATTTTTTTCATTTTTACCTTGTGCTCTGTTATTTAGCTGAATTAAAAACATATGTCCCCATTATATAAAACCTTATAGAATAGTCGGTTACAAACAAGGAACACCAAACACAGTTGATTGTTACCGCTCTGATGACAAGTAGCTGTCATGACTAGATGTAGAGTCAAGTAGAGTAGACAGCCCTGGATGGGGGAATTAGATTTTATGGTTGACTAATTCTCATCAAATATCTAACTTAAAGAAACAACTTGAAGAACTTTCTTCAAAATTTTCACAAACTTCTATTTGAGCTAATAGATGAAGGGCAAAGGGTGATTGAAGGGCAAAGTTTGAGATCACTTTGACCTCATGTCCCTTAATTGTTAAAGTAATATCTCAGAAACACCTAATTTTTTTTTTACATTTGGAATCAATATCAACTTGGATTCAAGAATGAGCTGATTACATTTTGGAGGCCAAATGTAAAGAGTTACGGTCATTGTAACCCTACACCCCGCCCATTGTGGTCAATGCGATACCTCAGGAATCCCTAAGGTACACCAACCTGCATTTCTACTAGTGGATGAACTGATTAGATTTTAGTTACTCATATCTAACTAGTCAAAAATGTGACTCCTTCAAAATCTTCAGTAGATATATTATTATTACTGGTTGGCGGGGACATAAAATCTTGTCGTGTCCCATCTGCCCTTCAGTTGTCCTGAATTGTCCCAATTTTCCTTTTCTGCAAATCATCTACATAAGTCATGCACAGTTTTGTCAAATAGTATCACCCCATTAAACTGCCATAATCAGTTGGTTTTCTGTCCATAATGATGCTTTAAGAGGGGCAAAGTGCACCTACTGGACCCGTGGGTATTACTCATTTACATTATAATCATCTGACCTTTAGCAAATGTAATAATATGTCAAGAAGTAAAGGTCACAAAGAGTCACAATGTCAAAGTCATGTGGACGGGTGAGATGACAATACGGATGCAGGACTTTCAAATGGGAGACAGCTGTTCCCAAAAGTAGCCAAGGTTATGATCTTTCCCGAAACACAACCAAGTTGCTCTGTGCTAACTTAAAAAAAAAAACATTTTGCTTCGTGAATCGAAAGTTGCTTTCCCACGTTTAAACTGGAAGCAAAGGTACAAAAAGTTACCGATTAGCCTGTCAGCTACAGTATCGCTTCATATCTCTGCAGCAATAATTTAGTGCTTTGTGTCGTCATCAAAGCAGCAAAAAGGACAATTAATTGGAGACGTCAGCTGTGGATTAGAGCTGCTGCTGCTGCATCACTTACACCTTGTGGTCGTCGTAAAACAACAGATACAAAATTGCTGTTAGGGAAACAGTTTGTAGCATTACAGTCATTTAGCAAATTGGCAAGTTGGGAAAATTGTCCTCTGTGCTCGTTACGATCACGCCTTTCCAAGTGTCGTACAAGGAAGCTACGCTTCAACAGTCAGCGTGTCGGCACGTAACCCCCGCTATCAAAGGCACATTTCATTTTTATTTTCAACACACACACACACGCTCATCAACCTGTTCTGAGTTTGCGGATGAGTGTCGATGTGGTTGTCATCCACAGTTCAAGCTTTTGTCTGTTTATCTCTACTTTTTCTCTCCCACTGGTGCTTTTGTCAGCATGTGAGCATTCCAGTCTGCCTATGAATGCCTCCCCCGCGAGTGTGTGTGTGTGTGTGTGTGTGTGTGCTAGAAGGGTACGCTAACCTTTTCAGAGCTACATTGTCTCAGTGGGTTTTTAATTGTCCCTTGTCTTTATAAAGCACTTGACCTTCTCTGCTCTATCTTAATGATTTGCTGCTACTGCAATGGCCTGCTCATTTAGGAACATCAGCGAGGAGGGCGGAAGAGGAGTGGAGGAGGAGAGGCGCAGAGTAAGATGCCGATTTGCTGCAGCTCAAACTGGCAGTTAATTTAGTCACAGGAGTGGGAAGGAGACATCAAACCTGTGCAATGCGAGCAATCTTTTAACTCGACTGCACACAAGCAGGAATGTGATCATGTATCTTGTGATACCTCTACGTTTTTGGGGATGGATATTCCACCCACTCATTGTTTTCTTGACAGAGAGCATGAGAAAACACATTAACTCAAGGAACTCGTTTCAAATGGTTGTGCCTGACTTTCACAGAGTCTGCGTGCTTGAGGCTATGGTGGATTCAGATAATAAAAGAGTCTCTTCTCTGACTGTCTAAGTGTTCTTTGATTGTTTGATATGATGTAGGACACCGTGAGGAAAGTGTCTAGACTCGATATTAGTTCTGCTTTGTATTGACGTACTATAAAAATATTTTTTTTCAGACAGCTCACCTAGAAATCCACTTACAGTAGATGGGGTTCATGCATGTGAAGCCTTAGAAATCCCCTTAGCAGGTTTAAAGACACTGCTGTCAGCAGAAGAACTAAGTCTTCAGTTCTTTCCGTAGTAATCTATTTATTCCATTTTAATTGTGAAATTAAATGGATTAAAGGAATCCATGTACTCTAAGGAGTGTCTGCAGACTTGCAGACTACCAGTCTCAGAAGTAGTAGATATTAGGTGGAAGTTGATAATTTCTGGAGAAGATTAACCTTGGACAATAATTAGCTAAATTCAGGTAAAGCCACTGGTCTAGGCGATAATCACCAGGAACTTTCTTAAAAGAAAGTCAAATGTGAAAGTCCAACTTTAAAGTCTGCAGCAACAATTATCGTTTGGACATGTGCAACGGTGTCAATTAAGACCTTAGTGAAAATCCCAGTGTACAATCAGTGCACAGCTTCCTGACCTCACAATAAACTCGAGATTAAACAACGACTTACACTAATTTGGAAGAACGGGTCACACACATCAACTATAGTGACATAAATCACACATCTATAACTATTTTTCTTTCATTCTGTGTGTGTGAAACAGAGTGACAGAATCAGCGTTCTCCATGAGAAATCCACCAGAGGAAAACACATTTCCCTAATCTGCTTAGATGAGAGGCTGTAACCAGACCCCCAAAGTCTAGACTTCCAGTAGATTAGGTGGGTAGCTGGTGGACGGTGCTGATCGTCTCGTCATCCTGTCAGTTTTTCATGGCTCTATTCTCCATTAACTTTTAAAATACGCCACTATTCTTTTCATATGGTAAATGCTAACAATAAAGATATTCTCTTGTAATCACACATATTCAACATATATATTAATAAGCTGATGAACCATGACCTTTCCATTTCTCATCATTCCCAAAACACCTGTGTGCATTCTCTTATCGTGAGGACAGTGGGACATGGGGCGAGCCAAACTCTGTGCGCTCTCAGGGTGCGCTTGTTAGCGGTTTGCATAATCATGTTGATAGCATTCTGAGCAATGGTGTTCACAGTGTTTCAACATTCAAGCTCTCACTTGAAACAAAAAGAGGGGCAACATTCATAATCCATATTCAGTGGCTGCTCATGGGTGATAATCACCACTACTGGCACTGGCATACTTACTATTCAGTCTCTCGCAGAAGAAAAAAGACTTTAAGGACCCATTAAAGCATCACCAGAATATAAATCAAGATGGTTGTTTTGATCTCCGGAACCGTTATTACACCTTGAGTGGATATGATTTTTGTGTCGGTATCTTTGGGGGATTGAACTTCTAACCTTGCTAATGCGTGTTCCTCAGGTGGCTTCACATTAAACACAAAACAATCAAGCAACAGGCCCTACCTGTAAAACATTTCTATATCCTAACTGTCTTTAACACGCAAAGCCCCGACAAAATCACTTGAAAAGCCATGGAATTAATTACAATTGAGAGGAGACACAAAAGGGGAAAGAAGAGCAACAGTGCATTTATATTCAAACACAAAGGTGATGTTGCTTATTGAAATTCAGCCTTTGACACAAGAAAGAGACATGTATGGCCCGATGAAGCATCTAACAGTGTGATGAATATGAAATTAATAGTGGTTTGCAGAATTTGATAGAAAAGTGCTCTTCCAAACAGCCTTCAACTCCTAAAATTAAGCTGAATTAATGAGATGGTTAAGAGTTACAAAAGGGACCAAAGTTGAGAGAAGAATAGCATAAAATGTATCTATTATGTTGTGGAAAAGGGATAAAGAACATTCGGTTTGACAGATTTAGCGCATGCATGGAAATCTCATGACAGTAAGAAGTTGAGGATGAGGAATACAGCTGGTCTTTGTTAGGAACGTTTAACAGTTATTATTACTCAGTAATAATATGTGCAGATCTGGCCAAGTGGTTCAAAGTCATGTGGCACAACTGCTGCTATCAACACACCTGCCCAGAGCCTATCATTACATCACACTATCTGAAGAGCAGAATATATCACACTACATGTATATTTAGGAATGTTGATACTAAGACATCTGCTTTGGTCAAATATTGGCTCATTTTGGATGCGATTCGTGCTGAACTTTTTAAACTGTGTGGCAGGGGCATGTTTTAACCGCACTGCATTTGTAAGTGCTTGGAAACTGAGGAGACCAATTAATCTGAGAGCTCTTTTTTTCCATTCTTGCTTGATTTTCCACACGAAAAAAGATATTTCAAGACCTACAATCAAGAGATGTTGGATTGCACGTAGTCGTGAAGGGTTACAGAGTTTGGATGTTTACCAGTCCACAGTTGGATGCGCCGTCCAGAAATAGAGACAAGTCTACAGCTTAAGACGTGAAGGATTCCTAGGACGTGGCTAACAAATCATGAGTCAACATTATGCAAAACGTGGTGCCCACCACACCATTAATGGGAAAATGCCGTATGGACAGACACACAGCACTATAAAAACATCATCCCAACAGTGAGGAACAGTGGAGGGGGCATCGTGGTTCGAAGCGGCTTTGCAGCCTCAGAACCCGGACAACTTGCCATTGTAGAAGTGGGAAATGAATTGCCAGACCTTGAACCAACAGAGATGCTGTGGAATGACTTCAGGTGAGGCGTTCACACCAGGCGTGCTGGAATTATGGCTCCACTGAAGCAGTTTTGTTCGACAGAAAGGTCCAAAACTGCTCCTTCCACAGCTACAGGAAGTGCTTGTTTAGGGTTACTGCTGCCAAAGGTGGATCAACCAGTTTTATGTATTTGTATGTTCATTAGGTGTGTTCAATAAAGACGTTAAAGGTCATTACTGCTGGTGTTTTCTCGGCTTACAAATATTGTGCTTGTTGATATTTTACAACTATTTTTTGGATCACAGCACATTCAATGGCCAATTTATGCAGAAAACCATGAAGCTGCAAACAGTGCCAACACTTTCTGTTCTGTGACTGTATTTTTCAAAAACTGTTAAATTGCTCAATATTTAACAATGAAATGATATAATTAGATTTCAACGGAGACGTCTCCGTTTGTTTTCGTTGCAGACACGTTTTTGGAAATGTCGCAATACAATTTAATTCTCCCTTTACATTTTCCCACGGAACGATGCGCAATAACAGGCCACAGTAAGCTGACAGCATGTGATAAGTGGCGCCATCGTCTTTGTGTTTTCCAGTCAAAGAGCCGTTTTGCTCCACGCAGCAGTGAGTGCGTACACCTCGTCCTCTGAAATTTGCCAGTGAAGTTGTTCGTGTTGAACAGTTCACACAGCGTGTCATGTAATTAACAGGCTGAGTATGCTGTCCAAGAATATTTCCCTTCCAACATTCTGAAGGTGAGCTGACGCTGAGACACTGTTAACAACGTGAAGATGACTTTGGGTTAATCGTGTGCCAGGATGTGAGTTGTTGCAGCCAACAACTTTCAGTTATCTGTGTTTTTTTCGTTGTTAATGCGGTCACTGTAAATACCTGAGAGACTCTGTTGGCAAGCATGCGCCATAACTTAATTTGCATCAGCGTCTCACTGAATACATCACATACCCAGACGTGGGAGACTGTGTAACTGGGATGAAAATAGTGATTCACTCATGCGATGTGGTCTGAGAGCATCCAGGTCTGCGGAGCTGCAGAATGTCCTGTCTGAACCCAAGACCGTTGAGCAGCCAGCCTGATTGTGTGCTCACAAGTGGACACTCAACTGCTTTTACCTTTTGGTTGCAACGAGAAATTAACATGGTGAACACTCGGACTTGCAAATGTAATTCGGAGACCCTCAAAAGACCACACACTCACTGTGCGTTCAAGTACGTGCATGTGGCGTTGCTAGGATACAGTGTTCAGATATGCAGAGCAGCTGGTACTGACACCTGATGCAGGATCTAGCAGAAAATATCCTCCTACTGATAGAGACTCACTTGAGGTGATTGATTCTGATCAGCTTGGAGACACACAGTGAGGCTGAGCAAATTAAATCACCAAGTGGCTGGAAGGAAAGTTATACAGTCTGACTTTCTGCCTATTATCCACAGGGAATACAGTAATATGCCACTACAGCGGGATGTTAGAGCCCTTTAATAAAAGTAGATGCACTGTTAATATGGATTAAAACTTTTTAGAAATACAAACACTGATTCAGACATTTTTATGTTTTGGGCTTTCTTTTTTTCCCCCTATTTAATAAAAGAAGTCTAGAGAAAACTGGAATTAGATGGGGAAGACTTGTAACATAGGTCCCCTTTCAATTTCAGAAAGTCAATAGTGCTGTCCATTAAGGGAAGTCCATGAAGAAATATATTTTCATTTTGGTGTGGAGGATTTGTAGAATGTTGTGTAAATAGCTCCGCTTAGTAAAGAGACTGTGTCGATCGATCAGAAGAAAAACGGTTGATATCTAGTGGCTACACACAGCTTCTGTCAACAAAAAGCACTTTCCAGTCCAGTGTCAAACAACTGTCATTTGTTGCCATCGTGATCACAAGGATGCTAGATGCATTAAGGACGTCTTCATCGATATTTAACTTGGCTCTTTTCCTTCTACTTTGATTAGCACATGTACATAAATGCCAAATAAACGTCGCTTGACTTCCCTAAAATAAAACTCTCTCCTTCTTCGAGCTAAAAATGGCTTCTGCCTGCCTCCTTTAAGAACCTTCAGTTTACATTATGTCATCTTGCTGCTCACACGATGGACTTTGTAATTATGTTCAACCTGCTTCTCCAGATATTCTCCGGATGGCATCATCTGAATGATGAAAAATGCCTGGTGATGTCGCTTTGGAGGAGTTTTTAGTGAAGTCGGAAAGCATTAATGTGCATTTACTTAGAAGAGGATACTATTCAACAAAGGCCTGCTTCTGGGGGTCATACAAGCAATTAGGGACTTAAAGTAAGGACGTGAATGGTTGATCAGGTTGGAGGACTTTAGCAAAGACTGCTCAACTGCACAAGGATGAGTCACTCAATGCTAAACAGCCGCTTATATAGCACTTTTATCCAAAGGGCTTTACAATGTCGCCTGTCATTCACAAGTTCACACACACACCGATGGCAATGGCTGCCATGCAAGGTGTTCATCTGACCCACCGGGAGCAACTTGGGGTTCAATGTCTTGCCCAACGACCCTTCGACTCGTAGCAAAGAGGGACCTGGGATCGAACCACTGACCCTGTGATCTGTGGTAAGTGTATGTAATCCACACTATGGCTTCAAAGGTTTTTATAAGGATGTTAAAGCATTTCACGCAGCCTGGTGAAAACAGTAAAATCTTTCTTTGTGAATTAAATTCCAGGTCAGAGGTGTTTGTTCTTGTTGCTTTTGAAAATCGTTTCAAAGGCTTAATCAATAGTCCAGGTCTAAGAACAGTCCTTGTTTACCATTTAAACTCTTGAAGAAAACCACACAGTGAGCACCACCCCTCCCTCCCAAAATAAAGGACGGCAAACGGTAGTAATTTGGTGTTGTAACCGATTCACATCTGCATATTTCTAAAACTGCACTGGCCTGAGTGGACTTTCTGCATCGCTGAGTGTCCTGTCTCTGTTAGGTCCAGCACCAGTCAGATATGCAAGCTGTCTCTGTGTTCTCGGTTACCTTGAGTGTGGCGTGCTTTAGGCCTCCCGCCTGAGTTGTTGATGTGATCGCGATGCGCGCAGAATGCTCGTATGTGTGCGTTGAATGAGGAAGGAAAATGTGCGGATGAGTGACTCCAACAAACAAGTGCACACTGAATTATCTGTAAATATAACAGTAAGTCACCGTGGACAAACAAAGCAAATAACGCACAAGTCTTTCCGAATCCCCCAACGAGCAATGGTTGTGGATTAAACAGTGTTACTGTTTGTCTTCAGAGTTTTAAAATACTGAAAAGCCTGTGGGGAGCAAAAGTTTTCAGATGCACTACATCCCTCTGACCTACCGCGACTGTATAGTCTTGCAAATTGAAGACACCTTTTCTCCAACCAGATGATATTTGCAGCAGGAGCTCTGTCATTCTGATGTCCTTGCCACAGATAAAAGGGTCTGAAAACGAAGACAGACGGGTGTGAGGAAGGAGCTGGACTGATATATTGGGAGTCTCCAGTGCACCCAGAGGGACCATTAGGAGCACATCAGCCTTACAGAGTGCAGCCTCACCAGCTAATAGGCTGTTTTCACACTCACATTATGGAATAATAGGTGCAATTGTGGCAGGACATCAGCAGTATTTTTCCACAAGTGGCTTGCAGCAATTGCACAGCTCCCGCCAAGACTGAAAAACCGGCCCTTAAGCAAGGCACTTATACCGGCTGTAAATTAGAGTTGACTCAGTCTGACCTCCCCGTGGAATAATACAGTGGGGTGTCCATTAAGGAGAAGGCCTTGTGACTTTCAAGGACATGATCCCAACAGACTAACCTGAGGTCTAACCTGACAAAACATACACGGAACCTACATTAAATCTGTCCCCAAACACAGAAAGAGCTTCTTCGGCTCCAAACCTACAATCCCACAGTGTGAGCGACGCTACCTTGTGTGCAGCACTCACTTATCTCATTAAAAGGACTCATTATTGATTGCCCCTGATTTCCGTCCGTCTTAGTGATCTCTGATGAGAAGGGAGACTCAGTAAAAATTCAGGCCGTGTTTCCAGCTATTGATTCAATAAAGGGCTATGTGACGGTGAACAGCCAGATTCCATAACACCGCTCACCACTGACACAATATCACCGCTATACATTACTAGACTGAAGCCTGCCAGTAATCTCATAACGCCATCAATCAATGCAGCTATCAGATTTGTGCTTCTTCATCACAGAGTTTCTCAAAGCGGCCGCCATGACGGCTGTCACCAGGCGGGAGGTGCACTGAGCAGGCCGAAACCTGATTATGGTCTTCAGTGGGTGGGTGTGTGGCAGTAAGGAGATTAACATCCTGTTTGTTTGAGTGCATGTGGGTGTGTGTACGTGTGTGTGTCCAGAAATGTGTCACTTTTTTTACAAGAAAGTGAGGGTGTGTGTGTGTGTGTGTGTGTGTGTGTGTGTGAGCAGGACTGAACATAGATTATTGGCCTATAATATGCACAGATGTGTACAGGAGGACAGTCGCTGTGTGATTTGGTGTGGGGAGCTTCTCTTGTAAAACTGTTCATCCAGATTTTCCATAGCAGCTAGTCAGGCTGGTTAGTTCGAGGATCAAACAGCAGCAACAACCATATGTTCCGGGTTGATCACAGAGATATTACAGTTGACCTAAACTGATGGTTCATTATGATAAGCCGTAAACACGCAGTAAGACAAAAAAAATGACCGTGAAAGCATCAGGCTGAAGGAAACGAATGCTGCTCACATTTGGCAGCAGCGGATCAAACATCAACCAACCCGCCTGCAGTTATCGGTTGTTGTGCTGCACATGTGTTCTTCACGTCTCTCCTCCTTGCTGGCCCTCGTCTTCTCCATACTGTCTCTCTGCCTCCCCCGAAGGCTTCCCACCATGCTGGGGTGGTCCTGTGTTTAATCCCCCGCTTTTCTTTGAAGTCTGCCCAACTTTCTCCTCTGTTCCCCTCTTTGCATTTCTCTCCACACCATTTGATTCCCTTCCCATCCTCTCTTCTGACTCTTCACCTCTCTTTTCTTCGCTGCCCGTCCACCCTCACCCCCCTCCCCCCTTTCCTCAGCTCTTATCACCTCTCACGCCGCCTTTCCGTGGCTTCTTTTCTACTTCTCCTCTCATCTCGTCGCCTCCCCCTCCTCCACCGCTTCGCTCGGTGTAGCCGCACAGCTCACTGCAGTGCTGTGTACCCATGCATCACCGTGACCACCCTGCCTGCACCCGCTGTTAAACTATTCCTGGGGGAGCTCACCTGTGAGTGGAGGGCTCTGCTGAGAAGAAAGGAGATGAGTGCAGAGTGAGTAATGGAAAAAAAAACAAGCTCTATCCCCCGTAACAGCTGGAAGTGACCAGACACTGTGTTTTGTGAAAATGTCGTGTGCAGAAGCACAGCATCCAATGCATTTTATTCTGTGTGAATGTACAGAAAGTCTCTTTTGTGAAGTGCACATTGCAGCTGGTGAGTAACTATCATACTGAGAAGGGGATCAGACAGGAGTAGTGGGCAGTAATGCACAGAAAGACATCAGAAAGCAGAAATGTTCTGTGGTCTAGTTTAATAAGACTTTGTGCCCAAGCTGGGAAAATAGCAAAGGGCAAGTTCTTGATGTCACATTCAGTTGTAATATTTACCTCTTCCTGCCATTTGGGGCAGTGGAATCTGATGATGAAAGTAACGTAATTCCCAGGATGATGGTGTCCATCAGTTTGTTCGGAGTGAAAAAAAACCTGATTTGAACATTATCCATTAATTTCTTCAACATAAAGCAACAACTTGCTCCTAAGGACTTGCCTGTCTGTACATACTGAATGTTACGTACTGTTAGAGTCTGTGGTCCATCCCAGTTCAATAGTTATGTGCACGGAGCCTAACAATCAGACCGACAGTGCTCTGGGTGCTGAGGCAGCATCTACGAGTGTTATTCTCAGCCGCGGTGTCACATGCTGCTGTCTGACTAATGTTGGATTTTGCTGTGAGCCAAATGAGCTGAGTCTAATGAATTAAATTTAGAATTGTCGGCTCCCTGCAGCAGGATGCATAGCACGCAAAGGAGGCCCACTTAGAGCTGCAAGCGAATACATGGGTTACAAAAGTACAGTAGTCACGCACTTGACATCCACATTTAAGGATACCTGCTCCCGGGACACCTGCTTCTGCAGCACTGCCCTGTTTTCCTTCTAAAAGATGCACTATTTGCTGAAAACCCTTTATGGTCCAGGGATTATGACTTTGGCAAAAGAGTTTTGGTCAAAGAAGTCTGGCACAGAACTGCAGATGTGGAATATAAAGTATAAGTAATATTATCATAGAAAAGACATACAGAAAACCTAAAGGTGAAAAACTGAACAATGTATAAGATGTAATTTAATTTAGTATAAACGCAAGATAAAGTGCATGGTATATATGATAAAACAAACTTTTCTCTACTTGATTAATGTTAAACTTTATGTTACTTGAGTTTTGTCATATAATTAAAAATCTGATTCTCTTTCACAAACATGTGACAATTTATGTGGCAGCTATTTTGTCTAAACTGAACAAAGGGATGGAAAAATGTGATGATATAATGAGACAAGAGTCAGAACTATTAAACACATTATGAAGCATCTAACTCCTTGTTCACAGTCAAACTGCCCTCAATCAGGGAAAGAGTGGAGCAAATATAAATGTTATTTTCTGTTCAGACAATCAGTTGATTAATGTGGTGAGGAGTGCGGACATGAGGTGCCAATATTGAGAGATTTGTTCCCACTTGTCAGGAAATACTGCGTATAACTGGGCAGGGGGTGGTGCAAGGGGGCGGGACATGACACAAAAACAAACAAACAAACAACAAATAGCCGCACAAGTGTTTCCCCTGATGGCGATGGCAGACATCAGCCATAAATGTATTTAGAAGTATCCGCAGTATTAGTACGAGTTCTTCACCTTTGGGTATTTGTAGTTGCCCGATTTTGCACCAGTTGCAGCTAATTGACGATAAATCACTCGTGGTGAATCCTCCAGAGTTTTACCTCCTTTATTCACATATAAACTCGGCTGGACATAATCCAGACTTTGTTCTAGGTAGCTGGCTGGAGAAGATCCAGGTAATGTCTGGGGCGGAACACTGAGGCGTTCACACATACAGCCACTCCAGACAAAGTCTGGATTATGTCTGGATTCCAGACATTCAGATGTCTGAAAGGGTCTTGAGTTTATAACCAATTTACATAAAAGGCTGCATCACCTGTTAATGCCTTAAAATTGAATGTCCAATTCCCAACACCAAACGTGTTCGTCCAGTTTTCAAGCACAAGTTCAGCTGGACTCATGAGATCCAACATCTTTGTCTTCTGAACCCTGAGTGGAAAAACGAAGTATTCATGCGTTTTGAGTGACAGGTTTGCCATGACAGCTCTCATGACTGTAACTAACCAGTTCAGGCTCTCGTGAGCTGTGTGCGTTGTAATACCACACAGCTCACGCGAGCTGAAAGTCCCAGCTGTGATTGTATTGTGAAGCTTTTAGACTATAAGGAAAGCCTGTTAACATTTCCTCACAGCTTATATTCAGACTCTGAAAACAGAATTTATGAAGTTGCAAACCGGCAGTACTGTTTAGGTCTTAACAGTCCTGTACAAAGTCCTGAAGCATGCTCACACACACAATGTGTTGATTCCACATACAGGACACGCATTTTGTAGCACAAAATTTCCTCTGTGGTTGGCAGATTGGTACCAGTATGTTTTAATACACCTGCTGGGTGACAGATAGCAGCGTTTCTTCAACATTTCCAGAGCGAGAACTCTGCTGAGTAAAGGCAGTCTAAGGTTTAATAAAGTGTAGAAAAAGTTGTCCAATGTCAAAGTCAAGTTAGGTCAATGAAAAATGCCTCCTAGCGAACGGAGAAATACTTGGAACTTACTGCATCAAAGCAGAAGGGGAGACAACAGAGAAGACGGAAAAAAAGTTAGGAGTCCAAAAACCAAAGACCAAAACTTTGGTGAGTGAAGACGTAGAAGAGCGAGAAACAAATGGGGAGAGGATAGAAAAGGGGATAAGAAGGGAGGTGAACTGATGAAGGGACAGGAGAGGTAGATTACATGGAGGAGGAGAAACGATGGCCGGACTTCAAAGAAGCAGCGGATTCAAAAAGTGGAGCCCCTTTTTCATGGAGACCGCCCACTGAGAGACGGATTGGAAGAGACAGAGAGCGAGAAATGGTGAGAAATGAAGAGGAGCAGGTGGACACAGAGGAATACGGGGATGGCGGGGTTCAGGGAAATGTAGGCAGAGGCTGAAGGGGGGGGGGGCAGCAGGGGCTGATCTCAATCCACCCGGCGGTATGTATTTCCATAACAATTATAACAACTTTGAGCCGGTTTCGTCCTTCGGTGATGACCCTCCCGGGTCTCATGCGAGCAGCTGCAAACTATTTTCCATTAGTTTCTCCGATGCTGAATATCTAACAACGTCTCGTATTATTTTATTACAGTGAGGTCAGATTCATAATTTGTCTGGACGAGCATAAAAATGCTGCATCCTGACAGTTTGTTTTTACATTATGTGGAATAGTTAAGGTGGAATTGGGCTAAACATGAAACTGAATGGATTATGAGGTATTATTCTGAGTCTTTGTGTTTGAAAGCTTTGTTTTCTGTAGTTTTGGTCTCTTTTGGACTGCGGCCTTTCACAATAAAATTATTTTAAGTCCTTAAAGAAGCTCTATCTCACAGACCCTCGGGACAAAGTCCAGTTTAGAAATCCATCTATAGAAATCCTGCTCACTGCACAGGAAGTTAAATTTAGGGAAAATAAAAACATTTCCTTCTCCACAGAAACATATTTGCAGCTCCAGTTTTATTGGTTTTTCTTGGCTATATTTTTGTTTAAAAAACACTTAACTTCTCTGTTATGTTAAGCAGCAGCTTAGAAACGGACTCAAGACAATAAAAGATGGAAACACAAAACTTTAAGCACGAGGATGGAAGAATTGGCTAGAGTAAATGATTGTAAATTCCGGTTCCAGCACTTTGACAGGCTGTTTGCGGGTCGACACCACCTGCCTTGTGGGCATCGGATGACTGATTTCATTAAGGTTGGTTAACCGGCTCCGCTGTCCACAGCGTCACATGAACGAGGCCCCGCTGAATCACTAATGTCACGTTTCAGATGTGAGCGAGGACGGATGCGTGCGTCTGCCCACTGCTACCAGAGTGTGTATCTCCTGTACGACCGACTGTACTCCACACAATAACTGCGACTGCGCGTACATGTGCTCGCAGTCCTGTTACTGTGCAGTTCCCAGGTTACGTCTAATTAGCCACACTTGATGTGGAAAGGGATTTACAGTATCTGCATCTCACATGATAAAAGCTGCTGGTGATGCAGAACAAATTGTCTTAATTATCTTTTCCTCTTGCTGTTTTCTGCTTCCAACCACAAATTAAAAAATACAGCTGGTTGTAATAATTGAAATGGCAAAAAGAATATTTTCCAGCAACATAATAATTAACTACAAATGGCCCTTCATCAGAATTCATCAGTTAAGTTGTATTTACCTTATCAAGGGGGATGCAAACTTTCGCACAAATTTTATCTTTATTAATTTTATTTTTTTATTCACCTGTGTTGATGAAATATTATCGGTACCAGCTGAATGTGTGTTATTATTACGTCAGGCTGAGACATGTTTGCATGTGCCTACATGTAATTCTATGTAAGAGGATGTTAAAAAAAAAGAAACTGCTGCAGCCAACAGTGAATAAAACCTACAATTGTACTTGACTGCAAAACAAAAGAGTTTGGAGAACAGACGCAAGATGAACTGAACACGCATGACTTTACCCTGCAGTTTTCGACTGGTTGCTGCCCCACCTCAAAAACAAATTTTAAAGTTTAAAATGTGTTAAAATTTAAGGAGGCAACCAACTCTGCTCATTCTGCTCATATTTATGTTTGTTTTGAATATTGTATATGCTTGAGAACCAAATGTATGCTGGACTTGAAAGAATGTTGCCTATGTTGCCTATGTGTAGTGTATTCGCTTTCGTATTAGTAGTACTAGAAAGTTGTGTATTTGGTCTGTCCACTTCAAAGTGCACTTAAAGTCCCAAAATGCCATGTACACTATCTTCTTCTAACAATCCCACAATGCAGTGTTTCCTGTTTCACAAATGACAAAATTATCATCAACAACAGTGAGTGACAGTGGTTAGTGTCTGAAATGTCACTGCTCATCGCTGTGAACGACGCAGTGAGTTAGTACGGGCTGATTTTGGACAGAGTAAACGCAACATAATACAATATTGTTTAATGTATAAATGAATGTTTGCTTTAAACTCACTCTAACTTCCTTGTTGTGTAGCAGTGTTGTGAACACAGGCCGACGTATTCAGCAGGGACATTACTCTGCTGCACCTCAGCCATGATACTGCGAGACCCAAACAACTGTGAGTCATCGTGAAATCCACAAAATGATGTGTTATTACATTAAAAGATGACAGGTCTCAGTAAACGGCATGTCTGTGATGTATTTCCTGAATCCGTAAGTCCATTAAATTTACTGAGGCAAAATTGTTGGTCCTTGGATTTTGCAGGTGTGTGTGTGTGTGTGTGTGTGTGTGTGTGTTGTTCCTCCCCTGAGTGGCTTTCACACCCACAGGAATTGTACTGACTCATAAAACAACACGCTTTTAAAAACCTAACACCCCCCAAAAGTCTACTTAAAGCTGCTTGTAAACCTTGCAAGTCCTGTCTCTTAAAACGCTCATTACCGCTCTGTCTATCTCCTCTTTGCTGATGCCTTCCTCCCCTCACTCCTCCACTCCGTCCTTCTTTCTCCATCTTCTGTTTCACACTCTCTTTATTTCCCGCGTCGTCTTCGTTATCCTCTCATCAAGTTTCTCTCTACACTTATTTCCCACATTCGTCCATTCGCTCTATTTGCGTGACCCTGTGGCTAATGAGCTTCATCTGAGTGTATGTGCGCATTGGAGATGGTATCTCTTTTATAATGTGTTGTGAGGAGGAAGCTAATGATAGGCTAATTAGTGACAGTGTCTTATCTATTGCAACACACTCTTTCAGATGACAATCAGCTTCTTTTTCAGTTCACTCAGACAATTTATTAGGGCTCAAATATAATCTGACAGCAAGGTATAAATCCTCCATGTCCCCTAATGCACATGTAGACACAGAGAGAGAAAGAGCTTCAACTCCCTCCTTATCAACATGGACTTAAGTATCCAGGTTACAGGCATCTTTATCGCGAAAGCTGCCTTCCCTACCGTCGTGTAAACCCCAAAGCCGGTTTTTAAACTGTATACGCAGATGCATATAAATACAGTCCACGTTCCTCCTGTGGAGAACAGGAAGTTGACGTTACATCCTGTTAACAGGTTTGGGAGGTGGGCACCATTCTGTGAGGGTCCCCCTGCCTTTCTGTTGCTGGGTTGAAGTCTGTGTTTGGACTTGATTCTCAGCTCTACGCTGCTGCCATAGTAGGTCAGAAACGAAAAGCTTGTGAGTTGGCAGATCTTCAACAGTCATTAGAAAACTATTTATCTATTTATCAATAGTAGTTTCCTCAAACACTGTGATTGAATTTGTGCCTCTGCATCAAACACATGTGCAGGTAAACCATTCGAAACCACGTAAAACGTGGCGCCAACATGGCGCCTGCGTCCCCCTCACACAGTAATTATTACCAAAGCAGGGTGACTGTCGGTGGCATATTTTAAACAAAGAGAAAGCCTGCACAGGGTGGAGAGCGGGCTGACGTAAAAGCAGGACTTTCAAGTGCCAGACAGCGGTTCAGTTCCCACTTCAAACAAACTGAAGATTTGTTTGTATTTCAGGATTTTACAATTTTCCCTTAAACCTGTAATTATGGGCTTGATTCTTTCCAGACTGGTGATAATTCACAGGCCTCAAGTAGTGGTGAAGCGTCTTTTTACTGGCTGGCTAGAATACACTTAAAGAGGTCATGTTATGCAGTACGAACACCCATCATCATCATCATCATCATCATCATCACCACAGTTAAGTTACAACTAAAGCCCAATATCGCCTCTTTACGTGTGCTGCACCTCAGGAGGAAATGGCTACACCGAGAGAAAAATAGAGCTTGTTCTCCAGTGTTTTCTTTTTTCAGTCTCAAACCTCTGAAGATGAATGATGCACCTTTTCATCAATAGTCTATAATTTAACATTAAATGCGCCGATACAATCCAAATGTGCGTCACTTCATGATGCTGCCTCTCAAAAAGTGGAACTATTTCTAGAGACACAGTTCTTCTTTTCTCCGGATGGAGCACAATGGCGTTTTAAAGAAAAAAAAACAACAGAGGCAAGCTGAAAGCAACTTTCATAAAACGAATAAGTGGATGAAACAACCGAGAAGACTGAATTGGATTTAGGACACAATGTTACGAGTCACATTCATTCTCAACCTGGAAGAAAATGTCTCCTTTCAAAACTTGGACTGCAAAGAAAAAAGCCTTTTCAGTTGCATTCAGATGGGTTTTTTCCGTCTCAGAGGGACAACTCGAGACAACAAACACCGATAACGCGGTTTGCAGAGTTGTTGTCCAACAGGACGTGACATTTTTTTGTTGTATTAATTACCCCAGTAGCAGCTGAAAAACACAGTCACATTCACAGAGGAAGTCCCTCGTCACCATCGGTGTTTCTGTGTTCGTCGAGGAAGAGAAGAAAGAGGTCAGGGGCATTGCACCTGCTCTTCCTCTTGTCTTCCACCTGACCCGTCTGATGGGAGTTGACAGCAGATCACAGCCTACAACTACAAAAACGAAGGGAAGGCTACAGAGGACGCTTGTGCTGGTGCTACGGTACAGAGAAAGAAAAAAGCAGTTGGAGAGGAGTTTTTCTCAGAAGGTGGGAACTGTTCAATCCCTGCTGAGCCAACAGATTACACAAAATGGGCATCAGGGTGCAGAATATGACAAGGCATCAGAGCTAGACTCCCTCTCGTGACAGAGCACAGACGGACAGAGTAGCCGGCGACGAAAAGCTCGTTTGAAGTAGCCAGAATCTGAAGGCCCGGTGCCGTGATGGAGAAAGACAGACTTTAAAAGTTTTCAGCATTTGGAGTAGCTCTGCTCCTCTGAGTCTTGCAGCTCGGGGCAATTTCAGCAATGAGAGGACACGCAGTTTCTTTTTTCTGGACCCGAATCAAGGAATGAATTTGTTTTTCTAAGTGTAAATTTGAGCCGATTTATGCACAGACCATAATGATAATCGGTACCAATTTAGCTGTCCTGAAGAAATTCCCATTTAGACTTTTGCGACAGATGTTGAGTTTGGCCACGGCATTGATGCCACTCAAGACATCTTCAGGATGTCTAGATTTTAATGGTGGTCATTTAAATCCAGTCAGATCTGCAATTAGTCCAGATAATCAGCATTTGAGGCTGTTAAAACCTTCCAAGGACTCACAGTTTTCAGAAAATATGAGATCTGTAACGGCCCAAATGTGATTTATAGCTGTTATTAATAAATGGTCACATGCCAACATTCAGGAAATTCTAGATTGTTCTTTAATGATGTTTATGCTGATGTGCTGCACCGCACTTCATTAGAACCGGAAGGAGCCAGTTAAAGTGGTTCAGCATCTGATCAGGATCAATCCAATTCCACTAGCTGAAAAATGCCTCTCGATGACATCACTTGGGGGAACCTTTAGTTTAGATTATGTTGTCTTGTTGCTCACACTACAGAGGCTGTAATAAAGGTCAACCTGCTTTTCCAGAGCTCCTCCAGATGACATCATCTGCACTCCTAATGGTGAAAAAGTCATCTGGGTGATGTCATCCATGCGTGAAAGTCAGAGGGAAGTTTAAAGCCTAAATGTACATTTACATCCTAAACTAAAGCCACAGAAAGTTGAAAATGTGTAAACTCATCACCCAGATTTGAATAATCAGGAGAAAACGGGCGGGTCAGAAATAGGAACGCACACTAGAGAGAGTGGTTCTACACTGTCTTTGGGAGGTAGCAGCCATGACCTGCTAGTAAGTCCTCCAACATAAACAGTCATGTAGCTCATTTATTTCTACCCTCAGATATGATCTGCAGAGCATAAAAGCAGCAGGAAAACTGCACCTTCGCCTCAATAGGTACAATAATAGACATTAAGTTCGGGCTGGGGAGGAGTCAAGGTGAAAAGAAACAACACTGACTCTTGATTGATCCATCATTCGCCCTGACGTCCTCCAGGGCCATCACTGACTTTAGGAGTGTTGCTAACGTTCATTTCTGTAGCCACTAGAGGTCAGCTAACAACAATGGAAATGAAAGGATCTTGGAGAGATGTTTTAAACATTAACAAATAGATGAAGGATCACTTTGGCTGGAAACCTTTTTCTATTGTGTTGGTGGTTCAGCCAAGACAGAACACCATTCAGCAAAAGAAAACATTATCCACATCTACATGTCTTTTTCAGGCTCATCCATATGAATGTGGAGTCTGTCCCCCCCTTTGTCCTCGTTCTCGGTCTCGCCAAAGTCGCCGCCGTAAATCACCTCTCAGCTCGAAAGGTGACACCGAGAGTTCAGCAGTTTTATTTGGAGGGCAGATGCAGTCCTCATGTTCTCAATCAGATCACTTCATTCCCTGCCGCAGCTCCACCCGCCACTCATCCTCTCCAACATGCACTTGCATAATAGATGTAACGTGGTCCTGCTCCGACCAGAGCTAACTTCATTACACACGACTGAATGAGAACCACATGACGTCCGTTACGACAAATGGGCATTAGCTGTGTGTGTGCTTGTTGGCCCTGGGCTAAGGAAGTTCACTGGGAAATCCAAACCATTTAAAAACATTACAGGCACATTAAGCCTGGCTACTCTATACCTGAAAAATTTCTCATATTCAATTTGAGGTCAAGACCCAGAAATAGTCACGGCAGCAAAGCAGCCACTGAGTAAATATTAAACATAATATACACATATTAAATATAATATTTGTTTACACAATGGCTTTGAGTCAGTACTTTAAGAAGTGGTAAAACATTACAACAAACTATAAAAAAAACAAAACAGGCCAGGCCTTTTGTGGAAAAGTGTGTTTTAAATCCTAAATCTGTCTGGAATACCATTAAAGATGAAGCTAGGCTCAATAAGGGAAGAGTTTTAGTACTTTCACAGTCCCAACAGGGAGAAATGTTTACAACTCAAACTTTTGATTTATTTGAAATCGTTGGTGAAAACGATTTATCTTAGTGGAAAAAATGTGTAGCAGCTATTTTTCTGGAGTATTCAGTGGGTGTTTATGTACATGAGAACCAATGATATTTAATATCACAGGCGTAATTTGTAATACATTTGTCAGCACGATTTGCACTTGCAAAATGGAAATTTTGTCAAAGTCTGCCTCTTTCCATTGGACCTCAAATTCTCACCTTGTACCTTTTATAAAGAAACTGGTTGTATAATTGAGGTCTGGAGAAACGCTGCATTAATAACTCACTCTGTTGTTTAAGTTGAAAGACACAATCCATATGATTGTAGCTCGGTCGGCCAGCGTGCAAAGCCTGCTCTCTGTTTCTGTCAATGTATTCCACGGGTGCATCATTATATTGTTTAAGAAACTGTGCACAGAGGAAGGATTGCTGTGTCGGCGGAATGATATGTTGATAGGAGCCCTTAAGCACAGCAGAAAAATAACCATCATCAATTTTCTACTTAATGCATTAGGTTTTTTTTTATTTGGGCGCTAAGCAAACATCTGGGATGAGCACTGAATGTACCACAATAAATGACACTAAATTGGTTGTGATTGATGATTAGACAAAGCAAGAATTTTCAGTCAGTTTTTTCCCCAACAAACCACAGTTGCCCTAGTGTTTTTCGGTTTTTGTATTGCTGTTTTGTTCGGTATAGTAAAAGAACATCCCAGGATACATGCAAAGTGTGAAATAAACATCAGGTGATTCACAGATCTGACTAATTCAGAGCATATTTTATTGCATTCTCTTTATTTGTTTGCAGTGGTTCAGCCAGTTAGAAACCAGCGGATGGATACGCTAATGTAGGGAGAAAAATCTGCATTTTAAAATGTTCTCAGTAATGTGAAAGTGTGTGTGTGTGTGTGTGTGTGTGTGTTTTTGTCTTGTCGCTTTAATAATTAGTAGATTGAAAACAAGTCTGCGAGGCCTTCGTGGCCGGCTGTCCCGCCTTTAAAGGGCTGTTTGAGGGTTAAGCCTGAGCTTTAGCACTAAGAGTTGGGATTGGGGCTTTGGCTGGGACGGTTTGGGGGGTTAGTGGAGCCGCAACCACAGCGAGTGTCCTCGAAGCTAGAGACAAGCTCGTGTGTGCATTGGTGAGTTAAACAATCGCCGAGCTGTGAGATGTCAGGGCAGTGCTGACAGAGGCTGAAAATGTCAGAATGACTCCAGATGCTACAGACACACACACACACACACAGAGAGCTTGTCATACACAGCAGCTGTGGTGGTTGGACTTCAATCCGCCTCTGATTTGTGGTGTGAGACCCACCTAGTCAATCACTGTTTCTCCCTCCCTGAGTCCATCTGTCTGTCTCTTTTCCAGTAGACGTGCAGACACACTCCTGGTGCTACCCAGTCCTGCCAGTGAAGCAATTTTCACCAGATTAACTGTCACACACACATTCTCACTATTCTCTCTTGCAGAGTTAACATACAAACTCTCTCACACACACACACGACGTGCCACACACCCCTGCTTTCATGTGCTGCTGAATCAATTTCAACCCAATTTCAATTGAGCGTTTTGAACTCTCTCTCTCCCTTACACTCACTCACTCACACACACACACGCACGCACGCACGCACGCACGGGCACAGGTAACTAATTGAACACCTGGTGCTGCTTGGCCTGGCTAATCGGAGATTAATTGTTTCCTTGTTGTAAAGGGCCAGTGTGTGTGTGTGTGTGTGTGTGTGTGTGTGTGTGTGTGTGTGTGTGTGTGTGTGTGCATGTGTGTTTGCACTAATCCTGTCTAAACTCTATACGGACATAACAAAGCAAGGGTGCGTGACACCTTTCCGAGTTCCCGTGAGTGTGTGTGTTTGCACATGCACATGTCTATGAGTGATATTAGGCTCATAGCCAGTAGTCAGATTTTGCCACTCAATAAATCACAGCCGATTAGCCTCCCTTGGTGCTAGGTCAATCTCTCTCTCACACACACACACACACACTCACTCAGAGTATAATCATGCACTGGTGTGTCGAGCCCATTGAAAAATATCAACTTTTTTCAGTTTCCTTATAATCAAAACTAAGAATTATCAACAGAAGAAGAAGAAGGGGAGCTTTCCATGCTACACACCTAGTCCTACTTCCAAGTAAGACACAGTCTGATGGTTTTTTTTTACATGTAGGTAAAAGCAGCAGTACCACAGTGTACAACCAGAGACTTTGTCCAAGTCCAGTCGTGTCATGATCTGATAGTCTTACGTTAACTGCAGCCTCTAGCGGTCGCCAAGCAATAACACAATATAAAAGACTTATTATGTTATATTTAACAGGAAAAGTGTCTCAACCAGTCTCTAACAGCAATACAATACAAAAACAGTATGCTTGTGTTGTGCATTGCTTTTAACCACGTCGGTGGTGGACAGGGGTCATCATGAACCACATTGGACAAACACGTATAATGAAACATGAAATTCAAAAGCTGCAGCAATTCGTGTGCAGAAAAAGCAATGAGAAAGAGTTGGGAAAAAAAAGAGATGAACTGTTAAATCTTCCTGAGAAGAAGTATAATCATCACACACACACACACACACACACACCCATACATCAAGGTTAATGCATTCCTAACAGAACATAATTTGTTCCATGTACGACAGGTAACGGACTTTAATGCTTTAATAAAGCAGTGCAGAACACTGAGCCTTTCACTTTAGCTACCGCTGTGACTGAATAATCATTTTTATGGGTGAAACTTAATCTACCTATAAATTGCTTTGTTACAACCTTCAGTGCATTTACATTGAAACACTCTCACAGTGCATGGACTGCTACTCTGAAGGTGGCCCCGTCTGAGAGCCTCCTGCTGTATTTGCATTTAGTTCAGTCCTTAACCTCAACCACTTGTACAAATACAGGAGCTTTGTCCATTTGCATGGTGCCGGTGCAGCACAAACACAAAGGCATACATACAGCACTGCAGCTTTGTGCATATTCTGCA
This sequence comes from Channa striata, assembly GCA_033026295.1. NCBI lineage: Eukaryota > Metazoa > Chordata > Actinopteri > Anabantiformes > Channidae > Channa > Channa striata. Next base: position 18,190,716 of record CM065184.1, on the reverse strand, counting down.
TTTTCCCAATATTTGTTGTTAAAAGGTGATTTTTTTTTGTTGATGTAATGTTGCAAATATGTTCATCAGTGATTTGTGCTGATATGTCTAAAAAGTCTAAAAAGTTCTAAGAGCCTAAAATATGACTTTTGTTCAGTCCAAAACAGGAAATGACTGAACTGACTCATGTTCTAATAAGTTACTCCATGAGTCCAAGTGGATTCTTGAGCCTGATGCAATGGAATTTCCTCCAGGTGTTCTTCATATTTTACCCTGGAAGAAGGGATGAACATTAACCTTTAACCTTTGACCCACAAAATCGAATGAGTTCATGCCTGGACCGCTGTGGACATTTGGGCTAAATTTAAAGGAGTTTTCCTTAAGGCTTTTAGGGGATAAATGGACAGACATGATGCCCTCAGCTACAACGTTAACAGGAGTAAAAGGAGAAAAAAAGGACGGCTGTGTATAGAGTGTGTATTTTTAATTTGACAACAGTGTCCATTTTATTCTCCAAACAGGTTAAAACAAACAAATCTGTTCTTCCTCTGGGCAACATTACAAAGAAAATCTCCATAAGGGTTTCACGAGCAGGCGCTGCCTTTTTGGGGCTTCTCTCGTTTATTGTTACCTGCTGTAACTGTTCCACTAATAACAGGAAACCACAAAGTCATTTGGACGAACTGGTCCGTTTTCTGTGTAGGAAATCTCAAGTTCTCCACTCACATTTTAATGGCTGTTGGCAGAAAACGCGAACATATGAAATGTTTTTGAAGACTGGAAAGCAAACCTCTCGTGAACGAGCAAACTGTGTTTTTACTCCGCTTGTTCTATTTTAGTTTCAGCAGCCGTGTTTAATTTGGATACGCTGCATAACACCGACATTACAATCGGTTTTGTTGTCATTCTAATCTCTGTCTTATTTGAAATCAATCACCTCTTGTTTCTCTGATAATCTTTGCCTCATTTCCGGGTTGCACTCATTGTCTTTTTTTCTCTTAAACTCTTCCTCATCCCCCTTTCCTCAAACTGTTTTCCCATCACTCCCCACATCTCTGAGTTCCTCAACTCTGTTTTCATTGGACTCTCTTAGTCCATTCTCAGTCTCTCCTTCCCCTTTTCATCAGTCTTGTGCATTTTTCTTGGCCTGCACCCATGCTGGATAACTATATTTTGTATTGTTTTTCCTCCCGTTGTTTTCATGTTCACCTCTGTACATTTCTTGTTATTCCTTTTTTGCATCACATATCTGAGTCTCGGCTTTCTGGCTTCACCTCTCTAACCTTTTTCCGAACCTTGTCTCTTCTGCTGCCTCTCCTTGTCAGCTCTCATCTGTCCTTTCTGCCCCCTCCTCTCCCACCCTTATTCCGTCTCTCTGGGTCACTGTACAAACTGTAAAACGTCCTTTTTTTCTCTCTCTTAAACAAAACCTGATGAAACACTACTAGGAAAAATGCAGACTGACTGACATTATGTAAAGATAGTAATAGGTTATCATGGTAAAATCTCTTTAACTGGAGAGCAGATAGCAAAGCTCAGAACAAAGCTCAGAGCCAATGAGCCTGAATTTACCCAATTGAAGGACTGGGTTATGCTAAAAGTGAACGCGAATTGCACATGTTAAGCTACTGATTAAAAATATTGTTTAATAGAAATATATCTTTTCCTCTCCACTGTTGCCTATAGCTTGCTCAAGGGGGATTTGTTGGGTTTTCTCTAAATGTTTGTATAGTCTTGACTTTATTATGTAAAATGCCTTGAGATGACCTTGTTGTAAATTGGCGCTATATAAATAAAGTTGAAATGAACTGAATTGAATATATTTTTGTGAAGAGAGGTGCCCCTGTAGATTTCCACCACACAGACAGAACTGGCCCCGGTGCAGGGATATTTACTTCCAAAATTGATTGAGGCCCCCCCTTCTCACCAATCACAGAACAACGAGCAAATTCTGCTTGATTAGCACAGAACAGTATATGCTTGTGCAGCCTGTTTAGTATAGTGCAGCTGAGTTGAGTCACTCGATTCAATGGAGCATTAGAAAATGGTCCGAAGTTCTGGTCCAGCAGGTGACCATCTACCTCCTGACAGTCTCATAATGAGGCTGCAGTAAATATGATGGAAACAGGAGTGACTGTGGGTGATGTAGTTTAAGGACAGAGAAAGATGGAGGGTCCGAGATAAAGACTTACTGGGATGTAGTAGGTCTCACACTGAACCATGATTATGGGCTGAGAACTGCTAATTGAATGTTGTGAGTCCTGATTGTGTCCATCATTTGTGTTAGGAAATGCACAAAAGCAGACAAACACTTCGAATGAAAGGAAATTTCCTTCTACACACATTTAAGTTATGCACAAATGAAATTCTCCAACAATTTTTGACACTTGTATCAAGCAGTTCGAGTGGGTTTGCACGCACGACAGAATAGATTCCAATGAACCACATCCAAGTGAAAACCTCATACCTGCAGAATGAGCCATTTCTATGAATGCTAGAAGCTTTTCTACATGAAAAACCGTCACCACTGAGACCTTTACCTTTGTGGTTAACTGAAGCTGCCGTTCTCCACAAAAAAGCAGGATACAAATTACGCAGAGCCAAGTGTCAAGCCTATAGGTGTTTGTTAAGAAGCACAGTGAATTAAATTAGGGGATTTTGTGTGAGAAGTTCCTACCAGCACTTTGCACAAGTGCACTCACTCTGTATTTGATCTAAAATCTTCCCTACAAACATTTACACCTTCATAATATGTTATGAGCTTCATTTGCTCAATTGAATTGAGATTATGGTGCTAGACGGGAAAGGAGCTTAAAACATTCCCACCAGTTTCGAACCAGCAGAAGGGACCGGAGAGCGGTTTGTTGAGTGGGCATTCCCATATCAAACAGAGCTCTGCAGCCATCTGGCAGCATCTGAATCTAATGCTGCAGCGACATGAGCAGAGCAATCATCCCGACGTGTCAGCTATGCACTTTAGCACTCTAGTCATGTACTTGTGTACAGGCAATATTTCCTTGTTGTCCAGCGTGTTGAGCAATAGAAGCTTTCAGGTACACGGAAGTTCTCTGAGGCTAACCGCGGCCAGGTGGCGCCTGGCGGCATGGGAGGGAGGTTGCTAAAAGACAGACTGATCAGTCTGCGAATCAGAGATGTGACCTATGCGTGGACTCTCCATCAGGCCCTCCTAAAAACAAGCACTGCACGAAAACTGTTTCTATGACAATACACAGAGGCAGAGCTGGCTAAATATCCCAGCCAGCAAGCCATCTGTTCCCGGAGCAACGGGGATTCATCAGGTTTGGAGCAGTGGGAGAAGCTAAGTCATCAGGAAGGATGCAGGATGAAAGTTTGCCACAAGGAAGAGTGTAAACAAAGTGCTACAGTATCCACAACTGTACGGAACTTTCTCCCAGGCCTACTTTCACTCCTGGGGGATCCAGGGAATTATAGCAGTTTATAATAAGAATATAAGATACAGCTTGCTGACTCCATAAAAACTCTGGCTGTACTGAAGTTGATGAAATACGCTTAATATTATCATTAATCATTTTACAGTTTAAATAGCTAATTTTACCTCTAATGTATAGATTAAAGATTCATTAAAACCTCATTGTGCCTTTATTATCTCCTGTTATTGGGTCCATGTCGACAAAAGTCTAATAAACCTCAATCTGCAGATCCAACCCCTAAAGCAAATTAACAGAGAAATTTTTGGGGAGTTTTGGATTGTCAAACTGAAATAAAATCCTGGAAAGAGCTGAGGCCATTCAATAAAACAAAACATTTGCTTTTTCCAGTGTCCTTAGAATGACCCATCTCTCTACTCGCCCATCATAGTTCTCAGTAAGTCCATCGTATTTTTGTTGGACTCTGTCCTCACCATAATTTCTCCCTCTCCTTCCCTTTTTCCATCGCTCCTCAGCTCACTCTGTCATTCTGTTTTAACTGGACTGCCTCCCGGTGGGACAACATTCTGATGGCGCTCCTGACAGGAAAACCCCCACAGCTGACTTCCATTAGGGAAAAACTGGAAACCAAGACAGTCCTATACTGTCAGATAGAGTTTCATATGCCGACCTTTGTTTCCAAGAGCAGGGCAGTTAAAGTTTGCAGAGGCCCCCGGAAAAATCCCCGTCCAGCTATTTGTTCGATTCACCTTTTTTATTTATCATTTGTTGCCATTTTTAAATCTTTACATTAAACTCCCCATTTCTCTTTTTGAGCCTTCTGTATATGTGTTGCCAAACTCTTTTAATGGCGGAAAAAGTTATCATTTCTATGTATCTCAGATATGATCCATGTTATCGGAATTCCACAATAGTCAGATCCACACAGTTACATGTCAAATATATTCCAGTGCCCGGTGTTTCACTGACATCTGTAATTTTCAGCAGTTTTTGAACCTGATGTTGCTTGGCAACAAATGCTCTACACTCACAGCCAGGAAGTGGACTTTTGGCACGGCTGTTTTGAAAGGCCTTTTTCAAATTTATTAACACATCAGACTTTCGCTAGAGCCGCTGGCTTTGGCTGAGTATCCCTTCAGTTTCCCTGGCAATAAATCACAGCGGGCAAACACATTTTCATTTCTTTTGAAACTGATATAATATGAGGATTTGTTTGGGAAAGCTGGAGAAAGATGCAAAAATGTGTGAAAGCAGACGTACTGTGAGACATGAATAACACGCAACTCTGCAGGAAAACCTATATCTGTTGAACATTTCCTTTGATGCAGTCGCTTTTGTCTGCTTCAAACAGCTGATGTTATTATGATGAATCCACTGTTGGAGCAGGCCAATTATAGACTAATCCCAAATTTGTACGAATGATGCACGGTTACTGTAAGAGGTCCGTTTTAATGCTGTGTCATTGCATCAAACCCGAAAACGTAAGATAAATCCCAAAACATCCAAAATGTGTTCTGACCCACAGCCCTTAGGTGCACCTCTGAGCTCTGAGCCATCGATTAAGATGGAGTACAGTCTGTGCGCTGAGCGACCGCAGCCGTCACGTTCTCACTTTCCTGCTGCTGCTGCGCTGGAGTGAAGGTTTCATTTTACCCCGTGGTTTAGGAAGGCAAAAAAGCAACGGTGGTTATGGGGGGGGCTGTCTGAGACTGTCAAGACCTAGCCTATAAAAAAGACCCCAAGAGAGACGAAGAGAGTGATTGAGTGAGGGAGGGAAGAGAAAAGAGGGGTGGGCAGGGGGACTGGGAGAAGGAGGTGAAGGGAGTGAGAGGAGGAGGACAATGAGGCTTTTGATGAGGCCTTTCTGGGGAGCATATGTGGGTCATGGCATGAATAAACAGACTTTCACTGCGTAGAATTGATGATTTACACGCACACAGACACACACACAGAGCCATGTTGTGTTATTTATGTTCCCCGTTTTGCCACTTACACACAGGCTTACACATATCACTCTTCAGCAGGCGCGCACACACAGACACACACATCATGACGGAGCTACGTTGTGTTGTGTGCATTGTTTATGCCTCTCCATTTCACTCATTTATGGATGTGGCCCCTCCGTGCCCGCTCTTTATATTAGTCGGCTTGCTCACACACACTCGCTGCGCCTCATGCAAGAATCACTCGACTAATAGATTTGTTTTAACTGAGACGTGCAAGCACTTTCAGAGGATCTGTCACCGAATGCCTAGGTTCAAACAGATTTGTCGAGTGTGCCAACACAACAAATTTTAGAAAGAGGCAGGAGGGCACACGTGACATTAATCTAGTGTTTAAATATCACAGAAATCAGTTTCTGCCCCAATACACTCAAAATTACAGGGAAGCCAATAACCAAATAAAAATCCTAATCAAAACACATGCACCCAGGCTTTGAAATCACCTGCTCTTAAAACTCTGATTGATCAGAAGGGTGTAGAAAATGTCCAGGCTCAAAACATCAAGTATGTTTCACTCTGGACTCCATCTCCAGTGTCTTTGTGGACCCAACTACCAACCCTGATCTGTCCAACAAGTATTCTTATCTTGTCAGCCTTGTGACAAACAATATCCAGAGACTGTCCTCTTGTGAAATACCAGACAGTGTGTTGTTTGCACTATTTGTAATAACTGGTGACAACTAGTCGCACTAGTGACTAAGCGACAAGACAATTGTCTGGACTTTTCCCACAGGATTTTATTGTTGTAGAAACTTTTTTTACTAACTGTAACCCTAATTCCAACAGACACCTGCCTCTTTAAGCTGTGGCACTATTTCAGGAAACGGTTCATTGATGTGTGTGAGAGGTTTATCTACAAAACTGTCTTTGGGCATTAAAGTTGGAGAACTGGATTTTTGGAGAAATATAAAGCACTAATATGACAATGTTATTTCATGAGGCCTATTTCTTATTCACTGACTTTGCTTTGAATCAGTTTTAACAAGACACCATGCAAACGAACACGCCACAGCTCTTACGCTGCAGTCGACAGCGAGATAATACTTCAATCTCGCCTCACTGCTAAAGTGTCCTCGAGGAAAATGGTCAGTCCCCACAGGCCCCACGACTGCTGCTCTACGGTGCTGACCAACACCAAGACCTCCAGGCAGCAGCCGAACCAGGGACGACATCAGTCCTCCACTGAAAAATGAGCTTCTCTCTGTGCTGTTTTTTTTAATCCCTCGCTCTAAACACTGAAATTGGTTTCATCTTATAATAATGGTTCGCACACCACGGTGTAATTGCCAGGAGATCACTCACTGTACAGTCAGATTATTAGAAGATTAATATTGAAAACAGTCCTGAGGCAGGTACCATTTCTATTCTGTGGCAGTTACCACGCATCACTTGATCATTCACAATCATGTTACACCTCTGCTCAGCTATATTGTTTTATGACTTTCATTATTTTTGCATGTTGTTTTTCTGCGGTTCCTCTCGTTAACTTGTGATCCCATCTGTTTTCTAGGTCAAATTCACACGTTTCCAAAGCTTTGTTGTCATTTATTATCAGTTTTTTTTGCTAATGTTCACCCACGGCGAGTGGATAATTAAAAAATAAAAACTTGAACTAAACAAATATATGCAGGAGCCTTGGAAGAACAGTTGTGTTGCAGCAGCATTGCATCATATTGTTCACTTTACAGTACCGCAGACAGAGGCTAAAAGTTCTTTTCACACTGTGAGCAGCACAATCAGGCCCATTCATGCCCGTGTAACGGAGCTACCAGGGAAACAGTCTCAGTGTCTGAATCCTCAAATCACACAGCGTAAAGTCGGCCAGGAGAGGTTAGACACATTTCCACAGCCATTTAGTCACATTTCTTCGCGACCTTGTGTCCCCACTGAGTTACTTAGCTGTGTGAACAGCAGCTCCTGCTGCAAGCACATAATGGACACAACATTGATTGCACTCATTAATAGATTGAAGTCCGCTCCAAAAGTTTTCTCTGAAAGACAAAAGTGATATTTGGAAGAAAAGTGGCTTCCATCTGAATGAGCATTCGTCCTTGGGGCCGATTTCCGCCGTTCCCCGTGTGCAGTAAGCACACTGTGGTTGATTTTATTGGGGTCCGCTTTACTGCTCGTTCTCGTGTGATTATTTATTCCTAAGTATCCCAGCTGCTTTCACCTTCTCTTCACCAACAGCCATAAAATGGGAGATAATGGCCTGTTGTTAACTCAGCCATTGATGTAATTTGTCCAAATTATCATGGTTCTTTACCGTTATTGCTAACTGATGGTCATCGGATCAGTAGTCCTGACACAAAAACACCCTCTGGCCATATAGGAAATGTAAACCATTTGGAACTGCTTATGCTGCAAACGGCTTTAAACGTTAAAAACCACCCAACGTCTGACTGTCATGGCATTCGACTAGTTTTCTCAGGAGCCATCATCAGGCTGATCTGCTGGCTGGTTCTCCCTTCCCTCATAAAACATGGAGAGAGCCACTGTTTATTTCGTTTAATTCCCCTCTCCGCACAGCCCCCGTTTCTCTTTGTGACCTCTCTCCTTTCCAATAACATCATTTGAGCTCTGTTTCTAGTTGAGTTTATTTAAAAAATGTAATAAATCTGCAGTTGTGTGAAAGCAGCTTATTTGAGCTGAGGACTTCTCTTTTAAGTGGCCTGTCTGTTGGTCTTTTGTAGTTAAATCCTCACATCAAACCCAAGACAAGCTTCAGAGAGGCAGAGAAGTGTTTTTGCTAATGATTAGCTGAACCTCTGACAGCATTTCTAAAGCATTACATGGCTGCTGTTTGGGTTTAATTTCAGGCCTCTTTTATTTCCGTTCTCCTGTCTGTCACACACAAATGCAACGTCTCAATAAGGCAGCAGAAATGTTCAGCAATGGCATTAAAATCTGTCTCATTTGTTATGCATGTAATCATTCACTGAGTACAGGAGAATGGACACTGGTGCAGAGAGACACTGACTGATCAGTTGACCAATTAAGTGATTGATTTACAGAGTATTGACAACTGGTGAACGGAAGAACACTCAGAAAGCCCCCAGTAATAATGACTCATATAAAATGACTGAGAAGTGCAAACATCTCCATTAAAGGATTCAAATTTGGATCATTTAGTAAATGGCGTGTTTAATGTAAAGAGTCTAATAGGAAAACAGAGCTAAAGTTTACATTACAACCAGGTCTGGATCAGCAATTCTGATGTACTTGCCCAACAAGCATTTCTTTCTTTCATTCAACAACAAAAAGCTTAAGTATCAAGATATAAACAAACAAAACGTAAAAACCCTGTCTTCTAAAAATTCAGTTTCTATACAACTAAACACATTTATGTTTTCCTGAGAAAAAATCTGCCTACTGCCTCTCATATATAGGCTCAGACTGCTGGGGGACACTTTCGTCCTCTCACCCCACATTTATACGTCAGCACTCTATGACATTAACTCTGTGTCTTCTTTGTCCCGTAGTCGTCTTTCTCCCTCTGTCTGTCCCCGTCTCTCTGTCCCTGTCTTCAGGTGTCCCTGGCTTTTGAGCTGTGTGTCCTCCAGTGTGCAGCTACTGTTCCTACCAACCTGCCCAACGTTTTCCGCTCACTCCAACCGGTCAGGGCAGTTTATTATGTATAAACTTTTGTTTGTATCTCATCTTACAGCAAAACATCCGCTTCCATTTTCTGCTTTAATCTGTGATCCTGCAGTACAATATCCAGTTTGTGTGACTACAGCGTTATTAAACCATTTTATGGTTGTGTTTAATGTGGAACACAATTTCATTCAGTCTGCAGTACTGCTGTATGCATATCAAAATGACAATAAAGTTTGATTTAGTTTAGTTATCTAGTTTAGTTACAGCAGCTGGTTAAGGTCAGAGGAAGATTCAGGGCTGATATAACACACAAAAATGTGTTTTATCACTTTTAAACTCATCTACAGTCTTTCTTTAACCCTAATGTCGGTGGTTTTCTTGCCTGAACTGAACCAGACACACGTATCTGGAACCAAACTCAGGTCTTTGGCTTGACAGTCCAGTGCTTTGTACACCCAGCGCCGTCCCCAGCCACCTCCTAGAAGATCCCTTTGCCTTAATGACAGTACTGTTCCAATCGTGTGTTCACGTTAATAAATTCCTGCCTATAGACTCGCCTCTTTTGTTGAGCTGTGACCTTAGTTTGACCCCCATCTCCTCCTATCTGAAGTAGACAAGACATTGAGCCCCAGGTTGCTCCTGGTGCTCAGGCTGGCACCCTGCATGGTGGCTGCTCTCATTAAATTTTTATTTCACTTTGACTCTCTATGGTCATATCCTGCAAGTTATGAAATCCCTTGTAAATTCCCGGCACAGATTTGTTGGCTTTTCTATTTGGTCTTACATTTCTGCACGTGGAAATGCCGTAAATCGTCTCCGAATTGTGTCTTTGCACAGGACGGGTGGTTTAGATGTAAAGCAACAACAACAACAAACCCAACATGACCCATGTGGTGACACTGTTGCACCTACAAGGTTAATTATCAAGCACAACACTGCAAAAGCAGAAGAAAAGTGGAAAAAAAAGAGAGGATCATTTCTGTAGCGCCTGGTGTGGGTTAGGATAAGGGGAGAGCAGGAACCCCAAGATCAAAGAAACATATCCTTTTGTATTAGCATCTTTTTTTAAGTCGTGGACCCTCTTCCGGTATTTTGTCGATTCCCAAGAGTCTAGATGAACTCTGTGTTACACTTTACTTCCTTCAACATGAGTCAGTTTAGCTTGTCCCTTATCACTGATTGCCAATCCCAGTGGCTCAACTGGACATACAATACCTAACAAGGTCAAGTCCACAGCGATGCCAAGTCTTTGATCTGACAGCCAAGACAGCTTTGATACGTGCTTATCAGTGAAAACGAGCTTCCTCACTCCTCTCCTGTCTACTCCTCATCCTCATTTTCTCAGTTTCATCTCTTCCTGGCACCTTCTCCTCCTTGCTGCCCCCCACATCACCCCCCTCCTTGCTTCCTCCCTCACTCATTCTCTCTCCTCTCCGAACCTCTCTTGCGTTGGTAGACCTCTTTATCTTCCTGTGGCTTCAGCAGTTCAACACTAGTTTGCGCGCACACGCACACACACACACACACACACACTGTGGGATTAAATTTAAGTTGATTATGTAGTCGGCCAGAGATTTACATGATGAGCAGAGGGAGCCACTTCCAGCTGTGTTTCTGTCTGTGACACTGCTGGTCTTTAATGTATAGCATACACAAAGTGACATTTGTGAGATATAAAAGCATTTAAGATTCAAAGAACTTAATAATTCCAGAGGGAAACAACACAGGATACACTGCAGTTTTGTACCTAATGCGAGAGTGCTGCTTTGGTCGGCCTTGCAGAAGGGTGCAGTGCTTTTGGAAGAACAACCTTGACGCCATCATCACCATCAATGTTTTTCTGCTGTCCAACGAGGAAAGATCAAAGGGGAACCAGGGGATTCCGAACCATCAGCTACAAAGCTAAAGGCAAACTTAGTTGTTCTTGTTTCTGACCTGCCACGCATTTGATCTTGCAGACATTGTGTACCTGAAGGTAGCTGGAACTGCGTTACTATTGTCGAAGCTCAGTGAGATTGACAACCAGACATCTGAAAACCACTTAAACCTCTATTTCAGGACCAGTTACTTTCAGAGGGCTCTGTCAAACATTCCTTTAGTTGTCGTCTAGTGCAGGAGCATGCATGTAAAAATATATTCTGATGTAAATTCAGAGCAGTTTACCAGTTTGTTGCAACCTTGACAAAATGCTTGATGACTTAGTTAGATCCTTAGTTTGAGCACATAATGTGAACGCTACATGGGAATGTAATACAGCAACGCACTCTCATCTTCCACTACTTAATAGTACAACAAAGGTTTTGACTAAGCAAATGTCAGCATGCATATTAACGTAGCAGCAGAAACATTCTCAAATGATGCCACATGTGGTTTTCTATTATTGTCCTGTATCTCAGTAGCTATAATGACAGGTCTTTATCCAAGCTGATGAATGGATCTGTCATCGTCTCTTAGGTCTACTTTAAACTTCTGCATAGTCATAGTAGAGAAACAGCCAATGACTGTGTTTATGAGTCTCAGTCTTGTGTAGAAATCACCCCCTTTCTGTTTGGTCGCTAACTTACACATTGGAAGCAGCCAAATGGGGAAACAAGGCTTCATGCTACAAGGAGATAGTTCATAGAAGTTACTAACTACCACACATTGCCTGTCCGTCTCACAGCCGGATTTAAAGAATAGTAAAAACAGCAAACTAAGTTATGCAGTTATAGAAAATGCCCAGAATAATTAAGAAATGACCCGCAGATTTGAAATTGTATGTTCCCTTACAGAGTTTTTCAGTTTGATGTGGATTGAAAAATACATCATTGTTTGTGAAAAATGGAAAATGTTAAATAAATGTGAAATTATAATCACATTTCACATCTACCTTCCACCATCCAAACATGCCCATTATTACCACCACCCTCCATATCTCTGTGCACCAATACATTTCCTTTAGGTTAAGACATGTGATTGTGAGCCAAGTCAGAGCCAAGTTTGTGATATCAAGTCCAAGAGTTCACAGTACTAAACTGCTTGCGCAATCTTTGAGAAACCTCTGCATCTGTCGCAGCGTGTGTCCAATTTAAAGGTAAATCTGTCCATTCCCAGCAGCCTGTGTGAAGTCAGCAACTGCTGGACTGACAAGCAAGAGCTCTCAAATTGATGCACATTTGGTGGACAAGCTGCAGCATAGCAGTGTGGACTTTTATCCCCAGCGATAGCATATTTGAATCCCGACCATAACAGCAAATTTGAATGTGTCCAGACTTAATCCAAGGAGCTGTTTGTTTGGGTTAATGGAAGATTTCTGGTGACAATTACAGTGTTTTTGTCAACCTACCAATCAAGTTGTTTTACAGAAAGCAATGGAACTGTGACAACCTCATTTATTTCTTTTCTCCATGCCCCCCCCCGTTCTGCAGCAGTCTGTCACACTCACATTTCCCCCACCCCTCCTGTCTTTTCACACTGCTCATCCTCATATATGTCCTCCCAGCTCTCTTTATTATTTTGCTGCCATCTACTCTGCCTTGTATACTTTAATCATGGTCATCATCTTTACTGAATTCTCAAATGACTCTTGACCTGTTGATTTATAAACAGATCACTAATGATCTTGTTCAGATGTAATAACTGAAATAACTAACATGTTGGTTTCCGTGGTGAATATCTCTCGGGTCTCGATCTATCATACAAAGCTTTTTTAGGTTAATGCTGGTTATAAAGAGATCTAAAACCACAAAGGCACAAGCGGAACAGCCAAGACGTGCAGCCAGACAGTCAAATGGCAGGAAGGTATCTTTTCCTGAAGGTAATCCATCCTGTAATGGGCTTCGGTGGTGAGTGTATAAATACAGGATACAGTAAGACCTATAATCATCCTGCAGAAATGGGTCTTTAATCACTGTGGACATGGATCTTTGCTGCAGATGGGAGAGAAAATTTCCCCTGAAGGATGTCGTCATGTCCATAACGAAGAGTAAGGAAGGCGCTTCTACATGCACTAACATGGAAATTTTTTTAAATGTGTTCTTTTGCGCATGTGGTTTGAGCACAGTAACACAATTCAGGGATCACTATCTTCTATTGTCACTGCCTTAAGTCAGTGTCAGTTCGGTGCATGTCATCAATACTGTCCTCATCTGTGTTCGCAACATCCTCCCACCGCAGCTGAGCTCCTGACATGCACAGCTCTGTCTTCATAAGCATCACAATCACAACACGGTGGTCACATTTGTGTCTTAAACGTCGCAGCTTTCAGACACAGTCTCACTCTGAGAAGCATATGTATTCATATCTGTGACTGTCACACAGAAGCAGGATGTGTGTCAGGAAAGGAGAGCGTGCAATTACGCAATGCCTTACAAGTTACAGCGGCAGTAACATGCACGTCCTTGGTCTGGGGAATGTGGCGCAAACAAATTGGTTTTTCTAATCAAAGGAGCATAATGTCTGGCATGGCGAAATGTGAAGAGAAATTAATGATTCTGATGATGAGTTAGAAAAGCCCAAAAGTGGGGTGTTATTAAATAATGTGTTCTACAAAAGCAAATAAAAAATTAAATAAAAGAAATGTCATAAAATGACAGATTTCCATGACTTTAGCTTTCAAAGAGGAGCTTTAGAGATTCAAACTTGTTTCTACTGAGGATTTCGGTGTCACAATGTCATTTTATAACTTTCTCCAAGGGAACTGCTCCTTTTCTTGAAACCTAATACGCTGAATTCACACATACGGTTACTGTGCCAGCAATTTGCAAGGTGCCCCATACAATCACCGTCTTGTACTGTGTGCGCCGAACGACTCCACTGGAGAAATTTGAGATTATGAACCTTCGTATGAAAAGTAGAAATTATTCATTTTTCCTTCTGGTAGCATATTTTTCAAGTTACAAACCTGTTACCTTCAAATCCGAAGCTTATGTTTTTAATCCTTTTGGATACCACCAATGTGGTAAACCCAAGGGAGTATTGTTTAAAAGGAGCACAGCATGATACCAATTATACTGCAAGCACAAGAATACCCACTTACATCATCAGTATATGTATTACAGCTGTCAAATGAAAAACATATCTTCAAACACTAATTCTAGGTTAAATGGCTATTTTTAGATTGGCAACCACATATTTGCTTTCAATAAATGTTTCATGGCTCTTGTCATCCAAAGCGTGCTCACATCACATAATTTACTGTAACCTTTCTTGAAGCGTTTTAATGTGACAGCTTGAATATGCATCATGTGCAGCAATTTACACAGTTACTTCAGTAAATGGCATTTCAAAACAACCTTTCACTATACCTGTATTCTAATTATAGTGAGGAAAGAAAAACATATAGTAGCCATCAACAGCTGATTTCAAAAATGTTTTTAAATCTTTCGATTTCTGTCATGGTTGATAATCATTTTCAGAGTAAGTAAACATACTGTGTCGCACTGATTTAATACACAAAATTCGAGATAATTGACACCAGGATGCTAAATCTGTGGTCGAATTCTGCTTCACTCATTTAAAGGACAGGCCCTCTAAATTTTACAAACAATATTCACGAGCCCAAGCAAACACTAAAACATTTTTTTCTTACTGTAACCATTTCTCCTGTTCATAGCATCATAAATTCCAGTGTAAGTAAAGAGGGGCAAAAATTGGGACCTCATGTCCCGTTTGTCTGGGCCAGAAAAAGGCACTTATCAGACTGCAAAGACTTCAGCCAACTGTCAACTAGTAAACACACAGATCTGCAATAACCTTAAACCAGCAGCCCTGTCCTGAATTCTACTTTTACAAGGTTATAATTCCTCAGTTTTTAGGTGTCATAAAAGTGACAGTTCAGCTCTCTGTTTCTTATTAGGTCAAAGTCATATTGGAGTTCACCATAACAGGACACGGTTCTAATGTTTTGGCCACCATATTAAAAATGAATCAGGTTTCAAACATTCATTTTATGTATGCAAACACACGCACATGGTTTTCTGGGTCGGTCCCCCAGTGGTTTTCTTATCTTATTGACCGAATTTTCTATGTTGTTATTAACAAAACCGTGTCTGAAGTGGCTCTTCGATCACTTGGAGTCCCACAAGGCTCAGTTTTGGGTCCCGATTAATTCCTGTTGTACTTATTTCCACTTGGTCACATTATTTGTTGTTTTAAGAATGTGCCTTATCATATTTATGCAGATTATTTCCGATTCAAAATGTATCGTTTCTTTGTGCTCGTCATCCATTAAGACCTCGCTAAACAACACCCACCTTCACATAAACTCTAACAAGACTAAAACTCTGGCTATTGAGCCTGACAAAAAAAATAATAATAATTAAAAAAAATCGCCTCAAACAGACAACACCTTGGTTTATTGATCTCCACTGTCGAGTCGAGTCGAGCCTCAGAAACCTGAAATCTAGCTGTTGTGTTTGGCCAGTTCATGTCTCTCGATTGTCACACAAGACATTCAGTCAAGAACTGTTTTTATCACTTGACGAACATCTCTAAACTGAGGAAAATGTTATCAAAAGCTGATCTGGAAGTTATTATTCATGCTTTTATTCTCGTCTTCCCGTCACAATGTCATTCTGTTTTTACTTGTAATAAGTCAGCTTCATTCGACTCCAGATTGTCTAGAACAGCCCATATTACTCCAGCTTTATTTTCATTTCGCTGTCTGCACGTCAAGTCCAGAATAGATTTTAAAATTTCAGCGCTAACATTTACAGCACTTCACGGATAGTCTCTCAGTACATTGCAGACCTCTTGACCCTGTACTCTTCAAAGTACCTCAAGTCCCCAAAACGTGTTTGAAAACTCGAAGGAACCTGTCGAGTTGACTGAGCTTTTAGGTTTTAACAATTTTTTTTTTTTCTGTGCTATTATTTTATCCTATATCACTGGCCTTGTGAAGCACTTTGTGATTTTATCTGTGCCAGCAAGCAAAATTACAATTTGTCCAAATTAATGATAATAATGATAAAAGCTATTTCACAATGCTGAAAAATAATAAATAAGATGCACAACACCTAGCAGGAAACATAATAATGATGATGTATATTTGTTTTTGTAAAACCAAATCACAGTTTTATAGGGTTTGATCAAAGATACAGAGTGTGATTAAGCTTCTGCAGTGATATTAATTAGACATGTTGAATAAAAAGCACAGTTGAAGGTGACCGCCACACATGTTACTTAGTTTGGATTTTATCTGCGATGTACAGTAGTCCTCATACTACTGGGATGGGATCTCTGCACATATGCACACACACAGTCCTCGGCCCGGCTTCCAGACGCAGATTTATGAAGCAATAAAAGCTCATCACTCGGAAACAGACACACACACGCAGACACATGCACACATCATAACCCCGCCAACTGCGGCGCTTTGCATATCCTTCTCCTCCGTTCAACACACTAGAGACAGATGTTCTCTGTGATATTACATCTGTTTCTGCAACACACACAAATCACAGTGACACACACACACACACACACACACATAAAAGTCCTAGTACTGAGAAGGACACTAACACATTTTCTCTTTGGAACGAAGGGAAGAATCCCTGTCCAAGACTGCACAACAGATCCTGAGTGCTGGCTCTGTGAGAGAGAAATATAAAGTGTGGATTAAACAAAGAGAGAGAGAGAGAGTAAGAAAAAAGAGAAAGAGGATGTGTGTGTGTGTGTGTGTGTGTGTGTGTGTGTGTGTGTGTGGCTGCCATTTAGGCCTCTTACACGAGCAATTCAATTACTTTGTGGAGCTGTGGCCAAAATGGATGGAGAGACGACTAGTTGGCGAGCTGGTTCAAGGACTCCTCGGCTCTTTGGCCAGCAGGCTGTGTGCATGGAGGGACGGCTGAATGGATGGACGAGTGCCCTTGAGCAAGGTGCACCATCCACATCGGCAGTGTCACTGCTTTATAGCAGGAGCTCTTACAATCAGTCCATCCTTATGAATGTGTACCACTGCTGTTTATCGTCTCAGTAGCAACCTGACTACGCTTGTGTGGTCCAGTCCCTGCAGTCAGCCTGCAGTTGCATTATTAGTAGTGTGTTGCTGTGTGTGGAGCAGCAAGGTGGAAAGGAATTAGGAGATGCACGTCTGACTTCTTTATGGGATACAGGTGTTTAGGTGCCGTTAATGGAATTAATGATCAGTTTCTTACTTTACAGTTACCGGGATACACTGTAGCAAGCCTACCACCTAAAATCATATCTGCTGCAAAATGATCTGATCCTGTTTGCTTTATAATGTTTATGTGTGTGTGAAGGCAGACACAGAAGGAAGGTTTTAGTCAGGCTTAACAGAGAAGAATGTAACTTGTACCAAGCCACACACAGTCTAGTGCGACAGTCATGAGCTTTGTCTATTTGCAGTCGAAGTTTAGAGCAATAGGATTGATTTTTAGTAGAAGCGGCTGTCGCGCCTTTAATTATTGTTTTTCGATGACATACACGGAAATGATTATATTTCACAATCTGTCGCAAAAAACATTATCGTTACTCCACTAGGTGCTTTACCGCATGAATCATAGTTAAAATTACTCTGCACTGTCGTTATTTTTCTGTCAGTGTTGCCAGCTTAAAGCATGGCGGCGCATTTGCTGCAGCAGGTTGTGTATCCACACATGGTGAATCATGCCGTACAACTCCTCTCCAACACACCCCACTGTATTTCTGTCCGTCTTCATCAGAATAGTGTCTGCCTGCAAGGATTTGATTTGTTTTCAAAAAGCTGAGCAATTCCACAGCTCCAGAAATAGTCAAAGACAAAAGTTCTCGAGGAGACAAAGTTGAGATTACGTAGGCTTTTTATAGCGCCTGTGGTTTAAATCAGCCACGGCAATCAAGCCTTCAGTCACGCCATTCTAAAATTCTCTTCCTCTTCCCCTCCCTTGGCCCACCACCTGTCACTCTGAGCATGCATCACCCATGTGCAAACACGCACAGAAATGCACACATTCACGCAAGTCATTCCTCACAAAGACCCCCCGCTCTGCCCCCCTGACAAGCACCCCACATTTTAACTTCAAAATTAGCCTTTTTTTTGTGGCGCTGTCACAAAGTCATCACACCCCAGTTTAGTCAGAGAAAGAGAATGGATTGAGAGGAAGGAAAACTGACACAGAGAACGAGTGAGAGCGAAAGAGTGTGACAGAGAAAGATGTCACCCACGCTCCCTCGCTCTTTCTGAACAAGTCGCACGGTACCGACTGACTGACACCGCTCCCACGTTCAACTTTAAAAAACAGACGTTAGACTTTCTGGCTTTTTTTTCCCACTTGTTAAAAGGCTTTCAGGGTCTTTGTAGACTTTGGTAAAAGGCAGCAGAAGAGCAGAGGTGTATGCAGCTTCCCAGCAGAGAGCGAAACAGGAATTCAGGTGTCTAGGGCGCCGTTTCTCAACTGAAGTAGCGTCTTGTCAGCATTGAACTGTGTGAACTGTGCTAGTTTGCATTGCAGGGTTTGAACAGTTACCTGTGGCGGTGAATTTGAGTTAAACAAAAGGAAAAAAAGTCTAACGTCAGGCAGACAGAAGTTCCCCGTATTATTCTAATTAAACCTACGCGTATTTTACAGTCGTAAGCTGAATAATTAGTGGCCCCACAGTGGCTTTTATTGAAGAAAGATATAGAACCAACTTGTGAGCCAATACGTTCTGCTTGGCGGGTTTTAAATGACTAGACTTTAAACTACTGATCTGAAAAATGAGGATTGCGCCTCCTTCGTTACCTCAGGAGAAGAATCTCTGTTGGTCTCTTGATTGGGCAGATGTTCCTATCCAACACTCTGACAGCTGTTAATGCTGATGGTCTCCAGGAAACTGAATGACTCACATTTCACGACGCATCTCTTTTTCTTCCAGGACATTAAAAATCAGTCCTCGTCTCCTCGTGTGTGTACAGTACCAGTATCATGATGAAATAAAGCTCTTTATTTATGTCCACTGAGGGGCAGGAGAACTCTGCAGCAAGCTATCAGCTCACACAACTGATAGTTTAATAAAGTCAATAAGGCTCATGTGTCTTATTGCACATCCAGCAGGCAATAAGCTAACTGTGCATGCCCCTAAAGCTGGGACACACCTGGAGACTTGCAGACACTGGACAGTTCACACCTGACAAATTAAGTAAACTGGGTGAAACACACTTTAAGATTGGACGTTGTGGAGATAGACACTCACACCAAATCCAAAGAGAGTGGAAAATGTTCACATGTTCAAATAGAGCAGCGATCGAGAACTCTGACTTTAGAATCTTTACACATCCCACACTTAATGATCTTCTCTGCAGACCACTACTTGCGACCATATCGCATTAGTGATCGGCTGTTCAGTCGTAACTGTGTGTTGACTTTTAGTTCTCATTTCTGTCCTGTGAATGTTAGCTCCGAGCTCCAAAGCTCCAGTAAGCTCACAAGTCGGACATCGGCCATTGGTGATCCTCTGTCGCCACACTATTGGGAGTACTTCGGACCCATCTAAGCAGTTTTTTAGCTGAATCAGCAGTGGCCCCCCTCTGTGAGAGAGACCACTCTGCCTGGGTGTTTAGCTTAGTGAACCAGTGATCAAAGCAAAACCGGACATCAAGAGGTCAAACCTGAATGGATCTCCTCATTTTCCATGAACATGCACCACCACCACCAGCTAGCATGGACACATAGATGCAGTGCATATGTGCTAAATGCTCGTTGGCTGTTTAACCCTTTTCCAGGAAGCCTGGTTGTGGGCCAGTGCCAACTTTAGCACAAGTTCTTTATGTTTCGACAGCCAAAGAAATGGCTATAATTGCAGCCCCACGAGTGCGACTGACCAGAGGTGTCTGGATGCCAGAAGCAACATCTGTAAAGTGATAACTGTGGCAATGTGCTTGCTATTGTGCTTCGCATTAGTGTTGCTGTGCATAAGCTCATGTGTGTAGAATGGGTGTGTTTCATGTGTCAGGCAACAGGTACAGCATGTATTAGATTTATTGTTTCAAAACAGATGTCGATTTCTGCTGAAAACTATCTAAATCTGTCACTAGTTGATACTTGGTTAAACTTGTTTTATAGCCAGTTTGAGCAGTGACAATAAACTGGTGACAGAGCAGAAAAACTGATTACACTTCCTTTAGTTTTAGGGTTTTAACTTTTGGTAATTGAAGTCAAATCCCCAGTTAAGACGGTGGAATTACAACTGTTGACTAGATGAATATGAACTACATAATTGTGCATTAATATGTATAAAAGCTGAACAAAGCCAAAAAAGAGAGACCAAGTTACACAATAGTTGTCAATGTTAACGTTAAAATGTGCAAAGTACGAGGACAAGCAGAAACATAATTTCTCACAAATGACCTTGAAATAACAAATGATGTGATATTGTTTAATCTGATGCAGTTTTGGTGGCAATTGAACTGGGATTTTTCCTCCTCAGTGAACGCAGCCGTTATTCGTAGCTAAGCTTAAGATTCAGCACAGACTGCACACTGTCACCGACACATTCATGTTATATATGAGCACTGTGCACTAAAAACATGGTTTTAGCCATTACCTGGCCACCTAGTCACACACAATGTCATCCATCATGCAGTAGATGTGGTCCTCTACAGAACCTGCTTTTTGAGGTCACATACACAACAGCACATGTACTTGCTTGTAAATGAGCACAGGCTGGTTAAAGCCTGGTTTCAATAGTCAGCAAATCACTCACAAAACTGTTTAATATGCATGTTAATTACTCCAGTGTGCAAAACCTAACAAGCAGCTTACCCCAGTTCAGTGCCTGATTTATTAAGACCACTTATGCAAATCAAGTCAGTTGCTATTTTCCAATTAGAACACTTGAGGCACAATACAGTGCAAGTACTGAATGTAATATAAGTGCCAGGTGAAATGAAAAGTGCTTTTCTAGCAGCAAACAGGAGAGAAGAGCCTGTGATTGCAAACATTTTGTCATTGCAGGTTTGGCTCTGCTCTCCTTGGTGTGAAGTTTTCTTTGTTTCTAGCTCTCGGATTCCACCAAACAGTGATTTTTTTTAATGAGGAGCAAAGCGCCAATCGAATATGTTTTACCACAGGAGTTTCTGTAATTGTAATTTCTTCATTGCTGTTTTCCATCTTTAGAATTCTGACAATTTTCTCCTGATTAGAAGCCCAAATTACTGAAGCCATGTGTCTCAGAAGTGAATGAAAATGATTAACCCCGTCTTTGAATACTTTCGATCGAACATTTCTAGTTTGGTTGGAACAAACTTTGTTTTTCACAACAAATATGTGGTTTTAGCATGAAAAAAGATAAAATGCAAATAAATCTCTGTTTAAAATGTTTATATACACTTGTTCTTTTATTTGACTAAGCAATTTCTATGTTTTTTGTGACCATGGTAATGTGGGGGATTTGGAGTCCAAATAAGTGAAAAGCTGCAAAAAAAAAAAAAAAGAATCACTATTAAATGCATTACCACAGCTGCAGCACAATCCTCACAGTAATGCTGCACCTGATGCCTTTATTTCCCTGCATCTTTGTCATTACTCATCGAAACATGCAATCACTTTGCGGCGTAGTACTATTATTAATCCTGGGTCATTAAGTATTTATGCTGCCAGAGAACATACAAACTAAAGTTACAATTACATGATGATGCACTGATTACACAGGATGACATCATCAGGTGACACCGTTAGTCTGTTTGGTTTTATATTTGCTTCTTTCAGTTTAATGTGTTCTTTTTATTTCTTTCTTTTAACAGTTTTGGACCAAATGGAGCAAACCACATACTGAAAAACACCATTAGAGGTGGAAGATATCCATGGATATTTTGCGCTAGTATTATTATTCAATTTCATTCAAAAGACTTGTTCATAACTGATACATGTGCAAATGCTTTTGAATAAAGATGCAGATATGTGCTGGAGCTTTGTTATTTGTACTTGTTTTGTAAGTGCAAGGCATATCATTCATAAACAAATCAAATGTGATGAGCTTATATCAGTTTAACTGAACTCTATAAGTGTCAAACTCAACTTTAACCGGGTCAAATGTTCTGAGCATGTCATGTAAAGCGTCTTCCCACCGTGTGGTGCACAGTTGTCACGCACACAGATTCGGATGCATGTTTTGTTTTGCCCCCAGAAACGTTGGAGCTTCTGGTCCTGTGTTAGAGACGACTAAAGCTGTAAAAAGCCGAATTTAACAGCCAGCAGACATCTGAGCCAGATACATTTCCTTGTTTAACAAAGCCTTGATATAATGAAACCAGCATTAATCCACCCACTGAGTTGGCCTGTCAGTAAAAAGTCAACTGTACATAAAACAGGATTCAAAATGAAATGCTCAGCTTCGTCTGCTGAAATGTAGCCATTAAGTTAACACAAGAGTGACTTAACCAACAGCAATTTACACTGTATTATAATGGGCTCCTTAGGCAGCAGCATCTGTGGTTTCTTCTGTGACAAGCACAAAAGTAGTTAACCCTTGCCTTATTGCTCAGATGTCGAGCAGTTTCCCACGTTTAAAATATTGCAGACTAACACGAGCAGGCAGTCACCTGTCGATGATGAGAGCCCTTCACTGAAAACCTGGTTTTAGATAATCAGCCTGTCTCTCTGTCGGCCTGCCAGTCCGAACACAAACTCAGTCATCCTCCATCTCCCGCCCACACACTCACCTGTCATGTATAGACAATGAACACGAGAGCTCTACACTGGAGAGCTGGATTTAACCAGAACACACTTTTCACACTCCTCGCCTCTGGTTACGTGTGCACTAGCCTGGGAGCAGGCCCATGGCAAATCCATCCCTTCTTCACAATGCACTGAATAGCTTTAGGGCCTATTACTGAATGTGCAAAGTTAGGACTAACAGTATTCTTGCCTTAGCCCCGACCCCAGGGTAAAGCCATTTAAAATGTACCAGTAGGAAGCCATATTTAGCCCAAGGCAGAGCAGAACGGTTGCCCAGAGTTAAACGGAATACAGCAGGAAACCCTGGTCTAACACAAAGAACCACGTGAAAGGAGGTTCTCTCCTATCAGATGTATTTTAGAGTACAGCCTGACCGAGTGCTGTGTCTTAATGGAATGAAGAGTGATCCACACATGTATGTGATGTGAGCAGAGTATTATATCTAATAAAATAGTTTAAGGCCACATTATGTTCCTAAACGCTGCAAATGACCAATGTAAATGTGAATGTAAATAAATGACAGCAAACACGTACAATTATTCCTCTCGTATGGTGTAGCTGCACTCAGACTATCAGTGCTCTCACTGTTTTACACTTTCAGTGAGGGCATCTCCAACACCGCTTTGATCCTTTCAAGTCTGTCACACACCTGACACACATTCCGTCAGCAGCTTGGACTTTAAGGTCGGTGAGTGTTAACGCTTTTGTTTCTACGTATGATTTGAAATAAAGTAAGAAGGTTATAGAAATCTAAACAAAAGGTATGTTGTAATGAGATGAAACATAAATGAAAACAAATCAAATGTAGAAGAAGTGGAAAGAAGTGGTATCGGGACGTCCCTAGTACAGAGAGATGTTGCACTAAAAAGCAAGATGGCAAGAAATTGCATAGAGAACTCCTCTGCTTGGTGTATTTTAGCTGAAGAAGAGGAAGTGAAGGTATGAAGACAGGATGTACAATCGCTTAACCAAAAGAGAAAATAAACTCTGTTATTTCAGTTAAGGAATGTGATACTGTACAAGTGAAACACCACGGAATGAGACGAAGAGGAGACGGCACAGCAAGGAAAGGAGTGACGGGAGGCGACGGTGACAGGTTTATCGATTGGTCATCACTGGAGGAGAGAGACAGAGAGGATGTGGAGAAGAGGAAATTAAAGATGGATAAAAGAGGACGGGACACACGTGTAACCACAATAGATCTGAACAGGGTTACCTCGTGGTTAATCCTCTCTAATTCTGACTCATTCCACAGGAGCTCATTATGAGCTTATGAATCTGCAGGGGTCACTTCTCTGGGGCCTGTCCTGGTTTATGTGCGATTTCGCAGATGTATGAAGCATTCTGTCCACAACTGGATTTTATAAGGTGGAAAACATGATATATTGTCTGTCTGTTTGGCTCGGATCATCAGTGATATGTATAAATATTAAGAAATAATATGCAACAACTCCCCACTGTGACTTGTAGTGGGTCTTTATACCGTGCACTATAGTGTCCTAGCAGGAAATATAATTCTATCACACGGAGCAGAGGGCTGACCTAAAGACTAGAACACACAAACCAGCTGCTCACACTGAGCATTTTGACTTGTCGAGTATGTGTGTAGTTTTTGTTATTGCTAATATCTGTTTTCAATTCAGTACAAAATCATGCTATCACTGATGTTATCAGATACACGCTCATTTTCGGGCTCCTTTTATCCGCTTATTAAGCTGTTTGTGGTGCTGTCAGTCAAAACCCACTGCTGCTAACTCATTACGCTATAAAAAGCCCGTCCCAACATCCTGTCTCAAAATGAAGTGCATTACATGACGGAAGTATCGATCATTTCATAGAGGAGCAGAATTAACACAGTCTCCAAAGATATTGATTGGTAATTTTCACAAACGTAGCAGTTTTGAAGGAACATTGTTTAGCATTTTCGTGATTCCGGAGGTTTGGCATCTTGTCACCTGTCGTGATTGATATGTCTTTGATTTCCCTCATTGATCATTCAGAGCAAACAGTACAAACACCAAGCAGGAGCATTTCCACCCTGCATGGGTGCTTTCTTTTCATAAACCAATAATAGGCATTGGGTCAACATTTGAGCTGTTGTCATGTGTTTATAGACAATTTAATCATTTTTATATTACAGAATCTAAATTGGAGACGATAAAAAGCACAGCAGCAGTTCAGTAAATATGTTCTGAAAAACTGGCAACCACTTTCTCTACTTACAGCAGCGTATAACAAAGACATTTTTGTAGGAGCGTAGTTGCAGCCGGATCACATTTTCTATTATGCAAAAATGTTGTACGTTGTTAATTTACATAAAGAGAAAGTTGCAAATACATTGATACTGAATATAATAAGAACTGTTTCCAGAGAACTCACTGCAGAAATCTTTTTCTGTTTATTGGTAATGTTCTGGGAGTCACACAGCTTCCTGGGTTATCGATTGGAGCATAAAAAAATACAAAAACCCTCAGAGCAACAGTGGCATTAGAAGAGTTTATGTCCTATCAAAGATCCCGCCAACAACCACCTTGTGACTCCTGTCTGCTGATAAATGCATTTCCTTGTTTAAATGATGTCCCATTTCAACCTAACTGAGCCGGTGATAACGTTACGTGTAAAAATATAAATGGGGTTTCAGTTTTTTGCATTAGAGCATAATTTTGGGGTACAATGGAGACTGGCTAGCTCTGTACTTTAACTGATAAAATACATATTTTTAAGGTATTTCAGACAGGAAAACCATTTTCAAATCAGGAATTAAAGTAAACCCGTGCTCTCTGCTCAAGGACCCTTAGAGAAAGACATTTTATGATGGATCTTATGTGGATCAAAACTCTCAACATGTTCTCATCTCCCAGCATCAGATAATGACTCTTACCAAGGCGTCAAATATTGACATTTATTCTGTCTCATGTGGACACCCCGGGAGAGCCACTACAGGGACAAATGTGCCTGCCTGTCAGACCTTTGGTTACGTTATTGACAGACACAATGCATCAGGGTAAGGCACCAAAAATTCCGGGTGAAAATGTTAGAAGCATGTACGTCCAATACAAGAATACAATATAAGAAACACGTGTAACTCCACACTGGAGTCGAACCACGGCCGTCTGTGGGAAAGTCCTCTGACCACCCGACCCGTTTTATGCCACTCCATTGCCTTGGGTGACACATACTAAAGACCTGGGATTTGAACTGTGCTTGGCTGACAGCCCTGTGCATCTCATACCAAACTGGTGTCTTCAGGGTCAACGTGTAACTCAAAAGGGCTGGACAAAGCGTCTGACTCTGACACGCTGAGAACAGGCTGAACCTCTCTGTTTACCGTCGTCCAATAACAGTCTCTCAGTCAATCAGCAGCCACGACCGGGGTCACAGGCAAAAGAAAACGGCCGGTTTGCTAATAATACAGGCGAGAATTTTGTCATTATAATGTGAGCTTAACAACAAGGTGTTAACGAGCAGACGTCATTATGTCATTAGACAATGGGTCATCACAATGAGGACATAACAAGGTCAACAGGGCTTCATCACCCAGGGGGCACATGGGGGTGTCACAATAATGGGAACATAATGGCAGGGTGTCACAACCACGTGTCCCTAATAACCTGCGCTGAGTGTTTACCCCCATTAGACACGAGAGAGACAAACAGGAAGCAGAGGGAAATGGTAGGACTCAGAGGGCAGAATAAAGAGGAGAGAGAGAGTAAAAACAATGGGGGAGAGATCTGTGGGCAGACAGAGCAGAGGAGAGGAGGCGGAGAGGGGCAGAGTGAAAAAGAAAGATGAGGGGAAGGAGATAAAAGGGGAAGGGTGCAGTGATTAGAATGTGATGGCCTGTGTGGAGCCTGGCGTGTGAGAGTGTGCGTGTGTGTGTGTGCGCACTCACTTGTTTTTGAATTAATGAGAAACTCAGATGAGAGGAGAGGGTCATCATGACCTGCATGCAAATGACACCAAACACACTCATATGTGCACACACACACACACACACACACATCATTCTCTTGCTCACTCAACACACTTGTTCACAAATGCAAAAACGCGCGCACACACACACACACACACACACACACCATCAAATGTAAGCCTTCTCCTCCTCTCTGACACATGGGCATGGTGTGAGTACCACGGTGTGAGTGGCACCGGGGCGACTCAGCCGCTCTCCCTGCTGTCCTACATGACATAACGCCATTCATATCTGACTGTCGGTAATATGCGGAGAACTGTAAGTCTGCCTCCCATCACTGAGGAGTCAGCCAGACAAACAATCTTTGTTTATGGAGAGCAGGTGGACTGTCGGCGCTCCTCTTCACTGAAGAAATGTCACCAATCAGATCGATATGACGACACAGAGGAAAGCGGATTCATGGCAGCAGGTCTGAGTGTCGTCATGCCACTGAACAGTGAGCTGAGTGCCCTCATCAACGCGTACTTATGGCCCAGCAGTGGTCAGGGCGGAAAGGTGGGTGACACAACCCAGAACTTTGAACTAACAAAAACTGGCTCTTGTCCCATGTATGTTCTAACCCAGCCCACGGTCTGTCCCTGATCTTAACTGTGGGCCACAGGTAGGATGGTGATAACATAACAAGGCAAGCATCTGTTTTCCAGAACCAATCAATGGAAGCTTGTTCTGATTGGTTACCTCTATGGGAAAGATCTGAATAGTGACATAGTAAAAAAAATGTTTAAATGGTTAGAAGACGGTATCTGTATTGTCGTGTTTGTTGTGTTTTTGCCAATTCTGAACTCATTCCTAAAGTTCTATGACCATGTGTTGGCAAACTTATCGTGCTAGCGTATTTCAGGCCATGTCAAAGGAGATCTCTGTGGACCTATGAGATGAAATGAGCCACAGATAGAGGCAGAACTGAAGAAATGCCGAGAGGCCCTCAAGGAAAACTTGCTGCAGAGTGCGTATGACCTGAGGCTGAAACAGCGGTGCAATTTTCAGTACAACCATGACCCCCGAACATACGGCCAAGACAAGACTGGAGTGACTTCGAGTTTCTGACACTGAGTGGCCAATGTCTGTGGACAGACAGGAAGATGGCAGTTCACAGATACTTTCCAACAGCACACATGTCAGAGAGAAAAGGATGAACGGCCAAAGATTTCAGAAAATATACAAAGCTGGTAGAGACTAACGTAATACATTTGGAAAGGCAAACTTTTTGTTTGATTTCAAAGTCAATTTTGAAATGTTGTTTAACTTTCAGATTTTATGGTGTTTAGTGTGGATTATAAGGTTGTGGGGGGACAGTGCACAATGTTAGATTTATTCATATTTCTGAACACAATGAAAATGTTTTGTAGTCTATATGCTGTGTACTCTGACTCACTATCATGACCAGGGTCTAAAGTTTGTCAGTGTTTCTTTTGGCAGGATTGCAAAAGAGACAAAATTCTGGTTCTGGTTTTCAAACATAAAAAAAATTTTCTTTAAAAACTCATAATGGTATTGGATGTCCACTTTATCCACTATTGCAGATCATCTTTGCTGTTGTTGTTTTATATGGAAGACAATTAATGCCACTATTAAAATCAATTCAAACTTCTCTAATTCTAAAAAAAACATCTCAAGAACTCAAATGTTTGGTTTCTACAGTGGCCCTAATCCTTTTCCATACAAACCTAAAATATGTTTACGACAAAGCTTTAGTTGGTCTTGCCCGCGATACCTTCTTCCTTATCCTATAGTCCCTGACAAAAGGTCCACATGTTGTAGTGTTCTAGGTCATATTTATAGAAGTTGCGATGACGTAATTGGATGGGAGTGAATAATAACAGGGAGATAACGCTAAAAACCCAGACCCTGACACATTCCCAGATCATGAACTTGTTATGGCCAATAGATTTTTTCATACACAGCAGAAATAGAGCTACATTATCATCCAAGCAGTTTTTTTTGTGTCCCAAAAAAACAAGGTCTCTCGCCATTTTAAAGCCAGGCGACAGCGAAGAGTGTCGAATAAGACGGAGGCTGAAGCTGTCAATGCCAAGAGTGTCCATTAAAAACACAAAGGTGACGTTTGAGAAACAACGTTGGGATGATGATCCGCAGAAAGGACACAGGGGTGTCTACACAGCCGACGTGTCTCCCACCCATCATCCCACCTCTACTTCAATATCTGCGGAACGAGCTCTCCTACTGTCTATATCTGGTCATTCATTATGCATGACCAATTTACACTGTGGCGCGGGAATGAGCGAAGAAGGGAGCGTGGGAGAAAGAAAGACGAAGACAGTTTGCTGAAGCTGTACATTGTTAGAGTCTCCGGCACATGTATGTTATCAGGGATAATAAGAGTATTGGAAATGTGGACACATCTGTGTGTCTCCTCATAATGTGGAACCCATTCACACTTTAATTTAAACAACACACACACAGACAGAGAGACGGAGGGAGCAGATGAGAGCAGACGTTACCACTCTCTACCCAGAGGTGATCCTGTCTTTGCCATCGTTGGCAAACGTCCACTGCTGTAGCATATACGTCACATGCTGTATAGTGGGTTTGTGTGCATTTTTGACACTAATGGCCCCACTCCCCCTCAACGGATGTCATTCAGCTACCGACAGAGACCGTCAATAGGACAATGAGTTGTAGCCTACCAGCCGATTCCTACCTCCATTAGGGCTTCGCAATTAATCACAAAAACCAACATCAAATCGCAGCACTGACTGTTGCACTTTTTAACGCTGAACGACGCTGAAATGTTTTATCTTATGGAGGAAAAAGGCGGTTCACTATTGCTGTGCTGTGCAGAATCTAAAGCAATTCAAACGTTTCCATTTTAGGCTGCGCAAGCGAACCTGAGCACCACAGAAACACGGTATATCTTGCTGGATATTCACATTATGGACTTGTGTTGGGATTTTCATGCCACAGTCTCAGCAGGTAAATGAAATACACCGTCCATACGTGACCCAGGGCAACTGAACGTTTTCCTGCAATGAGCTACACACATGCTTCCATAAGGTTTACAGAAAGTCAACCTGTGAATAGGTTTCGTGACTATCGCAGGGTGAAACTCTTCACAAACAGTGTTCTATAGTCCAGCTCCCACTGTGGCTGAACGAACAATAAATCCAGCATCTTTCTGAATCACCAGAGACTCGTATCCCTGCCTGCATTATTTATTAAAAAGTGCTGCTAATGTTTACCGCCGACCGTAAGACAATGCAGAAGCTGTTGGCTGCAGCCGTCAGCATGTGCACTCTAAGTGTGGCGGGGGTGTTTGAACTGTGCCTTGTGAGGATAGAACTTTAATATTAAAACGCAATACTGAATACTGAAAAGACTGCGACTGAAGGAGATATTCTGAACTCCTGGCAAGGCAAAGAGGCACCAGCACCTGAAAGGCCCTGCACGCCCACGCAAGTGTTTTCACTTAGCCAGGCACATTTGACGACTTCAAGTTGAAGTCGGGTCGAGCTCTGCTGGGACTTTGCTGAGGTCCCCAAAATACTGTTTATGGATTTGAAAGAGAGAGAACAGGTGCTATAAAACTAACAGGAAAGTTGGGGGGATGTCAATCAAGCCCAGAGTGTAAACACCCACACAGTCCTGAGAAGACGCCTAATCCAACACAGTGTAACTGAAAACTCCTGTGGGCCAGGCAGACGTTTGAAATGTGACATGTGGACACCGCTCTCGACCGACTCTGAAACTGCCATTTTCTATTTCAACGTTAACTTGTGGCTAAGGTAAGAAAAATCACACTTACAGTGAAAATACAAATACAGAAAAACAATAAAAACAGCAGCATGGAAGTACTACAGTATGTGCATCTGCTGAACACATTTAGGTCATTTCAGATTTGTGGGCAGCAGAAGATTTTCTTTATTTTCCTTCACATGCCTTTAATCCTGTGGGGCCCAGCTCTTATTCATCATATGTCTCAGTGTGCATGGGCACGACGCTGAAGCCCAAACCGCCCCATCCCCAGCCATGCAGTGCTGGTCCCAAGTCCAGTGTAATTTGGGAAGGTTGCGTCCTGAAGCGCATCCAGCTTAAAAAAACGAACATGTGCACCAATGGTGCACGACAAATTAGTTGCTCATTGGTGAGAAAAAAATTGAATATGCATTTACTGTACCTACATGAAAAACAGTCAGAATAAAACATAAAGAGCTTTTATAGCTGCAGGTCAAACTAAATCCTCACATCTGTCAGTGCATTCCTATCATTCCCCTCCTTCTCTCTCTTTGCTCCTCGCGTCACCTTTTTAGGTTTATTGTCTTCTCCACCCTTATTCCACAGAAAATGTCTTATTGGTCATCTATTATGGAGTAGTGGGAAATTAGCTTCAGCATTCCTAATTCACTTAATGAAGATTGCAGATGTTGCCTTCTCTCCGTTCTCGCCCACAGTGCTGTGACTCCCTCCCCCCTCGGTTCATACCTGCTGCTGCTGTTTGAACCTGCTGCATGTTTCCAGCCGCGACGACACCCACATGCCTTGGTTAGTGCACACTGAACAGTGCATGTGCACGGAGCAGGTAATAGCCATGTTCCTGTTAGTGCTGTGTGCTGATGCTCCATGTAATAAGGCCTGTGTAATATGAATTATTGAAGAATGTTGATGCTAGCCAGCTACTCCCTGCCTGCAGGCTGTGTCTAGGAGATGGCATGTTAGCACAGCCGTAGCTCTTCACACTGTCGTGCTTTACATAGGGTACATGCGATGAGATGCACCCGCTGTCAGAGACATCGAGTGCTGCGCGTATTTCGGCGGCACATACACGTTCCCGTGCGAATGCCAAACACCAAACCATATGAGGAACATGCAAATACAAACAAACATCCTCCGGGGGAAACGGGCCGCCATTTCAAGCAGCTCTCAGCATTGGAAAAAGTAGCATCACATTTTCAATAAACTATGAGGTCCACATCGAGGAACAAAACAAATCACTAAATAAAAAAAGTGCAGACAAAGTAGGGATATAATCCTTAGTTGATGCTTTTACAAACTTTCTGCTTTGGAAAGTCGTGTTGAAGCAAAGGCGAAGTGAAGTGACAAACACGGGGCTTTAGTAACACGCTGCCACCGAAATGTTGCATTACAGATCATTAGTTCATCTAATTAAAGCATTTAAAATGCATTACTTTTGATTGGCCTGTCTGCGCTTTGAAAATGTCAACGGGAGCATAACTGACTGTAACTACTAAATGATTAAACAATATTTTGATAAATTAATACTTTTAAATGCAAGCAACGGCTAAGGACGACACACAGTTTGCCAACTGATCGCTGATAGTTCGGTTCAGCAGAAAAATAGATATCAACAGATTAGACGAAGACTAAACACATTAAAGGTTTTGTCCGTTCCAGTGTGAAACAGCTGCACATCCTCTGTCCAACCACCTGCTTCAGATGTCCTCACCCCGTTCGGTGGTTACTAAATGTAACCCTGTCATATGTCAACTGACACGCCGGCCTGTAGCAGGTGCACGGCCAAACCACGACTGCGGCTGATAATGAGGCATAACTTTCCCTTCAGAGGCACGATTACGCTTCAGCTGGCCGCTTTGAAAATGCTGCACATTTTCCTACACGTTATGTTATTTAATTTTATGACATCGTGTTTAAATCGCAATCAGGACAATTGCGTTCAGAACTATGCAATGGATGATTTGTCAAATGGCAAATGATGTTTGCCAGTAGATAAATCAGATGAATACAGCCATTCGAGGGAGGCAGCTCAGCTGGAACAGGACTGCCTTTCTGTGGCTCGTCCGTACCTGCAGCTCAACACAACCAACAGACACATTCAGTGTTGGTGGTTGGGTCAACAACGAAATTATGCAAAGTACCTATGATGCACATTGCTCATGATAAAAGTTTTACACCAAACCATAATGTTTTTACTAAATCATCTTTATTCACGCACAAAACTGAAGTGCATATATTTTTAGCAAACCCATCATAAGTGCTGTTCTTTAGTCAACTGCCATCTTGGTGCTGTTTCAGCGGTCACCCGCTGTTATGGGGGCGCCTACCACTCAGAGGGTAGGCATGAGAGGATGTGTAGTTCGAAATAGTTTGGATGCTCTTAAGGTTAACGATTAGTTCTGATTTTCACGGAGCAATATGAGTGCTTGTTTTGGCACAACCA
The DNA here is from genome assembly GCA_033026295.1 of Channa striata. Classification (NCBI taxonomy): domain Eukaryota; kingdom Metazoa; phylum Chordata; class Actinopteri; order Anabantiformes; family Channidae; genus Channa; species Channa striata. The sequence continues at coordinate 18,157,963 of CM065184.1, read as the reverse complement.
CTTCAGAATCATCCAATGTGAGCAGAACTCACTGGGAGCCGGGCTAACGTTACATCTGCTGCTTTGTTAGTCGGCTCTGCTTAATCGCCTTTTTACACATGGAGATTTGTTGTCTGTGTGCAGATTTCATCACATCAGCTGGGGCGATTTCATCATGTTTTGCTGCCAAGAGGGATGCTTTCAACCCTCTCTAATAAAACCAAGCCTCAGCACTTTAGTGTCCCCGTCTTTCATCCTCTTCGCTTTGTCTCCCTTTCTTCCTGCCCGTTGATGGCCGCCTTTGAAGGCGGAGAGATAAATATGAAGAGAGAGTGTGTTTTGTTGTTTTGAAAGACAAAAGAGGGATGGCCGTTGGCTCCACTGTCAAATGTCCTAGTCATCCTCTGTGGGTGGATGTGTGCACTTTGTGCGTAAGCAAAGTGCCTTCACTTTACAAAGTGGCTTCAACATTTACACAAAACTGAAATTATTACTCTATTTTGTATCAATCTAACCCTTGTTTTTTCACTGTAAACAGGACAACGGTGTAAAAAAAGAAACCCAACTTTAATGAAATCACAATGACAAACAGCCCAGAAATGCTGCTCTTCACAAATATGTTTTTATCTTCCTCCTCCAACTGCCAGATGTAGGGGAGCAGATTATAATTAAGCACATGGGGACCTCTTCCCTCTCTGTAAAGTAAATGTAACATATGACTCTATAGCTTACAGTAAAAGTCCTTGAAGTTATGGTTTATTCAAATTCTCCTCCTTCCATTATTCCCTATGGATCCCTAATACATTTTTCTTGTTTGGCTGTGTTAATATTGCTGTACACCGCAAATTATTTATAATTCAACATGTAAGCTGTGCTATGTAAACGCTGCTGCAGCCTCACCTGACTACAGGTAATGGTATGTGCTCTCTCCCAATTCATATATTTTTGGTCATTCTTTCTACTAGCCATGAAAGAATTAGAGTTCGGCCTCCTGTTTATGTATTTGTCACTTGCATATATCCCACCTCACCCGAAAGTGCCCGGAGTTTTTGCCACAGACTAAAAATATTCAAACATCACTTGCAGAGAAAAGTATATAGAACATCAAACCCAGACTTGATACCAATTTTAAGAAAGTGAATGTAGTGGAACAGGACATTACGAATCGGTGCAGAACTATGACCAATGTTTTTTTGGTTTTTTCCCAGTTTTCTCTGGTTTTAATGATGATCGATATTTTTCCATGTGAAGACAAATACACTCTTCACATGTACAAACCAAGGCCAAACCCAGGAGTCAGAGTTTAAAAGTCATTATTGCTTGAACAATCTCTCTCAAAAGAAACACCTGTTGCTCAGCCTTATTACGTAATATTTGAGCTCAAACTGGAGTCATTCCAAACAAAAGGTGCAATGTGCTGTGATATTTTACTCAGCTTGGTGCAAGTACCATTAAATAAAGGCTGAAGTTTGCTACATTTAATAAGATGGATATGATTAGCTTTGCTGTTCCAAAGTGCTTGGGAGAAACTGTGTATCTCGGAAATTGGATATTTTCTGTGTTCTCTGAGTGGGGTGCCTGCAAATGCCTCTGACCTCTCCATTAACACTGTCCATCATTTAATTAAGCAAATTTCACAGTTTGACATTTAGAGTATGTGTATGTTCAAGTGGAAAAGCCTTTAAGTGGCAGTAGTAAGTGTGCCACAGTATAGTAAGACGTAAAGTTAGTTTTTCACTATACTGCAACTAATTATTGTAATATTTGGTGGACAGAGTATCCTGATTAATGTGCACAATCCACAGATGTTGTGTATTGGAATAGTCAAACAATAAATAGAAACTTAATTTGCATTTTTCAGGCACAGTCTACTTTTCACCTACTAGTCTGTTGTGACAAATAGCAGTTCGATAGACCAGGGCTACAGAGTCCCAAAACCCACAGAGTCCTCGCTTCCTAACAGATTGTTCAGTCACGCGGGTTTGTTGTCTCGGCTCTCTGCTGCTCATTAACATGACCTTTAGACACGAAATATGCTCTGGATGCTCACCCTCTAATTGGATGAATACACAATGTTTTATTTTGGCTCTAACCTTTTCCATTAAGAACCAAAAAAGATATCTCTGTCCTTTTCATTACAAAGAGACAATGGACTGTTTAAACAAATTTATTGTCACCTTTGCCTGGAAAGACACTGTTTTCTCTTAAATGTCTGTGTTACAGTAAAGTGTGATTTATTTTGCAGCAGTAAAGGGTGAGATAGCTGCTGTCAGTGTGTGTGTGTGTGTTCCAGATTCCTGAATAGTTATCAGTAAGAATCCCCGGCTTTGGCTGGCCTGGACAAACAAGCTGGTGAACCTTCCTGTATATCCAAACCACGTCTTACCGAGATGCAGCATTCTCGCATTAATACCGGATTAAAAAGAAATGTTCATGTGGTGCAAATGTATAGAGGAGGGTGTTTCCTAATTTAGTCCTCAGTGAGTTACCAGTAGATGTTAGGCTCATTTTAAGATCGAGTTCCATATGAAATCACTCTGTAGTGATGTCAGGGAGTTGTAGAAAGCTCTTGACCTTTATTTAATTTAAGGTGGTGAAACTGGCAACCAATGGCCATTTTCAAACCATTTGCAACCAAAATACCTCGTCTGACAGTCCCTGCGGTGGCACTACTAATGGGGCCAGGCCTGAGGATTCAGCTAATTATACACAGGATGAGTTTAGTTGGAAAAATCATCTTTATGGACAGCAGGTAAAAAATCCCTCTGTACAAGCCTCATTGTGTATAGTACAAAATTATTGATTTATGATGTAGTTATTCTTTAAAGCTCCTGTTGGTAGAATTTAAAAACTCCTGACATCAGCACACGACTCAGCAGTTGTATTCTATAAAATTCATAAAGTAAATGTTGGAATTTCTCATTGTTTTTTTGGGGCTGTCTGCCATTGTGCTTTTTTAACATCTCAAATCTTGCATGTGGCAACTTTCAAATTTTCACTTCGTTATCAAGAATTTTTATTAAATAACTCCTGAAAAACAGCCTGGTAGCTCAATGGTTAGAGCAGCTGGATGAAAGAAATGGGTGATGCGGGATCAAATCCCAGAGTGGGAAATCCCAGCCTACCTGTAATCCCCAGCCTACCCACCAGCTGAGCGAGACACCCAGCGCTAGTTCCCCAGGGGCCGGCTGTGGCTGGCAAATTTCACTGCACCATGTATGTGATGAATAAAGTTAATCATTTTCTTCTTCTAAAAGCCAAGTGAAAATCAATTAACACCTATGTATTCCTTTTTAGTGAGGAGCTATGAAAACGCTGGATGAAAGAAAATAGTTCATCAGTTAAAAATGTGATAATATGCTCACATCTGTGTAAAGTCTGTTCTGTTTCTCACCCTTTGAATCAATTTAAATTATGACGTAACCTCCTCAACAAAGGATGCAAAATACAAAAAAAGAAAAAAACAAAAAGGTCTGAACTCAGAAAGTGACAACCTGAATAATATTTTTAATTGTATGTAATTTTTAAATGTTATGTCCTGCTGAGAGGCCTCTTCTCCACTGGACCCGGGAAACACAGCGGTTCATTGGACAAGTGCTTATTAAAATATATGTAAGTTAAGGCAACACTGGCCTCTAGTCGGAGAATTACAGACTAGATGAGTTGAATGACATCTGAAGTGTGTCTTCACTCTATTGTAATGAGACATTTTTGACAACATTGGGACTCGTAGTATGTTTTAATCATCGTCTTCCTGCAAACTGTGTTTGTCAAATTGTGCTACGTGAGATAAACTTCAAACAAATTCTGACGCATCTTATACAGGACGAACTTCATTTCCAGAGCTCAGAGAAATTCAAATGAGCATCCATGACGTGCTCCAAATGTCACTGCTGGAAATACACAGAGTGGGCTTTTGAACTTGCTCTCAGAGAGAGAGTGTGTGTGTTTATATCTGACATATTTCAACACAGCTAAAGGTAAAAAAAAAGGTTCTACCCTTCCTGAATCACTGAATTATCAACAGTTAGCTTGAATATAATAATCGGATGTAGATTACTTGGTGACACATTTTAAGTCGACATGTTTTTTTCCATTGTTTAGTGACAGGCTTCACCCTGTGTGAGCTAGAAAGAAAACATGCAATTCAAAAAAGAAATCTATTCATCAAAGACTACGTTACTACACATAGTATGTGCTGTCAGGCTACATGACCCCACCATCAAATATGTTTTCTACTGTGGACTACATTCATGCCAACAATTGTAATTGAAAATATAATAACAAAAAAACAGCTACTAGTGATTTTGATGATGATTCTTTGAGCATTTAAAACCACTGACCTTACAATACGAGAACATAATTACAAGGTTTCGATGCTGGAAGTAACAGTCTGGTGACCCCACACATTCTATCATAATCACACTGCCTCGGATAGAATTGCTATTTCAGCTCTTCTTTAGAACTACAGCATAATAATAAAGGTGGGAAGGAAAGTTTTGCATGACATAACAACATCATCTCGGTCAAATGAGGTACAATTTCCAAAGAAATACAATTTAAAAAGTGGCATAACAAGTCCACAAACCTAATTATTTTGCAGTAACATCCTCTGTGAAAATGAATGAGCTTTTTGTCACTTTCCCTTGCGTTAGTGTTGCTTGGCTTGGATAGAAAACACTTTCTAAGTGCTGAAAACATACTGCTCAAATACACATGGGCCTCAAAGCTGCAGCGTATAAGATTAATAGGGATCTTTTACTAGAAATTAAATATGGTATTCATAATCATGGTTTGATTAGGGTGCAGCACAGCTCTGAAGAAGCAGATGAGGACCTGAGGGGACTCTGTTACCTGCTTCTCCTGTGTTGGGTCGCTGGGCGATGGAGCCTCTGCCGGTTCAGACAGGTCTCCAGTTTATCTCTGGGCCACCAGAGAGACACACACACAGACAGACGGACGACCATTCGCAGTCACGTTAGGACTAAACCTCTATCTGACCATTTGGCACAATTTCATTGTTGATGTATATTGACGAATAAAGCACTTTACTTTTTATTGGCATGTGTGGGAACACAGGCAGGAGGCAAACCCACAAACGTCGAGCTGTGAGGCGGCAGTGTTAACCACTGCACTGCCGCGCCGCGCAGCAACCAAAACATGCAGAAATAAACGATCGGGGGCACGATGGCTTAATAAAAATTAAACACTGGCCTTTCCAGGTGACAAGCATTGATGAGTGTCAGACTGATGCCTAAGTTGCAAAGTTTCTGTTGTTTCTGCAGGTAATTTCGCAAGTGACTTACATACACTTTGTTGTTTGATATCATCAGCCATGAAATAGGTCCAGACATATTTACTGACACAAAAACATTTTCCCTCCTTCATCCTCCTGTTATAGAACATTAGTTGAATGTGTGCCAAAAATGGAATTTACAATCTTTGCTTTTTGCACTCCTGTTATCTGAAATCAGCTCACAGCTGCAGGTGATTATTTTGTATAACTAAAGATTTACATGTCACCCTGTCAGGGCTGTAGAGGACAATATGGCTGACGGACACCGTCGGCTCTCTGGGGGTGCGGCGGTGGCTGCAATCTGTACACTTTACTCTAGATAACACAGAGTCATTCACACTGCACCTTTAACTGAAGCACCCACAGCCTCACATGTGATTTCTGAGAATCGCATTCTAGCACATGGCGCATTAACATGCCACTATAACACAGTCCACAGTGCTGGGGAGGCTCTGTATAAGATTTTGGCAGCGGCCTGCAGGGATTTGCTCCCTTTCAGCCACAAGAGCTTTAGTAAAGCCCGGTACTGATGTTGGATGATAAGGTCTGACCAGTCAAGTTCTTTCACACCAAACTCTGAAAAGAACTTCCCAATGTACCTCACCTTTCCAGAACTGTATACAAAAAGCTGGCGGTAAAGTGTGGTCCAAAACATCATTTCATGCTCCACCATTACACACGACTGACGGTACCAGCGTTTAAATTAATCGGCACATAAAGCAGTCGTGTCCTGAACGACTAATGGGTTGACAAGTTGTTGATTGAGAAGTTGTTATGCGTTTGCAAAATCCAACCCATGTGCATATTTAGGAGGTGGAGGTGGGTCGCTGTTTACATAAATTAGTATTTGATGCATTCCTGAAGCTGCTGAATCTGTCAGTGTCCCATCCTCATCCTCTCCCTCTCTGTCCGTCTTCCTTTCTGTTTCATAAGGGTGACCTCATGTCTGCGTACCTATCTTTACACCATATTTCCTCTGTCCTATCACAAATACACTGTCGCACACACAGTGCAACCCCTATGGAGTGCGGTGTGCATTTGTCCCTGTGGTTGATTGGTGTGTACGAGGATGAGACGGTCTGTCTTTGCACCAGGGTCCATGTCCTTCTGTGGTTGTTTGGAAAATTGCAGCAAGAACATTGTTACGCTCAGGTTAAGGTTAGGGTAAATGTCGGGGTGAGGCATTTAGCTGTGATGGTTAAGGTAAGACTAAGTGGATGGAATATATGTACTGACAGTGTGTGTGTGTGTGTGTGTGTGTTACTATTTGCACAAGGCCAGGTTGTTACTGTACTGTATGTGTGTTGTTGTAGATGGAACCAATTCAGATTTGTTGTGTGCTTCTCAGGTGTAATTGGAAGGCTCAGGGAGAGTTAGGTACAACATAGGTCAGCTTCCTGTTAGCGCTGACAGCTAATGGGCTGTATGGACTGTGAAGGATTAATCTGTGAAAGCCTCTGTTATGGAAGCTCTTTGCTGTCGTAATTGTTCACCATTTTCTCAGCTTTCTGGGAGTTGTGAGATTTAGCAGGAGAGTTTATCACAAATTTTATATTTCCCTACTTTGAAGTTTTATAGGGATACTTTGTGGCCTTTTGTCATGAATAATTCTAGATCTTTTTCTCTGGGAAATGACATTTGTACCTATTTTTCCACCACTTTGCACCAGGTGGCCCGAAAAACCACCAAGAGTATTAGCAGCTGTTGCTAAGGGGAAGACACCAACCGGGCAAAAGGGGAGATGCAGGCTGTCTGCAGTGTTTAGGCCGCAATCACACACACAACCCAAGTAGATATTCACTGAGCGCACACTATTTTCGACTTTTGCTTTTAGTATGTTGTCTTTTAGTGTGTTGTGCTTTTGTGCCTCTTGCTGGCATGTAGACTAGTGCATTGCAGGGCTCTTTGTGGCTCAGCTTCCTCTCTCGTGTCTGTCTATGTCCTCTTCTTCGGTGCCGACCTCTGCGAGTGAAAGCAAACTGTCTTACAGCTGTGTGTTAGGCATTTTCCTTGGAGAATTTCTGAATGGCACAATCGCCTCGTCTCCCTTTTACAGTGAGTTGACTGTCTTTTAGCAGTGACAACAGGCCCAGCAAAGCTGACAAGACGACTATAAGCAGGAAGAAGAGCAGCACTGCGCCTCTGGCACAATAGGGATGGAATGAGTCCACATATACGTGCACAACATATAAAGAAGAGTTTTTGTCCTCAATCACAGAGGGGCACTGAAAACTGCTGCTTACTTCCAACCAGTTAGTGCAGTGTCTGATGTGCTGGATTGCTTCCATCTTTGCCACCTGGATGTGTGATAGCAAAATTAGAGAGTTGCCCCAGACAACCATACCGCACCGAAGACCTATGTGATGTCACTGTCCTGTGCAGACTGCAGCAAAACATAAAAACTCTTTGCAAGAGAAATGGAAGAATTTGTAAAGGTGTGTGTGTGTCTGAGGATAGTGGGGGGGGGGGCACCACGCCTCCCACAGACACTGTTCTCATCAGAAAAGTAGAAAGTGCCTAAAACTCCTGATTGAAGATTAAAATTGGATAAGTACGATAATTTAGGGGAATTACTTCAAATCCTGTGTTTTAGATAAGAGGATTGGTTAATGCCCCTGCCTGTGCATTTTTTCTTTGTTCACATATTTTTAAATAATATAACAATATATTAGTTCACTATGATTATAATTTTGTTTGTGTTTAAAAAACATTCTCGTTTACATTAATCATTGTATTAGTTTGTTTCTGAAATACACAATCATCAGCTGCCTGACTGAATAATCTACAAATGACTCACGTTGCATAAAACCCATGTTTTGTCTGAGACAGGGATGTAAAAGTAGCCGTCAATAAGCTTGTCCACATACAACTGTTTCGAACCATGTGATTGTCTACAATTTATGCAGCTCTGCAGCAATTTGTGGCTGAATAACTCAGAGTAAGTCCTGGGAACAACTGATCTGGACACACTCAGAGTCCTCGCATGTGGCTGTCATCCACATGCGAGATCAGGTACGAATTATTAAGCAAGATTTTACTCTTCAGCCACTGAAAAGCTGTGAAATCCAGAGGAAAAGGGACCATCATGGTAATCCCTGCATTTCCATTTCTCTAACAGAGTCATTTCTATTCAGGCTGCATAGCTGCTACTTCAGCTCATTTAGCATTGAAAGTGTGCTGCTTGTAGCATCATTCCCAGACAGTTACTGAGAGATCAAGCTGCTGTCTCTTTCTTCGGCTATCCCTCTTTTAAAGAAGGATCTCAAGGATCAAAGTATTAGTCTTAGCGTCTTGTTGCCTGCTGTTCCAAAGATGATACAAAACTAGCCAAAGGTATATCCGGAAGATACGGGCATAAACCTACACAATGCTCCCGGTTGTCCAAGGCCCTCAACAGTGACTACTAATATTGTTTTGTGCAGGTTGCCAGGAAAGGGCATCAACAAGGGCAGCACCCTTTCCTGAAATATTACAGAACTCATCTTTCAGTCTGTTAATTTCCTGCATACGATTCCAGTGCGCCGTCTTGCTGTTATCTGAATAGGACGGATCTGAGACTTGCAAAAACAAATCCCGCTGCATGAGCCCAGCCTTGCTGATAGTAAGGAGGGCAAAAATGCATTTTGACAGAGGTCTGTATGAACCGGTGATCAGCTAGAAGACTAAAACGACGTCAGAACAGAAAGAAACAACATCTGCAGGTCACAGGTAAAATCGTGCATTTTTGCTTTTGATCAAATAGCTTTTGATCTGGCTCCTGGATCAGGATACAGTACACAGACTTAAAAGTTCCAAAGACTGAGACATGGGAAACATATGCCGTAATGTTCGCAGTCACTGGATCTCTGAGCACTTAAGTTTTTGGACCAATGTGTTCCAGAGCGTCTCCACCAGCATCATCCAAACAGCAGATGAATAAGAATGACGCTTGACGTTCCGTAGACTTGTAGAACCAATGACAAGATTTATTTCAGCTGACACTGACACTTTCTTTAGGCTTAATCTGTTGCCCATCTTTATGTATATCGTCTTCTGGTGCCACAAATAAAGTCAGAGTAAATCTGAGCCTAGGAGTGTAAAAAAATAATAATAAAGTGAGGAAATAAAACTATATTTGTACTCCAGTAGCCATCAAGGTATTTCTGTGTATGTTGTGGTTGTTCTGTGTATTTTGAAAGACAGAAAACGTTCGTGTGGCCTCGTACAGCATCTCTCCCTCTTTCTCCTTGCAGTCGCGCCCGTCTCTCTGCTTCTTCCTCTCACTGTCTCTACTAAAGTAATTACTGTGTTTATATGGGAGCTAATAGAGTGATAGTTATGCACACTACACTGCTGCTGCTCAAGCCAGCTAAGTCATTTAGCCAAGAGGACCACTTGACCAATGCTGACAGCGCACAAGCTTCAATTAAAGCAGGGGCAGGTGCCCAGCCCACCACACACACACACACACACACACACACAACCTAACAGAGACACAAGAACTCATCACCGTCATCAAACGCGACTTGTATTTTCACACAAACACACTGACAGCTGTTGTATCCAATCACCTGAATGAAAAAGTTGCAAATGCAGCACACACACAAACACCCGCTATTCTCGTCGCGCTGCCTCTTGACATGGAGTAGTATTACTAAAAGGTTTTCCCTCCCACGCACTTAAAGTGGGGAGGGCAAAGTGTGCGAGAGAGCTCTTGTACCCTCTGAAGTCATTATGTGTTTGCGTACACACTTTTTTAAATGTGATGTGACGAGTGTCTGGGTGTGTGAGTGGGGGGCTGCAGACATAACGTGAGCGACGAAGAACAGGAGGTTTGAAAAGAACCTTCCGGCAGGGCGGTAACTTATTGTCTCAACAGTGGAATAGTCAGGTTCAGGCGACTGAATGTCAGCTGTCGCTGTTTTCTGGCCTCTAATTCTGCTCATGTGTCATGGCTTTTCTCTTTCATTTGTGTATGACTGTGATAGATGATTTTCTTTGACTTTCTTACACATTACAATTTTTGCAACAATCATCTCTCTGCTTCTTGAAACCTGCTCTGTTATTAGACTCCTTCACCTTCTTTTTTGTTCTAGTTTAGCCGGCACATGTACAGATGTGCCATTAAACTTCACCAAATCAAGATCTCTATCCTCTTCTAGCTGAAAAATGCCTCCGGATGACATCACTTGGAGGACCCTTCAGTTCAGATTTTGTCATCTTGTTCCTCACACTCCTCCAGATGACATCATCTGAACTCCCAATGATGAAAACCTCCTCCAGGTGATGTCATCTGGAGTTTTCCAGCTAAAAGCAAGTCAAGACATTAACCCTCTTTGTTGACTTTCACATAGTGGAATAACACCACACACCCAAGATTTACCGCGGGGGAATGTCACGTTTGAGCGAAAACAACACAAAACAAAAAGGCGACAATAATCGACGCCTTGCTAAGTGCCTTCTAATTTGCTCAATTGAACAAACGCAAACAGTGGATCGTAATTTCGTTTTCCTTGGCCTATCGCCACTATTCAGCCATAGAAATCAAGTTAAAATTGGCGAAATCGCCCTTTAAGAATTTGATTTGTCTTTACGGAGGGGAAGATTGTCAGCTCCCTTGATATGTCGCTAGTGTTTTAGACAATTTTCAAATCCAATGGACTCATCAATGCTTCATAAAATTCTCATTTTCACATTCACATTTTCACTGGGAATTTTTTCGATCCAATGGCAGTGGCAACATGTTAGTCACTGGGTGCTTACAGTTTGAAGTCATGCTCCATCAATTTAAAAGCTGCAATTTTCGGGATTTTCCCCGGACAAAAACAAATTGCTTTGCCCCTTTGCCATGACACATTTTCCTCCGGAAACAGAAGCAACACCACAGACAGATGATGAAGTGTCTGTGGTGTCCAAACTGATCACTGTGAGTAAACAGTGTCGTCCTCTGAATAAAAAGACAAAGTGACCACAGTGGACTCTGCTCTATAAAGCAGCATAAATTGTGCTGAAGTTTCCCCAGTGGAAACTACTGACCCATTTATTTTGGGGATTTGTTGCGTCCTGTTAATGTTATGTGTCTTCGTTTAGGGTGTTTTCATTTAGCTTTAATGGGGTTTCACAGTGTAAGTGCTCCGCGGAGTCCCCTTTAAAGGAGACGGCATAATTAGCTTTGCCATGACCGCTTGTGTGGGCTGTCAGTTTGCATGGGTATTGATTAAAGCAACGTGAAAGATATGAGCAGTGCACGCGTGTGTGTGGGAGTTGCAACACTGCGTTATGACGTAGCCTCGTATTTCTTTGCATTTTTGCGTGTGTGGGGTTGAGAGAAAACCAGCTTTGACTGTGAGTTCACAGTCTGAGCCACAAACTGCTGCATCATTTTCGCCAAGGCACCATTTTGCTTTTTGACTGTACTTGTTTAAGAAAGAAAGTAGACCCTGTGTGCACGGATAAATTACTGAACGGACCTGCTTATGGGTCCGAGAGGTCAGGGGACCCATGCACCAGAGAAAAGCCAAATAAAAGATACTAAATAACCACAGAGAATCACCAATGTGTAAAATTACTTGAAAACAATATACAAGGTCTAAAACTCACCAAAAACACACACACACACAATATGTAAAAACAAAAAATCCAAAACTAGATACAAAATGACTTAAATCAGGAACAAAACATTACTAATTGCATAACTAACATTCCTCGATTAGGCAGTTTGTCTACAGTGCTGCCTGTAATTAACTGTAAAATGAATTATTACAAGGCAATTACAGAATTCTTCCTTCATTATCCAGCCAATTCATAGAATTTTACGGTAGAGATAACAGCAATTTGCTGGTAAAGTTGCTCTAATAATTTATAAAGAAAAAACGATTCTGTATTTGAATGTATTATAGCAAATAGTTTTAATTACCGGTAAAAACTACAGTATCTGGCCACCAACCGTGCCACAAGTGTTTTACTAAAAATTCTTACAGTGCACATCAGCTCCCTTTGGTGCTTCAACTTCAGCTGCTACAGAAATTAAAGTCCTTTAAATCTTTTAACTCCCCACTTAAGCCGATGTAAGTACATTGCTAAACCTGCTAAACAATCACACTTTTAACACGTTTGGCACATTTGGGTTGTGTGTGTGTGTGTGTGTGTGTGTGTGTGTGTGTGTGTGTGTGTGTGACACTGCAGAATGATTTAAAGTTCCCCGTGTCCCGCTGCAATAAAGGATCATTTTATGGCTCGAGGACAGACTGTTACGCATATTCTAGGAAGAGATAAGTAGTAGAAAGGTGTGAGGAGAAAGAACAAAGTGACCAAAAATATTAAAAGGACCTGACAGAGAAGAGAAGAACAAAAGGTATAATCATAAAATATTTCTATCTCATTAAAGATGGACAACTTTAACTCTTAAAGCCACAGAGGGTTTTACTGATGATTGTTTTTTACTTTATAGTTCAAAATATATAGTTGATGTTCTTTAAAAAGCAGATTTCACTACACACTCCTAATTAAAGCCTTTTCTGCTCTGGTTTAAAATACAGGACGTCTCTAAATCTGGATGCCACTGACACTGTGGAGCCTCTTCACCTGACTTAGCAGCATAGTACACGCTCATGCACAGTTATTTTTTCATAAAGAGCCTGCAGCTTTAGCCCCCTTCCTGCAATATAGATGTGAAAAAGCACAGGCCTTGATCGAACTTCTCACCTTGTTGAATAGCGTGTGAGGGCGGACGTGTGTTCGTCACAGATATCATGCTGTCACGCTCTCAGGCTATTATTTGTACAGGCAGACATAAAAGTAGAAAAAAACGTGAGAGCTACAATCACATGTTCACAAGTGTTTTTAACACACACACACACGTAATTCCACGAGCACAGCTTCAGCCGCTCAATCATGCACCACCCCTCCATCTTTCCCATCCTCCTCCCACTCTTCCCTTTTCCTCCCCCGTCTCTCCCTTTTCTTGCTGATATATTTTCGTGTTTTACTGTGTCTTCCCTGCTGAGCCCTCTTCTTCACACGTGTCAAACAGCACATGAATAAAGCATGTCATCACTGCGGCAAGCCGGTGTGTTATCAGTCCCTGTCACATGCTTTCTGAGAAACGCACATTCATGCATGCAGTCGTGACATGGGAGCATCACAGGACCATCACTGATCTTCATCCATGAGCTACTAGTCCTTCAAGATATGCACTTAAATAACAGCGCTGTTTTTGTACAGATTGGTGATTCCTTATCAGAGGTTGTACATCGCTGCCTCAAGGTCATTCATTCGTAGACAAAGGTGTGGTAAAAAAAGAGCTGGAGCTCAGTTGATTGAGCAGAGGCGGTGCTTGGACGTCTGGTCCTCCTGGCTACATTTCGAAATGCCCGTGGGCAAGTTGCGCCCATTTTCTATTTTGGATAACTTGGTTAAAAGTGTCTGATTAATGACTATTTCTAATTGTAAGGACAGGAAATCAGTCTTTATGATCAGCTCCTTTTTTTGTTTTGTTCTTTTTTTGGGGGGGGATATTGTGAACACTGCCTTACCTCACAGCTTTCTCTGCACTCTGATCTTTGTCTGCAGCCATGTGCTTCTCCTAAGGTAAGAGCAAACATCAGCGCACTGACAAGAAAGGAAACGCCTCACAATCTGTAAAACAAGCCAGCACCAGACCGAAAGTATGTTTTATGGTATTCAAGAGAATTTTTATGACAAAGGCACAAACTGGGTTCCGTGAAGCTGGTGTTGGCCACGGTGCATTGAGTTGAAGCAGATGTTGAATACGAACAACTTTCACACCTTTAGAAAAGTGAGAGCTGCATGTTTCGTTTCATTAAGCACAAATCGTTTGTTTGGGATAATAAAAGAGAAAAACATGTCCTGAGTGTGGCAGATGCTGTTTGATTGACAGGTGATCTATGGTAAGTGCCGTGAAAAAACAACACAACACCGACTGCTTAACAATTAATTTACTGTCAAGGCAGCTATAGCATCTGGCACGAGGACATTTGAAAGCTAGTTAGAGTATGTACACATATGCACAAACATCCCAACCATAATTTGTTAATAAAGTACCCAAAGCCTGGAATATAATTTGAAACAATATTAATTGCACTATGAAGACACAATTTGTCTCACTCAACCCTTGTAAACAACATACCTTTTATCACACGCGCACACACACACACATCATGCAGAGCTGTACAGTGTATCTGAGGTGTGCAGGCCGGTTTACAAAGGAAGAACATAGCGCTAGAGGTAAATCGGCATTAAAAGGTGGCGCTCAGTCAACAGCTTAACGCAGAAATGTTTATACAGACGTAATGAACCGCAACGATTAAAAAGTAAGTCAGCGTTTGAAAAGTGTGCGTCTGTGCGTGCACTACTGTAATGATGTGAAGCTGCGGCAGCACTTACTCCCCCAGCTTACTTTGCATTGCCTCAGGTGCACATCAAACACACACACGCACACAGTCATTAGCAGGCAACACACATTTTCTACAGGAACCACATACTCCACTCCGCACAGAAAATCCTCTTCTTTCCTGTAATCCGTCCTCCTGTTTCACTCCTCTCCACCTTTCCTTACTTCACCCTCTTTGTTCCTTCACCCTCCCCATTCCGTCGTACAACAGGAAACAAAGTACGGCGACAGTGATCTAATTATCAGCAACACGTAAAGCGTGTTTATACCGGCATATTGAACAGTGCACACGGTGAACTCGCACACTCACGCGGAACCATCCGAAAACTGCTTTGTGGTTACTGGGCAAAAAGTCGGGTGGCAAACTTCCTCTCCAGCAACTAAACAATGCCTTCGGTTGCATACTGAAACAGCGTAATGATCCGTTACCTTGCTGCAACAGACTGAAAATGTTACCGTAAATCATCCGAGTGTGTGCACGTGTTCTTTCAGTTTCACTGTAGTGTCAGAGCAAAGAGCCTAATGTGAGCCAGCTGTTACAGTACACTGACAGTCAATTATGTGATGCACTTTCTATACACCGCCCGTCTAAAATTACCTTAGAATGAGTGAAAAAGAGTGAGGGGGCGATTCATAGCCACAGGACAGGAAGAGACAAAAAATGTCTTCCACAGGCAGGGAAGAGGAGAGAAATGGCAGGGAGACAAATTCTAAGGGACAGTGTCTGTACTCCCCAACATCCTGGTTACGGAGGATTTTCTTTGAAAATGTGAGAAAAAGAGACAGCAAGTGAAAGTCAGGGAGAGGTGGTGAGAAGGCGATAATGACTGAGACAGTCAGAAAAGTCCACAAACACCGACTGAATGTCTGTCTGTGTTTGTTCCGTGCATCACTCACGTCCATCAGAAGTACAGAGCATCTTTTCGCTTGTTATTAGGGGACGTAAATTCTTTACTCAGGCCACCAATTGACATGCCATGTTTCTGTGTGCACAATACAATTAAGGATGGACACACCAATGTGACCTGCACTAAAGAGCGCGAAAAGTGACTAAAGTCAGAGAAAGTAACACGCGTTACACACTTTATCTGCACACTTCTCTGCTGCGTGCACGCTGACGGCGCGCACAACTTTTCTGGTTGCCCGTGGACGTCTGTGGAGAGTCCAAACCCTCTGACACGGAAAGTATTACTCGGCCTCAGAACAATATGGCACATTTCAGAGTAGCTAGAGATTGAGGGTGGTAGGTGTTAGTCCTCAGTCCGGCCTGAGGGTTCTCTGAAGTGTTCTTGTTGGCCATTGAGGATCTCTGCCAAAACTGCTGGGGACTTCACTGACTCCACTAGGGACATGCCTTGCTCAAGGGCACATTGTAGGTAATTGCAGACTGGCAGCGTGTCTTGTTCACTTTGTCTGCCTTGGCTTTCTCAGCTGTTCCTGAAATGCAGCCCATTCCCTCTGCACAAGCGTCTCCTTTGTAGTCATTAGACTTTCTCTGCCTCCAAAAGTGCCTGAAAACTTCAACGGCACAAGTTCACACCTCGGCTCTCCCCTACACATTTCTCTTGCAGATCCTCACTTTATAGCGGGTATTGCACTCAGTAGTCAGTTGGCCTGGCAGTTTAGATTGTAGTCTGCTGGCTGTGTTCTAAAGGCATTAGCATTTAAATGTAACTGCCTGGAGGTATCATAGATCAGAGTCCTGGATCTGTCTCTTT
The DNA here is from genome assembly GCA_033026295.1 of Channa striata. Lineage (NCBI taxonomy): Eukaryota > Metazoa > Chordata > Actinopteri > Anabantiformes > Channidae > Channa > Channa striata. The sequence continues at coordinate 18,141,579 of CM065184.1, read as the reverse complement.
CCAAGTTTGGAAGAGACTTGTTCATTTTACATTGAGAATGAAGTGTCCAAGGCCATTGAAATAACGCAAGTAAGTTGTGCATACAGCTGAAGTAAGGTGGATTTATGGTGACATGAGTTAATGCATCACCTCTTGGAGACCCGGGGTCTTTGTCTGAACACAGTTTCCCGTGTCGGGCTTTCAAATATTTGCATACAGAGACACAGCGGCACTGATTTAATGTAACATTTTTCTTATTTTACTATAGACGCAGTGGTTGTATTGGAAGCCAAATGGTACATGATATGATTGCTGAGCAACCTGAGGATCAAGATAATGAAAGATAGAAACGTATATTGCATTCCATTTGTCAAACATTTGAATGGTGACGTGATTTGGAGTAGATTGTTGGGGAGAAAGCTCGTGTGCATTTTTGTCTTCATTTTCAACCGACGCAGTTTAAATCATTGACTTTACTCTAGTTGATGTTAACTTAATATTCTTGACATAGAAACATCTGCTGTTTTAGTCGATCTGTTTGCAAAGGCAAACCACCAATCAGAAGTCAGCAGAAGACATGGCAACAACATTCTCCTTATCGTAACCACTGATCAAGGACAAGGTGATCTACTCTCCGAGGAAATGTTTTATTTATTTCAAAGAGAAAACAAATGGGACTAATAATAGATGCGGGGAGATGGGAGTATTTTTCCCTTTTTATCTGATTGGTTCAAACGTCTTTTAGTAGGTTCCCCTTTTGATTTGCAGGAGTCAAGCATCACTGAGCTGTCACAGATCTGTCTCAGCTCTTTCTTGTCCAGATCATTCATTTTCACACAGGGCTCTGCTAAACTGTCCAAGGTAAATGGGATAACATGTGGGTTTTGTTTTAAGGTGTGAAATCGAGGCTCTGTGTTGAGTTATTCCTATTGGCAGCCTGTCTCCTCGCCCGCTAAGTCAATCAATCCAGGTCTGTCTCTTTGTTAACAAGTCCTCAGTGTGTGTGTGTGTGTGTTTTGTACGAGCTCCGACAGATGGGGAGGATGTTAATATGAAGAGAGTTAAGAGTTGGTAAAAATGTTTTTAATGCTGTTCACATCTGAGAGCAGGTCACAGGCCTTAAGACGCATGTTAACTGGCCAGAAATGATGGGGGGGGCAGTTTGTCTGATGGTCATTTCACACAATTCGGGCAACACACTGTCAAAAAAAACAGGCTGCGGACTGACGGGGTGGCGTATTCCAAGTATCCACTTAAACCCTTTGGCCCAGACGCTCATTTCGTCATGGCACAGCTTCCTTTGAAGAACACGGACTGCTGTTCCTGCTGCGCTGAGTAGAGTCCGAAGGAAAACACAGGGAAGGAGGCACCGTCTGAGCCTAAGGAGCTGGCTAATGTCAGTGGAAGTCAGACTAAATGGAAGCTGCAGCACAGACTGCACGTGGACCTCACACAGCTGTGCGTGGAGGTGTGTTTGCTGCGCTGGATTACACACGAGCTCTTCAGTGGGGGAGTTCACGTCGTCCACATCTACCAGTGTTCAAATTTAAGGCCGGTCTTTCGAACTGTTGCTCTCTGAGTATAGACGAGTTTACCACAGCTGTTCAAGAAGAAACATGTCGGTTTGTTCCGTGTGCGCGTCGGAAGGAGGTGTATAAGGACGCGGCTGGGCCGGGGGCTTCTCCGACCAATGAGGGACCCTCGCACTGGCTATTATGACCATCTGCAGCTGAGTGAATAATTATTTTTTAAGTGAGATGTAACAGTAAACACATTTTTAAGTCACCTTCAAACTAAACTAAAAAAATGATGGAAGAAAATGAAAATGACATCTAGCAATATATTCCAGTAACATGGCGGTGACCAATTTAGAAAACTATCCCTGCCACGACAGCACACAGAAGCTCAACTCCGTCAAACGTCTCATCTCTGTGTCACACACTCACACATTCATATCTGGTAAACACACACTCATGCTTGACAGCCATCAAACTTATTGTCATGCGATTCTGCACATTACACACGCATGTTCACACACAGCTGTCAGTGTCGCAGACGCTCCGTCGTACTCCACCCACACTTCCTGTGTCAGTCACAGAGCCGCTGTGATACGAGAGTGTCTGTAGACACGTGACGTGTAACTGTCAGCCGCGGTGTCCGTGTGCCCGATGTGCTCACTCGTTAGCAGCGATTCGTACGCACATCTGGCCTGGAAACATCTACACTCACAGCCTGTCAAAATCCATGGAAAACAGGATGAACTGCTTAAACGAGGCAGACATTCCAAAAATACGGCCTTTTGATTTAATCATTAGGAGAGTGAAAAATAACATTTTGACAGCTTCATTACGTAATAATGAATAATGATAAAGTGAAAGTGTAGCTGGATTCCTGTAAAGAGAAAAGAGGCATGTCGCCTCAAACGGCTAACCGCAGGTAAAAACACACACCTGACAGGAGTTTCAGTTTTTTACTTGGGTTTGTTGGAGCTAACGGTGCACTTTACATGCAGTCTGTGCCGGGCTTTGTGAGCAGAGAGGTGACATTAAACTACCCACATTATTTAAATGTCTGCGCTTCAGGGTATCGAGGGGCAGGTCGAGCATTTAAGTCTGTTCATCAAGCTCTCGGATTTGACTCAGAAAGTCGCTGACGTGAAGACAGCTACCTGCGAGTAAAACCACAGCCTGTAGGTAAAACGCACAGCGCGGCGTGAGCCGTGAGCATCGGGCTGTGAATTTCAAAATAAAAGATGAAGAGGAACAAAAGCGTTGTGTCTCAGGGGAGAGTTTTGAGCAAAGTCGGAGCCTGGATGGAATGCCGTACGTGCAACAAGCTTTTCAGCTCTTTTCCAGCAAACTCGAGCTGTTATTGGAGCTAAATTTGACAATGATAGATTTGATCTGTAATTTCTTCTTTCTATTTTCCACATGATGCCCGAGGTTTATGAGTAATTGGTTGGCAAATTTTATCACGCAGTCAGTTGATGCACAGGCCTCATTAATAGGAGTGACAGAGGTGATCTATATCGAGAAACATTCCTCGCAACTGTGCAATTCTAAACACGTGCGCTCTAATCAAAATAATAGGAGCTTTGTACACTGGGGCTCGTCTGCCAGCAAGTGCCAAAAGAAACTGAGAGTCAACTCAGAGATGGTCTGAGATAGTGTCTGCTTTTTGAGAAATAACCTCATCAGTGGGAAATGTGCAATGTGGAAATCTTTTGGAAACTGAGCTCGCGTTGGCTCCAAACTGCTGTCATAAGCTATTTGGTTTCTTCGGTTTCTTCATCACTGCTGTTGGGTCTTTCCAGGCGGTGGTAATGTTGTTGGCCGTTGACATTTTTAGGGAGAAACACTTCAGATTTTGACCTTTATGTAAAATCATTAGAGGCTCAATGAGACAACACTTTTAGCCCAGAAAGTTTCCTCTCCGCTCGTCTTCTGCTGCCTTTATATACACAGATCAGCCACAACATTAACACACCTGCTGTTTTGAATGTAAAAATATATATTTCCTTAAAGTGATGAACTAATAAACGCTGACGTGTCATTACTTGTTAACAACCTGTCAGCTCCACCTCAGGTCAACAGTGACCTGTGACCTTTCGTTTTGTTAATTACTGTACATGTTTTGCCATATTTCCCATAATTATTGTTTAAGAACATTTCCTTGGTGGAGTATTTTACTTTATTTAGTTATTTTAATCAGCTTTAATACCTTTACGTGAGCAAAAGAATAAAAGTGCGATTTGAAATGGAGGATATTTGATCACCTGAGTGCTGAGTTTCTGCACACACACGTGTTAATGTTGTGGCTGACATTTGTATTTTATCTCTACATCTCCTCCTTTATTCTATGTCTTTTTCCTCATCTTTGTATTGTCACTTTCCCATCACATTCCTCTTGTTGTTGTTCTCCTTTTTCTCTTTTGCCTTTTGTTGCATTGTGTGAACATCTCGAGTTAGTGGTGAAAAAAACGGAACTGTCATCCACGTAGAATACTCGTACTACTAATAACCACTGCATTAAACACATTTATAGCTGCAGAGAATGTGCTGATGTGTTCTGTTCCACGTCAAACAATTGATCAGCATTTACGCATATAAAAAAAATCCCCTTGGTGAACTGGTTTGACGAAACCTCATCACAACCATTTCATGCTTTTAATTTCTTTCGATGTCAAGCTTGGTTTTCTATCAACACCATCTGCATGTTCTACAGAGGTGTAAAATATAATTTCACTGTGGTTCTCTGATCTTCGCTCTCTCTATCAAAAAGCTCATTTTTATGCCAAAACTTGACAACACTTGGCTACACACTAACAACGACCCTCAGGTAAGGATGTCTCCCCTTAAAGAGCTCTTCACTGTGCGTCACTGCCTCTGAGCATTAGTTTTGGAACTCGCAGTCAGCCCCGTTTTCCTGCTCCTTTCCTGCTTCTTGAGATCCTCCTTCGCTCGCTGAACACTAAGCGCGTTCTCTCCTTCCTCCTCTTCAATTAAGCAGAACTTATTCCTGGGTGCCGGCGACCGTGTGATCGTTAATTGCAGCGTTGAACTAATCATTATGAAAGAAAAATAAATGCTCTATTATATTTTTTCTGGTGCTGCGTAATTTTAATCAGCTCACATAAAAGCCTAGTATCTCAGTGGTGTTGGATAATGAATAAATGAGTATTTTTTTCTTCTTCTAATATGTGTGTAGCAATACGTGCACATTTAACTTTCCCATAGGAAACAATTTTAGAGGGTGTGTGTGTGTGTGTGTGAGAGAGAGACACACAGAGCATATGAAGAATGTGTGTGCATGTTTAATGAGTGTGAATCTCGGTGACTGCATCTGTATTTATGTGGAAATCAGTGTGTGTTCATTGCTGCTTTTATGTGCTTGTGCCCGTGTGTCCTAAATTATTTCCCAACATTACTTTTTTTCAGACTAAACCAAGTATTTCCCTGCAGGCTACTTCTGATGCCCATAAAATGATGGTTATTTTGCACATTTGGTACAGGACTGTATGTGACAGAGTAGGCTGGTGCATGCTGGGATATGAATGGGTGTGATTTGGACAGAAGGCGGTGGGAGTCGTTCGTTTTATGCGTCACTGCTTTGTTTGCGATGAGGCCTTTTAGCCTGGCTCACATGTACCGTGCACACACCACAGTGACGCGATAGCTCCGCAACATGAGACGATTATGTAAAATTGCAATTTTCCCACTGTATTAACTCAGGCGTCGTTTCAGGGAATCTGATTTTCCATGATGTTTTAAAGGTTTAATTCGGATTCATGTGTTGTCAGTGGAACACTTCACCTACACAAACACACACCAAGGGCATATTTGCAAAACTGCAGTCCATCCAACGCCGTGTCTGGGGTGCTGAAGCAACAGGCCAAGCACCGAGGCAGACATCCCTGGCCCCAGGGACACTCTAGCTCTTCCTGAGGGATGCTGAGGCACTCCCACGCCAAATGAGATATGAAATGCCTCCAGAGGTTTCTGGGTCTGCACTGTGGTCTCCTCTGAAGTGAATCTGCTCAGAATACCTTCGAACGGAGGCATCCACATCAGATGAATTAATTTTTCAAAGGGACAAGTGATGATTAAACAGACTAAACAGATTTGATCCAAAAAAGTTATTTCATTCCACACAAATGTGTGTTACCTCCCTGATAGGTGAGCACTGATGCCCAGGAACATCTAAACTCACGGCGTGTTTCTGTTCCTCTTGTGTCTTGAGAACGGATGGAGCTGATAATGACGATCAACTCAACATTCCTACAAGCAGCACTTACAGTATGTGAATCACCTTTACTCTTTGAAAAATGGCATTTAAATTGCTGCTCGTGATTTCTTTGATTTGCTTTTTTTCCCCAACAGCCCAAACGCTAAAAATACTGAACGTCACTGTGATAACAAATGAATCAGTTAAGACAAAAGTAAGATGTTTCGTTTTTGTGGAGGCAAAATTATTAACTTATGAAGAAAACTACTAATAATTCTATTCTATTTGGTGTATTTGTGGCCACTGTGTTTCAGTTTGTGAAAATTGATATTGAACTTGGTAAACAGAGGCACAAACTTGGGAAAATTGAGAAACAGAAATAAACTACATTGCTACATTTGGTTCTTTCACTTGCAGTTTATGTCCTTTTCTGCCAATATATAATCGAGCACTGAACTTGACCAAGACGGTGACAGACATCATCTGATGGCTGCAATGTGATGTTTAAGGGGTTACATACAACATCTCTCATTTCTCTTCGAGCTTCCTCTCTGTTTATCTGCAGAATGACTTCCCAGTGGTGGACAAAAGGACTGTGAATATCTCCTACCTTCCTTTACCACTTCTGGGCTGTCTGTCCCAGCCTGACCCTGCTGGGTCCCCACACATCATTGATATTGGATGTTAACTGTGCTGCTCAGCCCCTTTCGGGAGCTCTTCGGGGCATGGGCAGATTGTGAGAAAATGGGATTCTGAGCACAGGCAGGGGAATGCACCCCCACCTATTCTTTATGGCCTGTTTGAGGTAATTGTGGGAGGTTCTGAATCTGTTGTTTTGTTCTTTTTGGCATTTCGGAGTCACTTTGCTTCACTTTAATTGTTCTTTGTGCTAATTATTTTCTGAGCACTTTCAAACAGGACACGTACCCAGTCAGGCTGTTCAGTAATGCGTCTTTGCACAGGGGCTGCGTGCATCTGAACATTTCACTGTGTTGCTCCACTTGCTCCAGAGAAGTCAAGTGTTTTGGTCAAGTTAGAGAGCATCCGAATCCGAATCAGAAATCTGTTTATTGCCTGGCACAGTTAAGAACACAACAGTACTAGGAATTTGTCTTGGTGTCAGGTGCAAACACAGAATCTACGGAAAAAGTTAAGATGCAAAGGTGTGACACAATATGAAATATGTACAGAAAAACTTAAATACAATAAAATTTAAAATAAGATGAGTGTACAATGTGAGGTAGTAGAACTATAGCACACGGGCGAGTGTCGTCTTGTCACTCTTTCAGTTCTGTCACTTCCTTTGGGATGTGTGTAATAGACACAGATCGGGGTAAGGCACGGAAAATGTACTGATAGTACATGGGATGAGTACAGCTTTTGCCAAAAGAATGACAATGGGACGTCTGCGAATGACAGGCATGACAACATTTCACCTACCCTTGTCTGTCATCACACAGCAGCAGCTCTTGCTTGCGCTGATCCACTCTAAAAATACAACATGTGGGGTGACGCGCACAGTGTACTTTGTTTAACCGTCATTATTCCCTACAGGAAATCGTACAGTTTTATGTAAATTGATAAAATGCAGTTCACGGAACACGAAATCCAAACAAAACCATCCAGAAATCCCTCCAAGAATAATCAGTCAGTCTGGGTTTTATGGCCGCGTTGGTTTATTTGTCTGCAGCTGCACATGTAGACGCTTTATGTGCAGATCAGACAAGCTTATTTTTCAGCCACTGGACTCAGCCCAGTTACTATCACACTCCAGTCGCCTGTTTGACAGACCAGTGCACGGGGTGGTCACACCCAGAAGCAGGAAGCAGAACTTTAACTTTGCCACGTTACACAATAAAATCCTTCATCTTTAAAGTTCCATTATCGACTTTATAGAAGTTAAAGTAGCACTTATGTGAATAAATCAATTTAAAATTCATAGCTTATCACAAATATGAATCATTAATGCTGAAATGAACTGCAATTTCACTCAAATTATAGTTTAGACGGGAGAGGGTGTTCCAGAATGAGAGGCTTATCAGAAGGTGACACCCATCTTGAAACAAATTATATGAAAGAGCAAAACTCATTTTTTTTGCTTGAAATAGCAGGCTGATAGTAATTAAAGATTGCACATGTTATGGACGCCTTTGGGTTACGGCAAACAAAGTGAGAGAGTTAAAGCACAAGTCAAGTTCATTTAGGTCGAGTGGCCGTACATGCACCATTATAGAGCGCTCGCACTGCCGTACGTGGCATTCAAACCATTACACTGTTTAAAATGGATTCAGTATTTTCTAATCAGGTTTTTCTTTGTCCGTTCAGTCTGAGTGAACTGATTAATGTCAGCCAGCGAAAATAACTAGAAAATCTAGGATTGTGTTTTCATGCACAGCAGACAAATGACTTTGATGTCGTCGTTTGTCATTTTAAGTTAGAAGAACTTTTGATTTATTGTTGCTGGATTAGATTTTAATTAGTGGCCTGGGACTCTGATTGGCATGCTTTCACTCTCAAAACGATGTTTGCAAAATGTCGGTCGTGTCCAATCAGAACAATGTTCGGCAAATTCTTAAGCAAAGATTCCAGTGCATTCAAAGGCCATTTAGACTGTATATTTAATACTATTTGTACACGAACAATCGGCCTGATCTCATTCCCACGGCTTCAAGATCGGCCACACTGTCAAGTTGTTTGGTGTTAAAAATTGGCGCTAAATGTTTCCTTTCGTGTGGGTATGAGATGCACAGGGCTGTTGGAAACACAAACATGTCAATATTTAATACGTAAATCAGTGATGGAGCAAATGAGGGCAAACATCAACAAGACAAAAGAGAACTTTCACCCCGGAGACAGAGGTTTCAGTCCTGCGTACGGTGTGTGCTCATCCCCGTGGTTTTTATAGTAAGCAGGTAGAAATGTAACAGTATGACTGTAACATAAAGTTTATGACATGTGAAGGCAATTTTTGGTGCCTAACTTTAAGACAGTTATGTTTGTCCACTGTGCGCATAAAGTCTGAAGTGTCAACAGCTGTAACACCGCATTTCATCGACGGAGCCCGACACACAGGAACCACCTTTCCCATGGTGTCAAATAGGAGCGAAGAGTGACGACAATGGGAATCTGTAGCATCCATATAGAGACATGATAAACACCAATATTTGACATTATATGATACTGTGGGTTGGAGCTAATCTGTGAACGAAGCACTTCACCTCAGAGTCTCTTCAGGCCCACTTATAAATGATCCGGGACACGTGCAACAGGAAGCAGTAGAACAACGTAAAATATATTTAGACACATTGTTTATGTGTGACTGGTTATATCCCGTGAAGGTAAATGTGAATGTAGTGTGAGAAGTAAACGATGCTGATGTTTTGTGAGAGTCAAAGGGTTTTCATGATGCTACAATCACATGTTTTATAAAGGCTTCAGAGGGTTTTAAAAATCACTTCTAATATGGAAAAGCTATGTGCATCTTCACTGTGTGTGTTTGTAGAAGAGTGTGCTGGAATAGGCCAATCACAGTTGTCTCTTTGTGAGCTCACAAAAGTCATTCCCTCATCTGGCTGAGCCCAAACCCCATCCAGTAAAAAAATTCCACAAGCGTGGTCCACGGTTCTCCTCACATATGCTTCCATGAAAAGGTCCAGATGGGGGTGAGTGAGATCTATGTAAAGTTATCATAAAGAAGTATAATGCAGGGCCTTTAATAACAGCTCAACAAGCAGACTCTCGTGCGTGCAGAGACTCCCAAAAGCACCGAAGCACTCATCCTTTCACTTCCCTCATCAAGGGACAAACATGATCTCACTGCTGCAAGATATTCTAAAAAGGGGCCAAGCCCAGCAGTGTTATAATGAGGTTTCTAAAGAGCAAGTTCATTCATAAATTGTACCCTCATAATGCAGAAGAGATATGTCGTCCAACACGCTAAACCGGCCGGAGTATTTTCCAGTGATCTTTTATATTAGGTCTTGTTTTATATTGTGACACCTCTGAGGTATTTCTTTTTGAAAGTGCATAAGAAGGCAGGAGACACACACACACACACACACACACACACACAGGGAGGTCTGGACACGCATAATGATCTCTTTGAAATGAACACACACTCCACTGCCGGCTGCTAAGCCTGGTTGGGACTTGGCGAGTCGAGCAGCGAGCAGCTTTATCCGATTCCAGCCTTATCTGAGGGAGTGTGACTGTGTATTTGCACCTGATACTTTTATGTGTCCTGACGTACATGAGTCACATTGTTTCTGTGGTCAGTCTGTGTTGGAACACTAATCTTCCAGACCGCCTTTGAAATGTGTGCCATCACCTCACTGTCAGCCGTAACGTAAAAAACGTGACATATCAATGAGAGGAGATGAAAATCAATAGTCCAATTCCATTAGTAAATGTCACACTTTTATTGGGTTATGCAGAATCTATATCTAAATCTAAAAGCCTCATTTCTCCGTGTAAAGAAAAGATTTCAACGAGTGCACACAGCACTTATTCGATTATTGTGCCGTAATTAAAGACATTACTTGGTTTGTTTACTGGTGTCACGGAGCTGTTTGCTCAGCTCCTCTCTGCCTGAAGTCAAGTTCTTATCTTGCATTTAGTTTTTAAAGTTTGCAAGATGATGGATGAAGACGATTCTTGATGGTAGTATGGTTAGCTGGTTCATTTTCTTACAACAGCAACTGCACTAACAGTCAATCTAAACAGAGAGTTGCTGCCTATTTAACTATGTGTCGTCCAACATTGTAACAACTGGAAGCTCCGCGGTTTTCTGAGAAGACTGAGAAGTGCAAGTACAGTAGAGGTGATTTACTGTCTGTGCATAGTTGGACTTTTTTTTTTTTTTTACTTCAAAACTGTCAATCAAGCTGACTAAACATGGCGTTTGCTATGCAAACCTTTCAGAGTCAAGAGAATAAGAACCAAAAACATTGACTTGGCCGCATCTCTATTTAGTCAGGCCTGCAGTACAACGCATAATGTGCAAGAAGCTGAGGACAAAACTATGCTGTTCAATTCTTCTACAACACTGCAACAACTGGTCATTACAAGAATAAAGCCTCGTCCCATTGTCCCTCTGAGGGACAGGGAGACACAGTGGTTTTCAAGAGGGAATATAAACCCGATCACCAGCTGTGCAACCAGTATTTATTTAGCCAGAGCTCCTGGGTCACGATGAAGACAGTGGAAGAAGGAGAGAGAAACTTCTGACTGGAGGGAGGACAGGGGAGAGGCCGGCTTTATTAAGGTACTGTTGGATGTATGGATCTCAGGGGAGGAGAGAGATGGGCTGGAGGGAAGGAAGGGGTTAGAGAAAATGAACATGAGGGGCAGAAAAAAGAGCAGGCAGCCACGAATGAAAGGAGGGAGAGAAAGGAAAACAAAAAGCGGAGACTGAGGGAGGAAAAAGAAAATGGGAGTAGTGAAGTCCAGACGGGGCGTATGAAAGGTGTCTTTGTTTGATGCATACTGTGTGTGTGTGTGTGTGTGTGTGTGTGTGTGTGTGTGTGTGTGTGCGTGTCACGGATCAGGTTTCTCCATGGTCAAAACAGAGGATTAACCCCAGGGGTCAGAACAATCCGTCGACACACACCCTCGACAGATGCGCATACCTTAACACCCACACGCACCAAACGAGCGCCCCTCCGGGCTCACGTTAGACTTTTTAATGGTCAACTTGGAAGTGTGTCTAAGTGGGGAGGATCAGTGTAATGATCTAATGTTACAATATCATTCTTCTCTGCACCCCCCACCCGTGAACCGCCCATCGTATTACCCACGTATCCCACCTGCGTCAGTCTCTACAGCGACTGTCGCGCCGCTTCACTCAAACGATGGCACAGATGGTGTTAAAATCTCGACCTGATGTCGGAGAAACATTCACGCTGACTGTGTCCCTGTCCTGAGACACTGTCCTGAGACACAGTACGTCTCATGAGTCAATGTCTTCCTGCTGCATGTTATCATACTTTTATTATACGTATTTTTCATCCGGACAAACATCTAATTTTCCTGTGGAATGCCGGGACACTTTAAAGTACAAGCTGAAAACCAAATACCCACTGGCAACACTATTAGTGTAACTACCGGGATCTTTCAGGTCATAAAAGTGGGGTCAAAACGTTCGCATTTTCAGTCCAATGAAGTTGTAACCGTGTCATTACCTATAACCGTCTCCCCTAAACAGTCTGCCGACACATTCTTTGGCCCTTTAAAGCACGCTGACCTCGCCCTCACCCGCTCTGCCCTGTTAACTGGAGCCTTCTGGATCATCCATCCACATCATTTGCTTTCGGTGTAACACGATAAAGCGTTTCAAATGTTGAAAATTCCACCCTTTGTTTGTTTTGTATCTTTCCTAACTGCCATGAAATTGTGTCCACAGAGTTTCTGCCACGCTGTTCTTCAAATATAGCAAAACACACATTTACGGGGGGGGACGAGTTTAAATTTGTGTTAGAGATTTGAAATTCAGCAAAACTAAACTCAGACGGTAACCCAGTTAGTTACAGTAATACACATGCGTGGACGGACGAGGCAGCGGGCTCATGGGCAAAGACACGACTGAGAAGAACATATTGAAAGAAGCCCTGCAGGGTTCTTTTATGTCTACTTTGAGTCATTTTGTGCTCCTGCGTATGTTGTGCATCCATATTTAGTAGTAGTTAATGGAAGCAGATGTTCCACAGCACTGTATCACAATCAGCCTTAGTTCAATAGAAACAAACATTTTATACAGATTCATCCTCTGCCAGTCCTCTTGTGGACAATTTGACCTCTCATAGAACCACAGTTCACTTTCTGTCAGCGTTTCATGTTCCCGGCATTGATTTAAGGGTCGACACACAGCACACGGCCCTGTTTGATACGGAATAGTGAACCAAAGGGAATACAGCCCTTCTCTGCGAGTCATGTTGTTCTGTCTCATCCAACATCTGCAAGAGGCAGTGAGGAGAAAGGGAGCGGAGAGAAGAGGGGGAATAAAAGCGGAGACATACAGAGGAGGAGAAAGAAGGAAGGACATGGGGATACAAAGAGAAACAAATTAGAACCATGGCGAAAATTAAAACTGAAGGGGAATGTTAGAGCAAGGAGGGAGGAGGGATGAAAAGGAGAGAAAAATGAGAGATATCAACTTGAAACCGTGTTAAGGTATCAGAAACATAAGACTCCTCTCTGCAGGGAGGCTCTCTGACTGTGCCCAGCACATCAGCGGACCGGGGGAGGAGCCCTGATCAATAACGCACAGGCACACACACACACACACACACACACACACACCGAACGCGAAGACACAACAAGCATTTTCAAAGCTGACCCCTATTCTGTGGCAAAATGGTTCCTGATGTAGAACGCCGTTCACAGAAATCCCTGTGGGGCCTGTGTGTGTACAGTCAGTCAGTCGTCACAGGGTTACGTTTAAATACTGCTGAGAGGGGAACATCAGCTCTGCAATGCTGAAACCATGTAATCAGCCCTAAGTGACAAGATCCTTTTATTCGTGTTTTGAAAAGTGCTCAGCCACTTGGACGGGGCTCCGCTGCTCTGATTGTCGTGTTTTTCGTATAATTACTGAGTCAGCGTATTGTATTGGTTAAGTGTGACACAGTTCAGGAGCAGTGTGATTCATAGGTTTGTTTTTGTATCTTGCAAGTCACTGCAACGTGTCATTTGATCGTGACAATTTGTGTGGCGAAGCTCTGGGAATCAAAACATTTAAAGTGTAGAAGAGCAATGCTTCAAACCATTTAGATGGTTGACAATTTAATAACACGTCTTTCATTCAAAATCCATTTTCTTACCTGAGGGATTCTTCTCAGCACTCTGACGTGCTACGAGCTACAGCGTCCTCGCCTCTCTTCAAATGCAACATTAGTTTAAGGTTTTTCCTGCCATGGACATTTATTAAACAACAGGTGAGACATTTGGACTAAACGCAGCTCTGGACACTAGAAGGAACCGTTTGCCAAACCACATAAGTGTAAACTATTCTACTCTGGTGCCATATGTGTATTATTTGCGTGGCCACGCACCAGCTGCATTAAAGCAAACTACACAATGGTTCCATTTTGTACTTCTAATTGACTGACAGATCGCTGTGCTGTCACTGGAAGCACAGAGTGTGAAACTGACTCAGATCCACTGTGGGTGGCACTTACTAAACTCCTCGGGATTGACTGGATACAACAATTCTAATTACCTAAGCTAATGTCAGCATTTTTTATTTCAAATTTACTCCGTTTATGTAGTTCTTTGTCTTATTGCCTTATTGTCCCACCAGAAGTGTTCCAGTTTCCTGAAACCGTAATTCAGTCTGTGATGCATATGTTCTTCACAAAAGCATAAACTATTTATACTATTTGGAATTAGAACAGAGAAAGGTGTTTGCACCAAACAACCTGAATACACTTTTTAGAGTATTTTAAACCCTTATCCAAATGCATCCCTGTTCTTACAGCGTGCGCCCCTGTAATAGATTGAGGCAGCATCCAAACTGGATATAAGAGGAATAGATGAGGACCACCTACACACATAAAACACGGACTCAAAACAATTGCAGCACAGACGCTGGCTTACAGACGCGCTGCAACTGGAATTTGATGGGAAAACCACAGGCGGTTCATGTGGGCAGCAACTCATCCACTTACAGTATGATGCATGAGCGCTAATCTGGCTAGATGATGCGACTTGTTGGGGTTGATCGACAGTGATGACGAAATGACTTGCAGGGACGATGAGGTTGAGCAACTAATTGGCTGGTACATGGACCAAAGCCCTCCTCCTACTGTTGACAAGACTCGAGATGATTGAGGAGGATGCAGACTGATCACTCTACAACATGAAATTGCTTGGCCTCGGCATCGCCTATGACCCCTCCTGGTCTCTGAACTCAAACAAACCTTCACATGAACTCAGCAGAGGATGCATTTCCTAAACACGGCTGCCTCCTCATTGCAGCACATTTTATCAGGGCACCGCTGAAAGGGTCCTGACCAGCTGCGTCATCAGCTATGGGAACTGTAATGCAGCCAATTGCAAGACCCTGTAAAAGATAATGAGGACTGCAGAGAGAATCATCAAAGTGCCTCTTCCCACTGTCTAGGGCACGCTCGCAGAAAGCCACCAGCATTGTGAGGGACACTTCTCACTCTGCCCACGGATTGTTTGTCCCTCTGCCCTCCCCTGGGAGGTGATATAAGAGCATCAAAGCCAGCACCTGCAGGATGAGCAATAGCTGCTTCCCCCGGGCTGTTAGGAAGCTGAACTCTCGTCTGAAGGAAATAACATAGACCTGTTACACAGTTCACTGCTAGAGACACTCACAGGATGTCAATGTGGCATGTGTCGTTTGATGCAGTTTTTAATGGTTTACCATGTTTCCAAAGTGCCTCTTTAACCTTTGGCACTGAGGATATTTCAACTTTAAATTTTACATTTACAATTACAATATGTGTGTTTGCTTCTTTGCACGAGGGTCTCGAGGAGAATGTCTAAGTCGCCTGGATGTTTCATGTTCTATATTTGGCTAGATTGACAATTAAAAAAAGATCAACGGCTTTCAGCTTGTCCCTTCAGGGGTCGCCACGGCGGAATGGTAAATGGCCTGCATTTATATTGCGCTTTTCTACCTGATGGTACTCCAAGCGCTTTGCACCGCTTCTTATCTACCTATTCACTCTCACAGTCACACACATTCATGCACTGATGGGAGCAACTAAGCATGGGTTCAAGATCTTGCTCAAGGATACTTTGACATGTGACCGGAGGAGCCAGGGATCGGACTAACAACTGTAGGATTGGGGGACGGCCGCACTACCAACTGCGCCAAAGTTGTGGAATGTTCCACATGTTGTTATGCCATGAGTTTTTTACACCAGATAGGCATTTCTGCCGGAACCCTCCCATTATATTTTAAATCTGGGCTCCGCACTGGCACCAACCAAGCCCGTGATGGCTGGGTGGAGCCAAACCTTGTGGGATGGAATTCAAACCGGTGGCCTTCTGCATCCCAGCCCAATAGTTTTGAACCATTATCAAAATAATTTTGGGTACACAATCATGAAACTAAATGACACGTCAGCAGATCAGGTTCACTCCCTAAAATGCCCCTGCACAGTTCAAAACTCTACTAATGTATGGGATAAATTCCATTCGCTAATTATCGTGTATTTTTTATTCGCAAATCGTTCGACAACACACAAATTATTCATGATACAACTCAGACGGATGACATGGAACAAGCCTCAGACTGAAACAGACTGCACAGGTGGTCATAATGCCATGTCTGAACCCCAGTAATTTAAAATAGGCATTTTACAGTAGATTTATTTTGCCCATTCCATTCAAAGTTATTTAAAGGTTTGCATTATATTTGGGAGGAAAATTTTTCTTTTTGGCGTCATTTGCCCTTATTGGTGCTTTACAATAACAAAATTAGCAACTAGCCAGGAAAGCAAAACATAGTGTTCCAGAGTGCCACGAACTGAAGGTTAAATCAGGGCTATAAAAGGAGTATTGCTATTAAAATGAGCAAAGGGATTTAAAGGCAACTTCTAATAAATACTAATTTGTACTGATGGTGGTGGAAGGATAAAAAACGAACTGGTTGCTGACATGTTAACCAGACCACTGCAACGACACGATGGACTTTGCAGCCATTAACTTTCTGTTTGTTCTTTTGCAATGAAGAAGCTCATGTAAAGCCTCAACAAACAGCCTGCAGTAATGAAAATGTCTATTGATTCGACTGCTGTCAGAAATTACTGGCGTAAATGTGGCCACATCTATATCATAAATTCCACATAAATAACGAAAAGCTTTTCCCCGTGGGTTATTCCCAACCGCGGTCCTCCTTGGTAATGAAATGGAGAGGCCGCTTTCATATCCCATAAGCTGTGAAATAGGAGGGGATCGGATTATGTGCTCCGGTCTTTGCAGAGAGACGGAGGGAAGGAGAAGATGTTGTAAGGAAATTGTTTAACTGTAATAAGAATGGTGAGCAGAAGACAAATGATACAAATTAGGAAAAAAAACTGCGGCCACGCTGGAAGGGGGTGGACGAGGAGATTCGGTGACCTAAATGAGGAGACGTATTGTCAAGAGCAGTGAAGAATTCCTCATTTAAAGCGAATCAGTTCCAGCCACCAATGATCATCCTCGTCCCTCTGCCTGTATGTCATCATTTTGTCTTTCTGCAGCTTCTCTCTCTTTGTCTGTCTCATTTCCTCTCTATTAACACACACAGATGCAGTAAATACACATGCACTTGAATGTCACTCGGTCCATACATTCCCCAACAAAAGTGTGCCACAGCCTCAGATGAATACATTTTTGGCCCACTGTCATTTCTTTCTCTCCTTTCATTTTTCTCCCTCCATCCGTCTCTTTCATGCTGAGCTCTTTTCACAAGTAATGAATGCCATAATCTGGAGGGGGAGATGATTTCATCCAGAGCTTTTAGCTGCTGGACCAAGCATGAAAGCCTCAGTCAGTACTTCCAGCATGGCGTTCCCTTTGGGACGCTGTTAGCAACATAGCTTTTCTCTCCAAGCAAATGATTAAACTGAGGGCCTCTTTTCTGACAAAGCTTAGTTTGTGAGGGACCGAAACAAGTAAATGTTGTCTTGAGAGTTGTAATAAATGGAAAGACGTGTTAGTTATTAAATCCATGCTAATTTGCTGCGTATTTTAATTACAAACAACTAATTTCACAGTTGTGAAAACCGACTATCCAACTTTAGATACACTTGTTATGCTGGCAAGAAGTTTCATCTCACCATCTATCTACTGTATATGAGAATATATCGCACATTCAAATGGATCAAGTGAATAAATCACATATTTTATCTTTAACCCACATCGATTTGGGCGTCGCAGTGCTGAAAAAGGAAATTGCAATCCCGTGTTATTTGACTAAAATGTCAAAGGTATATAGAGGTCACGGCTTTGTGAATAGAGAAACACGGACGCAAATATAAAGTGTGAATATAAATTCCAGCTGGACTCTATGAAACACCTGCAGATACTGAACCTGTAAAACACAACACAGCATGGAAGAGCCTGAGGCCTTCAGAGTCTCTTTCAAGGCTTCAGCAATTCGCAGGACTGAGCCCTCAACCATGTCTGGCATTGTGGTGAAAATGCAGTTTAGGTGAAATTTGACATGGGAACGTCTGTATGTGACTAATACACAGGTTAGGGCTGCAGATGTTTGTAAAGTCTGAGTATATTCAACAATGTACTTTCCAAAACCATCCATTTGCTCTATTTTGTCTAAATTTGAGCAAATTATCCATTTAAGTGGTTTATCAATTGAAAGTGAACTTTATTACTGCACTGTCTGATTTTAAAATGAAACTCTTCACACATGGAACATTTGCAGATCAAACAATTATTCAATTTGTTACTGATAGAAATACTATTTAAACACAGGTAGACATATGAAACCTGGAAGAAATACTGCTTTTACCAAAATAAAAGGATCAGTACAGCTGTGTGGAAATACCCTGTTAGAAGAAAAACTACAAAAGCATTAGTTCAAAAAATACTGTACGGCTCAGTAGCTGTAGTAATTTTACAACATGGATCGATATAGTTCTATTATTAATAAATATACTATATAATTTTATATCTAAATCTACTATTATACTATAACTGTAGTGGAGTCGAGGTAAGGTGTTTTCCTCTGAAATGCACGCTGTTAAAATATGGCGACAGGAAATGGAAGTAAATACCTCCACATTGTAACTTACAGAGGTACAGTAAATGTATTGAGTTACTCCACACCACTTTGAACAAACGTTATTAACAGGATTTGGATAATGATACATGGAATATGATGCCAATAAAAGTAACACTGGGGCCTATAATTTATCATGACTGATGGATGTTGCCAAACACCAGTCGGTACAGTGGAAGGCGTTTGACCCAACAGATACTATGAGTGTAATAATAACATGATGTTTTTGCTGCCTCAAACAATCCATTATTTTTTTATGTTCTATGAACTCTCAGATGACTTATACATGTAATTTTTGGCTGCATTTTTAACCCTGTCACCTAAAAATTAAGTTCCAATATAAATAAACTGCAAGTGCAATTCTGTTTTTCAAAAAAAAATTCAGCAACGCTTCGTTCCCAGTCAACGTAATGACAACATGTTGAGACGGAGTTTAAATTGTGTGACGCAAATCAATAACATGTCACCACACAGCGTATTTCTGTCCGCCGATCTTAAATCCGATCCTGCAGCCAAATATCTGGTTTTGTTTTCTGCTGTAATACGGCATCGTGCAGTAAATTTCCACTTTGTGCAACTACAGCATTGTTAAAGCATGTTAGGGTTGTGATTAGGCAGGTACAGGAGGTCGTTAGGGTCAGAGGAAGATCGAGGGCTGGTGTAAAACTTACACATGATAAAATGTGTTTTATCTCTTTGACAGACATCCACAATATTTCTCTAATCCTAACTTCAGTGGTCTTCTTGGCTGAACCTAACCAGACACAGGACTCAGGAACCGTGACTGCACTGGCACATACTGGCACATACTGGAATAGCGACTGCAGTTTGGCTGTACAGGAAAGTCACTTTCAGCAGACAGGATTGACATTTCACTTTAGTTTAATTCACACGTTTCGAAAGCTGCACTTCTTTGGAAGCGTCGTGCATGTGGACAACCCAATAAACATGACTAGTAGCCTTGTGACGGTTGAAACGAGCAGCCCACCATCTATCTGTATTAATTAAACACAGTCAACATGAAAATCACTTTAAATAATTCAAACCCTCCAGTCATTTGGAATCAAGTAACCTGCAAGGCTCCTATTAGTTGTAAAACTGACACTGCTGAACCTTTTCTTGTATTATTTATTGGGTTTTATTGATTATTCTTCTCATTCTGTTCCACGAAACATACAGCAATGCTTTTTCCCCAGCTGAGTGATGGGCGTTTGTCCACGCATACAGTTTGAATCCATCTAGACCAGTGACATTCATCAACTGGCACGGCACAGACAACGGTTCACACAGTAGAAGGACATGAGTCAAGACGTAAGTGAGAATAGCTGGGACGTGTGGTCAGCGAGGTTTTTCTCTGCGCGAAGGTTGAAGTGTGGGCTGGTAAACACAGCTGAGGCTGTTGAGAGCCGCTTCGTCATGCCATTGATTTTCTATCTGTTTGTCTGACATGTCTGACCTATCAGCCACACACACAACCATGCATAATCTAATAGAGCTATCTAACCCCTCGAGCTCACGGACGGAGAAAACATAAAGGATGACGTGCAGTTTATCAGTCAAAAGAACATGTTAAGAAAAAAAGACTTACTAGTCAAATCAGTTTTAGTCAAGAAGCTGGACAGATACCATCAATTTTCTTTTCACCTTCGTTTCTCTCTGCGTTCTTGACCCCAGTTTATTTCACAGTATGTCTCCACAGTCTCTGATTGTCCATAGGCTAAGATGCTTTAAATAAATGCATCTTCTAAATAACTAACCTGTAAGTGCAACGGCCTGAATGCTAACATGCTAAAGTGGGATGGGGAATGCTGTAACGTGGGAACGTTCAAACAACGCGTCAACACTCGCTAGGAGCACGTTAGCACCTATGTACAGCCTCACAGAGCGGCGTTGGGAATCATTCGCTCGTTTACAGATAATCTACAAAGGACTCCGTAATCAGCACGTAGTTAGCAAATACTGAAAATAGTATAAAGAGTAAAAAAATAGTATATGAAGACAACATCGGATTTTAAAACTGAGAAATGTATTTGTTTTATTACTTTAGCATTTGCTAATATTTTGTAGAATTTGATGCCAGCACCACATTTCAAAAACCTGGAAAAAGTCAAAAACTGTTGTGACTTTCGACAGGCAAATAAAATGGCAGGCAGCAAACAGAGTTTAAGCGCACGATATGGTACGTGAGACGTTATTTTGGACGTTTATCCACTCACTAGTGCTTTAGAACTTTTTCGACTTGTTCATTCGTCTGCATCAGAAAGTGTAAAAACAAAAAAGAATTGTCAAAGTAAGGTGCTTCAGCTCGAGTAAGCTTGACTTTTTACCCCTTAAATAGAGTTTCAAACTATTAAAAATGATTAAAAAGTAAATATGACATTTCAGTGCAAGTCCTCAGCAATGAGTAATGAACACGTATTTCTCCATGTTGGCAGTAACTCTGTCAGGCAGGACAGAGTCTGCCAGTATCTTCAGTTTGTACAGATGACATTATTTGAAGACCAGTCTTTAATTTCTGCTCCTGCATACATTCCCACAGCAATTAATTTACCAAAAAAAAAAAAAAGAAGACGCTCTAAGCATGCAATTAAGCACATACCCGCTTAACCTTGCTTTCAAATAGCGTGGATTATACACAACCTATAATGAAAAAGACTCTCCTCCTCGCTCCCGCTGTTCATTATGCTAATGAAATTCCCCTTTTAGCCACCATATCTGCCTTTATTTTAATATTCAACGAAAGCCAGAGACCAGAGGTGGAAATAGGGAAAATTGTTTGTTTTTGGTGATTTACGCTTCACTAGTGAACGTGTTCCAATAAATAATTCGGCGGAGGGACAACAGGAGCGGGCATGAAATTATTACACACTGCACCTTGTTTATTGAAAATGGAGTGCATCTATTTTGCCTGAGAATAAGAGAGACAACTGTGGGATTTTTTTTCCTGCCACCGATGTGTGAAGTGCAATCCCAGCCACCCTAATGTAATTATATGTGGAAGGCAGTGTGTGTGTGTGTGTGTGTGTGTGTGTGTGTGTGTGTGTGGGGTAGTAGGGGTTAAAGAAAGGAAGCAGGAGGATAGACTTTTTCCTCTGTGAATTATTCATAGGCTTGAAATCTATGAGAGGTTTCTGCTAAGTAGTCCAGCTGGCAGACAGTGATGAAATTCACACGCACACACACGCATACACACACACCTACATACATACACCACACACACACACACACACACATAAACACAAAAATTAAAACTAAGAAAACAAACATATTTAACATTAGAGAAACATTATTAAAATAATTTGAAATGAAGCCTGTCAGGTGGGTTACAGTTCACACCACACACTGTACACGGTACATGTTTAAGTACACAGACTAAAAGACACACGAGCCCAGATGTGTAACCAAACTACGCAACTCATATATTTAGAACACACATGAAAGTGTGCACACACAAGGCATTCTCCGTACCTGGGTGGTAAAAGATTCAATGCACGCTCAATATCAGAAATCAACACAATATTGTCTCCACAATGTGTGTGTGTGTGTGGTAAAATGGAATTATGCTAAAGGACACTGAAAGGGTTTTGAAAAATTTGCTATTTATTATTATATTTTTTTTTTGTAGCCTGCAATTTAAGAACGTGGGGGTTGAAGTTATAAACTTTCAATAAGTGTTTTCACGTCTGTTTTTGCTGTTTGTATGGTTGTAAATTATCGGTAAATCATCCTGTGTGATTAATTAACAACAATGCGACACTAGAAAAAGCCATGATGGTGGCAGCTGGACAAATTTGCTAAAATGTTCAAAAAGTCCAGCAAACTGAAAACAGATTTCTACAAAGCCATGTTATTTGATAAAAACAAATTCAATCTAAGTATTCACTGCTTTTAGTCAGTAATTAATTAATGCGCCTTTGGCAGCTTTTACACCCTGGGGCATTGAGGACAGGTGTCCAACAGGCTTGAACATCAGGACACTATTTTTGTCCAATTTACCTGACTACACAGGGATTGCTGGGGAACACCAATCTGCTTTTGGACTGAGGGCAGGGCTTTGACTCAGCTACTCCAATGAGTTAACCGTGTCGTCTTTAAACTGTGTGTGCGCAGCCTGGGGTCAGTGTCGGCTTTGAAAACGTACCTACAAGGTTTTCTTCCAATACTACCTATGAATTTGCTGCTTTTGTTCAAGAACTGCTGCAAAGAAGCATCCACACAGCATGGGGCTGCCACCTCCATGCCTCATGGTGGGGATGGCATGTCTTTGAGGATGTGCAGTGTTTCTGATCTAATATTATTTTCTTATTTGTATTACATTTTATTGCATTTCTAAAATTGTGATTATTTTTTTGTTTTGTTGAAGTTTCTTTCTTCCCGTTTAAGTAGCTGATGTGGTTTTAGGTTCTGGTGTTTCGGTCCACACATCTAGGGCGTTGTCTTTTACAGGCGTTTGTCTTTCCTGGTGAGTATATTTGGTATCCCCCCAGTGTCAGTTATCAGACACACCACTTGCATCTTTTCCAACTTAAAAAGGCGACTAATCAAAAACCACATTACCATATACACACCCATTCATGTAAATGTTTTTAACAGACTGATAATTGCATATGACGGGTTACATGTCTTTTTTCAGCATTTGGTTTCTGCCAGATATTGGTTAAAAAGCTCAATTTTGGTTTCATCACACCCAACAACTTCCAACTTCCTTTTCCCACATTCCCTCTGGTAAACTGTAGCTCACATTCAAGTTGCAGTTCTTTACTCTCCCATAAAGCTTCTACTGTTGAAGAACTTGATGAATTAAACTGTTGGGTGTGCACTTAAAAACAATATGATTGGGATGAGAGAAAGATCACGTTGTGGTTAAAATACTCAAACAATACTGACCAGACATTTGCTCCGATCGCCCACCTCCACACTCCTACATTACACCGTCCACCACAGCCTCTGGATGTCGCCGCTGATAATCACAACACCAGCAGCAGTAGGTGATCTTCGAAACCGTAACTACGGGATTTACGTGCATTAAACCCCAGGTGCTACAGTGAGTAGTTTCCTACATTTGGCTGTTTAGTTTCTGTATATTCAATGCAAAACAATTTTTCGTTGATAAAATTTCGTTGATTTCGTCAAACTGTTAAAGCTAAGTAAAAGTGTGAAAAAGTATATAAAAAAGGTGCATATGAGCATAAATGCTTATAAAATGATTATAAAAAGATGTATTTGTCTGTGTGTTGATACACAGTTTCCTAAAAATACACAAATACACTTGGATTTACTCAGGTCGAACACACTAACACACAAGACACACACTAACTCAAGAGTTCCAGTGAGTGCCCTGACCACTAAATGCTTTACTCCTCACTCACTGACACACACACACACACACACACACACACACACACACACACACACACACACACACACACACACACACACACACACACACACACACACACACACACGCACACGCAGTGTCCTGCCTGCTAAATACTTTACCCACCTGGCAAACCCATAGCTCTGCTAGTTAAAAGCTTTCCGATTGGATGTACACGTATCCGATTTCACTTTAAAGAGCCTGCGGGAAGCATAGCCGTTTGCCATCGGCGGGAAAACATCACGCTTTTATTCCGGGAAAGTCGGAGAGAATGAGGTGATGACTGGCACGAGGGATGGATGGATATAGAGGCAGTGAGAGTGCAGGAAAAGGAGGGTCTGTTGTAATTAGTTTATCTAATATCACTCTGATTCTATCTCTGTCAAGTCACTGGCTCATCCCTCTGTTATGTTCTCAGTGGATTCACATCCTCTAATTTCGACAAATTATTTCATTTTATTGTCCTCAGTTCACCTTCTCCTCCTTCTTTTTGCTTTTGCTCTTTTGCGGCCTTTCACCCCATGTTACTTCAGCATCTCCCTTTGTACGCTCGCTCGCTCTCTCTCCCCAAACTCATCTGTTTCTCTCTTTCACATTGCCTGCCCTCTTCCATCCATTCATCCCTACCTCCACCCATTCATTCATCCATCCAGCATAATGTGTCTCTAAGTGAGTTACCCGCGGAAACAAAGTGGATCACATCACTGTAGTGATTACATCACCCCGTAGATATTACAGGCCCAATTGTTTATACTCGGCGTGTGTGACAGAAAGACGGAGCACATGCATGCAGGGCCCTGCGTCTTATAAAGGCATAGCTGTGTATGTTTACTTTATGGCTTATCAATCTCAATGCCCGCCCTGAATCAGTGCTACGCTAATAATCCATGGCTTTTTCACGTAATAACAAAAATAGTTAGGCTGAATATTTTGCTCTCTTTAAATAACATAGCAGGTGAATGTGTACTGTTGCAATTTGTCTGTAATAGAAGCACAGTAAGAAAAGGATATTTGACACACTATGGAGCATGATTAACAAGCAAAAGAAAAAACAGAAGGACCAAAAGGAACCTAACCCACGGGAATATCTTGTGCACATCACAGTAGCTCAATTTTTTACCATTTTCATTCCCACTGTGCCAAATACTGACGTTTTGTCAACCCCCCCTTTTTATATTGAGACCCTTTGGCATCTGTATGAGATGCACACAGTTTTGAATTAACCCACTTGCGACAATATTGGATGCCTAGAGGAATGACACAGTATATTAAGTCATAAAGTCTAGAGACGGAGGAGGTCAGGATGGATGGACGGGTCAACGAGACACAGGACTTTCCCACAGGATATTCCCACAGAAGACCTACATTTGAGTGAAGTGTGTTGTGTTCACTGCTGAACAGTTGTCAGTCCATTTCTGAGAGGCTGCTTTTTAAAAAAAAAGGAAATGTACAATTATGGTTTGTACATTAAGTTACACTTGTGCAATAATGTACACAGTGATATACCTCACACTTTTAGACCTGCTATTTTCATGTCTTTTTGGATCTTTGTTACATCTTTACATTATTAATATCTTTGTTAACTAATTTTTGGTGACTAATCCAAAAAAACTTTGTTTCTTTCTTTTACATTTATAATCATTTTCATGACAACAGGTGCGAAACTACCATTTCTACCAACCACCAATTCTAATTCTCGCAGTGACAAACACCCTCGGCCATGTTAGTGTATTATAAGCTGTTAGAATCTTAACATTATCTAGACAGGGGTGCCAGTTGGCCTGGACATTAAACTAAGAGCATCCCAGCCGCTTCCCAGTTCAAGGTCTGTGTGAGTTCATGTGATAACATAATCAGCTGCCACTGGCTTATAATAGCAAGTTGATCTTGTGAACAGCTATGTTTAGCATTGTCAAATGGTTTAATTTTGCATTCCCCTGTATAACTTCATCAAGTCATGAAAAAGCTTCTTCAAGACGTGGCCACAGATAATCTCTCGGCTTCAAAAGAAACAGCATAGATGTTTCCAAATCACGGTCTAGAGGGACATCGATGTGCTGCGGCACACACACGTCTGTATAGTCTTGACTTTAACATGTAAAGTGCCTTCTGATGACTTTGTTGTGAATTGGTGCGATATAAAAAAATAAAGTTGAATACTGTTAAGGGCGTCTCAAACCATTATTCAAATCTTAATCAGACTTATGCCCACAGCATGGATTAGCATTGTTTAATAATGGATTTTCTGAATTGATGACTGAATCCATAGCATGGTTACAGGATCTGATTAAGCTTTCATTTGAAATTTCTATATGGTTGAACAGGCCATTTCAGCAAGAAATCATGATCAAGTGCGGCATTGATTGTTTGAAATTGCAGCAGCTGTTACCAGAAGGATCAGCTTTCACATTGTGTTGCTGAAATTGGAAAATCTTTTCGTTTAAACTCGTGTTTGTAAAGACTTGGATAAAAGCATGACTCTGGTTGGTTCCAAGGCTTTTTTGAGGAGTGCAGGTGTAGAAATGTTTTGCCTTCATGGGACGGTTTGACAGTTGAGAGTGACATGAAACACAGGGAGAGAGAGAC
The DNA here is from genome assembly GCA_033026295.1 of Channa striata. Classification (NCBI taxonomy): domain Eukaryota; kingdom Metazoa; phylum Chordata; class Actinopteri; order Anabantiformes; family Channidae; genus Channa; species Channa striata. The sequence continues at coordinate 18,115,159 of CM065184.1, read as the reverse complement.
AGGGGCAGGTCATGCATCAAAAGCCTCAGGCCAAATTCAAATCAGACGTGTGGCTAACATGGTCTGTGACTTTGACTGCTGGGGTTTGGTCTTCAGGGGCACTTTTTAAAGGCTGCCAGTTCACATGGCTCATCATATTAACATAGCGAATGATAACTGAAAACCAGATAACAACAGTTTGCTGTTTTCTGGGATCTGCGTGCATTCAGGAGTTAGCAGGCAACAGGAAAAATTGTACATCCAATCCTATTATCCAACAGCAGATGGAGCTGGGCAAAGGTGACCACATTCAGAGGGATTTGAATTTACCAGGGGAGAGGATGGTCCTGCACTGCAGCAACAGGGTCACAGGACAGGGATCCAGAAGCCAGAAAGAGAAGCAAAGAGCAAAAGGTCTGAGTGTTGCTTATCGTGAGCAGATGTTAGCTGATGAAAGCCCAGCATGCAAGAGTACCCTCCCAGAGTGTGACGGAAGTAGACCCAACAGCTTCCCCCCACCAGGGGAAGAGAGTGGACGAGAAGTATGGCTAAATCAGATTTCAGCAGCTCCTGCGCAGCCATCATCCAATTCACCAAGCCTGGAGAGGGCGACACGAAGACCCACACCACAATGCTCATCTCTGGGCAAAGGTTGACCTCAGTGCACAGCTGTAGCTCCTCTCAGAGGGCACCACCCTATCACCCCAGGCAGACTGGTCTGCTGTTACCAAGACCACCTGTCTCGCTGAGCTCACTATCCCCTTGGGAGTGATGCCTCCTGCTCAAGAGCAACAGGATGAAAGATTCAGAACTGGACCACCATCATGTGGACATCTTTGCTGTTTTTAATTTTCGGAAGAAATACAAAATGCTCTCAATGTCTCTTTTGCCCCATTCTTCAACCCTCTTAATAAGGCTGGAAGACAGAATCAAAAATCCTAAAATTACAGAAACACTTGCCAGTACACGGATAACAACATATTCTAATTCTTTGTCTAACTCTTTCAATAACTTAAAAAATGTATACTACTGTAGAAAGTCACACCGGAACTGAATCTTTTGTCGTGTCAGGTGTTGATTACCTCTTGGCGGATATATCTGTCTGCAATCTTCACAACTGACAGTAAGGTAGGGATTGTTGTTGTCATTTTTTTTAACCCTGTAAAATGATTTTATTCTTCACACTATGTTTTTTATGATACTGTGAATATTCATCCAATAAATCTATCACTATTCAAGCCAAGCCTACACTTATGACAGTTACTCAATGAATACACAGGACACTCAACTGGTTTTTGTCCAAATGTGACATTATATTTGCACCAAACAAATGACTCCTACCGTTAAGTCGCCAATACATCGACAGAAAATGTAACTACTGAAGAAATTCAAAGATAAATTAAATATATTATTGCTTAAGCAGGATCACACGTGAATTTAAGGTGGAAATATTGTTAAAGGACGCCTTCGCGGATTTTAAACTTGCATGGTTTGGTTTGAATAGTAGATGCACATAATTGCCATTGAACTTGTTATTTTCCCTGTCTCTACTCTCTACTATGCCTCCAGATGACATCACATGGAGGAACCTTCCCTTCAGATTATGTCATCTTGTTGCTCACACTGTGGATGTTGTGATCATGGTCAATCTGCTTTTTCAGAGCTTCCCCCAGATGACATCATCTGAACTCCTAATGACAAAAAACTCCTCCAGGTGATGTCATGTGGAGGAGTTTTTCAACCCAAACTAAAGCCCAAAGAGCGAGTTGAAAATTGGAGAAGTCGCCCTTTAATGCATGCAGGTGGCTGCTGCACTGCTCTAAGTAGTAAAAGGAAAAACTAAAGATCTGAACACAAGTAGAACCGTCTGCTGAATTCATTAACTTCAGTTCAACGTTCACACACACGCACCTGTTGTGCTCTGGTGTGCTCATAGGTTTTTTCAGAATATAACAATGTTGGTCCAAGCCCACAGTGTTTGATGACAAACAAACACTTTGAGACACGAAAGGATGAAATACCCTTATACAGGAAATACAGATTTCCATGTTTTCATAAAATGCATATGTGTAATTATCTCCATGTTACATGCAGAAAACAGTGTTTTATCACAATTTTGGAACGCACTGGCACTTCAGTTTTACCTTAATAATCCAGGTTATTCTGAAAGAGGTGAGTGTGTGTCTACAGCAGTAAACGAGAGCCCATTTTAACAGACAACAAGCGACACACACAGCAGATCATGATACCACAGAGACTCGCTGAAATCCTAATGTTTACTCACCCAGGGGAGAGCAGAGACACTCCGACAGGCCAAAATAAATTTTATGTTTGGATCCGTTTCCATCCTCAGGTAAGAAGCACAGTTATGTGTTAGGGTGTCAGTGTGTGGACGGTTATTCGTGTGTGTGTTGCTGAAAACGGATTCTCTGCAGTGTTCTTTAAACAGTTTTCGGTGTCCATTAGGAAGTGCAGGTACAGTTTTTGTGCTCGTTTGTTCAACACGATGTCGGCGGTTTACATTCTCTTGTCCTCTCCTAACTCCAGCTTTGTTTTTTACAGTGTGGATCCCTTCCAGCAAAAGGTGGCTTAAGGTTATTCCAGAGACATGTTGTAAAATGCTTCAAAGAGACTGTGGATCAATAGCAGTAAACATTACGTGAACAGGAGGGGGGGGTTTAGGATACTTGGAAATCACAAAATCATATGGAAATCGTCCAACATTAATAAATGGCTTAAAGTGTTTTAAGGTGGAATCTCCTTCCATAACAGAGATTTGAAGCTTTTGCATAGTGTAGAGGGCTCGTATCCATTTTGCTTTTCAAATGCCAATGACAAGTGAGTAAAGTTTGATGGAATCAGTAAATGGCGGCATGGCCTCACAGCTGGAAGGCCGTGGGTTTGAACCCAAATGTTGTATCTTCCACTTACTCCAGTTTCCCTCCCCCAGACCAAAGACATGTAGTCAGGCAAATTTGTGACTTGAACAATTGCCTGTAGAAGGTTTTCTGTTGTCCCATGTTCATCTGACAGAAACAGTGTATAATAGTTACATTTATATTAAAGTGTCAGTTACTGAAAAAGCTAATTTTCATCTGTAGTCTCTGAACACCTGGAAGGACTTTAGACCTAAACACAAAGAAACCCAAGAACTGAAATGTATCCATCTTAGATTTGACCCTACATTGAACCCGTTAAACCAGTAAATCTTTCAAAAGAGAATAATGTGTTCACAGTATATGCGTCCTCAGACATGTATTTCATAGGTTAAAAATGTGATTATGCCTATCAGTATCTTCTAAAGAAACTGAGCTGTATTCTCAAATTCAGACAAACCCACACACACTGCGGACCTTTCCAACCACATTGTTCAAAGCACTTTGAAAAGAGAGCAAATTGAACCCTCTCACAGCTGTATCAAACTATTACTCTGCTTTTTTTCCTCTTTTACACACACACACACACACACACACACACACACAGCGTTAAAACCTTAATCTCATTCATTTATTTCTCATCAGCAAGTGACGGGAAGAGAAACAGTTGTGTCACATTACCGCACTCTGCTTCCAGGAAGCTCTATTAAAAAGGATGTTCACTTTTTTTCACCCCCGCTGCTGCTATTTACCCATAAGTCTTTGTAATCTGTTTAGAGGGCTTATGGGTGCTCAGAAAGTGCTCTTTCCTCAGAGCACGGCTCATTTATCAAGCGAGATTAAGAAAAGTCCGGAAAGTGTTTTGAATACGTGCTATCAGACACCTCTCAGTTGCAAATTAAATTGTACCAACTTGTGTGTTTTGAATGCACATTTGATAAACCCTCAACAGTTTGCACTGGCTCTGTTGCACTTGAGCATTATTGTTTACAGGTCCTGCTTTGATGGCCCGTGCGTTTTACGGTACAATGACAGATTTCTGTAAAACAGGATCAAGCAGTTCAAGTAAATAAGCAGAGCTGACGTTAAAGTTTAATCTATACTGTAAAACGTAAATTATTTGATTGAGATCCCATAAGTAACTGATTTGGGAATTAATTAATTAATTAATTTCTATAGTGCACCATCTCACCTTAGCCCTCAACACTAGTACACTGAGACTGTTTGCACACGATAAATCAATGTATGGAACAGAAACTGAACAAAGAGCAAGGGAGATGAATGTTTGGATTCTGTGATTTCATCAAAACATAATGAAAAGCTCCTACAAAGGAACAACCTCACAGGATCCTTTAGTTTTTTGGCCAAATCACAATTTTACCTACAACGAGCTCTGGTGGTGACATATGGTCGAGCACAGCACGGAGCCTGGGAACAACCCACTGAATGTACCAGGAGCTAGAGTCGAAATCCAACAAACTGGACTCTACAATGTCATCTTTGCTTAGTTTAAGGCAAAAAAAGCATGTTGGTTGGATAATGAAAATAGACGATTATGGTCAGAAATCTGAAAGTAAATAGGCAGGTTGTTTGTACAGTTTTATCTTCTGAGCTACTGTATTTTACAGTGGCTCAAAAGATAAAACAGAGCTAGCGGAACCACAAAAAGCTGCAACACAACCTAATGAGGAAACCCAGTCCAGAAGCAGCAACAACGACCAAACTGAGAAAGGCTGTGCTATAGCAACGGCACAATCATTGCAGACCAACATCACAATGTTTCCAGGGGACACTAAAAGGTGACGGACATCTACATTTGTAAATGTGTCTTCAGGAATCCTGCCTGCATAGTGCACGATGGTGGATCATGTTTGGTCATCATCTCCCGATCGAGCAGTGCTTTTTGCTTTACAGTGGATGCATTTAGGGCCTAAAATAAAAAAAGTGTTTATATGAAGCAACAAAATGAAAAAGGACTAATTTTGTTGCTCAACTTAGTAACATCTAATACAGCATTGGCATGTCGAATCTCACTGAGAAGAAATATCGAAGCAATCTAAAGCCACATCTGACTTTAATGTCCTTGAGGTGACTCACATGTGCACACATTTATGAGCACACTTCTTATTTTAGTCCCACTGGGACTCAGGAATAATAAAATGGCTATTTTGAGAGCAATGCAGCAGGAGTTAGTTTGTGTGCTCCCGTGTTTGCATTATGAGAACCAAATGTACTTATGAGAACCAAATGTTCACATGCGATTATTGAGCGACAAAGAAAATCCTCCACGGCCGGGACATTCTACTGGGCTCGCACGTCGGAAACAAGTTGTTTGACAACGTGCGCTGTGGTCAGGGGACAGGAAATTAATGTCGTTTTCACGTGCATATGTGCACATCTATGTTTGATGAAGGTCAACATCAGCACAGTTTCACATTTATATCATAAATTGTGAGAGACCTTTTCGATGCACTCTTCACCCAGACGTCACCTCACACACATACACACACACACACACACACTCTGTTTAGAACATCCCTTCCTGTGCTTTTGTGATTTGTTTTCCATTGTTTGCTTTTCATTCGGTTTTGTTCACATTTGTTTGTTTCTTTGAATAGTTTCTCGACTAACCTTCCAGTCAATCTTGCTGCTGTTCCCAGATTTAATCCTCTGTGGTGTCTGCAAATTTGCATTTGGCTTGTGTCCCCTGTCACGACTAATATTTGTTTATGGATTGTTTTGCTCGTATTTGACAGAAGATCATCAGTGGCTCTGTTTGTGTTGTACTGGGATTTAATGTGTGTGTGTGTGTGTTTGTGTTTGTGCACCAGTAGTTCTGTCCAGCGGGAATGTGTTTGAGTTGATTTAGAAGTTCCAGTTGTTGGTAGTCCACATAGCACTCCTTATGGGCAAAGACTCACCTATTTTTATCTTGTTTGTTGACAATTTTCTTTCCTTCTTATTTGTAATAATTGTCACAATAATAACGATGTGTGACAAAGTTTTACAGATAATAACTTTTAATCAGAAATGCTCTGATCATTTCAGCTGCACATAAAACTGAAGAGTTTAACAAACCATTCCTTTCCTTTGGCTTAAGATCTGGGCTTGAGCTTGTGTGGCAGCATAAAAAAAAGATTTTAGTTGGAATTCTTTGTTTGCAAATTGAGATTTGATTTTTTTTTATCCTTAGAGAGGAAGCTGATATGTCAAATACTTGAACTGTTCTGTTCTCTTGGATCTTTTTAAATGTTTTCTATGTTTTTTATAGAATCATTTATAAGAATCAGCATGTTTTGTTGCTGGCGTGTGAAATTGTCAAGTTCATGTGTGTTATAGTATGTACATACTGTATGTGTGTTCTAAATCCGGGCTTGCATTTGTATAAATGTGAGCATATCTAAGTGTTCAGGGTTCACCTTTTGTTAGATTTTGTACGATACGCAACGCAGCAAACACCTGACAGAAGTGAAAGTAAGTTTTGACATATTTACTTTCCGAGGTATTGATGCATAACCACTGCACAGTCAATTAGAGCTTTGATTGCCTTGTGGCTCGGTGTCGAAGCTGGTCCAGAGGTCATGAAGTCTGATCACTTTATGCACAACTGGGTAGAAACCTATCAAGTATAAAGTCTTGTAAACTACCATTAATTATCATCTCCACTGTTGTCTGGCTGTGTTTTCTGTGTTGTGCCTGAAATAGCCAGCTCTAGTGTGTACCTGTGTTTGTCTGGCTTTGTGTGTGCAGAGAAACAGCGATACAGGGCAGATCGAGAGGACGGCGGAACAGAAGATGCAATACCCTCCATCTTTCACAAAGTGCACGTCCTAAATCACCTTTCTCAAAGCCTGTTGAATCTCCGCGGCTTCACTGAGGGATTGGCTGCGACTCAATGAGTCAGATGGGAGAATGTATCCGGCTGATGTGAAGGATCTGTAGGAGTGATGATGGAGAACGGGCTGTATATTGAGGGGTGTCTGTGTGGGTTGACTGCAGCCTCTGTTATTTGTTTTTCCTTTCAGGTAGATTCATTCAGACCAACCAGACCAATGATTAGAGACTCAGTTTCCCCTCAGTAAGTTAATTATTATATATATAGTTATATAGTTATATATAGCAATAGATTTTGTTGCAACTGCAGAAAAAGTTTGGAATATTTTTATTTTAATTGTAGATCCTATACACAAAACACTTATAGAAAATGCTCTGTGCAACAGCAAGAGTGTTGTGCTGTACATTTCAGGACAAGGGTCACACAGCTTGCCGTGGTTCGACAGTCACACACCTGTAGTTGACAGAAATACAATGTGATGCAACTGAGATTTAGTGCAGGCTGTAAAAAATAAAGAAACCTAAATGTAAATCCCCAGCTACTGTGCAGGTGTGGCATCTCAGTACAGAGATGTGTCTGGGTTTGTCAGCGTGTGTATAGTGGGGGAATCATCTGAATGTCAAGCAGAGTGTTAGATATAATAAAAGACGGAAAAAATTAAAATCATTGATTGTCTATACGTTTTTGTGGCGAACACGTGTAACTGTTCTCCTCTTTTTGTTCTACTTTACGTTTGTGAGCAATAATTGATTTCCATGACAAACTTTTCGCCGCTCAGTCAATATATAAACTTGGATAATGAAAGCTGTTCCTGTCAGAAAAATGGCACCATCCGTTATTGGTTCACACTGACCTATAGTTAACATTTCTGCACTACAACCTCCTGTGTCCATAATGACCAGCTTCTTGATCTTGATGTTGCTACGCTGAAAGTTAGAATTCTTTGCAGGATTATAAAGCATCTACCTTGCTCATGTCTAACAGCTTGGACGACTGTGTGGGACAGATTTGTCATTGAGACACTGTATGGGGAACTGAGTTGTTGTGAGGCCCTTGTGTTTGGAAAATGAAATCCAACTGTAAGTTTATATTTAGGAAGTATGGAGCCTACTTTTGAATGCTTAAATAACCTCCGTCTGCCTTTTCCCCACTTGCTCGCTTAAGTTTTGTTCCCAAGTTTCTGCATGTGTGCTGCTGCTGTGTGTGTGTGTGTGTGTGTGTGTGTGTGTGTGTCACCTTTACTGACACTGTTCCCCACACTTACCCATCTGACAGTTTGTGATTGATTGGCTGCTAAATGCTCCCTTCACACACATGTGCACACACACAAAAGTAAAGTCCATTACACATCTATCAGTGGGTCTGTCCTACTCGTAATGGGAGACAGATGTAAGGTGTTGAGCAGTGCCACTCATGCACACACACGCACGCACGCACACACACACACACACACACACACACACACACACGCACGTGCACACACACACACACACACACACACAGGCACACAAACACAAATGTGTGCACACAAATGCAGATATACAGAGACACAACCTATTTTACACAAATTCAGAAAGAGACATAAATGTACACTGGGTTTCCTTCCTATTGATTTCACACATGCACATGTTTCTTCCTGTCTCAAATCACACACACACACACACACACACACACAGACAGTGCTGTATCCATTTAATGTGCTTAGCTGTAGTTGACAACAATGATCAGAAGTCTCCTTGAGAAGGGTTGGTAAGAAGGTGAGCTGTCCCCTTCACTAAAACCACTCATTACTCAACTCACGGCCTGGATGAATGGCCACGATGTGTATGTTCCTAATGTGTGTGTGTGTGTGTGTGTGCACCTGTGTGTGCGGTGGTAAGAAAAGTATGCCCACCCCTCCTCGCCACCACTATCTGTTCCTTCTTAAAGACAGAAAGAGCAAACTGGCTGGGGAATAAAATGAAGCTGAAGTGAACGCCTGAATGTGTTTCTGCATGGCCACCATATTGATTCCATTTCATATTACAGCAAATACAGCCAGCTGGGAAAAGTTCAAGCCCTGCAGGGGTTTCTGTCCATAGCTTTTAGAGACATGGGAAAAGTCCATACCACTGGAAAATATGCTATGATTTGAGGGGAAACTGTATTTGCCCTTCGCTCTCTTAATCCCATTCAGGAGTCACACACTCACGTTTAATGGACACACGGAGCAGCCGGATCAAATGTGTGTCTGGCACTAGAGGAACGCGTACCGCTGCAAACCGCTGTGTTTTCGCTTAGTTGATTGGCTGTTGTTGGTTTGCATTTGAGCGCTCACATGTTATTATTCTACAGGTTACAGCAGGTAAATGTCCACGCTGTCCTCCAGTGACTTACAGTCAGGTGACGTCTGTCTTGCTGTTGTTTGTACCCGCCGGCTGCACAGTCCCGTACTACTCAGACCTCCCCACGGGAGTTCAGTGTGTTGTCAGGTGACAGACGTCACGTGAAGGTGAGGAAGCAGTGATTTTTGACTAATTTACCGAATCTAATCATCCTTACGTGACGCATACACGTACATCCTGAGACAGACACTGATGTGCACACTAGGTGCTCTTTTAATTCCAATGTAAGTGATAGCAAGCGCCAATCTAGCAGCAACGCGGTGCCACGGCGGCACTGTTGGGACAAACAGTGCAACAAAGACGTGCTGGTGGCCACATTCAGCACCCCTTATTGGACTGTGTGCAAAAGACATGACTTTACAAGGTACAGCAGCGCTCCCGGCGAACTGCTTTGCGAGATTGATAGTGCAGATTGTTTTACAGCTGACTTTTCATCACAACCAATTCTTTTCATTTCTTTCACTGGATATTTGTGTGTGTGTGTGTCTGTATTTGGCTTTCAATAAGAATTTGTGTTGTTGGCCGTGACGCCCAATCATTATTTTGCCAAAACAACAGAAAAAGTTGGAAACCTAATTTGTGTATGAGCAAGCACATTATAAGAAAATGTAACAGCTCTGAACGTCCACTGCGTCTAATATAAATGATGTCTGTTACCAACATTAACACATCTCCAGATCCAATAATCACCTTAACAGACAGAGATAAGTGACACCGGCAGCGTCTCCGTCCATAAATCCTGCTCTATTGTCCTATACACTGTCACAAAGATGAATAACAATCAGGTGTGAAAATAATACTTTCCTGTTCAATACGGACAAAGAGCCAGGGTCTCTTAACGATCTGTCTCTGCATTAATGATCTGTCTGCGTACTAATGACTCAGCCTTCATAATGACTAACTGATGATGTGGGAGGAACAGAGAGGAAAATGTTAGCCTCCCATTGCACTCAATATCTGCACGATTAGAGGGAACATCCAGCCAGAAATGACGATCCCAGGTCTTTGCTTCGTAATGACCACTTCATGATGTGGGAGGAATAAAAAAAAAGAAAGAGAGAGAGCGAAAGAACTGTCAGTGCGCCCTGACAGAGGGAGATTAACATTTTTTTTTTTTTTTACAATAGAACTGGGTGATGATGTTTTCCTAAATAAAGAGGACAGAGACAAGTCTTCCTAACATGTGAAGTTGTTTCATGTTTAAAAGGATTTAAACAGCTGTTTTGTAAGGCAAACCAAATCCAAAATGCAAATTGCAGATATGAAATTAAGCCAGTAATTTTGCTGGAAGAGAAACATCTAGATCTCCTTTCACCTCAGCATCACTAAATCAGGGCGTACCGCCATCAGTTAGCCACTCGTTATGACGGGCCATAATTGCCTTTAATTCTGTGCTATCAGTAGCTGTCACTGCTGTGCGGGGGGGTCTGACTTGCACTTTCACTTCATCTCTTTCTTTATTCAAGAACTATTTCTCAGGTCAGTCAATACCTTTATTGATGAAGAGATAGCCGTGTTTCAAATTTTGACGTGACAGAATTGCTAATCAGCTTAGTCACGATAAGAGACCGTTAACTGTTAAAAAGTGAGACCCCTCCGGCCCTTTTTAAAATGGGAATTAGGTGGCTGGCAGAGTCCAGCAGAAAATGTCTTCACCTCATTTATCGATGTTGGGGGATAACGGTGCATGGTGGGCAGATCGTGAGGTGGGCAGAGCAGAGGAGAAGGACCTTAGCTGGCACCTTGGTCAATATGGGAATGATGGAGAATGATTAAGTTTTCTCTAGGAAAGTCCAAGACTTGTCACAGACTTTGTTTCCCTCTCTTTAAGTCTTGCTTGACCATCCCTGTCGATTGTGTTCCTGTTTTCGATAAAAGTGGGGTTCAGGCTGCAGGAGCACGAAGGCGGGATGGATAGTGCACGACACATTGGGTGTTAAATGTGTTTGACACTGACTTGTAAAAGAAATGAAGTTGTTTTTTCATACATTGCACGGATTTTAATGGAAAAACCCTGAGGGGAAGGAAAGAATTACAACTCTCTCAAGATCGATGATGATGTGGGAGGAGAGGAGAATATCATCTCCCCAGATTGTCAGTATATGAGCGAGGGAAAGTCCAGCAGATGGAATAACTAATGAGTTACATCTTACAGTCCTATAATTTGCACACGCCAGCAATATGTTCTCCTTCCATTCGGGACTCATGACCCATGGGAACCATTGCTCAACATTTGCAGTATACAGACCGTCTCTTACTTGTTCACAAAGCAAGGAAGTAAAAAAGATGTAAAGAGGAACAAGAAATTCAGGATCTGTCTTCATAAAGTACAAAGACTGTGTGGCCGCCCCATTGCTTTGAATAGTACCCCCGTTGAAGACTATTTCCCCTTTAAATGGCTGCACTTATTGTGTGGCCGCCATTTGTTTCTCATTCATAGTGCTGCCATGCAAGCCGCTGGTCTGAGCCACCACACGCAACCCTGGTTTGAGTGTCTTTCAATTTAAAGTTCCAGAAAAGCAAGTCTCCGACCTTCGTCTGCTCTGTATACAGCATGTTGTTGACTTCCTGTTTAGGGTTACGGGGGCTGAAGTCTATCCCAGCTGCCACAGGGCGAGAGTTGGGGTCCACCCTGGACAGGTGTCCAGTCTGTCTCAGCGCCAACACGCACAGACAAGCGTTTACACTCACATTCACACCGACAGACATTTTTGAGTCAGCAATCGAGGAAACAACGTGAAATCTGTGTTCCATTTGTTAACAGCACTTCATAGACAACTGTTTTCACAACCGGCCCCAGCACTGGTCATTTTGGCCTTTACTTCTTCTGGCTCATCAGCTCAGTAGATGTAACAAGTAGATGTAACACCAGTAATGGTATATTGTAGTTCACTGAATACAAATGAGCGATTGAGCCATTCCCACCCGTGATTCGGCTGATCAGCAGGCCTCTGTGAGCTGCCCAGTCAGAACAGTGGGCTCAAGATGGGAAGAAAGAAGCAAAAACGATTCACGCAGTTTTACACAGATGATTAAGAAAAAAAATGTGGGTGAAAAACCAACTTAAACCACTCAAACAGCTCAAATTCAGCAGTTCAGCATTAAAACGTGGATATTAGCCTGAAGCCGTGACAATGACAAATGCATGTGTGTGTGATTAAACAGTGTTAAATTGGAATTTCTGCCTGTACCAGACACTTCTGTTGCTATATAGATGGTAGAAAATTAAATAAATGACAGTGGGAAATCTCCAGTAATGGAATGCTGAACGCAGATCCCTCGTTATCCGTTAAACACAGCACTGACTCAACGCTGGATTCAGCATCGTAATCAGAGCTTTGCCGCACTGTGGCAAGAAGAGTTTAAATATTTTCATTTCAGTGAAAAATGTGATGCCCGGGAACAACGTACAAGGCTTGTTTAAAATCTGCAATTCCATAATTTGTACACGTGCAATGTGCCACAAGACGGACCAACACACTGGACTGGGCTTCCTCCAATGAGCACACAGAGCAGCAACCCCTTCGGCCAAACCACACGGGCCTGCACACACCCCTGTCCTGGATGAAGATCAGTCTGTTAAAACACGGCCACGAGCAGCTCTGCAGAGTTAAATACAGCTAAAGCCAAGGAGAGGTGATCGATTTTTAGAGAAACACGACTGCACTACTTGCAACACAGAGACTTACTCGCTACCGTTTCTATATAACGGTGTTTTACTGATGCAGTATTTTATGTCTATAAATGCTAATATAAATACTACTAATACTATAAATGCTTGAACGACAAAAGCACTCACAGAGTTTTTAATTCCACTGTGTGCAACGACAACAAATCGGTTCTAAATTACAATTTACATTAACAGAAATGCCTTCACATATGGGTCATTCTCTGCATATGCTTTTATGCACTACTGCATGATCAGGACATATTTTGTCCTAATACAACTAATGTATGTTGTAAATAACTTTGATATCATACGCTGAATCTACACACACAAGGCTAAAGTCAGATCTGCTGTTAAACCTGCCAATCGTGTAAACTATGTATCATTGACAGAAAATGACTGATGGGTGGAGAAGAGGACCGTGTTAGCCAATGAAAACCTCACCTGAGATTCAGCATGAGAGAAAAGAGCCCATAATATATAATGGTTTCTATTTGGATTCTGAAGCAGAACCTTCCTTAGATGATCTGTTAATTTATTTTCTCTCCCATCCTCTCCTGATTTTCCTCTCCTTCATATAACATGTGACGGTTACACATTTTGCAATTGGTTTCATCTTTTATTGAGATGCCTGCAGATATATTCCGGTATGTTAGGACATTTACATATAAATTAAATGTTTTTGATGGTGTTAACCACTCAGGCGTACAGGAAAATGACTGAAAAACAAGTGTAGACAACTTTTCAGTCCTGAGCAACAAAGTGCAAATTCCTCACCCTGGAACGATCCGGTAGTCCATGAAAAAAAAAGAAGGATGGATTAATGAACATGGTGCGGTGGAGCCACTGAAGTTACTGTTCATGTTTCCTGTTTCAAAAAGGGCAAATTTAAAGTTTTTAACAACCAAACAAAACACCTCAGATATGATGAGAAGGTCAAACATGAGCGCCGCAGGCTTAAAGTGACCAAAAACGGATTCAAAATGGCATCAAATGAGATGTAATCCCCACAAAGGAGACTGAAAACAGTCAAACACATATAGGACGGGGACCCGGGGCTAAAGGGCCCATATTCTTTGGATCCATCTAAGGGAGAAACAGCAAAACTCAAATCTGCTTACAGTAGATCTTGAGTGAGAGATAGATTTACACTGTAATGGTGGAAAATACAATAAAGGCTGAAGAGAGAACAACAGATGTTCACTTTGTGTTTGCAGAGACACTTATTTTGACAGGTTTTCATTGTGCAGTGTCCCGACCCACAGCTCCAAACAAAAAGCGGGGTTCAGACTTCAAGTACACTCCACAGCTTGTTGTGCTTTATGTAGCACAATCATTAAAGAGTAAAAAATCTTCTAACACAACTAGAGGGCACTAAGACTCTGCGCACACAAACAAACAAACACACACACACACACACACACACACACACACACACACAATCACAAAATGCACAAGCTCAGTTCTGTGCATTTCAAAATAATCACACAGGAACCACTACATGTCTTTGTGTGTGTCAGTCACATCACATGAGAACAACTTTATGTGATACTATGCGTGTGTGTGTGTGTGTTCCTGTTTATACTACATAGTGAGGAGCGAATTTAGTTTTTTAAAAACACAGTCAGGACATTTTTGTAAAGTGATAACATTTTGGCCAGTCTCACAATTTTTGACCCTCTCAAAGAGATTTTGGAGGGTCAAGACTGGGTTTTAGGGTTAGAATTAGGTTTTGGTTAGGGCTACGCATTCAGTTGTGATGTTCAGGGTTAGGAATTGCATTATGTCAGTGAATGCGTGTGTCTGTGCTGTGTGTGAATGGGAGTGTGTGTGAAGACCTACTGTCTCATTGTGCCTTCCTCTCACTCTCTCATAACCTCCTAAAGCACATAGAGAGCTGCCTCTAATTAAAGCAGCGTGATGACTTCTTGCGATGGCGACACACACACACACACACACGCAGCCTGTGGTCCTGAGTATAATGAGTTCTTATTGTGTGAGGCAGCTAAATACCTACTGCCGTGAGTTCTTCAGGCTAAAAACAGATCAGTGCTTCATTTCATGTTAAAGCCTTTGAGGTTCTCTCTGCACACGTGTGTGTGTGTGTGTGTGTTTTCAGTGTTACTACATATGTGTATTTCTCACTTTTTTGCAGTGTGTCTCGCAGGTTTTAGGCTCGCAAAATCTGTGTGACTAAAATAAGTCATTTGGACTTTAATAGCTTTCTGAATTCCTCATCCAGACCTAAATTAAACCTGTTCTTTTCCATTGGACCCGATCCTTGCACTCCCTCAACCTTTCGCGTTGTTTGTGCCGGATACCAGATATCAGTTTCTAATAGAGGGGTAGAAATCATTCCCCGTTCCCGGGTAATAATAATGCCGCGAAGCCACAATAATGTGCAGACTTTAACAGAGGCGAATGCGATGCTATTGGCAGGAGAATGAGGTAATACAAATGCTAATGTCAGCCCCACTCGTCTCCTCCCTGCCCGCGTCTCATCCTCTATCTTCTGCTGCATTTGTCTGACTCTCCTGTCCTCTTCTTTCTCAGATTAGATTAGATTAAAACCTCAATCCAACAGAAAGGGGGAACTCGGAGAATGAAAGACGGAATCAAAGGCCGAACTCTAATGTTGGATCACATCGATCTTTCTTTTCCTGTCATCTTCTGTTTTCTTTCTTCATCTCTCCTCCTATTCCTCTTGCTCCTTGTTGTTTCATATCTTCTTTTGTCATTTCCTTCTTGTCTAGTTTCCCAAATTTCTCCCCCGTCTTCACCTACTTGTCTAAAGCTTCGAGTTTAATATAGCACAGCGTGTATTTGCCTTAGTGTCTGCTCCACCTCTGAAGAGTCGCACTGGCCTTCACCGACCACGGGGAGCAGCCACTGACCGAAATGACCATCATTAGTATTGGTGACAGGGCCAGGGTCAATTCACATTTACCTCAGTCATTTTCAAACTTCAAAAGAAAGGGTGAATCATTTTTAATGATGGTGTTCATTCTGGATTACACAGAACATATCAGATTTTTTTTTTTTTTTTTTTTTTTACTTGGTGCATTTTGAAGGAGACCTGCTTCCCTGAAAGTTAATTGAAGTCGGCTGCCGTTGATTTCATTACAGAATTATAGTGCGGCGAGGTCTAAATGCAGCTTGAAGAAATTTCATTAGCACTGGCTTCAGTGCGAGACTTTTACTGCCACATGTCATTTCAAAGAAATTCATTAGTATTTGTTCCAAAGGAGGGTTTTAGTACCTCATGGCCTGAACTTTTCCACAGAGAAAATTTTACCCAAGCAACAGAAGGGAGAGACCGGCCCCTCTGTGGAATGTGTTCTGAAGAATGGGAGTTCAAAAGTCATTTGCATTAATGATTGTAATCAGAACAAAAATGATTATTTATAGTAAGTATTAACTTTTGTACTTTTGGTCAAAAAAGTTGCTTTTCAAGAAGATTTTTTAATTTTGAATCATCAGACCACAGGACATGTTTCGATTTTAAAGGGAGCAGACATAACAATTTAATGCCGCAACCACAATCACATGGACTAAAGGTAATGGAAGTGTTCAGAAAGAAACATCCACCGTATGCAAGACCCTCTCCTGATGATTAGAATGAGTGGGGCCCCGCTGTGTTGTTAACTGCTATTTCTAGGGTCAAGAATGAGCTCAAATTGATAATTGATAAAGTCTACGACTGGACTGACATGTAGGCAGTGATATGGGAATTACGAGTACAACTAATAATTCAACAGTCATCCACACAACCTCAAGAGGCCACTTCTTAGGAAAACACACAGTTTATCTCAAATTCAGGAGGGATTAGCTCAAGTGTCTGTGTATCGCCAGACCGAGCTATCTTTTTTGTGTGTGTGTGTGTGTGTCAGCCTGGTGGGAAATCGTTAGTGGCCTTCTGAGACACAGATGCTTAAACAGATTATTGTCCTTATGTGGCACCGCACGTGCACACAATGACACAAAAGCAACCTTCTAAAAACCGACACCGCCAGCCAAAGATCACTTCTAAATCTGAGGAACTGTGCCAACCAGAAACGACGTGCATTTAAACGTGTATAGAGTCTCAGATTTATTACAGTTTATTATAGAGTCAGATTTATTACAGTGGGGACGTTTTAGATATTTAAGCAGGTGGGGAGAGATGGGGCCAAAATGGCTTGAAAGAGGAGCCAAGAGGAGAATGAAAGAGGGCGGAGAGAGTGAAAGAATGAACAAAATGCAGAAGAAAATGGAAGAAGAAAGGGAGCAGAAAACTTTAAAGGCATACTAAAGGTTGATCTTTGATAAGAGAAACTTAAAAGAGCAAAGAGCAGAGGAGGAGTACAAGGATGGATTGGGGGGAGAAAGTAAGAGGAGGAGAGGACAGTAGGAGAGAAAGCTAATTTCATAGCAGCGTCTAAACTCCTTTTAGCTCTGCTAAATGAGATGTTAGATTAAAGACATGCACAGAGCGCGAGAGGACTTTAAGCTTTAAGGAGGGGGTGGAGGGAGAAGCAGAGGAAGGAGGTGGAAAGAGACCGAGGGAGGATTTTCTGTGTGGTTTGGACAAATAGCACAAGACAGCATAAAAGGAGGCGAGTTAGGGATGAAATTAGTTTATTTGCGAGTGTCAGCGCGTGTGTGTGTGTGTGTGTGTGAGAGAGGAGGTAGATGATGTAGCAAAAAGGGAAGTTTTTAGCCTAATCTGAACACCACTTCCAATTTATCCGTGTAACTGATGCATACGAAAGATATTCTGGCTTCTTAATGAGATGTCAGGAGAGACATGTTTACGTCCACACACACACACACACACACACAAAAAGCAGTTAATTAAAGAGCGAAGGGGGAGATTTGTTTACGGACACATTTAAATTTCCTGTTATAGCAGTGATAATTGGCTAATTTTGCATTAGTAGTAAGATGCCGCTGGGGCAGAGGAGCAATGCAGCAGGCGGACTTTACTAACAACTTTAAAGCCACGAATCTGGAGAGCTTCAAGGCATCAGACCTCACACTCCTTCAGGCACATTTTGTCCTATTGATGCTGCTGTTGATAAAAGCGATGTATGAGAGGTACACGATGTTACACACAGAAAGTCAGTCAAGTAATTTATGAAATATACAATATTGCACAATGTGGGTCTTATTCTACGGAAAGAAAATCGTATTTGTTGGCACAGTGGATGTACAGACGTTTTTTATGCTAAGACCTGACAGATTAACTGTTCATCTGAGTGATGGATCATTAATCAGAATCAGTAAGAGACTGGACTCTGGCTGACTGATACGCTTGCTGCATGTGTAAATAGGCTAAAACTTTGCAAAGCCACAAGAGGCGAATGCAGCGCGTCTGGTAAATTGTTGAGGCATCCTTAGCTTCCTACTGGCCGAAAAAAAGATTGATGCAGCTTTGAAATTTCTGTCAGTGTGTTGTGAAAGTGTCATACGTCTAAGCTGTTGATGGTCGAGTGTGGCGTCATTTGTCTTTTCATTTGTGTGTTTTGAGCATCTGCATGCATACGTACGGATACATGAGCTGCTCTGCATGTGAGTGTGCGCTTTAATACGCATGAAAATATCCAAACACACACACACACGCGCACAGAGAGAGAGAGAGACGCTGGGGTAAAACAGATGACTTGTCACGTCTGTCTCCTAGGAAGTGCATCTTCATTAGTAACCAATCAAAATCCAATTACAGCCAGTATCTTGGTATATTAGGGCCCTGGCATTAAAATGATATGGTGTGCGGATATATTTCCAATCACTGCAGACTTTAATTACCATCCTGTACCACGCAGGCCGCCCTTTAAGGACAGGGATGGGGAGGGAAAATGGGGAAGAATGAGAGCAGAAAGAGAGCGTGAGCATGTTTAAGGACGACTGGGAGGAGATGGGGAAGCGATCCTGTGGGTGATTGTATACATTGTCATCGGGTACTAAATGTGTCGGTTAAGGAGATTATGGCACACATGTCTTTTCGGCAGTGCACTGGAAGGGTATTATAGCTGGATTGGGGATATTTTTGCAGCATCGTTGCCTCGTGCTTGTTGCCATTAGAGCCTAGTTGAATATGTCAACCCACAAGGCATAGTAAATACACAAATAAGCCACTTATCTTGACTGGCAGCTGTGGAGACAGCTCATCAGTCAGACAAGGAAGCAGGCAGGTAAGCAGGGTTGTCAGCCAGCCAGTCAGTTAGTTTAATCACCTCACACGGTTAGATAGCAGTTAAACATCAGTCAGTAAAGCAATCAGTCAATACGTTGCTCAGGCAGCCAGTGGGTTAAAAATGGGCCCAACTGCCAGTCTGGCAATTTTAAAAATGAATCATTCAATTAGTGAGTCAGACAGCCAACTAGTCACCTATTAAAAAGGTAAATGAGTCATTAGTCCCCAACGAACACAGCAATTATCTTTTATCGACCTGTCAGAAAATCAGGCTGTCCAATCAGACAAGCAGCAGTCACTGAGGAGACAAGTCAGTCGAGTAAATATGCGAGTCAATCAACTGATGTCACAGTCAAGTTTTCACGGTCCAAGTCAGTCAAGACATGGGTAGAACTGGGCAGGTCTGTGTTCCAAGTTTACCAGGTCAAGGGCCGTATACTGTCTTAAAGTGTCCCTGAACAAGACACCGAAGCCCCAAACTGTCCAAACTAAGCCCCCACATACAAGCACTGATGCTGCACAGGCCAGTGCACTCTGGTCCCCAGCCTGTTGTATCAGGAGGAGCATCCTGTGCCCAAACTTTTCTAAATCGATGTGAGGGCCAGACCATCCGCTGTGGTAACCCCTAAGGTGAAGGGGAAGGAAAAACCACAAACAAGTGCTCATAAAAACCAAAAATTGAACTTCGGCTTGTTGATGAAGATGATGCGGTGTGACCTGAAGCTCAAAAACAGTCGCTGAATGGACCTTAAGGTGAGACGGTTTCATTTGTTTGTTCTCCACCTGTTCCAGCCGTTCATTTGCCACTTTTCCATAATATATTCTGAATTGGAAAACAGATGAGGTATTTAGCTATCCATTAAGCCACAACGAATTCATATCAACAATGAACTATTTGCACATTTAGATGAGTGTTGCTGCTGAATTACCTACAATTATGCAGCGAGACATTTTTAGCCCAACTTGTAGCGAATCAGAGAAGCAGAGAGATGGAGGAATGTTAATTAGCCAAAGGAGGAGAGTTATGTGTCTGCCAGGTTGGTGATATGTATCTGACATTACCCTTGAGGAAAGCTGCGCTCACGGAACGGCGTTGCCAAAAAGCACTGTGTTGGCGGACAGAGGACGACGCTGAGCATGCAGTGCAGGGGTGCAGCGGCAGATGCAGAGGAGGCTTTATAGCCATCCCACCATCCTCCTCTTTAGAAACAACATCAAAGACAGGAGCAGACAGAATGAGGAAGAGACAGAGAGGGGATTTGCATAAAAATATATGAAATATTTCCAATCTTTCAAGACACACAAGCATTTACTTTGATTTACCGCATGTGAATGCCTCTGACGTGAGAGGAAAATGAGGAACTCTACAGAAAGTTTTCCTGCTCTACTTCACTTTGATACCCCCGCCCCCCCCCACCCCAAAAGCTGTTAGTTCTATTCAATATGCAGGTGCTTTGCTGATTGAAATTTGAGGATGCATATAAGCTGTTCTTCCTGAATATGACCCTGGTTATGAGCTAGTGCTTTGTATACCTCGGCATGCAGATTTGAAACTGTAAGGCACCAATTTCGTAAGAGAATCACTTTCCGATTCTCTTTGTAACATGCTGTCCAGTGGTCGGAAGATGTCATTTCCGAACAGCACATTCCCTCCACAGATGCGTGCTTGTGCTTTATGTCGACGCTTTCACTAGCTGCAGTCCCTGCCTTGCTGTGGCTGGAGAGCAGCTTTAAATTCGCACTGATAAACAATTCACCAGCATCAAACGACACAGACATCACTAGAGAAAATGGATCTATATCTCCGTCTTCATGTCGACTGCTTATTTCTGGCACCAGGGAGACACTGTTCCCCTAACTGCAGCGCCCCATACGACGTGCCCTCGAGGCAGGCTACACGAAACGCCCAGGCAGTCGTCCAATCGACGCCTTTCTGCATTAATCAAAAATAACAGTAAAGTCACGGGTCTGTTGCCAAGCTCTTAAAGCGCTAATAACTGTGGATCTGTTTAACAGTCCATTTCAATAGCAAAGTAATTAATTGGTGATAAAATGTTAACGCGGAAGCCCCCTGTGAGAGCATTATTTTGGGAGTAAAGTGTTAAAAATCACTGATTAGCTTTGGCTGTTGACTACACGTCTTTAGCAGATCACACGTTTGGCTGAAACTAGCTTTTGTTTGACTATCATTTGTACGTCAGCAGATGCTTCAGTCGTCAGTAAAAAGCTTGAGCAGTTTTCACACTGTTTAGTAACAGAAGAGCAGAGCAGCAGCTTTTCCCAGAGAGCGTCGGTGTTTCACTGACAAATATTAAGTTGTACTTAATGCGCCTGCAACTTTACGTTGAAAGTCGCGTTCTCACTGTCGGGGTATTTGTTTTAAACTGCTGCTAATAAAATGACAGCAGTGTGACATGGTGCAGTCAGCTCTGAAATATTATGAAAATGGCAAACAACAGTGTCTCAGTACTGTCTGACATCTCAGCAGCACCTCACCCGACGCCACTGCCTCTGTAACTTGATTGGCAGGGCAGTCGTCCATGGACCACAGGGTCAGTGGTTTGACTCCCGGCCCTCCTGGATACAGAAACTGAACCCTATCATGCGTTATTTATCAGCTCATGGGCACACGGGCAGTCAGAGGTAGTTGGTGCAACGTGAATACAGCTATCAGCTACAAAACGCCAGTGAACTTTGTTTCTTTTAACTACCACCTCAATCGTGTTTTCATCATTGTAACCATGGCAACCCTAATTACAGTAAGTTAGTAAAGTAAAATAAAGTTGTTTTTATGCCTGAACTGAACCCATAGACGCGTGGTTTAGAACAGTTATCAGCCTCGCTGTGCTTCAGCAGGCGACCTTCGACCTTCAAGTCACATGGTAAAGACACCTTTGGATGTCAAAATGTACTGAAGTAGGAATTAAAGGCTCAACTGCTGAACCACATTGAGGCTCGTAGGAAACAATAATGGAAAAATGATTATTATGACAGGTAAAAACTTTTCACTTAACATACATGGACTGATATTTGCCCTGTGATCAACTGTTTCTTCACTCAGTTTTAGGGGACTTTGATTCTACTTCCATCTTTACCTCATTACCAACGGCCTCTTAAGATAACTTACACCTTGTGACATCGATTTTAATGTGTTTCTCTGTGTTTTATTTGTACTTTGACAAATAGTTCTGTGGCACGCCGGTCCCCACAGTGCTGAGACGAGCTTTGTTTTCAGTGTGTGGACACTCGGGTTTACATTAAAAAGGACATCAGTGGAAGCAGGTGGCCATGGTCTGTAATCACAGGTGATAATGGTGGCACCCACCACTTTTACGAGCCCCCAGTCTCATCAGCTCCTCAGACTTCTGCCGCGTGTGCTGCTGTAGTACAGACAAGCGTGAGGACTAAAGAGCATAATACTTTTGATAGTGCGCGGCAGTGCTTAATCCCGCTCCATTTACTTGTCTGTCTAATGTAACCTTACACTAATTCTGTGTAACACCTTTTCGTTTTCAGGGAAATTGCTCTGGCTTCTTCCTCACACTGTCTGGTGTTTTGAAATGTCATTGTCCCTATTACCAGGAACCGCACAAAAACCCACAGACATATATTAGTTTACGACAAGGAGTTACAAGTTGTGTTCTCAAACCTCATATGCTAAAAATGGCTGCATGACTCACATTAATCATAATTTCATTTTTCATCTCTTTTTAGTGTTCAGAAGGTTCCTCTCTGTACTTACATAAAATATAACTACTGCAACTGTTGACCTTTTCTTCTTGCACTGCTATGTACTAAAAATACTGGAATATACATTTATTACAACGTAAACTGCACTATGTGTGTGTGTTTGTGTGTGCACAAAGGCATCTAATAGTAATAGAAGGGGCCTGGGAATCCTTTCAAAAGCATTTTTTTAAAAGTCAAACACATGAAAGGACACATGTGCAATGTGCTTTCATGAATCCCTAGACAAGAGCTCCAGATTACACCTGTGATTTGCAGCAGATTTGCAGCTTTTCTTTGAGCTACCATCTCTTGATTGGAATGAATTAGTTTCAATCACTTTTTCATTTGACCAAATGATGATCCATAGATTAATCTGTAAAAAGACATTTTAACTGCTGCAGCCGGTTATAGTGCTGTATCCACTTCAGTCTTCAGTTGATATGAAGAGTCAAACAATCACACTAATTTCTACACCATATACATATAGATACACATATGTGTGCGTGCGATGAGCACTGAATAACCTTTTAATAATATCACTGCAGACTGCTTCATTTAGTGAGGACCTTGAATGCCAGGAAGGCTACCAGTAGAAAGAGGTAGACCGAGAGAGGCCGAATCCTTGAAATATTAAGGAAGAAAAAGAGACAGAAGGAGAGAATGAAAAATGTGTCCCTGGTTCACACACTCTGGACTCATATTACTTTCTTATTCTTCGCGGGTCATTGGCAAAATTACTTAACCCAAGGATAGTGGAATAGTCAGACATAAAAAGAACAACATTTATTACATTTCAGTATCAGTGAGGGGCCTTGGTGTGCACTGAATGCTACCTGAACATTTGGAACACACCAAAAGCAAGTTTTAAAATCTATTTGGGTAAATTACAGCACATGATGTAACACCAATAAAGTCTGTTGCCACGTTCACTTTGGGCCAAAGGGGTCAAAGAACATTATCCTGTACGTGGCTTTTCCTGCGATGTCAGGGTCGAATCAAGCAAAGACCCAAAAGTGCACAGGATCCATTACATTTGTGCTTTTCAACGTATGAACATCAACGAAGCAAGTGCTGCACATTCATTTCTGCAAAAGGAGGCGCAGGTAGTGATGGTGACACTATGAGAAGGATGAGCTAAACTACATTATTCTAGTTTTAAAGGGAAATAAAAAGCCTTCATGAAATAAACACGATGCTTGTGGTATGTATAATAAAGAAGAAGTGCAAAATAGCCCTGATACAGCAGCAGGCGTAACACGCAATGATAAATGGTCTGTACTCGTAGAACTGTGCTGTAGATTCCCATTCATCCATTCACACACACACTGATTGGGGAGCTGCTGTGCCTGCGCTCGCCGGGAGTTACTAAGTTGGGGTTCAGTGTCTCGCTCAAGGACACTTGACGGCAGGAGGCGTGACTTCAGAAATGTTGGGTAACAGCTGTGGACGCACAGTTTGGTTTGGGTTCAGACACACGGGTTCATTTTAGCCATAATGTGACGTCACAACAACAAACCAAAAGTTGTTTCTCCAGTTTACAGTAGAAAAGTTCTCTGCTTTGTGTAACCAACCAAAAAAGCCCCGACCTCCTCCTCCCTACAAGTGCTCGTGCAGCAACCCCTGCCCCATCCGCTATAGCAACAACGCCTGTAAGTCTCCAAAAAAGAGAAACGATAAAGTAAAGTTTGAAAGCCACGTGTCCACGTCGTCAGCACCTTACTGATGCAGTTGCTGAGCTTGAACTCAGCCTAACAGGACTTGTTGTAGTGCGTTGCTGGTGTTACATGAAAAACGATGGTAATGGTCTGGAAGCATGGTCAACGGTCTGTTTTGTTAAAGCCGTGGAAATGGACTAATTAAGAAGCGTGAGGTGTTTCTGTTGCTGCTGTGTTGAATGGTGCCCCACTATCTGTGGTCTTGTGTGGTATAAAATGTAAAAGGTTCTTTCTGTTGATGCTGGTGCAAAGTATAGAGCTGTTTCCCCCCCCCCCCTGTATCCAGTCTGTACTGAACGTAGAGCGGGTTTCAGCTGGGAGTGAGGTCACAGTGCTATTCAGGAAACATCTCTGCCGCTGCAGCCTGAGCTCGCACTGATCATATGCTCCTTTCCACAGACATGAACGGTCACAAGAGAGGCAGCGAACTGACAGCCGTGCTCACACTTACACACATGCCCACACACATACCGAGTCGAGCCGTGACGGTGAAACAAAAGGATGGAAAGAGATAATGGAAGGCAGAGAAAACGAGTTCTGGGATTAATGGTTGTAATCTCACATTTAATTAGGTCTTTTAAGAATAGGACTGTACAGTTTCTTTATTTCTTTCTTTTCAAGTCGAGATAACATCAGGAACACATTGTGGCGGAACACTCAAGGGCGACTTAAAACCATGAGCACTGACACACAGACAGACACACACACACACACACACACACACACACACAGTTGATAAAGATGGCTTTATTATGTTCGGGTCTGTGACCTTGCAAATGGGGAGATATTGTCTGTGTGAGTGTGTGTGTGAACACAGTCAGCACAGCCTTCACTGAGACTTAACACCATTTATAATGAGCAGCTCCAATCACTGTGTGTTTGTGCATGTGGGTCCTCCAAAATCCACAATATTGTGTCACCCAAGTCACCCTGGCAAAAGGGATTACATCAAAGTTGAAGCCCAGACACACACACACACACACACACACACACACACACACACACACACTGGCTGAGACACTTCAGGCATATAGTACAATATGTGATTAGTCCAAATGTTGGGATGTTTTATGCCGTTTCAATCCAGATAATCTGGTGAAGCATGGATATTCCGTTAATCATCTTTGCGTTGCTCTCTCTGTGTTACACTGACATACAGCAAATGAAGCACAAACAACTTAGCTGAATATTGTTTAGGCAACGGTGTTCGACAGGTCGCAGTGGCTGACATATGACGGCACCTGTTTTATTGTGTCCTAGTGAAGCCTGATTACAAAGTGGGAAATTCAGCACGGAGCTCATGCAGTTGGTTTTGACATGAGGAAACGTAAACGGTGTGAGACGTGTTGCTTCCAGACCATTAGCCTTGCTTAAACACACTTAATTGGCTTTGTCAGGGAGAAAGTTACA
Organism: Channa striata; assembly: GCA_033026295.1. Lineage (NCBI taxonomy): Eukaryota > Metazoa > Chordata > Actinopteri > Anabantiformes > Channidae > Channa > Channa striata. The sequence goes on along the minus strand of CM065184.1, from coordinate 18,089,389 downwards.
CTCTGACGTGCTGATCAGTGTCTGCAAACGGAGCGGGAGCATCTCTGAGGGCAGGTGAAGTGCGATTTCAGCTGCGTTGAACCAGTTTACGTTGAGCGTTGGACCGACACGTCCCAAATTCACTTCTCTTCCTGTTCATACTGGTGATGGGTGCACAGACACATGCTATGTAAATCACAATTATCTGGGTTTTTCTGATTTTGCTTTGCATTATTTAGTTCATTATGTTTTTTCCAACATGCACAGGATATCCGCGTCTAAGAGTGTCTCCTTATCTTCTTATTGAATAATCGTACTATATTGTGCAGTAATACACATACTATTAATTAGAATTCAATATGTTTATTTTTGGGGATTTCCTCCCATTCATACTCATTTATGCCCTCTGGCCTAGCAGATACACAGACACGGGAATCGTAAACTGACCTTTGGCGTCGGGGCTCTAGGGACAATAATGCTGGTCGAGCCTGCAAAACCTCAACAAGTATTGGATAAACTGCCATGTCATTTTGAATGTTTGTGATTTTTTTTGCCCCTAACGTTTCATCGCTCTTCTGACGTCGAGCTTTTCATCTGATACTTTGGTTTTTGATGAAATACCTGCAAAGCAAGCGACGTTTCCGTTCATCACCCTCACCACCGATGACTCAAAGCATCGCTGTGATATATGGCTACCTGGGTAAAAGCCTTTTTTGACGCCACTTGAAAAGAATTTCCTCGCCTAGTAAGGTGAGACGTTACGCTGAACTACACCGTACTGCAGAACGCCACAGAGCTGTGAATTCTTTTAAAGTACTGCAGCTACGAAGCACCTCGCATCGTTTGTAACTGTCCAACAGGCTGATGAAAGGGCTGATCAAGCAGGAGGTTTGCGTACGTCTCCTCCGTTGCGTGCATTATCAAACCGACTTTCAACACCGGGGAATTGATTTATTTCCTTCACACAGAATAGTGTGAGACTTAGACTGATTTTAAGGGATTAAGGGTCTTGGTCAAGGTCACTTTGACAAAGTTGATGAGGGAGGAGAGACTATTTGATATTCACAGTTCACACCCAGACTTCCTCAGCTGGGGATTTGAACCTGCAACCCGCCACAGCAGAATAACAAATCTAGGTATGAGATTACACTCGGAGCATACAAATGCGGGGACTCTTATCTGTTTGAGCTGCGAGAGATTATTACCACAAAGTCATTATCTCTTCTTTCAGGCTTATACCACCGCAGCTGCTATTACTGCCACAATGGCCTTCAGCTAGACGCAGAGAATAGACTCATTTACTTCAGTTTTATTACATTTCAGAAAGCAGCAACTTTATCTCTGTGTCTTTCCATCTGTCGTTATGAGTACACGTGTGTGTGCGTCGAACAGGCCGACAGATTACTTTATTATCTTTGAGTTTCATTTTCGATAACCACAACTTTATTATCGGTCAATCTCTCTCTCTCTCTCTCTCTCTTTAGCAATTTTCAGTTTTAGTCTCCTGTAACACTGTTTCATGGCAGTCTCTCTCTCTCTCTCTCTCTCTCCATCCACTTGTAAAACGAGGTGATGCTAGTCAGGCTATAATTGTAAACTGCCGCCAGCAGACATGATTAGACCCAAAAAAATAATAATAATAAAGTTCGAGGGTGATTGTCTTTGAGGAAGATGAAACTGTAGAAATGATAAGAAAGGTTTCCAGATGTATTGGAAATGTGAAATTACATCAGGGAAAGATCCCAGGAATGACCAAAAAGGGGCGCAGCCAGGGAGACATGGTGGTGGGTACTGAACCGTCTCTAGATGAGGCAGAAATACATCACCCTCATTATAAATACATGCAGCTTTGTAATTATGCACATTTAAGGCGGTTTAACATATTTTGAAACAACAGGACTTCGTAGCAGCTGCAACCAGGCAGATTATCCCTGCAAAGGATGGAACTTTACCTCTCCCAACTGTATATTTGCTTATGACTATTTGAAGTTATAGATGGTAAGTTACATATTTGCCATTTCTATTAATAGGCAATATAATATTTCCAAAAAGGTCTTTTAAATATTAGTTGTGCTACCCTATTTTGGGGTATGTGCCACAGTCCTCACTAGTGTAATTTCTGGATCTGGAAAAAAAAAAAGACTCCCATACAAATATTTAGAACAAATTGTAGAAAAGCACACTCAAGATGTTACTATATTTATGTTTTCAGATAGCTCTGGCCTCCTTAGCCCTGAAGAAAGTCTAGTATTAAAAGTATCTTGTGGCCAAACTCTCATAATAATAGGTATCTGATAAATACAAAGTGACAGCAACATGACACCCACACCATTAGGATGACTGAGCTGCGTTTACGACTGTCTCTGAAATGCATTTGGTACCTTAGGACAGGGAACATTTGGCCTATTAAGGTGCTGATAAAATGACCTGACTTAGCTGGCATCACATTTAAAAATTAGACTTCTCGACACTATGAACGCATTGTGAAATGGCTTTGTTGAAAATGGGTTCGGGCTGTGACTCACACTGGTGCAGAAAGCCGGGGAACTGATGGATGCGTACGACGGGCAGGGGGCAGCAAGGAAAGAGGAGACACGATCAGTGAACGGTGGAAAAGAAAGTCGAGTCTTCACTCCAATGTCAGGTTCTAATCGCATTAGATATTTCCAGGTCATGTTTCATCTGTTATCTTCAGCCATAATCAATGGTCAACATTAACCTAATGCAGTAGTGAAACAGAACTAATTGTACTTATTGACTGAACATTGCAATAAGTTGCTGATGAGAAAAAACATAGTTGTTGTTTCTTTAGGTAATCTATAAAAACTTTCCTCTGTTCCTTGAGTCGTTGAAGCTGATTGTAGTACACTTGCAAGCAAACAAATACCCAAGTTTTATTTTCTGCCTTTATGTGTACTGGGACGTAACCATGGTAACTGTTGCAGACCTTTATACCCTCTCTACAGCATATAAATAACTTTAAATGTCCAATCCCGCTATGAGGCAATTTGGACCTTCATATTCCTTCATTTGTAAAAAATTAGGTGTTTTATTGGTAATGACGACACATTTTTTTTGAATCTGCATTGTCCCAAAAGACCTGAGAAAACGAGCATCTCACAAGACCAGTGGCATTAATCTTTATAATTCATCCAAGGAGTGTTTAGAGTAAAAGCAAAACCGATGAAACAAGCATTAAAGTCTGCAAAAGGATTTTTTTTCCTGCATCAAAACTAATGCCGTAAGATTGTGATCAGATTGTGGTTTAAAATTATAACTTCAAGGCTCAAAGTCGTGGTTTTATGTGGTAGAGAAAATGATCAAAAAGACCTTGAATCACAACAGCGTCCTCATTTCAAACGTCTGAATCCCAACCTCAGAGGAATGTAAACAAAACATTACCAGCTCACAAAGCCAAGGAGATGTCTGTCTGTCACACACACTGTCACAGGAAGTGTGGTGTGATCTGACAAAGCAGACCGAGTCAATGTGCGGGACTCTTTCGTGTCAGTGTTCACTTCTGTCCACTTGCTCCTTCGAGCCCTCCTCACTTTACCCTCTTCCTCCTGTGGCCGCTGTCCCTCATTGCCTCTGTCTCGCTCTCCCTCTTTGTGTATGTGTTGTGCAGAAAGTACCTTAACTGATTGGACAATTTCTCCAGCCTGGCATGAAATCTCCCATGACTCAACATGGGACAGGATCAACAATCTAAAAACAGCATTTTACTTTAGAAAAAAACAAAACAACTTTTGTTTGTTTGCTGTCTGTCGTGTATTGTGTTCATTAATCTTTTTTCCAAAAGAGATGCTCACTGCCTGTTTAGTGTGTGTGTGTGTCTATGAGCGCACAACATGTCTTTAAACCACATTTTTAACAAGATAGATGACGCTGTGTTTGTTTGTGCACAGCTTGTTCAGTTTAAGAAAAAAAATAAAATAAAAAAAATCAACTCTGAAATTTACAAGTACACGAATGCAGCCTGTGTGTACATGTATTTGTGCATGTTGTGGTGGATGTGTGTATGGCTGTGTGATGTCTCTATCTCACTGACATGGCCCGTAAACAAAAAGAGACATTTCTGGAGCATATTATTAGTCAGAGAAAACAGATGAAAGCAACAAAATACAAACAGCCTCCTTTTAGAGGATGTTGAAGCTCAACATCAATTACACGCAGATGATTAGATTTAATTTTGTTAAATTCTCATCAAGACGAAGTAGATAATTACGGAAACTAACCACGTGGCGAGTCGTCTTTTTGTTGTAGCCCCATTAAAGATAAAACATTCAATGCGCAATGAAAAAAGGGATGTAAATAAAGGTTCAATCAGAAGAAGATCACAAACAAGGATGGATAGACTGATACGGAAAAGATAAAGTGGCAGTTAGAGAGGCAGGGAAGCAAAGTCGAGCATTCCAACAAATTATTATTTACTATGAAATAAGCATACTTTTAAATTAGCATTCATGCAGAAGTTGGATTTGGGTCAGTTGTTTTCCTGGCTTTTTTGTGAGGTCAGGATTCTTTCAAATACTTTATACTTTTTACTGCCATAATCCTCTTCTGTACCTACAGCATCACCCTCACCTCATTCATTCGTGATGCAAAGTGTCTTTGGCGTTAACTTAAATGAAAATGACAAAAATAAAATGAATTGGCAATGGTTTTAGGCTGACTAAGATTAAGTCAGTTTCACAACGTTACTCAATGGTGAGTGGACTGAAATGAAGAGGTGTGTGAGAGACCATCTGCGTTATTAGACACAGAGGGGTTTATCTTGTGACAGTGATTTCATGCGTACGTGACATGTGCGTGACCAACCCCTAGACACAAGGCTGATTGCTGGAAATAATATGATTGTGCCTGAGGCCCAAGTAATGTAAGTTCCCTTTGATGAATTCACTTTAATTATCTCGCAATTAACTAGTCCATTAAAAGCCTATTGGACAAGATGGCAGTGAGCACTTATTGTATTTCCTCCCATATAGGAAATGAGGAGCACGAGAGGGAGAAATGGGCAGCTCATCTGTCAGACTGTGTGTGTGTGTGTGTGTGTGTGTGTGTGTGTGTGTGTTCTCTAAGAGCCTCAATAGTGTGTCGTTCAAAGTGTATGAACACATCTTTATGAATGAGTGTGTGTGTGTGTGTGTGTGTGTCTAACTGCTTCAGTCTGGGCCAAGCGTGTAACAGCTCTGAGCAGATAATGTAGAGAAGATGAAAAGGGGAATTTACATTATTAAAAGCTAAGTTCTCGTCTCTTTATTCTGATTCATTACGTGTGAATTGTGTTAATATTTCCATTTGTCTGTGTTAATGTCACCTCCATCTCTTGCCTGGTTCACGTGCTCCCCCTCTGAGTCGTTAGAAGTTTCCAAAAAGCACTTTACCACAATTTCAAGTCATTACACTGTACTGTCACTGTATTTTACATCAGACTATCTAGGTACTGGCAGGTAGTATTTATCTTCCCGACTACCGTCTGGTTGCATATAAACTTGCAATTATTCTTGGGGTCTTGTCTTCAAAAGATGGATTTTACTGCCAGTTTTATGGTCATTTTTTTTTTACCATCCAGTTTCATTAATCTCTACTGTTACTTTTCAGACACGATCTGTATCTGTAAGAATTTTTAGGTTGTTTGATAGGAACTAAAGAACCAAACTGGCAACAAGATAAGACAGCTGGTGCAACAAAGGTCCGCAGCTGGATCCAATCTAAAATTGCTGCACATGGAACAATAATCAGAAAGTGGCAACCTGGGGACCAAATGTGAATAGAAGTCAAGCTGTGCATTAAACTGGGGAAAAAGACAATAGGGTTTTATCACAACGCATGCATCTCGATGATGTATCCAAGTGTGCGGTTGCCTTTTGAAAACAACGCGTGTGGTAATTTAATACACGTCGTACCGACCACGTGTCGGATCAATCTGCGCCTTTGTTAGAAATTGAAATCTGGCCCAAATGTGCCTCAATTAGGGACCGAAACCTGGAAAAACACTCTCTTTTCTGAACGAAGCTGTTGCAACAGAAACTTTACCAACCTGTTGGCATTTCTCACGGGGAGAGGACCGAACTGCTAGGAATGAAACTCAGCCGACCTTGCTACCACTCTCAGCTGGAGCCAATGGATCAATCTCACTTTAACAGCTCTGCTCAAACACACATGTTCTCACACACACACACACACACACACACACACACACAGCGAGGTAGATTTCATTCTAACTGCTCAGACTTTCCATCCAGAACACTCACTGAGGGAGGAAAAAGTCAAAAAGACTGCAGGCAAGAAAGAATGACAGATTTGAGGGGTGGAAAGCAAAAGAAAAGAAACGACAAATGGGGAAAGAAAGTAACGGAAAACTGGCGGAGTTGAATGCTCCAGGTGTAAGGCCATAGACACCGATATCAAACACAGTAAATCCCTCTACTCTTAGTGTTCAGCACCACAGTATTTCCATCTGCCCACAAAGTCTGTAGGAGTGTGCATAAGTTCTGCCAGGTATCAGTCTTCCATACAAAGCCCATTAAGAGCTGCTGTTTGTGTATCTGGGCCAGAGTTCTAAGTGGTAGTTTGCACAAGGACAATAAAGCAAATGAAGTTTTGTAACTGGCAGATGGATAGATACATGGGTAAATGGGTCGGTAGGTGCGTGTACAGTAAGTGGTTGACTGGGAGACGCATACAAATGGTTACACTGACGCGGTATTATTAATAACGGGCCTGTGAGTTATAATGGGCTCACACTACACCCCCTGCTCAGCTATCAATAGGAAGGTGCTAAGAGCTCAGAGATGGTCTCACCTCCTCGATGATGTGTTATGAATGACAAATAGATGTCCGTGGACGACTGCTGGAGAAAGCCAACGCTGTGTTGTTATTGTATTTTACCTGATCCTCCCGGTACGACAGGAATTTGTCTCGGTGACAGTGCCTGCAAATTTGAACGTCTGCTCCTTAAATATTTATTTGGAAATACAACTAGGAGCTGGAAATTGATATAAATATTTAAATATATGAAGGTCATTTGTATCTCTCAACATAAGTTAGCATTATGTCGCTTGGCGCTGCTGTAAAGACCACGGAATATGCAGCAGTGCATTGCACCAGTGCACCATGAGACAGCTACACCAAGTAAGATTAAATGCAAGTTGGAAGCACTAGAAAGGCTGGGCAGTTAAAGAAAAGGTGCAGACTTTGCACAACTGTAAATTAGATACTACTAAATATTAACAGTGGGAAGATTACGCGTATTGAACACCCATTTTTCTATTCCGTTTGCTCCACTGCGAGATCTCTTTGGTTCGGTTTATGCAAGCATTAGGAGGTAAGGGTCTAGGAATTTTCACCGGATGATTCTCTGATTTCACTCCTGTTTACAGTCATCTGCATTCAGCATGTTTAAACGTAACTTTGTTTGAGCTCATAACCATTTGTCATTTAAAGGTCCATCCTTTGACCAAGGTAATTCACACACCTCAAACACTGCAGGTAAATGTAGTCTGGGATCAAACAGGGATGGTAACACTCCACTCAGTGAGGCATGGGTGTAGTATTGCACCACCTATATACTGTCCCACTCATTAATTAAAATCATACGTCCCATCATGACAAAGAGTTGGTCCAGGAGGACGTGAGTGTCAAACTTCAGCCCTGGTTGGAACTAACTAGACTCATTGTTCTAGATGGCATGTTAAACAATGCTAAATGATAGCGATGCACAACACCTTGCTCAGCCTTCAGCTGAGACACCACAGTAGCTCACATAACGGCAGGCCCAAGTTTCCAAGCAAAACTGTGAAACTTTGTGCAATTGCATTCGTTGCAGATCAAACCTGCAGAGTTGATGAATTTCTGAACACTTCATTGACTTCACCTCACTGCGAAATGCAAGGTCAGTATCCAGACAGGACCCGTCTTATGGGAGAGTCGGTAAACATGCATAAAAAGAATCTCATGAGCGCTCAGGACAGGATTAAGGGAAGGGCTAAACAGGGCATGGAGTAATAAAATCACTGCACCTGCCATTGGAGACATAAATCCTGTCATACTGGGAACACAGATATGAAATTCTACACATTCCCAGCTTTGTCCACAAGTAATCTCATCATGACAGGGACATGTTTTTACAGTAGAGCTCATCGGGCAGTGTGAAAGACACAATAGCAATAAGTATTTGTCCTCATGGACAGTGGACTAATCCAAATGATTTTAGTACTTAGGTTGGTGTCTTGCTGTTTCCCTGTTGGTGAACGTGTCTGTGAAGGTTCTCACAGAGCGTTCTTCTTTGTCCAGCTGACATGACTCAAACCTCCGGAGTCCTTAATTAAAACTACACAGCCGCGTATTAAGGTTGCTAACAAGTCCATCCATTGTCCATCTATGTCATAGCAGTGGACCCTACACCACAGCTGGAGGTGTACCTCCCCAGAAATGTAACTACGAATTGGAGCGAGAAAACCACAAATAGACTGGTCCTCGCGGTCTTCCTGCCTCAATCAGCGCAGTGGATGCACGTTACGTCTTCTGTGATGTCTCGTCTTGATTCTGTCTCACAGTAATTTCATTAAAACTAACTTCTGCTCATCATCATCAGCTCCCACTCATGGTTTAAGCCACCGTTGTTTGTAGAACACCAAAAAACTCAGCACACAACTATGAATAGTAACGCCTCAGCTTATGATGATGATTCAGAGCAGGACCATAAATCAGGCTTTAGAGTCAACAATTAGCCTAAGATGCATGTCTTAGGACTGTGGGAGAAAACCCACGAACCGCTGGGAGAACATGGAAAGTCCAGACACAAAAAAAGACCCTGCTGATCCCTCAACATTCAGACCTTTTAGAATTCATCTAGCTGTGAGGTGGCAGCACTATCACCTACCCCACTATACTGCCTGCTAACAAGCCCTGACAGACTAAGGCGGAATAGGTTTTCAGGTTACAAAATGTAAGGTGGACAACAGTGCTGTGGTTGTTAAAGCTGACGCATAAAAAAACAAAAAAACCCAGCTACGGTGCCTGAACACCATGCATAGATTTACCCATTAACACATCAGCACCGACTAATAGTCAGGTGGAAGTTACCCATTCGGGCTCAGACTGAGGTCGAGAAGCCGATGTGCTGGACACAGAAACGTAGGTACGTACGTGAGGAGGAAGTGGGAGAAGTGATAGAGTAAACCACCGGTTAATTCTCAAGCTCCGTCTAGAATATGGTCGATCATGGTTTATTTTAGCTTACAGAAGGTCAGCACAGTCACACAACCTGCTGTCAATCACCCGGCATCTCAATTCACCTGACTGGACAGATGTGTTTTATTGCTTATGCATTCATGTCTTCATTTGTTGGAGGCAGCTGGCGTCATTTCTTCTTGCAGAAAGGACAGTCATACTCTGAATTTGCTACAGTTGCATATAGAATCTAGACTATATATATATATATATATATAAGTCTAGGTGAAAATGGAAATGTATACGGAAAGTATGCAGACAGGGTCCCTGTGATATTCAAGTCACCCAAGAAACAACACGGCCTGTGTGTGCTGCAGACAGAGACAGCAGGTGTGTGGTAGAGAGGAAATTGGTGTATTACTGTATGATAGAGAGAGAGAGAGCGAGAGACAGGAAGGATCCTACCTGAGGGAAAAACACTGACTGCATCAGCTTTATTACAAAAGAAAGAGGCAGAGGAAGGTGTTGGTTTGCTACAGAGGGAAATGTCTTGTGCTAAGGCGCCTCATCGTGAAGGCATAAACCCGTGTGTGCGTATGTGAGCATTTCTCTATCGAGAAAGGTGGTGTGTTTGTGAACGTGGGCACTGCTTTGTTAAACCTCTTTACAATTTCATGCAAATTCCTCTTTAGTTCAGTGGATTCAAATGAATCCTTTAAAATGTCGTGTGGGATGATGAGTGCACCACATCTCCAGTATTTATAGGGAAGGAGAGCACAGATTAGATCAACTGAGCTCCCCTGACAGTGTCACACACACACACACACACACACACACACACTGATTATTCTCTACCTGGTGTGCCTCAATCTAATCTCTGCCAGGTCAGACAGATGTAGAGGGAGCTATGGGAGGCAGGGGAGTTCTGAGTGTGTGTGTGTGTGTGTGTGTGTGTGTGTGTGTGTGTGTAAATGGGGATTTCTGCCATGTTAACCACCGCAACATGACGGATGGCAGGGCATAGACATGGACATATACACCCATTTTATAATAGCAATAACCTGTTCTGGGCTGCATGAAAAATCTATCCGAGCCGATGCGGTGGCGTCATAACTCGCCAGATTTAGGAGCCTGCGCTGTAGCAAAACATCTTTTTGTTTCATAGACTGGTGAGCTGAGCATGATGAGAAGTTGAACTAATACGGTGAAACAGTTTGGAGCTTTCGTCTGTCAAGCAGTCGGCACACTTTTACTGAAATATGATTTCCATCCGCTGCAGCCTGTTGTGGGTTATTACAGTAAAAAATACCTGAGAGAGCTTTCTTTACTGTGATTATGGGTCTGACAGTGATTTAGAGAAGCATGCATTCTGTCTGCAACAACAAAGTACCCAGAGCACTCCTAGAACATGCCCTCCTGGGTATCATGGCTTTTATGCAACATGTGCTCAGTGAAAAGCTTCCTCAGGAGGAAGCTTATGTGTTCATGACAATAAAAAAGCTGGATAAAGCGTAGGAGATTGTCAACTAGCCCCCCGCTTTCCAAAAGAATCTAATAAAACACAGCTAGCTGCATTTTATGACACTCATCAGTATGGTCTGAAGGCCTCTTTGACCTATTAAAGTGCTTGGCTGGGAGTGCAGGGTGTGGGATGCTTGGTGTGGTGTAACCTTTGGTGAGCAGTGATAACACAAAACATACATATTTCATATTACTACTTTTTAAATATGAAAATGTATGCGTCACAACCACCCGAATCAATGAGAATTGATGAAGAAGAGAAAAATGTCACTGATGTACGTGAATACAAAATCAGTTTGGACTTGTTTGTCACGTTCATAGGGATAGAAACGAGTAATTTAGGATCAACCTGAGCAGCAAGAGACAAAGAAACTGTCTTTATGGTGAACTTTATGGTAATGTGTAAAACTGGAGTCACCTTAAATAATCTTGTGTGTCCATGTCCTAATAAAGTCTTATTGGGTTTGGTGGAAATAACAAAACACTTGGACTCTTTTTATTCTACAGATGACAATAAAACTTTACAAGATGGAGTTCATTTTCTCTTGTGCCAGTAATATTGGTCCGTATGATGTGAACAGGGAGTAAGAAACACAAGAAAATAGCTAAACTCTCTCTCTGTCTTTTGTGTGTCCTCTGGCCATAAACACACTAACTCCATACCTTAAGCCTAAGAAGAGTCAGATATTTGAGCTTGTTTCGGAATAAAACCAAGTCGCTCTGTAACACCAACAAATAAACATTCCTTAGCCGGACGACCCCGCGATGCCCCTTTGAGCGAATTAACATGTCATCTGATAGTGAAACACAGTCTTTTTGTTTGAAACCGAAAAGGAAACATCTTTCGACTGGTGGTAAACCTCGGGTCGTAAACAGCGTAAATCACGGACATACCCATCATACCACAGGGCCCGCAGGACAAGTCGCTTTTCTTAAACAAATATGACCTTTAGCCTTGATCCCCAACCGAGGATCGCATGTCTGCCAGAGGCCACTGCAGGGTTTCCATTGTGTCGCAGCAGAAATGCGGCAGCTACCACCGGCACTGGCTAAGCAGCATCAGTTGCTTTAAGCCTGTTAACTTTAATTATTGGAGTCGTTGTAAGCCGCAGCCTGAGACGATGCTGCGCTCGCCGTGGGCTCTGGCCGTTAACCGTCGCGTCAGTTCTATGCGTGTGTCACTGAACTGTACACACAGCTGATTGGATAAACAAAATTTCAGTGTGACTTTCTTCTACAAATGAGAATTCTTCAAATGTCCTAGGAAGACAGTCTGGATTGGAACCAGTCGATATCTTCCTTCCTTTGGCTCACTGTGGCAGCTGCCTGCATCCGTGCTTGTGCCGGAGAGAAATCGAGTGAAAAACGTTGTGTTTGTCTGCAGAGCTAACGGTCAGTTATGAATGAAATGCAACACAAATATAGCTTCAGTTCTTGGGCTGAGGTCACCCTTTGCTTTTCCCACTCTACACCATGATTTTCAAGTTAAAGTCAGTGGCCTCTGGGGGTCATCAACGTACAGTAACTGAAGCAAACTTTTCGGGTTCTATACTGAGCAGACTGTTTAGGTAACAGATAATTGTTAGTCCTTCCTGTCAATCTGCCTCTGTCTGTCCATCCGTCTGCTTGTCCATCTGCCCATACCCATCGGAGTGTGTGTGAGACTGACTGTGTGAATGAGGGGGATTTTTCACATTCAGTTTTCACACGTCTAACTCTGCCAACCCCCCCCACACACACACACTCCCTCCCTTTCTATATCCAGCCTCAGCCTTCCTGTTAAATCCTCTCTGCCTTTTTCTTCATTCCCTCGCCCTTTCCTGCATTTTGCTTCATCTCCTTTATGTCCGGTGCCCTTTGTTTTGCATCCGCATTTGCGTCTTCATCTCTCCTCACCTGTGATGACAGCTGCTGCTCACAGTCATACAGGTGGGTTACCATGACAACATCCCCACGTGATTAAAATAAGACCTCGCTCCGATTCCCATGCACATTTTTTTATTTACTTATAAAACTGATGGGAACTGCTGCCCTGTGTTTTCTGGCTCTCACGCTCTTGTTGGAAGAATGTGTTCATCTTATCTGAAGAAAATTTCAGAAGATGATTCTCCTGAATAATTTTATTCATCGGCCGTTCAGCTTCCTCAGTTATGCTGCAGTTTTTGTACAGGTTTGAAATGGACAAATATGAGAAACATGTGGAGGATTTTTAATTAAAGTTTAAAAGTAACTTCAAAACAACAGAGCGGTTAAACAGTTTTATTGTGTCCAACATCTGAATTTCGTAAAGAAAATTGGTTTAAAAACAAAGTTGGACACATGTCTCTGACGTGTCCTGAGATGCTTGGATGAGTAAGCATGTCAGCTGCATTTTTCTTAACCACATGCAATTGTATTGGTGTCCCGTTTTTCAAAGTCATTAACAATGCCTTCATATCTCACAGCCACACGATGCTGCTGCAAGCTCAGTTAGAGAATTCACAGGTAGACTGCAAATACGCAAATTAACTTCACAGTTCTTTTTGACTTCGTGGGAACCTGTGTTGTTGCTCTTTTGTAATTCGTGGTTTGGATTATTCAGACAGCACAAGTGCCAGTTGGATTTGTTTTATGTCACTCAGGGCACAACTGATTTTGTTTGCTTGGTTCGAAGTTGTTTGGAAAGACTAACACAAAGAACAGATGAAGAAAAAAATGTGTTAAAAGGTTAAAGATCCTTGAGCACACGCATCACACACTCACGGTTTTTGTGCTTTTGCAACAACCTGAAGTGAGATATTTAATCCCCCGGCTGCCCAACTCGGCAGCAGATGAGGAGTGAAGCTTTACTGGGCAGCTTTCAAATATGGAATGCGTGTAATTTAATGAACGTGAAGTGAGGTGTTCCGGAAGCAGCGTGCACGGTCAGCAAAGCAAACCTCTGTCAAAGACATACTGTAGAACTTTAATAAGTAATGCTCTGTCCTCCTTCCCTCTAGCACAGTAATTAGTCTGGGAGTTAGGTAAAGCGCATCTTCTTTAAATGTTAATCAGGCTGAGCAGTGAGTGTATTGAAAATGCTCAAAAGATGTGGCTGTGCTCCACACGCCTGCATATACATTAGTTTAATCTCCTCTACACTTCTGGATTTTTGAGTCTCCTCACACACTCCGGCTTCATCAAGGGGGAATTTTATAAGCCCAGAGGAGTGCAGCTGCTGCAGAGGGTTTCACTTGGTATGGAATCCTTGACACTACACATTTGTACTGGAGACTTCTCAGGTATAAACATGTCTAATTGACTTACCAACTGCAGCCGCTCTGTAAGACACTGTTCTACACCCACTAACAGAAAAGGCTGCAGAGCTGCAAGGCCTGAGTCTCAATCGCTTTGTTTCCATTTTCCTATGTTGCAACAGCAACTTCTGCAAGAATGACAAAATGTATTTTTATACTTAAATACGGGCTTTGCAAAATAAATCACTACTTCTGCACGTGGTCGCTAAACGCTCAGTGTGAATATTACAAAACACAAGCATCGACTCTTTAACTAGAATCAGCCGCTTCCATTCATTGTTAACTGCCTGTAGTGGATTTTCTTGGTGTGATCACAACCAAAACTTAAATGAGAGGTAAATAAGATGCGGTCGTGTGATTGTTCCTACATTTATGAGCCATCAAAAATCAGCTGACTGACACATTGTCTCGGTCTCACTTCAGACTGAACGGAAATGAGATAGTTAGGTCTAGATTTTCTTATTTGCCGTTCCTGGTTGGATGCAGGCAGCCAAACATCATGTAGCTCAAAATTTTAAAGCTTTGCAAACAGACTCATACTAACACGCGTATTGTTGCCGCCACATTCTCTTTGCATTACCAGTGTGATACATCTTAAGAATTTTGGGATAGGTTAGACCACAACACATGCACCCACTGGAGCTTTCGTCACCAAGGGAAAGAGGGCGGCGTTGGAAGAAGCCTGTAAATGAAACAGCCTTGTTGCAACATGATATAATCAGTCTTCATCCGCAGCTGGTAAGGGATGGTCTGTCACCTCGTTATAACACATAGGATCAAAAATGCAGCCTTCAAACTGCTTAGCCACTAAATGAGGATGTGACTGTGATCCGCTTTGATCAGGGGAGCGTGGTGGGCCAGCATTTCTGTGTTATGTGCATGTGTTAGATGACTGAGCAAATATACAGGGTCACCATAGGTCAGACACAACCCCACCCGCATAGACATGTGAATAATTTCCGTACACATTATCAGCAGGAGGAACTGAATGAGAGCTCTGAATGTGCAGCGCAGCCTTTCGTCTCCCCCGTACCTGTATGTCTCTGTCTAATCCCTTTCGACTCTCCCTTTCACTGGAAAACTACGAGCGCTGCCGAGCACAGTGTCGGAGAGGCAGCAGTCACGGCCTCCCCCGGGTGTCGACTGCGGCTTAAAGGCTTGGCACACGCCCGGTGACTTTTTGAAAAAAGCGGCCTTTCTGGACGGCCGTGAGAAAGCGGCTCTTCTCATACACACTTTCAGAGCTGTTCCAGCACCTCGATTCCTCCGCGCTCTCGCCGTGTCTCGCACGCACACACAAACACACACCCTCTCACACATTAAACGAGCGAGGGAGGGTGAGATGTTGGATCACACAGACTCATTTGGCCTTGGTAAGAAAGAGTCCTCTTATCTTAAAACAGCCATTTAGTGTTAATTAATCCTTTTGAGTGAAACCTCCCCCTACAACATATTCTCTTTGGTTGTTAGGCTTTCATGCTTAAAGTGCTCGTACTACCTCAGATAGCCAAGTTACTGAAAAATCCCAAAATCTGATTAGGCCTGCGCTGCCTTTTCTCTCTGTAGTTGTCTGGCACACATGCCACGCCAGCTAGTTAATACACCATTTTGCTTTCATGCTTAAAGGGCTTTTTCTATCAGTGACAGCAGGATTTCTACTAACTGTCCGTCTTCTCTTGAGCCGCTCTGAGCTCTAAACGGTCAAGCTGTAAGGCTTTAAGATATACACCAAACACACACACACACGCGCGCAGACGCCCATGTGGCTTTTCTTACTCAAAGTCCAAGCTGCTCTTCAAATGCGTTTCTTGTTCTTTTGTATCTGGTTTTCATGCTAAAATTGTTTCTCTGTGAACACAGCCCGTCCAAACAGAAGAGCCTCCCCTTTGTTTGGCTTTGTTTCTGTAATTTACATTGCAGCGTCATCAAACACACGCTATCTTTTCCTTTTTTAGCTTTTATGTTGCGATGACCAACTGCTAAGCCCTCAGACGACTGTTGTACTCGTGATAAAGCGAAATAGCCGGGACTCACAAACGATTAATATTTGGATCCTCAAGCCTCAAGTACAAACAACATTTCTTTTTGCCCCGTGCTGCAATGGCCAACACTTTGACAGCGTTCTCTCTGGTGGCTCTTTCATGCTAAAAGGCTCTTTGGGGTTAAAGCTAAATGCCAAGAGAGACGCTGCTATTTGAGGTGCTGCCTTGCAGCAACATCAAACTCTTTCTTGTGTCTCTTGAACCTGTTTTTACACGGGACATAATAAAGTGACGCCTTCAAAGAACCCAGCATAAAGGGGGACAAAGACAAAAGACGGAAAAAGTGAGAGACACACTGGTTTGTTTGATAGAATCTAAAATATCGACTCCAGCTCTCTCACGCACACATTTAAACACAGCCTCTCATATTCTCTCAGAGTCAAGCTAATGTGAAGTGACAATGTAATGATTGCTGAGTGTTCCCATGCTGCAGGAGACTAGTACAAGTTCGCCCAAAGACTCGCCGGCTGCAGCACTGTCAGTCAGACAGAACACAAACACGGAGCTCTTTGCTTCTTTTGTCCCCACTGCTTGACTCGTGCTAAAACGGCAGATTTCCTGTCTGTGTCTGTCTGTGTGCAGCTCAACACCAGTCACACTTCTGTTGATGTTGCACAGCAGCAACAAATTTGTCACTGCTCTAGAAAAACAGCAGTGCCATTCACATAATAAATAGATGTATGTCTTATTCAATATTTTATACATGAGAGGAATCTACTTGCATCAAAGGTGCATGGCTCTTTTGCTCATTGACCTTTAATTGTTGTGTGGAAATTGATTGTAAAACTAACAGGTGAGACATGAAAGTGGACAGCTCAATGGTAAAACTCTGCTCCTTCCACCAGACTTTGTTATGTGGTAGATAACCATGATGAAATCCCACGGCCTACAAGTTCAAGCCCCTGTCAAAATGAGGCTGGGGCGTGTGTGCGAATCCAAGGTGGATATATGACTCACTGTGTTGGCAGGAATCACTTATTTCCTTGTTGATTTCCAAGGAGGGAATGACTGACTATGTAAGACTTGCAGGATATTGCGCAAATCGCTCCCACACGGTTGAAAGTTGGGTCAGTACTGTTCTATAAAACAATCGGTTTGGATGAGTCTTTTTATTAGTTGAAATTACAGAATTCATAGGGTGCCTATTAAAAGTTTCGCAGCCCTTGAAAGTTTTCACTTTCCACAGGTGCACAAAAAACGGTTCCATACACCTTTGTTAAATAGATTTTGCAAATATTGTAAATCAGCTCAGAGTACATGTTAGAAGATAGGAAGCACTTTTTATATGACTGTAACTTAAAGATTTGCATGACAAATACTTTATGTCATTTATGTAATGACCAGTGGAGTATGCACGGAGACTAACAGCTGACGTGCACTTAGTGATGCAGGTCACTAATTGATCCACTGGTACTACTGTTTAATTATTACATTTGAATTAATTTATCTGTAAATCTCCTCACCTTTGCTATAACTTTAACCATTTTTGTTACTTCTGATGATAAAACAACATTTGTACTAGCTAACTGTGCATTGTGCGTTTTTAATATTATTATAATGTGAGGCTTATGGTTTCATTTGCATCTCCTTCAATGCCATTTCAGTATAAGTGCCTACCCTCGATAAATTAATTAAAATAAGCAAATTTGTAATTATTTTTCTTTTCTTATCAGGGTATATTTGTACTAGCTGGACGTGCATTAACTAATGATGAAATATTCTTTAATCACTCATTAGTTAATCAAATATTCTCATTGACATTTCAAAATAAAGGAATGCAACATTTTGCAATGACTCTATTTGATCACTTCTCTTTAATGAATATTGCATTATGGTGGGTTTAATTTGGATTTGTTGACAAAATGTATGCAATGGTACGAACGTGATCCTGATAACACAATACTTCAAAGGTATCTTGATGGCTTCCCTCACTTGTCCACTTGTTACAGTGGACAGTCTGATCTAAGCAGAGAGGAATAGAAATAGAACATAGAGAGTTGTTTTTACCTTAAAGAAGTAGCTTTTGTCAATTAGATTAAATTCTAATTGACAAAAAAATCATCTGATCTTTTTTTCTTTGTGTGTTTTTGACTGTACAAATTCAAAATGTTGACTGTAAATTCACAAATCAAATAGTTCCCACACACAAGTTCATATGAGATGATTAAGTCTTTACTGATGCCTGTTACGCTCTCACAGGTCAAACACTGAATGTTCTGGCACTTGAACAGTTTCAGCTACCTGGTAAATGCCTTGATGCTGAGCAGCTGAAAGACTGTAGAGTGACTGGGGACTGTATAGGATCTCAGTTAGTGTTTTTGACATGTTTGATATTCCCTGGGGACTAATTTGCTTTTCACATAATGACAGAAACACACAATCTGTCTTCACTCCTCCTCGGTCTCCTTCCCTACCTCACTCGGTTTCTGTTTCAATGCCTCCCTAAGGACAGTCAGCTAGCGGTGTCATGGGGTGAGTGTGTCGACACCAGTGGTTCTTTAACTTTTTCACAAAATGCCGTTCAATTAGCCTCTCACCAGCAGGACCTGCTTTAATTGACCCATTAAAGGGCCATGACCCATTTCAGGGTCCCAATCCATAGTTAAAAAAATGCTGACATGCGGGGTGTGTACTTAAAGCTTTAAATATAGTCTCACAGTCTGGGATCCAGTCTAAAGAAAACATTCCCTGGTCTTGTGTCCCAACAGAAACAGACTCACATCTCATTTTAGGTCCTGAACCCTAAAAAAATGTAGGCAGTGTTTTGTCAAAGTCTGGTTCGAGCGCAAAAGTGGGTCATGGGAAGATTAAAACTGGCCTTCAAATTATTCTCTAGAAATTGATGTCAAAACTCATCGGCTATGCTGTGTTGAAAGACCCTTGGTTAGTGCACTGAATGCAAGCTAAAGTTTTCCATATGCGTCTACTCTGTGTGTCAGCAAGCCACAGTCAGCACAGGGTGGAAATCAATTCATTTCAATTCCACTTCATTGTCCTCAAGGGGAACTTTTTACAGAATAGAGTAAAAAAAATACATCAATACATTCATAAAAACACATCTGGAAACAGTAGCCTGAGCTCTTTGCTATTTCTGTAGTTACCCTTTAAATTGATCAAATCACCACAAATGCAATATTTGCAGCAGGCGATTTCTAAATACCTTGTTCTCTCTTTTAAATGTATATCACCTTTGCTTCAAACGCTCTACTGTGATTCTAATTGGCAGCAATCGACAAGTAGGTAAAAAGAGCAAGTCCTTTTTACTTACAAACAATACAAGCAGCATCGTTTCAGGAAGAAAAAAAAGGCATGTTTGCATCAAATGCATGAAATTGCATTTTTTTGAGAGATCGCCTTGGAAAGAATGGGACAGAAATGAAGCCTTTGTTACCGTGACCCTTGACCCTCAAAATCTAAACAGGTCACCTTAGAGACCAAGTGTGAGGGTCAGTTTTGAATTTCCTTTTTTGAAATGATTCTAGGCCACTAGATGTCCCAATATGAATGGCCCTTTCTTTGTTTTGAGTGGGCTGATTAAGGCAAGTGGCTAAGCAGAGAATGTTGCACATAATCACATTTTTATTGCAATTCTAATCATGTTTTTTAAAAACAGTAGTGCAGCAAACTGTCAAAGGAAATTCAATATGGCCAAATTTTCACACAGTTGCGCGTTTAGAAAGGCTCCTCATGTGATCATTCCGCCCCTAACTGGAGCCTTTAATGGCACTGAAATACCACTTGGCTCCAAACTGCACGATCCTTTCATTAGCCACTTGGGAACAAGGGATACACAGTTTGGTTGGATTTAAACTCTACAAAAACCATCACAGTTTTAACCACACGGAGAAACAATTGTGACTGATTAGCTGTTGTGATGTTTTATTTGGCATTTTAAAAGCTGCAGAATCTCTGACCTTCTGTGACACACACAGTATAATTGAACAAAACAACTTTATAAAGCCTGTGAAAACAGCTGTTGTGGTCACGCTGCTGTCAAAGCCTTTGCCACATTTGTTAGCGTCCACGTTAGAACATCTGAGGACAATATGGACAGCCATACAGCAGCGGTGAGAATGATGTTAGGTAAATGACTGTGACGGCAGCCTGTGATCACGAGCACGCCATTTTTGGAAAAGGGAAAATTATTTCATCTTACACTGGTCAGCTGAATCCCGCACAGCTTTTAATGCGTCTGTGTGTGTGTGTGTGTGTGTGTGTGTGTGTCTTCAGTGGAATGCAGTGGAGAAATCACAAGAAGAGGTTGAAAGGACAGATACGGGGTCTAAATGTGGCACTCAGACACATATGGAGCCCATTACGGCTCCTACTCCTCCAGCTCAGTCTCCGGTATCAGCTTGGCCTGTGTCTGTCTCCGGCTCACTTCACTTCACTTTATGATAATTGCGGTGATCACGATGTGTGGATGCCGAGCCAGTGTGTCAAGCTTCCTACACGAAGGCTTCAGATTGCTTTCATCTCATTACCAGATAAATAAAAGCACATGTCGCAGAGTGTCAACATGGAAACAACAGGTAACATTTTGTGAAGAATAAAGGAAAAACGACCTCGTTGCTGTTTTTTTCTTCTTTTCCGACCATGGAGGTTTGATTTACCCTGAACATGTGTAATTTGATGAAGCCTTCTCCTGTTCCATCTGCCTCCTCCTCCTCAGATAAAGAAGCTATGTTCATTTTCCCATTTTTTCCCTCTCTTGCGCCTTGTCCTCCCATAAAACCAGTAATAAGCATAATTTCAGCCAGCAAGATTTTTCCCTTCATGCCAAGATAATTCTCCTCCTCTGCCTTCTTTTCGAGGGCTCTTACCTCAGAACTTCATTCTGCCTTTACCTCCTTTCCTCCACGTGTCCTCCGTCTCCTCCTGTTCCCCCCCCCCCCCCTCCGTTTTTGCCTCCTTCTCTCCAGAGATCTTGGACAGTGATGCTGGCTGTATTTAAGAAGGAAGCCAAGGATTTTCCACAAAGCTTCAATCTTGGTCTTTTACAGAACGGCACCACATGAACACACACCAGGCTGCCAAACCAGGCTTTACAATGGCTTAAAACGTCCAGATGAGAAGGGGGGGGAGGGTAATACAGGCAAGTAAAGAGAAGCAAAGTGGCTGAAAAAGAGACTGACTATATATATCACACCTGTTGTCATTAAAAAAATGCATTTAAGGTGGTTATCGGTGCACTTTAAGATACATGTGTGTGTTTACTTTGACACTAAAGTCACGAGGTCACTATAAAATACAAAGAAATCGACAGAAATGGAAAAAGGGAACGAACGCAGATGAAAAAGAAAGAGAATGACAAAGGTTCACAGAAGGGGAGTGAAAACTTCCTGCGCCTCAGGCTGATCCAGCTTAACCCTAAAACCACACAGCCACGTGGACACCACTAGCTTCCTCTGTGAACGTGTGCGTGCATACGTTGATAGTGTGTGCGGATGGGTCATTTCTACATTTACAGTGTGTGTGAGAGCACTGGTTCTGGGGTGCTTGTGTGAGTTTTAATAAGGGCATTTTTGTGTGTGTGTGTGTACATGAGATTCCCTCATAAATTTTTTGGTGGGTGTCTGATGCTTTATGTGCATGTGTCTGTATTAGTGTATGTGACTCCTGTGACATTGTGTTTTTTTTGGTCGTTGGGGTCATGGGTTTTGTGTTGCTTTTCCTGCTCATGTGCCTGATGTTGTATGATGTATTTCACTTGAATACTGCGTGTATTTAGTGATTATGTGTTTGATAGTTAGACCAGCTGTTTACAAAGTGCATCTACTGCACAAACATTTGAAGATACAGCACGGCGTCATTTCTGGGTGGTCAAGAAAACTCTCAATGAACTTAGACTTCTACATGAGCTTAGAAAGGAATTATTGCAATTTATGTGACGTAAGTCATTTGGGTGCAAAAGTTCCCTTATTCTTAAACTGGCAAAAAGATGCTCACTCATCAGAGATTTCAAAATAAGAGAAGGCAAACAACCCTATGCCTACATCATACTACACAACATACTAGCAATACACATAATTTTATCGTAAGCACAAAAACTAAGTAAAAGTAAGTAAAAGTAAAATAATGACACGTCATGACACTATTGATTAGTTACACAATAGCTTCTCATTTCAAATCTCCAAAAACATTCACCATTTAAACCAAATGCAGGATCAACTGGGACTGATTAGCTGCTACTACTACTACTTCTCTTTCGGCTTTTCCCATCAGGGGTCGCCACAGCGAATCATCCTTTTCCACTCCACTCTATCCTGGGCATCTTCCTCTCTGACACCAGCTAACCTCATGATGATCAGCTAACCACTGATTAGCTGCTGTGATGTTTTATTTTAAAAGCCGCAGAATCTC
Organism: Channa striata; assembly: GCA_033026295.1. Lineage (NCBI taxonomy): Eukaryota > Metazoa > Chordata > Actinopteri > Anabantiformes > Channidae > Channa > Channa striata. The sequence goes on along the minus strand of CM065184.1, from coordinate 18,067,032 downwards.
TGACCTCCTAGACACACATTACAAGTGAAAATGACAAATGACAAAACAGCTGTTGAAGTCTTGCAGCTGTCACAGCTGCACTTATCAAAAATATCAAAAAACATGACTGGTTAAACATGTTCTGAAGACAGGATTTTTGGGGGGCTCCAGGTCCTGATCTGAGTCCTTGGAGGTCTCTATTAGAAATCAATTTTGGCTCCCATTTACCACCAAATAGCACCAGAGTTTGTCACACTTTGCCAACCTCAGAGTCGCTCAGCAGTTTATCCAATTTATTTTTCGTATTCACTGTAATTTTCATTAAATGCTGCACTGTAAAGCCTGGATTCGAAGGAAACAACAGTGTAACAAGCATTCTGTTTTTTTTTTCTTTCCTTTATCACGTCTGTGACCCTCAGTGACCCTTTGGACCTGCACCAATACCTCTGTGGTAAACCACTGCTGTAATAAGGAAATCATCAGTGCCCATTGTGCATCCAAAATAATGTCTGATGTCTAAATATGACAATTGTATATGTAAAATAGCCAGTTATCCAATTTTGTCTTTTGAGGCAAACATGACAGGCCCAATCTGAGATGTGGGTCTTTAAAATGTAATTTTCATGTGGTCGAGTTACAGCGTGGATGACGCGATGGTTGACACCTCACATCAGTATGTCCTGTGTTCATGTCTCTGTCCCGGTCTGTCCAGTGTGCAAATGGCAGTTGAATGACGTTTTTTATTGCCCCAAGCTACAAATGCAAAGAGTTGAACCGCCCAGGGAAGTTTCCTGTTTTTCTCTGTGCAGGCCAGGACTGTCTGCCACACCGTGACCCTGAACACAAATTAAAAGCTATGGTAAGAAATGAAGGGATAGATGACTAACTACAGCTCATTCTGAGCTTGGCATAACTTTCTCCAATGTTCTCTGGAGACTCATACGGATCCATAGATGTTTTGTGTTTTCAGCACCGAACTGGTAAGTACAGACGATGTTTGCATAGGTGTCTTTCGTAACATAGAGAAATATGGACAAACTCCTTGTCTCCAGACAAACAGACACCTGACGATGTCTGTCTTCTCTCTTTATTTCCACAAATGAGGGCGACATGTAATGTCCAGTGTAGTTTCTCGTGTGTTGTTTCTTTCTAAAACATTTTAAAAAACAGTAACCGTCTCAGCTAACATGCTGCTGTACCACTGATGAAAAGTGTCTTCAGCGGACCATCAAAAGCTGAGGTCTCGAGTACAATAACATTCACAGGCTGATTATAAAACAGAGGTGAGTCGCACATTCTTTACCGGCCTATGAAATAACTGCATGAATCGAAGGTTTTCTCAAAATTGTTGGCAGCGACAGAGGCTGCCGTTATGAGATGAAACTCTTTTACTGGGTGACACAGTATCTGTGTAAAACTCCAGCTTCCAGCTTGAAAGGTTGTTAGATTGTGACATTGAACTAAGAGCCACTCAGCATCAGCAACTGCCACCAAAAAAAAAAGCATGTAACTCGTTTTGTACAAAGTATGAGGACATATTTACTTTTTATGCATGGTATTGTGCTAGAAAATGCAATGCCAAAAACTATTTAACACCTTCAAATGAATTATCCATGGTCCCAGTTATACCTTGTCGTGTATTTGTTCACCCCGCACAGTCGTAAAGTTTCCTAAAGAATCATCAACATTACCAAAGATTAAAAGCAAGTACAAGGTGTCACAAGGTGAGGTTAACCTTTGGATATGTCTGAGGTCTTTTTATTAATGCTTTTCTTAATAGACAAATGCCAGCCAGGTCAGCGGTGCTGTGCACAAACGCCTTAAATGTGTTAAGTTTTACTTAACAACCAAAGAATTTTGGTCACTTTCCAAATTGATTATCTCGTCCTCACTCACCATACTATCTAAATCCAACACTGAATCCCCTCTGCTCACTTTTGGTTAGCGATCAGCCTGCAAACTGGATTTCCATCAGTTGCACACACTGCTCGACTGGGTGACACGTTCATTTATTCCAAAAAACAGGAATTTGATCAATTTTGTCCACAGTGTTTGGAGTAATTCCACCTTAAATGTGACACGAGCAGTTGACCAGTTGTGGTAAAAAACCAAAAATGTGGTAACCAATCGGTAGGTACCACGCTGAGCAGCGTTTGTTAGAATTTCAAGTTCAAGTGAAGAAGCATTTCACACCGATAAGCGGTGTTTTTAGTAACATGTCGCCAACAGCAGCACAGATGAAGACTGATATGATGATAATCCAGGCTGCAGACTGAGCGGCTGGGAACATATACGCACGATGTGCTTTGTGACGTGTTCAGGGACCATAGAGTGCAGGTCAGCTGAGTTTCAAAGGAACTTTCTCATGTGCTACGTCTGAGAAAATAAACATGAACCGTTTCATTTTCTGGGCCTGTGATCTTAGTTTAAAACTCGGATGGACAGAGTAAAAACACAAATAAACTCACAGTTCAGTTCTGCTGCGCAAATGTCTCGTTTTAGACCCCGAAGCATTCGCTGTGTGTTTTTATGATTAGCATGACTCAAAAGATCAAGCCAGTGTGTCTACATCTATTTCAGTTCTAATGAATCTTCCGTGTGCAAAGTCAGTAAGATACACTTCCTCATTCCGTTTCAGGACGTGACTTCCTGCCCCTTCCTCACTAACTAAGTTTCACTCTGTTTCTGTGCAGACTTCTCCGTCCCTCTGATCCGTCCCTCTGTATCGCCCCTCTCTCTGTGTGTCATGCTCTTCCTTTTAGAGGCAGTCGGACAGCCAGTCAGTCAACTTGTTTACAGGCAGAAGGGTCAGGCCGAGCTGAGCAGAAGTGAGCCCTTGAGGGATAGAGCACTGGCTGCTGAGACTAGAAAAAGTGAACAAGGAGAAAGCCCGTCCGAGAGAAAAGAAGAAAAAAGTTTTAAAACTCCAATGAGTAACCTTTTGAGCTATTGATTGTGAGCTGTTTACACTCTGGAACTCTGTCCTTTACCCTATAGATTTGACTCTTTTTTCCCTAAGAGTTTCTACATGACATGAACACAAACTAACGTGTTTAAATGGGCCTGGGACTCAACGGTGGTTAGTTTTAGCTTCCTGCAGATGCTGACAGGTGATCTGAACATTCTGTCAAAGTCTGGGATGGGTGAGTGCCTGACACCATCGCACATAAACAGAAATCAGTGCCAGTGTCTCTCTTAATCATTTCACATATATCACAAATATATAACAAAGTCCACAGAAATACAGCTACTGACGTGATGCAGGTTATGTTGACAAACCTAATGCACAGAACAAACTGCATTTCCAGAAATGAGGAGCTGTTGTTTTCTACGCAGAGGAAGAACAATGTCCTCTTTGAGCTGCAAAGCTGTACTGCAGACTTCATGCAACCTGCGAGCAAATTACACAACAAAGATGACAGTGTGTGCAGCATAATTCTACTCTATGATGCCGCGACTGAGTCTCTGAACCAAGGAGCGCTGGTCTTTGGGCACCAACATCAGCACCCTGTCCCCGGTGAGCAGCCTTTTCAAGCTGCTGCTGAAGGCTCAGTCGTCTGTGCACAGCGTTCAGGATAATGTTGAACAGGACGCTGAAAGATGGGGCTTCATCATCAAAGCAGGGCTTTTCTTTGATTTGAACTCTATGACTTCAAAAAAGGAGCTGTTGCCACATGTGCACTTCACCACTTTTTGTATAAACAAACAAAAGTGTCTCAGCCGAGCACTCAGTGTGTGTTGGTGTGTGTTGTGGGGCGTCGAAATGAGCAGCCCTTTGTGTGTGTCCAGCATACAGCAGCACAGGCAGAGAAAGGTAAAAGACAATGTTATTTTTAATCAGTCAAGCTCAGAAAAATGCAGTCAAACATAAAGAAGGTCCATGATGCGCTAAAGGATGTTTTCACTCCGTGTGTGTGTGTGTGTGTGTGTGTGTCCATGCATGTGTTAGTGGGTAAAACAGAGCCAGCAGCAGGGTGTGCTGCAGGCTGGACTAGAGAGGAGGAGAGGGGGACATACGTGTGTTTTTACAGGTCCTACGCTCACTGACAAAATGCAATGGCTATCACCTCATCCTCACCATAAACCCTTAACCTGAGTTTAACTCAATTCTAACTTTGAATTATCCCACATAACTACGGAAAGCTTACGCAGAAACACACCAGTTTGCCTGTGGTGGCATCGTAAATTAGCCACAACATACACAGACTTGGCTGTAACACAGCACGGTGGAGTCAAACACTAAACGGAGACTTAACAGGGGCAAAGGAAAAGTTCCCCTTTAAGCTCGGAGCAGACTGTGCTTCATCAGTTATTTTTTTGTCTGGACGTCAGCAAACCCGGCCTCAGTGTGGATTCAAATAACATGGGAAGAGGATATATTTGGTTACAGAAAATGGCTAAAATGAAGGGCAGTCAGAGTGAATTATGGAGTGGTAACCAAATGGCATGCAGATTGAGTATCGGGCTACAGGACTTAGCTTGAATTTCCATATGATTAGCATGCATCCAGTCAGAACTGCAAGGCTGGAAGCCACAGAGCCCCGCGTATTCCAAGCATGTTGTATTTCCAAGAAAAAAAGGCCTTTTGAGCCTCACACACTCAGAAAAAAACAGATAATTACAAACTGAATGATCTCACCAGATCAAATTACAGCTATTTTCCAACTCAACATATTTTTACCACAGTATCTTGTTTTTTTTCTAACACTTTCTGTCTTTAACTTTCTCCGTGTCTTGTCTTTGTCTCTCTTTAGTTTGTCCATCTGTTCTCTCCTTCACTCCCCATCACCATGTACCTTCTATGTGAAAAAATCTGACGTTATTTATCAGAGCGAGTCAGGTGCACGGGACGAGCTATTTTTACATCAGTTTACAATCAACAAACAGAACTTTACACGTTAGCACTCTTTTTTTTTGCCTCATTATGTTGCTTTCTCTTGCCATTCGTGTATATTTTCCCAGCTTTTCAAGAAAACGTTGATGATTTAGAAGATGTAAAATCAACACACAGACAACCTGTTTATGGTTCCTGTTTTAACCCATGATTTGAGTGATGGAGGCAGGAAAAGAAGCTGTTGCCATAGAAGACACTCATTTATAGAGGCTATGTAAAGCACATAAAACGTCTGCGTTGAGTGCGTAACACTGCCCTGTGGGGTTAAACTTTGATTTTTATCAGTTGGGGGAAATTTCAGGTGACGGCTCTGTATTCAAATAGTAAGACTGACGGGAAGTTAGTTAATACTATTCCATCAACTGAAAACACAATGCAAACCTAAATTAGTGAGCGCGACGTGACGTGACGTGACATGTATTTCGGAGCACAGCGTCCAACAAAAACAATTCTACTAACATATTGTCTTTACCTTACATCACTGTACACGCACTGAGTTGGATCAGGTTGTCTGACAGAGGTTAATATGCTGCTGTCAGTGTGATGTCTGTATCATTTCTCTGTTTCACGTTAGTAAACTGCCTGTGGAAATGGTCCTGCCATCTGGATGTAGCGCTGACGCACAGACTTGACATTGTCTCTGATCATTTTAAAAATTAGCTGTAAATGCAAATGGTTTGGTTTTCAGACTCTCCTTTTCCCCAGGGACGAATGCCTAGCTGCAGTGATCTTCGCGATCCTGCAAACGCGCGTTCCAGTGTTGCAGGGCACTACCAGATTCATTCCCTTCAAGTTGAATATCCGAGATTATAGTCAGGAGCTGCATGGAGTGAGCAGAAATTCTGTAATCCTTGATCCTATTATTTTCTTAAGTTCTTAAGTTTATTATCTGTCTTTGCTCGGCTGGCTAAGTTGTCTGTGTATATTCCAGTATTGTGTTGGAGGTGGTAGAGTCCTTTCGCTTTTTATCAAGACTTACTGAAGAAACACAAGAACAGCTTCTTCCACATGTGCCAGACAGAGCTGCCTAACATGATTTTAGCATATGAGCCAAAGAAAAAGGCAATTTTCTTGAACAAAATTCCTTTCAAAGAACACAAGACATCACATATGACCATATTGTGGTGCCACAGATGATGGATTGTCTGTTTTGTCCTTGGTCATAGCTGGTCCTATACTGGGAACATGAATTTTTTTATATTAATTTGCTCAGCGCCTGTTGTCAGTGACCATTCTGAGGCTAAATATACGAGATATAAGACAGCAGCAGGGCATGAAATTACCTACCTATCTTCTCCCAGTCAATAATTGTTTTTGTTGTGACTTTCTCGACATTTGCAGGACGGCAGGCTGTGTGTTGAGCAGCTAGAGCTTTTTTTTTTTTTTAATTATTATTTTTAGGTCAGTGTCTCCTTTCTGGCACGCTATCTTAATCTGGGGGTCTTAGCAGTGCTTAGTTTGTTATTTTTTTGTCAGGCAGTGCGTGTAAGTGTGAAACGGGCGAGCAGCTGCAGAGGGAGATGTGAGCGCGGCGTGCATGTTAGCGGTGTGCGGCACACACACATGGCAGAACTTATTTTTATTTAAACAGCACCAGAGGTAGTGACACCTGTGCTGGCTGGGTGCCTGGAGACCTATAATGGTTTTTACTGGGGCTCCGTTCACGCTGCAGGATTTATGCCAGATGTGGCCCCAATTATCACATGGACAGACGTTTGCCTCCTTAGCATGTCTGTCTGCCTGTGGTAATGCACATTCACATAAAACAAACATCCTATTCATGATGTTCTTTACAGTTTCTTAGGTCAATGCAATGGAGAAAAATTATGTAAAATATTGAAAGCAGGTGGTTTTAATGTAGTGGCAGACAGGGGTCAGCACGACCTCACTGGCTGGTCTGCATCTACACTCACTCAAACGCAGCCAGCTGTGATGTGCTGTGTGTTACGACAGCTGTCAATCATGGCCAGCACTGAGTTTTCCCCATGCTGGAGCCTGCCCACCACAACATTCAAACCATCCAGTGGTTTCATTGCTGAGGCTGCAGAATGATTCTGATCAATCATCATCTTGCATCACTCATTTCCTATTAAGGTGCAAACATGGAGCGTGGTCTCACATGTCAAGGAAACAAAAGTGCCAAACAGTCAAGCACAAATTATGATCAACTATTTTAATCTCCTGTGTTACATTATAAAACACATTTCTGATATAAATACGAAAGTGTATTTTTACATTGGTGTGTGCATTGCAGACACACAATTTAGACAGGGTTCCTGAATTTTGACAGTACTGTATATAGAGAATTAGAGACTAATATTACAAGAACTCTCACTGAACCTTTTGCTACGTGGGAACATTTAAAAGCCAGGTGTAAATTAGATCATAAATGACTTTATTATCTAGACATGGCCTTGATGGATCTTTTATCCACATCTGAAATTTTATTGGCAAGTTAATTATAAATTGGTCCTTACGGATGATAACGAACCGCACTCAAAACCAGGCGCACCTGCAGTGGGTTTCTAATCCAAGTCAATAAACATGGCTGCAGCAAACTGCAAGCTTTTAATGTTACATTTTACTGATCCCAATCCAAACCCGTATCTGTATCGTTTATCTGCGCTGGGAGTTTTACAGCACAACTGGTGTCTCTCCAAACTCTGCAGCTGCAACCACCAGATTAGAGACTTGTCATTTATCCCCTGTTACCATGGCAGCCATTTCCATGATAACTAGGCTTCAGAGTACAGGAGTCAAAGGTCATTGGAAGCAGTGATCTTTGCAACCTTGATGAAATACAGCAATTAAGTGTAATTGGATGAGGGAGCCAGCATTCATTATCTTAGTCAATAGCACGATTGGTAGCTTCATTGACTGGATCTATATATTGTTTAGGCTCAGATTAGAAAGCCACGAAAGGTGGTTGCCCTTGTCTGTCAGCGCTGTAGCATCGCAGATACCCTGTTATTTCACTCCAGCTGTATGTGACCACTCCGGTACATCACCACCTCCGACAGATGTCTCTGTTGTCTGACAGGCTCATCAGCATCATGTCACACAAGAAAATAAGTCTAAGAAGTTCTGCATCAACAACATTAACAACTTTGAAGAGAAATGGGAAAACGTGGTGTCACTTTAAAAGTCTTCAATCAGAAACCTGGAACAGGTGAAAGGGGTTTGACCTAAACCTGCTCCAAAGACTTTCCGTTGGTTCTGCCTCAGGGAGTCATCGTACAGGTGTCTTTCCCCTTCACAGTAACTTCCAATGGTTTGAAACATACACTGTGAAGATAATTTGTTAAAGCTACAGAAGCAACGATGAGCCAAGCTGTGACTTTCCAATTAAACAATGACTGAACAGCCAGTGAACCTCGGACATACAGTACGGCAATTAGTTTTCAGTGTTCGGCTGTGATCTGCATGTCTCTTCTGTGCGGTGAAGGATCGTGTAGACGTTTTCAGCACCTGTGCCATGATTACATCAAAACGCTAGAGGAACATAGATAAAAATTAAGTGAAAATGGCATAATCGAACGAAAGTACTATTTTAAAGTTTTATTGCAAACCAGTCAGAACAATCTGTGACCATGCGGGTAAATAGTTGCTATGCTCTAAATCTGCAAACATAAAACTACAGTAGCTAATGTATTTAGATAACAAGTTCTTGAATTTAGGAGAGAAATAATACGAAGTATTGACCCTCAGCTGATGTGAACTGGCTCAGCCCAAATATTTTGATTTTTCTCATTTAGCCACAGTTGTCTTTTTTTTTGGCACTGGCAGAGGGAGCTGGTATCTGATAAAACTTAAATTAAAACTCATTAGTTTTTAAATTCAAGCAAGACGACATTTTTAGCAAGTGATTGTCATATGCATCTACAGATTTATAAGCTCTCACTATCTCAGATAGGTGTAAAAGCCCGGCCATTCACCAATACATATTCTTCTTTTGGTGGTGGGAATTCACAGTAGCATTCACAGTCCTAGCCAGTGAGTGAAACTACACATGTAGGTGGTGTTTCGGCTTTGGCTCAGTTGGTCGTCCACGGACCCTCTTCGCTGCGTGTCGAAGTGTCCTTGGGCAAGACACCGAACCCCAAGTTGCTCTCGGTGGCCACATGAGCACCCTGCATGGCAGCCATCGCCATTGTGTGTGTGTGTACCAAATTACTCTGTAAGACCCTTTGGATTAAAGCTTCTGCTAAATGTAAATGTATTCTCCTCCAACCTTGTCAAAACGGAAGCCAACTAAATTTCTTTGGCAGCATTACGTACTACGTGTTCAGGGAATTGTTCTGCCACCAGCGACTCTCCATCTACATATAAATGTGCACAGTTAGCATATGATACCTGTACACAGGTATGTGTACTTTCTATATGCCCTTAATTATCAGTTCATTTTTCCCTCACTGGCACGTTTTTTCACCTGCAGATGCAGAGAATTGGTGCACGTAAAAAGAAATCAAGGAAGCAGAAGGGTACTACTGTGTTATGTCCACTTCCTAGTTTCTGCGTTGCATATCTGGAGCAGAACAAACAAAGCCTGTAATGTGTGTATGGTGTTACACAAGACTGGTAATAAATACACTCTGTCTTATAGTTATTTTGGCCCAGAGCATGCGTTTTGAAGTGTGTATGCAGTTACATGAGGCTGGTAATAAATAGACTTTGCAGATAAGACAACTGAAATTTCTCCTCTCCTTCCTCCTCCAGTGATGGAGATGGAGCGAGGAGCAGAGTGAAGTGATTAGGTTTTATTATTTTCTCCAGACTCTGGGCTTCTGGTTGATTAAATTAAAGCGTGTAGCGGCTTGTCTGAACACAGAAGGGGTCAAAACGAAACAGAACAGAATAGCTCTAGGGGAATGGAGGCAGGATGAATGCAACGTGATAATATGGTTTTGTGACGAGTGGGTAAATGAACCGAGATAAAAATTATTGTGTCTCGCGCTGCCTTGGAAACCTGTGTTTTGGAGAATGCAGTGAGACAGATAGCCCTAATATGCAGTGTGAAAGAAACAATGTGGGGTGACAAAATGTCATCAGAATAACGGAGGTCAGGTGCAACATGGGAACCAAGCGGGTCCAACACTGCAAAGGCCTTGGATTTTTTCCCTTTTATTTAAAAGCACCGTGTAAAGTTTCCCTCACATTGACAACTACTGAAAATCAGTGATTTTTTATTTTTATTTTGGAAGTCATTGTTGAAAAATAGTAGAAAACAGACATTTATTTTATCGGTCAAAGATATGTTTAGCTGGTGTTAATTTTTAACCACTGGCAATGAGCTAAAAAGATGTAATTAGGTTATTGATTTGTTTGTGCAATGATAGCTCCTTGAATGAATGTTATCGCTTTGATTATATTCACTGAAATGGAGATGAAATTTCAAAATCACTCCGTGTTTATGGTATGCAGCATCAATACTACTAAATATTGCATGTTTTTGTTCTGAAGACTCATTACCAAAACTAAGAGGAAATTCACATTTGTGAGATAAACCTAAGAACCAGAATAGGAAAAATATTAGTTGCATGTTAAGAAATATGTTTCTACATATTGTACTGGGTTGTGGGGTAGATTGGGAGATCTAAGCACACAGGCTGACTGAGCATCCCTGTAGTCTATTTCCCAAAGAACATGGTTTTAAAATGTCATAATACATTGCCAACAGTTATGTTTAGTCTCAGAATTAATAAAATGTATTTGAGCAGCAGATGCATTTTTATATTTCCCTTATCCCAACTAAAAAGCACTTAAGACACCAGCCTGTCCTTTAATCAGATTGTTTAAGCAATAATGACAGTATGTGTTATTGTATATTTACTTTGCCCCTTCACAAAAAAATGAGGTAGTTACAGGAACACATGCTATATCAGGACATAGGCTGTAGCGACAGAGAACACACATATATTAACACTGCCTCAATAATTTGATCATGGTGAAATAACACAGTGATTTGGGAAGTAAACAAGTTGACAGCTTTTTGTCAGTAGCTGCATGTATTACAAGTTGAACATCTGGGGGATATACTGCTGTTGTTATGTGATTCCTCTGATTTACAGAGAGGATGTTTGAGAGATTGTATAGTAAACACCTCCAAGGTTTTAACACATTTTGTTCCTAAAATTGATGTTTACATTTCTGCTCTACATAGAGAAAGTCATAAATAGGAAATTAAATTAAAATATTCTGGTAGATCGTAGACACAGGCGGTTACATCCATGTGTATTGCTGGAGTTGATCAGTTCAGGCTCCAGTTTAATGATGTAGTCTACATCAGGAGAAAGGCTTATTAAGACGTTCTGATGTCATGTGGGGACCCAGTCAAGCTAAGGGTACTCGACCGCTGTGGGACCATGGTTCCATTAAGTATACCAAGAGTCATCCCTCACCCAGAGACAGAGGCTGATTAAAAGATAGTACCAGTAGTTCTGAATGAACAATCTAAAAATCGTGGAGCTGTAGAACGTCTTCAAATTAAAGCAAAGACATTGGCTGTATATTCTAAGGATTAGCTGGAAGATACTAGTATAAAACTTTAAAATCAAAGCAGAGTGAGGAAAGGAGGGCTGGCTGGGTGTAGCAGAGCAGAGTGTGGGAGGGAGGGCTGGGTGTAGCAGAGCAGAGTGTGGGAGGGAGGGCTGGGTGTAGCAGAGCAGAGTGTGGGAGGGAGGGCTGGGTGTAGCAGAGCAGAGTGTGGGTGTAGGGCAGAGTGTGGGAGGGAGGGCTGGGTGTAGCAGAGCAGAGTGTGGGGGAGGGCTGGGTGTAGCAGAGCAGAGTGTGGGAGGGAGGGCTGGGTGTAGCAGAGTGGATTGATTTTGAATATAGAGCCCATTAAGTTTTCTCAGGAGCGTAAACACATAGTGAACGTCAGAGCAAGTTACAGAAGGATTTGACACAGTAAAGAGAACTTAAAGAAATGCTGACACGCATTAGTCCTCAGAGCAATTTGATCCAACAGAATCTGAACCCACCGACGTAACGACGTGACTAATGGCGACTGAATGGACAAGTTGCTTTCTAACGGAAGCCAGGTATCCGCTGTCAGGCATTACACCGTATGTGCAGCTCGGAGCTGAACCAACCTGCCAGTGGAATGAATGTGTTGTGCGCTCAAATCGACAGCTGGCTCAAATGTCACATTAGGAAATGCCTCCTATTGTTTCTTGTTGTGTGTTACGCCCTTGTACATCTCAAAAGTCATTATTTTAATTTAGATGCAATTGAAATATAATACTCTACAGAGTGTAGCTTAGGGAGCTGTGAATCTCTCGCACACAATTCAGGTCATATATATGCAAACCTACTCACATTCAAACTGAGATGTAAAACTTTCATGTAGCTATAGTATTCACTGCTTTATTAACTGAAAATGAAAAAACTAAACATGTGCAACCGTCCCCAAACCTTTGATTGGAACCATAAATGATACCAGTCGTATTTTGTTGTGTGCGATAATTATTTTTCAAATGATAGATTTCTCATTTTGGAAATGAACTCCTCAGATATACATTTGTAGAACATGACTCAATATTAACAAATTGAGTAATAACTAAATTACACCCTGTCTCAGCAATCAAACAACTACCCAGCAGTGCAATCATCAACTCCCCAAAACAATAAAGCACTGAGTTAACCTGAACGGTACACAGCCAGAATTACAATGAATTTAATAAGAATAATATTAGCAATACAACATCTCTGACTTTCTGAGGTTGTTTTAATCAGATGTGTTGTTATAGGTTTCCCAATATAAACAAGTCCTCTGATATTTTCCATCATGGTTCACGGAATTAGTCGTTTTTTCAGAGATTGATACAGGAAGGAGAAACCCAGAGTGACTGAGTTTCCTTCAATAACAGTAACTAAATGTGAGTTAGGCCTCAGGCTGAGTTCCCAAAGACCTGTTCAAAGTGCTTCTTTCACATCTGGAGTGTTCACTCCTTATTGCAACCTGGGTGGCAGCACATAGCTGTCAACTATTAGCCAAAAGAGCCGGTCCGTGTCTTCACCTAGGTCAACAGTGTGGTTTATTAGGAGTGAGAACAATGTGTGGGCCACAGGAAATGACTGGAAAATGGCCGGTGCTCATGTTACTATATTGTTTTAACTGTTAGATTACCTACAGGAACCGTGCGAACAAAATAAACATGGTTTTGACTTCATTGCTAAGTTACGTCGCGTGAGTCAATGCGAGCTGCTGCTGCTTCTGCTAGTGTGGATGAGCCGACGGCTGTGGTGTGGAAGTCCAGCCACACACCGTGAGCATGTGTGCATGCGACGAGCTCCTTTCATAGCTTACACATTTTTTTGCACTAGCAGGTGCACAAGCACAGAGCATGTCCAGGGTCTTAAGATGTTAAGGTCTGAAGCTATGCTCAGTGCTGACTCTACACACCGGCATTTAGATTGTCCACTTTGGTCCACTGGTGGTTAAGAAAGCCAATTTTTACTTTTTGTTTGCCCTCAATGGATGCCCAGATACTACATACTGCAATTGGGAACTGGACGTACACACACACACACACACACACACACACACACATTTTACACATGTGCCATAGCCAATCTGCTGTGTTTGCTGCATCCGACTACACAACATGAAAAAGTGTAACCACTTCACAAGCACAGTGTCAAAGGTGGTGAAATGACGGTTACATGCAAGCTTACAGTTGACCTCAGTTGGATCAAATCATCAAGTTATGGGTCGCACTGACCATCACAGCTTCCAAAATCACCTTGGGCCAAACTTCTTTGTTTCACACAACACCAGCACCCGTAACTCAAAGACTTCCCATTTACCAATAGTGTCCAATTTATGTCGTATTTGAGTTGTTTGTGATCTGAATGGAGGTCAGCTCAGGACAGAAGTGGAGAAGAGAAAAGGCGCTTTAAGTACAAACGACATGAGAGAGACAGACAAATATAGAAGAGGACAGATAAAGACTGAGACAGACAAAGAAGAGTAATGGCAGATGCTTCAGTAGAAAAGTGTCTTTCTTCTTTCCCATAAAGGGACATTCCCGCATTTTTCCTGCCACTGTGCGGAAATGACTCACCCTCCAATCTAGGCCATGTCATTCACACTGGAGCCCACCCTCCTACTGCCTGTGTGTGTCTGTGACTGCATATATATGTGCCTGTGTGCGTCTTAAGAGCTGGGTTTGGTTTACTTCCAGCTACCTCAGAGTACTGCTCCTCACATACCATGGCTATGACATGCTATACCACAGCGCACCAACACACACACACACACTTTACCCACTAGATTTTTTTGGGGGGTAGAGACTTAAGCGGATGTAGGGGGAGTAGCCTAGAATTAAAATGAATTAAAGACTTTTTCTTTTTTTCCTCCTGTCATTTATTTGTTGCTTTTTCGCTCCTTTGCTCCCAGGCATGACTGCTGCATTCTGGCAGCATGAGGAAATGCTCTAGGGCCTCTGAGTGCGTCTGAGTGTCAACATTTGTGTGTGCGCATGAGTGCGATCTCTTTTCACTGTGCTTTTGCACCAATAGCCGTAGGCATCATCTCCGCAGAATTGGTAAATGCCATCATTCAAAGGCAGAACAACATGAAAATAATCTTTTTGGAAAAAGACTGAAGGAACAGGCTTTTTTTTGTGGGCTTGTTCTCTCTGGTTAAAGATTTCATACAATAACACGGCTACAAACTCAAATACATACAATTGTGCTTCTCTGTAATGGCTGGCGAATAAAACCAAAATAACTGTGGTTAAGATGATTACTGTCAGGATTACACAGACATGTTACGTGGCCAAAGGAGGCAGATAGCAACGGGCAAAGTGTGTTCACTGCTGACTTGTCCATTTCCCTGCTGAACAAATGCAATGTGAAGCAGGCAACAGGCACTCAGCAGCTCAGCAAGTCCCTGCAGTTGTCTTGGCTGGACTCTCCAGAGCAAACGCGAGTGCTGAAAAGTCCTCGCTCAACAGCTTTTTACTCTAGTTAAAAAACATCCCACCTTTTTTTTCATTTCGCCGATCAATTTCATCCTCTAAAGATGGAGAGAGTCCAAGAGTGCATATGGGTTGGTGTTGAGAGAGCAAGAAAGTGTGTGTGTGTGGGGCGGTTAGGCATAGAGTCAATGGGGAGAGCGAGCTGAGGATATTGCTTGTTTTCTGGCAACACACACTGCGTTTGGGAACAAACAGCCAGCGGTGCATTAGCAGCATAGTTTATCACTGAAATGATATCTGCAATGACAACGACGCCAGTGAGAAGTTACAGGGCAACTAACTGCAACAGTGTTCATTGCCTAAATTATTTAAAACCAAGAAAGCTTTGATTTACACTGTTTGTTGTAGAATAGGACCACCAGTGTAACTTTGTGAGAGCTTTGTTTTGAGATCAGTGCAGGACAAAAAACTATATTGAAAATTATATGTTTGACTGCCCCAGTTTTCCATGAACAGTGCAAGTGAAATTGAAAAACCGAGGCACACAAGTAACTGATTTAAGTGAACCTGAAGATTTGCTTGCCCAGCAATACTGAGGCTATAAATGACCCATAATGCAACAGGCTCTTGTGTTGTGAAATGCGGAGACTGTCTGTAACTGTAACTGTCTACTTCTGTGCCGTAATGAATTGCCACAGGTGAACATATCGTGTCTATTAGTGTCTGCAGCCAGCATATATCTATGCTGTAGACCTCGGTTTTTTGTCCAAAAAACCCTCCGTTAAACGCACTGTACGACTTAAAACAGGTCGTCCCAAATAGTTGTCTTGGGCATGCTCAGTTATCCCGCGCTTACTTACGATCAACTATTAAAGTCGCAGCAGTTCTTACCAAATATGATAAACATTTCCTCACAGAGCACTTTGTGATCTGGCTTATATTTTCTTATTGTTTTGGACGTGAACAGAAGTCTAAGACACAGAAAAATGAACTTATGCAGGTAACAAACTGACTGGAAAATCATGTCAAGTTAAGCAGAGAGAATTTATTTTTTCTTTTTTTGCTTAACGGAAACGTGCAAAACTGCTCACCGTAAATTAACTCTTCATGCTTGGGTTAAAACAAGACCTTCTCTTTGATTAAATCACATTTTTGCCCTATTAGTTGGAAAGGCTGTTGACTTCCTGATGATCTGCTGTATCTAATAAGCATTACAACATCACAACGTGGCTAGTTTAATTAAATTTTGCAATACATAGGGACATATTACAGTAAGGCTACAGTATTCATTTGTGTATTTAGAGAGAGGATTAAAACAGGTTTTCTTTGGTGTGAACCATGGACCTTTACTCTGATAAACACAGTTTCAGTAGTTGTGCGTTAGCGAAACATGCTAAGCCTTCATGAAAACAAAATTACGACCTGATGGGCTCTCCATCATTTTTGCAAATAGCTTGAACTTATTCTCCTCTCATCGTTACACCCGCTGCTGTCACACATGCCCTTGGACGGACTTTCTTCTTCTCTTTTCGCCTCTGTTTCCTGTCTTCAGATCGTCCTGGACTACTTTGCCCTGTTTCTCTTTCCATGCGTCCCTTTTCCTGGCAGTTATTACCAGTCTAATTAATTCCACATGATGACACTGGTCAGGCCTGGTGTCTCTCAGTCGCTCTCACACACACAGCCCCCAGTTGAGCCTTTGCGCTCGCCCTCTCTTTCTTCAGTAATTGCGCCCAACTGCTCCCAGCCAGAACAATTAAGTTCCCATCAAAGTGGAAGCAGAGGCCTTAAAGCTGGAACACTGTAGGTTTACTGTGGTTCTGGGCAGGCGTGCAGTGAACAGATGTCGACGTGACACACCCTCGTTTTACTGCACAGAAACACTGAACTGCTGCAGCAGGAAGTATGTGCAAAGATCTAATTTGTGACACTGAGCAATGCACTCGTGGCGTTGCAGTGACGAGTGTTGTGCTACGCGTGCAAAGATTGGGCAGGTTTCTGGCAGACTGGTCTCTCCCCCATTAATCCAATCAAACCGTCCTACTGCAAAAAACCCCGCACACAACGAGGGGATTTATCTGCGTGTATTAAGGTCTGGTGTTGACCTGCCTGAACAAGTTCAAATCAAATGGAAACACAGACATAATGATATCATTCACATTGACCTGAGCCTCTTTGACTGAGATGAGAAAGGCAAACTGGTGTCAGATTCATGTGAATAGTGGAAAGTCAAGGCCCCATTTCATCAACTCCTTTTATGCACTAAAACACCACTCACTCAGTAACAGTTAGTTCAGAAACATGGAGAGACATGATATCATGGGTTCTTTTAGTCACACACACACGCACACAGAGTTGGCGACACTTGGCCAGCAATAACACACAGTTTTAGGAGTTTTAAGCTATAAAAAATAACTATATATTTTAGGGTGAAAGCCTATGAGAGAAGGTCTGTAAAGTGACCCTGCCCTGCCTCTTAGTAGCTTCAGCTCCACAAATAGATTTACAGGCTTTCATTAAAGCAGCTGGTGGTTATGCAGGGCAGAGGCTCTAAGATGGCCAGTTGCAGATGTGTGTGTACGCTTGTGTGTCTCTGTGGGCCTCTGTGACTTGGGGCTAGGCTCTAGATTACTTCCAGAAGTGGAGCTCCACAGCCTGCAGTTTCATTACAGCTACAAAGCGACCGCATGACTACACAGAGTGCAGAGTTGCAAAAAGTTTTTTCTTCACTGCTCCTTGCTGCCTTTGTCCACCGCCCTTCCTCCTCCCCCTCACTCTCTTTCATGGTTACAGTTGGAATGGGAATAAACAGCTGTGAAAATGTATTTCTCTCCATTTTGGGATCTTGGGGAGAAGCTGAGCTGGACCTATGTAATTTCAAACCACTTTGAATTTGAACCAATGTTTCTCCAAGTTGAAACAACTTTAAAATGGCAGCTGTGAGCTTCCAGCTGTTTCTTTTCAGGTTCAAACATTCAAACAGCTAAGATCATATCAAGAAGTTTAAACATGTGTATGTTTAATGGCTTCTTGCAACTTAGCAAAAACTAATTTGAATCACATCAGCTGGCTGGAGCCATTAAACGGCTTCTTTTTTGCAGGTGTCTCAGCATAAATGTGCCATTGTAGAGAAGGCTCAGTTTAACAATTACTGAAGAAGTGGGAGTGAAATTCCTTCAATTAATGCTCCCGTTAGAGTCAAAGTAAAAGCATCCAAAAAACCTCAACACGTATGTAGATTCCAAGCTGAGATTTATCAGTACTGTTAACAATTGAAGTCACCAGCTTATGTTCACAAGACACAAGGCCTACTGTACCTACTGTGCATTTCGTTGTGATAATGGGGGAGTGAGTGGATATGGCCATTAAGTGGCACTCAATACTCAAAGTCCACGAGCTTAATTGGGTATAGATGCATTTAACCTGGGTTACACCCCCGAATTTCAACAGAGAAGCCACTTCCACGTAGCGTCAGTAACAAAGGTGTGTGATTAGTTCTGATTGAAGCACTTTATTTTTGGAAAGCAGTAATCATACCATGTGGTGCTTTGCTGAAAGAAACCTTAACTGGCGGAAACCCAGCAGCCACTGTAAACCCTCAGATTTCCATGCTAAAAGCAGAGACACACGTGTCGACTAGCTGGAACCTAAAAAGATTAGAAACTGTGACATTTAAAGTCAAAGTTACAACAATTTTTATCAGTGTTTATTAAGTTCCAGCAGTAGAAGAATCTGCAAATTTCGTGAGCCCACACCACATAAAACCACATGAAGTTCAGCCGTAAGCTTGCACTGTTTATCACTGGGTTAATTTACACCAAACACAGCTTAAAAGGAGACGTGGATGGAGATGTACAAAGCAAGCTGTAGAGGCAACACCAGGGAAGGAAGGTGAATTACCTTTGTAAAATGAAACTAAGCTCAGTTAAAGATGTGACATTGCTGGTTGGCAGTGTCAGTCAAAAATTATCCGCCGCAAAACTCTAATTGACCACAACAGACCGAAGACTGAGATCAAACGACTGAACATGGAAGACTAAACACAACAGGTTTCAATGTCAAAGAAAAAGAAAAACACTTAAAATTCAATAGCTGATCTTTTTTTTTTTTTAGAGAGGTAATTTCAAAAGTATAAAGGATAATTGCTTGTTTGGTGAAATGCAGAGACAGAGGGAATCTTGGAAAAAGCCATTTACCTCCTATTGAGTGGTTTTATTATATGTATTCAAGGAACAAATGAGATGCAGATTTTTCAAAAAGACGGAGTTAGAAAAAAATACTTTTAAAGCTTTGAGATACACAGGAGGGATTATGAAATGAAATAAGCAGAAGGCGGAATCAAATAAATTATCAGTAAATTGTCTCAAATACTACAATTCAGAGTATATACTGTGGGACATTCTTTACAAACTTGGTTCCGTAAAACATTTATGCTGATATTCTAAACAGCCCTGACTCAACCAAGCACCGACTCTACAAGAACACTGAGTCTGCAGCAAGATGACAGCAACAGTCCTGAAACATGTGAGCTGAGACCTCCAGGGACTGGACGTCCACAGTGCATCCTCACTCCCTTTCCAAAAAATACATTTCCATGCATCTCAACAGCAACTGCTGCATACGTACTTTGTGCCAAACATAACTGCAACAAGGTTCTGTTTACGAGTTGCAAATATGTTTACGTCAAACTGTCAGTTTGTTTGAAAGCAAATAAGCCGATCGCTCTTTAAATTGAACCAAAACAGAGCTGCCCTCATACTGGGTGCCCTCCACCCTCCATGTCTTCTCTGGATCTTCTTCTTCAGTCCGTGACCGTCCGTCACTGGTTCACCGGTTGTCCTTTCTTACCCTACATTTGCTGGACGCTGACCACGGAACTCCTCACAACAACGCAGTTTGAGACTGCTGACGTTTCGGGGATGCTCTGGGCCAGACATCTAGCCATCACAATCGGGACCATGTCAAAGTTGCTCAGGTCCCTCTGCTGCCCATTTGTTCTGCTTCTAACACATCATCAAACTGTTAGAACTGACTGCTCGCTTGCTGCCTAAGATTCCCACCTTTTGTCAGGCACCGTGGTAACGTTCACTGTTATTGATTCACCCGTTGAATGAGCATTTAAACAGACAGTTTAAACAGTTTTGCAGTGTTTAGTCAGCCTATTTTATCAGATAAAGAAATGTGTTAATAAATTGTTGCTCAGACTGTTAGCTCAAACACGTGTATCTCTGATGTCACAACACCCTATAATTAAACACCTAAAGAACCTGCCGAAACTCTTTCTGTGGCCTGAGATCACATAAATACCAGTCTGGTGTAATTATTTCCTCCTCGGTTGTAAAAAATGGCAGAAACCTGTTGTATTTAACTCGTCACCCCTATTTACCTTTACAAGCAGAAAATGGCAGTGCTTGGTGTGTATTGGACTACATTCCGAGGCCTGACATTGATTGTCCACACTTCAGATTTCCAGATGTGAACGATTCAAACCAGCGCCTGGCAGGTTTTTTCAATAAACACACAACACAGGCTGTGGAAGTCAGAAGTCACAGGGAGAGTGCAGTTGGAATTTATTGCAGCCTCTTCCTGCACTGTTTATTAATACTGTGTGTGTGTGTGTGTGTGTGTGTGTGTGTGTGTGTGTGTATCAGCGGGTAGGTGTGTTAATCCACTGCTTGACTCCCTTCAGTTGATCCCACTCATGCATCGCTAAAAGGAAGCATTAGGCGTTCAGGTAATTTGAATCACGGATTAGATGAGAAGAGGTGAGGGAACATGGAAACGATAGGAGGCAGAGGAGGATAGACAGGAAGCTGGGTATCTCTCGAGAGAGGCTTTAATGGCGGAGAGAGAGTGAGTGAACTATGAGTACAGGTTATATTGGTTCCAAGAGAAATTAAAGCTTGGATCGATCACAACCCACACAGGTCCACCTGGAAAACCCAGCGTTTGGCATCAATTCTTTATGACCCAGATTCCGCTCGGTATCAGTGAAGGGTCAGCGCTCAGTAACAGCTAATTCATTACTGCCTAAATGTACTTCCGGTGAATTCTAATAATACAAAGAAATCCATTACAGTCTATTTTTGACAAAACTGCAGCAGGCAGCACATTGCCACCATGATGATGTTCTATGAAGGTCCAATTATTACCCAGTTTTTTTTCCCACTGGGATATTTTTTTTGGTAAATCTATGTGTGAATACGTACAAAATTTGGATTAGTTTTAAATGGAAAAAATACAGATTATGGGAAGTTTGTAACTTATTCATAATCTTGGGATCCGCACTAAACGTGTTAAATTGATTGAAGGCGAACTTTACCATTTTTCAACTGACCATGGTTCTAGTTTGCAGTGTACATGTTTATTCATGTTTACCTCAAATAAAAAATGTTTCCGCACTCATAGCTGTCACCTGGCAGTCCTGGAAATGCATGCAGATCGGGAATATTTCCTCTGCACTGAGAAGAGAGTATGTGAATCGAAAAACTGCTCTTGATGATGTCATCGGGAGGAGATTTGTGGATACTGCCGAGGTAGATGAAAGTTCCATGTTTTTTATATACATGTACTCTCCAAACCAGAGTGAGGGAAATTATGTTGACACACAAAAACCTCTCATACACTGTATCTTCCTTTGCCATCTAAGTTGCATTTTACTTCTGAGAAACACGCTCTGAATTTTCCTTTCTGCTACGAACAGTGTTACTGGCTCTAATTGGCAAAACAGCAGAGCCTGACTCGAACAAATCCAGCAGAGTAATGAACCAAACTAATGCCCAAATGGAGGGAACCACCAATTTTTAGCCTGACTTCATCGGGTTCAGGACAAGGATTTTTAAAGCTCTGAGACAAACGATGTGATTTGTTCAAAGTTGGTTGTAACAAATTGTAACAGGAAGCAATGGCGATGGAAGAGATAGAAAACGAGCTTGAACTGCCATGGAAATCTTTTTGTGGCACTCATTAGGATCTAAAAAGACCTGCCGTTCTCATCAACGAGTAAGCATTTATTCTGTTTTACAACATTTGAGTCACTTTCCAATACAGCATCTGTGTATTATCAATTGGACATGCAGAGAAAAACACCTGTTTATGGTCTGCATAAAATAAAACAAAATTGGTTTAAAGACTCAAAGAAAACCCCCTGGTGCTTCGGTTCAATAATGAAATTTGATAATGACAAAACACACACAGGCAGATTCAGAAAAGTAATCTAAGTGATGCCCTTTTTACTCGCATATCAGTATTGGCAGTATTCATCTTTTTTCTGCTAATATTAAGGATAAAGACCGATTGTCTGTTTGTACAGAGTTTGTGTTGGACTAAATTGCAAATATTTATTTTTTTAAAAAGGGGAAGGGATCCATTTTTGCAGCCCTATCAGTTACAAAGGGCCCTGTGCACACAAGCTCTGTACATTTGAATGTGAAAATGGACATTACCATGATGAAGCTGTTGATTATAATAACGTGTGTTTTGTGGGGTCAGCATCCTGTATATTGATTCTGTTCCAATGCAAAGTAACTTGTGAATAATTCAAGGTCTACATTTAGTAATGCACAGCAAATTTGCTGAAGTTGGTGGTGGTCTTCATTATTGTTCAGTTGAACTGGGGGGTTAGGTTTAGTCAACTACAGTGCTTTGGTTAAGGTGAGAGTTTCAAAGCAAATAAACACATTGTTGCACCTATTATTATTATTATTAGAAAACTTGGATCAGATATTTTGGTCGACAAAATATCTGGTATGATGAGTCTCATCATACGTTTGACTGGCCATTTATTTAACTTTCAACATATTATCATTTTATCAATGGAAAGCGTATTCAGGTTGCACAAAAACAAATTTAGAACTTTAGTTCTACATAAACCAATAATTTTAGGAGGTGGGGCTGTAGCAGCGCATATTATAACTATAAAGATGATGATAAATTCATGTAGTCATGTTGTGGAAGAGAAGAACTCTCATTAAATCATTCCATTACAGTAAATCACTTCTGAATTTGACTGAAGATGGAATCAGACACATTGCAAAACCCTATTTTGATAAGGGATCGATTGCCTTGCTTATGACTGGTTAATACAGATAATGTGGCTTTCTGGGATAGCAACTCAAAACATCCTTAATAAGTCCAGAGATTCGACTTCCAACACTTCACAAACCAATCAGTCATTACACCAAATCTGACTATTAAATGTTTAGCTGATCCAATACTTTAGAGATGTATACATAAATCAGCATGATGAGGTGGAACCCTTTGTCAGCCGAGTAGAAGCTTGCCCGATGCAGGTAGACCCTCACTATCACCTGAAAATCTCACCGCTGCAGGTATAAAACTCATTACCACAAGTTCAAACGTGGGCAGACATCTCATCAAACCAAAGGAGACCTCAAAACCTCCTCCCTAAAAACAGAAACATGAACGCCGCATGTAGAATCCTCGTAGCCACATGCACCTTTTCACCTCGGAATCTGCTTTCTATCAGCCGGCTTGAAAAATTCAGTAGTTTTCTTTGTCTCCCAGTAGACACCAAAAACAACTCAATTTCATGTAGACAGGTTTGTCTAGTAATAACAGGGTTTGTGGTCCCATTCCTACTATTTGTCAGATGTACTTGAGGAAAAACACTGAACCACTTTCATGAAGAATATCACCGTGTTCTTAGAACACAGGAGCCCTATAAACATCACAGTAGTAGAGTCAAACCAGAAGACAAACACAAATTATTTAAATTAGAAAAGCACTTGCAAAAATCATTTTCGTCTAAATCTGTTAGAATCATATAATAAACTCCCCATGTCTGTTCTTTGATGACTGGGTTCAGGGTGAAAAAAAAATTATTTAGAAACCTTTCACAATAAAACCCCTCTGCAGCAAAGGAAAACCAAGTTGTACCTTCAGTTACTCACCTCACCCAGGCAGAGAGAGTGCCACCGTGATGTGGACAGAATGCTGACGACAAGAACATGCTAAGACATGCAAACACATGACGGGACTTTTCATTGCCACCACAGCATATGCAGGTGTAGCCTGCCTTTTAATACCAAAGGCATACAAGGTCTCACTGACATCCACTAGTCTAATTTGGCTGCTGCTTGTGCGCCTAAAACGCAAAGTCAGTCGATTCACACACACACACAAACACACACACACTTGTTTCTTTTTTTTTAAAGTGCTGTTTAAGTTTTGGCTTCTGGGAATTCGCCACAAAACTCACCTTATATCTCTCAATCTATAGTGTTGGACACACACATACACTCGGACCAACAATCTATCAACATGATCAAGCAGGAAGCGAATGGGAGCTGGCCGCTCGTACATCAACCTCTCTGAGCTTGTTAAAGACAAACAGAAGCCCACATACACACAACTGTGGACACACAGTGCAACATGATGTGCTTTCCTTTGAGATGACAAGCAGGGGACAGCAAAGACATCGGTTTATGTGGCCAGGCAGACCAACGGGCAGGTTAGATAGATGGATGGATGGATGTTCTATTACTGACATCCAAACCTGTGACAAAACAGGAAGCTGGTTGATGTCAGTGGGACATATAATCTGTGCCAGGGAAGTAAAGACAGGTCTTGATAACCCACAATATGCAGTCCACATTCAGTATCTAATTATTGTAAAACAATCAACTCTTGTTTACCCCCAAGAGCCTGTCAGAGTATTCAGTTAGGAGTCTGTAATCCAGAGTTTTGTGGGGATGTCCCACTGGGCTAAATACAGTTTAGTGGTAACGGGGAAAACTAGTTTACTAGTTAGCAGTTTTTACTCATTGCTGGGTGGCCGGGTTCTCACCTGCCAGCAGAAGACTCGCTTAAAACCCCCTAATTCAATACGTAAACCCACTGTAAAATGTAGATGAAAAAGAGAATTTGAAATGATTTTTAAATCGTGTTAAATGTTTAGAGAGAGCAGCATCATGATTTGGTATAAAACAGTTTCCTAATATGGATAATGACATTGTTTAAAACAGTCAAGGACTCCCAAAAACTCTATGTGGACAAGAAACAAGGCCTAAACACTTATGTAATGGTTGTGATTTTCAGTGCAATTCTGGAGTGAAAACTACTAGATGGGTTTAGGAACATTTCTAAAAATAGAAATCCAATATAAGGCTCTACCATACAAAGAAATAACCATATAAAAACAAGATCAGGAAAAACAGACACCTTTTCTGAGCCGGAGCTTGTTGAAAATTCACTGAGGTGAAACTTGTTTGGGGATTTGTTACTGTTGGAAAATTCTAAATGATTGATGTGAAAGGTAAAATAAAACAAAATAAAAAACTCTAAATTTTCTTTGTACTAATGAAAAATAGGTTTGAAATTACTTGCAAATCATTAAATTGTCTTAAAGTTATCCTCTGGGTACCAACTGAAAGAGACATTCTGCAGCAGGAATGAGTCCACCATTTGAATGCAGGGGCCTTAAATCACTTACCACATTCTTAATAAGAATTCAGCTGCGCAGTGAGGTGTGTAACAGCATTCTCAACTTTTCTGTTCGGTGTTGTTTCATAATTTGGCCCGAACGAGTTATCGATTCATATTTGGAGTGAACGCTACAGAGCGAGCCACGGAGCAACGTGTTGTATTCCGGAAAATTCCCCAAGATCGGAGCAAAAGACACGAGCAGCAACAAACCCGTCAATGGCACTACAAGCCAAATCATTCAGCTCCGTAATTACAACTGAGCCACAATCGGTCCACTGTGGCCTAACAGAGGAGGGGAAGGAGAGAAGAGGCGAAGCGAGGGAGGAGAGAAGGGGTGGGGAGATAGATTTCATGAGTGAGAGGCTCCCAAAGTGCCCAGGGGGATTGTGGTTACAATGTTGTACTCTACATCTGTTTACAGCAGAGAGAAAGACAAACGGATGAGGGGGGAGAGACGGAGAGACGGAGGGAGAGATGCAGCCTGCTGCATGCTGTCATCTCAGCAATGTAGTAACTGTACCTCATTATGTTCTATTCTAGTCATCATCGTCCACACACACAGACACACACACACACGGCCCCGTCATCCCATTGTCTCTCTCCTACACTCTGAGTAGTATCACATCAACAGGAGGACGAGAGAGGGGAGGGTGGGGGGGAACATAAAAGAGAAGAGGGAGAGAGAATCAAAGAGAAAGTGAGTGAGAGAGAGGAAGAGCAAGACTTGAGTTGTGTTCAGGGTGCTGAATGTTAATCAGTTTCTTATTGTTTGTAGCCCATGGCAAAAAAAAAAAAAAAAAAAACACTTTTTTTTCTAGCTAGTGTGTGTATGTGCGTGTGTGTACATGCAGATAGCAACAGCATGTTTGTGTGTGAAACAGCAAGTTTGACTGTCGTGTCATCAGAGATCCCAACTTGTCTTTCTGTGTTTGTCAAGAGTCAGATGAGCTAAGCTGTGTGTGTGTGTGTGTGTGTGTGTGTGTGTGTGTCTGTGTGTGTGTGTGTGTGTGTGTGTGTGTGTGTAGGAACAGAAATAGCGAATACTGAAAACGCACAATTTCACAAAGGGTTTTTAGAAATCCATAGCTCAGGATGGAAACAAGAGTCACTGACAGAAAAAACAAGCTGCTAAATGGAGAAAGCAGCAGTAGAGCAGAGCCACGTATGAAACACTTGCCTTGCATCCAAACTGTACGGTGGCGATTGGAATCCGTAGCCAGTTCCCTGCAGTGTAAAGATTAAACGCCATCATGTGATGTTACACTCGCTCTAGCGCCGGCTAATACACGTGTGCCTACAAAACAGAAGCCGTTCAGTTGCTGGGGAAGTGGTTCATTTGAGTTTCACTCGAGTGCAACGTCCCTCATTGTGGGTGGCCAGTGAAAGCAGTGCAGCACGACCTCGGGGAACGCCATTTTCCCCGCCGCTTGGCGTGTGCGCGTATAGGGTAAAGGAGACGTCATCCATGGGACGATCCATGCAACCTCAATATCAAATGATGGTAAAGCCAATAAACTCAGTGTAGCAGTCATTCTGTGATGAACGCTGCCTCATTGCTATTCACATCGGGATGCAAAAACTGTAACTACCTCCTCGCTCAAACTCTCTCTCACGGCCGCCTGTGTTTCCTGCTGTCTCTATCTTCCACTCTCACATGCAGCCCACCTCTCGTCTGGTGCTGCGGTCTATCTGTTCTGAAGAACATGCTAATCTGTAATTAACTGGTTCACGTTAACTGCGGATGAAATGGTTCACATTGTCCAAATTGGTTCCTCTCCAAACCCCTCCGATCTCCCATCTCCGTCTACCCCCTCAACTCTTATCTATCCACCAGCGGTTCCTCTCTCGCCAGAACCGAATCTTGTTACAGAGCTAACCTGAGGATGACTCGCCAAACAGCGCAGCCCTGTTTGAACCTCTTTGAGTCTGACTCTGTGTGTGTTTACCTGTGCTACGCTATTTCAAACACTCAAGACGAGAGCAAACACGCCGTCTCCCTGTGGAGGGTGCAGTCGCTTTCTGGGTTGACAAGTAGCAAATACAGGGGCTGGACAAAATAAGGGCGACACCTGGCAGTAGACCATCATTCATACACTGGCCCTGCAACAAACGCTACCTCTGTTCTTTTCATAGTCAACTTGAACCTGAAGCACGTCTTATTTTTAATAATCCCTGAATGTACAGGATGTAGAGAAAGATATTTAGACATTAAATGCTTTAAAGTGTTATGCTATAAAGCATGCCTCACTATGCCTGCTGCATTTTTGGTGTGTCAAGTACAGTGGCAGGGTGCTGGAACAAACTTTGACCTTGACCTTTTTGGGCACAGCCAAGAACCTTTAGGCGCCGGCTCAAAAGGACAAACATGAAATTAAACTGTGTCTGTGTTTTGTGGGCAACAAACAAATCAAAAGGACAATTGTCGCTTCTGAGAAGGCACTTCTGTGCCATGGCATACATGTATTTCCTTGACTGCAAATAAATACTTAGCATTTTTCATATGTTCATATATCGTTTAGAGGCCTGATGAAGATCTGTAAAAATGTGCAGTGTGCAGATCTTTGGCCTGTGTTTGTCTTTGTTTTACTTGTTGGTCCAGTGCTTGATGATGCTGCTGTTCCGGGATTACACTACACGTTGGTTGAGTTGTATTATGACTGGAAGGCTTTTGGCTGATGTTGATGGGCACTGAAGAACAGATTAGCTTTATTAATATTAAAATAATTTACAGACTTGTCACACCTGGTCACTTCTCATGAATTGTCAATATTTCCCCTGGTTGCCAGCGTTGAGGTATTTAAACAACAAATCCCCCTTCAACTTTTCAGTGGCAGCTGTTTTGACCCATTCTTGGTGGACTAAGGCGGCTCCTCTATGAGGATTCTAACAATGCCTAAACCCATGGACGTTTTTACAGTCCCTGGTGATTGTACAGTTTAGATAACTTTTGATTGTCCTTTGATTGATGTGAGTTTTTCCCGTGGTGCCCATATAACAGCTGTCACCGTCTGTGAGTGAGTGCAGGGACTTAGCATTTAGACTAGCTCTCTAAATCAACCTGTGCTGCACAAACACTGACTTATGGCGCTATAGGTGACATAATACCACTATGATAGGTATGTGTGTGTCACTCGATGCGGTTTAAAGTGTCTCACCTGGCGAATAATGCCGATTTATGGCGCAGATGGGGGTCCCCTGTCCTTACACAGTAATGAGACAAGGTCAACTCTACGGTCGATGGGCGTATTTATAGGTGGGCACATTTACATACAGGGACACTCTCGACATACAGTCAATGAAACATGAGGCAGATGTAGAATAAAAAAGAAAATAGAGGGGGAGGGAGGTCACAAACTTTAGAGAGAAAGTAAAAACGAAAGTGAAAGGAAGGAAAGGGAGGTGAAAGGCAGATGTCCGCCCACCCTGAGCCTGGTTCTGTGGGAGGTTTTTTCCAGTAAAGGGAGTTTTTCCTCTTCACTGTTGCCTATAGCTGCTCAAGGGGGATTTGTTGGGTTTTCTCTAAATGTTTGTAGTTTTGACTTTATTATGTTAAATGCCTTGAGATGACGGTGTTGTGAAACGGTTACATACAAATAATGCTGATTGAAGGAACTGAAGGAAGTACAGTAAAATGGAAAAAAAGGGGTTTGACAAGAAAAAATGGAGGTCTGTTTGTACAAATTTAGGAGGAAGACTGGAAAAAAAGAACCCAAAATGGAATTATTGGCTAATGGAGAAATATGAGCAAGTTACTACGAAAGCAAGCCTCAAGACTGAATAACTAAAAAAACAAAAAGAAAAGTAGTGAAAGATAACAGAAATAGAATTGTTTGGACTTCTCTGATGTGGATCAGTGATATTTAATTAGACAGCATCACCATGGCAAGGAGACTAATTGTTCTCATCAGATTAAGGGAATAATTGTGTGTGGCTACAGCATCAAAACATGGCAGAGGCAAATTTGATCAGAGCAGATGTTGAATTAATTGGTTTTGAGGCTGATTGCATTAATGCTCTTAGTCTATTAGTGAGACATTCTAGTAATTAACACTCTGCCTCTAACTCACACACTGGCGATAATGCCTTACACACACACACACACACACACACACACAAGCAAATGTTGATGTACAACACAAACGCAAAGACACAGCGTGACTGAAGGTTTCACCACACGGTGGGTTTTCTGTTGTTTACATTAAAAAATGGATTTGTTCTGTTTTGCCAATGTTATCATTATGTTTTCATCCTAGCAGCAGTTTGTTAGGAGATATACTCAAAGTGAAGGTATAAAGGTGCTGGATGCCCACAGGTGTAATCACACACTCATTCACATTCATACCGGAGCGGCAGACCTTCGCATGTTCACCACACCGATATTTCAGGGGCTGTTTGCATCCTTTGTTGTGAAAAAAAAAAACCTTAAACAATATTTTCTCTTTTCTTGTCTGGGTTGATGGTTGGTTACTCAGTAAACATTGAAATGAGCAAACACCGTAATGTGCTGATGTAAGAACAATACCTCCTCATAATAACATCTACAGAGGCAAAGAAGTAGATTATCCATTCTAGCCCACCAGCCTATGAATATGTCCGATATGCTGCTCTGCTCGTTTCTCAAATAGTCCTGTAAGAACAAAGCTTTAGCCAATCAGATGCTGGGATGTTCCATCCTAGATGAGGTGGGGCGTGGAGGATGCAGGCATCTGTTGAAAGATCGACAAAATAGCAGATTTTGTTGCTTACAAAATCGAACCAAAATGGTGGCCAGTTTCACAGTTGTTTGTCGCTCTAAACACTCATCAACATGGGATTTAAAAAGTGCAAACGCAGCAGTTTGTTCAGGGTTGGGTAGTAGGGTACAAGTTGCAGTTTCTTTTAAAATCCAGTAACACAAAACTGGTTCCAACAGCAACAATTGCAGTATTTTAAGGGTGAACTTGAATCCCAATAATTGTGTGTTTTGTTTCCTAACAAGGATAAGAGCCTTGAAATGTAGGATTATGATAGCATATGGTACAGAGTAATATTAATGTAAAAAAGGTGGGAGTCCCAACAATAAGTACTACAAATTATGGAAAACATTTATGGTGGATAGGGCTGAAGATTGCCCGGCTCCGTTGTATAATGCCTGAGGAGTAAGATGCCATAAAGCCTGCATATTTAAACATAATGACTCCAAGATGCTTTTGTACACTCTGCTGAAAAAAACTAAATCTACAGTGGTTTATGAGGGCCAGAGTGGCATTCATGGGCTCCACAACCACCAGCTCTAAACAAAATC
The DNA here is from genome assembly GCA_033026295.1 of Channa striata. NCBI lineage: Eukaryota > Metazoa > Chordata > Actinopteri > Anabantiformes > Channidae > Channa > Channa striata. Next base: position 18,036,506 of record CM065184.1, on the reverse strand, counting down.
AAACATTTATGGCATGTTCTACAAGACGGGGCACTGGACACGAACATTTTTCACCAGCCGGACAAGATGTGATTGTACTAGCGGTTCCACCTGTCTCTTGATTACTGTCGGTGCTGCAGCTGGCATTTACAAAGTCAGCCAATCCCCAAGGGAGCAGCAGTTCTGCTGGCTATAACACAGCGCTGGTCAGATGTTTTCTTATGTGAGAAAAAAAAAACCTGAGGGAAGGTAAAGCAGATCCATACCAACATTCACGTAACAAAAACATCGGAATCCCAGTTTCTTTTATTGAACAATATCGGATTGCTTTCAGTGAAAATACCTAAGACCTTCATGTGTGTTTAGGGTTCAGGATTGTAAGCCCTGCGGAAGTTAAACTAATCCAATGTGGAACTTTTTGCTTAGTTTTAGGAAAATTTGAGCTTAACAGCCTCTATAGTTTGATGAAATACAGCAGGCAACAGGGCCTTGATTACATATGATGTTGCTTTATGAATACATAAGAAAATAAGCAAGTTTGTGCTGTGCCCTAATTCTTTTTTGGTTCATCAAAAGTTGCAGCATCGGCTGCACTTGGACAAGTTGAAGAGGTTGTGGCGCTTCTTAAATTTCGATTTGAATAAAAGTAGAGAATGTAATTGTTTTCTAATGACAAAAATGTTTCATTAACTATCATGTTTATCCTCATTTTCAACCATGCTCAACATGTACAGTAAGTGTCCTTAAAAAACATAATTATTAAAAATAAAAAAACAATTAAAATTAAACTTTGACTTCTTCTTCTCTCATGTAGATTAACTCAGGGAAAACGTTCTGCTTTCTGGTAACTGCTACAATTAACCTGAATTTGCAGTCATGGCTAAATCAATACAGGCACAATTAAAATTATAGAGCAATCATTGCAATCAGCAATGAGCAGCCACTGAACACTTCAGTGTCTTAGCAGGAACTCACGGTGAGTGCAGCAGAGTGAAACCCTCACATACTGTAGCTCTTGCTTGAGGAGCAAAATTTCATTTCATTACACTCTGACACACAGTGTCAAACACACACACACATAATCGTCTGAGAAGTTTTTGCTCCGTAGTTTTTGCTTTTTACTCCATTCCACTCACAATTTCTATGCCTGGGAGCTGCCTAAACCAATTTCTACAAAACTCTTTCAAAACAGACTGTGAAACACTGAAAAACGCAGTTAATTAGATTAAATTACCTTGACAGGACTAAAAGCTGGGCAGGTTATACATGTGTCCTCTACTGGTGCCAAAGCAGTTCACTTTCACCCAGAGGCCTTGCCACTGTGTTTGCAGTACACTCACACTCAGTTTTGTCACTTGTTTCTCAGAATTTTAATCTTCCCTGAAAGCTCCAAGGAGACGGGGTGGGGGGGGGGCATGAATCACTGCTAACAAATAAGCAAATTACAAGCTTACAACTTGTCTTGTCTTAGGAGCTTATCAGCTGCAACTGATGTCTTCATCACTAGCAATAAAACGAGTAAAAAAAAAACAAAGAGCAACAACGACAACAAAAAAACAGATAGAAAGTGTCTCATATCAGTGATTAACGTTCATCAGCGTTCAGCTCCACAGCACACTCACCAGCCGTCACAATAATGTCAATGTGTTTTGTTGCTGAAATTATACGTGTCGCTCCTGAGAGATATTAGAGATAACCAGAGGGATGATTATAGATTAAAGGGGTTTGCAGTCAGACTGGGGTTTGGAAAAACTTCTTTACAAACCATAATTTACCTGTTTATTAACTTTCTGTATGTAAGACTCCTGACAATTTTCATTTGACACCTTGCAGTGCACACTTCTGTTTGACAGATTTTTAGTAGCAATTAGGGCAACAGATGCAGATGGATGAGATGCTCGAGCAGCGATAGCAACATTTCTACCAGAACAGCGGGACGTGAGCAACAGCACCAACACTGGTATCTAATCAGGAAGTGTTCAGTTCCAGCATGAAGAGTAGGTCACCCATGTTCTGGAAAGAGGCCAAAGCACAATCATTGTGGTTTTGTGTGTGAAAACATAAAAAAAATTTACTTAAAATTAAAAACAAATTTCCCTTTGTTTTGTGGTAGCATGAGCCATCATGCAAATTGTGCAGACAGCCTAATTAATTAAAGCAGCATATAATTGTAATTGCTAAATAAGGTTTCCTTTGGTGACTCCTCAGCTTAAAACACCAATATTAGCACTAACTGATTTTAGTTACACTTTCCTAGCACAATGCCATCTAATGAGGTACAATCAAGTGTGTACACACACACACACACCATGAGTAACAAGTAATGTGATGGGACTCTTCATTATCATCATCATCATCATCCTCATGGAAAAAGCCTATGATAACACACTAGACTTGTACAATCCTGGCTCAGAAAATTGCATTAAAACCAATCACAGATCTGCTATTTGAACTGCCATTCCTGGATCATATTTAATTGTCTCATCAGTGCTTGAAACAATAATAACATGGTCTCTCTCTCTCTCACACACATACACACACACGAAAAACAATCAATGCTTATACCACATATGCTGATGTTGTCACTGTATCTACATTATATCACCACTAGAACTGAGGTCCTCGCACCTTCCTTTTCCCAATCACAGATGTAATTTTCTTGTTTACATCGGAAACTGAAAACGATTTAACCTTGAGATACCTCATGTCTCTCATTAAACACACACACACACACGCAAACAAAAGTGCACAGATGCACACAGCAATCACACAACCGATCTGTCAAGTACTGAACCCTGTAATAGCATGGCTGTTGCACACAAACGGATAATGGATCCTGAAATTGACCTACATGTGTGTGTGAGTGTTTGTGTGTGTCAGATAGGTAATGCCGGCCCATGCCTGTGTCCTTGACCAGATCTGACTGAGTGTGTGTGGGGAAAGAGAAGCATCCTAAAGTGTCCTCCCACATGGATCCTTTCCTCCCGGGCATGGTTAAGCACGTAAATTACTTGGCTTAGGTTTAGGGAAATATCCGGGTTTGGGTTTAAATACCTCATTGGTGAAGGTTAGATGACCACAAAGGGTCTGGACTTGACTCCAGTGTTAACATACTTGTGGAAAAAAGAAGACGTCCTGTTGAACAGGATTGGACGCTTCAAACTTTGACACTGTCACTGGACAGAGGAGACCTGATGCGGATTTTCTGGACAAATAAAATATTCATAGCGAGGAGCCCTAATCCAGAAGTGTTTTTCTCAGAGTAAAATCCTCATTAAGGATTTTCTTTTATGGATATCACCAATGTACAGAGAAAGAGAACATTGATATGTGTAATAATGTAGGCAGTTTTTTGTGATGATCTTAAGTTTTAATAATTTCAACTTTGTTTTGCAGAAACTATCCATTTTGGGGAAAACTGATGTAAAGTGAAAAGACCGGTGGTGCCATGGTAACAAACACCAAACCACGTCTTAAAAGGTAATATCCAGCCCCTACCTCTGTCTGTGATGTGTATTTTAAGTATTCCTGCAAATCCTAACAGGGTAGAGGTTCAGATCACAGCGGACTTTATCGACCTGGAGAACGGCGGGACCCCCACAGCGTTTCAAACAGATGTTAAAGATCATCTTCTTTATGATTCCTCACAAAAATCTAGCGATTCCCTTTGATAATTGAGCAGTTAGATGTTTATTGTGTGGTCGCCAGGTTAAGCTGCGATTATAAGAAATCTGTTTTCTTTTTGGTTATGATAACAGACGTTCGAACTGACGGGCAGTGCTGTGGGCGTGTTCAGTTCCAGTCAAATAAACTAAGAGCTTATATGGGCTGTGGCTCCACCCACTGAACATTTTATTTGTCCAGAAATCAGCCTTCCTCCTCAAGAATATTGCATTCATTTACAAGACCCCCAAGCTTTACACCTACACAGGTTGTTTGTCCCTCCCGTCTTACAGTATAAACTACCGAGAGGGTCATTTGTTGACACAGGGCCCCCAAATAGGGACAGAGGTGTCAGCTAAAAGTGCACCTGTTTGAAACCCAAACGGCAGTTTCCATCTTATACAAAGGAACAAAGTGGCAGCGGGTGAAGGAGTATTGTTTGCACTGGGTTACAAATGTGCCAAAATATTGGTTTGGTTCAGGTTAGATACAAAAATGTCACTGTTTGCCTGAAAAATGAGAGCTTCTACATGTGACAGCACATACCCATGTCCACCATTTACTATCTTACTGAATGTGGGACATGGAACAAATTTACTGTGTTTACAGTCAATAACATGTAGGAGCCACAGAGAGGAACAGACGGGCTGGGCTGCAGAATAAGGACAGTGTTCAGACAGAGATGGTGAGTGATGGTGGCAGGTGGTGAGTAGCTTTGGCCACATATTCACGTTGGTCCATTAAAAGTTAAAAGTTACAGTAACAAAATAAAACACAATGCATCATATGAAGCAAAATGCAATTCAACAACACTATGGGGAAGAATAATGTTTGCCCAGAAGAAGGCAGCATCAAAAGGTAATTAATTTAAAAATGACTGTGTATTGAAATGTTTCTTTACAATCATAATACATCAGGACAGCAGGTAGATCGCTCAAAGGAATGTGTCCCAGATAAAACACAACATTAAGCAGACATTGGTGTTTGCATTACTGCTAGTGCTGTTTATATGACTGTGTATTATATTCCAACATTGCCGTGCACAGTGTCATACTGGACTCATAATGATACAATACATACAGTTATTCCCTCAACACACAGTGTGCAGGGAAAAAGTACGTCAGACCCTGCAGACATACTGTTTCGTAGAGGCACAGGAAATTAAGATAAACTTTTGAACGTTATTTAGGTGATTTGTCAATATTCCTGACTGCCCTATTACCTTGAAATCTATATCTTGATCAAATGCATATTTAAAAGATTAATTTTAGTTATTGAATTATTTTTCTTTCTTTTCTTTTACAGCTACTGATTTGCCATCATTGATTTTGTCATTTTTATTATCTCCTAAGCTGTGACATCATGGTGGTTTACAGTTTTGTGCGATGAATTATTGGTGGCTCCAGTAACACTGTAACTGTAACGGTCACACACGGCCGACAATTATCAAACTGATGTTTCTGTGCTTTTTTTACTTCCATTTATGGGACATTGTGGGAGTGGAAACAAGGCTCACCAAATGCACTTTTCCACAGCTACTGGAATTAATGAAGCAGAACCAGGTTTAAGTGTTTTTACAAATCTGACAAAAAATAATTCATATCCATTATTTTAGTACCTTTGCAGAGGTTTGCGGATCTTGCCCCAGGTCTGATTTTGTGTGTCCCTGCTTCAGAGATTTCAATACATGGACAATGACAGAGACCTCACTAAAGAGCCACTGAGCTCAGGAACAGCAGGTCATTTGTGACTTTATACTGCATCCGAATTACAAAATGAAGCAAAAACTACATCAAAAAATATTACCTTGTTATCAATATCAAGTTATTTTTTTTGTAACTCCACTAATGATTACCGACAAAACGTCCTCATTCTCAGTCCGAAACAAACAGTTTGGTTAGAAACCAAACGTCACTCATATTTTCTCTCTGTTTGACTATGACTGAATTTGCAGTGTCACATTACCCCACTGACCCTGTAAACCTCTGGGAAAATCCCATTAAAACGGAACTCAGAAGCACAGAGGCCTCCAGGGAAATAATGGAGACTCACTCACCACAGTGTGGAGTGAAACAAAAAAGTGACCACTACACTGCTGTAACTACGTCTTTGTGCCCATCAGATTGCTCACTATGCTGGTGTGTTCCAGAGATTGTCTGAAGTGATGTGATGGTTAAGATGCTGTGGGTTATTTAGCTGCCAAACATGAACATAACCATGAGCTTGCAATGCATTCTCAACATTTTTGGACTCCTATCAGGTTTAGGATTTATTTATTCATATACTTTAGGAGAAGAACATTTACAACGGTGAGTTTGTGTGTTTGCAAATAACCTCTTGCCTTGAAAAATCCAAAAAACAAAAGGTTCATTTTTTTTTTTTTATTTTAGAAATGCTGGTCTCTTGTTATGTTGTTGTGAATAAACAAACTCTGCTTAGATATGATGGCTTCCTGTCTTTAATGCTACTCCATATAAAACATTTTTTTGTTGGTTCTATTTTACTCACTCTCTCACACACACTTCTCTGTGGCTAACTAATAGAGTTTGACCCCTGTCTGTCTTTCAGCCTTATCTCCTCTGTAGAGTGTCTTCTGGGACTGACTGACAGACCGACTGACTGACTGAATTTAAACGTGTGTGTGTGTGTGTGTGTGTGTGTGTGTGTGTATGTGTGTGTGTAGCTGACGAGACTATGAGGAAAAGGAAGAAAGGCAGAAATGCAGTATATTCATCTTTGTGTGTCCCAAGGCTTTTCCTCCACTGTCCAGTTTTCTTTCCTCTGTCGTCTCTCTTCTCTTCTTCCGTCCCCTCTTTCTCTTGCTAAGCTCCCAAACTGTTATCGCCACACAAAAGCCCGTGATTCATAGCTTACATACACACACACAGACAGCGTCAACTTCACACCAACATTGTAAGAAGATTCAACTTGTGTTGGAAGCGCTGGCAGAAAAAGCTGGCGGCATGTACAGTATGAATCATGTTTAGTTTTATTTTTTTCCCTCTCGTAACTGTCATAAGAAACACTGAGCCAGTTTCAGCCAAATTGGAGCTACATTTACTAATTTGGATTTGCATAATGAAATGATCCACTGCTGTTTTTGTGACAAAATATTTCTTTACTGTTAAGAAAAGGTCCTTCCTCTGTGACATGTGTGTGTTAAAGTGTTGGCGAGTGTATAGCAGAGTGAAACAAAGATGATATCTTTTTTTATGCAAATAAAAACTAAATGTACGGCCACGCAACCATCAGTACCCTATTAACTTGCAAACACTGGTCTCATCACTGTCAACTAATGACACTCGCGACCAGTTTGGCAGCCACGTCGTGTGTGTGTACGTATTGTTTATCGCAAAGTTTGAATGTCTGGCAGCAGCAGATGGAGATAGGAGGCGAAGGCTAAAAAATATATTTCAGACCTTTTTTCCATTTACAGTGAAACTATGCAGCATGATGTCAGGGAAGGGTGCAGCCTTTAAAATGAGGTGTCTCACTATTTATAGAAAGATATTTTGATGCTGACGAATTGTTGCTTTGTGTTATAAAGCTGCTGTTTTTTGTCCATAGCACAGGACTAATATCAATGTTATTATTTCTGCAACCTACTGACCTACAGATATGTTGAACAATCATTACATGCAACAAATTCATTCAGTGTTGTTTCCCAGTTTAACTGCGACTAACAAAGTGTTACTTGTGACATTAGAGTCACGTGACAAATGTCCACAGTGACAGTGACTACTACTAGTCGCCGTTTTTGTCATTTTCTGCCCCGAGTCATCCAACTGTAAACCACGTTTAACCCATGAGTTTAAACACGTTGAAAGGGTTAAACAACGAGCATACAGATAACTTTAATATACCCAAATCAATTAAAACACATTTACACACCCAGACTTTTAAACAATCACTAATGACTAAAATGTTGTGTATCCGTACGGAGACTTTTTTTTACAGTTAAAGCGTGTTTTGGTTTTTCCAGAACTCTAGTATTTTCCCACTTGCCCAAAGTCAAACAATCTCACTCATGCATTTTTTATATCTCTGCAGATGGTTTGAAGCTACAGTGTATGCTGAACGGTGAGCTGTTTCTCCATGTCTTTGGGATCAAGTAGCAGTTGCACTCAAAAGAAGAAAAATATTCCCACGCTTTCTGTCCATTCCTTCCGTTGCTCTTTGGCCTGCTCTCTCCATTTGAAGTCCCACATATAGAGTGGCATTCTAATACCTGTAGCTTGGAACGGATGTTCATTTTGAATAAACGCGTGCACACACACACACACACACACACACACACACACACACACACACACACACACACACACAATGTTTGGGGTCTCCCACACAGCAATAAACTGCAGTGCAATCCATCTCTAAAATCATAAGTCACTCCGGGCTCTCTCTAGGTGATGTGATTATTATTAAGACGGAAATCAGTGGCCCTGATTTATCCAGCGGTTGAATGTCTAAAATGTTAGACTAGAAAACGTTTCAACATGTGGGGCCAGGGATTTTTCATCTGTCAATATTGCTGATCAGCTTGTTGGCTGCACACAGTAAATGGGTGACATGAAGGAGATATCACTGTGGAAATGACACTCTAAGGTCTAAGCAGAGATATGTTTGACGATGTCTGCTGGTGTGTGTCCAGGCTCGTCTTCCTAATCGGCCAGTAAATACAAACGGGCCACAGATAGCTTTTGCTGTACATTTGTTCGTGAATGAAAACACAAACATATATAAAAGACGAACAGCAAAATTCCTCTTGAGTAAATCTCACTAGCTGCATGTCTGAACGACTGACCGGCTGTGCAGAGACTAATGTATCTCTCGGTAGATGGGAACTCTAAGTATATCAGCATGTAGCTGAGATTTAAATTCCAGCCAAGTCAGGCTGTTCTCTGAGAAAGCTGAGCATATCTCGTCTAAATGTCTGACACACACTCACGCCACCTCAATGGATGACCATCCAACTTCATACCTACATTGCTGAGACACTGCCTGCACAACTGGCTGCAGGACTGGTGTGTTTTGTTTTATCTGGCAAGTTCCGGGTCAAATATTTCAACTGGAACGCAGCCTGATATTGATTCCTGACTCAGAAAGTCAAACAAACATCACCACCTCTGACCTTTAAATCCAACGCGGCTATTCAGCGCATAGCGTGGAGGCTATAGTCACATACCGTTTATCAGCGCTGTGTTCAAAGTACAGTCAAGTAACTTCACTGCGTGAGCAGATGCTAATGCTCTCGTCGCTGGAATGAGGCAAATTCTACAAATCACTTTCACATATGCAGGGATATGATTTGGCGCTTCCTTGTTTTAAATGCATGTTGAAGATTCTGTGTGTCATTAAGTTTTGTCGAACTAGAGCACAAACTGTAAAAACCTCTTGTGGAGCTTCATATTTGTCATCTGTGAACAACATGGAGCTAATTTCTCAAAGTAACTGTAGAATATGTTACTTTTTGGGAATCAAGCTACTGTGGCACTGCTGTGAGACTGGAAACCGATCCACACTTTTCTGGATGTGATGTAGGTTTCAACCTTCTCCGACAGTTAAAAGGGCAAGACTCACTCATAAACCTCTGGAAGTGAATATCTCGGCACCGATGCCAGTGCCCTTCTGTGTATGTCTGTCTCTTTTACCCAAGGATCATTTAGAACGTCATAATGTAGTTACTCAATGCACAACGCGTAAAAAAACAGAGTTACAGTACTTCAGCAGCAGGAAGTAGATTTTTGACTACGACTGGCTCGTTCCAGCTGTCAATCAGACAGACTTTTGATGACCAAAGACCCCGACTCTATGTCAACATCATGTTCAGAACATATGTGAACATATGTTAAGCAACATTTGTCAGAGTAAAAGAACATGTTTGCACTTTCTTTTGTGAAGCCAGCTTATGTCAAATTTGTGATTTGTAAGGGTGGGCTAAATAAACTGCACACACACACACAGATTTAGAAATTTGACTTGACTTTCCAATCTGACAATCCTGAAGTGCACTGTGCAATCAGCTAAACCCTGTATCTCCATTCTCCATGCGCCTGCTGCCACTGTTTGCTTCTAGCTAGTGTGTGTGTGTGTGTGTGTGACCATGGGGTCTACGAGCCACATGTAACCCCGCGCTTTTCTCCTCTCTGCCATCTTTACTCAGCGGGTCTAATTCTGCCAGCTGGCATCTCCAGATGAAGCCTCAAATTCACTTATGAATGTAAATACCTGCAATAATTGAGAGCTTATTTTTATTTACACTCACTGGCCACTTTATTAGGTACAGCTGTACAGTGTAATACAATCAAATACAGCTGTGCCGTGAATTCTACTTTTACAATGTTATAATTTCCCTTTTTTTAAGATGAAACTCTCAGAAAGATGATGAATTCTGCTCTCTGTCTATTACTGAGGTCAGAGTGGGTAGTGAAGCTGTACAGTATTATAAGAAGACGTGGTTCTAATGTTTTGGCCACCGAATTTAAAATGAAAGAGGGGCTAAAACATTGCAGGTGTACCTAATAAAGTGGCCAACCAAATGCAAGCTGCTGTGCACAAACCACATAATGACAGGAGACCTTTGTTGCATGTCATACCAGCTGTTTCGTGTCTGTGTCTTTACTGCTGCCAGACCCCCCAAAAAAAGAAAAAGGCTAATGACGGAGAAAGTCTCCTGTTCGATAGGTCGATCAAAACGTTCATTCTGGTCGACCGCTGAGACATTACCTCTGTTTTCAGGTGTGTTGGGGTTTGTGCGAGCGGTCCACTTTTCTTACAACTTGCTTCCTCAAAGCTAAAGTTTTAGATAAGAAAATGATCTCTGGCAACTCCGTCCGGTTAAATAAGGGCGACTGCAGGAAAAAATAATATTTGAGTGGAAAGAGGCGATTGGTGATTAGAATCAACTTGCAGCCACGTAATTGAGACAGTCGGACAGAGCGATGTAGCCGCTTTCAATCTTACCGGTAGGAGCAATCAACTGATGAAACAGACTGAAAGATGGAAGAGACCTTAACTTCCACTATGTGTTCGCATATTCACCTGATCTTTACAGCCCCTTCTGCCCAACTTTCTCTACCCCCACCCCTCTATGTTCAAGACTCCCTGTAATATGTGTCCACCCCACCCTGCATCTGTGTGGAGGTGAAGGCGAGCAGAGGAAAATGTACGACAGGAGTGCCGTGTTGAACAGACGCAGTCAGATAATGGACCATCCCATTACTGCGACAAGCAGAGTGGCATCGCGCTTCTGAGCGACAGGGGTGACGGCTGGACGGAAGGGAGCAGAGAGTGGGAGGAAAGACGGTGGGAGACGGAGACGCTGTAGGGGGGAGCGAAGAGACGAGAGTAAAGCAACGTGAATGAGGTAGAAAATAACAGTGGGATGGAGACTGATGATAGTCTGTACACATTAAAGATGACCTCCATTACGTGAGCCTGTGTGTATTACAGAGACACAGTAAATAATAGTAATCTAATGCATTACGGTAACTATGGAAACTGTTGTGTGTGTAAACAATATTATTTCAAAAAATAATGTGGAGAGAAAGATGACTTTTAACAGACAACAGTTATACCTTTACACGCAGAGCTGTAAAGCAATAGGTATCCAATGTGTCATTACTTTACAATTTGCTTTCCTCGTGATCGTAGCTGCAATTTGAAGTTTTGGCTCGTATCCTGAAATATCCTGTGGCCTAAAGCAGGATGTGAGTCGTGTGGGGTTTAAAATGCTGCGTGCATATAGTAAATATGCTGGTGTTTCCTGCAGGAATCAAAGTTAATGCGTCTAGAAAAACAGTTTCTCAGCTGGCTGGTGTAACGCTCGGCTAAGTGACGTATTCTTGAGATACTGTCTGCACTGTGGGAGCTTATCAAATACTGTCAGCTGAAAAATGTCAAGTTGTGTGTGTGTGTTCTTAGGAATCAGTTCTCCTGTATGCTGAACATGTTTAGGTTAATGTGTAGAATATTCTTGATGTTTTGTCTTCCCGTCTGCTTCTTTTAGTGTGTCTGTGCACAAACCTTCCGAAAGACTCAGTTTAAATGTGTACAAAAGCTTTTTTAACAGCCGCCCCTGCACTAATTTTCAGAAACGGAGAGCTCCCAAAGATACGGTGACATTTTCCCATATGAGTTCCTATTGCACACGTGCAGCACCCAACAGCAGACTGTCAGTCACAGACATGTTCGCACTTATTGAAAACACGGCACTCGATTCAGGAGAGCGCTGGAGCCTGGGTAGAGAGTGCAAGAGGCTCAAAAATGTCTATGGTGGAAATCACAGGGTTTGTTTACAACACTTTGAATAGCTTGAAATGGTTCGTTGGAATAGACGCCAGGTATGGGACATATTTTCACATACTTCCTGACTGACACGCCACTCACTCTCTGAATTTCCCAAACTCCCTTCTCTATTCAGGCCTGGGTTCAAAACAAGCATTACACAGAATTTATACAACGGAGCTGGTAGGATGATGTCCGATAAATGTCTGGACCAGGTGACTCACATACAGCGTGGTCAAAAACTGGAAAAAGCAAGGAGGCAGATGTTTGTAAAGTAAACACACGCAGCGTCAAGTTCTCCTTTAATTTTAACACTGAGGAGAAATTAGCAAACCCTTGGAATAAGTGAAAGCTTGAAAAATCAGTTCAAGTGTGTCAGTGTGATGCATTTGAAAGCCCTACAATAACTGGGCCTTGAATATAAATAGTTTAATCAACTGCTTCTTTTGCTTCTTTTTGTTATAACATCTTCGGTTTTGGACGATGCGTCTGTTTTGCCAGTTATGCACATGCGTGGACATTTTGCTGTGAGGCTAATCCATTTATACAACTTTAGTGATAATGGACAAAACAACCCATTTTCTAAATACAATATAACTGTATTAACAACTGAGCTGTTCAGGATGGAGGTTGTCTACTGAACAAGGACAAGCACAGAGGTCCAAGAATGTTTTTCTCGTTGCTCGTAAAAGCAGAAACCATCCAGTAACATCAGAATAGCATTTGATCGAAGCTGCTCAGAGTATCGTCGAGCGCTACGAGTCCTTTGTGCATGATAATTAACAGAGTATGCCAAAGCATCAAGGGTCACATCTGAAGTGTGTCATGCTCTACTGCAAGGCTGATTTAGACAAATACACATGATGATAAATAAGGCTCACATTACCACGTGTCATGAGGACAAATTACTGCCTCAGCTCCCTTTTGTGGTGATAATGTGACAGACAATAAAGTCTTGCCGCAGTAACTCACTGCTATCAGCAACTATCAGCACTTACTTTGTGTGCAGGTGCCAAGCAAAGTCACATGGGCTACGTCGACCCCTGCCTGTTTATGATGAGTAATACAAACTTTTCTTTAGGATCATACATTTATTATACATACAGCCAGGGAAACGAGGTTTTCACTACAACAAAACAAGTCGACACTTCTGCTACCGAGTGGAGGTTGCCTTTATAAACTCAGAACGTCATGAAACTATTGCAACATTCAACAACTGTAGTAAGTAAACGTAAACTCATTGGAATTGTTTTTATTTGTGTAGAAATTCAACAAAAATGTGTCCAGATCTGCATTTAAATTGACCACTGACCGAACCAGATCAAAACTTCAGACCGGTCGATGAAAACAAGAGGTGAGCAGACTACTTAGTTCTCACTGGGGACGGACAGCTCGCCATCTTCAAGGGGTAAGTTTCCCGAGATATTCCACAAAGTCAATGATCCCAAATGTCCCAAATGTCAAAGTACTTCAACTACTTTGTCTTCAAACCGAGAAATCGTCCTTTTGGGCGGCCACTGGGTGAGGTTAGACATTGACCCAAAGAGATGTTGTGGGGTGAGCTCACAGAGCTCTGAGCAGAAGCAGGTCTTTAACCTGAATATTGTGCAGGAAGCTGTAAAAAGTTTCGGGTGAAACTGTGAGTCTCACTCTGGATATTAGTGACGATGCAAACGTGTTATTAGCTCGGGTCCAAAGGTTCCTGTACGTGTTTCTTCAGCCCTTGTGTAACTGTCATGTGATGCCTTTGCACCTGACGTGGTCCCTTGTCAACGACGTGCTATCCACTGTAAACATTCGTGCATGCAGGCTTCAGTGGGGAAACTGACAGTAACATCTGTGGATTTCATGTCGTTAAAATGTAGTTTTCGTTGTACAGTCTGTCATACAGAACAGCTCATCAGCGGCAGCTGCTGATACCGGGCCAAAGGTGTGTTGATTAGCTATATGTTGGTGCTTCACACTCTCATGTGCTGATATGATGCGATGGAGTTTCCCATCGCCTCTGTATCAATATTGCATCTGGTTTGTCGTTCAGTTTCCTTCCGTTGGAAACCTGGGGACCTGCCAAAAACTGCAGTGTTTTGCCTTTTCTCACAGTACAATACAAATCTATCAGAAAACAGAAATCTGGAGTATTAGTTAAAACATCAGGGTCCCGCTGGTCTGGCTGTTGTTTAACAGAATGCTTTGAAACTTCAGGGTTACCTCTTCTGAATTCAACAGGAAGCTAGCCTGTTAGTTTTGCCTGTTAGAGAGTGAAAACAGGGAAAAACCGGCTATTCTGAAATTATTGGGACTACTGTGTCACTTATGCAGAAAGCAATAAACACCGTAATTCTACAATAATTTTAATATTTTTTTTAGATGAGAGGAAAACATCCCAGGAAAGTAAAAAGGCACATTTCCTACAACCGTCCTTCCAGATCCTCAGGTTTATGCCGCTGTTTTGGGGTAAAGCAGTCACAATAGAAGGAATATTTTGAGGAAAGAAATGAAAACTGTTTTTAGGAGCACACTCTCAGTGTTCCTTTAATTCTTTCAAGCTAAGGCACTTTCTGCCAAGCTATATAAAAATGCTGCTGTCTGACCTTGGCTGTAATACTGGATAATCTCCACCTAACGTGCGTGTGCATAAATCTGTTTATGTGAGCATGTACGCAGCCCTGTGTGGCAGGTGTCTGTGTGTGCGCGGCTACAGTATGTGTTCACACAGGCGTAGGTGTGTGTCGGCGTGTGTGTGTGTGCACACTGGTCACATCTATCACGTAGTCCAGAGAGTTACAGAGTGTGAAATCAACTTTGACATTCATGGTTCTAACCTCCCAAGGCCATCCTAAAGCGGCACACTTAGAGTGGAGTGTCACTTTTCAGACAGAGAATAATAGCAGAGTCTCGTCCGCTCTTTGAAGATGACTTTTCATTCTCCCGCTGACTCTTATTCATTTTGACCTAGCCTGTGGAAATAATGGGCTAAATACTCTTATCGTTCTTCTTCTCTACTGCTCACACTGTCTCTTTTGCATGCCGTCTCCCTCTTCCTGTCCCAGTGTTCTCCGAAAAAGTCCTCGAGTCACAACCACGACGGGGAGCTGAAATAATCAACACAATATTAAAAAAAGTCTGTTTAACTAAGGGCAGCACTTCTTTTATTTTTTTCCCTAAATGATAAGCATATACTTGACGAAGCAGTCCCCTGAAGCCTAAGCAGGGTTTTTAACAAATTAGAAAAGTCGTTTTTACTTAGACCATCAGATCATCTGCTAAAACTTAATCCAAACATTTTTGTCCAATCCAATCCTTTCTTCGTCCAATCCAAGCGAGGGTCGTCGCATCATAAAACAGATTCACCGTTCAACTCTAAAGCGAAGACAAATGATTTCATCTTCATGATAGAGGTGTCACATCAGCCTCCCTGCACTGTTCCAAAGGGCAGGGACAAACTTCAAATAAGGATCATGTTTTATCCTTCCATTAAAACACAAATAGTTACAGGGATAATATCTCAAACGTTGAAAAAGCAAAATGAGGCTCATTAAGGACTGCGATGAGACAGCTTACAAAAATTAGCCACAACATCTGGCTTCGTGCTGTGACAACCACAGGACTAAGGGAATTTTCGTTAATTTCTAGACAATCTAGACAATCTAAACATTCACCACTCAGCAGGCACACCAGCCAGCGGTAAAACAGCAGGGGAAATCATCTGGACCAGTCGTCTGGAGATGGCCACCATCGACACCTACCGTGGTCTGCGAGGAGTGCATCCAGCATGACCAACGCTGCCCTGCACATCACCTGTTCCATCGGCCGCTCTCAGGTACAAGGTACGGGTCCGTATGTGCCAGAACCACTGGACAGCTCACAGCCTCTTTCCTCAGGCAGTGAGACTGTCCCCCCATCACCCCCCATCACCTCCCCGACCCCAATTTTGTGTGGCAAAATATGCTGAGGAAAATGACGCACCATTACTAATCCAGTTTTATTAGTAATTATTATTATTAGTTATTCAACTGTTTTGGCTGTGCTAATAACATAAATGGTGATATTTGTATAGGTGCAGCACTTTTGTCGTTGCATTATGCTTTATAACCTGTGATATTATGAGAATGACAATAAAGCATTTATGGAAATTTAATAAATTAAATTGAGCTGAACAGGGCTTAAAAAAGTGAGTGACAGGAGTCCGTTTACCACCGTGATGTCTGTTCTTGTAACTACACAAGCCAAGTGTTTGGGAACTGAGCGGACAACATGTCGTCTTTGTATCATTTACAATAAAGACAGGGGGGGCGTGAGTTAATTTGGCAATTTTTATGTTAATGTGATGGCCAACAACTATTTGAGAGCGTTCTGAGCCGAATGTCATCATTTTTCCAACAACTTTTCTTTTTGTGTTAAATCAAAAGTCAGAAATCAATGGATATCTGATGTCTGTAGGTTGAAGAACCAATTTTGTGTTCAAAGTTAACCTTCTGACCCGCCTCAAACAGCCAAGCTGTCAGACTAACTCATTACTGTCTTCTTGTTTTCATCTCTGCCTCTCTCTCTCATGTCGAGCTCCTGTCAAGTTACCAGGCTTTTTCCTGCCGTCACTTTCTACTTTCTCCTCCCAAAACAGCACCTGTGGTCAATTTTTATTGGGAACTAAAAGGTGCTTTGTAGTAGTACCCACTGTACCTCAGCTATTTTGTTTAAAGTTTTGTCTCCAGACTTACTGAACTTAAAGAGACACGCGTCTGGCTAAGCGAGATTAGCTTTGGTGTCCATTCAGTTGTATCCAAGACTGTTTGTCACGCACAGTGTGTAGGAGAATTAAGGCATGTCCTGTTTGGGCAGAGCGGAGCCTCAAGCGCCTTAAATAAGGACAAAACTGCTCACAGTGGTAGAAAAAATAAGCTGAGTGTGCTCTGAGTTGATTCTCTGAGCTGCTCCCTATGCTGACAATGCTTAGTGACATATCAAACTAAATGTCTGTGGCTGGGTTTATCAAGTGATTCACTCGGGTTTGGTCTCACTCAGTAAAACCACACTTTTTATGTTAAATTGTCTTGAAAGTACACAAAAAGACAATTGGACAAACAGAAGCAGTCAAAAGGTGAGGTGATAAACTGTGCACCACACCACTTAAAGATAAGCCAGAACTACTATTCGACCACCAAGGGCGCGCAATGATGTAACTGAACATACGGAAAACGATTTTTCCAACAACTGAAACGAGTGATTATTGGCAGTATTATATGGCAGATCAATTATTATAAAGCAAAAAAAAAGCGCAAAGAACAATTCATATTGAAATAAATATTTAGGTATGCTGCTAAATGAAGAACAGGACGTGCAGCCGGAGCTTCCTCAGTTGGACCCCGGAAGGGGAGCGGCTTATAGCCTGTCTATTTTTAAGTTTTTCTTGTCATCTCCTTGTATAAATGAATTATCAAATAAAAAGATATGTTGGCAAAAGTGATCTTTTTGATAAACCATACAGTAACTGTCATGCATGCTGTTCGTCAGACCAAAAGAAGAGTCTGGAACATAAGGGACGCGCGGGTGTCTACAGCTTGATCTCATTATTTAATGAGCAAGTTGACAAATGGGCTTATTTCCAGATAGCATATCGCTTCAACCTATGTTGACCCAGGCAAGACATGCCGCATGTGCACGGACCCTCTGCAGATGTGATTGTGCCTCTGGTCTTTTCACTGCCTCAACGATCTGATGTTTGAACTGACGACCCTGAGGTCACAGGCTCTCCTTTGAAAGACAGACTTGTTTATCACATTTGTCCAGAAACAACTTGCAGTACTGCACGTACGTACGGTGGACCTGTTTTGATGGAATTTGTTTATCCTCCTGTGGAAGAACTATTAAATTGCATTTCACTCGTGGATATTGTTTTGACCTGCACATTGTCTGAATAGAGTGCTTCTTTATCACATTGTGTTTGTTTGTAAGGATTAGGGCTACTGCCTCACTGCAAAGAATTAAAAAGACAAATAGGACGTTGGTGTATTCTACCCAGCAGCGATACATAACACCTTTCATAACAGAGATGAACAGAAGAATATTTGTGTTCTGACAGAGAAAGATGCTTTTGTTTTCCTGTCTGAGCAGAGAACCATATTGTGGCTGTATATTTCTCTGTGTGTGTGTGTTTGTGTGTGTGTTTGTACAAGCTTGTGCATGAACATTTGTTGATTCAGATTTATCTTTGTGTTATAAGGGTTGTAGACAGCTCATACTCCCCGCATCCCTCTTCGCTTCCAGTAGTGAGAAGACGGAAAGAGACAACGCAAGCAGGAGGGAGATGAGCCAGGTAAAAAAACAAAAATGGAGAGCGATAACTACATGTTCCGTTTCACCCCCATGTGCCTATATAAGGACATACAGGAAGATGGGAAATGTTGTGTCGGCAGAAGTGAGAAGAATTCCCATTAAAGGCGAACTGTCACAGTGTTGATCACACATGCACTTTGAGACAGCTGTGTGAAGAGTGTTTTAACAGCTTACGCATGCGTCACTCCTTCCTGTAGTAAACAGATAAAACACACGGACAGTTTTTAAAAAAATATATATGCTGCTTCTTTCTTTACAAGACTTATACTTTTTGTCTTCAATTCAGACTGCTCATAAATAAGACCACAGCAACTCGGCATCTCGGTGGCACAACACTTGCTGGACCCCCAAAATGGTCTGGAGAAATGGTACTGACTACTAGTCGACAGTGCCGTTAGGACACAAAGCAATAATCAAGAGTAAGATCAGTGACTGGGACATCCATCTCACACACACACACACACACACACACACACACAGACACACACACACACACAGACAATGTGTCTGAAGAATAGTTGCCAAGCACAGTTTCAGAATTATAACTTTCAGTATAGTTTCCAGGCAAACCTACAAAAGGCAACGTTCCTAAATAAAAGCTCCTGATACACTTAGCATCTAATGACTAGAAGGCCACCAACAAGCCACAAGCAATGAAACACAAAAACAAATCCAGATCACCACAGTTTATGATACAGTGGTGATTCAGCCCCTCACTAGAATCAAATATTTACAGTAAAATAGTTCTTTTGTTCATGACTCGTGTAAAAAGTTCAGAAAAGTAGTAATGTGGAAAACGTGACTTTGACTTATTCCACATCCGTTGACGTGAGTCTTATCATGCCCCTGAAAGGTTGGTATTATTTGCTATCAAGCTCAAACTAATTTGTTTGTTGCCTACCACCTTCTGGAATATTTAGTACAAGTGAAACGTGTGGGAAAATTGGTGGAAAGTGGTGATAACAGATACTGATGGCTACTGTATGCCACCAGTTTGTTCCTGGGAAATGCCAGAAGTAGCGGTATATTAAGCTATTTGTTGGTTAGGGTATATTCAACAAGGTGAAAAGTTCTGTAAGGTAGAACAGATCATTAGGACACCAGGTCTGTGGCTGTTTGCTGGCAGATTGAGGAATGGGTGTCCTAACACATTTGGACTGCCGCAAGCTGATGACTGGGATTAGCAACCATGAGCAACAGGGTTCAAGGCCAAGACCAGCGGGGGAAGAAATCTACGTGGGACAAGTGAAACAAGCAGCATTTTCTCCCTTCGCTCGTCAACAGTACCGTAGCGCCCTTGAGCAACCACGTTAATGTTGTTCAAGTGGAGCAGCTCGATGCTCAAAGGTCAAGCTGTGTGCATGTGGTTTGAGGAGCCCGATCACTGCTGGTTAAAGCATTACAAACGTCAGGTAAAACACACCTGCACCTCCTGAATAAAAACTTTGAACACAGCTGGAGGCCGAGGGCTGACGTGCTGGTCGTGTTAGGATTTCATTTTTCTCACTGGGAGGAAAAAAAACTGAGTGAACGGCCTCTGAACATGATGAGAAAACAAAAAAGCCAAGATGTGAGAAATCCAGCAGTAACACGAGCGGTTGCTCCATTTCTGCTGAATATGTGTCAGTGGGATGTTTTCTAAGTGACACAAGTGATGATGATGTTGGTTTACCTCAGACTTTACCTCATGCAGCTTAGAACAAGCGTCATGGCGTCTACAGGATAAACCTTCTACGTGCATTTGTTGTTACTCAGCAGCGCTGATGCGGCAGCCGTTCCCTTCACTTGTACCTTCACTTGATATAACACGCAGTTCTCAGTTCATTTTAAAAGAACTTCTTGTGCGACGGTTTTCATGACAGCACTGATTAATTTTACAACCTTTGTTTAAAGCACCTAAGCTGAGAAACACCAGTCAGCTTAGATGTTTGAGGTTAGAATAAATTAAATTATACTGACATTTCCTCCCACTCTAAGAAATCTGCTTCTGCCTAAAATGCTTTTGGTACTAGTAATATCCCTTTTTCTGTAGTCCTTTGTGTTTGACGTTTTAATAAAGCGCTGCATTGTTAGAGCACACCCCCACTGCTCTCCCTCCATCTCTACTCGCTCTTTCATGCTCACACTTTCTTTTATGTTGTGCTCCGCACAGATTGTCGTCAGCACAATGTTGTATATGAGATCAGTTCTCAGTGACAGGGAGAAGAAGAGGGAGGAAAGCGGTACAGAGGCATGCGAAGAAGACACTTTGTAGGCAGTGAGATGCAGAAAGGAGGAGGAATGAATAAAAGCAAAAAGGAATGTGTCGATTGGTGACACAGAACCAAACTAGACTGCGACCGAGCATTCCCATCAATGAAAGATTGTAAAATGATCGTAATATCGGTGGATTGTTGGTTATGACAAATACAAACTTTCTAACAGCTGCAAAACATACACATTTAAGCTTAAATGGATAATGAAAAATTCCCGGGTTCCACCCCGACATAATGCTTTCTATGGTTTAAATCTCCTCAACCCATGTTTAGGTAACTTTTAAGCCAAATATAAAAATGTATATCTAGAATATATATTTTTAGAGATGTTCTAACTGGAGGCTAATACAGACACGTTTCAAAGGATCTCTGTCTGCCAAAGTGAAGCCCGTCTGAGCCTAACCTTTAGTTTGATGCTCCTGAATGTGAGCACATTAAGGTCCCGAGCACCAACCAGAAACGGACCGTTTCTCCAAATCAAGTGGTGCCTCCTCACTTCAGTTTTAGAGCCACATCGTCCCATCTACTCACTCATTTACGTCCAAAATTTAGGATGAAAAACATAGTAAATAATATTGTGTCCTACAAGTCACTTTAAGTTTATGGAATATACATTTAATTAGCATTTACTGTAGGTAGAAAATGTAAGTATTGGATTGAAAGAGGAGGTGGATGAAGGCCAATATTTAAGGTTGGCTGGTTTAGATGCAGACAACCCGTTTGTATGTACTGTGCACTGTGCTGTTGCCCATTTATGTGATTTGTTGTTTATAATGGAACGTGGGAAGGAAAGAGGGCAATTCTCTGCATCCCAAACAAAACAACTTTCCCTCCAACCAAGAGAGTCCTACTGAATAACTGGAGATTTTAGCAAACAAACACGTCTGTTTTGTTCGACTTTGCCTTCCACTCAAAGTTATTGCCCACTTTACCCTATTATTTTATATTATATTACATATTTCATGATATAATACATTGGGTGAGCTCGTGCTCATTTTGTGAAGTCCTGTGACACCGTGTTGAGCAGGCGCTTGAGGCAGTCAGCAAGAAGTGGAGCTCTTTGTCGTCGTAAGAGCAGATAAAGTAATTAACCCAGATACGGTTTGTACTGCTTGCACTTCCTTGTCCAGGTATTCCTACCAGCCCGAGCTGTTCGCCGTTATGGTTACGGAGGAAGTAATTAACAGACATACAGAGGGAATATGACTATATTAGATCCTGGATGAGTGGTCCTTTGGGACAGTTTGTTCTCGTTCTTTCACTCTCTTTTCTTTCCTTCTAACACACACACACACACACACACACACACTTTCTTTGTCTTCCATATCTATTCTCTGTCTCTTGGTCGTTTGTCTTCTATTCTCTATCTCCCTATTTCCCTTCTTTATTTTCTAACCCCCCCTCCGCGACTTCCCATCTCCTTATTCTTACCCCCGCCTCAGGCCATCCTCTAACTGCTATGATGACTTCATTTTCTGGGCTGAGAGAAGTTTCTTTATTAGCTGCTCTTAATGGTTCTTTATGATGGCCTAGATACAGCAGTCAATCTCCACAATGCACTGCCACCGACGCTGTATTTAATGTGACTATTAGTCTGACAAGTCCACAAGTGTTTGACCGATTTGGCGACTTTGCAGACATTTGTCTCCTTGCACTTCTTGCCTTTCATCCATCCGTCTCCGTCTCTCTCGCTCCTGCCTTCTTCTTCTCAAGTCTGTGTCATTTACCATCTTTTTCTTTGTGCCTGTTTTGTGTCTCTTTTTCTCACCCTGCTTCCGCCTATTCCTCTCTCTCTCTCACTGGGCGTATTTAAGTATCTGTTTGACAAGTCTTTAAGTGGTTGTGTCTGAATGCAGGCATACTGCTCAATGATCTACTTCCTCTTTCACTCCTGAAGTGTTGTTGCATTTCCATATCCTTCCTGTCTCTCTTCCTCAGATGTGTGTTTTCATTCAGGGCCACACTCTTATGCAAGAGCTGCATGACTGCATTTAACTGCAGTTAAGTCCAGTGTTCATTCTACAAACGCCAACAGAAGGTAAAGTTCCCTTTAATGTGCTGCTACAGAGAATTCACCCGAGATACAGACAATTAAAAAAGAAAATGTTTTTCAAACAATTATTTTAAATAGTAAAATGAAAAACAGAATAAAGTCGTGTAAAATATTGAACTGACAAAGAGAAATCATGAAATTACAGTATGAAAAAATAAGGTGTCATAACTTAAATTACTTGAAAACTAAAACTGTTTTCTTCAGAAAAACGTTCTGTACGGGCGATAAGACATCTGGAGCTTTTAAGAAAGTGGGGTCAACATAAGTACGATATTCACAGAGTATGTATCACTGAAGTCTTGTTCTTCTTTCATCACAGTGGATTATTGGCACATTTTTACATCGGATGTCCCACCTGACACAACCTTTACCAATTTTACTGGGCTCTTCACCTTTAAAGGGGGACTTCACTAATTTTCCTCTTGCATGCTACATTTATAGGTGTAAATGTACATGCTTTTAAACGTCCCTCGGACTATATTAAAAAAACTCCTCCAGATCATATCACCTGGAAGAGTTTTTCATCATTAGAAGTTCAGGTGAGGTCATCTGGAGGAGCTCTGGAAAGCAGGTTATCCATAGTGTGAGCAACAAGATGAAATAATCTGAAGCGAAGGTTCCCCCAAGTGACGTCACCTGGAGGCATTTTTTTAGCTAGATGTAGAAAGATATTTTGATAAAGGAAATTTTAATGGCATTTATATTGGACCCTTACACATGTGGCCAAGGAGTCAGGACACTCTGAGTCACAATGGAACAATGGAACCCACACAAATATTAATATTTCCAGCAGCACCGGTGGCGAAATGTGCACAATTAGACATTTCTTTCTTTAGCTGCTCCCTTTCCTCGCACATGTAACATTTCGCTCCCACTCTCTCTCTCTTTCCCTAAGGCTGCTTTTAATTCTTAATAAGTCCAAAAGAGGCACTTTTGAACCAATGAGACATAAACCAGATTTCCTTGGCTGGGGATCCCTATTCATTTATTGATTTTTTTAGCCTTGGTTTCTTTTGTGTAAACAGTAAAGCATCAGCGGTAGTGGTACTTGGGCAGTATTCTCACATATAGATTGTTGTTTTTACAATTAAGGACCAAGCATGCTGCTTTTATTCTCTTCATTTTTTGGGGTTTTTGTTTTTTTAACTTCCTGATTCTTACCAATGAGACATCAATAAGCTTTCCTCTGGCAAAGACAAAACAGATTTCTCCTTTTGCAGCTTACTGGTTTGTTTTTACGCAAACGAATGCAGAGTAAAATGTTTAACACTGTAGAGGAAGATGAAAATGGCAAAATAGAGAGCAGATGCAAGACGGGTCAGAAATTGTTGACCCTGCATGAATAGGAAAGTGGAAAATGCTTTTTTCTTTTTTTATTGGAAGACATCTCCAGCCGCTAGCATTCACTACTCACAAGGCCTTTGAAAATACACGAAGTCTCATCGAAGCTTTGGCCTGATTCTCCGAGGCCACACACAGTAAATATGGTGGCTAACACTCGCTTTTATGCTAAAAGTCAAAGGGAACTGACCTTTAGACATAATATCACTGACAGGAGCAAAACACTAAATCCTCCTGTAAAACTACCCATTGACATAAAAAGGTCTTTTGACCTTGTATTTTCTATCATTTAGCCCTCCAGGGTGTTGTATTGATAAAGCTGCCACTTACAAAAAGATTTGTGGTTTCCTTGAGCAACTGCTCATTATCACCTCTTCATTTCAACTGGCCAGATATCTTTCACTGTGTAATAAAAGCTGGAGAGATATGACTTGAGCATTTTTATATTCCTTCCTTACCTCCTCATCTGCCGTGACGACATTATTTAGTTCAGTTACTGATACACACAAAATGGTCACACTTATGATGAAATGTAATGAGAAAATATGGACCATAAAAACAAAATCCCCCCACCAGATCTTGATAATTTCAAACACCCACGCACCCAGGACACAAAAGTGTTCACACCAAGACACAGGAAGTAAGCGGGCAGAAGTCTGCCTCCCAGCCACACGCCACGCTAACAATCACCTTCCACTGTGAGCTTCACTCTGCAAACTTTTACTAGTCCACTCTTGTGTAAAATAGTCTGAAGTGTAAATGCAGTTACGTTTTCAGTTTGATGAATGTGTGTTTCCCTCCTCCCTGGCAGCCATTAGTTTCAATAATAGTGATTTCAGCACAATAAAACAATCAACGTCCAGAGACTGGAAAATGTTGTTGAATGAACAAGCAGACTGCAGATCTATCACGTAGAACAGCATGTTTTCTTTTGTCTCTTCTCAATCTTTGGCTAAGATTTATGTTATGATTCTGCTGAAATGAGATAAGAGCAAAGACACATTTCCGTGCTTTCACAGCAGTATTATTACTGTTGCAACTTTTTTCCCTTTCATCTTTTTTCCACTTCTAATTAATATTTAGTTTAGTTTTGGTTTTTATTTTCAAGCACTTGATATGTCAGGTTCTTTGAATGTTGGTTTTCGAAAGGAATCTTGTTTCACTTTTCTTTTAATCTAGCAGTATACTTTAAAACTTCTGCACTTATATAGCACTTTTCTCTACCTGTTTACACTGCTTCTTATTTACCCCTTCACACACACACACACACACACACCTATTTACCGATGGGGGAGCTGCTATGCACTCACCAGGAGTTCAGTGCCTTGTTCAAGGACACTTCAACATGTGACCAGAGGAGCAGGGATCAAACCAACAACTGTTGGATTGGTGGATGTTCGCGCCACCTACTGTGCCACAGTCGCCACAGTTTTAAGGTTTTAATGTCAATTTGTAAATACACATTTATAGTTGGCACGGATTTTATATAGTTAGCAGAAATGTCCTCACTCTGTTAAAAAAATGAAAATGGTCCTCACTAAGTAGTATCTACAGGAACACACACACACGCAGAACACAGAGAAACAATATGTCGGTGAACATTCTCTGTTTCTCCAGGTTTGGTTCACTGGACATTGAATCATGTCAAAAGTACTTCTTTGTTCTTAGTTTGAAAAGTTTGGCTTCTTCAGCCATTTAACCAAAAAGGAAGAAGAAGGAAGAACAGTTGACATAATTCAATCTTCAGACTAACAATATCAAACTGTGTTGTGTGGACTATGAATTATGGAGTTTAGACTATAAGTTATGTGACCACATTTAACTTTAGCACATCGTAGATTCACTGTGGCCGAAGGGTCTCACCAATTTCTCATGTGTCATCTATAGTAAACATGCCAGTAGGTAGTTTGGTAGCTGAACCATACCTGTGGACTAATTCACACGCATTAAATGACATGATGCTGCTTGAATCTGAAGTCATTTTAAGTCCTTGTATTTATGTCCTATAGTCAAATGGATGAACAGAGCTCACCAGGAGAGCTACAGTATGTTCGCCTTCATACAGACATTTTTTTGTAAATTCTATTAACAACAGAAGTTACATCTTCCAATTTTGTAAAAAGTTATGTTTCACTGTCTTCTTCCTGTCTGTTATTTGCAATGATTTCCAAACGCTGGACCCTTCAAATCATGTTCTGAAGGTGAAGATAAAAATGACACATTTCAGTGCCTGAAATACGGGTGGACGGCAAACAAAAGTGTCAGGTGTCCATTGAGCGCATGCAGCAGTGCTGATTTGAACACCTTCCCCATTTTTCATGAGTCAGTCCAAGTTAGGTATGTCAGAAGAAGGAAGTCAAATATACAATCCAGTGTGCACTTCTGCTGTGCTCTCATATACTGTACATCCACACAGGGCTATTGTGAAGTAAAATGTAAAACTGACAGCAATGGAAACCCATCACTCATTCACACTTTAACAACCCACTGAAACTCCCCATAAAGTCATTTTCATTTAACTGAAATGTAGCAGTTAATTTCTTCACTTGAAGCCATGATTTTTTTTTTCTTCTTCTTTACTGGCTTTTGTGTTTCAGCCATCAGGTCTAATCGTTGGGTGATAAAACAACAACTGTTAATATTTAATTACATAAATGACTTTGTAAAAAGCTGCAGATAGGGGATAAAATGCAGCAATCATCTCTGTGTGTGTGTCAGAAGAGGTTGAGACTCTTAGCTAATGAGCCGTGGGTTGAGACCCAGTCCCAGGGCAATGGACAATTAACCAGGAGACTCATCTCAGACTTTTTTCCCCTTTTTCTTTCTGTCTTTCCAGCTATTCTGGGTAAATGTCTGTGAATGTGAAGTGCTCTGTGTAAAGTCATGTATTAAGCTGAGCTATAGATTACATAGAAAGCTCATTAGACAGAAGACCTCTTGCTCATAGCCGAAACAGAAAGAAAGACAATAAGAACTGTGTGTGGTCAAACTGTCCCCCGAGTGCCGGGAGGGGAAGGAGAACTTAAAAGATTGAGAGTGTTCTCAGACAATTAAACTTTTGTGTTTTGACTTTGATAAACATTCTATATTGGTTATGTTAAATCCCAGGATAAAGGGCAGGATGTACGGTAAGAGTGAAGCTTTGTGTTTGATCCCTAAAGTTTGTAACACATCAGTAAATGAGGACAAAGTGAAAAATGAATCGAGAAAATAGTTTCAGTCAGACAACGGATTGCAAGCCTAATTTCACAAACTTTACATTTATATAAAGACAGTTTGAAAATGTGTTGGTAGAATAAGTGATGTGACTGAAAGCATATATGTTTAATAATTCTGAATCCCAGAACCTCTTGAAAACTAGGGTATGCATGAATTTCATTTTTTTCGGTTTAGGTAGGTGAAAGCATTTTATAAAGGCTAGTGGAGGACTGTGGACTCTTCTGCCACAAAGTCAACACCAGACAAAGGTCAGTACGGTTAAATGGATCTGCAAAACGCCAGACATTAACGCAAGGCCGCCAATATTGTATTATTATTAATATAGTATTTAATAACTTCTGTTCAGTATCAAACTCCTCTGGCAGTAAAAATATTTAAACTTAATCCAAGCTGGAGTTTCCTTCAAATTGTAGTTGACAAGGCAGATTTGTACAATATGAATACATTTTTTTCGAAATACTGGAAACAAAAGATACCACAATACTAAATCGTATTTATTGTAGAACCACTGGAGACCCACCAGTGACCAACTGTAGCTCTACAGAGGAACCAAAACTGAATATTGAGGAACAGATTGATCGGGAAAATTTATGCAACATTTAAAATTTAGAATGATGCATTTACTTGTCAAATTTTACATCATGGAGCAACGTCCCTCGCAAGGACAAAGACGACATAACATTTTGGGGATTGAACCCGGGACTCTCGTAGGTCTCCTCCAACGTGCCACTGCAAATGTTACACATGCATTAAATATTGTTACAAGACATTTAGCATGACATTTCCTGTTGAATAATTAAATAGCACAAGTCCATAAATTCTGTTCATGGCTGGTCCACTTTGCTGACCAAAGGCCTCCCCTGCTGGTTAATTAATCATGGCTGGTGCCATAAATCCTAGGTGTGTTCACCAGCCTTTATTATAGATTTTTAACCAGCCACACATTAGGTTTATGAGTCAATAAAAGTTGGTGAAGGAGACATGGTAGTTAGAAGGACAAAGAAGAGTGACACGAGGTTTAAAAGGTGTCGACCAAGTCGGGTGGTGGACAAGAAAAGATAGGCAGAGACAAGACAAAGATATGGCGGAAGAAGATTTCACAGAGAACGAAAAAGGAAATGGGTGTCCCTTTGCAAATGGTTCCTACATTTCCTTCCCAATGACAAACCAACTGCTGCCTGGAAATGTTTTAGGTGAAGGATACAAAGTGAAAAGCCTGGGGAACAAAGCCGACATGTCAGCAAGTACATTAGCACAGCTCGGTATGAGAACTGCAGCCTTGAGTGTCAACCTGCCACTGAAGTGGAGTAATCAGATTCATTTAAAAGCTCAAGTGCAACATGCCAAGTTCCTCCATTTTTATTCAAACAACTTACAATACAGACAGAGCAGCAGGTGAGATTTTCTGGGAATTCAAACAATGCAATTTTTACCTCTTCTTTTTCTTGAGAAATATTATACAATCAGAGAAGTGAAAAAACACGGCCATTAGGACACTGAATGCACTAACTAGTATGAGGGTAGGGACCTCTGTGGTAAAAAAGAAAAAAAAGGCTGTTGATCAATGTGACGCCGGCTACATGTCCAAGTATTGAATAATTAATTTAAGCTTTACGGAAATGCTTATCATACATGCATGGTGTTGAAGGAAAAGGGAGGGAAGTTAAATGGAAAACGTGAGACCTGTGTTTAAAAAAAAAAATGCACATCATCTCACACGACGCAGAATTAGCGGATAGAACATCATCTGTCCGTGAAAAACGGGTTCACGTGCGCTGCTCACAAGGAGCTCTGCTTTCATGGGACTCGATCAACACTAAAACCACCTTAAGGACACCAGGTTCGCTCTACTTCTACAGTCTATTTCCTTATTTTCAAATGCTACAGACCATTTAATAATCATGCATTGTGCACACATCCCAGCAACCAGCCCCTAACAGTAATTAGCAATTAGCATTATGTAAATGTAAATGTCTGTGTACCTCAGGCAGACAAAATAAAACCTGCGAAAACCGGCTTGGCGCATATTAATCAATTGGTAACAATAATTCTTTTCACATTTTGTCCATCACGGGTTTAAGATGCAGCAAAAGCATCATCTATTCCTACAGAGACAGGTATGGATATAGTGAAAAATCACGAGAGAGGAAGATGCTTTTTTTACTTTGAGCTGACCGCTGACCTTTACAGTCTAAAATGTCATTTTGTCCAACTACTGACATTTGTGTGAACTGTGGTCTCCATTAACTTATGAAATTATGGGTTCTGGCTACAAACATGTTTTGTTAGGTTACAACAACAACAACAACAACAACAACAACAACAACAACAACAACAACAACAACAACAACAACAACAACACATATAAGTATAACTATAAGTCTGTGTGTCTACGTCGATGTTTGCCTCTTCGGGCTTTGCTGAGATGACGAGAATGTGACTGATGTAAGGTCAGAATGACTTTTGACACCTAGCCAGTCAGGTTGGTTGGGGAAATATTGTGTCCATGAGAACAGACAGACGGATCAACAACCCAAAAACTTTATTTCTCTGTCATAAAATGAGTATAAACACGCTCTGCCCCTTTTTAAAGTCACTGTTACTTTAGCACTCCAAAGTTGGGACATATATCATACACAGAAGTCATGCAGTTACTTAAAATTCAACAGTGAATTTTATTTTCGGCTGAACAGCGATTTTGGTCAAAAGCTGGACATTTGATATCTCATTGGACAGCTGAGGGCTTGTGTTTTTCTCCCTGACAGGCGTCATTGTTTTACAGCGGTTCAGTAAGCTTCAGTGTCTCTTCTCTGTCTTTATTTCATACCACTGGGCTTAATTTTTTCAAGACAGGACCTAAATTTGGACATTTTAGCTTCCTACTGTGGAATTCAGACCTCAGAATAATTTCAAATTACCAAATGTCAAGTTAGAAGCAGCAGTACAATGCCACATTAATGAGGGCATTTTATGATTCTTTTATGCATCTATTTAATAGATCTCACAGTAAAAACTCCTGAAAAAGAACCATTCACTTACTACCAGATTTACGTTAGTGCCCTTTTTATGTGAAGACTCCAACTGAGTAATTGTAGTCCACCAGTTTGGGACTTTTTGAAAAATCGTTTTCTTCTGTTCCGGTTTTATTGTAAGTTTTAAAAAAAATCAACACAAACAAAGATGGCTAAGTTCTGGAGTCACCTACATCCAACAGAATTCGATTTACTCTGTGCAACATGGAATTTTGTTTATCTAGGTGATTCTGTTTTGTAGCTGCATCCATCAAGCGACTGTATCTCCTTTATTGTTAGTCAGACTCCATACTGCCCTGTGGCAATAAGCACATTCTTTGGACAACTCAGTCTACTGACAACTGCATTCTTTGACTAAACTGCAAACAGATCAAAGGGTAATTATGTTCAAATTTAACTTATTATTTGATGTTAAGTATTTTGTGAATGAATAAAGCGTGGAAGAAGGGTGTTGGGTGGTTAGCTGTAGGAAAGTAATCACTTGGGTCAAGAATTTTAAGCAACTGTATGACTTCTGTGTATGATACAGATAATTGATACTGCAGTCAACAAGAACAGGCTGAAGCTGCTTCAGATGTTAATGGAGAGTTGGAAAAAGTAGGATGTGGTTAAATGTTTGCTGCAATTCCACCTGGCGTTGGCCAGTCACACTGATCACAATTCCTAATGGAACCCTCTGTAACATGGATGTTTCTACATTTCCATGGTTTACCTCAAACTACAGATTAAAGTGCCAGTGGGTTGACTTTTTAAAGTAAACTTTCAACTGGATTTCCTGTGTCTCACTGTGTATTTCACCGTGTGATCAGTAGATGAAATACTACGCCGTCATGTAACCCCCCCTGCATCATGGCCCAGCACTTAAAAGCTGCGAGTAGCCTCGCAGAAATGACTCAAAGCATCTCTGACTTCAGGCTAAAAAAAAGACCAACACGGTTTACACTCGAAGAGCATGTCTGAGGAAAGATATAAATGAACTATATTTCTGATTGTTGCCATATGATCCACTGTGTTTCACAAACTGAGTCCTTTCCCTCAGGGGAATGCAGCTTTTTAGAGGGCGTACTTTCCAACATGTTGATACATTTCTTAATAAAAAATATATTTTTTATTACAGCATGTTTTTTAGTTCTCCCTTAATATTTGACGTTACTCTTTTTCTGCCCGTTTTGTTCCATTAGCCATGTGCCAGTTTTCCTTTTTTATTTTTTACAGCCTCTGGGTTTTCTTCATTTGCACAAATGACTTCTTAATCATTCACAGGTACATTAAAAATGTGATGAGAAGCTGTGACTTGATTTTCAACATGCAAAGACATTTTGTAGCCGTTATGCTTTTCATGGTTTACTGTTGAACAGGGTTAGTCAAACCCTCATGCAGCCAGTGTTTGAGTGTGCAGAAACAGAAGTAGTCACTCTGTGTGCATAAAACACACACACACACACACACACACACACACACACACACACACACACACACAGCATACAGAGAGAGATTTTGTCAGTTTTCTGTTCATTGTTCAGTTTTATCTGATGATACCAACAACAGAGGGAGGGGGATTCCATTTCAGATTTATCAGAGTTTACTGTGTTTTATCTGGATTAGGGATTAAAAGATTAGAGCTAACATGAATACATAATCTGATTAGCCATTTCATTATTAAATTTACAAACCTCACACTGTTCTTGTTTTGTTGCAATTTTGTACATCGAGAGCAGAAGGTCGAGCATTTCTGAGAGCTTGTGACTTCAAAGATTTCTAGATGAGGATTAATTAGAAACACATTTTTTGTCAAGTACAACAAACGACTTATTGTAACATTTACCAGTTTCAGAAACGTACTTCCATTAAAACCCTCTGTAAAATACTCACATAATGATCTTCACAGCTTGTAAGAGTTTAGATATTTGACATATTTTTAGCCGTTATGTATGGAAATGTGAATAATGTCTATTGACATTCAGTAGAAAATGAAATCTAATGAAAATCTATGAAAACTGCCTTTGTGACCAAATTCAGATAGAAGATGTTTTGATACCGTAGACACTCATTTACATTACATATGGCGCGTTATATACAAATGGCGTGTTAGTCCTTCGGAAACCATCGTTTTAGTCTAAACAAATTTTAGACTCAGCAATTGTCTCATCTCACCTGGGACTTTGAAAAGAATCCGCCGTTAATGGCACATTTAGCAGGGCAGAGTTATCACACAGCTTAAACAACATTACACACTCTGCTACACTTGGATTGAAAGGTCATTTCACTCCTCTGCACTGCACAACAACCAGGAGGGTCGGTGGTTTGTTGAAAGGCGGGAACCGCTTCAGAAAGAATAAACAAACTTTGGATCCCATCTGAGGCAAAAGGAATTCTTCATCAAACCTTGAGAGGCTGGAAAACCTTAGTTCACCT
Source organism: Channa striata (assembly GCA_033026295.1). Taxonomy (NCBI): domain Eukaryota; kingdom Metazoa; phylum Chordata; class Actinopteri; order Anabantiformes; family Channidae; genus Channa; species Channa striata. The sequence continues at coordinate 18,003,930 of CM065184.1, read as the reverse complement.
CTTGCTCTTTAGTTTCCCGCTGTCTCCATCCACTGCTTTCTTCCTAGCTATTTCACAGTTCCATTCTCTGGACTTTTTGTCTTTTCCTCGATTCCTCCGTTAGGAAAGTAATTTCCCCAATCCACCTGACCTCATTCCCACCACTGCGGCTGACTGTGCATACATACTCGGCACTATCTGATTTTTGCGCGCACATTATCAGCAATAGGCAGCCTCTCTCAGCAGGTGGTGTGTGTCTGTTTGCTAAAGGCGGCTGAATGCAGGGTGCACTCAGTGTGCAAGCACAACTAACAGAAAAAAAAAACATCTTAGAAAACTGGAGCCCCAGCAGGAGGCAAACCTCAACAGCTAATTAACCACGCTGCAACCACTACTTGCTGTGAAGTAATCTGTTAGTCAGGTCTGGAGTATGTAATGCAACAACATTTGTGTTTCTGCAGCACTCACTCGCTTCACAATTAAGGACACGGAGGCTGTGATTGAGGGTTAGGGTTATGATATAACAGCCAGGTATTAAAACAGCAATGATGTCATCACTGCATTAATTTTTTTTAAATGTAAATGTCTGAATCTTTCAACCATGCTAGTTACTAAAAATACATTTAGTGCAGCTGAGCATTCATAAGTGTACTTGTTTTGTTTCTTCTTCAGTCAGAGTTTTGCTGAAAGCTCAAGGTGACACAAAATGCACTCGCCTGTCATGAGATGTGCCGCTCTCAAACAGTTTTTTTTCCCCCCGTAGAATCACAAAACGACGAACATGTAATTCAGCGCATAATGGCCCATTTTCATAAAGACACGGGCCCGTGGCTTTTATGTCATTTTCTCCACGCTCATCCGTATTTTCTCCATCTCCCTGTTTCTCTGAGAGGGAGGGAGAAAATGCACTAGTGTCATTGCTGCTGTTCTAAATGATCGAACCGTCCTCGTAGCAAAGTTCACTGTGTCCACACAGGAAGCGGTAGTGCTCACATAAAACGGCACCTACAGTCCAGCATGTGTGTGACACCTTATGGGAGAGCTGTGAAGGATTGAAACAATCTTTCTGTGGACAGGTAAATGCTGCTTGCTGTTTGCGAACCAGTCTATTTTAGCAGAGGCCACAGCAATGATTTACTAGCATTCGTGGACACTGTGCTCCGGTGTAAAATCTGTATGCGTTTGGTGTGAGGTGGGTAGCTCAGCAGATACATCTGGCCTCTGAGTGCTGCAGTAATTACGGCAGGAGCAAAACGGAAAGTTTGGTGACGTAGTGAAAAGAGTGGGAAAGTCTGGTATGATGGACTGGTCAGAGAATAGCGGTCCCACAGGGGACGCATGTTTGAGTCCAGTGTGAAAATGTTCATGGCCACGTGTTTGTGTTTCTATGACAACAAAGATAAAGTTTATTAGCTACTTCACGTCAAGTGACAGCTTCATGCTTATTATCAAAGGATATGGAGAGATTAACACCTAAATGCATTCATACGTTACCCCAACCTGTGTCACTAGCTAGTATTATTGCATTTACAGCTTCCCACTCAAATGAACTGTCAGCGAATCCTCACGTGTCCAGAAAGCATCTGGTTGCAGTTGTTTAGAAATGTTAAGTTTAAGAAAAAAGAAATATAAAAATAATAATAAAAAAACATGTTGCCTTTTTTTTAAGAACAATCCTGGGTGCCACCTGTGGCCCACTGGCCCATTTACATTGAACTGAAAATGATTGTGGCATCGCAGCTAATTTTGCAGCAATGAGAAACTGCTATTATGTCAGCTTTTCTCAGTAGGCCACTAGTATTACAGCTCTGTGAGGCTCGGGTCTTGGAAACAGGGCCCAGATGCATTACGAAGGGCAATTTTCAGTCCCCTGTACATCCACCACCGCAACCCCCACCACCCCCTCCACACACACACACCACTTTGCAAAACCTTCAACTTCTTATCAGTACAAGGTTTTTTCACTGCCACCCTGTCAATTTAAAGCTCATTTCTGTCATCTTAAGGCCGCCACTGTTGCTGCCATCATGAACAAAATGGACTAAATTGCTGCTGCTATTTGGAAATGTTTTTCATGTAAGAGCTGTCCTCCATATACAATACATCATGATGCACAGAGCACATACAGCACTGTATGACGACGGATAAGCTCTCGTGAAAATGTGGAATTCTGCTTATAACCTCCTAACAACAAGAAAAAAAATGTAGGTTGTACATTTTTGGGAAGGACTTGATCCTATAAAACCCTACATGGTTAACATGGTAAACTTCGAACGCTCTGGTCAAAACCAAACCTCGGTCAACAGAGCAGCATTTCCAATTCAAAAAAAATGTTTGCATTGTCAGTGTTTCCTGTTTATGGTTCTACAAGATATATAACACTACTTACACCGTGCGTTTATTCAGCCTCACTGGCAACACAGTGCTACCATCACCAGCTCGTTGAGTGAGCTCTTGTGTGGACCTCGTACATCATGTTAAGAGGCCATTTCTATAGATCCAGCATAGCTGTGGCACCATGTCTAACCCTAATCACCTCCTGTCTCTGACTGTCTGTCTCTGGTTGTCCCTCTCCCCGTCTCTTTCCCTACCTCCCCATGACTTTTCCTTGCAAATAATGGCACCAGTCGAGTGCCCGAGTCTGTTCGAATTACCTCACCACCCATTACCTTTCCCAGAGTCCTCCTAACCAAACCTATTTCAGCAACCCAAGGCCTACCAGAACAGCTGCAAAAAGTTGTGTACACAGAGCTGAAGTCATTTCATGCGCTTTAGCCTGAACCCCAAATACTCATTAGTCTAACACTTTGTCATTAAGCATATTGTCCAATATTTTTCCCGAGTCTCAGAGGACTCTTAAAAAAGCTTTTACTGAGGCAGAATGAGTACCAGCTGCCATGTTTTAGATGCTTCACAGTCTGAATTTCCTATATCTTGACCAGTTGTGGTAACTGCATATGAAAAATGAAGAAGCTAAACTTGAACTTGCTAAACTCATTCTCTGCCCAGGCCCACTATCATTCTTCAGATATGAAGGCTGCACAACGCTGGGTTGCTTTCAAGGTCCGCCCCCACTTCAGGGAGTCGGTGTGATGAGATGGATATGACGCTGCCAGTTCAAAGGGTCAAGGCTTGTTTGGCAGTGTCTGAGGAAAACAGCAACGACCTGCAGTCAACATTTTTCCCACTGGATTGCCATCAACTTTGCAATTTGATCTGATATGATGATGACAGTCATATTTCTACAGATCCTCATGTCCTTTTCCTTCTGTCACTCCGTTTCCCTCCAGATTAGTAGTAGGGTCCTACATAAGCCCTTGCATCCTCTTGACCTTGGGTTTTCCCTGTGATTTGCCTGCTAACACACTCTCCCATAATAGGAACATGCTCATGAACAGAAAATGAATTCATGCCTCAAGAACAGCTTCAGTGCACTTTGGTTTAGATTTCCCAACTCACTGAAACCGAGAGAATTCCTAGAAATCGATGGAGTTCATGGTCTAAGCATGTTTTCAAACACGTCCTTCCCTGATTCTGGCTTAAATTAGTAGATGACGCTGTGCTGTGAACTCCTTACTTATCATCGTGATTCAATTTGTTTGCGGCCATACCGAGACCAATCCTTTGTTGATTCAACTGCTGTGTTCAGATCCTGAAATGAATCAGACTAAACAGCTGAGGTTTGGAACACGCTATTGCAAAATCTCCCATAAACAGCTTTTCATTGTAAGTTTTCATTTATCTACGATACATGTATGAAAGAATTTGAATTTTGAAAACATTTCTTGTTCCCAGAATTCGAGCACAATCCCAACTCTGCATCCTATTAAAAAAACAACCTGCACTGCTCTCTATAAAACCACTAGAGCAGCCAGGCCAAGGCCATTATTTTTTTAGGGGGGTTCCCCACATTTTCTATTCTTCAGCAGATTAAACGCATGATCAAATTAGTTCATGTGTGATGATTGTCAGGTGTTTAGTTTAATATTCCACTAAATTGCTATAAGTGTTTAGGGTTGTCGCACATGCACAGTTGACGCTCACCATCTCCTGACTACTGTTAAACATTCTGAACCATCTTTATTAGTTAGTATACTAACACATAGTGTACAAGCAATTCGCTTCTGGTCATTGTTAGCTCTCAAGGGCATGTGCAATGGTAAACAAAGACACACAATATCAGAATGTAAAGTGCGGACAAAACAAGGGTAACGGCTACAGGCAACATGAAAACATGTCCTTGCTGTTCCAATACTTTTAAAGGGGACTGTTTATTACCAGCCTCCCTCCAGCATCTATTCCGTTTGGCTTCTAAAAACGTTTTTTTCCTTCCTACGTTGCGAAGGCCTTTTCACTTTTGTACTTAGTGTAATTACATGTTAACTTCGAGTCCCCAATGCATAGCGAACATTTTCTTTTCTGCCCTTGAATCCATGTCAAAACATCGTCATAGCATTTCAAAATGTCATTAAATATATTAACAATAAATGCTAAATAAACCGGTTGACCTTTAGGATTTTTGAGTTTTCTGAAAGGCACTGAAAGAATTAAGATTTGTTTAGATGTTAGGTTGCCCAAGAGAAGGCCCTGCTCCAAAGTTTTCCCCACTGCAACCTTTCACCACAAAGTCAACAATGGATAGAAATGGGCTGTGAAGCACTGACAGGCCAATTGGTAAAAGTAAACACCCGCCTGCTTTCTTTCCTTCCCTCTTTTCCTCTCATCTCTTACTCTGTCCTCGGCTTGCCTCGCTTTTGTTTGCATTCAACTTTGCACAACAAGGATCCATGCTCAGGATTTCTCAATTTCAACAAAATCAACAACGGAAACAGATGGACTGCGAAGTGATGTTAGACAAACTCAGTTAAAACAAAGTCACGTCTCTACTAATTTATTCGCTCGACTTTACAGTCCGTGTCTCCATTTTTTTGTCTGTTAAGACTAATTTCTATTTTTCACAATCAAAACAATCAGCTGCATTGGGGATTTTTCGGCCCGGTTAGGCTGCTGTTAAGCAACAGCTGTTAAGAAACAGCAGTCTGACACCAGAAAGTACTGTAAATATTGTTTTCTTTATTCTCCTCCACGACTCCTTTCCCACCATGTGCCCCCCTCCCCTCTGTTAGTCACAATTTACTCATCATGCCTTACAGTCTCTCCCACCTCTTTCTTTCCACTTAAACCACCTCCTTTCCTCACATTGCGCAGTTAATTTTGATGACTTCTTACTTTTACAAGAACAGATTGTGTTTCTACAGAAAACATTCATTGTGTTTGTGTGTTTGTGTGTGTTTTAGTCATGGCTGAGAGCCAGGCAAGCCAACAGAACGTTTTCCCCCTGTACTGAGCCCTGTGAGCCACACGGAAAGGAAACAGACCCATCACAATAATGTGTAGCAATCCATGTAGATACCGCAACACACTATTATCATTATTTGCTGCACGAATGTGTGTGAGTGTGCTACATCACACTGTTTCACAGACTGAGGATTGACTAAAAAGAGAGCATCGTGTACTGTGAAAGCCCACTGCTTAAAATGTCCCTTTTTCCACAGAGGCTTTACATTCATATTCCTTCACACTGTTGTTGCTGTTAATATTTGCTTTTTTTTTTTGGGGGGGGGGGGGGGTAATTTCGCTGCAATAACATAGTTTGCTTCATAAGCGGCTTCTCGTTTCAGAAGAGACCGTTTTTGTTTTCATCTCAGTAAAATGAGCTAAAGTAGTCTGCAGTCTATGATACAAGATCATAAAAAGAAATGATACAATACCATAAAACTTTATAGGGCCATTTTGTGGAAATGGACAATCGTGTTATATTGCAATAGATAAAGAGAAACTCAGCTTTGAGATAGATTCACACGTAGAACCATCACAATTCCTCCATTCTGCTTTCACCCTGCACTTATCCTTCATTATTCCTGCCTTGGCTGTCGCAGCATAATTCTCCTCCTACCTGAACTGGCAGAAGAAAAGTACAAAAAAAAAAAGCATTTTTCACAGCTGATCCCTGATGAATTTTGTTTTGAACATTCTAAGGTTTTGCAAGACAAAATGGGAATTCCTCCTAGCAACACTTGGAACCTTTAACTATTACATCTGAAGACACTAATATTACAGTAAGTCCGAATATCTGATAAGAATTTATCATCAATGATTTGTGGGGAGAAAATTATTATAAAATGTTTAAATGCGGGTAAAAAAGTTGACTAGACCACACTTTGGATATCAGGCAAATACTATCCATAATCTTGTTATGTATCTGATTATGCTACGCTTGTGTGGCTGGTCCTGACTGAGTTTCATCTAAATGCCATGACCCACTCAGGAGTCATCTTCCCCACTTATCTGCTTCCAGCAGGACTATTAGTAGTCACCATTTACATCAGAAAATTGCTACTCGTGGACCCTTTCCATCTTTAATTTGTTCGTGGATTTTATGCTCATCCCAGAACTATATTTGATGGCAACACCCAGTCTCTGCATCACAACTGCTCAGCTTAAGCCATACGGACAGGACCAACTGAGTTTTAAGCAATTTTATTTGAATTGAACCATTCACAAATGCAACTATCACAACTATATATTTCTGACCGATAACTAGTACTTAACAACCCCTGTGACTGACTGGAATTGTGTGTGAATGTGGGAGGAAAGGGAAGTGATCAGGACCTGTGTTTTTTTGTTGGGTTTGTATTCCGGCATGTTAAAACCACTCCTCTTTGCTACTGTGGTGTAATTTATATTCCTGAATGTTGACATCTACAGGTTAATTAGATTTGCTCTTGAATTACATTTGTCAAACACATCTAAATAAAGATGCAATTAAAATCACAAAAAAGTGAAAACAAAGATTCTTATTTTTATCTAATGACTAAAACATGCAGGATGTGTGGGGAACAAAGTGGGTGTCCCCTGGCAGCAGTAGCAGCAAGGCGACTGTCTATTCACACAAGAGCAACAGGTTAACTGAAACAGTGAGCACATGCACTATGTGACATGGCGGAGATGACACAGATAATTCCTCTGAAATATGTTAAGTGTTTAAAATAATGCTAGTTAAGTATATTTACTTATTTTGTAAATAAATGGTGAGATTCGAAGCTCAAATGGATCAGCATGACATATTCATAAATTCAGTCGAGCCAAAAAACCACAGATTTACTGTGTGGCTCCCACTGACAACAATGTAATGTAACTTCAATAGTAGAAGCAATTCTTTAACCTATTAAACATTTACATAGTTCATTTATTTTTGAATAGCTGCATCAATAACATTTACACTGCTGAAGAAATGCTGGTGTGGTATTACAGTAGACCCACTGATGTGTTAGTGAGGCTTTAAACTAGACAGCCTTAGACCTGCAGACTCTAAAACTGTCATGTCGAGACACAACCTGAGGCTGCTCCTCTGACAGCATATCACCAGAAATAGTGGTGGATTAACACAAGCTTTGGTTTGTACATCCCCCCCTCCCCTCCCCATTTTTAAAGCAGAGAATGTCTCCTAGCCGTAGTCGAGAAATAACGGTGCATACAAAGTCTACAAAATCATCCTGCTGTTCACTCCACTGTACATCCGTCTCACTCGCCCTTTCCTGAAATAACCCAATCCACCTGAGCTGTAAATATCAGTTTCCTACAGCATGTGGATTGAAATCATAGAGCCATGCTCATGCGTATGATTATACCGAGTCAAATTACATGTGCAAACTGTGTGACGCTACAAAGAAAACACACATAGGGGGACATTACATGAGTAATTTTATAAAAACACAAATCCAATCTGTGGGAGACACATGAGCATGTTAGCAAGAGAGGAAATCTAAAAAAAAAAAGGTGGGCGTGAAAACAGACAGAAACACAGACATACTGAGAGACAGGAGAGACATGTTTGGAGAGGAAAGACAGCCGGACAACAGCAAAGCAAGCGGGGGTTAAAAAAGCCAGCTGTCAATCACTGTCTGCAGGAGAAAATTTAATTCTGATCAGATCCCAAAACACACCTGGATACAAAACGGGTAAACGGAGTTACCGCTTGTGTGCTTTTTGTATAGTTGTCTGTTTTGTCATAGGAGCATGTGCATATTTTTGTGGTACGACGTTACACGAATGTGTGAAAGGTCCTCTGTGTATTTATTCCGAGTGTGTTAAAATGACTGAGGTGGCATTCTGAGCACACTGGTGTGACGGCGCGGTGATGGGCACACAGCACCTGTGTGCATTGTTGTGTCTGTGTGTGTCTGCACACACAGGGGTTCCGTGGCATACATACATTCAACAACACATTAGTCCCTAGTTGTCTCAAAATGTCAATATTCACTATTCACACAAACAGTAGACTTCAGAATGGCCAACCAGCGGGGAACGCAGGTCAGACCCACATTTTTAAAGGTTATTTTATATGGCATTTCTTTTATATAAGAGGGGGAGAAAAAGAGTAATAAGGGGCGAGATAAAAGACTGTGAAATCGAGGGGCTGAGAAAGGGAAAATGTCATGCCATATATCTCCCAACTTTGGTTCAACAATTTCCGTCCTTGCACCTTGAAATGAACAGCCTAAGAATTCTGCAATTGTACTAGTCCAAAATTACTGCACAAAGTGAGAGCTGCAATTCAAATCATTGTGAAAGTCAAGGTGAACAAAAGTGGATCAAAACGTGCCCAACACAGGCCTGGCCGTTGGCTGGAAATTGGCTTGTTTAAGCACCGTTTACTATAAAGCGACTCTTTCCAATCATTTGAGCAAAAGCCCCAAAACATCCATGTGATGAACTGTTGCGTGGCCACAGCGATAAGGGTGGAGGAAGGCACGTGATTTTCTTAGGCAGGAGGTGGTTCAAATAAACATTGAACATGAGCATCCCACTCAACAGATTTGAAGGTTGGCACCAAGTCAGAGTAAAGAGCCCAACTTGGACTGTTTATATTGTGTAGGACTCTGGCAAACATGTCCACCGTGTGCCATGTGTGATCATTAATTCTCCATCCACCGAAAACAGGAATAGCTAGAGGAGGAGGAGGAGGCGCACAGCCTGAAACAATTTCATCCCAGCTACCCACCAGGACTGTTGATGGCTCCATATTTATTGTGACTGATAGGACAAAATCACAGATGACTTAAAACTAAATCAGCCAAATTATATCTGTATATCTATCTGTTGTGCCACTCAATTGAGTTTTTGATTTGATTTATGCAACCCACTGCCTCCCTCGTGCACCTCCGTTGTCTCTCCAGCATATTTTAATATATTTGAATTTCCCCACCCCCGCCGACTCTTGGCATGCGTCTCCATCTCTTTCTCCCTCCGCGTCTTCGAGACAGATAAAGCCCGGTGCTTTCGTTTGGAGCGTAATGGATGATTTTGCTGAGTGGGAAATGATGGGCTATTTCTTTGAAGTCTACCACGGCAGCATCGACAACGGTTTCTAAGGCAGCAGGGCTCGGTGGAACAAAGGCGGAATTCAGGTGATTTGGTTTGGTCTACCTTTGATGCAACAGGAGGATGACTGCAGGAGTTTCATCTCTCGCTCGCCATCCCTCTCTCTGCTTGGAACTCACTCACTGTCTTTTAATCTCTCTCCACTTATTCTTTTCTCCCCACTTTCTTTCACAACATTGTTTCCCTTTCATTCAAACATCATACAGAAAAGTCATCCTGCTGCCCAGCGTGGATGCAAACCATTCCATTTCCACTGAAAAAAGGCTAAATCAGAGCAGACTACTGTGGAGTTTACCAGCAGTAATCCAAGTACACATGGGCTATTTAAAAAAAACCTCCTGCTTAAGCGATAGTCACTAATATGGCTTGAACATGTAGAGAAAGTTAAAGGCAAATGGTGAGATTTTGAATTGAGAAAGCTCCAATAAGCAGGAGAAAGTTGACACTGAGACAGGAGGTGGTGAGGGAATTGACTGATGGTAAAGGCAGTAAGGACATGGTCTCTGTGTTACTACATCTGCAAAACCATTCACTTTGGCTCAGACTAAACTTAAAATAAGCATAGCATAAAAAAAAAAAAATCACACAAACAGCCTCTCGTGAGAGTACTGAAGAGCTTTGTTCCACTGTCAGATAAAGACACATTCCACAGCGTGTGCCTGCACTCTATGAACTTATTTCTGCCGAGTATTTGCGAATAATTTCCCATAACATAAACACTTCGCGTAGGCAGAACAGAGAAACAGAAGTTGGCACTGACTGGATACGACGCTTTCAACCCAGTGAGCTGTGAGAACAGATTGTGCCTGCCAGGACCTTCCAAAGACAGTTTAAGGTGAAGGGCTAGACGGAGTCCAATCCATGCGACACAGGCAGGACTGAAGGGAACAGAGCCACCTTGCTTCCCAAAAAAGTTTTGGGAGTTCAGCTGAACTCAAACAAAACTGCCGCTTTCCATCTAGATAGGGGCAAAATGTTAAGACAACTCAATAGCTTCTAATGTCACAAAGAACCAATAATTACATAAAGCAGTTGAAGCCACAAAGACTTACTGATGAAGGGGGGGCACCAGTCTACCTCACAACACAAACTGAGCACATAAGAATCACCTAAGGGCGGATCAAAGAAGAGCCACTGTCCCGTTGCCTTAGAGAAACCCAAGGGGCTTTAATGCTGTGTCTTGGCGACTTTATTTAGTCTGCTTGGGTAGAAAGCAAAAAAGTGATGGACAGAAATGACTGAATTGCTTCCATCAGCCTTATTTCAAAAACATTAATCACACACCAGGCTGTGACTTTGGCAGCAGCAGAGAGGTGTTTTTTTTCCCAGAAAGTCCTACATGCCAAACATCATTTACCCGCTGTGAAAAAGACAAAATATCGGCCTGTTAAATACCAGTCTTTGTATGGAGTGTGCGTGTCTCCATATTTAATATTAACCAGTGAAACTGCCCAATGTTCTGCCTAACTGAAGTTGAGCTACATAACGGAGCCTTACATGGGCCTAATTAGCATAAATGTTTCACCACGTTTGTGGCGTACATCATCAAATAATAACACTGCAAATATAGATGCACTTAAGTAACTTGGTTACTCGCAGAAACCAGGATTTCGGAGTAACTGCGGATGCTGGTGACAATAAGCCGACATGGAGTAAAGAGAATGCACCGTGAGAACTGCTGCGGGACAGAGACGCAATATCTATATGAGATCAGCCTACAACCGTCACATGTCCCTATTGGTATTTTGGCGGACAGACAGGTCCCCAGCACTATTTGAACAAAGACGTTCACGTAATCAGATCCATGGAAGTGACGGGTCGAGCCATTCCCCAGTTATCAAAGCAAACGTCTGACCTGACACAGTGACGCTCCTTAAAATCAATAGAGAAAGCCAAGGCAGCTGGATCCTCACACACATTCTCTGCACAGGCAGCAAATCAGTAATCATTTCTCCTGTACCCCACACTTATTTTAGAAGCACGGCTCATTGATTTTAATGATACACTGACAGAAAACGCTGCTCCGCTTTTTTTGTTTCTTTTTGTAGTGACAAAAAAACCGAGCTCCTTTTCACACAGAAAACTGTGTGACTTTAACAAATACAAGCTGGAAACGGGCTTGTTGGGACCTCTACGTCTACAGTTTTTTTTCCAGGCACGTATGGGTACAAAAAACTAATCAGCATTCCAGTTAAGTGTGTGCGTGAACGCACAGTCATGATTGTCATCACACAACCTTTTACAATAATAACAAATATACACAATGCAACCTTAAATAAAATATATTTGTAGTTTTAATTTGAATTTCAACAGACTTTCCCTGTTTACAATGTGTAAATTCTGTGGTACCCACTCAAACACTGTGTTAAGTTTGCACAGGGAAGCCTTTAAACATAATTTATCTTTGTTGTCATGTCTGTGACTAATAGATACAATTATTAATGCATAAAATATTTATTAATTCTGGATGTTCGCTGGGATTGCTGGTGTACCTGTGAATAAACACCGGAGAGCTGCGTGGTTCAGGAATGTTAACCCTGAAACTGATCGCACGGGTACCAAAGACACATGAAAACTTCTTCTAAATGTTCAGAGCGCCATTATTTTTCAATTATTTTAAGTGTGATTGGGGAGAATTAAGTCAGACTAAAGACCAAAGAAGAAAAAGTGAAATCATAAATCATAGCTAAAGTGGTTTTCAGTGTTGTCAGGTTCGTTTCTCTTGGTAAATTAGTGATTATTTTGAATTTTGTTTTTCTCTGTTTAACTGACTTTTTTATTATCTCTCTCCAGTCTTTGAGTCTGAAATAATCTGAAATTAAACACCCAACGAGGGCCCTCTGACCACTAGTCTGTCACACACTCTATTGTTCCAGTAAGCGATGTGTACTGGTTTATCTGTAGCTCCTTCGTTCCGAGCCTTTATGTCACTGTGACAGGATGTTATTTTTGTAGCTTGCTCGGCTGTTAATGACCTGCCAGCAACCACGACAATCAGTCACGCTGTTACCGACTCGACAGCTCGATGTGCGCCTGTGTACGCACATTCTTCTGTGACCGGGTTTGCATGTCTATCTTATACTGATAATTGTGTTAGAGGAAGTACTCAAAACCCTGTGATTCTGTAAGAATGTGTTTTTTGTTAAATGGCTTTTTCAATACGCACACACACTTGTTTTACACATTGGTGCTACAACTGACAGGATGGTGACATCAATGAAAAGGCCTAGTTTGCACATTTTGTGTTTGTGTATTAAGGAGTTGCTGATCATGTTTCTATGTATTTGCCTCTGCACGTATTCTCTCTCTCTCTCTCACACACACACACACACACACACACACACACACACACGAACAGCCCCCACTGGTGGGAGGTGGCTCAGGTGTGGCTCTGTTAACCACTTTAGATTAAAGTATAAACACTCACATCTGCAGTGCGTCTTACTACTCTTATTATTCAGGGTGGGGGTTGGGTAAGCCTGGGGTCCCCAGGTAGATTATGTAGACATAACCAGCTTTCTAATAATTGTCCTTCTCCAACAGTGCATGAATAAATGACAGGCTGTCCTTTGTCACCATTCCTATTTTTGATATGGGATATCAAGTGTACGTCTGGGGCCCTCCAAAGCGCTTGCTCTGCCTTTTGCAGATGATGTAGTTCTGATGGCTTTATAGTCAATGAACTCCAGCATGCGCCCGGAAAATTGTTGATTATTCTCTTCAGGTTGGAAGGAAGAGAGTTTTTCCCCAAAGGAATTGCTTTAAATATCTCAGGGACTTGTTCTCAACGGGTAAAATGGAGCAGGAACTTCCCAGGCACTGTGCTGAACTACAGTGGTGGGAACGTCTACGTTCCATTCGTCAGCTTTGCTCACGAGAACCGAACAGTAACAGAAACAATCAGATTGTAAATGCGAGCAGCCAAAATTAGCTTCCTGATTTCTGAAGAATAAGCCTCAGAGATCCAGAAAGATCCCTGACAAAAGGAAGGAGCTAAAATGTTAGTATTTGTGAAATGTAAAGGTGCCCATTAGTGTTTAGCGCAAATCTAGGTTGGATTTAACAGCCAGCATGGTTGTAGACACTTAGCCTTGTCCTGGGTTTTAATCCATTTAATTATAAATAATAATAATAATAACACACTTTATTTTGCTAAATGTAATTTTTAGGCTTTAATATTCACGTAAACCTTATTGCCTGCTGAAATCTTAAATCTTAACCCCCTTTCTGCTGACATCCCTTCATTGGTAAATAATCTGTATCTTTGTTGACATCACTGAGCTTTTTCACGTCCTTTAATTGCATGTTACTCAATATTTCTTTTTAATGGAAATCTGAGAGGGAGAAGCAGATGCAACCGATTTTAAAAATGTATGTAGTCACTAGTCACTGTAAACACACTCCTAAGACTGATTCAGACGGTTGACCCACAGTAACTGTCACGTCTCCCCTTTTCTCCACGGGTGCAGACAAACAAACGATGTTCTCTCCACTCGGAAGTGTCTCCTGCTGTAGAACATTTGCTATGAAGGAAATGACTGTGCGACTGTACAGTAAAAATACACTGATTTGTTACAAACCTCCAGCTTTTGGAAGGTCAATTAATTTAAAGCTGGTTGTTGCAAACGTCTTGGATTATTAGTGCATCATTTTGACATTTAAAATGCACCACCTCTCGTTTGGCTTCTCTCCGAACATTAACCTCTGCACCTTGTTGTTTTACAGATCCTCATCATGTTTCAATCTGGTGCCAGTGTTGATGCCGTTATCAAAGTCTGATGTTTCATTGCTTGTTTTGATGTTTTTTTGTTTGTATTTGCTTTGAATTTGGCTTGCATTCATAAGCCTCTTATTTTAGTTTTATCTCATCTGCACACATTTGTCTTTCTAGTGATTTTTTTAAAAATAAAATCCATGTTTTCTCAGTTTAGTTTAACAGTGAGTCATTCTCTCTACATGGCACTGTGAGCAATCAGCAACACCACAATGTAAATGTTAAGAGATTCTCAGAGATTAGGTGTCAAACATCTCTAAAATCATAAATAGGTTTTTAGACTTTGTTACCTTTTAGTTTTAATGTTATTTCTGACATTCTCCTTGTGATCAAACCAGATTTCATTTCTGCCTCAGTCCAGAGAAATGTTAAATGGCTTTATTGAAACTTGAATGTCTGATTCCCTCTGCTTTAAATTAATAACAATAATATTTTTGTTAAGTATGCATAAATTAAAAATAAATAAATAAATAACTAGTGTCTTGTACGTCTCATCCCTACATCCCTGTCTTTCAACATGTATTTTAATCTCAGCAAGATGATAAAATTGTATGTTTGCAACATGCAGGGCTTTTTATTCCCCACAAAGGAGCCGGTGGGCATCATTTAAGCCTTACACCTACAGTAATTCACAGATTCACACCTAGCGCTTTCCAGCTCAAAAATAGGCTAACACCTAACAGGCTAACAGTCGTCACTATCGTGCAAATACCTTTTTTTTTTTAGAACTGTACATATCATGCTGCCTTCATATAGAATGTAATCTACACACACACACACACACACACACACTAGCACCAACTCTTTCATCTCAAATTTGCAAACACTTACAATTAAATCATGAAAAGTAGCAGTTAAAGAAGAAAAACTGAAAAGAAACTGTAAATGACTTATTCGTGTCATGCATCATCTTTGCGGCTAAGCTCAGTAATTTATCCTCTGGGAATAAAAAAATGTCTTCATTCTGTGTTTGTTTCCTAGAAAAGAATGTATTTAGCAACCTCTTCAACAGTCCACTCGGTGCCTCTAAACAAAGTGCAAAGATGTCACCAAAACTCAGAGCGGATTTCCTCTTATGTAATTGAATACCCACATATATTTACAACTACATGGGCACCAATGCTGGAGGCCTTGGTGGCACCTGGATACAATTGGAGGGTTGTGGCACGAAGGGCATCCAGCAATGCCAAATCACTGTGGCAACTTCTGCAGGGAGAAGCCAAAAGCCGCTGATCTTTGATGGGCATCAATGCTACGTCAGTATGGTTGGACGTCTGACCACGAAAACTGAAACTGTATGCAGGATAGGTGCAAAGTCATACGCATGTAAGTGTGCGATTCATTTGTTGACAAAGCAGTAATTCCTTAGCTACTTTTGACTGTTTGGGTTTTTCATCTATGACATTTGTACATATTTTACTGAAATATTATCCATAATAATACAAGTTATTTTTAAAAGACCTAGAGTGTGGGCATATTCGATACAAGATGGTGAAACTGAGAAAAGGGGACAGAAAAAGGAAAATGTTTAAGAGCCTTGGCTGCTGGCAGACAAATCTCTTATGGTGTAGTTTTATAAAATCTATGGAAAATCTATGTCACTCGAACTGTTACAACCTGGCAAAGCTCCCGCCCATTTCATCATTAGATGTAGCCACAGAAGGCAAAAGACTGTGAGCTCAGTGTCAGTGTCTCCAGCAGCCACTAACGACATAATTGTACCCGCTTCTGCAGATTGCAACTATCTTGAACTTTCTGGACACTTGAAACAATAGTCAATTAAAGCAATGCATGTGTGATTGTGTGTATTCTGTATTTTGTATATACAAGACTGTATGTACTGCATTTTAGACGGTATATCCTTTATTCTGATAAAGTTCCTTGCTGCTGTAACATGGAAATTAAACCATTTATTTGTCCCAAATAATGGTTTATCTTATATTAAACTAAAAAAGCTTATTTAACACACAAATATGGCAACAAGAGATGACATCATGTGTTCATGCTCTTGCTCATCATATGACACTGAGTTGACAAATGACAAATGAGTTGTAGCATCTTTTGAAGAAAAAACTGAATGTGCTGATGATACTAGCTGAATAAAACTGGAGAGAGTAACTACAATAAGACACAGATTTTCCTCTTAAGGGTGTCATTTCCTGTTTATGTGCTTGTTTTTGTCGTGATGTTGTAACCAGGAACTGGAAAATACTTATATATATTATAATATTCTGGGACCAGACCGGCTTATCTTTACGCAAGAGGGATTTAAAAAATACCTTTAGAAGTTGAGTGAATGTTGTCAACAACGCTAAGGATTTGAAGCACCACATCCTGATTTTAAAGGTATCTGGAGATTTATCCGTGTGACACGTTCAGGTGAGTTTGCTACATTTTATATGCTACATAATACAAGGCCAGCTAGCAAAAAATAGAAAAACTGTCAGTATTTAAGCAGGAGAGGAGCAAAAGTAAGTCCTTCCTCAGCCTCTTTATTAACCATTTAATATTTGTATTCTTTACGCCTTATTACCACAAGCAAGAATATTTTAGCAGCAAAACAATGAGGTGAGAACTACAGCATGCTTTATATAGACCAAGAAGATTTAGTTGATACACAAGTAGGTGGGATAATGTGTCCCACATCTAAATTCTAAAGTGCACAAAGGCAAAAGACAAAACAAGCAAAAGAGAACAGAACGGAATAAAGTGACCAACAATATATTTACTGTGTGGTGTTCTTTCAAAGAAATTCCCCTGGAAGACAGGAACCGCTACTAAACTCAACATGACTATTTAATCTAAATTAGTACGAAATTAGAGAGCTGTTTCTCAACAATTACTGTGGGAATTATTAGGAGAGGACCAAGAAACAAGACCATAATCCTGTAAACCATATTTGGATGGTTGCATTAAAGCTGAGCGTCATAAAAGATGGAGAAGTCACAAGAACATGGGAGCTTATTAGAAACTGGCATCAATAATTAAGTATCCCTAAAATAAAACACGCAGCTTTCAGAAGTGAATGTGGGCCCACCCATGCGTTACACGTTTGTTGGAATGTAATTAGATTTGCTTTATTTGTTTTAATGATACACATGCTATTGCATAGCATCACAGCCGCAGTTTATGAGATCATTTCACCAAGACAAATAAAATACAACCATCATTTTTGGAGAATGTCAGTAAACAAACGACTTTGCACAACTTAAACTTGTGCATATCCTAAAGTCTCATTTTTTGATTTATTGACGGCTCTAATGTACCTTCTAAATCCAAAGCTTTGGCCTTTTCTCTGCTCTCGCCTCTTCACGTCATCATCTCCTCCTCACCGCTTTTTTCTCCTCTCTTCTTCTGTATTAATTTTTAATATGAAGAAACGAGGGCCCATTCAGGATGTGTAATTTCCATGTTTTAATAATAGGAAGGTTGAGGTAAAGAACATTGCCCTCAACCAAAGACAAAAAAGTAGGAGCTGGGGGGGCACACGACCAAAGTCAAAATGCAAAGCTATTATGTGATACTGCGTGCACATACCCATAGACACTCTTTAGGGAAAGGAAAAACGTGATTATTGGGAAAGGAACTATCATGGTTTGGGTTAAAATTACTATTTTATTAAGGTAAAGAGAGCTTAGTTGTCATGGTTATAATAATAAGCACTTGTTCGGGTTAGAGAATGAGCACAGCGGAGCTTTTAAAAAACAGACAAAACATGGATTTGTCATGTCTTTGCTCCTAATTTGCTATAGTTCTTTGTTCAATGAACACACAAACATGTCAGTCGGGGGCGTTTCCTCAAACTGTGGACTCTTGCTGCTCTGCTTTGACCAGCGGGTCTCGTGAAATAACTAAACTACAGCTAAGACCAGCATAAAGCTCCAGTATGTGCATTTACATAAAATTGTTACTTCAAAAGCACTTTATTGTTCACCGACTTGTAAAAAGGTGTCATGATTCATCGATCAGGCATAACATTATGACCACCCGTGCAATTTCATACACCCAGTACAGCAACTCTGTCATGAATCCCTAGTTTTACTATAATATCTCAGTTTTCCTATTGTTCTACTGTGTATTTATTATAAAGCTCAATTCGGGTAGTGGAGTCGTTGTGGTTGTAATGTTTTGGCCAACATGTGTTTCATCTGCCCACAACACATTTTGTCATTAGTTTTAAGGAGTGTCGAGATTCTGTACTTGTTTAACCTCACTGATTATTCCGTGTTGTGCACTTGCACTGATCTCAGCAGGGTGCCGACTTCTATGGGAAACAGTGACGCTACAGAATTGTCTCTTTCTAAACACGTATCTAAACTCTTTGACGTTAAGCCTTTTCCAGCTACATGCGAATCAACAACTCCTGAGTGTGGCTCCTCTGACATCTCTCTGTGTGAGGCTCATGTAAGATGTGTTTGAACAGCACGCCAACACGTTGTAAGAACTTTTATAGGTCCGAGTAGTAGAAGTACCTCTACATGCACACACACACATATGTATACTATGCAGATTCTTGTAGAATTTCATGCTTTCCATCATTGCAGCACTGGCTTGAGGGGGGTTTAGCCTGGCCGCAAAAGTGGCCGATTTTACACGCAAATGTGTCCTGGCGCAGCGCCAGTGATCTACCTGTAACGACTGAGTAAAAACAATAACGACATTAATAATTATCACAGCAGTCCTTTCTCAATCCCTCCATCTCAGCATCACTATCCCACCTTCCTTTTCTACTTCAGCCTGACTCTCTGTCATCTCTGTTTGTTTCTCTTGCATGTGTCTCTGCTCCGACCCCCTGGTGCAGCAGATAGGTTCGCTATCTCTTTGCTCTCAGCTGGACAGAGACACATCAACGCTCCACTGAGCTTCAAGAAAACCCTGTCCTCCTCGGCTCCGTGCACCCCTGCATTTCTCAGCTTCTCCCCCTCCACCTCCCCTGATCTCTCTCATAGATTGTCTCAGTGAGAGATGGCAGACAAGTGCCCCTGCTGTGGTTACAATCCTTCCACTCCCATGTGTCTTTTTCTCCTCCATTCTCTCTCACTCCCTCTCACTCTCTCTCTCACTCTCTCTCTCTCTGTAGCTGTAGTACTCCCACCAAGAGTGAGCAATGTGCAAATGGTGTCAAGAACATGAAAAAACATCAAACTTACACTAACATAGTTCTATGCATTAACTCTTTCATTTACACGCATTAAGACAAGTGTCTTAAAAATACCTGGTGCCACCTCGATAGAAAGGAGATGAATGCAGTTTGTATTTTGGTATATATTCATCAAATCATCATAATGCATTGTTGTTATTTAAAAAGTTAGAAGGGATACACTACAGTGAGGTGATAGAGTGAGCTGGAAAAGGATGATTCACTGTGGCGAGCCCTGATGGGAAAAGCCGAAAGAGAAGAAGAAGAAGAAAAGTAGGGATACACGATTACCTCACAAACAATTATTTCATTTTTTTTATGCACCGTGTCGCGAAGTAACCCCCCCATTCTTATAATGTCATCAATATGAGAGCACAACGACGGGAGCATCATAAGCCTCCGAGGGAGGGCAAGTGACCCCGATGAGAAGTAAGGGAGAGATGGTAAAAAAATCAAAGTGGATGTCCCATTGTGACAGATGCCGTATGTCCCAACATTCATTACATGTTCCTCCCTCTCTCGTTTCTCCCCGTTGACTGCTCAACCTGGGTGATATTTAAATTAAATGGTGTGTGCAGGTATGCGTGAGTGAGAGAGAGAATCAAATGTCTGCCTTGTAAAGTCCTTATTAAAGTTTCTGCTTCATTACACAGGGGTGTTTCCACAGACCCATGCACACCTAACTCTGAGACACTGGGATTATGCATATAAACATAAGCATCAGGGTTGTGTAAATCTTTATATCCACATTTTTATGTGAACAAATGTTGTGGACATTGTTTGCTTTGATATACAAGGGCAGGAAGATACAGAAGAGTCCTGCTTCTTGTCACCTGATACAACGTTCATGGCAATTTACTCAAACGCTTTATTGCTTCTGTGCCCAATCCCATCGCCTTGAAATAAATATTCAGTAAAAATAAACAGCAAAAGGAAATAATTTTTGTACCCGTGTCCGGGTTCTACAGAAACCACAGAGGTCACTGAAGTGTCACAAAGGATGATGGGAGGAGGGGCTGGGTCCTTTCCTGAAACCCACTAGCATCGAGGTACAGGTGGATATCAAATGTCTGAGATCAGCTGTGAGGCAGGATGTGCATTGCGTCTGGGTGACAAAAAGTGGGCCCCAGGACCAGGTTAGTAACATAGGAGCACCTGCTAAATACCCAAAGCTGTATTCCGCTGAAGCTGCCAGGTTGTCTGTGCTGCACCACGACATCAAACAGTCCATCTTGCTCCTGTAGGCCGACTCATCTCCATCAGAGATGAGGCCGATGGGGGTGGTGTCATCTGCAAACTTCAGGAGTTTAACGGACTGATGTCCAGATGTGCAGCTGTTGCTGTACAGGGAGAATAACAGCCTTGTGGGGATCCAGTGCTGATGGTCAGTGAGTCGGAGACATGCTTCCCCAGCCTCGTGAACTGCCGTCTGTCCATCAGGAAGTCTGTCACAAAGAGCATCCTGACTTAGGATCTTGGGGATTCCAGATATTGGAGGATAAAGTGCAGGCCCATGTTTACAGCATCATCTAAAGATCTATCAAAACGAGGTGTTCAAAAGACTTCGTGACCTAAACAAGGTGTTCAAAAGACTTCATGACCCCAGAAGTCAGGGCAATTAGTCATTGTACCAGATGCATCTTGAAGATGTAAAGGAAGGTCTAATATTACTACAGTTGACCTGCTTGCCATTTTTATGATGCCAGCAGAGCATATTCATAGTGAGCAGGAGTCCTGAAAGTTGTCTCCTTTGCAGTTACTAATACCACAGTGAATCATGCCCCACCCATAATGCTCCCTACTACAGCTTAATAAATTCATGTCAATCCAGTTACATGGATTAATTCCATAGCATGCAGCACCTTGACAATCCAATAAATCACCTCTGCTTGATGTACCTACAATAGGATGGGCAGATGGAATAAGCATAATCTAAATCTAGATTAAGGTACTAGAAATGTGCTACACAACCTGAGTCTGAGTAATGCACATGGGTCAGCTTCAGCCTATTTAGCATTCATTATTTTCAGTTTCATCCCCATGCATATTGAGCACTGCTTATGAAAGTCAATAAATTCTACCTTGAACATTGATTTATGCATTATAAAAGAAAACTGTTCTCCTCTGTTGCATCCGTGCTACATTTGCTAGTGAACAAATTCAGCTTGCTTGTTTCCACTCATTCGTGTGGCAGCCAGTGGCTGATATCAAATGTCTGAGATCAGCTGTGAGGCAGGCATCCCTCAGGAAGGACGTGCATTGCCTCTGGGTGACAAAAAGTGGGCCCCAGGTTCAAGTTAGTAACATAGGAGCACCTGCTAAATGCCCAAAGCTTTGTTCGGCGGGAGCTGCCATGTTTCTAGACTTCCATTAAGTCATGTAAGAAAAACGTGAGACTAGAAACCATGTAGTAAAGATGTTTTTTTAAATGTAGTTTTCAGTAATTCATGAACAGTGAAACTGACTCATTTGTGGACATCACAACTTTGTAACCAACCGCACTGTGTAAACACAGCTGAGTTGATGCTTCGTTCAGCTGAAGAAGCACCGTAGCTAACATCCCAATAACTAACAACTGCCAGCTGGCAAATGCTTTTATACAAAGTGCCTCACACTCTCATAAATGCATCTGCTCACCAGCATGGGTGGCCCCAGCGGGAGTCGTCCTCCAAAAACTCAGCCAGTGCTGGTATCTTCCTTTATCCACTGAGCTGCACACGGCCCAGAAATGAAGGAATCGTAGGCAACCTCTAAAATAGCTCCATCAAACACAAGCTGGACACAATTTATTGACTGCAAGTTAATAAATTATGTCAGGATGAATGAATGTTGGAATTTTTTCTTTAACTCTAGGACTTTGATAGTTACTTTAGGAGCTTTAAAGACAAAACTATATTTTAGAAATTACATACATCAGTGATCATAATTGTAATTAACGTTGCCTTTTCACAGCTAATTACACACAGTGACGTTTGCCACATAGCGAAGTTGCACAGTGAAGTTAATTGGCTGTTTTTAAAGAACAGCGTGGAGCAGTGAACCTGGTGTTAATTAGAACTACTTCCTAAACTTAGAATCAGCACTTATTAACGAATATAAAAACACGCACAACAGGCATATTGGAAGAGACTTTTCATGTGTATCTGTGCCTTTTTATTCGGTTTTATTTAAGTTATTTTTGTCCTTTAGTGTATGTTTATTGAGTTTGTAATCTACAGTCTAATCTGTAAAATCACGTTAAGTGAATGCATATTTTTCATATTGTCCTCAGGTGTTCAATTAAGGTTTGAATTTACAAAGGATGAAAAAAGGTCGGATTTGAAGGCCAAAATATGGAGAAAAAATTTATTTTTTATTCTGCAGTGTAAAAGGGATTTAAAAGACGATTTAAAAAAAAACAAAGAATGTCATAGATTCAACGTGCAAAGCTCTTTACAAACAGCACAACAGAAATATAATGATTTCTGAGTAAAGGCTAGCTTATGTAAGGCTGCTTTTAAAAACAAATTTCTCTACACCCCTTCATCGATTGACACATTGGCGGTAATTACCTTAAAGTACCTTGACTAAATGGAGTTGGATTATGAGGTTGGCTTTTTTTGCTTCTATTTTGTCTCAGAGATTCTGATTTTGTCGAACTGCTTTACCCCCCAAAAGATTTTATTTTTAAAATAATTTCCAACTTTAGTTGGAACTTGGTTTAGTTACAGTTAAAATACAGCTTCCAGCAAAAGGTGATGAAATACCAACTAGGTATGGAAAGAAGCGTTTGCTTCCTTACAGTAACTAGTAGAGCCAATAAACTACCAGAGTGAAATACGTAAGATTGGGAAGGGCTGCAAAGCTATTTCTTAGGCTCTGGGGCTCCACATATCTGCAGTGGGAGACAAATGGAGAAGACAGCAATGACTCAACCAGGAAGTCACGAACGATCGAAGGAAAACATCCACGAAACTGCAGGTCCAGGAGAGAGTAGCAAGGCAATAAACTACTGCTGACCCAGAAGAACAATCGGTCTCGTCTGAATTCTGCCACAACACATCCAGATAAGCGCCAAACCTTTTAGGACGATCAAAATTTGAATTGTTCAGAATACGCAGTGTAACATTAACACAATAACTCTAGAATAAATGAAAAAGAACGACATATACCTATACTCAAGCCTCGAGGTAGTGTGTGGTGGTGTTTGGATAGTTTGCTACCTCAGGGCCAGCGTGACGTGCAATTACTGAGGGAAACATTGGTTCTGCTCTCTACAGGAGAATCCTAAAGGAGAAGTTCACGTCATCAGTCCGTGAGCTGAGCTGGGTTATGCAGAAACACAAAAATGATCCAGAGATCAAAAGTACGTTGACCTAAATATGGCTGAATGGAAAATTGAGCTTTCAGTCAAAGTCCAAACCTTCAGGGTGTTGACTTCTTATTTGTTTTTTGGTTTGAATACATTTTTTTTTGGCTCTAATAAGTACAGTTGCCATTTAAATTCTGTTTTTTGTTTCCTCAGGTTGCCTTGTACTATGAATGAAATACACACAGAATAAAGTAAATAGATGGAGGTTTAATATTTTTTCACAACACTGCACATTTACTAAAACAACAACCTGTTGGCAAAGGTTTAACAGTGCAACAAGAATTTCCTGCAACCTGTTCATTTACAGTAGGTGAGTCACTCCCTCATAATGCAATGACCTTTTTTCTTATTTTTTAAATAGTCTGTTTTAAAGAAACACAGAAACACACAGATACTGCCGTCTGCCTCCATTCTGTCTTAAGAAAAGCCACAGCAAGACCTTTCTCCTGCACCAGGAATAAACAGTAGGCAAAGGTCTGACTACTTGAGACCAGTTTCAGACGCTGAAACGCTGACCTTTCGGAAACGCAGGGTTCCGCCAGAACACCAACAATAAGAAACACTGCTGTGTGGGATTGTGCTTCCTGCAGTTTAGATAGGGAGCAACCACTTACACAAAGGTTACCACAGATTTCACCCTCGTCTTTGTCAAACATTTGACACCCCTTATCAAAAACTCTCCATCAATCAATACGTTTTATCAGCTGAAAGTATCTGCAAACGTAATTAAGATAACAGTTTCGCTTGGAACGTGCCAAACCCAAGTTTAGCGCGATAAGATCCCTGCCTGTGGCAACATACGATTCTACAGGAACAGGAAAGGCACCAGATTTGTGCACGTTTGTTGTTGGGGCAGGTAGTATCATTCCTCCCAAAGCTAGCTGGAGGAGGAAACAAAGAAAAGTTATGGGGACAGAAAGACATCCGGGAAGAGAACGAGGGACAAAGCAAGACAAACAAACGGGAAATTTCTTCTCCTGGCGTGGTCCAACACAACACCAGCACAGATTTAATAGTTGGGTGACTTGATGGGAGCTCCACTGTACAGGAGCTTCCCAAGCAAAGGAGACTCGAGGCGTTGGAAACGAGCTTTTTAACGCAGGGAGCAGGGAGGCAGAGTGAAGACCCGGCCTGTGCTGAACTAAAATAAAAAAACTAAAAGACTCACTTTGCAAATGGCTAATAAGTTGCTGCTGTGGTGTGTTCATACATTAACATCACGGCTATTTGTTTTTATAATTGTTTTAATTAAATGGATCAGGCTCACTAGCACAAAAGCCATCATATTTTCATCAGCAGAAGCTCAGCAGTCTACCCTGGAGTGTTCGGTTACCAGCGTCGGCCCTGATGTCTGACTGCTAAACTGACAGGGCGCCCACTTAAGACTGTTAAGGCCAACCCTGGTTACCAGCCTTTAAGGACTAGCATTAGTAGTTTTCCCAGGACAATTCTAACCATGACCTTCCATTAAACACAGCCGGCTTTAATAGATCTATTTGCTTCGTAATAGTTCAAAATGAGGACGAAAAGCCACAATTTTGTAACTGAACACTTATGGTTAATATTATGAACCAGTAATTCTACCTCCAGGAAGTAACAACTGAATAACTTCAACCTTAAAAATTTAAAAAGGGGCTCAGGGATGTTTTCCAGTTATTAAATAATCACAGTGCTCAGCTTCTTTCGAAGACCGCCTGCGATCATATCATCAAGCCTCACAGTTAAGGAACATAACTGTAAATTTTGCCCAGCATGGTTGCACTTTTGCATCTGTTAACTGTCATAGATAACCAAGGGGGCTGATTAACCAAATTCAGGAATATGATGTAGTGCACACGATGTACTTCTCCGAAAGCGGACGTGTTTCTAGCCTGTGTGTGTATCCAGGGAATGGCCATGTGGGAGTATAAAGTGATAGCTGAGGGCCATTTGGTCCTGATATAGTGAGAGTGAGCACTGTGCTCACCCGTGTGGCTCAAGGCCTTGGTCTTTCAAGATACCCTCTTGAGGACTTGAGAGCACCCTTTCATATGAGCAAAGGTGACATTTGTTCTGTTTGCAAATGACATTAGATGACACTTCAGCATCCTGATTCTTTGTGCTGCATCCTCCTTTCTGACTCATCTGTACTTTTCACGGCATACTGCATTGACTAGCTGTCACTAAAGTGTCTTCAGCTTTGGTTAATATTAGGTTTAGTTTATGCACAGCAATGTCTTAGGTTTTATGAAATGTGGAGCTTATCAGAGCTTTAATGTCATGTGGCCGTGGTCAAGTGAGGTGCAAGTAGGCCGCAGTAAGTTGCAGCAACGTTCTCTTATCTGCAAAAGATTTCAACAAGGGGCTGACTTCAGACCTTTGGTTTGGTCAGGTGGACAGTAACACTCTTGTAGTTGTGGCCATTTTGTCAAGAGGATTATCCATTTAGTGCAGCCAGCTTTTAAGCCTCTGTCCTTTGCCTATCCGTGATGTGTCCTAAAAAGATAATCACTTAATTAAATATTGATGATATTTCAAACCAGAAGCTGGAAATCTGGCCCAGTGTTCACTAAGTCTTAAGTGGCGATTTACAAAAAAGATGATACAGGAGTTTGCAGAGTGGGGGGTGGGGGCAGATGGTGCGCTGGTTGAAAGCAGCAAATACAAATATGTGAAAACGCTGAAGAGGGCGAAGAGCGAAAGAAATATGCATGATCTGTTAAAGGGATTGGACTAGAGTTCTATCAATCATAAATAATTATAAAACTTACAATAGCAGATTTATTGAGTGCTTTTAAAACCAAATGATTAATTCACTACTGTTTCGATGTGAGTTCTGCTTTGTATCATATCCTATCATACATTTTTCATACTGCAGAAACACCGTGATGGGACGATTGGCTTTCCCCCCGTGGACACATGGGAGCCCTTTGGTCCATTAAGGTGCCTGTGTGTGTGTGTGTGTGTGTGTGTGTGCGCGCGCGCATCTTGGAAAGCGATACTTGCTTTTAGGCAGGAAATCCAAGGAGAGAAGGAAGTGCATGATGCAGAATAAGTCGAAGAAATATATATATTTGTATGTATAAGCACACAGTAAGAAAAAGGTGAGTTGCAGTCCTCATACACACACACAAATACACACAAAAATAAGTCCATTTCCATCTGGTGGATGTTTACTTTAGAAAGCGAGAGCGTCTGCTCCTGCAAGAGCGGAGGCAGAAGGAGGGAAGAATAAACGGCAGAGGGATGGTGATAACAGGGGGATGAAGCAACAGACTGATGGAAAAGTGAATATTCCTCTGGTATAAATCTTCAGATTACACGCCTGGTTAGATTTCATCGCCCCCATAGGTATTCTGCACTGTTAGTCTGTCTCCCTATCTGTGTGTGCATGTACTCAAGTGATTTCACTATAAGACAGCCACTACTTGGGGATATAAAGATGCTTTGTAAATAATATATGTGGCGTTTTCTTCACGTTAGTAATACAGTCCATACGACATGCGGATCAAAGTGAAAGACAAATTCATACATGTACAGTAGATAACAGGACATTCATCCACTGCCGTTGTCAAGATTAAGTGAGGTTATTATTGAAGCTGAACTCCAAAATGTTTTTGTCTGTGAAATCATCTTCACCCTGCCACAGGTGTACAGATGCTCGTTTCCCGTCACCCTGCATCACTCGTACCCCTGTTTGTGCTGGCACGAGCAGCTGAAGGTTAACTGCTTTGTTAAGCGGCACCTCAACATTAGATACTGAGAAACTGTTTCTAATTCACTGTGCCTGCACAAACTTCCCAGCTTGTTCAGATATGTAACTATCATCTCCATCTGCTTCTCTGGCCTTCTTGCCTCAGCTGCCCTGAAAACAGTCTGAATCATTATCACACCATAGATTATGTTGCCTATGCTTTTGCCTTTAATGGAATTTTTCAGTTTCTTTTACTTTTTATTGCTTGTCACCATGGCAACTTTATCAAACATTTTATAAACTCTTTCCTCCGTGTAAAAAAAAAATATAATCTATATTACAACCATCAGTGCAGCACACATTCTGCTGGGTCAAGTACAAATAAACAGATAACACTTCCCACAAACATGACACATTGACACGATTTTGATCGAGGTTTTGACACAGCAATGGGTCAATAGGCAGGTTTTACCAGCGTTCTGCTCAATCGCCAGCGCGTTGGCCAAACGCCCATTCAGAAACCAACGTTTCAATAGGAAAAGCTCCACTATTCATTCTGCTTCTTTGTGCCCGAGGCAAGTTTTTACGCTGTGTAGCCCGCTGTGTTATCCGCATCGACAGTGATGCATTTCTCTAGGTGCAAGGTAACATATTACATTCCTACAGTCACGTTTCAGGGTTGCAGCCAACACTGTTAGATTACAAAAAGTGCAGACGTGTGCATGAAGCACGTTCGTCACTGTATGTTCGGAATGTAAGAATCTGCCACTGACAGAGCATGCTGTGTAATTAGTTCTTTAATTAAACTACAGCACCCTGTAAGGCACGCTGGAATTAAATGGCTACCAAATGCCCTGCGACACATTTTAAGTGTCTGGTTGTCATTTTAAGTAACGTACAAATAAATATGTTCAGGGCTAAAAACTGAACGAAGGAACAGGATTTAGAATAGAAGCAGGCGGCACAATAAGTCAGCATTTTTATCATCCAGTCATAACAAATAGGTTTGAAAGGAAATAGTGCAACGTGGAACAAGAGGGCTGTGATAAGAACAAGAAGATTACAGAGGCCAACATAGACAATGTTAGGAGCAATAAAAGGTTGTTGTCTTAAAGATAAAATATCCAAATTGTAAACTCACATAACAGATGATGGCATTTAACCAATGTGCTTTGTAGAAGCACGCTGTGCTACACAACAGAGTGGACAGCAATGCTGAAAACCTGCTTTGGATGTGAGAGGAATACCCACACACGTCCTCCACCCTACCCCCCCAGTCAGTGCTATGAGCAAAACACTGGATAAAAGCTTGCTTTTATGAAGATAAGGGAACTAGCTGAGAGCAAAGCAAGATAAAAGGCTATGTACGATAACAGCTGTGTAATATGTGCGACTGTTTCTTAATGGATGTGATGACGCATCGGGCTGGGGAGTGGGGCAGATTACGTACATGTAACAGGATTATAGGAATGTGACTATGGCAAAATATATATATATATATGAAGCTGTTACAGTTTCTGAAATAAGCACGGCAATCAGATTAGAATTTTTTGTTGTGACCTTTATTTCCCCTGAATAATAGCAAATAATGACACGTGAGGGTTGGAGGAGGAGAGGATTTAAGTATTCTCTGAATAAAAAGCTATTAAGACACATGATGAGTGGCATGATTGGATTAATAGCAAACCGCTGTTTGCTTCATTATGTATATATTAAACCTAGCTAATTCCTGCGACGAGTTAGTCACACTTCATCTTACGTTATTTTGTAGTTTAGTTTAGTCATTTACTCTACACATCTCCGGTGTTAAACAACAGATATTCTAAACGCGTCTAACTACCAGCAGCTCTTTTACCTTCATTTTCTTCGCCTATGTCATCACACGATCGTGTACACAACATGTCGGCCTAATCTGCATTGCAGGACTCAGTGTCCTGGGAGCTCAGTGGCCTGAGACCAGAGCTGCAAGCAGCATTAATGACATTATATGGTTTGTGGATACACTTTGACACAGAAGATAAGCCATAAAAAATAATCCCGAAAAAGCTGTTGACAGCCTCGGTGATAGAACTAGTTATCATGCAAGTGGTCCATGAAAGTAGCAATCCAACTGACTGCGTTTATCTGGCAGCAAACAAATCGAAAGACAACACAATAACATAATGACAAGAACAATACCAAATATGCCTCAAAAAGAAGAGTGGGAATGAGGCAGAAAAAAAGAGAGCGATAATATTGGTACTGCAGTATTGGACTTCACTTAATCCCCATCATGTGTTAATGTCACTGTGATGGTGTTGTGCACTGCAATTACCTCCCACTCATACATTGTCCAGGCAGACAGGGACAAGAGCAGATGCTGCTGCTATGAAGACAGATCACTGTGGGCTCAACATGTCCTCCCTGAGCTGTAATGCTGGGGTGTACAGAGGCTCTGTGAGTGTGTGTGGGCATGTCTTTATAGCTTTCTGTGGACACATTTTGTGTTAACACCATTGTTGTGAGGACATGGAGCACACAACTTCCAGAGGGTTTTTGAGCGTCGAGACTGGGTTGTAGGGTCAGGGTTGGAATTAGGTTTTGGTTAGGGGAATGCGGCTAGGGACTCTATAATCTCAAGAAAGAAAGACAAACGTGTGTACGTGTGTGAGTGAGTGAGAGAAAGATAAAAGCCTAGAATGCAGATTTCAAATCAAGTCTTCTTCTGTACATGCAGCGTTGCAGCTACGTTGTGGGGGGTTTTGCTTGTACAGCTTTGTGCCCCTGCGTTATTAACTTGTGCCTGAATGTACATTCATTAGAAATGTGTGGTGCCAGACTGCACCCGAAGCTCCGGATGAGCGACCCCCTATTAGGCCGCCGGTCTCGCAGGAAAGAACACCTTAGGTCGGGGAGAACATGATGATCTGGTCCCGAGGTGTTGAAGGCCTGGAGCGGTGAATTTTACTAGACTGCTTTGCCCCCAAAGCAGAAAGAAGACTTTAGAGAATCCCTTAGCTGACAGTCACGCATATTGAATTACATCAAGAAACCTGGATAAGTAAAAAAGTCACAGCCGAAAATGGATGCAGGTGTTGCAGCTGAAGTGGAAAAACTGAACCGTTCTGCAAAAGGCCACTGACATTATCCATTTATGGCAATTACAGCAAGTATAAGTA
The DNA here is from genome assembly GCA_033026295.1 of Channa striata. Taxonomy (NCBI): domain Eukaryota; kingdom Metazoa; phylum Chordata; class Actinopteri; order Anabantiformes; family Channidae; genus Channa; species Channa striata. The sequence goes on along the minus strand of CM065184.1, from coordinate 17,973,411 downwards.
TAATCAGGTTGAAGTAACTTAAACTATTTAGGGGAACATTATTTGTTGGTCTGAAATGGGATACGATGTTAGAGTAGCTGCTAACAGGCCAAAACATAAACAGAGCTGAGTGCTCTCCGTTGCTGATGCCTGTAAAACGATGCAGGCCCTGCTCAGCTAAAGCCGCCAGCGGCCATCGCCGACCAGGGATCGGTTTTGCATCGTCCAATGTGCAGCTCACGTGTCGGAGTTGGTTTCACCTTGATAGGGTCGACGTCCAAACACAAAAAGAAACTAAACAGGCTGCAGCCCAGAAACTCTGCCTGTTGTCCTCTTTCCTTCCACTCTCTTGCCTTCATCTGCCTCTTTCCATAAAGGGAAGCTGGAGTTTTTTTCCATTTCCATGAGCCTTTTTCGTGGCGAGTTGGAGTTTGTGTTCTGACTTCCTGTCACCTCATGTTTGCCCAATCTCCATCACATTTAAATGATTTAAAAACGTTTGAACTCAAACAAAACAAAAGGTATGCGGATAACTCATTATATCATCTGCACCTTATCAGCCTGAGCGCACATCCCTGTATACAGTTAACGCACTGTGACAATCAATCAAGGGAAATGGAACCTGCAGTATACGAATTAAACAGCGAGTCATTGGGATTTGATGTGGTGTGAGCTTCAGTAGAGCTGCATTCACCTGCTGAGTCTCAGGTCTCAATCATTTCCTCAGTGCTGTTCCTCCTTCAGGGCACATGGGAGAGTGAAAACACCCCTGCTGACCGCTCTCACAATAAAATGTCAGAACTTCACACCCCCTCTACCCCATCAATACAAGGCCCCCCAGGTTTGTTTGGAACACACGTTCCACCCTTCCTCTTGAGGCTCCTTAAACGATGGTCAACAACAGATGGAATGGAATTTCTAACCCTGCTTTTTTGGATACACCCGGTTGATCCCCTTGAGAATTTGTTGGACAGCTGTACATATATGATGGTGCTACTGTGAGGGTTTTAATGTCTTGTACTAGGACACGTTATCTGTCCAGAAATAACCAGGAAATTAACCACAACCCCCCAGTTGTTTGTGTACGACTGCTTTAATTAACAATTAACAACTCAGTCGCTCCCCTCACAATTTTTTTTCTATGTAAATACACAATAATATGCCCATTTCATTACACAAAGCTAAACACGTGTCTGGTACATACACTGTATCAATGTTTGTCAATTCAAATGAAGGTTTCATTAAAAGCTCATCATGCATGAGGTTCAATTTCCATCTAGTTTATACTTGAGTCCAGCTGGATGTCTCAGCAAACCTCCTCGCATGTGTAAGCACTGTCGCTTCTGGCAATTTTTCCACTTTTTTTCCATTTCACACCCTTTTGCTCTGTTCCAGAACCCAGGCATGCCTTTTTAATTTTTTTTAAACACACACATCCCCATATCTTCTCCTCCTCCTCCTCCTCCTCATCTCTCCATCTTTCCACAGTCTCTTCTCTCACCCCTCACTGGCTGACGTCCTCTCTCACCTTAAACCTCCCACCCGAGTCTGTCACATCCTTCTCACCCTTTGCACAGTTACGTAACTTCTCACCTGTGCTTACTATAATTATATTCTCTTATTATTTCCATTCTTTTAAGCATTTTCCATTAAATGTCTACTGCACTTCTGCTGATGCTTGCAGAGTTTTGCAGTGGCATTTGTTTTAAATGCCTTTGCCTACTGTATAAGGAAGGCTTAGGGTCACTAATTCCATTCCAGTCTTCTTTTGCTTCTTGTCAGCCATCATCTCCCGTGGATTTTAGCATCCTTGTCTCGTATTTTGCCGTTTACTTAGAATAGAATATATAGAGAAAACCAAAGACTGCCTAAAACTATGGCCTGGGTTTTATTAATTTCCTCTTACATTTCAGCCAAGACTGAATATATTGCAATTTTAAATTGAAAAAATACATGTTAATTAGAAAATTAATGGACATGCACAATCTTACAGTTGGGCACAAAGTTTGCATCCCCTTATTTTAAATTGGCTAAAGGAGTGAAACAAAATAATGAAATTTTTATGGGTGCAAAAGTTGCAACCTCTTTGATTAATTATTTTTAAAAAAGTACATTAATTAATTTTGGATAAAGCAACATTTTATGCAAGCTAAATACATGTTAAACATTACGTAGATGAAAAAAAACTCTTACTGTAATTTGCCGTTTCTAAGGGGATGCAAACCTTTGCACCCAACTGTAACACAGCAGTCAGTAAAAATGTTTTACATAATTAGCCATTAAAATGCTTCTAATTTAGCTGGCTTATTGCTACTGAAATTTTCACACACTTTAAGCTATGAAAGAAAGCGATATAACTTAAAGCGATGGTCTTTAATTTGCAGCGTTATTTGAAGCAACAGAGCTGAGGGAAGAGCAGTACCCCCAGCTCTGCTACAAGCAGTAAGGAAACTCTGTGCTCTTACAGCTGCAAGGGAAGACATGAAGACGGGTAATTCTGCACAGACTAAAGTTGGATGCAAACTAAAGTAGGCATCCAATTAGTGCAATATCACAGAATGTAACACAAAGTCAAAGGTGTTCAGTGTGAGCTCATACAGCACTGTGATCAAATTCAGGTCATTACCTGGCTTGATGCCCACCCACTGTATGATAAATACAATGAAAAGCAACAAGGTGAGCTTTTCTAACTCCACCACTTATACAACACTAAGCATGGCACAAAGGTGTTTCCATTTTATTGTTGAACACATAATGTCTGACCATATGAAAACCCTCTGTTATCTCACAGTATTACAGTCAAGGTATTATTTTCATGCGCCATTATAGCTTGTGATTAAAGCTTTTTGATATTGTGTGAACCAGCCCTGAGCCATAAAAAAAGACTAAATGAAAGAAATGAATGGGCATCAAGACCGTGATAATATCACAATTAAATGGAATCTACACACGTTTCTACTGGCCTGAATCACATTACCCCCCCCCCCCGTCACACACAGTAGAGATGACTCAAATTATATGAAATTGTACAGCAGGGAATTGATTTGAATTGTAACCACATAAAGACAAAAAAGGGCCAGATCTGTTTTCGGCCCTAATGGAAGTCAGTGTCCATTAGCTCCATGCAGCCACTTTTCTCTTTCTTGCACTCATGTACCATCGTTAATGCAGAGAGAGAGACAAGACTTTCCACCCATGTGGTTCTTAGAATACTAAAGATTTATAAAGCTTACATAGAGCACATTAAAGCATGAGACCTGAAATCAATCCACTCTGCTCCGCTGCGGTCTGCTACATTCTGTCATCGTTGTACAATTACAAATAAATTACTATCTTGTGCGTCATCGTTGAAATTATTAAGAATACTACAAAAGTTACTAGTCAAGTAAAAACTCTCACTCAATTACTTGAATCAACTTATCCGAATATTTCAGCACTGATGGATGTGAGTCGCAGGAGGCTTTCACAGCAATCCACCACATGGACATAAGAGGTAGGGCGTCTTTCTAGTTAAGAAAAACATTCAATGAAAGTTACATATTGTATGCCACAAACACAAATATCTTTTTAGGTGTGGATATCAGGTAGTGAGGTGCAGACATGGCAAACGAAAGAAGAAACACACAGTACATAGAGGTAATTACAGAAGCTAAAATCAACAAAGAGGGACATACGCATTACAGCGTGCACATAAGGAAGCAGAAGGAACAAGTGAAAATCTGACAGTTCACTCAGCCTTTGTGGTGTCTGCTATGATTGTGACCCAATACCTCAAAACCTCATCTGTTTCATCACAACAAAAGATATTGGACAGTAATGCATCTGTCACTAACAGTGTCCTGAGGGTCTTTGCGCATAAAGTGTTTAGCGACCATGACTATAGCCGTCTAAAAAACAAAACTGCATTGCTCACACACAGCACACATTTAGACAATAAAAAAACGTGCTGGATGAACAAATACACCCAATATCTCATTCATAGTTCATAGCCATAGTTTATTTAAAAAGTGCAGCAACAACAGATTAAATCATTGGCAAAATAACCTCCCTGATTTGTTTTGTGTAAATACTATGAATATTTATATATATGAAAAAAAATAAAAGTCATTTCTTCCAGTGATTACTTCCTTTATAACCTAAAGACATGGCTTGGCTCAAAAAGGCAGCGACGGCATTGGAAGGAGTGGAGATTCATCTGTGAAATAAAGTTTCAGCTCTCGTAAAACCTTGGCGCTAGGTGCACTAAACCTGCCTATCGATGTGAGGTGGTTGAAAAATGCAATTTGTCTTTGCAATGCCCTGTTTGACGTGACCCGCGTCTGAGTAAATTTTACCTCCTACCAACCAATTTTGTGCTGTGTCTGCCTGCATGTCTATCTATCTGTCTGCCTGTCAAAATGCATCTCATTCTCATCTCTTGAAGTGCCGTGACCCTCCGAGCTGAGGTATCCTTCCTCATTCTGTGCAGTTTTGATGCTTGATAAATAGTCTCGACTGAATGGCATGAAGCTTGTTGCAGATGGATACCTGACATCATTTTTTTAGGGGGGCGGGGCAGAGAATGCAAGGCTACCTTCTTCCTTGCCTCTGACACACATTCAATATTCAACAGTATTCATGTGCAATGTAACTTTTTTCTCTTTATTTATTGCTGGAAAAAGAAAGACACCTTTCTATTATTTTATTCATCCCATCATTTCCCTTATACATCATACTCCTTTTTGCACGTCCATTAATCTATTATTGACGTTGGAGTTTTTCCCGGAGTGTTCACAGCCTGTCAGAGATACTCAGGTGTGCGGGGAGAGGATATGGACCTAATGGCATGGGTACAGGGGGAAAAAAAGTACAACAAACAATCCAAATGCCTCAATCTTTTTAAAGAAGAGCAAGCTGAAAGACAACATGGAGGGAAAAAGAGAAGTGAAGAAGGGGCAGATGTAAAAGAAGAACAACTGGAATCAAAAGAAAAAAAAACAACGATGGAAGCATAGAGACAAAAGTCGGATGGTAGTGCAGAAGAGGACAGGGGAGAGGAGGCCTTCCCAGCAGTGCTAACATGTTGGGGCTTAGTCGGCTACACACACACACACACACACACACACAATCTGTTCTTCCTAACGAGTGAAAACCCTCTGAGCAGAAAAACTGTGATGTCTCTAGTGGCAGGTTGCAAAAAGCTTTCTATTCGCTTTACCCTCACTCGGCTTTGCTGCCTCCCTTACTCTGCTGCAGCACACACCACGGCTCCCATACCTCAGCTCATTCACCCATTATCTTATGCACATCTCCATCTTTCCCCCTAATCACTCTTTGCATCCATTTAGCCGTCCTCAGTGTTTCCATTCGTGTGTCCATTAGTGCTGTCAAAATAACTGAAATGTCAATGCTACTTCACCGCTGTTGGGGAGGACTGAATTCAGTATTGGATTTTATAAACAGTCAAGGTTGCCGCCATGTGTGTCCTGCAAACTACAACTTCACTGGAACATCACTTTGGGGAATGTAATAAGAAGGACGAGGAGAAGGAGGCAGAAGACGGTGGAGAAAAAAAATTAGAGAGGAGCAAGACGTTAAGTAGACAAAGCTGGATGAGAAAGAATATATGTTCTGACTCTAATCTAAAAAGCTGTGAAAGTGATTAAATTAGTTGAATTTAGGAAGTGAGTCAGCTTTTGTAACAAACAATTCTAAAAATTTTTATGAAATAGCAAATGATCATTTTCTAAATAAATGTGCACTATAGTGGGTCCAACAAGCAGTTGACACTGGAGGTTTTATATGTCTTAATGGCTCAGTGAACATCTCAGGACTCCCCGGGATGATTTTGGGAAATTAAAAAAGGTGTATAATGAATAAATCAGGACCCTATATAGAGCCCCGGGGTACACCTCAAAACCAAAAGAATCTGTTGGACAGAAATCAGATTTACTGCAACTGTTCTTTTGGGTCCATTACATTCCACTGATTCTTCAAGCCATGCTATAATTTTTTTAACAACTCATTTACTATAGCAATGGTATATATGCTAGTCTATGATCATCTATTGTAAATACCTGATTATAGTTAACAACAACCCTGTATAGCATATTCATAGCAACTGTAAATATGACCCATGTTTCCATTTAACTTACAACCTATACCCAGCACTTGCTGATTATTGCACTTCTGGTTAGACATAAACTGCATTATGTTCCCTTGTACTTGTACATGTGTAATGACTAAAGTTGACTCTAATCTAATCGCTATTATTCACTCATCACTCCAAGAATGACTCTAAAGGACACAGCAGCCATGTCTTCTGCCTCCCTTTCTCACGCTTACCTCTGTGTGTCGTCAGTGACACCTGAAAAAACTGAGACGACTGACAAATCCCCTGTCAAAGAGACGGTAGGACAGAGAAAAGGAAATAGTGACTGTGGCATAAAGTGCAAGTCTCAGCAGGATTACCTGTTCAGAATGCCATTAAAATCCCTACTTTACATGCAGGCGTGACATTAACGCATGCTAACAGAGGGTTTCACCAGTGGCGAGTAACACCGTCACTCCCACTAGCCACTTTGCCGGTTCAAGTTTGTGTGACTACAAAAGTGAAAGTAGTCCACTTAGAAAACACTATTTTTAATTCATAACGATTAACAATAAATAAATAAATAATAAATTATAAATACAGATTATGGCATTAATGGCAAACCATCTTTAGTAATTCAAACATAATGTATGGAATGACGGCCATTGATTCCTGTGGTTGCATGTCCCACCTGGTTGGATGATGACACACTCCTGAACTTAAAAAAAAAAGTCAGAATCAGAAGAAGGTAACACAGGAGTCCAGCGACCAACCTGAACTACCCATTTTGATATTGAATTGAAAGTTCCACATCTACTCCTTTTTCAATTTTTAAGGTGGCATGAATATATTTTTAAGGAGCACATGCTTCTAAAACGTAGACTCTTGCCTTATCTGAGGGCTTCTCACTTAAGTGCATTTCTGCGTTTTTGTGCCTGCCCAGACCTCAAGCTCCCTGCAGGGAAGTTAAAAGTGTGTGCTGAGAAACTTGCAGATAAGTTGGTGTTTGCCTTTGTCCACCTCACTGCTGCCAATCATCTGGAGACTACAGCAAAGACAGGACAACTAAGAACCACCATGAATAGTTAAACATGATAACTCAAGTATGAGTTCATACATTTTCGACTATTAATGCTTTATGAGTTGCCAATTTAAAACACACTTACCTCCGAGTCTGACTCATATTTTACATGCATACACATTCACCTAACTACAAATGTGCATCTCAGGATGTTTTTAAATATAAACTGATATCAGGTATAAACTGATATCGCACCGCATCAGCCTGAAGCCTTCAACAAATGTCATCTTTTGTGCTAAAAGCCTGACGCTTATGCATCATTCGTAATTAATTTTCAAAAAGATGCAACATCAACTGTGAAGTGCAGCTGTAAGTTGCAGTATAGCTGATTAAATTTTCAGCTGTTACGAAAGCCATTTAACACGGTAACTTAAATATAGATTGCCTTTTTTTAAACAAGTTTTCGTTGTTGTGATGCAGGGATTTGCATCAGAATGCACAGCCGAGCACACTTTGGCCATTTACATTTTTAGGAGTGACATGGAACCTTGTGAAATATTTATCAAGGACACCACTTTGTTCATTCTTCCCTGTAAGCCATATATCCTGGATTATCTAGTTATGCTTTTCCATGAATGCTTCACCCTCTTAATAATTTGCAATGCAAAATTCCAAACAGTGCAGTTTCATCGAAAATACTAAAAATTAAACTAAAAATACCTAATTATGGTTAGACTGGTCACCTGGTCATCGGTCAGGTTGACTGTGTGCATCTGGTTTAATCGATCTTTCATGGGCTAAAACATGATATTTATATCATATGCCAACATACTGTAGATTTGGCAAGGCAGCGATCCTGACCACATCAATAAATGTATATAAATAAAATATTTAAAGATAAAAAAATCCGTTATATGTTATGTTTGTGTTTAAGGGCTGGAAGAATCAGGTGAAGGTGAGACCAAGATTTTGGTCTGGCACAATGTTACTGTTGCCTAAACGTGACCATGGACAGTCAGGATGCAGAAGATGCTTTGTACGGTATGTCCACTAACAAAACTGATCGGTATCCCCTACTGTAAGTCCTAAACATGGCACTTCATTCATTAGAAAATAAAAAAAATCTACTGTAGTTGACAAAAATGAAAGACATGCACATGTGATATGATGCTCTAAGATCATCTCTCTTAGAATTTAGTTCTCCTCTCAAACTGACCTTCCTTCCTTATATGTGTGTGTGTGTTGAATTTGTTCCTTTTACTGCACACAGCTGACGTCACCCCTGAGCATGTCATCACAAAACACCACAGGTTCTGCAACATGTTTAACATGAATTACTTGCGAGAGATCATTGGGGCAGAGTATTTTCTGGAGCTTGTGCCAGCTCAGTAGAGCCGTGTATTTTTATAAGTTCAGTGTACATCCAAAGGTGATAAAGTTTGACCTGGAGCGTTACTTCACTCATCCTACACTAACCATCTGTAGTTGACCTGAAATGTAGCTATGAAGCATGAACACAACACACACAATGAAAGGCTTTCTAAATTAATAATGATGTTCTTTGCCCTATCTACTGAATGCTAACATAATGGACCCGAGTGATAAACCACTTCCATTTTGTCTCTAAGCCTGTTTAGTCACGAAAAGAAGGGATGAAGCAACAGTGGGAGAGGAAAAAAAACCTGTGATTGAGTGAAAAGAAAAAAAGGAGAGAAGAGGCAGAGAACGGGGGATCAAGAGAGGTGAGACGCTGAGGGAAAGCGTGTTTATATTGTTGAGAGGAGAAAGGATATTAGATACAAATTATTCATGTGCTTACGCCATTCCACATCTCATGAGAAGGGCCCATTTGTACCTTGAAGACAGAGTCGACTCAGGCCCACAGAAAAAGAGTAAAAAGTGACGAGCTTGCACAGGAGGTGTAAGTAATGTGAAACTCCCTAACAAAGGCACAGAGCCCATATATACTGCCGGGTTAGCGATGTTATTATTGCTGAAATGAAGTGCAACCAAAAAAAAAAAAAAACGCACTGTGCAATTTGTGGGATGAAGTCATGACTGTCTGACTCAACTACTATCAAAGTTGCACATATATTGTTTTTATAGAGCCGATCAGATCTCTGGCAAAGAAAAGTAAAAAAAAAAAAAAAATCTGAAGTACAGCTCCAGGCCAAATGATACCTACATGATGCCATTATTAAGGGCTCACGGTTCTGTCTGTACATTAGGAACAAAGCGGCACCAGATATGAACACATTTGATCATTTCTTAACTTTAGTTTTTAGACATTGCAGGTATCAACATCAAAATGTGGCTGTTTCACAGGGGACTCGAACTCTGACACACTGTGTGACAGTCCTGGCCCCCCACAAGTAACAATATGCTTTATGGGCGACCATAGTTGTGTTGTTAAGGCGGTCATCCACGAACCACAGAGTCATCGGTTCCACTCCCGACTATGTGCCAAAGTGCCCTTGAGCAAGACCCTAAACTCAAAGTTGCTCCCGGTGGGTCAGGCGAGCGCCTTGCACGGCAGCTGCCCTCATCAGTGTGTGGTCGTGAATGGGTGGATGAGAAGCGACACTCTAAAAATTTGTGGAGCATTTGACTTGTACATAAACACACGGTACTACAGGGAGCTGCAGAGCTAGTCTTTGTACCAGTCACTGTCTATGTGGCTCCCAAGCCAGCTGGAGTCCTGCAGTCTGGATGTCCCTCAGCGAATTCAGGACAATGTTAATTACTTCACACTCTTACACCAAAGGTTTCTGATGAACACCAATCATTTCACATTATTAAATTATGAAAGGGCCGTGATTAACAGAATTACATTTTTCAGCGTACTTCATTCCTTACTAATAATTATAGCTGATGATACACAATGCTGTAGAGATCAGGTGCTTTTTGGCTCGCGGAGAGACGCTGGGAAAATAGAAGAAACGCATATACATTTCTAGTGGATTGCTGTCGAACAAAGTTTGTGTCTTGATATGCAGCAGCAATAAAAGCATTTTATCTTAGCTTCACTGACAGATGTGAAAGCGAAACCATGTTAATGTCCAAGAAATAGAGAGGCGGGGAGACGGAGAGACAGAGACAGATGGGAAACCTAAGTTAACTTGGCGTTGAAGGGCAAATGCAGCAGGCAGCTGATCAATGGGTGATGACTAATAAAGGCTCTGATCGCACAGAGAATATCAGTGTGTGCATTCGTGCGTCTGTCTGCTTGTGTTGAACTTGATGAAGTCCAGCCTGTCAGTGAGCTCAGAGTCACGTGCTCATGGTACAAACCAAAGTCCAAAGAGGTACTACACCAACCCTAACTCCTAAATGTGTCTGCATACAACAGCAAGTGTGTTTTGCAGGCAACAGAAACGCTGCAATATGTTCAGAGTTAAAGGCAGCAGAGGCACGAGGAGGTGACTCAGGTGGACTGGGGCTACACGAGCTCCATGGTTCGGTTCAGGCACCAGCTGTACTTTGGTTAAGAGGTGCTGAGTTGTGTCGAGTGTGTGGGTGCTGCTAAAGAGGTAGGTGGTTTTGAGACACTAGAGCACCCTGCGTTGTCAGGGTTGTAGGCCCAACTGAGCAAAAGACCATTTACTGAGAGCGTGCCCACCTGATGACCTTGTAGACTTTCCTCACGTCGATCAGAGTAGTTAGCTCTGACATTGTACACCGATGAAGGTTAAAAAAAATAAATCACAGAGGCTGCTTCTTAAATTAATGTGCATAACAACCGATTGGGGACTAAAGAATACAAACAAGGTTCAGTTAGTCCAGGAGTGGTTTTCTTCTGCTCGGGCAGATTACCAGTAAGAGGAGTTGGCGGACAGTAGCAGGGATAATTGTTGAATTACTGGGCAGGTATTGGCATTAGAATGACATTAGAAGCCCGTGGGGTCCATCCTGGCAGCTTCACAGATACAATGTAGGGCTGGATTGAGCCAGAGTTTTTGGTCTTTACTTGGCTGAGGTTTGGAGTTAAGAGCAATTTATAGTTTGGGCTAAAACACAGTGTCCATACTGTCACAAGACTCACCCGCCACATTTCACTTTGTATTGTTAACTGTTAGTGGTCAGACAACAGTAGAACCCTGATACACAATAACTGCAGCATCCTGAACTTGAGTCTGACTTGGGACCTTTGCAGCTTGTCGCACAACATTTGTCCCATTTTGTTTCCTGTCTGAAATCTTAATGGGTATATATAGTCTCAACATTTTTGCAGCTTCCTAAAGTTGTAAATTAATCACCATTGACACATAACTTCATCCTTGCTGTTTAGTTGCACATAAAGAACTAGGCAGGGCTTATTGTGCAGTGAAATTAGTCCGTGTGCCTAATGTAACCTGACACATTCCTGCAGCTCTTATTAATGAAGAGTAAGGAGTTGCTTCTGGATAACCGTGGATGACTAGCATAAACTCAAGGAGGAAAACACTCCACACAGCCGGAGTTGTTCCTCTTACACACACAGCATACAAATCTACATATGCACATGACAGTAGCACATCCTCACGTGTGTGTGTGTGTACACACCCACACCCGACGGTCCTTCCAGCCTAAGAGTCAGTTGAATAATTCAGCGCAATTAATGCTGGCTAAGGCCCCATCTCTCTCTCCCTTTCATTTTTCCTGTCTATTCATTTCCCTCCTTTTGTTTTCAACCACTCTCTCCTCTAGTCACCCTTTCCTTGTCCTTGTCACACACAAAACTACGCTGCGCTGTTTCAAGCAGGTCCATACAGTGGAAGATGCTTATCCATTAACGTCTAGTAAAACAGGAAGAGTATTTACAGTCATATAATCAGAAAGAGCATTTAGAGCAGTGGTGTTGAGCTCCAGGGCTCCAGGGCAGCAGCCCTGCTTGTTTTCCAACTCCCTGGGGGGTAGGGGTAGTAAACACGCAGGGCTTTGGCCCTCGAGCCCTGGAGTTCGACAGCCCTGATCTAGCGACTTAAGAGAACAGGTCAGTGATGTAAAATGCACTGTTAAAAAAAGTCGCTAGAAAAATACAGCTAACAGTCCAGACAACTTGCTGAGATCCAAATCAAATTGTCTGCAGGGGTAATACAGCAATAACAGAAATTACTAATGCAGATTTTTAATCCCCGGGCTTCCTCACTGTGAGCATTCAGCTGAGACTGAAAACTGCATCTCTTTAATCTCTGAGTGATGCCAAAGTTTTGATTGTTCATTGAAAGCTTCTATGGAGCAGTAAAAAAATTTCTCTACAGATGAGAGTAAAGACCAGCTGACTAAAATCCCAAACTCAAGATACACAAAACCTGTGCGTATCACTGGCATCACATCTGTGTTCACATGTCTGGATTCACCTCTGCCTTACATTTCTTTGTATCTTTGTGTCTAGATCCACCGTGGCCCTGAATGACCTAAGTTTGCCAGACTGTCCCTCTGAAGCGTAATCAAGTGAGCCAGGCTATTTCCCCAAACTGCAAGACACACACACACACACACACACACACACAGGTCCAGCTAAGCCATTTCCCAGTGTTGACACATTGTCATTTGTTACACAGACATCTCTTCCCCTTTACCGGCCCAGCTGGACCACGACCAGAGTTCGTTTTGTTTTGTCTACTAGCTAAATAGCAAGGAAGCCAAGAGAAAAACGCCCCAAAAGAGCGGAAAGAAGAGAAAGATTTCTAAAATTATGATTAGGTGATTTCAGAACAGATTTTCACTAAAATCTGTAACTATTTTACATTATTGTGAAAAACATTGTGGTTGTATTGAAAATCTTGTAATTCAGCAACTAAATTACTCAGTGTTAACTTTAACAAAGAGTCTGCAAATTTTCTTTATTGTTATATTGGCACCTAATTTTAATATTTTGTTAGACAAATTGGAATGCACTCTTCCACTTTGAAAGAACTGGAAAGAAAACAGAATAACTGCCTCAGGTTTTGATGTTTTTATAAATTTGGAATGACAGATAAGAAACTAAAAGCTAAGCAGAACTGGAGTCATATATGGTTGAAAAGACGGATAGACCGCTATGAACATTGCTTAGATTGCCACTTTACCAGCTACTACTATTTCCAACTAAAAAATGAAAAGTTAGTAGGGGAAGGAGAAAATTATAGTGAGATAGGAAGAAAGAAGATTAAGTGGGATTTAAGGAAGAAAAAGACGGGGAAATAGAGCAAGATGAGAGGCCATGATACATGGAGAAAGGGCTAGGTGAGGGATAGAGAAAGAGGGATCGATGAAGTTGGGGTGGGCGGATGAAGTAAATGAGAGAGGGAAAGGATAGAGGACTGTATGGCACAGAGACACAGTCCATCATGCACCCTGTCTCGCTGTGAAAAGAGGAAGGACAAAGTTTAACCAGGATTTATCGCCTGTGTCTAGTCACTGGAATAAGGCTTTGGAGATAGATCATTATGGAGGACACAAATAGACTTGCATGGGCCTGAGCTCGGGTCACTTTCTTTTCACTCGGCTCAGGACATCCCACCACTGGAGTTGACCCTGCCCTGCCTCCAAAGTAAAAAGCATACCCGAAAAAGTGTCAGCCTGTGGTAATCACATGTTGGGAAGAGATCATTGGAGACGCTATCCATAAAAAAAATAATAATAATAATTGTTATATCTTGTGTGAGATTCAGAAAGGCAAAATATGTGGGTCTTAAAATCACAGCCGTATCGATGCCCACAAGCAAAGCAAAACTTTGTGTCCCCGCGTGCTACCTGCCATGCCTGTGCATCGACTGGAGACGAGACGGAAAAGCTAAATTAAATGTTCTGATTTATTCAGACTTATTTCCCACATCCTGGTCATGTGATGCTACGCATAACGTTCTGCCATTTCATTCACTTCTTTAAGTTGTTTAGTCAGTTACACCTAAATGTGGAGGCTCTTGTTCAAGCTGTCATCTCTGTCTAGCGTTGCCATCATGTTTTGTAGTGAGCATGTGTTGAATGTGTTGCCATGTTCTTATACTACATAATGGATGCTATGAATTGGTCTTAATTTATCCAAAGTTAAATGAATTAGCCCAAGTTTAAAACATCCCTAAATTTAGTAGCCTACTGAGAAATGTTAATAACATTACATGCAGTTTGGAGATGGCAAAATATTAAGGTAAAGTTTAACAAGATTTGGACACTAAATTCATAAAGATCCTACTAAATATAAAGCATTTCCTAGAAATGTGGCTCGTTCATTAGTTCATTTCTTAATATCTTACGTCCAGATGGAAGCTACAAATACAACTTTCACAGTTAGGACTGTAGGAACTACACTGTTAACAGATACTGTTATTTAACCAAAGTTACAGGATGCCGAGTAAACAGTGGGTTTATGAAAGTGACTGTGGGGTTTTTAACCTTTATAAATACAGTCTATAAATTAAACAGTTCTGCTTATGTTTAAATAAACCATGCAGTGTTTCTGCGGTGTTTGTAAGACTGCTGACACAGGGGATAAACAAGTCCATGCAGTCATAATTTTTCCTAATATCCAGCTTTAATGCACTGTGTCTCTATGTTCCCAGGGCTGTTCACTTACAGAGGAGGTATGGGTGTACTTTCAAGTGAGGTTTTCTTGAGTTCCGATGATTAAAAATGTAATTATTGCACAGTACCATTTGACATTATTCCCACAGTGGACATTTTAAACTCATATCACATGGAATTAAAATGTGGATCATAAACAAATTGGAAGTTACAGACCCATTTATGTGCACGCACTCGAGTTAGTTCTAAAGTGACCTCTGGAAGTAGGTGCAGACCTTTACGTTGTTCGGAAGATGCTTAGTCTAAGTCGTGCAATAACTTCTGTAGCAGCGGTTGCAGTTATGGTTGGACTTTGAGTGAACGTATTCAGAATGAGAGCAAGTGCTGCTCCACATAATTATCTCTTTTAACCATCCATTTTACAATTAGTTTGTTTTATTTTTTGAGTTTTCATAGACACATTCTGTAGCAATTCTCTAAAAGAATTATTGTTTCTTATTTCACTTAGGGTCCCCTTGAGTCTTTATTGCATGTGGAGTCAATTTACTGAAAAGCTCAGGGATAAACACTGTATGCAACACGGTAGCTTTGCTGTTAAATTCCCTTTTCACTGACGGAGAAAGGGAGACCTGGCGGAGCGGCGCCCTGGCAGTGAGCGAATGGCAATTTCATTCGGATGAGGAGCGGTGAATTAAAGAGTGAAAGCCATTGTCGGTGGGTTCAGTATGTTAAGGAGTGTACATCAGGCTCCATTAACATTATAGTGACTCACAGCAGATGGCTCTGGAGAAAGAGAGGAAAAGGAGACAGAGGAGTGAGAAATGAGGAAGTATGAAAGTTAAAGAGAAAGGGCCGGGTGGAGGGAAATGGAGGCAAGTAGAGGAGATGTATTCGAGAAAGAGAGGATGTCTAGACTGCACAGAGAGCGTTGCTCTGTGGGAGGCTTCCTGATTGTAATGACTGCAATAAGGTTACAGGTCTAATTAGTGGAAGGCCTGCACAATCAGGCACCATTACTGTACAAATACTTTGGATAAAGTCAGCGAGGTTAAGAAGTTCTCTGTGTCTGACTTTAACTGCACTTGTGTCTGGTTTTCATTACATCTCATTAGACCGCCCGTATGGAGCAAGGCAGACACTTGCTATATTCTCTGATGAACGTCTTGTTTCCTGTAAGGTGTCTTTAATACTTTGTGTTTGAATACTCATGTCACTGTCATAAACAAACTGATGGCCTCATTTCTTCTAATACTGTATATGTGATCATGACCCCAGCATCAATATATATTTCTACGTTGGCATCCTTCATCAGTGCCGTCTGACAAAATCTAAGCACAAAAAGGGTGACATCGTTACTGCATTACAAATTTAAATAGGTTGTGAAAGTTCACGACTTGACAGGCCAAGTAGGTTGCACTTTCCAAACTATGTTTGTGTCTGGCCTAAATTTGGACCACATTTGTCAGATTTTCTATTTAATGTGTCTTTCTTGAGTTCCCCAACTTTGTGGAAGTGCAATACTAAATCAATGGAGTGCTCCCATAATGACTTTCTACAGACCCCATGAGAACAAGTTGTTTTAAAGGTAAGCTCCATATATTTTACACATCAAAGTCTGTTTACAGGTCTTGGGGAGTACTACTGCATATGTGAAAAAGTTCTGTAAAGCCTTATGTGGCTCTAGAGGGGGCTGCTTGAAGACGATATGTTGCCTCAAGTGATATTACTTGAGACTAGAAGTGTGAAAAGGGAAAGACTGAGAATGAAGTGAGCTCCCTGGTCTCCTATGTAGTCCAATGTTCATCTCAGCTCAAGGCCAGTGATTCCAGCCTGCATTACTCTTTTTTCACCTGTTGCCACGTGGAGTTGCATTATGGCCGACATCGGCTGCAGGTTTAGAAAAAAAAGAAGACCAGTGCACACAGTCTTCAATATTACATCACTGTCGCACTCTTAAAATGTGAGAATATGGCTTTTTGAGTCAAGGTTGGTGACAAATTAGTTCCTAAAACGATTAGAATTTTCTCCACGACTGCTGAACAATAATGTAAAATAGTTGTTGTGTGACACGCTGTCATTGTGTTCACGCTCCTGGCCCATATTTCCATGCTGTTTTACACTGAAGTAAATCTGTATTCAAGACATTTTTACAGCTAATATTTAAGTCTGCTATTCCTTTAGTTCCATTAGAAGCAGCATTTATTATCTGTAGCTGTGAGTTATTTGCAGGAATAACAAAGACCACCAGCAGCCATTTGTTTTGCTGTGATTATGTGCTTTGTGATCATATTTCCTCAAAATTGAAGCACGATACTAACCTGATTTTACTTTTTTGCAATTCTAACAAAAGTAGTCTGAATTTAGACGGACAAATAAATTAACATGAGCTACAATAAATATCAACACACAAAGAAATGAAATCAAATGAATCAAGCACTTGGAGTGGAATGTAACACACTGGTGCTAATTGCACTCAGTTATGACCGTAAAGTCAAAATAAGTCTCACAGCTGGTGAACACAAATCTCCAGCCACTGAGGCTGGATCTCATGCCTTTATTTCTTTCTCCTTTCTATCACCCTACGTCTCCGTCTGACACTGGCCTAGTAACCCCACCAATCAATCTGAGAATGCCTCAGTCCGCCCTTTTGGCGGAATCACAGACTTTCAGGGCAGATTGAGGAGCAAGTAATTCCTGCCAAATGAGACGGCCACAGCTGCACATCCCTGGCCTGATTTCCTTTCTGCACAGGTGAACTACATTTTGACCGAGGTCACGACCGGTGACGGTAATCATACATCACTTGGTGGATATGGACTGTTTTCAGGTGAGGTTGAGCGGGGTCACAAGGTCACTGGAGAGAAGTTTAATGAATGCTAAATTATCCCTTTCTGTCACTGCCACCCTCAGGCAGCCTGGAAGTGCCCTGAGTTAACAAAAAGACACACAGTGCACACTCATGCACACATTCGCCAATGATAACTGTCTGTTCCTCGTCGCCCCCACTGCTCCATGCCCCAAGGGTGAAAACCTGTTGTGCATATGGCAGTGTTCTCATTGTGTTTCCAGTTATGGAGCCTTTGTTTTCATGTGTGTATGGTTCTAGTTAGCAAGGAGTCCCGCACGGGTCAGACAGGACAAAAACAAGGGCTGCTTCGCGGAGGAAGGACGACGCAGGTCAATCAAATTCCACAAATACAAACTGATTTGGTGCAATATTTAACAGTTGACAGATGAAATGCTGTGCCGATTAAAATTCATATCTTAATATCTCAAGCAAACTGAAGAATCAGTTGTTTGGGTTTAGGTACGATGAACCAAGGTTGTGAATGAATAGATTAATAAATATTTCTCGCACCAAGTCAATGTCAGAGCATGCGAGGCACAGATGATTTAGACAGCAAAGGTGAACAATCTCTAAATGCAATAAATGTGATGATGCTAAAGATGCTGCCTCTAGGACAACACTGAAGCAATAACCATGCAATGTGTTCAAATTAGAACTGTGGCCAGCGGATGATTACGCCCCAATGCAACTGTTTGTTTTCTCTTTCAATGAACAAAGATAAAAATAGTTTTAACACTATGCAAGTCACGTGTTGGCGGCTACGGTGGAGAGTTGGTGCACAGAGGGCACAGGCATACTTTAAGACATGCATTTGCGCTCGCAGTTTAGCTGTAGACCAACGTAAGGATTAGGGGGCAGGGTTGGCTGATGATGTAATACAGTGTCTGTGGGGTGAAACGAGTGAAATGATGCACAGGCCAGCTGAACATATTTCACTGTTCACTTCCTATTTCATCATGTTTTGTTTCAGCAGTCTTTAGTAGCAGTAGCAGCAGCAGAAAGTTATAAAATGTTCCCTCCTTGTTTCCCTGTCACTGTGAGCCAGGAGCCATTCGCATTTACTTTTTACTTGTTCTCTGACTCAAAAGCGCGGCTTAAAACACTGACCTAAAGTTTATTTAGGAGTGACGTGTTGATGAAACACTTGCAGCACTCAGTCGTGCATGCCTCCACTTAGAGCTGTGTTTCATTCAAATATCAGAAATGTAAAAAAACTGAGATCCGTAATGTATATTAAACTCAGGTAAGTAATGTGAGACTGACATAGCTCTTTACAACCGAAACTCCTACACCTATTGGTACACAGTACCAGACAAATGTTACGCCCAGTCTTTCGGGAGGGAACGTAAATTGTATTGTATTTCTTCAGAATCTCCAATGGTGACCTAAAAGTATTTAACTAGATGAGTCACTGTATGACTCCTTTGTAAGAAAAAAAAATCTATTTCAGGATTTTAAAATAATATTATGCTAAAGAGCCATAAACGCAACAACAGTTGATGTGATACATTTTCAGACATGCTATGAAGCAGTGTATTCATGCAGATGGATAATAGCTTATTTTTTAGTCAGAGCCCGGTTTTCCGCGGTATGTTGTAAGAGGCAAAGTTTTCAGCATCTGCTGAGTGTTCTTTATTGATTCTCCAGCTTCCACCCTGCTGAGAGCAACATTGTCCATAATAGAAACCTTGCCCAGTCCACCCACCCTGAGAATGGATTAGCTCCCCGCTGCATCTAGGACAGGAAAACAAACATTAGAACACTACGAACAGCAGCTCTCGCGACCGTTTAAAAAAAATCTATTTAATTTACTCCCTCTGCCTCTCTGCGCCACAGTCTAATATTTCATCTCGTGATTGAGGTTTTCTGGGACATTTCCATTAACAGATCTTGATATCCAGTGTCAGTTATGTCGCTGCACCGCATGGAAAAGTTTATACAGGCTGTTAGCAAAACGCTTGCAGTGAGACAGGTAATTACACAAGCAGGCAACTTTGCAAGATCAGTGTGAACAGGTGTTGTTGTGCCCTGGGCACAGATGTAAGCGGTTAATGACATTCAGATATCAGATATGCTCTGCGAGATGTGCAGTGTTCACGCTGGCTGTAAGCAAGCTTCTCATCTCACAGCACTGCAACAGTGGAAACGCGACCCAGAAAGTAAGCTCACCCCCCCGCCTGTGTTACAAGGTGGCTTATAAATCATATTATCATGTAACTGGTTTATTGCTAATTCAATTTACACACTTGCCTTGTGAACTAATAATACATGAAAACCATGAGCCGTGTCTGTCTGTTTTATAAATAATCACGCGGTCCTGTTTTCTTTGAACTGTCAACTGACCAAGGTTGAGAAAAGCCTTTGGGCTTTGTGTTCACATCGTTACTGTACAGCTACACTGTTTTTACCAAATCGTTCAAAACTTCAGGACTGTGCCCCCAGTGTACTGTTCACCACCGCTTCTAACTGTAAAACACCGTGACTCAACCACTGGCCTCGGACGTGAGCCAGATAAAAGACTCATCCACTTATTTACAGTGAGGGATAAAAATCAGGCTTTAAAAGACGGAAATGCTACATTAACATCCGGCACATAAGAGGGTGAGAGCTTCAGCCTACTGAACTCAGCACACGACCATCAATGTCCTCAATAGACAGCCAGAAACGGAAAGACCAATCGATCAAAAACTAAGTTCTAATGAAATGTTTAATCACTGATGCCGCCTTTGTTTGTCACATGAATCGGTAATTTCAGAATTCAAAGAGCAGTTCAAGAAAAAACAAGCTGCATTAATTATAAATTATACAACACAATGACTTTAAATAAGTTGTATTCTCATGTATTGAACAAATACGCCCAGTGCAAACAATGCAGAACAACTTGCAGGCTTCATTTTCGGAAACTAGCTCAGACTTAATGTGCTGCAGGCCACAACCGTGAAGGTTTTCAAATAAACACTTAGTACCCCAGTGTCCCCACAGCGGTCTAACGTACATCAGCGACGTCTTACGGTGCACTGATAGGAGTGGCCCTCCTTACAGTGCTGGAAACACCTGCACAGCTCGGGCCAGAGTCACTGGAAACACGCACTTCTGCTCAGAGCACTCACACAGCTAATCACATTTGTGTTAATGATGTTTGAAACACGTTTCATTCGAGCACGGCTTGTCCTGAACGGTAGCACCGGGGATTTCAGTGTTTCCCACTAACAGTCTAATCTCGACCTGCAGCTTCAGCAGTTTGACCATTACAGCGCTAAAATGAAAGTGCCACAGCGTTCGTCGTCATCTGCCGTATCATCGGTCAATACACTGTGTATTTTATTCAAGTAAAAGATTAACAACAACGAGCTGCCGACTGATGAGTCATCGTTAAAGGACCCTTCACTGATGTTTAACATGCTTTTTCTGAGTAGTACATGTAAATCAATGCCATTAAACTTCCCTCTTACTTTAATATGAAAATATCTCTACTTCTAGCTGAAAAACGCCTCCAGATGACATCACTTGGAGGAACCTTCAGTTCTGATCATGTCATTGTGGTCAACCTGCTTTTGAAGAGCTCCTCCAGACGACATCATCTGAACTTCTAATGATGAAAAATAACCATTTGCACTTAAACTAAAGCCAGAAAAAGCAAGTTGAAAGAAGCTGAAGTCACCCTTTAACATCCATACACACATCACAACCTGATGTGTAATTTAAAAATCATTTTTGTTGATTCCTTCGGGCAACGTCACCTGTCACAGTCCAACAACAGAGCAAGAACAGTGTAAAACAGCTGTGCACTGGTAAGTCAGCTTATCGTGTTTCTACTCAGAATACAACCTGCTGTAGGTTGCTGAATTTACAGTGAAGGAAAGAAAACTCAAAGCACCATTTCAAATCTGTAACCTCCATCTCTCTGTCTGACAAATCACTCACATAAGTTGGACTTGGAGGAACAGACACAGCATTTAAAATGTATGTCAACAACGTAAAGATCAGGGTCAGTTTCCACAGAAACACCCAACAATTCACCCAGACACTTATTATTCTGCCTTTGGTGATGTATATTTGGGCCATCCTTAATTTGTGATTTTCTTTCATTTAATGAAGGAGCCTTTTTTGTAATCAAGATTGGATTTACTTTGTCTGAATCCGCACATCTGATACTGCAGGTTTAGTACCAGGCCCTGTCCAGCACTGCATGATGAGCTGCAGTCTGAACACCGAGACAGGGCTTGAAAACTTAATAAAACATACTTTATCATTTAAAGCTGTGTAACTGCAGGTGTGTGCCTCGCAAGTGATGTCGCTTGTCTGACTGACTGGTGTTTACCTTGTTTACAGATGAAAGCTGATTGTCAGAGGTTTGAGCAGACGCAGGGCTCACAGCCTGTGGTAATCAAACAAGTGCGTTAAAAGCACTTCTTATACTGCAGAACATGTGTTTACACCTGATTTTAACTCCAAACACTCCAGGAAAGTGGGAATTATAAGAGAAGAACCCACAACGAGACACAAAACAGATTTCTTACTGTAACTAAAGTGAAACATTTACAGCGAGGTTTTCTCTGAATACGCTAAAGTGAAAGTGTGTACTCCCAGCTGTACGTAAGTCTAATGCCGCCAGTTAGTCAGCTGATTGATTTTCAGAGACCACCTCTATCCTACAACACACACACACAGATAGGAGGCTGTCTGTGTCCGCCTGCCCTGCCTCCTCCGCCTTCTCCTCTACAGCTGTGTCTCTTTGTGTCACATTTCTGTGTCTTTCCAATGCGAACAGACAGCCTGGTAGCAAACAGTGGCTCGGCCTAAACATACCTGCTGCTGCTACCAGCTATTTAACATGACAGCAGGTCACAAAAAAAGGAAAGGGGTCTGTGTAAGTATATATATATTTGTGTGTGTGCCTGAAAAGCCAGGAATAGATGCCCCTGCCCTCAAGAAGCAGCATGTGAGGTAAACACACACACACAAATGGTGTGTGTGTGTGTGTGTGTGTGTGTGTGTGTGTGTGTGTGTGTGTGTGTGTGTGTGTGAAAGAAGGAAAATATTCCCCTATATGAGAGGTTGGCAAGGGGTGTGTGTGGTTGGTGTTTGATTGTAAGCATCTTGAGGCAATTTACATCCTACCAACTCTTTGTATTGCACATGCTGAAATCTGTGTGTGTTTGAGGTCTTCAAAGCAGCTTGATTTTCCAGTTAATGACTGTTCACTTCAAAGCCGCACACTCACACGCAGACACACACACTGTCTTACATGTACCCATCTGTGTTACATCTTGTGTGCCTCTAAAAACCACCGCTCACATCTCTGGTGGACTCTCCAGCTGTGTGTATGTGTGGTTATATTTATATGTGGCTTTATGCATATATGTGTGTGTGCATGTTGGGTGAGAGTGTGTGTGTGACAGAAATAGAGCAAGAGTCAGACAGCGGCAGATGCTGCAGGACTGCTGAATCCACAATACACACACACACACTGTACAAGGAGAATGATTAGTCACTCTAATGCATAAGACAGATGCATGGGTGTGTGTGTGTGTTTGTAAGCTTACTGAGGCTTTTTCTCTGAAGTTTCAAGTGATGAGGTAATACTCACTGCCGAATATAGAACATTAATTCATATGACCATGAAATTTAGTTCTCATTTTGAAAAAAACGAGTGATAGAAACAAGACATGGGAGATAAGTCGGGGGGGGGGGGCTTTGTTATTTCATTTTTCTGTATGAGACTCCCTGGTTTCTAGCACATGGCCTCAGGGCCAGGGTGAGCACTCCTGCACTCTGTCACACACACACACACACTTGCTTTCCCTCTTTCATACATTCACTGCGACATTCTAAATAATTAACTCATTGTCCCGGTTATATGAGTGGTATGTGATGCAGCATGTGTCGGGTTTATTGTCTGGCTACGGCTTCAATGCACTCTTCAAATTCAAAAAGGAGCACACACTCCCCTTTTTGCATCTGTTAAAACAGATGCTCTCGTGTACATATAAATAGAGTTTTTGGTTAAATAATGAAGCACTGCACAGAGGAGGTGATGGTAATATACAATCTGCTTTAGGTTACACGCTGGTTATGCATTTAACAAGTGGGGCTCCTTCCATTTGATGCCTCTGCAGCTCAACAGAAACACTGACCAAAAGTCACACAAGCCAAACAAGCACTAACAGAGTTGGTAACGACCACTTTCCATCCCACCAACTGTGCCTCCTCTGGTCTTTGCTTCTCCAACCCATGACCCAGAAGTTTGGTTCCCCATCGTCGATCAATTAAATGTGTCTCAGCGGAGACAAAGAGAACACAGACTATTTCCAGAGTAGCTTGGAGTGAGGAAGCGCGGGTGTGGAACGACTGGTCAGCTGATCACTGTGCAATTTTCAGTTCATTGCAAGATTAGAATTCTGTAGATCTGGCAAATAATTAACAGTGGAAAAAGAAAAATGTGCACTCAATTTATTCCTGTTTTCTCCAGAAACAAAATCCTTTGCTGTGCATAAAATTAAGTTCTGAATGAATAAAAATGACAATATTTGGTCTCTCCACACTAGACAAACACTAGACATACATCTTATTTTCTTGTTATATGGTTCCACTACATGATGGCTCAGCCAGCAAAAACATTTAAATAAAAATCGAAATATCTGTCTTAGACAGCAGCATAGTCATAGTTATTATCAGTCCTCAGTGTGCAAGTACTTATTATACCTGCAGTACAACATTTTTGGCTAAATTCAATTCCACCATCCTTCATCAATCTCCATCAGGAAGAGCTTAGAGATCAGTATGAGATAAGCGCAGGAAGCACCCAGCTTCGCTGATGGTTCTCAGCTGCTGTGTCAGTGTATCTTAGATTCTTTTTTTCAAAGGCTTTATCTGATGCATCCTCCAGTGGCAGAGTAAAGTTTAAGTACACACGCTGCCAAATATTGAACCAAACGCCAGGTCAGGTCTTAGGCCAGTGCTCATGAGCCCTGGCAACAGTAAAGACATTTTTGGCAAAGGCTGGCTTGTATTTCACAGTTGCTAATCTCATTGGTCCTAACTCATGCCTGATCTATAGCAAACCCCTCTGGTTCCTTGTTTCCTGGTGAGGCCAACCAGATGTTAAATGTTTTGGACTGTACAAGCCTGAAGTTTGGAACAAGTATACTAAGAATAAACACTAGGGGTATATTTGTATGTTTGCCAATCTATTGTGGTACAGGGCTGTCTGTTTGGTGCCGATGAGCACCAAGCAGTCTTTAACAGTGGTTAACAGCAGGCGCGGTTTGCGTCCACAATATTTTTAAAAAAGTCAGCAAGACACTGAATGTCAAGACTCAAGACTATAATCTTTAACCAGCACACACGTAACTATTTTCTCTGCCAGCACCAACTGAGCCAGGTTGGCACTGACCAGGACCAACTAGATCCAATCAGTTGTCACGACCAAATCACTGTGGTAATGATCAGATTGAGCCCACCATAACATTTATTAGCCTTTGGGTAAAAAGAGTAGTAAAAGCTCTTATTCCTTTAAACAGTCTTACCTTACAAATTCATATTAGCTCAAAGTCATAACTGCATTTATATAGCAGAGGATCTATTACTATATTTAGCTGCTGAGAATACGGATCCTGAAGAAACGTCACGTGTTAGTGATCCCTCTATAACAATCTTTCCTGTCCCCATTTCCGAAAGAAAGTCATATGGACAAAAACATCTGCTGCAGCACCCATGACTGCTGGCTGCCCATCCCCGAGCTACCCCAGGCCACTTACCAGTGACTGGCCATCTCATGCTTTTTGTTTTCACGTAAATGTCTTACACAAAACCTTAGTGGGACTTTTTTTCCACCACCTGCTAAACACATTTTCACTGAAATGTGAAAATAAATACAGTCACCAAGGCAAAAGGTGAAAGGAATAAGGTGGGCAAGAAAGACTAAACTCCGCACTAAGAGCTGGACGTGAGTGAACTTTAAAACACTGAGCTAATCCTCGGCTGAATTGTCACTCTGCACTCACTGAAATACCATAAATACGTCCATGGCCAATATTTTCCCTTTCGATGACGGTTTTCTCCTGACTTCATAGACTCCGTTACACTCCACCTGTCCGGTGGATCCAATAGGAACAATGAGACTGCACACAGTAGGATTTACATCTCACGACCGTGCGCCCTTGAAGCGAGGACGGGACCAAACATTCAACAGACACTAACACACAATGAGCCTCCATTGACACACTCAGCTTTTACGTGTCACTAATCTCCTCTTTGGTAATAGATGATTTAATTTTCAGTGTTTGTCCATGCAGTGCCTGGGATAGTTCTTTCTCCCATCTTACTACAGTTTTCAGTGGAAGTGCTGTGTCCCCATCACTTCTCCATCTCTCCATCACATGCTGTCAGTCCCCCCTTGGTGTTAAATAGGACTAGTCTTCACTAATTCTTTGAGCAGAAAAACAGGTTTTTATTTTTGAATACAACACAGCACAAATGATTATTCCTATCAGCTGATTACAAGTTTGCAGTGAAAAATAAAAATGCTCCTGGTGTCTGCTGTGCTCCTCTCTATCCTTGTGTTCTTTCCACATTCCCCTCTCCTCAGTCTGCCAGACTTTTCATGCATAACAATGAGAAACCATGTTTCTGTTCCCACCACTAACCCCTTTCTAAAATTTATTCAGACATTTTTTTGGGGCTCTTTTCTTTGCTTCTCATTCACCAAATCCCCACACTGTAAGGGTATTAAAATATGCGCACCGAGAGGGAGAGAGGAAGTGTGTGAACGAAATAAAGAGAGTGACACTAGAATGTGTGCATGCTTATGAGCGTGTGCAAGAGACAGGGAGGGATGTTAGAGAGTGAAAAGACAGAGGAAAGGGAGACGCTGTGTTCTTGAAGATGCCGTGTTGGAGAGAAAGGATGTTTGAGTCGAGGAGGCAGCGGTAGACAGCAGAGTTGAACTGAGCCCAGTCCTCCCTCGCTAGCTTGTTAATCTCCCCGGACTTGACATTTGAAAACCTCCACCCCTCTCTCTTCCTCCTCCTCCTCCTCACCCCTTATCCGCCCTCACCCCCACTTCCCCCCTTTACTCCCAGCGCACTGATGTGAATAAATCCAGCGCTACCACTGAATAGACTAAACTTCTCCTTGGCTCTAAATCCCTTCTGAAACCTGGTAGGACAACTATTTCTCAGTGGTAAAATTCACCTTGAACAAATGACTCTGGCTTTACATAGAAACTATAATACTGTAACAGGGCAAATTATGGGCAATGACATGCAGGTAATTTTTGGACATGAGCAGTGTTGCCTTCCAGCCCAGTGTCTCTAGGAATTACACTCATGTTGCACATTCTGCAGGGACTTGTGTGCCAGAAAGTGAGGCAGAAAGGGTCGGGTTTGTAATGGTGGATGCGGATGAGCGTTCTCTCTTCCCACAATATCACCCACTACCCATTTTACCAATCTGGGATTGTTCAGTATTTCTTTCTGCTTTTCTTCACTCGAAATTGTTTTGTTTGTACACTTAGACTCTTTCACAGAAGTTCATCAAAGTTACATTAGGTCTATCGTGTGACGGCTCTCATTTCGAAAAATGTTGCTGTGAAGAACAGTGGTCTACATTTAGACTCGCTCTTCATTAACCATTGTAAGTTTGTAAATGCATGTATTCCTCCGCATTTTGGCCCTCAGTCCAGACCAAATGGGGATTTTCCTCCTGCTACAATTAAGCTTCTCTAAAATGATCACGTGTATAACAGCCAACTTGTGCAGTTTCATCAAATGCAGCTTGTTGTCCCCACTTTGATTAGAAGTCCCATAAATACCCAACAATTCATCTATCTGTTCACCTCCGTCAACATTTCCTCTGCTTATTTTTACAGGACTGTGAGATGCTGACACTGACGGACGTTGACAGGCAATGTGCACAAACACACATTGAGATGAAATGCTGGGGAAAAAAATTTAAAGCATGAATTCTGATCTGACTGTGGTCACACTGTTCAAAATCCGACAGGAACCAGATCTAGAGCCACGTACAAAAGTGGGGCTGATCGGATCAAAAAAATATCTGATCTGATCTGCTCTCAACAACAGGATAAAAACAAGTCACTCAAGGGAAAAGGATTAGATTCGGTTCATTTTAGCATGAAATTTTCACAGATGCATAGAAACAGGATATCAAGAGGATTAAAAAATTACATTGGAGAATGGGAATAGTTTGTTTCTTGTACTGAAAATCTACATTCCTTTACAAGCCACTAAAGTAACCATCATGGCTTTGTCACATGTAACGAAGTGCACTTGATGCACAAAAACCATGTTAAAACGAGCATAAGAAAGGTACGATACACATTTATAATAAGGGCCAATATATATTTTTTAAATATGTTGAATGAGTCTTTTTTTGGAAAATTATAATTTATTGTTTACCTGGACAGTCTTCATCGGAGCTAGAGGACACTGAAAAGGACGGGAATTTCAACTGGACCACAGAGCTACATTCAGAGATATCCTCTGAGACTGCTGGCACCTTGTACCCATTTAATGTAGGTACTGAGGTGTGCGTTTGCAAAGACGGAGGACTGTGGGGTTTCACACCATCACCTACAGTGACCACCAATTTTAAAACCGTCTTTAATGACAAGCATGCGGTCGGCAAACAAAACAGCTTCAGTGTCCATATGGGGCAGTGGCTATTATTTTAAGAAAAAAGCAGCCCTATCCTTCAAAATTTGATAACATAATTTTGTTAGTTTGGCTTTGTCTCCAGGGAACATAACATAATTTATATGTCTATGTGGAAGACAATATTGGTTTTCTTTGCCAATACAAATACAATACTGGTACACAAAATTGAAAATGTGAACTTTGTGGAGAACTCCCCAAACATGAAATGCATTTTCAGATATGCCATAAGTCATCTGTGCCGGAAAAAGCAAGAAGGGTTTGTGTGTGAATAGAATTTAAAGAATCGCTGATCAGAATTCAGCTGTAGATCCAGTCAGCTCAACACTGTGATGTGTTATAAGAAGTGGCAGTCAGACTAAATTGATTCCACTGGGTGTATCTGCAGCAGGTGTGTGTGTGTGTGTGTGTGTGTGTGTGTGTGTGTGTTAGTGTGAGAGAAAGATTTCAACATTTGATCTTCAACTTGCAATGACCTGGTTTCATCAGCAGTATAATGATGACCATCGACGTCACAGGTCCTGATTGCATACACGATATATACAACTTTACATCCCTTCCCTTCCGGATTACACAGTATTTATGCAAAGTTCATCAAAAATACATTCTGTGTGGCTCTCTATGTCTCAGTTGGAGTTTTGTTGTATCATCTGGATGCCAGCTGTCAGTCTGTCAGATAACTGGCCAGAAGACAAACACACAAACAGGACCACCAACGGGCAAGTGTGTGTGTGTGTGTGTGTGTGTGTGTGTGTGTGTGTGTGTGTGTGTGTGTGTGTGTGTGTGTGTGTGTGTGTGTGTGTGAGTGAGTGAGTGAGAGAGAGCAGTCAGTTGTTATCCGTCCACTGAAGTCACTGGCCCTCACCCTGAGCCATCCATCACTAGACAGAGAAAGTTAGACAGAAAGCCAAACACAGAGGGAGAGAGAGTCAAGGGCTACTAAACGGGGAGGCAGAGAAAGAGGCACAGGAGTGAGAGGGTGTGAGAACGACACTCAGCCAAGTGAGAGTGAAGCTACTCAATGGTTGGGCCAAAGGATATCAGCAGAAGAGGAGACTGACACAGAGCAGGTTGCTTACACCATTCGTCCTCACTTTTAGGATGAGCTTCTTCGTTGAGGCCGCTTTTAGTAGCTGCTCATCAGGAATGTTTGTTTGGTAATAAAGAAGTCAAATATCTGGATTCCTCCCAAGGCCAAGCTCGTTTGCACACTACAAAGCTCCAGCCGGTGTCGGCAGGAAGAAAATGTAACGCCGTAAATGAGCAAAAACAAATGTCCTCCCACAATATTTGGGATCGTTTCGTGTTTTTGTTTTTGTTTTTTTTTTTGGATGGTGCACATTAATGAACACCGTAAATCTGCCAGGGTTAGCTGCGAGGCTATTTACTCAGCGAAGCTGGTGCTTCTCCTAAACCTACTGATGCAGTGATTTAAACGAGTAGCATCGCTGTCATGTTTGTGCCTGAGGCTAAATAATATGTCACATATTTGCGTTGCTCCTAGGTTGTTCTATAGCAAAAACAGACAACATATTTTATCAATCAATTATTAAAACTTTCACCGCACCACTAAAGAGTGCAGTCCACCATGGCCAGGGTTTCATGCTTCAAAGAAAACAATTTGAGTTTTGAATTTACGTTACGTTTATTCATTTGGCAAACACGCTTACTCAACTATTTTTAGAGTTAAGAGAACAATAAGTTTTTGTCTCAGTATTTTCTTTTAATTTACAAGGAAGACAGGCTAAAACTTCCATCAAAAGCGAGTGTCTCTGCAGTGCTGTTATGTTCATGGAAAACATGGTTTCCATCAAAATGTGGCATATTACACAATACTGCACCCAACAACTCACCAGTCTGCAGACTGTTACATACAAGTAAAAACAGACGTAGACCAGATATTGGTCCTAAAAACCAGGAAGCAATCAACTAGTTACTGCACTGCACAGTGTACAAAATAAAAGTCTTGAATGTCTGTTCAAGACTAGGGAGGAAAAGGAAGAAAAACGTTGACATGCTGGACTGGTATATTTTCTCCGGTGAACTCTTAACCTTTTTTAAAATATATTTATAATAAATAAGGTGTTGTGAAAATGTGAAATTGTTTGTTTCTGCCGTGTTTTCACTTTACTTTGATTTTTACCTGTTTCCACAGCTCTCCAGTGTTTAGAAAGAAGTGTGAATGTACAGTTAGGGCTGCTGTTTTGTAGTATAGCTCTAATAAATAGAATACTCCTGGAAGGTTAACACAATCCTGTTGGTGTGAAATATATTTGAAATGACCGAGGCCTACGTATACAGGTATTTACTTCAACCATTGGCTACAGGTGAAAACTGAAAAGTGCTTGTGAATGAGTCTGAGTGACGTGGAGAACGTGACTAAAGAGAAACACAAATCTGATTAGACAAACACTGACCTCAGGTAAACAGGACACATGTTCATGTCCTCATCGTGTCTCTCTCAGTGTGTGAGACTTGAAAACAGCATCATTCGATTTTCCCAATTGACATCCATGCAGTTCTGGCATTTTACCTTTAGCAGTGGCGGGCTGACATTTTCTCACAGTCACTGGCTACAGTGAAAGGGATGAATGCTAATCACTGTTGCACTGTGCTGGAATATAAAAATGTGTTTTAATCTGAAAAGCAAAGACTAAAAATGTCTGATTGCTTCTTATGACCCACATGTTTCTTCTGTCTTGATATGTAACCAAACATTGTTGAGGTTCTCGGCTTTTCTGCAGACGAGTGCCCGAATGATTTCACATTGGCCTGTCATCTGATCAGTGGCCCGTAGCAGGCTCGTGTGCCCAATTTTACCATCTTTATTTATATACTTATTGGTTGGCGTACGTGTCATAAAGTGAGTGTGTGTATGTGACTGCTTATGAGGATCTACATGGCAGCTTCATAATTCAACCAATTCCACAGTGGGTGGTTGTGTTGGGTTATTGTGTTACAAACATGACAAATCGCTAACTGGCTGCTCGCTAACTGTCCCTCGAGCCCGGAATACAAGTGCTTGTTGTGAGCTAATTGTCACCCAAAGGGAATGTGTAATCCACTGAAGTGAGCTGAAACAATATGCACATGGCTGGAAGGCTGTTATTAAAAGCAAAGCTGTAATAGATAACTGATTACCTGAAAATAGACGGCATAAACCACCGGGGATCTAAAAGATCTTCCGTAGCTGTTAACATAATGTTGTCCATTTGGATGTACTGACCCTCAAAAATTCATTGAAGCTGAGGTCAGCTCATCTAATTTGATTTGAGTCATCTAAAGTGGCAATTAATGGCTGCCCATTGGGAGCTGCCTTATTGAAACAGTTGACTTAAATACTGTTTGAAAAAAACAGAGGCTGCTTGTCTTTATCATAACTCTGAAAATGTTGGCTACATGCATAAATCTACATAACTTTAATTTCTGTTCACATCATAACCACAACTTGTATGGAAATTATAGGTAACTGAGAGAACTCTGGGTTTTTTAATGTAGATGACCATCTGGAAAACACTCAGCGTGACATAAATATAGCTGGTATGCCAGTTATTTCTTATTCCTTAAACTAATGTGGGGTCTGGTACATGAACAGGATCCCTGTACTCAACACTGATGAGTTTCTTTGAATTGGTTAGAACAGATGGCATCACATATTCACATATGCCAGTCAGGTTTAGGATCACAAGCCATAGTTTAAGTTCATGGACTGTTTTTGAGTGTTGAATTTTTTATAAATCTGTAATAAGAAATATCATCCAAAAAAGGACAACAATTTCCATTGCTTAATGCACAAAGAGCAAATATTCTTGCAGAGGACAGTTGACCATCATTCTCAAGAGGAGGACTGTGGCTGTTAAATTAATAAATTCAATATCAAGAAATTTTTTTTTCCAGAAATACAAACAATATTTCACAAGGTTTTGCCAAAGAAAACCTCGTCAAGTGCAGTTTCACAACTCACAGGGCCAGCAAGTCATTGACTGGATAGCTAAAACTCAGAGGTCAAGAAGTCAGGAGTTCAAGATCAAAAATACTTTACAGAAAAAGTAAAAACTGAAAAGAAATTTCAAAGTTTAAGATTGGAAAGTGTATTTTTAATTTCATCATGATTTGGCCTATGGAAAAACTTTAACAAGACGTGTCTAATACATGTCTTAGCAAAAGGAACTCAAAATTTCCAAAACATTCGTAATAAAGATATTTTTAGAAACTACTGCTTTAAAATTTAAACCAAAACCAACTTCTTTGCAAAAAGGAACATGAGCCAAAAGATGCTTAGGATTGTTGCACTTTGTGGCCTATTGCTGGGCCCACAATTAATTATTAACTGGGCGGGTTCTCTCCATCCAACGCTTAGGATGGGGTGAGATGGTAAATGATGGGCACGACCCCAAATGGAGGCGGGTCAAAACTAATTCTCTGCCCAAACTATTGTGTAGTGGGAAGACTTTACAGCCTTGTTAAAGCTACCGGCCGCCTCCGAGCCCTGAACTTTGATTTCGTCCTGAACAGCGCAGACTCCCTAGGCTGATCCTGTCTAGGACTGAGACAGTATCCACAATTCTTTCTGCTCTTTAGCTTCTTAGTGTAAAACATACACGCAGTGCTACAGGCTGAAGATGATGTTCCGCCTGCGTATTTGTTTTGCCCTGAAGCCAAGTTTGACCACATGAGGTTCTGTGAGAACCCTTGAAATTCCTCTAACACTATTAGGCTAAACACCAAGCTTGTGGTTTAAAATCAGTTGGGGGCTGTCTGTGGGTTCTTATGGCTAAAATAAAAAAATGGCAATACTCGCGCATCCAGCATAACCTAAAGGGTTGAGTAAAACGTATATTGTTTGTTGCATCTGTGTCATTTTTTTTAACACAAGTTTGATTTGCTTGGCCATAAATACAGTATCACACTGACTTTCCAGGGTGGGAGAAAGTCCATCAGTAAGCCAACAATTGCCATTTGAGTACGTTTGAGTAAGGGAACTTTCCAGTAAAGGGCAGCATAAAAAGACTGTGGTTGTATTGGGCAATCGTGAGGGTTGGAGACCTTCAACTTCACCCTTTGTCTGGCAAATAAACATTTCTGTGGAAAACAAAGGACAAAAATGCAGTGTTGATGAAGCAACTATTTAAAGAAAACCAGACCAAAAAAAAAAGAAAAGCAGTTCTGATGGACGTTAATAGGGAGAGGAATCAGAGTGTCTGTTTACTCATTCATTTCCTTTATCACACACACACACACACACACACCCACCCACCCACCCAGGCATGGCCCACTCAGTCATCAGTGAGGGATCACAGATAATGACAGGAGATGGATGAAGAGGAGTCCTGCTGAGAGAGGAGACGCAGGAAAAACACAGAGTGTGTTTGTATCTTATTTGGCCTGTGCTCAGCAGGGGGGGGGTTGTGGCTAAAGAAAACAGAAGTGGTTTTCACACATTAGCCAGTAACATATAACTAACACACACACACAGAGAAAACACGAGACTTTCACACATTAACAAACCTAGTGGAAGAAATGCTGGTTTAATTTCTGCTGTGATTCAAAAAAAGAGAAAGAATTGTTTTGGAAAAAAAGGAGTAAAGTCTTTCCAATTCTCTCAACAGATTCCAATAATTTGCAGTAAATAAAGTTGATCTAATCTATCTTAGCAACAAAAGAGCATCTGTTTGAGCATAATTATTCTATCTCCCAAATTTGATTAGTGTATCCACAGGTGAGAAATGGATTAAATCCTTAATTACCGTCTCAGTGTTAGAAAGGATCTGAAATCCTAACATAAACACAATGGTGTGACCCCCCACTGAGAGCCAAAACACATCTTCTGCCCCTAAACTGACTGGCTGAGAGCTTGTTATAAGGCCTGTGGGTGGGTGGCAGCTGAAAGGCAGGTCTACTGGGTTTCAAAGCCAGCTCAACTTTGTTGGCAACTGCTCCAAGTTTTGAATTTAGCTGCTTGTTATTTATTGATGAAGGCAAAATATCTTCCTTGAAGCAAAAAGTGTACTGATCTTAGCTTGAACCTCTTTGTCTTGGGGCTATTTGTGATGGTGGGATTCATAAATACTGACTTGCACTTATCCGGAATGATGTACAGTGTCAGCTGAATGCCTGAAAAGCTAATTTGCTTGCCGTAAGCTGGAGAAGAGCACATTCTTAGTGAGTATAGCATTAGTTTGGCTTGAAAAGTACGCTGCACTGAAGCCCTAAATGCTGCTTGAGCACCACTGGACGACACCACATGTTCTCATTTTAAAAATTCATAATGTTCATTATAAATAAATGTAAATATTTTTGAAGTCGATCGAGTGCGACTCAGTAATTCTGGTATTCATGGAATTTCATTGTTGCTTTAAGATAACATTTTCAACATGTCTTTATCTCTCACTGCGGTGATAGAGAGTGGGTGTGACGTGCAGCAAGAGAAATCTGGACTTTCTGTTAGGGTCACAGAGGTTTCTAATAAGTTGTTGCGGCAAGACATGGAGAATTCACAAGAGCCCGCATGAAGAAAAACACAATTACGTGTAGCACAATATCAAGGTGGATAAAAAGAATGGCTTTACACATTCTCTTCTAGATATGCAAACCTTAACATTTGCTAAAAGCTTTTGGGAAGGAATATTTCTAAGATTTCCTTTAAAGTGGGCAGTTATAAGATGAAAATGACAAGATTAGCAAAACGCGTTCAAACTGATGCAGACCTCCATTCTACTGGCAAACGATTGTTTCCAAGAATCCGAGAAGCAACAGGAACTCAATGAATCGACATCTAGTTTAGTAAAATGTTTTCAGATGTCTGTCGACTGGTCCCCTGCAGAAAGCTGGTGTCCTTAACAATGAGTTAACCCCTGTTAAAATACCAGTACAACGGTGGAGGAACTAACGAGCGTAGACTAAACCGCTCGCGTGCGGTTTAAAGGGTGAAATACTTTGGTGCCCCATTGACTGTGACTGTGAAACGCAAATAGGCCACAGCCGCCAATTTCTCAAGCGCAGCAGCGTGGAAACATTTTGGATGTCTGGCAAAAAAGGAAAAAAGTTGTCATTAGGAATTTTTTTTTTTGTGGGGACTTCTGAAAAATCCATGCGACCCATTCCTTCACTGCAGCATGTAGCAGCAAGCCTCTGTCAATATTTTCTAATTGGAATGAACTGAGGTAGAAAGTGGTAAAGGGCATGCTGTGTGTCTGGGTATGTGAGATGGGGAGGAAGGGAGAAAAAGCCACAGACAGCAAGACAGAGAGA
Source organism: Channa striata (assembly GCA_033026295.1). Classification (NCBI taxonomy): domain Eukaryota; kingdom Metazoa; phylum Chordata; class Actinopteri; order Anabantiformes; family Channidae; genus Channa; species Channa striata. Next base: position 17,938,081 of record CM065184.1, on the reverse strand, counting down.
AGGATAGAATAAGACAAGAAACGAATTTACGAGTTACTATGCACAGAATGATACTCTGTGAAATCCAAGAGTCAATATTTTGTCAGCAGCCTAATCTGGCATGTCTGTCGAGTGTGAGAGAATTTGGTTTTCTATAATGTGGCGTGCTTTACTTGCTGTGTGTGTGTGGGGGGGACGGTATTTATTACACATATGCCTCCCCCTCTTTCTTAGACAAACAGCTTTACAATCCTGCAACACACTGTATTTCTACGTGTGCAGCATCGTGTCTTTTAGGCCTCCGATGGGGTGCTCTGTGCGATAAGTGCTGCCGCCGTACAAATAACTTGATGTGTGCGAGCGAGTTCGGCTGCTTCCTACTGTTTGAATCAGACACAGCAGCCCAGTTCCCATGAAGCGTTTTCAGAGATAATACAAAGATAGGGAAGATAAAGAGATAGAAATGAAAGTGAAGTGGAAAGAGTGGAGCAAAGTGATGGGAAAGTGCAAATAGATCCATGGTATAGATTTTTATCCACCCTGTCAATCCCAACCCGACTTAACTATGTTTTGATTTCACACTGCCTTTCTTCTTTTTTCTTTTTTTTAGTTGGGTGACAATTTTAATTGCTAAAGTGTTTGCTTCTGGAATAATTTTTAATTAGACATGACTGGACCTAACAACATGACGAATGTGATTCCAGACTGAATGTGGCTTCATTAATTTTGGTACGACACAGGGTGACTATTTTCCCCCGCGTTGCACACCAAGTTAAAATCGTCGATGATGTGCAGAGTAGTCACAACACAAACTACAGTGAAATTCCCCTTTGCAATAACTACAGCTGACTAAGCAGTGCAGAGCATGTCCTCATCTCTTTGATTAGACTGCTGGACCGTGCTCCAACCCTCACAAACTTGGCAACATGTGTGTCACACATATTCTGTTGAACACATGGATGTCGACAGCAGGAACTGGCCTTAAGGAGGAAACTGGACCTCACAGGATGGCCCGTGGTTGCCCCTGCTACCAGGCTGGACCACAGTTCCCCTGCTGCCAGGTGGACATGTGATCATGACCTGGCACAGCACACTGATGCAGAAATGACGTTAAAGAAATGTGAACGTGTATTTGAGGGTATTTATCTGACAACAGCCCGAAAACTTCGCAAGTCATGGGTTAACAGGACTTATGATTTGTGCACATTAGGTCCAGTCACTGTAGTGACATTCTCCCTCACTCTGTTCATTATTTCCAAACAGCCACCCCAAATCTAGTCTCCCGCCCTGTATCGCTTTGTCTTTTGCCGGACGTGTTTAGTAAAGGTAAAAGCGACAATTCTTTTTCTCTCTGGTTCTGTCGTCTGTGTTGTTGCTCGAGCGTCTCCATTCAAAGCTCTGCTCCTCCAGCGCTGCAGACACTGATAGAAAAAGAGGTGGCTAATGCACAGAGTTAGGACTCTGATTAAATGAGTCTCGAGTGTAGGAGGCGAGCTAATGTTTAGCGTCGTCTGACTGATTAAAGCACAGCAAACAAGTGATTGCTATGCAGCTCGGCTCCTCACTGCTAACTCGTACACAAGGCTGCTCTCTGTTCTCCCCCCATGTCGCTTCATCTCTAGATCTTTAATTCTCTATCTTTGCCCCTTTCCCTCACTAATTCTCTCAATCTCTACTCTCACGGTCACTTTGATTTGCTTTTTTGCTCACTATCCTCTAAAAAGAAATGTTCATTTCAAGTCGTCCACTGTCAGTTTTCGTTTTTTTAATAGGGCCCGACCTTGCGGTGAACCTGAATCTGTGTAAATGGCTGTAGTCCTTTCTTCTCTACTGTTTACTGCTTCCTGTCTCAGTTGTTTTGGCATCCCCTTTTCTTTATCTCTGAATGAAACTTCACCCGTCTCCTATCCCATGCATTCTCTGTACCTCTAAGACGAACCATGCCGCCTCAAAATCCCACACTCAGTTACCATGCTGACAGCCCAAATTCAATTACTACAGACTGTGTGTTAATCCTACGTCACTGATTGGTCGCTGAAGCCCTCTATTAGGCGAACACAGTAGGAAGGACAAGAGAGGAATATGGGTGAATGGGGAGTTCACACATTTTGATCGAGAGCCTGAGCAAGCAACAGTTGCCCGTTTATTGTCAGCGAAAAAGCCGTCGTTGGCACTGTGTTCCTCGCGGAACAGTGCAGATTCAACAGGAGCCCGGCTACACAGCAGGAGAAAGTTGAGAAAGGCTCAACTTTTTAAGGACATCCTTTGATGCAGTTCAGCTAAAGCCGGATGAGAGCAAATTGGAAGCATCCTCATTCCACTCCTCACTCCAAAGAAATCTGTTTACTACAGACATGTGGGAATTTTCAAACTAAACAGAACAACAAAAAAATAATAATAACTTGATTAAAAGAAATTGCTGACATCATTGGGGTTTCGAGTGGTGGCAGATAGATCAAAAGCGAACAAATCAGAGAAGAGCATGTAAATTAGGTGCTCTGCACAGCACAAACACAGATCTGCAGATTCACGAGAGCCCAGGAGTTGCCAGCTACTTTCTATTCATACGCATGAACCAAACCATTAGACAAATTAAAAGTAATGTAAAATATGACAAAGAAGGGAAGGGGAGACATAACGTTAAACTAACTGGAGAAGTTAAAGGAATAATAGGAATGTGTGGCTCATTCCATTTCATCTTCTTAAAGCCCCTGTATCATTCAGGCTCAAGCTAAAACAAACAACCTTGCCCTTAAAAGCCCAGACAATAATCCCCGTGTAATCACTGAGGCAGCCTCACCGCACATAACCAAAACACAAGCATGGAGACAGAGATATAAGGAGGTGTTTTGTTAGATTAAAATGAATTGGCTGGATTTCACATCAAAGAGAAACTTGAACCAGTGTGTTATCCTGAAAATTAGTCGGGAAAAGTCACTTGAAAGCTGCAAGAAGTTTGTTTCTATCTGCAAAAAAAAAGATTAAATTAAATCAGCAGAGAACTGATCAGGAACCAAATGTTCAAAAAAATAAATTAAAAACGTGGTTTATTTGAGGATTATTTGTGGTCACTGGACGAACTGTGTCATCAGTGTCCCCTAGGAGTCGGCCACCTTTTACATGAGAAAACACTGACCTGTAGGTTTTTATCAACAACACAAACTGTGAAAATGACACCTTTCGGGGTATCCAGAGCACAGACTGTTTTCTCACCTTAAATCCCATGGGCTTTATATAGAAGACAAGTAGGCGAGTGAACTGTGAGCAACATGGCAATATAATACAAAGCTTTAGCTGAGAAACTGAACTTCATAGAGTCTTTTCTCTTTTTTAATATTAGCCTTCAGCTGGAAGTTAGATGAATTTCTTTAAGTTTTTAATTTAGTTCTATACAAGTTTGTCAAGAGATTTTCAGAGTCAAGTATCTGTGGTCAAAGCTCTCCATACATTTTGTAACTAATAGTGACCTTGTGTATTATGTCTAAAGCTCAAGGCTTTTGTGTTTTCTAATCATGGTATGAAATAATGAACATTTGCCAGTAAAAATCTAGGTTGCACAGATGCAAATAAAATATGTACTTTTTTCAGGAAGTTAAATTATTATTTAGTTGAAAAATAGAAAACAATGTAATAACTCGATTCGTGTGCAACATGTTCAGCATACACTTAGAAGTAACGCGTTCCTTCTTTTTCCTGTGCCACCTAGAAGAACTCATTTAACACCAGAGGGCAAGAAGACAAAGGATCTTTCCCGTTTCTCCTCTGCACATAGTTGACGTGGCAGGCTCTCCCAGTCTTTTAGTTTTAATTGATTTCTACCCTCTTTTTTTGTCCCGGTGTGCATCCTGTGGGTGGCCCAGCTCACAGCTGTAGACTTTCTTAGCGTTTAGGGTTTTGTAAGCCAGTTTGCACAAAAACAAAGTGGCTTTCGAATACAGACTCATCTATCGAATACAGACTTCTTAAAAGGCGCTGCCTCAGCTGAACGGCTGCAGGTTCTCACTGCGACCGCCACACACAGTTGTATCAAACGTCAGGCTCAATGTGCCGTACTGGACACATTCATGTAAATGCAACGCCTGCTGGTTTGCGTTTAAGGAGCGTGCTCCTTGTTGCAGCTGGGCTGGGGCTTTCAGAGTGATTCATTTGCATCCCTTCCTGTAAGTGATTACAGTTTTCTGTTCTTTCTCTTGCTTATCCTAGCATTGACAAAATGCTAACTAACCGTGTGCTAACCTTCTGGCTTCTTTGCACAGCTTATCATGGTTCATGGCTCCATGATGGGAAGCTTGAAGACAAAGGGACCCTCAAGAAAATAGTCCTAAGACAAATCTGTTTAAACTTGCAGTTTTTAGGTCATGTGGAGTTTAACTTTTGACCATTTTATTCTCATTTTGAATCACAGATTATACTCCTGTTTTGACCAGAGTGCCTAATCAGCTCTATTCAACTATTGAGAATTGAACTGTTCTCCTTCTAAAGACAAGAGGTCACACGTGCCAGAACACAGGGAAATGTTCACACGGCAATGCAACGGTGTTTACCTTGATTAAATCTAGGGTTGCCCAGTAGGATGTACCATCAGTCAGATTTTTTTCTTGTCTTGTCAGTCAGTGTGCATTAACCTACAATAACAGAAGACAGATGGTACCTGACAAAATGGACAGGGGGAAAAAATTGTAGTAACACGTATCCTGTTAAGGATCATGTCGCATGGCACACGTGAACGGGTTATCAGTTGTCTACCTCAGGCCTGGCACAGAAGTTCCTTTCACATATAAACCCCGCAGAACCTCCAGGTCTGATCACTCCAGAGTTGTGGTTTCACGCATGTAATTCACAAAAGGAGATTGTCCGAGTCAGACTGATCTCAGTGAGGGATCAGCATATCCAAGAGGCACAGAAGGGAACCTCTTCTGTTTACAGCACACTGTGGAGCCATGCATCATGCATATAAAATATAAATTAAAAAAAAACACATTTGTTCACTTAAAATCCTCCCAACAGTTGAGGACAGAGCGACATCCACCTACGATATGGACTTTGTACTATGGGCTCAAAAAAATAAAGTCTGCACAATGCCGGGAGCATCTCACTCAGACAACTACACTCCATTCAGATTCACAAATTGTCTAAACTGTATGTTCATTTCTCACATGCGAACGTAAACGCGTTCCAACACAGTGAAATTTCAAAAGTGCAGCTTCTTTCTACGTTACCCCTTTAATGCTTTTGTGCCTAACCCTAACCGCTGGTGTTTCTTGACGTAACATTACCCTAGAGAAGTTTTTTTTAAAATAAAGATTATCATTAATGACCTACGTGAAAGTGCACCTACATCGACAAGACAACATGCATTTGTTCCCAGGGCGTTAAATAGTGACGCACAAAACACGTCCAATAGTAAGGTCAAAGGTTACCCGCCAAAGCGTCAGTATGTTATGCCATGTTATGTTATGCCCTAGGAACATCAATATCTGAAGTTGTAGGATGAGAACGTGTTGGATATTTTTCAAGTTGCAGTTTAGAAACACAATTTCCCCTTGACATTTCTCAAAGCGGCAACAGCTGGTTTTGATTGACATTTGCTGAAGAAATGCTTCAGTATGCATTCATGTCCGAGTGCAACGACTAAAGCCTGACGTCAATAACCACGTGTTTGTGTAAGGATATCAGTGGTTTTTGAAATCTTTTCCAAAAGATTAGCGTTATTTTATGAATTCATTTTGAAGTAATTTTAGCAGGGGCTACAGCACCCTCAGCACCTCTACTTTTCACAGCTATGTACGCTAAGAACCTTGATATGAAAAGACTGTGTAAAAAGGGTTGCAGTTGTTTACATGTTCATTCATTATGGCCAAAAATACCCTCTAATTACATTTGACAATCTGCCCTTTATCCCAATCTAATTATGTCATTTTGCATCCTAAGTAAAAAAGGCCTGTTTAATGTCATAATGAAAATGTGTATTATTATCTACTGCTCCCTATTGAATGAAAGCCCCTGCTGTCCCTGTTGCAAATGAGCACTATATCAGAGCTTTTCAAGCCTGCGCCATTAACAGCCAAAATGCATACAAAATATCACAAAAGATAGTGCTTTGAGCTGTGAGCCATTTGGAAATTTGATGCTTTTGGAAAAAATGGTTTCCTGAAATTTCTCAAATGAGCTGTGGTTTGGGGCAAAAGTAACATTTCTATAGATGACAGTAACAACATGACTCAACACGTTGCACACTGTCAGCAAACAAATCACCAACAAACTCTGGAGCGGTTTCCAATAGGCAACAGAAGCTGCTATTGTGCTTAACGGCTGCTAAGTTCTGCTTACAGCTAAAGGTTTTATTTTCCATCCTAGAGCAACATGTAATGGTCCAACGTGCAAGGTTTTTGCATCTTTGGAATTGTTACGATAAACCGATGACAAAGCTCTAGTTTTCCTGCTAAGCTAGGATACACGCAGAAGTTGGTCTCCATCTGTGTGAAGAACACAGCCTCTGACACAAAGCTTAGCATATGAGAAAATATTTTTACACTACCATTTCTAATAAAAAAAAAAGCATAATTCAACAACATACTAACACTTGATTTATATTGCAACAGCTTCACACGCTTAGCAACCACTGTGTTTTGCTTGTGTCATTCTGTTTAATTGCTTTGAGCAGGAGCTTGTTTTGAGCTGTGTTTGCTACAGCGAATATTTTTTCTGGCTGCAGCAAACATCTAATCTTTAATCTGATCTGCACATTTGCAGAAATCTGGATATTGTTCTGCAAAATAATAACATTAGTATGCTGGTTAAAATAAAAGACTGATGTCATTAACATAATTGCAACCACATTATGTTCTCTATTAATCTAATGAGGAAATGTTGATTTACATATTTGGCAAGTTGCTGACACCAAGCAAATATCTGCTGTTGCGCTGCAAGAGTCACTAGAACAATATTAAACCATGGCAAACTCAAAGAAGATGTTTTAGCTTAAAGGCCTTTGTCTGATCGGACACACACACTTCACACACCAACACACCTTCTCACACCTCCATTGTCATTAATGAATGCAACAATAAAGCCATGAAGAAATCGTTTAAATAAAAGTTTGCCACTGATTATGATGCCACCAACGGGAATTGACGCAATCTGTTTATCAGGCGAAAGCTTCGCACACCTACATTTCTGCAAAGATTAATTCACGAGGCACGTTCTGATTAAATGACAACAAATACATAAAAAAGAGAAACGGTTGCTTTACTTTTTTGTTGTTGACTGAACTGAGGATTTTCTTTCCTTCCCCCCTTTCTTGCTTTTAATTGGCCAGAACGTATTTTAAATTGGACATATTTTTAGCCAATCTCATCCCAGAGAAAAGGGTTTTCCTCAGCTGCCCCTGCCCTCACACTCCAAATCCTCGTCCATCATTGGCTGCCTTTGAGAGTCCGGATCCGCCCTGCCAGTGGTTGGATGCTGCTCTGTCAGCCAATGAGGAGGGAGCAACTGTTGCATTAATTCACTCCATCCTGTGGGGCTAGCTAGCCCCACAATCTGTGTGTTGTCAACATGAGATGAAAATGAAGACCAACACGCCTCTTCTTAGAGAGAGAGAGAGAGAGAGAGAGAGAGAGAGAGAGAGAGAGAGAGAGAGAGAGAGCATCCATTTAAGTGGATTTAGTTTTCACTCTGACCTATGAAAGTCAAAAGTGGCAGCTCTGAGATGTTACTGATTTCATTTGACAGCCACGCTCTTCGTCCCACAGTCCCACGACGAACTACTTAAGTTGTGTTCTAATAACACGTCCGTGGAAACAGGCAGACACGCCGAGAGGGTTCCTGTAGTTTACACCGCCCTCCATCGGCAGCATTCTCTCTCTCTCTCTCTCTCTCTCTCCCCCTCTGTCTCTCTCCCTCTGCTTGCTGCTGATCTGCGCCCGTTCACTTTTCCCTCACACCGCTTCCGAGGCTCTTGGAGGGAGGACGGATAAACGGCGCTGACGGTACCGGATTTGACACCCGGAGGAGGGAGGGATGCTACGGTGATTTCCCTTTTCTCTCTCCCGACACCTACTTCTTTTTCATCACCAACACCGCCCACCCCCCCTCTTCATTACTGCAATTTCGGAACCGTATCCAGACGCGCCACCACTATGAGCGTTTCCGTTGCTCTTTAAACCCGCTTGGCTGCTTTGGTATTTTGCCTCTGATGAAAATAGGAAAAGGAACATTTTGGGTCTGAGGAGGAGCGACTGGGCTCTTTTTTCTTTTCTTTTTTTTACCCTCTCTTTTTTCCAAGAGCACACAACCTGAAAAAGCTGGTTTTCAGTCACTGGATGTGTGGGACATCTTTTAAAAGAAGCTAAAAGTGGCCGTTGTCTGCTGGCTTGTATGTATTGGGGGATTTCCTTGGAGAGACGGTCTGCGCGGAGTGTTTCACTTCCAAAGGTAAGGAGCTCTCGACTTCAATGACACGGAGTCTGTCGCTGGCTCCTCGGCACAGTCCCATCCGCCGCCGCACTCCGTCATTCTCCTCACTGTCCGCACTTCTCCTCCTGCAGAAGCTTCACTGAGCGCGATACTGAGTCGGCTCCAGTGTTTCGGCTCCCGGGACGTTGCTGAGATTGAGGTTCGACTGTGGACTAATGCAAATACCGGGCTGTACCGCGAATGCGTAAAAAGCGCGTCAGTGTGGGTCCACTGTGAGGAGATGCCGAACTTCGGCGTGTTCCAGTAAATGTGGAGTATGTGACGGGAATCCCACGGAGCCTTTGCGCATTAGCGATGCTTCAGTATATGAGCGTGTTCGTTGGGCTGTTGCTGGTGGACAGAGCAGACTTTCGTCGGTCCCCCGGGGACACGGGCGGACCGTTGGGTTCGTGTGGTTTTCACAGTACACAGCTTGTATTTTGTTCACGTTTCGAGCTCAGTGTGGCTCGGTGTGTGTCGGCACAGTTGCGCTCGTTTGGTGTGCGGGTCTGACTGACTGTGTGTTTGTGTGTCTGGCCACGTACGGTGGCTAACGTCGGTGCGAGTCTCGGTGCCTCCCGGCGGCTTCGCGTAACGGCGACGCGCAACTTTTCTTTGGATCGCCGTCAGCACACGCTGCCCGCGCGTGTGTGTGTGGCGCATGCTTCAATTACACTATTCACGACAGGAAATAACTCGCTCAATCATTTCAAGAAATCTTTGATTTGAGACTTACTTTGTAAGGTATGCAACTATATTTGATGTATTCATGCACACCGACTAATTTCTCCCATCTTCACTTATTAATCCCATTTCCTAACTCCACTTGAGTAATTGATGCGCGTTCTTGACCGTTTACATCAACCACCACCTCCTTCTCTTTCAGTCCCATCATCTCGTTTTGTGTGAGTAAGACCTGGTTTAGCATTCGGCACATTTGGACCCTTCAGCCGGAGCTGCGTCGTTGCCCTTTCGTTGTGCGCAAGTGCCGGGGAAACTGCATGAAACCTGCGCACAGATCACTTGCCTGTGGGCCCACAACGGCTCATCGTGCGCTCCATCAGGTCCCTGTGTTGGCTCACTGTGCCTCAAGGGCCACATATACATTTCTAATGGCTGCACAGACATCTGCTCGGAGTGTGCTCCTGCCGGTTGAGTTTCTGTCCAAGCGCTCGTCTGATATGAATAATCATGAATGGATGGAGTTGAAAACAAATTGAGATATCGGTGTATAATTCGGGCAGCTGCAATTCCGCTGCGTTTTCAGTGGCTGAGCAGGAGGAGAGTGAGAGAGGCGTTGACTGTAGGGCTGTATAGTCTTTGGTATTCATGGCACAGCTCAAGACTGCTGCTCTCAAGCAGGCAATAATCTCTCTCCCTCACTCTCCACCTCTCTTCTCCTTATGTCTCCCACACTGTTGCGCTATGAAATGTCTCCCCACTCTCTCCTCTGCCTCCTTTACCTCCTCCTCGGCCCTTTGCATTTCATCTTTTTGCCCTCTTTCCTCACGCTCTCCCCTTCCCTCCTGGCCTCCACCGCCTCCTCCAGTCTCCTCATCCCACTATCCATGTCTTTCTCTGCTCTCTCCGGTCTTGTGGGAGCCATTGAGAAAATCATTTGCTGTTGTTGTATTTTATTGGACAGGGGGTTCTTGCCAACCAAGCCTGGCTGGTTTGCAGTGTTGTTTTCTGGAATGCCTTAAAAAAAAAAGTCTGAGGCCAACAATGGAGAGAAAGATGCATAGAGAAATACTTAGAAGGACCATTGTCTGTTTGCTAAATAGCCAAAGGAGGTTTGTAACTTCCCATGTTTCATTTTGTCTGTCAAACAAAACGGTTTTGCAGCAGCACAGCTTTGCTTTTCCTCCTTTTTTATGTGGCTACTTGTCAAAGAGCGCTTTGCTGTTTATTTTTACCCCCTACATGCTGCCAGTTAGCCTACACACAGACAAGAAACATAGAATTTCCCTTCAGTTGTTTCTCGTCTTTACATTGTGGTTCAGAGGCCACCTGAGACACATTGTAAGAGACGAATGTCCCAATTTTTTTATTGATGAATTACTACCTCTTATATTCACTCTAAAACATGACTTATCAGGAACTTTCCACTGCAGCTCCAAAAAAGCTGAGATTAATTTTATTTATTATTTTTTTAGTTTCTGGTGTCTTATTCTTGCTACAGTATTTTAGTTACGTTGGGTTTGGGGAGGGGAGAGGCAAGAACAGAAGCGGGTAGGGAGAATGAAGTCTGCAGAGGAGATCAGGTGCAGAGAGGGCAGGCAATCGGAGGAGCAGAGCCGAGAAGAAAGGAGCACGACTCCCATCAGGATGTGAGGAGCCAGTGGGGGAGGACAGGAGGGCAGTGTGACTTCTATCGGCAGCGTATTTCGCCTCACTCTTTTATGAGAGCCGCTGCCGTCTGAGCCGAAACGAGACCTGCAGCTACAAACCGCCTGTCTTCACTTTGCTTTCTCTGGAATTAACATATATCCCCCTCTTTTCAGTTCCTGCAAAAGTGTGGTTTTGTGTCTGGGGAAAGTGATTGCGTACTTTAAAAAGCAGACAGAAACACAGAATACCCCCCGTACCAGTATGTCTTTGTGCTATTTAGGGTGAGCTGCATACAGAAACCTGGCTTGGATGACAGATGAAAGCGGGGTGGGTGAGGTATCAGGTTTTTCACTGATGTTCAGCCAAGAAATCATAGAGAAACTGACACATCAATGTCGTCACGTTTGTTGGATTCATCGAAGCGGTTTCAGGACCTGGCAATGAAAATACTCTGCTCCACGGCTGTGTTCCTTGTAGTTTGTAAAAATATAATTAAACCTGTGAACGAGCACCTAAGAGCAGCGGGGAGAAAGAAATTTAATTCCTTTAGCTTTGTTTGAGAAGACACAACTAGGCCAGTGAACACCGCTGCATTCGAGTGAAGCTGCACACTCTCGTCACTGCTAACAATATTTTTGTTTTTGGTGATGTGCTTATGAGTTGACAATAAGTTTAATAATACTGTCGTATTATTAAGTGCTGTAACCTGTATATAAAGCATGAGTTAACTTGGATCAGTTAACCCCCCTCAGCTTTTGATGCGTTTTATGTTTTTTGCAAAACAAAGTGAAGCCAAACAGAATCGGGCTGGGGGATATGATAACACATTCAGTGGTGAGAATCTGTTGGGGCTTTACCTGCACGTCTGCTTTTGACTTGCTAGCAGCGACAGTCAAAGTTGTGTTGATTTTTGTTTCCAGCATTCTTAAAATGTGCAGAATATGACTAGGAAAAAAAATTGGAATGAGTTTAAAGAAAACTGACTGTACACACTGCTGACATAGCTCACCAGGGGAGGAAAGTGAGACAGAGGGATTAATTTATTACACTTATAATTGTCATATTTATATTTAATTAGGTGCCAGCTGCTCAGCCTCATATGTTGTGGCACTGAAAACTCCTTTCTTTGAAACAGAGAGACAGAAAAATGGGTTGGAAAGACACAGACAGAGGGAAATGCAGCAGATAAAAAGGAAGACCGAAAGAGCAGGGGAACGGATGAGGAGACCGTCCTGGAGCTAACAACAGAGGGAGCTGTTGAGCTGTGCTGCAGCAACAACTCTTTATTTATTCTTTCTTTCCTTCTTTCTTTTCGTTTTCCCTTTTCCTCACACTCTCTCAAACGGCCAGGCAGAGGGATGGTGGGGTAGTTAGGCTCCACGGGGATGCTGGATTTAATCTACAAGCTCTAAACACACACACACACACACACACACAAATGTCTAGCCTGTCAAGATAAGCATGTCCGCCTTCGCTGGCGTCTGTTACCTTCACATTCACATTGCCTCCTGCAGAGAGAGGGGGAGTGAGGGAGACATGGGGGAACAGCAGTCAAAAAGGGGGACACTGAGGGGGAACTTGAGTTGGCTTCTCAACTACTTGTTTTAGTTCTACTCCTGTGGGTCCGCAGGTTTGATCGAAAGAAAAGTAAAAGAGACAACAGCTTAAATTCCTTCTGCTATGCCAGAGCTCTCTTTCACTGCTACCACTTCTTTGTTTTCGTGTCCTCTACTCCCGGGAAGCCAGGTAGACGTTAGTCTGTTATATAATTTCCCGTGGCAGTGCAATGAGATTATATCTCTAATCTCCGGTCTCAACCAGATTAAATGACAGAGTCAGTAATTAGTGTTTTTGACCTCTAATCCCTTTACTTGACCTCTGGAGAGAGGGGGGGGGCAGAGGCAGATTTGTCTGCATTTAACGGGGTGTAAGGTGGGAGGGGGCAATTTCCTGGGTATTGTAGAAGACTGAGGCGGCACAGGTGGTTCACTGTTCTTGACACAGTTTCCTTGCAGCACAAAGTCTCAGGTTTAGCTTCCTTGGCCTTTAAGTGTGGAGTTTGTATGACTACCCGCCCTCCCCCCGCCTGCTCATGTGGTTCCCATTAGCCCGCCAGTGTTCAACATTCCAGTAACAAAAAAGTTTAAGGACACGGAGAAGTTTAAAACAGTGTCAACTTAGCTTTTCAGTTCAAACAAGAGTTCAAGCCGTTGCACAATTTGTCTGAAATATAAATATTTGTCTGTCTGTCTGTCCGACCTTTTGAGGGTGTTCCCCCCCGCCTTCATTCTAATGCATTCTGGAACAGAATACGATCTCTGTAACCTCAAACACGGCAAATGAAATGCATAAATTAAATATCAACATGGAGTCAGTAAAGCTGGGAAACGTGTTCCATTTTTGGCCACAGAAACAAACGAGTAGTAGCGTGATTCATGAATACGTCCCGTGCTCTCATTGTTTGATGAGCAAAGTCACATTGAAGTCATTTAAATAGTGTAGGCTAGAGGGATGCACAATGAGGTCTTGGAGGAAGGAAACGATGCTACAAATAATACCCGAAAATAACAAGGACACCCCTTAGAGCAATTAAAGAAAAACATGCTGCGGCACAGAAACACTCCTGCATCAATTAGACGTTGACTTTTAAAACGGATTCGCTTTTTATCGCCTCTCATCCTGGGAATATAACGCGAGCCGCTGCTGTTGAAATTTGTTATTTTTAATATTCAATCTTTGACGTTGCCGTCTTTGTTCTCCTCTCTCTGGGTGTAGCTGAATATTGCTCTTCAGCTAGTGTGACCTTTTCCCACATACACGGGAGAGTGTGCAGAAGAGGCTCTGTGGATTTACTGCCAGATGATGAGGCTGTGGAGCAACTGCAATATTAGTGGAGTCTGGATCGATGTTAATTAATGAGCAATTACATCGATTTCAATACTGATGATCAGAATACAGTGCTGGCACGGTTATTGATTGGATTAGAATGAGAAACGATTACTCCAGGTGGAGAGCGATATTGATCCGATTCTTGTGGGCACCTGTGTGCAAAAAGAAAAAGTAATGCCAGTGTGATTTTGTAGGTGTTAAGCGTGTAGATTTTTAAACGTGTGTATGTGCGTGCATGTGAAAGAGGGCCCGTATCTCTGTAATACGGCGTAATTTGTTTTCCGTGACAGTCGTCGGTGCTCCGTGGTCTCACGATACCAGTCACATGAGGGAAACAAACGCAAGGTTGTTTTTTGTTTTTTTTTTACGGGCAATTTTTAACTGCACTTCTGCTTTGGTAGACAGTTTTCAGCAGGGAGAGACGCTGAGAAACACGGACGGAGAGAAAAAGACGACACAGGATGAAGGTTAACGATAAAGCTCATGTCACATGTGTCTTTCCATTCTGCCGTTAGTTTTATACCCCCCCCAAAAAAAGAGCTCCAGACTGCTGTCAGTGAGGATTTTGATTTAATGCCAATTAATCATTCACAGCTGAAAAGGCCTCTGGTTTGACAAGTTTTGTATGAAGTACAGTAGAGTCAGCGAGAGAGAAAGGCAGCGAGAACAAGAGGCTAGGTGCTGCGCGCGGGTCAAGGAGAGATTTAATGAGTCGTTTGCTTCTCATTATTCTGGATAATAATTAACTGTGTATGTGTGTGTGCGCACGTTCTTCTTTTTTGGAGCCAGTAGTGAAGCATTCATTCATGGCTGTCTCACCTCACTTACTCTGCCTTTCTACCCGTTTCTCCTCTCCTCTGTTTCTGTGTGATTTGCTTTTTAACAAATTATTAAAATAATGAATGCTCGGACAAATTTTATATTTATTATTTGACAGTTTATCTCCTTTACCCTTCTCAGTTTCTTTCCTTGTGTCACCTTCATCCACCCTTCTTTCCCACTGTCATTTCTCTCCATTAAAGCAGCTGATGTGTTCTGGATTGTCATAATTAACATAGTTATGTCATTTATAGCAGGTAAAATTTGCTGATAGAACACATTTGGAAAGGTGAACTCTGCAGACAGACAGCTACTGTCCTAAGGTTTACAATGATCAGCCACAACATTAAGTACACCTGTAGAATGTGATGCTTTGCCATTAAAGGTTGTAATCTATTACATTTTAATATAGCGGTTCTCGTGTTCTACCACCCTCACTTATTTTAAATACTGTGGTCCAAACTTTATAACAACCTCTTAATATAATATATCGAGCAACTAATGTTGTGGCTGATCAGTGGATGTTGACCAGAAGCTAAACAACAAACACACACACACACACACACACACACACACACACACACATCATCTTACTGGTCAGCCAAAAACAGAAATGCTGCATAAGGCTTATCTGATTATGGCAGGGTTAGATAGAGGACTCGGCATGGTAGCGTGAATGAAGAGATATGCAGATAAACAGACTGATAGATGGCTTAAGTTTGAAAAGTTGCATCTCTGTGGCTCACCAGTCTAAAAAACATGTAAAAGTGACCTCTGTCTGCCCAAGAACATTCGTCATCTGTCCCTCCCTGTGTGCTTTTCCTTTGTCTTGCCAGTTTAGACAAACAAGAAAGTGAGAAATAAAATTGGATGACAGAGTGCACAGAGGACAGAAACAGCTGCATAATGAACATCCCTAACATACTGCTTGAAGGCAGAACACGCAACAAATTGATATAATGTGTGGCGTTCGATGTCAGGGGAGAGGCCGACGCACCCAATTGTATCAACTCTACATTTGGAAACAAGCAGCCTAATCTCCGTGTTTACCATCTCGACTTTCTTCTCACTGCATCATTTATGATGTCATCTATGGCATCTTAAACATCCCACGAGGCAATATGTGTTCTAATATTTCCCCGTTTAAAAAAAAAAAAATCCCTTGGTGGCCGTCTGTCTTCTGTCTGGCCATCCATGCAGACAAGATTTAGGCTGTAAGGTTCGGACTGATTTAATAGTAAAATCATTTTGTAGGCAAAATTATTTTTCAAAACGTCAGAAAAATAGAGTAGCGAAAACCAATTTGTTCGAGCAGGACAATAGATGTTTGCCCTGTTGTCTGCCTGTGTACGAGAAAAGTCGAGGCTTACTCCTTGGCCTGCCATGTGGCACTGTGCGAGTGGGTGCTCGGTAATGGGATTTTGCCCGTGTTTACCTGTTTTTTACCGACAATGAAACCCATTAGACAGGCCACATTGTCCATTTGTAGAGCTGAAAGTGTCGGCCGCTTTATGAAGAATTCTGGATTGCTTCGTGTAATAATATCGCTGGGATAAAAATGAGAAGAGGCTCCTTATCCTAACATATTCTAATGTTTCAAAGTGTGTTTCCAGCATTAGCCAGTCGGCGTGCTGGCAAGGCCTGCTCTTGATGTCAAAGCAAAGCTTTGATCACGTTGGGACTTATCTGGTGGTTCTCATCCTCCTCTGCTCCGTCCTCCCTCGTCCCATCCTTCCACCCCTCCTGCCTCTTCATTTCCCTCATGTTTCCTTTCCTCTCTCCCTTCTCTCTCCTCTCTCATATCCCCCGCTTTTCTCCTTCTGTCCTCCTCAATATCCTTCAGCCCCTTTTCACTTCTCTCTCTTTTTATTTCTCTTTATGTATTTATCTTCACTGTGTATTAGATGAACGAAACAAATCACCTGAAAAAGTTCCAAAAATAAACCTTACTGTGACAGCTAGCCTATATTAAATAGAGTTGTATAGATAAATATACAGGGTGAGATAATTACAAACAGCTGAATATGATATTTGCTAAATTTAACATGAAGCTGGCATCCATTTTCCCAGTAATGAGCCACTTTCTCAAATAATTCTGAACTTCCAGTCTTTATTGATTTAGCTGTGCAGATATAAAATTGTGCTCTAAAAGATAACAACGCTTTTGTCTGGTGTGCATGTCACACGGACGACTCTTTCCATTTATATGAGCGCCGTCCTACTCTGAGGCTAAACACACAAACAAAGTGCACACACATCTTATTAGGTCGGATGTGACGATGTGCTGGCAGATGACGGCTCACTCTCACGGACGTGCACAGAAAGGGAGAAAGCAGACAAACACACGCACACACACACACACACACACACACGGAATTCACACACAAAAAGCCTGTTTTCGTTTCTACACGACAGAGCATTACTGCAAGCTTGACCTCTTTACCATAATAACCTCTCTCCATTTGTCTCTTTCCGTTTGCGTTTCTGCGTGTATATGCACTTCTTTATTTTTCTATTCTTTCTGTCTCCCTGTTGTCACTAACTCCTGCACTGCCCTCATCTTCCTCTGATTCTTTTTCCTGCCCCCCCTCCCCGCATGAACTCCATGCTTCATTGACCGTGACACTTATAATGGCGTAATATGATTGAATATGACTGTTGCTTCTTCATTGGACGGCATTAATTTCACGTTTTTTTTCACGGGAACAGCTCAAGTCCAGTCTATTTGTTTGCCGCTCTGTGCCCCAATCCCTGACCATGGTTCAGACACTTCCTCACTTTCTTTGTTGTCATCTGTGTTGTTATATCTGCTTGTTACTCTCTTCGCTATCTTCTATCTGGGTCCTTTCGTGTCATTAGTCTCCATTTCTTATGCTGCCTCTGTCTTTCTCTCTCACCACTGTCTCTTTAGGCTTGAGTTGCAGCTGTGAATACGCTGACCTTTTCAGGAAAAGGACTAGCTGTAACTGACAGATATAGCCTCCTCGAGAACTGGCTAATTGTTATTTCACCATAGAAGGCCCTACTGAGAAACAAAATAACTGATTCTGTGCTGCGCAGTCTTCGTCACACTGGCTTTAATCATTTGAAATATACTGAAGACTAAAAAGGAAGTATAACAACATTTTCCTCTGAATGATAAACTGCCATGAGCATGTGTGTGTGTGAGTGTTAAGAGCGTTTTCCCCTAACTTCAGGATGTGACGCTAATAACTTTGGCACTTTGCTGAACTGATCTTTACCAGGACATTTCATTTGAGATCTAATTGGGTTAAGTTTTGGTTTTAACAATGCTCATTTTAATGCAACCAGTGCATAACATTATATTTTTAACAAACAATGAAGTGGTTGTCACTGCAATTTATTCCAAATCTACACTGCTAAGCCAGAACGAGTTGTTTTTGAATTCATAAAAGTAGTGCTTGCCTCAAGCCATTTTCATACATCGTATGTGTTTTCAGTGGTTATGTGGAGTGACATCAGATTTGTCATAGACATGTTTATTTTTATTGTGATGTTACAAAATCCAGCACCAACACTGTTTATATTCTAGTGGCAAGGTTGGACACACAAGGTCACAGTGTGTGTGTGTGTTCATGTCACTGCGAGGTGTCCATTCATGTGTGTTTTAGTGCTAAAGCTGACCGAGCAATGTCATTGTGTGTCCTGCGTTTGTTGCGTGCACATGCCCGAGCACAGGAGCAGCAGCACCAGCACAACAACAAATGTTGTTGCAGCCAGTGTGTTTGCATGTGTCCATATCACTCAAAGGTGGGGTACTCAGACGTAACTTTGTTTCTGAAGTTATTCCAAATGACTAGATATGACCCAGACTCCCGAGGGGTTAAACGTGCATCACACCATAAGCTCTTATCTTCATGAGAACCAGATGACTCCATATTAGCACACAAAGAAAAAATCCCAAAAAGTTTGGATATGGTTTAGGTTCCATATAAAATCCCTCTACATTTTTAAAACTTAGATCAAAGTTTAGATTGTATTTGGGTTTGGTGGTGAAGGATACAGCACAGATAAGAAGTTGTGAAGTGGAAGACGGTGAAAAGCCATTACAACTAAACTGTAATAACATCGCAACTGTGTGTCTCCGTGTGTGTGTGGGTGGGGGGGCAGACATACTCTATAAGGGTAAATAGATCACTGCTCGTCTAGACAGGTGTTTTGACCTTTTCATAAGAAAATCACGCTGATGTTTTATTCACAAAGTATGCTAATGTTTTATTGAACCAGGCAATGCACCGATGTAAGAGCTGTTTTAAGGAAAGTGTGTCGCCAGGTTTCACTCTTGAAATAAAAAGAAATCTATTAAAAAGAAAAAGATCTTTGTGACATTTGAAGGCGAGAAAAGATTACCCTCATTTATGAAGATTGCCACTTTCTATTTATCCTTCAGAAACTGTATTCATCGGATGATTTATTCAAAGCAACTTGCATTGAGTGAGAGGTAAGAGGTTCAGTTGCTTAAGGACACTTCACTGCACTGTGATACCAGTGTTGAGTACAGCAGCACTGACTCAGCTGCAGTCACTCACAGACTTCGGACAGTGTGGTTATCAACTAGACAGTGTATCCTGAGCCATTTTTCCAGAATATATTTGTTCTTCTGATTGCATTTAGCACAAATTCAAGCGTTTAGGCATCAGTGAGAACTTAAAACTGGTTGTCCTTGGAGAAATACAACTTTTGCAGCTTTATTGAGAAGTGTAGGTCTTGGAGCAGAGGAGAGTTTAGCAAACAAACAGTGCAGGGTTATTGAGGTATGTGACGGGGGGTTAGAACAACGAAGAGCTCTGTGTCACCCAGGAAAAAGAAGGGGAGCCTTGGCTTTGGCGGCCCAGGGGGATGAAAGAGGGGAGTTATTATGAAGGATCCAGCACACACACAAAAAAAAAAAAAAAAAAACCTGGGAGGGAGATATGAATACAGGGAGAGAGCAGAGAGATCGTTTTGCAGGGGAGGATGTTTTGGCACAATGTGTCCTGTATGTCCCAGTGTCGAGTGATTGGCGGGTGTGTTGTGGGATTGGGCGGACAGGGGGGTAATAAGGGTCATTACACATGCATGCTAGGTTTAATGATGTGCAGCATTACCACCCCCCCACCTCACTGCCTACCACAGTTCACCACAACTTGTTCATCTTTATAGTGTTTTTTTTTTCAAAATAACATATGAACCATTTGAAAATGGAGCATCCAGATTAGTGACATGATGACGTCATTAAAATCCTCCAAGACTTTGTTTGATGAAATCACGTTAAAAGACCAACGGGGTGATTCAACAAAATTTTGAAAAGTCATCGAATGTTGTCATTTATCCTGTATTTTGTTTCGTGTCAGGCTTTAACAAACACATTTCACATGAGCCCTAGGCGTCTGCACGCTAAAGGTCACAGACGGAAAAAAACTGCGGAATAACCAGGTTCTTAGACGGCAGAGATTAAAACAAAAATGAAAATGTGACTTGAGATTTTCAAAATCCAACAACTAAATAGGTGATTTACTTTCAAGCCATTAAGATTTCCACGTCTGATCTACTTCTTAATAGTATGTATTTAAAACCATGTGTAGGGCTGCTGCCTGCTAGAATCAAATCATTACATTTTATGAATAAAATATGCCTCAAATCCATGAAACCAATATTGACTTTGAGGAGAAGACATCTTGACCTGCCTTAAAGCCTAATTGTTGGGCCAGGAAGGTCTCCATGTTAGTTACTGAGAAAATGGGTTTTGGGGTGGAGGGTGGAGATCGCAGCCTGAAGGGTGGTCGTCTTTAAAGGCTTAGTGGCATCCATTAAAACCTTGTGTTCTGCCCCTTGCATCCTCAATAGAGCAAAGCTAATCTGGGTCTGCTTAGGGTCTGCTCCTTTCGTCTGTTGGGCGGCTGTCTCCCTCCCTTTTTCTCTCGACTCACTGTCTCGCTCAAGGACCCTTTGACTGGACACATGGCTGTAGATGCACACACATTTCAATACGAGACGTGTTGACCTTTGAACAAAATATACTACCGGTCAAACCACCTTGTGAAAACCATCAAGCTCTGTCTGACTCATTCATCACGTCTTCTCTCTCTCTCTCTCCGTGCACTTTTTCTACCACCATTTCCCCTCATCATTTTGGAGCTGTCTGCAGGTATATCGAGAAACTTATTCTCCGCTTCCTCCAGGGAGCTTTGTTTGCTGCTGCTAAAGCGTGCTCACCAGATTGGAACAGAACGCCGCTCCAATGAAAATAAAAGTTGTCTCTTATACATGTATGCATCTGTCGGTCTCCACCTCCCTATCTCGTCTTTCTTCTATCCCTCGCTGACTCCCGAGGGTCACGGTGTCAGCTGTTGGACAATAGGACAGCTGTATCCAGATCAGCCAAACAGCCACAATGCCCCGGGGGTGGGTTTAAGCCAATTAGTACCTGTCAATCACAATGACGTATCATGGACAGTTGGATCAATACTAGGATAAATGGGGGAAGGGTGCGGTAGAAGATGGGACAGATGAGTGGACAGAGGCTGGCAGTGAGGAAGGACTTGAAACATGGACAGGTTAAGTGTGGTTGGATAGAACAACAAAGGGATAAATAAAGGAAGGAAAGTCTAGAGTATGGCGATCGGATGGATCAATAAACTGTAACAGGGAGAGAACTTGTAAATCAGCTGCTGATATAATTTTTCAGCTTGAACACTAACGCGAAAACGTGCATAATCTATGCTACGCCGTAAGGCACAACTGAAGACATTGCTACTCGGCAATGAAATAATGGAAGAAAAAGATGCATGGAGACAAAAGTGGAAAAGGTTGGTTAGATCAGAATGAAAGATATAAAGAGACATTCAGGGGCAAAATAGAGAAAAAACTGATCCTGAGAGATAAGGACTAGTTCCATAATAGAGCATAGACTCAGCTTGCAACCCCAAGAGAGGTTCAAAATGAATAGGTGTGCGAATTAGTCGACTCTCTCTTCCCTGACCATCTCTCTCCCATCTGTACTACACTTCTGTATTTGTGGGTGTGTGTGCTGTATTGCAAAGAGTTCTGCAGCAGAGATAGGTTTTATCATTGCTTGGGACTTGAGAAGATCCCATCTCCTTCTGACAGCTGAGACAGGGAAAAAAGAGAATCAATAGGCCTCAGAGACAGAGAATGACAGAAAGAGGAAAGGAAGGGGAAGTGGGGAGTTTGAGGGGACAAAAAAAATATGCAAAGGAAAAAAACTGAAATAGGGATGCAGATGGTTAATTAAGAAGCGTGCCGTCAAGTTCGAGAAAAAAGGGGTTTGCGAAAGATGGTTGCATCAATGCAGTCAGAAGTCAGTTAATTCATTTCAATCAAGAAAGACCCGACGAAGGAAAATGAATGATAGAATAGTATAAAGAGAGGACAGAGAGGGGAGTAGAGTGGGTAGGAAGGAAGGATGAAGATCTTAAAACACTTTGGCACATGTGTCATAGACTATTAGGAAATAATTGAGACTGAATATGACTTTAGTAGCAAAAAGCCACTGTTCCTTTTAAAGTTATGAACTGATTGAGCTCAATGTGAATGGACTGTAGAACTAAAGGATGCAGAATGGCACTGACAGTAAAGAGATGGGAAGGAAGCGAGGAAATGAGAGCAAGAAGAGGAAAAGATGATGTTGTATGAACATCAAAACAAATTAAAGGATGTGGGAGAAAAGTGGAGGATGCAATTGACATCACAAATGGGACAAAACGTAAGGGGATTAAATAAGGAGTGAAAATGAGAAGCTATAAAGTCAAATAAAATGAAGAGGTTCTTGTAAATTAGAAAAAAATGAATGAGGCAAATGAGAAGAAGAGGATGATGTTTTCTGAATATGAAGCTTGGAACATCTGGCATGACTCTCAATTCTGCATCCTTTTGAATTTGTATGTTTAAGTGTGTGTGTGTGTGTGTGTGTGTGTGTGTAGGGGGTTGTTAGTCTAAAGCAGTAATGCACAAAGACACACCAACCAGCCCTGCCACACTCACTTATATACGCCTGGATGGGCACAGAAAGAGAGATCGAAGGTTTGAGGAAGAAAGGGATGGACACACACACACACACACACACACACACAAAAAAAAAAAAAAAAAAAAAAAAAACAAAGAGGCTCGATGAAGAGAGATGGATAGCGAGAGGGGACCGAAAGAGGGAGGAGGAGGGGCTGGGATAGACGGAGAGCGAGTCTGAGGAGAGATTTGTTTTTGATTGATTTACCTCGCTCTTCAAGGCCAGTGAGTCATGTAATCAGCAGAAGGGGGATTTTGATCTGTGCTCTCTATTGAAGGGATGTGTCATTTTTTTTCCAGCTGATTCTAATGTCGGCTTGGAGGCAACACACGGAGTCCACTTTGAAACTATCCAGAGACATATTTTCAACAAGTTTAAACACTTCAAAATCTTATATTTCTACTACACTTTTAAGTTTAAAATTTTGACTTTGCAGTTGTTAAGAGCCACTTAAATCTAAGATTTATTTGTTTTTCTACTAAGTGCATTTTTCCACCCGTTTTCTCTCTTAAGCAGTTTTTAATAATCCGTGTTGTTTCATTAGTGACATATTGTTCCAACGTTTGGAGAAAGTTGTTCTGTGCATATTTTACCATCAAGAATTTCACTTTGATTGGTAGAAGAAACCTCTAAAAGTTCCCCAAGTATTCTTCCCTTCTTCTCTGTTGTATATGTCTCTGTTCTCTTTAAATGTGTATTCTGTCTGGTCTTTGAGATCTTAACAAGCACATTTTCTGCCTGTTTTAACCCTTAAGGAGGCCCTGAATTATTCACTGCTTGCGCTCCCACTAGTTTTGCTAAAGGGTCCGTCACAAAGCCATACATTTGTAAATGAGGGTAATCCACCTTTATGAGTCCCTGTGCATGTGTGTGTGAGTGTGTGTGTGTGTTTAGACGGGCCAGGCTCTCAGGTCTTAAGACAAGGAACGTTTTGTCCAACAAGACTTTAGTGTGTGTGCTTGCGTGTGTGTGTGTGTGTGTGTGTGTGTGTGAGTGTGTGTGAGCGTGTGGGTTTTAGCTGTCAAGCGCTGAGTGCTGCCAGGATTTGTAGCTGTGCTACCACAATGACCCTTTCATCCAAAGAACCATCTGATTGTGAGTGTGAGTGTGTGTGTGTGTGTGTGTGTGTGTTTGTGCGCACGCATGCATATGGTCGTGCATCCATCCATGTCTGTGTGTGAGTGATTTTCTAGGCCTCTTTTCACTGCGACCCAATCTCTTTATCTATCCAGAACAATAAAAGATTGGAGCCTGAAGGCACACACACAACGGACAGACTACAGACAGCAGGAAAATATGCAGACAAACAGAAACTAATGGAGAGAGACAGACACACAGACAGACAAATCAGGTCATTGGCGTGGCCTAAACTCCCACAGAATTTGCCAACACAGGCAAAGCCTCTAACACCTGCTTCTTTTACTTTGCCATTAGGTGTTGAGAACACTGCTGTGAAAAGTGTATGGTCTAAAACAGCCTTTCCCTTCACCAGATGGACCACACGTCCTGAAGAATGCTCTGAAAAACATCTTTCGTTCGTAGTTTATGTGTTTGCCTTTTATAGGTATAGCCGACAGCCGTATAGCAACAGCACAATTTGGTAAAATTCCTAGATGACAAACATCAGCAGTGTGCAGGAATAGGAAGTGCTAGAGTTAAGGCCACGAGAGAGCAGTGAGAGTCAGGCAGTGAAGCAGAAAAGCTTTTTTGCTGCAAGATAAGACCACATTAGGCCAAGTAGAGGTGGACAAAGATGGAGGGACGTGAAATGCTTTAGTAGTCTTTGTCGAGGCAGGTTGAATGAACGGCTTGAGCTATGATTGGAAAGATTATTTCTACTACTGAGAAGATTAGAATTAAACTATAAATTACGTGTGAGCATTTTGTATCATTGGTCGATGTCCATAGGACTAGTTGGCTCTTTGCAGACACGTTTGCTCACTGAATAAATAATATTTAAAGGGGAGAGACGAGAGAGAAACATCAATAAATGCCACAAAGGTAGTGGGTGCAAAAATGGAAAGAGAAAGGGCAAAGAATAGAAGGAAGAAATTCGGCAAAGCTAGAACGGGGAATGGCAAGTGTGTTGGTGCAGGTTTTGCCGGGGCGGCTGTTGAGACAAAGCTGGTCTGACAGCAGTCGCACACCACGACTACCTGCTTTGAGGCGATGCCATTCTGACCTCTTTTTTCGTGCTCTGCAGATGTGTTTTTTGGCTTCCTCAGACTCCTAATTTGATGAGTTTTCCATGGCCGGGGCCCCAAGTTCCTCAGTGAAAATGAGCTTGTGTGTGGTTTTGGTAGAAGGGACATGCTATTTCTGGCATTCTTCACTGGCTGGACACACTAAGCAAGCCAGGGATTTATTATTTACCATTTATCATATTTCACATCCTCTGGATTTTTTCCTACTTCTCTTTGGCTCTCTCTCTTGCTCCTTTTCTTCCTCTTCATTTCTCCTTATCTTATCTCTCCTGTGTTCAGATAGGATATTGTACAGTGCTTGAGAGAAAGAAATGACACAATCTTTTGTTAAATGATGGATTCTAACTAATTAAAATAAATACTTTTATGAGCAAGAAAGGAAACTGTAGTCCTTGGTTAATATCTTTTCAGACAAAGCCGAAGAAACGAAACAACAAGAAATTGCAGGGTTGACAGCAGGTTGCAGGTTTGTTCTGTGAATCCTTCACAGAACATATTGAAATTTGGATTACATGTCCATGACGGAACACCCCAGTCTATCATCAGTGGAGTGGTCACCATTGTGTGCACTTCAGCGCAAACACATCCATGTCTACTAACTCTCAAAACAAAAATAAATATAAAATGTCAGATTTTAGCAAATGAGTTGCTTCAAAATTCTGTAGAGAGAGCCTCCAAACCTCTATAAGAGCTTTCAAAATGCCAACTCTGATTTAATTGAATGGATTTTAATTAGATTTTCTCAGTGGAACATGTGCCTTCTGAAAAGATCTTAGAGATACACAGACACCAACGGGTCAATGATTGACTGTTCACCTTAATAACATGTTAATCAATGTATCTTGCTCTCCGTGCAGCACACACAAGAAAATAATGCAGATGGCGCAGGATAATGGTAACTCTATTACTGTGAAGTAACTAAGTTCACGTTAGTTGCTGAATGCTTTAATAGCTTTCACTGCCAGATAGAATTACGTCTTGTATAAACTTGCACATAAGATAATTTCCTCTTCTGATGTGATATGATACAGCTTAATTTAGAGTTAAAAAGCCTCCCACTCAACTAACTGTACACAAAGTGTCTGCACGGTGGGGACAGGTGGATGGTTTAAGAGTCTGTCTTCTCATGCAAATTTGAGTCAACCTACAGTGGCAGTAGAGTGTGGGTGGTCCTGGAGAAGGGTGGGTCTATCGTGCTGGAAACTCTGTTTCTTAAAAACTTCTTACGATTACATATAATTGGATGGTGCAGTGTCAGAGACAATGCAATAAAGTGTTTTATGTATGAGAAAGACAGAGAGGGGGAGAGACGCCCTGTTAACGTCACTCATTTACATAACACTAAGTCCACTGCAGTAAAAGGGACACTCGCTGTGATGGTGTGTGTGCTGGACCCGCAGGGAGACACAGTAGGAGGTTAGAGAATACGCCACACACAAAACACACAGTAAACGGCTAACAAATGCGTTGAGTGTGATGTAAATGATTAGTCTTTTCACGGCCTTTTTCCTCTTTGTGGTTTGTTCCTGTTGAACAGTCAGTGGCAGCCCACACTGCTTGCCTGCCATTCAAACTTTCTCCCCTAAACTTTAATGACTTTCATGCCAAACAGGAAGGCACACAGGCTGCTTTCTGATGCAGCCGAATCAAGGGGAACGCAAGTCTAAATCAGAATGGTCTTTTCTGTCCATTTTACTTCTTCGTTTGTTTAGCTCGTGTGTTGTGACACATCAGGAAGGGCCACTTCCTGTTGTATCACAAAGCACAGAGATGGTGATTTGAATGGAGGTTGACTGTTGGTTCCTGTTAATCTCTGTTTTGCCAACCAAATACAGAAAAGGACAACTCCCGCTTTCCTGCAGGATGCGAGGGGATGAACTCAGCTTCCCAAATAAATGTTTTACCAGTGACATGAAGTGCTAGAGAGCAGATGCTCCACAAGAGCTGACGCTAAGGGACTTGTGTAGCTCCACCAATGCTATTTTCCATCAAACATCTGACATATAATTTTAGCGTTCGATAACACTAATACACATACACTTTTCGCTTTGCAACAGTCAGTTTAAAATAAATGCATAAAGTGGTATTGCCTGCACACACAGAGATCAGGGGAAAGACAGAGAGAGGACCTTGAATGCCTTAGTATTGCATGCGGATGTCATCATACACAATTGTGCTCACAGGTAATGATGGCTCTCCCTTTATCTTTGCGTATGTAGTTGTGCGTCTAGAAGTACGACGGAAGCTGACAAAGCGGCCAGGTTTTACACGAATAAAACGTTTCAAAAAGTGCCTGTAGACACACCGCAAAGAAATGAGAGACTGCAAGGAGGGTGTGTGCCTGACTATCTGTGGCTGCATGAGTAGCAAGGAGCCGGAGACTTGAGGCGCATGTCTGTTATTACTATGTCCTTGGAGAAGCGGCACCGTGTCTCTGCCACCGTTTTATTTGTTCTCCAGCTTCCTATACAACGGTACGGGAGTAATCAAACATTTTAACAGTGAGGCCCAGTCATTTATCATCCCAAGCTCAAAACATGGCAAGTAAAATGAAGTCACCAGGAGTTACACAAGTCTGATACAACATTTTTATTAGTCATTAAAATTAATTAGCAATGAAAGAGTACGTTTCATGAAGTGGATCAAATAACTCTAGGCTGGACTTTTAGTTCACCTGTCTGTCGATGCAACGTGAACTGGGCATGACCTCCAGTTGTTGGCTATTATAGAGCCTGCAAGCTGCCCACTTGCTGGACTGCTTAAACTGGAAGAGAGTTGCCCTTCACTGTGGTTTTTCACACTGTGGTGTGAAAGCAAGAACAGCTTGAGGGATTTAAATTATGGGAAGCTGCTGCAAACACTAAAATAGTTAAAAAAAAAAAAAAAACAATCGGCAGGTTTCCCAGGAAATTGTGTGGAATCAGTAGAAGGCAGAGGGCTCAATTTCTGACACTCTCCAACAACCTGTCGGAAATATTTCAAGTCCCAGTGAATCAAATCAGCCTCTCCTTGCTCTAAAACACCGTGCAAGGACTGAAAACACTATATGCCATAAAATGTGTTATTTCATTTTTTTAGAATTTGTACAGCATTGTTTGATACTTTTGATACTGTTGCCAGGCATTACTTGTTAAAAGGTTTTAACAATTACTTCAGTCATTTTCTAAATTATTTGTATGTCACTGAGTAGAGCAGTGTGTCTAGCTGTTGTTCTTAAGATCATCAGATAATGTGAATTCCTTGAAACTTCACAGGTGAACAGCAGGACCACGTCCACCCTAAAGTCCCCCAGTTTGGCCTCACTGACTCAGCCTAACAGGCTTAAACTAGCAAGACTGACACAAACTAATTGAGGTCTTAATTTCACTCTTCACCTTAAAAAAAATGCCAGAACAAGTAATAGTGTGAACGTGGTTCAAACACCCATTAGACTGGTGTGACCTCTGGTCACGTCTCTAATCAACACTACACCTCGATCAATTGATGGAAGGGCTTCATTTCGAAAGGCCATAGATCTATACAAGCCATCAGGGATCCCAGAAGCCTCTGCTGACTCACTAATAGCATCACCAAGCAGTGTCTGTTAAACCTATGCGTTCGCAAACATTCTCAGACATCTCATGATACAACTGCCCAACAAATATCCAAGGAGCTGTTCCGATTTGGTGTAATGAACACACTCAAAATTGCTCGTTTGCGGGGGACACAGGTGTTTGCCACCCTAGTGTGTTTTGTCCTGCTTTTTCATTCGTTAGCACAGTTTCTCTGCTTATTTACAGCCCAGGACACACCCTGGATCCCTGCTCTCTTTCTAGATCTCCTGAGGCTGTTTAAAGGGTGTGTGTTTATCAGCTTTAGCAGAAATGACAGGGTTATTCATCACTGGCCACGCCTCTGCAGGCAAAGCAACCATCCTCTTATTCTCTCCATCTATTTATCCGTTTAAAGGATGCATCTGAATAAGGGCAGAAAAAGAAAATCCTCTTTACTTCGCTTTGTTCATATTATTTTGCCTTATCCTATATGAACTTCTGCAGCCACAGTTGTATTGACAGTGCATTATAGCTTTGCCTGTTGAATTTTACATTATGATCAATGAATGAAAGCCTGCTGATCTCTTATTAGAAGTCATTCTGGATAAGACTTTTACTTTGTCCGTATGGGAACTTTATGAGGAAAGATATTACAACCAATTATAGCCTCATTTGGGAGATCCTGTTTTGCATGTGTCCAGATGCAAATGCCAGCTCACACCCTCGCTCATCTGTTTCAAAGGCAGGTGTACATTCAGAAAGGCAGTCTTTGCAGGTAGAGTCAAATCCCTTGTAACCTGGCTTTTCAAAAACTGTGCAATCTGCTTCAAAATCTACAAATATTCGCAATTTTTGAACTTTATAAATTACATACTCATACAACTCAACTAACACAAATTAACCACCAGCAATAATGACAAAAACCGCTACTGTGCATTTTTCATGCTCAAACTGCTCATCTGTGAAAAAAAAGGAGATGTGAAGTCTTTCACTTATTTGCACATCTGCTATGTCGCCACATGGGGATGGGCTTCAGGTTTCTACTGGTGTTACGGATGGTTAACAGGTAGTTAAACATCCAGGCAGCAGATAAATATAAGTTAAACAGAGAGGCAGCGTGTGGAGACGACATAATAGGGAGCTAATTAAGAGGAAATGTATTTGACACTTGCAGGGTGTTTGGTCGGGGCTTGTGGCCTTGTGATGGCAAATCAGGGAAATCAGAGAACAATTAGAGGCAGGGCAGAATAAAGGCAGAGGACACATGCAGACTGAAGGCAAATGGATTAAACTTTGTACACAAAGACTCAATTTGTGCTGCCTAGGGCAGTGCGATTTTTCATCTTTTTATCCCCCTGGCACTGTCTAGATTCCACAATACAAAACATGTCAGCTGGGTAATTTCAAGCAACAAAAGTGAACACGGAAGTTTGCATAATTAAACAGCAAAACAGTGCATTTTAAAACTAGAGAGGAGGAGAAAAGACCAAAGCAAACTTGGCGACAGAGAAGGCAGCGAAGGAGCTTCTCCACCTGCTGTTGTTTTACCATTCCGGCCGCAGTTAAGAGTCTAATTGATTACCGCGACCCCTATTTTCTAACTGCAGCTTCTTCATTGATCCAGTTACTGCTGCCACTGCTCAGCTCTTTCCAAGTGATCCTCCCAGTCATTACTGCCAAGAAGGGGACCACTTGTCTCTGCGGTCTCTAAAATGACTTCAATTCAAAACCTCAGTCAACTCCTGAGTGATTCTCAGAGCAGAGTGTGGCCTAGATAACGTCTCCAATATACATGTAAACTGCCTCCACTGAAATAAAATGTACAGTTTATGTTTCTTGTCTAAGAAAATCCTCGTTAGGAAATTAGGACAACAGAGTGATTTGACCAAGTAATAAGAGAAGATGGTTTTCTGTTTTGAAAGGCTTTGATATCACTAACCAAAGTATGGATGCTGGTAGAGTGAACATCACGACTGCACTGGAGGCAAACACAGAAAAACGTGAGGGAAAAAGGAACCCCTTTAGGCCACATCACCGACTCAAACGGTCATCTTGCCATGTTGCTAACCCAAAGATGGCCACAGTTTTTTGACTGGCAGTGGCAGCCGGCACAAGATTGGTCAATGTTAACAAAAACACTTGCAGCCCCAGAGAGTGACTTCCTGTATATAAAACACCTTTTTTTTTTATTTGACTAACTGTTTAAACAGAAGGAAACAAAATTTGGTAGCACCATATTCACACAGAGATTGTGCCAGCAGCTACACTGAACACACGGTATGACTAAAAATATACTGAATTACTGAGAAATGTCTGCACATGTCTTTGCCTGTCATAATATAATGGACAATAATCTCTCTTTATAGTGTACCAACTGACAACATGGCTCTCACACAACCCACCCCCACCTCCAGCCGCAGCAGCATATGCCCCGCTACTTTACCTTGAAATCAATTTCATGTTAGGTCACAGTGTTCGTGCGTCCTCTAGTAGAGGTCACAACCTGTACCGCTGACTGTGTCTCCTTTCCTAAATTAAAAGACTGCATCACATTTCACACAGCACACACACACAAGCTGCAAATGCACTAAGCACAGACACACACATCCATACACAGCACATCGTATTACCAGTATAAGGGCAAAGCTATTGCAGCTAGCGCTAAGAAACTTGATAAGCTTTTAACATTCATTTAGCCCGGACAGCAGGGCTGACTATAGCTGTAGCAACTAGATCTAATAGCACATACAGAGAGAAAGAGAAGGAGGCAATAGAGATGGATTGAGGCTGACTTTACAGTGGAACCTTCTGAGAGCAGAGGGAGAAAGAGAGAAAGCCACTAAGAGGGGTTGAGAGAGATGTCGAGAGACATAGAGGGAACAGGCCGAGGAAGGAGAAACTGATAAATATATAACAAGCGGGCTCAAAAAAAAAAAAAACAAGAGTTGTGTCAGTTGTGTAGATGGTTTCAACACACACTTACACAGTCAATAAATGTAACAGTAAACGAGCTTGATTTGTTTCCAGGTTTACCGTATTGTAACACAGTAAACTATATTGTTTTAGGCTTTGATGGCTGCAGTGTGGGCAGGCTGGGGCTGGGTTTTTATCACAGCTGCTTTTATTATCTCTCAGTGTATCCTTGCTTACAACGGTTCACCATGACATATACTCTAACTGGTTGGTTCTTGTTTCCACTGTTGTGCTTTTGGCTTACTTTAATTTAATTATTCACACACTCTGTGTATAAGTTGAAGAACCAGTCATGTTAGCTCACCACTGCAACATTCAAAATGTTCACACATTCACAAATTAAATGAAACTTTTTCCATATACTCCTCACCTCAATTAGGACTGAACATGTGAATTATGTAGCTCTGTGTGTGTGTGTGTGCGTGTTTGTACACTGTGACCTTCTCAGGTAGTAGAAGGGCGAGTCTTGCTCACACACATTTATTTGGGGAAACGAGTCTGGGTCGCAGGAGATTTTGACCACACAATGAATAAGATACATATTATTTGTTATGTACTGTAGCTTTTAAAGGACGTCTTCACTGACTTTAAACTCGCCTTTTTGCTTTAGTTTGTGTAGTAAATGCATTTGAATGCCATGAAACTTTTCCTTTAATCTCCTAATCTCTATTAAAATACGGCTGCACTTTCAGCTGGAAAAAGCCTCCAAATGACGTCACTTGAAAGGAAACTCCAGTAAAGAATACGTCATTTCGCTGCTCATCATGGTCATGGTCTCCTTCAGATGACATCGTCTTATCCGAAGGAGTTTTTTAGCTTGAAGGTGAGAAATATTTTAATATAGGGAAGCCAAAGGGAAGGTTTAAAACTATTATTTTACATATACACCCTAAAATAAAGCCATGAAAAGCAACTTGAAAATTGGCCTTTAAGCTCAAAACACATCAACCAAACAACACTGCCATCTTGTTAAAAGGGGAAAAAAGTTGTGTCATCTAGATAACAAGGGATCCAAACGTACAAATTCCCTCTTGCAGTGATAAGAGTTAATACTGCTTAGTGTTGCTCAGCTAAGTGTTCCATTACTCAGGCATATGGGGGACATTTTTTGGCTGATTTATCTATGCCACAGGCTTTCAGCAGATCTTAAAATAAACAGCTAAGATGGTTAGAGTCTAGAAAATCACCAGATGTACAGTAACTTTCATGTGAAGCTAGTTATTAAGTCTGCGTGTTTTCCACGGTGCCAGCTGAGAGCAGAAATCCATATAGTCTTTGCAGCAGCTCGTCTCTCTTCCCCTCCTTTTCTCTCCTCTCCCCAGATGCCTTTTAGAGTTGTCATTGGAGAGTGACCTGTATTATCTATCTCTGACTCTCACTCCCCAGCTCTGCCTCTTTCTCTGTCTGAATGGAGATTTAGATAAGACAGTCTGAGCTGCAAGAGAGCAGCCGCTGAATACTAAAAGAAAGACCAAAAGAAGAGAGAGAGAGGAGGGCGGGGGGGGCAGAGAGGAGCACTGAGTCAGGGCCAGATTTACGGAGCCATTTGCACCTTGTTCCAGACCCTAGAGGTTCCTGCAGCTAGAAAGATCCCTGTTATTTATCAAACAGACTTCACTGGGTTCAGAGTGCAATTTGACTGTCATTTGCAGCCCAAGCTCCTCGTCATGAGCGTGGTTCAACTCCTCTCCTTTAAACGTTTGCATATAAGGGAGAATCATGCAAACACATAAGCAGGTTACAAAGTAAGATCAATGTCACTGCGCTCTCAGATTCTCGAAAGGCTGATGCCGTTTGTGGTGGTCAACATCTCTGCATCCCAAGTACAGCTGTAAACAGTCGGTAACGAGAAATGGCAAAAGTATGTTTATTCAATCTGCCCCATGTACTGTATAAATGTCACAGACAACAGATCAATTGTGGGTATGAAAGAAAATAGAGAAGCAATAATGCATGGACACAATATCTGAAGATTTCATAATAAAAGAAGATAAGGGGAGTTGTGGCTTTACGGTTTAATAAACCATAAAAGTTGTTGGTGTCTCTGATGTCCCCATCTTCTCCTGGTTTTGATTTTCTCTGTCTGCATTTCTTATTCGGTGTGTGTGCATTTAGGTGAAGAAGCTGTTTCAATCTGCCTGAATCTGCATAACACACACACACACACACACACACACACACACACACACACACACACAGACGAAGCCCACCATTTAAAATGTCCCCAAGGTGATCGATGAGGTGGTGATGGAAATGTCATCTGCCGCTAATACATTTATCATCGCTCATCCAGCCTCATGAATTTCTCCTTTTGCTTTTCAATCATTTTTGCTCTTTTACCACTAGACCATTTGAATGTGGTGATTCATAGGGCTGCCAGTGGTTTTCTCTGAGGAGGCAGACTGAGCGTGCAGGCATCCAGCACTCTGACTGGACTCATTAATTAGTGGGCAGGACAATGATAGCCTGTCTTTACATGAGGCCGTGTGATGAAGTGGTAAATGAAGAGCTGGGAGAGTCACGGAACCCAATCAGTGATTACCATAAAGAAAACAAATGCCTACATAACCACAACACTACAGGATCTCTGTGGGAAATATTTTTGTCAAAGATGAAGAGTAACCTTTGACAAGTCAGAAATCAAGATTGAATGTACCTTCAGCTTCATCTAAAAGAAAGAAAATTGCAAAGTTCATTGTTGGGTTGTTGGATGCTAAGGAAGAGCAGTGGGGCAGCACTGCAATATTTTATTGATCGCTGGAGGGAACTCCTCTTTTGTACCTTGCCCTTTGGCCAAAGTG
This sequence comes from Channa striata, assembly GCA_033026295.1. Classification (NCBI taxonomy): domain Eukaryota; kingdom Metazoa; phylum Chordata; class Actinopteri; order Anabantiformes; family Channidae; genus Channa; species Channa striata. The sequence goes on along the minus strand of CM065184.1, from coordinate 17,904,069 downwards.
TAGAGAACACTAGTTGGGAAAGAAAGCAGCCAGCTGCAGACCCAAATGATAATTTATAAGTGCTGTTCATAATAATTAAGTGATAAATGTGTCATCAAAACTATTTCAGATTCATAGCTCAAAGGGTGAGCAACTCCATATCTTGCTGCTGGATGGCTTTTTCTAATTGTTAAGAAGAGGCAGATAAAAATGGATACCAACGTAACATTTCGTGGTATAAATTCAGCAGATGCAAAATATGTAACTGAAGTTTGGGAAGTTATTCCTCTCTTTATCTATGTGCACTGCAGTGTCAGACGTTGGTTTGTTCATCTGTTATGCAGTAAACTCACTTTAAACGGCAGAAGCTGCGACGCTGTATCAGATGCAGTTTTGAGAAAACATTAAATATTCAGGTGAGTGTGTATTTGTGTGTGTGTGTGTGTGTGTTTGCTGTAGGAGTAAGAGAGCGTGTCACGCAATAACAAACTATCTAAATGAAAATCATCGATAAGTGAGTGTGCATGAACATGCATAAGCGACGCAGCCGCGTGGAACTGAATCTTTAAAACGGATATTTATTAGCTCTCCAGCCCTCTCGTCCTCGATCTCTCCTCTTCAGTTTATCCGTCATCTGGCCCTTCTCTCCTTCGCCCCTACCTCGGCAGGTCAGTGACTCTAGCCCAGTTCTCACAGTCCCTTTAAGTCAACTGTCAAGCAAAACCTCAGTCACGACGTCGGTGATACACTCACGTGATTATGTGGCATGTACTTGTGTGTTTTCTACCTGGATATTGTATTTATTTGGATTTTTGATGACGAACTTGAGCACAGATAGGTTAGTGTTGTACGTGCTTGCATGTATTTGTGTATACGCAGGTGCTGTATGCAAAGGAAAGTCTTTTTGCGATCTGTTCCGTGAGGACACATGCTTACTCTATTTGCCTGCTTTTATGTTAATAACCTACTGTATTCTTATTATGTGTATTTGTTTAGGGAAATCAATCTGAGCTGTCAGGTAGTTTGCACTGAATGTGTGTGTGTGTGTGTGTGTGTGTGTGTGTTTATGACTGAAGGTCTCCAAACTTCAGATGTTGTAGTTTTATTTTATTTTGTCACTCTCTTCACTACCGTCACCTTTAGCAAATGAAAACCTCCTTCTCGGTGTTTGCTTTGTCTCCTCTTGCTGTTACACATTATTGGAGTGGGGGAAAAGACGGCCGCGCTGTTGTTCACAAACTGCAGGTAGCGACACAGTGGCAGTGTAACTAAAAGAAGCCTGTGGTCCTTCACAAATGATCTTAGCAAATGAAAACCCGCTAACCCCCCCTTCATATAACCCACTCTAAATTAGGTTACCGCATGTGCTCTCTTGTAAGTTCTGCTTCATATTCTGAGGATTAGTTTTTTTTTCAGTCTCAAAATAAGGAAGTTGAATTTTAGTTTCCTTTGCTGATTTCCATAGCGATAAACAGGGAACAAATAAAACACTGTAATGTGAAGAAACAATGAATATACAAGACACAGATGACAGTGTCTGTGCAGGTAAGAACCTCGAGGGCTAATAAAAGCTTTTCACCTTAAAGCAATAAAGAAGTCTGTGGGAATGCTTAGTGTGAAGTCTTAAGTTTCAAATTAAATTACAGGTTTTTGTAAGGGTTACTCGTTATAAATGAGCAACATTGCCTTCTCCAAGGACTGAAGTAATTTAGGAGGAAATCAATGTGGAAAATACAATGAGCTACAGCTTACAATAGTATCATCAAAGGGAAATACTGATGGCTCAAAGATTTCAGCCAAATTGCTCATCAGCAGCATGTTACATTTAAATCCCCAGTGCCTAATTAACTAAGATGTAATTATGAAGTCTAAAGCCATAAATGCAATAAAATCATAATGATCTTAATGTGTTAGCAAGTAGCCAGTAATGCAACAATATCCCTAATGGCAACTGTGTTGATGCACGTTACACGTTTTAGGGAGACCAGGTGAGGCTCAGTGTTGGCTCAAAATTGTTTCATTATTTACTGTGGACTTCAGAAAAGCGAAAGTTTGAGGTGTTTGGATCCAAGCGAAGAACATATTTCAGATGCAGAGCTCAAGAAAAGATGATCGATGCCTGGCCAACACCATCAGAGAAGCATGGAGGTGGAAACTGGGGTGCTTTGGCAACAGGACTGGGTGATCTTTCTCGATCAGCATGTTTACCACTTCACACTGAAGAGACATGCCATTCCGTCTGGGCAAAAAGTGATTGGGGATAACTTCATTTTGCAGCAAGACCCCAACCCCAGGCATCCTACCCGTGTAAAATTATCTGGCGAAGTAAGTAGCTGCTGGAATCCTCTCTGTGATGACTCAGCCAGCTCAATCACCAAATTTGAACCCCAACCAATTTGCACAACTAGCACATTGGAGCTTTCGCAAGTTTTGCAGACGGCCGGGGAAGAAGATCACACCTGAATATTAATTCATTCAAAAATATATTTAATAAGTCATAAGATCATTAGAATTAACAAATTTGTCAATCAGCTATTGCAGCAAAAGAGCTTATTTATTTTAATGAAAGTTCTTTGCTCAAATATGCTTCAAAATGAATAGTCATTTGTGTTTTGGAATCCATTTACAACCATTTGATTGAAAAAAACAACAAAAGATAATGAAATACAAAAGTGTGTAGGTGTTTCCAAACCTTTTCTTGCCAGTACATGTTATTGGCTCAAACACAAGTTATTGCCTTGCTTGAAATGTAATCTTTGTGGTGAATTAATATTGTTTTAAGTCCATTCAACGCAGTCAGTTGAAAATTCAAATAAACAAAATATATAATAACTAAAAATAATATCTGAAGGTGGAAAAACAGGCCAATGGAAATGTAAAACAAAAATAATAGTGACTTCTCTTTCCAGCTTATCTAACCACACAGAGCTATTTTAGAGCATCTGACAAAGAAGCAAGCTTATATTTTCAGATGAGGAAGTGAAAAACTATTCAGCAGTCTACAGCAAGTATTGTAGGAGTTGCACTATTGTGGGAGCAGGATGTCTGAGCTCAAGGATGAAAAAATAGGCCTATAGTTACCAGCCAATTCACTGTAAAATAGCAGCCCGCCACTTGCACCTGCATCTCCTGTGTAGCATTTTATTTTAGACACAGCAATGAGTCAGAGAAGAGGTGAGAGGAAGAAGAGGAGGAGGGGGAGGAGGAGGAGGTTCGCCTAAAGAAAAAAATATGAAAGGAATTGTGTAACAACAACAAAAAAATTGATAAAAAGCCACAGTTAAATCACGCACACACTTATTTTACAGGCTGAAATTTACAAAAGGGTCACAAATCCCTGACCCATTTTTTGGGTTACGCCTTTTTCCCACAGTTGTGACTGTGATTGTAGGTGTGCAAATCAGACGGGAAAATAATGAATAATGTGTGCGTGGGGCCACGTGCATGGACCAGTAAATGGAAACACTCAGCAGTGTGTTTACATTCATACAATGAACTGTGCTTGTAGAAAGCCCATGAGCCTGTGAATGCATATTGGTGCATGGATAATACTGGCACAGCTGGGATCCACCAGTCCCTGCCAGCCTGTGTGTGTGTGTGTGTGTGGGTAGGTGGCTACCAGCTGTGCTCTTTCCCAAAGCTGCCATCATATTTTTTTTTGCATCATTTCACTGAAGTAAAGTATGGAACTCAGAAACACATGCTCAAAGTTATAGGCCCATTTTTACCCTCAAATGCACTTAATCACTCTCTCAAATAAACACCCACTTCAACACGACATGAGATATGACGAGTTATGACTGGGGTTAAGCTCTCGGCTATAAACCACATCATTTATAAAACTGATTGTTATACCATTTGCTATGTCAGGAAGCAGTCGTCGTCAGTTAACTGTTAAAAGCCGCCACACAAAAATATGATTTTCTGACTTTCAATATGGACATATAAGACTACTGTGCATCGGTAGTTACAGAGAGAAAAAAAAGGTAATAAGCGTCTGCAGAGGCCAGAATGTTTCCTAAACGCAAAGTTTACTGGTTGCACTGGGGAGCAGTAGCTGCGTGGAAACTTCATCTCCACTACAGACAAAACATTAGCAATTGCACTAAGCACTGTATAAGATAGCACAGGATTTGGCTTTTCGCCAGTTTTAGCAATGCCGAGCTTCCAATTGGCTGCTATCATGGACTAAATCCCAGCATCTTGATTTAGAAACACCCGATTTTAATCTGAGAGAGTGTAATGTGTTTGGATAGAGCTCAGCTAGAGGACTATCATAATAATTACTCTGGTCTTAGTCCAGCCTCAGGCCTTTTAACTAATGACAGACACAACACTGATGGCTAGATTTCAAGCTGTCAATTTGCATGCACACGAGATGTGTGGACAAATGTGTGTGTTTCAATGGATCTGCAAAACACCATTTCAGAACAAAAGTGTACATTCATGATCCATTTTGCGGTCATGTGCAGCTAAGCTAAGAGATGATGCCTTTGACCTTAAATGACATTGTTGCCATGAGCCGCTGGCTTTGGTTGTGTGTGTTAAACAGAGGACTGCAGAACATACATCGTCATCCTGTTTGCCATTACAACAAAAAGGCAGTAGTGTCCGTGCTGTAGTGTCGGCTCTCAATCTGCTGGGCAAAAGACTCGAATAAAACATGACTTTAGAGTCACATGTCTACAAACTGACACATTTTCCTTTAAGGGAAGCATGTAGTTATTATATTATAAAAGTCCTAGTTTCTAATTATGGGTCACCTCAGTATTTATTATTAAAAACGTCACTGTTCAGATATGAATGCAATTCATCAAAATAAATCAATACAAAATATCACTTTCTGAAAGCCTGTGTTCATAAAAAGAAACGTGTGCACCGCAGCTGTTAGCACTGGCCTACCAATCAATAGGCCTTTATTCATGCATTGCACATTTCACACGAGAACCAATTCAGACAGTGCTTTGTAGTATTGACAGTATTGTCTTAGAGTCCCTTGCAAAACCGTAACATAGCGAAATCCATTTTCCCCTCACATAACAAGCTTGTCATTTTCTGGTTGGAATGAGCTCAATCGTCTCCACATACAAAGCAGGCAGATTCCACTGCAGAATGACAAAAATGATAGAACAATGGTGACGAGCATTCCACAGCGACACTGCTAATATCAAACAAAAGTGATTAGTGAGGGGCCTCGGAAGCATGAGTTATGTTTAGAACATCTGCGGTGTGGTTATGGACAATGTAACGCATTGTTGCTTTTAACGTGATGTGCCAGCAGACGATGCCACAGATACGCTGATATATATCTTCTCTCTGCTTTAACAAGGTGAATGGATGGCTGTTGTTCTGCGCATACAAAGCAGGCTGAGCTGCTACATGATAATAACAAAGATAGCACGATGATGATGATGATGATGATCAGTGTTATACCGCAGGGTTATTAGCCAAGCGGAATAATAATGATTTGTTGCCGTGCTGATGATGAAGGTGTTTGTGGAGCTGACAATGTTGTTGCGGGTGTAAGTGAGGATGCGCTGATGTTGCCATTTTCTCCTACTAATGTTGACACGTTCTGAATTATATGTGTTAGGGTTCAGGAAGCGGGGGAAACTCAAACTTCATGTCGCAAAATAGTTTTGATTGTTTGCTTTAACGTGTACACAAAGAACATGCAGAGAAAAAATGTCTGTAAACATTGTCTAATTTTTTTTTAAATGAATGGGTCAAAACCAGTTCTACATAATAAATACACATTAAATTTGATATTATTATTACTATGACTTGGGTAGAGTGATATAAAAAAAAATCTTCCATTCTGAATCATTCCACCTATTTTCAGAAGTGAGACCATATTATGAATCACACTTTTACAAATGTTTTTCCGCTAAAGCTATTTGTGCAGAATTTCCCTTGTTGTAAGGTTAATTATTGCAGTACCTTGGTTCGTGAAGCCATGCCATCTCTCACTGCAGACGGATGTGGATAAAAGAAATGTGCCACAGATGATAAAGGCAGTTTTTTGGCCTTTTGATATTTAGCCATTGCATGTTTAAAAATATCTCCCTCTTCATTCATGTATCATCCCACCCACATAATTACTAGATAGAAGAAAAGGCTTCTTATGTTGCTAGACTGGCTTCCTCTGTTTCTGCCCTCATCCACCCGGTGAAGGCTTCACTGATTGTCTTTTTCAGTAATGCCCTGCTTTTCGCTCATGTAGAGGAGTTTCTCTGTTCAAGCGCTTCAGCACCACCACAGGCCCTGAGCCACTCCACTGGGACAAACCGGGGTTAAGTAGCTTGCTCAAGGGCTTCTCACTGGTAGTTACTGATGGAGGTGTCATGTTCATTTTCCTGCCCTGATAACACCTCAGGTGATCTGGGGATGTAAGTGGAGCATAAAGGCTGTGGCTTTTATTACAAATTCCCTTAAAATCATTTGTGGACAATGGCATTTTTGAGTAGACCTACCTTTGGGCCCTGACTCAGACTTTGAAAGACACACTGCAGTTAGCTCACATGCTTTTAACTGGTTTAACTGTGATATGAAAGTCTTCAATACTGTAACAAACTGCTGTTCGTGTTCCTTTTGCAACATCCATCCACAAAAACCATAATGCCATGATCATGCGAGCATGCGGTTCTTTAAAGCCAGAAATAGAGAGCACAACACAACAAGTCGTGAAGTTTATATTTAAAGTCACCATCGAAGAAAATACGTGGGGAAAATAATGCAGAGGAACAGAGTAAAAGGCCTTTAGCACACAACAGCCAAAGATGTATTCGTCAGTCTATTTATTGAGGCTTGTGTTTCAAACTGCTCAAAAACTTAAAATGTTCTTTTTTCATTAAGTCAAACCCAAAATAAATGGCTCATTCTAGTAAAATTCAATCTATGTGCAGAACCAATTTGACTAGGAAATGTACTGGGCATGATGTAATGAATCTGGGAAATGTCAGTTAAAGGTGCAGATGATATATGCGTGTACATATGTTAAGCAGCTCTCCGTGCTTACATAAAACTGGGACACCGTACATCCAGGAAGTGGCTTGATGACTTTAAAAGAGCTAGCTAAGTCAACACATGAATTGGATATATTTTACATATATTTTCCTCACTCCACTCAGTCCAACCCCAGGGGCAGTTGTTCTGAGATACGTGAGTGACATGCAGTAAATTTGGAAAGATGCTGAAAGGCGTCAGAATGAACACTGGAAATTCCGAATCTCAAGCGTAACTGTGCCAGTATGTCTGCTAAAGTGTGGTGAGCCAGCTGCCATCTTTGCTTATGTAGTTATTCAATGTAGATTTAAACCTGAATATGTACGATCTGAGCTTAAGAAAGAAGGATTAGAATGAGCATTTGACACGTTTGCGGCGTATGTTGAGGATACACAATGTTTGCTGGGGAAGTTGTTAATGTTTAATCTGCATGAGAGACTATTTTAATGTTTCTGAGTTACGTTCCTTCTAAAAAAAAAGCTGCCTGTTTGCGGTTTACTTCCCTTCCTATGAATACTGACGTATACTAGCCACTCATAGCTCTTCCCTTTCTGATTACGCGCACGGTACATCCCATTAACAAAAAAAGCCATCTTAAAATGTGATTAATCTAAATCCCTTTTCCTCTTTCTTTCAGGCAGATTTGTGTCACCGTGCAGAGGAGAAAACTCCCATCTTATCTGACACCAGTAATGAGCTAAAGGTACGTTCATGGTTCCTCTGTGCTGTGAGTGTGTGTGTCTGTTTGTGTGTGTGTTTGTGCGTGTGTGTGTGTGTGTGAGTGTGTGTGTTTTGAAAAGGCCTGTGAACTGTGTGAATTGGCACTGGCACCCCTCTAGCCTGTTTAGCATTCTGTTAAACTGGCTCCCTCTCTTTCAGAGAGATACAGACCAAGTGAGAGTAATGGTTGAAAGAACACTGTTTGAGAGCTTTATCTCAGTTCCTTTTCTTCATTCTTCCAGACTTTGAAATATTATTATGTTCATGCTATTCTTTCCTCCTTTCCTTCCTTATTCCTCATTAAGACATTTTGCTGTTGCTGTTTTCTGTCTTCCTCTGCAATGATCTCTGTCCTTCACAGTTAATAGAAAATTATTCACAATTATTTAGCTTGTATTTGCCTAAAGCAGCTTGATAAAGATGACTTGTAAAAATGCATATTTAATACAATATCATGCCCAAAAATGCGAATTACAATGCATTTGCCCTCTGGACACGTGTTCCCAAAGTCACCATATCGCGTACCTCACATCTCCCATACTAAGCATTTTTTCCATTTGCCTAGAAAAAGTTGAATAGATTAAAGGCAGATCTAATCGATCCTGAGTGTGCTTATCAGTGGCTGGCAGGCTGACGAGCCGATTTCAGAGTAGAACAGTCTAATCCTTCAACGGCACACTGCAAACAGGGAAAAGACAAATGGGTAAAAAGACTTGCAGACAGTGGGTCAGACGCCGATTGTCTGAAGCACAGTAAAAGCAGATGCGTTTTTCATTTATTCTTAAAGAATCGTTGGCTGTGTAACGAGGAAAGACGACCGACAAGTAGAAGATCACACAGATTGAACATTATACCTGTGCAATTTCATCCAATCTAATACAGCCACCTTCGTCATTGTAAATATGGTGGCTAAAGAATTAGCACCACAGCTTTCTTACGATGCGTTCCAGTACAACTCCACTACCCACGCGGTCCTCAATAATAAAAACATGCAGTACAATTATCACCTATGTGACACTTCAAGCTAAGAACTGAGAAGTCACAGGCTTGTAAAAGTACAATTTGTGGCAGAGCCGCTGTATTAGATTGCACGGGTGATCATAATTAATGGGGCTTGATCTTGTATGTAAATTGAGAAAAAACACTTTCACACTACGTAGGATAAACAGTGCGGTGTCACTTATAGCTAAAGCGGTTTATCAATTTTTGATCAATATTTGTGTTTTCTGTCGGGACACTACACTGGTGTCCTGTAAAAGCTCCTGTCAGTCAGACATCAATGACGACCTAAACACTTCCCCCATCTCTTCTTGCCTGCATTATGCTGTGCTTTCTGGTTGTCCAGTAACGTGTTCTTAGTGGCATCTATTGATTCCACTGGTGACTTACGATCTTTGGTTTTAATGCTATTTAGCCGCACTTTGAGCTGACTGGATGTTTAACCCTTTGATCTCAACACCAGGATGTGCACACGTCCCATAATAGGATGCATTCATCCAGATGACTTCCTCTGTCACAGTGACATCTCACCAGCAGGCAAACTGAGAGATTCTGCTCAAGTGTGTGTGCCTTAGCATTGTCGGAGAAGAGATAAAAAGAACAAACGTGCTTATCTGAACCCTTCTTGGGTCACACAGGCCTTCTCTCTGTCTCTTTCTATCAATCAGCGTATATCACTATGTCGCTTTCTTAGACTAGCATCTCGTCCTTTTGACCTGTTGCTACTAAAAATAGGCAACACATTTATTATCCCGTGTGTATGTACATGAACGCCCCGGGCTGTGTTTCTCAGTAATTTCAGCAGTTTTACACACGGAGACAGCGGGAGGGCTTTAGGAATGGCACCCACTTCCCCCCTCTCTTTGTTGTGCTTTATATAATGTGGGGATGTATTTTTTAAAGTATGCTGCATTTTAGTTTACCGGCAATGCAGCCACTGCGCTTTGCCTCATCCAAAGGCTCGAGGCTTGTTAGCATTAATCTCGTCTGGCAGGAGAGTCGCAAACTTAAGCTGACAATCCTCCGCACACCAGCTTCAGTTGAGTGAGTGAAACGCACTTGACATCACAGTGGTTATGGCAAAATGTGAAGAAGTAGTTCAGATTTCTCTGCAAATCAAAGTTAATCACACACGAGAAGCTCTGCTGCTTCTGTATTGCTGCTTTACTGCAGTTTGTGTAGACAGTATTTTTTTTAACCTGCGTGCTGATTCTGCATGAATTAATTACAGTAAATGTAATGCTTACTGCAGCAGCAGTGCAGATTGAGCGTACCTGCATTGTAACAATTCCAAAATGAGATATAGACAGAGTTCCCCTGAAAGTGCTGTTGAACCGCAGAATTACATCAAAAAGCCAACTCACAACCTGTTTTCCGACGCACTAATGATCTGATCTAATGTGTAAAAGACACTTGGGCCTTAAAAACTGGGTCAATCAGGTCATAATTGCTTCTCTATGGATCTGAGCCTTAGTTGTGGTGAATTTGTGGGTATTCCATGTCTGGAGCACATTGCAATCTGAAACCAAACCTAATTTTTGAGTTTAGGAAGATAATAATACCTAGCTAATGATTGTGAGAGAATTTCAATGAACACAGAGATTTTGCTAAATAACAGTATATAGATGTATCCATTATTATAAAAGGGACAAAAAATACAGGGGCTTTAATGAAAGCTGCTGTTTTAATTAAATTATTAATACAGTTTTTTCTTACTTAGAAACCAGTTCAACCTCAAGCTTTCCTTAATGCCACATCGCCAGTGTAGCATTAAAGAAATGATGTTGTAACCTAAGAAAAATGTCTGACATTTGCAAAACATTAAAACTTGGGTGCAACAGTGAATGTTAACACAACAAGTCGAAAATGCCAAGTTCAGCACTTTCCTGTATATACAGTACAAACACATAAAGTCAGTGGAGGGTGCAATGCAGTGCTGATAAGCCTTTCGTGCAAGTGCAAAATGAAAAAATGCTGTTAAAACTCGTTAACTATCAGACTCATATATCTTTAAACATGTGACACTGATGGGTGTCTGCGAGGACAGATAAGGAGGAGGAATTAGGAGGGAGGAGATTCTCTTTCCAGGGATTTACACAAACACACGCTGAGTGAGTTTTAATGCCCTCTACTAGTATTGATCACCAAGCAGTCTGACTGATTGAGAGCCAGATATAGAAGAGCACACATCAATAACATCCTCTGGAATACCTGGGGAGAGTTTTAGAGACAACCGTCCTGTGTTTCCCACGCAGACACACAAACTGTTACCATGCAATTAAATTATTCCAGAGATCAAGTGAGCTCTGACAGTGAGTCTGTCAGCATACTGACACCTCAGAATCTCAAAAACTGGCAGAACAAGCTAAGACAATGAAAATAAGTCAACTTCAGCACATCTCCTCTTAAGTCCACGCACACGAAAAAGGACTGCGCTGACCACCTGCTTGTTTATGATCAGTCTGTTCATAACTCAATTACAGACATTGCTCTGCTTCCATCCCCATCCATCATCTGATGCTGTCTTACTGTGATAGCAGAGGCTTGAGTTTGTTTGTGAGTGTGTGTGTGTGTCTGGGGAAGCTGGGAGGCCACAGTGCAATGCAACCTGGCAGTGGGTGTGCTTAATTAGCTCCGCAGGCTCATTATTACCTGTTCAATGTGTGCTCACCTAAAGCTACAGTTCGTAACTGTTGTGTTCAAATAGGTTTTTGTAGAAATATGCTACAAAAGTTTGATGTGGACAGGTGCTGTCTAAGCTGAGACTCACTGAACCGCACTACCAGCAGCGGTTCTTTGCTTCTTTGTTTTTCAAGTAATTTCTAACTCAATAGTGAGTTTTGAAATGTTCTTTTGTACTGTAATGTCATCCGATGACTACCTGAATGGCTGGGAAGGGTGTGACGGTGCCGAGCAGAGTAACCAGAGCAATCTCATCATAGCGCTGGCTTTAGTTGCCCATTGTAGCTTTAAGAATGTCAAAAAACTCATTTTAAACTGGTGACAGGTGGGGTTGATGGCTGACGGGAGGATGAATCATCAGATAATTGAAGGAAGCTACTTTCAGGCGCCCTGAAAACATCGGCTCTTGAACAGAACCAGCATAGATAAATGCTGCCTCACACTACCGTCTCTTCATTTGAGGTTAACAGGAGCATGGCACTGCCAACGATGTCTGGACACTCATGTTCTTACTTCCGTCTTTGAATGTCCTTTGTAATGTTTGTACTGCAGAGGTTCATTCTCACGCTGCTGCCCCACTCAACGAAATACTTCTGCTGCCATTCGAAATAAGAGCATCAGCTTAATGCCTAATGAGTGTGAGGTGCTGTATGTTCGAAAAAGACATCCGGGGAGAGGAGTTTTGTGGATGGCGCAGTTAGTGAGCAATGATGAAACTATTGTGTAAAATGACGCACTTACTAAATGGCATAATTGCAGTCTCATTTTATAAAATATCTACCAAGCTGAAATCTTTACTCTGACAGAGCAAGCACTGGCATTAAATTAAAATTTACAATTGAATGCCGCTGACATTTTTCTCCCTTTTTACGCACCAGGCACCTTCAAAGGCTGGCAAATTCAAGTGGTAAGATAGAGGTAACTGAAAGATATGATTGAATGCCCAGGAAACTTGAAATGTCATGTCATTAAACACTTAGGTCTAGAGTGTTTTCAAGTGCCCAAAACACCTGCCATGGTAATCCAACTTTCTTTGGACAGAGTTATTTATAGTCCGCAAGTTTCACTCAGAGACAAAATAAAATGGCGAACATACAAAGTCTTACTTGTAGTCAATGTCACACTGTGGCTGCTTAATTTGGTGTAAAATCTGTGTGAAATATTTTCGCTTTAAAATGGCTACATGATGGCATATTTGGCCACGTTTTGGGAAGACTGGGGATGAAATCAGGAAACAGTGTTTAATTTGAGAGCTTAAGAGATGAGCTATCAGGGGAATATATTAATTCATAATGGCAGGAAATGGCTTTTTGGGTGCTGAAAAGATGCAAAATATGTAATTTTGTCAAAAAAAAAAAGAATAGAGGTTTGGTTTGATCAACCAAGCCAACCACCACAAAGCCACCTGCACTATATCTACATGACAACTACAGTACAAACAACAGTATGTGGCATTGGCCTTTATCCTGCTGGGTTTTATACCGTTCAGTCCACCACTGTCCCCATGTCTGCACAAATCAAATATCAGCACGTTCATCACATGATTTGAGTTTTGCAAAAGAAAAGAAACAGAGAAGGAGAAGGAATATGTAACAAAAGTGTTCAAGTGAGATTCATTTGCATCATAAACCCATAAACCCTGCAAGGAATCAGATGCATGGAGGGAGAAAGAGGAAAACGATGGAGATTATGGGACAGAGGGAATTCAACAAGAGCCGGCCACAGAGTGGCTGGAGATGAGAGACAAAAATGAACGGTGGTTAACGAAAAGATAAGCAGGTTCAAAAAAAAGAGAGAATGGGGCAGAGGAAAAGTGAAGATCAGTCGGGAGCAGAGAGAATATCAGAAGGCAGAGATACTGAAAATACAGAGGGATACAGGGAAAAAAACAAATGTAAGCCCCTGAGGATTAACTCTCTCATTTCTCTGTGGGGAAGAATGGGGGGAGAAAAAAAAAGAGGATTTCCACCTCCTATCCTCCTAGTGTCCCTTTGATTTCTCTCTCTCTCTTTCTGTCTCATTCTAATATCTTTGTTCCAACATGATGAGCAGAGACTAGACTCGCTGATCTCGCTAAAGCTTGAACATACATGGCTAACCTAACTGGACACAAATCCCTCTCTGCTGCTCTCTTTTCTTCCTCTTTTCCCCCTAGTGCTTTGCAATTTTGGCTGATCTCTTCAGTTCTCCGTCAACATCATCCATTATTTGTCTCCTCGCAATTTCGCTTGTTTATCGTGAACTTTAAGGCAGCATCCATTCTGTTCTCTACCTGCCTCTTTCGTCTCCATCTGCAGCAGTTTGGCAGCTGCCTAACTGTAGCAGGGGGCTAATAACACACAACAGCGCTCATCATTGTTGCGGTAGCTTTAACGAGCTTTGCTAATAAGATGAACAGGCTTCCTGCTGAATAGTTAATGGCACATTCACTGGCCCGCCGCAGAGCAGTGACTGACAGTTTTTGGCATTACACATGAAAAACACTGACCTGAAGGTTGATGCAATTACTGATGTAATGCTGTTTAAAAGTCTTCTAAAGTCTAGATTTCACATTAAATTACGACCTGGCAAGGCAACACACCCACACACACTCTCTGCTTGGATATTAAATTTCTTTCTTAAACGAATACTTATTCACATTTCTCATTAACAAAGACACTTTGTTAATTTATAAATACTACTGCACCATTATATCGCTGACTATGGAACTCGTGTTTAGAAACTTTCGTTACCAATAGGCAATAATATTTGTTTTCTGATCTACATCGCATATTGAATGTAGTGCACTAATGTAGCACCTTTCTCACATATACACACCGATTATGACAGACCTGCTGTACATGATGCTAGTCTGCCCCATCAAACCAACAACCCCGTGGTTAGGAAACAACCCACTCTTCCTTTAGGTTCTAAGACGGACTTTACGAGGCTCACCGCCCCCCATTTCCCAAAGAAGTGAGGATTCATTTTTACTGCACAGACAGATGTGTTCTGTGGGGATTTTCATGTACCACGTTTAAACCACACGGCAGTGTGTGCAGCTTGCTTTGGGGATCTTCTTGTGACGAATGATGTCCTACATGTGTGATGATCACAGTCCTATCAGTGCAAAGTTGAATGCCTGCACGCTGCTTCTCGAGACAGAAATGGGGCAAATGATAAACGGTTTTACCGCTCTGGTGTAAAACACGGTTTTAGGGGAATGTCGAGTGACTGCAGCACTATCTGAAGCTGCTTCTCCTTCTTACCCATTACTCATCGCTCCACTCCATTTTTCACCTCATCTTCCCTTCACACCAGTTCTCCGTTGCCGTGTATCCCCTAAAACCTACGTCTGTGTATTTTCGTAGTACTCCCTTATATTTTGCGGTCATTTAGTTATTGCGGATATGACCATACACACCCAGTGTCATACAAGTGTGATAGTGACGGATTAACAATTTTGGTTGCATTTATGAACTTGCACTGCTTGATATTTCCGACAGCTGAACGCCTTGACTATAAAGTCCTGTGCCTTCTTCCAGATCTTTTTTCATTTAAACAGCACTGGAAACAAACAAAAACACAACGCTGAAGAATTCGCACCACATCCACGTAGACTGTGTTTAACGCTGTGTGTTGTTGCACTTTTAAAAGCATAAGGTTTGGCAGAGCCCACAGTGTACTTATGGCGGCTTCACAGAGTTTAGTGCAGTGGTATAAATTCTTCTTAATGCTGGCTTTATATCTGCCTTTTTTATTGTATTTATTTTTTGTTGTAGTTATGTGGCCTCACACGGCCCTCCTCGCTCTTTCCTGCCTTCCTTCTTTTCTCTGTGGTCGTCTGTCCCTGCTCCTCGAGCCTTTAAGAATCTGAAGTATTTTATTTTTCCGTTAGCCTCAAATCAATTCCAGACGCCACTGTTTCCTGCCCCCCCCACCCCCACTTCTTTCTTTCTCTGCCTCCCTTAGGGGCTATAGACCAAAACCACACACACAAATGGGGGTGAGAAAGACAAAGTGAGCAATAGGCACAGAGAGTCTCAGGTTTTGCTTGCTTTTCCATAGCATAAATTACTCAAACTTTCCTCACCCCCTCAGTTCAGTTCCAGGAATTGTGTGTGTGTTTGTCTTTTCTTTTCTTACAACTGAGCAGCATCTTTTCTCAGTGATTATTCCCCTTTTCTCCTTTCTGTGTCTGTCTTGACACATTTCCTGTCACGCTCATTTGTCTTTTTATCTCACAGATTAAAAGGTGCAGTGACAGTGTCATGAATCTCCTGTGATGGAGAGTGTGTTCGTGTCTGTGGACCTCTGCAGATGTCCTCAGCGAGTTTGGTTTTGAAGTACTACATTCATTAACCATGTGGGGATGTGCAAATACATGAAGAAAACCAGATGATTGAGTCTGGATGCTTTAGTGCAGGAAAACGTCTGGCTGCATCTGGTGGCCATGAGCCATTTCTCAAAGTGAGAGATAAAAGTAGAACTGGACAAACAAGAATGGAAAAAAACTAACTGATCTCCTGCAGCAACCTGTGATTATCCATATTCATTTTCCAGCCCTAAGTATATTCTTAAAGTCTTCTGCAGTAATTACAGTGTCGTTTTAAAGTTATACTGCAAAACTATAATTGCTGTGTTGGATCCTACTGGACTGCTAAAGAAAAGAAGGTGAAAAATTGCACGAAGGGAAAGGCAAAAGAAAAAGGGCTAAATCTAAAAGTGAACAAGAGAATGATGGAGCAAGCTAGACAGGATTAATTAAAAGTTCTGGTTAATTAAAAATGCCCTTAAACACCACATACATAAGGTTTCTATTTGAGCGAGTAAGTCAATTTGAACACAGTCGTGCGTACAAGGCCTTTAGAGCGCATTGCCTCTTCTTTTTCATTTTCACACTTTTAATTCTAGCATTGGCCATTTTGGAGATTAGTCGGGATAATTAACTGTGAACACCATTAATGTGGAGTTGCTCTTTCCAATTGTCAAGAGTGAAAGGCCTAATAGTCACAAAGTTAAAGCCCAAGAATAGGGCATTCCCATACAAGCCAATAGCCAATAAACCGCGGTCAGCAGGCTAATTGGAGCTGCATTGTTTTGCCGCGAGCTTAACTGCATCTCATCAGCTCGCCCGTTGTTTTACTGTCTGTTTCAGCTGCTCATTTGGAAGAACACAGAAAGCGGATTGGTTCGGTCATCAACTCGTTTTTAGTTCTGAGGATTTCTTTAGAAATGTAAAGGCCAAATGAGGAACAGCAGACTGACGTACCCCCGCAGAAACATCCATCCCATTACAGGCATTGTTTTCATTATATTCCACTGCACTGAAAAGGTGCTTGTCTTCATACGGTCACTGCCATTTGCATGTGTGAATACCACGGTGGAACCGGTTATGTCTTGCAAGCAAGCTGGGCTTTGATGAATGTATAATATGAAATTATGTAGCAGCTGTCTGTGCAGGGGGTGAACCGCGGTCACAGTAACATAAAACCCTGAAGAATACCGGCCTTAGCATCTATTAAAAGGGACAAAACATGTTTGCCAAATGGTTTTAAAAAGCCATCTCTGTCACATTAGCAGAAAAAAATGCCATGATTGCACATAATTTAGTGCTAATTGCATATTATTTCCATACAAATTAGGGTGATTCTCGGTCCTTGAGGATGCTAATCAAAATGTTCTCAAAATACACATGTAAACTGAGTTTATTTTCATGAAATGAAGCGCTTCAAACAGAATGATCAGGCTCTGTGTGTGAACAATGACAGAGTTAATTAGCTGCCAGTTGACTGAATCGGGCAAATCAAAGTTTGCATGTCAGGACATTGTTTTTAATCGTCCATTTGTTGATTTTGCATTTTTGAATGAATGCAACTAAACACCCCACAACTTTTGCCGAAAGCAGTGTTAGAGAAGTTCCGCCATACTACCTGACGTTCCTGAATTGTTGTGATGTTTACGCCAACAGAAGTAATTACCTGTCCACGCAACGGGGAGCAACCATAATTTAAAATACCAGTCTGTAAAACTAGCAGGGGGCTGTACTTCTATATGACCTACAATATTACGATAAACCGGCTGTGTATGTGAAAAGGGAAATGTCTAAGTGAGACACTGCTTATTCAAAGTTTATCCTATGAGCCCCGTAGTACAAAGTCCAGATTATGTGCGTAAGCATGAAGCACGCAGCTCTGTCCTGAATAGTCGAGAGGATTTGAATCGAGTGACTGGGCTTATTGATGACGTTTCACGATCAGGTTACTGTCGCACTCTTTTTCCTTATTTTTCGACGCACACAGATCATGTTGTGCCTTCTGCACAAGCTTGACCCCTCGCTGAAATCAAGTGGAGTTTCTGACTTGCACAATCTGTCGCTGTGTGTTACATGTGGGAAACAACCCCAGGTGAAAAGGTTTTAGTCAAGAGTATACATATAATTGTCGTGACATGACTATTTTCAAACACAAAATCATTACGGGTGGCCAATAACAAAGGAGAGAGTGCTGTGTTTCCAACATGTGTTACCTGACTTCGGGGGGTCACAACAACACATTGCTAACTGTACAGCATTTATCTCCTCACAAACTAAGTCAGTCCACATTGGGCCATGACTTTTGTGCCCTTTTCACACAACGGCATCAGATTTTCTGTTTGAGATGCTTTTTTTTTTCCCAGGAGAAAAAAGATCAGCTTCACTGAAGAAACCGATCCTCTGCAGACTGTTCCCTCCATCAAAAACCTATAAAAGCTTGACAAAACAAAACACATTACCTTCACAGAGAGATATCACCGTACGCCTTCAACTGTGGGAATTCTATGGTTGGTGGAGTCGTGTTATGTGCTTTTCACTGGGCTTTGATCTGTGCGTTACTGATTCAGGAAGAAAGTGCGTGAGATCAAATCTAAATTGATTTAGTCTTTAGGTCTTTTACCCTTTTTCCCCGCCATCTTGTCATGGCCTTGTCACTGTCTGACAGAGGGTGAAATTCGGAGAAAGCATAATAAATGGCAAAATTATAAACTGCACAGTCATAGAATTACATAATGTAACACATATCATTAGTTAGATTTCCTTATCTTGCACATCACACCACTAGAATGTCAGTACGTTATTCCCTTTCATGTACAAGGACACTAATGATGTTAAAGTGAGGCTGATTAAAGATACTAGTACATGAACAAACTGTGTGTGTGTGTGTGTGTGTGTGTGTGTGTGTGTGTGTGTGTGTGTGTGTGTGTGTGTGTGTGTGTGTGTGTGTGCGTGTGCGTGTGTGTGCGTGTGTGAGAGAGAGTGCAAACAGCAGACGTGGGGTCTTGTGGGTGGTAATTAGCACCTCAATTTCACTAATGGCTTAACAGGAATCAGCAACCTCTACACAAAACACACACACACACTTTCTCATAACACACAGAAGACAGAAATTCAAACATGCCAATGCGCACACGCACACACACACTGCAAAGACTAACTTTGCAGTAATTGTGCTGCTAGCCTCTCATTAATACCTATTTTTGTGAATGCTGAGAAAGCACTGCAGCTTTCTTTGTAATCGCTCACACACAAACACACACATTCACCTATTACTTCCTGTAATTGAAAGGCAATTAAGCCCCAGGTTTCATGGTGTGAGCTAAATGCTGGGTGTCTGTTTTCAGCACCACTCTGTTTTTAAGCTTTTAATAGACCACAAAGAGCCGACCACCGAAACAAGACACCCTAAGTGATCTTTAATTCGCCTGTACATCCTTGTGTCTTTGATCGTCCTGCATCATTCAGTCTGTAGTCCTTGGTTTTCATATACACACACGTGTATGTTTTTTTTCATCATAATACCAAAAACTGCACTCATAATATCTACAGTACTCGTTGAGTCGGTTATTTCTGATTGAACTCTATTTTTTCTGTCTGAAAGTATATGGACTTGCTTAATACCAAGAGATGGAAACATACACAATTTATAGACAGATCGTTGCAACATCTCAGACATTTGTGTAAAATTCACTTGACAGCCGTTAGACAGAAACATAACCACATTTTGCCTTTGTGTGTCTTCCTCACATTCCTCGCTTTTAGTTTCTGGCTGCTTCACTTCTTCCATTACTCACGTTATCAAATCTTTCCGCGGAACAAGTCATTTGAAGGAAATAGTCATTTAAAAAAAGAGAGACGGAGAGCGAAAGTAAAGAAAGACCCTTACAGTTCACTGCTACAGTTCACTGCTCTGCATGTACAGCAGAGGAGCTCAGATTTGTTTTGGAGAGTGGAAGTGAATTCCTACTGTAAGAGAGGTTGTTTTTTTTAAACCTCACATGACCCCCTTTCTCATTGCAGCATAAACATATCTTGCATCTGGTTCAAATAGTGTTTAAGGTTACAGAGGAGTCCAGAGGTTGGAGGAGTGATTACAGGTTTGTTCCTGGCAATAGTGATGTGCTGAATGTTTGCGGCGTCCCTGAGTGCAAACCCTGAGACAAGATCTCAAAACCAGAAGTTACTTTACCGAAAATGCACACGTTTTATCCCAGCTGTGTCGTCGTGTTGCTTCACTTGAATAATAGTTCAAAACCGAACAGTGCCTTTGAGGTCCCTGCTGTACCACCATCTTGGTTCATGGCAGTGCAGACTCACCACCGTGCCAAATGACACCAATGTGGCAGGAACAAATGATGATACAGCGGCTGTGAGAACACAGAAGGGACAAGTGTCACCTTCAGGCTGTGCTGAGGGAACAACTAACACATTATACACACACTTTCTCTTCATGTCAGCCGCTTAGCTAATTCAGACAAAATCCTTTGGATTCATGGCTGGGGGAGAGGTAATGTTCACTATGGTCAGTTCAGAACAGAAACTTGCAAAGTCAACATCCATTATTCTCAAGGAGCAGTTATAAAAATCCACTCACTGTAAGATTAAACAAAATTATTTTATGGACAAAAACAGCCGACAAAGCCAAGTTATGGCGTAATAACGAGCCGAGGGTTTGCCCTGTGTGATATGAGGGTGATCAGGGATCATATCAGGTTGTTCATTGTGACGAGAAGAACAGACACTATATGGGGAATACTCGAATCGCATACAAACGTATCTCTCCTCTTTCTCTGCATGCGTTACTCCTTTTGGACACGTTGCACAGACAAGCCACGGTAAGATCACTCTGTGCCTATATACACATCCTTGACTCAGACAATATGTGGAGACAGTAGGGAGAAAAAGGATGAAAAGATACACATAGCGAGCTATATACACAATCATGCACAGTGTGCAGACGCAGACAGGGATATATATCACATTCGTACACGACTGAATCACTTTTATTACTACTGACCTCTAGAGAGAGAAGGGGAGAAAGAAAGTTTGTGCGGAGGGAACAAAAACCAGGGTCAAAGCTGTTTTTTTTCCCCCTATTCCTCTCTGTATAGTTCCCAGGCATTTCCAATGTTATTTTAATAGATGGCGTTGAAGGTTTGGCTCAGCAAGGAGCAAGAGAAAAGAAGGCACAGTGCAGACAGAGACACCGACAGATGGAGTCCTGACAGAAATGCAGAGGTGGGGACAGAAAGAGCGACCGAGCAAAACAGCTCCAGCAATCAAAGTCGTTATGTGGGCGAGTCTTAGGGATAGGCGTCCCGCGTAAGGAGGAGCAAAATGCATCACGATGGTTGATCGTGTAAGTACTTGTTAATCACAACACTAAACTGCTGGTCACATGTGAGTGAAGTTTTTTGCTTTACACAACAGTCTCAAAAAAGATTTCAAATTTAACTACAGAAATCAAAACCACGACTTTTGATCAAATATAAATGATTTGGCAGCTGCAAATTAAATGTGAAGCTCAGGCTGGAGAGGTAGGCTGAAGTTAGCTACAACACAAACGACGGAACTGTTTCCGGGCTACTCGTGGAATACTCCTACAGTATTTGCTGTGTTCCCGTTCTGGAGATAATCACTATGATTGCAGCTGGTCAGCCATTACAGCTATTTCCACTGAAAGGGCACAGCATGAAATGCAGCCAAAGAGGGAGAGGATGAAGGAGAGCGTGGCAAAACCAACAACCTTTCACTGCAGACTCACGTTCTCTGTTAAATATGATCAGAGTTACAGTTGGCTTATCATTGTGCTCCGTAGTATGACAGGTTTAATCCATTAGTGATTGCAACTCCTAACCATAAGTAGATATAAGAACATGACACGTGATTTCAGGAACAACATCAGAACACTTAGTCCTCCGGGTCGCCTTAAAGGATGAAAGGATGCAGGAAGTCCTACTTTTGTACAGACAAGAAATGACTGGTGCACAAATACTAGTCTTTGGATGGACTTAATTAAATCTCATTTTTGTTTTTGAAAAATCCACATTATTACTTCCTCCGCTCACATTCAAAAGGCAGAGAGAAATAGAGCCAGCAGCTCTCTGAGATACAACAGTAAACGCCTGCACATTTGTTGGCTTTGCGACTTAGCAAGATTCAGTTGTGGCGGCCGCAGCAGGAGAAGACAACAAAACAGCCAAGAAAGCTACTCAAGTTCCCTCAGTGCTATGGAAATTTCAGAAGTCTCACCTCTCTTTGGCTTGTTTCGTGCATGCTCTTCACATGAACAGAAAGTTACTGGCTGCACTGAACTGCAGCCTGCAGTCTGTGCTGTTGCATTCAGGGATGACACCGTGTTAATTGAATTACTATGGGTTATTCTTTAGGTTTACATTTTGAACAACAAGTTTTCTGTAGCTTGAATTCTTTTTTATCATCATCATCATATATTTAAAAGAACAAAGCCGTAGGTCTGAATACAGATACTGTCACATACTAAAATATATGCACAAATTCACACATTTGGAGATGCACGCAGGCATGCTTAAATACACACACACACACAGAGTGCGACTGGTCAGTTAGTAGGAATGTATCAGCCAGCGGGCCTTGTTGGAATGAATATATTTTTTACCGCACTGCTTGGCCTACTGTGTGACACAGTCAATGAATGAATCAATGTATCACAGTAGTCTGACACTTGACTCATGGATTCACAGCAGCTTTTTAACCCCCGGGGGAATATTGCATGCACACACACACGTATGCTGTTCGCCATTCTAATATAACTCTTGAGTCATGGATTCAGACAGAGGAAGTGGTCTGGCCAAAAGGCATGCTCACCCTGGGGAGTCATTCTCTTACCTCGGTGTGTGTGTGTGCGCTTGTATTTGGTACCTAGTTAGGATGAAAAAGTTTTTTTCCTAACAAAGTCAGGACCTTTTGGTCAAGTGAGGATATTTTACAAGTCTGAGGACTGTCTGGGGGACAGCATTTGGTTTTGGACTTAGGTTTAGAACTGGGTATAGGCTAGGGTTAGAGCCATTTAGTGGCACTGGTAAAACTCAGTTTGCAAAAACCCTTTGAGATTAATAAATATTAATCTCAAAGTGTCAGAGTTAACACAGTTTAGAAATACGTGGTGTTACAAGTAAAATTCTGAAATGCCGATGACAACAAAACTGCATGTCCTCAGAGAATGAAATGGAATGGTAGGGATTGGATAGCAAATTTCAGTTCTGTTTTTAATGCTTCACCCTGTTTGAGAGGAAATATTATTCTAAAAATGGCTTCCTTTGACAATGGACAGCGTTCACTGTCATCAAGTAAGTCTCGTGTAATCCCACTCAGTCACACCTTTTCATAGGTTTTTATTGGCTTGTTTGCGTGTTGGTTTTTGTTGTGTTTGGCTTGACAGTTTTTGAGCCAAACACCTGATCACTGGTAGCAGGGTATCGAGATTTTGGTGAAAAGTATTTATTTTGGATGTTGTTTCATTTTTACTTATTAAATGTAGCAAGCATCTAATTTGACACATAAATGACAGTTTAAAAGCCCAATAATAGATTCTGCATGGCAGGCGTCAGCTCCGGGCACAACAAGTGCATAGAAGTTTCAGAGTTTCTAATTTCTTTTCTTTTGACATTTTTATGATTTCTTTTTAAGTATTAGCTCATTCTCTAGTTTGCCAATCCGTAAAATTCACCTGAAAGTGACAACATCCAAGAATAGACACTTTTGGTTTTTGCTTAGATTTGACAGCGAAAAAAAAGTCATTCCGACAGCACCTGCTCCTTTTACAAGAATGGTGTCTTATTGTCATTTCGAAGTTAAATTTAGACATGAACGGTTTGAGTTAAATTAAAAATGTTAGAATGTATTCCTCATTTCTCTCACATATTTTCCCTCTTCTACTTCATTTTTCACAGAATCTTCTTCTAATGCTTAATTATTCAGCAGGTAATTTCTGTTTATTACCAGACATGTGTCAAGCAGTGGCAATGGTGAAACAGCTTTGAGCCAGGCACATTATTTGCATCAATCAGAGGACTCACGGACAATTAACCAGATGAAGTGGTGCAGGATTAACCGTCAACACTTTAGGCTGGCAAATCATGTAGTCAGCGGGAGAGAATGAGCACAAAACAGAACAGTACATTATAAATTAAGAGAAAATCAGGAGTAAATAAGGACTACAGAACGTCTCGAATACTCAGACATTATGGCCCTAGCTACAGCTAAAGAATTTGTTGTTGCAAAGCGATCGGTGCACTGAACAAGTTACTGTGACGTCTCGCGTGTTGAATGATAATACAGTACTGATGGATTTTATGCAATTCCTTTGCATAAAATTATTAAATTTAAACTTTAAAATAATTAAATTTAAAATTAGGGTAAATATTAATATCTGTCCGATAGTATATACTGAGAATAGAATCAATCTGAACCAAAATTAGTAGATTGTGTGTGAATCGAAATCAAATGGAATCAGGAGATTAATCCAAAATGAATTAAATGAAGTGACAAAGAACCGGGACTTTGTGATCAGAAAAGCTGACAGCAGAAACCCCAGCAGTCTGTTTAGAAATGCAACAACCCTTTGACTTCCCATATGGCAGCTGTGGCCAGTACAATCACCTTTAGTCCTCTTTTAAAAGGATCCTGGCCTCCTTTGATTTATTCCCTCGCTGCTCTAATCAAATTTATTTTACAACACCATCACACGCCAAGAATTTTCAGCCAAACTGCCCTTATGGCTTTCACTGACATTCATCTAGAGTTTCTTGTAATGAACCAGCAGTTTCCTGACTAACAGGTCAGGCCTGTTGATGGACACTTTGGATTTTCAACAGATCACATTTTTTTCTTCTGCTGATTCATTCATAGTGATGCCCGACTCATCATGTGCACAGTGATTAGTATGCAAAGTAAAATCCACAAAAACAGGGTTTGATCGAGTGTCATGATACAAGATTCGCCTTGAATGACTTTCACCCTTTGCCATCTTTGTTTTACATTACTCTAATTAGAAAAGGCTGCAAACAGAGTAAATGCAGCAACCCGCTGTCGCACATGAGCCGTACCTCCCACTCTTAATCAGTCTGCGTCTAATTGAATTAAAGCTAACGAGTTTACAAACAGCATTGTCGGGCTAATTGGTATAATGTCCTAATCAACACGATAACCGTTTAAGAGTCAAATCACAAGAGCAGGCGATTAACAGGACCCTCTCAAACAGACAAAACTGCTGCGTTCACTCTCAGTGTTATATGAATCACTTTTATGAAAATGTATTTGTTTGAAAGCCGTATCAAACTGAATGCAAATGTGCTCAAATGCATGGTGTTTAAGTATTTCCACTGTCATCACTGTCACTGACAAAGTTGCTTTCTTCTCTGCTTTCTTTTAGGTTCTGTGATTAGAGGAGAGAGGGAGTTCACTGTGAGCGAGAAGAAGAGCGTGTAGAAGAAAGGCAATAACGTGAACGTCGGTGATGAGTATTGACAGTAACAAGGCCCGTCTCAGCTAATGAACTAGAAGATAATCAACAACATTTCGGTAGCAAAAACAACATATCGCCTCAGTGGGAGCAGAGCTCCACTGAGAGGAACCGGAAAGTAGAGGGCACGAAGTGCACAGTTGCTGAGGTCGGGCAAGATGGCGATGCTGAGGAAGATGCAGGGCTTTGGGATGCTGAGGGCCTTCCTGGTGTTGCTGGGAGTTTCTGCACTATGTAATGTCGCATTAGGAACAAGGAAAGAAAATGCTTCTGTGGATCACAGGGGCCACAGACACAGACATCCAGGTATGAAAGAAGCCTCGACGTTGTTCCTCACCAACCTACTGACACACCTTTGCATTCATCAGTTAAAACACAGAAATACCACTGACGTGTCATGGCATTTGAACATTTTCAAAATTTTTTGCATTTGCAGCCATTAGGCCCATAAGTGTATAGAGGTTGTTATCCACTCTAAACTGTGACATTTAAAAGTTCCTTTTCACACGCATTTGCATGTTGAAAATTGTATTAGTATTTAAATTATTTTATCTAGTCAATAATGCAATATGATATTTGTCAGTCAGTGTGGGTGATTCCTGCATTTGTGTATCCATTTATTGTTTTTACCTTAAGGTAAAAGCAGCAGCTTTTCTGTTTTTGCATTTCAATTTCATGTTTTTCCAGCAAGGCAGGCTTCAGTTACAGATGTTCAAACATGGCTGTTGCTAAGCACAACCACAGCTTGCTCCTGTTAGCCACTCAGCTGCTGCACCACTACAGAGGTTAAGTGCCTCACTAAGAGCCACCTAAGACTAGCTGCTGAAGCGTGTGTCGTTCACTCCACCCACCCACCCACATTTTCTCAGCTGGGATTTGAACCAGTGACCTATAATTTAAAAGTGGGCCTCCCTATTCAGGAGGTTAGTGCTTCCCACCCACTTTTGATTTCAGTCTACTGACAATATTTTCAGAACACAAACTGCAATTGCAGTGATAATTCATTCATTAAATATAGAGCGACCCAACAAACTGTTTCATTTTGTCCCTGAACATATAAAAAAATAGAACAAATAAACTGGTTAACAAAAGACCTACAGTACTCCTTTACAGAATTAAACAATGTTTGGTTTTCTGCTCGTAGCTCACTTGTCGCTGCACAGACACAGACAGATGATGGGAAAGGAAGGGCAGGTACTTCACAGATCCAAAAGGGGATGGGTCTGGAATCAGTTCTTTGTCATCGAGGAGTACACTGGTCCTGAGCCAGTTTTGGTGGGCAGGGTGAGTATATTACAGCGTGAGAAAATAACATGTTTTTCTAGCAACGTCTCTTCTGTGTTGTGAGTCAAACACAATTAGCAACGTAATAACAGTCTAAATGTGACTCTGTCTTTAATTAATAGCCACACTGCCCTCCAGTGACAGTCATGGTGGGGGAATGCAGGGTGACAGCAAATGACTTACTCCAAAAGGATTTAAATTCACTTGGCACATTCATCACATTTATCAAGGAGAGAGACTGAAAGGCAGAGGGAGAAAGAAAGAAAAAGAGCTAGAGGTCATATTAGCATTCAAGGGTGACGATGATTGGTCGTATTCCACAGCCACATCATTCAAACGGCACAGCGTGCAGGCTTTCATAGCAAACACAAATGATATACAGTACCTTCATATTTTATAGTCTAGGGATTGTAAAGGAACAACAAGAATGTAATTGAATATAAACATGCGTCATTCTAAAATGTGACAACGTTTGAAGTCTGTCAGGATTTGAGCCCTTTTAATGTGTAGACTTGAGAAAAAGAAAACTTGAAGCCATACCTGACAAGCAGCCAAGCTAAACTCAGTCCCGTCTAACCACTGGAAGCACTAGTTTTTCCCTCAGCCAGCACTAAACATGTCCTACCTGTGTACAGCATCTCTGCTCTTTATTTGTGGTTTGTCTAACTCTGCTTTTGTGTTTTCAGCTCCACTCAGACGTAGACTCAGGTGATGGCAACATCAAGTACATCCTGTCAGGTGAAGGTGCAGGAACGATCTTTGTTATTGACGATAAGACGGGCAATATCCATGCCACAAAAACCCTGGACCGAGAGGAGCAGGCCCAGTACACTCTAACCGCCCAGGCAGTGGCCCGAGATACTAATAAGCCCCTGGAGCCTCCATCAGAATTTATTGTCAAAGTTCAGGACATTAACGATAATCCTCCGGAGTTTCTACACGGGCCGTACTATGCCAGGGTGCCTGAGATGTCCAATGTCGGTGAGTAGCAGAAGAAATGGGGAGGAGGAAATCATACGGGGACTTAATTTTAGAATTCCAAAGATTAAAATGCCCACTCATAAGAATCAACTGAGATGCCAAAGAGCAAAACTGCAAATAACTACATTTTATCTTTGATACTACAGCTGAAAACACTGTTTAATAATTTGAGGCGGGTGCCACAAATCCATATTAACCAAGCAAAGACTTGTCAGGTGAATTTTTTTAGCTATAGGTAAACACAGTTTCTTTTTTCCTTTTTATTTTAATTATTTATTTTAGTTTGTGTATCTCTGCATATTGGTTTTATTTCCACAAAGCTTTCACCAAATATCATTTTTTTCTGCAGAGTAAAGCTCTCTATCACAAACTGAAAGAGTTTCACTTGTGAAATCACTAATGGAGTTCATCATCAGTGTTATTTGTCTGCTAAACAGGCTTTTCCATACATTATTAATTATCACTGAAATCTGAAGCCAGGAAGTGTGACAGAAGTAGATGCCAGAGAACACAATGAGCTGATAACAACCAGCTTCTAAAAAGCCTTTAGATTTTTTTTTTTTTTTTCAAAAAGGGGTTCAACCAAAAGAAAAAGAATTTTTCAGCACTGGGTTGAAATAGGCAAGAACTTGTATAATTTCCTTAGAGTCTCCTTACCTAAAGCATCTGATCGTGAAAGATTTTCTTTCCAAATATGATGTAGCCTTGGAAAGTCTTCAGCCCCTGAAGGCTGACCTAAAATGAACCATACTGGCTGTGGTGCTTTCTGAAAGTCTGAAAGCCTGAGAAATCCTGCTCTGAATGAGCTGGACTTGCAAATAAAGGACTTCCGAATTAATTTTGTTCAGTCTTTTCTCACTTACTTGTTTCATTAGCTGAAACCTGAATACAGAAGTCTGGCAGGGAGGGGCCACCAGTTGCCATCAGCCTCAATCAAAGAAGCAGAACAGAAGGAAAGCTGTAATTTGACTAAACAGGCCTACGTTCCCTCACGGACATCAGAATGAGGACAGTGACAGAATAGAGTCTCTTTCAAATTAATATAGTTGGTAATTTATCCTGTACACTTCAGGTGTCTGCCACACTGAGACCATAGTTGATTGAAACTTGATTACAGTTATATACCCAGTGGAACTCATATGAAGTAGGATGTGGGTACACCTAACTATAAGTCACATCTAAAATGTCCAAGCAGGAATTAGAAAGAAGATTGAGCTGAACAAACTAAGGTAGATACTTTTTTATTGAGGTTACATACTCACAGTGGCAGCATATAATTCATTACAATCCAACATGTGCCACAACAGGCAACACATGCAGAAGCTCCAGTGCAGACATGCTTATTGATTTGGTGTTTTCAACTTACTAAACAGTTCATATGTTTAACTGATATTAGGAGGAGTAAAATGCACATTTACTTCACTGCAGGTTATGACTTGTGTAACTTCCTTCCCAGTTACTCACACAACGCAGGAGGTGTTCTACAAATAATATCTGTACTAAGATAAATATTGCAGGATAAAAAAGCCAATTTAGGGGGAAAGGCAGAAGCCTAACTCCTGTCAGTCAGTGCATTTACATGGATTTAAGTAACCAGGTTAAAAGTGGCTTTCACTGGAAAGCCAGTTTCTTAACTGTCAGATAAACTGAAAATCTGCATAATAAAATCTGTGAAATTGGGGTAGGGGATCCCCTGTCAGAGAATGCAGAATGCTTCGCCATTAATACGCGTAACCAGGTTTCTAATTATCGTTCTACAAAGCCACATGTGTGTTACAAAAGGCTGCAGACAGGAACTCGCAGCTGAGTGAAGGCCGAATAAAATAGTGGTATTGTTAACGGGGCAGCGCCGCCTCATTTTTAAAACAAAGCCTGGACAAAGGTGGACATAAGTTACTTTCCCCTGGAAATTAGGCTGAGGTGGATGAGAAAAGATTATTCCTCTGCTGCGTGTTTATATGGATATCCAGTAACTAGGTTTCCTCAATCAACCAAGAAAGCTAATTTCTGTGTGTCTTCATTGCCTGGCACAATAAAAAGTCTTGTCGTATAAAAAAACAGTAAAGGATACATTTGCAAAATGGTGTTATCTTATTGCCACCAGTCATATGTATGAAAGGATTTTTGGATACCATTCAATGTCAATCAAATGTTTTTTGCACGAAAAAATATATATAAATATATATGAAACTGTCAAATTTGGTTAATTTGTTCTGGGAGTAAATTGCTGTCAAGTAAAATCACCACATCTTTAGCAAGTCCATTCAATTTGCAGTACAAGACAAACAGTCTTGTTTTTCAGTTTGACAATCTTGAGTTTTTTGTTTGTTTTGAAAGGGTTCAATAAATCCAGGGTTTAAAGAATTCAGTTAATGCAGGGAAGAAAACTATTTTATTTAAAACGTGAAAACACCAAAATTGTAGAGTCAATGTTTCCGCTCAACAATGATGAAATGTAGGAAATAATTGTGGAGAACAGCCTCACAGTAGCAGTTCTGCTGCAGCGTGTGTGAGGGGTTCGCTGTGTGACAAGCTTGTTTGTCAAATCTCTTTTGGACAAATCACACAAATCACAGCTGTCCGTCATGTCTGTGCGTCTGTCCTGTAGGTACTTCAGTGATGCAGGTGACAGCGACGGATGCTGATGACCCCACCTATGGCAACAGTGCCAGACTGGTGTACAGTATACTGCAAGGACAGCCGTATTTCTCTGTGGAGCCTCAGACAGGTGAGATTGAAAACAAAACTCCGCCTTGGGTCTACAACCATCTACACTGCAATCAAATACAGCCCTGATGTAGTATCACGCCAAAAAAAACCAGACTACACAGATGGCAGCTTACAAGATCAAGACGCAGCTCCTCCCTAAAGTGCATCCAGCAAATAAACAATACAAAGTTCTTCACAATAAATTATGCAAATGCCACATGTAAATGTTTAAGAAATCATAATTGTCCCTAGTTGCACATTCCAGCATTGTAAACCGCACGCTTGCTGTGTCTAACAGGCACCTTTTTGCTAGTTTCCGCAATATTTTTACCTTCTACCAATTAATATAAAAAGCAAAGAACTGAGCGCTGTAAGGATTGTGTAATGCCACGTCATTTCCACTGACATTGGTGAGGAAAAGAAGGCACCGCTGTACAAAGAGGTCCCCAGAGGACATTTGGTCTGCTCTCTGCCGAGCCCAGGCCTAATATTTGGGTTTGCATTATAAGAAGAAAATGGATTTAAGGAGAGGGGTTAGGGCGGACACAGAGCTATATTGGGCCCAACAGAGTGAAGAAGAACAAAAAAAAAGCGAGGTTAGGGTAGAGGAGGAGAGAGAAATTGGTTTGGAGAGAGCGAGTTCATGGAACGACAGTGGTTAGGACACAGAGAGGGAGAGAGATTTGGGCAGAGTAAATCTGTCTAATCAAACCAGTGTTGGGTATTTGACTGGCTCAAATCCATAGCTCACATTTCTAATTGGTTTGGAGATTATCAGCTTTTCATGCTGTCATGTGCACGCACACACACACATAGAAAGCGAGAGAGTTGGCATAATATGACAGTAGAAAGCCTCAACTCCCTGACACTGCAGCTAGACATGTGGAAAAAGAAAGAGCAAGATGGATCAAGAGTGGTGGGTGATGAATTAAACAGAAAGAAAAGATTACTGGGGCTTGAAATAGAGAAAAATAGGACTTCACAGATGTTTAACTAAAGTTCACATTATGTGAACAATGAGTGATGTGTTTTCTTCCCAAATGAAACGTCTTTGAATAAATAACACACACTCCTAGGAAAGTAAATCACACAAAGCTTTGGCTTCCAAAATGGTTCTGTTTTTCCAAGCAGATGAAAGAGAAAGTTTTTAAGATATTAAATAATTTTAAGGCCCTAAAATTCTTTAACCTTGCAAAAACAGACATGGCAGAAGAAATGATATGTACATAATGAATATCAGTAGTATTTAGGGAACATTATGAAATTACATCACATTATTTATCACTGTGAAAAAAAGCATGTCTATTATAGATGCAGACGATTTGAGCTGCAAATGTGTGACAGCGCCATAGCTGTGTTTCTTGTTGGAAATTACATATTTAGGTGGTAACAAAAAAAAAAAAACATACGAACACACAGTATAAACGCTGCAAAAAGGTATGAAATGTAATATTAGTAATAACTGTACAAAACTGTCCATTCAGGTATAATTCGCACTGCCCTGCCAAACATGGACCGTGAGGCACGCCAGGAGTATGATGTCGTCATTCAGGCCAAAGACATGGGTGGTCACATGGGTGGGCTGTCGGGAACCACCGAGGTCAAAATCACCCTCACAGATGTCAACGACAACCCTCCGAAGTTCCCACAGAGTGAGTACAAACACCTCCTCCATCTGTCTATCCAGCTCTCTCTGGGTCTTCCCATGACTTCTCTACCTCTGGCGTAACACACATATTCGGTGTGTATTGTAAAATCAGGAAATATCAGGATGTCACTGTAGGAGACATTAAAGATAACTCCTAGGCGTGTGTGTGTGTGTAAACCTCTTATTGGCACATGTTAAAATACTAATGTGCTGAGCACAAAAGTAGAGAAATATCTAACCTAGATCTTAGAACTGTAGATTTGATGTTTTAAAAGTAATAAACTTGAAATTCTGTTTGGTTATAATATTTAAAAAAGCTGAGTTTGTAGTAAAACCAATCTGGCAACAACGCACTCAAACAAATGGTAGTTGATAGATGTTTAAACTTAAAGAAGCAACCGTCAGGGTGGAAGATGCTTTCTTTGTATATTTGTGCTTCTGTGGAGTTGTCACTTGTAAGTGTCTTGATAATATTCATATTCCAAAGTGCAGTGAGAGTATATATGGTTATGTCTGCAGACTGTGACGATATCTGGATACCTAAATTTTTCAACCAAAGATTCACAGGAACAATCTAACCTCAGAAGTGATTTGCACCAGACTCTCCACCTGCCTGTACATGCACCACCCTTTTGACTCAATCTTCCCTGCTTATGTTTCTTTCTGCCTCATTTTTTGTTCTCCCTCATTCTCACCTACTTCCCCTCCCGTAGCTCTGAGGAGAAAGACTCTTGGCAGACATTCAGCTGAGCAGGTTCAGGAATGATGGAAGAAAGAAGGGAGGGGTAAAAAAGAGAAAGCAGGGCTCAGGATTTAGCCTGTGGAGAAGCTGAATAGGTGAGGAGAAAAGAGAGAAACACAAGCAGCAGCAGTGAGGGTGAGAATGTAAAAGACGGGTGAGATGCAGAGAGAGAGAATACGACTGTCAAAATCATCTTTCCATTTCCTGAGTATCCCAACAACCTGACTGTGTTTCAGCATCCTGCTTTGAAAAGCTAAAATCTAATCCTGTATTCAAAGGCACAACTCTGTGGGGAATTTAGAAAGACTTTTATGGCCAACGAAATTTCGTGAGTTGATCTTTTCACTACTTACTAGTAATTTCAGTGCTAAGAAATTCACCGTTTTACAGCGCCCAATGCTTTGACATCATGTATGGTGTAAAGTTAAAATGTATGCTCAGTGACAGCTTTAGAGGGAGTTGTAAAATTTAACGCAACAGCTCAGAAATATACCATTACCAAAATAATAATGTTCAGCTTTGATTTATACATTGAAAACTGTTTCACTCAATATGTTTATTGTGGCAGTTTTTTTTTTCCCCATAATGCACATAAATGGAGTTGTCACTAGGATACTGTCCAGTTCAACCCAGCCGCATAGTTCTATACATTTAGGTATACAAAGTTTACTGTTAGCTCTGTAAAGACCGTATTTGATGAAGCGGACTTTGTTAGAGCTGGTGTAAAAGAACCAGGCAGCATCTCTAGCCAAACAACACACACTTCACATTCAAGTGTTGTTTACCCTGTTGCTTTCCCCATAATGGTGAGAGGAACATGGTTGTTGTGAGGAGTCAGTGAGGATCTTCTGTTCAATTTCCAAAGCCAACGTAAAAGAATTAGGAGCAGAACGCAGGTTTTATAACCAGATATGATCGCCCGTAACTGTTTGCAAACTACCTCCTTGCATTACTTCCAAATAGCAGCTCTGCATCAATGGCAGTTTACATCTGTGATACAAGACAGTACACCAAACAGCAATATGTTGGTAGTACGTATGCCAACAAAAAAGTGAAGGCAGCACAAACACCTGCAAAAAAAAAGCCTCCCAGATGGTGTGAATGAGGACACTGATTACTTATTTAGTAGTTGGGCAGAGTGGGAGAGCACAGAGAGAGGGGGAAAATGGGAAATGAGATAAAGTCAAGAAAGAAAAACAGAGCCAAAGCAAGAGGCAGAGAAAAGACAGGAATAAAACAGATGCAGAAAGAAGAAAAACAACCGAAGAGATAAAGACAAACAGAAAAAGATATGGCACAGTGTGACTGTCTCGAGCGGTTTAGCAGCTTTTCAGTTTCCATTTAAGTTGTTGTATGTTTTTTTTTCCTTTCACAGTAAGACTTGATCTCTCTGCTTCTCACAGTATTTCTGTCCCTGTAATTTTCCCCCTTTCACTTCATTATCAAGCATCTTTCATTTGCCACCCTAAAAACTCATCACAGAATAGACAGGAGGAGGAGCAGCAGGAAAACAACACCAAGTAACAAGTGTTACCTCTGTAACTTCAGTCATTTACATGGACCAATTCCCCTAATAAACAATGTCAGCTAAGTTCCATATGCCGAAAGCTGGTGATAAAAGACAATTAGAAGCTGTGCAAGCTCGTCTTTTGGTTGAAACCAGCAGCTGTATTTGTAAATTTCATTCACCTCCTGAGCTGAAGAATGCTTATACCAGAACAGTCTATTATCACTGCACAAATCAAATCAGTATCTGTCAGTCAAAACCCCCTGACATACCTTAAAACATGATTATTTCTTTATCACTGCAGCAATCAATCAGTCTGTCCTCAAATTTATTCAAATGGCTTGTTCACCAGCATTAGATTGAAAAACAACACTTAAAATTTGGGAAACATTTGTCAAAAGTGACACTAATTGTAGGTTAAAGAGACATTTACAAATTAAATTTTCAGGAGTAATTAAAATGTATTTAAACAGCACCTTTCTCGAACAGGTGTCACAAAGTGTTTCACAGTAATAGACAAGAAATTGAATAATAATATTAAAATAATCAATGGTAATACAAAAACAGATATAAACAAGTTACAGAAGTCAAAAAAAATAACAGGGTACAAGGAGAAACTGTCACTGCTCAAATGCCATTCTAAACACATGTGCCTTCACCTACTTTTGACTTTTGAATGTCCAAAAAGAACTTTAACAAGTATGACAAATATGATCCCACTTGAATTATGCTTTCTGTCTCTGCATTCATAACAGGGAAAGATAACAGGGTGAACAGTGATTTCAGTAGCGTATTAATGTTGAAGTCATGAATTGCTCTGTTAGTCGTAGTAAGTTGCATCTGGACCATTGCTACAGCAGAGACAGCTTACACCAATTTACGACGTAAACATTCAGAGGACTTGTCAATATAAACTTTAATTTTTACATTTATTTTTCATGCAGAGAGACTGAGGTCATCTATTTATGGGGCTCTTTAGTGGTGCTTACGTGTAACGTTTGCTTTTTCTTCCAAGACTGGACATCTGGACACACCAAAAGTGCCATCATTTAAAGTTGACTAACCATAGCAACTACTGGCTTTCTCATGTCCTCATTTTCACTCTTCCACAGAGCAAATGACTAAATAAAGAAAGGTCTCCGACTTGAATATACATATACTGTATGTGCCATGCTTCATTTCCGTCTGCAGCCAGGTGTGCCAGGCTGCCTGTGTGTTCCATCTTACAATGCTTAACTCAGCTGCCAGGAGCCACTGAAGTTAAGCTACTTAGCAAAAGCAAGAATAGAACGACAGAAAAAGAGAGGGAGGAAAAGGGCAGGGGGGGGGGGGTGGGCAGGGATGAAATGAGCTTTTAGCCAGAATAAGCAGGCAGGAGAGAGAGGAAGAAGAAATAGGCATGAGAGAAATAGGGCGGAGAGGGGGAGGATAGGTGAGGATGAATGGAGAAATTTGGAAAGATGTTGTTGAAAGAGAAGAAGCAAATGAGAGATTAAGAAAGAGCGAAAGTAATGAGAGTAAAATGAGATGAAAAGGAAAGATGGAGAGGAGGGATGTGGTGAGGATCGATGGAGATGTGACTGAAAAAAAAATTTGAGGGCTTGGAGGGTGGCAGGGGGGAATTGAGCGGGATGGACCAAAACCTGTGAATTACACTCCTCCTCTACTTGCTTGAAAGCCACATGACGAAATGAATTTCATGATTCGCAGGATTGTCACACCTGGACGAACAGGATAAACTTGCTAATGTTGCGCGAACCACGAAATTATAATTTCGTTCGCGGCTCAATGTCTGAATCGCAGAGTATGAGGAGGAGAAGATGCAGGGAGGAGGTACTGGGGAAGGACAGACAAGAACGGGAAGCTGCAGGAGGAGAGCGGAAGGAAGAGATGACAGATTTGGGGAAAGAAATGACAGTAAGAGAGGAGAGGAGGATTTTGTGAGAAACTAAGCAGAGACAAAGTGAGAAGAGAAGATTAGGGGAGGAGTGAGCTGATGGGCAGGCACAGGATGTGAGAAGTGGTAGAAGAGAGCAGAGCGAGCAGACATATGGTCCTACTGCTCTCGTTGTGCAGACCAGGTGTCTGCTCCCTCAGACACAAACACACCTGACACCATAGGGGATATTAAAATCCTCTGGGCCACGCGAGACAGATGGTATAGTTCATGTTAGTCCCTCTCTGCCCTCTAAAACTGACCCTGCCTCAGATAGTAAACACCGTGGCAGCCAGCCAGGAGTTCTCTAAAGAGTGTGGAACGCCAAAGCAAGCCGTGACACTCGCCAACAAACCAGCCAAAGCCAAGGAAAGTCAATGCATTTGTTTTTCTCCCAGGTGTGTATCCAATGTCTATATCAGAGGACAAAGTGCCAGGAGAGGAGGTGGGTCGCCTTAAGGCCAAAGACCCTGACCTGGGAGACAACGGACTGGTCAACTACCGCCTAATAGACGGAGATGGAATAAACATGTTCGAACTGAGCACTGACTCAGAGACCAGGGAGGCAGTTATCAAACTCAAAAAGGTAATAAGCTTTTTTGTTTCTTTGGCAACAACAAATAGAAGCTGCGAACACACCCCTGATGTATTGTGTTTTGTGTCAACATTACTGATCTTTTACAGTCCTGTTTCTGGAAACCTAGCAAATGTATGGCCAATACTCACCCTCATTAATGTCTGATTTTGGTGAGAACGCCTGATTGTTTAGTTGGTAAAGGCTCAACTACAAGCACTAGTCGACTATATCTGTCATTGGGTAGGGAGTAGTCGGTGGCACTAAAACCGCTGCTTTTTAAAGCTAAAACAGAGAGGCATGAAAACAGAGGAAGACTGATCTCAAAGCACCTGTAAGTTCATCACTCCATCGTACACTTTTACGTCATCAACAACTAGTTAGTTTGAAATCTAAAAATCTGAGCTGACCAGAATGGTTGTATTTAACCGTTCATTTAAATTGGTGATGTTGTTAATGCAGTATGTTGGAGCAGTTTCACGGAGAGAACCTTAGTGTAAAGGGTTGTTAGCTGATAGCAGCTCTGCACCCACCACTTTGTAATATACAGTACCAGCAAATAAATGCTTCTAAACAGTGAACACAGCTGTTCAGCATAAGCCTCTCAGACTTAAGTCTGGGTCCATGTTTGCCTCTTGATGTAATGTGTTCCGAAAAGAAAGAAAGGAGAAAGAACGTAAAAAGAACAAAGATCTGTGGAGCAGCAAGGAAGGGGGAAGGAAAGGTTTAGCCGTGTTCCTTTTCTAGGTGGCCCTCACAGTTTCTTATTGTGTTTGATATGAACACTGACTTTCAGTGCATTAACTTTCATGCTTCCCTAGGCCAGAGAGCTCATCTTCTGCCCTGTGACTGTAACCCATACAAGCACAGAGGCTTGCACACACACACACACACACACACACCATAGATTTCACTGATCCAACTCAGCACACGCAATTACGTTTTCTCACTCTGTCTCTCTGGCTCAGTCTCCCTCTGTGTAATACACACACATGCAGTCTCATACTTTGTCAAATACACATTCAAATGCATAGTCACAAACACACTTTTTTTCTCTCCCCCGCTATCTCTCTCTCTCTCTCTCTCTCTCACACACACAGTACTGTATGTGTAGCTGCAGGTCAGGATTATGAGCTGAATGTTCCAGTGAGCTGTGCTAGCCTGCTTTTCCCTCCTGTGGCGTGCGACCCTAGAGTCTCTCAGTTAAAAAAATAATGTTTTTTTTATAGCCATGCTACCATTGTGAGGGAGTAAATAAGAATATAATGTACACAGAAATCTGTTTTGCAAAGGCTCCTTTTTTCTTCTGTTGTAGATGGTTAGAACGAGACAGTGTAAAAACTGTAAAACAGTTTAATGTTGGTCGGGAATTCAACCCATAGAATCACAGAGTTGGATTTTTTTTTGTTCCCCAGAACAAATTTTCAAAGCATGTCATTGTACACTGAAACACCTGACTTTTAAACGTGTAATTACGTGCTTAAAAGTAGGACGGCAGTATCATGGCAACTTGTGTTTTCTGCCCAGACAGCAACAATGTTGCTCAAAAGAGCAGCCGGCCTTAACCTACAGCTTGTTTTTACTGATGCAGTGGGAAAATCTCTGTCTGAATCAATCGATATGAGTCAGTTTCATGCTTTTTTTCCCACAACTGTCTGCATGAGCAATTCATCTGGAGCTCAGTTTTGGAGCATGGCATTAAGCCTGCTGGGTTTAGGGGCTCTTCTACCACCGGTGTCATGAGAACCGTGCAGGTAAATTAGTGAATGATACCGATTAATGATCCTCCGGTCTTTAAGGAACTCGAATGCGTGTGTCCTGGAGAAAGGCAGTTAACCTGCAGGTCAGGTATGAGCCTTCGAGCTGTGCTGTGGCAGTGGTTGCACAGGACAGCTCTCAGGTGGCAACCTTTAAATCAGGCTGGATTTGAGGAAGAAATGACATACAGATCAAACCTTTTATTTCCCTGATGTTCCATGTCTCTGTTGAAGAAAAAAAAGGACATGGAACAGCTGAAATGGCTACATTCCTTGAGGGGTTTCCTCTAAAAAGTTTTTAGAAGCCACTGACTAAATGTATTCATTAGTGGTGAAAAAGATCCAAGTGCATTTTTTGTTATGCTACAGTTTCCCTGCTACTTCATACTCCTACTTCACTACATTTAAAACATTGTTCTTTTTCCCTGAGTTTTATCTGATAATTGTCAGATTAATAAAAAAGAAAACAGTATAATCGTAAAACCTTATTATTGCTCAGTGGGAACTCCACAAGCTTCCTAATGCACATGCAGTAAGTCAGATTATAATTATTACATCTAAACCCTCCAATCATTAAAACTGCTTTTGTCATTAACATAAACTCCACCGCTGCCAGCTGTGATATTAGACGAAGTGAAATAAAATATTATTATTATAGTCATATAAAAATATAACTCAATAACACATTATTCTGAAATGGGCCACTCTGCATTGTGTTTTTTACTGTTAGTCTTTATAGAACTACTTGTACCTAATTCTACAAAATGCATCCTAGTGTCAGCACTAGGAGAAGCATCCATTCTTCTGCAGCCAGTCCTTTCTCTGCCACCTGCTTCAGTCCGTCGAGCTCTGCACTGCTCCTCCGATACAGTAGGATTTATTATCCTATTTCAATAAATAAGAACTAGGGCTGACATTCAGTTTAATCGTGATTGACTGCAGGTTGTCCATAGTTAATTGCGCTTCATCACAAATTATTTGCACATTTTATCTAGTCAGAATCTACTGCAAAGAAACATAGAACGCCACCCTCGCTTACGCAAACAGACAAACAGCTGAGAAACTGCATCGGAACGTCACACGTTCATCTCAGAGATCTCGTCTTTGAGAGCAAATAAAATGTCGAGAATCAGTCAGCATTCCAATTCGCTCACTCAAACTGTCCAACACTTCACATGTGAGGCAACAGGTCATCATGGCAGAACCAGCATCAACGGCGTCAAAAGAATTGATGACATACAATAATTTGCATCAATGTACTGATGTGTTAACAGCCCTAAATTGCGACAACATAACATAATACAGACCAATAAAAAAATGTAATTGTTGAAATTCTCTAATCGCTTAGAAGAGCAAACTTTGCTCAAAAACATTTAAAAGCAAATATCTCTGCTCTGTTGGCAGTGCTGTTCTGTGAATGTGCCTTCGCAGTAGGTGTTAACAGCAGCTTTTCACAACAACAGTAACTCTGTATGTAAATAAAAAGTTACATATTTAGCTTTAAGTAAATTTCTTTGCATGTTTTTACTTCTAATTGTAACAGACCATTTCAACACTGCGATACTGCCATCTCACTACCCAAGTTATTGAGTCATTGAGTACATCATTGACAATTGATACTAATGAGCTAAACACGACAAGTCAATACAATTATCTAAATCAACACTGATCACATTCAA
Organism: Channa striata; assembly: GCA_033026295.1. NCBI lineage: Eukaryota > Metazoa > Chordata > Actinopteri > Anabantiformes > Channidae > Channa > Channa striata. The sequence continues at coordinate 17,864,071 of CM065184.1, read as the reverse complement.
ATGACAAACTGTGTGTGTGTTGATAAATGTTTTACATGCTATGCTGAACTTATTGTGTCTACAAATGGACAAGACCAGAGACTTTACTGTACAAAGCGTTTTGGGTACACACACACACACACACACACACACACACACACACACACACACACACACACACACGAATTCAATAAAAGGCACAGTTACACACAGAACACATTGAATTTCACTGAATGTGTTATAGATATTCTAAGAAGACCCTTTTATGATGCCAGCTGATATTTGTCACTAAGGACTGGTTAACAGTAGTCACAATCTGAACCATTTCAAAATATGTTACAATGAGTTAAACCCCTGTTATCTGTCAAATAGTCATAAAAGCAGCAATAGAATTGAACAAATTCAGAAGAAAACTGAAATGAACAAATTAAACTGCCTATTCAGAATAGTTTTCAGAGACTAATAATTTTAAAACAACATAGGTACTTATGTTTTACACACTCATATAAAATTATTATGTGTTATACATATATCATATTAATAACAATAGCAATAGTGTGTGAGCAGGCAATGGAGATCACACAATGCAACCACACTCTCAACCTGATTATCAATTTAAATACCACGTGAAAGCTGAACATGCACATTCACTCATAACTCCACATCAAGATTTGACCCAAAGACACTTTGAAATCAGCATCAAGACTAGCGTTCACTAATCTCTATTCTCCTACTCTCCTTTACACCACAAGCATGCACTCTCTCTCTCTCAAACACACACACACACACACACACACACACACACACACACACACACACACACACACGTGCACAGGGGGATGAGCTTTAATCAGCTATTCTCTTTCAACTGTGTCCTGACGAAAGCAGTCCACAGAATATTAAGGAGCTGCTTTTCAGTGAGACAGAGGAAGGGGTTGGGGTGGGGTTAGTTATTGTTGCGAATATTATTATATCACACTGATTACGCAAAGCTGGAGAGAATGAAAAGGAAGTAAATCTATAGACAGGACGAGAGAGAGAATAACAAAAAAATGAATATGAAAGAACTGGGTCACATCTGTCTTACTAGCAATATCGTGGTGATCAACACGTTAAACACCTACACTAACACCACAGAGCAGGATGCTCCTGCAACTGACAGACTAGGGAACAATCTTTTGAGAAAGGGAACCTCACTCCAGCTTTGAGTCATCTGGCAGATGCATCACAGTCCTGATAGATTAAATAGCTACCACAAGCTATTTTCAAAAGCACTACTATCATACAATTGTTACTTGCACGATAAAAAGCAAGTGATAATATAATAACTTAACTCTAATGTTTATTGGAGGGATCATTATCCGAAACAGACGACTGGCATCAGTTTCAGGCTTAAAAAACACCAGATCCAGCCCCAGATTTCTGCCTTCATCTGAAAGGAGGACTTTGGGCGATTGAGCATCAGTCCAGTACAGCTAAAGCATCACAAGTGTCTTCATACTTCAAACAGTAGCTCAGTTGGTAAGGCAGGCATCCACAGACCACAGGGTCAGTAGCTCGATCCCCGGTACCTCCCTGCTGTGTGTCGAAGTGTCCCTGGGCAAGACACTGAACCCCAGTGGGAGCAACTAGGCCATGGTGGCCATCGCCATTGTGTGTGTGTGTACCAAATTACTCTTTGGATAAACTCTGTAAACTCTTCTTAGGTCTATGGCCATATCTGATGCTTGTAACCATATTGTAACCACAGTTCTCCCTTGCACTCAACTTTCCAAGAAAAGGACTGCAATCAGCAGACCCTTTCAATGATGACCCTCTTTGTTTTTGCTTACCATACTTATGGGAGGTGTTAATATCTAAGACTTCACCATCATTATGGTTGCATTTACTGAACTACAGGGAGACACAGTATTTACACATTACAAAAAAGTAATCAAATCTGAAATTAAACACTTAAAGAAAACAAACCATGAAATATTTTATTTTCGATGTAATAAATGTAGAATATATGAGAGGTTCACGTTTTTCAATTACACAATAAAGAAAAGAACATTTTGACAATATGGCCCTGGTCCATTCACATTTAGCTAGCAGCCTCCCATTTGTAGCTTTCGGTAGACGTCACTACTGAACATTAATCAACTTATTGGTTGAACTCTTCTACGCCAAAGGTTGTTTGTGAAAAAACCTACTGGTTTAATAGCAGGTGCTTCTGTAGCTCCAGAAACACCAGCAGAGGGATACATCATGATTTTAGGGGATCCGATCATAGGAATTACAGAAGTCACATTCTCCCACGTATTCCTTAATTCATACATATAAATAATTTAAAATTATAAATCTAATATTTTTGAACCAGGCTCTCTAGTATTTAGATACCTCGATTACACTTAGTAGGCTATATGTGTCAAACTCCAATCTGAAGCAGCTTCACTTTGCTTTCCTAGCACCTCACACAGGGTTTATGAGCCCTGTCTTCTACCACTGGGATTTCATTAAGTGATGGCAACCTGGAGATGAAAAGATCAAACTTGCTCCTGGGACTTTGCCAACCTCCCGTTACCAGCCGAAGAAATGGTGGTGTTGGAAAGTGGTTGTTATCTGGGTTCATAATACAGCAATGATACCAAAAAGAGAGTTATTTACAATGATCAAGGCTACGCCAGAGATGCAAATGAGTGCAAGTGGCAGCCAAGTGCTGCTGGCAAGCAGAAGTCCTCATAATCATAGCAGAGAGAATCTCTTGGGAGTTATAGCTTTTATGCAATAAGTGCCAATATATTTGTTGACATAAAGGTTTTTCCCAGCAGTAGTATTCGCTCAGTTCATAAGAATTGAGAATGAGAGAAGAAGAAAAATTCATAAGATGCATGGCACAAAGCAAACTGTTAGGCTGAGGGTCATTGCTTTGCAATTACCAATTCATTATGACTGAATTAAAATGTGATGTGAGAAAGATGTGTGATGTTTTCAGTTTTGGCATAGGACAACAAAACAAAGCACAACCTCGAGCTAATTTAATATCAATGCCATTACAAATAAATGGGTTTTCTTCAAATATAAAGTAAATGTTCTAAAGCTCAGTTTAGTATAAGTAAATTCAATGTCAGGGTTAAACAGTGATATTAAAAATATCTGCCAAGGACTTTATATGATAATGTACCTGCAATTTATCTGTCTTTAGATAGACGGTACAACACAACAAACTAAATAGAAAAATTAAAAAAGGCTGGTATGACTGTCAGTAGAGTTTTGTTTTTGTGATTAGGGATTTAAATGTCATTTGCTACCTTGTGACCCAAAGCAATCTCTACTCGCTTTTATCATGTGGTGTCCCAAAATCCCAAACCTAATCCTGGCTCATTAAAAATCAAACTAGTATTGTTTTCATCTGATGATGAAAACATCCCTCTAGAAACACCCAAATTATTCATTTTGGTCCCAAAATACTCATATATCATGTAATATCATGCAATACAAAATACCTTGATATTAAAAGTCAGTATTTAGGTTACGCCATGGTTTTGTTGACAGTATTGGTGTGCTGCTGTCAATATAGCTGCCGATGCCCCCATTCTCATATATGTAGCAACAGCTCCCCCTACCAGAAGATTAGGATACAGCACTGGTCCCTTATTGCATTTCAAAGCCAATACAAACTGTGCTCTTAATTTTGTTTCTCCATCATTTAGATGTAAATACAAAGTGAAAAAAACAAAATATACCAGTAGAATGTGTGTTTGCAGTTAAAAATCAATGATGGGTTTTAATTTGAGACATACTATAAATACCCAACTTGAACACACTCTCTCTCTTCCAGCCGGTGGACTTTGAAACTAAACGAACATACACTTTGAAAGTTGAGGGATCCAACCTGCACATTGACCCTCAATTCCTTGCTTGGGGGCCTTATAAGGATGAAGCCACAATTAAGGTATTAACATAAAATATTAAAATTTATAGAATTATGGGTGTATAGCTCAGTTTTTTTGTGCAAGAGCACCGACTTCTGTACATTTATGCACAAGCCTGAAAAATGTAAGTTTGTGTGTAGATATCAGTGGAAGATGCAGATGAGCCTCCGGTGTTTGTAGCTCCCAGTTACACTTTTGAGGTAGAAGAGAACGCGCCAGAAGGCACCCTAGTGGGACGGGTCCACGCCAAGGACACTGATGTTGCTAACAACCCTGTCAGGTACCACAGACACAGCGTATGCCCAGTCTACATGTACACATTTACTAACACTGGATTGTAGCCGTGATAAGAATTCGATTTTCACACTCTTGGAGCAGAAAGTTTCACACACTAAACAAATAACTTAACTTGCCCTTAATACTCTACTGCAGAAACAGAAACAATGTTGATAAATTATGTATTTATCACAATAATCACAAAAAATTTGCCAGTCACTCCTAATGAATTTGGATAAGCCAAATAATTATTTTATTAAAACACTAATTGCAAATGCATTTGAATTTATACAATTCTTAATTATATAAATTAAAAATGCTGGATCCTAATTCTTAATAGCAATTGTGTTTATTCTGTGTAGGTACATGATACCCCGGTACACAGACGTGGAGCAGTTCTTCAGCATAAACTCAGAAGATGGCATGATAACCACGACAAGACCACTGGACAGAGAAGCACAGGCCTGGCATAACATTTCTGTGTCAGCGACAGAGATAGGTACGTATGTTCATGGACACACACTGGGACTGGGGACTTTTACTAATTCTCTAATAAATATAAGCTCCAAAGACACACATATTAGTAATCATCAGCGTATAAGTAAATTATACTTTTGCTGTGAAACGACACAATGGCTATGACTACAGAAACATCATTTGACTCATACTTTCAGCCATTCCATGAGAGAAGTTAGTCTGCTGCTGTTTGTTTCTTGGCTGTGTGAGTTGTGCTGCTGATACAGGACGGACGGACAAAGTCAAAAACGATCAAACAGATGGAAAATTCCCAGACAGCCACCAGGCTGTAGATTATTTGGCATCGTAAGCCCAGCCTGTCATTCTGCTGTACTGGTCCATGAAGACTTGAGCACAGACTGAAAATAGATTCAAGCTGCTGTATTTAATTTTTTCTGCTAAATACGGCTACTGTACAGTTAACATGTTTGTGATTAAAGACGACGACAAAGGCCTGAACCCTGGTCGAGTACATGCTTATCCAGCAGCTTTAGATGGGAGGGAATAGCTGTATGCAGCATCATACAGTAAATGGTTTGTGACATTAGTTTAGGGGTTTTCTTATACTATACCTTGATTAGTGTTCAGTAACTAGAATTTAAGACCAGTAAACATGTAGCATGTTGAATAATGTGAATTTTGTCCATGTAACATTTTTTTTATTGTCTTCATACAACTTTTTGGATTACACATTGGCAGCTGATATTCAGTTGGTGAATTCTATCTTTATTATACTAGTTTTCTTAATTGGCAGAAAAGGAGATGTCAGAAAGTCACAGACAAAACTGAAAAAAGAGCACAATTAAAGAAAATCTAAAAAACAATTTAGACTCTTACAGGGAGGAGGTAAAGGAAAGAAAAGTAAAATCACAACCTACACTTAACGGAATTAGCAAGATATGCAGAGTCTTCCCAACTATGTGGACAGGGTAAGGGGAGAATGTGCGGGGGGGTTGGGAGGGGAGGTTGGGGGCAGTTGAGCCACAGGCCCTTCAGAGGCTTCTTTCCCTAGCTAAAAACCCAAAACCCCTTCAGTCAAAGCGCCACATTGGCCCCACCCTGGTATTCTGTGGTTGGGGCTCAAACTAGCACAGCGCCGCGTGGTTTCTCTGTGGCGTGCGAGACGCCAGACGGCCAGATGGAAACGGGCTCACCGCCCACAAAGCTAGGACCATTGCAGACTACACTAACCGCTAACAGGCCTTGGGAAGCTACATAAATGCATGGTAATGACAGGGTAGTGGAAAATTCATACGGACTAGAATTGCAAATATGTAAGGCAGTACAGAGTGGATTTTTTTTTTTTTAGATGAATGGCTAGAGGAAAAAAAATCTCTCTTTTATTGATAATAGTTTGAATGATTCAGGTTGTTTACATTACCTCATTTCTTCTTCACTTTAATCTCCAACATAATGTGACATTTGTCACTTTTGCGTAAAAAAATGTTTCTGGAAGAAGTGTGGGATGGGGCTAGGTGAATGACAGACTGTCTAACTGGCTATGTGGATGTCTCAAAAAGTCATGTCTGTAATTTTTGCAATCAAAATAACAAATAGCTGGCTGAGAGGCAGACTGATTGACAGGCAATCTTGGAAAATATTCATAGTTAGCTTTGCGTTCACCAAACACAGATTAGAATACAGACACACAAGCAATCACCAACACTCAAGCACAAATGACAATCTGTCTTTAATGACTGTGAAACGGCTTTGAATTTTTCTGTGTAGCTGAATGCTAATGATTGTGCTCAACGCTGTCATGTGTATGTGATGTGTGTGTGTCTAGGAGGTCACCACCAAGACACCAAAGTACGTGTTAACATCAAAGTAAAAGACGTGAATGACAACGCCCCAGAGTTTGCTACCAACAACGAAGTCCTCATGTGTGAAACTGTCGTGGCAGGAAAAGTACGTACACATCTCTGTGTGTAAGAGAGTGTGTGTGTGTGTGTGTGTGTGTGTGTGTGTGTGTGTGTGTGTGTGTGTGTGTGTGTGTGTGTGTACGCATTCATATGTAGGGATGTGCGTATATATTATAGGTAAGCCTAAATGCTAGCTCCAACTAGTCTTGGATGTACATGGTGATTCTTTCTGACTTTTGTTGTCCAGGTTATTGAAACAGTAAGTGCAGTGGACAAAGATGAGATGGCTCACAGACAGCACTTCACATTCAGCCTCGCTCCGGAAGTGGCCCATAACCACAACTTCTCCCTCAAAGACAACAGAGGTAGATAATCTTTAAAAAAAACTGTTGTTTTTTTGGTCTATTTGTTCCTTTGTGTTTCTTTCTCACATTTTGTTTTCATCCCTTTTTTAGTAGCTAATCTTACTCTCCCTTCATCTGGGGTCTCCCTCTCTCTCTCCCCCTTTCACTTAGATTAGATCAAAGCATAACCAGATGGAGGCTTACAGTACCTTGTAGGAAGCAGCAGGTGCTCTAAATCTCTGTCACACACACACACGAATGCACACATGTCCTGGGGGCTGTATTAATTGCAGTGGGCGTCTCTGTCCGTCTGTACATATATCTTAGGGGCCAACTGATTGAATTAAGTTTTGTGAGGGCTGGGAGATAGAATATTAGAAAAATATGAGCACGAGAGGACAAAGAAGACTGAGTAAACAGGATATATACAGTTCATCTTTGATTCCTGTGTATAAACACCATGGCATTTAGACACACAGATTATATATTTTCACACACACACACACACACGTCTCTGTGTGTACATTTAGTCCACCTCTACACATTTCCACAGAACCCACACAGTCATACATGGACACAGCTGTCATGGGGGGCAGTGCTGGCAGACGCTTGATAGCAACAGATGACAGTGACATTAGTAGCAGAGAGGGTGGGGACTTACCTTCACTTTCTTCTAAGCTAAAAATGTTTCAGTGATTCTGAGCTTTCCTTCAGAGCTCTTCTGTTCTTACTTTTTTAAGGCACAGTCCTACATTGAACTGAAATAAAATATAAAAATAAATATTTTACCATTTCACTTTAGTGCGCCGCACACAGACTGAGGCTAAGCATGTGTATTAGAGTAGGTTGGTTTGAAAAAATTCCTGTAGAAACTCTTATTAAAACGAAAAACAAGTAAAATCATTCAGCCGTTGGAGATGGTGGTAGTAGGTATGTGTGTACAATCCTATATTGACCCAAAGACCTCAACATGTAAAAAACTGAATTAAGGAGAGTCTAAAAATATTTTTTAGACTCTGCAATAGAAAAGGAGGCTCAGTAGGTACTGAAAATGTTTTTTCTCATTGCAAAAGAATGTCAAGTGATATTTAAAAAAAATAAAAACTAAAGGCAAGAATTTTATGTGGTGACAAATGAATAAACGGCTTAATCTCAACTGAAAATCCAAGTAGGCAACATGAATGACATACATTAAGTCATATGCTGATTGGATGTTGATTAGCATGTGTGTCAGCTGCTATATGCTACGCTCATCAAACAGGTAATTTCTCTGTAGTGTTAACTCTGGATTTTTTATGTCAAGAGTAATCTCGCATCCCCGGTGTATTCTGTGTGTGAGATGTTTAAGGATTTTTTTACAATACATTAAGAGTCTAAATGTTGTTGGCTTTCAATTTAACAGAGCTACTAATATGCATATAAATATAGAACATTGTAATACTTAATAAATGTGTGTATATTTCATTTCATTTGCCATTAATCAACAACAAAAGTATGATGAAAATTACATTTCTTCTTCTGAGATGAACGGAGCCACTAATAAACAGGAATTTAATATAATGGAAGTCACACGTCATTGGCTCTTGTGTGTACGATATCAGCGTCTTCATGTGTTGCTGGATGACAGTCTGCGTGCGGGCAGCAGTATCGGAAAACGTGTGTTTAAGTCACAGTGAGAGTAAGCACAGAAAAGTCTGGCATCATATTTAATGAGGTGATGGTAAAAATCCTAACATAATTTGGTGTTGGCAAAATCAACAGCCCACTCCATTGTAGTGTAAGAAAAGACTTGTCTTTCTACCATCTGACTACTGCATCCTCCTGTCCCCTAACCAACATGTTCCTCTCCCTCCACAGACAGCACAGCCAGCATCTTTGTGCTCCGTAAAGGATTCAGTCGTTTAACCCAGGATGTTTATTATCTCCCAATTGAGATAAACGACAATGGTTTCCCCGCGATGAGCAGCACCAACACTCTGACCATTAGAGTGTGTTCCTGTGACAGCAAAGACATCATCCTCTCCTGTAACGTGGAACCCTATGTCCTACCTGCTGGCCTCAGCACTGGGGCTCTGATAGCCATACTAGCCTGTATAGTCATTTTGCTGGGTAAGGACCTAAAGCTTTGCTTAATTTTGCAGATAGGTTCACAGCGTCATAAAGCACTGCTGACTTAAATTAGATTTCCTTTGTTGCTGATTTAAATTAGATTTCCTTTGTTGCAAAATGAAATATCAATCGTTTGCATGACCAAGATTATGCAGCATTAAGTTTACAAAATATATTTAATATAGTCTTTGATTAAATAGTTTAACCTGCCATCTGAATAATACCAAACATGCCTGATATTTCCTCTGCGCTCAATCAGGCTGCCTGCCTCCACTGATGCCCTCATCCAAATTTCACGGCATGATTTGGGCTTCTTAAGACTAGAGGTCACAAAGTCACTTGCGTATTAGCAGCAAAGCCATTATTTTTGCTTCCTCGCATTCATCATCGTTTTTTATAATCATTAAGAGTGAGCACATCATTGTATAAGTAAAAAAAAAAAAAAGTTTTTATTTGAGAAAATGTGTGAAATGTTATTAGTCTGTGTGTATAAAGCTTTACTTTTTCTTACCCATTGGGTAACCAGATTGCCGCTGTTACCTGTCTTCCATTTTTCACATTTTGGAATTTGTATACTCAGTCGGAGTTTGCACTGCATTTAACTACACAACTTAGAGCCAATTAAAAGCGTGACATGCTGTTAACCACCTGCAATTAAAATGGCATGTGTGTATAGCACAATACTATAATAATATTAATTGAACTGTCCAAGGTCTAATTACATCTCTCACAGTGCATGCTCATTATCTAATGTTCACATTTCAAATTTTCCACAGAGCGTGTGTGAGGATCATTATGTAATCACTAAATTCAAAACAATTTTTGAAATGTGGTTCTGTGTTTTTCTTTGACAGCAATAGTGGTGTTATTCGTTGCCCTGAGGCGTCAGAAGAAGGAGCCATTGATAGTTTTTGAGGAGGAGGACATCAGGGAGAATATTATAACTTATGACGACGAAGGAGGTGGCGAGGAGGACACTGAGGCTTTTGACATTGCTACATTACAGGTATGAAAGGCTTAAGTGGCTATAAACAAGTTTCTTTTCCCCAGTTATTATCATGACATATTAGGCACAGAAATGAGGGTAGTAAAGACGAATATGGAATACCTACTGTTAAATATTTCAATACTAGCAAAGGGAAAATACAAAATATTTTAAACTTATCTAAGATTTGAAAGCCAGCTCATCTCTTTGTAACTGTTTAGAACCCAGACGGTGCCAATGGTTTCCTCCCAAGGAAGGACATCAAACCAGAGCTCCAATACCCCCTCAGGCCTGGCATTGGCCGTCCTGCAGCCAACAGTGTTGACGTTGACGACTTCATCAAGACTCGAATTGCCGAGGCTGACAGCGACCCAACTGCACCCCCCTATGACTCTATTCAGATCTACGGCTATGAAGGCAGAGGATCCTTGGCTGGGTCCCTGAGTTCCCTTGAGTCTGTCACAACAGAGTCTGACTTGGATTATGACTATCTGCAGAGTTGGGGTCCGAGGTTTAAGAAGCTGGCAGATTTGTACGGGACCAAAGACTGCTCCATTAATGACGCCGATGATGGTGAAGACTCTTAACAGTGGTCTTCTATTCCGAATTACTGATTCCATGAGGATTTGTTAACACATCACCGTTCCCAATGGTTACCTACCAACTGATCAGTTCATGCCAATTTGTCAATGAACATTAACGGCTCTGCCTCCCATGGCACCCCCCTAGTCCTCCAAGACAATTTGATAATGAACACACAATGATCGCTTGGACTCAAACTGCTCCTAGTTCTTTTCCCAAATCTCTCCTTTTCCTCCCGTGTCTCCTCCCACCTTTCTACTTCTAGAGACTTCAGCATTGCAGGGCTGGGAGAATTGTTATGTCACAATTTGTCTGTTTGAAAGTAAGTTGCTGGGAAAACATGTTGCTGTATGATCAAAATGACCTGCTTCTAGCAAATCGTTTAGTTTATTAGAGGTTCTATATACTTTGTGGACTGGTTTCACATACTTCACCAATGGTACCTGAGAGTGATTTAATGCCTGAATAGGTTTCCGTGGGTTCTGTAGTTTCTCTTTTTGTCGTGTAAATAAGTGACATAGAGAAAGAGCAAGACACTAGCAAGTTAAAAGAAAAATGTGGGAGTCAGCAACTGTTACCTATAAAGAAAAAGGCATTGACGATGCGTCACAAGGTCAAAATGTTCATACATAATGTTTGTTTGGGTTTTTTTGGTCAAATTTATTGTTGCGTGTGCAAAAAAATCACACAGGTACCGTGTGTCGTCGACGTGACAGACTCTGGGTTGTTGATACTGTGAAGACGCTCACAGCATCTTCACAGTATGGTGGCCTTATAATAAATAAACAACAACCCCAGGGGTAAACACAAGAGGAACGATAGACAACAACAGAGAACTGAACACACAAGGACTTAGTATCTGTGATAATGCCACACAAATACCTTTTTGTACTCTGAAATAGATATAGACACAACATGAAATTTCAAACCTGTGGATGATTTTTCCTTTTTTGCTGCAGAGAAGAAATGTCGGCCCATCCACGCCCCGTGTCCCCGCTCCTCCCATCAACAATCACTCACGTACCATTTCGACTCCACCAATGAATGATCATTTCCTCATTCAGAGTCCACCAACGATGGTTGTATCACTATGAGTAATAACCTGTGAGCTCTAAAAATCGCCTTAAACTTAATGGACACTCTTGCAACGCAGTGCATTCTCTCGTTTTCTCCTTTTGTTTCTTTTTGTAACTTGAAAAGTATATCCAGAGAGCAAACTATCTCCAACATAGGTATGTACAGAGCAATGTGCAGACGTGATGTATCACTTTGAGAATCCAACTTGCGCCTCATACACTCTTAAAATAGGATGTGCTGTTTCTGTCAGCACAGTACATGTAGACGAGGAAAATGTGCATTGTGTTTGGTCCCCCCCCGACACTAGCTACGTTTGCAGCAACTTCTGTTGTATCAACACATGCTGCTGCAAACATAAAAATGTGTCCAACGGAAAATAGCAAGGCACGTTATCTAAGCCACATATACAGAGAGGCTGAGAATCAGAACAACCTTTTTTAACTGTGTAGGTTCTTGTTAATCTCTTTTTTAATGTTATTATATTATGATTATTGTTGTTGTTTTTTTATGATTATTATTATTATCATTATTATGGCAATATATGTTCTTCCTTTGGCTACAGCTGCACAGGTAACAAATTCATGTTTTACTTTTCGCAGCTCCTGATTTGAGATTCTTACGGCTGTCTAAACGTGGGAGGAGACTGTGTGAGGTTCTGTTTTCATTTTTGAACAGCTTTAAGAAGTGAACTGCCAAAAGTTAAATATCAGCTTTGGTTTATGCCTGTGTGAACCTCTCACATTTCTTTTGTTTTTGTTATCACTTTTTTCGTTATCTGGCGTTTCTTTGTTCTTTCTCCCTGTTTAAGAGGAAAACTAGCTATCTGTGTTTGTTGCAGTGAGAGAACGCCTCGTTTTTATTCTCTGTCAAGTTTTATGGTAAAATTTGTACAATTTTAAAAGTTCTTATTTTAGTATACATGCAAAATATTCCAGTATTACAACAAAACATGTTAAGAAGATTGAAAAAAAAATGTTACGGCATCACACTTATATTTTCTGAACATTGTACTGTTGCTTTATTATGTGCTTCAATCTCCGAAGCGAAAAAAAAACAACTTTGAAATAAATGCTCTTTTTATAAAATGATATAGAAGTTTGTGTCAGACTAAACTTCACGTTGGTTGTCATCCATGAGCACTGCACTACTTATGTAATGTGCAAAAGTTAGTACCCCTTATTTGAAAGTTTTTCTTCATTTACATTTTGCTATTACAAATGTGTCTGCATCAGAAATTAATTAGTTGAATTAATTATTAATTCATCAAGGATGATGACGACTTGCAATGTATTTTTCAGTATTTTCTATAATTTCATTTTACATACCCTTGAACATTTTTGTAACTTCTGATGAGGAAAGTACATTTGTACTAGTGATAAATTAAAGGTCATGTTGGGGATTTAAAACAAATACACTAAACTTAGCACAATGTACATTCAGCTAGTACAAATATTTATTCATCATCAAAACATCCAAAAACACGTTGTGTATATAAATATAAGATATTGTAAAATATTTTAAAATTACAAAAGTAAATAGTTCATCTGTGCACCCCTCTTGGTGAATCAATTAAAATTTATTTTAAATTAAATGTTAAATATTGAGTATTTGTTTTGCCCTTTAAGGGGGTACTAACTAGTATTACAAGAAAATTAACTGTTTATGGGTGTTCCTACATCAGCAGTTAGTTAGCTTGGCCTTTACCCAGTGACCCAGCGGTTTGGATCCTTTCAGAAAAAAAAAATCAAAATGAAATCAAAGACTTAGCTAGAAGTTTCACGACAGTGGTCTCGTCTTCTCATTGGTTATCAGATAAGGGGAAGGAACAGGAAAACAAACACACGACCCTGTACTAGTGAAGAGTCCTATGTGTTTAGTATTCTCTGCAACATGAAGCAACTGCACATTTTGAATTTTTCAAGACCGTGTTGATTGTCTTGGCAATATGCCAAGACAAACCATGTTAGCAGATGCTGAACGCTCTTTGAAAAATATCTTGAAAATCAAACACAACCGCACGCTATGTAAAGAATAAATGTTTTTTTTGTACAACTAAAACATGCTGTTTTGGGCTGGATCACCTTCTCACCGCAAACAAACTGCTTCAGAGTTCATATGGAGCTGGGCCGAGACCCTATCCAGGGTCTCAGTGCAGCTCTTTTAGTCTGCACCACAGAGCAAATGCTGTGTCCTGCACAAATGAACGAAGGGTTCCGATTTAACCCGACTAGAGAAGGTAGGTTTGAAAATGCCTGTGGCTGCAATCACACCAAATAAGGCCCCTTTACAAAAAAAAGAAAAAAACGACATCAAATACAGTCTCATACACGCAGACACATATTCTTGGAAGATTCCTTTGTATAGCTTGTAGCTCTGCATTTGTACAATTTATGTCAAAGTGGTCTTATCAACAGATAAAACAACAGGTTTTTATCTGTTGATTTTTACGTGGAATTCAGAAGGACATCACCCACTGTCACTTTAAATATCAGTGTTTCCCCTAGAAAAAGAGGTTAATAGAGGTTTAGAGTTGCACACACACAAAAATAGGTGTATTTATTTTTCATGCAGCTCCTTTGCTTGGTAAATGCCATGTAAGGCTCAAGTAAAACAAAGTGTATATTAATAAGATACAGAGAAAACAAATCTCTCATATTTCTCACTGGGGGCCTCAGTTGAAGCCCTCTTGAGATGTTCCTCCTCCAACAGGCTGTTAACATTATTATTATAGTCTGTTAGAGTTCTTTAATAATCTTAAATGTTACAGTCAATTCTGCCAGTTATTAAAGACCAAGTTAAACCGTTGTATTTTCATAATTATTGTGTTTTTAAAAGCTATAATACAACTTTAGAATACAACTAAGTTTTCTATTTAAATTTTAAATGTATGAGGCCAACTAACTGGCACTTACCATGGATAATCTGATATATCAGATTCAAACAAAGATCCCATCAATGGAATTTATTTTGGCTTATGTGTGGACGTGGTTTAACAGCACAACATCTTATTGTCAGACCTAATGTCACTGCTCTGCATTGGAAACATGACATGAATCAATTTTCCACAAAGGAGCAGACAAGAGAAATTTACACTTCACTTGTGTTCATGCAAAGTCCATCCTGCATGGCTGTGCAGAGGTGCAACCTTGTGTTTCAGAGTGTAACGACTGTGTAACGATCAAAAATCAAAAATTTATTTTCTCAGATTCACAGATTTGTTCTAACTAACGCCGCTCCCTGTCTTCATTCCCTCTCTTTGTCACTCTACGACTGCTCTCCCTCTCATCGAGCTGAGGAGGACAGAACAATTAAATGGTGCCTTGATGACAGTAACAGACAAATCAAACGGCTTTTAGTAAGTCAACAATGTCCATCTCTGCACAACAGACAGGACAAATTTGGGGACAACATTATCAAGGACGGCTCTCAGGGTCCCTGCATACCTAGCCAAGACACAGTAAAAGAAACGGATTGGTCGTGAATGAAACATCACTAGATAAAACTTTTTTTTGCCCATTGTGTAAACATGGTGGGGGTCTTGTTGCCATGGGAGGCCGCCATGCTTGTGCCATTGTAGGAGAAACACTGAATATGGAATTGGTTATTAAATCTTTAGTGGACTGGATAAACACACCTGTGGACAGACAGGGCAGTATTGTCCCGCTCCGCTTTTAAAAATACACAATGCCTGTGTGCCATCACATGCACACCAAGTGTGTGTACCAACAGGCACACACACACACACACACACACGGATTTCATTCAGTCACTCCTCGGGGAAGCAACACTAAGAAAGGTCAGGCTGCACTTTAGATGAAACACAAAAGAGATGATATAGAAAGTGACAGTGAGAACACACAAAGAAGTAAAAGAAAAAGGAGAAAATAGATCAGAGTGAGCAGGGAGTGAAAGGTGCAGGGGACAGGAAACAGGAAACTCAACCTTTTTCTGACGTGAAAAACACATGGGAATGAGACATATTTCTACTGTATATCTTTCTGATCGTGCCAATAGTACAGTTTTTACTGGAATAAAAACCTATATTAGGCATGCTCTAACGTTTTGACCACCCTGTTGAAAACAAACGAATAGGACACAATATTAAAAATGCCACTTAATATTATGCACCCCAGGACAACTCCACCACCCACTATGACCTCGATAAACACAATGTGGAATTATCGCTTTTCAATTTGAAAAGTGAGCTTGTTAGGGAGGCGTGTGCCTTTACTTTTTCTACTGACGTTTTTACAAAATTATAATTTCCTTTTAAAGTTATTGAAATTGGCATTCATGTGTTTGACTTGTGTTATGATTGTGGGTGGGCCGTGGTGAAGCTTTAGTTTGAGACAAACAGCAAAGAAAATATAACCAAGCAGTTCACAAATTGTTTAAATTTCACTGGACATGAAGACTGGACTGCTATAATGTTTAAGAGATAGAAACCACTTACACTTACAGGCATTAACACACACTATCAACATAAAAACACTGGATATGAATAACTGGAATTGAGCAATAGTGCCATAAATATTTTTTTCTAAGTGAGGAATTGATCTGTCAATTGTTCCAGTTCCCCAATGAACGTTGGGTATTGCAAGAATAGTTTAAAAGAGCCACATAGGACAGAGGGAGAAGCACAAGAATGTGAAAAGGATGATGTGGGCAGATTAAGAAAAAGAGGGGAAAAAAATATAAAAACTGAAATTCACTATGGTTAGTTTAACTTGGGTCATAGAGGTGTGTAAAGGAAAAAGTAAAATAAATAGCATAATAACAATTATTATTATATTATTATGTCTTTGTGAACTTTTGCACCTCCTGCTAACTCTTTTCCCACTGTGAAGAAGACAAGTGAAGGGATGGGGATGGAGGGGAGGTAAACTTCTGCCCCTGAATGAACCCTTTGCTCTCGTCCCCCTGGGAGAGAGACCGAAGAGACACTGGGAAATCTAGGAAGAATCGATCAGAAAAAGGTGGAGGACAAGTAAACCATTATGTGTCAGCTGGAGGTAAGAGAGGGGAAGGAAAGAGGACTGAGAAGACAGAAAAAAGATTGTGTGCAAAGAAATGAGCCTGAGAGGTTGCACGGATTTTAAAACTAGAGGCTACAGCATGCGGGAGGGAAGATGAACTTTTGCACCCATTATGCAAACTAAGCATATCCAACTGGGAGAGAGACAGATGCAAAGACAAGGACAATGAAGTCTGACTTGTTAAAAAAGAAAACAAATTGGTAAAGGGCCAAATCTGATCTTACTATTAGCAAGTAAATGTTTCAGCAGTTTAAACAGTCCTCAGGGAACCAGGGCCGACTCCTTTTTTGTAATTTTGACTTGATAGATGTTTTTTTTTTATGATGTTTAGTATATGGGTAATATCCTATTATCTGACAAAATGTGACAAAGTATAAACAACTGTGTATAAAATAAATTGTACACAGTTTATTACTAACAAATAAACAGTTTCCTGTTGAGTTTTGTCAGCACCATGGCCTTTAATCTTTTACAACCTCAATTCCAAAAACTTTAGGAGAAAACACAAAGAAAATCAGAATGCAGTGAATTGCATATCTCATCAACTAATATTTTTTCCAAAATAGAACATACACAGATTTTAAACATACGGATGTTGAAACAGACATTTTAAAGTTCTGTGAAAAATATTTGCATATTTAAAATTTGATGGTTGCATAACATTTCACAACAGTTGGAAGAGAGGCAGAGCCTCCTGAATGTAAAGATGGCCAGAGGTGCACCAATCTGTGACAAACTGTGTCAAAAAAAAAATTGTGTTACAATTTTAGAAAATATTCCTTAACATAAAATTGCAAAGACTTTAAAGATCCCACCATCTATGGTATTTAACATCATGAAAGGATTCAAAGAATTAGGAGGATTCTCTGCAGTAAAAACAAGCATGTTTATCAACTGGACCAGGACGATTTCTGTGATAATCCCTTTTCTGTCCACCATGTAATCCAAAAATGTATGTTAAAGCTGTGTCCTTCAAGAAGGAGCAAGACGTCGCCCTGAAAAGCCGCCGTGTTCTCTGAGTTTTTGGGGTCAGAGGCAAAATGGAAACCTGTGTGCACTGCTTTGTGAAGAGCTCCACTGTATTTGCAAAGATGAAATCATCTTTGAAACAAAGTCCTAACAATAAAGTCCACAGCATTTCAACAGACTTGGGACTGGAAACTGGTGTGAAACTAAATTTTTAGATGGGTGAAAGAGGAAGCAACAATCCGAAGTAGAAGTCAATGCTACAGAGGTTGAAGTCTAACTTTTTGTTGCGACTTTCTCCCCTCCTCTGTGAGTGGTTTGCACGTGACTTTTTTTACATAAAAAAAAAACAACTAAATTCCACAACTCCCCTAGAAGACAAACTGCATTGTAGTTCACACAAAATAAATAAGTCAATGAGTGGAAACAGTGTTTGTGCCCAAGTGGACAGGATGACCATGTGAATTTCTTTCCATTTGTGCTAAATATGCGAGCTACAATGTTCCCACCACAAACTTATAGTAAGGTCTGTCTCCTTGTTTTTTCTGTGTGAGGTGACCTCATTAGCATCCATGTCAAGAATGTAGTAGGCAGCAGTCTGGGCTAATCTGCGGCTCACATTCTGCTTTCTGTGCCTCATGTAGGGGAAACACTGCTGCTCTGTCACCGCTTGCTAATTCCAGTGTGAGCCAGACCTTGTGCATTCTGCTGTAAGAATGAGAGCACTGTTGTACAGTTAAGGATTCTGTCTTGTCCTCACTTCTTCAAAGGTGTGTTTAAAAGTTAAGATTCAGGAACCGGGGAACCTTTAGCGCAACTACTGCAAATCCACAGACTCGCAGACGAACATGACAAAGAGGAATTTTAACCATTACAACTGTCTCCACATCCAAAATCAATAGGACTGACTATTATGGAGATATATACACTGTTTGACTTACTGTCATGGTGAGACCTATTGACATTACTGTTAAAGACGACACTTACTTTAAGGACGCTGAGGGACATGCATCCTGCAGTGGCTTTATTTTTCCAAGACATTGGCATAAAGAGCAAAACAGATTCGCATGCAAGGTCCTAAAAACAATTATTACTTGTGCTACTGTAACAGTAGCTCGGTTATAAACTTAACTTTTTCCTCTTTTTTTCTGCACTTTATATCTCAACTTTCTACCAGAACCTAGAGGAGTAGATTGAAAAATCAGCCAGTGGGCTTCAAAGCGAGACACAATAAAATTTAATATTCAGGAATATTTTGTAACTTAACCAAACAAACCTGCCAAGTCATCTGTGTCAAATGTTAAATTGATACCCAGTAACCATGACTAAATACTGCTGGAGCTACAGAGAGAAGGTACAGTGTATCAGAATTACTGAATGAAACAGAATCAACAGCTGCAAGCATTTTCCCTTTTTGTTTACCTCTCTTTATCACACTTTATGAGCCCTCTGTTTCATCGCTCCAGCTTTATCTCCATTTTTTCTACTTTTCTGACTCCTCACCTTCCCCTCACACTTGTGTTTACTCTTACATCCCTCTTCTCTCTCCATCCATGTCTCTCTGCCTCTTGCTCCTCAATCCCCTGTTAAGATAATTACAGTGCATTCTGTGTCAGTGTGTAGGGGATCCCAGGCTGGCTGAGGCCTGATTAGTATTTAATCATGAAGTGGCACTTGAGTAAACAGGGAAATATTATTCCCGTCACTCCAGAGAGGAGAGATGTGCGCGTCTGAAATAGTTTCTGTGCAAGTCGGATGGACGTCCTTGGATGCACTACAGACAGACAGACAGTAAGTTAATTAACCAGTGAGGCAGCAAGTCACTAATGTAGTTATTTCTTTAGTTTGCCAGTGAGCCTCTAAGTTGGTTAGATACATGGGGAATGCATTTTTGCATCAAAAGCATGTCACTAAGAGCATTGCAAACAGTAACTCTGCACGAAGCCACTCACGTGGTAAATTAGCCCAGCCAGTCAGTACATTAGTGAAATGCAAAGTTGGTCAGTTATTTAGGGGTCAGCCAATCCCACATTTTGAAAGTATGTATCACTGAGGCATCCAGCTTGGCAGCTGGACTGATGTTTCAGCATAAACCCTAATCCAATGGAAATATGACTGATGAATGACTAGATGTAGATGTAGGACTTAGCCAAGATGGACTCAAAACAAATTACGTGCTCTCACAAGATTATATTACGCTGTAAAAATGAAACCTGTCATCACATTACAAGCACTTCACTGATGAGTTAATGGTACCTACAATTAAAATACAGTAGTACCCAAATGATGAGTCAACCACCAATCCCAGGGTTGCTGGTTTGAGTCTGGACCCCTCCAGTCACGTGTTGAAGCATCCTTGACAAAGACCATGAACCCCAACTAATTTGCTCCCAGTGAGTGCAGACCAGCTCCTGCATCGGTGTGTAAGTCTGTGTGTGACTGTGATGGATGGATGAGAAACACTCACTAATTCAACTTCGAATGAGAAGCAGTGTGAAGCCCTTTGGGTACCAATAAAATGGAAAAGTGCAAAACCTTTAGCGTCCATCTTCTTGTGGAAGCTACAGTTTCCTCTCACAGCAATGCATGTTAGGGTAACTGGTGGTTCTAAATTGCCCTCAGGCATGAATGTGAGTGTGAATGGTTGTCTATCAGTCTATGTCTCTCCATGTTGACCGTGACACAGACTACCCCAGCATCTGTTTATCAGTTTTAGCCCACTGTTAAATGGTAACATATCAACTAAGCTAAACGAAAATCTAAAAGTCTCTAAACTTGGTTGACATTTGAAATTTTCCAATCTTAAAATTTAAAAACTGCTAACCCTTTATCAAATGATAAACATAAAGCACTTATTATTTATCTTTAATTGTTAGAGATGTCCCTGTAATCTAGTCGTAGTAGTAATGTTAATAAAGTCAACGTTAAACGTACGGTTTCCACAACACACCAAGATCAAAATAATCAAACATTATTTCAAACATATGCCTGGGTTTCAGCTACACCAATGGGTATTTACAGCCTTAGCCAAAATGCTTATTGAGCTATAAATTTCATACTTAAAAGCATGGAATTATGGTTGTTTCACAAATCTGTTGAAGCTGAAAGGCAAAACTGTTTGTAGACAATGATGCTGACTTGCCATCAGGTGGGAAACTTTTTACTGACAAGGAGCATCACAGCAGCCTCCAGAGTAACCACTGCAGTGGCAAAATCTCAGTTGTGTGGTCCACACCTGCTGCATGTCCCAGAGAAATGTTGAAGTAAAAAGGGGGTTCGATGCAGTTTCAGAGAAATTGAAGGTTGTTCTGGTAATTAGTTGACTTAAAAGCTTAGCACTGTTTGAAGCCACCAGCTGGACTATTATGTGTCAAAATCGGAGTTGGTGCTCAAAGCTGTCATGGGAAGATTAAATGTATCCCCAAATGATTGAGGACAAATTGATCTTCTAATTGGCTAATTGGCAGACTTTGTTTTGTGAATGCCTTTCCAAATAGTGCAGTGTACAGGAAATGCACCATTAGTCACACATGTTAATGTAAAACAATGTGCAGCATGCATATGAAAATGCCTTTCATCGTTTGTGGCCTGAGTATTGAGTTAGTTGTGCAAGACATTGTGTTGATGTGCATGATTTATTCCTACAGAAAACAGTGTTCACGCCATAGTGCACCGATTTCACATTAATTTCTTATCTACTTGTCTATTTATGAAATACATCTTGTGTGTGAGTGCTGCTTTGTAAAAAAAAAAAAATTTAAAACAACATAATTTTGTATATTTATGATTTTATAGCTTCTTATTTGGACCCATATGTGGAAGTAATTCTCTTTACTGTGCCTATAAACAGTGTTTCACCCAATCTTGGGAGTTCATTTCAGATTTGTACTTATGGTTGTTAAGTTTAGACAGTTCTTAATGTTGTTTTTACTCTAATATGGAATAGTTTTTGTCTATCACCGTTACAAGAACCAAATTAAATTAACCGTGACTTAATGTTGTATCCAAAAAAAAAAACTTTCAAGAGGGTGAACACGTTGCTAGGGAGTGCATTAAGACTTCTTGTGTTTGTGCAGTGAACAAGTTACTTTTTCAACAAATCTCCCATAATAACATCTAGTATATAGCAGGTAAACAACACCCACATGGACAGAGAAGGTACATCAGTCTTTGCAATGAGATGTATGGTCTGATAAATGTTACAGCAGCTCTCTGCTTTGCTTTTGTTGTGATGTTTTGGTGAAGAGGAGGTTAGGATGAGGGCACTTTTACACAGGAGGGACCACAGACAAAGCAATGTGACCATAAAAAGTGTGTGCGTGTGTGTGTGTGTGTGTGGGTTTGAGAGTGAGAGAGCACGAGACAGAGCAAGGCTGTGTGTCAGTGAATGAAGGTTATGTAAAAGCAATCAATGGCCTGTTTAATCTTTCAGAAAGAGAGCTTGCTCATTTCCATAATCATCATCTCTCTTTCCCTGATTCTCCACACTACTTTGCAGCATAGCCACCAGTCCAAGACAGTGAAACAAGTGAGACCATCTCCTCCTTTCCTCTGGTCCCCATCTCCTGATTTGTCCTCATTATCCTCCCGTGGTCTCCGTGCCCAGCCACATTTTAAAGGTGAGGTGAAAAGGCTCCCTTCTTAGAGAGCAGAGAGTAAGACACCATCTTTTTGAACAGGCTCTGCTGTTAAAATTTCCCCTCAGTTTAACAGCTTAGCATGCAGAAGTTTACTTCAAATTTGGTGTAAGGCTGTGACCTCACTCTTTGTAAGACAGATAAGAATAGCTTTGCAAATAAATAACTTGTCCTGCATTCCTGTCTTTTGTCTCACATAATCCAGCCCAGAAATTGCTTTCCTCTCTCCTAAACAAACTACTGCCAGTGACTCTTCTCCTTTTGTTGTGACTTCTACTGTCCCGTGCATTAGCTGAGAGATGTGGAGCAAATAAAAATGTTTTGCTTATATTTTTTTCGAAGTTACAAAACCAGACATGGAGAGTTCTAGTTCGCACTTTGCTAAGAAAATCTGAAAGTATTCCTCTGATAATGACAGAGCGGTGCTTATGTAGACGTGAACTTCCGCAGCCAAAACCCTCCTGGCCCAGTTGGGGCATCCGGCAATGAGAGCTGCGGATTAGAGCAATACAATGAAAGGTGCCTCAGTAGCCACTGTCACCTGTTAAATCAGCATATTAAAACAAGCCACATTTCATCTAACTTTAACAACAGTACATGTGAATTTTCATGCCCCAAGCCAAAAATGTTTTTTAGAGTATTTTGGAAAACTTTACTGCATTACTAGTTCACACTCACACCAATAAGATCAACAACTGGGCCAAATAAACATCACCAGTGGATGGGCAAACTGAAAGGAGTCTGCTGAACCCATCATGGTTTACACTGATTTTGACTCAAAAGAAGCTATTACAGCTGTTTGAAGTGCTATAGTGCAAGAGCCAGAAAGGCAGGGAAGCGATAAGGATGGAGGGGAAGAAAATCTAAAAAAGGGCAGAGGGAGGACAGACAGTCTAGATTAATCCCCCCTCCCCTCTTCCATTTAGCATCAACTGAACCCATTCATATTTAATGCATTTTTAATGAACTGATCTTTCATTGCAAATCTAAAGCTAATTTGGTATGAATTCTCTTTGCTGGTTAGCCAACGTGCTAAAGTTGACGGTCGCTGTGAAATGTGTGTGTGTGGGTTCTAAAAAAAAAAAAAAAAAATATGAGATTGCTGCTGTGAAATTTGCCCGTGTGTGTTTGTGTACGTGGACGTTGTGGTGTGTGTATTAGTTAAGGCTCTGCTATGGCTGTGTGTGGCTCACAGATGGGTTGGATATGCAGACTGGGCACAGAGGGGCTGGCTGAGCTACAAGCCATATCATCCAATAGCGTCATTACTCACAATTAGACCCTAAACAGATTAAAGAATAGGGTGACGACCAGCCAGCCAGGAAGTCACTCAGAAAGAAAGAATTTTTATTGATATTGGCCTTGTTTAACATTTTTGTTTATTTCTTGTGCACTCTGCCTTCATTCTGAATACAGCGACATTAAGCCTTCCTTTGTACCGAGATGCCCTGAAGTCATATCATTTGACCTGCCTTCGGGACTCGAACACTTACAGATAAATGCAAGCTGAAGCCCACTGTGGATATTAGTAATACCAGGCTGGGATGTTGGCAATGTTTGTCACGCACACCAGTAATTTAAATCAGTCATGCAGACGGTAAAATAAATTATTGGAGGGTTACTGCAAACCAGGGACAGGACACACCACAATTCCAAAAGCAGAGGAAAACAAGTAAGCCCAAATGATTTCTGCTGCTGTATTGTGTTCCCAGTTTTACTGCATGGCCCTTAAACAGCCGGTGCACAGGTCAGCCCGAGCATGATAACAAAAAGCTTTTAAAATAGTTTAGCTTTGGTGCAAGCTGAAATGAATGTTTCTGATACAATGCTGTACAGTATATAAAATACGGTCGAAAAACACCAGGGAATTTTTTATCTTCTGTTCAGTTGTGTTTTTTTTATTTTCTTGTTTCAGAGGACGACATCAGGAAAGACAGGCTGCCGAGGAGAAGAAGACACAGAAAACATGCTCCTGTGCAACTAGCGATGTCCAAATTAGAAAAGTCGTGTGATTTACAAACAATACAAAAAGAAACATTTGTCTTCAGCTGAGAAGATTAATCGAGCACATGGTGACCTCATGGTTCAGATTTGACAGGTTTTACTAAAGGTGTTTAACTGAAGCTTCAGGCACATGTTAAATGCAGGTAGGATATTGTTAATTGATCTGTCAGTGATAAATCAGCGATGAGTAAAAAAATACTTAAAATTACCTTCTTCCTGTTGTATGACATTGCAAGACATGAGCCTTTAATTACAGGAATTGAATTTATTCAATTAGTAGGTAAATGGTAAATGGATCGCCACAAAACAATTGGTAAAAAAATTAATTTGTAAGCTTATTTGAACATGACTTTTACAGAACTAATAAACATTTTCCCTGGTATATATAATACTTACTAAAACATTGCACATTTATTTGTTGGGCAATCGCGTTTTAAAAAAAAACGTATAAATGACACACTTAAAAAAAAGGGCACATTCTAATCAGCATTTTGAGCAGAAGCAGGTAAGAACCAATAAATACTAGTTCACAGAACAACCATAACTGAAGCAATCAGGTTAAAAACAGACCTTTCACACATCCAGCAGCCCTACGTGAACTAACCACTATACACTGCATTTCAGCACAAATGTACATAATTACAGAAAAAATCTGCTAATTCAAAGACCAATTTTCCCCAAGGTCCTTTACGTTAGTTCAGAATTATTCAAAAGAAAATTGTGATTGTGTTTTTTTTTTCTGTGGCCCAATTTACAAGTGAAAAAATTAGCTGACGACAAAACAGTTGGTGCCATGTTGAGATCTGTTGAAATGTGAACTGGAAATATTTTATTTTACATTTGACAGAGCATGGGGTGTTCCACATCATTTGAGTATTTAAAATGCTCATATTCACTTAGTTAAGAGTGAGTACGTAATCTAAACTCAATCACCTTAATATGCTTTTGTTCATATGTATGAGTGTCATACAACTTAGAAAGAAACAACGATAATTTATTAGGAAAAGAAGGGGCAGGAGATATGAATTCATTCATAATTGTCTTGTCTTTTTTACTGTCTTAATCCTGTGTTTGCTGCATTTTCACCTTCTCTCCTCCCTCCTCATTTGACTGTACCTGCTGCTCACCATCTGAGATCATTTTCATTTAATCTCCTCTCATTTACCCTCCATTTCATCTCTTCTGTCTGCCCATCTGCCCTCCTTTCCTCCCCTCTTTCCCATCCTCTTCCCTCTCCTCCATCGTATGTCCTCGACATTTTCCCCTCTCCTCTGCTCATTCTATCCTCTCCTCATCCTCCTCCTCCTCTCCTGACAGAGCTATGAATAACAATTAGAGGATATACAAGTCACAGAGAAACCGTTTAAAAGTTTGAAATCACTTTCCTGTAAAGTATCAGCCTGTTTTAGCCTGAGGGAGGGAGGAGGGGTTATGGCAAAAACCAGGTCCGTCACTGAGGGTACGGAGAGAAAGAGTGGGGAAATTATTATTTCTCCTCTGCCCTGCTGTCTGCCAGTCCTCAGTAAAGAGGAGATTATTTATCAGCCGTTCCTGTCTGGTGCCCAGAGAGTTCTAGTTATCATGTGAGAGGCGCTTGAACACCAACACAAAGAAACTCCTCTGATTGTCGTCATGCCGCTGCGCCTTTAATAACAAGCTGGTAACAAAGAAACGTCTTTGGCTTGCTGCTTATTAAACAAGCTTTGACAACATGCGTGAAGAGGAGGTGAACGAGGCTTTATTTTATTTTGGGATAGGAACTGTAGTCTGGTGGCACACCTTTCAGTGTGCCAACAGATTGTTGTATTATCAGGTTTGGAAGTAATGGCTTTCTGGCAGGGTTGGGTTTAAACTTCTTCATAAAATAATTGACATGTCCTTAATGTTACAATATAAGGGATTCATACAAATTCTAATTACAATTGTTTTTTTAATTAACTCTACAAATTAAAGACTAAATATACCATCAAGATTAGAGACTTTTAGCACTATTTCCAACGCAGACATTTAATTAGGGTTAATTACAACCCAGCATTTTATCCAAACGAGCACATGTGCTGTAAAAATGCATTAAAAAACTAATTTTCGTTTAATTTCCCATCACTGTATCCATCTTCTGTAAAAGTTAATTGTTAATAAGTCCAGCACTGTTATTTGGCATGCACAACTGTCTTCAAATGTGCCACACATCTTCTCCAAAAAGACTTCTGTGTGTCCAAGACATTAATCCGTATTTCTGCTTTGTGCAATGCAAAACTACGATCCAGTGAAACTTGATGACTGGACCGACGATTGAGCTCTGCGTCTTGGCTTTTACAAAGCACCACACTAATATTTTCTAAACATGAGGAGCCACTATATAATGCAGAGATACGTGATCGATATTAAAAGCTGGTAGTAAGAAATCAGATGTTAAATTAAGCATGGAAAACTCGTGAAAGCGATTTCTCATGTCCCATTATAAATTCCAGGATTTTCTTCCCTCAACAGCTGTGCTTTGTTGTTGTTTAGGTTTCGCACACTTCTTTTCTTCCAACACATTTTATTGCCCCTGGCCTTTTTTTGTTGCTAATTATTTATTCCAGATCTTCATCACATTTCTTTGCACAATGCTTCTGCAAGTGTTTTTATTGAGCTTGCGGTGTTAGAACTTACAACACAGAATCCACCTTTTCAAAAACTGTTCCACTCTGTACTCTACTAATTAAAAAATGTTTGCATTTATTGTAAAATATGTTCATACAGCTAACATAAAGACAGTATGCTGAAATTGTTTTTACAGGATGTCACAAGGCCATGCATGTATTCAAATGATATCTCCAAGGCCATAGTGTCATTGTGTATTATTCATTTTAACATTTAAACACTGTTTTTGGCAAATATCAAATGACCATAATCCCCTACCACCACACCACAAACGTTTTTTTGGCCAGATTACATGTAGTAAAAGAGAAAGGTAACAGCTTTAGTTTACACCGTTTATAGACCTTTAAGGACCTGGTGAAACTAAGCCGGGATGCATGAACAGGTGGAAACATTTAAACATTTAAAATAAACTGTGCAGCACAGTTTTCAGACACTTTTCTGCTTCACAAACACCTCACCAAGCTTCTATTCTCCCTCCCACCACCACCACCCATCCCATTTTTGAATCCCCCTCCACTAACCAATTTCCACCACAGTCACCTCTGTCCCCTGCACTGCCTCTCACTGGCTAATTGAAATTGGCACATTTAATTTAGCCCCACAGCCAGCTTCATTCCAGTGATGGATGGCAGTGGATGAGTGTAATTGAACTTTGGAGAAAAGAGGAAGGAAGCAAAGGAGGACACATCAATTAGCATAACCTGACTGGCCACTTCATTTATCAGCAAAGACTGAGGTTTTGAGATAGAATAGAATAGAATAGAATAGAAACTTTGTGTGCTACTTTAGCAGGGATTTTGCATTGTTGCTGTAAACAGAAAGAGGACAATTTAAAAGATGAACACTAGTGCAGACTGCAGTATAACTGACAATTAAGATGCCTGGTTTCTTTTTCATCTCCCAGTAATGCAGAGGGAGGATGTGTCACGCTTGTCTTTTCAGCTTCCCTTCTTCGCTCGTTTACATAAAGATTTATCTTTGGAGTGTACATTCCTGTCAAGGCTGAACTTCTCCAATACCTTATGTGCATTTTAATATTACGCTGTACTCCTTTTTTCATTATATTTGGCAGTCACTGCAATAAGCCTACAGTGACATCATTCTATGCTGTATAGACTTATCTGCTTGCCTAGCAGCTGATTTACCTTATTTTGTTATTTATAGTGGATATTAAAATTAGGCCATGTCTGTTCCATGTCTTCCACAGAGACAGTGATGTTATTTCAGAATAGGCAGCAGGTTGTGTGCCACCTGTCGCTGGTTAGGCTTCACACACATACTCTAAACAGCAATGGGCTGTATGTGAAGTTATTGCTGAACCTCTGACTGTTGCAGTAATATCAACACTGTCCTTCATCAAAAAAGTTAATTGCAGTCATGACACACATTTTACCAAAACTTGATTTATTCCTAAGTTATGCATTTTGTTTCATTGATTTTGATGTGTACATATGCATAACTGAGGTCCGGTTATGAAACTACTAAATGTCACAGAAAGTCATGAAAAGGCCAAGATGGTGGATATGCATTTTACACAATGTGCTGTTTGAAATTGTTTTTTTAGTATGTTCTGGTTTAAAGGTGCAGTGTGTAAAATTCATACCACAAAAAGAATATAGTACTACAGTAATAAATTACTCTATTGTTTTTATTAGCGTGTAATAAACTGAATATATGAACTATACCATGTTCTTTATTTTCTAAATCTCACACACAGCACCTATAAAAGGCAAGTAACAATGTCAAAGCAAACGCCCATTGGCTCAGGAAACTGTCAAAGTATAACGAGACAAATACTGCAAAAACAACTAATCTGTGCATACAAACAGTTGGGTTTCATAAAATAATCTTTACAATGCATGTTAAACGTTTCAATTGTCATTATTAGGATGTTGATTTGATATTTTTGCTTTTAACTGCTTGTTTGGGTGATTTTTTTCATACAAAAAGATGAAGACAGGTAAACGGAAACATTTGCTTTAACCACGATGATAAACTTACTTCACTATTCGGAGGCTTTACCTATTAATATTGCATAAGCAGATGTACATGCACAGACACACAATCCACGTAATGTGGAAGTCATGCAAAGAAAGTCCCACAGACTCAGGAAGTACTGTACAACAAACACTGTTTGAAATGGGTTTACACCCCTTCCAGGCAAAACGTGACTTCCACCCTTATGCTTCTTACCTTCCGTGATTGTTTTCTTCTTGCCGTCCCCCTTTTAGCCCCCTCCCACATCTTAGTTTGCTCTGCTGTTCTCCCGTCCCTCATTTCTCTACCTCCTGTTCCCTCTCTCCTCTGTCTAATTAGATCAAGACATATAGTGGATGTGTGACAGTATTCTCCACAGAGTGCAGGGGCAATATGAATAATTGAGAAGCTATTATCCCCTGCTATTACACCCTGAAAAGAGCAACAGGGTTGGCTGACACGGATAATACCACAACCACCATCATTTGTCATCATTTGTGTCCGGTGCTAATGAATACGAGGACATCTGTTTTCTTTCTTTTATCATAATTATTAGGATTAGGGGTGCTATAAACCCTTTCACTAATCAGTATTGTTTTTCCGTGCAACGTATTGCAATATAGTGGCTCCTGCCTTAAGACATGAAACCGAAAATGATATTGTAGTTACTGTCCTGTTCTAGTTTGATTTCCTAAAATGACCTCCTAAAGAAACAAAATTACACCATAGTAAATGTATCAAAGGCTACCCAATAAATCATATTTTATAACCTTTACCATCAGCATAAATACTCTAAAGATGTGACAATGCAGTTATTATCTGGCTGATAGCTAGCTACAGTAACTGGTATTTCTTCAAGGAACACTAATGTGTTCAAGCCTTTGCTGTCGACAGGGTAATAACTTAATAACATTTCAAACTAGGCACATAGAAAGACTGGGGCGAGTGATGTCTGAATACATAAACTGGCCATATGTATTATATACTGACAGCACATTAGCTAGGTCTCATTAACCTTTGTGAAAAGAGCACAATGTCAACGCAAACAGCATGCTCCGTGCAGGCAAAAACGAGAGAAACGAATGGAAGAAAACAGAAGAGGCAGCAACAGGTGCCACATTATGATGAGGAAGTTTCATTTGACTTTCTTGAAGTAATAGAAGGCAGAGTGTATTGATTAGTGTGATGTATGTTGGAGTGAAACAAAATATGATGGTGAGGCCGAGGGTTTTCTTTCTTCACATTTGTGCGGAAACTTTGAAAACAAACTGCTGAGTTACTTGCTGCGTGGACACATTTGTTTTTCTTTCGAAGTCTGGAATCAACAGATCAATAGATTATGCTGTAATTCTTTTCTCCTCAGGTGACTGTAGATTGCAGAGTGCAGTAACTTCAGGAACACAAGGTTTCCTGTGGTGCCTTGTTTCTAAGGCTTGCATGTTTTTCAGTTTCTGCCACAATCCTTTGAGACTCTTCCTCAATACAGCCCATAGAGATTATTCCTTGGAAAATATGAAAGTTGACCTTACATTTACATACAAATAAAGAGAATGCAGATTTTCATGTTTTGTTAGACTGTTCTAAAAAACGTAGGAGGATTCATTTGACTGGATCTAAAAGCATCCTGTATACGGCAAGCCTGAATCTTTCTTGTTCACTTATTGCCCCATGGATATTACAGTGCATATACAGCACAGTGGATTTGTCTTTGTGTTGTCAAGTGCCAGAAAGTGATTTTTATTG
The DNA here is from genome assembly GCA_033026295.1 of Channa striata. Classification (NCBI taxonomy): domain Eukaryota; kingdom Metazoa; phylum Chordata; class Actinopteri; order Anabantiformes; family Channidae; genus Channa; species Channa striata. Next base: position 17,833,418 of record CM065184.1, on the reverse strand, counting down.
TTCAGCAAGAGGAAAGAAAGCCAGCTAGCTATAGATGATTATAGGCTGCTAAATCACAATGCAGGAATTAAGTTAGTCACTTATTCCTTCTCAAAACCAACTTGAAATCTTACACTGAATTCACACATGTAAGATATTATTGGTGTGCAAGCACCACTAAAGCGGGATTACATCTAATGCACACAAACTCTGACCTGGGGTTTGGTGGTCAATACGTATTTCACTGAAAATCTACAACTCCCTCCAAGATCATCATCTGACTGAAACACAGAAAAGCCCCAGGTATGACTTTTGCTTCTTCTTTCTTAAATATATAATCTTTGTGAAATTATGGTCCTGACATTAGTCACTAGGTGAGATTTCAGAATAATAAGGAATTAAAAAATGATTAATCCTTTGTCCTCACCTCTCACATGTTATTCACTGGTGAGCAGATAGTAGAGGGAGGGGCTGTCAAGAAGTACTTGCTCAGTTTTAAGATACTGTGAGGTAAATTTGACTGAATGTTTGTCCTTTGTCCTTGTTTATGAGATGACAGACCCATTTTATGGACTTAGTCACAGAGCTTATATTGCAGGTATAGAAAAGGGCATTAACATTGTCCCCCTAAGTGTCTCACCTCAGCTAGGCTGTCTGTTGTCCTCCCGTAATGCAGTGACCACTGTGTGTGTAGCACTAAGCCCTTTTCACGGCCACAAAGAGGAGGGGGACAGACCTCGTAATTAACGCAATTACTATATTTTCAGATTTGCTAATTACACTCTTCAAGTGCTGAAAAAAATGCTCAACATCAGTTGACAGTCCTACTGCACACACAAGTCACAGATATAACACTGAGGCTGTCAAGCTTAGTACTTGAACTTTAATATCGGTGACAAAGGATTTTTTAATACTCAATACGATCGAAATAGTTCCATGCCACAAATGTATTAAAGTGCAAAGTCCAGCTGCAGTAAAATATTATGATTTTCCTAACAGAAAGACAGCATTATGATTTTCCTTTGGGTACTAAAAATGGTGGGGAACATGAAACCAGAAAACTTCTACTAGCAAAAAACCTGCAATAGATTTGGCTTTACAAATAGGAAGAAACATTACATTTAAAGCTTCACACACAGGGGTTACACAGCTGAAGCACATCAATCTCAGCAATGCTTCCAATACAATGTGACTGCTGGTTGGACAACACTGACAATCAATCTGCTACCCACAGCTTTGAATATTAATAGACTATTCTGACAGAAAATACAACTCCCCCAAAAATTGTATTAAAACTGCCCTTATTTTCACGTTTACAGTTTGCCGATAACCTAATCAGCTTTCTGAGCTACAGCCACCCAAACAGTCTAGAAACATTTTGGTTAGTGCAGCTTTAAGCAGAAAGCAACTCCATCATGTCATTTACACAGTTTACAAATTTCTTATAGTTTTAAATATTTATTCAAATGTTTGTGAGGAAGATATACACAGCCCATTTTCCAGTCCAAATGTGAGAGCAAATGCTAAAATATGCAACAGGTCAGGGGTCGACAACCCACGCCTCTAGAACCTCATGTGGTCCTTCCATCCCTCTGCTGCGGCTCCCTGTGGTTTTGCAGTCCGCAATCACCACATTTCAAGTATCATTTGAGAAACGATTCTGTGAGTTCAGACAGGAAAAAACATTATCCTTCCCAATCACTCCCCTGACTGTCGACCCATCCCTATTGATTATGACTGCATCTGCAGGTGTAAGTCAACCCGATCTTGAGATATATATGGGTATCCAAGTTCAAACGCTTGACAGCTGATCTTGAAGATGTTGCCCTTTCGAAGGCCATTCTTGCTCAGTATCACAAATGGAAGTATCATGAAAATCTTTCCAAAGTGGACAAACTTGTGTTAGAAACATGGAATTCCATCCGCCACACTTATGAACATAAAAAAGTATGACTTTGAGTGTTGGAACTACATGAACTATATTAAAAACAAACGTGGCTCACACCTCACAGAGGACAGCTTACAATCCTGTGAGATGAAGGTGACGTCTTACAGCCCTTGTGCAGACGCTGTGCTCTGAGGTTTAGGAGCAAAAATCTCGTTAACCAAATAAAATAAACCTTTTAATTGGCTAATATTTTGCATATAAATATTTTAAATTGTTAAGTGAAATAGTCTTTTTTTAAGGACTATTAACCTAGCCAGGTTAAGAGCTGGCTGTGAGTGACAGAAGGATGACAGCACACAGAATCAGACGGCATTTTTTGTTTGCTGCAGGTGGATAATTTTGGCATTTTATTTAATAAATATGAGGAGGAATTAAATATACTGAGTTTTTTTTATATAAAAGTAACCTTCAACCCAGGTTCTTTTTTTCGGAGATCAAAACGTTTTTGTTGCATGCAGAAAAACAATTTTGTTTTCTCTATAGCAGTTAATTGATTTCCTAAAGGCAACACACTATAGTTTTTATACAGATGATGAAGATAAAAAAAAAACAATATATGCACTGTTATCTTCAATTTATAAGTCAAAAGGCTTGTTTGTTCTACTGTTCCAGTACATTTAGAGGGGAGTTTAACTTAGTGTTTGTGCATGTTTTAACAAAATTACTATATTAAAATATTACAATATTAAATGCCAAGCATCATGGTGAAAGTTTTAGGACGTGTTTCCATCTTACCAGCAGCCAGTAGTTTCAACTCATTTCTGAACATATGGAAATTAACTTGCAGAGACTTGAAAATTATCTGAAATAGGTCATCCATCACAGTCAACACTAGCTTTCCTTGTGCTGTCGTCAGTTTTTGATTGATTTATGTCTGCGCTACCTTAGTGTGCAAAAATAGCACACTGCAGAAATGAGCACTGTGATATCAAGTTTCATGTGCGTACCCACTCATTTATGTAGCATCTCTGGTAATACAATCAGACATTATATTTAGTATGATGGAACACCAAACTTTGGCCACTGTCAGCAGACTCTTGACGGTGGCCACCACTGCTATGTTAGCACTGTTCATATCATTGTCAATTTATTTTCAATTGTTTAAAAGATTTGTTTAACTGTAGATAGGATAAGACTGCATGCCCCTGTAAAGAATCATAAGACTGTTCTTTAATTAAGGCTTGTTTTGTCCTTTACTGACTTTAAACATATGATCCGATTATTTTATTATGTAGTCTTGTAGGAAGCATCTTATTTTGGGAAACTGCCAGAAGTAAAGAACAATTTTTTTATTTTTCCTGTTAAAAATCTAAACAGGATGCAAGACATTTGCATGTAATAAGAGTTCTATGATGTAAGCTATACCTGCTGAAGCCCACAGGTCACTTGGGAGCCACCAAAAGTAGGACAACCAGCACTAGTTGTACCTAGCTCTACTGAAACATTAAAAAAAAAAATGAATGTGATGTGAAAAGCTTATTCCTGTCATGCCACAAGAGAACTGCTGTATGAAAACAATTAGTCTCATTTCTGCAGGTTTGATTAACACTACCTAATGGTTAAGCCCTCAGGCCTTAAGGCCACTGGAGACAGTGCTAATTAAAACATATATCTTCAGCCTTTCATTGCTGGCTAATTAAAACATATAGCACCTTCAATCATCAAAAATAGCTAATTCAATCATGCAATACTTTTGTGTGATAATTGCTTGCTAATTAGAACATATTATCATCAGTCTTTAGCAGCTTATTAAAATATATACCTCAGTTGTTCATATCTGGGTGTTCTTAAAGGATACTGACACTATTAACTCCAGAAGCCCTGTGACTGTGGAGCCAGCTTTTTTTTCCCCATCGCTAACAAGCAAATGCGAGTCTGCGTAAAGGTAAAGGCTACAGTCAAATAAAGAGGAATAACAGCAGAAGAGCCCATCATCCATTTGCAAGAAATCAGGAACACAGCATGTAAATTGGTCCGGTGCAATTATTTTAAGTAGTGGTTTAACGGATTGAGGTTGGTCCGTGATCTGTACTAATCCCCCACCACAGTTCAGCATGCATGTAAACCTACAAAGCTACTATGCAACTTACGCTAGCACTATTATGAGAATTCAAATATATTCACTTTCTGCTCAACCCCACCTCCCTTGATCTCTTGCCAGCAGCCAGACATACAAACAATGTTATATTATTAAAAAGAAGTTTGTTAAGTTATAATATTTTTTCTCTTCTTACTAGCATTGAAACATTCAATATTTTATTTATTTTTTAAGATTTTATTTAGGAACTGGTATCTTGAATGTTGTATAATTTTAAAGCATGGGCAAAAGTTCCAGTTATTCTTCAAGAAAGCAAGCCATATATTGTTAGCAGACACCTAGCATTTTTTCATTCATATGTACAGAGATGTGTTTAGAGGACTTACATTTCAAAACTTGGAAAATTATATTCTATAATATACTTAAAACATAGGTCCAGTCAGGAAATACATTATTGTGTAACAGGCTACACGACCTAATCATTTATATGTAAGGAAATCAGCTGATCAATAGCAGGAACATATTGACCTTCACTTATATTTACATAAAAGTAAACTGCAATAAAGTGAAAAAACTAAACTTAGATTTTAACACTGAATGACACACTAAAACTTGTATTTAGGTCTTCATTTGCAATTTAGTAGAATTTAGTAGAACCATCTAACACCTCTCTTTCCATGAGCATTGTTTTCAGCAATAATAATTACTTTATTGAATTTTTTTTCTTAAAAAGGCATAGTGTGTGCTCAAATATAATGTCTAACATACTGTTTAAAAATAACCCCACTTCATGGATTATTTTTAAACAACACCACATGTCTTGATAAGAATACTTATAAAGGTCATCAGTATCTACTGATCTTGTACAGTAAACAGGTCCATCAGTGTAATGTGTGTGTAAACCCTAACACCTTGGAAGTCTGTCTAATTCCGGATGCCTGTCTCAATCACAAAGATATTGTAGCTTCCTCCAAGAACACTTTAAATTATTCAGTGAATTCTTACATTGAAAGGCTCTAATGGTAATTCTGTCCTCAATTTATCATTTCTGTTTGTTTTTCTGGATGAGGAAATCCATATCCACAGTATTGATATTAAATAGCTAAGCATATGTGATTATCTTGACTCTTCCAGTTGGCTGGAGGGCTTTTAGTTCTGCGAGTCTGCTCCCCATTCATCAGCTAATCACAGGCTGTAAATCACAGCCGTTCACTCTAATATCAACACTACTCATGCAAAATAGACGCAATGTTTATGCAGGGGATCAAATACTCTTGGCAGTCTCATGTCTCTGATTTGAAGATTCATCAAATTATTCTACAAAACGGAGTAGCATTATTAAACATGAGTAATATACAAACTGTGCTACATATATTCACACACATACATTTGCCAATATACAAAAGGCTGAAAGTTTGGATGTCCACTGACAGCATATTTATAATAAATGGAAATAATTCTAACGTAAAACTTTACACCTGGCAAAAAAGACTGTTTCCTAAATTTGTAAAAAAAAAATTGCTTTTGTTTTTGGTACATTTTTATCTGCTTTCAAAAGGAGTTTAAAAATAAACTCACTTTAGAAGAACTGTTATACATATCATAAAAATAAACAACTATTAAGCTGTATTGGAAGCCGTTTAATGGCTACTCAGTAACATGTAGAACTGATGGATGTTCATACAAATCCTTTGAACGTGACAACACTACCTTTAGAAAACCACAGATTTGTAATATTTCAAATCCCTGTGTAATCCAGTTACGGCCTCATGAAAAGGCTTGTTTATTGTGAAAACCCATTTTGTTTGGGTATAGCACGGTTAAAATAAAAGTTTTCCATTCCTCTAGAGAATCCACAGTCCATTCTCCAAGAATAGTGTTCATTAACCTTCTCTTTCCTGTTTCATATTTCTATACATCTCTTTTTTTTTTTACCTGTCTTCATCTCTTGGACAAATCAAATGTATTGCTGGTTTTGTCATCATCTGACAGGTTTCTTAAAAAAAAAATTAAAAAATGTTTGGCAAATGCAGTAACTCATGGTGTGGTGTTAGTAAATGCAGCCATCAAAGTTACTTATCAAAATCTGACTAATGTATCATGTACAGTATTGTTAACAGATTATAACTTTTTGAAATAAGGTCATTTTGATGCTTTAACCAATTCACAAGATGTTGAAACATGCCAAATTTGCTTAGTAGTGGTTTCATATCATCTGCAACACCATTACTTCACACAAAAGAATAACAGAACCAGACCGGACGGAGAAAGAGGAAGACTGACTGTGTGCTTACAGGCCTACATTTTAGACTGCATAAACAAGGGTTTTGCCAATTATTGGAAGAGAATAACGTCTGCTCCCAATATTTCATCTACTCTATTTTTATCCTGTTGCATCGGTGTGCAGAGACCATGTCTTTTTTAATTAACATACTATATGTTCCTATTGTAAACACCATAAAAACAATCTGTTCTCGCCTTCATCTGTGCTTTCTACACTATTCCACAGGAAAGGTTCTATTGGAATTTCATCACTTCACTTTTCCAAGTCATAAAGATTATAGGCATTAGTACAGTAATTACTACTAGTAATTCTGCAAGTGCAACACAGAGAATCGAATGAACACACTGCATTTATTGAACCATCAAGACACAAGGCTATATGTATTTAATGAGTCAAGCAAGCAGCAGTGACAGAATCATTCAATTAAGTACTTTGTATTTCAGAAATATGTTGCGCACCTTCAGATTATACCACTGATCTCGGGAGAATCAGGTTCTTGTGCCTTAATTCAATCCCACACTTAAGGAATTTGTCTACAAGTCAGTCTCTGCCAGCAGTGAAATACTGGACGTAACCAATATAACTTTAAAAATTTAAGGCATTTAACTTGGACATGGACTTTACTACTTTAGTTGTGGTAATTTAAACCAAATGGGTGCATGTTACCACGAGTTTACACATACAGATTTGTTACAGCCAAAGAATCTGTTTTAAACAACTTTATCTGTTGTCAAAGTTGTCGTCGTTCATAAAGATGACCAGAACAAAACTTTAGTTGATCATAATCGTGATTCTGTAGGTCACTGGTCAGCTGAATTTTTTGATTTAAAGCAAAAAAAAAAAAAGCATTAATGCAGTTTTCATTCAAGTCAACATCAAAAAGTCAAATTCAAAGTAAAAAAAAAAAAAAAAAAACACTCATGAGGCAACGATCTACAACATCGGTTATCTGACACTTACACCTCTGCCCTGACATTAAGAACCCTTTACAGCAATGTTTCCCCTATACTGTTACAACCATGGTGATTCCGCATGGCAACGAGACCCCTGTCATGCTTACATGACAGGCAAAAAAAGATTTTTGTATCTAGGGATGGTTCCAGACCAATCTGCTTCTTTTTAACGTCTCGTGGGTAGGTGCTAAGTGATCTGATGCCTTCTCCTACATCCACTCCACTCCTTTTTTTTCCACTAGAGGAATGAGAAACAGCCATTATAAAGCCTTTGGATTTGTCCATTACTGTTATTAAACACGCCATTTAATTGGCCCCTCTTTCCCATCCTAACGAGAGGAAGCGGTGTTAGCAAGAACAAATCCATAAATCAGGAAAATCAAACTGTTCTTTCTGATCGTTACACAGTGGTTATATCTAAAACACAAACAAGGTCATCTACGCCCTTCCGGTCATCAGGTCACATTTCAAAGTCAAAGACCAAGACACTGAAACCCCACTTAGTTTCTCCCAGTGAGTTCTGGCAACTACCAACAAATTGAGGGTGTTTTAGCCGGTCAGTTATGATTAGGCATAGTAGTTGTGGACAAGCAGGAGAACAAGGCTGTAGTTATAGATGTAGCAATTCCAAGCGATATTTCAGTAAGCTTTACAGTTTTGAAGTCTGCTCAACAATAAAGTTGGAATAATTGGCAATTATATTTTATAAGAGCAAATGTATTTCTAAAAGCTGGGAACAAGTGAAAATGAGCCATTATGATGATAGATCACAATGCAACTACTAACCAGTTGTAAATCTTCAAACATTTCTGTAAAAGGGTCAAATTTTAAACTAAGAACAAAAAATCCAAGATATTTTTAATTTATCTCGTACACTGCTCTCAATGAGTGGTTAATTAATTACAGGGGATTTTAGGTTTTATTTATGTTATTTTGATTGTTACACAGCATGTGCATGAAACAATAACTTTACGTACAGCCTAAAATATTTAATAAAAGAACTGCAAGCACAACCTTATGGATTTCTTTAACTCATATTTCCTAATTTTAAGTTAGTGCACTTTGTTTCCTGTGTTTCGTTTACTTGTAATAATAAAGAAGGAAAAAATATTTTAATAGACAAAATAAAAACAATCCATGCCACCACTCCAGCCACCATGTTATTTTGGGCGCCACACAGATATTGTTCACGTCTCTCAAATCTCTGACGGGTGATTACGTAGCTTTTTACGTTCTCCCTAAACTTTTTTCTTATTTTATTTTTTTCAACCTGTTCCCTCATCTTTCATCTTTTCTCATCTCTTGATATTTTAATTGATCATTTGCACTGTCCCATCTGGACATACCTCTAAACATGAAACAAACACATACATCTGGCCTTGTCATGTTGACATCTGTGGTATGAGTGTGTGTTCTGTCAGTAGTGATGATTTATTGCGGAATGTTCAAATCTATCGTACTGTCAGCACACATTAGACAAAAAACACACACATAGCACACAATATGTCCATCCATCCATCCATCCATTATCTGTAACTGCCTATCCTGTTTAGGGTTGCAGGGGGCTGGAGTCTAACCCAGCTGTCACTGGGCACGATGAAGAGTACACCCTACACAGATCACCAGTTTATTTTCAGGCTAACACAGAGAGACATACACAGGCAGACAAACGTTCACACTCACATTTACTCCTATAGCCAATTTAGAGTCACCAGTTAACCTGACATGCATGTCTTTGGACTGCGGGAGGAAACCAGAGAACCCTGAGGAATTCCACGCAAGAGCGGGAAGAACCACACCAAAAAGGCGCCAACACTCATCACTCAACCAATGTCCTGCCTCCACACAAGATGTTTGAAATGTTATTGCTGATTAATTCATTTTTCAAGTTAAGTCAAAACACAAGACTAGAAAGACAAAATGTAACAGAGCTATGTGATATGACCAGAAATTAAGATTCAGGTAGTGCAATTAATTCCAACATTACAAGCCAGTCAAATGACGCAATCCATGTCATGTTGTATTTTATAATTAAAACAAGATACATGTTTCTTTTTTTAACTTTATATTTAAGAACAAAGGCATTATACTGTGTGGGTTTCATGGAAAACATCAGACATGACATCTATTATTAAAATTCTTCATCATCACCACGATTAGAAACATTAGTAGTTATTATTACATACTTTATGAATTAATTATGTTTTATCAAAATTTTCTTTAAGGATCAAGTAAAGCTGTCAGATCCATGTAGCACAAATTCAATAAATACCTTCTACATTTTTTCCCCACCTCTAATCAGAAATTAATTAATTACAGATTGAAAAGCTTAAAATATATTTTAAATACCTGATTATTTTCATTGGGATGTCCACCCCACTGCCCCACCACGCAACTGAGAGGCCCCTTTCATTCATTTTTAACAAAGAATTTATATTTATTGAAAAAGCAATTGTGGTAAAAGATACATTTTCTGCTTATTATGTTTATACCAGTGCTGCTTGTAGTGCATGTGGCCATGGCCATCCTTGGCCCCCCTGCCTTGTCTTAATTTACTGCAGTAATTTAAGTTTCATTCTTATAGTAATGCTGCAGATATTATTATATTTAATGAGAACAACTAAAAACCTAAAGCTTTAAAACTCTACAGTGAAAACAAGAATACAGCAGCAGAGCTCTGTATATCTTAAATACGGAGGCTTTGTTTCACTGTATAAACTAGGGGTTTGTGTACAGCTGTACAGAAAAGCATTACAACTTGAGAGATTTACAGTAAGATTATTATGCCACAGCAGAAGATTTAAATAACGTTACTGCATCTGCGTGCACACCTCCCGTGTGTGATGTCAAGGAGACACACATTGATTAGTTGCATTTAACACTCACAGCAACTAAATAAAGTCAAAGAAACTCCGCCTATGCCTACATGCGTTTGTTCAGGTTGAGACAATGTTGTTCTTTCCATCAAACTTCGTGACATTACAGTTAGCATCCATAATGATTTACAGCTAATGATAAGGTTTATTTTGTGCCTGCTCAACTGTGGATTGGCTGCTTTTTGTCGACGTGGTTAGGCACTGCTGTCATGATTGGCAAGTTCAGTTTTACATTGCAACAATACAGAATTTAGATTTCTATCTTTGATTAAATCAAAAGCTTTGATACAGTATCAATTCAGCATTCTATTTGCATCTATACGTAACAGAGTGCACTGTTCAGACTTCAGCACAAAACATTTGCATCAATAAATTTTTTCGAGGAAAAAGATAGAACCACAAAAATGATCACAGATGCAGAATCATGTACTTAAAATATGATGAAGTCATTTCCACATTACAAAGCAAGGTATTGGTGCTCAAAAAAAGCTCGGTAATGTTTACAGGGCCTATTATATTCACTCGGACACAAATACACCCTTGACACACTACTTGATTGTTGCCTATGAAGTCAAGAGGTTCAGACTAGTAACATTATGCATTTAAGTTTTTTGAAGCATGAAAAACTAAGTATGCCATCAGGCAAATTGCTTGTACTGTACTCGCTATATGATCAAAATCACTTCATTATATTGGCTCTACTTCTTTCTTTGATTATTTGAACAAGTGACTGAATAGTCAAAGTGAAAACTACAGCAAAAAAAAAAAAAACACGCAAAACACAAGCAATCCACAATGTTGCTTTTCTCTTCATTCTTACTGCCTGCCGTTTCCAATCCAGTCGCTGTAGTGTGAAACTGCACCATCAATGGCTTTATTCGGGAAAACAAATCAATTTTATCCTTTCCTCACTAGTTAACTAAATGACACTTAGCTAAATTAAGCAAGTGCACACTCTCTTCTTGTTCCTCCTTTTCTCCAACCCTTTTTCTGTCTGCCCCTTCACCTCTCTTTTCTCATCTTGGATAAACAGACATGCAAACTGAATACTTGGGTCACCAGTGCCTGTGAGCTGAAGCTCTTCCCATTGCCGGCATGTCAAGCTCTCTGTTGTGGCTTTCACAGTTACTGGCCCAATAAAAGCCAGACAACCCTGTTGTGTTTTTCTAATGAAACAAAATGTATAAAGATGGAATCATGAAGTGGCCAAGCTACTGACTCAGTCGCTGTCTTATGTTATTGCTCAAGGTTGGCACTTCTTTTTTATTTAGCAGAATACAATAAAATGTAGAGGAAAAGACAAAAGCAAATGGATTTAATATCTTATTTTGAGAAGTCATTTACAGTAAAATGCAAAGTCGAAACAACAAGATGGAACACATTGCTAAATCCTGAACTATGCAATTTGATTTTAACCATCTAATTTTCTAGCACTTTCTAGCATTTCTATTATTTTCACACAGCAGCTTCTATATCCTCAAACATCTGTTCTTAATTTTTTTGTCAGCAACTTGTACAGCAAATTTTAAGTGTGGTCTCAAAGTCTGCTTGCTAGCACAGTATCTATGAACAATTCCAAAATAATTACTTTATAGTGATATTTAACCAGAGAGAAAAAAGGTGCATTGTTTTGTGAAGCTGGAAGCAGCGTTCATGTGAAATAGCTGGACTTTTAGGTTTAGGTTTCTTTAGGTTTCTTGACATTAACCTTTTAAGCACTACAACCAACTTTACAAATCTACTGCTCTGTACGTCACAAAAACACTAAATATACATCAAACATATATACACAGAGAAATCCAATACAGAAGGGAATGTCAGTGTTCTATGCATCAGACACCTTAGTGAACTTTGTAGTTGTATTTCCACCCCATACCCCCCCTTAAATGACAAATTGTTTCCGTTTTCTTTTGTTAATTTTCCATAATAATACATATTCAGAGGTAAATTAAAATGGTAGGCATGTAATGCATGAAAATAAAAACCTGAGACTGAAACAAACTTGGAGGTTGGGGTAAAGTGGGTACATCAAAAACTAATTCATATAACTTTACTTCAAAACAACACCTTGAATGAACTCAATATCAGATTGAAGTTATATTAGAGTGACATAGGGTGATTTTATCCTTTTGATATTTCATTTCTGTCATAATATCAGCATGAAAATCCTCTGCTTGTTGACTGGGTTGATTTTGAACTTTGCCACCTCCTGCTAGCTGCCTTCTGTTGGATGCTTGCTGAGAGAGAACAAGAATGTGTCAAGATTTTAACATCTTGAGGAAGATCCAAACTCCCATTGTTCAGAAAATAAGACAAAGTCTGTGCAGAGTCACAGCTGGAGTTTCCTCAGGAAGCAATGTTATTCAGTTAGCCATACGCTGACAAGAAATGCATGTCTCCATGTTTCACCAATCTTTCATATTGACGTTTGCAGTTAGTACTAGTCTTAACAATAACTTCCAACTTGAACATTATAAAATACAGCACCATCATGAAACTATAAACACAAAATAGCACGCATTTAGTGGGGGTGACATTGTTCTCTTCCACATATGTATTAATATTGCTTTCTTTCGAATTCTCGGTCAGTATATCTGAACGCTGCAAAATTTTAAAATTCAGCTTAGGGGAGCTAGCTAGCCTTAAATCCTTGGCTCTTGATTGCTACTAACACATTTGAAGATTTGGGTGTGTTGTCTGTTGTTGTGTGTGCAAGAAAGACAGCAAAACAGCAAGTAGGTCACGCCTGGCACACAGTCAATCTGAACTGCCAATAATATGATGCAAAGGAAAAAGAAAAAAGAAAAAAATGTCAGTTAGCAACACGTCTTTAGCGTGACAGATTGCAGTTTCCAATACCATTTGGACCAGCCCCTCTGTGTGTGTGGATCGGGGGTGGGATGAGGGGAGTGGGAAGGATCCAGTTTCAATGCTGAGTTAACATCATGTCTAATCCTAATGTGAAAAAGCAAGTCCACCTCCAAAATCTTAGTATAAACAGCACAAATCGGTGGCTTTACAACTACAAAAACAGACCACTGTCAGGTTTTTCGCCATGAGCTTAGAGACAAGTTTAGATACCTTCTAGGGCTGTGAAACAACAAGCTGACGTCAAGGACAATGGGCAGACAACTGGTGCCCGAAAACACTGCAAAGCTGATGGACAATGGTTGGCTAGTGTGTACTGGCCCTCACACTTGCCAGCAATGCAGTTTTTAAGAATTGATGAGAAAAGAATTAGAAGTATTAAAAATATGTAGAAACAGAACATGTAGAGAGAGTAAAGGATGGGGACTAGAAATGAGCCCTGAGGGACCCCCACAGGGGACACCTGCTCTGAAAGATGAGGAATTGCCTATTTTCACTGAAAACATTCTGTTTGATAGATAGGGCCCAAGCCAGCTCAGTGCTGAACCGGAGATATCCACCTACTGCTCAGGGCAATCATTTAACACTGCATGAACAGTGGTGTCAATTACTGCGATGAGGCTCCACTATGGAAAGAACTAAATTCACACTCTCCCTAATAGGATATATGAAATACTCAATCTGGATACTTTCTGGAATTTTGTCAATATAAAGGAGGCCATATTGTCAAAATGTAAAAAACGTCTGCAGTTTATGCAACATGATTATTAGAAATTAGGCAGAGCCTTTTCCAATAACTTGGCCAAACAAATGAGTTTCTTGGGTCAGGAGGATCCAAATTTCTTTGGAACCATCTCTCTCAAATTTAAATTGCAACAGGGTTTGTTTTCTTGTCATCTGTGGTTTTCTTGTGGTAAGGCAACTTTTCTAGCTTCATGATTCTAGAAATTTGTGTGTTTTTGTGGTGATAAATTGGATGGTTTGTCATGTTGTGGACAGATGACTCCTGAATCTCTTCATATTCTCATTACTCTTTGCTTGTTGATCTTATAGACGGTGAAACAAGTTTGTTATCATTGTTAGAGCAGACAGTAATTGAACTTCTTCACCAAAACTGTTGCTGGCTGCAGCTTGAAACTACAATTAAGGAAGCAGTGGGAGTAAACCAAAAGGGTGAAGTTTCAGGCTTAATATAGTGTGGAGAACTGCATAACAACATCCAAACAGACATGGCAGATAAACACAGGCCCACTATTCATCTACAGTATATAAAAGGCTCATACAAAACATGACATTATCTGTAAATAAAATAGAAAGAACAGCATGTTAAAAACAGGAGAGGCCCTGCAGGATTAGTAACTCCTAGGCTTCTGTCCACTCAATAGCAAACCTTAAGGCAGATTAATTTTCTCAGACAAAACACCATACGTTAAAAAAAAAAAAAAAAAAAAAAAAAAAATCCCACCAACATGTGTAATATAGAGGATAGCCGTGTGTCAAGTTAATTTCTAGGTTGTAGCGGGCTGTGTGACATGAGACAGGATTTCTTCTTTGCGAGACACACCAGAAGCTGAATAATAATTTTAAAAAAGACAAAAATGTGAATTAATAATAAAAATAATAATAATAAAAGTATATCATACATTTATATTAATTATTATTCTTATCTTATTAATATTTTAATTAGTAATTAGTTAATATATGAAATTAGTAGGGTAGATCTTGGACAAATTAAGACTTTGAAACTGAAATGATAAATCAACATTTCTTCTCCAATAAGGCAAGAATTAAAAAAATTATCTTATTGTATTGTACCTTATTTGTTAACGTTAACAATATTTTTTTTACAAACACAAAGCAAAAGTAGCAAGCAGAAATTAAGTGACAAAATCTTTAAAAACATTTTAACTTCAGAGTTCAGAGATTTCTGTGCATGGCCAGTGATTGCTGCATTATTTTGTTTTTAATTTATACACTTGCTAAATCTATTTATGCACATATTTAGACAGCAAAAACAATAGTGAACGCTGAAGCTCAGTCCAGGAAGGCAGAGTTTTAGACGTGCACGCTTGAAATAAGAAGCAGGGAATGATCAAAATTGTCAAAGGATGCATTAAGATCTATAGCTAAAACACAAGAGTCATTCATCACCTTAAGGAGAGCTGTCTCTCTGTGCGATGCAGAGCTCTGCAGCCACGCTGGAACTTCACAAATGACTCCATTTACCAAACCTCAAAGTCTTTGTATTTTTTGATTTTGATGTAACTTGTAAATTCAGAGACACAACCATTTGTGTACATTTTGAGTGGGCAATTTATCTTCCTCTGTCCAGCATGCAACAGCATGTTGGCTAACAATTGCATGAAGGTCATAACTGTTTATGATTATGTTTTTCATTTGGGTTTTTTGGGGGTTTTGTTTTATGGATTCAACATTATAAAATTTATTTCAATTTATTTATTTATTTACACCTTTGTTTTATCCAAACTTTTTTCCTTTTTTTTCTACATTTAACTGTAGTGGCATTTTCTTAAACAAGCATGAATTTATAAAAAAAATAAGGAAGATTATGAAAGGCTTTAGTCAAATTCAACATTTAAATTTCTATTGCCCCTTGCAAAATTCCACGGTGACCATTGATGATTCTAGGAATTGTAATTAACTTTGCATCCCAAGAAAATCATTCCATATTTTAGTTCTTCTAAATGTGAATAATGTTCATTGCATAATGATAAACATGTTTATTGCCTTAGGCACATTTAGTCTCTATCAGTACATATTAGAACTGCATTCTTGCAAGCATTGCACATGTTTTACACTGACACAAAGGCTTACAATTTCACAAACATATACAGAAGCTTGTTGAAAAAATTTATGCAATTAATCTGCTCAAGATTTTTCACATACACTTGTAGGGAAAAAAAAAAAAACTGGCAGCTGTGGGCAATTCAGAGAACTTGTTAGGAATTGTAAAACGTGATAGACATAAAGCTGAGTTACAAGTCCTGAACTTCTTTTGCTTTCAATTTTAGTTGCATTTTGCCTTCATGTTTAGGAAAAATCTAACAGCAAGTAAACCTCTTATTGAAGAGCTGGCAATAATCGAAGCCAGTTCGGTTCAAATTTTGTTTCAAGAGTGAACAAGACCCATTAAGCTGTAAATGAGAATTCCTTAACACCTTACTCTAGGTATGATGCTATCATTTTCCACAATATCTTGACTGTCCTACACAAACAGAAAAAAAGTTTAACAGGGTTTAATGCCACTTAAAATGAATGAGGTGGCCAAAATATTGGAACCACTTCTTATAATGCACTTTAGTAGGATTCCACTAATCATTTCGACCTCGAACATAAACAGTAGAATTATGGCCTTGTTGACAGTTTCCAACTTAAAATCTGAGAAAATAGAACACTGTAAAAGTAGAACTCACGGCACAGCTGCCGTATTGATTGCATTAGACTGTACAGGTTTACCTATTAAAATGGCCATCAAGCCTATATCTTCAGTTTCCATATATATTATAACTACTCAGTGATAATGATGTAATCACATTTTCAGTGTAATTTTGGAAAGGAAATATTTATGTTATAAACTAAGTTTCATGATGTGACCTTTTCTTTTTGGCAGAGTTTCTTGTTCTCTTAATGACAGGAGGTGCCAGAGCTGTGCCAGTGTAACTGAGTTACGCCAATTCTCTTCTGATAATGCCTGTATTAGTCCTACGGCCTGTTTGTCTTTGCATTTGTTTGCATATTTTTGGTTTATCCATCCTTATCTCAGTGTCTCTCTGCCCTCTCTTTTCTTTTCTGTTATAATTCAAACCTCATGTTAGCCTCAGAAATAAATCTCAAGTTTCTACAATGAGCTTATATGGCATTACATATGCAAACAAAATTCTGATATTAAAAATCTTGTTTTGTTACAGAGGGGGCTGGGGGGGGCATTGTTTTTATTTCCAGCAATGCCCTGTTGTCTTACATTTATAAATACCGGATTTGTATTTAAGGAAAATGAAGTACTTCTATTTCATAGCTTACAATCTGTGAACAGATGTCACTGTGCTGATATCATCCCTTCAGTCCTCTGCCATCTTTATGCAGCTGTTCCTGATTCACATTCAAAATCTGCAGATGACTGTTTGGTGGATGATTTTTCATCAACAAAATTTAGAGACATTATGTAGATATTACATTGCTCTGTCACAATATTGAATATTTAATGCTCATCACAGGAACAAGCTATTATTTTGGTCAGATTAGATTATGTATTTTCAGTGCTAGGTCATTATAGTTACTGTTATCATTTTCCTGAAAAGATATAGCAATGAAGGCCAGCAAAGAACCTATATTTTAATATGTAACGGGGCAACTATGCTGAACTAAAAGTGAAATAATAAAAACCATGAGTTGCTTATACATCAATTTTAGGACCGGGTTAGTAGTGAGAATTCTCTCTTTTCGTATCTACTGGAAGAGACCGTGGAAATGCTGCAAAAGAGCGAAAAACATGGCTGTAGATCAAGTTTACATATGCTACACTTAATTGAATCTGAACAATGCAGTGATTACAAAACTCTGAACTAAATTACAGCAGAGAGAAGATTGTGGGTGCTTATGTCAGTGTTTGTTTGTTTGTGTTGCATCCGATTCAAAATGCTGAACTTAAAGTCTAGGCTCTCACTGAGTGAGTTTACATTGACGTTAGTAAACGGGTTACAATTGGGTTTCTCTGGAAAGCTGATCTCAGTGTGTATGGGAAACCTGGTATCTGAAATCAGGGTAGGGGATTAGGGAAACCTGGTTTCTCAAGGTAGATTTCTGTTGGAGACTGCAGATTACTGTGCCATGTATACGCGAAACCGGGTTTCTAATCAGCTTTCTCCAGCTGCACGTGTGTAACAAAAGGCTGCAGACAGTAAGCTGCGTGCAGCTGAGTGAAAGCATCAGTGAACGGAGAGATTGGTAACGAGTTAAGTATTTTAAAAACAAAGTGTGCCAAAGGTCAGACAGAATTTTAAATGTATACAAAGTGTGGTATTGAAGTCTAAATATCACCCTGTGCTGTCACTCGTGCTGACGAACAAACTCACAGAGAATATACAAAGAGAGAAAACAGTCAGAAATCTGCGGCGTCTATATACAGTAAAAATGTCTGTGCCGGGCTTGCAAAATAAATCAGAGGTAGGGGACAAATCAGGTTACTCTTGTGCTGCATGTATATGCGGGTTTCCTGTATCTGGGATTCTTAAACGCATGTAAACACCGTTCCCCTGTTACCAGAGAAAGCTGGTTTCTGTCAGTAACCCGCTTACTAATGTCCATGTAAACGTACTCCGTGTGAAGCTGGACCAACTCGTAAGGTCTGACTGGTGTATTAAGTCACAGCACTAAAAAAGAGTGTGTTGCAAATTGCCTCCTTTAATGATAAACACCTATTTAACCATACAATACAACACAATACAAAAAGAAAGTATATATGAGCTAAAATTGGAAAAATGACCTATTGAATATATAGCATTGGACTCTCTGTGGTGTACACCCATAGCAATGAACATAAGAATTCAGTCCTTAGCAGAGTTAATGCGGATTCACAGTTCATTCCAATCAGTTCAAATTCTCTCAACTTCAGTAATCATCAGTGGTCCTGGATGGAGTGATCCTAGATGATAAAGAACTATTCTAAATAAATGGAACAAATGAAAAAAAAGACTGATCTGTACAACACAGTCAGAAGGTCACTCCACAACTATACCTAACAGAATGTCTGAAACTACTCATAGATGGTTTGTCTGCCCGTTACATCTGTTAAAATGTCAACACTCTACCATAATCCCTTACTGTATCTATTTAATGAAGGAACATTTCAAATTCAGCCTACTGCAGCTTGCTGCAGCCCTCCTTGGTAACAGCGCTGGTCTGCCAATCAAACCAAAAATTGTTTTGTTTTGAAACCCTCTGTTCAATACATGTAGACAAAGATAAAGTATTACACACTAATTTCTTGATATTTCTGCACTGTTAAGCATTCAAACACAAGCAACAAACAGTTCTGTTAGATGGCCTTAGAATTAATCAGCTTGGTTTCTAAAGTTTGTCCCACTGAACAGTGAAGGTTAAATTAAGAAAAAAATCTACTGTGGCCCTTTAACCTGCTTGGGCAACTATTTAAAAAGCAAATTTGAGAGAAAAATGTTTTTTTTGTTATTCTTGCTCACAGCAAACAAGCCCTCAAAGAAGGTGTTTTTGTCTCTTTTTCCAAGGTGGTTCCCTGTTATTGTGATAAGCCCCACTAGATGTCCCCCTTCTTGTCAGGGTTAAAATAATTTGTCCACTGGCAGATCTTTGCCCATTTACTTGTATTTGAAGTCATCCATCTATGGCTAATTAGATGGCCTCTCGGTGTGGCTGCTGCAGGAATTCCCATCAGAAGGAAAATCCCCACATAATAGGACAGAGGAGATGCTAAGAGAAGAGATTACTGGGAGGACGTGAGGTTGTGTACACTGTGTCTCTGTGTGTCTGTGTGTACACATGCATGGCTCAGTGTGTAGCTGAGTCCATTTCCTCAGCATAGACTAAGCTCAGCTTAGGAAACTATCCAGCTTTTGTGTGAGGGCAAGTAGTTTTGTGCGGGTTTGTGTGAAAAGACAATTGCAGGAGTGAGTGAGTGGCAGACTGATGAGGACAAAGAAGAGAAAAAATCCTGGGGAGATGGGGTTTCAAATCGTTTATAAAAAGTTCACGAAAGAATGACTCAGTGTCTTTACTCATCAATCTCATTTGCCAGCTGCTCATTGTTGCATGCTGTGCCATATCCAAATTATATACATGACAATAAAATGTGAATTTCCTAAATCCCCACACTGAAAAACTTACTACTGACTATGATCTGAAGACGTATCAATTCTCAAATTATTGTCCTTAAAATTTAGGTCACAAATAAAGATCGGTAAGATAATACAACAATACATTTCTTCTTCATCACCACATCCAAAGTTATTCAACTTTTGTTTCTTTTTAAAAATTGTATGAAAAATGTTACTGCATACATTCTTGTTTCATGACAAACAGCTAGACCTAAAATCTGTGTTTAAAAGCAGTAAAATGAAAAATATATTTTATATTTGCCTAGATGTAAAATTCAGAAACACACACTTTCAGTGCATATATGGTGTGTGTGTGTAGCAGGTATAAGGGTGGCATGTCAATTGACAGAGTTAAAAAGTGCATAATTTGACAAGATTTCTACAGAAAACTGGCAAACATCTCCCAAAAGACATTTATTTAGCTGTTGACCTTGGGGATACTGCAAAGGCTTAGAGAGGCGGAAACAACATGATAAGAGCTTTTATTCAGATAAGCCTCTCTCGCTCCCTGTCCTTTTCCTACTCTGCATAACTTTGTGATTTTTCAGCACTCCAATTGGAATAATAACACTGCCTGCTTTTTGGTGAAAAACACCCCTAATTACTGCAACCTTGCAGTGCGAGAAAAAGGGCAAACTACTTACTTTGACTATTTTCACACTGAGTATCTCTTGACTTACAACAGTTGTGTGCATGAATCTAAACTGTTATTTACCTGTAATGCTGTGCTTCCTCCGTGAATATTAAAATGAAGGTTACATTGTTGCTCATGTCAGTTTTGATTCTATATTATTCCCTTTTTTGTTTTGTGATCTCAACAGTTCAAGAAAAATTTGGCAAAAAATATTTATTTAAACAAGTCATCAAGTTCAGAAACATTTTGGCTCTTAAGTGTCGGACAGATATTTCGAAAAATCCACTAAATAAATCAGATGAAAGTGACAGCTAAACAAGTTGCAACGTTTTGGCAACTTTACAGCGTGAATTTCTGTCACGACTGCAAAACCAGAATCTGTCACTCTTTTAACATCAAACACAGTTCTGACATGGCTTTTTTCTCCCAACTGAATATTGGGAGTCATTATAAGTGACCAGTAACAGTAGCACTGGCAGTCTTTCAATGGTTGCCATGCACTGCAGCATAAGCACTAGATTGCAGAGCCATGTATCACCGAGCTGCTGGTGACTGCATTGGAGAAACTATGCGTCTCTCCGTATCGCCATTTCTTTCCCATACATTCTCTCTCTCCTTCTGTCCCTCTGTAGACTTTTTTTTCGAAATATAAATACTGGCTATTTTAGAGGAACCTGGCTGAAAAAGAAGAAACTTTCATGCAGTTTCTGTGTTATGATCGCATTTTAAAATTGCAATTTGTCCATCATTCCCTGAGACATATCAAGTGCACGAGAGTTTGGGCAAACCGTTCTAAACATGCCACCCATTGACTTGCTTTTTCTTCTTGCTCCTCTCTGCACCCTTCTATGTCTCTTCATCTTTTCTCTGCTCACCGTCTCCCTGGATAATATTAACCTAGCATAGTGGGCTCATTAGAGCATCAAAGAGGGTCTCCATGAAAACACAGATCGCTTTGTTGGGAGCACAGCACTCACCTTTGATTCCTTCTATCACACGCATGAAACAAACAGCTCAGAAAAACAAAAAAATAAACCCGTTCAGAGACAGACTGGCTGTGCACTTCTGTACATGTTAAGCATAAACAAAGAGCCCCAGTGCAACTTTGGCTATTATAAAGTCAGCAGCTGATTTTGATTATTGTTGTTTCTAATGTTCCTCCCTCCTTCAGAAACAGTGTTTTATTTTTGATGTGCTGTGATTATTGTTCCTGCTATTCCAAGTGTTCACAAGATACATACAGGAGACTGTACTAAAGAGAAGAGCACCGACAAAATGGAAGCTAAAATACATTTTTAAAGATTTGAAATAATTCCACAACATCCACAGTCAAACAGGGATAATTAAATGTGGCGTCAAGGTCAATCAAACAATATAACAAAGTTACTGAAGTTGAACTTGGGGATGCCTACCTCTCCACAAAGGGGGAGATTTACTATAACCGCAGAGTCCTTGTTGAATTATATGACTGACATGATTTTTGGTTCTCCATTTCTTAGGGAAGGCAGCCACATGCACTCATGCACAGTGGGGGATCACCTAGATTAAATCAGGAGCAAAGAACAAAATAATGCTACAAGATAACAACAGACCTTAACGCTCATATTTGATTCTTGTTAAAAGGAGCAAATATGTTTCTGTGGCTCTTTAATTCTGTGCGTCCTCAACTCATTTCCAGTTGCCTTGACATTTTATAAGCGGCTGTATCAGTGTTCTTGAAATTACAGCGTTGTTATCTTCCCAAGCACACCCTAAGCAATAACAAGCAGTTTAGAAATAAAAACTGAAAAAAGTGTCAGATCATAACCTTAAAAAGAGTTTCAACCTGTCATGTATGTCTGTTACCATTAATCAGTTTATCAGCTACTGCGATGTGTTTGGTTATGACTCAACAACAAGCTCTGGTATTCAAGAAACTGATTTTAACTTGCTGTCCATTCTGACAATACAGGAACTGAGTCCAGAGTGCAGACATAGAATAAAGTTGACAGCTTTATCGTATTTATCTTTTTTGCCCTTCTGCTCTCTCTTTCCCTTAGTCATATGCAGGCCCTTGACGTTAAAGAACAGCTATACTGAAATTCAGGCAGACAAGTGGAAATCAGTCTGAGTCTGAGGGTTGCAATTATCAGACTGAAATGGCTCTGAGGAAAAGTGCACCAGCGTTTGGCACTGAATGCCTACATATACACACCCCCACAGCAAAACAAATCTGATCTGAAGCAACCATAGAATGACATTTGCACACAGAGAAACGGTAAAAATAAAAAAACAGGCAATGTAGCAGAGCAACTACAGATGTTTGCGTTATGCCTAACTTAAACTAAAAGACAGAAAGAGACTAGGAGCACACACGCCAAGTAGATGCTGTGGTGGGTAGGTACACCAACCCAAAACCCCTGGAAGAACAGAAAAATCTTTTTTTCTTTATGGCAGTGACCAGCAACATTTTTGCTGAAAATAACAAAAAAAAAAAAAATGATTGTCACTGACTTCTGTCACAAATATTAAACATTAGTAATATTTTGAGAAACATGAAATTGACTATTAACAATTGGATCTGAAGACTTTAGCTGAAAATAGTTTGCATTCAGCTTTAATTTGTTGTCAGAATTATTTTTAAACGGCTTTTACTGATCTGTCATTGAGGAATAACCTGATGTCTATTTAAGCTTTGAGTGGCTGTATAGTCCCTGAGCCATTGCTTCTTAGAAACAATCAAACGGTTGAAGGAAATGTAAAAATAGGAAAATAAAAGCATAAAGAAGTTACTGATCATGTTGAAAAACGCTCATATCTTTACTTTAGCTCTAGATAAAAGCATCACTTAAACACCTAGAATGTCAAATGGAAATGTCTCCAGCAAATAAGTGATTACCCAGGCAACTAGCTATCTCCATGTCTGCATTATTACTACACCACACGACTGTTCTATTATGCATGAGAATGATTATAGTTTAGCAGATTACAAGCTGACCCCATTGCCTTTGCTTTACCTGAAGTGTAATTTGGATTTGGTAGAGCCGGGATGGAATGTTTGTACTATCAATCTCTCTGATGTCTGGGGATTGAATGCAACAGAACGGAATAGAATGGGTTGGCTCTTAATGACATCCTGATATCATTTTAAAACAGAATGAGACAACAACATGATGAAAATGCTTATTACACTTGCTGACAACAAAACCAGTACAAATGGTATCCCCCTACCACACACACACGCTCAGTTTCACCCACGCACACCCACTGACAAGGTTTCCAGTGGAAATGAAGTCAGTGTGTGTATACACTGTAGCGTGATGTATTGTCAATCTGGTGCTAAAGGAATGGATTCAGACCAACTGAATATTTGAGGGTGCCAATTGAATATGGCTGTGTTAAAATGACCACTACTCCATCTCTGAGCAGATTTATAATATTGGCCTGGGTTTGTCTCTATTCAGTGGCTTAAAAAAAGAAATAATTCTTTTGACACAAGGTTGCAGGTTTGTAGTTTGAGGTCATGTAAACACAGATTACTGACCTTTGTTTTTAAGCAAGATTAGCTTCTAGTTATTTGTTGCTGCTTTTTTTTTTTATTCTGTAAGTACAATTAATGTGTTACCTAAATTGCCTATCCTTATTGTTGTGTTCTCATTCTTCAGCTCTTCTTAGTTTACTTCATTTGCACTTGTACCACTTAAAAAGATTTGATGCCCTTTTCACATGGTAAGCAATACATACAGACCCACTCTCTCTTCATTCAAGGTATGACGATCAAAAGACCAGTTTCTACCCCTCTTCTTCTCTCTCAAGTGTGTCTCTTTAATGTGCAATAGCCAGCACAGAAAACACACACACACACACACACACACACACACACACACACACACACACACACACACACAGGGCATTCAGATCAAAGGTCTGATGTCCACCGTCTCTCTTTGTCTGATCCAACTTCAAACAGTCACATGTTGACAGAACAGGGCTGGGTTAGAATGTTAATGAGATATTAAAGGATGGCAACACTGCAAAATAACTTCAGCAAAAAGTCAAACATATTAATAGTGGAAAAATAATTTGCAGGCAACCACTTTATATGAATTTTGGAACTGTGAAATGAATCAGAAAACATGACTGTATATGGACGATTCCTTGTTCTTTGTATAGTAGGTGCAGGCGCAGATGGGAGAGTAACAAATTTTTAAGTCAGAGAATGACCATGAACGCCAAAAACGGTTGCATATTCAATTCCATTGATGTTTGTATACATACATTGGCAGTGGCTTATTGAGGGCGTAGAGTCGTTACTTTGTTTATTTGGCAGAGTCAGTGCTGTAAATGCAATGAGTTAATCAAGATGCCATTTTTCATTTGTAGTCCCTAAACATAGGAATATAAAACCAATGTTACAAAAGGCATATGATTAACCACCTAAACACTATAATCACTAGCCAGAGGGCAGAAATAAAAGGGAATAAAACATCATGTTTGCACTGTACATGCTCCCCTAAATAAATGTTTTACTTTCTCATTGTCAAATGTGTATCCTAGTTTTATTTAAATTGGCAAGCAGTTGAAAGAAAGACAAAAAAAAGGTCCACAGATCTCCATCACAGCCTGCAACATGCAGTTCTGTGTCCTCCAAGTGAGTCCAAACAGCCCGTTGAGTATGCACATCTAACAGCAACAAAGCAACAGAGGCAATCAAACAACTGGAATACTGTCTGGACTTAGCCCTTCTCAACCTCATCCGTAACCAAATCCCTTTACACTGGCCAAAGTGTACATAACTGTGTCATGTGACACGGGTGTATCAACATATGTGAATAGGTCCATACCAGTTAAGACATATGACTAGTGCACCAGCTACCAGCTCTTGATTGTGATAGTCTCTCTGCTGCTCCATGGGGCGTTCCTCTCCCCCTTCTCCCCATTAGTTAAACTCTGTGGTGTAATTTTTTGGATCTTAGCCAATATAGGACTTATGATGAATGGCTTTTGATTCTGTTTTCTGCTGTTTCCTAGTTAAGCAGGTAAGTTGAAGTTTGATTTATTCATTACTTTTTTGTTATTTTATTTGTTTAAGCTAGTTTGGCCTTTTCCCAACCTTTTTCCAAGTGGTCTATTGTTGCTCCAACGAACATTTAACACATTTTAAACTAACAAGAGTTATTGCAGTTCCACATTCTGTGTTTATGGTTGTTTGAGACTACAGTAAGGTCTATACTATATTTCACTGAAGTCAAATTAGTAAATGTGAAGCTCTCATGAAACACGGGCTGGATAAATGAACTGGCTGATGTGGCTATCCACTGATGTCACTACCAAAATCTCAAACTTCCCCCAACAATCTTGATTAAAGAGAGACGATACATGGTTATGGAAACTCTGAACTGTAGTTCTTGGGCCACTGTGTAGGTGTTTGGCTAGTTGCCAGTTGTCAAGATAGCTGTGTCCACAGCAGCCCGGGGTCCCCTGTCTCCCAACTAATTGTCAGGGACAGCCTGGTAATTCAGAAGGTAATAGCAGAGGAGACCTTTGCTAATGGATTCCTACCCAGGAAATGAGACTTTGGAACCACTGTGACAAGATGACTGACAGCTAGATTAGAGCAGAGACAGACAGAGGATAGAAAAGGGTATGCAAACACAGAATTTAAGTGGAAAAGAAAAGGGGGGAAACAGCAATAAAAGAAAAACAGGAGATTAAGAGATGACATGAGATGACTTGAGAAAAGCGCAAGGCCAATGACAGATAAGAGACAAGAGAGAAAGAGATGCAGCCATGGTGCCAACTTTTTAATCTGAATCTAAACATGCTGCAGTGGTGTCACCCCATCCAAAGTTCAGAGAAAACTCAAAAAAAATAAAGAAAACAGGCTTCCATCATTCATCACTTTTTCCCCTAAGACTTTGAAAAAATAAATTTTAAGGGTCTTTAAAGACAAAGATAGATTTGGGAAAGCTGGAGCAGAGGGTCGTTAAAATCACTGAGCTCAAAAAGTGACGAGATTCTGTTGAGTCTTAGTAAATAATCAAGTATTAGAAATTTGGAAACAAGAGATGTTACTCACCACTGGAATAATAAAGAATAAGAACAAACATTTAACATAAATCTAGTTACTTACTGTATAATGATCTTAAAAAAAAGAAACACTATATCCATCTTAAAACCATCAAAATTCATGAGTGCAGAGTTATCCTACCTTAAAATAAGCGTCAGTATAGCTTGTTTTCTCTCCACCTTAATAAGATCCTTGTTTGGAGCATGCAGTCATTTCTCCTTTATAAGAGGCTTTAAGAAAATATGATTTTCTCTTTTTAATATCTTTACTGACAGTCCCTGAGAAGCTAAATGCCAGAGTTTTACTCATCCTCTGAAAGTGAAGGCTATTAACACACTGACATAATTTAACACTGAATCCTTCGCAGGGAGAAGTTGTCGACATTAAAACAGCCCAAAATAAACACTCTTCTTACATAGTCACACAGTACAGACTACGGGTGATCAGCGTGGCCACTGTCCAGTTTTCCAAGTACTGCTATTAAGAGCAAGTTGATGTGCCCTTCTCTCTTCGGACACCTGTCCCTGTCCACCTTAATATTAAGAACACCAGTTGGTTTTGAAAATGGAGTTGATTAAAGTATTTTCTTTTCCCCAAGTGAAAGGAATTTAAAAAAAGCTTGCAACTGCTCATTTGGCAGACACCTTTATCCTGAGCGACTTTGACAGGAATCCAACCACTGACCCTGTGGTTCCTGGACGACTGCACTGTACTAACAGCAGCACTAACCATTTAGTAGATTTCAAAGTACAGATTTAGTGTTCTAATTTTGAACTCCCTTTGGGTTGAAATGTTTTCCTTTTCTATACTTTTGCTATACTGTGGATGATATTAAAAAGGATTTATAAGTCCTTTTTGTGTTCTATGCTCCTATGTGTCACTGCCCTTCTAAAACCACTTTAATAACAGAGCTTAAAGATGTGACGGGAAAACATGAGAGGGAAAAAACTCTTTCAGCCTTCATTGGTTTTGGTTATTAGTACAAATATATCGATAATAAACTGAACAGTTGCAATTACGCATTTTATCTTTTGAGGTAAAATAATCACGTTATTATTTCCATGAAATAACATAGCTTCTTGCCATATTCCCCTGACAAAATGAGGCTTTCTGGGGACTGATCCAGTGAGAAACTGGGGACAAACACTATTATCGCCCGGACATCATTTGAAGGCAACAGATGGAATACACATTACAGTATGTCACACTACAAGGGCTGAATTGGGTAAGTCTCTTGTAACCATGATTGGAGCTTGATTGCTTTCTTTCCTGCAACAAAGGAAACAACAGCTAGGAGCAGTTGTACATCGTACAAGGAAATAAAAAAATGGTTGTTTTCAGATGAAATGTTCCTTGTAAAAAAGCTTGGTTTTCAGAAATTTGAAAGTAAACATGATCATACTCCGGGTGATCATCTTCTGGGTAAGCTGGATTGGTTTTGCCAATCTGAGAACCCTTACAAAGACACAAACACAGAAAATAATCCAGTTTTTATCCAGTCCTTGGAACATTTCTGAATTCTCCTTTCTAGCTCATAATGCCCTTATCTTTAACACTTTTCTCATTTGCTTTTGCTCCCATTCCTTTTGTCTGCTGTCCATCTATCCTATTAAAACCTTGTATACCTGCAGCGTTTTGTCACTGTAGCTCTTCATTTTCCCTTGGTTTTACTTTTGAAGCTTAGATGAAACTACGGCCTTCAGTGCGTCAGTTTGTCAGTTCAATTTTTGTTTTTTTTAGTACTCCTGTCTCTCTGATTCCCATTTACCTCTCATCACTCTCTTACGATCAACTTTTTGCTTCCATGTTCATCGCATGAATTTCTTTCTTCTTTTCTTTTGCTTTGAATGCTCTTCACTGGGTTTTGTGCCGTCTCTGTTCCCACCCTCACTCTTTCAGTTTGTATGTGTTAAGATGAAAAGATCACTTGTCTGCCATTTGTTGTCTTCGCTCTGAGAGTTTTTCCCCTGGTTCTTTGCCACATGCTGCTAGTCTGACGGCTTGGGTCAAACGAACTGACCCACTGCGCATTGCTAATGTGCTCCGGGGGATAAGTTAAATTATTCTCACTGCGGGGGTGAAGGCATACATAACACTGGAATCGAACTCCTCAAGGTTATGCAGTATTTAGCCCTACAGCTTCCAGCTGTTTACAGAACATGAGACATGTTCTGCCAAATTGACATGCACTTGTCCTACTGTTTGCCACGAGGCTGACTGAGGATGAACATCACGCCTGCTGGCCTACATTGGCTTTCATTGGCCTCCATTGGTCTCACGAAAGATACAAGATGACAGTTTTTTGGCAGGCACCCAGTTCAATGCAATGGACCTCAAAAAGGGATTTTAAACTTGGACCAGATCTGAGCCACATTCAAAGAACACATTGTATACTAATTAAGACTTCACTGTTGAAGTTCAGGATTTTCCACTCTGTATAGTTTGGTTTTAGTGACAATATACATTTTTAAACAAAGCTTTTCTACATCTACAAAACTAAGTCTAAAATAGACATTTTCATATAATACAATAAAATATTGATTTGTACACTGTTTTTCTCTAAAGTATGAGTTAGTAATAAATTACATAACAGAAGCTTTACAAGTAATAATATTTTATGGTAGAAAACTACAGTGGTTTGACAGGGTTACCAATCAATGGCAATAAATCAGGTAATGCTTTGGTCACATACTGAGAATTTGTAAATCTCACCTTTCAGACACAATAAAAAGACAGACAAGAAGACTGTTGAAAGAACAGAAATATATCAACAGACCGACAAAGATAAGCAGACATGTGAAGCCTCAGGGAGATGTAGTGTCTAGGTGAGGTTTTACAACGCGGAACATCACAAGAAGTCCAAATCAACCATAAAGAAAATTTCTATAGCAACTCTTTTGTTTTCTTTGTTTCGACGGTTATTCTGAAAAAACCTTCTGCAAACAGGAAGTGCTTTTTTTATATTCATGATATAATAATGATAAGGCCCACTCTGGATCTAACTGGGTTCCCTAACCACGTTTATTCAAATGAAGAAGCTGCTTGGATAAGTTGTGAAACAAGAAGCAAGAACTCCAGGTGACATGATTCAGTCTTAAGTATTTTTGCTCTGACATCACTACATATCAATCCTTTAACATACCAATGCTAGTTCTGGAGCAGCTTTTTCTACCTCCATGCATGAGTGACGGCAGAGCTCAGCCAAGTGTCTATGTCTATGGCTGTAACAAAAATGGAGAGGACAGATCAGGTAAAGTCAAACTTACTCCTCAACTCAAGTAGACAATATCAGTGGCTGTTTAAATTAACAAAAGACCCATTAAACGAA
The DNA here is from genome assembly GCA_033026295.1 of Channa striata. Lineage (NCBI taxonomy): Eukaryota > Metazoa > Chordata > Actinopteri > Anabantiformes > Channidae > Channa > Channa striata. The sequence goes on along the minus strand of CM065184.1, from coordinate 17,803,592 downwards.
CATAAATGTGCAGCATAAAAGTACAATTTTAGCTCTACCCACAGTCTTCCATCTAGCTTCCATCTCTTATCGTTTGCAAGGAAATTTCCAATTCTCCCATTTGAAAGAGGTGAGTGTTGCTGTGAAAAAATTGACTAATGTACGAACTTGACATTTTGAAACAGTATCATTTCATCACAATAGTCATTTTGAACAGCTGCCTGTTGCATAAACTTAGACTGTTGGTTGATATTTCCATACAGGATTGTAACAAGATTATAAATGATACAATACATTCTTTAACAGCATGTTTACAGCATGCATGTTGTCCATCAAGGACCACAACCTAATAAATGTAGGTAAATTAAAAATGCAGTGTGCTCATTTTTATGTGAGTAAATATAGTATCTTAAAGAAGAATCCAGGCTAATTAAAATATACTAGGCCACTTATCATTTGGGGACTTGAAGTTACTAATCACCTGAGGCCTGTTCAAGGGGAAATTTGTGAACTCCCATCCCTGAGACAGTTTCTTTTAAACACAAGCACAGGTCAGGGTTTTTGCCATATCAAAGAATCCTCTCTACAGAATTCAAAAAGGTGAAGTGAAGGATATGGGGGATAGCCTCAAACAAAAACAAATTAAGTATTGCTGCATGTTTGTCTCCATGTTCAAACTGTGCTGCAGTCCATGCTGTCTGCATACATTGAAAATGAAAAAAAAGACATTCACAAATTCATATAGATCAAGCCTCTTTGAAAATATTATATCTGGACAGATCTCAATTATGCAACACCTTACCTGACAAGTCAGCTAGACAATGACAGTCAGGAGCTAGCTTGTCGGACCTGTGGTTGCTTTTTCAGATTTATCACAGTGCTAGTCAGATATTACTTAAAAATGTGTTTTTTCGTGATTTTGGGGATAACATGAGTACCTAGGACAATTCAAAGCCAAGAAAATGTGGTTGGGTGTGTGCCTCACCCAGTAAACTACGCAGAAAGCCTTTGGAACCAGTTCAGACAAATTAGTAAGCATTAACACCTAAGAATAAATGTAATCTTAAAAAGAATATTTTCCTGCCAGATATGAATCTGATTCTAATAAAGAATTTCTAGGCACAATCACAATATTTTTTCCATACATGTAATAATTTATCCCCCGATAGGGAAAACAAGAGATCAAAAGTGCAAATAGAACTTTACACGGGCAAGATTTAAAGAGCTCTCCTTTGATTCTGCTTTTCATGTCCCCGTCAGGAACAGTTTGTATTTCAGGCACCCAAATCAGCTGGACATAGCTGATTAGAAACCTGGTTATGGCATTCGCTAGGAGAAATCTAAACAGGGAAATTGGGTTTCCCTAATCCTCTATCCCAATTTCAGTAACCAGCTTTCCCATTTGCATGACAGTTAAGAAATGAGCTTTCCCATGAGAGCCGACTGTAACCTTGTTACTTAAGTGCATGTATAGATACTGAATGGTATGCAATTAAACTTATTATTGTGTCCTCTGTGGTACAATGTTTCAAAATCCAATATTCATCCACCAACCTTTGTTTACGTTTAAAGTCGACAGCATCAGTTACTTTGATGGGTTCATGTCCACTTTACTTTATCTGTTACTAACTAAACATTTACATTAAACATACATTTTGTTTGTATAGAAAATCAAAAAGCGCAGGAATACAAGGCTTGACTAAACCGCTGTATATGCCTGCACATACAGTACTTAACCTTAAGCACCATGAACTGTCACTGAATGTATGTTCAACATATTTCCATTTGGTCTTTTCAAATTCCAACCACTGGAATGTCATTATGAGTTCATATATGTAAAAGTGAACAGAAGAAAAGGTAACTATTGAATAAAACTGCCAGAACACAACCACAACTGAGATGATGACTAAAAGCTGTTTGAAATACCATCTCAACTTCTTGCAATCGTGAGATTAGAGAAGTAACATATTCGTGTATGAACTTTACTTAAAAAGTGCTTAATTTACATTCTCCGTGTCCTTTCCTTTAAAACTAACTGTATTTACATGGGTTAGAGAATGTAAATCCAGACATTTTCTTGTCTATAAAGACCTATTAAATAGGTATGTAAACAAGTGTAAAGGTTTAGGTTTATTTTCCATGATTCTAATGAACGAAAAGAAATATAAGTGTGTGATGTGTAATATTTCAAGACATCACAAAATAAAAACCTGACATTAAAAAAAACATTACTTGCCATTCCATTACTTTGCCAGGTTATCTGCTGAAAGCTCTGAAATTTCCAGTTCTCCCTGAAAGAGGTGAGTTTTGTTGTGAAAAAAATTGACAAGTGTATGTGTAGTGTAACATGACATTTTGAAACAGTATTTAGTGATGCAAGGTGCACTGGATTACCTTTACAAATTTAAGATATACAGATAAACCTTATAATGGGATTCTAGACCGAAATTTATTTGTATACTGTATATGTACAAGAATGTTATAAAAAGGTTTAATGCCATTGATTTCTGACAAATGACTGTCCTGAAGGACATCACTCATCTCAAAGTGCTCTTTCATATCCCATATACAAGGGAGAAAATTGTAAAATAAAATTAAAGTCTTTGTAGGTCTTCAAAAAGTGGTGCAGTAGGTAGAGCAGTCATCCACCAACCTACAATTGCTCGTTCGATCCCCAGCTCCTCCAGTCACATGTCGAAGTGTCCTTGGGCAAGACACTCAACCCCCCCACTTAGAGCGTTGGCCAGTCCCAGTATGAGTGTGTGTGTGAGAGTGAGTGCGAGTGGGTTAAAAAAGAAGATGTGTAAAGCACTTTGAGTACCAACTGGTAGAAAAGTGCTATATAAATGCAGACCATTTACCATGTTGGCAGATTAGCAAAGTTGGACCAAAAAAAAGAGAAAGATCTGTTGGTGTCAAATGTACACAACAGAAATAAATATTTCTTGGTGTCAGACAAATTGGCAAGCAGACCTTTACATTTACGCACATCTACACTAGACAATGTCATCAAGTGCTGCACGATCTGCTGTGCTTTCTCAGTCTTGCACTGCCATCTAATGGTGATAGCAGTTGGTTCAGGCAGATCTATGTTTATTGTATTTGAATTGTATGTTTTAATGAATTTCAATAGCATTTTATGGGTGAGTTACTACAACCGAAAAACATAATAAACCTTCAATGCCAATAATCTCTGAATTTCACAAATCAAACCATAAAATGGAATTGATACACTGGAAGACCTGCAGTAGTACAGGCAACCACCAGAGAAAACATATCCTTGACTCCCTAAGGCACTGTGTGAATGTTTAAAATCCACAGAAGGCCAAGATTCTCTAAGTAGGCCTGAAGGTAGTTAAGTTATTAAGTCACGAACACTGGGCCCCCTTCACCAAATGTCTTTTTAACCTACTCGCAGTTGGATACAAAAGTATGTATAACCTTACACTGAAATAGGATTTAAGGAGGAGCAAACCTAATCCTAAACATAGCATGTACTAGCACAGCTGGTAAAAATCCTCCATTATCATCAGAAGTTACAAAAATGGTCAAGAAGTATATACATTAAAAACAGAAACATGCTACATCTGTATGCCCCATCAGCAAATATTGTATGCACATTTTGAGTACAATTTTAGTACAGTACAGTTTTATTTGGTACAGTACAGCATAAGACAAAATTAAATATAATCTGACAACTCAAGTAGTCTAAAGAACATATTTAATAGCAGAGCCCTTGTTTTGTCGCACAAAAAGGTTGCTATCTGAAGAAAATCTGCATAATGTTTTTCTGGGGATAAATGCTTACATGAAGACTTTAAAAGACGGGACAATTCACACTTAAAAGACTTTTGCACCAACTTTTCCACCAACTTTTTTTTTCCTTTGACAATCTGGAATGGGTACACACCTGATAACGAAGCACACTCAAGTAAACATCATCCATTACCTGCAACCTTTGTCTCGTTTAGGGTTACAGGGGACCTATCCCAGCTGTCATAGGACAAGAAGGTGGTAGACCCTGGACATGTCTCCAGTCTACGTCAGGGAAAGATAGAGAGGCACACACACACAGCTCACATTCACACCTACAAGCAATTTAGAGTCACCAGGTCAACTACACACACAACCCATGAGCCATAAGGAAGCAGTGCTCAACTCCACCATTGCACTATGTTAAATAGTTATTAATAAATATTATTAATAAGTAATGAGTTAGCACAGAGTACCACAGAAGGAGACAAATAAAACTCACTCATACTATGTAGCGCTTTCAGAGCCTGATGAAATGTTGGCTTGAGGTTTAAAAGGAAGGCAAATTGCCAGTTTACCTTCTTAGCTACAAAAGAAAGGTAGTGCTCCCACTGACATGTTAAAGCTAAAACCATAGTTGTTCCCCATAAAAATGGTATAAAAATAAAAGGGTTATCCCAATCTGTAACCGCTTCAAATATTATAATGTTTTACAGCTTAACGCAAAAAGTTTAGATGGAATAAATAATCTAGTAAAAGGTCAACTACGCAGCTGTTTAAGTAGGCTAATAAAAACGGCCTTTAAGGACACTGAAACATTTGTACCTAATTAGTTGTTCAGTGTCACACGCACTGGTGAGTTTCCCGTCCTGGCATGCATGCATGCTTATAGGGTGGGTCCTCTTTGTGTGTGTGTTTTGGGGTAGCAGCATGTGTACATGCTTTTCATTCTAACCGTCACAGTTCTCAGCTGTCTTCCTGTCTGGCTCCCAGTCTTTTTTCTCGCTTTCTGCCCTTACACTGTCTACCTCCAGCTCTTTCTTTCCTTCTTTTCATCTGCCATCTATCTATGGGTGACTCACTTCTCTCAATCTAATATTACAAGATGCTATCTGGAAATCAGTCCCATAAGAAAACATTCTGCATACAAGTAATGACGCCAGTGTAGATTTGTGTAAACTCAACACACACATACACAATCACACACAATCCCAGCTGTCTCTCATGCCTTCAAGTGTGCTGAGAGGGGGGGGGGGTTGCTAGGTGGGGGAGGTTGAATGGAGCTTGCCATGAGAAACCAGAGCTCTAAGTTCATATGCAGGCCAATCCACCTTCCCACTACTCACTTTGACTCCAACGTGACTGTTGCGGCTTTAGAGCATAAGTAAAAGTAACATTGGTTAATAGGTAACTTGGAACCAGCCTTCTGGTTAACAACACTTTGTTAAATAGATGCTAGTTGTTTCCAAAACAATTTTTTAAAGGTCTGGTGATAGCATGAACCTTGTAAAGGCCCAGATCTTGCTGGCATGGATAGCTGGTGTACTTGGTAAGTATGCCTAGTGTATTTGTGTTTGTGTGTATCATAGCAATTTGCTTGATGTTTAACAGTTCTACTGTACATGGATAAAGTAATGCTCATTTGCTGAAATGGGAAGCACTTTCCTGACGTAAAGAAGCATGCTCACGAAAAATGTTTAACACTGTACAGTATTTAAACGACACTGCCACATATTTATCTCAATTTAACAATTGAGCATTTTAACAATTTACATCTGAATCTTTGAACATAAATAGCCTGTTGTGCATATCAGTTCAAGAAAAAAAAAAGTAAATAAAAAAATACTTTGCATTTGCCCTTCAGGTAGCCTGGCATTGTTAGCATTCCTCCATGCATTCATATTTAAAGGCATTTACTGTGGGTGATGTCCTTTTTAGGAATGATTTATCATCAGTGAAAAAAATACATGGATTAGTGTCTTTCGACAAGGACACTTGAAAGGAACGGATGCTTGTCAATACACAAACTGTCTCTTAGGGGAATTACACCTATGACCTTTCAAATGCTGGACAGTCTCACAACTATGCCCATAAGGGACCACACTTATTCCCCATACAGTTCAACTGTATACTCTCTGGATCTCGAGCCTACACTGATAGATGATTTTATTGTATCATGAGCTGCTCTAATCAAAGTTTTTTAGATTAATTGATTTGCTAAATGTAGAGCACTTTACAGAGTTGTACATCACATATATTACTAGGCTTTATGTAAATCTGGTCAATTGTTTTAAATCGTTTGTCAAGAAGTGACCTACTTGTAATTCATTCAGCCCAACAATAAATGACCACACTATACTTATTATTAAATGCTCATAACCCTGTATTTTATAACACAATGCTCTGAAAGTCAAATTTCACTGTCTTGCTGTATTGCTGTGCATGTAAAAAAAGAATCAGTTTGTCCAAGTAATAATAAATATGTGAGTGGTTTAATAGGGAAAAGAAATTATTTCACTTTATTTCATTTTTAACCTGCAAATATTTAACATTTTTTTTACGTATGTGATGTATTACATATTTACATACAGACTAAAATGCCAGTGGTTCCACATTTGATAAACAAACCTAACCAAGCTTAGTGTGGGGTTTGCCAAGGTTAACATTATGCTGTTATAGGATCCAATAGCCTACAAACAAATAAAGAGACCTTCACTTTAATTAGTGAAGGCATCTACTTAATCAAATTATATTAACCACTCATACCTGCCCTGATCCATAATGGTTTTGGCAGTATCTCAAAGAAAACAGTTCAGTAAAAACCATTTGCCATAGTTCTCTCTGTGTCATAAATTTACACATCCAAAATCAAGATTAACAGCTTTTAAACTGCTTAAAAGGAATTATATTTTGTGATGTTCTGCCTGTTAATGTTTGCTTATGCAAACTATGACTAAAACGCTTAGTTTTGATCAAGTTAATAGGAAAGTGTTTAGAAACTGCTTTATGGATTAAAAACAATTTTACAGCACAACTGCCCAATAATTTTTTATTTAAATGGTGCATTTGTCATGGCCCAATGATATTTTACCTGGTTAAAATCTAAATTATTTGCTGTTTATTTTATTTCTTAATCAGGCACTAATGTGAATAAAAAGTATTAGTGTTATTAGTTTTAATGTTTCCTAATTAAGAAATCTCTGTAGTGGCACATTTCACCAAAAAGACTGGTTAAAATTCAATGTGATGACCCGAAAGAAGTTGTACGGCTTGATGAATGAATGCCTGTAAGCCATTTAGGACTTCACATCAACTATTCACATCACTGCAGATGTGCAATATAAATTGTGCTTAATATCATTTGAAGAGTTTGGATGCCACATGCGCAATTTGAAAATATTTCCTAGCAGACGTTTTGTATGTCAGTCATTTAAATAGATTGTATTTCAGCTATGTTAACTTACCATTTTCCCATGGCTAGTCAGTTAAAAAGAAATACTCTCTCTTTAAGATACCACATGTGTTCGCTTCAAGCTGACCTCATCAATACTTATTATCTTATGGTATGATACAAGATCATGAAAATCAACGGTTTTGATGTCAGTCAGAAACTCAATCTCCACCTTGTTTTCAAGTTTCTTTTCAAAACAGCTAGACGTGTTTGAAATATCCCTCAATGAATAAGGACTGCCCTTCAAGACCCCTCTATGACATCTACTATCAGACTAGTCATACTCTCATATTTAATAATCTTCAACATAATTTTATTCTACTGTCATGTAACTCAAGAGTTGTTTGATCAAAAGCTCAGTTAATAGCCAGTGTGTGATTATGAACTCATATACGAGTTGACATTTTTTTGTTGTACTTTTATTATCGCAGTAAATGTAAAAAAAATTTCATTTGTTTCATTTTGCAGTGGCCATTCAGTTTCATGTAGAAATAGGAGAGGAGAGTGGCAATGACTGACAGCTCCAAGTGGCTCCTCACAGTCCGCCTACCTTCTATTTTTGTATGTGGCCAGATCAAAGCGTGCTGGCAGGACAACAAACGGAGAAAAAACAGCCAGAAACAGACAGAGAGATGGCCAGGAAAACAAAGATATGCACTGCACACAGCAGACTCCTTACAGACACTTTACAGAAATATCTGAAAAGTCAACAGGGAAATTATTAGGGTTATTATTTTTAATGTTTCCTAATTAAGAAATCACTGTAGTGGCACATTTCACGAAAAAGACTGATCACTACAGATCACTAAAAGCCAACAAACTGCCCATATGGGATTGTGAGTTTATGTATGTATGTCAAAGTCCAAGCAAGAGCGGGCAATAGATGGAGATAGATAGATAGAGAGATAAATAAATAGAGATGGAGAGCTAGATAAAGCAAGATCTTCTCTTGCTAGTTAAATGACACCAGATCCTAGCGTGCCGAGTTCAGGAGTGTAGATCACCAGCAAATGCCAGAAATAACATGCAGAAGATGTAATGTGGTTCACAACCTTGCTAGTAGCACTGTGCTAATTGGCTAGGTCATATAATAAAATTATGTGAGCTTTTTACCATAATTACATAAATACAGGTCAAGTCAAGTAATTATGTTGTGTGGTGACCGATTTGATTGACAAATTGAAAGTATGAGAGATAATTTTACAAAATGGTGGGCTGTTTTAATAAAACTATATAAAATTTTTAATGAGCCAATATCATCAGCTGACACCATTGATGATGTTAGATTTGTGATTCTAAATACAAACCTCTTTTTTTATACAACCACATGTTATTTAATCATTTGGCAAGATACAGCCTTAAATATTAAGTATTGGTCTAAATATATATCAGTATTAGTATTAAGTATAAGCCAGGCTCTGTTTTTGTTCACATGTTCAAGAGGACACAAAAACCTAAAAGCTCAACTGAATTCAAAATACAACTGGTTCCACAATATATACACTAAATATTGTAGGTAAAGCTGATTTTTCAACTACTGCCATCATTTTGGTCTGCTGAGTTTTTATTAGGGTTGATAACAGTGCAACTGTTGAATTTAGTACCACTTGGAATTTATGAAAATTTTTGATTACATGGCGAAATCTGATTAATGCCATGTGTGCTATTCCCGTAAATTCTTATCCACACCCCCAACTTAAGCAGTATAAAAAAGATCTCTAAAACTGCCAAAAAATTTGTTAATTTGATTTTTTTTATTATGTGCCATTAATTCCTTATAAATCAAGCTTCATTGTATGTCCCTACACCGGTTAGTGATACTTCCAGATGTACAATTTGGGTTCCACAGAGCTGCCTGGTCAGAGCTGGTTTTCCTAATCATCTTCTTAGCACTCAGTTTAGATTCACTCTAAAATCTTTTACTAACAAAGAATTGATCACAGTGCTTAGACAGCACATGAGACATACAGCGTGAAGGCTTTTTACAATTACGGAATGCCAGTCACCTGACTGCTGTTGCTGTTTGTCTGTCTACACAAGTCTGTTCCTGTCACTCTCTCATCAGATAATCCTTTCTTCCTCTCCCTCTGTCTCTCTGTCACATTTGAAGGCTTTAAGGATGATGGCTGTAAACCAGACAAATGTTTGCTGGGTGAATCACAGTTAAATGCAAACTGCTGGCTTACTCTTACTTCAGCTGTGATTTAATTTTTACATAACATTTGTTTTAGGTGGGTATACTGCATAATGCACAGTTTATATACTGAATAAAACACCCACAAAGGAACATTTAAAAGATTTTCCTCCACATTACTACCTCTATAGCTTTCCTCTCCTTATTACTCTCTCCTATTGAATATGTCAAATTCTTACAGTCTGACTGAATTTCTGTGTATGCCTGTTTTCTCTAGGTTCAGCGTTCTGCTCGGAGGATGAGACTCGCCTGGTAAAAAACCTGTTTAATGGTTACAACAAGGTAGTTCGTCCTGTTAACCACTTCAGTGAAGCCGTAGTAGTCACCGTGGGATTGCAGCTGATCCAGCTTATCAGTGTGGTGAGGCAGATAAAGACAAATTGTATAGAGAATGTGAGATTGATGTCATGACATGTGAACTGCTGGGTGACACTGGGGCCCATTTTGTGAGATTTCACCTGCCTTTCTGTTGGTGACTTGGAGGCTGTGTTTAGAAGTTCCTTTCATGATTCTGAAAAGCACTGCCTCACTGGGTCAGTGGAGGAATACAGCCATACCTCTGCAAAAACTGAAATTTGAAACTGGCAGATCTTGCAAAGAGCCACTGGAAAACCGTTAATGTATTTATCATTACTAGTTTTTCCAAATTCCATACGCGCTGTTGTGATTTTTCTGCAGGTTGGGTCGAATTTATTTGTTTTCCCTATCTCAAATCCAATTTAAACACCTTCAAAATGTATAAAAGTAAGCCTTTCTAACCACTACAGCACGCACTAATAAAAAGACAGATTTGATCATTAGATCACAAAATGTTATCTACATCCTCCAATATATAAAACGGGATGATGTATGTTCATATTCTTAATTGGAAAAACCTTTAGAAAAATAAAACACTTTCACATGAAGAAACAAATGACATGATATCACAGTAAGATTTGTAGCAGATTTGTGAACACTAGATTACGACGTCAAGCAAGACTGTTGCTTCAGTAAAACGCTGTAGCTCTTTGAACACAACTGTGGTGAACAAATGTTTACTTTGTGTTCTCAATTTATGGTAAAAACTTCCCCAAGTTTTAAACTGTACCATTAGCTCAAAGAAAATGGCACAGCAATCAATGGAGACACAGACAGAGCCTTGCCACATTCGTTGGTACTTATTATAGGCTAAGCAAATATAATAGGCTTGTCAGTCGGTACAGAAAGAATGAAATTTATGCATAGAAAAATCAACAGGAAACAACAGAAAGCAACATGTAACACCTCCAGCACCTCTTCTCCCATTTCCTTATCTGCAACTCTTCCTCTACACCTTCAACAGTTTGTAAAGATAATGAGCAGGGCTGAAGTACATTCTTGACAAGGTCTACCCTTTTGTTAAAAAGTGGAAATGTCTTAACCCTATTCCCTTGTAAGACTATAAGTTAAAGCAACTCATAGAATACACAAAGAACCTATGCTGCTGTCCTGGGGACTGAAATAAACAATGCAGGCAATTTTGCCAGAAGAGCCAATATTCACGCACTAGCCAAACAAAGTGAAACATCAACAGAGAATATCCTTTAAAACAATAGCATTTTACCCAAATACCCTTATTTCCAATAAAGACAATAAACAAAGTTCAATGATGTTGATAAGGCACGTACAACCAGAAGAAAAAAATTCTGAAGCATGATGTGCCCATTTCTCAATTGTCTCCAGTCACAGGTGCAGCAAGGTAATGCAAGATAATGCAAACAACGGTCAATCAAATTAACTGCTTTACAGTTTTTAATTCTCTTTGTCCACATTTAGATAACTCCACAAGCCCGTAAATCTAAGACCAGGCGTGACAGTTATTCTGAACAACTCTAATGACAACTTGTATTCCTCCATCCTAGAATCCGGAAAAGTAACAGCAACTGATAAGAGACAAAAACTAAAGCTGTGCCGACGGTCTGTGAACATGACAGTAGTGACGTGAAAAACAGCCTTCGGTGTTCTACCGAGCGTCCATTTGTTACCAGCCCACTTACATGAGTCACAAACAGGGGAGGACGGACGCTAACACGCGTCCTGGACGGGGAGCGGAGCCGTTTGTGAGCCCGTCACACAGCGTCGGTGATGGCGCGGCCGCCACAAAACACAAGCACAATGCAAAAGAATAAAAATAATAATAATATCTCGTCCTACTGTGCGTCGCTCTCCTTCTGCGCTTTTCTGCCGCGGCGGCGTCGTCCTTCCATGACGGTGGCGAGCACGGGCCGAAGTTCGCGGGCAGGTCCGGCGACGACACTTTGCAGCTACGACGTGCAGATGTGTTCCATTCTTCCCTCTCCAACTTCCCAAAAAAACTGTGACATGTGGGGGAAAAATTAATAAAACACTTCTCATCGAGCGTACCGCTACTAGCAAAACCAACAATCGTTAGTTATTCCTAGTATGACGTTAGCTAGCTGGCGTTATGTTAGCCTTAACACTAAAAAAACGAACCTTCAACTTTGAATTCAACTCTGCTCCAACTTCAGAAACTTTACCTTCGGAGGTGGTTTGAGTTAAATTCGCAGCCCTGTTAAATTTTCGTCTGTATCAAAAACACCAATACATTTGGATTACGCGCGCTTTATCCATATTTCACTTATGTGGCACGCGCAGCCGCACGTTCACCACACAAAAATGGAGGGAACGTTTTTTTCCTTCTCATTGGATATTATCGTTAGGGTTCAACTGTTGGAAATAATAGAGAAGATTCATAAAATGCTCAGTGAATACGTTTACCCATCAAATCGTTGGAAATTGATTTTCTTGTGTTTCCTGTCTTTTCCTGCCTCTCCAGGATGAAGTTAACCAGATTGTGACCAGCAATGTCCGGCTCAAACAGGTATCAAAGCGTAGAAGAAGAATCCTGCTTGGCTGAAAGTCCTAATATCACAATAAAATGAAAACATCTGCACAAAAAAAAAAGCCAAACAATCAAGTTTGTGTCACCTTCTTATAAAAAGACAAAAAAAACTTTTTTCATCAACATGATATTTATTGCACATTGAACAGCCTAGAAACATTGTTTTTGTTGATATTTGCGACTTTGGTGAAGATCAGATCACATTTCATTCAAACCAGATAACCAAGACACAGCAACATGTCATCTTCTATTAATTCATTTATTGCTGAAATGGGAAAATTAGCAAACCAAATAATCTAAAAAGTTTTGCAATTTTGGCCTTAGCAATGGGAAGATGTGAACCTGAAGTGGAATCCAGATGATTACGGTGGCATTAGAAAGATCCGAATCCCTTCAACTGACATCTGGAAACCCGACCTGGTGCTGTACAACAAGTAAATACACGTTCTCTGTCACCTTTTGTGTATGTGTATCAGACACCTGTGCCCAGCACCGCTCACACTGACAGCTGTGGTTGTTTCCTGCAGCGCTGACGGCGATTTCGCCATCATCCACGAAACCAAAGTCCTGCTGGAGTACACCGGGAAGATCACGTGGAATCCTCCGGCCATCTTTAAGAGCTACTGTGAAATTATTGTCCTCCATTTCCCGTTTGACCTGCAGAACTGTAGCATGAAGCTGGGAACCTGGACGTACGATGGACTGCTGGTCGTCATCAACCCAGTGAGTCATATTCGGTTCATTTTTCATATATACTAGCATGCTATAATTCTTGATATGCAAATCAATTACCCATTTGAAGATACGCAACTCTCACACACCATTCTGTCAGTCTTCCACTGCTGTACATTGTTTCCTCCTCCTCTGTCGTTTAGGACAGCGATCGGCCAGACCTGAGTAACTTTATGGAGTCGGGTGAATGGGTGTTAAAAGACTACAGGAGCTGGAAACACTGGGTTTACTACACCTGCTGTCCTGACACACCTTACCTGGACATCACCTATCATTTCCTGATGTTGCGGCTGCCTCTGTATTTCATCGTCAACGTCATCATTCCCTGCATGCTGTTCTCTTTTCTCACCGGGCTGGTCTTCTACCTGCCCACTGATTCTGGTACGTTGATCGTGTCTGGGTAAAATATCTTTTCAAACTCACTTGAAGCTGGGCATCAGTGCTTGGAACGTTAAAGTAGCCTAAATGGGTGTCCATGTGTCTCCAGGTGAGAAGATGACTCTCTCCATCTCTGTCCTGCTTTCTCTCACTGTTTTCCTGCTGGTGATCGTGGAGCTGATCCCCTCCACGTCAAGCGCCGTTCCTCTCATAGGGAAATACATGCTCTTCACAATGGTGTTTGTCATCGCCTCCATCATCATTACCGTCATCGTTATCAACACGCATCACCGCTCGCCCAGCACGCACACCATGCCCCCGTGGATTCGGAAGGTTCCTATGAAGTTCTTATCATCGACCTATGACCAATTTACATGTGCCATTGTTGTCCACAAAAAGTCTGAAAGGAATGCCTGCGTCTGTCTGTCTGTCTTTAAGGTGTTCATCGAAACCATCCCCAACATGATGTTCTTCTCAACAATGAAGCGTCCCAGTCAGGAGATCCGACAGAAGACCTTGTTTCCTACTGACATGGACATCTCTGACATCTCAGGCAAGGCTGTGACAGATGTGGCCCGGCTAGCTCAGTCGGTAGAGCATGAGACTCTTAATCTCAGGGTCGTGGGTTCGAGCGCAATGGTTTTAATATGGACACAGTGAAAATCAAGGGTGCAACTGTAATCTGCACAGAAACTATTTACCACACAATATGCTGTGGTAAACAGTCTGAAGAGGACAGATCTTGATACTAGCTGTGTTTTCTGTAGGTCGAAATGTCAGTGGAAATGTTTAGGAGAGACAACATATTTTGTGCTTACGTTTCATGATAGAAATTGTAAATGTCATTAAAATAAAGAAAATAAAGTATCATGAGAAGCATTAGGGATGACCACAGCTTTAAAAGGTCCAGGGCGCAGTAACTTTCTGAGTTCCTGCACAAATAAAGTCTGTCCTTCCTCTCTTTTTCACAGGTAACCCCACCCCAACCAGTGTCACCTACCAGTCTCCCATCGTTAAAAACCCTGATGTCCGCAGCGCTATTGAAGGGGTGAAGTACATCGCTGAGACAATGAAATCAGACGAGGAATCTAACCATGTGAGACAACCGGCACATGAATAATAGATTTTTTAAAAATCCATTTCTTAGACGTTAAGGAAACAGCCTGAGATGAAGCTTTTCAAGAATATGTTCATGTCCAAACCTGTAGAATCAACTGAACTGAAATTAAATGGTTAAGTGGTGCAATGTTAGAACAATCACGTACACAATATTGAATCTAAAATTTAAAAAATGATATGTTTGCTAGTTTTTTGCTTTGTCTGTCTCTTAAACCCTGGCTGCAGCAAGCATTATCAATATAATGTAAAACTACACTACGTATATCTAGTATTTGAAATGTGCAATATCAGAATGCACTAAGTGAGACTTCCTCTCCTCCTCGTCTCATCTCGTTCCAGGCAGCAGAGGAGTGGAAGTTCGTTGCCATGGTGTTGGACCACATCCTGCTCTGTGTGTTCATGGCTGTGTGCATCATTGGGACGCTCGCTGTCTTTGCTGGGAGACTCATTGAGCTCAACATGCTGTAGAGGTCTGGCCCACGAAGCACTTGGGTATCACGTCAGAAAAGACGTCAGAGTTGGAGATGCATCTGAAAAGTATCCGTCAGTGGACAGAGCATTTCAGGTTGTGTTTGCTCCCTTTTCTCTCACACGCTCTGTTTGAGTTGATTTTTTTTTAAAGCTATAAAGTGCTGCAACTCAAAAGTATGAGTTTGTGTATTTACTGAAGCTGAGGAGAGGGACTGTAAAGGGTGTCATGATCCAAATGGATCACACTTGAAGTAATTCTCGTCAATGAGTTTTTGTATTGCTTTTGTTATTTTTCTAGTGTTTTATTCGTGACGTCACTCTTGTGGGCTCTAAAGTTTGCTAGTCATTTGTGAAACAGAAGTGATAACTGGTTTGCCTGTGTTTTTTTTTTTTTTTTTGGCAGCTTTATTTTCATAAATGTTGAAACTTGAAACAACCTGCTACTATTAGCTAACATTCTGTATTTATTCCTGTATGTAAAAGTCAAGGGCTTCAGCTTGGAACAAATCTAAGTTTCCAGCAACTTGACTTTGATGTTACAGGAAGTGGAAGACAAGGATTTTTGTGTGTTCAAAACTAATTTTGTTGTATTTCAATCCCATTTCTTTGGCAGTTATAAAGAATGTGGTTGAGTCAGGTGAGATATTTTCCTTGATGGGAGTTTTATTGTTTTGTTCTACCTGACTTTCAATCGACATCTTAACATTTTTTGTGTGTTTTATCACACTTATTAGTGAAGGTTGTGAGTTGTGTAAAATTCAGATTCCTGTTCTAAATTATCATGACATTAGTGACATCACTGACAAAAGCATGCTCCTCTTAACTGTGTAGTACAAAATACAACACATTTTTTATGGGTTGATTTTTAACAAGAGTGAAGAACTGTTCAGGACTAGTTGAAAGTGTTAACTAGAAGTCTGTATATTATAAAATCAGCAGATCGGATGTGTGTTGCAGGTGAGGTAATGAGTTAATGCAGAGGTAATAAAGATGTACCTTTGCAAATCTGATGTACTGCTCCTAATAGCAGCTTAGGTGGGGTGTACTGAAACCATTCATCTACAGGACAGTTTCAGTTTCAACTCACTGCTTCAGTGTTGCTGTTTGCAGAGATCATCTTTTTCTTTCAGCTACTGACTTTTCAAAGACCATCTGCTTCAGTTTAATGATACAGTAACTCTGTAAAGTCACATAGTGACCTCATGTTTCATATCTGCAGTTGAAAAACATTTGGAACTGAGTGAAAAATAAAATTATATTGTGTTTCTATTATTGTTTGTGGTATGAAAAGTTATGAAAAGCTCGGACTTTACTGACACATTGTTGAATCACCTTTTGCAAACAACTACTCAGTTATTCTTGGTAGAAGCTCTATAGTCTACTCGTGATGGTACACTTTATAAATCACATTTTTCTGACAAACTACCACATTTGTATGTTTTGTTTTGTTTTGTTTTGGATTGAAGGTTTTGGAACTAAATAATATATGCATTCAAAAACAGCAGCACAACTATTGCCTGTGATTTTTGGTGGAAAAAACCTTACAAAGCCAGCAAGTATTACACGTCAGTGTGAGGGACAACTTGAGGATGTGAAAAGGTTTTAAAATATTAAAGTGACAGCTTCTTATATTGAATTTTAACCACGCTTTGATCACTAGCACATTTCACTGAGGATAAAACGCTTGTTAGCAGTGGTAGCCTTCAGCTAATTAGAACTCAGCAAGCTGGGACACAGGTACCCTGATGCAACATTCTGCAACACAGGTGCCCGGTGCAAGGAAATAATGGGACAAAACTGAAAAGTCAAGCTGTGATCAAGGTGTGGAGACAGGTGTCTTTCAATTCACAGAGTGGTCTCTCCTCAGCGTATGGCAAAAGGTTTGTCGACATAACAGGAAACACATACACACGAACTTTGTAATAACCGGAAACTAAATGCATTAAATGTAATAGAGTGTGTGGTTATCTCTCTGCCCCACAACCACATTTTGCCCACTTCTAACACAGGTCACACACTGACATTTGCGTAGACACGATTTCTTCTGGTTCCATTCTAATAATAGAATAGATTGTAAACACTATGTGCTAGAGCTAACCAAATGATTCCTTCTTAATTTAATAATAGTGTTACATCAGCTAGTCATGGGACAGAACACTCTCAACTGACCAATATACAGTACATCTATTAAGAGACACACTGTGATGGCACCAGGCGCTTACTGTGACACTGTGAATATTTCAACAAAAACTGATCCTCAGAAATCTGGAGCCTTGGCCGAACCAAGGCAGATTATACTTTTCAGTAGCTGAGACAGAACCATGGCAGTTACCAACTGTGGAGCAAACTTGGACTATGGAATAAAAACACAACATGGCCAAATAAATTCAAAGACACCCTCAGTGCAAATAAATCAGCAGATTCAGATAAAACAAGTGCATTTGGCAAACGACACTGCTGAGAACTCTTACTGGTAATTACCAGACAGAGAGAAACTGCAGTTTAGCTCCATTCTGCCACACATTTAAAGGTTCAGTTTATGGACCAACTGCTTATTGTTAGCATTGCTCATCATTAGTTTCACATAATAGGCCACATATCACGTATCATATATCAATAGCAGCTCCCTAACCTGCATTTACTTAGGTTGTTAGGCCCTAGTTTTAGTTTTTAGTTTAGTTTTCTAGTTTCAGTTTGAAAGTTCATTCCTCCCATACTGCAAAACAAAAGTGTAATAGGGAAACAATAAGTCAAATGAGTCCTGTGAAGTCTGACCCATTTCCAGAGCTGATACGTGGTTTCTACTGAGGCAAAGCACAAACAAAACGTTGGATATTTAACATTAATCAAAAACTATTTGCAGAGTGCTTCAGAAAAGTCAGATAACTCATAACTTAGATGGTTAAAAAAGAGTCAGTGTCTACGTTTGCAGTAACTGCTTTTTTCTGGTTAGTACAGGTCTGTACATTCATTTTAACATTCAACTTCAGCATTTTTTTTCTAGAAGCTCTTTGTGCAACTAGGAAATCATTAGCTTTGTTTACATGTAAAAACTCTAGTTTTCTGGATATCTGCTTGTATCCTATAAACCACCTGCCAGAGACAAACTCCTCAAACATTATGACAATAAACAGTATGATAAAATGTGAGTGTAAATGTGTTTTATAATAAACACGGTCTTTTGGCTATAAGCTTACATTGGAGATGAAAACCACAGGGGAAAAACCTGAAAATTAATGGTATACATCTTTTCATATACTATAAACACAATCAATCATGTCCTCATAAACACGTTTGTTAAGAAGTTGGTTACTGTTGCTGTCTCACAAACCACAGTGTGATTTTTTTTTACTACCTCGCAAAACTATAAATCATGTATTTAAATATGTACTCTGCCTAAATTTGTATCATAATAAACTATGACATTTAGCAAATTATGTAGAAACCATTATTTAGAATTATGTAGAAACCATAATTTCGGGTAAGTAATTTAGATTTGAACACGTCTTTGCTGCATCTGAGCACTAACCATCTAAAATCAGCTGTATCTAAGGTCAAACCGGCAGCCAACTGATTACAACCTGAACAAAAGACGTAAATCAACAATTTATTAAAGTTAGTTTGTGAGTCACCAAGTTTGGAGCAATATCAGCTACTGTGGCAGGGCACAGCCTTAGGATCATTAATCTGACACATTTCTGGTCAACTAGCCATCTGTTAGGCAATAGTGTTGGACAAGCTTTCCATTAAATATGATGAGTGTAACATTCCGATCTCCACGCTGCATTGATTTTTTTGGGTGCAAGAAGAAAGATATTAAATTAATGTTGCTGACAATCTTTGTCTGTCCATATTGCTTTTAAATGCCACCAGGCTGTCATGGAAAGAATAAACACTTTGTCTGCACAGTCGTCGGATGCCCCTGGTCCTCTTGGGGCCTCTCTGGAACTACAGTGACTGAGATTCTGTCTCACAGGAAGTGTCCCTCTGCTTTGGTTCCATCTCGGTCTGCTGCTCCTGAGCCAATTCTGTCTCTCCCTCCTGCTGCTGCATCTGCTGCTTGTCCGATTTGCTCTCACTCTGTGTCTTTACTGGGTCCTTCCTCTTCACTCATTTCTTTCCCATCTGAGGAGAAGACATGTAAGTAAGATGCGCACATAATTAATAAACAAAGATGTAAAAATGTAGACTTATGTGAGAGAAGGAGAGAGCACCTGAAATAATGTTATTCATACAAGAAATAATTGTTTGTTGGGAGTTAAAATCAGTGATAGATGAACAGGGAGATGAAGAAACTGGCTTTACTGACCTCCCTTTAAATCTCCCTCGTCCCATGCTCAATAACCATAAATCCATCTCAAATTCTTATTAATTCTTGGGGGATAAGATACTTTTAAGGCAAAGAAGAGAATGAACAGACATGTGTAAAATGAAGTTAGACTTGAGCTTGAGGCTGTAAATCAAAGACTGTGCCAGCAGGTGTCGCCCAAGTGCTCATCGAGTGAGGCAACTGTCAGTGTTTCATGATTTAAAATTTATATTATTTAGACTAAATCAGTACTTACAATAGAAGGTGTTTAACTGTTTTTGTCAGTCGGCCAGTTAGTTGGAATGTGGCTGGAGAGTTCAGCTCTTCAGCCCATTGAAGACGTATACTGAGTTATTACCCAAAGTGCTTTGCGTTGTAGTCTTTTTGGTTTTACTTTACTTATTGGAAGATAGATCTTTGTCATTGTACATGTGCATTGATTTTCTGATAGAGCACCTCCACATGTGCTAAGTAAATCTAAACAAATATTTATGCGTTTATCCTCCTGCACACGTTGTTAGTGTAAAAGGAATCTTCATTTGAACTTTTTTATTAATATTATAAAAAATTGATAGATAGATATTTATCCCCGTGAAAGCTGAGAACGGCAGACAGATAATGGATGGATGGGATATACAGTAATTCCCAAAAACGCTACTCAGTCAGTCTAACTTCGCTGATTTTTTTGACTACAAATACATAACAAATAAATGAAAACGTCTTGGAACAGGCTTCGTGCTTTTCACGTTTTTCTTATATTTTAAAAGACACTTCAGATTATGGTTTAATGTAGCACAAGCTTATATAGTATTCACAGAATAGTATCTCCAAACATCAGAACAAATGTAATGATGCCTGAAAAATCTCATTACTTCACCAGCTGAAAATGTTTACATATTATATTATGTAATAATTTATTCCAAATACACAGATATTCACACAGTGTTCCATCACCATAATTTGTCCAGGATAGGAGAGTCCGCAGTGTTCTGCAAACTACCTTTTAGCCAGTCAGCTCCTCTAATGTTCAGTAAAATGATCAATAACAACAACGGTGGCTTAAGCAAAAACCTGGCACAGCTGTAGTCCTGTGGTTCGATTCCCTGTCCCTCCTGGCTGTGTGTCCACTTGTCCTTCACACAGCACAAGTTGCTCTAACTTTAAAAAAACAGTGCAAGAGCTTAACTTCCTTCAAGCTAAAGAAATGTGGTGCAATCTGCATTTAATTAATCCAATAGCAAAATAATCCTTAGATTATAGGGCACAATCCAAACACGAGAACACTGAAGATGTAAATGTGGATCTTGTCATGGAAACACAGTAAGTACAAACAATTTAACAATTTAAAACCTGGAATCCTCAGCGTTGGACCACATGGGACCTCAAACCTGTTTGTCCCCTTTCGCCCATAAAGAGGCTCATTTTTTAAAATCCCCTAATTACACAAAGACCATAAATGAATTACCGGGCTGCTGCATGGACAGAGGACAGCGGACAGGAGCTCATGCGCCGTCTGGTGGCCACGCTTCAGAAGTGCAGCTCACCACAGCAAACACGCAGGGCGCAGAGCAGCTGTGAACTGATTCTGCTGCTTAACGTTCCCTCCTTGACAACAACACTGCAGAAAGGCAGAAGAGGAAACAGTTTCTGTTCCTAAATCACAGGCTGTGACACGACCACACAGAGCACAGGGTCAGGTTGACATATACTTGGAGAATCAAACATGAGAAATTATGAGCACTGATCTTGATTTTTCATATTTAGGGCAGTTTTTGGTAGTTAATTGGTTAATTTAGTTTGTATGGCCTAGTGGTGAGGACTCCTGGTTTACACCCAGGCAGCCTGTAGAGGAACAGTTTGACTTTACCTTATATCTGTGAGGTTCCATGCTCAAAGGCCTAATTAACATACTCAGTATGTGGCTGTGGTATGATTCTACATTATAATTTTGGGATAATGACACACAAATGTATGACAGGCCTTGTATGACATGGTACCTGTGCCATTTAAAAACAGTTCCTCACATAACTGCAGGTTATTTATTATAACCATTCTCTTACCTGTGATAAATGCTGAATCACTCACTTGTTCCTATTTTTGAAGACATAACCACAGAAAATATTCAAATGGGTTAAGCCTATATTTCAATCCTCAATTAAACCTCAATTTACCCTTGCGGACGCAAAGTATGTCTGAGTATGTCTATTTAATTTCATATTTGTGTGTAATCTCTCCAGAAAACCATTTCTTGCTGCAGAGGTGAGTCTCCTTAACTCCAAAGTTCTTGAACCCTTCATTTTCAATAACCCACTCAGAAACAACTCCACCACCCATTAGGACCTCAGTAACTTAAAAAAAAAAAATGTAGATTTATCACTTTTGTAAAACTATAATTCCCAACAGAGCTGCTGTATTGATTATATTGGATTGTACAGGTGTTCCTAATGAAGTGGCCATAGAATGTATATCACAAGAAATCTCACCTATGTCCTCGTTGTACAAGTCTACAGTCAAAGGACAAAAGACCAAGTTTAATAAAGTTGTGTTTTAAAGTTTGGTTTCAGGCAGGGATTTTTTGGTGAAGCATCTGTTTCTGTGGGTCTGGAGGAGCTGCTGAAGGCTCTTCCTGTCCACGGCTCAGACAGTTCTATATTTCTAATCCACAATAATGTAACCTCAGTCAGATGCAAAGCAGAAGATGCGCCACAGCAGATCCTGTCGGATTTTAAACAGAGCACAATGCTGTTCTCTACAGTATGCCTTTATAATATTTAATGGTTGGTTTTGCAGAAATACATTTTTCAGACAGTTGAAAGAAGCCTTTGAAAACACGACTTCTGGGATCACAGGATTTGAGGGCTCAGAGATGTAGCGGATACGTCCATAGTTTGGTGGGATGACACACACACAAAAAACAACACAAATAAATTAAAAAAAGGAAGTGAAGTGGAGGCTGGAACATGGAACACAGCCTACTGGATGTGGTTTTCCCACAAGATGACAGGTTTCATTTAAGTTCTTAATAAGATGCTAAAACCAAAATATGATCAAAAACATCACAAAACCACCATAAAAATCAGCAATATCTTATATCAAGTATGCATTCAAAGTCAGTTTAGCCCAACAATGTCCTTGTTTCTCCTCCGAGTGCTCACAGAAGAGGGGGAGGAATGTGGTGGGGGTCAGGAGGGCCCTGATGGTGTTTCCCGACCTGATTTGTTTATGGGGTCTAGAGGAGTTCCTTCATACGCAACCTTGTTCTTGATGCCCTCCTGGATTATTCTCTGTTGAACACGCATCTTTGCATTATTCAACCTGCAATAAAACCTGGAGGACACAGACACAGCAGGGAATAGAAGTGAAGCGTAATAGTAGATGTACAACTACTACTTGTACTCATAGCTGAACGTGAAGCAGAAACAGCAATAGGACATTAGATGATGGTGGAAGATAATCTACAAATGTTGCTTTTGGACTGGTCGAAAGGAACAAACCGGGCGTGTTAAACACTGCTAACTAGCATTTGTTCTAATTAGAACGTGAAGGACCGATCAGAAACATCAAGACCTACCAGGATCCGAGTGTTGTGAGCATGAAGCCGGCAAACCCCACATTATAAGACCTCCTCACTCGACCTGGGATAAGAGAAATTAAATTATAGGACGCAAACACAGTAACTTATGTGAAGATTCCAATTTATATGAGGAGGTGCCACAAAATACATTAAATCAGCACGGAAAAGACATAAACAGGTTTTAGTAAAACGTACTAGTGGCCAAAAAGTGAAGTAGGCCAGCTACTGCCGAGCCTCCAGCTCCATGCAGGATGGCCTCTCTGGCACATGGAATGTTTGTCACATCAAGAATCCACAGCAGCTTAAAACTCTAAATGACAAATGGACAGAAAAGTCAAAGAGACGGTTGTCCTGAAGATTCATCTGGTATAATCTTTTATAAGTAACTTCCCGTCTATTTCGTGTGCTCAATGTTACACTCTCCCTTATTTACACCCATTAGCCATAATTTCACTATCATAAATTGTACCTAATGAGTAGCTAAATTAATAACCCAATGCAGCACGGGTTAGGCCAGATCCAACAGCAAACCTTCAGAGGTAAGGGCCACTTAACCTCTGAAGGTTTGCTGTTCCCAGATATCAGATTGCTCGCAGACGTCAGTGACAGATCCTCAAGTCCTCCAAGTTGCCAGCTGGGGCCTCCATGGATTGGACCAATGGTGCTCAAATGAAATACAAATCTGGAAATTTAGAACCCAGGTCCAGTCGTTCCTCTAAACATTCTTGAACCGTTTATGCAGTGTGACAGGATGCACTGACACCCTGCTTTGGTCTGTTAGCAGAACATTTAACTAAACTCCCCCCGGTCGGTTTTATCGACAGCTTAGATAATCTAACGCTAAAACCCGTTTTCAACCTTGACCAACAGTTATAATGTGGGTTATAATGTGAATAACCGAGTTACGCTGACATGTTCTGACGTCGCTCATTGTCGACGACCTTCCAGTAACGTTAGCTTGGTGTTAGCAAACCTCGCTGATTTAAAGATCCACTACAGCGTAACTTTAATCTCAGATTTTGTCAGTCTCTCACCTTGTTCTTGGTCTCCTCTTCTCCTCCTGCCATTTCCCCGCCGCGTTTGTTTCTCAGTGCAGACTTTGAAATATATTCACATGTTAAAAACTTGCATAATGCAGGTTAACAACAATTCTCTGCGACCGCACTGGAATCTGCGCATGCGCTGTTTAGATGCCGGCCAGGTCCGTTCGCTATTACTGGCCGACTCGAAAAGAGGAAACGGCGAATGCTGCTGGAAAGTTCCGAGGCTTCTCCAACAAGATATTTACAAAATCAGTTATATTCGAACATGTACTGCTGTTGAAACCAAGAAAGTAAAAGTGGTGTTTGTAAAACTATTATCTAAAAAAAGTGTTTACATACTATTCTCTATTTTACAAGGCATTATATTTGAATGATGCAATTTTACTGTTTTCTTTATTTAAAAATATGTTGTATTTATTTTAAAACTTTGTTTTGATTTTATTTGATTCCCATTTGTGAATGAACAGCGTCCAACATGAATCTGTATGACTTTATAAAAAAATAGAAAAATAAAGTGGAAGAATAAAACATTTGCCTTTTTCTCCGCTGCTTCTCGTGCATATCGTTATTTTACAAACAGCCTCTTCGAATTTAATATTTTTGTATTTTTATAGCAGTATTACATTTACATTTAGGCATTTGGCAGACGCTTTTATCCAAAGCGACTTACAAGTGAGGAACAAACAAGCAATAAAATCTAAGTTTAGGAGAAAAACGTCAAAGTAAAGTGCTATCAAAAAAGTGCTATCAAGCAAGTGTTACGGTTTCATGAGATGCAAGTAGAGAAAAAGAAAAAGCAAGAATTTTTTTTTTTTTTTTTTTTTTTTTAAAGAAAGAGACGGAAGAGTTCTGTTTTCAGCAGTGTTTTAAATGTAGTGAGTTTGGCAGTTCATTCCACCACCGTGGGATTACTGAGCTGCCAGACGTCACACAGAAGACACCAAGGAAAACTCTGTATTGTAGCTGCAATGAAATATAAGAATTTGCAATAATTTGTGAACCACAAATAATAAACGTACAAGCCGCAGTTACTATTGCTGTTGTGTCACTCACATGTCACGGTGATCCCGGTGAAACAGGACTGACCGGCAGCTGCACATGGAAATCATTTCCACAAGACGGACCAAAATGACCTTAAAGAGCCAGGAGCTAATTACATCCGGGTCAAGTTCACCTGCAGCCTTCCTTGTCGTTGCATGAAAACCTAAACGTTGCCGCCCCGCATCATTAATGACATGTTAATCATTATTGGGATCACACACACCAGCACAAGCTGAGTATATCGATGCGGTAACACACAGCCGGTGTAAAAGCTACGTTCCCATACCGGGAGTCGAACCCGGGCCGCCTGGGTGAAAACCAGGAATCCTAACCGCTAGACCATATGGGACACATTAGTAGACTCAGATTAAGGGGTCAAAACAGTCCTCAGGTCAAATAATCGCACATCGGGTTGATATGGGGGAGGCAGTGGGTGCGGATCCCACCCTGTCAGCGGGGGCCGCAGCCACACAGGGCTGACCCTGACCCTGACCCTGACCAGGAACCTGGTCCTGAGCCTGGATAAAATGGGAGGGTTGTGCCGGATGTGTGGAACCAGCTGAAAGCCATTGAGCAGCTTCATGTTTGAGGACATTGGGGGACAAATGATGTTGGTGGTGATGGACATGAACGACGGGTCGAGGCTGTTTCTCATGCGTCTTTCCCCCCTCGTGTTGTACCTCCGCACAGCGGTGACAGGGACTGAATGAGGCGCTCTCTGTCACCTGCTGTGACCTTGAGCAAGGCACCAAACCTGCACTTCCTCCGTGTTACGCTGTTATGTGGCCGGCTCGGTCATTAATCCCCCGGATAAACTCAGGTGGATGTTGTTCCGATGTTCCGGAACAAAAACAGGTAATCTGGGCTGAAGCAGGGTGACACTGAAGCGGATCGGGTTTCATCCTGGATACCAGGCTCCTCGGTGCTGTATAAAGACTGAGCAGGACGGCGGGTCCGACAAAACCCGCTGCTGACGGCAGACAGGTGAGTCAGGTGAGTCAGGTGAGCCCGGATCCGTTTTACTTCTGTTCTACTTTACTATTTAAACAAGGATAAAAGTGGAGTGATGATTTTCACTTTGCGTGTGAGATTGTTGTGGCCTCTGTCTCTCCTTATGTGATAACTAATCAAAAATGTCTGTTGACATTATTTTGGCCACACATGATAGTTTGTTCATAACTGCTGATGTTATGTGATGTTAAACATCAAACGTGATGATAAAGACTAATGAAGCTGTTAACGAACACATCATCTCCTCCAGGATGACGGCGGTGCTGCTCAGCAGAGCGATGGTCCTGCTGCTGCAGTGTTTGCTTCTAGGAGCCTCATCGTCCATGTGGCCTCTGGCTCCAGCAGGTGAATAAAAAATGTTTATTTTACTGATTTTATCTTTTAACAAGACACTTTTCTGTGTGTAAAATCAACCTATTTTTACTGGTTGGAATAAAAAACGTTCTTGTCATTATAAATTCTTCTTTATGACAAACTGACTTTATTAAACTAAGTGAATCTGATGGGACACAAACAGATGATTGTTGTGTTGTGATTAAACACTAAATCTGCACTTAGCATCACAAACACTGCAGTTTTAATAGTGCAGTACAAACAGTCTCCCGCAGTATGTGACATATCTGAACCACACTGGTGCGTCTCCATTCCCAGAGGCCTTCCAGCTGCCGCCCTGTCACCTCATCAACCAGACGGTGTCTCTGGAGAAGGAGGGCTGCCCCAAGTGTCACCCAGTGGAAACAACCATCTGCAGTGGCCACTGCATCACCAAGGTACTGTGGGCAATGAGACGAGTAGGATGAGCGCCGAAATGAGAGCAGGTGTCGCCTTCCTGTGGACCGTGAAGTCCAAATTAACTGTGTGCAAATTGTTAAACATACACCCTGTGATGTGTGTCCTCCAGGACCCTGTCATCAAGATCCTGTTCAGCAATGTGTACCAGCATGTGTGCACGTACAGGGACTTGTACTACAAGACGTTTGAGTTTCCCGACTGTCCTCCTGGTGTGGACCCCATCGTCACCTACCCCGTGGCTTTGAGCTGCCACTGCAGCCGCTGTGTGATGGACACATCCGACTGCACCTTCGAGAGCCTGCAGCCTGACTTCTGCATGAATGACATACCTTTCTACTACTAGCGTCAAGAAAAGAAAAACATTAAGACATTGACAGTGTCTCCAATTAACTATGATAAATAAAGATTAGAAAGATTAAAATTATCAGTCTCTGGGGAAATGAAATGAGGGGTAATACTCACAATTCGTCACATAAAGAGGAAGTGCTACTTCCTAGTATCAGTTGTGTGTCATTATGTAATAAATGTAAGATGTGCTCTGTCCTGAGATCATGCTTCATATGTTCTAAGATAAACAGTGGTTTGTGTATCCCAGAGCTTTGCTGAGGAGAAGGCTTCTGTGATGATGATCACTCAGGTCACTGTAGACAAAATAAAGGAGGAATAGCAACTGTCGTAGGCGCAGGGTTTTTTTTTCAGACCCAAGCGGAGGCGATTATTAAGGGAAGGGAAGTGTTCACAACATAAAACATTTCCTTTTGCCATTTAAGACCTTTCGTTGGTATAAATTACTAGGTATAATTACAAAGCAATTTCATTAATACACAATAATAATAAAAAAGGTGAAACATGCTTTAAACATTAACACAGCTAACTACTTTGTGTAGCCCCTAAATGTTAAACTGGTGATGAATAAAATGCCCTTCAAAAACAGAAAAAGTCGAAGATTAAGTCAGGTAGTAATGATAAGCCCCTAAGGAACATTTCCGTCAAACTGAATGTTTTATCATTGATATAATGTTGCAAAGTGAAACTTTTATCATGGTTAGGGACCTATTTGCTACATTTTTTGTAAAAGAAATGTTCAGGTTTGCTTTATACCAAATGTGGTGAGGTGATCTAATTCATCAGCCCATATGATCATTAGCTTAAAACCAAATTAATCAGCACTGAGCGTTACTTGAGGGACTCCAGTGGCGAGTGACACATGAAAACATGACTGAGAGGGACTGATCTGAGTGTCGTGGAAAGAAAACAGCTGTAAATTGCATCATTGCAAAGCAGAAGGAAATACATTTTGTTGGAAACAAGCCTGGACATGGTTGACAATGCATGATTTCAAAAACTTTGGAGAGGAAAATAGTAATGTCCACATCGATCTCAGGCAGATGAGTGTCGCTCCTTCATTCTGGTGAAGTTCAGGGTCAATGAAAAACTCCAATCCTCATACAGCGGCACATTATGAGACAAAGCAGTCTAGCTTTAAACAGGTCCCACCGTTATGTATGGTGGTGGGAGCATCATGCAGCTTCAGGCACAGGTCACAGTGTTCAGGTGCATGGGATCATAAAGAAAGAAGATTATGGTGACATGTGAAAGGATAAGGTAAAGAAATCTGCTGTCAGTCTAGCTTTGAGTCCTGCAGCAAAGCAGTAAGCCACAGCGTACATACAAGTTGGTCTTAAACCTTTAGAAGGACACCAGAATCAAGGTCCTGGACTGGCTCTCTCAGAGCTCATATGTACTTTATACTTTTTTTATCATCAGTTTGTATATCTTGTAATTGGTCTTAATGAATGTTGTGTTTGTATACCTCATTGTAATGTGTGTGGGAATGTTTGAATAGATGAATATAAAAACAAAGCTGTAAAGGTATTTGTGCTACAGGCAGACCCTTCAACATCATCACAATAACACCCTGAAAACATCATTTCAACATCCAGCCTCATATAAACTCATATCACTTTTTCTAATACGGTGATGGTTTTCTACTATTTTGAGACATAACTATATATTTGTATTGGTCTTGCATTCGTGGGAATGGAGGGGATAACACAAACTAAGGTAAATGGTTGAAACACAGTCTTAAACTGTCACAGCTTCTTTGCTTTCTCGTGTCCATTGTTATTTATTAAGACACTTAAAGTTTACCACATATGCGACGCAGAAAGAGCAAAGCAACAAAGATAACCAACAACTGGCAATTCAGTTGCCAATACAAGAATCGATGACGTTTTCTCTGCAAACAATCTGCAATAATTTATTTTGTCATGCCTACAGTATAGTTAGGTGCTAAAGTTTACGCCCACATCTTAAATTAATTATAGGTTAACTGTATTTCTAATGAAAAGAGAAACTAACAGGATGGACCGTTCAAAATCAGTTGTGACTGCCTAAACTGTTCACTAGTAACACTTTGCATATTTATGTGAAATTACATCTTACTTTCCTTTATGGTTTCAGTATATTTAGAGGCTTTTGGAAATAAACTAACCACAAAATGTAGATAAGCAGTGTAGCATACACCTTGCCTTTGAACCCCAGAAGACTGTGACCTACATACGTTTCCTGTAAGAGGAAACGTATGAAAAAACAGCCACAGCTTGTGATGATGTGGCAAGAAGCCTAAAAGCGTAAGCGTTTTTTTTTTCCCACGAGAGACGTTCAGTTAACTATGCAAGTGTCCAGCGTCTTCAAGCCTATGTCTCTCTCTCTCTCTTTGGTTGTTTGTCATGAAAATGCGTGTTGCCATAATCTAAATTAAACCAGTTGCATTTAGTGTAAACAAAATCTGGATAGAGATGAAAATGTAACAAGGACAAAATTAAAGTAAAAATTGAGATTGAAGTTTATAATTTTGCATGCATGTCCTGCTGGCACCATTGGTGATTTGATCCCCAGCTCCTCCTCACCACACATTTGAGTGTCCCCTGGTGTGTGAGGAGGTGCAGTATATTTACCTTTACTGTGGATCACTACAATATACACAGACCAACAGTGTCGGGCTGATTACTCCCTGTTGCAAATAACTTGTTGAGAGAGAGAGTATATAAGTGAAATAGACAAAATTCCACAAGCTTAGTCAATGATTAAAATCCAGTTTTAGTTGTTTGGCCACTGAAGGGCCACAGCCAGAGGTCTCATCTATTTTGGAGTCAGCGTGAGGATGAAATACTCCAAAACTGCATTTATTAAAAAAGTACTTTATTGAAAGTACAAGTATCCAATGACATTTATAGTTAAGTAGAAGTACATGATTTATATTTTACTAAGAACTATTAAAAGTAAATGTTCCGTCACTTTCTGTGGAGCAGTGCTGCTTTATGCTCAGAGGTGGGGCATCAACTAATTAATGGTAAATGACAGAAATGATGGTTGAAGCTGTTTTATGATTTTATGCTTTTTTTCACTTTTCTTTCTAAACTCGTCACGTAGGACCGTCACAAAGTGACAGTAACAGCTCTGTTATTTCACTGAGAAAAGCTGGACACACGGTGAGGACACAGAATGACACAGCCAAAGAAATAAATCAAGGTGGAAACATGAGTGAAACATTTGGAGGCTGCTTCTTCCATTGTGTGATGGACTTTGACTTATGTGTTTCAGGAAATTAAATTCTCAAGACAGAACACCAAGTAAATTGACACCAAAGGCAGAATTAACAAGAAAACACAGTTAACTAAAAGAGCCACAAATAAATTAATCATTGACCACACCAGTAGCAATTAAATCAGAAAATTAAGACCATAAAGAAAGATTTGAAATATGCTTAAGGGAATCATTAACTGACATTTGAGTTCCTGCTGCAGAGGGTCCTTTGTAAAAGGAGTTTTTTTCTAAAACAAGTATGTGCTCTGTGAACAAAGAGTAGCTGACACACTTCTACCCAGTTAAATTTCAGCATAATACTCCGAGCACACAAGATTACAATGAAGAGTAAGAGCCTTACAGCTGCTAACAGGCTACACTGATAAGATGCATTTTAATACAAGACATCCACATAATCCAGGACAGATTTTGTCTTAGCTTTAAGATTAAGCCTTTTTCACAAGGGAATCATTGTAGCTGGAAAGAAAGCCACGATATTTGGGGGGTGAATTGTCTAGATTTGCCTCACAAATAAATGAAAGAACATTTGCATCTTGCACATGGTAAGGAACATTTATATTAATAAAAAAACAAGAAAAAGGGTGGACCCAAATCCTCGGGGCCTCCCACCCCAGACTGTGCTGCCTCAGCCTGCTCACAGGGTGTCAGATAATAACCAACCAGCTGCTTTGCTTGAGAGCCCAGTGTCTGTGAATCGATTTGAAGTATTAAAGGCTTTAAAGACTACTGCATAAGTTTCATTAAGGGTCCTACGGCCTTTCCTAAACACTAGCTGACAAAATGACGCATGTTTCTAATAATGACGTTTAGCTGCGATGGGCCATTGGATTTCAATAAAAGGTAAAACAAAAGTTGATTTCCAGACAAATTAACTAATGTCTAGTTAGTTTTCTGTTTAAAATCATTTGATGACAGCGTCTGTCTGAACTCTGTCTTTTCCATTCTCCCGAATTCCTCCTCCTATTTTCTCCTTTCTCTGCCTACATGAAGCTGACTGTGGACATGTTGTCAATCTTTGCTGCTGATCTGTCGATACCATTGCTTTCCATTTTGCAACACAGAGAGCCCAGACATTTATCCACAGAGCCTTTCCTGAGGAAACAATACAGAAACACATCTGCAAGACAATGGAACCTGACAATAGTGTTAAACACATAGATTAAAGTATATCCGTAAATTACTGGCAGTATCCAGACTATGGTGAACATGAACACCAGCGTGTATTTAAGCAGCACAAGGACCAAACCTGCCAGAGTTTTGCATTTTTCATCATGGGAGGCACTGGCTGAAGACAGAGCTTTAATGGTCCCACCCAGGAAGAATATGAGGAGGGGAGATGGCAGGAAGAGGAAGGCGACATGGACAGTAGGTGTTACAGCCCAGCTTAAGCCAAAAAATAAAGGGAGGCAAATGACAAGAACAAAGCTCCAGACTGCAGCACAGAGCACCACAGAGATCCTGATTGTTAGTTTGGAGCGGTGCCACAGTGGACAGGCGACGAACAAATACCTGCAGTACAAGAGAGACACACCCATGAGCTTTGGACAGCATCAGGATTAGCTGCACACATTGTGGACAGACATAGTTACCTATCAAGGGCGATGCACAGCATGAAGTAAACACTGGCCATCAGACTGTAGGTGAAGATGTCATAAGCACGATGAAAGATGTGCGAATACTTGGCAGTCACAAAAACAATCATGCAGCAGAGCTGAATGAGGTCCGAGACGAGAAGGTTGATGAAGTAGATCGGAACAACGTGATCCTTTTGCACCTGGAGGACAAATTGGTAAAAGTGAACAAAGCACTTCTCACAACGTTTCATCCTCTGGTCCTGCCCAGCAGTTGCAGTTGGAACTATTCATACATTTTTCTTCAAACCAGTTCAATTTTCGCTTTAAACTTAAATCAGAAGAAGAAGTACTGACATCTTTGGCACTTCATAATGTTCCAATACAAATTCCATATAAAATTCACCCATATGCATCTTCCATGCTGCTCTTTTAGACACAGCTGTGTGTGTGAAGAGTCCTCAGAGACAAGCCACAGTTCACTGGTTTGAACTCATGAAGTGTGAGGGAGTGTGAGCAAATTCCATCGAAGTCTTAGTCAATATGAACATACCTGAGTATACGAAGCAAAGAGGGCAACGATGTTCGAAGGAAGGCCGATAACGATGATTATCCAAGTCACTATGTTCATGATGAACTCAGCATTTTCATGGTCGAACTGGATATGGTCATAGGCATGATCATAATCACTGTATTCATAAAGTGAGTCGTTATGGTGGAAGTTGTCCATTGAGTGAAACCTGTTGAGAGATCAGACACAGAAAAATGGAGCAAGAATTAAACACTGATCAGTTACTGATATCCCCGATATCACTAAAGTTGTGACATGCAGGTGAACAGTAATACAGAACACATACTGTGTATGTGTGTATGTACCCAGAATATAAACTAATTATGATATTATTAATGATATTTTAAAAGCAACAGTGTGAGATAAACCTTGGTCGTTAGGAGCCACCATCACAACTGAAACCAACTTCCTGATGAGCTTATACACGATCCACCTCGAGCACAGGATGTGTGTTTTTTGTTCCCCTCATTAATCAGTTTCTCTGCTGCACATTGTTATATATTCCATTTGTTTGTATAAAAGTGCTCCAGAGGTCGACCCTTCAAACGTCTGCTCAATACCACGACGACTTGAAGAACATCCTGAAAAACTGATTTCAACATACAACCTATCATGCTGTCAGTTTAGAGGTGACAGAAAGACAAATTCATCTTCTCATTTCCAAAATTATCCTCATTAGTTTCTCAATACTGTGATTTTTTTTTTTTACATATTTTAGCTGTCATATTAAATGCACAATGTACTCTTTTAAGACATAACCAGATACAGTATTTGTATTACACGTCCAGTCCTGGGTATGGAGGAAAACCCAACCTTTGAAAACTGGAGTTTCCTGTAAAAGAATCTGTACGAGTAAGTGACGACTTTCTCAAGTGTCTGTTCCCTGCTTGATGTTTTTCTGCAGTTATGCTGTGTCTTAGTAAGACAGATAACTAGTAGTTATGTACGTACAACATTAATGACATCAGATAGGGGCCTTCGAAGCCTGCAAGTAATCGTCAAGGAAACCAGTTTTGAAGTGTTGAATTTTAGCTGTGGAGGCTCAGTTTTCTTACTGTGCTGGGTGGAGTTCAGGTATTATATCAATGTGATAATACAGCTGTTGTTATTAGCTGTACTGAAGAACACAGATGTTCAATAAATCTTTTTATAATACATGGATTTCAAAATAAGAGGATGAAAACTTTTGCACTTAACGCCATGTCATCAACCTCTGGTATTTTGAATGGAAACGCACACTCCCTTGATTAAAGTTAAAGACTTTTAAGCCCCGAAGACCAGCCGTATAATACAGAAAAAAGAAAAAAATGGAATAATAAACGAGCTAAGTAGGTGTGAGTAGGTGTCATGGGATTTTGTAATGGTGTCAACTGTCACACAAGCAGTTCTGATTATGAGTGTGTCCCGGTTTAAGCATCTTTCCCAAAGTACTGAGTGCTACCTCACACCAAAGGTGCTGTCTGTTGAGAAAATATTTTCTTCAAATTTATGATTATATATACAGTATAAATTATACATATACAACCTAAACGTAATGGTGTTTTATCTAACATGTTATCGATCCCGTTCACACACTTAAATTACTGGAGTCGTGTTCTGTGTGAGAAAACCTTCATTTCAAAAATAATGTTGCTGCTCAAATTTCTATTGTTTAAAGCTATTGTTTTAATTATCAAGTTATTTATCCGTCTACTGTTTCTCTTGTATTTGAGGGAAGACAAACTACTGAATTGCAGAATGTCGATAAATCAAAGTCCTAAACTGTTCACTTGTAACAGTTGACATATTGATGTGATTTCCCTTTCCCCAAGTTTTAGTCCATTGTCTTTAGGAGCCTAATTAACCCTACAAATCACATAAGTTATGTAACATGAGTCTTACCTTCAAAAGCCAGACGACCTAAACGTGTTTCCCGTAGCAGGGATTTCTTACAAAGACACAGCTTGCGGTAATGTGGCGAGTTAAAGCAGAAGCTTCTCTTTCTTTTCTCATGAGAGACTGTCAGGAAACTCTGATAGTCTATGACATCATGAGTGCTTCCCTGTGTGTTTTATTCAAAATGCATATTGAATAATCTAAATGAAAGCAGTTATGGTCAGTGTATACAAAAGTTGGCTTTGCAGAGTCCAGATCAACATGAAAATGTTACAAAGCCAAAATAAAAGCCGGTACTTCTTTTTCTACCGCTGAACAGGATCGATACCTTCGCAGTCAGTAAAACAGGACCTGCTCGGATCTGGTTTGCATCCACTTGGAGCTTTAAGGGCTGGTTCAAAGAACAGAACACAGGAAAGATTGTTAACAAGCATCTGACCAGACAGTTTTTCCATTAGGAGATTCAACAGTGGAAGATTTTCAGCAAGTTCTTGTGTTTGTAATGCGAACAGGAAACCCACAGATAGGTGAAACCTCTACATTGGAACCGACTGCACCGGCCTTAAACCACCACTTCACATAGACATGGCTGCGGTTTTGGCACCAACTAGGCAGGTAGCAGGTGCATTACAGAGACCTAAACCCATGATTGTATGAAAGCAGACCACAAAGGAGACATCTGGTTTTGTCTCAGCATGGACTTTCCAAAGTCTGTAACCAACAAAAGGGCTTCTTCTTGAGCCTGCACAGAAAGGGAGGGCGCTGTTGAGCCTTCGTGATGGCGACTGTGGTGGTGTCTCTGGTGTTTAGCACATCTGTTAGATATGTTCACAAAAACTTGGTGCTCTCCACCTCTAGGTCAATGATCAGTGGAGGTTTGCGGTGGTGTCCCCTCCTCAAGTCTATCACCATCTCCATGGTCTCTGGAGATTGTTCTCATTGGTGTATGTGCCGAGCACCGGATTGTGAGCTGCTCTGCCTCTTATCTGTCCAGCGGCTCTCCATTGTTGCTGATAAGGCCGACAGCAGTGATATCATCTGCAGACTTGATGATGTGGTTACTGTTGGAACTAGCAGAGCAGTTGTGTCACCAGTGCAAACCGGAAGGAGCTCAGGACACTCCCTTGTGGTCTTCCTGTGCTTAATGTAGTTGTTTTAGATGTTAAGCCGCCAGCTGTGACTGCCTGCCAAGTCCATGATCCACGTGGACATGCCTGGATCTACCCCAGCAGTAGCAGCTTATGAGTGAATTAGGCTTGTTGGGAGGGGAATTGCACAGGAGGTCACTCTGGCCTGGCTGAGGTAGATGATAAATATGGCAGTAAAGACATCGTTCAGCTGCTCTCCACGGTCTTTCGGCATACAGTCTGGAATATTGTCATCTGGCACAACAATTATGACCACCTGTGCAATTTAACACAATCCAATGCAGCAGCTTTGCCGTGAAGGTTTTAATTTCTCCGTCTTTTGTTTGGAACTGTTATAATTCTACTTTCTTTTTATTAGTGGGTGGCATACTGGAGCCCATTATAAGAAGGGCTGGTTCTAAAATTGTAGCCATCATATTTAAAATGAATCAGGTGGGCGTGTGCCCCTAAAACTACAGTTGTTGGTGTAGTGGTCACATAAATAACGGGTTGAGACAGTTTATAAAATCAAAGGCTTTCTACACTTTTGCTGTTGTAACATTGCAGCACTTGTCTGTGATGATGTCCTGCAGCAGCATTTGCACTGCAAGTAGTTTAAAGCCTAAAACGTCAAGACAAATGGAAATAAGGTCAGGACGCACAGAATTAGCGAAGCCGGAAATCCAACGTCTCCCACGGTTAGAACGATGATTTCTAACTGATGTCAGGTTCCATGCAAAGAAAAGGGGGAATTTTTTTTAAAGTAACATCTGTGTAAGTTACTGTGCAGGTTCAGTTTTCACTGATTGTAATTTAATGTTGAGCAGGTAAAGCAAAAGGGATATTTATACATTTTATTCTCATTTGGTTGGAATATCTTATTCCCAGAATCGATGAGAGCAGTCCCACGAAACAGGGTGTGGTGCTGTCTCTGCCCTAAATCTGCATGTGGAAAAAGAGGAGATGAAAAGAAAGAGACAGGGGGAGTCAACACACACTCTGGTCTCTAGACTCGGGTCACAATCAGGTCAATCGGTGTCTCGCCTTTCCGATCTCAATTGTAATAATTATAAATGCTTAATAGACATACTGTATATTGACTTGTTGTCGTTCTTACACCAGCCACCACAAACACATAAGTGTATGTTACATTTTGATAAAACAAAAAGACATAGATGAAGACGTGAATTTAATTAACATGAACATTAGCATAAATAGCGGGGTGGGCTGGATGGAGGCCGAGCCTGGGTACAGACGTGTCCCTGTTTACTCCTGATGGGTGTTAAAGCTGTTCAGAGAAACTAAGAATATGAAGTGGGGGAGAGTGGCTACAAAAAAAGGTCAGAGAGAGGAAGTGAAGCTGGTGCAACTAGGACAAAATGAAGACAAACGTCACGAACATTTTGTTGATCACATGTTTTTCTTAATGCAAGTTTTATGTATGATGGGGGTCTTCAGCTTAAAACTGAAGTATTTAGAACAGCAACAACCTACGGAACGTGGCTGGGTCTTTCTTTCTGCAACGTATGTTGTGTTCACTTTGAGTCTAAATATTTGACAGAGATAAGGACACGATGATCCTAAATAACACGTAGGCCTTATCAGCAGAAAATTATCTTCAGAATTTTGCGTGTGCGGGTGGGTGGGGGGTGGTAGAGAATAAGTTGGGCTGTGCAAATGCACCAATGCAGTGTGGATCAACAGTAGTACAGCAGTGCTTAACAGTAAGTTTTATGGCATTTTTTACATTGTTATTACTATTATCGGTTATTGGTAATTTGTTACTTTGCTGATGTGCGGTTATTAATCTACACCAATCAGCCGAGCTCAGCTCAGCTCAACATAGGCTGTAATCATATAAACACATACATTCGGTGTTGGGGTCATTACTCAAAGGAATGTATTACTCATGACTTTTAAAAAAATATTCCTTGTTACTTTTTCATTATTTCTCAACATTACTTGTAGACAGTACAAATTTGTACAAATATGAACCGCCTCACAGACCAGCCTTCCTATCACCATTAGACCGTTTCTGCAGGATTTTTATGTGTCATGCAAAATGTTAGAAGCGCCTCTTGATGTAATGCGCACCAGTAGACTCCACTACCCGCTATGACCCCAATAATAAGCACATAGTACAACTATAACATCGCTGACAATTCCAACGTAAAGCGTGAAAAATGATAACCTTGTAAAAGTAAAATTCACGGCAGAGCCACTGTATGGTATTGTACTAGATAAGGGGTCTCCAACCTTTTTTCCCCACAAAAGCTAATTCACAAAATGAAAATGTCTCATGTTTGTAACGTTTCTCAATTAAAAAAAAAAAAAAATTCTATGTATTTGTGCATTTAGTGCGTCTGTGTGCTTTTCTTTCCATTGGTTTGGGTTCCAGCAGGGGCTGGACAGAGCAGAGGGGTGCACATCTCGTGCTCTGACTGCAGCTGCTGCTCGAGGACTGAGCCCATGAGTGTTTTGGGTCTACGGCAGCACCGGCTGCTCGTTGACAATAGTGAGAACAATTTGTGTCTCCAAAAGTCTCCAATAAAGTCAACACTGATCAACGCTGGCTCATCAAGCTAGACAGGGGCACACTGTTTGATTGACAGCTAATTGCCAAATAATGCTTTTGTGTAAGAAGGGAGCGGGCCACTTATGAAATTGATTGGATACACATATCAGTCACATTTATCTACTCAAGTTTTCGAATTTAATCTAGGATTCATTAACCCTTTGGCGAGCTCCTTGGAAAGTGGTGGCGAGCGACGTGTTGGAGACCCCAACAGTAGATTGTACTGGTGGTCATAATGTTATGCCTGATGTGTGCACTACTGCAGCAGAGTGGGTGCTCCTATCAAATCGAGATGGTTTCATCCACATCCTTAAATCTCAACAGCATCAAGTCCATCCTGTTGGCTAAGGGACAGTCGAAGACAATTTCATTTTGTCGGTAAAATTCTCTGTTCCTTTATGTTTCCAGTTCGAAAACCCCATCTTTGTCAACACTGGGATCACGTTTGTCTGAACTTCTTCTTTGAGATCGTGAACTTGTTAGCGAGCAGATGCTAACACACCTGCTGACCTTTACTATGTGTTATTTTAACAATAGGTCCCACTGTGAAGAATGGACTTTTCCCAAAACAAGGAAATCTTCTATTACTATGAGTATTATCTGGAAAATTACACATATGAGATTTCTTCGTACCTTTTGCCCCCAGTCAACAACAGAACAAGTGTGATTCCATGGATCGTAATCAGTGTCGGTTTTCCCCTGAGCTTACTGGCAATATGCTCTCTGTATTCACTGGTATGTAAAGATTATTGAGCCTGACATCATGGACGCGTTTCACTTGCTCACAGTGTTTCTAATGTGTCCACATGCTGCGGGTCTGTTTGTCTAATAGGTGCGAGACAATCACGTGGCTCCGGTGTATGTCATCAACCTCCTGATGTCTGACCTTATACAGATCTTTTGCTTTGTGGTCTTGGTGGCACAAAGAAGAGAATCTTGGTTTTTAATTGTCTCTAAATGTATCTACTACATAAGTGTTCTGGTCAGCGTCGGCTTCATGCTGTGTATCGCCGTGGAAAGGTAGGAAGTGTGTGAGCAGTTTTAAAAAACACAGTGAAAGGCAGAAATAAGTACCTCCTCATTCACTAGTTCTCCCTTTTTTGTTGCAGGTTTCTGGTCGTTGGCTTTCCACTGTGGTACCGCTTCAAACGAAACATCAAGTCCTCTGTATTTGTGTCTGTTGGGGTCTGGGTCTTATGTTTGATTCAGTTCATTTTTGTAGTGCTGTCTGAGCGCTTCATTTTGCTCTCCATCTTTCTCCTCCTTCCCTTCCCTGTGCTCATCTTCTGTCTGGTTGGATCCCTCAAATCTCTGTCATCAGCCATTTCTGTTACTCCTAAAGAAAAACGGCGAATCGTAGGAACTTTAGTGCTGGTGCTGCTAATTTACACTCTGCTGTTCCTGCCCTGGATCATTTGGCTCCTGAGAGAGTCGTTTCAGGTTTACGATGAATCAGCTTTATACGTCTCATTCCTTCAGGTCAGCCCTCTGGCAGACTTGGTTCTGTACGTTTTCATGAGGAAAGGCGCCGTAGACAGGCTGCTGGCCTGCATGTGCTGTTGCAGGATGACAGGAGAGGAAGAGCAGGGCCAGACCACTACAAATGAAAACGACACAGCAGCAGTCAGGTCAGTGTAGACTGAGAGGAGGGAAGAAGAAGAAGCTTGATTCATCACTGACAATGACATTTGTCCTCTGCATTTAAACCATCCCTCTGTGGGGGGCCATGTGCTGCCGCCACCACCCGGGGACACACCTGGTGGGTAGGCTGGAGATTTTTTATGGGTAGGCTGGGATCTAGGTTGGATTATCTTTTAGCTCGTCCACATATAATAACATGCTACAACTTCTTTGTATTCATTTCTTTTAATGTGTCATTTCAAAACTTTCTATCAGGCAGAAACTGTTAAAAACCACTTTATTTTACAATTTGCTATTTGTGGCAAACGTTTCTGCACAGGATTCAATTACCCGGCTACACATGCATGAAGGGGATTCACATGAAACAATAAATACAATCTGCGGTTTGGGTTTTCATCTGTTATCTCAGCTAAGGCTGTATTATTTTGCTGATAACGCAAATGATGTGTTTTCATAATAAAAGTGTTTATTTGGCAAAATACTGGTGGGTTTTATTGAGCAGCAATATTGAAATGAATACGTCTCTGTGTCTTTTCATTGACAGTTTATTGCTTTATGCGTCTCTCAGGTTTGAATGTGTCATGCTCAAAGACTGTGGCTTCATTTTATTTGTCACAACTAGTTATATTATGTTATGTACTAAAACACAATAAAAGCAATAAACTGTCAATGAAAAGACACAGAGACACAGATTGAAGTCAAACTTACTTGTGGGCAGAAAGTGGAGCAAGCCAGAAACCACCACTGCTCCATCCAGCTGCATGCAGGATGGCCTCTGTGGACCATCCAGAATCCACAGCAGCCTGGAACCCTAAAGGACAAATGGACAGAGAAGTCAACAGTTGTTGGTAGGTTTCAAGTTACACAAGTACAGTTCACTGGTGGCCTCAGCCTGCTTCTCCATGTGCAGGAGAAGTGCTGATGTTACAGAGCGCTCCGATTCTATCACTAAGGAATGGAACAAGTGTCTCATTACGT
The DNA here is from genome assembly GCA_033026295.1 of Channa striata. NCBI lineage: Eukaryota > Metazoa > Chordata > Actinopteri > Anabantiformes > Channidae > Channa > Channa striata. The sequence goes on along the minus strand of CM065184.1, from coordinate 17,762,917 downwards.
GTCCTGTGTCCAGAATGCTGCACAGTGAATGATGGCGCCTGCAGAGGAACATCCTGGACTTGTGTTTGGTGCACTTGTTGCTTGGGAGTCCGCTCAGCTTCATCACCATGGTTACAATATCAAACCCTATTTCGGTTTTACATAACACTGCATCACAGTAGTGTTTCCAACTGCTCTGCCAAAAAGGAAAATGACTGTATTTATATAGTCACAAAAAGCACAGATTCCATCTCAGGCAAGGATTTTTCACGTTATGTTATGCGGGAACTTACACATGTAAACTTACTGGTAATTACTAGTATTGGAAATAGCTTGAAGTGTGTGAAGCTTGCTAGCTTACTAACAGCTAACTAGCAAACCAACTTACAGGCTAAGCTGTTAGCTTTAAATTAGAGCCAACAGAACAGACTGCAAATAAAAACAGCTTCAATTCTGCCATAACAGCCAGTGTTCTACATCATTTCTGTTAATATTTCTTACCTGTGGGTGGGTGGGGAAAATACCGTGGTCCAGTTAAGAAGCATCAGCTTGTCCACGGACGATTCCCTGATTCCCTCCGCAGCTACACGTCAACTTGTCATGTCGACAACCTCGTCCGTGAACTAGCAGCTTGAAGCTCCTCGCTCATTCCAGCCTCATCACCTGCACCTGGTTCCTGGTTCTCACCCCAGTGGTCCGGGTTCGACTCCCGGTATGGGAAGATTTCCAGTGACGCTCGGTTCCTTTGTCTAGTTTGAGTCTTTAATATTCTCGAGAGTTCAGCATCTCTACAGTAGGATCCTAAAATGGCGTTTCACCGTGTTGCGATGGATCCTGGTCTTTATTTGTGTGAAGTGCCGCATGAGGGTCCTGCTTCCGGTGAGGGGTCACTGTGTTGGCCTGACCCTGTGGGGGACAGTAGGGGACAAAACACATTTCACACATCAGTCTCGGGATTTCAGCAACATCAACTGTTTGTAGCACATGTATTATTCATGGCAGATTCTTGTTTCGACTCACATTCTTTAGTGTGATTGCTGCACGCAGGGTTGTAAAAGTGTGTTTTCACTGCCTAAGTGTTCAATGCCTGCAGTCCTAATATGCCTGATACTAATAATGTGTCAAACAATCACAGACAGCGCATAAACAAACATTAAAGAACAAAAAGCCGTGACAGGAGACAAACAGAGTCTAGGAATTAAAGTGACTTTTTGGAGGAGTTGTTTTGAAAGTGCACAGCAAAGGCACGTGTGTGTGTGTGTGTGTGTGTGTGTGTGCATATACACAGAGACGCACAGCTGCCCACAGCTTCTCTCCCTTAATGCGCAGTCTGTTCTGGAAGCTTCCAGAAGGTTTGTGGCACAAATCAAGGCCATCGTGGCAGCACACAGAGCAGGCCTCGAGGGACAGCTTGGCTTTGACCTTTGACCCGGCGCAGCAAAGGTTCCTCGCTCTCTCTTGTCAGGCTGGAAAAGGAAAGAGGAGGCGTCAGGAAAAGAACAGGAGTAGCTGACTGTGACTCGTCTGTTCCGCCTTCTTGGAGACAAAAATGTCAGTTCACTATTGTAAAGGTTGGGGACATTACAACAACCACAACAAGGCTGCTTTTAAGCAATTGGAAATCTTATAAGATGCCAGAGAGAGAAGAATTAATGGAGAACTGCCAAAATGTGATACATATTGGTATGTATCACATTAAATAACCTTTAAATCCTCTTGCGTTTTATTTTTTACATCTCGGAATGCTGAAGAATGACTGACCACTGATTGGAAATAAAGATTTGAATAAGAGAAGAACAGCTGGCTGGGCCTTGTGAACTCTCCACCCTCACTCACAGACACCTGCAGCTGCTCGTTTGAGTCACGGGGGGGAGCCAAGAGACCACATACCGGAGGGGGCGCACCAGTGGAGACCAGACCACAACACCGATGGAACTCTGAGCTCTGTGGGTCGGACTCTGGCTTTCATGGACACAGCAGGACATACTTTTATATCTATGCGTTTATTATTATTTCACTTGTCTGTGTGAGAAAATTGGCTGTACTAAGATTACTCAGCCATGGAGTGTTTAGATGGAGTAGGAGCCTGGGTGGCTCTTAATTTCCTCCATTTTAATGAACATAAAGACAGAGGTCATTGTCTTTGGTCCAAGCACCAGCAGTGGGTCCTCTCTTGTAGACCTGGGCCCTTTGAGACAATGTCTTAAACCTGCAGTCACAAATCTGGGCGTTGAGGTGGACAGGGGTGGACAGTGGTTTTAGCTTGGACAGGCAGGTCAGTGTCTAAAATCCAGCTCCTTCCACTGAACACAACCGGTAAGAGTTAGACCATATTTGTCAAGTCACGAAAGCTTCAAAATAAATTTTCTCCCCGGATTATGACCCAGCATGAGAGGTTGGTTTTACTACTTTATGTATTTTATTCCTTTTAGATTTAATTGGTTTAACTTTTATAGTTTTAATGTCACTTTAACTACCTTTTGAATTACTTTTATCACGTTTTACTCTTACCTAGGGTATGAGCACGAAGTATGACACTTTACGTAACTGGTTTCCGTAGTGTAGTGGTTATCACGTTCGCCTAACACGCGAAAGGTCCCCGGTTCGAAACCGGGCGGAAACATCTTTAATTTTTTTTTTTTTTTACACTATTACTTTCCTAACATGTCTGTATAATTTTTTGAAGTTCTGACAGTAAAGCTTTTATTCCTCTATGAGTAAGAGCATTCGCTGAGGGACCGAGCAGCTTTAGACCACGTGCTTCTCACTACAATAAGGAATAATTAGTAAAGGGGATTTATTTCAGAAAGCCCATCTGAGCTGCTGAACATTGCACATGCGTCAGCAACACCAACACGCTATGACCACTCGCACGTTTGCTGTCTCCACATTGTAGACAATGCTGTGAAACTGTGGCATCTCTCCAAGCTTCAGCAGCACTTCCTGAACTCCCCGCTGAGCTGTTTCACATTAGGCTGCATGCAGAGCTCGGAGATGTGGCCTTCAGCTTTAATGCCCACAGCTTCCTCTGGACTCTCAGGAGTTATGGGCCTAATAAAACTCTCTCCCTCCCTCTCTCTCTGTATATTAGCCTTTAGCTGATGACTAATCCTGATGCTGATGTTATTTTCGATTCATTAACCCGTAATAAATAAAACACTAATGAAAATTTCTCAGCTCTCCTTACTCTACTTGGACACTGGACACAAACACACACACACACACACACACACAGTGCATGTAGTGGCACAAAGTGATGGCTGCACAGCCAGAACACTCACAACAGTAATCACATCATGTCTGACAAAACAAAACGCAATAAAATATTCATATAATTTTGTGCGCATGAAACTAAATATATGCGCCTGTGATTTGTTCTTCGCGCGCTTGGACCAGATTTACATTAGATTAGATTAGAACTTGTAGCAACAATAAATCCCAGGTTTGTTCCGCGGTATTAAAAAAAAGGAAACATGAGGGAAATGTGTGTAAAATGATCTACGTTTGTGATCTATCCGCATGTAAAGCTGATCTCGACCCTTCTTCTGTGCGGCCGAAAAACCTATTAATTTACACATAAGTCCATGTTATTGTGGCTGTAATAAGAGGTAAGGTTTGATGTTGAAGGGAGGGGTCTGCATGTCACCTTTTGCTCTCTGTCTCTCCTTTATGGACTGCGCATTCCGAGGTGACGGCACATGGTTCAAAGACACTTCAGTCTGGGGGGGGGTTACTGGACTTGACGGTCAGTGTGACTGTCACAAACACAAAAACAGTCAGAGGATTTGGCCTGTCACCCAACTAAGCCTCCATTTCTCTGCTGAATCCACAGGCCCGCACAGTGTATTTTTCCTTTCATTTATTCCATATTAATATTAATCATCTTTTTGCGCGCCCCCAGTTTTCGTTTGGCCTCCACTCACCAAACCTCTATAAAAGCGCTCCTCTTTTTATTGTATTTTTTGAAACTGTGATATGTAATTAAATTTGAATGTAAAAGATTTGCTTCTTTTAAATAAATGACAAAAATTTGTTGTGGTTATGTCTTTTCTGGGCTTCTATTAAATTAGCAATACCACAAGCCAGGATTACAAAGAAACAGACCATCATACCAAGATTAGTCGATATTATTTTATTTTCATTTATTTTATTTTATTCTATTTTATATGGCGCCCAGGTAGTTTGTGGTAATTAAATAATACATTTTTTGCTGTTTCGTGTACAGGGAAATATCAGGATGTTTTATACTATCAGTGTTCGTTCTTTCTTATCAATTCGTTTGTGTAACCTGCATTTTCGATAATCAAAAGACGTGGATTTTTCTAGTTTCGCTTGAACCTGTGTGCAGAAGCATCTTGGGTCTAAATCCCATTTGTGGATCGATTTAGATGCAGCTGGAAAAAAAAGAGTTTTACAACAGCGCTCGACACAGGCCTTCATTCATTCATCCATCCTGTCAGCGTGAAAACACAGCTGATTTATTCCCCTCATGCTCTCACTGTACATTTGCAGGCGGTCATATGTTTACTGGGGGCCATCATGTGTTCTGTGGGGGGTGGGGGGCTGTGCTTTAGTAATTAACCATATACGACCTTAATACAACAAGACAGGAGAAACTTTATGAAATTTGATTGAACAGATGATTTTTACAGAAGAGGGTTGATTCATCCCCACTTTCTGTTGCTATGCATTAAATAGCGCAGGTCTTTTAATTAGACATACATATTTACTATGCGATAGTGGGAAACCCCCATGTGCCACTAAGATATTTCTAACACCAGCCTAAGGGTTTCTGATGTAAGCTACAGCTCAATTAAGAACATCCAGAAATGTATGATATATGACGATTGATAAACACACATGGAAGAATATGTTTGGTTTGTTCATTGCTTTAATTTAGTTCCAAACGTTTGAATATTAGACAGAAACACTTAAAAACTGGCTGCAGTTTCCTGCTTTGGGATAAATTGCAGTCAAATATGGGAGATGTGACCTCAGGTCTGTCTGTAACAGACATTTAATTTTAAAAAGGCCACATCAGCCCATTTCTGCACAGGAAGACAAGCCTCCACTCACGTTCAGTCTTGACAATTCTCAGAATCTGCTGAGACTGTATGAGACGTATAAGATGACAACCAAACATCCTCACACATCATCCAACACACTCATTAGCAAAGAGGAGTCGACAGTGATCTGTGTCACTGAGACCATAGCAACGAAAGAACCCTGCAGCCTGACGACAAACATGAAATTCACTTGGAGTCTCTGATGAAGTACTGCAAAGGTCAGCATCCCTAAATATAAATATAATGTTTATTATTTTTATGTTTTAGGAAGTGAAGTAGATGCGTTTTCTTCGCATTAAATTAGAGGTTGATGATCATTTCCTTTAGATGGCAGCAGCACACTGTCTTTACCTCTAACTCTTAATTACTGACCAGATATTATATATATAATAACTATATAACTATAGTGACTTGAGTGTGTGGATGTCTCCATAAACCCCAGGGAGACATTCTGTCCAATCGTCTGTTTATGTGTCAGCTCACATGCCTCTACATTCAACAGCACTTCTCTGTGTTCAGTACAGGCTGATCAAAGCAGGGTCCGGCAGAGGATGAAGTCTACACACAATAAGAGCATCAAAGGGAAAGAAATTTTAAAAAAATATTGGCGTCAGTGTACTTTCCATCAGAACAACACAGTCCTGTGTCTCAGAAACTGCATGACAGAGGAATGGTCTTTCATCAGATGCATGTATTTATAAGGCAATAAACGGGAAGTCCCCCGACAGAACAATTATGAAAAAACACACGACTTTACTTCATATGAACTAACTGAAACTGTTTAACTATTACTCTCATAATGCTGGACTAGTGCCTGCCTTCTGCTGAGTGCTAATGATACTAGCTCTTCTACAATAACTATTAGTAGTCTGATGGCCCCCAGTTGTAGAGAAAAACTTCTCTATGTTAAAAGGAAGATAAGGAATCACTTTAAAGATGGAGAAAAAACTAAGAAAACATCAAACGCATTTAAGACTTTAAGTCCTATAATGGAAAGTGATTACATATTTACATATTTTTAATCACAAGACAGAAAAAAATGGAATCTCTTTACAGTGCCTATAAAAATGATTCACCCTCTTTGGAAGTTTCCACCCTTTGTTTTATTGCAACAATAAATTATGAGTGATTTACTTGCTCCTTTTGACATGGATTTACAAAGTAAGGATTCACTTGCCTAAATCAACACTGGTTCAGCCACAAAGTCACAAAGCTGCTTAAAATGAGTACAAGGTTCAGTTATGACTCGGTATCCCGGCCCAAAACGACACCATGAAGAATGCACAGAACAATGCAATCAAGACACAAATGTCCAGCAGGAGGGGTGGAGGTGAATACTTTTATTATGGGGGACATGTCATATCTTGATGTCACTGTCAATAATGGCTATTCTGCAACTGCCCAAAACAAAATTAAAAAGTAGAACATGAGCCCAGATTGAAAATTAAACCAAACAACAACATAAAAACCCTTATGCACCTTTTCGTCTTCCAGCTCAGATGAATTGCTGAGATGTTTTCCACGAATTGGACACAACAAGATGAATGATCACCGAGAAATACCACAAAACTGGGTTTTGTCCAAGTACATTTTGTCCCAGCTTGGCCTCCCTCATAAATGTCCAGATAAATGGGCGTTGGAGTCCAGCTGCAGGAGTTGTTTGTGCTATTTTCTTTTCCCCTCTAAGAAAAGGTGAAACAGGTGTTAAACATATCCACAATCGTATGATGTGCACCCAGCCATAGTAAATCAATCAGCATGTAATAGGAAATGGTTGTTGTTTCGCTTAATTATTATTCATGTTTCATACATAATGCTATTAATACACTGTCACACAGTGTGTGTGTGTGTGTGTGCGTTTGCTGTAAAAACCTGCAGCTTTAGTTAATTGTGCTCTGCACAACCCGTTTGGAGGCTCAAGGTCAAAGACGAGGTTTTCCTCATTTTCCAGGACTGACCCAGGGGTCTCATTGTGGTAATGGGGTTACAAATGTGGAGGTGGGGGGTTTATTTGTGTCCTACTTTTATCTGAGGGTGGAACTAACGTTACAGTAAAGCTTTTGTTGATTTGATACTTATGCAGGTATTTATCAAACTGCACGTGTTAGACCGAGTCACCACAGTGTGTCATCCTCCAGGGAAATGACCCCCATCCTCCCCCCTTAACCTGCTTGAACTTGCTTGGGACCCCGGCTCTTACCGGCCCGGTCTGAAGCATTTTCAGCGGCACGGACTGGATTACGCGCGGAGTTGGGGGCGTGGAGAGACGTGCAGCGCAACCGGACCCTTGGAGAAGCTGGTGAGGACGGACGGACGGACACACACGGAGCGAGTGACTGAGCTGTGACAGCGGGGAGAGGAGAGAGAGGAGAGGGCGTGGCGAGAGTCGCCCCAGGCCGGGAGGGAGGACGAGGACGAGGCCCCGCTCTCCAGGAGCAGCAGACCGGAGTCACGGCCACAGTGAGTCACACACCAGGTTCCTCAAATCAATAGGAGGGAATTCATTCTTAAATAAGACCATGTGACCCACGGCAGGCTCTAGGTTTTATAGGCTCTGCATGTTTTTTTGTTTTTTTATTAAATATTACATTTCTCCGCACGCATTTCATCCAGCGGCATCAGGAAACAGAGTAGGACCGAACAGGACAGACAAGAAATCCTGGACAGACAAAGTCACACAGAGTATTTATCTCCACCATCTGCTTTAGTTTGCCTGTTATAGCGTCACACTTACGAACGAAATCCATTTTAATAGTGACTTTCCATGTTCATTAGCACATTTAATGCTCCAATATTTTACCTGTTTTTAATCAACCCTGAATCAATGATAGTTTTACAGTCACTTAATCAGCAGGTCAACTTCTAAATCTCACAAGTTAAAAATAATTAAATGTAACAAATAGTATTCCCTTACATGCCCACATGAAGTTATTATTATTTTATGACTCCATGTTTAATATTTAACATTTCTGCAGAACGTTGACAGAACAGTGTGTGCAGTTCTCTTAATTAAGATTTACTCCATGTAAAAGTGTCTGAACATAGTTGTGATTGGCTCTGACTGACGGATAGAACTTGGTACAACATCCATGTTTTAGTCAAAAAGCAATAAGAGCAAAAATTATGTTGTAGTAATTGTTTCGTCTTAGTAGCAATGTTTTCTTTGGCATAAATCTAGGATGGGAAATATTATGGCATCAACAAACACAGGTGCAACTATTACACATTGTAAGTTGAATATTTCTTCCTTCATTTTGTCATGTTTTATGCAAAACTATTCAACACGCTCTGCTTTCCGGCTGTTCAAATGTGTGTTATGTGTGTTTTGTTTGATGCATGGGGACTTTTCTAAAACCAAGTCATTGAAGTTTTTTAAAGTAATCATATTAATTTGACTCATGCATATCTAACATTCGGATCGTTCTCTCTTATGTTGAGGAGAACAGCAACTACCCCAGGAAAATCCAGTGGCCGTCTCATTTTTTCCTGATCCAGACAGGAGAAGACCTGGCTCCAGGACAGAAGAATGGATGAGGAACAGACAAAGAGAGACACTGCTGTGCTGCTCAGAGCTGGTGAGAGGAGAAACTGTCTGACCAGCTCTGAGTTATCAAGTTATCACAAACACAAAGTTAAAACCCCCAAAATCCAGTTCCTTCCACCCAGACTACACATTGTTTTTTCAGCGTGAAAACTGTGTCCTCTTCGTCCTATTTGAATGTTGCATCATTTTACGGTTATGTGGCTTACTCACTCTTCTGAAAGATGATGACAAGTATATTCTTTCAAAACAGATCTTTCTTTAAAAGTGACAGACCTTGTCAAGTTTTAAAATTTTTTACCTAATGAACATATAAATATCATGAAGATGGATTATGTTTGCTTGCCCAAAATTGCTTGCTCTTGTTTGCATTGTTACCATTAGTTTAATGAGTTATTAATCAGTTTATGCACAATAATCTGATCAATGTGCTTGTATTTGCACTTGGCATATTTTAGCTTTGCTTCCGTTGACAACTAGTATGTAAAACTTTTAAACATTTTTATTAACTGTTTGTCTTATTAAACACGGTTAAATTAAAGTAATTTACTGAACCATTAGCAACTAGCTAATAATTTGTGCTTATTGTGCTTCCCACGCATTCACTCCTTACAGCTTGGATTTCAACAATAACCATTACTCAAAACAAGTACATCTAAAACTGAAGATAATGCACTGAAACATTTGACAACCCGATGATTTAATTAAACAATCTTGGATGTGTAAATTGAAGTTGTTTTTTTAATGTGTATAAATAAAGAAAGGTTTGATTCTTTATGTAACGAACACATTGGCTCAGTCTCACTATAAAATTATAAAATGATTTATTTTCTTACTGCTTTCTATTAAACTTTTTTAAGATTTGTCAGAATAAGAAAAGATTTATGTACAAAAATTGTTTAGCTTAAATGAAAGTTTTTTTAAATTCATCTGAGGTGAAACAAAGAGTGGCTAAACAGTGAAAACCACCTCATTAAGCAAAAAGCAGGTTATTATGAGCAAAGGCGAAATGGCAAATAATTACAGTTTCCATTAAATATGTTAACAAAAAGAAAACAGCTTTTGTTCAATTTTTGTTCCACTGTTGGGTCCACGACCCAGACTTTGAACAACACAGGCCCAGACAGCAGAAACACACAGTGAGTCCAAGGCTGCTAATGAACCTTGAACCGCAAGCCAACCACAAGACTCTGAACCATCACAACCACCATTTCCTCAACGACTCAATGAGTTTTATTGGGGCAATACAGACGGTCTGCTGTAACTCTCACCCATTCACCCCGCCAGTGTGTGTGTGAGTGTGTGTGACGTACAAAGCAAAATAAGGACATGAAAGGAGAGACTGTGCTTCAGCTTGGAACTAAAGGCATTCAGCCTAATGGCCCCTAATAAACCCGGCCACAAGCCTGCTCAAGAGTTTCTTTTTTATGAATGACAAGTTTGGTGTTTTTGATAATGAAGTTTAAATTGTAAAGTGCTAAAGAACTGGATTCAGTGGTTGCAGAGTCGAAAGCAGGAAAAGGCTGTAACACAACTAGAAACAAGAAGGTGACCGAGGATATTTCCTCGAGTACTGTAGCTAAGCACAACTATGGGGTATTTATTATTCCATGGAATATTTCCATTTTCTGCTACTTATAAAGACTTTACTGGCAGTAACATTTTATTTCACAGTGTATTTGTCAAGTACAGTTACTAGTTACTGTTATAAATGATAAATGGAACAAAACATAAATACATACATTCCAATGATCCCAGGTGCAAATTCACAGTATGTAAACTAACCCAAATATATCATATCTAGGGTAACATTTAAGGGATAAATATATTAATACAACAATAATTATGAGTAAATAATGTGACATTTATTCATGTGAGAGGAACAAGTCTTTTTACTTTTTGTACTTGGCTTATGGTTTAGCACATAAGTAACATTTTGAATGCAGGATTTGTACTTGTAACCGAGTTTGTCTACAATATTCTAACAATTCTTTTTCATACAGTAAATGTTTTGAGTACAGCTGTGACAGCGAGAGTGGGATTATTCATGACTATTTTGTTGAAAGTAACAAAAGTAGTACATTGCAGAATTAGTTGTATTTGCAGTTAAAAAAATTATATTAGAAACTGAATGATTAGGAAACATTTTATTTAACTATCTCTACCTGTTTTATTTGGTACCTATGAGTAATATATATGCTTAACATAACTTAGCTTAGCGAAGTTGTTACAATGTGTATTCATGTATCAACTGTAATATAGTGACTAATAATAATATAAACCTAACTTTGCTACCAAAAAAATTAATTAATGTGAAAAAACACATCTATAAAAATAATAATGAGTATATATAAATACTAAGCACTTTGGACTGTAGACTGCTTCCAAACTCTAGTCAGCAAAAACAAGATAAGTGTAAATGAACGAGTGGAGGAGGGAGCCACTTCACTAATGGATTTCCTCACTGCTTCCCTCGCTAACAGTGGGTGTCTCCATCACTTCCCACAGCGAAGTCAAACCGCAGCCTGCGAGACCCGGACACCACAAACACTCTCAGCTTCCGAACAGCAGGTGGAGCCTGACCCCCCGTCTCCACCACCGCAGCGGTGACGCTGCTTGGAGCTTAGTGCCACATAAGCAGAGTCCGTTCAGGCCCAGAGGAACATCTCCCCGCTGGCCTGGACCCTTAACCGCCCGACTAAATTAAATTAGAAGAGCTGATTCATGTGTTTCTCCACTTTACTCCTAAGGCCAGTTGTTGGAGCGAACACCAGCCTGATAAATAACATTTAAAAAAAGACATTAACAGGCCAGAGGGCTTCTGGGTTGGCAGAAAGAAGATTAAACTGCTTTTACGTTGGAAGGTGGATTTATTTCACGCTGACATAACTAACTCAACAATGAAATATGAAATTAAAAATGCATAAACTGTCGGAATAATTAGGTTACTGAGTGATATTTAATAAAAACATATTCTTGAAATATATTCCACAGGACAGGTTCTTATTAAATGCACTTTGTTCTGCGATGTCAGTGGTGGAAGAAGCACAAGGAAAATTGACTTAACAATACCTAATTAAAAATGGACATATTCGGGCTAAAGACAAAGTTATTATTACTCATGCATCAACGTGTATGTAGTCTTTTACTGCTGTATATTTTTATACTCTATGCAAATACTAAAACATTAATTTCTCTTAAAAAATGAAAAACAAAACTGTTATGTTCTGGATTCTATATTCTCTCTGCCAGTGGAATGCAGCTGTACAGATATGGAGTGATATAGGCAGTACTTTGATATCTGTGCAGTATCAACAGTGATTAGAGGTGTGTGTGTGACAAAATGAGTAAAATATAAAACTGGATTCTGAATTGTTCTGACTGTGTAGTTCTGCACTGAAAGGGGTTGAACTGGAAAACTGCAGTTTCTTCTGCATATTCAACACACGCTTTCCTGAAGAACTCCATTGCAGAAGGAGAGGATGTGTCCAGTTTCTGTTTCGAAGTAGATGTAATGTTGTGTATGAAAATGTGTTCACTAAAAAGGGCCATAAATAGGCAGCGATATTTTGACAGAATAGCACAGAGCCAAACTGAAGCAGAGCTGTGAGTGAAAGCTGTTCCGTGGTGGACGTGTTTGGGAGTCCGTCCTCCTCCGCCCGACTCTTTGAACTCATCCTGGCGGCAGATGGCGCTACCAGCGCACACGAGGCATCGGTCAAGGTCCATGTGAGAAAGTTAAAGCAGATTTGACCAAACAGAAAGGCTTGTTATGATATAATATAGCTCTCATCGTTCGTGTTTTCCGAGTTTCCAGCCAACGAAGTCTTTAATATTTTGGCATGAGCCCAGGTTTAGAATTTCAAAGATTTCAAGTTGCATGACACTTTTCTTTATTGTATTACTGTCTAAATAATAACTGTAATCTCCAATCGGTGACACTTTACCTTTTCACTTGAGAGAAACAACAAATAAAATCCTCTTGCGACATGGAAATTCCATGCGCCCTTGCGCACGCACCATGGCAAGAACCAGCGTAAAGCAGCAGGTAACCAAGGTGAATGACGACAGCTTAAGAAAATCTGAAATGTATTTGAGACTGACTGACAAATTCAACTAATGGAAATTATGTCTATAATAATTTTGGATCGTGGTGTCCACACACAGAAAAATCGTCTGGATTCCCAGCCTCGTTACACGCTGAGGCCACACAGACAGAATGAGTTCTGTATTTAGTGCCAAAGCCCACAGCGCAGAGAAGCCCGCAGTCTCCCTCCGACACACACCTTCAGCGGGCCTGTAAACTGCTCCCCGATACTTTTTATTCCTTATATAAACCTGTGGCTCAGGTCCACATTTTAAAAAGCTGCCTGCTCCGTTCAGGCCCATCTGGCTGCAGGCTACAGGCCTACTATCACATTTCTGAGCACAAAAGAATGGTTTGATTTATCCCCTGTACCGGGTAAATACAGTCTCACCATGTGATCATTAGTGTAACCAATGGGCAGCCGAGGAGAAGGTGAGGGCAGGAAAAAATTACTACCATTTTAGGGGAGGATGAAAGCCACTATACCAGCCCATCTAACGTTTTACAGTCGCACTTAAGTGTGTTTTTATTGAAATAATAAAATAAACATGTCGCTAACGAATTATTATTCCATGATGGGGCTCCACACCGAGGAGCCGTACGGGCCACATTTTATCCCGGGAGGCTTTCAGGGCTCGACGGCCGGCTGCGCAAAGCCATCCCGGGGAGCGGAGGAGGAGGAGGAGGAGGGGACGCCCGGCGCACACATTCCGGATTTTTCCAATTTCTCCAACAAACAAGGCAGTTTAAACGGCTTCTCTCCGTGGACCAACACCTCCACGTCCTCGTCGTCGTCTTCCCCGCAGCTGCAGCCCGGCCCCGGTGCGTCCATCCCCGGACTCTTTCATCCACATCACCTCCTGAGCCACCACCACCCCTACTACGGGCCGCAGGCGCAGAGCCACGCGGAGCACTTCGCATCGTCGGCGGCAGCGGAGAGCAGGTTCGTCCGCTGCTGGGAGGGCGCGACTCCCACCTCGGAGACGGCTCTGTCTCAAACCCCGGCCCCCTTTCCCGGCTGCGTCCCCGCTCCGGGCCTCCCCAATCCCAGCCTGCGCTACGAGCCGGTCAAACCCGAGAATTCACCGCCTTCACACGGCAGCCCCGGGGATTCCAGCTTCAGCAGCGCGACGGAGGTGGTCCTGGAGCGGCTCGGGACCGTGGAGGACTTGGGAAGGAAGTCCGAGCCCAAAAAGGAGGACGAGGAGAGGAAAAGCCAGCAGCAGCAGCCTGACCCGGGTAATGAGAGACACACACCACACTCAGGAATGATTATAAGAAGTGGGGACACTCAGGTGTGTGTGTCTGCGTGTAAAACACCACGTAAGTGTGTGCGAGACTTTTATAGGCCAATAAATGTCTTGTAAACAGTAAAATATAAAACTTTATTGTCCATTAAAATAATTAAGGTGCTATTTGTGTTATTTGCCAACGTGTGACTACAGGGGCACCGCAGGTAGGATTCATCTGCAGCTCTCTGATCACATTTGGACGGACTAAGGATATTATTTTATTATTTTGAATACAGAAACAAAAGCATGCATAGCCGATGCGTTGTTGTAATTATTTAAATAATTCTTGATCATTTATAGGCCTTCCGCTGCTCACGAGCCTTACATAAATAAGAAGCATGGCATCCAATATTTTCAAAAAAAATTCACAAAAACATTTTTAAAACGTTTGAATAATAATAATAATAATAATAATAATAATAATGATGATAATAATAATAATAAATATAAATGTAAAGTCAACAACATATTCACACACACACACGCGCCATGGCAATTTCTATCACCATTTACATATTGTCATACAGAGATGAGGTTCTGTGCACGTTATGATTCATGCAGTCCTGTCCATCAGATACATTATTCAGAGTGAAGCAGAGTGAGTGAACATTTAGCAGCAAACCTGTTGCTCTCCTGCTGGCTGACGGTCTAACTAGGATTTCACAGCACTCTGTGGATACGTTACTTTTTTAAGTGGCCAATAAAACATTTCATATCAATAAATAATTAAAATATACCTCCCCAAATGCAATTTAATAATTCTAAAAACGAAGCCCAGTTTGGCTTTTTGTCAACACAACCTGCACTCACACAAAGATTTAGAGATGCTTTATTGGGTTATTTTATTGCTGCTTTCTGTCCTTCCAAACACATTTACATCTTAAAGGGTGTAATGGCTACATCAGACACCACGAATGTATAATAAGTTTTACATCATGTCACATTATGTTAAATTAAAGATATGAAAAGAAGGTAAAATAAGGACATAATCCACCCCAGTGTTTGATGTCTGTTACTCTTTCATCCTTCATAAAAGTGCATTATGCATATTAGTCTTTCTAATCTGTGCTTTTTAGCATGTGTTACTTTTTCTTTTCCTAAAAGGCCAAAAGTTACAGGCTCATAAAATACACACACACGTACACACACACACACACACACACTTTGGGTTGCTTTGCTTTTGGTTTGACTAAAACTCTGTGCCACCTTGTTTCCTCCTATACAGAAAATCCATCAGCTAGTTGGATCCACGCCAAGTCGACCCGGAAGAAGAGGTGTCCGTACACCAAACACCAGACCCTGGAGCTGGAGAAGGAGTTTCTCTACAACATGTACCTGACCAGGGACCGGCGCCTGGAGGTGGCGGGACTCTTAAATCTGACAGAGAGACAGGTCAAAATCTGGTTCCAGAACAGACGGATGAAGATGAAGAAGCTGATGATCCGGGAGAGGAGGAGTATGAATGAATGATGGATTTAGAGGGGAAGCTTTTATTTCTAGATTAGGTGATGAAGTGGTGAGGTGATGAAAGAGATACAGTTCACCCAAGATGACCAACATCCTTAACATCAGTGGGTGTAGTCAGCGGATACGAAGCAATGGACTGTGGCGCTAACATGGCTGCCCTGGGAAACTGCAGTTTTGAAACTCTGCAGGGGAGACCAGGCTGTCTTGTAACACACACACACACACACACACACACACACACACAGTCTTTTGACCTTTCCATGTAAGGCCTTCTGAACTCTGGCGTGGAGTTTTCTCATCTGCATGTTCCCAAATGAAGTCGGCCTCTAACGTGGGGTAGTTGTAAATAATGCTCAGAATAAAATGCTAACACACACACAAAGACATCCATAAATTGAATCAAAAAAGCACTCATGAAAGGAGCAAAGACTTTGCCTATTTCAAACCACATCTTTTTTTTGATAGGGTTGTATATCTAAGATGTCCAAAAGTGGAAACACCTGACACACACTTCACATAAATTGTCTGTGCTTTCTGCCAAAATGCAAATCGTGTTTTATGATTTAATGCCAAAACTATCATCTAAAAAAAAAAGAAAACCTTCAGTGTGCCAGCCAGATGAGACGGTTCTATGAGGCAACGGTCCAATATAAATCCCATGAGTGTTTTTGTGATTGAGCACCTGTCAGTTATGGCCTGGAAAAGAAGTCACGGAGCGTGTTTTAAAAAAGTAAAAGTAATACTTGTGGAAAAGAGGGCAACAACAAACAGAAGCCTGAACCTCCAAACTACTGACAAAAGAGAAACACGAGCACAACACTAAACCGGAGCGAAGCAATGAGTTTGCACTGACACTCCCGCACACACCGTTGGCTTTAACTTATCCCGCCTCAGTGTCTGAGGCTTAACGATTTGTAACTGACACATGCCAACACTCCCCAATGGAGGGACTGTACAGGAAAAATAAAAACACACATGAAACGCCACAACACAACCTGCCAACGTCCTTTTGAACTCAATTATTTAACAGTTAACCTCATGCTCATTTAGTCTAAAATTGCTCATAACATTGTATTTGAAATGGACGATTCCTTCTGCTGATTAAACTCTGGCTTATTTGCTGTACTGCCTCTAAACTACTTCTTATTACCATAGAGCATAACAGCCTTTTGAACATTTAAGCCCACTTTTGGACAGCTTGAGGCCACTTGCATCTTAAAGGTTAGACCACAGCGTACAGTTGGAAACCCAGTGGGAAAGATCGACCCAAATCAAACTATCGTGGCTGTACTATAAAACAGTATGTGTGTGCCAGTGCAGTTCAGGTGTGTCCAGGTGAGCAGGGCCACAGTATTACAAAGGTCAACACACGGCGTCACCATGCTTCCACCCAACACAAGTGTTACAAGAACTCCCGGTCTCCCCTCAAATACGTTTCAGAATAAGCTTCTTTGTTTGGTTTTTAAATCTGTGCATGTAGCGTTATGGATAAATATGTTGTTATTGTTGTTGTTGCTGTTGTTGCTATGTATCTATGTTGTTACTGTGAGTCAAGTTTGCAGATATGGTCGTGCCAGTCTTCCTCCACACACACACACACACACACACACACACCAGTCATGGCTAAGCTATGATGTGACAGCAGTATGATGGTTATTCTTCACCTTTACCTCCTGTAACACTAAACAGCTTCAGTCTGTGGGGTTCCCACGGACATAGAAACGATGCACAATCTATTTTCATTTTAGAATGTAACGTACAATAACATTAACTATTATATGTTAATGTTATTTCACGAGCAAGATGGACTCAAAAATAAAAATAAAAAACAAAAAAAAGAAAAAGAAAGAACACACACAAAGGCAAAGGCAACACAGCGGACTGTGTTAGCCTACAGCAGCAGGCCTGGGCTGTGCTTTAACTGGAGACAGGATGTGATGAAATGAGGCCTTCATCTGCTCATTTAGGCTAAACAAGCTGCTCATGCGGATCTTTTTTAAAGGAAATAAAAGATGGATTACATCATTGATAATCATGGAACCTCCATGTTGTTTTTCCCTTTCCTATTTCTGTGAATCTTTTTAACGAAGGACCAGTTTTTAGCATTTTAATTGATAGCCCTACTCTAAGATTTTGTAGGAGCCATATAGAACATTTAAACATCAGTGTTATAAAACTACACATCACTGAACTCACATACCAGCTACAGGTCTGGGGCCCAAGAGGTTAGAGGGCCACTAGCCAGACCTGTACATAATTCTAGTTTGAAACCGTTTATTTAAAATATACAAAGCGAGACACAAAATAACCACATCAAATGTAAAATGACCAAAAATTAATACACAAAAAAAATACTTACAAAAAAAAGAAAATACTTGTTATTACCAGGAGCTTCACAGAGCTTCACTTTAGAGCAACACAGTCCCACTGAATCTTTATCCCCACTGAGAAAGCAACACACTCTTCTAAGGTGAGGCAAACCCAGAATATTTGTTACTGCTGCTATTTTTATTTATGTGTGAGAGATAATATCAGTTATTTGTGTTTGGTATTGAATCCTTGATAATTATATATGCCCAAATAGACACATGCAGCATAAACACACATAAAATTAAAGTTTAAAAATGATAAAGCTTCTATTCTGTTGCTTTACCCTGGAATTGAACTATTGGATTTTCCTGCATAAATACTGCAAAAAAACTTCCAAAACCACGAGGTAAAGCTTTATGACAGTGATACATTTGGTAATTTAAAGCAAATTCTCAATTTGTAATATTTCTTTATTTTAAATCTAAATTATTCTTTCTAACCCTTTTGTCTGACCTTTCCGTGGAACACTGTGAACGAAGCCTCGTTTGATTATTTAGGGGTGATAAACTAACTACCACCACTTCACTAAACCACTGCAGCTGCTAGTAAAATACTGGCGCGGTCCTACATGAGGCGGACACGACAGAAGCCGGTGTCTGGTCTGTCCTGGTGCACTGACGCACGTCTTTTACGCTGCTCCGTCCGTGCGCCTCAGCCCACCGAGAGACATTTGTGCCTCTTTGTTTTGCCAAAGTCAGCGCAGCCCCTCGTAGCTCCCCTCGTTTATCGCGGCCATATAATCTGCTCATCCTACTGCAGGGTCATAAAGCAACAGCATGCATTTGGAGAATAAACGTGACTTTCTCCCCCGTTTCCCAGACTCAAGGCACAGAGACACAGAGACACGCTCTCAAACGGAGAGGTGCCATAAAGTCATTTAGCCCAGACAGTCATCGGGACTATATGGTTTTATTGGACACTCTTTCCTGCCTTGGAGACTCAACTGTCCTTAATGTTAAAGTCACTGTCTGCAAATGAGAGCCGGCGGCCTCTCTGCAGAGCAGAAGAACGCACAAACGCAGGGAATCTCCTCACGCAAGGAATTAAAATGAATGCGTGAGGTTGATTTCAGACTCCTTCACGTAGACCTGCATGTACCAGTCAGGCCAAACAAAAAAGGAAAGTGACCTACATTGTTGATGTCACCAACGTTCAGTGACACTGTTATAATGAAGCTTCAATACAAACGACAGAAAAGACCGTTGCGGCCTGTGGACTGAGCTCATGTCCTTGTGCGCACAGATTGTTATTTCCATATATGTCAGACCGAGAAAATTAAAGTAAACACAACAAGAAGAGAAAAGGAAAAAACACAGTTTCATTTTAAAAAGAATTTTAAAATGACATGAAATCTCGAGCCTTTGCCAGTAAACCCGAAGGTAAATGAGAAACCCGTTTAATTGGAGCAACAAAAATTAAAAGCAGGACGTCAATAAGACGCCGTAAAACACAGCGAACAAAACAAGCTCGTTAACGGGCGGATCGCCTCTGTGCTGCAGAAATGTCCAATTATTGTTCTCAATTAAATGTTCTTTCCAAATCCCACTTACTGCAAAACCATAAAACACATTAGCAGCAGAATGATAATACCAGGGCTACACATCAATGAGTCCATTACTACCGCAACTACCACGACAAAGCAAACGGTCTATTCTGATATAACGGTATGAAATATTGGAACAAAGTGATACGACGTGACAAACACTGTAACCGATTACACATCTGTATCTGTTGGAATATTTCATTTTTTAGTTGTTAAATATGGAGACATTG
Organism: Channa striata; assembly: GCA_033026295.1. Lineage (NCBI taxonomy): Eukaryota > Metazoa > Chordata > Actinopteri > Anabantiformes > Channidae > Channa > Channa striata. The sequence continues at coordinate 17,743,342 of CM065184.1, read as the reverse complement.
GCTTCACTAACGTTCCCTTGTCTCACAGTGACGCCTGTGCGTCTTTGAAAGCGGTGAAGTCGTGCAGAACATTGAACATTTCAGGACGCACCAGCTGCAGGAAGCTGAAGGTGCGCAGCTGCTGACTCTGTCCGCTGGGTGGAGGTGTTGCGTTTCACGAGAAGACAACTGGACCCGCTGGACTCGGAATCCAGCGAGCTGAGCTCGAATCTCAGCAGCAGCCTGCTTATTTTTAAAGGTGGACCAGCAAATTCAGCCGAACACTCTCGCTTTCTTTCAGCCACTTCCTTTTCCTTCTGTCATTTCAGCAGCTTTGCATTAAACATTCACATTATATCTGGAAATAAAGCGGCGTTCTTCACCATCTTCACCAGCACTGATTTGTAATATTTTTTATGACCTGTAGAAAATAATGATAATAAAAAAGCTATCATACATCCATCCCAGTGCAACCCATATAAAGGTTAGACTTTGTTTCCGTGTGAAAACACTGGATAGAAATCCAAGGGCATGTGAGAGCTCTGCAGCAGACAGAGAGGCCTGCGAGGCTACTTCCGCTTTCCGAGGCCTCTTCACAATAAAGGCTTTAAGCATAGTTGCGTTTGTCAAACTACAGCTGCGAAGTGAAGCAGACATGAGTTATTCAGATTCTTTGTGTAAAAGTACAGAAATATTCGTTGAGAATTCAAGTTGTACAGCAAACCGCAGCTAGTTAATAGAAAATGGCTATTGCCCTGCAGAAAATGCACGCACGGGGCTACATTAGTCATTTTTAAAATTGTGTTAACACATATTCGTTCAGCTGCCAGGCAAACACATTGCATCGCCTGGTTGATTTATGATATAATTCCCGTGGCCTAATGCTGCCATCTTCAGCTATAATCAGCCCTATATTGTTGCCATTTCCTGAGGTTGCAGACTAGAAGAAGGAAATATGAAAAATAAGATGCTAACTGATTCAGTGCTTTCCCTTTCCTTTTTTAAAAAAATAAAGAACACACATTTGACACCATCATGAAATTCGACATGAGTTAGAACTTCTTTGATCTTTCAGAGGAAAATAGGGTGTTGAAAGTTGAGCAGGCGTGTAATTTCCAGTGTGAAATAATAACTTATAACAACCCTTGAAAATGCATCATGAGCAGAACTGGATGCGTGCTGACATTTAATCAACCTGGAAAAAACACAGCACAAGGCTTGCTGAATAAAATTAATAGGCTTTTCAAAGCCTGCCCTAACAGTTCTACGTCATATATATGTATGTGTCTGGTGTAGGCCCAAAGCCATTCAACGCAGCAAGTGTGGCAGGAGTAATATGAAAAAAAGATTTCTCATTGTTGCTCCTGGACAGAAAGAACACGACAAGTGAAGATGCGTCTGCATTCACTTGGTTTACGGTTTATATATATATATATATATATATATATATATATATATATATATATATATATATATATATATATATATATATACATATTCACATACATATGTATATACATATGTATGTATGTATGTATGTATGTATGTATGTATGTAGACATACACACACACACACACACATAATACATACATATACATATATGTGTGTGTGTGTATGTATATACAAGATAATAATAATATATAAGTATAATATAACAATTTATATTATCATCATCATCATTATTATTATTATTATTATTATTATCATTATGCTCCACGTACGAAATTATCCAAGCAAAAGACTAGAAACCAGTATGAATTTTTATTAAAGCACCGAACGAACAGAGGCAGACAAAGGGTGTGAAGTCATAGAGAAAATCCCAATAAACACATGCCGCACCTATCGCACAGGAAACCTCAGCGCATTAATAATTGTCTCTTGCGTTAGATATGGAAAGAAAAAAACAGACCAGATACGCCTGGAATTTCTTTTGCACTAAACCACTTCTTCTGCAACACAAACACACAGACACACACGCTTGCACATTTTTTCCACATCCAGTGTTCCGGCCATGGGTTCAACATGTAAAACAAAAGGTGGTAAAGCTCGTCGCTTCTTCTTGTGAGAGCTATAATATAGCATGTCAGTGTATAATAATAATAATAATAATAATCAGCATCACGCCAAGCAAAGACGGTATTTGTATCATATTTATAAAAAGGCGCAAAATGTAATGAAGCTAAACCGTTACATTCCAATTTATGAATAAAGTTGGCCATAATATATATATTCCTCAATCCATGCAATCTTTGTTTGTTGATGTGATCTGAAGTTAAACAGCAAAAAAGGTTGGGAATTTAATACAAAGGTTCGAGAGTTTTTTCGATTATTTAAACGTATACTTTAGTTTTTCTGACTGATGAATAAAACGAAAAAGTGCAGGATAAATAATATAACTGGTTTTGTTTGTGTTTTGATGCATTAATATCACAGCTTGTTTCTAGTTCTAGTTTTATGGAAGATGCGCATATGTTAGGGTCATTATTTCTTTCTAGGTTAGAGTAAAGTTAAGTCCTGATTCTATTACTGACCGACGAGGACCGGCCTTCACAAAAGACACGCACGATACATTCATTTTCTTACAGTTTAAATACGTTTTTATGTATGCATATTATGAAATGCAGCCTAAAAAGTCTGTAAACCCGTGTTTAGGTCTGATACATACAAAGGTTTGCATATATTCATTTGTAGCCCTGGTGTGTGTGTGTGTTTCTTTGCACATAGAGCTTTTCTCTGCAGCTGCCACATTTCCTCATTTATGTCGTAAAGCCGTTTTATGAGCCGGCGCGGCTCCTCGCCATTGGCCGGTTGCGGTCATGTGTGGTGCGCGTGAAGTGCAGCCCCAGCCCGCGCGCAGTCGGCGGCACAGACCTGCTCCTCGGCTCCCGCGCGGTCAACATTTGTCTACATCTATTTCATCTTCGGCTCTCTGCTAAATTCGCCTGTTAAAGTTCGATGTGTAGAATTTATTCGTTCGACCTTTTAACGTTAAAGCGTAAAAACAATCGATTCTACTTCAGATTCTACGTCAGTTGAACGGACAGACTGGCTACTCTGATGCAGGTTTTCTGGGCCTCTTCTTCCTAATTCTGCTTTGACAAATCTTTCCACAGATTTCTGACCCATGGTTTCTCCTGAAATCCATTCATCTCTTTTTCTATTTTGTTCTGTTGATTCTCAGCTGCGAAGAAAAATGAAGCCACCAGGTACGAACCCCGACATTTGCCGAATCACAAGCAGGACGTTTGGCCTGGTGAGTTGGTGCAAACAAACAAACAAACAAAAATACAGTAAATAAGAGATGAAAACGTCACGGCCGTAGACATGAGGGAGAGACGCGTGGTGTGACGCAGCAGCGGCAGAAGAATGTGAGCTGCAATTGAACTGCTGTGTGTGCTCCTGGATAATTATAGGTGTGTGTGCTCCTGGATAATTATAGGTGTATGAGCTGGGTGGATATGGACTGAAATTAATGTGTAAAAAATGTGTCTGCCCAGTAGTTAAAAAAATAGAAATCAGTTCAAAAGGACATTATGTGTCTTAAATGTATATTTGGAGATACAGAGAAAGTTCACCTGTCATGTTTATCAGAGAACTCGTCTATTCCCAGATGAACAGGCCACCTGGAAAATACAAGAGGAAGCAGCTCCATCCTTTCTGGTCCATTTTGTTTAACAAGGCAGCTGCATTTGGTCACAGCACCAGGCCTAATGACGCAAACTGCATGCAGGAAGTAAACAAAAAGAATGTCTACAATAAATGCATGTCTGATGACATTTTCTTAAACATTACTTTTTTAACAAAGATTTTTATGCTGATACAAGGGCTGTTTCCAGCCATGATCAGTGTGTGTAAGATGCACATGAAGGTGGTCCACTGACAGATTGTAGCTTTATGTGGGACCCCTGCAGTCCGTCCAGCCACCACCAGAAAATGTCTGCTTTTACATTTTATCCTTCTCCTCTTTGTTTATACTGCTTTTACGTTAAAATCACTGGAGGTAAAAAAGAAGCAGAGTTTCTCATTCCTCCTCCATAAACCGTACTTGGACAGATGGACAGGATAGACAGAAGGAATCCTTTCCTCAATGGGTTTGTTGTCGTTGACATTCTTTCCTTTATGAGGGCAGCTTAAGTGCCAGATAGACAAAGACACTGAAAGACAGTATATTTCCCCTTTTTGAATTTTATGTTTCTTTTTTTTTCTGAGGGCAGCAGGCGGAGTGTGAGAGATAGAGAGAAACAAAGACAGTATTTCAGCCAAGCTCAGGTGGCACTCAGTATTTACAACCTACTGCAATGCGGCAGCCAATCTGTGTGTGTTTGTGTCTATGTGTGTGTGTGTGTGTGTGTAACAGAGAGGGGGGAACAAAGAGAGAAAAAGGGAGACGGGGAAGAGAGTGACGCAGAGAATCCGACAAACATGAAAGCCTGAGACGGACACAAAGAGACAACGATGTGTTTGTGTTGGTTTATAACAAAACATGCACGTTTCTGTCTCTGCAGGATGCTGCGAAGACTTAGCTGGACATCCACAAAGAAATTATCAAGCTGCAGGTTTGTCCCAAAAGTCTCATTTCACTGTTCACTGTATCAGATTTTGTGCTATAAATCTCTCACACCTAAAGCCCAATACCATGTGAGATAATTGACAGTGTTGGGCCTTTCTGTCATGGTGTCTGTCCGGCTTTTAGCTGATGATGTGTTTTCTTTCCTTTTCCAGCAGTCATGCAGCTTGTGCAGTGAAGTGAAGCGCTGGTCCACTGTCAACTGATACAGGTAACAAAAAAACAATATGAGCCAACAAAGAAACAAAAGTGATTAAAAGAGTATTGACTGGTTTTATATTATGGGTTTATATTTACCTACATTTTAAATAGTATCAGCATATTTATTTGCATTAGATTAAACCATATCGATTTTGTGGCTTTGATAACATTAATGGGCTGGAATCCTGTGCAGAGTGCTATTGAGCCTGTAAGCCACCAGGGGGAGGTAGTAAGCAGCAAATAGATGAGTCAGTGCAGTGCGCACTGCAGATGGTGGGATGAGTCAAAGAGCAGATTTCTCCACAGAGGAGCAAGATTCTCCACACGTATTATTATTATTTTAATATCTGCTTCATGGTGTCCAATCTGCGTACAGGGTGGAAAAAATTGAAACAAAAATAAATGTAATCCCCATTAAACGTTCTAGAGAAAGCATCAAAGTCTGACGGGGATGCGGCCACAATATCTCGTAAGTGAAAGCACTAGACAACAAAGAACGTTTAAGGCGCCGGCGGGTTTGCTTGAACACTAGATGTCGCCGCAGTATTAAGCACGGCGCTCCACAGGAGCGTCAGTGCCCAGATGGGCATCCGTGGATTTCCATCAGTATCGACAACGCAGTCTTCCCCTCACCCCAGGTCTTATTGAGCTTGGAGGCCATGGGAATTCTCGTCTCCCAGCTACCGTAAACGCAGCTCAAACAGATCGACTTTATTTCCTCTGTCGTCCCAGGAGAGTTTTGTCTGGTCTGGATGAGATTTTTTATGTGGAGGCATTATTAGGCAGGAAGCCAAGCCAATGCGCAATAAATCAAGGATCAATCGGGTTGAAGTTTTAAAACGGCGGCGTAAAACATATTGGCTGCTTTGCCCAATTTCTGAAAATGGCACGAATAAGATGTAGGCATAAACCTGACGCAGAAAAAAGAAAACATTATTTTACAAGATTAAATTATAAATTATTTTCTTCTTTTTCCTATTATTATTATTACTATTTCTAGTAGTATTCTTTTTGTGAAACTACTAATTGCTTATCGATTTATAACGTTCTTTTGAACCTTTTACCTAATATAATGTAATATATAGTGTTTTGACACTTAGCAAAACAAGCCACAGAGCTGCAAAAGCAAGCAAAGCGGCGTCCAGTCTGACACAGCCACACTCACAGGCCCGCAGACTGTTTTCACAGAGCCCGTTTATGGTTTTATTGCTCCCCATTTACGGAAATCAAAGCAGGAAACAAATGCTCCACGCAGCATTCCAGAAACATCCGGAAAAATGCAAACAGCGTTTAGTCTCTGCTTGTTTTGGAGGAAAGGAAAGCAGCGCTAAACACACACAGGGGGTCTCAACAGGGATTTACGCACGAAAAATGTCATTTTACGCACGGGTCTTAAACGGTTTCCACCGTTTTAACCCAAAAAAGAAGGTGAATAATTTAATTCAAACTTTAGAATTACATGTTTTAAAACATCCAAATAGCTCAAAAATAAAAAAATCAACTGGGAAAAAAAAAAACAACCACTCCCCCATCTAAAAGTTAAATGCACAAGAGCAGCACAAACCCCCAGAGATTAAAGGTTTTTTTTTTCTCCTTTGGCGCCATTATAGAATAAAGTGGCTCTTGGTGCAGGGCCTAATAATTTATGAACCCGCGTGGGAGCAACGAAAAGAAAAAAAGTGAGCACGTGACGGTAATAAAGTGTGTTTTATTGCCGGCGGTTTGACAAGCCCCAAAATATAACTCAGAGAGAATAGCCGACAGGCGGCCAGATGGGATTGGTAGCCGATATTTGTCCGAAATCAACAGAATGCGCCGTGTGTGGCTGAGAGAAACAACGGAGACGGCTCCAATAATCCGCCTCGGTCCGTTCCAACGGGACTTTACACTAAGGAACGAACGCGTTTTAACGCGAGATCACAACAGAACAAGTAAGTGTGTCTTGTTTTCATATTTGGCACAGATATGAAGTTATGACTGTAAGGGGAGGGGGGCAAAGTTGGAGGGGTTGTGGTGGTGGCAGAGGGGTGTTCTTCAGACCTAAAGCGGTGGTCCGTGGACCCCCCTAAGGGCCCTTGGTAGCAGTTCCACCTGTAGTTCAAATATATAATCTAATTATCTCACTTACATTCTTTTGTACATGGAATTCAATGACTTTCAAGGCCTTGGTTCGGTGTAAGTCAAAGTGTGTTTCAGGCCTCAGACACTCGTTTTAAGCATCGATATTTTCTGATGTTTTGTTTTTAATCGTGAGCTTGTCAAAACTAATAGTCGCATTTTAAAAAATAACTTCACTAAAAAACAAAACTCGCCTGGGTGCAGGTTTATAACCTTATATTAATGTTTTCAAAATTCTAAAAACAATTTTCAAATTTAAATATGTTATTTAAATATATATATATATATTATTTTCGAGGCCTGTGTTGACGATTTTCATAGATTCCTTATTCCTAAAGCCAAAGTTAATTTTTTTCCGTCTGCACCTCAGAGGAGAAATGTCTCAAACCAAATGTCTCTTGGTCCCGGTTCCGTTTGGACGGTGGTTGTTCTTTTTCCGTTTCAAAAGGCCTGTGTTCTACGGAGCCTGTGCGTGTGTGTGTCCACGGCTTCCGCAGATGTGTGTTGTTAAGCTGGCATTCAGTAACATGAAGCCTTTACTTTCTGAGGCGGCCAAACCTACATATGTGGAGGATTAGAGGATTTTTGACGTCATAATAATAATAATAATAATAATAATAATAATAATAATAATAATAATAATAATATAACGCGCCTTTGGCTAAAACTTGACGTTAAAATGGTCTACAATAATCTTATCTTACATTTGTGACATTCGGGAGTTGTGGTATTTTGCTGTGGATTTACTCTACAGCCCATAAACGGAGGAGCTGCAGTTTAGACTCCGTTTCACTGATGATTATTAATTTCAAACAGCGCATATGATTCAGGGTTGGAGCATGTTGGTGCAGGGCCTTTCTAAATTTCTAAGCTGCTGGCAAATTAACCTTAAATTGTCAGAGGTGATTTTGTCAATTTGTGAACATAGTAAAGAGAACAGCAACAGACTTTATAATCTGTAAAATACATTTAAATTCAAATTCTCATCAGCGAGGATTTCTTCACGCCAACATGCATTGATTGTGTGGGGCCGACCACAGCTTAATATCTATTTTATTCTTCATTTTAGTTAGTCTGAATTTTTTTGTAAATGAATTAGATAATTATAATTTAACCAATATAAAATTGGAAAATTGATTTCCTTAATGTTATGCGCTCTGGAAAATTCATTTTTAATATCAAAATCATTAAACTCTAATCTTAAGACGCTCGTCAGCACGAGCTGCGTGGGCACAGACAGCGATCAGATTTTTCTGTTTTTAATAAAACCCAATGCGATCCGTGTTTGATTTTGACGTCAGATTTACAGTCAGAGTAAAGCAGCGGCTCCTCGGTTTTCGGCGCTGGTCAGTGCTGCAGTCCGAGACGGTCCATACGGGTTCCCATGCAGGGCTAGAGGTCGCAGTTAGTTAATGTCTAAACCGGGTTAAAGCTGCTCTCAGCTCGGCTTTGACCCGGCAGAGGGCCGGGGGCGGAGGGGTGAGCCTGCGGTCAGCCTGTCTAAGATGAAAAAGTGAAACGACCCCAGAAAGAAAAGCCACATCTGAATGGCTTTATATCACAAACCCGACTCTGGATGACAGGGGGATTTCTTTACAGGAGTGCTGGAAGCCTGCTCTGCTGCAGAAATCGGAATGCTTTATGTATATATATGTATATAAAGTGAAAACGTCACCCAGGCGGTCAGAATATTAAAGCCCTGTTCGATTAGTGGCCATCTGTAAACAGGGGGAGCTGCCTTAATCCATACTCCAGCCCATAATTAAAAATGGACATTACGCAGGTTCACGGGGAACAGTTAGTGAAATATGTGGCAGCAGATGAAATCAATGGACTGTTTTCCAGTAACGAAACCAGCCCTCGGGTTCTCCCACGTTAACCCTTTGACTGCGGACCAGCGTTTGCTTTTGCACAACAATAATGTATCTAGAGAGAGGGAGCGGGAGATCCCTGTCGAACAATGGGCCGGCGACTCCCGCAGGCCGCGTGAACTCTGGATGGTCCCCAGCTCGGGCCCCTGCGTGGCCCTGTCCAGCTCTAGGACTAATGAAACGGTGAACCAGCGGTCAACGATTCTGATTGACCCTCTGGCGACCTGACGGCAGCTAGGCTACATTCTTAAAGAAGAATGCTCTTTCAAAAACCGAAACATCACTCCCTTGTTGTTGTTGTTGCCTCTAAAAGGAGTCCACCAAAGCTCAGAGCTGGGGAGCCCCATTCAAAAGGTGTGAGCTAATGACTCCACTTTCCAAACCTCTTTTTAGCCGAAGAATTTAAGCTGGAATAATTGTGAAAAATGAAAGTTTTGGGTCAAAGTCCTTTGGATTAATAGCTCAAACTGTCCAAAGTTAATGGATTTTTGACCATTAAGGTGCTCTAAGGCCTGCAGCTCCATTCTTCAGCCTGATCAATATGAATTGTTCGGAATCAATGTGCAGCTCAGCTTTCTCACTGTTTAATGTGAAACCAGTCTTGCTTCACATAAACTTTTCCTTTGCTTCTCACCCCCGTGCAATACAAGCTTTTTTTGCTTGATGGCAGAGTTTCTGCCAGCCGCTCTCTCAAATGGACATGGGAATTTAGTAAATGTAAACAGCAAAAATGACTGTCTGCCAGAGCACAGAAAATTGCCCCTGGCAAGATTTGGAAACAGAGAAGCTCTATGGCATCTGGGGCAAACATTACAGTAAATACTCATAAACAACATACCAGCTTGTTTTGTGATCATGTTGCAAAAAATGTCGCACGCATGAACTAATGTGTAGGAATGAAACAAAGATCTGAATATAGGCAATGATAAAAATATGTTCAAAAGAAAATTGAGACTGAAGAAAGACGAACAATGTTGCCTGATGTTTTAAACTCAAACCTTGTCGGACACAGCCTGTGCTGCCTGCGCTGGTGATGGCAGTTAAATTGCAAACAGCAGTGGGGGCTGTGGACCACCACAAATGCATTTTAGCAGCATCTAACTGAGAAATACACACTTGCCCTCTGGGCTTGTTCTTTCAGGGGTTGCAATTGTCAACCTAAGGTCCAGGCCAAGTTCAGTAAGTTCATGCTTCCACTGTGGCTGGTGACCAACAGTGATATGACAATCCTTTTCTATATCCATAAAGCCTGTGTGGAAAGGATAGATGTGACATAGATTTTCCGCTTTTAAGGTCACAAAATATGTGGTTTATTTGACCACTAGGCCATCAGTAACAACGTGTGAGTGGGTACTTACTCCTGTAAAATCCAGTCCAATAATCATTGGACCGAGGTGTTTGATCAGATTGTGTATGTGTAGCTAATAAACCGATGAGGGTGTATCCAGCCTGATGAAAAGCAGGCCACTCATTGCCAAGACAACACAGGTCCTTAGTTTCCACCAAGGTCACGCAGAGTCATTAAAATGCTCTTAAATGTGCTGCACTGAATGACGTATTATTGTGAAGGCTGTTCAAACGTCTCTAAATGATTTCAAAGTATTCCTGACACACTGGTATAATAATAATGAAATGCCGGTGCATCACACCCCACTGCTGCTTCTAAGGTGTTAAAAGCGTAAATACTTTATTCTTGTTGTTCCATCATAGCAAACTTTTAGCTCTCCTGCTTTTCTGTTCTCTAAATCATGCCACACATTCCCAGGTCGGTCCACAGTGCACTGAGGTTCACACTCATCTGGCGGATTGTCTCACTTGCTTACAGTAATTACACGTGTGTCAAAATTAATGTGCTACGCCCTTAATGACTTATTGATGTCAAAAAGCTGCACGCTACGGAACCATTAATGGTTTCAATAAATTATACAGTGACACTGATACATCACATGTTGAACAACAGGAACATGCACGTTAAAGCAACTGTAATTATCTCTAGAGTGTTAATACGAGTGAGTGTAAATCTCTGTCACCAACAAAAAGGAGTCATCAGCAACCAGCCGTGACGTGAACCTTCGCCTATATATACCCTGTAGAACCGAATGTGTGTGGAGCTGCCTCAGTCACAGATTGGGTTCTAGGGGAGTCTATGGGCGATGACTAACCATCTGTCAACATCCGTGAAAGAGAAGGGAAAACTGATGAGTGTTTACAGTGAATTCGCTGTGCCAAAGGTGCACGAACGTCTTCTGTTTTCTTGTTGGTGCTCTACAGTTTCACACGTTAGAAGCTACATGACACGTGAACATTGTCATGCCCCAATCTGCTCAGGGGAGGTGATGGGAAGGTTGGGCCATCAAAACTTACACAAGGTGATTATGCCGCTGGATCTGACTCCCTGCTAGACTGAACATCTCTTCAGTAGGTTTTGATTAAGGGAAGAAAACAGCTTTTCGACGGCATCATGACGCCGACACACAAACAGACAAGCATAAAAGCCCTGATTATCTTGATCTGTGCATGTACAGCTCATTTCAAAGGGAACAGCTATTTCTCCTGCTAATCTTCTGTAAAAATATTTGGAGTCAGTAATGCTGCATACGGGCTGACTGCATTGGCATCAACTCTCTTGTGGAGCAGTTAAACTGAGTAGAACCTGTTTTGTTCAGAAACAATTATATGTTGTAAACTATTTACAACATGTTCAAATCTTTAACTCCAAAAGAGGGTGGCTGCATCAATTTGCAACTTGCTTCCTATGAATAAACTTCCCTCAACCCATCTCTGTTTCTAACTGAACACTCCTCCAGGTGATGTCATTGGGGAGTTTGTTGCTTAGACTGTGTCATTTACTGTAGTTGCCTGTGCAGATTGTCAACGTGCTGCTCAAACACTCCTCCAGATTACATCATCTGTGCAGAAAAGCTCTTCCAGACCATGTTATTTTAATATGAAACCTCTTCTGCAGATGACATCACCCGAAGAGAGTTTTCACATAGAAGCTCAAGACTTTTCAGATGGATGTGTATTTCCATTCATCCCCACAACGCAACCATAAGACACAATAGTTGACATCAAACACACTATTGCAATCATTTTGCAGAATAACCTAGAGTGTTATTTTACTGAACCATTAGTATTGCTTTGCGTTTACGTGACCCTGATGCTGCTTTCAGTTACTTTATAGACTCATCTTAAGCTTTAATAACAGGCTGAACTTTGTGCATTTGATTTTGTGCTGTTACCTTAAACCCAGAAGTTGGAAAAGTACTTACCACCACTGGGCATTAGTGCATCGCTTAACGGTAGAATATTGCTGGTTAATTTAACGTGTTAAAGACTTTGTATGCGTGGCTAGATGGAAAAAACGACAAATAAAAAGTGTCATTTAGGGACTTTACTGCCTGACCGAAAGCTCACTAGTCATTTTCAGTCCTACATTATGAGCCAGTGGCTCATTAGATCAGACAGATATAGTCTTTATGTCACTTGTACTCTGTCAGTCATGCCACACTGTTCTCTTCAGCCCCATTACACCCTCCACGCCAGCTCTTTTATAGCTCTAACCAAGCAAAAACTGTTTCTTCCTCTTCTCTTTATTAGACTATTATTACAGGCTGTATTAGGCACAAGTTATGGTACATGAGGTTTTGGCTCAGCATCAGGACTCCAGCATCCTGAGAGTGCAGCTGTGGCCAAAGATGAAATCCCCGTGAAACCCTAAAGTATAGAAACCAGATTTATGGTCTTTTCTCTGTTTTTTAAGTTGACATGTGTTAATTTAACATGTTTGACAGCGACGACTTAATTTCAGAAAGACAACATATTCACGCATGCTTGCACAAGTCATTATGTGGCTCATCTTCGTGTGAGGGCTTTAAATTTAGCATATTCTCACTTATCTCTTTCACCTTTTTCGATTTTGCATCCAGCATCATTCGCCTTCATTTTTTTTCCAGCCCCTGTCGCATTTTTCTCTCGTTCTGCATCATTTTTAAAGTCAGGCAATGCGCGTTTACCCCTCCTTTAGAAGCCGGGTTGGTGGTGGTGAACGGGACACCTCGGCCTGACCTCGGCCTAACAAAGCCAACTACTAGTCACTGTCTGGGAGCCTTTTATCCCATTCTTTTATCGGAGCCCTTTCTGACCGGCCACGTTTTGTTGTCTCCCCTTTGACTCGCCACAAGGCCAAATATGGCCCCAGCGGCCCCAATATGGGCCAGATTAATTTTTCAGCTCCGGCCATCTGTGTGGGGGCAAAGTCAGTCAGCTAAAAGTCATAAATCTACAGTCCGTGCAGCGTTTTCAATAGGTGCTGTGCGAGGATGGGGAGGGGGGTGGGGGGTGGGCAGAAGAGCTCGAGATATATGGATAAAGAGATAGAGAGATAGATTCCTCTTCGTAATAATTAGTCTCCATTCGAGCTCGTTGTTTTTCCAAGTCCACAAACATCTAGTCTTAACTATTTCCCCCCGCTACCAAATCCTCATTAGCCTCACAGTGAACATTTTTCCCCATTGAATTATCCCATTACGTCTGACATAAACAAAACGAGGTGCCCTCTCTCATTGGCTGGCCGCAGGGTCACGTGACCCGCGCGGCCGTCTGTCTATTTGACAGCCGCAGGATGGCTTGATGCCAGAGGGGGAAAAAGAGACATAGAGAGGGGAGAGAAAGAAAAATTAGTATTCTCCTACCAGCCTCGCTATAAATCAATCATGGAATCCTACGTGGTGAGCTGTAAATATGCTGAGCCGCAGTTCCCGCCTTGTGAAGAAGATTACAGTAATTTTAGTGACCAAGGGGGGTATTACAACCACCCACAGGACAGTGGGAGTTATGGAGGGGGCTACCAGCCCATGCAGCCCCATCCGCCTCCATACACAGCACAACAAACGTGCTATCAACACTCTGTGCAGGGCCACCGCCGGGAGGATGGAGAGGACCACGCGCAGCACCAAGGTGAACCCTTCCCCGGCTACAGACAGACAGACGCCCCCGGCAAGGAGAGGCTCGCCGTGGGTGACCTGCAGTGCCAGGCCTGGATGACCTGTGCGAAGCCCGCTCAGGTGCAGAGGAAAACGGCCTGCCAGGGCAAAGACAAGCCGCCTATTGTTGTCTACCCGTGGATGAAGAAAGTGCACGTCGCTCATGGTAAGGACGCACATCTCTGTCTCCAGTGCCCTGTATTTCATTTCTCCATCACTTCACTTGGTCCTGCTGCCTTGTTTCTTTGCTTCTTTCTTCTTTTTTCCCCCCTTTCTTTCTTTTCAGTGTTTTGTCCATTCGTGGCCACCGTTTTTTTTTTTTTGTTGTTGAGTTATTTATGGTCTCAGTGAGAGTCCGGGAGAATTACAGCCCCTATAAAGTTTTATGGCCCTGTCACAATGTGTGTGTGTGTGTGTGAATGTGAATGTGTGTGTGAATGTGAATGTGTGTGTGTTTGTGTGAGAGAAAGAGAGATTGCAGTGTTGGTGTGTAACTCTGCAGCTGAAAAAAAGCTGCAAGTTAAAAGTAAAAATTGTGTCTTGGATCCTTTCCCAGTAAACCGCAATTAAAGATTAATATTAAAAAATACTAACGTTAGTTTGTAAATTTGACATAATTCAATGGGTAGATTACTGCTGTATTTTACGACTGTTAAATTAATCTAATCTCACAATAATGTGCACCTAATATTAATAAATGAGCACATGACTTTGTAAAACGGTTCCAATAAAATACTACCGGTATAAAATCGAATGCAAATAAAAGTAAACATGTATTTTCGGACTCTGACTTTCTCCCTTCAGTTAATCCGAACCATGTGGGACCGGAGCCAAAGCGGCTGCGCACGGCCTACACGCGCCAGCAGGTTCTGGAGCTGGAGAAGGAGTTCCACTTCAGCCGGTACCTCACGCGCCGCCGCCGCGTGGAGGTGGCCCACGCGCTCTGTCTGTCCGAGCGGCAGGTAAAGGTGTGGTTCCAGAACCGGCGCATGCGCTGGAAGAAGGACAACAAGCTGCCGAACACTAAAGGACGGAGCAAGAACAAGAAGGCGACGGACAACAACAACAACAGCAACAACAGCAGCAGCAACAGCAGCAACTGCGGCGGCGGCGGCGAGCGCACTAACGTGAAAGCGCAGATAACGGTGTGAAAAGCCGGGGGCAGGAGCAGGGTTCGGCCGTCACGGGCAGCCATGTCAGCGCCTTCACCGTCCAAAACTGATGCCAGGGTGACTGTAGTCCTGAGACAATTCTAAAGCGATTTAACATTGTCCATTTATAGGCTTTAAAAACGTGCTCATGTATTTTGCCTCATATTTCTTTTATGTTCTTACATCTTTATGTTGTATAGGCTAGACGTTGCATCCTATAATTCTTCCATGAAAACCTTTCAGTCTTACATGTGCTTACGTTTGGGGCTGCAACAAACAATTATTTTCTCAATCCGTTTAGTCGTTTAGTCTAAATATTTTAGATAATTATATTAAAAAAGGAAAACATGTCACGTTTGGAGCAGTCTAGAGCCCAAACTTAAGAGATGTTCCATAAAAACACTTCTGTCGATGAATGGATAAAATCATAGATGTAAATAGTGAAAAATAGTTGCAGATTAGTTTTCTGTCAGTGGACTAAATTTTGAGGTGTGTAGTGTTGCAGCTCTGCAAACATGTGGAAACGCTCGACCGTTTCTGCAAGTTCTTTTTTCATGGTCACACATCCCGCATTAAAGGCGCAAAAGCACGGTGGACTGCGTGTTGAAGAGAAAACAGGGTTTTATTTCTACAGGGTAAGCATAATACAGGGTTTTATAATAGGTACCTTAAAGATGAAATAGCTTAACTTATGAATATGCACATTACCAAAATGTTGTTTCCACAAACTGGCGCTTAAAGGGGAAAACAAACACCAAATCGCTCGGCGGCTGAGCTGCACACTCCAGTGTTATGGCTTTTATTTTGTAGCAGAGGAGTATCAAAAAAACAATGCATATTTTGCAGGATCAGTAGCCATATCGTGCAGCTGTTTTGTTATTTACCAAAAGGGGGAATGAAAAATAATCCTAATTTTGGGGAACAATTTTGTGAAACTCGCATCTTTTACGGGGGAGGGCAACATTGGACGGTAACGCACGACACTTGACTGTAAAACCAACACACTTTCTCAGGGTTACAGGGTTTGAACGAAAATAACTTTCTGAAATGTTCGTTGTTGGACTCAGCAAACAGGGGTTTTAAAATCCTCTCTGAAATGACAGAATGGTGCAGTTTTTTTTTGTCCTTATTTCCAGTTTAATATGCTATTGACTTGTATTATAGCCTATACGCCAGTACTTATTTTTATTTGTATCACCAGAGGCATATTTTATTCTTTGTAGGCATCATCTCTGTTCTTTTGTATTTGGTCAAGAAAACTTGACATGTAAAAATTTTATATGTGAAAATGTTTTGATAAAAATAATTCGTTAAAATAAAATAAAAACTGTTTCAAGTCGCAAAAGAAATTGTTCTCTCTCACACACACACAGGGAATAATATATTACATTTTCTATGTTAACCTGTTATTCATGGAGTAAAAATTCAATAATACAGGCTTTTATCCCACATAGACTCTGAGAACACATACAAATGTAGATAGTATTTCAGTGGAGCATTCTATCATTTAACGGAGCGTCAAGCCACTTGCCGTGGGCCAAGACAAATGTCCGGGATGTTTCAGCTGAGAAGCTTTTTAAATCGGGCATTTTTCTCCCGTGGGAGGATTTAAAACGTGCCCCGAATAATTCTGCGGATAAACAGAATTTCTTAACACAAGATACAGTAGCGTAAGTGAGTCAGTGCTGGAAGCAGCTGTCTAATTTTTCACCAAAAACCCGCCGTTTAGTCCAAATGTTGGAACACAAAGTCTCTGGTGTATAAATTCAGACATTACGGCCTGATTGTCGTTAGTAACGACAGGTACACACTGTAAGCTGCATTACAACTGGCGATCATCCCCCGCCCTTAAAACAATCTTCATCACCGTTCGGAGGGTTTGAGGTTTATGTCTCCTCTGCGCTTTTTACGCAACGTTTACGCGCAGCGCACATGGACGACAGAAGACACTCTAATTGAGAGAAACCACTTCTCCGCGTGCGTGTGGTGGGACGGAAGGGAAATGAGCTCAGAGTGCCATTAATTGGTGGCTTCCGGCTGAGACGTCGTTAACT
The DNA here is from genome assembly GCA_033026295.1 of Channa striata. NCBI lineage: Eukaryota > Metazoa > Chordata > Actinopteri > Anabantiformes > Channidae > Channa > Channa striata. The sequence continues at coordinate 17,726,415 of CM065184.1, read as the reverse complement.
GCAGGAAAAGCACAACTAGGCTCAGCAACTGCTGGAGGTCCTTTACAAAGATGACCAGTCCGGACTGAGATTTGATACTGAAAGATGTACATTTCTACTCACTATCTTTTTGGAAATTGCCAACAATCACTCTGGTCCAATTTAGTGCACATACTACATGTTCCTAAAAATTACACACACAAAAGGGAATTCATATGCTTCTTGACCATACGTTTTATTTGGATTTAAAAGAGAAAAATGGAAACCGAAATACGTGTAAATGTGAAAGCTTACGATGTGAGCGACAGGATACATTTATTCTTATGAATGAATATGGTTGTGTGCTGAACAAAATATTTATGGTGCCCAAGATGTATGTGTTTGTGCTTAGGACACGTTTGGATTGTCCCGTATAGTAAATCACACCAACCTGCCTCTGCAGTCTGACTGTGGTGAAGCAGGGACGCCCCCGAGTGGTTGTACAAGGTGGCAGCACCTGAGAGTAGGAACAAAACAAGAGCCAACTAAATTATTAGCGACTACTTCCACCTTTCTGGAATAAATAATAAATAAATAAATAATAAGGAAACATCCTACATGTCAGATCTTCGGAGTGGTCATATGCTTCCTGGATAAACGCGCCATGCGTTTAATTAACGTATGTAACAATGTAACATTAAATGTTGGCGCAGGAAGTTTCAGAACTGCTGTTAAGCAGATGATAATAAATGTTCCACATTGTATATTTTTTAAATAACATGTAACAACAAAAGATCTCAATCCATAACGTACCAAACCCGACCTAATGTAGAGCAGAGGGACTATGTAGTGGAACTGAAATCGGAAGTTGCATGTCCTCTTCCGGACAGTAATTGCGGGCGGACCGGTGGGTGACTGCAGAAGAAGTACATGCCCTTAAACTTGTATGCGGTGGAAGTGACCTGATCTCAACCTCAAAATACGCGGATTACAGCAGCAGCATGTCTCTAGCAGCAGAGGCGTTCGTGTCGCAGATTGCTGGTAACGTGTTGTCTTTGTTCAGCCTTTAGCCCTATAATAATGGAGCTGTCTTTAGCCGGCTAGCTAAACGTTGTGGGGACTGCAGCCGTTCTCTAACATCGGTCAGTTACAAATCACACAGCAGGATAATCCAACTTTAAGCGGCTCCTTCGACCTTCTTAGCGTAAATACAAAAATGTTGTTTGGCTAGCTACATAACATCATGTCCTCCATTGCCTCCCTAGTTTAGCAGGCATTTTTACTAATTTAACGCTAATAAAGGTGCTTGTCGGATGAATATCGAATGTACAAACCGAAAAGAGAGCAGCAAATTGAAGCTGGCATCGTGCCGGGGGGTTTGTGCTAACGACAGCCGTCTGTGGACCTTAAAACAAAACAAGACTCGTTTTATTGACGCGCTGCCACCTTAAAAGAAATTCGAGCTGTGACGTATCAGTCAAGATGGCGGACGACGCCTTGCTCGTTCCGCAGGCAGCGCAGTTAGCAGCGCCGCGCTCCCTGCTGCCTCTGGTGGCGGGAGGCGTTACTGCAGCAACACTAGTGTGTAACTAGTGTGTAAGTCATGTGACATGATGAACGTTACTGGGTCACTCCGTCATCCTTTAGAATAACTCGAATTTTCTTTACTGTCTCTACCCCATGACAATCACCTGGATCTCCCTCAGAGGTTGCAGAGAAAGTTTCTTATTACCTAAAATGAGCACGTATTACATTACAGGTCTAATAATTTTTTTATATAGTTTCGAGATACATGTACTTTAATTTTTATTTACCATGTTATAGTAGGCCTACTTTACACTACTACAACTGAGAAGGGTTTTTTTACTCCACTACATTTAGTTGCTTTGCAGATCATAATATTTAAATATAAAATATTAAGATTAATCAGGTAAAAGTGATATATTGTTAGGGTAACTACATAACAGTAGATGACGTGGAAGTAAAATCAGCTCTATCTTGGAACATTAATGGATGCATCACTAACTAAAATCTAAAAATGTGATACCCAAAAAATATATAATACCATGAAAAAATAATTTTGGATGAATTTTTAACCAAAATCATCAAAAACCAGGCCTTTGCAGTCTCTCCTTACAGGGACCTAAACATTTTAGTTTTCTGAAAAACTGTATTTATGAGGCACATTTAGAACAAATCTGGACTAGACTTCACATCATCACCAGCATCATGTGTTAAAAAACCTTCTTTTTACATGGCCAGAAAAATATTTTTCTTTGTTCACTTTTTGTATTTTGAACTGTAATTAAATTTTACAGCATGTACTTACTTCAACTCCAGTAAGGAATTTGAAGGGCTATATCAACTTTTCAAACTTTTTGGGGGAAGTAGTTTTGCATTTGGGTGCTTTTTTCTATCACCTCTGGACTGCTTTACTTAATAATGAATGCATCACACCATTATATTAGTTAATTGATTATTCTTAAACCCACAATTTTATGTCTGTTTTTAACATTATCAGCTGCTGAGCCTTGGCCTGAAAATGCAACCTTGTACCAACCGCTGAAGGGTGAGTCAGTGTTTTAAGGGTTTGTCTCAAATGTCACTTATTATTATTATTATTGTTGTAGCTGTTCACATGATTTGTGGTGTTTTCTCTTTTATTTAACAGAAGATCAGATTCTGCTGTCTGACTGTGCCTCATCTCTGGCTGTTCAGGTAAAGTTCTGTTTGTCCTCAACCAATGCACTGTTTCAGCATGGACAGTAAGGCGGAAACGTTTTTGATGCTATTAATAAATGAAGATGCTTTCAATAATTGTCTAATTTGTATTTAGATCTTCGCACACAGTGTGTCACTCATTATTCAAGCATCTTGGAGAACTTGGCAAAGTTCTTTTGTGGATTTAGGTTGTCTCAGTGTCTCTTCATGTACTCCCAGCTTGACGCCATGATGTTGACATCAGTTTTCCGTGGAACCCAAACCATTTGCAAAAGGACGTCTTGTTCTTGTTGTGGCTGCCGTACTTTCAATATCAATACTTTAAGATGGCTCTGGGTCTGTCTACCCATTTAAAGTGTCTAAAACGTTTAGTATCTTTATGTCCCAGCATGTTTATATTTCCATCTGCGGGCACAACACCCTCCTGTGAATTATGTTTCGTCTGATGTCTTCGTTTTTTTTTTTTTTTTTTGGTGAATGAGTAACATCTTAATAAATCCAGTGTTTCTCTGATTTGCAGGCGTATCTCAGGATGTGTGGTCTACCAGTGCAGGTGGTTTGCAGAGCAAATGCTGAATACATGTCACCTTCTGGTGAGTTCCTGGGCTGTTGCAGAAGTAGATGTATTACATTTGTGCAGTAGTCGCCTCAGATCCTAGTTAACTTCTGTATTTTCAAGTTAGAGCAATCTGGAAATTAAAAAATCTTATCTTGTATCTTGTATTCAGATTGTGTCTCAATCCAGGGTGAACAGATGTTATCAGTATTTGTAGTATTTTTTTTGGTACATGGTACATACACTTAGATAGCACTTTTATCCAAAGCGCTTTGCAATGTTGCTTCTTATTATTCACCCATTTTCTTTTGAATTCACACCGTTAACATGTATGATTGCGTTTGGGTGCAGGTGAAACAGATAACAGATTAGACTGTAGATTCCCAACTGCCCGTCTCCTCTAATGTGTTTTTTACACATCTATGTGTAGGTAAGATTCCCTTCATCCATGTGGGGAACCAGGTTGTGTCTGAACTTGGGCCGATTGTGCAGTTCACCAAAGCTAAGGTAAATAACACAAATACTGATATTGAAATTCTAATACAAAATATCTCTGAACAATCATATTCACTAACTTTAGGAATTGAGTCCATCAGAAATGAGGTAAAGCTAATTTCCTCGGTCTGTGTTTGAAGGGTCACTCTCTGAGCGATGGCTTAGATGATGTTCAGAGAGCTGAAATGAAAGCCTACATGGAGCTGGTCAACAACATGCTGCTTACTGCTGAGGTACACACACAGTGACTCACAGGTAGCAAAACACACCGCTGTGAGAGTTTACTGGTCCTAGAACCTCTGCATGCATACACACGATTGTTACCAGGATCTCAGGAACCCTGATTCTAGTCTCTTCTCTTCTCAACAGCTGTACGTCCAGTGGTGTGATGGTGCTACAGCTGCAGAGGTGTGCATGCTTGCTTTAAGATAAAAAAAGAAAAATTTGTTAGAGAGTATTTTGTGCCTTTTTATCAAAAGAACGTGTTTTGTGTAGATCTCCCGTCCCAGATACAGCAGTCCTTACTCGTGGCCTCTCAGTTACATCCTCGCCTATCAGAAGCAGTGGGAGGTTCGCCGGAAGATGAACGCCATTGGCTGGGGAGGGAAAACCCTGGAGCAGGTTAGAAGCCACCGATATACTTTCAGATTATCCAAGATATTATTATATTACTACGTGACTAAAATGCTTTGTTTTCAGGTTTATGAAGATGTGAGTCAGTGCTGTCAGGCTCTCTCTCAGAGGCTGGGAACACAACCATACTTCTTTAACAAACAGTATGTATTCTGTTCGTTTGATTAATGCTTCCCTGATGTGTCCTGCTATACCAGCTGCATGAAAGTAAAGAAGAATCCATCCAGTTTTAGGAATGTTCTAAATCCCTGCAAAACATGCACCTTTTCCTCTAGCACCACCTTGAGATGTGTTGTTGTAATTATAATTACAAAAATGTCATTGGATGAATATGAACACTGTTAATGTCCTTAGGCACCTCTCTTGTACCCATTAGACTAGTTAAAACCCCGTTTTTTTCAGAATCCACAGACTGCAGCAAGTTTAAACTGTGATATGAATAACAAAAAAAATAGTGTTGGATGATTTTTTTTCCCCCTTCATTGTCAAACCTCAGTTAAATTCAGCAGCAATTTTAGAAGTAACTGTGTGTGTGTGTGTGTGTTGTAGGCCTACAGAGTTGGACGCCTTGGTGTTTGGTCACCTCTTCACTATCCTGACGACCCGACTGACCAACACTGAGCTGGCCGAGAGGATCAAGAGCTGCAGCAACCTGCTGTCCTTCTGCAGACGCATCGAACAGACCTACTTTGAAGACAAGAGTTCTTGAAGGACTGAATATGACTTCGCTCACTCTGTACTATATCAAATTTTATATTCTTTGTCCTTCTCTCATTCCTTCGCTGTGACAGTGCAAGACGTGTGTTATTCTTTGAAGGCCTTTCTTGTCTCCCCGTTTTTGCTTCCTGCTTGTACATTGTTGCATGCTTCTGCTGAGAGTCAAGGTGAGACACTTCTCTAGAGAATTACAACAAGTCACCTGCACAGACAAAAATATTCCAGGAAGACAAACGTGAAGTTGCAGTCAAATGATATTTAATCAATCCACAAAGATGACGTTCAAATTCACAGAATAAATAGTACACAGGAACTGAGCAAAAATATTGATGATATTGCAACTTGCAATGCATTTCTTGAAGGTCAGAGGTCAGTTTCAGCCGGGAGAATCAGTACGGTGAACGCTTTCGGAAACACAGGTAGTTGCATGTAGATACAACATCAGTGAATCTTCATATTTCCACAGATTCTCAGAGTCTGTGTGTGGATTTCACAGCTTCTGCCTTTCTCAAGGCTGAAGGCAGGGCTTTCTTTTTTTTTTTTTTTTTGCTCCAATAATAATAAAAAAAAAATACAATGGAACAGTGTCGTCATACATGGAAAATTCAGAGCTTGTATTTCTTTTGAACAAAAAACATGAATAAGACTGATTTATTGCTGATTTCTTTGCGTATATTTAAGGTGTCTACAAAATAGGTCAGTCACCCCAACACACTGAGTTCATTGTTAGTTTTATTCTATTTTAGATTCTCTTTATTTGGAGAATTTTAAATAGAATAAAAACTGAAGAAATTGTTTACCCTTAAAAAAGGGAAGTGAAAAGACGATTTCAAAATTTATCAGCATCAAGCAACCAAAGTATGCAACAATAAAAGTTGCTCTACAGTGGCCAGTGAAAATGATAATTACTTTGGACCAAATAATAGAAATGTTTTGGGAGTTGGAAATGACTGCCTGGTTAAATATAGATAAATCATAAAATCAATTTTGGATATCAGACTGTAAATGGCCTGCAATACTTTCTTTTATCATAAAATAAAATAACATATTGTAAATAGGTTTATGTCATAATTTGTGAGAAATTTGGTTTAAGGAAGGCAGCAGATGAAAAGACGAAAAGTAAAATTCTGAACGAATAAGAATAGGAGAAAGATCTTGCAGAGTGATAGTAAATGTATTGTAGATTATATCACGCTATTTCCTCCAAAGAATTTAAAAAAAGGTCAAACGTTTGGTGTTGATTCATGTTCTAATGTCGAGTTTATCACAAAAATGTATAATTTCATGAAACTTAATGAAGTACTAGGATGAACTCAGCTATAGTGGGACAGTTTTTTAAAAGCAGTTAAGAAATAACTCAACATTTACATTACCAAATTGCTCAAGACTTACTTAATGTGAAGAAATTGGGAATGTGGTAATTTTTTTACAAAGCATAACTCACCATTTTGATGTAGATGACAGCAATTTTTCAGTGTCAAGTTTGGTAATTTAGGATGGATACTGTTTTAAACCAAAGATTCAGATTGTATAAATGTAACTATATAAATATATATCAAATTTAAAATCATATTCAACAAGAACTGGATTGAATTTATTGTTTGCTGTTGTCAGGACATTATGGGACAGGCTAATCTGAACAGATTCTAATTCACACTAGTGTGTGGACTGTGACCAGCTGGTCGGGTCATTCCTCGTAACTTTTGCTCTTTAGGGTCAACGTCCTGTCTGATGCTGAACACGCTCGTCCATGTGATGTCACATGAATTATGTCATGTGACATAATCCTTCCACATGCTAATTTCATCAGATACATTGTGTCAGAGAGTGCAGCAAAATCATAACCAACGAAACAGACAAACAGACAAATGTTTTCATTAAGGCCAGAGCAGAGACGCTATGGGAAGCCCCCCCCCCCAGATCTATTTTTGGAGCTTGATACGACGCAGGGGCCACAGATCGTATGTGTTTCTGCCTCCAGGTCTCAGACAAACTCCGCGTCTGTTCACCTCTGGCTGCCCCCGAGCTGAACAGTTTGCACGTCTGTCTTCCACCTTTCCGGTGAGGTCACAGTCTGACCTTTGAACTTGGGAGCAGTGACATCATGAGTGATGACCTGCAACGACCAAACACACGTCGAGGTCATTAGGCAGACAGAGACAAGCATGACTAGAGAGGATCTGTCTCATTGCAGAGGTAGAATCCATCCTAAACACATGACACTGTCAGTGCAGCTTCAGCATGTCGCTCCTCCTCCACTTTACACTGTAGCTGAAAGATCCTGCACGAGAAAATCCATTAAGAACGCAAAGCTACACACACACACACACACACACACACACACACACACACACACACACACCATCCTGTTTAAAACCGTATGTTTTTCAAACGAGATGCTGTAACAGCCGAGCTAACGCGAAACAATATACGAAGAACTATTTCAGTCTTCATTAGGACTGCGAGTGTGTTGGATGGTGCTCCAACCTCCTGACACAGCCAGTCAGACCACACGGGTAGAACACGCACCACCACCACCACCATGGACCCCACTGCACCGTGGGAGCCACCACAGGAAGGAGGGAAGTCTGCAGACAGGGGCAACGCAGCTCGTCCCCTCTCCCACCCCCATCAACGTCTCTCTCCTTACTCTTATTTTAACAGACCTCCACCAAAGGCCTTGTATTTGTTAATACTCTGTCCACAGCTAAGGGACATTATTCACTGTTATTACGTCACCGTGGTGCCTCGTCTTGTTAATTTCTATGTTTTTCTGTGTTAATCAAATTATCTTAACAACCTTTACTTTGTAACAAACTGTCCTGACTCAGATCCACATGTTGTGATGAAAGACATTTTCCAGGAGGGGGCAGCACGAGTCTGGGAATCTAGGACAGGATGTCCTCAGAGAGGAGGTAGTGACCTGCTGATCCTGACAAAGCTTTGCAGGGAGGAATGTGGGAAGAAACGAAGCTAACATGCATCCACTGAAGTGGTTCTTAAATTCTTTGCAGTTTTGCTCTGTGCACACACTGTGACAGTGAACACGTCCTCGTGTGCTGCTCCGTTGATGGGGCAGCAGCTGGCAGAGGGCAAACTGAGGCTCTCACTGACCAGGTGATTGCTCTACTTATCATTCAGTCTTGATGCATGCTGGGTCATGATGCAACAAAATGCAAAGAGCACAGAGGCCCCGGACTGGGTCGACCTGCAGTGGGTCTTTTTTGGTTGAAGGTCTTTAAATGATGCATCAAGTGACTCATGATCCGGACAGGTGACAATACAAGTAGCCCACAAACTCAAATCTGATGAAAATCTTTTCCATGAAATGTGACAGAGTTGTATCCTATAATATTAGTCTCAGGACAGATTATGAGAAAACTGGCCCCTGGCAAAGGCAGGGGAAGGGCCCCTCCCCACTCCTTCTTTCTGGTGCTGTTGACTTGGTTCGTGATCATTTCACGTTCGTTTTTTTTTCTGCCTGCTGTTTGAGGACATCTTGTGTCTGATATTGGTCTTTTTGTGGGACTGATTTTTGTTGTATTTGTGATATTTTGTGTCTGCATACATACAGGAGTCACGCTGTAAAATATATGGCTGTAAGTTTACAGTAAATTACTGGCTACTGGTCATATTACTGTCACAGCATGTAGCTGTGTGAAAAATGAAAAGCTCCGTACTGTGACATAAATTACTGTGAGTTAACGGTGTGCCACTCTGAAAATACTGTATTATACATATGGTAAATATACAATAAATGTATCCAGTGTTACAATGTTTTCTGCTTTTTAACTGGGCTCCTTCAAACATAGAACATGAATAAATCCCGTCAGAGGCTCGTCTGTGCCCATCAGACCTGTCTAATAATCCGTCCACAGGATTCAGGCGTGTTTGATGTAGACAGATACATAAAGAGCCAGTAAAAAAATAGATGCGATACGTGCAACAAGTAACTGTGCGAGCCAGAGAGCGGGGGCGTGTTTGTTTGCGTTAATAGAAGACTATGTTGTGAATGTGCATCTACACATGAGCTGTAATGTGAAGTGTGGGATTAGACACCAGGACTGGAGGCAGATAATCCCACAGCTTGATTATCAGAATGAGTCATGATATAATCTGGACTTTCTGAGAGAGAGAAGACAGCAATGGTAGTTTGGTTGTGTGGTGTCTGCTGAGTGTGGTTGGGGATGGTTTATGTGCATATGGTGCATAATTTATGAATTCAATAAAACCAATGCAGTGACCCGTTCCATCCCTAATCTCATTCACTTAAACAGGATCAGCACAACTTCTCCGGCATCAAAGCGGCGGGACAGTTTTAGTGATTTGGAGGCCCCGCAGGGATGGAGAGCTGCAAGCCTTTGGGTGTGCGTGTGATTTAGGAGAGTGCCTTTATATGACTCCGAAGAAAAAAGAATAATTTCATTAAGGTGCATGAGTGACTTTGCAAAATATGTCATGACACGATCCCCCACATTCACCGTGACTTACCACCAGCCTGCCAGGGCTCGGTGGCGTCACAGCGCTGCAGGAAACCCTGCCCTCCTCCAAATCTCGGTCATGTAGGAGCCCCAGCTCCACAGGCACCGACATGTATAAGAGTAGGTGTACGTTAGATTAGATTCTTAATTGAAGCAGGCTTTCAAATCTCCTTTTTAAGAGAGACCTGCCAAAGACAGCAGCATTTACATTACATACATTCACTCTAACAGCCGTAGTTCCTTTCTCCTTTAATTTAACTTTCATTCCAGGGAGCAGCAGCAGAAATCTTAAAAGCTGTGTGAGACGCAGAACCTGACGCACAAACAGGAACTAAAAGGACCATCAAATATGAAGGCACATCTTCAGGATGGACTTACAGCAAGTGACGGCCAACACAGCAAACACACACACTGACAACATCTTTACGTGTGTTGTGGATCATGAAGGAAGAGGATGGTGCGTGTTTTTGTTTTTGAGACCATGTAGATTTGAGTGGAATAAAGAGATTAAGAGTGTGTCGATAATCCTCTCCTCTGCTCGCCGTCCGTTTCCTCACGCTCGCACACACACACACACACACACACACACACACACACACACACACACACACACACACACGCACTTCCCTGTTCAGGATTTTCATGTCTCACCTAATCGACCGTGTTTGTCTCTTGTTGTCACGTAGAGCTTCATTCTCCACAGTTTATGGTGATGACTTCAAAGCCAAATATACTCGTGGAAAACACACAATAAGCCCAATTTGTCTCGGGACATGTTTGTTCCCTCTATTAGGCTTAAAAATTTCCATGTTGAAAAGTCCTATTTTGCTATGTTGCTAATAGTAATTCACAGTCTACACACAGTCCAGGTGGTTTGTTCTCCGCCTGGTGTGGACGCTGATATTTGTTCAGCCCACAAATGGCTGTCAGTGAGCTCTTAAGCAAAGCATGTGAGGTAAAATAATTGACTGTAGTTTGGGCTCCAAGCCAGTGGATGACAAATGTGAGTGGCCTGCGTGAGCTGAATTGTGATTTCAGCAGTGGGGGGAAAGAAAAGGAGGAGGAGGCTCAGGAGGCCACCAACGAAAGCGCTCATGTTCGATGATGCTGCAGTCAGAGCTGATGTGAAAGTTCCAGTCGTTTATCCCTTAAACACTGTTCATCTTCCAAAGTGTGAACTACAGATCTTTTTAAAATGTATAAGTAATCTGACATAATCAATCAATCAATTAATCAATGTTTCAGAGAGCAGGGAGAATGTGCTTTATTACGCCACTCGTTTTTGGATCAAAACATCTACTGTCACACAATGTGACGTCCTGTTTTTATCTAAGACATGAAAACACAACAGCCATAATGGTTTGAATATATATTTTTGAAATTAAAGTAGGCACAACATTCTTGAACTGTTTATTATGAAACCCTGTACAAAAATTTGAACATTGTTCTCATTGCCACAACATAAAAAATCCTCAGATTTTCCGCTGCCATCCTCCCTGGTGGAAGTGAGGAGCAACTGATTGTTTTTTTGACATAAACGTCTCCCTTGGTTCCTGCTCCTCTTCCTCAGTCATCATCACAGGGTCTTTAATCAGCGTCTTCCTGCTTTGCCACATCCTCCTCCAAATCTCCAGTCATAAACACTCTCATACACTTTGGAAACCAGATTTGAATTCCAAGGCTTTGTGGCAAAGCATTGTGGGAAGTCCAGTGCAAAAATGGTCAATCACTGGATTTATAATTCAAACTGTTGTTCAGATGTGGGTTTGAGAGGAAGAGTCTTTAAATTAATTGCTCAAGTCAAAGTCACAGTTCAAATGTGTAAAACCCTCAACCCGACGTTAAAATAACCTTTTTCAATGCTGACACAGTTTTTCTAAATTACTAAAATACTAAATCCCATTTTCAAAACAAAACTGTCATCTGCCTAAACTAATTGTTCAAATGAATCATTTTCTCTGCAAAACCTTCAACAATAATTACCTAGTGAGACACGATATCAGATCTTTTTTGCAAAACCAATTTTAAACATGTCACATTTTTGAAACCAAACAGCAACACACATGCCACAGAGGTGACGCACCAGTAGCCACTACTGTCACCGTTACCGCTCTGCAGGTTAAAGACAGACAGTCGGGAGTGTGAGCAGAGTAAAACTGAATGCGAACCGGAACGTTTTGAGTGCAGGGGCGAAAAATCTGAACATGAAAATTGAAAAGGAAGTAGTCTTAAGTTATGATCTGGGAAATCATTCCATGAACGCTTCATGTTGGTGTCCTGTTGAAGAAAGTGCTTTACATTTGCAAATCTTTATTTTTCCTTCCAGTGAAATAAGGCAGGCTGCATGCGCCAGCTCTCACTTATCACTTTATAAATGTGTGTATTTGTACAAATTAGAGACGAAGGGGGAAAAAAAAGGCAAATGCAAAAATGTTGGATTCGAGCCCAGAGTGTGTTTTTGGAAATCTTCCATCGTAGCTGAAGGGCCTGATTCCAAAAAACACTTTCAATTCGTTTCGTAAGCAAGTTCTTATCGGCGGATTTTGTGCCAGTGTTTTTGAAAAACTCTAACGTTTCTGTTTTGTGAGTCGGCCAATAACTGCGGTGCTGATTTATGATGAGTTTTGTGGTCAAGACAGCAATTGTTTTGGTTGTTTCCATGAAGAATCGTCGTGTCATTTCGAGGCAGTGAGGCCCATTTCCATCTGTCTGTGTCTAGTTTACAGTGCAATCAGCGGCTGAGCTCCTCGCTGTGCATGTAAACCGAGATAAAAGCAACGTTTGTAGGCAGGAAAAATACGAGCGCGTGGAATGACTGCTGAAGGACTTTCTCCATTATGGAAGCCTGTCAGTATTAAAGTCACATTCTCCAATTTCAGCCACTTTTCAGCCCTGCGGGTTAAGTGTCTCACATTTCAAGGACAAAAGGATCTGAGCATCATCTGCTCGCCTGAACTCACTAACCCCTGCTAGATGTGCAGTTTTATCCGATTCAGATCTGTCCTTCCTCCAAGCCCAGAGAAGCAGGCAGATGCTTCCCCCCTCACATTGTTTCAGAGGTAACGTGTGACTTAATTAGACGCGGCTGCCGGGGAAAAACATGCTGCTGGATCTGAATGTGATCGCACTGTTACACAACAGTCAGCAATTTCAATCGGCTGTGATGCAACAACACTAGGCGAAGTTCAGGCACATAAGCAACTGGATTTGTGGTGGAGGTCGGGGAGGGAGCTAGGACAGGGTGGAGGATGTTCTGTGGGTCAGCGGTGTTAGTTTAACGTGCACCTCCCTCCTCCAAATCTGCTTTTGAGACATTTGCCTGATGTTCTACGGAGGCCCTGAGAGCTTGCAGCACCGCAACCAGGGTAAAACAGTCGACTTTCTCGGGAAAGCTGGTTTCTAAAGTGAAAATCGGGGTAGCGGATTGGGGGAACCTGGTTTCCCGGGGCACATTAATGTCGGAGAACAGTGCCGTGTAAACACGTAAGGCTGCAGACAGTGAACTGCACACAGCTGAGTGAAAGAAGGAATGAACAAAGTCTGCCTGGGTTTTGACAGAAATGACAAATAATTCATAATAATTCACTTTCCGCTGTGGATTCTTAAAGGATCAGCTGCATGAGTTTTTGCTTTCCCTCCCCTGTACTGTCACTCCGCTGTGACACGAGCACAGCAGAGAGTAAAGTCAGAAAGCAGCGTTTTCTGTCATCATACAGTTAAAATTTGTGCACCAGGCTTCAAAACACGTCCGAGCAGGTGGGGAAACCAGGTTACTCCTGTGCTGCATGTAAACGCCGTTCCCTGATCACCCGAGAAAGCGATTTCTCTCTGTGACACATTTACTAATGTCCACGTAAACACGCGCATTAAGGAATAAGCTGCAAAAGCCACAACGTAACCAAAAGACAAAACATGCAAAAAGCTAAATAACAAAATGACTAACTACACACTAAAGTAAATCACTCACCATTAAGGAAAGTAATGAAGTAAAACAAGAAAAACAAAAAACCCTCCAACCAAGGAACTAACAGGACATTTAGATTTGTAAGAGTAACGATCTAGAATAACAAAAGGCTGGTGGCATTTCCGTGTTGGAACGGAAAAGAGCCCAAACACGGGAGACATATTCTATCCCACGATGATGAAATCAAGAGTCACCACAAGACCAGGGGTAATGATGAATGATGCAGTTCATTTGTGATTACAAGAAATTGGAATAAAGAACCAAGGATGAAGTGGAAAATAAAACAAACACGCGCTACAACACAAGGTGAAAAACTAAAAGGCACAGAAAAACCAAAACCGCACAAGAAGTAAAAACAACTTCTGACAGTTTCAAATTGGTGAAGCTGTGTTTTAAATTTGATTGAAAAACATTTGAAAACCACCAAAACTCTCAGGGCCGTCGTAGATGTCACTTAGTAAATGGAACTATGCGCTGCAAGGACAAACAATCTGTGATTTCATCTCACACAAATGATCCTCTGCTTCGGTGACGGAAAGCAAGTTAAAGCCACTCGAGCAACTTGCAGTGTGACGTTTTTGTGAAAAAGATCAAATGAAAATAGTCAATGTGACAAGCGCTGAGTGTTCTATGAACAGACAATAATGTATGTTAAAGCCAATTCAAGTTGGGAGCCCGGACTCAGCGTCGTTAGAATAAAAGTGAAAGATGCTGAAATCATACACATATAGGAACTTTTAGCGAGATAATTCCTCCGACTCCTCACGGTCCTTCAGACAGTCTGTGTGCCGCGCTGTTGCTGCTTTGGAGTGAAAACACATTTTGTCTTGCAGTTCAAAGCGCTGCATGCATGGAACAAGACGGGTCACGAGACAACATAGTGTTTTCTGATACATAATTTCCTGGCTGAGTGACAGCGAGCAAAGATGCAACGAGATGCATGTGCTGATGTGAAAACGCACAACAGAAACTTCTTACGACGGTGAAATGTTAAACAGATGGAAAATAGTGTGTGTGGACACCAACAGGAAGAATGTGAGGAGAAAGTTTTCCCAGAGTTTCATCTCCACACAGATGACGGAACGGTTGCAATCAAGCAACACGACAAAGACCAAAATCTTAGAGACTTTCCTCGGCTGAAAAATCCTTTAGGCAGTTTCTTAGGACCCATACGTTTTATTATCATCCAGCCCCAGCCGTCACAGCAATCAGCAAAGGAGCAAAGGACAAAGTCGGGTGACGTCGAGCAACGTGGCCAGTGGGTCGACAAAACACAGGACTCGGACACAGGAGACCACTGCTCGCATGCTTGTTTGGGTTGGAGGACTTGTTGATTAGTTAATGTTGTTTAGCTGTAATCTGAGGTGTGTTTCATTTCCTGAAGCTGTCACTCTTTCTCCAATGACCTCACTCCCATCGGGTGTGTGTGTGTGTGTGTGTTTGACCATGGGGCCTAAGTGGCCTCAGAGATCCCAGCACCGTGTAATCACACACTCACACACACATGTGCCTTGAAATTTAATGATCATGTGAAACGTGTGTGCAGACTAAACACCGGCCTACTTTGCTATTTTTACTGATTAGAGGTTGTTCATAATGAGACCTATTAACACCAGAGCTGAAGCACACACACACACACACACACACACAACGTCCTCGGATATCTGCAGACCTCAGAACACACTCTTTGCTGAAAGCTGGTGGGTGATGAGGTTGTTGCAGTTTCACACAAAAAAGTAAGTTTTTTCTTTTCTTATATTTTAGTTTATCCACTTATTTTTCAGAGAAATGAAATATGGAAAATGTTTGAGGACAATTTAAAATGCACATTTTGTGTGTTGAAACATGATATTGTTTCAAACAGATGTTGGGTTTCAAGCCAATCAACAACATCCTTTTACTCACATGCACCATCAGATGTGCTGGTTTCTGGCGTCTAGATCTAAAATACTAATTCTTCTGTCTTCTTGGTGTTTCACCTGGATGCATGTGTGTGTCCACCACAGCTGGAGCTACAGTGTGTGTGTGTGTGTGTGTGTGTGTGTGTGTGTGTGTGTGTGTGAAGGAGAAAGACGTGTTTGCTGGAAACACGGAAGCTTCTGCTTTGCATCCCTGGGTCCTGTTTGTTATTTTCTGCTATTTCTTTGCCCCGCGGATAACTGCGCAAAAGTGAGCGACCTCATGTGATATTGAACTATAATCCAGTCCAGCTCCGCAGGAGTTTCATAGATTTCTCAGTCATCCCAAGCAAAGGCAAATGTCACATTTCAATATCAGTCTCTGTTATTGAAGGAGCACCGTTTTTATGGCCTTCTTCCTGCCCAGGTGAGTTTAACACTCACACAGAGAAAGAAAAAGAAGCTTAGACTTTTCCAAAGGGGAAAGATTTGTGCCTTTTTAAACATACAAACTTAGTTTTAATTCCAAAAATGCAAAGACAAACTGGTTTTAAAGTCTTTTCAAAGTCTTTGTGAAGCTTTTTAAACCTGGAAGGTGGCATGAAAATGAAAGACAGTAACACATCCAAACGAAGACAATATGAGGAGAACTCGACCTCAAACCAAACGGCACAAAAAGCTTCAGGACTTTATCAGCCCTGGTGTACAGTCGCAAAAGTGGAACAGGGATGGTAAAAGAAAAAAGCGCTTGGCAACAGATGAAATGAAGCAGTCAGCGAACACCCGTACGTCCCCAAACGGGGCTGACGGGTAATGAAAGCGAGGCTGGGATCACCAGCAGACGGACGTGTGTGAGGCAATGTGCAGAGAGCTGCCGGACGACCGATGGGTGTGTGGACAACAGGCAGGTGAGGCCCAGGTGACTGCGAGTGAAGGGGCAGCGACAGGAAATGATTTTATCCGAAAGGGAACTTAAACGGATGGCGATTGGCTCCGGAGGATCCAACACTGACACTGTTTGTGTGACAGTGAAACTTGTCTCTGACGCCTCACAGGAAGTGGGCAGCGATCTAGTAAAACCCAAACTATCCACGTCGCCTTAACGATGCTAATGTCATTATTTTTATGGAAGATTAATGAGAGCTATTTATAGCTCTTTAATCTAAACTGAGTAGGACTGCAGATTAATTTGCTAATTACGCATCAGAAGTGGGGCCCCAGGCCACCAACTGAAGCCCCCCCTGCCCTCTGGGTGTGCGTTTAGGGTCCGTGTGCAACACAAATCCCCACCTCTGTCTCTCTGTCACCTTCACATCACGCCCGACTCAGCATCCTGTGTCTGATTTATAGAAGTTCTTTTTTTTATTGAAATGACAATTCAATCTTTCTGATTCAATTTTCAAATAAAAACTAAACCAACTGGATTTCACGTTGCCGTGGTTGTTCAAATGTGCCGGTGGAACAGCGCCACATCATTTCAAATCACCAAATCAACAAATATCTAACAGATGAGAGACAAATTCTCTTTATTGACATTTTTCCAAGCATCCCAGCTTTTCTTTTTGGGGCTTTTGTGCCGCTGATCATGCACTTTAACCCTAAATTCTCTCTGTGCTCCCGTGCACGTATGATCAAACACGAGGAGCCGATCTTACGGCTTATATTAAGCCCATTTCTTGAAATGGGGAGGGGACAATGATTCAAATGTTTTAAAATTTTTTTGCAGAGACATTATCACTGGCTTAACCCTATCGCAATCACTTTTCTGTTGCTTTCTGGGAAAATGCCGCTCAGAAGACATGGGCGATGCATGAGGGGGAGTGCAGACTCGAAATCTACAGAGAGAGATCGAGAGACAATCGCAGAGACAGACAGGGATTTCCCATCCCTTTTCCTGAGAATCTTACTGGTGTTCTTAATAACCAGCTTAGCCCCAGCCCCTCCTCTCCACACCCCCTCTGTGCTGCAGATCATCCCACCGCGCTTTAAACACACACTCTGCTCACAGTCCAGATGCTGTTGTCGCCCCGGTTTTAAGCCGACGTCAGACCCCGACTGTCCCCTCTGTTTATGACTGTACACCACTGTCTCGTACCTGCATGTACAGGTCTTCAGAAACAGGAGGACACAGACTGGAAAGTCACCTGAGGTGCAGAAAGAGTGAAAACGCATGTTACGCACGAGGATCCCATCGCGTGGCTCTTGTGTGGGAGCTGTGGCGGATGGGAATGCTGTTAGTTTACATGTGCAGCCTGCTTTGCTGATAGTAGATGAACAAACTGTCAAGGGATTCTTCTCACCAGTGGGTGTACGTCCCTGATGGGGAGTGCTGCTATTTATGGTGAACAGATGTGAGGAGGAGGAGGAGGAATCTTACTGGACTGTGTGGGACATTTGTGTTTCAGAGTGAAAAAGTCTTTTACTGTCCCACACAATCTGAAAATAAAACCACTTTCAGGTTGGAATGACAAAGTGCTAACAAACGCAGTTCACGGCGAGGCCAGCGGCTCTGTGAGCCTGGGATTATAGAGACATGCTGTATCAGCCTGCTGATACCTTCACAGTGACAGTGCTAGTACCTAATTTTATGGCATCCCATTCAGCTTCACTGTGGACACATGTCCTATATCATCAGAGTTGAATGTTTGACTTCTGACATCCAGCGAATCACCTTCCACCTCTCACACCTTCACCTGGACTGTCCCCATGGACACAGGCGGCGGCGGTGAGCGTGTCCACAGTTGTGCGGCTGCTGTGACAGACCTCGGCTGTGTGTGAGGAGACTCTTGGGTTGTGGTGCTGCTGTTTATGACACGCAGATGTCGTGTGGAGGGGGAGGAAGGATTGCACACCCTTACTGGAAATTCATAGACTTCTTCAAAACCGTGTCCATCTGGAAACCTTTAGACGATATTAGTTTCTTTTTCAAAATTCAATAGTCCTCATTCTGCACCAGATAAACATTTAAGCATTTCCACTCCAAATCATGGCCTGGAAACTTGCCTGCTGGCTTCTCATCTAAGCAAAAAAAAAAAAAGCTGAACTGTTTACATATTTCGACGTTCCCCGGTGGATTGTTGCCACGGCATAAATGCAAAGCTTCTATAAAGTAACAAGTATTAACTGAGGGAGAGAGGAAAAAGGAGATAGAGGTGAGGATTTGTGTAAAGGGGGGAGGCAGAGAGAGAGAGAGAGAGAGGATTTGCAGCCTGTTCAAGTTCGGCTTTAAAGCTGTATCGCTGCTCTCAGAGAGTCTGTTTTGGACCAGGGGTTCCACATAATGGAGTCTCAATGCTGCGTATCAGCAGAGAAGAAGAGCAGAGGTGTCTTACAAACACGCGTGGAAGGTGTCTGCTGACACTTTATTAAATGTGGGTGAACTGCGGTAATAAGAAACACACTTTTGTTTGCATCAGAGTCATGCTGATTCCAACAAGGCGAGTTTGGTATGAAGCAGGGAGGGACAGAGTGGAAGTAAGAGGATTATTGCAGCTACACACTAGCAGTTGTGGCTTGTATGGAAAGAAATGATTAGGCATCACACTGCCGCTTAAAATCAAATGCAGCTAAAATTTCCTTTCCGAAGAATCGGGTCAGTGTATCGTGGCGTCAGGTCAGGATTGACACGAACGGAGGGAGAAGGAACGTTTGATTCCAGTCCACGAGGGAACGCAACGCGAAACACAGACGTTGGTTTCCTCAACTCTGTGCATCAAAAATAAAAAAGGTGCTGTGAACGTCCATCCATCCAACCGCTCATTGTCTTTGGATTACTACCAAGGCTTTGCAGACGTCCTCACAAGAACCACTTCAACTGGATCCTTTCAGCGTGAAGGAGCAGCAGCTCTGCTCCAAGCTCCCTCAGGATGTCCGAGCTTCCCATATGAGCCTAAACTCATTTTTAATCGCCATCTTTCTGTCATTACCCAGGACTCGTGGCCATAGCTGAGGGTGGGGATGACTGGTAAACTGGGAGCCTTCCTCCACAGTGGCTCAGTCCAACATCTTGGTCACTGCTGATGCTGCACTGATGCACCTGTCAGTCTCACAGACAGTCTCCCAAGACGCTTCGCTCCTCCACTTTGTACAGAGTGACTCATTCCCAGTCCGATCCACCGTGTCCCGACAGAGAACAAGGCCTCAGACTTGCTGGTGCTGAATCGCATCCCACACTTGACTGGTCACGGTTTGATAAGGCCAACAGAACCACATCAACTGCAAAAAGCTGAGAAGTGATTCTGAAGTCTCCAAACCAGACCCTCTCCTCCCCCAAGCTGTGCCTTGAAATCCCCTCCATGAAAATCAGTAACAGGATCAGTGGCAACAGACAACCCTGACGGAGGCCAACACCCACTGGCTGCGTGTTTGACTTCTTACTGACAATATCCTGCAACACCTTCCACAAAAAGACGAACGCAGGCAAAAGAACCCTCTATAAGTCTGTAAAACACATGAAGACCATCGTCAACACGCTGTTCACCTGCTCTAAATCCTCCTGACACTTCAAGCAACAGCACATTCACAGAGTTCAGCGGCTGTGAATTTCAGCGTCCACGTCATTTATTAGAACGCTTGCGATGACCTCATGTCCTTGTTGGGCCAGTGGACAGAGTGTTGTTCTTCAACCTGCGCACTGAAGATCACAGACTAGAGTCGCTTCCTGAACTACAGGTGACATGATATAAGTGATGTGACATGCGTATTGCATGAAAATCAAATCAAGCAAACGTTGCTGCTTTTGATGTTTCAACCACATTTAGAAGTTGAGTTGTGTGATGTGATGGTCCAGCATTGTCAGGATGCAGTGTGGCAGAGGAGGCGATTGGAAAAATGTGACTGAATCAAAACAACAACGTGTATCTTGGCTCATCATCACAGGAAAAGGTGTAACGTAGGTGTAACTGATAACAGTAATGATGGCTCCGCTCCATTCACTGTAGGTGTGACAGGAAGCCAGCGAAGAATGAAAGTCCCGAATCAGGAACACGGTTTGTGCCGTGAAAAGCTCCAATAGCAGCGCACCAATAATGAGCACTAATGTGTTAACTTTGGGAAAATATGAATTAGTGCCTCTTGGTGTGTTACGATGATGTCTGATGGTACCTGGCATTGACGTGGTTACTGTGAAAAACATGCAGCTACAACCTCAACGTGTTCCAGGTGTATGAAAAGCTTGGGATTGTTCAAAATGCTTTGCTGAGCTCATCACCGGGAACCCACTGGAAAGCAGAATATCAGTTATGGGCTGATAACAGTCAGTGGTTGAATTAGTGTGAGAAATAATTTCTGAAATATAAAATATAAATTCATTATAGCAGAATCTAATGTTTTCACTGAAGATACAGCCTCCTGTTACACGATGACCTGCACAAACATCTTCGTCTAATGAATTTTAGTTTCCTCTGTTAACGTCTGGCCTCGACTCTGTCCAGCTGATTTGTGGGAATACAGTCAGCATTTGTGATTTTATTTTTACAGTTCACTGAACGAAGAAGAGAAACTGCAAATGAGGGGAAACGTGGAGGAAAAGGAAGCGTGAGGTTCAAACAAGAAGGGAAAAGCATGTCACAAAGGCACTGAAGGACAAGTAAGAAAATATCCAAGATAAGAAATTTGTTTTTTATTCTGACAGCATTTTGTTTTATCATAACATTAAAAAACATCACTTTCATCCTATTTTTATTTAATCATTTAATAATTATATAGCTGGGTCTTATCTCGGTAATTCAACACTAAATTTACACTAACACTTTTAAATTTGCACATTTCAAACTTTGTCTCACACTGACGAATTACAGAGGCAACCAAAGTTCAGTGGGAGCCTTATCAGGAAGGACGACGTCCATATTAGGAGTCATCATTTCACAGCTCGGCCCAAATCGCAACCAATCAGTGTAGACTGAGAATAAAGGGAACAGCGGGCAAAGGAAAGCGGTGACGTCGGCCTCCTTCAAAATACCTTCTTTCACTGAGTCTACGTTAGGCAGAGCTCGGATGTTTTGGCGTGATTCACCCGCTCGTGACTCACCAGCAGTAGCTCGTAGATTAGTAAATGTGAGCAACGCAGTGACGTGAGCAGGGTGAACCTGCGCTTGTGCCTTTTTTTGCAGCTGCAAACTGAGGAATTCTTGTGCTGTGCAGGGTCACGCCGACTTCCTCCCATTGAAACAGTAGCAGCGTGTAACACAAACACGGAGCGCTGTGAAGCCACGTGACCTCTGACCCCGTTGGGCCGATGGAAACTTTAGACCCATCCACAGCTGGACACCAGCCATTTAAACTTGAAGCTCAAAAACAATGCAGCAACTTCCCTCCTGGGACATTTTTCTTCAAAAGACTGAGGCTGACGTGCCGTTACCAGCATGTTAATGAAATCCGGTTCATTGTCACCCAGCTGATTCAGTTCTGAAACCCGCCTGATTTATTGATTTTGGATGACGTCATCTTGTGTTTGGGCTTTAAAAAAGAGTTTACAGTCGATCCATTCGTTTGGTAGGTGGGCATCTTATAAACCGTCCCAGCATGCCCTGCGGTAACAGATTCATGAATATTATTATCATGTTTGTTACATGTTACATCATGTTTTGACACTTTTCTGAACATGCTTGATGTTGATGTGTGACACATGTTGTGGCTTCACTGTAAACATGCCGTCAGTTTTCTGGTTTCATCATGTTGGAGCATATGGAATTTAATTGTGAGGATTACGTCCACAGACTCTCTAGTAATGAACCAAGCTTTAGCAGGTTTTTAGCAGGGCGTCTTAAAGTCCACCTCCGATCTCCAGCAGTAGATGTGCCGAGCTTCCAATTAGAGGAAGCACATTATTTTTAGAAAGCCTTTCGTCTTGTGCCAGTGTGAGGAGAAAGTGGAAAGCTCCCGAGCACATTCCTGTTCCCCAGAGAAAACACCCTGTCCAGTTTTATCCTTCGGCATCACTTCTTCTCAGATTCTAATGGGCAGATTGTGATGAAATAACTCACAAGCTCACATGGGCCTTAACCCACCAGACGTTCCCATTTCTCCAACATCTCATCAGTGCAAACATTTAGCAGGATTAAAAGCAAAAGCCTCAGGGTTTTGTTGACTCTCTGTGTAATCAATACTTCAGCCATTAGTTGGCAAAATATGGAATAAGTGAAACCATCTGGTTAATAATACTGATAAAAAAACCAGTATTCACAAACTTAAAAATACATATGCTCCCACACACATGCACACATCAGCAAACTGGAGGAAACCAGGACTAAGTGAAAGGTTGTTGCTAGGGAAACGAGGAAGCGCTGGAAAGACCTGATTAAGGATTGGCTAGATGAGATTAACTCCTATTCTTTGCTTCACTTGGCACATAAACACACACACACACACACACACACCCACTATTGTATGGCACTGGTTTTCCAGAGCCGAACAGGAACAGAGAGGAAACCCTTTTATGGAAGTGACTTTTATAGTCAGTTTCCTTACCGGCGGTCTGACATCATGTGGTAAAGAAGGCCCAGGGTCAGTTGACCGGCCTGTAACTGTGAACGTCCCGTCATTTTCCTGAATTCACAAAGCACCGAGGTCTGCGTCAGCTCGGTGACCAGTTTCCCTTCGTGCACACGAGCAACAATACGGTGGCTTCAGGTGAAGGACTGAAGTGACATTTGAAAATTGCAAGTTGTTTCGAGTCAGCGAGTGGTAGTAACGATGATTTCAGTCCATCTGCCTGACACGGGATATTTTAATGTCGGATATTTACAGCTCCACAACAAATGAAAAAAAAAATCTATTGAACGTGTTCACAGAATGAACCTCTTTCATTTTGGACACTGTGTGAGATTCTAGTTACAGCATCACATTTCCACTCATCTCCCAGTGTTGATGCCAAACACACTCCAGCTCCTAAAAGGCCAACTTTTTAACATTTTAATGCTAATTCCCCTCAAATAATTTCACTGGACTGATGCCATTTTGGCCTCTGATAACATAAATAGCAGACTAAATCTGACAAATTGAAGCTCAAATGATCATTAAAAGTTTGTTTTATTTGTGTCTCATCAAGGATTTTTGCCAGAAGGTAAAAGAAAAAGGAGATTCTGAATAGTTTCTGCATAAAAAAATACTCACGGAAACTCGAAATGTTCACCTGGTATTTGATCAGACTGGGCTAGTGAATGGATTAATAGAGGCGTTAAACGTGTGTTTCACCAGCTGGGAGGTTTTTCGTGTTCCTGTTTACCTCTGTAAGGAATACATCGGTGGGATATTTTCAAATGCCTTTCTCTGCGTCTTCCTTTAGTTGTGCATTTGTGCGTTTGTGTGAAAAGTGATTAGCTGCAGCTGGAGGCAGAGCACTGAGCTCCGAACACTCTCTGCTTATTTGCATGTTTCTGTCCGTCTTATCTTTTTCTTCTGCTCTCTGTGCATTTGTTGATTCGGGTGCAGCAGACGCTTCAATAAATATTTCTTCGCCCTTTGCAAACAAGGAACTTCCAATTTTCTCTCTGTTGTTTCTTCTGCCTCCCCACTTCTCTCTGGTTATTTTCCACATTTGCCGGCAGTTGCCATGAGTTGCGGGGTCTGGTGGCATGTTAGCATGAACTTGCATGTGCGCTCGCGTATCTGTGTGTGTTTGGCAGGAGGCAACAAGGGCAGTAAGTGCAGAATGGGGGTTTCATGATGAAATTCACTGGCAATTTGAAGTCTCCAATCACTGAACCAGGGAGTGAGAAAAAGAAGGAAAGGGAGAGGAGTGGAAAGATAGAAATAGGTGGGAAGATGGAGAGAGAGAGAGAGAGAGAGAGAGAGGTAGGGATGGTTAAAAGGAAACAAAAGACTGGAAAGGAGGAAGCAAAGAAAGCTAGAGAGCAGGAGAGAGACAATTAATGGATTCATCATACAGTGGAGTGAGAGACAACATGAAAGCATCGCCTCAGTCGGTTCATTATAAAACAACACTGTGTGTGTGTGTGTGTGTGTGCACTGTTGCATCTCTTGCAAGCTTTTGTGTGTGTGTGTGTGTGTGTGTGTGTGTGCAATTACTCTCATTCCCCTCTGCACAGCAGCCATAGCTGCAGGTTTTGCCAACTTGACATTCAAGCGCTTGTGATAAACAACTCAGTCAGATTTGTTTGGCTCGCTCGGTGCCGCACGTGCTTCTGGGGGGGGGATCGGAATCGCAATGGGCGAGAACAAAAAAACCACACACCAATAAAGAAGGAAAAATAGGAAAAGGCACGCGGGAGATGGTCCTGGAGTCTGGGCACTCGTTAGCACCGTTTGGCAAGGAGTGAGGGGAGGTTGCATCATCAGAGAGGAGGAGAGAGGGAGATCACCTACTGAAAACATCAAGACAGTTTAACCTTGACGCTCTGCAAATCACAGCTGCATTACTGAGTGTCAAGGAAAATCACGCAGTGCTGCAAATAAAATCATTTACATTTCGAGCTTAAAACACAGTGAGTAGATGTTCGAACCCAGTGGGACAAACAGGGATCCAAATGTGGTTCTGGGTAACATTCCTGTGCCTGTAGACAAATGATTAATAAGGGAATAAATAAATCATAATGCCAGCAAGGCGGAGAGTCGGGCACACACACACAAAAACATCATGAATTTATAAGAAGTGTAGCATGATATTAAATATAAAGTGCTCCGTGTGAAACAATGAAAACATACTTTACATATTCCTCTATCAATCTGAAACGGCTCACAGATGTAGAATCTTTCTAAAGATGCTTTTCAAACCATCCATTTTCAAAGCAAAAGACAGGGGGGGAATAACAAAGGAAGTGTGCGGAGCATGTTTATTTCTCCCTTTCTGCCTGAGGCCGTTTAAAGCGAACACATTTTCTCTGGCACCGCGGGTTCATTGGAATTCAGTCATTTGAAAAGATAAAGTCTTTCTCTGTCACTTTATTTATTTCTTTATTTAAATCAGGAGCTCATTCTTTTCACCTTGTTCTATTTGCGCTGCCCAAAATGCAAACGGGGAGGGGGGGGTTCACGCAGTTCTGCATTTTAATGCTCTTTGCTGCGATGCGAGTGGATTTCTTGTTGCCTCACCCCAGAAGTCGAGCATCACTCCTGTTGCCTGTAAGCAAAGTGTTGAGCTGTGAGATGAAGCTTTTATTTTGAAAAATCTGAATATTGGATTAAAACAATACACAATTACTGTCAACAAATGGCCTGTGGACTGTTCGTTTCGAAAGCCGTGACCACGTTTCCTGTGGTTTCCCGTAACTGAGACAATGCCATTAGGAAAAGGCACTGGATGCATGACAAGAACTAATACTAATAATAATAACCCTCACAGTGAAAATGACTCAAACATGCCTAACATACACACAGACACACACACTCATTTCTCTTCGTTGTTTGTCTTTTTTTGACCTGCTTCCCCTGGAGTTTCTAATGAGAACAGTTCATGTTTTTGTTGCCTTGGACCAATTATTAGAAAACGGGCCCCTGGGCACAGATGGGGAAAAGGCCCCACACTGTATATTCAGTCATAATCTGTCCTTGTGTTGCTAATTTTCATATCTTTGTGGTCATATTTTGTGTTTGTTTTGGTCCTTCAGTGTCTACTTTTGCTCGTCGCTTCCCTCCCTTCGGACAATTTTAAATTTTTAGTGATTATTTTGTGTGGCTGGCTCTTGAACATAAAGTGGTGCAACATCAACATCAGTGACCAATGTCGAGCCCACATCATCAAGACATTCAACCATGTGCTGCCCATCTTGATCCAGAGCCACCCGCATCCTTTTTCTGCAGCTTTCTTCACGTCCTTAGTGGCTCTTTCCTGCACTCCTCTGATTCCAAGAAGACGGTCTGGTGTAAAACCCCTGTCGCCCACCTCAACAGGCTCCATCTACGTCTTCTACATTCTTCTTCCTGTGTGAGATACCTGGCCTTCTTACACTCGTCTGCCTCCTCTATCTGCCCTTTTTTCTGTGTTTGACTTTTAAACAAGGACGTGGCCCAGGGGCTTTCTGACCTCTGGGGAAGGATCACATGCTGGTCACGGCCTTCCTGGCTGCAGCTGATGGGAAACCTTAAGCCACCAAACACAAAACATCTGTTTGGTGAAGGATCTCACTGGCAGGTGAAGAGAAATGGCTGCAGAGACATTGTGTGTATCAGAAGGAAGCACATGTCTGTCGACTTCCTGCCCCGGACACCACTGGGGTTACAGAGCTCAGGGATTGTCTTCATCCTAAAGACCTCCTTGGCATTATGCACTGCTCTTCCAAGACGTTTGTGATCCTGTCCTGTCTGAAATTTACTTTTACGGTTATGGTTTTGTGGCTCTGTGGTCAGAGCATCAGGCTGGGATGCAGAAGTATTTGAAATCAAATCCCGACTGCCCCATCGCGGGGATGGATTTAGTGCAGCAAACAAATTCCATTACAACATGTGAGTGTGCTCAAAGACAACAATAACCATTTTATTCCTAAACACATTGGCAAGTTGAGAACAAACACATTGAAAATGTGATTAAAATGTAAAACCAGACAATTCAACGGCAATGCGTCAGTTTAACAAAATCAATACGTTCCCACAAAAATAGAATCTTGTTTGCAGCTGAGCCACATACAAACCAACGTGGAGAAGTTGATAAGAGTGAAAGTCTGAGTTTATGTGCACGTCACAAATTATTAGGTCCACATTAATAAGTAAACACAGCAAGCCTGTGATGGTCCGTTCATTCAGGAGAATTTTTACGTTCTGTCTTTTGGGCGTCCTCCACATCACTAAAATGTCTAATGAACAGTTTATTCCTCATGAATTTATGGGAGAAACTCACCAGACAAAACAGAAAATAAAATGAAGTTGAGCAGTACGAGGGCAGGAGCATTCTACTCTGGGGGGTTCCTGATAGCCAGCAGTTTATTTTTAGTTTATCAGGAGATTCTCGAATGATCACTCCGTTTCTTTCCAAAAGCAGCACGAGTTGCAGAGACACGATCTAAAAACCAGAAAAGGAAAGATTTAATTAGACAATGAAGATTAATATGATTCAAACAACCAAGAAGGTCAAAGTCTTGTTCCTCTTAATCTGCCTACATGTTACGTTCTGTGTGTGTTCCTATTAAATTAATATCAGCGCGGTTCGTACAGGTCCGCCTCAGCCAGTGTCGTGTGCAGTGTGTGTGTGTGTGCACGAGCCTCTTCACTCCTGCTACGTTCTCCAGTTTGATGTGAATGAGTAGTGACTGTGTTAAAAGCATTAACATTTTCAAACCCTGAATCACTAATCAGGATGTTGTTGGGGAGGAGAGGCATTCGGCAGAACGCTGCATTATTTAGCATCCACTGGTTAGCATCATCAACGAAACACACACACACACACACACACACACACACTTGCAAATGTGTTTTTTTCACACTTTTTGATATATGATATACTGAGATGATAGCCAGCCAGAACATGTTAAATCACGCAGTCACAAAATCGCTCCATAATGAAGAAGAAACGCGCACGCACACACATTCTCTGTCACTCAGATCCGACACACACTCGCACGCACACACGCACACACTCGTACACGTGCCCCAAAGACACAGTGAGACACCCTTAGAAATCCTGTCATTGATTCAACCTCTGATAAGTTTCGGCCATGCACAGAGCGGAGGGAGTGATGAAAGACAGGAGCAATAAGAGACAGACAGGTGGGAGAGACAGAGGAGAGCGGAGACGACGCGGCGGGGCGGAGAGTCTGTTTGGGAGAAATTTGTAGGTTGTTATTTCTGGATTTAATGGGGGCGTCGAATCTAAATTCTGTGTGTGTGTGTGTGTGTGTGTGTTCGTTTTCTGTGTTTTCTCTCCACTCTCCTACTGTACTCCTTTCTAATCAGAACCCAGAAAGCCTTTTCAAACACAAACACTTCTGCTGCTACTGTGAACGCTGGTGTTACTCGACGTCTCAACAACCAGTTTCCACAACTGTTTTCCCAGCTGTGCGGGTCATATCAATCATTGTTTCACAGATTTCCACTGTGACATCATATAAGATACAGATGTGCGATAATTAGCAGGCATTCGTAAAACCAGGGCGCTGAAATGGGATTAGCCCAATCAAATGGAGCACCTGTAAGTTTCATTTGCTGTGATATTCTGGAACAGATGCTGTAAAAATTGCTTAATTGTCTTTGAACACGGCATCTTTTCGTGATGACATTTGGTACCTTCATCCTGTGGAGATTCTGTGTCATACCTATGCCAGCATGGTCCAGCAAATCCAGTTTATAGGACACTATAAACAAGTAGTTTCATCAAACTTCGTTAAATTATAATTTAAATTTATCAAGGCAGCAGCAAATACATTTGTTGTTTTAATAATGAAACACTAATTCCAAAATAAACCACAAGAAACAGTGGGACGGGGTTCGACTGCACGTTTCTTTACTGGGTGACATCATCTGGACACTGACCATGCGACCATTACGATATTCTGATTATGTTCTGATGCAATGTAAGTTTTGAATGAAGGAGGCGTCACGGTAAGCGTGTAGGTCAGCATGTCAAACCACAGGCCTCAGTTCCACTCCAGAGACCCATTTGTGGTTCGGTTCAGGAAGTAAAAGCACCAGCGGTCACACCGGTGAACATCCAGGGCTCGGACATTGAGATGGTGGATTGCTTCACCTCAACCGTAAACTGGACTGGACTGACAACACTGATGCTTTGTCCAACAAGGGTCAAAGTCGCCTCCATCTTCTGAGGAGACTGAGGTCCTTCGCCGTGTCCAGGCCCATGTTGAGGACATTCCATGACTCTGTGGTGGCCTCAGCTCGGCTTTCTTCCTTTTACCCAGATCACACTCATTCTCTGGCCTTTACCACGTGCTTAATGTAACCAAATCACACTTGTCCTGTAGAACAGGCATCATGGCAGAAACTAGACGTCATCTGCTTTATTTGTTTAATATATTGCATATCAACACATTTGCAAGTTGGCACTTATTTCTATTGCCAACATGTTGTCATTGTGTTACTGGACGACGTAATCAGGTTACAAGTAGGTTTTTAAAATTATATTAGTGATTTCAGTTTAGTTCCACCCACAGATGGAGTGAACGACCAAAATATAAAGATAATGACTGCTGTGCGACCAAACTGATGACCAAATCCCAAACGGAATGACCAAAAGCAAATGTTAAATGAGCACAAATAAACTGAAAAGCAGAAAAACCATGGGCACATCGTCATTTTTAGGACACTGACTCGGCTCAGTGAAGCTGTTGTCCAACAGCGATAACAGAGCAACGTCAAAAACCCGGTTACCACAACAAGTTGCTCTTAACAGTGATGTGGAAAGATGGATGCCGGTATCATAGAGGACGTACATTCTATGTTATATATTATCAATGAAAATAATAACATCCTTTCTTTTACACTGTTCCTCTGTCTGCTCGTCCTCAACAATCCTCTCTCTGCCTTCCACTTTCTCTCTGTCACCCTGAGGCGGTATTTCACATTACCATGTACATCGGTCACAGGAGCTCTGGGTAAATGCACCTCATATCTCTTTACGGATGCACACACACACACACACACACACACACACAGGGCATGTAAAACTCAGTCATGCATGATGACAGACCCTAATAGTTATTACTTATCTGCACACACAGAAAACTCAGACCGTGGAGGAACACGTTTGCTCATATACGTGCACATTAATGCGCAGATCATGGTGACATGCATTATTGCACACACACACACACACACACACACACACACAAACACATAAACGCAGAGACACAGAGAAAGACATGGAGAGCTCATCCAAAGCCAAGTAATGTTGACAGCAACCCTGCTATTTTTAAAGGGCACACTTCACAAGATATCATCTCCTCATCATTTGTCCTCAGGGATCTTTGTCTATTCACACACACACACACACACACACACACACACACACACACACACACACACACACAGCAGACACAGACACTGTATAGTCACACAGTGGGGGTTAATGTCCCATCTCCGTGGATGTGTGTGTCGTAACAATTCAAGCTGGTAAAAAACGAACCAAGGTCACAGAATAGTGACAGTATGTGCTTTCTTTGTTTTTATGCATCTACTTATCATTTCAAAAATGTGTAAATCGCTCACATTTTACATAAAGTTGCACCGATGTCCATGGAGTTCAAACCAACACCTGCTGTTTACCTATAAAATCTTTCCGGCAGTAAACCCGACCGCCCACTGCACAGAGCAGTCATATGCAGTTCATCTTTAATAGCCAGTGACCCAAATAACAGAAAACAGGAAAATGTGCAGAGTTTTTATAGGCTATGATAAATATCATTTATTGAAACTAGGCGGTTTCTCACTTTCTGTTTCATCCTCTGTTAGAGCTTGACAGATGTGACTGACTGACGACACGAGGAAAAGCTGGAGAGTTCTTCTTTTCCAGACAAACACTAAATCCTCTATCCGCAGCCCAGCGTGATCTGCTGTAAACTGTTTGTTGGGATGAAGCGGGGCATCCTCTGTTTGCCCCGGGGCAGAAAGGCAGTGGAGCTCGTCCCTTAGGCTGCGGTTTGATTCGTTAGCCGTCAACATGGAGCTTTTTTTCCACATCTTGATCTTGTGAAGAACATCTTGATGTGGGGGTCTCTGTAACGTGTTTGTCTGTGTAATTTAACAACGGTGGTGTAGAGAACGATGGAGGTAACAAATCCATGCGTGTCATTAACTGCCCACTAATCAGGGGGGCAGTTAGGTCTCCAGCTCTGACTGGGCACTGAACGGACACCAGGATGCTCCCAGGATTCGTCCATTTGCACTGTAGTTTGCTTTTATCAGTGTTTGTGTGTGTGTGTGTGTGTGTGTGTGTGTGTGTGTGTGTGTGTGTGGTGGGTGAGAAGCAAACATAAACAGCACCACAGTATGAAAGCAGCCGCTTTCCCGTCACCATTCATATCACATATGTTGTTCTCCATAAGTTCCATTTGTGTGAGCGCTCCATATGCTGCTCCGCCGTGTTATTTATATCTCTTTATTCATCAGAGACAGAGAGTTTCTGCAGCACCTCCAAAATTTAATGATGAAATTTAGTTAATGTTAGAAACCTGCTGCAGTGGAAGATGATTAATCGAGCTTCCATTTCACAAATGTTATACAAAACATAACTTGAATATTATAACGGTGTCCTATAATTATGCTGCTAAGCAACTAAACTGAAATCACAAATAAATGAAGTAAAGAATATGATGGCAGCTGGATAATGTTTTCTGTTAACACGATGACATGTTAATTAACACAAATGGGAAGTTGCAAACACGTTGATGGCGAACATATTAAAGTATTGTTCACAGACAATATTTTCCCAAAGTAACACCAGCTAGTTATCCAGCATTGTTAACTTTGGTTATGGTTT
Organism: Channa striata; assembly: GCA_033026295.1. NCBI lineage: Eukaryota > Metazoa > Chordata > Actinopteri > Anabantiformes > Channidae > Channa > Channa striata. Next base: position 17,694,614 of record CM065184.1, on the reverse strand, counting down.
TGTTGAGGCACTCACAGCTTGGAAACATCCATATCACAATAACAATCCATAATCCTTTCTTTAACCTTAACCAAAGCACCTTTTCATAAATGTAAAACTTTATCCGTTAAAAACACGGACAGTTTAATCCCTCCACTGGCCACGTTCTTTACCAAAATCAATTCAACTATTGTTGGTGATGTGCTGATCTAGAACAAGTCGGCTCTAAGAGACGATTCTTTGTATTGAACAAGAAGAGCCGACTCAGAGCCAATCTGTTATAACAAATCATAACTTATTATATGTTGTATTATTAATCAACATCTGGAGAGTAACTAGTACCAAATCTGTCTTATAAAGGGTTCATTGTAAAATGCCCTTACGAACGGTGCCTGGCTGAATGGACTTAGCTTCTTCTGCCTCTGGTCCTTACAAATATTTGAACATTTAAAGAGACACATGAAAATAATCATAATTTCAATGGGGGTCATTTATTAAAGTTTGTAATGGGGTGCACCATGGAAGTAAACCCGAACTGTTGTGGTGAAAAGGGAAATAAGTCTCTCAATCTGCCACTTAGTCTATGTTCCAGTCCTCTCTTAGCGTGATGAGCTCTGGGTAACGACGGAAAGAATGAAACCTCAAATGCGAGTCGGTGAAATGAATTTCGTCTGTAGGATGGTTGGTCTCTTCTGTAAGTAAAAAGTTCATACCAACATTGTGGATGTAAAGGAATCACAGACCTGTCAATCATATGTTCCAATACTTTTTCTCAGTTAAAACAAAATCAGTGTTAAATGTTGATAATTATGTCAAAATTTAGATACCAGAAAAGAAAAGCTGAAATCCTGAACTTTGATCTCAGAGTCATTTAAAAAAGATCGGCCCTGAAAAATGCGACTGTCTTTCTGTATTTAAGAGCCTGAAAGCTGTTTATGAGTGAGTCAGCTGACAGATCTTCAGCCTTCAATTACACCTCGTTGCAGCAGTTTGGGCCTTTACTGTGAGTTTGTCTGTCTGACGGTTTGTGCGGCACAAGCTCCGTAGGTGTTAGTCATGAAAGTCGACCCTGCGGCACATGAAGCGGCGTAAAAAAGATCTCTCATGTTAGACACTCGCCTCGTCTCTCTCTCTCTCTCTCCTCCTTTCTGTCTCTCTCTCATCTTGACGTGCATCTCCCAGAGGCCTTCATCCAGTCAAACCATCAGTGGGGGAGTATCACCCGCTTCCTCGCATGTCACGAGCAGAGCGCGGGCGCCATTTTTAGTGCCAGAATGCTTTTTTTTTTTTTAGCAAAGTAGGCCAAGAGCATGAGGATTTTTTTATTTCTCATTTGAACAAACGGAATGACATTAGGACACAGAGGAGTGGAGGAAAATGTGTATGTGTAAACAAGAGAATTTCCATCATATTTGTGACGTTTTGTTTGTTTGTTCGCGGGACAAGCTTCACTCCTGAACACGACAGCCAACATGAGGACAAAATCTCTTTTTTCATTTCCTCCTTCTTGTTCCTTTTCTCTACAAACACACATCGCCGTCTCCGCTGTGTTCAGGTTGATAAAAGTTTACTTTTTATAGGCACAGTTCGAAAACAAACCATGAACACGTACATTAAAGAATACGTGCAGTATACGTTAAACAAATTATAAATATTAATTATTGTTAAATAAGTCTTTCAGACGTTTTCTTTCTCTCATCTCGGTCTAAAACGTTTCAGTCCATAGACTTGGTCCAAGTCCAAGGACTTCAAATGCTAGAGGTTCACGCCTGATTCTCCCTGACGAAGAACTACTTCAAATCTTTTACTTAAATAATTAAGCAGATTATGCAAAAAAGTGCAAAAGTAAAAGCACACACTAAGAAAAGAAACTACTGATTATGGGCAAAACAAATAAGCTGATTCTGACAGATCAGCATTCGTTAGCGTGTAGTCTTTGTATAAAAAACAATTTCATATATTTATGTTGTGGCTGATCGGAGTATTTGTACATTCATCTTTAATATGATGCATCACCTAATCCCAAAGCCAAACCGAAGTCGTAACTCTCTTTGAAGTTGGACTGATCAAATGTCGTCGCTCCCGCGGTACAAAATTCATGTGGTACTCATAAAAGTGGATCCATACGCAGAGTGATAAGAGTGAAAGATTTCCCCTGCAGTCAGATCTTAGTCCTTTTGTCAAAAACAAGGAGACGCTGAGAACAGTGTGTCTCACTGGGGAAAGAAACAAAGGGAATAAAAGACACGTCCAACTGAAGAGACAAGCAGAAGAGTGTGTGAGACGCAAAGGCGGCGCTGCGGTTCTAACAGAACCTTTAACCAGACACACCCGACAGATGATTTGAGGCAGGGAACGAACGGGGGCCTGTGTCGCTTCAGGTACTGCGAGACACAGAAACGCCATCCGACACACGCACGAGTCTGAGGGAGTCGAAACGCCGAACAGCAACAGACAGACAGACAGACAGACAGACAGACAGACAGACAGACAGACAGGCCGCCGTCTCCTGATAATAGCGTGTAAACTGTGTCCCACCCAGTCGAAGTCAGGGTCAGGCTGGCTGGGGGGGGCAAAGCGTGTGAGGCTGGAGAAAACTCGTACCTTGTTTTCACAACTCTGTTTCTTTAACCGTGACCAACGGAAATGTTGCCCCGAGGAATTTACCTTTGAGCTCCGACAAACGTGTTGAGTTCCGTGCACGTGCATGTGTGAAAGTGTTTTATGTACCCGTCCATATTTCACCCTCAGGCAGTTTTTCATTTGCTTTTGTGTATGTGAAATAATGAAAATGGGGGCAGCAGAGTAATCAGAACGTGTAAAACAGAACTAGTTGAAGAGTCGGTGGTTTGAACCCCAGCTCGTCTGGTTTGCGTCTCGTGATGGTTGCGGAGCGTGTAGATTTACTTTTAAGTTGCTTTGGATAAAAGCGTGAACTCAAATGCTCCTAATTCACGCTGCAGAGACTAAGCGGACTCAGAGTCAGTGTCGGTCCCTCCATCATGCTGATGTGTGGCCACAGCGTTCGGAGCTGCAATGAAAATATTGTATGTAGAGCTGAACGCAGAGCGCAAACAAGAGGGAGCGAGAGGCTGGTTGGCGTGGTGCTGCTGCTGGTGGTGTGTGTGTGTGTGTGTGTGTGTGTGTGTGTGGTGGGGGGGCAGGAGTGCTGTTGCCACAGGAGAGGTTTCATGAAAACACACAGCCGACTTTCCTGTCCAATTCTCCAAATTACTGCAGACCGACTCACCCCTGAAGAGGAGAGGAGGGGGGTGAGTGGAGCGTGTGCGTGTGTGTGTGTGTGTGTGTGTTTGTGTGTGAGTGTGTGCGTGTGTGTGTGTGTGTGTGTGTGTGTGTGTGTGTGTGTGTGTGTGTGTGTGTGTGTGTGTGTGTGTGTGGGGCATCCCTCTCATCTCATTTACCGGCTTAGACAGGATCTCTCCCTCAGATACACTTAAACACACACACGCGCGCACAGTTGAAGTCAGACCCTCTGAAATATTTACCCGCCTCATGTGGGGAAATCTCGGTGGATTATCCCCAATAACCTGTTTAACTTAATCCTTATCTCACACACATGAATAATAAATCTCTTCCCCCACTTTCCATCTCTCCCCCGCTCTCTGAGAAGTAACGCCCCCCTCACCTTCCTCTCCGTCACCCTCCCTCCCTTCTCCTCTCTCACACACTCGTTCCATCTGCTTCACGAACATGAGCCGACTGCGTTCGCTGCCTCTCCGAGAGACTTTGAGCTGCTTGGACATATGTGCTCCCTCTCTGCCTCTCCTCCTCCTCCTCTTCCTCGTTTTTTTTTTTGTCCTGCCACCAATCAGTCTCCTACCTCGTCCTACCTCTATGTCTGTCTCTTTGTCCTCCAGGACAGGGAAAAGGAACGGTAGCAGGCAACACTAGAAAGGAAGACAGACGACAATAACAGGAAGAGGCAGTGACCAGCGTGAGATAGGACTGCAGCGGACAGCCAAGTTCCAACAGTTTGTGGCTGCTGGATGAGAAAACCACATCAGGGGAGGACAAAATCCAAAACCTGTTGGACTCACAGCTGAGGGTAAAACCTCGACGACCAGAGGAGGGAGAACAAGAAGATTAAAGCGTTTCAACAGTGAGTGAACTTTATTTGACTCTCGGCTTAGAAGGTCCAGCTCTGGGATTCATTATCGCTCATTATCAAGACATCATCATCATCCTTTACTGGCCCTTAATCCAGAAAAAGGACTTGTCCAGGAACCTGGTGGTGGTGAGAACTGAGCAGAGGGAGACATCCCTGTACGCCAGCACCTGCTGCTGACAAGAAGACGAGCGAGGACGAGACAGACAGCGGCTGAATCAGTAGGTGGTTTTACCTTCGGTTGAGCCCGCACCACCCACCTGCACAGCTGGGCACAGTGAACCCCCGTCTTAGGGAAGGAGAGGCGCCTCGGAGGATTTGGACTTTACCTTGTACCAGAGAATAAAGCTCTGATCAACAGTCCAGCTTCTTCTCAAGTCGGTCCATTCACCTCGGCGGTAAGTTTTCCGACTTCAGAATATTGTCCAAGAAACAAGGCGGTTTTACTGTGTGTGTGTGTGTGAGCAGATACTAAACCAAAGCTGAGACACATTCACAGCTTTCCTGGATGTTCAGCACATTAGGACGTGAATAAACATCTGATTTTTATTTCAGAGCAGTGAACAGACGCAGGAAATGCACATGTAATGCTCAGGGAAAGCGACCTAAGTGTCCTGAAGGACGAACGTAAATAACTCCACGGTTCGAAGCCCTTTTGGGACAGGCCGTCACTGTGCGCATACGTTAAGCCCACGATCCCAGACAGCGCAGTGTAGATTTGAAGGGCGTAATTGAGCTCTGTTGTCCCCCAGAGGGTGGACTGTCATTCCAGAAGACAGAAGGCTGTGGCCATTAAGACGATACATGATGATCTGTGGACGTAGCAGGGGAAAAAAAAAGGAGGGGGAAACAGAAGTGAAACCAGAATCTGGCAGGAGGTCTCCAGCTGTTCATTTCAAACACTTTCACGTTGAGACAGGAAAATATTTTCACCGCAGCTGTCAAGTTGAAGTGAGCTTTTAAAGTATTGATGATGCACATTCAATGTTCCAAACCTGTGTGATTTTGTCGGCTGGGGACCTTCATACGGTGTAAATCTCATTCATGGACCACTTATGCCAGACAGTGAAGGCAGCGGCGGATAAACCAGCCAACGCTCTGTTCGAGAGCTTGCCCCGATTATTTCAGAGTCTGTGGTTTGTGGTGTGGCTCCTCGGAATCGCTTTAGCTGTCAAAGTGTTTGTGTGGATAGTTACTCGGTGGTTGGGGATTTTTTTTCCCCATGAATCTGAATCTGTGCACCAGAGAGACGGAGGTGATTTGATGCGCTTGTTATGTCGAAAGCCGTTGATGCAACTAAACTCAGCGGTCTAATTCCTGGAGAGAGTACTATCAGGGAAAATCCTTTGGGTGCCATCTGGGAGAGTTCAGTCTCCACACACACACACACACACACACACACACACACACACACACACACACGACCCATGATTAGAACCATTCATTCATTCAGATATATGTCAGACTGCTTGACAAGCTGTCCAGCTGCGGCGATGTCGGCTCGGCCAAAGTCGCTGATTACTCCTGAAAGACCCAGTTCTACTTTCAGCGACTGACTTGTATTTTACACAATTCACTTTGTATTTGAACATGTTGAATTTTTGGGTCAGTTTTTTTTTTTTTACATCCCATCACAAAGAAGGATGTTTGAATAAGTAAACAGGAGAATACATTCTCACCAGATCCGTTCACAGCTGTATGTGATCGCAGAGTGAGCTTTATTTGCATATGACAACAAATCAGCTGCAGTTGTGATGTCACGATCACATCGTCTCTAATATCATGAATTACTCGGTCACTCACGTCTGAACTACTGCGGTTAGAGGTTTCGCCCTCAGCGGAGACAGGCCCTGACAGCTGGGCCACATCCAGTGTGGACAACACGCTCGGCTTTCAATTATTTTCCCATGGCTCTTGGTCATTACTGTCACTTTTAAAGCTGCCCAGCATCATTCATTATCGCTTCAGCGAGACATAATACGATGTGTCTGATTGTTAAGGAAAATAGAATTATCAGAGCGTGAATACACTCTGTGACATGACACCGTGTGTGTCTGCCTGTGTGTGACTGGCAGCGCTTCCTGGTGCGCATTGCTGGTGGACAGATTGTTAATAGCAGCTCTGTGATTCAACCTATTTTAATCTGAACACTGACACTTCACTTCACTGTTCGGCAGTCCAACCGTCACAGCTTTACAATCACTCCCTGTGCCACTTTTGCACAGTCGAATAAACTCCTGATTTTAGGGGAATGAAAATGACGCAAGATGAAATGTGCGAAAGACCCCAATTTTAAAATGATTTTGTCCTTAGGTGATTAAAAGACTAAAGGTCCTCTGGTGCTGATATGAACTGATATGTTCATAAGGAAGTGTTGGACAGAACTGGGTGGCTGTAGCTCAGTTGGTAAGGCTGTCATCCACGGGGTCAGAGGTTTGATCCCCGTTCCCTCTTTGATGTGTGTCCCTGGCTGAGACACTGAACCCCTGGTCCCGTGGCAGCCATCGCGTATGTGTGTATAAATGTAGAACAGACGTCGTAGTCATGGTTTTGTTGTTCTCGCCTCATTCTTACTTTGGTTGCAGAACTAAATTGTCCGATTTGAGCTCAGGGTGGCTCTGCGGAAAGTCTATCAGCCTGTCATCAAATGTTCAGCTCAGGCCGTGTGAGGGTTCATCCTCTGGGGACCATGGATCAACAGGGACTCTAAGACTTTAAGAACATCTGCAAAAATAAAGAATATTATGAGAATTGTTTAAGTATTTTTGCATTTTGGATCAAAGTGACTCATCCTTAGACTCCAATAGTTCAGAGGAACAAAGACTCGTCCATCTTGTCCAGTGAAAAGACTGGGACATATCCGTCTCAGCTTCGCCGCCTACTGTCTTTGTGTACCGTAAATTTCTAGCCCAATCTGTGATGCGCAACGCACGTTTTGTAGGTCAACATGTTTTTGTAATCGATTACGTAGACCAATCGCCCCACCCCTAAAATACGCCGGTTCGAAACCTCTAAACCACTGCCTCCATCTCCACTTGTTATGCAAATCAACCAGGTTCGATCCCACAGTTGCTTCCTCAGCTTGAAAACCACAAAGTGAAAGCAGAGTCTTTTAAGGAAAGTCGATTCTGGACATCATCCTTCTGAGCTTTAAAAAAACTGATGGATGCATTTATAAATACATTTAAAACAATTATTCACGCGAATAGGTAAATTTGACAGCGTCAGTGAAGCCGTCTACAAATCATATACCTCGTTGTTTCTGAAGACAGAGGACACGTGTCACCAGATCTGCCACCACTCACAATATGATGCACGGTCTTTTTGATCGATTTCATCACTGAGGACAAAACCAAAGTGTATTTCTATCTTTAAAACGCAGAAGCGACACAACTTGTGCGTGAACTTCCACAAGCCTTCAGCGACCGGCGGGATTATGAAGTCTTGTTGACTCGCTTCTGTGCTTTAGCCTTTGGTAGACTGAAACTAGGTCAGACCTGTCTGCCAGTCACAAAACATCCCGGAGAATGACAACTGTATCTCTGCGTCTGCCTGTTTCTGCTTCGGCGTCACACTCGCGCGACTCTCTTGCCTGCGGACAATGTACAGATGTAATTACAGATATTCCTGGATGTTATTTATTCTTCATACCTCTGGAAGATGACTTTGATAAATAACTTCTTATAATCCTGAAGTGAAATGTGTTTGCATGAAGCATTAAACTGTAAACTTGCATAAATTCCAAGTGCACTTATCATTCTGAGCATATTCGAACATAAATACAACCATATGGTCGACAGAAGAAGTAAAGTGGAGTTCAGGCATAACTTTAAAAAGTCGTCGAACTGGGTGTTTATTCTCTGCAGCACCTTTTTAAGGTGCTAAACAGGCTTTTAAGGTGAAGAAGGAAAGGTGAGAAAAGGAAAAACAAAAAGCAATGATAGACAGGAGACAGGAATAGACTGCACGAAAAACAACATGCACTTTTCACCTTCGAAGCATTCGACTGGAGAGCACAGGAGACGTTTTAAGAGGACAAAAAGGGAACGCAGGAAAACGACGAGGAAAGGACAGAGAGCAAAGTTGAGACGGTAAAACCATAACTGCGAGACAAAATGAGACGTACATGGACACAGTGTGCGACAGACGTGGAGTCAGCAGCAGCAGATGAAAACCAGGAAGGGTGTGTCCGCTCACTAATGCCGACCCTTCATTAGCAGGCCCGGCTGCACTCCCAGAAGGCATTGTGTTTACACTTCCTGTTGCAGATAAACGGGGAGGAGGGAGACGCCGTTTTAAAAAATGCTCTGTGAGTGGAAATGTCCCCGGTGGATTTGTCATCACAGAAATAACTCCTGAGATGTTTTTGTGTATGTGTGAGCAAGATATGACGTGTGTGTGTTCGGAGGTCTGAGTCAGGCTGTTTGTCGAGCGGGTTCTCTTCATTAGACAAACACATTTTCTATAATATCCCACAGGCTAAAACCAAAATTTGTCAAAACGTTATCTGTTATTAATATAATAGAAATGAAGTTACTATAAAGTCTTTGGTGATGTGTTGGGTTTGTACAGTGTTACAAAGGTTCAGTGCCCGAATCTCATCACATTTTACCTAAATACTGATCAGTTTAGCAATTTAAAAAATGCTCTTCTCACAATCCACTAACATAAAAACAAGTCATGTTTTGATAGATATTGTTATCCTGTTATATCGGTGTCAGCTAATTAGAAAATTTGATTTTTTTCTGTGTGTGGTCTGTTCAGCAAATTCAGAGGATTTACTATGTGCTAATATAAAAAAAATCATTTGTTTCCGACATTTATAAAAACCTAACTCAAACCTAACTCAAGGCTGATTTACAGCCCAATTACTAGTGTCCACTCAATGGATTTTCATTTCCTCAAAGTCATATTTGCAAGCAACTACGTGAGGACGAACATGTACAGCCCATGTTGAGAGGAAGGATACAGATCGATGCCCAAGAGTGCCCAGAGTCACTGCAGGACTTAAACAATAGTCATGTGTCATTTATTAAATTTAAGTGGATGTTTCAGGGAACGAAATATAAATAAAACATGAATGAATGAATGAGCGAACAGAAACTGACAGCGTGGCAGCTGACTTTTCCACAAGTTTACTGTAGGCGACCAAAGACAGCTGAGTGGAACATTGCATGAGCTCTCTCCTTCCCTAAATCCCAGTTTCCCTTTTGTAATAGTTAAACATTTTTTAAGGTGCTTGACGACATTTGTCTTCAGGGCCCTCGTGCCTGGAGGATGGTCATGGAACAAGACGTAATTCCCTTGTCACATAATTTAGTTGAAAACTACATAAACATATGTGAGTTACACATAAAGAAATATAGAATCATAGATATTTTTAAATACACTACAGAGGCCTAACTGTTGTCTGCATGTTTTAACAAACCCAATCATCTTTCCTTAACTCTGACCTTCTTTTTTTGTCGAAATCGACATTTCGTTTAAAACAATCACAATCCAAACTCAATCGGAGTCGTGGAAGGAAATCGACTTTAAAACACACGTAAAGTAAGTGAACAAAAACAAAGTCACAAACCAAGCGAAGGGTTAGTAGCTAAAGAGATTAAAGTATTAAGCGGTGACATAATTTCAGATTGGTATTAAGTTTTAATTTTGTCGCGATCGCTCTCTGTTCATTAGCAGGATATGGGGACAGAGATACGGCGATCCACAAACTGACAGACACACATTTATTGGCACGAACTGCACGTGACGGTTTGAGTGGTTGTTTAAATTAATTTAGTCCAGAAAGGAAACAAAGACGAACACAGGAGGAAAAATAAATCCCAAACAAAAGGAAGTGAACCAGAGGCCAAAAACCAGCGTTGAGCCTTCATTTGAGCTGATTTGTGTGGAGCCGTGTGATGAGGTCAGGCGAGGTCAGTGGAATATGAGATTAGGCCATTAGAGGGAGAAGAGTGTGCTCGCATAATCCCTTCATCATAATCTCACTTTCTCCTTCCCTGCTGCTAATGGCTGGAAGACAATAAGACGCACTAATCTGTCTACTGGGATGGCGCAGGGCCGTGCTGGGATATTTACTGGAGTTCAGAGCACGTATAGACTAAAAGGTTTTGAAGATTACTTCCATGACATTTCTGCTCAGATAGATAGAGCCACGTGGGGCGAGACAGGGATGATGGGGAGGCAGAGACAGTAAGAAGGAGCAGGAGAACGGCTGATGTTTGGGGGCTTTCTTTATTTTTTTGGGCGGGGGCTAAATAGAGCTACAATGGTTTGCAGACTGAAACTAGTGATGCAAGAAAGTGAAATGGTTTCCATCTCCATGTGGTCCTATAACTATAAATCAGATGAGATGCCAAGTTGGTTTATTTGAAAGGGAATTCCACCCAACTTCAGCTCAACCTCTAAATGAGTTATTCCCACGGCTTTGGACAGCTTAGGGCGCATTAGTGAACACTAGAGAGCGAGCGGTGCGTTGTTTCAGTGTTACCATACACACCACATCAGGGATTTCTGATGTAACGTGCCAGCGATGTGGCGCGAAGCGTTCTTAGTTCAGCCATGAGACGGCCTCTGGGGTCAACTGTGTGAACATAAAACGGAGCTTTTAAAGTTGCAGCCGAGTTCGTGTGGAGCGTTGTAGGCATGAGTGGAGACGGGTTTACCACACTGTGAAATATTAGAGATTTTAATGTTGAGCAAATGTTGTGCGTGTGTTACAAACGCAGATGTCTGCATAATTGCGACATGGCTCAAAATTTAAACACCTGTTAACGGGCGTTTATTGGTTCTAAGACCACAAGTGTAGTTCAGTAGGTGACCTGCTGCTTCCTAACGCGTTCAGTAGGTTCAGGTTTAGAGAAGGATTGTGAGTCGGGTTCAAATGGGGACAGACAAACCTTTGTGTCCGGTTTTAGAGCCTTCAGCCTCATGTTTTGTCCCTCCTCGTCTGACCACAGCGTCCTGCCTAATTAGACTTTCTCTGCTTTTAGTCTGCGTCACCGGCTACAGTTGATGGCGTCTCATTGTCAGGCTATAAAGAGGTGGATGGGTGCCGACTGAACCCAAATTACGTGCCGAGAACGGCTGATACCACCACCATACCAAAAGTCACATCGGCTGTGGTAAAACCAGAATGTAATGTTATACCTAGATTCTTTATTTTTCCACAATTAGATGGGCCGTAATAAAGAAAAAAGAAATAGGCAGCGTCACATTCGAAACGTCAAACAGCCCCTTTTCGGAAAATGTCCCCTCTAATGGCTGATAAAGACAGACACCCTGAGTGGTTTTAATGTCAGCTCCTCTCTCCATCCCTGTCTGTTTCTTTCTGCCTGGGTCTCTCTCATGCCACACTAGTGGGTCAGGACCTAAAATGGGTCACGGGCCTATGTTTAATAGATCCCCGTACGGCCTCAGTAGTGATATGCTTTCAGCCCATGTCCCATGATGAGAGGCTAAATGTTTCATTCGGGTCCCTGGCTGAAAAGGTTTAAGAGCCCTGGTCCTAAAAGATAGCTAGACCTCGGGCTCAGCGGCGGACTGTGACGGGACAGTGAGTCCTTGGCCTTCACTCTGAGTCTCACCCTGGCACAGTGAGGGGGTCTGTCCACAGCTGATAAGTGGGTTTAATGTGATCTCCTCTCTCCTTTTTCTGCTCCCTTTCCCCTCCCTTATTTTCTCTCCCTCCGTATCCTCTCGGCTTCCAAACATCACTCACTCTCTCCAATCTTGCTTCTTCCTTCTCTCGGCCTTGTTCCTTCTTTTTAACCCTCATCCCTGCCTCCTCTTTTCCCATATCTCCCTCTTCTCTAGGTGATGGCTTGGCTCCAGCTGTGGACTACGGGGCTCATGGCCACTTTGGTCTTATCCGTCTCTCTCGACGTTGCTCAAGAATCTGGCCTCCCTAGTGTGGAACGAGAGAAGCGAGGTCCTGTTGAGATTGTTAGGAAGGAATCCCACCCCATCTTGTTCAGGCGGAAGAGAGAGTGGATCTGGAACTTTCTCTACGTGGAAGAGGAGAAACCTGCACCCGCCATGTACAAGATAGGACAAGTAAGTTCACATCAGCTCCATTGTCCATTTGCAAGAATATTCCGTTTGTTTGCTGAAGAAATGGACTAAACTAAACCGTGAGACAATCAACCTTGTTTTTCGACTTCTTCTTCCGCAGCTGAGGTCGACCAAGGCCGTCAGGGTGACGAAGTATACAATAGAAGGCGAAGGAGCTAACACCATCTTCATTGTGGATGACAAAGGAGACCTGTTTGTTAACAAAGCTCTGGACAGAGAGAAGAAGAGCTCATACCATTTGACTGCCAAGCTGTATGATGGCAATGGGGACCTGATAGAGGATTCTGGAAATTTTGATGTCCATGTGACAGATATCAATGACCACAGCCCGGTTTTCCCTAAAACATATAACGGATCCATCATGGAGAGGTCCACAGAAGGTGCGTAGCGGTAATATATAAACACAAATCAGCTGTTAATGCAAGGTTGAAAAGTTGCTGATAGGTTTGGGATTTTAATACGCATGTCACCTGGTATGTAGAGATTTGCCAGTAGTAATGTGTGAAACTGGCAGCCATGTTGGCACCATTGTACAGTTGAGTGCAAAACTTTGCCCACCCTCGGGAAACGTTTAAAAGAAGGATTATTTAATGGACAAATTATTTAATGCATATCATCAGCTAGCAAAACCTTTTCTACATTATCGGAAGTAACAGAAATGCTTATGGAGTGTATGAAAAGAAAGTTTGCATCCCCCTTTAATACTTTGTACTGTGTGTCCCCCCTTTGCCTTCGTGACCTCCTCCTACATCTTTGGGGCCCTCTGAGCATGATTGTCTGCTACATGTCTTGGTAGTCAGCCATGCACAGCCTTCTTCAAATCTATTCACAGGTTTTCAGTGGTATTTAAGTGTGGACACTGGGAAGGGTGTGGTAAAACAATTACCGTATTCTTTTTAAACCATTCCCGACTTGGCTTTGATTTGGGCTTTGGATCATTGTCTTGTCCACAACCTTTTTCATTTTTAGCTTTTTGGCCGATGCTAGGAGGCTTTGCTTTAAAATCTTCCGTTACTGTCCCATTCCAACATGACCGTGGGATGGTGTTCCTCCTTTTATTAAGGACTTTGTCTGCTGCTCTTTGCATTCTTACATAGCTCTCAAGCAACTTTCCTAATGCCTCTTTCATTTCATTTTCTTAGTCGTCTCAGTGTATAAATATTTCTTCCATTTGTTTTTATTGTACTGTAATGTTATTTTTACAAATTCCATGATCATTTCTGTTGCTTCTGATGATGAATGTCACACAACTGTAAGAGAAGACATCAGGCCATTTTTGTGCAAAAAGGGCTACAGCTTCAACAGGATAGAAAATCCATACTAGACGAACCTTCTATTAGTGAGATTAGTTTAGTGGCATTTACTTTCCATAATCCCAATGCATCAATTAGACCACCAAAGGTGTGACTATATCAACTACTGAACACTCAGACATTTCTGCAAAACACTAAACATTTATATTGAAATCTTCTCTGCAAGTCATTTATTAAACATTCATCGTCTTCATGTAGGAACGAAAGTAGTGGAAGTGAGGGCAACGGATGACGACGACCCCACCACTGCTAATGGAGAGCTCAGGTATTCTTTGACCCCAGATGGAGACACGTCTGCCTTTCAAATCGACAGCATCACAGGTGGGTTCAACGTGATTTATTTTTTTTACCCTGCGGAAGAATGGTCTCTTCTAACAAGTTCATTTAGTCGAGCTGTAGACGCAGACGCTATTTTTATGTGGACATGAGTCAGAGCTGACCTGAAAGATAACACCCTGTCTGTCTGTGTCTCTGTGCAGGTGTGATCAGCTGCAAGACAAACACTCTGGACCGGGAAACTAAGAGTCAGTACGTGGTGGTGGTTAAGGCTCAGGACATGAGAGGAATGGCCTCTGGCAGCACGGCCACCACCTCCGTCACCATCACCATCACAGACATCAACGACAACATAGCCTCTTTCACTGAAAGTAAAGAGCAGATACAAATATGGGACATTTTGAAAGGAGAATGATAATTAATTCTAATTAGCAGATCTGTAAATGTAAACCATGTGTCTTTTCTGTCTGCAGAGACGTATGAGCTGCAGGTTCCAGAGAACAAAAAGTTGAATGAGAAAATTGGCACGCTGGCAGTGAAGGACAGAGATCAGATTCAGAACAAATTACCCATCTTTAGCATTACTGGGGAAAGCAGCGACGTGTTTAATGTCGAACGCAGCCCCACCAAGGACGGCAACGTCATACTCATGAAGGTAGGACAAAATGCAAAGCCTCTACACAAACAGAAGACGCTAGTTTTGGTCATAAACTAATAATAATACACAGGATGTTCAGGTCCCTCCACCTTGACGCAATTATGCAGTTTCAACAATTAGTGAAATTCAACCAATCCCACGAGATTTTGTGACGTAGCCATTTTTGTGGCTTTAAGCAAGTTTAACCAATTGTTGCATTCCTTTTGCAAAATGTTACATCACCAAAGTCACTGCCTTGTTTCTGGATGTGAGCTTACGTGCGTCATGTACAGTACAAAATGCCACCTTGTGATTTTGGCAGGGGGGGCCTGTGCCTCCCCGGGCCACACCTCTGGCTCCGTGCCTGGTGCCAAGCACCATTGTTCCACATAATCCTGCAGCCCTAACACTGAATTTAAACTCAGCCGTTCATGCCTCCACCTGGTTAGCAAAGATATTGATGGTTTCAGGAATTCTAGCAGGTGTAGCCGACTCTTTTGTGCTGTTCGGATAAAGTATTTAGGACGTCGGAGAGCTAAAACTGTACAGAATAGTAATGAAACAGCTTGTGCCTTTGCCGAACTGGATTGAATCACACGACATCTTCTCTGTGCTCAACTCGCCCCTTCTCATCCCTCTCGCTGGCTGTGTTTACGTGTGCCGAGTATAAGCCGGATATTGGCCACACTACGGTTAAGGTCTTATTCCTGTTAAGCTGTTTACACATGTCTTTGATACCCTGTGAATATCCATGTTATCAGGAATAATCCAGTTAACCGAATATTCCTGTCTACCTGTGGTGTCCCATCCACCGATTAAAAAAAAAGAAACATTTGCCTTAACGGTGGGCTATTTCTAATACCGGGGAAGGAAACGATAATCCCAGCAGAAACGCTTGCTGCCATATATTTGTTGACATCAAAGTGTACTTGTAACTCTATGCAAGTCTCGGTTCGTGTCGATGGTGAGAAGTGAAAGGAATGAGGTATTTTCATGCTGCTGTAACGCGCTTAACAAGGAGGAAAAGGTTAGCGTGTCTCTGCGCCTCTCATGTCGAGAGTGAGAAGGCTGTTTGAGTTCCGACATTAGCGAAGGTGTAAATGCACCGATGATGCCGAGAGAAGATGCAAAGCAACGTGTCACCAGCGCAAGATAATACATATATTACCCACAAAACGGAGAAACGAGTCGGGAAGTGTGAACTTGATACATAAAGTTGAGTCTCAAATGCATTATTTTCAGGAGGAAGAGCGGTGCCGAGCATGTGAGGAACAATTTTAACGTGTACCTGAGAGGCATTTTAATAACTAGTGTAAATATAGCCCAGCTGCATCCGATATCCACAGCATAAAAATGAGCAGCGGCCTGGTAAGCTGCTAAAGTGGCACATGTCTAAGAAAGACAGTGAGTCTGTACTTTGAACTGAACACACACTTTTTTGAAAGTAAAATATGAGTTTGTATTTAGGATGAGTTCTGTAGTTTTCTGTGTTTTTGCCCAACGTCCCTCACAAACCCTCGGGGCTTCACATTTGCAAAAAAAAAAACTGGACAAACTTATCTTATCATGTAAACGTAGCCAATAAAAGGATGAGAAGCGTGGCTAATAGAGTTAAAATATTCAGTATTAAATCAAACCCTGATGTAAAGAGAACTCATGTTTGACGTGCTGTGGACTGAATTCTCATTCAACTCTTTCTCCAGCCTCTGGACTACGAGACAAAAAACAGATACACGTTGCATGTCCAGGTTCGAGAAGACGTGAAGAATCCGGCTGACAATGCAAACAG
This sequence comes from Channa striata, assembly GCA_033026295.1. Lineage (NCBI taxonomy): Eukaryota > Metazoa > Chordata > Actinopteri > Anabantiformes > Channidae > Channa > Channa striata. Next base: position 17,678,415 of record CM065184.1, on the reverse strand, counting down.
TGCCGACACCAAAGCCCTGGTAAATAGCAGAGAGGAGATTTTAACTCTGCGGCTTATTCATAAAAAAATCTAAGGACTACAGGTGTTGTCTGTAGTTTTAATATGAACTGTGCATTTGTTACTAAACTTATTCAAAATTTACATCTTATAAAGTTTAATGTTACACTATGAAACTTGCTCTTCTGTGCACTTGATAAATTACAATATATTTTTTTTAAAACCATTTCTAGTAAATTTAAATCTGTGTTGGGCAACTTGCAAGTCCAAACTTTCCTTGAACTGCTCTGAATGATTGATAATTGACAGGTAATCATCAGGGTGACAGACGTAGATGAGCCACCGGTCTTCTCCCGCACCATCTACAGTTTCAGCGTGTTGGAGGAGCAGATTGTGAAAAACATAGGGAAAATCGAGGCCAAAGATCCCGACGAAGCCAAGAAAACCATCCGGTACAAACTGGCCGAGCTGATTCCGTTTCCCACGCTGCACGGTCGCCGTTGCACTGACTTCTCGTTCCTCTCCGTTTGCTGTAGGTACTCCATATTAGATAAGGACTGTCCCATCGATATCAACGCACACACAGGCCAGCTGTTCACCCAGAGGAAACTGGACAGAGAAACGGAGTCCAAATACATGTGTCAAGTTAAGGCACAGGAGGAGCCAAATGGTAGGTCACACAGACACGCTCACGGATTGCACGGCTTCATTAATCCTGTTGCTTTCAAACAATAGATCTTCACACGTGAAAATGAGAACCATGTGTTTTCCCTGAGAGCCCTAACGCACATGCAGGGAGGGAGTTGGAAAGGCCAAAGCAGACAGTGTGTTCTCTGGATTTATTCAGGGATGGGAGTGTAAGACATTAACAAGAATTTTTTTATAGATTTAACGCGCTGCCATAACACCTGGTCGACCCACACAGGATAGAGAGAATAAGCAGGAAAATCACATTAGTGGCTCTCTTTGTTCGCAAACTAAACTCTGTATTTTTAGACGGGCAGTGAATGAAATCCAAAGATCTATTTTGGTGGCTTGTCACGATGTTTAAGGAGCACAATGGTCCCCTGAGCTTGACAAGGTCTTCAGTATACAGTACATGTACTGTACTAAAGATAGTTTCAATACCTCAGTACAAGAGAGAGAAAAGAGACTTACACATTTGTCAAAAGATGAATATGCGAAAAGAACATCAGAGGCGTAAATAAATGTAAAAGCTGCTTTAATGTGACAAAAAAACTGCTCGACAAGAAAACCTCACAAATAGAAATCCTTACAGTCGGTTGACCTTAATCAGCTCCATCGAGAACAGAGACACACGGCTGATCAGTATATCCGTCTGTTAAGGTAAATGGCAGACGTGTGCGTTAAGGGACAAAAGTAGAAAGGGAACAAATCAAAATGATACAAACCGATTTTGATCCTGTGCTGTTGTCTCTCCTCTGAAGGTCTGGAGTCATTTGTAATAGTGAACATCACCGTTGAGGACATTAATGACAACAAGCCTGACCTGGCTCCGGTTGAAGTCTACATCTGCGAGAGCGACATGGCCAATACGGTAAGAGAGGCAGAAGTTTAGTGAGATGAATCAGAACGGGTCATCGCTGCATTTGAATCCTCAAAACACATACAATCAGTCACAGCATATTACATTCAGTTTAGATTTTTTAAAATTCAAATCTAGTTTGTTGATGTTTCACATTTGAGCCACGTGCTAAAAGGCATCTTCACTGATTTTGAACCTGTTTCTTTTGGTTCTAGTTTGGGTAGGAAATGCCTTTAAACTTCCCAAAATGTCTCCATTTTTAGCTAAAAGAACGCCTCCAGATGACATCACATGGAGCAACTCTTAGTCCAGATTATGTCATCTCATTGCTCACAATATGGAGTTTATAATCATGGTCAACCTGCTCCTCCGGAGCTCCTCCAGATGACATCATATAAACAGCTTATGATAAAAAAACTCCTCCAGCTGATGTCATCTGGAGGAACATTTCAATATAGTGACATAAGAAAGATGTTGGACATGTAGATGATAACAGCATTAATGTACATTTACAGCCTAAACCGAAAACTGGTGCAGTCGCCCTTTAAAAAAAGCACCATTTATTGGGCAGCTGTATTGGTGGAGCTGACGTCCGTGAACACCATGATTGGGGGTTCAAAGTTCCTTCTGGCCGGATGTATATGCATCCTTGGACCAGACACTGAAACCCTGGTCTGTGCCCCTGGTCTGACCCAAGTCAAACTGTGTCCAAACATGTGAAAATCCTGCGTTACACGCACAGGAAGTATTTAGCTCACATGCTGCAGTTGGGTTAAATTAACATATTCAAATACGATTGCAGCCTGTGAAGTGCATATTTTGATAAAATATTCCAAGCTGACTCTAACCCCAACCAGACGTCTGAATGTGATTTGTTTTTTTACTGCACTTTTGGTACCTCATCTGCTCCGCACACTTAGACTGAACTGACTGTAAACACAATTCAGATTCATTCGGATGGATGTTCCCTAATGTGTTTTTTGCCTTTCTTTAGGTCATAGGAACCTTGAGAGCCACAGACAAAGATGTGCCAGACTCACGGACCCACTTTACTTTCAGCCTGGCCAGCGAGAGCTCCAACTTCTCCATCAAAGACCACGGCAGTAAGTGTTTGTTGTGTGGAGCATGGATCCCCACCCCAACCCCAACCCCCGTTTTTCCTTTGCTTGTTGCTCTAAACAGCCCTCGGAGCAAGCATTAGCCTCGGCACTTGTTGCTACGCAACGACTGAAACACCATTTGAAGCACCGTGCTTTGTGGCTGAAATTTTAAATTATTTTAAGAATGCCGCGGATCTCTCAGCCAGACGGGGGATTTCAGAGAGCCTGTCTGGGACCATAAATGCTGTCTAGAATGTGCAACAACAAATATTGAAAGTAACGAGAGCAAGTAGCTCGATGGACTCGCGAACGACTCTGTGTTTTTTTTCTCTAAACTCGCTAAAGCTAAGGCTGTTAATGGAACATGTCACACACAACTAGTTGGTTTGGATTTATCCATAAAAGCATGAGAAAACCTGCACTCAGAAGTTTGCATAATAGATCTGACTCGATAAATTAAAACTATGTGTATAATCCAAAAATGTTGTGAGGACTTATAATACAGATATGTGGACCTCATGGTGGGTCCGGAGGTGTCAGGCAGGCATCAGTTATTTGACGTCGTCCTCTGGACTTTATGAATATTATACACGGTGTCAGATGTAATGGTGACCCATTCAACAGTTGGTATTTCTTACCTGGGTGGTGCCAGCGCCATGTTACTCACTTTTCTTAGATCAAACCAGCATTTACAGTCAGTAAATTTGGTCCAAATGGGGAGTAAAAATGTCTGGAACGTACATTTGTTAAGCATGTCAGCCTGAATGAACAGACTGTGACAGTGATGGTGGCGCAGAGACATTTTCTTTTATCCACACACGGATATTTAGGCAAAGGTTGATGCTCTGTTACGTCAGATTTCTAAAGCTCATTTGGGTTATTCAGCTTGGGACACAGAATGGCACAAGTAAAACAGTTTTCATCGTTTTTGATCATCGCATTTCCTTATAATACATGAAAGCCTGAGGAAAAGTGTTACCAACTGTTGTAGTCAAATATTGAACGTCGGAAAAGACGAAAGCCTTAGGTAGTCAGATGAAAGATTTAGTTGAGCTGTTACTATTTAATTTAAGTGAAACTTGAAACACACTGAAAGGAGGATAAACAGGGGAGGGGAGGGGGGGGACGAACTGCCTCATCCATTTCCTCTGTGCTCGTGCCTGGAGGGTTTGACACGTTGAACCGATGGAGAAAGGAAGATGCAGATGGAGGAGAGCAAAAGGAAACACAGATGAGGCAGAGGTGGAAGAAAAGATGAAAGCAGGCAACGGGGAGAGATCGGGACTGAGGGAGACGGGTGATGCGAAAGTGAGACGGCGCTAAATGAGCAGAGGGGGCAAACAAAGGAGAGAGGGACAAACAAGAGAACACAAAGTGACAAATTAAAAACAGGTGAGAAGAGGGTGAAAAAGGAGTCGGAATGAAGGGAGAGACGTGGAGAGAGTTAGTGAGCTATGAGGAATAATGAAAAACTGAGGCTGAAGATGATGGAACAGGAGGTGACAGCAGAAAAGAGTAGAGCCGGGCGAGTGATGACGGGAGGAAAGATCATCAGAGCAATGCTGAAATGAGAGGAGGACGGAGAAAGAGAAAAGACACGGAACACACACCAAGGAATGAAGAAATGAGTGAGGAAAAGCCAAGATCGCAATTTTAAATAGTAGGAGAGGAAGCTAGAAGACGACAGGACGACAGGAGGACGAGGTACGTTTGATAAGTGCTGGTCCCCTGTGACTGAGGACCGCGACCCCCGAAAGTCATCAGACAACACACACACAACAAGAGCTGCAAAGTGAGGCCTTTTAAAATATTTATCCACTACCAGCTCCTTAAAACGTCCAAAAAACAAGCAGGCTTTCATTACGGGATCCAAAAAGATACACACACACACACACACACACACTGACACACACACACACACTCCCCCCAGCAGTCAGTGTAGCTCCACTGTGAAGTGACAGGACTCGGTGTTCAGACCAGGCGGCTACATGAAGCTCGGTGCATTAATACCAGACAGACGAGAGAGAGGAGGAGGCAGCAGGAAGACAAAGAGATGAAGAGCGAAAAGGGCTAATGAGATGCAGGAGCCGAGAGATGGAGGGAACAACAGAAACGCAGAGAGGACAGCGAGACAAATACAGGAATCCGGGGAGACGGGAGAGAGAATCAGATGGAGGAAGGACAGACGCTGCTGTCGTTTGTTGGCTGTGCCCGTGTCCCCCCACTCACACACCTTCAGTGACTTGGATGTCAGACATTTTCAGCTTTGAGGTCAGCTCACCCAAGATACATGGAAACAGCTGTACTAGTGGCCTACTGTGCAAATAGGTTTAGTTTTATTTGTCGGGGATTCGGGATATATGACCTATGGCCTGTGTGACGTAGCCACGTCACGCTACAAACAGCCAAAGATTTTCTACTTTATGTCACCAGCTGTTCCTGGTTGGATGCAGGCAGCTGAGTTTTATGAAAACTGGATTAAATTTACATGAACAAAGAATGCTGGGATATGAAGTCTCCACCCACTGGAGCTTCTGTTGCCGTGGGGAAAGTTGGACTCATGTGAAGGCTGTGATAAACAAATATTTAAACAAATATCTGTCTTCTCGTGACACAATATTTCCTGTCATTTTACCAAAATACAGCACTTTACAAGATGTAGCTATATCAGTGTTTTGTTCTCATTCCGGAGCCGCCAAAAATCGCTGCTTTGTCCGTTTTTAACCCTGATATGAAGCAGCAGTAATTTGACGCGTCAATATCTGAAACGTCATTGTTCTTGTTTCTCTGTCCTCTCTGTCCTGATGTTATTGCTGTCCTTCCACTCACTCATGGACTCGCCTGTTGTTAATAAAAGTTAATAAAATGGCTAAAGCTAAATATTGGATGAATGGTGATATTAGTGTTGGGCTAAGGCCACGTTTCATGGCCATTAGGTCATGAGTTTTTTTTACGTCGGTTTTCTATTACAGCAGATTTTAGAGGATGCAGCCCTTCAACGTAAACATTTCTTTCCTTTAATGACGACAGATGTAAAAAAAAATATAAAACCTCACATAGAAGCTTGTTCAATAAAATGAAAATGCGTGAAGGCAGAAAATTCCGCCCATTCATGTGAAAGCTTCATCCAGCCTCACAAAACGTTGCTTCTTTATTGGACTTCTCCCTGAAGGAATGCGTTTTAGATACAGCGATAATCACCGGCCTCAAACTTTTAATCAAACAATTATCGCTGTAATACTGGGTGGATTCCACGTATTATGAAACGTCTCGCGAGGAATTAAATCACAGAGATTTACCGTATCTCCCCTCACAAGATTAATGCCGTGTGCAAATGTCAGCAACACCCAAGCTGGATTTATTTAGACTTGCTCTAACGTTCCTCCATCCGAGCGTTCAACAGTGTGTGTCGAGGTATGTTGTTCAGAGGGGTTTTTCCTGCCATTGTATTTACTGAAATTCCTCCAGCAATGGGATATTGTGGAGCAAAACTCAGCCCGTCGTCTTCGCAGGAAACGTCTGCCTGCCAGGGACTTGACTGATGACTGTATTGTTGTTCAGCTCGGCAGAGGAGGCCTCGCTCCATTGTGCTCAGTATGTTTCTGCTCGTTTTACCTGCTGCTCTTTTCGGTTTTGTTTGAGCTCCTCCATCACACATGTGGCTCCCCATCGAAAGTGGCCCGGCCACCAATCTGTATTTACAGGATCACGGTTCAAATGTTTTTACTTCGACATTCACAGTCACAGAAATTAGTTCCTGCAAAGGGGAAATTGTTTTTTTGTGCGTTTGAGCGTTCACAGATCCCCATGGGGCTCGACTATTGCAGGCTGCCATTATCTGTTTTAAACGATTCAAATCCTAAATGCTCCAAACTGACGCATAATCGCATACGGCCTTTCTTCTTGCTTTCGTATCTCATATCTTGTTTAATCTGTGGAGCGAGGGGCTGTATAAATAGAATCTGCAGACTGTATAGACTGAGTAGGTGAGCATTGGATGTGCTTCAGTGGAACAAGGTGATGAGTCAGACAAATTAGACATGGAGTTTGCAGAAAAGAGGGGGAAATGTGCGCTGTGTTGCACACTCACCTGTGGCATTTGTGCGCCTTCCCACTCAGACAACAGCGCAGACATCGTAGTGAAACAGGGCCCGTTCAGCATGGATGACCCCAGGAGCTACAGCGTGGACGTCCGCATCAGTGACGGAGGACAACCCCTGCAGACCAGCATCATCCCACTGCCAATAAAGGTCAGTGTGTGTTTTAGTGTGTGTGATACCGGCCGTCGACTATTCCAGTGGCTGATTGTTTGTCCTGCCTCTTGCAGTTGTGTCAGTGCAACGCACAGCGGATTTCCACAAACTGCAAAGCTGACGCTCAGATTATGGGCGTGAGCGTCCACGCCCTGATAGCCATTCTGCTCTGCATACTGACCATTCTGGGTAAGTTCCCATTTTGTCCCAAACATTTGATTCCATCGCTCCGGGTCCGAAGACCTGCAGGCCTCTCATTAGGGTGGCCATCATTTATTTTATCTGTCTCAGGGTCTCGTGGCAGGGAGCCCACATCCGGACACACTCCCAGGTGCGAAAGCCAAAGGAGACTTTCTTCCAATAAGTGCATGAAAAATTATTTTTTTCATCTCTGAGTTCACCTTAAAGGGAAACTCCACGGATTTTACACATCAAAGTTTGTTTACAGTTGGCGGGGAGTATCGCTCCGGAGGGAGCTGTGCAAAATCGCATCGTTTGCCTCGAGTGATGTCACTTGAGTCAGCATAAATTAACAAAATAAAAGTCTCTCATTGTAAAAGAAAATCACTAACTAATATCGCAACGGATTTTGGCGTATTTGTAAAAATGAACTGTTGTCAGTCGTGTCCTTTAATAAAAAAGTATATACATCATTTATATTATTTAATATAAAATGAATAAAATAAATGATGTTATTACTTACTCAAGTACAATTTTTGAGAACTTTCTCCACCTGATTCCACACTCATATGGCAGGATAAGAACATACGGAACCTCCTGGGAGGTACCAGGTTTCCCACTGAACCATTATTATAGGCAGGTAGGAGATCTGGGTGTCACACTTGTAGTTCTTTAAAACATTACTTCCTGTTTAGTGCGTGTTCTTCATTGATCTTGTGCATCAAACTAAAGTTTTGGTGGAACTTTACTGTTGTTGTTGTTGATGTTCATGGAATCAGGAAATCTGTTGGAAAGTCACATTTTTGGAAAAAGAAGCATGTGTGAAAAACCAAATGTGTCACTTTTCGTTTGGCTCGCGGTGGATCAAACCCCGACATACAAACCCTCTGTGATGCAGAGAGCAGAAAACAGACAATTATGAGAAAACGTGGAGGCAGATTTGTCTGTTAACAAACAGGTGCAAAGACCTTCAGGTGTCCTTCCTTTGTGAGGAATCGCACTCGTGCTTTGTGGGGAACTTTTCCCGCTTGGTGTTGCCGCTTTTATGAATAATGGAGCTCCAGTTGTGTTAATATTGCCTGCAGTTGTGAGCTCAATATTCTCTTTGATACCTTCGCCCCCTTCTCCTTTTTTTTCGCTTCGGGGATAAAAAAGAGACACGTGTCGTGTTGGATGAGCAGCACGTTGGAGATCGCTGGCCGAACGAGACGGATGGCGGGCGAGAAGTGGCGCGATAGGAAGGGAAAGAGAAGGAACTGAGAGCTGAAGTGGGGCAGAGCAGCGACAGATAGGGAACGGTGACACGGAGGGAGGTGAGACAGACGGAGGTGACAGACTGGAAAGAGCCTCAAGACGTGGAGAATTGTGGGAAAAGCGGCAGAAGAATAGGGCCGGTAATGATGAGAGTTTATCAGCTCTTTAGGTGCCGCCTGCTTATCAAACACGGCCAAACACTCAACCTATTAACTATTAATACACTCCTTCGCTATCGTGCCGTTTCCCCTCCGACTCTTCCCCTTCATCTCTCTCTCTCTTCCTCCTTCACTCCCCCCTCCGGGTCTCTCCATCGCTCTCCCTCTTCCTCTTTCTGTCTCTCTTTCTCTTTATCAAACACTCGCAACGCAGGCCAGATTAACTATTTAATGCACTTGTCATTATCTGCCAGGGCCCAAAGCAATTTACCGCGCTCCCCATTCACAGGCGCGTTTTCTCACAAGAAGTCGGGGTTTGACACACGAAAAGACATTTTTCTCAGTGTTTTTTTTTTTTTTTAAATAAAGAAAAGGGCTTCTTCTTTTTTCATCCCTCTAAGTCTGATATCTCCCGAGCTTATTAAACTGCAGAGCATGTGTTGTAAAAGATTAATCTGTTGGTTTCCCATGCAAACTTAAATTAGTCCCGCTCGCCCTCAACTAAAAGGCATGGCTAATGCTGCCAGTCCGCTGAGAGACGGAGGTTCATATCGGGACCGAGGCTCGAGGCCTAATCTAATGTCAAACGGATCCGTCTTCTCCTCCTTCTGTCCTAGTCTGACTTTGGTCCTGATTTTCTCAGCCCACATTTCTCCCTTTGCTTGCTTCTCGCCACCATTGTCGGCTCTGCTTATTTGTTTCTCGTTTCCTGGGATTCTTTCTCTCTGTCCTCATTTCTCACCACAATAGGTCAAAGGCAAAGCACAGAGAGGAAGATGTTTTTTTTTAACGCCAAGCATTTATTGTCTTGGTTTGGATAAAAAGTCAGTTCATTCAGTGTCCACGCTGTTCCCACTGTCGGTACACGATTCCCAGCAGGATTCTGTAGTTCAAGTGTCTGTAGTTTGCATTCAGGTAGTTTTAAAGATTTTAAAATGCAAGGTAACATTATACAGATTTAATAAGATATTACATTTAATATCAAGTGCACACATTACCCCTCAGTTCCTTTGCTTTTTCTGCACAAATCGTTTCAGAAATTAGAGTTTTCGTTTACTGCTTTGCCACAGCAACCAAAAGGACACGGTTTCTAAAAGTGGAGACTAAATCTGTGCACAGTTGTGCCGTTTGTCTGCGGGCTGTTGCCGTAAACTCTTGTAGGTTCTGATGCTCACGTCCATCATTGTATCTTGTGTCGGTTTACACAGAGTCCTGTGACAGCGTTTCCAGATCTGCCCTTTGAAGAGCGAATATAAAACTTTTCTGGCCACGATGTAGTTGTATAATCAGGCTCAAACTAACGCGATTAGGGTCAGACAGGGCTCACGTTATGGCTCAGAAAACCATTTTTTTCTCTTGGGAAATGAGACGAGACGATCAGTGTCGCTGTTTCCACTGCCTGAGATGTTCTCCTCTTTACTCTCTGTCATTTCCTCCATCCCCCCTTCACCTCTCGCCTTCTTGGTTGTTTATTTCTCTCGTCAGGGTCCAGCTTTCCATCCTTCTCCTTTCATCCACACCCTCCTCCACCTCCTCACATTTCGTTTCCACTTCCTCTCTTGGATTTACTGAATCTCTTGTTGGGTTTCGTGGACCCCCCCTCTCTCTCTTCACTGAATCCATTCGAGGGTTTTCATGAACGAACGTCTCGAGACACCTTAAACCGCCCCCTCTTCGTTTACTCCCCTCGTTCTTGCTCCGCTTTCTTGTCTTGGAGTCAGTGCTCCACTTTCCTCACTTGTTTCCTGCCCCCGTTCCTATTCTGTTTTATGTTTTCTGGCCTAATTTTCTCTGCCCTTTTTAAATTCGCAGAAGTGTTGGTCTAACATGAAAGGTAGCAGGATAATCCGTCTGTGTTCCTCTCCCACTGTGAACGTCTTCCATTTTTATTAATTCTTTTTTAATTTCGCTAACAAGGGGATTTCACACTTTGCTGCGTTTACTTATGGCATTAACACGTTAAGTCCTTTTCTTCCGTACTTGTCCTGAGGTAGTGGTTTCTCAGAGCGTCGTCTGCCTGCGAGCCTGAGTTTGTGCTGTCTGCTCATTTGTGGACCTGCTTTGTCTTGAAAATGTAAAGAATTTATTGATTGTATAAGCCCGGTGCACATCACTATGATCTCAACGAACCCGGCTTTCCCATGTTTTTCAGTCATAGTGATCCTGTTTGTGATGAGGAAACGCTACCAGAAGGACTCGCTGGCCGGCATGAAGAACAGCGGGGAGATCCACGAGCAGCTGGTCACATACGACGAGGAGGGAGGAGGGGAGATGGACACTAACGGGTATGAGGAGCAAAACAGCATCAGTGCAAAGATTTCTTTCAGGTTTTTATGAAGGTTCACATCACAGGCTAAGAGGAGTCTTTTTATTTATTATTTACCATAAAACACAAATTACTGCCGTCAAAAAAAAAAGATCTAAATCCAAGCTGTAAAAGTTCCATTCTGTGTATTCTGCGTTTGTCTTTATAGACACATTTAAAGTTAAAGAGTACAAATTATTTTTTGTCATTTTATTACTATATGTGTCAGTTCTCGCCGTTTAATGTGCTTCCAAAAAAAAAAACATACCCAATATTAACTCACCCCATCTACAATATTTATCTTCTCTTCTGCATCCTTCAATTTGCTGACCCACTTTACCCAAATGAAATCATTAAACATTAATCTGATCTGAATCTAATCCATCTGTACTTAAGTAGTATTAAAACAACATCTAACCATCATATTCATATTGACTCCACCATATGCCGATGGCTTGATGAAATGGTGAGCAGACCCTAATTGCAGAAGAAATAAATATGGATGGATAAGAGAAGCGGCAGAAGATATTTTCATATGCCAGCTGACATATGTTTACGTTTTAGGTAGACACAATCTTACGTCTTAACTTTGATAAAGGATTACATTGTGTTGTTTTTATTCCTCAATCCTTCCAGATTTCATATTTTTTGTTGTATATAGGGCAAATTCTTTGAGAATTAATTTGTTTCCCCTTGAAACAAACATTTAAAGTTGTATAACTCAGCTCATGGAGCCGTAGTCCATTTCTCAGAGGAGCTCTCAGCTGTTTAACGCCGTTCTTTCACTGTTTCAGCTACGATGTGTCAATCCTCACCTCCGCCTGCCACGACGGCTCGCTACTCCGCCACCCGGATCACCAGCCGCATCCTTCCCTGTACGCCATGGTGCAGAAACCGCCTCACCATGCTCAACCCGCTGCATGTAAGGGCGACATGGCCGCGATGATCGAGGTGAAGAAAGATGAGGCGGACCACGACAGAAACGGCTTCCCCTACGACACTCTCCACATCTACGGCTACGAGGGGCCCGAGTCTTTAGCCGGAAGCCTCAGCTCTCTGGAAAGCTCCTCCTCAGGTTCGAACTTGGACTACGACTTCCTGAGCGACTGGGGGCCGAGGTTCAGGACCCTGGCTGAGCTGTACGGAGTCGATGGGCCCGACTACTACCATCAGTACTGATGGCCAGCTGCAGCTGACGAGCAAACACGAAGCCAAAATACTCACAAACACACACATAGAGTGAAAAGAGCCATAAAATATGTTCACACACACGATAACACACATCCAACCAGGATTTGACCAGGTTTTCTCTGGACATGGAGCTTTGACAGTTGTGTCCTCCAAAGACCTTCCATAGCTCCTGAAAACAGAACAGGGTGCTCTTGTTTCCAGTGTTGTCAGGTGTAATTCACTGAGTCTCCTGAGTCTGTTCACTTCCAGTCAGAAAATTTTTCATCAAACTCTAGCAAACTCCGTCATCATATTTCTCTTTTCTTTTCTTCTTTTCTTTGTTTTGACATTTTGATTTTAGATGTAAAAGGGAAAGATAAGAAATCAAGAACATGGAAACTTAGAGAAAATCCAAACTTCTAACCTCACAGGATTGACTGCAGATGACACGTGTCAGCTTTCTTATCATTTTGCATCCCGTTATTTTCCGCCAGTTATGTACGAATGATAAATGCCACATGTCTCATGTAAACGTTTACATCAGTTCAGTTTAAATGCAGTTCTGCATCTCTCTTACTAAAGAATAAACTAATTTCAGCCACTTGACACTGACATAAAATCTATTTACCACAAAACTTTAAAAGGACAAAATTTGCTTAAGATAATTTCCCAGATTTTTACAGGGATGCAAAATGGTGCATGTCACAGCAACTTGTTCCTGGTCAGACATAATTTTCCACTCCTGCTCTTTTTTTTCAGTATCGGTGGCCTGAGAACTTTTAGGTTTTTTTGTGTTTTGAAAAAATTGGCCACAAACACAACAAGGTGATTTTTATTTTTGATCTGAAGCTGATGATGTGATTTGTAAATATGACAACTTGACGGGTTTATTGTTAGGTGAAAAACTTTGAGAAGAACTTTAAGTCAAAGACGTTTGAAGTATTTGATCACAGTGAGACGCCAGTTGTGTTTTCTTCTTCTGAAATCCTAACAAGAACAACCTTCAAGGAAAGCTCCACGCTGAGAACGCGTTCATCACGCTGTGATGTCTAGTCAGTTGTTTTCTCATGCCGCCACTTTCTCACAGCTTGTAGTTACTTATTTACAACGTTTCCCTTAACGCTGTCTTGCAGCCTGGTTTGGACATCAGCTGTTTGGACAGAAAAGCTCCAACACGGCGCATTTAAAGTTCACGACATGTAGCACTGTTAGTTTTTTCAATGTGGAAACCTCACACAACCCTTTGAACGAAATAGAAATGAGGATTCGTTTTGTCAGTGAGTTATTTTGCCCATTTTCCCACTTATCTTCTGCTCCGAAAGGAGAAAAAAAAAAAAAAGACAGACAGACTAACACATAGGAAATGACAGTACTGCTGCTCAGACAGAATTACAGGTTTTATTTGACAGAACTCATCATCACGGTTATTGTTGAGATGAAAGCCCAATCCTCAGAGGTCTGCTAGAACAAAAGTGATTCAGACAACTCAGGAAACGCGGCACAGCCAGTGCAGCTAGTTGAACGGCAGTCGTGGCTCTGAGGTGGCTTGAACAACTTTAACCTCTCGTCCTTTGTGGCTACTGTGGACCCATAAAGTCTCTGAATCAAAATGTCACTCTCCACGTATTTATTGGCGTATGCACTCACAGTCCACTTTATTAGGTACAACTGTGCAGCGTAATCCAATCCGACACAGCAGCTCTACTTTTCAAGGTTATCATTTCTCACTTTTGAACTCAAAACTGTCAAAAAGGTGATAATTTTACGATGTGTTTATTAATGAGCTATTAATGAGTTAGTACAGTAGTTGATCACAGCTATTATCCGATGGGCTGTGCAGGGCGAAGCAGAGCAGGAAGATGGAGGATTGGTTTAAAGTTGCATACTAGCATTAACATTTTTTGTAAAATCGACCTCGTTTTGATGGTTTTCCATTGCCGAATGGAAGGAAAGTCGATTATATCGCTCATGTGCCAGGGCCGTCCCTTTTTAAGGTGAAGTTATTCTAATATAGAGACATTCGTTTATTTACTCTTGTGTTTATGCTGTTTTCCTTGGACTTGAACCTCTTTCCTTAAAGCTTGGAATGTGATTTGATAAACACAAACGGACACAATAGCTGGAAGCCTCCTAGGTGCTTTCCTGTTGGCTTCATGTGTAAACTTAGAGCGGCCGGTTCCTCGCCGCCTCACTCACTCGCGGCCGTTATCTCGTTCCTCTGCGCTCCTCGTTTGCCTCGCCGGGTTTCTCCCACCGTGTCCTTTAATCAACTAAACCAAACAGTTGTGTCAACTTCCTGTCCATCTGGGGGCTTTAAGCCCGCCCCTTCCTTCCAGCGTTATCTCTCCCGTGAGCCAACACTTTGTGCTCACTTCCTGTTCGCCCGGGCCTGGGAAACAACCTCGGAGAGGAAAAGGGAGCGAGGCGACGACACCCGGGGGTTGAGAGGTTAACAAGAAAGAAAGATGAAGGAAGCCGTGTGATGAGTTTTTCAGCTGAGCAGAGTCACAGCCAAAAGGCTCAGCTTCTCTCATTGGTGGCGACGATTTTTACTTTTTTACAGTGGAACATAAGTCGTTGTTTTTGTTTAAAAAAATCAAGTTATGTGACGGACATGTAACAGGTTATTTTATGGCGGCCATCTTTATTTCTGGAGACTGTGACTAGAGTAAAATGTTGCCTCACTTTGTTTTCGTTCCCATTTCCCGGGAAACAATAGTAATAAAGTTTTTGTATCTTTTTGTTTATCGTAACCATTATTGTGATTACTTTTATTTTGAAAAAACCGATCATGTGAACAACATACAACAACACAAAACAATCTCTGTTGTTGCAATCAGCAGGCTGTAGCAGACAGATGTGTTCCATTAACTTCTCTCCTAACTGCAATAAGCACTGGGTGGACGCTCGGAGACATTTGAAGACATACGTGGGGAAATTTGCCAACAGTGTTTTCAACGTGTTGCGTTCTGTTTGAAAACTGTATATACAATTTATTTTTCTTGTCCGTGTCCACAATATAAAGCACATGGTCCGATGTCATTTCCTTACAAAAAAAAACATCTAGACACGGTGTTCTGTGAAAAAAATGATTTTTATTTTGCAGCATTGTGTTTTAAAATGCTTCACACTATTCAGTTCTCAAGAATTGTGTTCCTAAACACTTATCGATTTGATTATCTCCAAACCCTCTGTGTAAGAGTGATGTCCTATAAACCTGTCATGAGTTTTTTATTTATTAAGAATAAATGGTTGTATCTACTTTACAAGAAGGTGAATCGGACTCAGACAGTGAAAGTAAATCTCTCAGGTTGGGAAGGAGGCGGACGTGTCAATATAAAAATGGACATTACAGACATGACGGGGACTGAACTGTAAATTCACGCTGTGTGTTCTGGAGGGCGTGTTCTTTGAGCGACATGTAAATAGAAAAAAACGTGCCTAATGGGATTTTTTTTTCTGGCCTCGCATTCCGTACGTTCTTTTTGTCTAGTTTACTGCATTTAGAGGATTTTAGAAGCAGCACAGTCAGTCTCTTTTTATTGCTGTGAAAAGACAAACTGGGTTAATTCTCCACAAAAAACTACAGTATGATGCGTGAATGACGCGCGAGCTCAACTGATTTTATGATTTAATGTTCGTGTGTGTGTGTGTACTGTATGTGTGCGTATGTGATAGTGATTGTACACACGCACACACACACACACACACACAGGTATGAAACAAAAAAGCGACATCATAGTTATTCAGTTTTTCTTGTGTAAATACAAAAAGAAAAACATGTGCCTTTATTCTTTAAAAAAAACTGTAATTCGTTTTATGATGGTGAACACAATGTTTTCTATATTCTTTTTATGCCGTATAGCAACTACTTTTTATTACATGACCGTTTTTTAAGTGTAGAATGAAAATAAACACAACAAGCAGATATGTCGCCTTGTCTTGTTATTGGTTATTGAGATTTATGTCTGTATTGACGAACTATGAAGAAAGAAAAACAAATGTTTTCTCCATTAAAATAAGATAAGAAGAAACAATGTGTCATACCCCATCTCCTTCCTCTGTTTCTGCTCAGGCCTGAACCGTGTTTAACAAAGGAAGAAATTCCCCAAATACTAAAAGACAAAAAGAAAAACAGAGTAGAACAAATGGAAAGAGAAAAAGAAGAAAATATGTTTAAATTAACGACTATTTAAAAAATAAAGTTCAATGTGTGATTGTGAAATCATTTTAAGAGATCTGACTTTTTGGGGCAGTAATTACTCAAAAAGTGTTCACGTACTTTACTGACGTATTCTCAGTTTGTGTTACTTTTACTTCATCCAGAGATATTGTACTTTTAGTAATTTTTTTATGACTTACTTGCTATAATTTTCACTTGGCCAATTTGTCACACAAATATAAATTAGACTAAAACTTCTACATGACTAACAGCATCAAATATATCACCATATAATGTTTTCTTGTTGAAGTTCATACATCTTTGCAATTTAACTAAAATTTGAAAATGAATGCAGTTTATAGTACTACTTAAGTAAAGAATCAATTTTTTAAATAACAAATACTTTTTGTGTACCTTTCCCGCCTTGTTTTAAGGTTAGTTGAACATGACATTATGCGATTCTAAAACAAAATTCATCCCTGGGGCCCATAAGTGGAGAAGGTGGAACTTGCCGGCATAACTCAACAACGCGCTGATCAAAGACACAATCCGGGGCATCTGTGGGCATTATAACAGTATATGCTAACAGTCAGTTTTCATACAGTCAGTATTTTTTACATTTCCATGTGGTGTGGATCAGCGCTGCTCCTTTGTGTAAAATAATCCTTCATGTCAAATGTTACACATTGAGAGGCTGTGCGAGGAAAGCTCTGATCTGCTTCACTTTGATCTTTGACACGAGATCACATGTGGGTTCGAGCAGAGTCGCTCTCTTTTTAACCAGAGTGTAAATTCACCACAGGCCCATGCAGTTTTATTACCATAGGGGTCAGTGGATTTCGGAGTTAGACGTCCCCGTGTATATGATTATGTCCATATGAGGCGCGAGAGAGCGTATCAGATCCTGTACGCTCGCTTAGTGAGACAAAGTGAGGGGGAAATGCCAAAGTGATGACAATCCTCCCAACATGTCTTGGGTCGACACCCTGCTCTGAAAGGCCCCACATTCCTGTGTTTGTCTTTCTTCAGCTGTGAGGACAAAATGCATTCGTTAACCCCTAAACCCAACACTTTGTCTAATGTTTCTTTAAACGTCATTAAAGCTTAAACCACGTCTCAACGTTCAAACACCATTTTAAAGCTGTGAACACCAGATGACGATAGTCAGTAAAATTGTTTCCACATAACTACTCAATGGATGAGTGCGGATCCTTGTTCATCATCCCCGTACCCTAACCCTAACCATCACCACCAACCGCCTAAACCCGACCCAAACCGTATCCCTAACACTAACACGGGAAAGGGTTTGATCTGGCTGACAAATCGCGCTTTTAAAGAACCAGATGTGTGAACACCTTCAGGCCCTCCGGCTACATGCGTGTCAGAAAGTCTTAATGTGGAAATGTCACAATGACTTTTTAGCTTCTTCTGTTTAAACATCCACATGACTGGCCAAAAAAGGGGGATAAAAGCAGTTTTTTGCTCCGTCCATAAAGCGATGTGACATGACAGGTTTTGCGGTTGTGAGATGGCGCCTGCTTGAGAAAGAACAGACAGTACATGTCATTTTCTTTTTAGTCTTTTATTTTGAGCATTTGTACAATCAGCTCATAATGACATTTGTCTGGTGAAGACAGTCAGTGGCATAGAGACAACTGACTGCTGGGTGGTCTTCATGTTTAAAGGTCCCCAATAACGACAGGAAAATTCAACCTGATACGTCGTACACGTACACACACACACAAACACCTGAATTTCACTGTGTTGAAATCACAGCAACTTGAATAAAAATGAAAGGTCTTTAAACGTGTAAGTATTGTTCATATGTGACGTTGAGTTGATAAAGGTTTGTGCTGGATGTTCTATGTCTGGAATCACACTCACTGGACGTGGATTAGCCAGTAATCAGCTTTTAGTGTGAGCTCAAAGACACTTTCACTGCACACGAATCATTCAAATCACAGGACAACACAGTAAAGTAAAAGTGCAACATGTTTCTGAACGGAGGTTTATTAATATAGGCCATCTGTTGGCAAAAAGTGACAAAAAGTTGGACTATATTCTAAAAAACAGCCCGTTCGGTCCTTTGCATTTCGTAACTCGCTGCAGTTCGTTGCTGTTTTCAGCGCAGCACTACTTGTGGGTTTAGTGTCTTGTCCAAGGAAACTGCAACATGCGACCTGCAGTTCATGGACGACTCTATCGACTGAGCCACAGCCGCCTCCCACACACACACACACACACACACACACACACACACACACAATGACTTCATGAACTCGATCTCATGCTTGGACAGGGATTGGACACGGGGCTTCCTGCATGACAGCACAGTCCCTCACCAATACAGTCAAACAGCTGCTCAAGGTGAACTGATCATCTGTTTAGGTTAAGTGATTATTCATATTCTTCCAGAAGACGAGGAAGAGATGTAACAGAAACCTTAAAGAAATTAAAATATTGCGTTTTTCTGGCAGTCCACCCTGACTTTATAGCAACAGAGGCTAATGTGGCTATGAGAGGCGGGGTCCAGCCTACACAGGTGTCCAGTCCATCTCAGGAGAGACGTACACAGACAGACAAACACTCGAATTCACACCTCCAACCTAACATGCATGTTTTTGGACTGTGGGAGGAAAACCGGGGTACCTGGAGGAAACCCACGCAAGCACGGGCAGAACCCTTATACAAAATCAAATACCACAGAGTCGCTCCTAAGTGTTGCCACCTCTGCAAAAACCAGACAAGAAATGACAAAAAAGCTCCCAAAAATAGAAATGGAACGCCAAAAAACAACCAGACATCATGTGACCGCAAACACTAAACTTCTAAAAGCAACTGTAAAATCACCACAGTCAGACTCAAACAGACCAAAAGAATGTTTGCAGGGGCCCATTCTCTCATGATTGGTCCATGGTTACATGACAAGCTGCCAAACCATGAATCCCCATTTGTAGCACATTTGTGAGTCCGTGTGGTTCCGAATGAAAACCTTTGATAGTTGTCTCATAATGTCCGTCTAATCTGACCTAATCGGGAACAGAGTCACTCTGTAAAAGCTTTCACTGAATCGTGTGAGCTGCACAGTCACCAAATTCAGCCTGTCATCACTTATTCAGGCCGGTGGGATGTCTGCATGATGATTGAGAGAAGAGGGGAGGCAAACTTCACTCTCCCTTTACTCCTCCCTCAGCCTCGGCTTTGCTTTGGACTACTTGTGGCGAGGAAAAGGGCGGGAGCAGCTGGCGGCAACATGCAGAACACTGCGTTACGGTCAAAGCCCAAAAGCAGACTATTAAACTCAGACCTGCTTTACCCTTGAATTCGATGACATGGAGACAGCTATTGGATAATGCTTTGAAGCCTGATCAAAGATGCCACCATTTTGAAGCGGACTGCAGCGCGTGTTTACGTGCAAAAGGTTTTGATGGCGGTAGCTGTTTACACGAGCGCAGCGTGTAATCCGGTCGGAGAAAACGCTGTGACTTGTCACGAGCAGTTATGTCTGTGTCTTCCTGCACAGATGAATGTGAGACGGCAGCACGGCCACGTACCTGAGCACAAGGCCTTCGACACCGCGCGGCACGTGCGCGTCTGTGCGCACGCTCCCTGCATCACTTCCTGATTTTAACACCATCGCATTTCGCTGACAGAAAAAAGTCTCACAGCATCGCCATCTTTTTTGCAAGTGGGAATATTTTAGCACATGCCATAAATTCAGACCCAACGTTCGAGCGAGCAGATGCACTCCTACGAAAGCCTGCCCTGAGAGGTGAGAACACACGCGAGGAAAGGAGTCAGTCCATGAGCTGTTATCGACTCAGTCCACGCAGACGCTTCAGTCATTCGTCGTGGATGCAATTTATGCACATAGGCAAAGTCTCGCAACGTTCACGGTTTAAGAAAAAGAAGAAACACGACTCCAGAAAAACTGTGCACAAATCATCCATAAATTTCTGCTTAATGTGATGGGACGGACACTGTAGACTGTGTTTAGTTCCGGTCTTTTTTGCATTGCATTAATTTATGTACATGTGTTTGAATGTGAATAACTTGAGGAGAAACCAGTTTTTGCTGTGAGGTTTAAAGGTGAATCAACAAAAATGTTCCATTGTCAGAGACAAACTGATGTTATTGTATAAAATCTGCCAACTTGTCTCCTTGCCCACATCTTGCGATCAAATCTCATACATAACGTCTGTCTCTATTGTTATTGCAGGACAACAGATCTGTTTGCTTTTGCTCTGTGCAAATATTTCACTGTGGTTTAACACAAATATCTACAGACTAAACACTGGGCCACACACACACACACACACACACACACACAGAGGTTGTGTGTCAGGGTTTGTCTGGTTTGTCTTTTGTTCCACGGCCTCTGTTGGTGTGTAAAGAACATGTGGTTTTGTCTTTGTCAGGGGCAGAAGCTGTGGCGTGTGGCTAAGTAGGTAGAACACGGCGCTGCTCGATTTACGGGCTTCAGTTCCCTGCGTGTAAGTCGCGGTGGGGCAGGATTTCTTGTGTGTGCCAGTGCCCCCCCCTCCCGTTTGGAATCGGGCCTGGTCCTCATTCCTGGTTGGAAAAAGTGCTGCAGTCAACCATCAAAAACAGCGGATCTGCATCAAAACATCCCACTGACACAGTGACAAACAGGCCCGGAGCAGCAGCTGCTACAGATGTTACAGATGGAGCCACGAATCCATGTCAGCTGTGTAACGTCCTGTCTGCAAGCAGTCGAAACTTTACAACAATGTGGAGAGGAGGAGGAGGAGGAGGAGGAGGAGGAGGAGGAGGAGGATATCCCCTTTCCCTCATCCTCTGCTTCTCATTGTTTGTCCTGCTTTTGTTTTGTGCCGAAAAAGCTGGAGCCACATTTCAATGACATTTAAAATGAACTAACGCGTTTCACCTGAACACAAACTGTCTTTCACTTCCTGAGATGCCACTGTGCGTTTGACTGATTCAACATTTAACGTGCACAGATGCAAACACACAGCTGTATCTGTGTGTGATTTAGAAATCATCATTTTTAAGGACAATCATAACAATAATGCAAAAGCATCTTCTCTGCCGGAAGTGATAATTTGACATGTTTGTTAGCTGTGAAATGTTGTGATACTCGCAATGTGCATGAGAAATTAGAAAAATATTTTTTTATTATCTTTATTATGGAGAAAAACCTTCAAAAAGCCTTAGTGGCTGTTTGGCTAAAACCTGCAGATCTGTGTCGCCACACTGTGGTTAAAGGCGTAAATTACACCCAGAATTTTTGATTTTATATTAATTAGAAAAGTATAAAGATTTTAAAATATCCTCAGTTTGGTTGATGTCCAGCAGTGGAGGAGAAAACATCCAGATCATCAGGTTTTACATTTCATTTCCATGGAGAAGGACACAAGTAAGATCCCATCAAATACCAGATGTTACACTGTGAAAGTGTCTGAAAAATCAAAAAAGTGTAAAAAAATCAAAGCTGGAAGTTGATTTAAACAGGACGTTTCTCTCTCTCAAATACATATACACATATATGTATTTGAGAGAGACATGTCAGTCATTCCCAACCTAAAAACTGACAAATTAGAACTTAAAATCAGAAATGTGTGTGTGTGTGTGTGTGTGAGATCTGTCCGCAGGTGCAGGAAGGTTAACCGGAAACGCTTCTCTCTTAAAGGCGCAGTCACACACGTGATGTCCTCCGTCACTTACACGCCGGCTGCGGCTTTAAGAAGAGTTTGATCCGGTTCACCTGTTCGTCCGCTCCAAACCGGGACAGACCACGACGGCCCGGACTGGAAACACGGACACACATTTGGACACACGTGTGTCCTCTGCTGTCCACAGGACACTACGTGCGTTATTAAGGACTTTATGATGTCTCACTATAACTATATTCATATCTGGTTTCGTTGCCTCCCACCACACGCAGTTTGTCACGTGGACCCGTCCGGCACGTTTACTCTAGATCCGGTTCTTCAGCGCATCGCTGCAGTTGGACTTTGCTGAGGGACTTCCTGTCTGTCCGTCCGTCTGTCTGTCTGTCTGCCTGTCTCTCCGGGGCCTGGATGACACGCTTGTCGTCCCGCGCAGGCGTGACACACTTACCGGGGACAGACACACGGCGCGCAGGACGGGGGACGATGGTGGGGGGGACGAGGCGCACGAGAAGGACGCCGGCGTCGACGGGAGGACGAGCGCGGACGCGGACGACGAACTGAGCCGAGGACGAGGCTCGGACGGTCGGTTCTGTGGATCCGATCCCGGGCATCACCGGGACTTTAACGGAGCGCTATTCTGAGGAGGTGGGCCAGGTCCCGAGAGACAGACACAGACCCGCAGAGACAGACGGAGACAGACGGAGACAGAGGAGTTCTTGGGTACCGGTGCTCGCACATGAAGGAGCGGATGGAGAAACTCCTGACCGCCCGGGGACACGGTTTTCTGCAGGTGAGCAGCCGAGTCTCCGTCTCTTTGTCTGTCCCTCTTTGTCCATCCCGAACTAAACTGTGTCTCTTCAGGACACCGGCTGTAGGACACGGTTGATTTTCATACAGTGTCACGAACCTGCCGCGGTTATGTAATAATCCACTGAGCAGATCAAAGACTGGAAATGATCAGTTATGGTCATTTACTGCTCACGTGTAAAACCGTTCACATGCTGGTAAAACAAAATGTGATCAACATATAAATTAAAATAAAAAAAAGTTTAATGAGTCCCACCTTCAACATGTGTCCATGACAACAATTAAGACGTAAAAACTCTGAGCAAGTCTTTGATCCGGACTGATGGACACGGCTGCAGTTTCCTGCTTTTCTGTCAAACATTTGTGTCATGAATGAAATGTAAATTTTGATCTGAGCTTCATGAATATGACACGCACATTGTCTGTAAGCTGACAGAAGACACACACTCCTGATCTTCCATGTCTTTGTTGAACACACACGTTAAACACAGTGATGGTAGAAACATAAACAGCAACAGTGATTTTTAATAACTGGCTGGTTCCTGTATCTGTGGATTAGATCAGTTCTTTTTTTTTTTCTTTTTTTTTACATAACTGCTTCAGCTCAGCCATATTTTTAGGGCATCGGATGTGAACACCTCTTTGATGCTCGTCCACAGCGTCTGTACTGGTTTAAGTCTGGGCTCAGACTGGGCCAGTGGAGGTGGATCGTGTGTCTCTAGGAGATTTAGGGCCGTTGTCCTGCTGCATCATCCAGCTTCTCCTTTAGAACGTTCTCCTTTAGAACATCGTGATAAGCCTGTGAATTTGTTGGTTTGCTGTCCCCCTTATGTCCTCATAGTGCTGTGTGGTCTTCCCAGACTATTCTAACTTTGTCTCACGTGTCCACAGGACGTGTTGGCAGCACAGTTGAGGTGAGTTGGGAGGATACTTGCCCGTTCAGTGTTTTACGCACGAGCAGTGGAGAGATCTTGACTGGGTCCCCACTTCTGTGAAGAAGAGCCACAGTACGGGACCGTCTCTATTTATAGACGGTACGTCCAAATGTGGACTGATGATTGCAAACCAATAACTTTTGAAATGATTTCTTGTTTTTGCACAATAGCTGACGTAGCTCGTGAATAACACACTGACACTGACGGTTTAACTAGGACAGGAAGCTCTGACCCACATCTTCGCTCTCATGTCTACGATTGGACTCGAGCTTTGCAAACACCTGATTTGGTGACATGTGGAGGCCCAGTGTTGCCAGAAGATCATGTTTCACTTCATGAGCTCATAAATATTGCGCTTGATATTTGCGATCACATATCGGGACCAATTTATACAGAAAAAGAGGAAATTGCGCGTGCACACACACACACACACACACACACACACAGTTGGTGCCAACAGGGAATCCAACATGTGAGGAACGGCTCACTCCGCTGTAGCCCGGTGTCGGCCCTCGCAGAGCTGTCGTAGGCATGTTGTAGTGATTTATTTTTCCATTTTTGATGGGCTCCTCTCTCTTATGCTCCGTGTTCCTCCCACACACTTTAACTCTGTTTGTGCAGTGAAGTACAGCAGCCGCACAAACCGATGGCAACAGTGCAGCCGGGTTTTCACCGGGCTCACGCTCCGTTCAAGGGTTTGACGAGTGTAAAAACAGTTCAGGCCCGTAAATTAAAAACTGGGTGTCAGAAGACAAACGTCTGATGTCTGAATACCAACCAATCAGAAATGGTCACAAATAAAACGTGTGTGCGTGGTCATCTTAAAGTTCTGCTGTGATAGTGGGTGACATTTTGATCTGAAGAGCTTCTCCGTGTCAGGACGGCACAGAGACTTAGTCGTCTCCAGAGGACACCAGAGCCGCTGTGGCTTATCGAAGTGTCTTTGTCTCTGCGCTCAACTGCCGAATGAAGGTCAATGCTACAAAAAGGCCTTTCACTTCAGCCTGACACTTACGCTTCAATTTCTAAGGAATTCATAAAGCCAAGACGGCCTCGTGTGTGTGTGTGTGTGTGTGTGAGGATCACGGCATAGTGCAAATACAACAACCCAAGAAAAGTGACTGAGAATCAACGTGTTTTCGTTCAAATAATTAAGGGACATAACATGAACAAAAGTCCAAATGTCCTCCACGTGTCATGAGGACAGAGTGGGTCCCTGAGACGGTCCTCTTGTTAGAACCAGGCATGTGATTGTCGGTCGCACCTCTGACCGAGAACGTGATGTTTTGGCTTGAGAAGTTTTCTGCAAAAGACAAACGTGAAATATCAGCCTTTCATCCTCGGCCACTTTGCAACGTCAAATATGTTGTTAGTTTTTACCTTGAGATTTTGCAGCAGAAGATTCAAACTGCTTAAAGTCACGAGTCTGGTGTCTGTAGCTTTAAATGGAAATCTGCCTCTTACACGTCTGTGTAAACACTGAAGCAGGTACCTACTTATTGTTCAGGTGTTACTGCCGCATGAAAAGGCAAATATTCTTTAAAGGTGGACGCTAAAAATAAAATGAAGCCCGTTTAAACCGAGCTGCAGTGCATGATGACGGTGATTCTGTGACCGAGCCATCGCGCGAATCGAACGCACGGGGTTCCGGCGAGGTGGCTGCCGTCCCCGGGACTGACAGGCTGAATGGATGACTGGGCTATGTGGGCCAAATAGACTGTCAGGGAGGGCTGGGAGGAAATGGATGAGACGTGGGAGAGCGGGACAGAGACGCAGGGAATACTAGAAGGAGACCCGTGGAAATGATGGAGTGCCGTGGTGGCTACAGGCAATACCTGATTCCCTGCCCTCCTTCCCCTAATCCGTGGAGTATTACGAGCTCTGCGGTGTCTCGAGCCTTTCGCAGCCAACGCGGGTCTAACTCCTCTCAGAGTGTTACAGGTGCTGTCGGTGTCTGCGGCAGATACAAATGACTCACGTTTCTGCGTTTCACATGTACTTTCCCCACAAATGTTTCTTTTTTTCTGTGATTACATCTACTACATAAAGCACATACAGCACTGACTCTGCCCTGCTTGTCCAGTTGGGATGTTCCGAAGCCTTTCATCGTCATCCAAACTGTCTCTGAGGACATTTACACACGGTTTTGGGAAATTGGCAGTAAACCTCCTGTTGGCGAATGCACGACGTCTGCAGAGAAATGGCATCGTTTCCATTTCGAGACGGAGTCTGAAAATCAGAATTTTTCTGAACCCCCGTTGCTTGTTTTCCTTCTAATGCGTTAGAATAAACCGCAGAAGTTATTTTCCATAGCAATAAATCTATGACAATTTAATGACAAATACGAGCACATCCAAAATGTATAAGAATAAATGCGTTTTACATGCAGGGCGACGCCTCCTCTATTTATCTGTTGGTTTTCATTGTGCAGGGTTGAGTCTCACACACAGTCCCAGAGCTGACATCAGAACAGTGTGTGTGTGTGTGTGTGTGTGTGTGTGGCTCCCCCCCCTTCACTCCTCACACACCAACAGGGCTCCACTGTTGGTTTTGCCTTATCCTGCTATAAATTAGTCTGAAGGCTGGAGCAGGGATTTTAATGATTCACTCACATCATTTTTCACACCCCTCCATTGTGTTAATGGTTTGCAGCATCTAATAAAAGGAATAAGGATAAAGTTAGAAATAAAGGGGTCGGCACACATATTTATAAAGTTTATATCCAGTCCATAAATATGAACACTCATTCAATACACTTGCAATCACACCACCAGCACCTGCATTAGTTTTAAGGTAAAAGGATTCGAGGTGAAAAGGTTTTGGACCCCGGCGTGACGTAGCTTGCTCATTTTCATTTTTGGCACATAGGGTTTAACGTAAGTAATTGACATGAAATAAAACCTGCCCTCTGCTCTGTTCCCTGCACTCGTGTAGTAACGACGGGAATAAAAGCTTCATGGTTTACTGTACAAATACAGTAGAATAGGTCATAGCTTACTGAAACATTATGACAAAAACTCTTGAGTAACAGACCAACAATCTCACACAGCGTACATCAACCCAGGAAGTCATAAATCAATGTTGCATGATTATGAAAGTATAATTCAAATAAAATGATATATTTTTACTTTTATTCCAATGAAATATCAGTTGGTTGGTTTGGACTGACGGTCCACTGTTGATACAGTGGGAGTGTGTGTGCGGAGAGAGTTCAGTTGAGCTGACAGTGTGTTGACTGTAATATCTGTGTGTGTGAGCAGGGACAGTTATGTAACAACAAAGCAGAATGCATCTCACACACACACACACACACACTCACAGGAGTGCACAGGAAGTGGGGGATTAAATCTTGTGCAGTGTTCACGATTTATCAGAATTACTGAGAGTGCAGTGTGACGTCTTTCCGCTTGGACTTGACAGCAGCAATGTGTTTGACAGCAGCCTGGGATGTGTTTACCCGAGTCGGATCTATTTGTTAAAGCTCGGGTGGCTCAGATGGCTCGGGGTGCAACAGTAGCCGAGTGTGAGAAATGACAATTTCAAAAAGAACGGGAACAAGTTAGAAACACAACAGAGGAGAGTCCAGCTCTGTTAGACTTCCTCAAATAAATAAGAGGTTAATCAGTTTGTGTATATCACATTCTACAGGAAAACTACACACGGTTTAATAAATATGTCAAAGCCTATAAATTCATGAGCAAGTCCAGTAACAGACTCGAGCGTCATTAGCAGTTGCCAGTAAGGTCAGTAAGGTTTCAGCCAGTGTCTGTTAACATAATGAGAATATGCTCATGATTAACCTACAGTAGATGGCAAGTTGATAGTGAACATGTTGGCAAAATGTATTTTGGCCCCTTCAAAAATGTCAATGTAGTACATACAGTATATGTTGTACTAATAGTACAACATATGTAGTGATTTAGGTTTTATATTTTTGTCTTGTTACTTAATGAAAACTTGGGGGATCTTTTCCTTGAATCAAAGAACACCCTGCACTGAGTTTGGGTTAGTCACTCTATGTCAGGACCAACACAGAGAAACTCACACACAGTGACATTCGCACGTTCCCGTCTCTGGACTGTGGGTGGAAACTGGAAGAAATTCCATGCAGGCACATGGAGAACGATCCGATCCATCCGGTGCCTCACGTTCCTAAGAAATTCATAACAGCCTCTGCAGTTCAGTTGTGCAGGAACATCATTTTTATTATTGAGGTTTGTGTCGGGAAAGAGCAGCCTGAGTTTTTCTTTGCTAGATGCAGATGTCATGCTAAACTGAGCCTCATTAAAGTCCCGTTAAACTGCTAAAGTGATGTATACGCTTAGGTGGAAACCTAATAAACTTCCTAACAGTCGAATGCAACAGGACACACGTTACGTGGCTGATTCAGTGGCGTCATTTTTGTTTTAATAAATGAAGCACAGAATCTGACTGCACCACACACACACTAGGAACCAGCTGCTGTGGACAGCTGTACTGTAAGAAATGTGACACGGTGCATAAAACCACCAAGTTGTATTGCAAAATTAGATATTTGGCCAAAATGGATTTATTTTTGTCTGGTTGAGTTAAATGTTCAGTATCAACCTATTTATTTGCAATTTACAATCACTTTGTAATGTCTTTACAGTCGTAGTTGTATGGACATGTTATTTTCAGGGGAGAGGGTTTCAAACTGAACAAAGTTTCTACAAAATGAAAATGAAATGATATTTTTTGCAGTGGAACGAACAGCGGTTCTGTTACCACCCGTGTGAAGCGGTAGTATTTGTGTTTGTGCGGTTCAGGTATCGATTGGAACATTTGAACCCTGTGGCCATGTTCCGGAAGGAGCGATGAACACACACACACACACACACACACACACTGGGTGGTGTGGGCGGCCACTTGACTGCCTCTCAACACACACACACACACACACACACACACACACACACACACACACACACACACACACACACACACACACACACACTTTGCCTGGGGCTTTATAAACAGCTGGGCTCAGAGGTTGTGAATCACACGTCAGTCTCTGCTCCCTCTCCAACACAGCATCTCTTCCTCCTATCGTTCATCTTTACCTGCCAGCTGTTTATTTTCCTTGCGCTGCTCGGTCCCGCTCCCCACTTCTTCTTCTTCTTCTTCTTCTTCTGGCTAATGTGCAGCTCTGCCTGTCCCTGTCTCCCCGTGTCTTCGTAGTTACACGTGTTGCCGCTGTGTGTGTGGTGGAGACCAGTTGAAGTTGGCTTCCTGCCCGTTGAGATGTGCCAATAGAAACCTCAGAGAACAGGGGTTCATGCTGATGAAACTGATCTGCTCAGGTAAGGAATATCAACCTTTTTAATGCCTTCGCTAGTTATTCTAATATGAGATGCTGAAACGGGCGTAAATGCTCCTAAAGAATGCTTTTTATTGCAAAGCTCATTCTTGAAACCAAACAGTACATGAATGTAAAGAGATGTATTTACTTTGAGCATTAGACGCTCCGTAATTTGTGAGTTGCTAATTTAGTTTTCTCACACAGGATTTGACTGTATTTAAATGGTGATAATATGCATAACTCATCCTGATGTACCACATTCAAACCACATGTACTCATGTTTCTCCAGGGTTACATATAAAATCTGATACTAAATTTAATCTATTATTGTATTTGAAACTTGAAAAGGTTTTTAACTTCCCAGGTTTTGACGTGCAGAAAACTGAGGGATGTAAACGCAAATACCACACTACATTCTACAGTATGTTAAAATTCTGTCATTGTGCAATTTATTCCTTTGAGATGAGTGATATTGATATAAAAAACTCAAATCATACACTGGAATAGCAACCACTGTCTGTAGCAGAGCAGCTTGCAGGACCGGTCCCTCTGAAATGATTTGAGGTTGTGTCGTGCCTCCTTCTGCAGGACGCTTTGATTTGTTGTTGTTGTTGCTGTCGTGGGTTTCCTCTCTGTCTTTTTTAGCTGGATTGCAGGTTGAGATTTGAAACTCCAGAGAACAAGGTAGACATATTTATAGAAGCTTCCTGTCTGAATAAAAGATGAATCGCTTGAAGCCTTACGCAACAACTCCTGACCACACTGAAGGCAGGGAAGAGATGGAAGGAGGGAGGAACGGATGGAGGGATGGATGGATGGATGATGGATGAAAAGATACAAGGATGGATGGATGGGGGGATGGATGAACAGATACAGGGATGGATGAGCAAATACAGGGATGGATGGAGGGATGGATGAACAGATACAGGGATGGATGGATGGATGGATGAACAGATACAGGGATGGATGGATGGATGAACAGATACAGGGATGGATGGATGGAGGGATGAACAGATTTAAGGATGGATGGATGGATGCATGGATAAGTGACTTTTGTAGATGGATCCCAGGTGCTCCCATCCATCCCTATCAGCCCCTTTTATCCACTTCTCTCCATTTCCCACCTTTAACGCCCTCCCTCCTTCTCCTCCCTAGACTCTTTTCCACTTTCTGTTTCCCTTTGCTGATCTATTATTCACACGTCTCTCTGACTCTTTCTCTCTTTCCCTTGACACCTGAAATCCCTCCGTCCGCTCCAGGGTGTTTAGACCCCCACTAACAGCGCTTCCCTCTTAGGAAAAGGAATAGAGCGATGAATAAAAGAACAGAGCGCGGAGACGGATAAAAAGCTAAGCTCTGTAGATATGTCAAGGCATTTCTTCGTGTGGTGCATTGTACAGGTTGACATTTTACTCATTCCTGTGTCATCCTACCACAAACGCTCCCTGTTGGAACGTAGAAGCAGGAAATGTCACATTTTAACACACCTGAGACAGATCAATGTCTCCAGCTTTTAGTCTGTCGTTGCTCTTTAGGTATTCTGACTCGTGAATGCAAAGCTTTTGATGTTCCACAAGTGATTTTTGTGTCGTCGTACCAGGCTTTATTTCAGTTTATGAATTCCAATTTTTCCAGCGTGCCTTTAGGCAGCAGAAACATCATGTCACACCGTCATATGACAGAAATAATGTGATACCTTCAGAGTTCACAACATTAAAAGTCAAGTATAGCCAGAAGGAAATTTTATTTCTGGATAAAGACAAAAAAATCATAGGATTAGAAAATGATGTAAATGACCTTTTTTAATTCATGATGGTGTTAGTTGCTGTTTTTCATAGTTTTGTCGTTCCGCTATAACGTAACCTTGTTAAAACGCGGGGTATGTAGTTAACTGATCTAATGGTACAGGACGCCTTCACTGACATTCAACTTGCTTCTTCTGCTTCTAGTTTGGGTAAAACATGTTTATGAATGCCATTAAACTTCCCTTTATTAAAATATATGTTTTTATCCACGAAAATAGTTAATTTAGTCTACCTGATGATGGAAAAATCATTTTTTGTTTGTTTGGGGTTTATGTTTTTGGCCTAACAGTAGCATTTACTTCACAGATACTGTGTTTATTAAGTTAAAACCAAAATCTGAAACAGGTTAAATGATCAATTAAATGCCACGTTCTGCAAATGTATTGCTGGGAACATAGTTATCGTCCTGATTACATTCCACATGAAAATATAACAGGGTTGCACCAGTGGACGCGGAGTTGAGACGACAGCAGCAGAGAAAACAACAGATTTAATGTCTGACAGCAAAGAGACAGCTGGGTTCCAGCAGTCAGCTGATCCACTTGTACTCAGGAATATATTGCCGATTGAACTTTGGCTGAAGCTCGATCCTGGCTTGTGAAGCCCCGTGATTACTTGTCCAGGACTCAGAACTGCGTGTCCTTCATGCCCCAACCTCTCAAATCAGAGCAAAAGATAAAGGCTCAACACAATCTACATATTAGAGCACTGGCGTGTGCGTGCATCAGATGAGTGCAGGTCTGAAATGGAATTTTCCTCAGTTCCCCCTCGCTGCACACATCATCTATCCATCTATCAGCCCGGGGCCCTGACGCCTTGGCTTCCCCCCGCCAAGCCATCAATCATCACGTTCCCATGCTTTATGGAAATGGGAGGAAAAACAGCGTTTAATGGCATTTTTCATCTTCTATCTCATCCCGCTATCCCTCGATGACTGACCAACCGTCCGTCCGTCCGTCCATCTGTGCTCACAACCAATCTAGTCACAGTGTAAGGTCGTTTATTTAAATCCATTTAAATTTATATGAGCTGCGTGCATATGCAGGGAGATTTCACGGGCCAGCAGGTCAGCAAATACCAAGGCGGTTCCACCTCACTAACTACGGCCCTCAGACAATTAATACACACCACAGGTGGTCAGGTTCGTGTGTGTGTGTGTGTGTGTGTGTGTAAACAGGTAGCTGCAGAGAAAAGTGAAAAGTTTCTTTGAACATTTTATGAATTAACAGAGATTTAAGGGAGTAATGAAGCGTGTCTTAAAAAAGAGGGGGAGGAAGGAGGAGAAGCGACGGGCAAATGTGTGATGTCTTTGGTGTCACTGTTGACCGGCTGCATCTTCCGGTTGGGTTCGTCTGTCGTCTATGTTCATATTGGCTCAGCTGTTCAGTGTCACCACACTGAGTGGATGGCTGCACGTGAACTGACCACACGGCAGCAGTTTGTGTCGTCTTGCTGAAGTCCTATTGTCGTTCTTTCCATTTGAAGTTCTGAAAGATCCAAACGCTGGCAAGGGGTAGATAAGCTTCCTTGTCCCTCCATGAAGCCCAGCACTTGATGAGTTACGTCATTGCAGGAAGTGGGCAGTTGGCTGCGACGGAAACGCACATGCTTCAGCATTTTATGCAATGACGTAGTATACGACTATTTCCCTGGAGACCCGGGTTTGACTCATGTGCAAGTTGTTGTCCTCTTCAATGAGGATTGTAACACGGTGCGTGTGGCTGCTGTTGTAATGAAGTGTGTGGGTGATGTCACTGTTTAGCATTTTGTTTTTCTGTAATTTATTTTGTAACGTAACTTTACCCTTGTTGTTTCCCCAACCTCAACACAGTTTTTGTGCGTATGTAAAATTGTTCCTTGGCGTCAATGGTGACACCCTGGAGCGTCCAATAGTAAAGCTACAGAGAGCCTGTGGCTTCAAAATGATTCGCCAGAGGATGTAAGAAGGCAAGAAAGAAACTGACGCCGTTGATATCTGACGCTGTGGGATGAGAATGTGCTGGATGTGTAAGAATGAATTAAAGTCCCATAATTGGTGGAAATAACGTGTTCAGGTCTAATAAAAACACATTACACCTGCATGTGGCAGGATCATCAGTTATTGTTAGACTTAGTATTTAAATTCATTGGGATTACTTTGTAGAGATCTGTTTTCAACTTTACGTGAAAGGAAGAAAATAATCGTTTTTGTAACTTTTCTAATTCAATCTACTTTGATTCAGAAATTCCAGAGAGCATGAACGCTTTGAACCGGACGGTGTGTTTTTCCAAACGGTTCTTATCGGAGTATTATTTGAATTTTTAACCATGACAGTGTTTTCTGTGCAGTGCCAGTTCGCTGAGGTGAAACTTGTCCAGACAGGCACGTGGCTGCCAAAGTCTCAGTGGACACATCTATTTCTTTCTTTCCTAAAATGTCAGAACAATTTCACACCTTTTATCTGTCTAGTCAGGCCAGAGAGGTGATAATGTCACCCAAGAGCTGATTGTGTAACAGGAAAACCATCAAATGTCGAAAGGCTGTGTTTTTGTAAATGGAGAGACGATATTTATACTTAATGCAGCTTAATACTTTCCATCTCATTGAATATGTTTATGGAGTTAAAGGATGTTAAGCCAGTGTCTGTCTGTAAGTAATGCAGCTGTGTATCCCAGCATGCTTTTAGTTACAGCAATATCATTTCATGCAGAAAGGCAAAGCAGGCCGAGAAAACATCTTTCTTCGATCCTCCAAATCTGGAGGATAAGGAGGAAATTTTTTGTTTTTTTGAGAATGAAAAACAAAGGAGCAACAAGGTCCGACCAGGGAGAACCCGAGCACTTCTGCTGAATGTGACACACCGAGGAAACGTAAAAAGTTCCCAACAGAAAAGGCAAAAAGGGAAAAGTGGTAGTGAGTGCAAACAGTGCGGCAGTGTGGCTGCCAGCTATCGTTTTATTCCCAACAGAGGCAGTGAAGCTGCTCCTTG
Organism: Channa striata; assembly: GCA_033026295.1. Taxonomy (NCBI): domain Eukaryota; kingdom Metazoa; phylum Chordata; class Actinopteri; order Anabantiformes; family Channidae; genus Channa; species Channa striata. Next base: position 17,644,800 of record CM065184.1, on the reverse strand, counting down.
TCTCGCACGTTCTGAACCACAAGTCGTTATAAATTAGTTTTTTCAAGGTTGTTGCGAGGTGAAGACGACGACAAGTGCAGGGGAAGGCAGCCGTAAAGAAAGAAGAGTAATCACAGCTTATTTCACCAGATGGAGTGTGTACAGTACGTGTGTGTGTTGGTCAGTAGTGTAGGTGGTGGTGAGTCTGCAGTAACGTCCTGATTGACCCATCAAACCTGGGTTTAAAGGGTTCCCTGAGCATTTAGAGGCTATTTCACCAATCAGCATCGATGCTCCTTGGGCATCGACCAATCATAAGTTGATCTGCAGCCTTTATTGATCAATCACAGCCGGATTTGGACCAGCTACATGAGGATATGCTGCAATTTCTACATTCAGCACCACCGTGCGTCAGTGGGGTCGTGCCATACGCTTTTTGTTAGCCATAGTTTGCTTACACAAGTTTTCACTATCTGCAGTGACACAATGAGACCGGGAGACGTCTAATAACCCGCCCGGGCCTTCCCAGGCACCTGCTCATTAAAACGCTTCCCTATTATCTTGCTTTCACACCAACAGCAGCTGCAAATGCATTTTTCGATGAACTAACAAACCAATTATCAGTTCAAGTCCCAGCGACGGTCGTCAGCTCGGGGGGGGTCATCCGTCTGTAAAGCCCGGTTGTTTGCCTGCAGCAGAGGTTTAAACCAACTTTCTGACATTTTCAAGAGATGCTAGTTCGTTTCCTGGAGTTACATGAGGAAGTTCAGGTGCCTGTTAACAACTGGAGCCCTTACATTCACGGCACATGTGCTAATGACGCACATTGCTGCATTCTGGAGTCTGGGCCCTCGAGGAACATTTGTCCAATTGATTACCGGACTCACAAAGCTCACAATACGATGCTCTCAACTGGACTTTTTCCCTCCATCTACAACATGCATCCATGTGTTTTTGTCGTGCACTTGATGTAAATGTGTGTTTAAAAAAAAAAAAATGTGACACTGCGCTAAAAACCCAATTCCTCTGAATCCCAAGCAATGATTTGAGCAGACCGGGCTGCCGGCCTGATTAGTGGGTCAGAAACTGTAGAGAGAGAGAGAGAGAGGGAGAGAGAGGCTCCGAACACCGATGACAACGGGGGGACGGCACGAGGCCGAACAAGGGACGAACAGGGGGCGGGTGATTAAACGAGGGGAAGGCAGGAATGTGGGCCATCGGGGTGTAATAATCTGTCTCTCTGTCCCACATGGGAGCGAAAGAGGAGATTAAGAGGATGTATGATGTAGTCTGACCCACATTCCTCCACACTGTAATGTTTTGTGACCCACATACGACCTAATTAGAGGAATCTAAATACACTTTCTACTTTAATAGCGGGTGTACAGTGTGTTACAGGAATAAATGTGCTGCTTTGTGGTCACTTCGTGCAACAGAAAAACCACAGAATTGCCCTGGGGTGGGGTGGGGTTACTTGAAAGGTCAGTAATTCATCCATGATGCTAATGATGTCACTTCCTGGTTAAAATAAACGGTCTACTCTGATTAAATGCTGTCTGCCTTTCACAATTGGTGAATCTTGTGAGAAAAGCCCACATCATTCAAACATACACTGTGAAAACTGAGACTGATGCACAATGAAAAAAGTGCAGCCAGTCTGGAGTAAGATTATAGCGTTTATATGATCAGTTTTAAATGAATGATTGATTGTATTTTATTCTTTTGTTTGTTGAAAGACTCTAATTTCAGTTTTGGACAAAAAACAGTCTTTGGTTTGAATCCATGAATGAGAGATGAGCCTGAGGTGAATCGGATCTGGTTCCACAGACGTTCAGAGGTGGGCAGAGGTGGGCTCTGACTGTCCCGTCTCATATCTCTAACCCTGAGATGCACAAACACGTGTCTGTTAACATGGTTAGTTAACATGTAAGCATTAATTTTGTGCTTTGAACATCTGGATGTGTGTCAGCACTGAGGCAGCATCAGGCCTGAGGTGGAAGAAACCAAAATGCTTCTCAGAGAGAAATTAAAAATCATTTGCCTCTACATAATCTATACTAAGGTTTACATTTATTTTCCCATAATTATCAGTGTGCTGTGAGTCAGCCCACACTACGTAAGCCTACAGGAGCAGGGTAACAGATCGTGAGCAGCGATGTTGGGGCTGGAACGAAGCCTGTAACATCTCTCTGCCTGTAACCTAATGACTTTTGTCATTCGGACACACAGTGAGTGTCCACTGATCAGCCGGTTCTCTTTGTGGGGGAGGTCTGAGCTCTGAACCCTGCCTCACCCCACAGAGGGAACTAATTTCAGTCAATTATATTGGTGAGCTCACGCTTTCATCCACTGCTCAGATCTCATGGCCATGGGGGGTCGGAAACTGAGAGGTTTTCCTCCTGATGTAGTGCAGCATACCTGCCGACGTGACACTAATCCACCTGTCAATCACACGGTCCACGTTACTCTTATTCGCGCACAGGATCAGTCCGAGTCAAAAGGAGGCAATCCATCATCTTCAGGCGGACTTTAGAGATACTGCGTTTCATGCATTGAAGGTTGCAACTGTACAGCGTGACCTTCAGCACAAAGCAAGTCTTTGTTACGTAAATGTCCTTTGCAGCTTTGCTCAGAACCGAGGGGACAGTCGTGGAAAGAGGTGCACTGGTCCTTGTATTCGGCAGCTAGTGTGAGAAGCCTGCAGGTCCCTATAAAGAATGATGGTGCTCGATTATCTCTTAGTGCTGCGTCACTGGTAACTTTAGGACTTTTGGACTATGAAAATCAATTCATGACCTCGATGTAATTTCTTACATGAGCATCCACCAGGACTGAAGGGTCAACTGATTCGATTTTTGTGGTCGACCTCAAGCACGTCCCGTTCTCATCAATGCTACATCTCAGGAACACGTCCAGGAAATTGTATCACATCTGCCACGAACATCCACTGGCACTCACGGTTGAACGGATTAGCATATGAGTTTGAACTTGGCTGCTTTGCAGAGCCATATAATCAGGGTCGTTCTGTTTTTATCGTATTTAAATGTTTTGCCAGGAAAGATGAACATGACTGGTTATGACCTCTAAAATCTTGGTGCATTTAAGAAACTCTTGACATGGATCAGTCTGGTGTGAAGTTACTGTTTAAATGAGATATTTTATTCCCACTGATGTGTAGGATTTTCAAGTTATACTTGTATCAAAGATGAGTTTAGGGAGCAGGATATTTCATTTGATTGTCGTGCTGTTGTCTGACCAGGCAGCAGGGAGCCAGAGGCTTTTCCAGCACACTGCACGAGTGAGGAGATAACATCTGTCTGTTTGTCACAGCCACAACGACGTCTTCGTTTTCTAAGAAGGACACCACCAATCTAACAGTCTGTGCGCGCGCAGGGATCGTTTGGAACAGCTGTCGTCCTCGTTGTTCGTAAATTTAAAGTCTTAGTCAGTGTTATCATCAGTAAGACCTGCTTCAGCGTGTGTGTGTGTGTGTGTTAGAGTCATGCTTTACTTGAGTCTTTCTCAGAGGGATATTTATAGTGTTAATGCTGCTCACGTGTCTGGAACGGAGAAACAAGCAGTGGAAAACCTCTGCCATCCCAAGGGATTCGGTGAGTGGAGGTCCTGTTGCTGCGTCTGACGCTGAACACACACGGTAAAAGCGCGGATTCGAACAAACACAAGGTGCGTGTCTTCTGACCCACTCTCTCTGACTCAGAGTGCAGGAGAGCAACTGTAGCTCGCTTTGATTAGTGCAAATTGTCAGTGAATAATCAGCTGAAGCTTTAACCTTTACGATATTTTCAGACTGGAAGCTGCAGAGCTCAGTTTAAAGTCATTAAATGATCCCAAATCGAGTCGACACCAACAACAAAGAAAAGACATGAAATAACCAACACAAGGACACAAAGATGAAAGTTGGATCTGTCAGCAGAACAGGCTTTAAACAAATCCAGCCAGAACCACAGAGACTCTGTGCCTGGTTTTGATCCAGTCAACTGGACCTACAGACCGATCAGAACCTGATGCCCACCTGAGGAATACATTTTAAAAAGTTCCTGGTGCAACTTTATACACTATTTAAAAAGTGTATATAAAATTTATTGATAATAAACGTGTTTTATATAATTCGGAATGTTTAAAAAAACAATGTAATGAAGAAAGAAACAAATTTGGAAACTAGTTTTATAAAAATAAATAGCTAGTTTTAAACTAGTTTTATAAACACATAAATAGTTAGTTCTATCTATATCTATATATAAAACACAATTTTCCTGCAATTTCACACACATTCACCTTTTAAAAAAGTTATAAAACAGCTAATCAGTGTGAAATTTTAGGAAGTGTGTGTGTGTGTGTAAATGTTTTGGCTCTTTGGCTGATTTATTCAAGCAGCCATCTGCGTGGTCAGACGCATCCTAACGAGCGTCCTGATCAAACCGCATCGATCGTTCTGTATCACGCAGCCTAATGAAACATTAATAAACATTGATGAACATTGTTCATGATTAGTGTTGTAGGACATTCTTAGAGGTCTGAACATGCACAGTGATCATCGTTGTGTTCATTGGGCTTTTGTTTCGTGGCGTTGCTGGTCCAATAACTGAACAATGCACTCGGGGAGGCTGCAGAAGAAGACGGCAGACATGAGGGTTCTCGTTTTGTCTTAGTGACATGTTCTTCACTGGAAGGAGGCAGCGGAGGAAGTGGTTGGATGAGGCTTCCAATCAACAATAATGCAGGAACAAAAAAAATCTGTTTTATCCCTTTAGACAATTCTGAAATTCACAGTGTTTCATTTCTTGCTTTTAGTTTTTTTGGGATTAGTTCTTGTCTTGGCAACACAATCTTTCCTCGGGTCCATGTTGGCAGGACATTCTCACAACACATGCCGGGATAAAGAATCGGACCAACAACAGCTGGGTTACTGAGGGTCAGTGAATGTTGGTAGATCCAAGTCGTCCCTGCAGCGCACGCACACACACACACACACACACACACACACACACACATACTGCTCCATGTCTAGTCTAAATATTATGTGGCTATTCTATGAAGATTCTTTGTTTTTAAAAAAACCCACAGTACTTTTACATTTAATGGCTTAAAGTAAATGTTCACACAGTCATCACACTTTATTTTCATATATGAATAAACTGAAACATGAAATGTCTCAGAGCTAGTTCACATTCAAACGCACTGTAAATGTGTCACACATATTTATTTCTGTTTCAGTTTTCGATGTCATGACCCAGAGCTGAAGTATCAGCAGTGATGTCCGTGTGTGTGTGTGTGTGTGTGTGTGTGGGAGGGCAGCGGCACTGTTAGCTGTCAGCTATAAGAAACGGAAATGCCGTGGAGGTTTGTTGGGCTGGACGATCGACAACAGACTAATAAATCACAGGCTGGAGGAAAATGGGTGGATGTAGAAATGTTGGAGGAGATTGATGAATCAATGCTAGTAGGTCGACTTTTGAAAGTTTTGATAAAATACATGGAGACTTCAACCAATAAAAAACACTTTGATTCCTGATTGTCATAGAGCACCACACTGGATGACACAAGAACAACAGATTGGAAAATTCTTGATGAACATGAAAAAATTAATATGTATAGAGTTAGTCGCAGTAAACTGAAGGGAAATGCCCCTGCTGGTGGGAGTTTGCTGCCGTCCCAAATCAAACATCTTGGTTTGTGTGTGTGTGTGTGTGTGTGTGTACGTGCAGCCCAGGCGATGGTTTGTTTCATATCGCACAGAAAGTGGTTGTAGCTCATTTTGACAAGCTGTCAGATCGTGTCTGAGCGGCTACGGGATGTTTCTGTGCTGGTGATGCAGCGTGTGCAGCAGCCGTCAGTATCACAGACTCTTAACCTTTACAGCCTCTGACACACAAACACTAATGATTGCAAGTAACTCCCCACACACACACACACACACACACACACACACACACACACACACACACACTCTGCTCGCGTTCTAATTCACTGTTTATTATTTGGTGACTAAATTCAGTCTGACTAATGGACGTTTTCAGGCTGCTCGCTCATGGCCGACAATTGCAACCCCACTATAGTTTTCAGTAAATCACAAAAAACATGTTGTCCAGACAAAAGCTGTAACCCCTGTTTTAATGCAGTCCCACCTTCCTACAGGTGGAAGATCATTCCTCATATATTATAAATAATATTATAATAACAGTATTTTGGCATCCAGGATTCCTTGAAACTCACAGACGTGTTACTCAGACAAAGTTTGACAAAGAGACACGTCAAAGTGACTTTGAGTTACAAACTAAACGGTTCCTGTATGAGAAAATGTAAAAGAGACAAACATCACACAATGTTTTAGTGGGAAATTCAAAGATGCATGTAAGAAAATACTAGTGGAACAAAAACGTAATGCCGAGATAAAATGTGATTCCTTAGTGTCTTTGAATTGATGATAACAAGCAGCATTTCATTGTGGCGGCTCGGTGGTGGAGTGGTTATTGCATCTGAGAGAGACACGCTGTACACAGACAGACAAACATCCAGACAAACGGGCAATTTAGAGTCAGCAGTTCACCTCACGTGCATGTGTTTGGACTGTGGGAGGAAACCGGAGGGAGAAGACGCATCCGGGATTTGAACGGTGGGCCTGTCTGAGTGACACTCCATCCCTAACAAGCCCATCGTCGCACAATGAGCTGCTTTAAAGATTTTAATGAGCTGAAGTAAATCCTCCGTTTGTCTGTCCAGAGGTTTTCTAGACGTCGGTCCGTGTTCCTCCTCCGTCTCCCCTCAGCGCCGCTCCGTCTTTGGCCATGATGTCAGTCACCGTTTATCTCTGTTACACAATTAGTTTCAGCAGAGGACAATTTCACTGACGCACATAAAAGAAGATTTATAGCCTCTTTTAATGTTGGATTTATAGCTTTGTTGTTTTCATCTTTTTCAGATGAACACGCTCTTTTGCTCCACACTCACACACACACACACACACACACTCACAACGTTTTGCTCCCATTTCTCCACCTCCTCGGTGCAGCTGGGTCCAGTTCCCTCAAGGTTTTGAAATGTAACACTATCACCATTTGTTCCGCTCTCCTCTCGCCTCCCCGAAATGATCGTGCGGTCGCCGTCTCTCCCCGCTCTTGTAAATCGCACTGAAGTGTGTGAAGGAAGCAAGTGCAATCTAGCAAAGAAAGAAAAAGTGAGAATGACTGATTTAATTTATTGTTTGTTTTGCAGCTTCACGAACAGCCAATCATAAATGTCAGTAATATATTTTAAAGTGAGAGCAATAACATAATTAAGGTAAATTTTTTTAATGGTCGGTGGTTTATTTCTAATACAAAAAAAGATGCAAAACTGTTAACATAAACTATTATAAGACTGCAGCTTCTTAATATCTAATAACCTTTAAATTAGTTTTGTGGGTCAAAAAGGTTTATGTGCATTTAAATCTATGATTCCCATAATGCTTCTCTCTGAAGACGATGAGAGATGATGGAGTTTATGAGGAGGAGATGAGAAATGGTGAAATAAGGAGAAAATCACGTTAGGACGAAGAGAAAGAAGCGATGAAGAAGAGAGCGAGCGCGGAGACTGGAGACGTCTGCTGGGAATCGTTTGGGCCGAGAGAACATTTCCCTCCTCTCAGGAATCTCCCGGAGAAAGCGAATTACCGGAGACAACAGGATTACAGCCGCAGACGTTGGAGGGCGAAGAGTTGAGCGGTGAGCAGTGGAGGAGCACAGAGACTCAAATGAAACTGAGACACTGCGAGTCACTGAGAGACTTTCATAGATTCTCCTGATTTATTATCAGCGCAGCGGGGGTCAGTCAGGGCTACGAAGCAGGGCCACAAACCGGCCGGAGTTCAGGGTGAAAATCCCAAACTACAAAAACACAATGTCCAAAGCATTTCTGTCTGTTTTATCATCATCGCACTTCAGTGTGTTCAAGTCGAGCATCAAATACTAAAGAGTGAAAATCCCATGTACACGCGAGCGCGCACACACACACACACACACACACACACACACACACACACACACACTTATTTGCCATCCACAATCAAACATTCGCAGGTTTCCTAAAAAGTGATTTAGAAAACGACTGCAGGATTCCCTTGACTATTTGCCTCGCTGTTCTGCTGGGGTGGAACATTCTCCCGTCCTCCACCAGGTGTTGGTGCGGGTGTAGTTTAGTTATCGTATGTCACGATGGGGCTCTTATCTCTTCTGAATGTGGTGCCTTCAAACAGGAGGAGGGTCGGCTTTATGCTGTCTGTGATGGGCAGGAGGAAATGGAGGGAAGACGGGACGAAGACGTGTGAGCGGAGTGTAGGACATGAAACAATTAGCAGACAACAAGGGGTGGAAGAGGAAGATGAACAAAGCAGAGGATGAGACGAAAGCACGAGACTTAACTTGTCTAATGTGTTAAATGGGCAGCAGGTTTGTTAGGAAGTCCTTCAAATAAATGACAAAGGTTGTTGGTCCGTGTCCACCAGAATGGAACGTTGTCATGGTTTGAATAAAAAGAATCATACAACAGTGAAATCAGGAGAGCTCTGTCAAACACGTGGTTATGGTCTGGAAATGGAATAAAGGGACAAAGGAAGTGAAGGGGCTTCTGCTGTGGTCTTCTGTGATTGGATTTAGTTTTGGTCACACCGTGTCCTCCTTTTCTCCTGATGGACAGAGTTGGAGAGACGGGCTGTGAATTTACACTGCTCACGCTCTCATGTATCAAACAACAGTGTTGGGAAGACACCAACTCCCTCAGTCCAAGGACATCGATACATTCTTTGTCCACTTTTGCTTGAGGTGTGAATAGAACAACAGAAGAAAGACCGTGAGTAAATGAGAGGGTCGTCCTCTGTCCCCTTGTTGTGTTGTTAGACGGAGACAGACGCACAGATGACATTAAAGAGAAACGGTGAGGAACAGGATTGTTGTGTAATCGAATGATGACGGCAGTGTGTGTCTGTGTTGCTCTAATTCTCTGTCACACACACGGAATCAGATGGAATAAGTCCTCGGGGACTTGGAGCTGGAAAGGAGAATAGGACAACGTGCACCGGGCGAGACAGGTCAGAAGAGGCGCAGCACGAAACCCTGCAGCACTAGTATGATTCATGCATCAGGGTTTATTATCATACTGAATTTTACAGATTGACAGGACACAATAAAACAGGTGCAGTGTGGGACCGTCCTGCCACGGGAGGGAGTTACGATCAGAATTGTATTACGCTGAAGGTCGTGCTCTGCGTTTAGCGACGGCTCAAGACATTTGGATTTGTCCCCCCTCGCTTGCAGTGAGCTCCAACCAGAGCCATGGGGACTACCCTGACTGCCGCAGTGAGAGGGAGTCGGGAGGGGAGGCGTCGCTCCTGGTGTCTCCGCTGGTGGTGGCAGGGATCGTTATAGGTCTGGTCCTCTTCCTCTCCTGCATCACCATCATCGTCGGCAGCCTGCGGAAAGACAGTCGACTCCGAAACCCACATCTCCAAGCCAGCTACGGTCAGACCGACACCACATACTGTAACGTGCACCTCTGTCTGCGTGTCCATCAATGCACATGACACATGTTTAGTTTATTCAGACATTTCTGACAAAGTACGATTGTGGAGGCGTCACAAAACTATTAAACTGTCACACACACATTTTTTAAAAAGGCCTCCACCATCACTGGACGTCTGCAGATAATTACATTTGTGTCTTTGCCTCTGCAGGACCAGATGGTTTTTCCTACGGAGGGTCAGTAGGAGAACTGAGGTCCACCTGCCTGGAAGACTTTCCTCCTGGTTTCGACTTTGACTCGTACAGAGAGACTCTGTCGCAGGTCAACAGCCTGTACCCGGACTCACCTCCACGGTAAGAGCTCGTGTGAATCCAAGCGTCCTCTCATTGGTGATTTTATTTTGACTGTAAGGTCTGTGATACAAATATTCACCACAACACCAAGTTGTGGTGACTCACGTTTTAATTAAACTTTTAAATAATTACTTTTTGACTCTTACAAAACTTAAGCAACGATTGTGACTCCTCAGCCTTAAAGGGTTGTTGAACTGCAGACAGGACTCTCTGGTGTGACAGCCGTGTCCTCTGGACGCTCACCTTAATAAATAATTCCATATAAATATTAATGGTTAGAGTTAAATTTTTCAAGGATTTCTTGCATAGCACATGCTGCACTAATACATGCTGGTGAAATAAGAAGGCGGGGCAGTCGTCCTATTTCCTCTCATGTCAAATGTCTGTCCAGCTGGTGTCCCCCACTGTTCCACCGGTTCCACTTGGTTTGACCCCTATTCAGCGGTATTCCATTTATTAGGGACACCTATTACTGAAGAGTGTGTGTGTGTGTGTGTGTGTGACAAATAGTGAATGATGGAAAGAAGGAGGTTGGTGCCATGGTGTGTTTTGATCTAAATGTCAACTGGTCTAATTGGCAACTTTAATAATTCAGACACATCCCTCCCCTGCAGTGTGTGTGTGTGTGTGTGTGTGTGTGTGTGTGTGTGTGTGTGTGTGTGTGTGTTTCCTCCTTAGGAGTCTGGAAGTTTATTCCTCCCAGTATAGAACCCCCCCCCCAGTGTCAGTACGTCCAACTGGTTTCACGCTGACAGAGAAGCATTTTGTTTGTGGATCGTGTTGAATTTCAGAGTCTCTGCTCTTCTTTTTATATGGCGCTCGATGCCGCACATGGACAGACGTTTGTCTTCAGTTTGTAGCTTAAGAAGGACAAACGTGACGGGAGGACAGTGACACGCAGTATCAGAATCACAGCAACCAAATGCGTGAAAGGGGAGTTAAGAAGCTACGTCAGAGGTCTGGCAGGGAAGCAGAGGGTTCTGGGAGTCTGTGTGAGAGCCTCACTCTCTGGCCCGTGTGACGGGACTGTGGCCAACACACACACACACACACACACACAGTTTGTTTAGCATAATGTTGGCAAGTTGTTGGTACGAGCAGGTCATGTGATGGTTCCGCGGGGTGTGTGGGCCACAGATGGTTGAGGGAAACTCACAGAACTCAGATCAACAGCTCACCTACTGTGATTGTGAATGTTACACTTTCAATGCACAAGCACAACACACACACACACACACACACACTCATCCTCATAAAGAATGTGCATACATGCTGTACACACTCGCAGGAAAAGTCAGCAGCTCACCTGTGGAGAGCGAAAGCTTCTGCTTCCTCTCAGGGAGAAGCTGGGCAAGATTTGGTGGACACACACACACGCACACACACACACACACACACACACACACACACACACACACAGCGAGAGCTTCCATTCCTTATTTTGTGCTGCATAAGAAAATACAGAAGTGAATAAAAGCTCGATGATTTGCAGCAGCTGTACCTTTTTCTGTAGATTTTGTCTTTGCACCAAGACAAATTCCCAGTACAGTTCAGTGTTCTTAACTGTGTCTGGCAATAAACAGATTTCTGATTCAGATTCTCTGATTCTGATCAAATTATTCAAGCAAAATAAAACCACATTCACATCATATTAACGCGTTCAGCTTTAACTCAGTGTGACTTACGAGTGAGGAGCGCACACACTACCCGGGATTGAGCGTGTGCAGTAGAAATGTAAAGAATGAAAAGCCAGTTGTACAAAATCCAACTCCCTCTTTCAAAATAAAGTGCTGAGAGTGTTTAAGGAAGTTGCTCGCTATGTGTTTATGATGCAGCGAAATTAATTTATGGAGATCATGTCGTGTCTTACATTCGAAGCTCTATTTTCCTTCCACCCACAGAATTCAAATGCACAGTTGAACAATAGACACAGACAGTGAAGATCCTTGTTAGTCCAGATTCAAGAGCGGTCATATTACAGAAACTGCAGACATATTCTCCGACATATTGTGCACACCCTCACCATTTTTTCATAACTTTGAATATTTTTATAACACATTACGATGCAAATGAATAAATATTACAGCCTACGCTACTGTGGACGATGTGAGGCAGTCGCAGCTGTCGCATGTTTAGGTGCAGACGACGACCATGTGGAGCAGGTCTCCCGGTGCTGCTGTGCTTGTTGTAAGGCAGATAAAGGCCTGTTTGTGCGTCCACCCATGTTTAAACTCTGTCTTTGTCCGATGTCTCTCACTCCCTGTGTTTGCTTCAGATCCCGATGTTTCGCCGCAGATTCTGCAAGAAGCGAAATGCATTTGCTCCCACCTGCTCCTGAGTTTTGGAATCTGAAGCAAAGGCGACGAGTGATTAGCAAGTGACTGCGTCGGACTGCGTGACGCTGACAAAGACAGGAAGTGTGTGCACTCAGATCAGGATGTCTCAAAGCAAAGGGAAAGATTCAGAGAGAGAACTACGACGGACAGACGGGAGCAGCACAGGCAATGGTGAAGAAGTGAGAGCGTGAATCTCGGCTTTAATTTATCACACACACACAGAAAGCCGTGAATGTGATATCTACATGATTCTGTCACTTCACAGACAGGAAGTGACGGAATCATATGGATGACAGAACAGGGAGATGCCACCTTTACACACACACACACAGAACACACGCTGCCCGCTGTTGTCCGGTGTCCAGCTCTGTGGAGCGTCACTGCCGATTCACGGATCCATGCCAGAGGTCCTCCTCCTCTACTGGCCTGTGTGGATGTGACTTTCTCCTCAAATACAGCGAGACCACAACAACCATCTGTGACATGTTCGTGCGAAGACATGTGTCCGTGTCCAGAGATCCGAAGATGAACACGTTAAGCTTTGTTCGCTGAGAGCGTTTGATCCTCCTAACGAGGAGTTTTAGTGAAGAGTAGAAAAGGTTCTTAACCAATCCACGGCCAGATTTGGTGCAACCACAAATACACAAAAAACACACACGCTAGACAGGAGAAGCAGTGTGCAACTCCCAGCATGAGTCTCAGAGGAGGACGAATTATTTTCACCCGGCAACACCTGTGTAACACACACACACACGTTGGGAGGTTTCTACAGACAGCAAAGTGCCTCAGGGGAGCGGAGCAGCTTGCGATTCCTCCGAGACCAAAGTGTGTCACAGCACCGCTGAAACGCAGTCATTCGCCTCGGCACACACACTTTCCTCGCGAATTTTCACCTCGACATGACTTGTAAGAAAAACGATTAACATAACTGCTCATAAGGCAGCAGACGCCAATATTCAGGCTCGTTTCTGTGCATGTGAAATGAATCACACCCGGGTTTAAGTGACACCACGGTAATATTGAGTTAACAGTGACGTAAGTGAGTATCCAGGCAGGTTACGTTAGGTTTCAGTGCAATTAGCAGTAGCTACCGGCCCCGTGTGTGTCTTCATGTCCCCTCTGGTCTGATCGCTGCTGGAACTGGTGGCAGTTCCAGGTGCACGTGTTCTTTTTTCCTCCGGGTCTTTTTATAGGAATTTTTTTTTTTCCACCTCGTTAGTCGAGATAAATGACCAGGAATTAAAGCTACAATGTGCAACTTTTGGGACCAAGATGGGAATAGAATGAGATTCTACATTAATCCCCAGGCCCAGCATCTGTCATTATGAGTCTTACAAAATGTCAATAAATAAGAATACCAAAAAATATATCATCCAATCACTGGGCTCTGAATGGCTGTGCAATGGTTCTGTGCCACAGAAGCATCTTTTCTCACGTTCAGGCGTGTTTCCCCCCAAAAACACGCTGGAAAAAGCTTCAGATTTGCAAGTAATCAAAGAGTCCAACTTTGGGATCCTACGCGTGATCAGAAAGTGTTTGTGGATGTTGGTAGATGACAGAAGATACATTAATCCCTTACAGAGAGGATTAAAGTAAAACGCTCTACTTGCTTCACGATCCCGCGTGTGTGTGTGTGTGTGTGCAGGATGACGAGCAGTGGCTGCAGTGGACGTTAGCTCCGTCTGACTGAGCCTCGTCCTCACGTCAAGGCTAAAATTGGCTCCTGCTCCTCCTTACACACAAACGCACGCATTTAGCGAGAGACCGCTGACACGCTCCGACTCGTGCTGTAAAATGGGCGGCACGTGGGCACACACTCGTGGAAGAGACAGAAAACACACAAATACACCGTAGGCCTCATCATACATCCACTCATGGTACCAGGCTGATGCAGTTAACGACTGTACTGATTGAGTTACATTGATTAACTGCTTCCTACGGGCCCATCACCATCTGTCATTATCTCCACACACACACGCACACACGACTCATGTTATTTTATAATTCAGTTTTCTGTTTGCCTTTTTTATTTCATTTGGTGCGTTCTCTGTCGTCTCTCTGGCAAAGGGTGGAGGCTGGTAGAAACCTGACCGCTGGGTTTGCAGGACAGCAGGAAGAAGGGTGTGTGTGCATCTCACAGTGTGCATGTGTTTCGTTTATGCTCTTATTTGACGGATCAGATCCTCCCCGTTGTCACGGGACTGGAACCAGCATCCAAACGTGACCCATTGTGTTTAACAAGTGAATGTTGCTACAGGTTTGTACAGTGTGAGATCTGTAGCTTCAGAAGCACATTTCAAAGCTTCATTATTGATTTTAGTCTTTTGGAATTAAAAGCATTTTCCTCATGAAAAGCGTTCCCACGTGCAGGAGGCGGGTTACAATAACCACTGACTGATAAATTGTTTATCTTTGTCTCCATAGTTACGATGAGTGTGTCGGCCCTAGTTCGACCCAGATCTACGTACCTACAGATGACCCCCCTCCGTACTCCCTGCTGGACCCCTGTCAGAGGGGGGCAGAGCAGGAGGAGCAGCGCAGCTGCAGCAGTCCGGGTCCCTCTTCCAGCGCCGCCTGGTTCTCGCCCTCCCGCTGTCCGCAGGACCTGCAGGAGCAGCAGCCGCATCAGCACGTCGCCTCCATCTCCTTCCCGCTGGAGGCGGCCCCGCCCTACGAGTCGGTGTTTGCCGAGCAGGCGCGGCCCCTCCCTCTCGTGCCGTGTGACCTTTACAAACACCGGTCGGAGAGGAGGGACAGCGGCGACTCCCGGCAGCCGGGAGCGAACCCCATCTTGTAGGACAACTCATTTTTGTCTTTCACCTGTGCTGCTCGCGGTGCCCGGTTGAATTTAGCAACACGTGTGACGGTGGGAGCAGCTGTGACACCGAAACAGTGAACAGCACTGAGACACACTGTCCTCATAACACCACGGCTCTGCCACCCAACAGAGCTGAGGATGAGCTCGAGCCAACACACACAGAGCCAGGACTTGATTTTTCAAAGTGCATTCTGCTGAAACTTTGGTCCGGATGAAATGAAAACTCACGTCCGATTTAGTTTTTTGGCTAAAACGTCTGAAACGATGACTGCTTTTTCAAACAGGTTCGTCGTCCCCGTGATGCTCCCAGTGGGACAAAGACTCTCCTCCACATGTTAATACGACCTTTGTCTGGTTCCCGTTGGACTTGTTGATTTAGTCATGCTTCATATTTGGAGTTTAGTCTGAATTTGTCGCTGTTGCACTGCAGATGGTGACGGTGAGTTAGTGAGTGTGAACCACATCACGGTGGTTTTTGGTAGTTTAGTTTTGCTATAATCGTCACCACGTATATTTTAACAGTCTTTTGGAGGACGGTGATAGTCGGTGTTGTGTGTAGTAGATGCTTAACACTCCTAGTTGTGGTTGTGGTACCGCTGGGTTCCCTCCGGTGTGCTGCGGTGTGGCGATGACCATAAATCCAAACTGGGACAGAAGCAGTTAACTCCCGTTTCTGCTTGTGTTTTCCCGCTGATTTCCAAGGGGTTAGCGTTAAATATTTCCAACATGGTATTTTCCAGCTGTCCACTGCTTTCCAGATTGTCTTCACACCAAGGGCTCTGGTTTAATATCACTGCAATAAAGCGACTGTCCCCAGCAGCGAAATGTAGCCCTGCAGAGCCGTTTCCTGACGACGGCGGCTTTCATGCAGCACAGGAGTTACACAGAAACTGTAGACACTGTAAGACACTGTCCACTGGTGGGACGGACGCTTCCGTCTTTGTCTTTTTCTCCTGTTTCATTCTCATCACGTACATTGGAATCATTGTCACTTTTTTCCAGAATTTTTTTTTTTTTTTTTCATTATCTGAAGGGCTGAAAGACAAATAAAACATCTGACAAGATTAATAACTGCCAGCTAATATCTACTACTTCCAAAGAAACATCTTCAAATTGCCAATTTTTCATCTAGTCCAACGGAGATAAAATTAAACATTTGGCATTTCTGAATCAAAAACAACTTAAACAATGTTTTTTTTCGTTGACAAATCATGAATGTTCTATTGAGAACAAATACACATCGAAATAAAAATGTCTTGAATTGTCCTACAGTGTCCAACTCTGCAATGAAAAGGGGAGATAAACGAGAGATGGAGTCGTCGACGAGCATTTGTTTGACTTTCGGCGTTAAAGATCAGCTTCCTGTCCTTTCTTGCTCTGCCGTTACATTTTTAATGTCTCTTTCTGCTGCAGCCTCCTCATTTTACTTCCAACACAATTAGGTACAAACCGTGTTTCCATACTTTGAATGTCATGACGTCATTCTGTGGCTTATTAGCATTTGTTGTCCTTCTGCTTCACTTCCTCTTCCGCTCACTAGTCGCTCTCGTGCTGCACTTGTCATAGATACAATAATAATTGTTCTCACAAAACAGAATTTGTTAGGTTTTGGGAAACATTGTGGTTTGGGTTAAAGTAAGATGATTAGTTTCCAGTATGATGGAACCCTGGTTTCCCTGGAGACACGAAGACCTGTAGACCAGACATCACCATGTGTGAGCAGTTATTCAAACAGGAAGTTGTTAAAGACTGAGCTTTAATAACGAAGCCAATGTTCGTCCCGTTAAAACGTAACACACCTGACTGTGTTCCTCACATGTTTTTGTGTTACAGGATGTGCCTGATTTCCCTCAGACTGTTAGCTCCAACTCTGTAGCCATATTATAATAGTCACAATGCAAATAATGCTCTGCACCGGTGGATGTGTGGTGTTGGTTTACTGATGTGTTACAAAAGGTGTGAATCCTTTCTGAATCAGACGTCTGATTTGTGCCGTCATTCGCTTTACTTTGGGGTTTTAGTTTAACGTTTAGCGTTGCTTTGAACTCTTGACAGTTCAGAGTCGTGGTTTTGTTCTTTTCACAAAGATAACAAACTTTTTTATTACGTTTACTCCTTTCAAGCCTAATGTGTACGTGTTTCTCCTTTTCTGTCTCACTGTTGTTCCTCCATCATGAGTGGAACTGCTGAAAATGGATTTTTAATGTGCAGAGCTTTTTTTTTTATTTAGATTTTTAAACAAGCACAAACTTAATTTTCATGAAAACCCGTTTCTAATTTGTCTCAGTGGGAAGTTTGAACACTTTTGTCGTTGCTTTTCACTGAGTGATTGGCAGAACGTACGTTAGGTAGCAGTTAGTGATGTGAGTGTTGATGGTCTGTGTAAATAAAGTTGTATTTTTATCAGCCAGTCAGGATTGAACTGTTGACAATGATGATGCTGATGACAGTGTCGCAGAGTCACGGTGCTTCTGTAAAGTACATGCACAAAGCATTTCAACACTGGCATAAATAAGTCCAAAATGAGGCATAAAACATGCATACAATAATGATTTAAACTGCAACTATGTTATTTTCAAAAGAAGTTGTTGCAAATGAAAAAACTCCATGAGGTCAATTTTTTGATTGGATATTTTTGGGCTATAAAATGTAATTAATGTTCTAATAGTTAAAAAGAAAAAGGTCCAACTCTTTGGAGAATACACCAGATAATAAAGTTAGATTAAAGTCTAAAGTCCCTTTGCATTTTCATTGACATTTATGCATTTTTAATATTTTTACCAATGGTGGTTCAGTTTTTTTTCTCATCAATTATATATATATCTATGTATGATTAAAAAACACATGAATATTTCACTGCATAGTGACAGAGAGTCTAAAACTCAAATTAAATCAACTTTTAATAAAAACTTCCCACTTTGGCTTTAAGTCTTAAATTATTTGTTCAAATCCCCACGTAAATATGTTGAGTCTGCAATAGAAGGAAGGTTAAATTCCGATTAAATGTAAAGTTTTCCACATTAAACGCAGTATTTTCTTGCTTTGTTTTGGTTTTTACCTTCATCATCCACCAGAGGATGCTGCGAACCACAGCAGGATCCTTTTAAATATGTTCACACATACGAATCAAAGCACCTTTAAAGATCCGAGTCTGAATCATCTGTCCCCACAGATCTTCTTTTTTCGTCCCGTCTTTCTGCTGACGACGAACTCTGTGTAAATATTAGGACCTGTTCTTAACAAGGGTTCTCTATGTTTGGTATTGCAGATTTTGTTAATACTGTAGAGAAGAGTGAATAAATCTGAGCTGTTATAGAAACACGAGTGTGTTTTTTTAATGTCACACACACACACACACACAGAGTGTAATGTTTCATGAGTGAATGTTCAGCCACTAATTCCTTCATTCATTAGATTTCATTACTTGCATTAAAGAAAACATTCACAGTTAATCAGACATCAGGTTTCTGACATACATTTATTTTGTACAGGCCCTGAATTATTTTAGATTTCATTACTTGCATTAAAGAAAACACGACAGTGACATCAGGTTTCTGCTTTATTTTACAGGTCCTGAATTATTTTTCTCATAAGCCTGTGTACGTGTGAGGACGATCGTGACATTTCCACGTGTGCAGGTCAAATGTCAATCAGATGAGCTTGTTCTTTTTGTTGAAAGCTGTAATTTGCAGCCTCATGCAAACATCCGTCATTCACCCAACACAAAATTCCATCCACGTGTGCCGGACATCTAGGAAACGCACCGTTCAAACAGCAGTGAACACGTGCAGCTCGAGGATCCACAAGAAAGTAGTTCCTCCGCTGCTTCACTTTAAATGTCTGCAGCTCAGGTCGCAAACAGCTTTCTGTGAAATTCAGCGAAATGTGGCACGAGACACGAGACTTTGCCTGAGCAGCAGGACACAAGCAGGACTCGTTTTCTGCTTTAGGTGACGGGTCAACAATGACCTTGGTGTCTTAAGTCCAAGTTTCATCCGTTTCCTCTTTCTCACGCACACATGAAAACTATCTCTGCATTACAGTTTACAGGTTTCAAAGACAGTCATTTGTTGTGTGTGAAATGATCCATAATCCCCGAGTTGGACAGAAAAAGCCTTTAATGGAAGCACAGAGGCAGAATTTACAGCTCAGCTCAACGCGCTTCGTGACACCGTCAGTTCACGTCAACCCACACGAGTCGTTTGAGCTGCTGACAAATGTTTTCTACACTCTGTGATTTCGAACAGTGACTCATCCGTGTTTGGAATGTGACTTAAACTGAACGGGGTGGATTGTTCAGATGCTTCACACACACACACACACACGCCGCCTACTGTTCTGTAGGTCCTGTCAGGCTGGTACAAACAGGAAGTCAGAGTCACAACATCGAGTGGAACGTACAGAGGTGAGTTGTCACGGCAGCTTCCACCGATTCAGACGTTTGTCATAAAATTACAAGCAGCTCTGACTCTGGATGTTTCCTGCAGAAAATGAAAGCTCGGGTCGTCATCCTGCTCTTGGCTCTCGTGGTCGGCCTTACAGCGG
The DNA here is from genome assembly GCA_033026295.1 of Channa striata. NCBI lineage: Eukaryota > Metazoa > Chordata > Actinopteri > Anabantiformes > Channidae > Channa > Channa striata. The sequence continues at coordinate 17,625,256 of CM065184.1, read as the reverse complement.
CGTCGGACGACGGTCAAGGTACAGTGTGTCCTGCGCGTCTCGCTCGCAGCCCGTCGTGTAGTTTCTGACAGAACCTGTGTTCCCACCCTGCAGTTATTCCCGACGACGTGGCCTTAAAAGAGATTCTGGGGACGGACGTGAATGACATGGGGCCACTTACGACGGCCAAAGCCTCCAACGATGTCAAAGGTCAAACTCATTATTTCGCCTTCAGCTTTCTTTCCTTCATCACGGGCTTAAAGTCTCAATCACACACACACACACACACAAAAGCAGGTTCTTCGAGGAACATTTTTAGATCAGTTGCAGTTTTGTTTGTCAGAGAACAGTTTATGTTGCGTGGACACGATTGTTGTACAGTTTAAAGATTGTAAATATCTTGGCTTCCTTTGTGTCATTTTGTTTTTTTATTACACAAACAATAACTGACAGCAGAGAGCAAACAACAGTGTTCTTGTGTTATATCATACGTGTGCATTTGTTTGCTCGTCAGCATTAACGTCAGCGTGAAGATCAAAAAGACACAATATTCAAAAAGTTTCAACCATTTCATAATGATTATGGGAAGCTGATGTTTATTTTGTCACATCCATGCAGTGTTTAAGCCTAAAAACCATATCTGTAGCAAATGTGACACCTTTCACACAGAACTTGTTCCCTCCACACGCTCCAAATCACTGACGCCTCAGAGTTCAGTTTAACACGAGAAAACGTTTTGCATCTGTTCATTTTATTTTTAACTCAATGCTTCACATTTGTCTTACAGGAAATGAGGCGGGTCCATGAGAGGAATTATGATAAATACATAAAGACAAAATCTTACTGTGTTAATGTACGTTTTGTATTTGTGATCATGAAATTCACCTAAATAACACGACAAATCATTTTTAATGGAAATTATCTTTATGAATAATAAAAAGTACAACTATGAATTCAGCCTCCTTTATGTTGTTTCCACCTAACTGTTGCTGTTTCAGGGCATCACATCATCGTACAGAAGATAAAACCCGCAGTTATGTCTTTAAATCAATCCAGTCTTTGTTTTGACGTTTCATGTCCATTTGCTCTTTCTGTGTCTATTTGTGAAAGTTTTGTGCTTGTTTTGGTGATTTTCTTTCAGTTTGTGTCTATTTATTATTATTTTGTTTCAATTTATGATTTTTTTGCCTATTTTGTGTTTATTTGTAGTTGTTTTGTGTGTTTGTGGAAGTTCCTTCTATTACGTTGTTTAGACTGTTTTGAGTTATGAGATGTCTGTTTTCATTTCATGATTTTTGGGGGGGACATTTTGTTTTACTTTGTGAACATTCTGACCTGTAATTTTCTATCTTTTTACATCTACTTGTGGCCATTTGTCTACTTCAAGCAAGTAATACCAACAGGGCTTTCAGAGGTTCTGATCCACAGACTCCTGAGCTGTGTTCAGTCATCCATCCATAAATCAGACAATAATCCTCATAATGTCACAGACACACGTCTAAGAACAAACTGTGAATATGTGGAAACGTGGGAGACGAACAAACGCGGAACTTTTCTTTGTTCCTGGTTATTAACGGTCCATTTCACCGGGGAATTAACCGGATCATTGGGATCAGGTGGGACGGGAAGGCGCGTGTCCCGACTCTCCCGGACTCCACGCGGCCGTGAACGCGTCTCCGTCCACTGACTCACACACACACACACACACACTGAGAAATGGACCAAACGGAGCTTGGTCCAGAAGTTCGGTTCGGTCTTTACGCCCGGGAAGTTTCGTGGTTCGGGTCAGAGTGTGGGAGACCTGCTGTGGACCGGGTCGTCGTGTGACCGTGTCGGAGTCACCGCGTCCGCCGCTGCTGCTCCTCGGGGAGAGACACCCGCCTCCCGGCGGTCCCGTCCAACCGAGCCGCGGCACGTGGACCTGGTTCCCCCCCTCCGTCCGTCCGTCCGTCCGTCCGTCCTCTTAAATCCAGCCCGACTTGTCCGCGGGTCTCGGCGGGGACAGCATGCGCTCCGTGGCGGCTCTGGCGTCCATCGTGGCGGCGGCCACGGTCTATCTGTACCTGCTGTCCACGCACCTTCCCCCGGGACCGAGGAGGCCGGATCCCGGAGGGGAGTCCGGGCCGCTCCGGGAGTTCAGGTAACGCCCGAGTCCGTCATTTCAGTTCTGAATGTTTATAATTCATAATTTAACTTATTATTCAGTTTTATTCATTGTAAATCCGCTTCTGCCGTTTAACTTTAAACTAACACACAATTAGACCCAATAACTCGTGATTTTCTGATTGTATATTAAAACTTTAGTTAATCTTCCACTGACAGGAAATAAATAAGCAAATATTTTCACTTCACACATTTATTAGATATATAATATAATGTCTTGTATATGAATATATGCTGCTTCTTTTCATGAAGGTTTGATGAGAAAAGTGAAGAGGTCACCTTAGGTTTGGCAGTTTGCACGTGATTATGTGATACATAGAGAAAATGATTGATACATAAAGGAAATGATTGATACATAAAGGAAATGATTGATACATAAAGGAAATGATTGATACATAAAGGAAATGATTGATTGTGAGTTGCAGCAGACTTTGTTCACCCTCCGGTTTCCCAGACTGTACGTTACTATAACATGAACCTGAGGTGGTTCACAAATTAATTTCCCCCAGCCGTTCGTGTGGACCCTCTGTTTTTGTCTCTTCCCCCTCCGGCCTCAGTTTTCTGCCTGTGGCGTGTCCCAACACTTTTGACCCCCCCTCCCATAATGAATCAGTTTCTGCTTATGACCTGTCATCAGTTTGTGATCTTCGTGAGCTGTGGAGTCATTTTTCACTCCTCAGGCAGCTTCATCCAAAGCAGCTTATGCTGACAAGTGGCAAAAATGGAAAAAATTTTTTTTTTTTCTACACTTGTCTTTCAGAATCATGTGACTCTTTGTAGGCCGTGTCATTTAAGATGCCTTGACCCCTCCAGGTTGTAAACCACTGGACTAATGACCCATCAACAGTTTTTAGTGTGTGTGTGCCCAGTGCAGGTTGTCATGGTGATGGATGGAATTAAATAGACTTTGTTGTTCTGTACTTCACACACACACACACACATCTCGCATGTATTTGCCAGTTACTGGGCAACTTTGTGGACACAACCTGTTTCCGTACAGGTGGACAATAGTAGAGGCGGTGAATGAATGAACAGATTTATTACGCCACTAGTTAGTTTTGATTAATTTCAGAACCGAAAGCAGCCACGTGTAGCTTATTATAAAGATGAATATCACGTGCAGCTGGGTGCTTTTATTTTATAATGATTTTTAAAAATCAACAATTATTGCACATTGAACTGGTAGGTGGGGATGCAAGTTTACATAAAATATAATTTTTATTGTTTTGCTCTTTGACCATTTTTGTTGTGATGATAGAAGCTGAACGTGAACTGAACGGTTATTAAGTTTATGTGAAGTTTTATATGAGGGCAAAATAATAATAGGAGAAATAATAATGATGTCAGTTTAGCTCTAAAATAAATAATGTGTTTAACTCTCCTCTTTCATTTATCATATTACTTGACGATGTTTGTGTGTGTGTTTTATCCATGTGGCCAAGCTTAAATCTAATAGTGTGTGTGTGTGCTGGTATGTTGCAATGCACCAGACAGTCAAGTGTGAGGTTGTCTAGGGATGATAGAATAACGCCGACCACGGCAATCCGAAGCCAAATGCAGTGTGTGTGTGTGTGTGTGTGTGAGATACTGTTGCGTATGAAGTCAGGTACCCATGATGTCCCAGTGCAGTGACTTTTGTTTAGTGTGACTGATGCTTGTGCGATAGTGGTCAGATGGGAACATTAGTTTATTGTTCAGTCCTCCTGTGTGTGTGTTTTTGACTGTCAGATTTCCATAATATCCTTGGAATTATGTTTTTGTGTCGCTGTCGCTGGCTTGAAATAAGACGGTGCACATGGTTCTTTCATTTACAAATGCAGAATCTCTGAGTTGACTTTCTTGTCTAACAATGGTTGGGAATTCACGCTGGTGACCTCCTGGTGTAACAGGACAAACACACACGCGCTGTGAATAATTCATAGACAATAATCCTGTTCACAGCTGTGTGCTCATCGATCCACCAGGTGCTGAGCCGCAGCAGGGAAGTTGTGGAAAATGCAAGGATAGAAATTCCAACACATATAGAGAAACCATGTCTGTTCTCTTTGCTTGTTTGTGCCTGTTTTTTTTTTTTTTTTTTTGGTCATTTTGTGCCTGTTTATGATTATTGTCCATCAGGTTTGATTCTGTTTGCATCTTTTTTTGGGGGGGGTCACTTTCTGTCTGATACCTGAGCTCTTTCAAACACATTTGAACAGTAGCTTCCATGCCTGTGGCCCCTGAGCCTCTGCTCCCCCAGTAATCCATCCATTAACTAATGACAAATTAATTTTAACAATAAATACCCACATTCAGGAAAGATAAAAGGCGACGAGAGAGAAGTTGAAATTTGGCAAAGTGGTTTGTCGCTTATACAACTGACGTTCAGTAAATGATTATTCATTATGTTAAAGCTCCAGAAACGGGTCCACTGAGACTACGTGGAAACATGTTTTCCGTTCTAAAATAATTCATTTAGACAAAAAAGATTATTTCATAACTTAAAAATGTTCACACGTCTTTCCCAAAGCTGACCTCATGTGTAACGTGACCGAGCCTCAGTTCCAAATTGTGACTCTGAAGTGACTTTTGAAATCCCCTGTCCTGGGGGAGTGTGCGAGCCTGTACAGTATGTGCGATTCTCCTGGAGCTCGTGTGTAAGCGAAATTCAAAGTGCCCACGATGACACGTGGGATTCTGCACATACGTTCATGGAGTTTCATGTATCTGAGCTTTTGTGCATCGTCCACCTGCTGACCAATGACGGAGCAGAATGTTGGTCCACTGACCAATGGGAGCAGGGAATGCTGAGTGTCAGAACAGGTGGTAGAGGAAGCCGGCAGCTTGAGTTTCGAGTGGGGATTTCTCTGTGTGTGTGTGTGTGTGTGTTTTCAGGACAGTCTTCCATGTGCTCAGGTCTACGAGCAGTGATGCTATTTCTGTCGCTCAATCAAACATATCCTGTTACCCTCCCACAGACACACAACCACCAGCTCTCTCCTCTCTCTTTCCGACTTATTACGTAGGTCGTTTTGCAGTCGCTTCTATTTTTGTTGTTGAAGCTTATGTTCAGTTTAAACGGCGTCTTCACCAAAATGTAAACCTCATCATATGGTGCCTCATAATTTCCCAGCTGTAGGTTCAGGTTGCTGGTTTTGGGTTCAGACGTTTCTAAAGTTAGTCTCTGACATTTGTGTTCTCTCTGTCCACGAATAAGATCTGTGGGTATTAACTGTAAATGGTTTTCGAACAAATTTATGATGAAAACATCCAGAGCGAAAAACGTCACAATTTAGTTTAACGTGTATTATTTTAATAACCGCTCAGCACTTCAGGCTCCACGTTCTCCTTCCTGCTGTCCTCAGTGCCTGAAAGCAAGATGTGGCCAATATGTCAGTCAGATTTTGCTCTTTCGGCCTAAAATTTCCATGTTCTTTGTTGCAACTTTTCTAAAATAAAAATAAATCAGGATACAGTACATGTTTTTCTACTAGTTTTGCAGTTGTAAATAATTGTGCAGTTTGTCATACAAACCTCTGCCACTTGATGTAGTGATTGTGATTTTGTGATCACTCCTGCTTATTTGAACCAGATTCATCTTGACTCTCTGGTGCTTGTAAAGCATCAGCCTCTGACACAGTGGCTTCGGTTTGTCTTCTCCCTCAGATTTTTGCATGATGTGAACATCAGAACTTTTTGTGGCGTAAAATTCCCAGGTGTTTGTGATAACTGTTGTGTTAGCAAATTCCTTAGAGGACTGAGAAATTGGAGTTTATTGCTGCAACATCTGAACATCATTGGAGTAATATAGAAACTGTTTTTGCTGAAACTGATTATTGACCTCAACAGTCTGGACTCGTTGGGTTTAGTGTAGTGAAAAGTTACCGCGCAGACAGAATTCACCATCCTTTGAACCATGTTACATTGTTTGTTCGTCTTCCTCTTCCAGGTTGAAGTTCCCGTCCGACCTGGACGAGCTGCGTGACCTCGCAGAGACGCTCAAGTTTTACAAACGAGAACATTACGGCTACGTTCTGCTGCTGTTCTGCAGCGCCTACCTTTACAAACAGTCATTCGCCATTCCCGGCTCCTCCTTTCTGGTGAGACCCGCACACTTACACGCGATTTATGAAAAATGCAAAGAGGTGACAGACACACACGGTGTTTGGTGTAAACACATGATTCCCTCATCCCTCCCTCCCTCAGAACATGTTGGCCGGTGCCATATTCGGGCCGTGGGAGGGCCTGCTGTTGGCCTGCCTGCTCACTACTTCAGGCTCCACCTTCTGCTTCCTGCTCTCGTCAGCGTTTGGAAAGAAGTATGTGGTGCAGCTCTTCCCGGAGAAGGTGGCGCTGCTGCAGAGGAAGGTGAACCACCCTGCTCACTACTTTACTTGTCACAGTAGCGGCGTGGGTTTGTAGTATTAGGAGGGAAGTTTCCTCTGTGTCATCGTGTTTTTGTCCTTGGCTCTTATCGTCCATCTTTCCACTTCCTGTCAGGCGGAGGAAAATCGTAGCAGTTTATTCTTCTTCCTGCTTTTCCTTCGTTTCTTCCCTATGACTCCTAACTGGTTCCTTAACATCACCTGTCCTGTCCTCAACATCCCTATGCCTATTTTCTTCTTCTCTGTCTTCATAGGTGAGACTAAACACTGTTTAAAAAAAAAAAACACGTGCACAAAATCATGACGCGCTGATTGTTCAGACACTGCTCCCTCTTCCAGGTTTGATCCCCTACAACTTCATCTGCGTTCGCACGGGCTCCATGCTCTCAGAGATCTCCTCTCTGGACGACCTCTTCTCCTGGAGGACGTTGGCCCAGCTCCTGGCCATCGCCTGGTGTCGCTCGTCCCTGGAGCGCTGATCAAACACTACAGTAAAACACACCTCAAGGTGGATGGCATGGACAGCAATGGCACCAGTCAGGCGGAGTTCAAGCAGGAGCGGAGGAGGCGGTGATTCCGGGACGACTTTGTGTCTGGAATCTTGAGGTGGGAAAAAAGAACTCAACCCCTGGTGAGTGACCTTTTGTCCACTCCAGCCTTGTGACGTCTGTAAGGTCACACCAGAGGCTTGTCATACTTCTGATGGTTACAGTACGATCTCTTCCAAAAGTTTGGAAAGGTCTCCGGGTCATGTGACATCAGACAGTATTCCAAACATCTCTCACTGCACAAGCAGACGTCTTACAAGAGTCTTCTGGGAAAATGTCTTAAACGTTACTCAAGTTTGACTTTAGAGGATTTATTAATATCATGTATTACAGTATAAAAGGAGGAGGTGTAAAATGACTGAATTGCACTGATTTGTCTTTGGTTTTAATGTGTGAGACACAGAAATGACCCGTTTATTTTTGAATGTATTAGTCATTATCGTGGAAGTGTTATCCTTCTCAGTGATCTACACACAGCGACCTCAGGGCTGAGGGAAGGTGCCTCCAGTAGGATGCTGGAATCTGGTGGTTTGTCGGTTGGTTTCGGTGCCTTGTAGCTCCACGTGGCAGCTTTAATTTTAGAATGTTGCCTTTACTTGTCCTGCTGGATACGAAGCAGCACTTACGTTACTGCCTGTCCTCATGTACCGGTGCTAATACGCCGCTTGTCCCCAAGTGATGTTCAAACTGAACAGAAACGATAATGTTAGTGATCATATTCTTGTGAATTCTTTCCTGATATTTGACCTGGTTAGACACGCTTTCCCCGTTAGACCCGTTTTCCACTTGGTTGCTTTTTGATTTTACACGCTGCTTTGGATTGTGAAGACCAGATACTTAGTCAGCTACTCGTTTTTTCTCTCCTTACTTTGTTTGTAGCCATACAGGTCGACACACTTTATGGGAAAAACCTCTGTGTTGTAGCATTTTGACTTTTAAATGTCCCACGAGAGTCTTTTTTTCTAAAGCACTTACTTAATGTGTCTTAACTGAGTCGTAGACGTGCTCAGACGGGTTTCGCCGTAGATCTGTGCAGAACAGCTGTGATCTTCTCAGGACAATGGAAGCTGCCCATAAAGCCATTTATGAAAATGTGAGTAAAACAAAGTCATCGTGTCGAGTGTTGAAACTGAGAAGATGTTTGTTTTGAGACAAAAAAACAGCTAATTTTGAATACGACTAATAGGCCGACGTCATCAAACACACATTTCTCAGTTTCAATATTACAGTTTACAATGTAGAAGTCATTGCGCTTGCTGTTCCTTTACATTTCACAGTAATCGTACAGTTGTGAGAAGATCCCGCGTTTGGCTCCTGTGAATAAGAGGCTTTTGCTGTAATGCACTAACGGTTTGATTGGAACTGAACTGTCTTTTTAAGTGGGTTTTTATAGAAAAGTCTTAAAATGTAGCTTCCTTATCAGCCCAGTGCAGTGCCCGTCTTTTGCCTTCAGTAGTAAATCAGGCTTTTGTGTGGGTCTCCTGATGGGACCGTTTCACTCTCCTGTTCTTTGACCAAAACCTGTTAAAGAAAACACGACTTCAATCTGCTCAGGGGAGACTCTTTATTTTTATTTGTTTATGTGTTGTGCATGATGCAGGTTTTTGGACTGGATAAATGTAATAAATCTGACAGTGCCATTAATTATATCTACAAAGTCCACTTGCTCTTGATTTTGTTGCATCTTTCAGCTTAGAACTTCGCATCACAAACAGTTAATCACCTTTTGTAAACGTATTTGTGCCTTTCTCGAGGTCACAGTCGTGAAAACCCTGAATGACTTACAGCAATACAACATCCAGGTATAGTTACATCAACAACACACTGTCACACCTCATTGAATTCTTTTGGGAAGTTTCCAATGAAGCGGGAGATTAAGTAAAACAGGTCGGGAGCATCAGATGGTTAGAAATTATGTGCAGGACAATGAAATTAAAACTATGTAGTAAATAGCTCATTTTTTTTGCCAAACCTCACCATCACATCATCAGCTTATTTCGGTTCATGTTAATACATCAGCATCCTTCTACAATTCTGCCAAAACAGTGTAAACAAACATTAGAAATTGACAGCGACTTAATGTAAAACATAGGAACAGGAATGGTTGTGTGGAATACAGGCAGCCTGGTTGCTTTGTTAGGACTGTAGTTGTGATTGTCTTAATCAAAGTGCAGGAAAAAATGGATTCAAATGTTATGAATGTCTGTTTGTTTCAGGTTTAATCTCATGTCCGATTTGGCACAGATGGAATTTAAATCAAGACTTGGCAGGGACGACATCTGTGCTTATTTCACTGAATCCATTTAATAATGTGACCACAACCAGTCCAAAACAAATGTCACAAATTGACAGTAGTGGCATCTTTTAAACAGCTTTAGCATAGTCATTAGACAAATATGCAATCAGTTTCAAAATAAAAAAAAAAGGAAATTAGTCAGTGCAAAAGTTCAGTGCTGAGCAGAAATCTGTCCTGCTCTGAGACATGCAAGTGGTCTACGAAGACCAAAGTAGTTAAAGGACACAGCGTGCAAAATGTCAAATACTGAAATAACAGATTGAGGATGATTTCACATCATCTGAAAGACAAAAACACCGCTGGCTCTGTGAGCAGCTGCTCCGTTTAGTGCTCGGCTGTTGTCTTCTCCCATATAATACAATATTTGTGGACGAAAGTATGATAAATGGCAACTTGTCCTTAAAAAGCTTTATTGGTCCTTCATATACTGAATATGAACCCCCATTGAAATGTAAACTGAATTTTCTGTGATCTATCAAATTCCTTAGAGTCCCCTAAAATCAAAGAGTTGCACTCAAGGCCAACTACGTGCAGAGCAGTGGGGGGAAAGGAGTTGGGAATGCTGCAGGGAGCGCCTCAGATCTTTGTGTCTTTTCTAAATATCTCCACAAACCCCACTTCCTGTCCTGTCTGTCCCCCATCACCTGTTGATTTGTAGAGGTCTTTTCTAAAAGGACAAACCATCTCTGTAGTCGAGTGTTCTTATTTGGGCCTGAGTGGACAATCCAGTGACAAACACCATGAATAAACTAACAGAGCAGACAGTTTCAAAGGTACCATTTAATATCTCTGTATGAACGTGTGAATTGCCACAACCATACAAACTATCTATTCCACTACTATTCTTTTAAGGTCAGTTTCTACATTGAGGTTTTGCATTTGTCTCATAAAAAAAAAATTGCACCATTAAGGCACTTCAGCTTCATGGTGCTTGCCACTGCAAACCTACAAGTCCCCTTCCTTCCCTATACCTAGTCTTTCTCCCCTCCTCCGTCCACTTCCTCTCGCATGTTCTGGGAACACTCTGTGAAACGGTACAGCAGTGTAGGCACGTCCCTGAATGTGTACTGACCTGTTAAGTGATCCAACACTCCTCCCTGCTGAAGTCGAGTGCCGTAAAGTTGGGCCTCAGCTCGCCCAGCACACAGGCCCCGCTCAACTAACCAGTCCACCAGATCACTGCCCTGAAAGACGCTTCGAAGACGGGACTGAGGATGTCGATGGAGATGGGGTGAGTTTGAAGCGAGGTCATGAGCTGGGTTGGACTGGAGCTGGGAAATCTGCTCCTCTGGGATATCAGAGCTGGAAACATGTGCTTTGTCTTCATTCTCAGGCTCCAAACGTTGGCCGCGGGATTCAGCTGGATCGGGAGTTTGGTCAATCTGATGAAGACCCTGCGGCTCCCGAACATCCTGGCATGGTTGAAAGTCCTGGGGCTGATGGGAAGGTAGGTGTCTCAGAGACTTGTTCTCCTCATCTAGCTCTCCTCCTCCACCAAACCTGTCATTATCAGAGGAAGGATTCACCAGTCGAAGCACTCACACTCTCCCCTGAGCCACTAGGGAGTGATGAAGAGAGACAAGCAAAAGCAAGCGTGGAGGGAATCAAGGGAAGGATGGAGGGGGTAAGGATTAATGAAGGGGAGAAAAGGGAAACGGACACTGTGTGTTAGAAGAAAGGAAAAGCACCCAAGACTCAAACGTCCAAAAAGTGTTTTCATTTTTGTAGAGTTGTCTGCTAAACGGACTTCTTTTTACATCGCAATTCTGAAACTAATTTCACATTAATATTTAAAAGTAAACAAGCAAAAATCAGCAAACAGCTGTTTAGTAGCTTAGCTTGAATTTGCATGAAGAAACAGAACTGTTTCATGGCTGGGGAACCAAGATACTGAAGCAAAACAGGCCAACAAATAGATAACATGCAAAGATGCTGCAGAAAGTCATCCAAGAACAAGTAAATACATTTTAAAAAAAAGTCTAAAGTATTCCTAAATAAATAATTTAAATATCACTGATCGAAAACTGCTGCTAAGCAATTCAATCCAACACAAATTTTGTTAACAGAGTTAATAATAAGTTAAGTATTTATTGATGACAAATGTTGCTTAGGTTACAGGATGTGATAAAAAAATATATAATACCATGAAAAATAAGTTTTGGATGAATTTTTAACAAATCATAAAAAAATCTGGCTTTTGAAGTCTCTTCTTACAGGCACCTAAACTGTATTTATGAGGCACATGTGGAACAAATCTGGACTAGACTTCATGTCATCACCAGCAACATGGCCAGAAAATATATTTTCTTTTTTGACTATTTGTATTGTGAACTGAAATTAAATTTTACAGCATGTACTTACTTCAACTCCAGTAAGGAATTTGAAGTGCTATATCGACTTTTCAAACTTTTGGGGGAAGTACTTGCATTTTTACTAAAGTTTTGCATTTGGGTGCTTTTTTCTGTCACCTCTGTGTTACTTAATTATGAATGCATCACACCATTAAATTAATTATTGTTAAACCCACAATTTTATGTCTGTTTTTAACATTATCAGCTGCTGAGCCTTGGCCTGAAAATGCAACCTTGTACCAACCGCTGAAGGGTGAGTCAGTGTTTTAAGGGTTTGTCTCAAATGTCACTTATTATTATTGTAGCTGTTCACATGACTTGTGGTGTTTTCTCTTATTTAACAGAGGATCAGATTCTGCTGTCTGACTGTGCCTCATCTCTGGCTGTTCTGTTTGTCCTCAACCAATGCACTGTTTCAGCATGGACAGTAAGGTGGAAATGTTTTTGATGCTATTAATAAATGAAGATGCTTTCAATAATTGTCTAATTTGTATATAGATCTTTGCACACAGTGTGTCACTCATTATTCAAGCATCTCTTGGAGAACTTGGCAAAGTTATTTTGTTGATTTAGGTTGTCTCAGTGTCTCTTCATACCCCAAGTATTTAAAATCTACTTCCTAAAAAAACAAACCATATATTGTATGAAACAATAAAAACAAAAAACCCAAACCTGCGTGTGTGCACTATGTCCTGTACACACTGGTCTTTGTGGTATCGGACAAACTGAGTACAGGTGAGCCTGACCTCCTCTGGTAGCCCCGAGGGACTCAGATCCCCATCGTCCCTGTTCTGCCACAGGCTTAGCAACCTAACACGGAAACAGAAATTACTCTGGTCACCTGCTTCTGACTTCATCTTTTCATCTTGTTATGAATCTAGAAACTATGGTGAACTGCGCAGCTTACCTGTTTTTAAAAGGCAGGATGATGAGGTGTCTGTCCAGACCAAAGATCCCAAAGGACAGGAAACCCTGGAACAAAGGTAAACGCTACATTTACAATAGTGGCAACAATTTCTTAGGAAGAACTAATTTTTACACATTTAGTGCATGTGTACAAACACACACAAATCTCTTGGTACCTGTCCGTAGTTTGCCACAGCACAGAAGAATTGTAGCTCTAGATAAAGTCTTCCTGGATCTTTGTTAAACAACCACCACAGACAGCTCGACAGGTTCTGAAGAGACATCAGACCTCATCATGCATCTAGTTTCATATTGTACAATCAGTGATTTAGTTTTTGTACTGCGTCTTGTCTAGTTACACTAACAAAGAGTGTTTCTTTCTGACCGCTAGCAGGCTGACGATCAGCAGCAGACAGAGCAGGATGTGTCTGACCGTCTGGCTGTCATCGGTTTGGCTCTGAGGCCCCCCAGGTGGCGGCAGGTCCAGGGGCTGCTCAGAGGAGGACGAGCTCTGCTGCTGCCCATCACACAGCGCCCCGCTGTGGCCTGGAGAAACACATGAGGATGATGGTGCGTTTGCTCACATCTTAGCATTAATCACCATTTAATATCGATCTTAGCTGTTACCCTGGAAACTAAGATGTTTAAAATTCTGGTTATTACTATAAAGAGTAGAGTGCCAGCTTGAATTCATGACTGTAAAATTTCTCTAACAACATTTTACTTTAGCTGCCATATTTGGTTTCTGTGTTAGCTCATAAATGACACTCACTTTAAACATGAAACAGGATAAATTAACTATTTTACCAGGGTTCAGCAACATCTTGGCCTAACAAATTTGAAAATATTGTTTGTAATCATCCATGCAAATAAAGTACAGTTTAAAATTAAACTCAACGCTTGGCTGATACCTGTGTGTTTGTGTGCTCCCTCTGCGTGCTGGCTATCATGTCGGGTATAGTTTGGACAGGAGAAAACCCGTGGATGTCTGACAGCAGAACAGAAACAGAATAAACATTTTATCTGTGGATCATCTATTGAATACTGATGCAAGAAAAAAAACTCAACCCGTTTACCTGAGTTGATGCTGTGGGTACATGAATTTGCTGCCTGTGGCTGTTGTTGATCCTCCAGACCACCAGAGCCCATCAACTCCTCACCGGTGGTTGGTCCAGCCGCTCTGCTCAGGGCCTGGTAGCCTCTCTGCACCCGGTCTCCCTGGCTGAGGCCCATCAGAGATACGGCACCGAGAACTAGGCTGACTGCAAGCAGCACTGCTGTGCTGATTATCTGGAGAAGACACAAACCAATTATCATTTCCTGAACTGCATTTTTTGAGTTGTGAGACAGAAAAAATATTACTAGTAAAAGGTCTGCTGATTAGATTTCAATAAGGAAATACTCAGAACCAAGGGGAAAGACATGATGTAAATAAACATTAAAATGTGAAGCTGCTGCAGATGTTTTCTAACCTGAGCTCTTCCATAGAAAAAGGCCGAATCTATTGTATCAGTCCTGTCTCCAAATATCAGAAGAATGCCAACGACCAGGAATGGAACCCTGCAAACACAGTATTAAAACCAAGGAAATTAAAAACATCTTTAATGTCTACACAGTTCATTTCCCTATTGTGTAAAGAAGATGGTGCTTTAACGCTCGCTTCTCATCTATTTTTCCACATGAAACACCTGTGAGGATTGTTTTTCAAAGTGTGCTGTTTAAAATAAATATTAAAATAAGAATGTCCGGTGGGTTTTTAGTGTGTTTACTCACCCCCAACCTAAAGTCATGAATATCCCTGGTCGGAGTCTCAGGAGATCATCTCTGTTAGTCAGAGCCAGACAGAGGGGGATCAAACCTGGAAAAAACAGAACCAAACACATTCATGCAAAAAACTTTGCCAAATCTAGTACATTTGATGAAAATGGATTTGTCATACATTGCTCATAAACAGACACACTTACCTGCCCAAACGTAGGTGCTGTATAAAGAGCCGTAGAGTACAGTGAAAGTGAGAATTTTGCCGATGAGATTATCGTCTTGTTTTACTAAGAAGTTCCACAGGATCATACTGACACACACTAGGAACTGGAAGAAAGTGTGAAAAACAATTCATCTTTTTAGTTGACATTTGTTGAATGAATTAAAAAAATGCCATGCTAAATAACACACCGCATAGAGACCCAAGGTATTTCACAGCATCCAACCTCAATAAAACCTACAATAAAATGTGTTTATGCTTTGGATGATTTAAATTGTGAAATTAAACTGACCTGAGCAAGGAAAAGATTTAAGGCAAAGAGGTGAGGAAGTCTGTTGAACTTTTTGCTGAGCAACATCACCATTATGGTCCATACCTGAGAGAGGACACAGGTACTGTCATTCAATGCACTTACAATTATTTCCCACCTATAATGAAAAAGACTTATTCATAATTAATCGTTTTAGCTCTGTCCATGCTCCCTTTTAAGATCAGAATTTGGGGATTGTAGGATTCCTTCCTGTGGCACTCGGGGAACTTGAAGAACATCGGTTTTACTCTAAATGAATATACTGACCAGTGCTACAAGGCTGATGATGCTGATGTTGAAGCTGACATTTTCCAGCTCTGTCACTAGTGGGGTTGGGTCCATCAGGGGGATTGTTAGTAACCAGGCTGACACGTACATGATTGGTGCCGACAGAAATGTGCTGATTACCATCCCTGATGTTACCTAGACAGAAGGAGAGAAAGACACATTTCTAAAATCAAAGCACACCAGGGACAGAGTGTGAACGTGAAATCTGAGACGAGGCAAAGACGAGCACCTGGCACGCATGCTGCCTTGTTTTAGGTTTTAGGTACATCATAGACTTTGTTTGTTTTGTTTTTGTTAAAAGGTTTTTTAGTTTTTTCTTTCCGTCCTGTTAGAAATTAATGTCTTGAAAAAGTAGGTTTATAACTTTGACAATGACTTACCACCTCTAACTCCATGTTGTAGTGTCCAGCATAGATTGCTACGCTAGGTGCCGTGGGGAAGACTCCATATAGGAAGGCAAAGTTGGACAAACTGGTGTGGTTGGCGCTGGTTCTGTTCACTCCCACATCCAGAATATCTACCATGTCTTTGCAGACTAGTGGCATCACAAGGCTGGAGAGGGAAGGTACAAGAACAACAAAATACTTTTAGAAAGTGAAACTCGGGCTGCTTCACCAATTATTACACTGTGCAACTTTGTTTCTGTTTATGATTCATATCTATGGTAAATTTGAAGCCATAGTTAGTGGAAGCACTGAATTAGCCCGGATTACATTCAGTTTAAAATTATTCATCTTTCCACTATATCTACTGTAAATGTAACACAAATCTCAAAATACACACATATACAGTGTATTGTTATATGCACACACAATCTAAGTCCGCACTTACAGTTTAGCTGTGATGAGGAGTATCAAGGCAACTCCAGTGTCTCGGGTTAGTTTCCTAAGCTGACCGACCTGCCACAGATGAAGGAGATGAATTTATTTATTATATGTTTACAGGCTTTAAAAGGGTTAAACACGAACAAAAGGAAAGTACTCAGAAAAAGGCATATAGATCTACATCACTGTACATCAACACCACAGTCTGCAACTACAGCTAGTCCCAGCTGAGACCCTGACTCTGTTTTCTGTACTCAGCCCCATCCTCCATCTCCCTGCTCTGATACAGCTTTGCACAGCCTTTCAGTTAGTCTTTGTTAGGAAATTACAATAAATAATAATCCTAAAACAAATCTACTAATCCAGCAGAAATCATTGCTCTTTTTCTGATTGGCCAGAAGCCTTGTTTAAAAAAAAAAAAAAAAAAGTTGTACGGTGTCGCTTTAACTTAAGTTTAAGCTGCAGTAGGATTTAACTACTTAAAAATATATATATTAAAACAAAAAGAAAGACAACATCAATCTCACCATGGTGAGGCCAAGGTAAAATAAAGCTGCTCCTCCGAAAGAGTTGCCCAGACCATCTATGAACTCTGACAACACAGCAGGAATCTTTTGGCCGAGGGCAAAGTGGGAGACGATTCCCACTATCACCATAAACACTATTGGGTTCTTCAGTACCTAAGGAGGAGATATGCAGAAAAGAAGGTAAGAAAATAATAACCTGGCAGGTAAAAGCAAACAATAAGTAACTACACTTTCTACGGTTTGTTTTGGACCATACAAACACCTGTATATAACATACCTGTAAAACTACAACTCCCAGGACCCCAAGAGTGCTGTGCTCTGGATGGCTGGCCTGCCTCCACCTCTGCACCTCACAAAGAGCAAAGCCGATGGGATTGAGGAGCATGAGTGAGACCGGGGCAACTAGATAGATGTACTGGAGGTATTCTGGGTAAGTGCTCTGATACAAAGCATCAACTAGAAAACACAGAGCGAGAGAGCGCCGTCTTACAATCTGGACAAGGACTATGCATCAAGAGTTTGTCTCTGTCTCACCTATGGGGTATCCCAAGGCAAAGTCATTGCTCTGTGTCGCGAAGATGGCATAGAGACCAGCCTTGCTGTATCTGCTGTCTGGACTGGCCACCATCAGGGTCAGCACACATACCAGGACAAACACCGTCACCTACACACAAGCATTAAAGTCAGGTTGTGGTTACTTCCTAGGTCTTGCTGCCTTCTTTGAATTGATTAAATTGAGACTTTAAATGCCTGGAACCTTTGCAAAACCAGTATTATTAAACACACCGATGCAGGGTAAGACACAGACCTTAGCAACCAAGACACTCCAGAGAAATGCCCAGATGACATCTCCAAAGTCTAATAGCACCATGTTTTTAAAAAGCAGAGCTGGAAGAGCAAACTTGGACACAAAGCTCCCTAATCCCTTCGCTTGGCTCTCTGTGATGATATCCGTCCTGTAGGTAGCAGTGAAAAGAAAAGTCATAAACACACACAAAAGCCACAGCGATCTACAATTTCACAGAGTACAGCAGAACGTTGATCGGAGGCTGCATACGGTGGAAACAGGAAGTAGATTGAAGCTGCCTACCTGCCGGCTACATAGCCGCACATTATGATGCCAAAGCACTCGAGGAGAGCCGGGAAGAGCTTGTCGATCGACATGTGGGGCCCAGCGCCAGGGCCTGCAGGGTTATTATGGGATATGTTCTTCCCATGGATCAACACGTAGCTGCTGGCGATCTCCATGGTGACGGAGAGATGGAGGTCAGCAGGGGTCAGGTGATGTTGGGGGAATCTGAGCAGGCAGGGAGGGAGACACGGAAACATAAACGGAAATATGATCATATCAGCTGTGCAAATTGCAGCATCTGCCTGCAGGTGGGGAAGCCAGAAGGAGGAGCCACGCCACCGGTAGCTAACTCAGCCCAGTCAAATCATCCGTCGTCATTCAGTGGCTAAATATGTATTTTAATATTAATATGAAGCTACGTGAAACGGGCCATGCGGCTAACGGCCCCCGTGCGTCCGTTAGCTAGGTGCACACCAACACCCCAGTTAGCTTAGCGTTAAACGCCTGAGCGACGACGTTCGCGGCACCACGGACAAATATTTTCCACACGACATGTTCGGTTCTGATTTTTCTTACCTGTGTCACGCGGAGCAGCGGCTCTGGCAGGGACTCGTCGGTCGAACCGAGCCGCCAGCCGCCGTGTCGGGGCTTGAATGAGAGGATCACACTGACAGCAACGCCCTGTAGGTGACCGACGGACGACTCGGCCAATCATCGCCGTGCGAAGCGTCACACTCCGACTGTGATTGGATGACGAGATGCTGCGTTTAGGTGATGCGGAGCATCATTAATTGTGTGCACCTGAGTGTTGGAGCACAATCCAAAAACAACAGGATTATCTGATTTTAAAGAAGCATTCTTCTATGTTCTTCTTTAAAAATACAATAGGTACTTATCATTTTATTTTCATTTCTTTAAATCTGCAGTGTGTTGTGGGAAACCGGTGAGATACTTTTAATCAGACTTTAAACCGGTACAAGTGGGGAGATTCACAAAGACATTTACACTGATACAGCCAGAAACTCAATTAGTTTTTGAGAAACACTTAACATTTTCAGAACATAAGTTCAAGGACATTATGGAAAATGTCACTGGACTTCATATGCAGCAACATCTCTGATAAACTGTCATGTACGGGCAGGTTAAATAAAAGAACTCTATGTCTATGGATTTTTGCTCCGCAGGCCTGCAGCCCATGTTGGTCATGGGCTTCAAAGCAGATATTATAATGTATTTTCTGATCTGTTTCATGTGACATGTTGGTGACCAAATGCTGCTGTCCACTTAAACAGTGGTCTTGTTTGTTCCGAAGAGGAAACATGTGATCAAAGAGACAATTCCATTCATTGTCCACCTTCAGAGGACTATTAACAGCTCAGCATTAGCAATGTAACACTATTTTCATCACTTTTCTTTTTCTGTTAATTACAATTATAAATGAATAGTGGCAGGACACAATGTTTCTAATATAGCTGGCCCACACTAATTTTCAATAATTTGTCAGAAAAAGAATCAACTATTTAGACAAAATGAATTGCAAATCTACAGTAGCTGTTAAAAGATGGCTACCCAATTCACTACTAAAGGGTCTAGTCTGACAGAATGCGTTTATGTCCTTCAAAGCTTAGAAATGTCACAATTCCCCAGTGGTAGCAACTGGGTAGTGATGATAAAACCAAAGGTCATAATATTCCTGCCTTTATCTCTTTAAAACACCCCTGACACGATATGTTCGCAATAATGACTGAGACCTGAATATATTTACCAGTGAGAAGTCAACATATGAGATATTGTTGACTTGTGCAACTCGTAATACTGTCAACATTTAACTGTATGTCAGATTAAAACAGAAAACTGCAGAAAATGTTTTTTGCCAGACATGTATTTTATTGCACAAACATGTAAATTATGCATGTTGTTTATCTGTCACAGTGACGTCATCTGGATGCTGACATTATAGTTTGGCAATAATGATTGTCAACGTGCTGAAAGATGAAATTACTTTTAACATGCACTTGAATTAAAGCACATTTTATCCCACATACAGAACATAAAGCATATTAAAGCATTTTATTTATTGATGTAGGTTTACCTCTCTGTGATTGTCTTTAAGAAAATATCTCTGTGGCCAACAGATGATAACAATACATCACATACACAAAAGCATTTGAAGCTGTGCTGGGTGAAGCAAAAAACATAATACTGCACAGTTCTGAAACATAACTTAAAATAATACAGTCTGTCAATACCACTTGATTAAATCAATGCTACATACATAGAATCGTTGTAGCAAATCAAGGCAGCTTTTAACAAACCAGCAAATGCTGTCATAAACCAAAACAACGTCCTTTAAAACATCGGAGTCATGAACAACGCATGTTCACGTTTAACAATCAAATGAAAAGGTACCGTTCATTTGTTCCATCAGAAACACAAACATAAAAATATACGTATTCTAAAGGCACGTGTGGCTTTGGCAAATTAAACACCCACATTTTTTCCTCATGTTTTTTTGCAGTGGTTGTAGGAGATTGCGCCGATTTTGAGTTTGGTTTCATTTCCAAGTGTATATCGATGCTGTTAAAGACACTTTGCTTTGCCAAAGGTGATACAATAATCAAGTAGCTCTCTTGCTTCTATTTCTACTGTATCTACTGTACATCAGCAAAGGTCATCCAATCCAGATGAGCATACACACAAATCAAGGCACAATAGGCAAATTAACTATATTAGGCAGCCTCTGAATAACTACAATAACTACAAAGTATAACCCTGAATTTAAAACAGACACGAGGGAAGTTACGAAAACAGAGAAACAGCTTTTCAAAAACAAGGGGAAGCCAACAGGTTGGATTACAGGCCTTGAACTGCTGATGCACAATAACTACATTATTGTCAGTCTGATGTTGACAATAACACTGCTGCAGGATGCTGATATGATTTAGCTTTACCTAGTGCTGTGTAAACAGGCTGGCAAAGTGTCATATGTTACCAGCCAGATGCTACCGTGCTTTGTCTAGTAAGAGCTTGTAATCTACAAGTGCAGCATGTTGCATGTTAGCAAGCAAGTAATGGAATGCATCACCCACTAAAGCCAGCGATAAACAAGAGAGAACATTGGAGCAATGACTCACAGCAGACAGATCAACAAAGAAAAGCTTCTTTCAGCCACATCATGGCTGCAAACCTGGAAAAAACATTTCATTTCTTATCTGAAAAAAGTGTACCAGAGTAGGAACAGACTTTGGCCTTAGAATGTTGCCATTCTTTTGCTGCAGAGGCACCTGGTGTAAACTTCACGCTGTGAACTGGCCCGTTTACTTGGTCAGTCATACTTCGGGTCCATTTACGTACTGCAGTCCATGCGTCAACAAAATCTGCATTTTAAAGCACAATGAGCACAACGGAGAAGTAGAAAGAGGCAGGAAGGGAAACAGAGAGGGGAGCTCCACGTGTGGAGATGGCTGCTACGCGTTCTTCACCTGGGTATAGGGGGAAGAGGAGGAGCTCCTCTTTCTTTTTTACCAGAACCTGGAAAGAAGGACATGTTTTTCCATTAGTTTTCCAAAAGAGATGCGATTTTCTTCCACTAGGTGTCACTGTGTAGTAGCCTAGCTGAACTCAGTGCTTGTCTGACAGCATGTCAAAAACATAAGGACTTGTGGTTATGGGAAATATAAAATAATGATGTTGGTGAAAAAAATGTAATTACGGTTTAGTGTTTGCTTTTTGTTAGCACCATTGTCCTTAAATTGGAAGAACAACCTATTAAAACTGGAAGCGGAACGTTATATTCCTCGATAAAACACACATTTTGGAGATTTGTATCCTAGACCTAGACACAAGAATCTTCTTTTTACAAAGTCTTATGTGCATGTCTGTGTCTGACCTCTGCCCTCAGACTTCCCAATCTTGCTGGGGTAGGTCTTCTGGGACGGCACATAGGGTTCAGGTGGAGGAAGGTCTGACACAGGATGGAAATTGAACCGGCACTCCCACTCATCTGTTGAGAAGGAGGGAAATTGAGGTTGATGGCCGAAAAGTGTGATGGAGACAGGACCGCCATAATACAAGCACAAACCCATCATGAGTATGGGACATAACGTGAAAGTCATAGAATGTAAATTCAAAAGACCCAAATACCTAAATACCCTAACCCTAAATGGGCCAGAACCCTGATTTTCTCAACGTCTTTCCAAATCAAACTTGCTTCTGCTTTAGAAGGATAAAACACAAGAGAGGACAATGGGTTTCTCTTGCAATGAAAGTTCTAAAAATCAATCTCCACAAGCTGAAACACACAGATTTACATATTAAAACATATATATAATTATCCCCTTGTATTTTACTTACATATACTATACTATAAATATTCGCTTTGACATTTTTATTTGTCTTTATCTTGTCTACAGTTCATCTGACTCTATACTAGTAAAATTGTCTATTTCCACATGTTTTGTACCACTGCACTGTGTTTGGTTTCTGCTCTCCATTCATCTCAAATATCCTTTTATTAATGCTTAAAAATATTAATTCAACACATTCAGGGATCCACTCACCTTGTATCTGGTTGTGGTGAGAATTATGGAAGCCGTTGCCTATGGGTGGTGGAGGGGGAGGAGGCCCTCCTGTGCCTGGCCTGTCCGGAGGGAGGGGAGGTCTACCACCAGGTCCGCCACGAGGGGGCTCTGGGCCTGGCCGAACGGCAGGAGCAGGAGCAGGTGATGACCTCACACTGCCCCCACCAATGTTACGATTTGAGGGAGGAGGAGGAGGAAGAGGCCCTATGGAAGAAGAAATACAAATGAACGTATGACATATTAGAGGCCCACAATTTGTATGAAACATCTCATCTTTTTATGTGACCTGTATGGAGCAGTAATGTCGGGTTCAAAAAGCAGATCAAGCCCGTTTACCTGTGCGCGGTGACGACTGGTTCCTGCCAAGAGAAGGAGGCCTCTCGTTTGGTGGGGGCGGGAGCGGTCCACCCCGGCTATGTGGTGAAGCTGGACTATGGCTGCCATACAGAAAATAATTTTAATCAATATATCGTTGTTACAGAGTGTACTGTAGATGTCAACAAGGAAAACGCATCAGCTTGACACTGTGGCATTTCTTCATTCCCAAAACTCTTGGTCAAGAAATTGTTTAAAAAGTTTGCTCTGAATCAGTGTTCCAAATTAGGTCAATCAACTGTTTTCTGCTGACATTTTGGCAATTGAGAGCTGATTTGGGACATTAATTTTTTTTGTTGACCAAGTATTTTGGAATGAATAATATCATGTCACCAAGTGGAGTGATGTGTGTGACTCACGGGTGTATGACTGTGTTTGGACAAAAAAAACAGACCTATGACACAGATATCTTGGATAATCCAGGGTGTACACTAATAAACTTCTGTATGGGAACTGTTGAAACTTAACAAAATTGATGCTTTAGACATACAAAAAGTTGAGTAAATCTGACTTATTTACATTAAAGTAAAAATACTAAACTCATTGATATAATATGCATGTGATGAACACAATGCATTGCATTTCAAACTGAATATAAAGACTGAGATATGATGTAGGTCAAACTTCACCTGCTGGAACAACAACATTCAAAGCCCTTGAGCACAAAAAGGCTCCAGGCCCCGTGGCTGTGCTCAGTGTCATTGTCAGGCTGCTCCTACATGTTCATGCACATTCTGATCCCTAGCCAGATGGAGTTTTAAAAAGCTACAACAAAATGGACTGTAGGTACAAACAACTTAAGGTTTTCATTTTTTAAAAAAGCACTGTTCTTTTGAGAAGAACACAACACGAAGAAGGCTGCATGTTGTGAACTACCATTAGATTCGAATCAATGCAAATGTTGACACAGACACCAAAGTGGATTTACCTATCA
The DNA here is from genome assembly GCA_033026295.1 of Channa striata. NCBI lineage: Eukaryota > Metazoa > Chordata > Actinopteri > Anabantiformes > Channidae > Channa > Channa striata. The sequence continues at coordinate 17,601,758 of CM065184.1, read as the reverse complement.
AGAGAATTATCTCTGAGTCTAACACCTAATAGGAAATGTGGACACACCTGGCTTCAGTGTTACTCATCCATTAACACTTGACAAATACAGGACACAGACTAGAACAGATAAATCTAATAGATAAACCTTCCCAGTACCTGTTGAGAGAGCTGTTCCTTTGGGGTAGACGCGGTGTGTTCTGGTCCTCCCCACCACCCGGGGTGGGTGGGAGATTGGGCGGGCCTGGTCGCCCCGGTGGGAGTGGAGGTGCACCCCCAATAGCCGGAGAACGAGAAGACGAAGAGGAAGGGACAGAAGGAGGTTTAGAGTTAAGGGAGGGAGGAGGAGGGGGCATGTCTCGGGGCATAGATGGTCGATGACCGCCTGAGGGAGCTGGCGGTAGGGGCGTTCGGTCGTCAGGAATCGAGGGTCTCCCTCCAGGAGCTGGTGGTAAGGGGGGTCGACTGCTGTTCGGGGGTGGAGGAGGAGGTGCAGAGAAGCTCAGCCTGCCAGGTGAGGAGCCTCCTGGTGGCGGAGGTAGAGCTCCATGCCTTCCTGGTGGAACACTAGGAGGTGGAGGTGCACATGCTGGGCTGGGTCTAGGTCCTGTCGGGACTGACGGTGGAGGTGGACCCCCACGTGACTGGAAGGCCTGGGGTGGTCGAGGTGTGTTGGGTATGGGAGGAGGTGGACCTCCTGGAGTGTCTTGTCTGGATGACATACTTGGGCGACCCTTGGGAAGATCAGGGACGCTGCCACGGCTACCACCAGGGCCTCCTGGGAGTTTAGGTGGACCAGTGGAGCCACCACCATTGAAGGGGCTAGGGCCACTTGAGCGGGCTCCTGGGGGTAATATAGGTCCTCGGCTGGGTCCTGAGTCTGGAGGTGGGACAGGGGAGAGTTAACTATGTGAGGTTACCGGATGCTGCGCTTTGTATGTTGGTGATTATTCTGTTTTTTACCGTTTTTGTTTCCTGCAGATCTCAGCTTTGGCATCCCTCCAGCAAACAGGCCTCCTAACCCACCAGGAGCCCCGCCACCAAAACCTCCACCTCCACCTCCTCCTCCTCCTCCTCCTCCTCCTCCACCACCGCCTCCACCGCCACCGCCACCGCCACCTTTAGGCTCTGAGGAGAGCAATAACATTAATATTAACAGGATACACTTTCTAATACACACACAAACACACACGTAAAGATGGTTGGCCAAAACTTTAGAACCACCTCCTAATATAATACACACCAGTACAACTCCACTACCACAATTTCAAACAAGCAAATCATAGTAACATTAGTAGGTTAGTAGAATTAGTAGATTCAAGGCGGAGCTTATGTATTGCATCGCATTTGATTGTACAGGTGTTCCTAATGTTGTGGCTGATCAGTGTATAGTCCATCTACTCTCTTTTACCCGAGTACATTTTTTTCTTATCTTCACGGATTAAATTTTGGCCAGAACACAAATTCACCAGTAACAGAACCTTAGATACACGTGTATTCATACTACAAGCTTTTAAACACATTCATGGCGTTGAGGTCTTCGCTATTCAACAAATGACAAATAAATTGTCAATTTGGTGTTGTGTGTGCCTAACTAACTAACTAACTAACTAACTAACTTTCATCTCAGACTTAATAAGAAGTGTTGACTTACTGTCGAAAACGGGTCCACTGCGGTCATTGGTAACAGCTTTTTTTAATCTGGCACCTTTACAAATGTCTGTCAGGAGAGCGTTCCTTCCATGCTGCTCTGTACGGGATAGATTTGGCTTCTCTGTGTTGGCCTGAAGGGATAAACGTAGAGGTGTATGTTCACTTACACAGAGTAAAACTGCAGGAAACAGGACAGAAACAGGGAAGTGAGAAGAAATAGGATTTAGATTTCTTCTTACTTCTGGATTTAGACCCAACAGGAAAAGACCGGACATAATATAATCAACATAATATAAACCACAGATCTGACCAAAAGAGACCGAAAAAGAGACAATATGACTTACAACAGAAAAGGTTGGAGGGGGAGGTGGTGGGGGCGGCGGGACTGGCATCTTCCTTTCACCACTTTACTTTATCTCTACTGGACGCTCCACCCTGGAGGACAGAATACATACAAACACAAGAGAAAGTCAGCGCACTGACCTAGTGGACTGGATGTGGGAACGTCGACGCCAATTTCCACCTTTCAACCCACAGTGCAGCCAAGTTCTCAGCACAACCTTTATACTCCAGAGAAATCATATTTGGTTTCTAGCACTTATTGAAGTTTACTAGAAATCCCCACAGCTGCGGGGCAAAGCCAGTGCTAAAGCTGCGGTTCTTTTAACATCATCAGGCTGTTGGACTGTGTTAAAGCGGCTGCAAAAACTGACCTGACAGGTTAAATCCTGTTAAACAAATGTTGACTTTCTCGTACAGTGAAGACGGCTGCACGCAGGGAACATGAGGGCTTAAACATCACTAAACAAAATCATATAAGCCTCAATTTAAGCGCCTTGTCCAATTTACAGTACATTTCAAATTCTGATTCTGGTTTTCAATGGCGTAGCAACTGACTATGTCTTGAGCTCTTAAAAAAAGAACTGCTTTATTGAATTTATTAAAAATTGCTTTATATTTGGGCAATTTTAGAGTCACCAATTAATCTGAAAATGCATGTCTTTGAAATGTAGGAGGAAGACGTGCAGAACAGGAAGTAAATAAATAGATAAATAAATAAAGTTTCTGTTCTGTGTTAATGCCACTGGGAATTTGATGCTTTTCATAAAATAGTTTCTAGCTGCACGAGGCAAAACCCTGGTGTAAAAATAAACAGATACATAGAACATAAAAGGTGAAGCCATACTACTGCAATGAGGCAAATAATATGTCTGATAATAGTGCAGCTGGCATGAGACACATTAGTGCAGCTGCACACACATCGGTGAATCTCGTGTGCTCTGAAGTGCAACATGCGGGAAAGTTTCATCTCACAGACAGAGGTGCAAAAACAGCTTTTTGCTCAGAGTAACTGATATCATACAACAATACGGACACAGGACTCGGAGATGCACCGTTTGATTTCTCCTGTGTACGCCAGTTACTGTAACTGCACACAAAACAATCATCCAAAAGCATCTATAATAGCCAAACCAAATTAGTGACACGAGAAGAGCTGCTTCCCCATTTAAACTGTGGGGCTGCTTACCATTTTTATAAACAGGCCAGGATCCACCAGTGTCTACTGTAACTGGGGTGATGCTACAAAATCTTCGCATAAACATTCACTTTGCGAACTTGTCGTCATTTGTCAAGGAGCAGGTCTAGACGTCCTCAGCGTCAGCTCACCTGCAGTCCTTTTCTTGTTTTATCCTTATTTAGCAAAAACTAACTGCACTACAATAGCACTGGTGAGGCAAAGATGCCATTAAAATCGAAAGCCGGTGACACAAAAGGTGCTAGGACGAATGTGTTTGAGGTAAATACAAACTACAGACTCACACTTACTGGACAGGTTTGCAAATTCAAAATCAGCCCCTTTTATAACCCCTTTCAGAAGTACTTACACAGCTCAGTCTTACTTCATTTTAAGTCACACACAGTTCGACCGTACTCAAGGGGCCTCTTACTTCCTGTATTTTGCTGACAAACAGGAAGTCACCAGCACCGCAGCCATCCGGTTGCCCGGATGATGATACCTCTGCATCTTAGCTTCATATCAATTCAAATTTCTCCTCCTGCCTCTTCTTTTCTGTCTTTCATCCACCCACAGTGCATTTGTTTACCACCGGTCTTTTTCTTCCTTTATAATTTCACGTTCTCTCTTCATTGTTTTTGTACCAACTTATGCATGTCTCCTTTACCAGCCTTCACTTCTCAGTCAAGTTTGGTGTACAGATTGTTCTCCTCCTGAATGAATACGCAATAACCTAATAACCTTTAAATTAGTGCCATCTAGCATCACAATTTCAATTTTTGCAACAGCTTGGTTTCTAACAGAACAAACAAGTGGACTTGTTTCCAGCCTCAGCTATAGAGAACGTGAAGTTATGTCATGCTGTGTCAAATGTTAGGGATGCAAACGCCATCTTCTGATAAAAACGAGCCAAAAGTTACTCTACAAAAAACTATTAATGATACATAACTTCTAGTGGCTTAGTGCATTAGACTGCTAATTCACAAGTGGCAAACAGTGAGAGTGCAGTCGGTAGAGCAGCACTTCTCCGCTCAACTAATGTGGTGTCAGCACCAACCTACATTGGGAAAGCTTTTAAGATGGACAACAGAAAATTAAAACAAAGGCTCCGACAGGCAGGGGAACGTTCACGTGTCTATTCATCATTCGCCAGATGCTTCTATCCAAAGCGACTTGCAAGTGATGTGCAAAGCAAGAAAAAGACCTAAAGTCAGGGTTAGAGCAAAGTTCCAGTTTCATGAGATGTGACAACAGATAGAAAGTCGCTTTTTCTTTCTTTATGTGCATGGGAAGTTGCAAAAGACTTGTTTGAGTGAGTCTGATGAATGTGCACGGTCAGGCAGTTTTTCACTTCACCGTGGCATCACTGAGCTAAGGAGCTTTGTCCTGGGACCTGGTGCAGAGACCACTGGATAGAATTCATTGGCAGAGCCCAGTATGAGACTGCACACCTGGATGAGGGTTTAGGGAGGAAGCTGCTGTTGAGTTGACCGCTGTGCTGTAGGTGACAGTCAGAGCTTTGAACATGATGAGGGCAGCCACTGGAAACCGAGAGCCAGCAGTGCTGTGATGAAAAAAGGTGGATCTCCTGGAGCAGAGGTGGCCTTAAAATGTGACCGGCATGAGGAGTTTGGCATCATATTCAGAAAGATATGTCTGATCTGCATGCCTGAAAGAAGACCATGTGGTAATAAAGCTTACAGTAGCTGGCTTAAACTAAGATGGAGAACATGGCAAACACTGAACCTAGCAAAAATCAGCATGTTATTACTTTTTGTCCCATGCTAGAATTCGCATTCAGCTTGAAGCACCTCTGTGCATTCTGTAGATGTAATGTTACATCACATTGTGTCTCCTCAGGAACTTATACGTATATTATACGTAGGACATATTTCAGACCTGATTTTACAACCCGCTTCTGCAACGTCAAATAAACAACTGTATTTGCATTACATGTACAGCTCTATATTAGTTGAAAATATCAGTAAACTTACATAGGCATAATATAAAGAGACCAACAAGATATTTCATGGGCAAGTCAATGTCTTATTAAAGAAAGACAAGCTGTTTACATTCATTACTGGCAATTCCCTCTAAAGATCACAACGTAAAAAAAAAAAAGACCCTAAAATATCGTAAAAAATTAAGCTTAAATACTAAGTACGAGGCAATCATAAACAAGCCGACATGTACAGTAGTGATGCCTCAGCATCTACAGCTCAGTGTGTGAATTTGTGTCAGTGTCTGATTAAAAACAACATTAAAAAAAACAACTAATATATATATATAAGGGGAAGTTGGACTAAGTGGAAACTTCAGCCTGTGATTCACACATAACACACTTTGTTTAGCTGTATTGGAAAAAAAAAATCAGCTAATATTAGTTACTATGCAAAGCAACTAACTCTTCAACAGGAAAGTACAAGGTGTAAGTCTAACGTTGTTCTGACTACTCAAGAAAATGAGATAAAGAAAAACAGGGAATTGAAAAGCGCTTTTCAGAGACCTGATTCTGCTTTTTAATTAAACAAAGGATCACTGTACTGCTCTCGAGACTTGAAGCTTGAATTGCTTAGGATACAGTAACGTGCAAAGACTGTAGCCACTTCAGAACCTTCATCAGAGTCATCATCCAAGACGTCCACAGAGGGGTTTAGGTTCAAAAGAAGATTAACAGAAGAACCTGCCGTCCTGCAACACACGACACCGTGGCCACAGAGGCGTGATCTCCACATCACGTAGTCAGGCCTGGTGTCCATGAAGTGACAGCTACGTGACACACACTCAAACTAAACGAACAAAAGAACGGTGCTGAAGTTCTCCAAAGATGGTTGGGAGCGTTATTGATAAATGAAAACTCTTCATGACATTGTTTTTGAAAGCATCTTCACCGTACGTCTCACACATCTGCACAGTATTTTATAAGCAGTTTTTCTATGTGCAATAAGAACTTGCAATTGGTACAACAGTCACGGCTTTCAAGGAAATGACATGCACTTTGTCTCATACATGGTAGCAGTGTTTGCGAGGATAACAGTCCTTTACTATCAATAGATGTGTGACAATTGTGTGTGCTGAACACACGTCAGGTTTCAGGACATACACCCTACACACGTCTGCAGGCCCATATTCATTTACTTAGTGTGACCAACAGCAAAATGAACCTTTTAACAATGCAAGAGATTAAATTCTAAAGCAATTACAATCTTAAAGTGCCACAGTTCAGAAAATGAAACAGCTCTAGGTCTGACAAGATGTTTGCTTGGACAAACGTCAGCTGCAAAGGGAAACTTGGTCACAGTAGATGACTTCCCAGCAAAAAGGCGGCTGACAGATTTACAGCCAGTTTCCACTGTTCTAAAAACGACAGCTCTTTCGATCTAACGATCAATCTGCGAGTCTATACATGTGGCTGAGTTGCATTCAGTTTTTTATCAGGATATAGCAACTAGTACATTGACTCATTTCCTGCAACAGTGATGAAATTACACTGACAACACTGCAAGATGTGAGACCAGCAGATGAAATTAGGCAGAAAGTTTCTTATGAGTTGCAAAGGAAGGCGACAGTGACAGAAATTTAGCCAACTAACAAACTGAAAGAAGAATAGTGACAATAGTTTGTGCAACTTTTGCAAGATGATGCTGAAACAGCGACGAATCAGTACAGAATGACATCAACATGCGGCTCAGAAAGCCCACTGAAATTTGAAATGCACCACTTCTCTCTCCCCCCGACTCTGTGGAACGTGCACACAGCCTAATATTAGCCGAGCTTTCACAATGGCTCCTTTGATAGACAGAGAGATGTTGAGAGAGGAGGAGAGAGATATGAGGGGTTCTAGGGTGTGGACCCTTTGAAGAGACACATTCTAGTTACACACACACACCCACACACACACTCTGAATATAGCCTGCATATGTTTCAGTTTATAGATGGCCATAAAAAGACTTCTTCATCCTGGAGCTGAACCTCCTGTGCTCTGTAACCTCATTAGAGTTCCCAAACACAAACACACACACACACACACACGCTTTTACCCTCATGTCCAAACAAAAACATTTAAAAAAAAAAGAAAAAGGAACACCTGGATGAATTTAAAATTCAGAACAAACACAGAATTTTACAAGTTAAAAAAACTATTTGATTTATGATTTTCATGTGGAGATCGAAGGTTAAAGTAAATTAGTAAAGCGAGTAGCTCACATACAGAAGATTTACTAAAAATATGGTGTGGTTCAAAGTACAAACATGTTGTGGTTTGAACAGGGGTGAAACTGGGTGGGAGTGGGTATATCATTACATGGAAACCTCTCATCGCTCTTCACTCAACTACACCCAAGCTTTTAAACGGCCCGACAGTCAACGCTGAGGCTCCAGAAACAACAAGATGAACTTTAGGAACCTGTCTGTCACCTGAGGACATAAAGTGGGATTCGGGGCCAATGGGAGCTTCCATTTATTTACATATCAGCTAAAAAAAAAAAAATACTTTATTGATATAAAATGCTGGAGCTTGTCAAGGAAAATGTCAAGTGCTGCTGCTTAAAAAAAAAAAAAAAAAACTTAAAACTTCTTGAGTTGATTTTCATGGATTCAGGAAAAGGGTCGTTAAAGACATTTTGGACCCAGCCCAGGGTCATAATAAACGGTATGGGCTGTGCAGAAACAGTGCTGAGTGGCTAAGCTAACATCCTGTGGGGTGTTCACATGTACTTGCTGACACACAGCAGCTCTACCTAGCAACAGTGTCGTTCCACTGCTGCTGTTTGAGCCGGTGATCAATGTCCTTCAAATAAAGTGGGAAACGCTAAATATATCCCAAGCTGGAAATGTTTGCTGATGAATGACTGTGCTAGGGAGGCCCTGGTGTATTTGTCTTATTAACTGAGGCATTTCTGTCAGTCTGTGTTTCCTCTCAAGAAATATGTGCAGAGCAACATAAATATTGGCTCTGATAAAGTTTGTGACTGTTTAGGAACATCAGACCTTCACAACGAGCACAACAATGCAGTTTAATGCGCTTTGTGCTGCACGCTCACACATTTTACATCAACGGAAAGGCAAGAGGCATTGTGGTGCACTTCCTAGTCTTTGTATCTGCTCGTATTGCTAACGCAAACAATGCTAATTATAAAATTAACAATAAACTTTGATTTGGAGTTAAGTCAGTATGATCCATTATCTTCTCTACGGTGATACTGTGCAATAACAGCAGCTGACCTTGACCTCTGACCTTCCCCTCACACTTTTTAAACCCATTTAGCTTGACAGAAACAGTCATCGCATGTGTATGAACCAGGAAGCCTACGGTCCATTGCAAGAAGTAGATATGCTCGACAAGACAAAGCACTTGCACCGATACTCCCTTTGTACCAGGGTATAACCTCGAACCTTTTGTCTTTGTCAGGTCTCAGCATCCACGGGACGCAAAATCGTCAGCCATGAGTGGGTTAGTGTTTTAAAAAAGCTGAGTGCTTTAAATAAAAAAATAACAATTTAATGCTAATAATCAGAAACGTTGGTGGTTAATTTTCTAAGTGATTCAGTTAACAAAGTTGTCAGTCAATTGGAGACAGTCCCCAGGCAAATTTATATGCAACGCTCACCAAAAGCTCCTCACCCTAGATCATGTTATTGGTTATATACAACGTGGTGATAAAAGCTAGATAGTGAGGAAAAAAAATAGCAGCAAAAATACTTACTCAATCTGTGTCCATAGAAGAATCAGCAGAATGTTGAGAAGACAGTAGAAAAAGCACCTTAGTTCATTCCTCATAAAAATGCAAAATTTGAACAGCAGCCACATGCAGCTGAAAACAGAAAAGAAGGCGAAAGATTAGCAGCATCTAAAACTCTTTAAAATCATTTTTGCACCTAGTCCATATAACTTCTTGATTCTGCTTCCTCTATACTCGAATTCAGAGAAGTCCCACTTCAACACGAACCTTGCATACAGAACATGCCACTTCCTCTTTTTAGTTCCCCACCTCAGAGAGGAGGAGGGGGCTGTACACGCTGGGTTTCCCCACTCAGGCTTGGGATTAAAACGAAGCCTGAAACATTGATGCTGGAAAAGCTTGAGAAATATATAATGCCAATCCACAATACATATAGTATTTGAAGTTCATTTTATCCACCTAGTCGACAAAATACAAAACTAGTGTGCTTTCGTACACCAAGGCAACACAACCCTCTACATTTAATTTAGAAGTAGCAAAATGTTTGAGGGCAGTTTTATTTTCCTGTCTCACATATACAGTACTAAGTACACATAGTTCTAATTAGTCACAGATCCAGGAAAGTGTTGCTGAAAGGCATTAATGCATTTCATATGGAAAAATAAAATTAAATAAAATAAAAACAGTAATGTGCCAGTGCTGACAATTGCACGTTTTAGGCCAAACAATGTACGTTACAAATACAATATTCTTCACAAATGTATAAGATCCACAATTGCCGGCTTCACATCTCAAATTTTACCATAAAGTTTGAATTGTTTGGAAAATCTGATATTGAAAAACCTGAATGAGTCAGTGCATTTCTTGCATCAGGAGATTATAATATAAAAAAAAGGACCATTTGCGTAACAATCAGTGATGTCTGACATCACGTTTACCACACAGTGAGATTACTGGTGACTGATTGCACACTGTGCATCCTGTGTGTATCCTACAAGGATCGGACAGAGAAAATCCAATGATGTCAAAAGGATGAGACATCAGAGCAGATGAGTTATTGTTCTCATGCTTGTGACCAGTGGCCTGTCCATTGCACATTTGACTGTGTGACAATGTGTGATAACACCCACTACCACAATACAGAAGTAAAAAAACACATAGGCTGAGAAAATGAGGTCTGAGCTTTGGCTGAAATCACTCAAAACCAAAATACAGGATGAAAATCAGTGCATTCTGCCGTCCTAGTTTTCTGCACTGTGAACTTCTGCATGAGCATCTTAAATTGTCTCCTCTCACAGTGTGTGTGCTGACCCCAGCCCTTAGTGCTGCTGGATGACAGGGTTAGCGGAGCTCCACAGCAGCCACTTCCTGTGCTGTCAGTGTCACACTTCCTGCCTCGCTACACAGTCAGCGGCGCCCTGCCAACCTGCCGTTGGCTGCACTTCAATACTCTCCCCCTTGTCTCTACTTTCCACCCAGCTACAGCACCAGACACACATTGGCATTCTATTTACCAGGCTCCAGTCTCCAGAGGGGAAAAAGAAACACGTCTCTGGTAGATCAGTTATAAGCCGAGAAGAAAATTAAAAACAAAAGAGGCCCTTTGAAAACGATAGAAATGCTCGCACTCTTAAATCAGTGCTCAGACTTTACACAAATGTGCAACAGGAACTCCACACGTAAAGCTACAAACGGGCTTCTGCTCGGTGCAAATACTGGAACCGATGCTTCTACAATGACTGAGAATGAAACAAACATCTGACAAACACACACACCACATCCCCATGTAGAGTAAAAAAGATAATAAATGTTTCCTTAATCACTCAGGTCTCATCGTTGTGAAATGAGACTGGTTATTTATCCAGCACTCTTCCAATTCTGGTGTTGGACGAGGTGATTTGATGCAACAAACTGCTGGGTTTGTGGATTAAGCGTGCTAAATTTAGAGGTCGCTGATGCAGAGATGCTTAGCAATCGTTCTTTTACGCGTCTCGTTTCCTTTTAATTGAAATGCATTTTTTTTGGCCTGTTTGGGTTAGGGTTCCAGTTTACCACATGAATCATGCTGTAAATCTGTTCGGTTCTGTTCTGTGTTTGTGGAATCAGCAATTCAGGCTACAACTAGTTAAATACAAAAAATTAAAAAGGATAACTGGTCATTTTCTATATCAATCATATTTTCATCCATCTTCATACTGACAGTAACAAAAACAACATTGAATTAACAACATAGACAAGCCTCTTTGCCTGTGCCACTGACCTGTTTATGTCCAAAAAATTATTAAATACACATTAGGCAGACACATCGCTCCACTGGGGGACAAGTTTCTTCTTTCCAAAGCTTTCACTCATAATGTCTTTAACGAAATATCCCTAAATTCCCATAGAGAGATCTTGTGCATGTGCAGTCGAATGCCTTTCTACGAACATCATAGTGACTTACAGCAGCTGGGGGAATTTCTGTTTTTCGACAAAGTTCTTTTGGAACCAGAAAACAAGCACAAAAGACCTCCCACCATGACCACAAAACAGGCATTTAAAAAAATATATGTAATTTTGTCCAATATACAATCCCTTGACTCTGTCAGGTGTCTCCTCCCTGCTTCAAAGTGATTTACTTCTGACAACTCTATTTAAAAAAAAAAAACAAACAAACGAGGGAATATATGAAAACATGAATAGGAGTGACTAGAGAATATCACATCTAACAGATTTTATTCGTGGACATTGGTTTTATTGAAGGAGGCATTGATCGTGGCACCACCGTTGAATAAGGAACCTACAGGTCTTCCCAGTCGGTAGAGGTTTAATCTACATTGTCTTATAAGCCATCGTCATCCTTATGAAACACTAATAATAGTAATACCACCAGGGTTATTTATAGTAACACCATTTACAGTTAAAGTGTAGTGTTGTATCCTGCCCGGTGTCTGTCCTTTTGTAGAAGAATTCATGTTGAACTGGCGATGAGGTCACAAACATGCCATCGCTGCTGACACACACAATTACACCTGATTTTGACTTTGCAAAGCAAGTTATCAATTTTGATCTGTAAGTGTTTCTAAACTGACAAAAGACTTCCAAAATGGTCTAAATGATGCAAAAGGTTTTAACTCAACTCACAAGCAAAAGATTTTGATTAGAAGTGTTGGACTTGCAATCAAAAATATGATTTCTGATCTCAAAATTGTTTTGATTTCAAAGATTGTTTTATTGCAAGTAGCAAAGTTTTGTCCACGAATATGCTTGATTGAAAAATAAAGACACACATATACCTTCATATGGGAGCCGGATGTAAGGAGAACACTCCGCAATATTACATTGCATGAGAAAAATCAATAAATGGGGCTCTTGACGGAGGATATTCATAGATTGATGTCATTGTACATAAATATATAAATAAATAAATAAACACAAAGATGAGTCATCCACACTATGATCATAATGGAGAATGAGCAGGTTAAAACTGAAGTTTGCAGAGTTTATTTGAGTTTTCATTATGCTGATTTGATCTATTTGGAAATTTATATATATATATTAGTTTTTCTTTTTTGTTTTGTTTGTTTTACTTGACCTTTACATGGAAATTACCCAACAAACACCTTGAGTTGCGTGAGAAATAAATAATGAAATACTGAGCGTCCACAAAAGTATAGTGACAATCTGGGAAAGTACCAACTTTCTGGAGAAGAGGAGGCTGCTAACATTCTCATATCATGCCCATATACAGCTAAATGTGGTTTTAACACGTTAATGTCAGTGGAAAAATAAAGACACAGAGAAGTTTCAAAGCACAAATATGTTCTTGAGAGGATTTAGTTAAAGGTTTGCAGTATGTGTGCTGCCGGCCTTAGGTTCATACTCTGATTGACACATATGAGTGGTACTGAGGCTCCAATCCACTAGTCTGTCAGCCAGGGTTTTAAGGCATCTATCAAACATCATTTAAGAAATCTATCCGGCAATCACACAAAACAAAGTGTCCACCAGAAAGTTTTTAGCTCAAGTAAATTAAAAGAAAGGCAAAACTATAGTTTACCAAAAAAAACTAAAGGCATAAGATCATATTTATTTTCAAAGCGACAAAGAACAACCTGCAGAAGTGCAGAGAGGCTGCATGTTTGCTGCCTGTAATATCGAGAGATAATTTGCATTAAGAGTCATTTGCAAGAGGAAAAACATCAAAAATCATGACAAGAAAATGCTAAATGAATCAGCATTATCATACAGACATTTGATGGCAGTTGTACTACACAGTAACGTGCTTGTGTTTCACACCCTCTGTACATTCGTCAGTGCCATAGTAACACTCCTGCATATCAGGCCTCTTCATTTTTCCACTTTCAGCTGTAGGCAGAGTAGAGCCTGGTGCTGAGGTTCACTCGACACAGAGCTGGGGATGGCCAAACACTGTTCGCTTCCCTCAGTTTAAAGGCAGGAGAATAATGAGCGTATAGAGGAGAGTTGATATGCTCCCCATGCTGTATGTCACAGTCACATGAACATTACTGCAGCTTGTCTGCAGGCTACCCGGTCACTTTAGATGCTTTGTGATCACACATCACACCACATGACTCATACTGTCGGCCAAGACGAGATGACACAAAATGTCATTCAAATTCTTGACTGTGAAAAAGGATTACGAATTATACAGCAGACAACGTTTAATTCAGAGGCCGACACAGCCTGCAATTTGACTAGGAGACCAACCATATGATCCTATAGTAGCTGTATTCAAAAGTATTGTAACAAAACTGAGATATGATCATTTGGTTTATGTTTTGGTTTGCTCAGAAGGTTTCATTGACTGCCTTTTTTTGTCAACAGCGTACAGTGTTTTCTATTTGATTGTTTAGTTTTCTCATTTTCTCCCACCCAGCATGCACTGGGCTAACTGTACCTCCTGAACATGTTAACATGGACATGGAAAACACAACAATGGAGGCCATACGGATATGGGAGCTGTTCATAGAGCTTTACTTTGGGTTTGGCATCAAACACAAGGCCATTAAGTCGGTGCTTGGCATTTCCACAGCAGTGACAGACAGCTGAGTGGATGCATGCCAGATGTGGACAACATGGATTAGTAGTTAACGGTAGGGAAACCCTGGCTTTGCCATGAGAAATGCTGTATCCTCTTCAGGGGTCTTTCATTTCAGCGAAAACCATGTTTAATCTTGTGTTGCTATGTTCCATTTCAATAATTTGTCTTTAATTTACAACATTAACAACTGGGTATGGTGTGTTTCATGATGATGCCAGGATCACATGCTTTAAACAGGAAGCAGAGCCGCGCACAAAGGGAACACAGAGTATTGCATTATGTTTCTACTACTGCCCACACACTAAATAAATGCACATGCAATGCTCCGACCACAAAACATGAGTTATAACGTTCAACAATGCAGCAGTTCTTTTCGCATCATATTTGTTCACCTCTGAACGCACAGTAGGAAATGATGAAAGGGCTCTCTGACTTTTTTCAGCAGACACTTGTGTAAATGGAGAGACACAGCTGAGATTTATCCAGCCCCTCACTTCCTAACCAATTCTGGGTGCATCCCACTCTTCTCCAAAGGAATGCGAAGAACTCAGCGCTACAATGAGCTAAAACGAGTTCTGTGACAAAGCTCATGAATGACGACAACAACAACCACAACTAGAGGCAACACGAGCACGTAAACAAAGCCGCTTTTTTTTCCTGCGCTGTGCCCAGAACCTCAGTGCATCTTCAGCTTCGAAGAAATTGTTCCATGACACTGATCTAAGAATTGCTGAACAGTTTGTGCGCAGTGCTGCGCCTGGGTGACAGCCAGCACAGGAACTAGTTCAGTCCAAAAAAAGAAAAAACACACACACACATGCATGCCACAAGTCTACTGATACTACTGCATGAAATACAAAGAGCTTGATGACGAAATTTATCGTTTAACGCCCATCACATGTGGAGGAATGCATGCGTTTAAGAAACAACCATTATCAGTTTTCATCCAACCTGAAAATCCAGATTTGGACTGCTGCATATTAAACCTTGCATACGTGATAATCAAGGAACCATCCTAAAGCGTGACTTTTGTGTTAAGATCCTCTTACTTATAGTAGCAGCTTCCACTGTGAGAACATAAAGCATCGGCTCTCAGGTTATGGGAAAGTGCAGTCCATTTGCCGTTTATCAATACGCAACTTGAAGACGGTTTGACTTTTAAAAGCCTGCAGCAATGAATAAGCATCTTGTCTGGATGCTCTTTGTACAAGGCTCAGTTGACTTCTGAAAAACAACACGGTTCTTCATTTTACATACAGTCGATGTGACACTGATCCAGAAATATACTGTCAATTTAAGGAACACTTCACAGAAGTGTTGACAAAGCCACTAGGTCTTGGCTCAGCAAATTCACTTACATTTTTGGAAGTGATACTGATATTTAATGTATGATATATTTTCTGATCTGGCTCCGTCAATGAGATCTGGGACAAGTGTAAAGATCATGTGCAGACCTGTAGACCTATACTGACCTTTAACGGACTTACCACATTAACTTTTGCATCCTTCTCACACCTTGTCACACCTTGTCAAAGCGAGGTGCTACCACACTACACGTTGCAAAATACATATCTTTACGTGCAACATTTAAGCAGAACGCAAAGAGCCGTGAGACGCAGCTGCGTGGGGAAAACTGGACTAACCACTCATACTGAAGCGATGCATAGCTGGATCCTCCATGATGGGAGCGCAAGCACACATTACTGGTTAGATCAAATTATACAATCAATCAAGTGCATTCATACTGAGATATGATCACAAGGTTTTATCTGATGTGATGCATGCATGTAATAAAACAATGTCACACTATAGGCTGAAAATTTGGGATGTTCCCAAGTTTATAATATACAGTGAATTGCTAGCCGAAACATATTTGTATGGTGTCATTTATACTTTCTCAAATAAATATATATCATATTTTCTAACTCATTGCATGAGTGCACCTTCTTCATCAGGAGATACAGTCACAAACCTCCCACTGAGCAAAAGGAGAAGTATTTAAAACAACTTACACAATATTAACAACTCTTGCCACACAGTTCTTATTCAATATAAATAAAGTTCAGACTTAATGTAATTCGCACTACCTAAAATTAAGCTACACGTCCAATCAGTGGCAGAGTTAGCTACAGTATGTACAGAAAGGTGACTGAGCAGTGATTCAAGCAGTACAAAAGGAAGAAAGTATGTGGCTCCTCAGATTAAAGTCATATCAACATATGAACTCCAACTTCTAAGACCAGAGAGATTACAGAAACTAACTGAGCCTTAGAGCAAGTGGCTGCTCACAGTCAAACTGCAATGTGTCAAACAGGTTGCAAACACACACACACACACACACACATAAATTCCTTTTCCCTCAGTCAGAAAAACACTTTTGCATGCATGTGCGGTGGTTCCACTGCCCATAAATCTTGTGCAAAATAAAGCCAAATATGTGACACCACATGAGTCCAGGCCTTGATCTTTGCAGCTCACATGAGCTCGGCTGGACCGTGTGTGAGAGGCTTCGTCCTGCCAACAGACGACACACTGAAATCACAGGTAACGATCAGACACACAGACTCACACTGGCCGACCCGTGCGACCGACTCTCGGGAGGCTGTAAACAGCTGTTCCCCACGCACGCTCCATCACTGCTGGATCCCGGGATCCTGGGATCTGGGATCCGTCCCAGTCGCTTGCTGGAAAAACACAACTTGTTCCGCTGGAAACTTCGAGCCAACTCGCGGGCATTTCCGCCGCACTTGAGTCATTTTCCACACACACACAAACACACACAAACACACACAAACACAACCGGACACCGAACGCGACCCGGAGTTTGCTTCACTTACCTCGGTGCATTGAAAACACTGTGCACGGCTACGACTCTTCCATGGAGCGTCAGCCCGCGGCGCTCGGTCCTGACGTCTGCAGAGGATGGACGGACGGACGGACAGACAGACAGACGGGCCAGCTAAACGGGCCCCACCCAGAGCCGCGCATGGCGAGGGTTGAGGCAACTCGCCGAGAGGAGGGGACGTCACAGCGCGGCGGCTCCGTCTGAGAGTGCTAAGGGTTAGCTGATTAGCTACAAGTCCGCTAGCTTCGCAAACACACTGTAAATAATCGCCTGCATGTCTTATATTTTTTGAATTCGGTTTGTTTTGACAAAAATCACCTCGGTAACTTGTCTTCTGGAACCTCTGCGTAGCTAATGCTAGGTGTTAAGCTAATGCTAGTCATTAGCATTAGCTGTGTCATTTTGACTCTCAGCAAAAACTCCTTCCTGGCGGTTCGGTGTCATTATTATTATTTATGAGAGATTTAAAATCATTGTCGGGACTCGCTATAAATTGGCGGTAAGAAAACGGCTCAGCTGAGACGCTGGAATCGAACCGCAGCAGCAGATCAGGTGCACACGAGCTCGTCCTCTGGCGGTTGACTGAACCCTGCGTACGCGCGGCTCTGGATGGGGCCGAATGCAGCTGTGCCGGCTGCCTCCTGATCCGGGCTTCAGCGGTGATGCAATGTTTCCAGATGTGGAACAACAGGAAGCGGGAAAAAAAAGTCCGTATTAGTCTCGTCTGAAGAACAGCAATTATTTCCCTCCAGCAAATAAATGTGTCTAATAGGCTGCTGTGTGGTTTATGGTACAGGTGATCCCTGATGTGTTTTACAACAATTACAGAAATCAAATCTGAATTCATTATAAACTTAAACATCTGTTTGATGCATTTTATGAACGTGTTACAGAATCAATAGACCTCTGCACCAATTAACACGCGTTGGTTCCAGTCAAGATTGTAAACTTTGTGGCTGCATGATTTTATTGCCTTGCCTTTGCATTACTTCAGCAAATGTTATGTAATTTTGTTTTTGTTGTAAACTTTTAAAAACTTATTTGGCAGATATTCCAGTCCAAAATCTACAGGAAGAACATTTAACATTCATCTAGCTATAGACATCCACATTTTAAAAATCAATTTCTAAATATATCATAATTTGTCCTTCTACAATCAGGCTCCTGCAGGTGAACTACTTATAATCATATATAGTGTCTTCTTGTATCTGTGGCCTGTGTCACTATGTTATTCAGCTGTGAATTGTTTGTGGCAGGTTTAGTTTCCTCATTTTTCAAATATCTCGTGAGCTTGTCTGGCTGAATATTTCCTAAAGCAAAGAATTGTTGTTTAGTGAGCTCAGTGAGGCGGGGGTGGGTGGACAAGCATGTTGGACAACTGTTGTTCTGCCAGACTGCAGTCTGAGATCTGATGGACACAAACTTTGCATTCTTAGGTTCCACACTGGAGTCTGGGATCAGACAGAGCCACCTCCTGGTCGACTAATGTGAACACAACAAACATAGTGTTAGGTTCAGAGTTTGGTCATTTTCATCATTTTATTGCAGGGTGGCAGAATGTGATAATAAAGCACAGTTAGGGCCATAAATATCTTCACAGTGGTTATTTTCGCTCTATGCATCACCACAATGGATTTAAAATAAACCGATATGCTAAAAATGTGTAGACTGCCGGCTTTACATTAAGGGTTGAGTCAAATGTGTTGGGTGAACTGTGTAGGATTTCCAGCCATTACAGCCTCACTTTAAATCAGGTAAAAACTAATAGAATTATCAAATAGCTTTAATATGTATTTCCAAATAGACCTTAGACATTATGGGATGCTGGGATTTTCTCTGGTAATTAAAGTAAATATTAATTTCATTCAATACTGTTGACAAAACAGTCTCCACTATAAACATTCATTTCTTAATTTGATAACTTTTAAATCCAGTGTAGTGCCCTACAGTCATGATGATGAATCTATAATACTGTCCAAATATCTATGATATATACTGACAAGAGTTTTTGGACGGCTTTACTGTGTGTTATACAGTTAAAATGTCCTGATGAAAATTATGTATGGAAATGTCTTGTCCAAGCCATTTCTCATCTGCAAACAGCATAGGAACTAAACTTTAGAAACACTTTCCCAGGCGGGACAAACATGGACACATTCAGCTTCAGTAACTGGAATTGTTGCAGTGCTAATGTAGCCAACTGAATTTCACTGTGCTAGATCTGGGCTGTCGCCATTTCAACATTTAACTCAACTTCATCATCTTATTTTCTTTACCAATATTTACACTTTTAACAAAACTTTTTCAAGCAAGTATATACAGGCAGTTTTTATGCCTACTGGATCATGACTCTAATAACGATTCATAGCATATGTTACAATATATATTAAAGTACAATAAAATATAACATACAAATCTCACTGTCTGGGCAGTTTCTTCCATGTCAGTGATAGAAGAATAAGTTCTCTGCTTTATCTAAATTATAACTGACATTTCTTCGAGACCTCTATTTCTCTGTGCTTTTCTCCCACCAGTTGTAACGTTTCAACAAGGTGGTTGTCATGGAGCGGACAGAAAGCCTCGTAGACACATTTCAGATGTTAAAGAAAAAGCCGAGCATTGTTGAAAAGACAATTTTGCTGTAATAAACAGTGGCTGAAAGCAGAAGACGTCAAAGCCGTCTGGTGACTCAGATGCTCCTGGTGGACAGGCATTGGTTGACCACCTCCAGCAGCGAGGAGTTCTCAAGAGCTGCAGCCACTCTTTCTTTGTCTGCCAGCTGTTTGTTCACTGCACATATGACAACAAAAGTCACACACATATTCAACAATTTGAGAATACGTGGGAGTAATAAAAAAAAGATGTAACATCCCATCATTTATGCGTCTGCTGCTGTTCGGCATTTTCTTACCTGCTTCTTCTGAGGCGTGAGTCCCAGGAGTGATGTGGACATCGATCTGAGCGGGAACAGAAACACACAATGAAATTACAGCAAAACACTGGTACACATGAGTCGTTCACATTACCAGTCATTATTCCTCTGAATGTGCATCCCACCACACAAACATACTTTGAACCTGTCTGGCAGGGAACGGAGAAGCTTCACTTTGATTGAGAGGCCGATGAGTGTTGCCATGCTGCAGTGGGGTATAGTGGGGGTGAACTCAACACTCACGATGCTCTCTGCATCCTTAACCTGTGAGAGAGACCAAAACACAGTAAGGCACAAAAACATCTATGAAAAACCTTTTGCAGAGAGATACATATTTTCAAGACTCGGGTGTTCATAAAAGACAATGAGATCAACGCAAAATAATATTAGATCTGCAAAAAAGGCTGGATGTTCGTTTATTCAGCTGATGTAACTTTTGGGGATTTGTTATAAAAACCCAGGGAAATCAGGTCAGTGAGTGGCAGACGGACGGCTACAATAGAAGTACAGCCCATTATCATGCTTCTTACAATATTAAACCTAAAATAAAAAAACAAATTCAGGCATAATGAAAGGTGCATACCTTGACTCTGACTTGCTCCACGACATTGAGCTCCTCTAGTGACAGGGGATGTTCTGGGTCGTTGATGGATCGGATGAGATGTAGTTTTAGTTAAAGAATTTGAGACATGATGAATATGGGTCCGTCTGCATGTGCACTATACTGCACCGTAGTATGTTGCTGAGAAATGTTCATTTAAATTAATCACATCTGCATGTGCACATTCTGATTAATAATAAAACGTGTAATCAACAAATTTCAGCAAATCACTTCGCAGTTTATGAGATGATTTAAATTAGCTCCAGCTGCAACATTAAAGGAACCTGAAAATCCTGCATCAGTGCGGGAAATTCAAGAACCGATTATGAAGCGTTGTGAAAATTAGGAATGGTGCATTAGCACTTTGTTTTTTGGAATTTTAAATAAATATTTCTGATACTTTTGTTTTGTATTTTTAACAGTTAATGAAGTTTTATTCGCTGTTCCAATGGTAAAGTTTCATTTACGTCAGACGCCTGAATACAACTACAGTTAGTGTGAAATCTGTCAGTTTTACATAAACAGCACATACAAGCGTATGACTGTAAATTAATTTTTTAAAGAGAAATAAACAGGACACACGTCGTTCGAAGGCCGCTGCAGTAAAAACAGGATATCGAATATTTCTCGGTCGTCGATCGGGTCGTGGACGTCCTCGTCCGCCTCGGCCGCCGTCAGCAGCCGGTCCCCCGAGCGCTGGAAGATCACAGGGTTCGCGTTCTCCAAACGGGCCCCTCCGGACATGTTCACACGGGGTTTGTCTTCACGATCAGCAGCAAAAATCTCAATTTCAACGACTGACGCTGGACTAAACTCACACGGAAAACTAACGGCGGCTGCACAAACACTTCCGGGAATAACGGAAAGCGATAAGGCCCAAACGTGCAACAAACAGTTCGCGCAAAATCGTATGACTCTAAAAAAAAAAAAATTTAAAAAGCTACCTTCGTAATCGATTCAAATTCAACAAACTCTGTACTTTATGTACATTTTAAATTTATACTACTTACACTACAACAAAGTGTATTAAATAAAAGAAATAAATTACCATCTCCACTAAAATTTAAGACAAAGATTAATAAATGTAGATGTTAAGCATGTACAAGACATATATTAAATCACTCAATATATAAAAATGTGTACAATTAATCCTAAAGCAGCCAGCTACACAATAAAAATCTTACATAAATGTTACATGTAGAACCCATTTTTCTTATATATTTTTTCCCAGTAACACTTACATAGTATATTTTTTAATGCTTAACTTGTATTAAATATGTATTTCTTGAACAACAACTTGGTGTATGTGTAGTTTTTTGTTTGAATTGTCCTCAAAATGTGAAACATTTTAAAACATTTGATGATGATTTGAGATGAAACTCCCCTTTCCTGACTCTTTGTGGCTCTTCTGTTGCCCAGCAGATGGCAGGAACTGCTCATTTAGTCTTTGCAGAAAAAGGACAGAAACAGTTGTAGTAGAACTGTGTCTCTCAGCTGGTCGTGATCACACTGTCCTCACATCCTGCAGGTTTGTGCAGAGATCGATCAGTGGGTTTCAGAAAGGAATCACGGTGTAACTATCACAGGTGCCTCCTCATTGTACATGTTACCTAAAGCAGCCTAAAGAAAGTTCTTACTTTTTATCTAAAAACAGGGACAAAACGCCTGAGCGTCATTTTCAGCTTTTAGCGAAGAATGATGTAAGAATAGAATAGATTAATGATATCTAATACGAACGTGTCTAATAAGGGTAGAGCATCTTTGAGCAGTCTAACTGAAGTAGGGTTTAGCAGACATGTTGTTGGTTTTGAGTTGAAGTCAGCTCACAGCGTTTTCAGATAAGCACCTACTGAAGTGTTTTTTTCTAAGTGCTGTATAGCCAATAATAGTAAATTCAAATGTTATTAGAAAAGGGTCAGACAAAACAAAATTATGAGGAAATACTGTTAATTTAGCAGTTTCAAAAATGTAAAGACAAGGTCTAGGGTGGGACTAAAACAATGAGACATTTTGAGAGAAACCAATTGAATCTAAGAATGAAGTAGTGCAATGTTCAGAGAGCTACTGTCAGCATCTAGGTGAATGTTAGTCTCCCACCATGACAGGAGTCGACCACCTGAAACACTCATAGAGCCATTCGCACCCGTTTCACACAGACAGGAAAACGCCGGGAGCCACTAAACCCCTTCGACATCATTTATCTATATACTATGTATAAAAAATATATAGTATGTTGCATTTATGAAATCAATGAGCTGCTACAGAGAAAATAACATTTTATTTCTGCATGAAACAAAAACTTTTTGAACTAAAAAAAGATGCTGGGTGGAAGGGTACTTTCAAATAAATACTCAATGTCTAATTGCGTCCTCCTTGTATTTATGAAATAAAAAGCAGAACTTAAATTATCCACTTATAGCAAACAAATAATACTAAGGACAAGTTTTTTAAGGAAAACTACATCTTTTTTTTGTTGTAGTTGTTCTGTTTGTGTTGTTGTCTTCATTAACTTGAGGATTTGGAAAATGTTCCAGATGTTACTGTTAAATGTTACTAAGTCGTCCATGCAAAATGGGCGATTCTGTAAAAGTTATCAACCTGATTTTTGCTACTTGCTGAAGTTACCTAATTGGCTTACTTTTAACTTCCTGCTTTTTGCATTTGGGCCAAGACCAGACTATTAAGTCAAGCAGCAGAGTCCGTACTGCTTTCTTGCAATATTCTGATATAAATAAAAACCCTTTCAGGGAGACGTATGATGGGCAGTCTCACTGCGAGAAGAAAGCTAAAGGCCCACAGCACATCTAAACCACAATGTTCCATCAAGCCACAATCAGCCCGTCTTCATCAGACACATGTACCACCAGGCTGTGGGTGCTGAACTTGCCTGGGGTTCCCAAGAGGGTGACTTCAGGACAGATGTTGAACGAAACAAACTTCTGTATCCCGGCTTGCTTTCCCACATCCAACTCACCTTGTCACCAGTTGTTCCACACTTTTGTGGGTGTTCCCCAGCCAGTCGACCCCCCCACCTGTGACCGCGCATGCATCAGCCAACACACCGCCTGTCCATGAGTCGGCCAAAATAGTCGTTGACTCATATACTTTTTCACCCAACTGACCACATAAGAAGTTTCCTGTTACCAGAAGCAGAACATAGTGTGATATGATAAAGAGGAAGCAGTTGTGTATGAGATGCACGTGTTTCCATATAAGGAGAGAGATATATACAGTAATCTGCAAATGTTTTAGGCAGGTGTGAAAAAATGCTGTAAACAAAGAATGCTTTCAAAAATGGAAGTGTTCATAAATGAACAAAATACTGTGAATGAACAAAATAAAATTTAAATCAAATCAATATTTGCTGTTACTACCTTTTGCTTTCAAACCAGCATCAATTCTTATTGACTTGCACAAAGTCTGGGATTACATAAGGAGACAGAAGGATGTGAGAAAGCCTCCATCCGCAGAAGATCTGTGGTTATTTCTCCAAGATGTTTGGACCAACCTACCAGCTGAGTTAATTCAAAAACTCTGTGCAAGTGGACCTAGAGGAATTGCTGCTGTTCTGAGGGCAAAGTGTGATCACACCAAATACTGATTTGATTTAGATTTCTCTTTTGTTCATTTATGAAAATAAATGTGTAACACTTCCATTTTTTAAAACCATTCTTTGTTTACAGCATTTTTTCATCACCTGCCTAAAACATTTGCACAGTACTGTAAAAACAGATGAGCCTCTGCAACCAATGAAATATGACTATATCAACATATATAAAAGTTCATATTTTCTCTACCTGCTTTTTCTATACACGTTCTATCATAAAAACGATGCCCGATCCATTGAAGAAGCTAAAGGGGCATAACATAAGAGCTTATCCACTGTAGATGGCTTCTGTGCTGGAGCACACGTCCAAATCAGCAAAAAGACTTTTAATGCACAACATCCAAAAAAAGCCCCAGCCCCTCCCTAACCCTAACCCGCGACATAGAGAAACCATGTACATCTATAACTTCAAGCATGAACGTCACTCTGACCAAAAAAACCAAAACACCTCCTCCCACAAAACTACCTTGTTACTGTCATCTGTCCTTTTGTGCTACAGGAAAGTCATTCAGATTGTTGTCCTCCTGCTTTTAAAGGTATGCTTTTTTGAATTACTTGTGTATGTGATTTATATCTGTTAATGTTGTTGATAAGATGACACTCAGGAAATCTTATATGCTAATATTCAAACAAAAAAGCTACACACAGATACCACACTTATCACATACTAGTGATTAAAATATAATAGGATAACAAATAAACATCCAAAATAATAAAATGAAAAGGACAAATGGAAGAAATGGAGCATGAAATTAGTGCAGAGGTTTTGTTGTTTTGACTTGCATCATAAGACTACTTTTAACCAGAGGAAGCTGAATCTGTAGCATGATTTGAAACAGAACCTGTCTGTATGCATGAGTGGCATTATACTGGCCAGAAAAATAAGTGTGACAGATATCTGATCACCTGATTAATGTTAATATTAACTCATGATCCTTTGTGGGGTTAATGAAAGTGATGTAATTGAAACCATAAGAAAACTAAAAAGTAAAGCATTATCTCTATCGACGGGATAATGAGTAAAGAAGTTATTGATTCTGTTGCTGGACCTTCAGCTTCACCAATCATGTCAGTGCGCTGTTTTCCCAAATGCTATGAAAACAGCAAAAGTAAAATCAATATTTGAAAGTGGAGATGAACATTATATGGACAATTATAGACCTATATCTCCACTTCCTCAATTTTTAAAAATATTGCAGAAGCTTGGATGCATTTATTGATTAAACAAAAATTTTTAATTTTCAATATGGATTTAGAAAAAATTAAACTACGACTTATACATTAATGCAAATGGTTAAGAATATAGAAGAGACAGTTGAAAATGAAAAAGGCTTTAACAGAATTGATCACAGTAAATTACTGAGAAAGTTGGAGAATTATGGAATAAGAGGCATTGTTCATTGTTGGTTAAAAAGCTATTTGTAAAATAGAAAACAATGTGTGCAAATAAATGGAGACTGTGTAAGGATTTAAGGATTACTTGTGGGGCACCACAGCCTTCACTGATTGGCCCAAAATTAATTTTATTTTATGTTAATGATATTTGTTAGGTTACAGATCGATAATAATTTGTAATTTTTGCAGATGATACCAATTTTATTTTGTTCTGGAATGCATCTGAAAGAACTTTTGTTTGATGTAGAGTGGGAACTAAAAGTTTTAAAAGGTTAGTTTGATTTGAATAAATTGTCCCTTAATTTAAAGAAAACTAAATGTATGTTTTTTGGAAATAAAATAAAAAGAGATTTGAATATTGAACTGAAGAGATGTGATACTAAAATTGAAACATTTTTGAGATTAAGTTTATTGGGGCAGTAATAGATGATAAATTAACATGGAGACAACATATTAAAAGTTCTTTTGTCTTAAACTAGAAGGTAAATATTCATTATATTGTAAAAATCATTATACGTTTCTATGGTGTGGGATGATGACTGAATAAACTTCTGCTATTACTTATTTCTTTCAGGAAACATCAGCGAAGCAGCTTCATCACCGGACCAAACAGCCACCTCGGAAATCCTTTACTGCGTCCGTCCGTCAGGTGTGTTAGGATACAGCAGTGTGATGATCAAATCAAAAATCCTCAGCGTACCGTACCAGTGTTTATTTGGGCTTCAGAGCATGATCGCAATGAACCCATGAGAAAAGGAGGAGACTGATCACCTCCAGTGTCTAATAATTCACCTGGTACACATATAGGGCCACTGTTTATGGGGGCGACTGTTGCTCAGTAGGTTGTTGGTTCTGTTGAAGACACTGAACCCTGCTTAGTTGCTCCCGGTGAGTGTCGACCAGCTGCATAGCAGCTCCCCCATCGGTGTATGAATGTGTGTGTGATTGAGAGTGTGAAGGGGTAAATAAGAGGCCGTGTAAAGCACTTTGAGTACCAACAGGTAGAAAAATGCTGTATAAGCAGGTGGGATTGGCCTGTTCCTGAGCCTGTCTGGAGCCTTTTGTCATGTACATATGGTGTTACAGAAAGGTGATTAGAATCCTGGCCAGTAATCAGTGAAGTCTATCCGGGGAAAACAGGTTTCCCCTTCAGTATATGTTTCAGCTCAGTCAATACAACAAGATATGAGCAAAGAAAGAAACCTTTGTTAAATCATTATTATTATTACATCAATTCTAATTCAAACTTTGTCACACAGCCATACACAGTATGGTGTTACAGAGAATGTGATAAAAACATCAAAAGAGAAAAAATATACAATATCAAGAACCTAAAGCTCAAAATTTATATGTACAGGCGAACTGAGCAATGTCAAAAAAAAAAAAACAACAACTAACACAGCACTCTAACTCTTGCCTGAACTTGAAATTGGCTTTGACTAATAACAGTGGATGATGATGGCTTGACTTTTGCTCATTGTCCCCTGTAGAAGCAGAGCACATAGAAAAGAAAAGGTCCAAAAGTTTGTGTTCAAAAAGATTCATGTTTTTTTTTTAATTGGCAGCCAATTCTCCTTTGAATCTGGCACCAATTAATACATCAAGATGAGATTTTTGTTTAGTGATTAGGTCTGAGGTGATGTGTGTTCAACTCCTGTACTGCTGTGTAATAAAAGGGACTGACTTTTTTTTTAAAAATTCCTTTCATAATGTAACATATACATGTAACATATTCAGTAGTTCACTGTTGTAGCTCATTTTTGTCATTTCTTTATGATTGTACTGTATTTTTGTGCCCTTGCATGTCACAGATGACTGATGCTCTATTTTCATCACATTTTCTCTCAATCAACAGGCTTTACTCTGAAGAATGGAAGAGCGCTACATGGGTGAATTTATCGAAAACACGGTGACATGGATCATCATCTGTGTCGGCCTTCCTCTGAACATAGCAGCAATCTGCAGTACATGTTGTCTGGTGTGTAAATAATGACGAAAGGATTTCAGTTTCAGTCAGTTTGAACCTGTGGCTTTTCACCGCTCTCACTGTGCCACACTGACTTTCCTCTGGTCCTCTGGGTACAACAGTTTATTAAAGACATGCAGCTGAATACCGATATTTACTTCAGTACTCTGATGGGATGACTGTGTGTTTCAGTTTGACAAAAAACAAGATGAATGATGACATCTGAGTATGTGAGTAGAGATATTAAGAGAACTATAGTCTGTTTAATTGATATTCACTGAATTATTAATTAGTATTATTAGTATTATTTCAGCAAAGAGCAAATACTGTTCACACTCACAGCAAAGAGTAAAAAAAATCTGTCAAATTCAGCATTTTAACTACATGGTGAAATCCGGTGTTTGGCCTTTTTGCGGTTGCAATGTCACGTCTGATATTTTTAGTATTTCAGATTGATGAAAAATATAAAAATGCATTGTCTGGCTGGTTGAAAGAACATTTGCTTCTACCAACGATTTTTGCAGGTGCGAAAAGATCGTGTTGCTATGATCTACGTCATCAACCTTCTCATCTCAAACATTATTCAACTCTGCTCCATGATCACTTTTGTGACAGTTCAGGAACGATGGTTGCATGAGTTCTTCTACTGCCCACGTCTTTGGTCTGATGTCCTGTCTGGGCTTTTTGGTCTGCATCTCCCTGGAAAGGTAGTTTTCTGTCCGTCAGGTTCAGTGTGGCTACTTTTATTTTATCATCATGTAAATCCTAAATCATTCTCCCATCCTTTGTTGCAGGTATTTAATCACCACTTCACCACGGTGTTCCTGCTTAAAAAAAGCAATTCAAATCTACGAAGTGGTCTGTCTCATGGTCTGGGTTATTCCTCTTTCGTTAGTTCTCCATGAGCATTCCTTTCCTTATATTATCTTTGCCATCATCACCCTCCTCCTCCTTCCCTTTCCTCTGTTCATATTCTTACTGGCTGGGTCCCTTAAAGCTCTGTGTGCAACCAGCAGTGCCCCCCCTGATGAAAAACGCAGAACTGTGGCAATTCTGGTCCTGGTGCTGCTCGTTTACATCCTTCTGATTCTGCTTTGCCTCATCGGTTTACTGCCAAAACCCTATCAATTAGACACTGTAATTTCCCACACTTTCATCATTGTCATTCGGCTCATTCCACTTGCCAACGTGGGTGTGTATTTTTTCCTGAGAAAAGGGGCTGCGGACAAGTGTTTGTCCAGTGTGTGTTGTTGCAGAATGGACAACAGTGAAATCAGCAGCAGAGTGAACGATGACACAGTCAGTTCAGTGTAGGCCGACAGAGAAAAGACAGAAAACAGGAACATGGTTTCAAAAGTAACTACTTTTGAAACCATATCACACACAGTGGCTGAGTGGCTGAGAAATGTTTGAATATACTTGCACGAACACTTAAGTTCACTGTTACGACTCAGGAAAATATAGTTAAATGTGTGCTTTTCATGTATGCCAATAAAATCTTTTAGAGACAAAGCAAAGCTTACATTGAATTTCTTTTTTTTTTTGCTTTAACATTGTACACAGAAAAAAACCAGATAAGCAGGATATCCCAGTGTTCTAGCTGTAAACAGGGGTTATCGATTCTGTAACATTCAGTTCTGTAACGTATAAAAAATGCTGTGACCAGTCTGCCTGCGAGCAGACACACTTACTTTTGATGCTGTTTGTCTCCTTGCTGCAAGATTAAACATTGCCTTCAGAATTCAGATGACTGTCTCCAGTTTGATTATTTAAAGATTCTCCTAACACTATGTATAAGATGCGCTGCTGTAATCAGCTTAATAGTTTAAAGTTTATGTACCAAATTACTCGGTAAGTCGCTTTGGACAAAAGCATCTGCCAAATGACTAAATGTAAATGTAGAGCCATATAGTAATATAGTAGTATAATAGTTTGTGATGAATGTATCAGATTGGCTCGATGAAATGTGCAGGATCTATGAGTTCCAGGAGAATGTTAGACCAGAACATTTCAGAGAAAAAACCAAATTATCTTAAATTAAATCTAAAAAATGCAAGTGCCATTTTGACAAAAATTAAACGCAATAAGAATTATTTTTTGCAATGAAAAAAGATCCAAAATTGAAATAAATAAATAAATAAATACGTATACATACAGTATATATACATTTACATATATACATATATATACATATATACATATATATATATATACACACATACATATACATATATATACACATATACATATATATATATAAATACACATATACATACACATATACATACACATATACATATATATACACACACATACATATATACACACATATATACATTTACATAAATACATATGCATATATACATATATAAACATATACATATATATAGGTTTTGTGAAGTTCAGTTCCCAAAACCATTCACTTTTAAATATCTTCCAATATGGCTTCCGGAGATTTATCTTAGAATATGCAAGAAAACCTCTGCTGTGGTCCAAAAACAAAAAGTCCTGTTTCTTCACTGTAAACTGCTTGTTGACAAATGATCATCTCAGCATCTCTAACTAGTTGCTCAACCACGCCACCTAGTGGAGCGACTTGTCTGTCTGATGTTTCTTTATGGTTTTTGAGCAACAATGGAGGCCTAACTCAAAGGGATCTGTAACGGCTCCGGTTCGTAAAGACTGTCTCGCTGTGTTTTGTCACCCTTGGTTTGTGTGACTCGCTTGCTGCCTCGTTCCTGATCGGTGTGTGATTGTAGTTTCTCTGTCCATCTTTATCTTATCTTAAGATAACGTGACTCCAATACCCACTTTGGCCTCGGTGTAAAACAGAGTAGAATTATTACCTTTCTGAAAACTGTGACATGACAACATTGTGAATTTCGGTTCTCTGCGTGTCAGCGTTGACACTTACGTTTGTTGATGGAGAAGTAGAATTCAGCCAAGGACATTTGTGAAATAAAAATTTAACAAGGAACCCGGATAAAAAGCTCAACCTGAACACAGAACCAACAAGTTCAGTGACCAACTGGCAGTGCAGCAATAAAAGTCAACAGAGTCCAAAGTAGCTCTCTCAGTTTGTGGGAGTACGAACAGAGAGTAAGAGTTCTCAGTTCTGTGTCCAGCTGTTTCCTGCAGGTGTGAAAGGATTGTGTTGCTCCAGTCTACTTCATCAGCCTTCACATTTCTAACCTCAATCAGCTCTGCTGCCTGATAATTGTTTTGAAGATGAAGGAATGTAGGGCGTGAAAATTTCCCTCAATATTTGATGCACTTTTTGTCTGATGTCAAGCGTTGGCTTCATGCTGTGCATCACCCGGGAAAGGTAGTGTTCTGTCTGTGTTTTTATTGAATCATTTAAATATTTGCTCATCATTTCACCACCGTGTTCCTGCTTCAGAAGAGCAATGAAAAACTCTGTAGTGCTCTGCTTCGTGTTCTGGGTTCCTTCTCTTTTCACTTCCTCTCCTGGACTTTTATTTTGTTGCCTGTTTTCTCCACATCCTGTCCCTGCTCTTTAGTTAATTCTGCCAACTTCTCCACAGTCACTTACCTGGATTGTTCCTCCCTGCCTCTTTATACCTCACCTTCACCACAGGTCGGATCGTCTCTCTGCCTGGCCGCTCTATAACATGACACCATTCTTGCATTGCGCTCTGGACCAACGTGTCCACTAGTAATCTGCCTGCTCGTCTGGTGTTTCTACCTGTCCATCTGGTGACCTGTTGACCTGAACTCAGCCCCAGCCTTCCTTCTGGTGCTCTCTGTATTGCAAGTC
Organism: Channa striata; assembly: GCA_033026295.1. Taxonomy (NCBI): domain Eukaryota; kingdom Metazoa; phylum Chordata; class Actinopteri; order Anabantiformes; family Channidae; genus Channa; species Channa striata. The sequence continues at coordinate 17,570,762 of CM065184.1, read as the reverse complement.
CAAGATGCCTGTACTTTCAGTGGGATTGTTTATCCTGGCCCTGGGATCCCTGACTGTTTAAGAACAGCCTCCTGAGTTGTTTCAACTTTATTTCAGGGATTTTTGGTTTTTGCATTTTGAATTGTCGTTTGAGAGCTGCTTGCTTCTCCCCTCCCCAGGTTACACTCACCTGTGACCTGCCACTCACCTCCGGTTCACCACTAACATTCCCACTTGTCATACTGTGCCAGTATCCATATATTTTATCAATAAACTTCCTCAACCTTCCTCCTGTGATCAATATTCTAGGGGTCCATAAAACGAAACATTGTCCGGTTCATTACACTTGTCGTTCTCTGTCTCCCTCTCTCTGTCCCTGTCTTCAGGTGTCCCCGACTTTGGAGCTGTGTGTCTTCCAGTGTGCAGCTACTGGTCCCACCAACCTGCCCAATGTCTTCTTTTCTCTCTCTACTGACCACTCACAATAAAGATTCACCAATTAACCCAACATTAACTTACATTCAAATTAACCTAAAAATGTCTTTGGACTGTGGGAGCTGTCACAACCCAGCTCAAGGCCATGACAAAAACAAGACGAGGACACCAAAATTGTCTGTTCTGTTAACATTTATTTAAAAAAACATCAAATTGGGAAAAAAAGAGAGAAACCACTAGACAGCAACCAGCCAAGAGGAGAAACAGCAACATTTTAGAGACACCCTTTAAAAAAAACCAACCAACCAAAAGACTAACAACCAAATCAGAGGTAAAAACAAACCAACCAACAGTGACCCCGGGACTAAAAACCATCAATTTAATAAAGTGTCAGTTTGCCAACTTCATTAAATTGATGGTCAATTTTGCCTCAGTGAACCGACCAAAAAGAGCATGAACACGACGAAGGCGAGAATGCCAGGTATCACCGTACACAACCAAGTCATCAAGATCATCAGGTGACACATGATCAAATTGTTGTCTCACTGGTTGAGCATCCCCCACTTCAACGTCATGCGCTATCCAGTCACTCCGGGAAGGAACATCAGCAAATAAGCCAGCATACTTTTGAAGAAGATCAGCTGGTTCCCTCCGCCTAGATTCAGATAAATGACAAAGTGACTCATCCAAATTACAGAGCAACTCAGAACGTCTCCACCGACCATGCAGCACTGGATGCAACACACGCAGAACTTACAACCAGAACTGGGCACAGCTCACCCTTTAGAAATCATAATATGGTTTAAGGAGATTAATATGACAACATGCTTGTAGTTTGATTAATTGATTAGTTTCACTGGCTTTTTAACGCTCTGGCGCCGCAATGACATAATTTACATCAGAGATGTTTTTCGTGACACTATAAGGACCCACATATCTAGCATGAAAAGGCGAAGTTTCAATAGGCACGAGGGCAAGGACCTGGTCCCCGGACTAAAATCTTTGTGCCTAGCAACGTGATCATGTAAGGACTTCATTCTATTTTGAGACACCTGCAAATTCTCCCACCCAGCAACAAACAAACGTCATTGAAATAGTGAACCAAGTTTTCCGGGGGCTCCAACCCTGTAAAGCTGTCTTTCAAAACAGCTAATGGCCCCTGCACAGTATGTCCAAACACAAGTTCATTTGGGCTAAAACCCATAACTTTCTTGTACGGCTTGTCTCGCAACAAACACCAGCCAAGGCAGCCCTTCCTCCAAGTCTCTATCAAGCTCCGTGCAATACGCTCGTTGGAGAGACTCAGAGTTTGATGGAACCGCTCCAGAGCCCCCTGACTCTGTGCGTGATGAGCTGATGACTGACAAATCCTGCTCTAACATGTGAGAAGAAAAACTGGATCCCCGATCACTTTGAATCACCCTCGGGATACCAAATATTGAAAAAACTGTGACTATACTTTCACAAATGGATCAGTCGTTAGAGACATTTCTTTGAACTCTAGGCCAAAAGAAATGTTTCAATATCTTTCAATAAGTTTTCTCACACCAAAGTGACCACAGTCATCATGTGCCACTTCAAGGACCAGCGGACGAAATCGTTCAGGTACCACAAGCTGGAAAACAGCATCACCCGCAAAACCATCCCCAAGACATCCATTTTCTAAACAAAAAACTTCTGTGCACAAAATATCCATTAGCCACACTTTTAATTTGTTCATGTGATAGCACACTATCAAACCTATTTTTTACCGACGGATCCTTCTGCTTTTCATGAGCCGTTTCAGAACGTGAAAACTCCAGCGGAAACAAAGGTGGGACCTGTGGATTACAAAGCTTAACGACTGAAGTAGATGTCTCAGCCAGTTTTTCAGTAGCATGTGTAACCACGCAAGAAGAAGAACACTCAGCCTGAACCAAGTTGTGATCAACTGCGGAACCAGAGTCCGATAAGGAAGATGAAGCAACAGGGGGTGGGGACCCATCAGTCCAAAGCCGGTCACCGGCCTAACCATTGACAAAAAGGAAATGAATTCCATCAACATGCAATGCTGGCTGCACCCCCACAGCCACCTCCCCTTGTACTAGATCACAGCCAAGTACTAGCTTATGTAGAGGAATGGGCAGAATTGTCCCATCCCACATATCAAAATGCGCTCACCGGTATAAGTTTCAGCAGACAATGGTAGAACGGATCCAATCATATGTGAATCATAGGCTCTGGTGTCCCTCAAAATCTTAATTGGGACCTTAGTGTCAGTTCCTGGCAGCAAGACCAAGCCATCCCTGACAAACTATCCATGAACAAGGGCAAATCAGGCCAGCCAGTCAGCAATCCACCCACCAGGAGAGAACAGCCCCTCCCCAGGCCATGCCCTACTGGGCAGGGGCCGTCAGAGCCAACCGAATGCCTGGAGGAAACCCCTGCAAGCACAGGGAGAACGTGCAAACTCCACACAGCAGCACTAACCCCCACCATGCTGCCCTAATATTGCTATAACCCCATTTACATTATAATAATTTAACAATATTATATATTTGAAGAATAATGTAGAATAATGTAAACATAGGAATATAGCATCACTAAAATAAGCAGTTAATGATGTAAAGTGCAGGAGAGTTAAAACAAAAAAAAAAAGAAGGTAGTTTTATCCTAAGTATTTGCTGACCCCAGCTTCCACCCTACTCTGAACACAGAGACACCGAGGATCCAGACAACGTGACTGGAAACCCAAAGCCCGGATACAGAGGTTCGGTAAATGTGGCGTTGAAGGTGTGCAGGTGGATCAGCGTATCAGCGGACACTCTGTAGAATGACAGAGAGCCAGCGGGACAGTCCACGTACACCGCCACTCTGTTGGAGACGGAGGACGCGGAGGAGGAGGAGGAGGAGGAGGAGATGGTCGTTCCTGTGTTGTTGTGCCTGACATAGTAAACACTTTCATCACCGTCACGACAGCACTCCAGGTTCCAGGACTGATCGTTCCATCCAAAAACACAATCGCCGTGCTTTCCTTTCCTACCGATTCCCCTGTAACTCACCGATATTAAAACCACTCCGCTCCACTCCACCTCCCAGTAACAGCGACCAGTCAGACCATTACTACACAGCAGCTGGGAACACTTGTCAAATCTGTCTGGATCGTCAGGATATGACTGATCCTGTCTCACACATGTCACCGTCCTGTTGTTGTCGGACAGTTGTAGTTTCCTGTTCACGGTCTTTGTGTCGATGGTGAGTTGACAGAAGTCTGATGGAGAGAAGAGGTCACAAGCAGTGGCAGTTATTAATTAATCTGTTCATTTACGAGCACTTTGATGATGTGACAGTTTGAAGATGGTTCAATGTTGCTGCTCTGTTTCCATAGATGTGATTAAAAACACACTTACACTTCCTCAGACCGGGTCTCAACCACTGGACTCCACCAGGTTCCACCCTGGAAGGAGGACGGGGGTTAGACCAGTACTAACTAACTTTATTAGTCTACTAAACTCTTTCTGTTGTCAAAATGCCCCTGTTTAATGTTTCTAATGTCATCTTAAGCCACTTTACAATGTCAGGTCAAAACTTTATCAAAATTATAGAGCAACCCAACAAAACCCTTTGAGACAAGCACTAATCCAATGGTGGAGAGGAAAAGCTCCTGTTAACAGAAGGTTTGTCTGGAGGTTTCTTCTGTTAAAGGTGGTTTTTCCTCTCCACTGTTGCCTACAGCTGCTCAAGGTTTTTGGATTGTCATTCAATTTTGATTTATTATATGAAGTGACTTGAATTGACAATTGAATTGGTGCTATCTTGTTGAATTGAACTGCTTATCAGACAGAGGGGGAGACTGCCTGGACCGTTGTTTAAAAATACAATAATCTTGTCTCTTACATGGACCGTGTTTTATCTACTGGGTTATTAAAGTGAGGTACAATGTACATTCCACTGTGACATCAGATTTTCTATTTTATGTAATTTGGAACACTCTGCTGGAAAACATCTGTGTTTATCATAAAGTTGTTAAAACTGTTTAGAAATTAACATTTTGAGAATTATCTGAAAGTATTTAAGACAAACACTCTAACCCACTGACCTCAGAGACTCCAGCTGACAGTGTGGACTCTTCAGTCCCGCAGACAGAAGCTCCATTCCTGAATCCTGCAGGTCATTGTTGCTCAGGTCCAGTTCTCTCAGACTAGAGCCCTGGGAGCCGAAAACGGAGGACAGAGCTGCACAGCTTCTCTCTGACAGCTTACAACCACTCAGTCTGGACAGGAAGTGAAGACATGCGTGTTGTCAATAGAAGAAGAAGAAGAACCTGTATTTGTCGCTTGAGCACATATACAGTATGTCACGGTGAGGTTTGTCCTCTGGCCCCTCCCTCTGGGGGCGGTGGGCTGCCGACGCTAGTGCCCAGGGGAGCAGGGGGATTATTCTATGTGTAGGCTGGGATTTGGTCCCACACCGTTCGAATACCTTCCAGCTGCTCTACCCACTGAGCTACCAGGCCGCTTGTCCTGTCCACAACTTTTATTTTAAATATCCAACATCCTTGTTCTTAAGAGAAATTATGTTATTCATGTGAACTGGTCTTTCAATTTCAGATATTCAAAATGTCACTTTAGATAGGGGGGGGCTGGATCCTAACCCAGCTGAGACGCACATGCACACCCAGGGCAATTTAGAGCCATCAGTTAACTGAACAGGCATGTTTTGAAGAGACTTCCTATTCTCATCTGTGTGAAAAAAGACTTTAAAGTGTAAAATATGAATAACAGCGTTCTTATTCTGAGCAAATTTTGCAAAGTGTCTATCTGACATAAGTTACAATTCTTAAAAACAGCTAACCATCTTTAAGAATGTTTGTCTTATTCTGATTTTTAGATTAGGTATGAAGTCTTTAATAACTGGGCTTTTAATAATTGTAATACATTTAGTCAGTTGGCAGACGCTTTTATCCAAAGTGACTTACAGATTAATTTTATAAGCAAACATTTCTAAAATTTTGGCTTTTCTTCTAGTTTAAGCCTCATTTCTATGGTTATATTTTTATTCTAGTTTTAAGAATTCTTGCCAAGTAAAATCTTCCTACCCACAGATTTTGTTTTTGCTCAATACAAGACATTGATTTTGTCTTTCTCTCAACATAAATATTGAGAGGAACATGTCGATTGTTGACAGTGATTATCCTGACGTGCAAAATGTTCAGCTGAAAGCAAAGATGAACATTATCAGAGCTATGGATGAATTTTTAACATTTTATATATGTCTGCGTAGCACCAAATCTTTTCGTTTCCTACGCTGTTTTGTTCCCATGCCAGGTTTTAGAGAGGTCCTTTGAACTGGGCCACTACTATCAGGATTACGAGTTGTAGTTTAAACTGACCTCAGAGACTCCAGCTGACAGTGGGGACTCTTCAGTCCCGCAGACAGAAGCTCCATTCCTGAATCCTGCAGGTCATTGTTGCTCAGGTCCAGTTCTCTCAGACTAGAGCCCTGGGAGCTGAAAACGGAGGACAGAGCTGCACAGCTTCTCTCTGACAGCTTACAACCACTCAGTCTGGACAGGAAACAAGGAGAAAACATGTAAAGCCGGCTTGTCATTGACTTGGACATTTTTCGACATGCTGTGTGACAGATGCCGATCAGTAAGCTCAGGACGGTAGCTGGAGTCGAAGTGAGACATTTTCTCACTTCCTGTAACAAACTGTAACAGGATCACTTTCCTATGAACATTAATTTACATTAAAATAACATATTGTAGCAGCTGCATCTGTCAAAAGCTGCAGGGAGGTTCAAGTGAGGTGCATTTACGTTCAGACGGGAGGAACTACAGCCAGAACTTCCCCATTATCCTGTCCAGACCACAGGAACTAAGGTTCCTAAAAGTTCTTATAAGTCTATGAGGAACGTTGTAGCTCCTAATCTATGGTATGTACTTCTTCAGGTGAGTGTAAAATATATTAACATGTCTGATGAACACAAAGCTCTAATTTTTAACTCAGGACTGCTGTTTTATTAGGTTTTGATATTTTTCCATGCAGAAATTTACCAAACACCTTTTACTGAGCATTAAAAACAGCTGCGGCCTCACCACAAACAAATATCAGAAAACATAAATGCATATCAACTTGTCCACCCACCACCACACCCACCACAGTCCAGACTGGTGGTATGACCACAAACACAGAAAAGCCCCTGAAGGGAAATACATAGTTCCAGGAACTGTTGGGTCCGAAAGCACCAAAATTGTTGGTCATCTGTGTTTTATGAAAAAGACTTTTCGATGTTCCTGGGACAGTATAGCCCCCCATCCCCCAAAGGTTAAAGTAATTTCATCTCTGATTTTAGAGAGATATATAATACTTACAGAGCTTTCTTCGTAGCTTTGACCACCGGTAGCAGTCTCAGCAGAGCCTCCTCTGAAGCAGAGTATTTCTTCAGGTCAAACACATCCAGATCTTTTCCTGATGACAGTAAGATAAAGACCAGAGCTGACCACTGAGCAGGAGACAGCTCCTGTGTGGACAGACTTCCTGATCTCAGGTACTGTTGGATCTCTTCCTCTAGAGAACGATCATTCAGTTCATTCAGACAGTGGAACAAGTTGATGCTTTTCTCTGCAGGAGGAGTCTCTCCGATCTTCTTTTTGATATACTGGACTGTTTTCTGATTGCTCTCTCTGAAGCTACTCCCTCTATGTTTCATCAAGGGCTGTAGAAGACACTGGTTAGTCTCCAGTGAAAGGCCCAGAAGGAAGCGTAGTAACAAGTCCAGGTGTCCATTTGGATTCTGCAAGGCCTTGTCCACTGCACTTTGGTAGAACTGTGCAACCGAAAATACGTTGTTGTGTTGGTATTGGTTGATTTCGTATGTCTGGGAGTCCGTCTGTTCCTCTGACAGCAGATTGACTCCAGAGTTAAAGAATGTCAGATGGACATGAAGAGCAGCCAGAAACTCCTGAACACTCAGATGGACAAAGCAGAACACCCTGTCCTGATACAGTCCCCTCTCCTCTTTGAAGATCTGAGTGAACACTCCTGAGCAAACCGAGGCTGCTCTGACATCGATGCCACACTCCGTCAGGTCGGATTCATAGAAGATCAGGTTTCCTTTCTGCAGCTGCTCAAAAGCCAGTTTTCCCAGAGACTCAATCATCTTCCTGCTCTCTGCACTCCAGTGTGGATCCGACTCAGCGCCTCCATGGTATTTGATGTTCTTCAGTTTGGACTGAACCACCAGGAAGTGGATGTACATCTGAGTCAGGGTCTTGGGCAGCGCTCCTCTGTTTCTGGTCGTCAGCACGTCTTCCAGAACTGTAGCAGTGATCCAGCAGAAGACTGGGATGTGGCACATGATGTGGAGGCTTCGTGACGTCTTGATGTGGGAGATGACTTTGCAGGCCTGCTGCTCGTCTCTGAATCTCTTCCTGAAGTACTCCTCCTTCTGTGGGTCAGTGAACCCTCTGACCTCTGTCACCATGTCGACAAACTCAGGAGGGATCTGATTGGCTGCTGCAGGTCGTGTGAGTATCCAGAGGCGAGCAGAGGGGAGCATGTTCCCCCTGATGAGGTTTGTCAGAAGCACATCCACTGAGGTGGACTCTGTGACATCGGTCAGGATCTGATTGTTGTGGAAGTCCAGAGGAAGTCGACACTCATCAAGACCGTCAAAGATGAACACCACCTGGAACTCTTCAAACCTGCAGATTGCTTTGGTTTCAGGAAAGAAGTAATGAACAAGTTCCACCAAGCTGAACTTTTTCTCCTTCAGCACATTCAGCTCCCTGAAAGTCAGTGGAAATGTGAACTGTGTGTCCTGGTTGGCTTTGCCTTCAGCCCAGTCCAGAGTGAACTTCTGTGTTAAAACCGTTTTTCCAATGCCAGCCACTCCCTTTGTCAGCACTCTTCTGTTTGGTCCATCTCTTCCAGGTGAGGCTTTAAAGATGTCTTCTTGTTTGACTGTTGTTTCTGGTCTGACTGGTTTCCTGGATGCTGTTTCAATCTGCCTGACCTCATGTTCATCATTGACCTCTCCAGTCCCTCCCTCTGTGATGTGGAGTTCTGTGTAGATCTGATTCAGCAGGGTCGGGTTTCCTGCTTTGGTGATTCCCTCAAATACACACTGGAACTTCTGCTTCAGGTTAGACTTGAGTTTACGTTGACAAACTGCACCATCAATTCCTGAATGAAAATACACACATACATTTTTCAGATCAAAAGTATATAAAGTAAGTAATTTTCCAAATTAATCTATAAATTAATATTTGCCAAGGAGCACACCACTGACAACATGCCCAACACTGCTTATTGATCACTAACCCAATGATCAGTAATAGACAGTAGGAGTTTTAATACAGCAGCTGTCACCCACCCAACCACCCACCACTGCTGTCATTGTTAGACTACTTCCATTTTATATTCATTGTGTTCGTGCTGAATTTTTACATTTAGCATGGAAACTGGGCAACTGCTTGTTGATTTTTTTTAGTTCAGCTATCGAGGCTAAAATGCAAAAGAGCAGCAGCAGAGTGTCAGGACTGAAAGACATAAGTAGTATTTCGACAGAATGCCACCACGTGCCTATTACTCTAAGGCAGGGGTCTCAAACTTTTACTTGACAGAATGCCACCAAGAAAAACTTTTAAATAATTTTAATCTTCTCAAATGTCTTTATTTTTATTTTTAACACAAAATAATATGAAAAAATAAATAAACAAATTAGAAGAAAATAAATAAGAAATTAATAAGAAATTTCAATCAGTAATAAGTGGTCTGTATTAACAGTTCTTAAAGTTTTCTTTAAGCTGTCGCGTTGATTTCAATCAAGTGTTTAGCACGACAAAAAGAAAAGTCCTTTTTCAAATATACGTCATTTCCGCAATGTACGTCATTTCCGTTCCGTGCCGTTCATAACAAACTCGCGGGCCGCACTAACATTAAACTTTAATAATAATGTGCACAGTTAACAATGATAACCAGGGAGGTGGAGGCAGAGCTAGGAATGCACTTTGCCCCCCCACTCTGTCCCCTCAAAGACATCTGTTATATTACAGGGTCTCACACTGAATAGAGGTTTTTGGATAGTTGCTAAGAACCTAAATATTGAAAGAAAGGTTTGGCTATTTTAAATGCTGCAAAGTATCTTCTAGCCAGTTGATATAAAATTGCAGAACATAAAATGGCTGAACTGACACCAAATTCCCTCTCAGCATTAAAAAGACGTAGACTTGCAGTGACCCCTGACCAATTTTCTGTTCACTCCAGTTCAGTAATGGGCCTCAGGTCATAGCACTCAGCTGCTGAGAGCCACCTACGGACGTTACACTTTAAATTATACAGCATGCAACGCCTGCAGCTGCACAGTGCCCCTTTAAGGAAGACGCAAAACCACGCCCAAGCTGCTCAAAGCACCGGACTTTGGGATACATCATTGAGCTTTGCAATAACAGGGTTTTAACCTTTAATTTTGCTGCTAAACATTGAGTGATGGATGCAGCACAGTTAAGGCAGGTCAACTCTGGTCAAAAGTCATGGCACCATTTGCAAAAGACACGAAAGATCATAACTGTGTCTTCTCATATTGTCCTTGTTGATCTTTGTGACTTTGGTGAAGATCGGATCACAAAGTGCAAACGGTGCCATTTCTTTTTCTTCCAACTATATTTGACCTGGATGACTTAGAAGATTCAATACATGAAGTTAGATCCAACTAACTTGTGCTGTCAAGATCTGAATGTTCTGGAGAACAAGAAATGGATATCTTCATTTCAATGAGATTTTCAGACAAAATAACGGTAGAACAGACTTCAGATGTGAGTAAATGTCGCATTTCTTCATCCAGTTAAATCCTCTTACCTCTCAGCAGACAGGCAGCCAGCTCCTCCTCCTTCATCCTCCTCAGGAAGTTCACTGTGATCTGCCGAAATGCCTCTCTGCTGCTCCTCCACTGCTCTTCGTCCTCCCCATCCAACACCTCCTCATCCTCCCTCCGACTCTTGAAGCGTTCGGGGGAATCTGGACTCAGACTCTGGTGGAAATTCTTCAGCTCGTTCTTCACAAACGTGACAATGTTGTCCTCTAGCAGCTGGAAAAGAAAACCATATGAATGACACAATCAAAGGCAAACCATGGAGCCAAACACAAGATCCATGTTGGACAAAGTGCCGATCTACTCGTCTCAGAAGAGCAGCAGGGAGATTATTGTGACCACAACAGATGGGAAAGTAATAGTTGTACATGTACAGACCATAAAGATGGAGTCCAGGTGTGTTTGATGCTGCTGGGCAGACTGACCACGGGGAAGCTCTGAGCTCTGCTGGTCCACTCTGTAGAAGAATCAGGAAAAATTAGCTCGCTTACGTCTGTCCACTCAGAGACACATGAGGACAGTAAAGGTCCTTTCAACTAAATTGCAGATGATGAGTCAGAGGATTTTACCCTCACACTAAAATGTTACCTGCAACTTTGCATTCACATCAGCTTTACACTTTACCATTTCTGAAATCCCATTTTTACTTCGTCCAATCATTGGTCCAACAATCAATTACAATTGTAAAATTAACTACCACATGAAAGACAGCAGAACAAATCCAAAATAAGAAGCCAAAATGTTTAGTACTGTACTGTGAGAAGATCCTCAGTCATTATCAGCTTTGCTGTTTTAAAAAGGTTGAAACTGGTTATGTTTTAAACTCTCACCTCTGATCAAAATAATGACGTCCATCTTTGAAGGACAAAGGGGGTTCCATACACAAGTCAGTCATCGTGGACACGCTGTCGGGTTCCGTTTGTTCCAGTTTCCTCCTAAAAACATGAAACACAGGAAATGATGTGTACCGTTCAATACAGGTTGTATGACGACAGCATTTCAAACTGAGGTGATATTTGACTCTCAGCGCTCACAGATGTTCCCACGGTTCAGATGTTTACTTGGTCTTTGTCACACACCAATGTTGACTGACAGCTCAAAGATTTTTCTGATATTCTATTCCTATTAACGTTTGGATTAAATTGCTCCAATTGAGACTTTCATCAGCAGCGTCACTGGGAAACCAGCTGTGTTTTTCTTGGGTTCTACCAAGGAACTTGGTGTTCCAATTCTTTGGAACATCAGCAATTAGGTCAGTAACGTGAGTGGAACCTCACCTCTTTGCACCAGAGTGTTCTCGCCCTTTGAAATTAATGCTGCGATAATTTGACTGGTCACTCTTTAAGGACACAGAGCTGGTTTCAGGTTCAGGTTCCGGTTCAGGTCCAGGATCAGCAGCTTTTGGTGAGTGCGGCTTCTCTGATCTTCAACACAACACACAGAAGTTGGATTGTGAAAACACAAACGTCTCCACTGGCCAATTTTCTTCACAGCGATCAGTTTTACTTAGCGGACGTCAAATTTATTCTTTATTCTTTTACCTCTTTACAGCCGCAGGTTGAGACCTTTCCCTGGACTGGCTGCTCTTGGGCACACAGCTTGGTTCAGGTTCAAATCCAGTCTGGTCTGGCCTCTTACAGGTTCTGGTAAAAAGAAGAGTCATTTAGTCAACCATTTCTGCATTAATATCTATTTAAACATGATTCCCTAATATTTTACAGTTTACCTCGTTGCAGGATAGGAATGTTGTCCTTTGAAATTAATTAAGCGATGAGCTGACCCCTCACTCTTGAAGGACACACAGCTGGGTTCAGGTCTTGCAGAGTTTGGACTGTGCGGCGTCTCTGGTCTTGAACACAACACAAACAAAGGTCAGAGCATGAAGAGTCGTCGTGGCTCTGGGACAGTTCGAGATGCTCATCTCACCTCTGAGCTTTGGTCCGACTTTTTTCAGCGGCAGCGAGTCCGGCCGCTGTGTCCTCGCTTCCATCCATCCTGATGAACTCACATCCACGTCAGCTCACACACACACACACACATTTCCTAGTTTCCTGTGGAGAGGAAACACACAGTGTTCATCTGCACGTCAACTCCAATCCTCTTTTCCATCATTTCTGCTTGTTTTTATGCTTCATATCAGAGGCAGCTGGATGCAGACAGGCAGTTTCAGCTTGGGAGGAACGTGGAGCTGCCACTAGATGGAGGCACCATCACCAATACAGTACAGATGCTTTTTAATAATTCAGTTGGAAAACTTTTCAGTGTTTTGGGGATTTTATTCCTTTGGATTTCTAATTAGCTAAAGCCCAGGACAGAACGTGGCCAAAGTTAATAGGTAAAATAGAAAATACTTTATCATATTAAAAGCTGTGTGCGTATCGGAGCCGGAAGGTCCGGGGGTTTCAGAGTTCAGAGTTTTCCTTCGCATGATTTTTTTTACATGGCATATGGAAAAAGGACCTAATATTGCTCATACTTTCAAACACCATATTTTTTAAATTACAAGGTTTGCACTACACTTACAAGGATCAACACATTTTCACAAATCAAGGGCATCCTGGGCTTCGAAATCATGCATGCCTTAAAACACAGAGTTAGATCTAACTTCCCCTTAAACAATTTTTCTGATAGCAAGGATTTATGAATGTATTTATTAATAATCAAGCCATATCAATTACATTATTCCTGTGCTGTATATTATTTAGCACACAGATTTAAAAGCAGTGCCAGATGAAAGATAAGCACAGTGTCATCAGCTGTTCAAAGACATGCAGAAAATAAGTTTAAACCATATTTTAAGTTATTTTGTGATCATGATCACACATCTATCTACGGCTCAGTGTGAGTGATAGAAGCAGAGCACATTCACTCAAACACTCAAGTAAAGATTAGAAGTAGGACACTTGTAATAACTTCATACTTTCAGAAGGACATGTTACTAATGTCCTGAACTTTTAAGAAATGTTTCAAATTGGTAAAGACACAATTTAAAAGTAAAATGTAAGATTGTGCACATCCTATTCCAAATCAAAATATGACGAAAAACCCTATAGAAACTGTTACTGTTTTACAGAAAGTGAAGAAATTTTAATATTAGGCTGTTCAAAAAACAGCAGTGTCGCCATTTTTTCAACATTTACAATATAAAGACAAATATGCTTGAATTTGCTGATGGCTTATAGGTTAAAAGCAGTTTCCCACTTCAACTGGATTCACGCTGTCATCAGTCTGAAGTTTTGCATGACGTCACCAGAAAAGGCAGATTAACTCAACAGAATCAGAAAAAGTCCGGTTCGGGTGTGAAGACTAAGGTTCGATGCGTCTCACACCGACAGATCGTGGAGGACTCGTACAAACGTCGTTAGGAAAAACCAACGTAGCGATCAGAGCAAACGGTTTCACTTCTCTGCCGTAACATGACGCTCAGTGGATCACGAGCTGATCTGGGTCGATCGCACGATCCCACAGCTTCGATCAGCGTCGTTAACCCGACCTGAAACCCGGGACATTCGGCGAAATATGAGACACATTAATCACTCGCAGCAGCAGCGAAAGTTTCGAACAGTCACCGGCCTCACGCCAATATCACCTGATGATCCAACACCAGTTCAACCGGAACCAAATAAAGTCTCACAGTAGATCCATGTCGATATGTCGATCCCTTATTAATATGAAAAATGAGAACCAGCCTTACCGAGTGTCCAGGATTCGCTGTTCGGTGGTAATTTGTCGTTTTTGATCAGCCGAAATTGTGAATGGCATGAATTCATGTGACGCTCTTATCGTCGGATCTCCGGCCTGCAGCCGGACCAGCTCACTCACCTCGGATCCCTCATCCAGCTCCGACGGTAAATGACGTCTGTCTGTCTGTCTGTCTGTCCGTCACCGGGGATCAGCGATCGTCCGCCGCCGCGGCGCTGGGATCTGCGTTTCTAAAATAAACGGAACAGTGCTGCGCAAAGTCTGGAAACAGTTCAAAATCCCCGAGTACACGGACTCAGCTGACACTGACTGATTGCACAATAATCGTTTTGGCGCCCGTAAGCGGGCGTCAGGTCAGATCAGGTCTTTCAGGGAGGGTGGGCGTCCTGCTCTGCTCCCTCTAGAGGGAGTAAATTTCACTGTAACATGTGTATGATCAATGTGACTAAAATAAATACAGTGTGACAGTCTGGAAGCAGCAACATCCGACGACTCAACAGTGGAGGCCAAACACGTCCATACGAGTCCAGCCTATATCAGTAACTGTGAGAACATGTAGTGGAGAAATTTAAATCAACCGTTTCTTTATGTGCACATTCTGATTAATAATGCAAAATGTAGTCAACAAATAAACCATAACGTTTCATAATAAATGATGCCTTTTTTAATAAAAGGTCACTCAGCAGTTTATAAGATTATTTAAATTAGCTCCTATAATTACCTCCTATACTGCAACATTAAAGACACATAAACCTTGTGCATCAGTAAGTGAAATTCATAATGCAGTGTTGTAAAAATTAGCATGTGTGCACTTGTGCCTTTAGAAGTGTTTGGCACATTAAGTGGAATTTTCTAATAGGAGCCTGGGAATGTTGCAACATGGTGAAGTACAGAGGGTTTTACTGAAATCAGGATCCAATTATGACATTCCTCCTGCAGATGCAGTGAGCGTCTCTTTCCAGAGAGGAGGAACCTCCCTCTCCCTTTTCTTTCATGGTGTTTCAGAGTTTTGGACACGTTGTCTCTACTGTTTGCAGGAGGCATTGTGAAGTCCAACCGTATCAATCCGTGTTTTCTCACCTTCAGGCAACGCCAGCATGTGTCAAATCTATTGTTTCAAGAGTGACAATGGCTTTGACGATGGCTGTCCGGGCAGGAGCAGTTTCAACACATTATGATAAAGGCTTGTCATGACACAACATTTGAGGTGAGTCTGCTCACCGAAGTCAGATCACCAGTACAGGATCCCCTGGACTGGAAGAGACATTTTGCTCTTGATAACTGTGAGTCTGAAGTGGCATAATTTCCGCCTTTATCTTGTCCTCTTCAACCTAGTCTGTGCCCGGAATTGTAGTTACATTGGATAGAAATAAGTGTACACCTGTAAAGGTAAAATAGGAAAAGACACGTAACACACATAGTTAAAACAGGATACTGAATATCTTTATTAAAAACGCTACTTTACAACTGTAAAACAACAAAGCGTATTCAATAAATAAACATTCAGTATCCTTTACACCATTGTTGAATTGCACACAAATATTCATAAATGTGGATGATAAGCATGTACAAAACATAAATGAAATCAATCAACAATACATAAAATTAGTACAAATGACCCTAAAGCAGCCAGCTACATGATAAACATGTTAAAGAAATGTTAATTTATCCACAATGATCTAATATAAAGACATTTAACAGACAGACGCTATTTGTATCTTACGTTATCTACATTATCCCAGTAACACTTACATACTTTTATGAAAGTACATCTTTTAATGCAGAACTTTTACTAGTGATGCAGTTCTTGCACCACAACTTGTGTGTTCAGCTGTTTTTACCTTCCTTATTCTCCCTCATCTGCGTTTTTAAGTAGCATGTGAATTTGCTTATGTGTATTTGTGGTTTTTTGTTTGAATTATCTTCAAAACTTGCAGTCCTATGAAACATTTGATGATGATTTGAGATGAAACTCCCCTTTCCTGACTCTTTGTGGCTCTTCTGTTGCCCAGCAGATGGCAGGAACTGCTCATTTAGTCTTTGCAGAAAAAGGACAGAAACAGTTGTAGTAGAACTGTGTCTCTCAGCTGGTCGTGATCACGCTGTCCTCACATCCTGCAGGTTCGTGCAGAGATCGATCAGTGGGTTTCAGAAAGGAATCGGTGTAACTATCACAGGTGCCTCCTCATTGTACCTGTTACCTAAAGCCTCCATCCATCCATGGATAATGAAAATGTATAGTCTGCTGTCTGGAGCTGAGGTCCCACTTTTCCTCTACGAGCTGTATTTCACTAACAATATAAACTTTCACAGCTCCAACTTTTAAGGAATTTGTTTTAAAAAGTTTGACACCAATATTTCTGTCCATATTTAGCTCCCACAGAGGTAATGAAATAATTAAAATTAGCACAGACCAAAGTACAGTTACATCCTATTTATACTTATAAAGTCTTTAGTATTTAGGTAAAAAAACCGGGACAAAATGCCTGAGTGTCATTTTCAGCTTTTAGCAAAGAATGATGTAAGAGTCTCTGGGTGAAAAATACCTTTTGGCAGGAACAATATTGGACAGTGTGAACCTGTGTATTACAGTGACAGATCATCACCGGCGGCTCCTGCGGCCACATCTGAGCTGCCGATTCCATCGTGACAGACTCTTAATGAGCTGTTGACACCAGTGGAAATGTGGGAGGCCAGTCGAGGAGCTGCACAGCATATTCACCTTACTTAAAAAAAAGAAAGTGCATATAATGAGGCTTCCAGCTGCCGACACCAACATGACACTGTGTAATATAAATGTCAGACAGAAGGGCCGGTGCAGAGGAAAAGGGCAAAAATATTTTCCTAATTGTAAAAGTGTGAGCCAGCGATCTTGAGTTTCATAACTCTACCTTTTAGATGGAAAACGTATGTGAGATAAGACAAAAGTGACTCGTTTGTTAACCAGAGGCAAACCGGTTCTCCTGGTTCCTCGAGGGATCACAGCTATTGGTAGTAACGTGTAGGCAACACTGTTACCCCTGAAACCTGATCATCTGAGGAACGGGTGATTTCATCCAACACAAAACCACAACTCGCATTCTGAAACACATGTCAACATTAAAACCTGTCCGATTTGAATCAGGGCGTGTCTGTAAAACAGAAAACCTCAGTGATGGAATGATAAGAGTTTGCAGGCTGATGTGCAGAGCTGTTTTCTGAGCTTTTTATAGTTTGACAGTTAATCCTGCAGAAAAAAAACGGAAATATTCGTGGACACCAGCAGTGAGCATCTCTGCATTTACAGCGTCTTTTTAAAATTCTGTTGTGCACTGTATGTCTTATCTGAATAATTGCTGTTTGTCCTCACGGTGTCAGTTGTCTCACTGTCACCTATTTGACGGGGTTCGTCTATAAGCCCTTAAGGGCTTGACTTTGCTATTTAAAGTGCCTAGAGATGAATTTTTTGTGGTTTGGTGCCACACAAATGAAACTGAACAAAAGTGAAACAGTTGTTCCCACGGTTGCACAGAGGCAGATCTTAATCTGCAGCAGCAGCACGTGCATTTAATGAGAGCACAAAGTTGTTGAAAACCAGTACAGAACCTGGAATATAAATAGGTCGCTGAAGGGCAGCATGCATTCATTCATTCATTCATTCATACAGTCACTGTGACGGTTTATTGACGAGAGACTTGACTGTAACAGCTTTACTCTAATGAGGTGAGCTCGCTGGAAGGTGATGTAGTCGTAGAATTGTTTCAAAGAATCGGACCCAGCTGAAACTGACACAGACACTGTTGCCTAATGAGAATTTTGCACTAAATACATTGTTTCAAGCACTTCCTGCCGATAAAAATGCGTGATGCACTTGGCTGATCGTGTGAAAACATTTGCCCTTCTATCCGCAGGAAATAAAAAAAACTGAAGCAAAAAGAAGCTGTGGTGTGGCAGATCCTCTGTTTCCCGAACGTCCTCTGTGTGTCCTCGTGACCAATGAAAGAGCCTTTGTGCTTAGTTCTTCTTCTATTCTCTTTAATCACTCCGCTGTATTAAGTGCCGTGTGCTTCACACAGGCTGGAGTCTGTCTTGCCCTTTCGTGTGCTCTGCTAGGACCACGGCCAATAAATCACAGGGCGTCCTGTTGTCCGCGCAGCTTTGGAACACACGCGTGGACAGTGCGCTGCAGAGCACCGCAGCTTTTTGCTTCCGATTGCATTTATCTTGGATGAAATTCGTCACCTGAATCCGTGCTGCTCATCATTTGTACTTGATGGCGTTCTAGGCTTGTTGTGCAGCGTGTGCAAATAGTTCACGTGTCCGATTCTGCAGGTTGTAACTGTTGATGTATTTGTCGCGTCATGTATAATTATTCCCACAGAGACCTCAGCCTTTTATTCTGTAAAGCTTTAGGCTTGTGCAGAGGCACATGCTGTAGAATGAATTATACATTATGTATTTTATGAGAGGGTTTGCTGTCCCACAGAGAGCTTTGGTGTCTTCTCAGAACGTGAGACACCCTCCATTATTTATGATTTACTGGGTTGAATATACAATTATAAGGTCAAAGTTCAACGGATGGAGAGATGCCAGCTGAATGGTGACAGCTCACAACAGGTTGAATATGTAGACTATTAATACGGTCTGTGTTTGGTTAGAGGAAGTGCTGAAGTATTTCTGGATCACAAAACACATGCATTAGTTGAATAAGAAGCTGATTTGTCTGCTGCAGTTATAGTTCTGATGGACTGATTTTCTCTTGGCTAACTTCAGAAAACCCTTCTCAAACAAATACTCAGCTGGATGATTATTCACAACCAGGAGTTTAAATGAACTTCCAATCTGTGTGTGTCGCTGCAGCACTTTGTGTGCCTCATTTAACATCCTGCTACTGTTTGTTTGGCTCAGAGGCAAAAATTGCGTTTCCCCTGCACAGCCTGCAAAAAGGGAGGGAAACGTGTGTCGTCTCTTCCTTCCTGACTGAGCCGATGGTAACCACTTCAGCTCAGTCGCTGAGGACGCAGAGAGGGGAGAGACGTCAGCTCAGACGCACAGAGAAGCCAAATCCTCGTCTGAAGTAGTTCCCCGGCTGTGTGCTCACCCTGATGCTGAACACACTGTCGGCGACACCTCCATCACATGCTGCCCATTAACCACACACAGATCTTATCCCTTCCCCTCCACAGACTCTGGCCCTGGCTATCTCCACATCCAGAGAGCGGCATTCTTCGAGGTGATGCTGACTGAAAATGAGCCCTCACAACGGGACTTGCACCAGCACAGCTCTCTGATAGCATTATCACATTCCTGCCGAACCAACAATGGACTGAGGGACTCACCGAACAAGGAACATTTTTTTCTACTAATTTTGAAAAACTTTATCATGTAAAACAAATGCAACATTTATACAAGCGCTTATTTCAGAATGTAGCAATTGTCTTTTTTTTTTTTTTAAAGCCCTGTCTGAAGACTTCCTGTGAAAGACGGGACCTGCATAGTCTGCAGTGAACAAATATGTTTTTGATATTTCAGGATCTGGCTTTGACAAACACTCTCAATCATGTAGTTGAACTCAATCCAATAACAATCCAAACTTGTACAGTCGATAAAAATGAGGTAATGACACGACCACAGCAACGGGAGACAGAAAATCACAAAAAGGTGCCGAGAAAACACGTAGGCAAGTGTTAATAAAGGTGGGAGGCTGGTGGCTTGCTGAAGCAATAAACAGTAGAGTATTAATTTAGTACTAGTATTTTTATTTAAACTGTAGTTTAATCATTGAATCTTTTAATGTAGTTACTGGAACATAAAAGTGTTTATGCCTCTAAAAATGAGCCCACCACACTTACAGTGAAATTTGAGCCCCTGTGTGTGTTTGGTGACCATGAAAGGGATCAAACCGCTGTCGCCCGCTGACTCTCTGAGCCGTTTGGTCGGGACTCCTTCAGCCGTGTTTCTCAGGCCTTTTGTGTCTATTGTCTGGAAGCCAGACTTCAAAGTTCATACCTGAGGTTTGAACCCTCGACATAAAAATTTAATAACGGTCATCTAACAGCCAGTCCTCTAAGGCCCCGGAGCATGTGGACAGATTACGAGCTGTATTTCTAAAGGCCTTTGAGTCTTCGTCCTGGGTACTGGACTTTAAAATCACTGAGGCACAAAGTCAAACTTCAGAAATCTAAAAAGTCATGAAACATGCTCATTAATGGAGTTACTGTGTGTAATTACTATCAGTTCTTTCATTTGAGGTCTGTCTGAAGAAGAAATTGGGACCAGTGAAAAAGACACTGAGGCATCAAAACCACTGGGAACTTTGTGATGTGATGAGATCTGAGGTCTTTGAAACCGAACCCCTCCATCTGCAGTGGAAGTCCGACGACCGGCGTGGACTGCAGGAAGTAGGGGTTAGCTGCGGCAAATGCTTTGTGAGGCTCAAACCAGCATCAGCAAAGTGAAAAGTTTGTAGTGCCGCAGTGTTTTCTTCAAGTCCCGGGATGATCTGCGAAGCGTCGTTTGATGGCGACACTGGGAGGTCCGTTTCCACACGCGGCTGTATCACTTAATGCCGCCAACATCACACGATGAGCTGATTTCATTCGGTTTTGTTCCTTTTGTGGAAATGTGTCAGATGTTGGAGGGACGGCTCCCCCACTGCTCCGTTCCCCTGTGTTTTCTCCCAGCGACCGCCGTGTGTCTGTTCCTGTGTGCGGGATTCACGAAAAAGCAAATAACTGCAAAATGGAGGCCTTTTCACGACTCCCCGTTTTTCAGAGCCTTTTGTTTCGGTTGGACTTTTGATTCCTCCCAGCAGGGCATTCTGGTCAGATTCATATTGTAAAACCTCTCCGAAAGGACCTCTAAAACAGCCATGGCTGTGAGGTATTATCTTTTAAAAGCCACGACTGCAGAACCTTTGATCAGTCGCCACCTGTCAGATCTCCCAGTTTGAGACCAGCATGAAAAAGCAGACTGCCTGCTGGTGAAAGAGGCTCACGCTGAACTTAGCTCAGACGGATTCCAGCACATTCTGGCTTTCGGGCGACTCATGTAGAATTTTTATGTCTATGGCAGATGCCAAAAATCTTTCAACTTTTTGATTGTGGACAAAGTATTAAAACATCGACATGGAGCAGCAGGTTCTGACCGGGAGGCCAATTGCTAGAAAGTGTGTTTACTTTCCAAAAGCGGAGAACCAACGGAGAACAGACAGACGACGCCGCTGAACCTCGGGAGCGGTTGTGTTTTCGCTCTTTCAATCAAATGTGCGTAAGGAAGACAATGATGAATGTACCTGCTGGGAGCGACGCCGCAGAAACACACACACACGGAGGCAGAGTTCAGTATTAAAGGATCGTGAGATTGTGGCAGACAGTGACACATGAGGGAGCAGACGCAGAAAGGATTCCATATCGATTCCACCTCACACAGAAATAAACACGTAAGAAATTTACACCACTTCAGATTTTTGTGGTAGCAGGTGACTTCACACACACACGTAAAAAGTCACAACCGTCACGGCTTTTTTTTTTTTTTGACAAATTACACGCAGGATATAAAGTCTCTCCTTTTTTATTGCGGCCGCACAGGCCGAGGCGACAAATGATCTTTTGGTTATTGATGACTCAGACCACTTCTCTGCCCTCCTACTGCTCCGTCAATACTGTTGATCACAGCTTGTTATTAGACTGTCTCCGAAGCCGCCCAGGGTTCAGCTTCAGCAGGCAGGCGGCATAATTCGCAGTTTCGGTTTGCCTGAAAAACAGACGAATGACAAAAGGACAACAGCAACAATTGATCTGTTGTTGCCGTGTGTGTTGTGACTCACAGAGGCGAAGGCGCGAGTGGGACGACGTTGTTATGGACTCCCGAGACATCTGAGGGAGTCAACCGTCTGACATCAGAGGCTGTGGTTTAGATCCACGCTCTCCCACCAAGAGTCAACAATGGATTTCATTTGAGCAGTAGTTAAGCTTTGAGTTTTCAGCGAGACGATAGATGGGAGGCTGCAGGGACAAGCTCAGCTCAAAGACTGGAAGTAATTTGAGCAAGGAAGCAGCAGCGACTCCAGGAAGCTGCTGTGCCTGGACATTTCTGCAGCGCGTTTATCTGCTTTGACCTTTTCTGGTTCATGGCTGTGGCTCAGTTGGTAAAGAAATCGCCCATGGACTCCCGGTCCCTCCTGGATCTGAGTTCAGGGGTTTTGGGTAGAGCGCTGGTCTGGGATGCAGAAGGCTGCAGCATTAAATCCCAGCCCAGCAGGTGTGGGCTGAGGGCTGCGGCAGAAAAGGCACGTGGTGTAAAAAAAACCCTTTTTGCTGTGGCGACCACTGAGGGGACAAGCCACAACAACCTGTGCCATCGAAGCTGCACCGCGTTTTCCTCGCCGACAGGCGCCTTGGTGTGCATGCAAACACACCCCATCCCTCAGTCCATGTCAAGAACCTTTATTTGCCTCACAGAGGGGAAATGTCCAACAATTTTTCAACAGCGAGTGTGCGACCAAAATGTTTGTACAGAATGAAACAAAGTCTATATAAAAAAATCACTATAACTAAAAGAAAGTCTACAGTAGAAATACTATCATGAAATGGCACATGAGGAACACCGTCGGCTGTTCAGCTTAGTGAGTCAGACCAAAAACTGGACTAGAAGAAGATCCACATTGTGTGTGCAGTCCTACTGTGGACGTTCTCCTGTGAGAATTGTGTTCACCGAACTCTCGGCCCGAAAAGCGATTGAGTCGGTTTCTAGAAATGTCGCGGAATTCATTCAGCCGGCGCTTTACCAAAGAGGCTGCAAATAACGAAACGTTCTTTTTCTCTTCTATTGCCAATTCAAACAGTTTTGGATAAAAACGGAATTCGTGCTTTTAGACATTTTTGATTACAATCATCAGATTTCTCTTTTAATACGAATGTGCTCTGTCTGTTCCATTTTGTATTTTCAGCTTGAGCAACTTTTTTATTATATCAAAGAAAACAAGCTCGTTCATTTGTTATGGACAGACTTACACCAAGTTGTTGTTTCGAAGTTGCCAGCTGAGACACGAGAAAACAACCCACTTGCTAAATAAAACATTAATGCCACAATGATGTGAATTATGCGTGTTCCATGTCGGAGCAGATGGGCCTTATTGCTGGGCCGTGGCCTGAGTATAATATTCTAGCACCTTCTCAGCCCGAAGCTATTCGATCATATGTTTTCTTGCTATTACAACCTTGTCACGGCTCATTCCCACCTGTCATTTAAATTATTAACCGCTGGTCTGTGCTGCCCGTGTGATTCCACATGAGAGGGTGATTTCACCTGCTCCACACTCCGGCCATAAAAGATTCGAGCTCTTGCCATCTGCAAAGGTGCCGAATTAGGATATTCAGCGTCATTTCGTAAAAACACTGTTTGCACTGACCGTGACCCCACAGTGAAGTTCAGACGACGAACACGAGACAGCTGGCAAAAGTTAAACCCCTTTGTCAAAGATCTGTGCTGCCGTTACAACGCGGCTGGATTACTGGAACTCCCGTCGTTTTGGTGTCTCGTCCCTGTCCCGTTTTCGGCTGGTACAAAACGCCGCTGGAGCGTGGAGGAGAGAGCACCTTGTCCATCTCAGAGTTCATGTAAAAATCCTTTCACTTGGTTTGAAGTCTCTGAACGGCCGACCAGCTGCTCCGAGACGTGCCACGGACACGGTGGAACGTTTGCTGTTGCAGGCCCTAGTTTCAGGAATGAACTGACTTTTCGGGTTTGACAGGCCTCCTCACTGTCTGTTTTTAAATCAAAGCTAATAAATGTTATCGGACTATTTATTTGTGTTTTATTCCTTTAATTCTTTGATACTTTTAAATATATATTTAATATATATATATACACACACACACACACACAGTTGTATAGTATAAATAAAGTTGTGTTGACGAGACAGAGATGGGTGGATAGAAAAATCCTGTAGCCTAGAAATGAGCCTGGAGAGGCGTAAATAAAATGACACGTTTTTCCACCTAAATAATCAACGTGTCATAAACCCCCTGGACATGAATGAATATCCCAAAGTGTCCGTATGTACGGTATGAAACTCGTGGTTTAATCGTTGCTCATTGACATGGACTAATGTGATATTTACCTCTAATTGCTGGTGGATCTTAAACACGTTATAGTCAATATGGTAGACGGGGCGTGAAAGTGGGACAGAGCTGAGCAACATAAAATCCCAACCAGAAACACGGGGTATGATGCAGGATAATCTACGTTCATCTGCTGTGGGGACGCTCGGCTTCAAACAGCTTGGTAACGACCAGCAGCTGCGTCTCTGTCTCTGCCAGTCTCTAATTCTTTCCAGCTCGGCCAACTATTTCCCATCCAGTCATTAGAGAAGATTGGGTCTCTGTTGACCTTTTACTGTAATTATGTTCTGTCTACTGCACTCGCTCTAATACATATTCGGCTCTAGAGGAGAAACCCACTGACCACTGAATGAAGTCTGCGGAGATGGGCATTTTAATCAAGACACACGCAGCCATGATCCATCTATCTGTCTGTCTGCCGAAGCTCTTTCATTGTGGCCCTCCAGTTTTCCAGGGCAGCGGAAACTTCCAGCTGAGGCCTGACCTATTTTACTTCGGAACGAGACGCCGTTAGGAAGTTTGTAAGGATAGCACTGGTGTCACGCTGTGATCTATGAAGGGTTTCAGGGTTCAGTGTCCTGATGCCTGGCAGAGGAGAGAAGGAGCGAGGCAGCGCGCAGGCTTTTAAAACTGATGCGTTGCCGAGCTGAAATCTGGCGTTGCTCAGAGTAAAAGCAAAAGAAGTGATGAAAAATCTCACAGCAGCAAGTGGGAAAGTGGTAAGAAAAATCCCCACGTATTTTGGTCATACATATATACAGTAGTTACACTGGTCTTTGGATTTGCAGTCAATTTGGAGCTCGCTGGCATTTAAAAAGAGCTGAAATACGGGATCAATACGGTATCACATTCATTTTACATGAGCAGTGATCTGAGGAGTTTGTGCGCTTCAAAAAAAATACTAGTAATACACAGAGTGATACACAGAGTGATACACAGAGCCTCACATGCAAACGGTTAAAAGACGAGTACATAAAGGTGCTGGAAATTTTCTTCATTGCAGTGGAATATGAACAGGTTTTGATGCTTTTGTGCATTTTGAATTCTGCTGAAATAAAGATATTGCGTGAGTTAGGAAAGTTTGCTGATTTAGATAGATTCAAGAATATGTGACAGGAGGCAGAGTAAACAAGCCGGACACGCTAAGCGCGGATGCTGGACACTCTTCAAAAGTCGATCTGGGAGCAGACAGTCCGGCCTGATGTTGCACAAACAGGTCTGCATATGTCACCCTGAACCCTCAACCCAACGCCGCCGTATCCCCCAACTTCAACACGAGCGGTAGCTCTCCGAAAGAGACCCGACTTCACACAGAGGAATCCTAAATCAAAGGACAACTTCACTAATATTCTATGTCTTTGATTTAGGGCGTAAATGGACATTAATGCTTTTAAACGTCCCTCTGACTTCGCTGTATTAGAATATGAGAAACTCCTCCACATGACATCACCCGGAGGAGTTTCTCATCCATAACAGTTCAGATGATGTCATCTGGAGGAGCTCTGGAAAAGCCCCATGATCACAAACGCTATACTGTGAGGGATGCGATGACATAATCAGAACTCAAAGATCCTCCAAGTGATTTCACTGGCTAGAAAAACATTTTTCAGCTAGAAAAACAGAGAGAGAGTCGGAGTTCGGTTTATTGACATCGATTTAGATGTACTATCTAAGCTAAGAACCAGAAGAACCACGTTACACATGCGTGAAGGCGTCCTTTAAGCTGAATTCACAATCAGAAAAATAAAGAGATATTTTCTTTTCATTTAGCAAATTTTACTAACTCAGTCTTTTTTATTCCTCAGCCTTTGGTGCAGCAAATATCAAACCTTCAATCCATGCAGCAAAATTAAATCTTTATTTGCATAAGCCCCCCCTCCACCCCCCATCCACAGGTATTAGCTCCTAACCATATTTTGTTTGGTGCTGGCATTCTCCCTCAGCCTGATGAGATTCCCTAGATTGTTGCGCCTGAGAAGGAGATCTCCATTAAGATAGGCCTGAGTGACTGCCGGCTTTAGGAGCCGAGCTGCCTCTCTCCAGCCAGTAACTGGGAAGCAATTCAAAGCAGGATGAAACAGGACTGGGAGGAGAACGAGCACAGCCACCTCAATAAAACCCCGGGAGGCTGTTCTGCTTCACAGAGCCCTGTTCTGTGCTCATGGACTCTTTTGTCCTATTCCCGGACTCAAAAGTTGTATTTATTTCACCGGCGTTTACTGCGGCCTCTCTTTAGCAGCCCCTGACTTCACTTTCACACTCACACACTTGGAATCTCAGCATCTCATAGTGCAGAGATTTTCCCAAAAACGTTTGCACAGGAAGTGATGCGTGTGTGTATGACTTTCCTCACGTTTCACCTAAAGTGAAACTGTTCCTAACATTCTGCTGGAGCTTAAACTCCCTTTTTCGTCCTCAACATCTGCCAAAAAGTGACGAGCGGCTGAGCTTCACTGACCACTTCTCCTCCATCTCTTGGACATGCAGATGTTCCCTCTATCACACCTGCATGTGCAGCCACTTCTTCCTCCTGACAATCGTTATGTTCGGTCAATAGCAATCTCCATTTCATGTGAACACCCTCTGAAGACCCTCCACGTCTACAATCCCTCTCCTCTGCGGTAGCTTGTCTCTGCACCACACAGTTAAACAAAATCCCACAAATCTCAGCGTGTTCAGCTCTGCGGGCTCAGCTGACTCACTCCCAGCATTTAAAAAAACCTCATGGCACTTTGCTTGAAATTCGCCTCTCTAACGTCGCCATTCGCTTGCTTTGAACCTCGCTGCTGAGTTTGGATAGAAGCCAAACATCGACATGCAAATGCTCGTGTTCTTCTTTGCTTCGAGCAGGTGGACACTTTGCAGGTGGACGTTCGCCATAACATGTGCTCCACGAGTATGTTAATGACTTCGTCTGAAGCATGTGTGAAGAGGCAGCGAGCCCTTGGTTCTGTTGGTGCTGTTGGCCCGCGGTGAAACTGGGCTGCTTTCAGGGGGTAGGCCACACAAATGACAACGTTTGGATTGTCATGTCTGTGTGAGCTGTCGCATCCGAAGGCAAAATAAAGCGCAGCTTCCAACTGGCTTTCCCCATAATTCCCTGTTTTTTCACATTTTCACAGCAGCTGCCTCTTTATTTGCCTTTCCGTCCCAGATGGATTCAGAGCGTCTGTGTTATCGCGTGTCAGCTCTCGTGCAAATGTTTTGTAAAGATTAGTATCTCTGGACCTCGCTGAGGGTCAGAGCTCCACAGACTTGTGTCTGAGCGTAGAAACATTCAACAAGCGGTTGTCTACTTTTAAGACGAGGCTGAGCCTGCTGGAGGTTTCTTCCGTTAAAGGGAGTTTTTCCTCTCCACTTTTGCCTATAGCTGCTTTGAAAGGATTTCGTTGTGTATTGGCGCCACCAGTCGAAAGTTTGGACACACCTTGTCTGTCTCATGGTTTTCCTTTACTTTCCCAACCCCATCAAGGCAAGAAATTACACAAATGAATTGACAGGAAGTATAAAGGAAGTAGATGTGACCTAGAGTGGTGACCACACGTTCTCATCCCACAGTATCAGATAACGACGCCTTCTCAGGCACCGAATTGCTTTTGACGCGTCATACTGACAGCACAGACGCCCACTGGCATGGGTCAGCGTCAGGAACAAAACTTCAGGCTAAAGTTCAGTTACAAGACCAATGACACAAAAAACTAAACTCCACAAACAGTAACGACGACACACGTACTTCCTTTCTATACTAACAACACGAGCCGCGTTGTGTTACGATCCGCATTAAAGCGCACAACGCATCACATTAGAGTCGAACCCTGTGGAAACCCGCCGTTTCCTGTGGCAGGAGTCTTGCTGCCCTTTTTGACGTCACTGCTTATTGAAGCGTCAGGGAAGCTCAGAGCGTCCAGATGTAAAGCAAAGGGACTGGACAAGGCGCCGCCTTTGAGATCAGGCTGACGTGAGGACACGTGTGGGACATGTTGGGGACTGATTGTGTCCTCCTCGCCTGTGTGTCTGGCTCTGTGATTGGAGGATTTGCTCTGAATCGTCTGACTTTGCTTGAACGGCTCTCGTACAAAAGTGAAAACTAAACTGCTGCCATGTTTCTTCACACGTCTTACATTTTCTCTATGTTTGACCCATTTTGTAGCCGCACACGTAAAAGAGGACCAGACATTTGACAGTTGAAGTGAGGCTCCGTGGCCTGACGCTGACGGTCTCAAACGCCGCACAGATGAGTGATAAGTGCTCTCCATCTCCCAGAAATCACGGTGAACTCGCTGTCATTAGGCAGATTTTTTTCCCTCACGTTTTCTAAAACATATTTTGGAAAATGTATTCACCGGAGTCAGACTGCTAATGAGTCTGATGCGACAGGTACAGCAGACAGTCGCATGGTGATTATTTTTCATTTCATATTCCTTCAAACAGATGTTGAGCTCTCAATTATACAGACACGTGTTCTCTGTCACGTTTTGTCTGTGATGGTTTTCGAGTTGACCAAAGGTTCGGCAGTTCAGGAGAGCTGGGCCAGTGTCGTTTTTCAGAATTACAGGAGGTTATTATTGACACCTCGAGGACTTTAGCTTCACTACTCACCCAGTGGGCCTGTTGGAGGAAGTTAGGACTTATCCAGTTAAACTGCTGCCTCCCAGTGAAGCCAAACGTCTCCTTTTGATCGATGAACTGTCATGACACCTGTTGAGGACAGACGACGCCACCGATTTGTCTTTCCCCGTTCATGAGATCCAGTCAGTCTGGGAAGTTGGATCAAGCCGTAGAGGGATCATGCGGGAACGGGCCCCGGGTACTGACACACAGAACTGCCCCACAGTTTGTGTCTTGTCTCTTTTTGGTCATTTGTTGTCCTTTCAATATATTTCTGTTATTTTGGCTCTGTTTTGTCATTTTGTCTGTCTTCTTTTGTTCTCTGGTCTTTTCTTTTGCTAACATTGGTCGTTGGGACCGTTAGTCCTACTTGGTATCGGTCTATAGATCTAATGCTGCCAACAACAACAAGAAGCTTTTGGCTTGTCCCTTCAGGGGTTGTCACAGTGAAACATGTAGATTTGGCGTGTTTTTACGCCGGATGTCCTTCCTGCTACAACCCAACCATTTTATGCGGGATCAGGAACAACAGCAAGGTGGACCTGGATGCCTGGGCGGGGCCACACCTGGTGGGGTGGGATACAACCCCACTAAAGCCCCCTGTTCATGGATCTAACTGAGTAAACAATAGGGCGTGAAATAAGATTCTTTGTCTCATGAATGAAGGGAATGTTAAATGTTGTGCAATGTGCTTATTTGATCTCTCAAAAGCTTCATGCACTTGTAAAAAAATCTGCCCACTGGCACCTTGAAAATGCACATCAGAAGTGTTTCAGTGGTAGAAAACAAACTTTAGATATGCTGGTGGATTTCTTGGCGAGGCCAGGAGTTTTATTACACTACGCTAAGGGAATAGAAACATTTCTCAAATTGTATTCACAAAAAATCAATACATCGACATGCTATGAAATGAAAAGAAAGCCACATTACATGCAGACTGTTTTTAAAGGGATTTAAACGCCTTTTAGATTTAGACAGTATTTGCTGTTTCTGAGCGCTCCCTTCTCTGTTCCTCATATATGTGACAGTGCTGGAACATATGTAAGATGATGTATTCATTTGAAGTCATGTGACAGGATCGGATAAGCGGACTCGTCCAGGTGGTAAACAGTTGATGTGAATTCAGCTGATATGAATTCTCTCTGCACCCCGGAGCAAAGGTGCCAATTTTGGGTGACATTTTGGCGTGATGGGTGACGGGGGGAATGGCATGTTCCTGAGTTAATGAGATTTATCCAGAAAGGCCAATCTGCTAATCGAATGGCATTTGTTCCCCTTTTAGATTGATCATTAAGTGGCCAGAGCAGCAGACTTTCCCCCACAGGCCAAACAAGAGGACTCAAACTTCTGGAAGCCAAAGCAACAAGGGTTAATTATTTAATATGTCTCCTCAGTTTGTTGGAAACATGAGAGCTGGAGAAACGACTTCAAAAAGAGACGTGTTACCTGGAGGGAATACACTGAAAGACACGGACAACAACAGACAAAAGCAGGAGGAGTAATTAAAGGGGAGATCAGACAGAAGCACAGACACCAGCTTGGTCTTTTTGTTTTGGCTCATTTGACTTATTTAAGGGAACAAAAAAGTGTTTTGTCGCCTTTGTCTCATCTCCTTTCTGTGTGCTCGTTCATTTCTTCCATGTGTGCATACGACTGCAGCCTCAGGTTGGGGAGGGATTGGGATGGGAAAGATTGTGGCGTGGTTTCATAAACAGAAACAAAGCCGGGGAACTTAAAGGACGCCTACGTGATTTTAAACTTGCTTCTCTTGGTTCTACTTTGGGTTTCACATGTACATAAATGTAATTAAACTCACCTTTGACTTTACGACGTTACTTGATGTGTAGATGACATAATTTGAAGGAACCTTTAGTTATGATTATGTTTCGAATCATGGTCAACCTTCTTTTCCAGAGCTCCTCCAGATGGCATCATCTAAACTCCTGATGATGGAAAGCTCCTTCAGGTGATGTCATCCGGAGGAGTTTTTTGGCTAGAAGCAGAGAAATATTTTAATAAAGGGACGTGAGACGGAAGGTTAAAAGCATTCATGTGCATTTAGACTCTAAACTAAAGCCATAGAAGACGAGCTGACAATTGGTGAGGTCGCCTGTAGAACTTCCCGTGCAGTAGGTGTGTCCCTGAGCGAGACGCTCAGTGCTTCCTCCTGCTGCCGGTGGCTGCCCACTGCTTCCTCCAGGGCGATGGGTTAAACAAAGGGGACAGATTTAATTGGACCATGTCTGTCCATCCATCTATTATCTGTAACCACTTATGTTGGTCAGGGTTGGGGGGGTGCCTGGAGTCTTTTCCAGCTGTCATGAGCAAGAGGCAGAGGGAGGGCCAACACAGACATACACAGACAGACATACACAGACAGACATACACAGACAGACGACCGCTCACACCTACAGGCTATTTAGACCCATTAACCGAACATGCACGTCTTTGGACTGTGGGGGGAGAACATGCAGCGTCCACACAGAAGCACTGTGTCTTTAAAGTGATGTTTCGCTTCCGAACAAGGCGCAGCAGTGAAATACCACAAATGTGCACAATATTTGCCAGCTGCGACTGCTCGTGTGTGTCTGTCTGAGGCGTTGCGATTTTGTGTGTTCACGTGTCAGAGCTGAATTTCTGGTTTCAACAAGTTCCCCTACTCCAGTCATCAGTCTCAACAAGTTCCACGAGAGCGCGATCAGACACCTTTTCTGCATAATCATCTGCATGATCGACCCTCCTTTCCCACACTTCCCCTTTAAGTGTGTGCGAGCGTGAGTGTGAGTGCTCCTAATTACTGCACGGGTGCATCCGTGTGTTTGGAAGCAGACGAGGACCTAAAGAAGGAAGTGGAGTCGAGCTATTTTTAGGTTTGGGATTAGATTTGCAGTGGGTCACATCAGTTTAATATTTCTTTCACATGCACTGAAACAGTCTTTGCATTTGCTGTCAACTATGCATCAGTCATTGATTGCCTTCTTACATATCGGAAATCAAAGAGCACAATGACTTTTGCATTTGAAAAATGGAGGTTGGTCTGCGGCCGAGTGCTGTGTAAATTGGACAGCAGTCTATTTCCCTTTCTTCGGGAGTAAAGACATGTATCCTCCACGCTCCCTTCACTAATCTGTGTTTAAATGAACTTTCTACGAGCACAACAGGCCGCGGCAGACGCTGCCACCAGAACCAGACTGGGAAATCACTGAGCAGTCAATCAACAGCACCGATCTCAGAGCAAGGTGAGTTTAATCAGGCTGGAAAAATCTATTTGCTCCATGTTAGGCATGTTAACAGCTCTGAGGATAGGCCGCACTGCTAAAGTGGAGCTATTTCAGAGCGGATTAGTTTAGGACTGATTAGCTGGTTCTGCAGCTGCAGCACTTGGCAGCCTGTGATGGTGTGTGTGTGTGTGTGTGTGTGAATTTAAGGTAAAGCTTCAGGTTCACTTATTCTTATATCAGTGTGTGGACTCTCATGACAATACACACGACTGTCCTCTTGTGAAATACAACAGAGCAGGTCGCGTGTACAGGCCGCCAAACATCACCAGCAGATGTGTCCCAACACCTGGCGACATTTTGTTCTAACCCGAACATCTTCACAACCGCACTGCTGTGTTTGCACCGTTTAAACCCTGTTTTTTAAGTGTTTAGAACAATCGAGTGTGAAACTGGCTGCCATTTTGGATCCACTCTAAACAACGGTATCCGCAATTTTGCAGTTGGTTTTGTCCATCTTGAAAAAGTCACTGTACATAAGCTACGGTTGTGTTTCCTGTCACTAAGAACGCCGTTGCACAAACTGTGCAAGATCTCAGAATTATAGATTCTTCACATACTGTGTTGCCAACGGAGGAGAAAAATCTCCACTGGAGTCTGTTTAAGCACGAGCCAGAAAAGCAGGAAAATCCAGACTTTCCCCCTCAGCCAGCATGAGCTGAGATGATCAGAGGAAAAGAAAGAGCTGATCACAAATGCAACCATGTGCACGGTGAAGCAGGTAGAGCCTGGGAGAGTCCAGAAGTCTGATCCTGCATGAAGCTGGACGTTCATCCTCCACCATCCTGTTCCGATCACACTATCCAGTCTTTCCATTTATCCCCGCAGCCTCATTTCAAGTCAGGGACATTGCAACTAAACAATATGCATCTTAACCACTTGGCCAGCGTGACGCCCTTTGGTCCTAGTTTTAATTAAAATGATGAATAGCTCGTTTTGAACGCAGCATCTTTATTTATAAGCAGCCACTGACAAACACACAGCCTCACCTCCGAGTCCTCCCGACCACCTTCCTGCTCCTTCGAGCTTAAAATCCTTTTTAATAAACCGCACTTTCATCAGAGGGATTTAAAGAGGGACATCGTCGGCACTGAATGGCTTCCTTTCAGAATGTTTAGGCTTAGAGCAGAGGACAGAGCTGCTCCGTGCCTTTGTGGTTTTAAGCTGCTCGGAATAAAGGATTCCTAATTACTTCTAAGGGCCCCGTGAAAGGTTTTCAATGACCCGAAGCACAATAACCTTTTATGGAGTAAGTATTCAGGCTGAGGGTGAAATGATTAGATAAAACCCGGCACTTCTGCAAAGTACAGGGTGCAATAATGAAGGGCCTGTTACATCTGTAATTAGGGAAATTAATGGCAGCTAATGAAGCCACAGTGGCACTTAAACGCGGAATAATATACACAGAGTTTTAAAGGTCCAGCGAAGAGGAACGTGTGGAGGTGAAACGCTTAAGTTCGGCACCTACAGCTTGTTCCGATGCAAAGTCCAACGCTGCGTTTACACGGGATTTGCTAGTTTCTGCTCGCCGACTTGACGTCCCTTTCCTGTCCGGTTATTTATGGAAAGAATCGAAAACACACAGGCAGCATTTTCAGCAGATTAATTTGGATGCAAACGCTGTGAGTTATTCTCTGTCTTAGCATGTACCAGCTGACGGTTTTACACTTGCTTTTAATGGAGTTTGATATTCCAACAGTGGCAGGCGCTGAAATGATCGAGCGTCATCAAAAACTGGGTTTATTCTGCAACAGAAACCTTTCCAAACTTTGTGTCTGTTTACCTTTCTTCAAATGTCAGGATATGACATATTGTGTTGGTAATTTGTCTGATGCAGGCGCCGACGTGCTTTCACGGCACCTTTATTTCCAGTGATTCCGCGGAGGACGCTGGAACGTGCCCGTGTCGGGCAGAGCAGTGCTGTCACTTTGCTCTTTCTGCTCCATCCAGCTCGGCTTTCTTGCTTACACACACGTTTGCCTTTTAAATTCAATAACGCCTCTGTGTGCCGATGAAGGTAAAGCGCTGCTGTCAGGGCTTTGACATAATGAGGCAGGGCTACATATTTATTTTATGTACGCATTGTAAAACCCCATCCTGAGCCTCCTGTGGAGCATGTCTGAGATGAGATGATGTGATGTTACACAGACTTAATGTGTCATTTTTCATCATTATCATTCAAAATTATTGTTAAATAAAACCACACGGTTTGCATTTATGCTGTTATGAAGCAAAGGGGAATTTTTTTTCCTTCTCAGTTTTAATAATTTTGGAAAACAGAGGCAGGACTCGTTTTTTTACTTCCACAAACATCTGGTTGAGATGACGCATGGTAAAATTCATGCAACATTTTTCACGCCATATGTGTGGAGACATGCCATTCCCACACCTGTCTCCCCCTCTGCCTAACAAACAACTTAATGACTGAGCCCCCGACCCAGAGATTGTGTCGACAAAAGCAGCTACATAAAGTAACGGGTGTCAAATCTGAGACAGGCCCACCCTGAAGGCCAGTTTCTTAACAGGCAGAAGTTTTTTTCATATTCCAACACTGAGCACACACACACACACACAAAGATGTGTACACACACTATTAAAAAAAACTGCACCCACGATCACACTTCTAATAATCTAATAATTATGGGTCAGCTGAAGGTGTCACGGTCTCCAGCTTGTTTTTTAGGCTTTTATTTTGACACCATCACTTCCTGTCTCACCCTTTGGTTTTCAGTTACACATCTCTTGTGTGCTGTAAACAGGCAGTGTGTAGGTCCATGTGCACAAAGCTTCCTGCTTTCTAATTTATTAGGCTTTCTGACATTATTGTAGTAACTATTTTGTGCAGATATTGTAGAATTTTCTAACATCAAACCACATGTACAGCACATACAGAGGATTTAAACCACCGTGCCTTACACCCACGTCCGTGGTGCAGTTAAGATTAAAAAATACAAATAAAGTACAGGGATGAGGGATGCAAGTAAAAAAATAACATAATGCAACATACAGATTATACTAAAATATATATAACAAAGAGCTGCACATTCAGTCCTTTGCTGGAATCAAGTCCTGGTTGTTACAGTACAAACACACAACCTTAGATCACTGGCTCGACAACATAAGCCAGTGAGTCCGTTTTTATAGCCAGATACAGTCACACAAACGCTCCACATCCCCATTATCTGGGTAAAAACAGCAGCAAGCAGGAAGTACATTTTGGCTCTGATGAAGACATTTCGATGATGAATGTTCTGATTGAAAGAACAAAAGTAGGAGATGATTTATTTCAAACAAAGAGCCGGCCAAAGGAGCGGCTCTGCTCCCAAACAGATGGCTGCTCTTCACACAACGCCAGCAGAGGGAGAGAGAACCAGGCCAAAGTGTCCGGCAACCAGGCGGACACTTGTGGGATCAGGATGAGGTTTGTGTGTGTGTGTGTGTGTGTGAGTGAGTCATCCTCCTAATCCATAGTCTCTGAAATGTAAACTCAACACTTGGATCACACCCACCAAAAATTCTAAGCTGAAAAAATGCAACAGTGAACCTTTTGCTGTGTATTTATAATTGAATTGAATATGAAATATTGAATGTAATGAGGAAACCAAGCCAGCGGTGGAAAGCTCTCTGTGGGCAGTCTAGTTAGTTCAAGGATGCAGAGTGCACATTTATATGATGCAAATTCAGGATTTTTAATCGTGAATCATCCTGACCTGTAGAATTATGGTTTTTATTTCCTGTTGATGTTATTTTGCAGCTGTCAGTACTGTGCTTTCTCTCCCCACGTCTCCCACAGCCGCCTCTTTACAGTTGTATTTCTGTTTTTGCAGCGGCAGCATTTGTTATGAATAGGTGTCCTGGTGCTTCCGTGCATCTAAATCAGCTTCATGCTGCCATGAAACAAACATTGCTTAATGTGACGTTGGTATTTATGCAGGTTGCCGGTGACTGAAGTTTCACCCACAGACAGCAGGACCAAAGGATTATTAGAAATGATCAAGAAGAAATCCTTTACTTGATGATTAAAGGGACAAAGGATCCACATCCAAAACCGGCAGAAAACACGCAGCACAGATATGCACCATCTGCACGTTATGAATTCGGCTATTTCACAAGCCAGAAGCATAACAGTTGACTTTAAGAATGTCCTTTGTTCTTGCTCAACTTCATGTAATGTTTGGACAACATAAGATATTTTTGGCATAATTACTGTGGAAAACAGAGATCCAGCAAACTGCTACTGCAGCCAAAAACAGTTTCTGGTGGCTGCAGTGAACCTCCATCCATTTTCTGCAGCTGCTAATCCTGTTAAAGGCCACGGGACACGAACCTGCAACTGCCACCACCAGTGTGTTGCCTAAAAATTCATCAAAGCAGGAGAATCCTGTTGAGATCTACCAAGCCGTTTTCAGCGGGGTCCACTTAGAACCACAAAAGTCTGCATGTGGACTTTCCCACAGGTGAATGGACTGAAGCTGTTCTGCATCTAGTAGGGGCTGCTGGACAGTAACATCCACATCAATCCATCGTAGTTAAGCAAATCCCAGTACAGAGGAAATTCTTGCTTGTTCTCCTGCCATAAGCAAATATGGTGGCGACAGTGTTTCAGGTTAATCTGCGACCACGTTAGCTGGTGACCGACTGCCGACTGAGGACAACACATCAGCCGTCCTCGTCCACGCCACTTTGTCTGTTGCTCATGTCATTACCACATGTGCATTCTGATCCAGAATCAGCCCCATCATCTCTGACTCTCACTGTGCACTGCGGTTTATTCCAGCGAGTGGACTGGGAGGTTGAATCCACACTGTCTCACACCGTCCTGATACCAGAACTGCTGCTCTTTACCGAGACAGAACCACACGCGCCTCCCACCACATATCGGTTGACTGCAAACCCGCTAAACACGTTATGTTACGCTCGTTCACGCCTCCTGCTGCTCGATATGTGCGGTTACGTGAAGGAACGATTCAACGCGTGACAACAGAGGGACAGATGGAAAAACAGAGAGAGCAGGACAGGGACAGAGCATATGCAGAACCTTCTGAGTCATATTTCATGTCTGTCCTCCTCTCAAAATCTCACCTGTTAGTCAGTCATTGGTTAATTCGCTGTCTGGTGATGACAACATATTCACACAGCGTGTTTGTTGATATTCACAGTAATATGTAATTGTAAAAATCTTTATCTCGCTTTCTCAATAATGTTCGATCATCAAACATTTAGAAATTACACAGGTGACACTCAGTCCTACCGCTGACTTTGTTATTATATGAATCGTTGCCAAGTAAACTCGTGATCAGAGGTGGGATTAAATACATTATTATATAGTAACTATTCAACCTTTCTGCAGAGGTGGTGGATCAAATAAAATACATATACGTGCCTATAGGTGACTCACTCTGAGCTCCTCAGGTCGACCTTGAAAGTACGTGGTGTAACATACACTGTATTTAAACAGTGTTGAATCTGATGAATGTGTGTCCTGATCTTCATCTTGGACTGCTTGTGTTTTGTTTTGTTGGTGTCCTCTGCCAACTGGTCCGGATTACACACACACACACACAC
This sequence comes from Channa striata, assembly GCA_033026295.1. NCBI lineage: Eukaryota > Metazoa > Chordata > Actinopteri > Anabantiformes > Channidae > Channa > Channa striata. The sequence continues at coordinate 17,533,237 of CM065184.1, read as the reverse complement.
ACTCGCTCAGCTCTTTGTCGGTTTTCCCTCCTCTCAGCCTGGCAAACCTCTTTGACCTCCCACTACTCGCTGCGAGCTCCTTGTTTGCAGCCGCTCGGCGCTGTGACGTCCCGTCAGCTTTGTCGTGTTGTGTCAGTCTCCTGGTAACTCTCGTTCGCCTCGTGTTTGCTTTGCTCCTTCTGTTTGATGTGCTGCTCAGTAATCGACTGTAATTCACTGCAGCCTTTTACCTGATGTCCTGCTGAAGTTCCCCGCCTCGGCCCATGTTAAGTGACCTCGTTTGACGTTACTTTTCTGATTTGCTCTGCTGAAATAAAGCCTTTTGTTGCACACTGAGCTGCTCCCTGTGGTCTGCATCTGGGCCCTGGTCTAAAATAGAGAACAGGCCCCGGTCTAAAGAGCTCAATCTGTTATAATACACATAACCTGATTACAGATAATAGAACTAATAACCAAAGCTCTAAAGTGTAGTTCCACAAAAGGTTTTAAAAGTAAAAGTGATATGAATAAAAAAAATTGGAAGAAGTTATAGTGCAAGTATTTCAAAATTGGAATTGGCTGCAGGTCCCTCATTTCACTTCTTTGACACTAGAAGCATCACTCCCATTTTTTTGCAAACATGTCTTGTGATTTAACCTCTGACCCTCGGCAGACACCCTGGACTTTAGGGTTGTAGGTTTAGGGAGATATTTAAGGATCAATGGCCGTGTTGTTGAAGGAGAAATCTAGAACAGGTAGAAAAAAGCCGTTACCTTGTTTGGAAATTAAGAAAAACCATAAAGTACCAATTGTTCTTACTAAACGTTATTGCAGCTCTGATGCAGCAGAAGCAGTTTCTAAAGGATGTATGTATGATTTCTGTCTCACGACTTATAGCTGCTACGCTGCTGTTGAAACATACTGACCAACCAGATACATGCTGAAAGAAAGGGTCAGGCGTGCTTATTAAAACTAATATTGTCATCCTCGCTCTCGTCTATTCTCATACGAGCCAGTGAATGTGCAAATGCTAAACTATCACCCGAGTGCAAACCTGAACCCGAGCCGCGAGGAATCATAAAAAGCCTGTTTCTGTTAAACGTTAGGCCTTTGTTTTTGTGGCTCACTTTCATGTCATGTCATACTTTGACATCTTTGTCATTATAACTATTATACAGTAAACTGACAGCAGCAAATCAAACACAAGACAAAACTGAGTCACAGCTGATGATGGATGGTCAGCTGACAGAGGATGCACATGGGTTAATGAGGCCCCTGAAAAAGGTGCTTTATCACCTTTTATCTTTATTCTACACACATCTATATGCAAGAGCTTTGAATATAGATCTGAAGGATGATGAAAGTTCTTCAGTACACACAGGGGGAAACCCAGTTATTTATTCAGCAGCAAGGAATCAAACCTTGAAGTCAACTACATTCAGCTGCAGAGGAGGAGATTTGATGTTTGACGGACGGAAGGAATCCGAAGCCTTTGGAAACTGCTGGATTAATGTTGGGCAGGTGTATTAAAAACACAGGTATTCCTCGCACACCGAACAGCAATATGTTACATTCCTTCCTGGAGCTTGCTGTTAAAATTTGTCCAAATTCACCTTTTGCATTCAACACCTTTACAAATGCAAACACGATGCAACAGGCATTGCAATTTTTTGGAAAATCTGCGAGAACATGAGGCATTTAAGGCTGCAACGATCCCAAAAAGTCAACCCAACACTTTACGCCATCGTGAGATTTCTGATCATCCACTCCTGAATTTATACTAGCACACGGCGTGCGAGAGAGCTCGGGAACAGTGGTTACGCGACCAGGACGGCTTGTCGAGTGTAAAACTTCTGCTGCTGCTCATGACTTTGAAATCCCCGAAGGAGAAAACGCTCCACAGGGAGGAATAAAGTTCATCATTATGATTAAAGCCGCTCTAAGGAACGTTTTTCCCTTGAACCACGGAATGCGTGACTCCCATTAAACCTCACCTCAGTAGCTCACATCCCTCCTGTCACTCATCTTGATGAGCCGTCTGCCTTGAAACGGCATCAGGCTCGACTCCGGGGTGACAACTATCTGTGAAAGCAGCAAAGCAGCTGAAGAAGACAGACAGTAAACACAGACAGTTCAGGTTTAAGACGGCGAACATGATGCGAACGCTGTTTTTTTGTGAAGTTGTGATTGTACAATTCTGATTTCTATCCATATACAAATGGCCACATGACATCTTATTGGAAACTTTCCCGCTCTGACCCTGCTAATCATGGCACTATTTTCCATAAAATATGCACAGCAAGCACCAGCAGTTATGTGCTTTGGATAGGCTCAGTACGGTTCTGCCCAAAATTTTCCACTATTATTGTTGTGATTCGAAGCTGCTGCCAAAAATCAATCAACCAGCATGAATGTGATGATGATTTGCAGAGGCATCGCCGGATACACTGGGGAGGGGGGGGTCGCTGGTTGAAATTGTCATCGTGTGGCCCGGTCTTTACAACTTCAGAGAACTCACTGAGGTTCAACAGGTGTTTAGGGGCTAAGGTTCAGGTAAAGGTTAGAGTGGGGACGAAGAAATAAATTATGTCAAAAGCGTGTTTGCTTGTGAGCGGAACCTCACAATCATTGAGCAAACACAAGAAAAGAAATCACAACGAGGCAGGCCGGCTCCTCCGCCTGTTTGACAAGAACTGTAATTTCTGTTTTTAAAATGTAATCAAAGCTCGGGGATCAGCTTTGATTGTGCAGAGCAGTCAAAAGGACGCACTTTGTGTTTGTGAAATCATAAACAGAATACCAAATGGCAGGCAAGAGCAGCTGCTCAGAAGAACATTTAAAGTGTTTTTTCGGTGATTGTAAATCAGAAGAAACCCCTGAAACTTCCTTGAGATCTTTCACACTTTGATGAAAAGATAATATGACTCCTGAAAGGAAAATTATTTGAGCTAGTCGACACACAGCATTTAGTGGCTGCCGTTGTATGTGGTGAGATGCTATTTTACATTGCTGCTCATTTTCCACTTGCACCATTTGCTTTTACAACCTGTAGTCAACTTCTCTTATGGAGAAATCTCACTGTGTGGTGTGTTCAGGGACATGCCACACAAACTTTTCTTCATTTAGGAAACAGTATGAAAAACAACATTGGTCCTGCATTTTCACAGCGAGGATGGAATTCAAACATGAACAGACAGAAAGCTACAGTGGTGACAGGAAACAACAATCGGGACAATGTGTTTTCATATCCAAGGTTTTGGAGAAAGTCTAGATGCAGCATTCTGCACCTGTTGCACGTACTAACAAGTGTCAGGCCAGACAATAAAGCCCTCAATGTTCTAGTGACAGGCTACAGTCACACGTAGCACAGAGAGTCTTTAAAGAATCACTCTGCTGCAAATGTTATATGCAGGACTAACATTTTAAAAGCCGAGCGTTGTGCGACATCCAGGTTTCCGGGGTCTAGTGATATTGGATAAGCTGTCAACCTTTACTTGAACCTATACAACGATATCATCCGCGGAATAATGAAAACTGACTCACTATTTGGCCGTCAGTTGAAACATAAAAAAAGGACATTTACCTCTGACCTCTCACTACAGATGTATAATCATTTCATCCTTGAGTCCAAGTGGAAGTTGGTGCAAAATTTTCAGAGGCTTTACTGAGATAAATCTGGATGGACAAGTCTAAATTTAGAGGGCGACTCAACCAATTTTCGGCTTGATTTCTATGCTTTGACTTCCTTAAAATCAACTGTGAAAATATGGGAAATGTTTGGCATGTGTTGGAAAATACTGAGCAGTAGTGAAAAGCAGCCCTTGATTAGTAATTCATGAGATGAAACAAGCGAAACACCAGTTCGGCCCCTTAAAGCCCCACATTTTCAGAGCGTGTGAAACCTTCCAAAATGAAGGACAACAAGAGGGAGAAATCATTTTTAAAGACTTGGAGGAGATCCAAGCGTCCCTTTTCCCATTTCCCCTTATCAGTGCTTGAAAGCAACAAACTGAAATTCAACAAATGACAAATTCACAAAGGGACAGGAATACATTAGACGGGCCGCTCGCTGTGTGGCCCGCACTCAGTGCAGTCCTTTCATCTGCCGCGGCTTTGTCACCAGTCCTTGATTATCATTAAATGGACATGAAGGACCCAATTTCAGCTGTTTGCCGATGATTTAATACTTTAATGCCGACACTGTTTGGAACCAATTTTTAGTCATTTCTGTTTTTCTTGGCCTAAATGTTTTAAGTACATTTGGTTTTTGGCTGAACGACTGAAAGAGGGAATTAGAGCTGGAAACTTACACAGGAAATAAATGAAAGGACGTGACTTCACACAACACACTAACTGAAAACCGTTCATTCCATTCCTCTATGTGGATAAACAATACGTCCAAGTGACGTATGTGAATTTGAATTTCCAAATAACAGGTTAGATATTACATAGTTTCAGAACTTCCTTAGGAAAATCCAATACAGGTTTTGCTCCCAGTAATCAGGAAGACGACAACAACCCAACCAAACAATCCAGCAACTCGGTCTCAGTCCGCACGCAACAGCACTGCAATAAAATGTGTCATTGGCTCACTTCAACTAAAATAACGTTTGTTTGCCCCGCCGACACACACAGAAAAGGAAAAGTTATCTGATTTATTGTCTGCTTCCTCCAAACAGACAGACAGAGGCAGAGATAGAGGCAGGCAGCGAAAATTAATTTCGGCAGAAATGAAAAATCATCCACGATGTCCTTCAGTGTTGGAGAGCGCAGAAACACAAGAGGAAGACAACGTGAAGTGCAATGCTGCCACGTGTGAATGAATGTAAGCCACAGAACAAACACACTCAGGAACACACTGGTGTGTGATCGATGTGTAAAGGCAGCTGAAGGTTTCAAATCATTCGGGTTTGGACGATTTGGGGAAAAAGCTCTGCCTGGATTACACGGAAACAAATCTTGTCTTAAACACATTTTTAATCTCAGCTGTTCGTCTTTATGGGTGCAGGTGGGATCTCTGCACCTTAAACGACTCTGATTGTGTAGCTGAAAAGTCACTGGAGTGGCCCCACTTTGAGTTGTGGGCCACAGGTTCGGACACTGGAAAACCTCAGGACCTTCAAACGATGGAGAAAGAGCATCAATGAGCCCAAACACCAATGCTTCTTTAAAATCTCCTAATAATAATTTAAATGTCAGGGAAAAAGGTTGCTGACAGTGTTTTAAATGACCCTTTAAATGCCTGTGACAGGAAAGAAAGAAAGGCATTCGAATGAAAACCAGGAGAAACGTGTTCTGCTCTCGTCTGCTTCCAATCACCGACGTGCAACAGCTTTTAATTTACCATCAGAAAGAAAGATGAAGCTCCTCCCCTCTTCCGTCCGTTTCCTCTTATCTTCACCAACAACCGTGTGTTGTCAGCCTTCAGTAGCCGCAGTGCTTGGCTACATGGTCCTGGGCGAGTAATAAATACCCCATTAACCCTGTGAACCTGCAGCCCGATGCACAAAGAGCTCCATTACCATCCTGTACACTCCTTACGGCTTTGCATTAATACCTCACCTCTGGATTCAGAGAACAATGGGTTTGGAAAAAGGCTTGATCAAGAATCTGTGCAATTTTGAGAAATAAAAAACAATTTTAAACATCACTATTTGTGGTTTTCCTCTCACACGTGAGACACACCAAGCCGACATAACTCCCCGTCACAGCAGGTGGTTGTAGCTTCTACTACTCATTTATAGAAGTCCGTCATTCCAAATGTTCATATTGTTATGAAAATAAACATGAGATGAAACATGAACAAAGTTTTCCACGTCTGGCCTCTTGCCTTTATCCTCTGTTTCATTTCATTTCTTCCGTTTGTCTTGTCCTGCCTTAACTGGCTGAGCTGAACGGCCAATCGGAGCGGAATCTCGACTGGTTGTTGGCTTTGTGTGTAGTTAACCCGTTTCATCAAATGAAAATGAAAGACACGATCTGAATCCAGCTTCCCAAAAGTGAGGATGTTTTTGTCAGTGTAAATTGAATCTCTTTGTTTTGTGCAACGCATCAACCCTAACACATCCTCGATATCTGAGAGGTTGTGATGGCTGTTATTTTAGGTGTTTATTAGTTCAATGGAAAAATAATTAGCAGGTTATTTTATTAGTTGCTATAATTGTTTTAACTCTGTCGAGAAGGAACAATGAACCTTAGAAGGGAAAACGTGGAAATGTTGTTAATGTTATATCCATATAATAAGTTCACTACATTCAAATACCTCATTTATTGAGCTCCACAGCAAACGATGACTATGTCCAAATTTCAAGTGAATATTTTTATAAATACAACTAAATATAGTTTATTCACATCTACTGTACCAGGAAATTACAGCAAATCCTCACAAGCTGAGAACAAAGGCTGAAAGCGGGAGCGCGGCTCTGTTTTAACTTCACAGTGGAACATCGGTTTGCTCAGGCTGGTGCTTCCCTGGTCTTTTCTCGTTTCTCGAAAAGAAACAGGTGTGATGGACCAGAAGGAAGAGTGTGTGTGTGTGTGTGTGTGTGTGTGTGTGTGTGTGTGTGTGTGCGCGGGTTGGAGTCATCATCAACAACAAAGGCCTGAAGCATCATTAGAAGGGATACTGATGGTGAGAAGGCTGGAGAGCAGAGGTTATCTCTGTCTCTGGTATAAATCCCTGGGTTCCTGATCACTGCGTCCTCAGCCGGACAGCAGATGTATGTGCTGCAGGACGACATTAGAAGAGAAACTGCAGAGAGATGTTTACCGCCATCAGAGATGTAGTGCAGCGCTCACTGAGGAACAAAATAATATGAGATTTACTGATAATAAAACTGATAAAAAAAAGAAGACGCGGAATGATTACACCCAGATCTACTAACTGAATGTAAAGGTGTCTGTCAGGCAGAGTTAGATCAATCTTTAAACCAATTTCACTGAGCAGTAAAGTGTTTGGTGCAAATGATTACACCTGTTTGAAAATGTATGTTCACCCACAGAAACTGGTTATGATGTAAATACGTATGTGCATGTTTTTCACAAATGACCAGCTGAAGCCAATTCGGGTTTCAATCAACCTGCTGGACACAGATAATTCAGGTATCCCATTTCTAATTTGAAAGTTAAGACGAAACAAATGTCCACAAAGAGACAAAAAGTTACTATAAAACATGAGAAAGCAAAAAATGACCAGAAATGGTTCGAAAACTGATAAAAAGACAAAAGGAAACATGTGAAAGACACGAATAGACAAAAATGTCTAAATGCTGTTAAAAGAAATCAGTAGAAAGAAGCAAAATGACGACAGCTAGATTTGACATATAAAACCTACTGTAATTATGGACACATTACATCACACACCAAGTGAAATAAACACCGAATTTGCAAATTAATCAAATTGAGACAAAATTATTACAAATGACATGTCGGCCTCATTTGTGGTAAATCTGCTGTCCTACGTAGACGGGTCTTATATCTCCTTTGCCTCATAGTTTGTCTATAGTTCCACTGGATATAAAGCACTATTCAAAAATGCTTTAAGATCTAGATCTGAGTTTCTGCAAAAACCATCAGTAAAAACATAAAAAGCCATAAAAAGTTTTGCATGTTTAGCAAAGTGAGAATCCAGTCGTCATTATCTCAGCAGCAGGTTTGACTTTCAGACCATCATCCCCCTGCAGACAGTCGGGTTAAATCAAAGGTAAATCAAGACGAATCAAAATCAATTTCTTCCAGCTGAGCTGCTCTTGTCAGTCACTGCCGAAGGGTCAGCGATGCTCTGAGATCGTTAAGGCTCTGAGGCGTCCCAGGGCAAAGACCTGCACCTAATATCACGCTTCACAACCCCATCAATACCCCACAGCACAGCAAAGGGAAAAAAACCAAACACTCCGAACAGAACACCATAGGACACACATTCATTCACCCGGCTGCTCAGCGAGGTCAAAGCCGCCGGGAAGAAATGGGTTTTCGTGTGTGTGGGAAACGTACGAGCGCTCAGACATCCAGTCAGTGCGAGAGCCATTTAGCCACTAAAGCTGAGCGTGCGTCAGTTTGTCTCAGGGTAAAAGCTTTTAGAAGCAAGACCTCTGTTAGTGCAAAGTCCCAAACTGTCACAATCCCCCACCTCCACAGCTCACGCTGCATCAACGTTAATCAGCGGCTGCGGGTTCTGGTTTTACTCATCTGACTCTTACAGCGGTTGGTGCATGAACCAGCTTCAAAAATGCTCAGTCCAAATGTAAACAGCAAACAAACTAAATACTGAAAATCAAATAATTCCTCCTGATGCACTGATCAGCACCAACATTAAAATATTAATGTGATGGTGGACTGGGGTCAGCATGGGAAGAATTTCAAGCTGCTCACGATCGACAGGTGAGTCAGTGCCTGTGCTGACCTCTGTGCATCTCAACAAAAACCACCAGGTAATAATAAGACATAAGATATAAGAAGTCTATTCTCTGTATAGTCCATTGTCCATGGACAACAGGGTCAGTGGTTCAATTCCTGGTCACCATGTGTCCTTGGGCTACACACTGAACCCTTGGTTGCTCCCTGTGGGCCAGATGAGCCCCCTGGCAGCTATTGCCTTTGTGTGTGTGTGTGTGCCAAATTACTGCATATGTCAGTTTGGATAAAAGGTTTTGGCCAATAAACTTCCACATATTAAAATATGTCTCTGCTTGTAGCTGAAAAATGCCTCCAGGTGACATCACTTGGTGGAAGCTTCACATCAGATCGCTCACACTGTGGACTTGATCAACCTGCTTTTCCAGAACTACTCCATATGACATTATCTGAAGTCTTAATGATGAAAAGTGCCTCTGGGTGATGTCATCTGGTGGAGTTTTACAGCAAGAAACACAGAAATGTTTCAATATGGTGAAGTCAGAGCGACATTTAAAAGCATTAATGTACGTTTAGAGCCTAAAACAATGCCACAGAAAGCTAGTTGAAAATGAGTGGAGCTGCCCTTTAACTGCAAAGGCCTGGTCATCATCTGTAACCCAAAAAAGAAAAAAAAAAAGAAATGAAGCCACATGAGAAATCGATAAATCACTGATCTTTTTCCAGCCAGGCTATTTAACGCTTGAGAGTCGCAGAGATACCGAGATCTGAAGAGCTCAAGAAGACCTGACTGCAGCCGCAGCCGCAGCAGCTTCCATCTCCGAGGAACTTTCAGTTGGCATGAAATTCATCTGCTGCCTCTACGGGTCCAATTGTGTCCCGATCAAGCCACAGCGGCGCTGCTGTCTGTTCCTGTGAGCTGTAATCCTGTAAACGCTGTCATGCCGTCGCTCTTCACCCCAGTCATCGCCAGAGGAAACCCAACTGTAACACCTCGTCACACACTGCAGTGCTGCACAAATACCACGCTGTACCCCTGTGCTTTCATTATTCATGAGGAGCTCCAAGGCCAGCTGCAGCACAAACAAAACTCTTTCCTGTGGTCAATAAAAGAGAAAGAAACGGAGTCAATAATGAAAACACAGCCACTTCTGTGAAACCTGCACTTAAATCCGGTGCCTGTTGTTTGTCACACTGTTTAGGGTGAAAGCTGTGCAATTGATTGGAAAAATGTCTCGCTTCGAAAATGCACGAGGATGCACTTTTGTAGGAGGGGGAACGCCTGAGGCAGCTCAATAAGGCAGGCCTGCAGAGGCCCCTTGTAAACAGGTCGCTGTGAATGTGGCCGGCTAATCTTTCACTCATAATTGAGGTGACAGGGGACTGGGCATTAGCATCTCATTTAGTCTTTTTAGCATCTTAGGAGGTCAACAAAGAAATGTTGAAAAGTCTGTGTAGATGAGAAAATTGGCTGGTTTTTCTTGCTCCTGCCCTGCTTCTGGTATTTGGACTGCAGAACAAACCCATCGGTGTGTTTGGACGAGAAAGACCGTATGTTTGGAGGGTTTGTTCGGCGGCACTGCACATCGAGAAGACATGAGGAAATTTTAAAAAGCCTAAACTAAAAATACATTTACAAATCGCAATGTCCACCGGAGCCATTGTAGACATCTGTCATCGCAATGTTTCCAGGGGACACGTCAAACTTGACGGACATTTAGATCTGTGAATGTATTTCTAGTGGTTTCTAGGGGTTTGTGCGACGCGTTGCTTTGGTTTGGACAGGAACAAACACGTGGATTCCTCAGATCAGCCATTCACCTGCTCCGCCTCAGACAGCTGTCTCACCTGGTTACTGTTCATCTAATTGTCAAACCCTAATTAGTCTAATTCATGTTCACAGCATTCAACCTGCCAGTTTCCTCCCGCTTTTTACGCTACTTTCCTCTTGCTACTACTTCCCTGGATCCCTTTCCTGTTTTCTGCTTTTAAAGGAGCAGTTTTTCAGCCTGCTTATCTTTGTGTCCTGCATTGTGGACTTATGTCTTCCTGCCTGGTATTATTGGACAAAATGCGTGACACCTTTCTTTTCCTCTTTGAAATGCCCCGACGCTGAGCCCCTCCAGATAAATTCGGTTTCTACACACACATTTTGTTTTCTTGTGAACATGTTTGCTCCGTTTCTCAGCACAAACACACAACGTGTCCTCTGGATAACCCGGCTTTGGAGCAGGTGTACGGTTCCATTATTTTAGCTTCTTTAACACCGTTTACTGTGGAGAAACAAGGTGTGACTCAGGGTTGTCACGAATTCACAAAGTGCTGTTGGTGTATTTGGGATTAAGATACCTTAAATTATGGATGATTCTTTTCCAAATTTAGCATCGAATCTGCACTAATTTAAGTATTTTAATATTAATCAGCATTTCTACTTTAACCTTTGCAGCAGCTCAGTTCAACACGCAGCATATTTAAACTCAGCACATTTTTCCTCTTAAATGCTCCTTGGAGATTGTACTTTATTCTTCTCCTTGTTGTGAATAAGTACATATCCAATCCTGTAACGCAACACAACTTCTCCTGTTTTGGACTCTAAGAGACTGTCGTGTTTATCACCTACTAGCTCAAACTGTCTAAGATGAACATAATCACAACCACGGTACCTCACACAGTGGAGGCCTGTGTTTCTTGAGCTCGTCACGTTGTGTTTGACCCGGTAAATACTCGACTGCCGCTCTGGTTGTCGCTGCTCGGCGCTCCGTACACACACCACTGCTGCATGACGTGAATGATAAAACCTCCTCATGCAGTTTTCCCTCCCTCCCTGACTTTTACTCTAATCTTCACTGCCATACACCGTAAAGTCCAGCCCACATTCAGCCCTGACGGAGGAGGGTTCTGGAGCACGCTGACCCTTTGGCTAAAAAGTTAAATTGCTTCGACAAATACTTTCACATTTACAGTAAATAAGTTGTCCATATGTATTTACCTTAGTTTAGAGCATCCCTACCCGTCTCTTTGTTTCTGTTGGAGCGGATCAGTGCGCTGCTGGCCAAAGCCACAAACCCGACCCAGCCTGCAGCGGGTTTTGTGAATATAAAGTAGAGGGGGAGGGCATCAGTCATTGGGCGACTCCATTTGGTATGCGAAATGAAAATGAGAAGCACAAGGCTGCAGAGGGCCTCAAATACAGCTGCACAGCAAAGTGACAAAGTCAAAACCAAGCAACACAGTTATTTACCGAAAAAATAACTGTGCTACAAATTAAACCAGTTAATACATTTTCTGTCAGAACATTTTTGACGTACTTTTACTTGCTGGATTATTTCCATTTTAGTTTAACGATATAAAGGGCAAGTCCATGAATTGCCATTTTGATTTCTATGGGTTTAGTTTAGGGCTCAAATGTAAATGAAAAGCTCATCACTCCGGATGACATCACCCGATGGAGTTTTCCATCATTGGGAGTTCAGATGATGTCATCTGGAGGAGCTCTGGAAAAGGAGGTTGACATGACATCATCTGAACTGAAGGTTCCTCCAAGTGATGTCACCTGGAGGCATTTTTCTGATGGAAGAAGAGATGGAAAACTAATAAAAGAAGATAAAAAATAGCTATGAGGCAGCAGCACTAACCACTCCACCACCGTGCTGCTCCATCATTATTACTGGGCACATGTTATTATATGTGCATAATAATGGACACATGAGAACATGGCGCATAACACATTAAGAAATATAATCAAATTTGAAGTTTACTTGCATGAGAATTTCAGCATAGTGTTACATAATATTAGGTTATACACTGGCTCTGCTTCCAGCCCCACATCTGTATTTAGACTGATGACACACTGGCCTGTTTACAAATGCTGAATAAATGTTGCCCATGCAAATATTCACAGTCACGATTGGTTTTGATCTACAGTAACAAGTCTACTGAGTGAAAATCGTTTTGCAAATGTTAACAAACCATCCAGATGCAGGCACAAAATCCAAAAAACGACACAATTACCACAGTGTACTGCATGTACAAAATCTCAGTGTCATTTTGTCGGGTTTGTCTCACTTCCAGACACACACAAACAAAACCCACATTTTTCCTCTTTGCGTTTCTCTTCCTCTCGATTTTTAAAGTGATTAAAACAAAACCTCCAGTTCCAGTCCAAAGCAGGCAGCATTCATCTGATCCTATTCCACACATCCTCCACATCTCCCTGCCTCTCTAACATCCCTTCCCAAGCCGTCGTGGCAGATAAAACAAGCACAGGGACGTGATCCAGGGGTAGAAGTATTAGCTGTGATAATAAAAAAAAGTCAAACCTCTTCCTCCATTTAACAAATATTTACACCGCATTCACACGAGGGTGTGAAAACCCAATTTCTCTCAGCATCTCATTGTGTGTTGGCTTTTAAGCCACAAATAACTAATGTGAGATGCTTGTGTCCGACTTTTATGAATGCATAAAATAAAAAGCTCTGCCCTTCAGACAGAAGGTGTTTAGTCAGTCCTCTTTCCCAGCCTTTGTGATTTCTTTGTAAATCACAAAGGCTGGATGTGATGATAAAAAGAACAACATCTCATAGTAAGATGCTCCATCTAATAGGGACTTCTCGCACAATTACATTTCTAGAAAATATTGCTTTGCTATTGAATGTATAACAATATGTTATTCCGTATATTGTGAAGACATTCATCATTTCTATTTCAGTATGTCCTGTTGGGGTTTACATAAAGGCTGCTATACACATATACATTTTTGTACATAAATGTTGTAAATCCCATTAAAACTTATGCCACAGGATATGTCATGAATCAGGCAAAGGTGCATAAAGTCAGCCTAACTGCACAACTCACAAATAAATTTCATTGCATTCGTTGAAAGAGAACCCCCATGCCTGCAGGTGTCTGTTAAAAATGGCACCTGCTCCACGCCAAGCACCAAAATGGCGCCTGCAGCCTGTTAAAATGGCCCCAGAATGGTGGGATTTCATTTCCAGCTGTGGAAAAGTCCTCAGCTTTCTATAATCAGCCACCAAGGACTCCCTCCTCCCTCTGTGTGAGTCAACGTGTCATGTTTGATAAAGCTTTTAGACGCTGCTCAAGTGCACTGTGTTTCTCTTGGTCCTAGACAGTCTCCGAAAATGTCAAGACAAGCGTCAAGATTAATAAAAAGGCATTGTCAACCCTGTAATACACACATCTTATCTGGCATCTGGTACAAGATGATGAAAAGTCTATAAAAGAATTTTAGCTGGAATGTGCTACTGTCACTTTGCAATAACAAAATCCCATTCGCTCAGTGTTTGGGATTTTTCTTCCTTGGCATTAACGCCCTGTGAATCATAACTGATACAAAAGGTGGTGGGGCGCACAAAGACCCAGCTGTCTTTGAGTTCTCTCACACTGCTGTGGAGGGTGACTGTCACTAAGCAGAATGTCTCACACACTCAGATGTTTGTGCCCGTCCCCAAAAATGCACGTGCACCTCCAAATTCAATTACAGTAACACATATTTATACATGACTTTGTTACAGTAACCAGATGGGTCCATTCCCAGAATTCAGATCAGGTCAGTTTAAACCTACGTTACACAGTGATTACACTTCAATCTGTCTCTCCAGCTGATTAGCAGTGGCCGAAGCTGTGTGCTGAAGATCTCGTCCACGACCACTGGACCTGGACTGCTGCATTACATGACGTGGGACCTGAGACGACAGGACAATCGTGTAGCCTGCAGTGGGTGTTTTAGCAGAACGGAAGGTGTTCGGGTTCTTTGACGAATAAGGAACCTTTCACTGGAGCCATGGCAGCTCCCTCTCTCCCTCCCTCTTCGTCTCTCTCCCTCTCCCTCTCCTAACCCCCTCACTCTGCAGAGCGCAGCCGAACAGAACGCAGCCTCCTGCCTCTGCTGTCAGCGCCGCGGAGCCCGGGCGGATGTCGCTGAGCGCCGCGGACCCACAAGTGCAAAATTCATCAGGGATCTGGAAAGTGTGAGAGTGTGGAGGAGGAGGTGGAGCGGAGGCAGACTGTCTCCCGCCTTCTGGGCTTTTGTGCAACAACCTTCCACTTCATCATGGATCTCTGGAGTAAAAAAGTCGAGGGAATAATCACGCAGGTCTTCCTGATGCTCTTCAGCTCGTACGGGGTAACAAGAGGAGGTGAGAACTTTGGCATTTACGGTGGGTGAAGGAAAAAACACAGTGTGGAGCTGCTGCTGCTCTGTTCACATTGATTTCAAATGTTGTAAAAGCTCTGGGTATTTTCTCTTCTCAGTTTTTTTAAGTAAATTTGTATTGACGATGGTGTGAGTGATCTAATTCCAAAGCATCTTTTTGAATCCGAAGATTCACACACACGTCAAACATTTTCACTCCACGCACAAACGTCTGTGCACCGCTGTTCAGCGAGCTGTGGGAGGGGAAGTTTAATGAGAAACCCTTTTTTCCTCCCTCAGCTAATTGACGTGTTGCCTTTGAGCAGGGCACCATTTCCCCACCAGTAAGACTTCAGAGCAGCCCCAACCCGTGAATAAGAAGCATGGCATCAATATCATTAGACGCTAATTTAATCCGCGATGCTTTATTTCTTCCTAGAGGTTTCGATCTTGTTAGTGCCACAGAGAATTTTTCTAACAGAACAAAAGCAAACTATTCGTTTGTCATGCTATCTCACTGTTTTTCTCTCAATCTTATTTTTCTTTAAATTCTTTTGTGATGTGATGCTTCATAAGCTCGTGCAGTTAGTTAATTAATTTTATTTCCTTCGGTTTTTGTCTGCATGTTAAACTTTCTAGACAGTGCCGAAATTCAACTGAATGAAAGACTGCATCGCATAAGCCCACGATGGATGGTTGAAAATGATCATAAAGTGCTTTGACGGAATCGTCAATAGAGGAACATAGTCGCCAAATGCTGCCAGACCAAGGAAAGTAGTGCTAGCACAGGCTAATAAAGTGGCTGTCAGAGGATAAATGTTTATCTACTATGAGGCGGATGCTACATGAAATCATATTTTGAGTCCACCCGCTTGGGAAAATAAGATTTATTAAGCATTTGAGAAAATAAAATGCTTCTGGGAGTTTAGCGTGGGCAGAGTGTGGACCGCGGATAAATGGTAAATATTACCATGTCAGGTTTATATTCCTCCTGACAGACAACAGCTGCTGGAGATAGAGATGCACTGACATTATGGGCTGTGAAAGTATAAAATAAAGCAGATAAAGAGATTCCTTTGCCCCTAAGGAAATGAATTGGACTCGGCGGAGTGCCCGTCAGAAACCATAACCAAAAGAAAATGCTGCTGTCTCTCTCAGATCAATAAGTACTCCTTGAGTCCGTTTTTGCTGTCTTATAGAGCAAACATACAGTACATCATCCACTTAATAATCTCTAATGCCCAGACCTCTCTCCACGTTTTATCTGACTTTGTGTTAGTGCTGAGACACTGCCACTGGCAAGGTCTGGCTCCTGCTATTTGTCAGAGTGAACAAAGGAGGTAAAACGGTCGTGGGAGGCCAGATGTTTCTGTTTCTGCAGCCGGTCACAATGACCGAGCTGTGCACGGAAGCAGCAGTTTATGTACTCGTGTAGGTGAAGCAGTGGGTGGAGCAGGTGGGCAGAGCTGCTTCTCCATGCAGAAAGAGAGAGAAAGCCCTAAACTTTTTATGATTAGGCTTGTTATGGATTTGCATGAGAATACATGTGCATATATTTAGCAACCATACAAACCCGAAACTGTGGGGGAGCAACGGAGCCGCAGTCGCAGAGACTGGACAGTAAATACGACGTGTTTTTTAGGAGGCCTGGAAGCATAAGAAGTGAACGTGAGTTTGTCTGGATGAAGTGTCACTTTGTCACGGTCACAATCAGCAGGCCACTGCACATAACAACACGCTGCATCCCTTTGTTGTAATGTTGTGCACGCCTCACTGAACTACACGTCCCGTGTTTAAAGTGGGAATGGAGCCGGACCTACTGAGACTGTCGATGTAAACACGACCAGGCTCAAGTTTGGATCAGGGATTATTTGTTGGTGGTCGATAGGCATTGTGTGTTACTTTCCTGAAGGAGTTCATGTCACGCCACAAACATACATATAGTACTTTGGCCATTTTATTAACCATAATCTTATCTTTTCCTCTATTCTCTGTTTATAGACCTTGTTCACAAAAACAGGAAGTCCACTTAACACTTTACAAAGGCAGTGACATGGTAATAATGGATTGCAGGAGTGTTTTTCTTCATTAATGATGAATACAATTACAGTATTTATTTAGTTACAAAGGTAAGCCTTCATAAAACAGGACATTATAGCCAGGTTGTGACATTCTGGATAAACGGCCAATTTATTCACGTCTCTGCCTCTGCCTTTTTCTGTGTTTTGGATCTTGGAGCAGCGTTTCTGTTTTGCACTGAACATGAACATTCAGGTCTGCTGTGAAAGCTCCAGTTCTGCCATTACATAGAAGAGTAAAACTATCTTAAGAAAACAATTTAGCTACTGATGAGCCCAAAACCAGCTCTCATGTCCTCTGTGTGTGGTGTTTTACCAGTGTGATGTTCAGGTTCAGGCTGGAATTGAGGCCATGAACTTCATGCACTAATAAGAAGCTTAAAAAGGAAGTTGTCCACCATGAAAAGCTCAGTTACACATGCATTTCGAACTGCAGGGTGATGTAATTTATGTGGAATTGCAGTGATTATATAGACTTTCTCCTTGAAGCAAATCTTTTGTGATGCTTCAACCTTGTTGAACTTTGAACATACACATAGACTTTCAGGCAAGAGGAAGTCAAAGACTTGAAAATAGAGAAACCTATTGTAGCTTATTATTTGTGTTGCACCATCCAGAAGCAACTGAAATTGTCAATCAGTCGCCTGTTCAAGGTGGGATTGTGTGACCATAGTGATTTACATCCTGTACACATATTCATTAACGCAACAAGGTGGTTGGAATCCAGAGTTGTTTCCTTAATTAGGTTCACACTATTATTTTGAAAGGAATTCAGTGTTTCCCCTACATAGGTGCAAGCATGGCAGCCCACCAAGCCAACGAGACCCCCTGCCATGCGAAAAAATATCTATTGATGTTCACGACCAATGAACCAGTTACCAATGTTGGTCCGTTGTATTTAATTGGCCCCTCCTCTAACCTGGAACTGGATTCATGTCGTGTTTACAATGCAGAGCGGTGACATATGTCAGGCAATATGATGTTGTGCTGTTAAACTAAGTCCACACATAAGCGAATATAAATTATACGGATGGGAAAATTAAGTTTGAATCGGATATATTAGACTGTCCGAGGTAAGTTGGCCTCAAATGTAAAACGCAGTTTTAAATAGAAAAGTGTTAAAATAATTTTTATTATAATTCATTTTTTTAAAATAAAGCAATATTCATGAAAATGGCAAGGTTAAACATTGTCTTTCATAACTGGCAGGATTGGCAGGAATATTCTGTTGCATATGCCATCAGCATAAACAGCCTGGTAGAGGAGGAACATCACAGAGAGCTTTAATTGGGAAATACAGGAGAAATGATTTGCGTGTGAAAAATACATAACACATCCTATAAATATTCAAATTCAGTTTTTCTTGACTGTTACTGAGAATTTACCAACCTGAGATGCTGCATGAGAAATAAACACCCCCCAAATTTTTTGGCGAGTGCGTGCATAATCTCTATTTCTCATTAATTTTCAAGGGGAAACACGTTACCATGGACGTATTACAAAAGCTGTATGTGTGGCACCCAAGTGAAATATGATCAGTGCAAAAAACACATTCCTCTGGTTGATTCTCATGCTTCTGGATTATGAGGCCCATAGAGAATGCACATGATTTTCTCGAGTCATGCCTCTCACCTCCCCACACAAATAGAGATTTTAAAAATAATAACCATTATAGTGGACTAAATGAAACAAACTCAACTCAAACTTCAATGTTTGTCAGCTGCACAATGATCCTTCAAATATAAGCAACAAGCAATTTACTTTGTGATAATGAGAAAAATCTCTGTTCCAAGATGCTCTGGTATCACAGAAAACACATACATGACCATAGACACAGAAAAGGCCACGTTGTTGGAGGTTATCATTTTCAGTTACCACACACGCTGAAACAGGAGCTCAATGCCCAAAATGACACCTTACACTTAAAGACGTGCATTAAAAGCAACTCAACATGTGGTCAAATTAATGCAGATATTAAACAGTAAGCAACACAAGACAAAATGCAGCAACAACAGCCCATAGATAGACTTAGATTTTACTAGAGATGGCAAACCCTGCTGTACTTTGCAGTTTTTTGAGATGACCTTTTGAAATATTAAAAAAGAAAAGAGATTTTTCTAAGAAATTTTTCATGGTACGATCCTGTGTGAAGGTCTTCCTGCACCCAACTGTGTTTGGCATGCACAACCTACTGTGAGCTTCTAGACTGGACCAATTCAGAAAACTAGAAAGAAGAGAAAACTACAAAGAAACCCAATAAAACTTGAACATGTCAAAAATCTGGGACCTGATAACACATTAATATTTGCACTTCTGCCGGTACGATGATTTTTTTTAGCTCTGGTCACAACAATATTTGTTTTGGCAGAAAAGAGTCTGTTTTGCAGGAGAATCAATTTTTTAATTGCCACAGATTAATGAGGATTGTACTGAAACTCATTCTAGAAGCAAAACTGTTTAGTACTTGAACTTGTACTTGTCCTCAGTCTGAGAAGAAGTGGTATCGGAACATCCCTACCAAAAATCAAGAAGTGTTGAAATACGACAGGTTCTCATCTGCAGCACACTGAAGCCCGTTATAGATATGAACTCTAGAGAATGTCAGGAGGATCAGGTCCAGACATTGTCTAGAGTTTCCCTTTCAGACATGCAGCCCACTTCAAGAGATAGTCCGGGCGAGATGCGCGCTCTGTATAAGTGGACAAGGGGTGGAGCTTGGGCACTTGGAGCAGGGGGCGGGACATCAGGCGAAAAAAAAAAAAAAGCTCTAGAAATGACAGTGTTTTCCGTGATGCCGATGGAGGATGACACCACCATGTTCTGTCTCCTGTATGGTCATGCAGTGGAATTTCAGGTCCGGACAACTTCAAAAGGATTTTTAAGGGTCAAAATTGGGTTTTAGGCTCAAGGTTAGAATTATATTTGGGTTAGTGTTAGGGTAAGGGGCTAGGGATTATATTATAGTATGTCCATGACTGTCCTCACAAGCATAGAGAGACAAATGTGTGTGTGTGTGTGTCTGTGTGTGTCTGTATCTTTAGATAAGATGCAAATAACGATGGGTGCACATGTTCCGAGTGTGTGTGTGTGTGTGTTCAGATAATGAATGACTCACCACTCACAGTCAGCAGCCTCCCAGCAGCGGTTCTCAGCTGAAGACTAATGTGTCAGACAGAGAAGAGGCAGAGGAAGTGCCGTGTTCTCTCTGTCCACAGACAGCTGCTCTGAGCTGGGACTTCTTATTGTCTGCTGATGGATGCTGACCTGTACTTTCTGGTGTGAGTGATGCCTGAGAACGAGTCTAAGCGATGCGAGTATTTTCGCAGTGCTCTCGCAGAGTGCCTGTCGCATTACACACAGTTCGGGGCCCCTCGCTGCAGAGTGATGATCCCTTATTGTCTCAGCTCCGTGATCTTATCCACAATACAGCTGGATTTGAAGTGTTCCTTCACATTTGATCCTCCAGGTGCTAGTGACGCTGCGATTTAAATGTTTGGATCATCAGACTGTGAGATGTGTAGGATTTATTTAAGCACTTGACGTTGTAGAACGTATTTAAACGCAGTAGTTTTCAGTGAGCTGCATGTCTTGTGCAGGGCATAAACCTGTGAATATAATCTGATCTGTGTGGATCCTCTGTGCATTTCCCCGCAAAACCCCGTCATCCTTCATTATGCACGAGTCACTGGAGCTGGCGAGAGCAGAAATGATAAAAGTTAGAGCATACTGAGCGGAATACCGCTCTCATATTTATGCTTTAGTGTCATTTATGAAAATGTGCCTTCACAGAAGAGATGCCACAAATGTGATACCACAAAGTCAAGGCTACATTACGACAGCGGGGACCATCGGAGTAAACTGGAGCTGTCAGTCAGGAATCTAGATTTATCAACCCAGGGACGAGTAGTTAAGTGATAAAACTGGCTGAGGCCTGGCGTCAATCTATCTGAGTTTGTGGCACATCGATATTTGCTCAAGGCCAGTCCCACGGGAGGTCTGGCTGCCTCACTCACACACTCATTCATCGCATGGCCCTGTCATCACCTTTGATGACTTGGCTGCGAGAATCCGTCAAACTCGGGCTCAGGTCATGGGGGCTCTGGGAGGGGTTGGTCGAATAAAAGCAGAGCTGTAGGTGCAGTAGCAGCGTAGTAGTGCAGAGGACTGTGAAGACCTGACTGGAAGAACGTGTCTTTCATTGTGTCCTGAAAATCACATTAATATTGTACCTTTGTGGAATATACAGTTTTCATTCTCCAATATGAAGCGTAACTTCCTCTTCAACTAATAAAAACAAGAGAACATCTTGTCACTGAACAATTTGTTGCCCCTAGGTACAGAGTCATGTTATACTACGTTCTTGTACTTATTCAGCCCATTTTTTCAAACATATTCTTGAACCCAGTGAGAATTTGTTTGAATGTTTATTCATCATCACGTTTGTTCCATACATTCACTATGAATCACACACTGCTTTTTAAAGTTAATCTGCCTTCTAATTTTCTCAATCTTAAGGACTCCTTTGAGATCCTATCAACTCACTCTTGATATTTTTTTATGTTCCCTGGTTGCAATTGTTTACTTGCTTTATGTAATATCTGAACAATTTTAAAGTCTGCTCGATCATCAAATGTTAATAACTGCAATTTGAGAAATTGATGGTTTGAAGGCTCCCGATAAGAACATCTATTGATAATTCTTACAGCTCTCTTCTGTGAACTAAAATCTTGATTGGTTTGAATTTTAAAGGCATTTCCCCAAACCTCTACATAATAGGTTATGTATGGAACAATAATTGAACAATATGCTCTTTAACACTTCAGTGTTAAACTACAGTATTATGAGCAAAGTGCAATAATCCCCCAGAAAATTGTGACCTCAGTGAAGGAGGCAAGTCAAACTATAGGAAAATGTAAAGTAAAGTCAATTTTCTGGCTGAACTCTGTTGATGTTTGTGATTATTGTGATGATGAGCAGGAGGAGGAGGAGAATGTTAATCATGATAAAGATGGTGATAATGATAATGACTGTGATGGTAGACGATGAATGATAATTATTAAGATGACGAGGATGAGATGAAGAAGAGGAGGAAAATAATGACAACAAATAAGAATAAGAACTAGATGATGTATACGATGAGTATGTAATGACAACCTTTTCTCCGATGATGAAGGCAAAGGGATTAAATATGATGCTTAAAAAAAGGTGATATATGGATAATAAAATTATGAGAAGGATGGAATATTAGATTGCTTTTGGTAAAGTAGATGCAGACAAAGATAATAATGATGAATGTGATAAAGTTGGAAAAAAAAGCTGATAATGGTGCTGATGATGAAGGAGATGATGACATTGATGATTGCAACAATGATGAAGGTAATGAAAATGATCAAGGCACAGATAATAAAAAAGATGAAGAACTTTCCTTCTGTTTTTTTTTTTTTTAAATCAGCCAAAAATTCATGCAGTAGCTTACTTGCGATTAATGAGTGTATTCCCCTTGTGCTCTGAGTTTGTGTTTTTCCAGCCCCACACTGTATCTGCTTGACTTGTCATTTATTGCCACTGTCTTGGGTGAAATGGATTTATTTAGCGTAGCTTAAATGGATGGCGCCGACAGCCGACGTTATTCCTCACATGCATTTTTTAAACTAACTGAGCCCATGTGGTGCACTCAGATGTCAGCTGACAACTAATATGAAATTCTGTCACAGAAAAATTTACTTCCAAGAGTAATTTAACAGAACATATACATACTGAAGCTGTTTGCATGTTTCTTTAGATTGTAAATCGCCATCTGCTCCAGGCTGCCACACACATAATTATATCACACAAGGAATGGGTTTGCTATTAAAGAGCAGCGCTGACAGCAGAGATAAGGTATCTGAAAAGTTATTTAATGACTCAGTTAATGAGGTGGAAGAGCACAGAAAGAGGAGAGCACAAGTGTGAAACCCTTGATATTTATGGCACTAAAGAACAAATCAGAGGATCGGAACAGCAGCTTGGTGTGTGTGGATTTAAAAATCTACAGGTCACACTTGAGAAAACTTTTACACGGAGTCGACGCAGAAGGAGTCTGAGCTCCGGTTTCAGCCGTCCATCACGCACATTCGACAGAGCAGATATGCTTCTTTTAGTCAGTTCAGCTGTTGACACAGATGGCGGAACAGCTCGTGTTTTACTCGTGCTTCACAAACATTCATGCCGCCCAAAGCATATTTTTAAAAGACCAATTCTGGTGTCAATTACAGGCAGAAGGGTGAAGCTAAGGATTCACTCTGGTGTGTGTGTTTCTGAGCTGACCTGCAGCACACACACACACACACACACACACACACACACACACACACACACACAGAATGCCTCTTATGTTGGTTTCAAATTGCGTTGCATTAATTCCCCTGAGGATACACTGCAGTGTTGCAGTGCTTTTGAAACGTAATGCCTTCATGTCCCGCTGAAGTCACCATCTCACTTTTGAAACGCGATTATTTTAGGTTTCTAAGGTAGTGCGTGTAAATTGTAACCCAACACATGAATTCCACCGAGGTTTAGCTCCCTCAGAGTGGGAGGAGCTCCCCTTAATCAAACCTGCACTCACACCCTGTACACGCTTCATCCCACTGTGTCACATAAAGATGCTTCCCTTTTATACATCCTTTGACGCATCATACTGACGTCTTCAGGTTAAATTAGAAGACAAATTACATAGAAGCAAACCCTACAGTACACACATTGGCAATGTCAGATAAATACTTCCTAACCACATGCATCACATTGTGTAACAGTTATTATTAAAGTGCCCAGCATCTCATACTAGAGTCGAACCCTGGTCCACCACCTCCCCACAACAATATTTTCACTTCATACACTGCTGCTTTCGGCAAGTGACGCTTTGGTGTTTCCACCGTACTTGACTGAAAGCTCTGTACAGGCGCCTTAAGCATCAGCACCTAACACAAAAGGACTAGACAAAGTAGCGTTTTGTGTTCTGTCAAATCTTTCTACCTACTGCACCTACCACAAGATGTGCTACCCTAATGCAAAGTGAACGGAGAGTCTAACCCCACCCTCACAGCCAAGTCGATAGGCAGCTAAATCAGAAAAAAAAGAAGAACGTCATGTCTGCAGAATAAAATGAAGATGTGAGAGCAGTTATGAAGCAACGGGGAGACTTCTCTTGACATGCTACCAGCTTGTAATGTGGTGTGTGCAAGAACTCTTTACTATTCTCCAAGGTGCTACCACTGTTTCTGAATGTCCTTGTCCTAAATCACATGTGGGTGAGTTACTGAACACACTTACAGCGGCACATGCACGAGTGAACACAGGAGCAGCACAAGCGGGAAGGACGTTTACCTTCGCCGTTGCTTATAATTTCCTGCATGGGCTGCAGATTCTGGTACAGTGTTAAAATTCTCCACCATGCAGAGGCTCAGGCCCTCTCACCTGGGGAGGAGACTACAAAGACTTTGTGCTCAGAGCAGGAGCCCAGTGGACTTGTAATCTGTTTACCACCTATCCAGAGAGACACAATCAGCAGCTTCAGCTTGTGTTTTTTTATTTTATTATTGCTCTTTGGCTTCTCTGTGGTCTGTGGTCTGTTTGTTCCCACAGAAACAGGCCGCATCTGCAGATTTTTAGACCTGTATTGTGCGGGTATTTTTGTTATTTTGCTCCTTATTCAGCTCCATTCTTAAACAAGTAAATTGCAAAGGTAAATGTGTTTTGTCGGGTTATTGCAACCAGATTACATTTCAAAAAGAGGATATTGACATTTAATGTGAATGAAAAGTTGCAAACACGGTAGTACTGAACACGTCAAGAAAATGCTCCCAGTAAATATATTATTGTATTAATATCTGATGCTGCAGTACAAAATCCAATTTGTCTGGCTACAGCTTCACTGAACTTTTTGATGTGTTTAGACATCTCTTTTCTAGGGTTAGAAAAAGATTGTGGTCTAGTTTAATGCAGCAATCACTTTTCACACAACATGGTTATTTGATTTTTCATTCAAAACTACAATCACACTTGCATTTAAGTGGCGAGGAGGTGTTTTTAGGTGCCAGGGTTGCCTTATGATGCCTTCAGATCAGATCATTCATACAATTTGTTTTGCAGAACTGATTGGAACAATTTTGCCATTAATTTAGTAAATAAATAAGTTAAATATGCTTCAGAGAAGAGCTTGTGTTTGGCTGCTGACTGATTATTCCAACTGGACATGCCTCGCAGGGCCAGTAGTCACAATAAATACCAGCATGAACTTTTATAACTGGCACATAAAAGACTGCGAGTGTCTTGCTGAGTAGCTTTTGGACGGACAGGGAGGTGTGCTGGGAGGAAGACAGACGGGACAGAGCAAAAAAGACTGATGAAAGACAGCCTGACAAATTACACTAATTTAAATTAGTGTCCCATCATTGTAAGTAGAGTGATGCCTCAAAAATCTTTAAAGCGTTGCAAAAACTTTTCTCTGCCTGACAAGTTTTCAGTTTTGCCTTCATCGATGAAATAATTAGCAGCCACATGTCAAACTAAATGAGTTGTTTTGGTGCCTGCTTAGTTGTAAAAATATATTTAAAAAAAAATTACAAAGGTCTTGGGGAGTGGGTGGCAGCATCCACAGCTTGATTATTTCAGTCAGTGCTGTTTTCCACCCACGGCACGGCTTACACAGATTTCACGATCTTAATTAAAGATCCTTTTATGATTATTACCAGCGTTTGTGCATGCAATATCTGAAAACTCCTTTTACTAATAAATATTTTTACATGCATTACATTAAACATTTGCATGAGCTGTGGAAGGTACAGCAGTCTTGCCTCTTTCTAATCAAATTAAAGTTTCGCGGGTTTCACTGATTTTCAACTTGCTTTTAGCTGGGAAATGCCTCCAGATGACATCATCCAGGGGAGGGTTTCAGTTCAGATGATGTCATCTCATTGGTCATAATATGAACGTCCTAGTGTTGCATAGACCTCCTCTAGGTGACATCATCTGAAGCCCTGGTGATAATAACTCCTCTGAATGATGTCATGTGGAGGAGTTTTCTGAGCTGAAAGCATAAATATATTTTTAAATATAGGGAAGGCAGACTAACTTTTAGAAATATAATAGAAGCATTCCCCAAACTAGAGCCATAGGAAACAAGTTGAAAATTGGTGCAATCGCTCTTTAAGGCCGAGGGTTCACGCGTGAGTGCTGCGCTCAGTGACGTAGGATTTAACAGTAAACTATGATTGGATCTTAAAGAGCTGTGAACCAGTAAATCCTCTGGTTGCTTCTGTTTATCGCAGTGGAGGAAGATGCTTATCAGCTTGATTTAATCAGGAATTCTATGGGGACTCTGCTATTTCAGTGACATGATGAAGTGGATGCTATAGATGGAGAGACAGGGTGATGAGAGGATCCCGGCCGAGCTCACTCTTCTGGATTAATAATGAAAGCACACGTTATGGGGTGTGCAGCCCATTGAGTGTCCTGAGAGGCTTTTCCCCCCCATTTCCAGTGCTCTCAAACCTACAGAGCTTTGAATGTGAGAGCTGCCAAGGTGGGAAAGACTAATGATTCAAAATATCTCTGTTTGGGCCAAGGGCTGTTGGGCCTAACACTCCATTAGCCGCCATAACACTCAGTCCTCTGTGTGCCTCTGAAATGTTAGGCGTGCTTTAAAAATACCTCAGGGAAAAAGTCTGCCGACAGCACGGTGTGTTTCACAATCTGGCTCCTGTCTGGGCAGAAGCAACAAGAGACCGGGAACTATCAAACGAACCAACAATAGCGGATCAGTGGTTTCTGAGCCAGTGTTTGTTAGCAGACATCATTACACACAGCAGTGTTATTGTCTGTGATTAGCTGAAGAGCTGCTAATGCTGCATATCGTCATTAAACGCAAGAGTTGGTAAATCTGTGTTACAGCGCAGTCAAGTGCAAAATATAAATGTGTGAAAAGTGCATCTCTGTCCTAGATAATATTGTGATATGTCAGAAATATTTGCTATACCTTTGAAAACTATTCAAATCTTATGATAAAATCTGTACAGTGGCCCTGGCAGCTCACAGCACTGCAAATTGAGAAAACAAAAAAAAAATACTTCATCAATTTGACAGGTGCTGCATTAACCCTGTGGTCCTATGTTCGTGTCAAAGTCTGTGGCACGTTTTGAACGGTCTGATTAGATAAAAGCAGAGTTATGATAAATGGTACAAAATTAGGACGCATGTAGCCACTATTCCTATTGAATATTCTCACTTTTAAAATTTTATTTAAAAATGTATTTATTTAGCTAGAATACAAAGAAAATGTTGTACTTGGATTTTGTAAGTTTTGTGAGGTTGTTCTGAAAATAAAAGACACCAACTATTGGCATGGTAAACAGTTTTAAGATAAAAATATAATGGTAAAATCAAAAGTAAAAGATGGCCAGATATAGCCTGGACTCCAATGGGTTAAAAACTCAACCAAACAGAGAAACGTGCTGCAAAAAGCTACAGCGCATAGAATCATTCCGGGGGACATGAACAGTGACGCACACAACAGAGATTTTCACACTTCTGCATTTCTAAAGCTAAAACAGCTGAGAACGGCCTGCTTACCTTCCGTTTAAGTTACTGCACAGGATCAGTGGCAGAACTGGAGCTTTCGTAGTGTAATCGGCGCCACATCAGACATCTCGCCGTTTAATGTAAAGCCCTGCGTTGTGTATAATGACGAGAGGACGTCTGCTGTCTTGCCAACTGGATGGAGTTTATTCTGTGTAAAATGAAATAAAAACGCAGTACAGCAACAGTTCCTTCACATTCCTCTAATCAGTATAACCGCCAGCGACTGAGGTGCATCCACATTTATTACAAGTAAAATTCATTCACAACAGCGTGATCATATAATAATCACTTATTTAACTAACAATTTACCATAAAAAACCCAATTTCACCCATTAGTGGCAATTTTATAATTTTATATGAAGCAAACTTAAATCTTAACAATAAACAATATAATAAATGAAATAAATTAAAAATAAAACACAAATACGAACAAAACATTGAGGAAACCAACATACCTGTAAATGAAATACAAACACGGAACAGCGACAGTTTCTTCACGCGCCTGAAAAAACAACAGCGGCAGCATCACAACACAAACGCTCGCGCCAGCAGCCAAAGCTGAAAACCATTTTCATTCTGTAGCGTCCAAAAAAATACACACAAAGTCGTAAATAAATACTAAAACTTAACTTAAGTTATCACACTTAAAGAATAACTTTTAAACCATCTTGTAACTTAAAAAAAAAAAAAGAGCACCTGCACTGACTTACCTCTCCTTAGCAAGACCGCTAGCCGACGGAGGACTGGAAGTGACATCACTGACCGGTCAAAGGTCGCGTATAGAAAATACATGAAACAAAATAAAATGTTTTTTTAAAATTATATATAATCTACTAAAACAGGTACATAACTAAATAAAAAGACATTGGACAAAAGAACAGGTGGATTTCTGGTGAAATATATTCTTATATATTAATGCACATGCTACAGTCACATACCTGAATGTCCGTGTTCGGTGCGACATCAGAAATACATGTTTCCAACTTAAGCTGCTTATGAATAAATACATTCGTCGCGTCACAGAAAGGCCAGAATGTCTATGACTGGGCACGAAAACGTTTAGCAGCGGAGGAAACGGTCTGTCCTCTTCGTCTAGTGTGAATGTGGAAGCTGCCGCGGATGGACCGCGTTAAGTTTCTCACCTAACGCAGGTAAGAAAAATGTTAGCTGCGATATGATATAAATGGCCGTTATGGCGGAGGGAAAGCTAAAGCTAACACACTTAGCCTGTAAGTTAAAGCTAGCAAACTATTGCTCATAACTAATTACGTTTGCAGGCGTAAATTAGCACAAGGTTAAACATAATTTTATGAAATGCGGTTTGTGAGCAGAAGAGAGAGATGCTAATAACCTGCTTGTGGCTGACATTACGTTTATCAATGAGAACATGCAGACATATTTTCATGTCTCATTAAAATACAGCAACCTGGTTGAATGTCCTGCTTTATGAACATTTATCCGCATAACTATATAAATACAGTGATTTTATTCTTCATCAGAGGTTAAAATAATTAAGGTATTAGTGGAAAAGGTCTGTTCCGGAAACTGGCAACAAGTGTCCCAGTAACGTCCGTCACTTGTTGCCAGTTTGTGACGCACAAATTTACAGAGTGACACTCCCTCAGAATGTTTGGAAATGAGCTGGGTACAACATCAATCTTCAGATTTATCCTCTACATTTTACAATATAGTTTAACCATATTGCTGATAACCACTGTTTACATAGTGTTAGCAATTTGCAACAATATCGTAGTAACATGCAGTAAATAATGTGACAATCTATATGAACATAGTAAACGTGTTGACAGGTGCTTTTTAGATGCTCCTCGAAATATTACTGTTGTCATCTGCAGGGCGTTTCATAATGCTGCATCCCTGTGTTTAGTCTTTGTTACCTCTTTGTCTTTTCCGGTCACACAAAAAGCAGCTTTTTAAATCTGGATAATGGGAAATAAATGTTATTACAAGTTGAATAAACAATTTTATCTGAGTAGTTCTATTGTCTGATGTGTCAGGGGATTGTGGCGTCACTGCTTCATGTTAATGATCCCAATTCAAGGAATGCAAATGGGTTTTGCTCTTGTTGTTTTGCAGGTTTTCCGTGTTTTTATGTCACATACAAAAACTACAAAAAAATAATAATTTCTGAGTCAAACTGTTGTTGCTTTGATAAAGATATTTTTCCATCACTGATGTTAGATTAGTCTTATTGGGCATTCATGTGTCTTATAAGCACTGAAATCGGGGCCATGAGGGCTATCAGTTTTGCATTAGAATATTTGAAAACATTATTATAACTTTATTATTATTATTTATTGAACTTTCTGTTTTGTGCAGTGTCATCAACAAATGTTAATATTAAATCGTAGGTTTACATCCACACTGCTTCCTGTTATTAGTTGGCTCAGAGTCATTGTAAGAGAAAAACTCCGAAATGCAAATTTCAAAAGGTTTTCTTTGTATTGACTTGCTTTTATTTTCTGTAGACAGGGAAAAACTTTCACATATCAGCTTGGCATTGTTGAATTTTTCTAATCAAATATTCTCTTTAGTATTCATAGGTGTTCTCTTGTAGCTGCTGCCCAGAATGTTTTATTATGGGCCAAAGTGCACAGATGTTGGGTTAGAGTATTAACATAACAGCACAGACTCACAACGGCACTCAAGCCGTTACTAATTCTGCACCTTTTTAATTTTCTTAGTATTTTATTGCTTAAACATTGATTTATATAGTATTAACGCATATTCTGTTTTCCTTTACACTTATGATGTCACTGCTCGTAGTTGAAGCTCAGAAATGTCACTGGATAATGTGTTTAGCTCATGATTACA
The DNA here is from genome assembly GCA_033026295.1 of Channa striata. Classification (NCBI taxonomy): domain Eukaryota; kingdom Metazoa; phylum Chordata; class Actinopteri; order Anabantiformes; family Channidae; genus Channa; species Channa striata. The sequence goes on along the minus strand of CM065184.1, from coordinate 17,503,228 downwards.
GTCTGTGGCTCACTTACATAAATCACACTTACATATTGGCCAAACAAAACTATGTGTACACAAGCCAGATAAAATCTTGTGTGAAAGAGAACCCAAAGTCAAACTTACTGTGTAAGTTCCTTAACAGGCAGAAATCCAATACGAGAGCACAGTGGGGCCACGTGAGATAAAATCTGAGCTAAACAACATAACGACAGCTCAAGATTCTTCATTAATATAATGTCACTGAGAGATGTCTCCGAGATATTTGTCTCTTAGCGATAGAAGAACATGCATTAACATTGGGGCTCAGCTAGAGGCTCCAGACTAGACAATTGTTGCTAATTTAAAATATTAAATCAAACCCAAATGCTAATAAGCACTGCATGTTAACTTGTGTAAAGTCAGCAAGTCTGTGCTCACCACAAGTTATCAGTCTTTCTAAATGCACGTGTGGTTCCCCAGCACACATTTAAGATGCAATGCAAGTCACGCAAACAAATGAAACTATAATGAAAGCCTGGTAGTTGTTTGCCTCTGCAAACCAGGGAAGTTGGAGTTTACACGTGTCCTTTCCTGTCCAGGGTCACATTTTGATCATGATTCCATTTAGATGTTTGTGTTAGCCGTATTAAAATTCCCTTAGGGTGAAAAACAACGTAAATGGGACAGTCTGACCTAAAATCAACGGCTTTTGGCTTCATTCTTCAGGGATCGTCAAAGTGGAACGTGTTCCACATGTTGCTTTGACATGAGTTTTTACGCGAGATGCCCTTCTTCCTACAACCCTCCTATTTTATTTTATATCCCTAGTAGTCCTTGGTGCCTGGGTGGGGCCATATAGTGGGTTGGGATTCAAACCTGTGGCCTTGTGCATCTTATGCTCTCCGTTTGAGCTAACTTTAAAGAAATCCTAAGATGCTGTGTTCATAAGAAAGGACCTAAAGGACAAATGGATGAAGAGACAATCCAAAAATCATGTCAACGCAGCGCATGCAGAAAAAAAACTGCATGTGCTGTGTGTGGTTATGTGCAAGGAGCACATACACACTGTGTGCAAGTCCATTAAAAAGAGGATGGATGTGTATTACATCACAAACAGCATCGACTGTGTGTGGCCGGTTTGTCTCATTAATGTCTCTGCACTGTCAGGCAGTTAGGACTCGATGCATTATTTATCCAGCAGGGTCTCATTACAGTCAAAAAAGCTGTTTACACAAAGCTGATATAAGGGCCAATAATGGAGGATTAGAGTCTGTAAATCTTCCAAATCAAAGGGACAAGTGAGGACGGGCTGCAGTTTTCAGCTGCATCTTGTTTCTTGCAAATTATGTCATGATTTGAATTTGTGCTCTGCGCTTCACAGACATGTGCCACAGTCCGCTGGTATCAGGTCTACTGCCATCGTCATTCAGAAGCTCCTCGCAGTTGTCTAGCAGCCACGGGCCAGGCTTTGCTAAGCTGAACCGGAGAGAAGGTGAGTAAACGTAACAAACCTCCACTGTGTCTGATAATGTTACTTGGTTCATAATTCTGCAGTGTGGGGTGTTTCACAACTCAAACCACCTCCTTCGCTGGACTTTATAATAGTTGAGTTTAATTGGTTGCATTTTTTTCTGAACTCTTTGCAAAATTCAACACATGTAAAGGTTTGTCACTACATCCTGTCAGCACAGAGAAACAAAGAGTACATTGAAGGTTCTCAGAAACAAGCTGTGGACGTCTAGCAGCTAAAGATTCGAACACATTTTGTAGAGATGTAGAAATAGAGGGAACCGTCCAAATCAGTGTCACACATATCTCCAGCTTGACTGTTGTCTGTTGCGTGTGTTTTCTCCATATTTACAGAACAGAGGTGTTCACATTCACATTCACACCAAGCACCGTGCCCCCAAACCACCACAGCTTCCCACTGTCAGTTCCTCACTTCTGCAGTTTGGACTTGCGTGCACATGCTTACTAATCAAACAAGGTTTTTCTCCTCTTGACCCTGGGATGCTGACACCTCACACTGTGTTTCAAGAGAACGTACTGTAGTTGAGGTTTTCTAGATTAAGGTGAATATAGAATTAGTTGGACATCACGATGGTTAATTAATCGGCACTGACTGTTGTTGTTCACAGGAATCTAGGATTCCCCCAGGTTCAAGCTTGTTACTAGGCCACAGCGTGAATATTCAACTAGTCCATCTCTGCCTCAACAATATTTCTTAATGATCACATTCAAGATTTAGCATTAAACATCAATAACTTATTGTGCCATTCTTGTCTTATATAATGCTCCTCTTTCTTTTATCTCCAGTGTTCTCACCAGTCGTGCACATAAAATAAGTTGTAAGAGAACCCCCCCCACCCACCCACCCGGCTTCTTATCTGATGTGCTCACCTCATGATTCACTTCGCTGTAGGACACACTGCACACAGCATCAAAGACGAGTCTGGATTCACACAAACGAGCAGAAAGCTCAGTGGGGGAATAATGGACAAACAGACAGATAAGGTCGGAGGAGAGTAAATTTGGTCCTCTACCGTTTTGCTCTGCTTTTAGGTAAATATGATGAGCGATTCCGAGAAAGTAAGCTGACAAATATGTGTGGAAGAATAGAAATACAACGAGATGAATGAAAATACTCCCTCTCTTTTTTTTGGCTTCTTCTAGCAGGAAGAGTTGGCAGTTTTACACTCAGAGACAAGAGTCAGATACGAGTGCTATGATGTTTTTGTCTTTGACACAGTGGAGGATCTGAATGATTTTCACCACTTGGGAGACTGCAGGAAGCACAGCCTGCAGGTTGCTGTTTCCTCGCTGCGTTTGATGGCAGACATTGTGAGCAAACACCCCCGCTGTGTTCTTTCACTTCAGTCAACCTGCTCTGTCTGTTTACCATTCTGAGTTTGATCTGCATAAAGAAGAATCAGGGGCTTGTAAAGTAAGATCAGATGCATCTAAGTGGGCAAACACAGGTTTGTTGTTTTGTGCAGCTGTCGACCACAGAAGGAAAGAGATGAGGAAGTAATGAAACAAGACAAAGTGAGAGGAGGGACACTGAAGATGTGCATCTTTTTTGTACTTTTTTGCTTGTCAGACACCCAATTAAAGATGCTGCTAAACACGTATTTAGGGCTCTCTGGTAGGTAGGAAAACTATTTCATAAATTAGGGATTATATGTAACTTTGCACACAAAGCAAACATGCGTTTATTCTACATTCATATACAGCTAAACTTCAAAAATGTGTAAGACCTGTATTTGCATCTGTACTGATAAAACATAATGATAAAATGATGCATATTTAGCAAGTGACAAACATGTTTTTGTTTTCAGCAAAAGGTTCATTGACTACGTATAGTACAGTATTTACAATCATATATATTCAATCTTGCAGTACAACGTCCATATGTCTAGACATTTGCAATATCATGAGGTAAAATCATAGTCTGGTTTAATCAAAACATTTCTTAATCAGGACTTTGGGAACCAACCCCAGTCTCTGATGTGATGTACTGTACTTTTTAAATTAAATGTAGCACGCCAGACATCCATAAATATTATATGTACATTCCTCTGAAAAATAATAAACTACAACCAAATGTAATTTGCAGCAAACAGGGTTCCACAAATGTTCAGTTGATTTGTATGCAAATTGTGAAGTATATATTAAAATGAACAAAAAAGATGTATTATGGAGGCAGCGCAATCACCCTGTGAGATGAAAAATTTGAGCGTTTTGAACGTTCACTAGCACTAGTAATTCCTTGTCAATAATTCCTTGCTATCAGAAGCACCTCACAGTGCCATACAGTGCCTTAATGATTTTCTGCCTGAGGCTTGAATTAATTTAGCGTTTAGATTGATCAATCTTACTCTGTTTCAAAAAGGAACAACACGCTTTTTAGCATGAGACCATAATATAATAAAATGCATAATTGATTGAACAAAAACGGGGCTTTAATTCCACAGGCCCAGCTGTTCTCTGTAGAGTTCTCCGAGAATAAATTAAAAGTCCTGCTTGTTTACGTTTCCTCCAGCTGCTGCTAATGCTCCTCATTCTCTATCGCCGTCCTCTCAGGAGTCAACTTTGTCTGCACTGATTGACTTGCAAAACGAGCAGCCAAGCTATTTTTGCTTCCTCAGTCCAGCCTGACTTAGCCTTTTTCAACTTTGAACCTGTTCATTAGATTCTGAAAGAACATCCAAATTACACTGAACCTGAGCTGAAAGCAAGACATGTATGTCCACTATGTGACCGCCTCGTTTTCCACAAAACGTATTGCCATCAGTGTAAAACATTACACTGATCCAAACAGACTATCCTGTGCAAATAAAGTCTGAGACTAATTGTGGAGGGGAATGAAAAACAGGCCTGATGCTTTCTGGCACTCCACACTATAAATACAAGTAGTCACAGCACATGTAGGTGGAATTCAATGTGTAAGAAGTAAGTACATATTCAGAAACACTGTCGCTCTCAACGTTGCAGAATCCTTGATGATTTGAATTCTCTTGCAATAATTCTCCACATACCTAATGGAAATATTTGTATAATATCATGAAGTTTTAGATGCGTTACAACCATCCAGCTCCACTTGCACTGCATAGCTGATGCTGTGATAATTGTGTCTGACTCTGTCCATCTGTTTGCTCCTTATCTGTCTGTCAGAATGGCAGAGTTGCATTTGGCCCGTGGGACGTTTCGGTTAGTTGCTTGTGGTGCAATCATTAACCCTGCGCTGTTCAGTATGTTTTAGTTTTTCCATGGCTACAGCAGATCTATATCCAAAAGGTCACGACTACCACTTTCTGACTGTTCAAAACATGCACAGGGTGTTTCATCACATTTCACTCTGGGCAGACACATACTTGGGTACAACCTTGAGGCTAATTTCAAAACACTAATGTCTGGCAGCGCACCGACAATCATGGCTCCACAAAACCTCGGTTGCGTGAAAGTAAAAAGAAAACATTACTAAAAAAAAACAACATTGCGAAAGGTTTTCTCACATGAATATGGAATTGAATTCCTCTAATGGAATCTGTTTTAAAACTTCTTGCTCCCATGAGGACAGAAAAGCAAGCACCAAGTAATTTTCCTTTAATTTTCCCTAAAGGCTCCTCCTCACCCTCTAACTCTACTGATACCAAAATAGCTGAAATTGGCAAAAAGCCTCGACTCAAAAGTTCTTTTCTAAAACAACTTTGTTACAGACATGAGTCTATTTCTATTTCTAATCTAAGGCTGTCATCATGAACAGGAAATTGAAGTGAAAGTTGATTACAGTCTTTGGTTTGCTAATATTAATTATATCTTCAAAGTCATACAAAATGAGCAGTTGTAAAATTAAGAACATATCTCGACTGCACACTATTATCAGTGTGAATGAAGACCTGTTGGAATAATAATATTTCTTGTGTTTCTCTTTTCATACTTCATCTCAATCAGTTTTTCTGTTAGGGTCAGCTGATGGATACCATGATGTTGTGTACCTACAATAGGATGAGATGGTGGCTCAGTCGGTAGATGAGTAATCCATCAACCGCCCGTCAGTGGTTTGAACCCTGATTTGCCCTTGATGTTTGCTCCTCCTTTAAATTAAGGTGTCTGCCAAATGACTAATTTTAATTTCAGTTCTTTTTGGTAATGAGAGATGGACCAGGACACTCACGGTTAAGAAGAAGCATTCAAGTAGAAAGGTATTAGTGGAACCTGATAAGCGGCATAAAATTCTCAGGAGGTGCCAAAGGGCTGATGGGAAATTGTTTGTGTTTATTTCATTTTCCATGAGATACAGAGAAAGTGAAGCTGGTGTTTTTTGCTTTTTGTTTGCCATATTGGGAGGATCCCTCTGCCTCTGTGCTGCTGAGTCAGAGCCAGTCTTTGGACTTTCCGTCGTGATTCTGCACCACAGTGCAGTAGGTCAGTGCTGCCACCATAGGAATGCAGGTCATCGCTATCAGATGCGAACAATTGAAACAACTATTTAGCCAAACAGACAAAAAGTATGCAGGGCACCTATCATAACCCCTGCAGCAGGCTAAGCATACACCTCACAACATGTTTCCCGAGTTCCCCGACAGTCAACACAGCATGATGTAAATTTCAGTGTCTACTGAAAACATGTTGGGTATATTTCCTTCCTGGGAGAAAATCCTGCACTGTAAATATCCTTGAACACACAAAAATAGTTATTTGTAACGGTCGAGGTAAAAACAAAGTCACCTTTAGGCTTTTTGAAATCCTGTAAAATGCGTTTGAGGAGTTAGTAAGTGCGTTGTATGATGAATCTTCAAACACAAGCACGTGAATACAGTCTTGTGTTCTGACGTCACAATGCCACCTTGATATAATTCCGCACTTTCAGTTTAACTCAAAAAACCCTTTTGTGTTTTAATTATTTAGCATCTTGATCTTATGCTCCATTGCGCTGGTACTAATGTAGAAAACAGCTTGCAGTGTCCACCATGCAGTAGATGCCTTGGCTGCAGCTTCAACTCCTTAAGCTACAGATTAAACTCCGTTCACTGTTTCAATTTAGACATCAAAGAATTGAGCCGATAAAGCTTTTGTGCTCCAGGCTTTCACGCCGTGGAAAGGTTTTGTCAAATTTGACTTCATTTTAGAAAGAATTAAAACTCTGTACAGTTGTGAACTTGTTTGAACGCACGTGTTCTTTCAAAAGCTGCGGCTCCATTTGATGGTCAAAAGACGTCTCTACAGTGTTTGTTGACGGGTTTGAAATTATTTGTATTCCTATTTAATTTTAGGCTACTAGCTTCTAGCTACTATATTAGAGTAAAGCGCGCTATAGTTTAAGCTATTTTCGTTGTTTATTCATTATTCCTCATAAAAGCATCCAAATATTTTTTTATGCAAAGGTTCTGAAGGTCATTGTTTTTCTTTTTCTTTGAGTGCAGGAGCTGGAGGATGGTCTCCTCTGAGTTCGGACAGGTATCAGTGGTTGGAGGTCGATCTGGGTGGTCGGACACAAATCGCTGCTGTTGCTACGCAAGGTCGCTACGGCAGCTCTGACTGGCTGACGGCCTATCTGTTGATGTTCAGCGACACGGGACACAACTGGAAACAGTATCGACAGGAAGACAGTATAGGGGTGAGTGCACCACAATCCAACTTTATGAACATCTGTGTAATTAGTGCAAGGAGACTATTTGAAACACAACTGTTGACTATATGACTGTTTTTGAGTTAAGCCAACTTAAACCAATCAAGTATAGTAACAACTAATGAGGCAATGACACTACTACAGCAGTGTGAGGCGGGAATTCACTAAATGATGCTTAGGTCGCTGGGAAAACTTGTAGTAAAGTATTAATGTGGTCAGTGCACTTTGCTGCATTTCATCAACCCAGTACAGTTGACCACTGACTCTTTTCTGCTGCTGGCATTTGCTAATGATGCAGGGAGGCTTACATTTTTCAGAAGTGCACTGCTGTAAGTAAAACGATATCTCACGTTAATGCAGTACAGTGTGAGGAACATTTTACACTATGATGGCACTGATCTGAGCGCTGAATAATTACAGCTAATCAACATAAGGAGCGCTCTTACTTGTGCACAACATAGAAACACAGAAACAGGGGGGAGATAAAAGGGGTATGGGGGGGTCTGCCAATTTGGAGAGCCTGCTTTAGTAGTACAGGGTGCACTAATAAAGTATTGTTACAAGGGTAATACACATTTATAAATCTTTTTTTATTTTTGGGAGGGGTGTGTCTAACAAACCGTGACAAGCCGATGTGGCCACAGTAGAAAGTCATGACAGATGGCTAGACTTAAAACTACACAAGTAGTTTTAAGTCTATGTCATGTCTTTTTTTTAACAATATCAGTTTGTGTCTCATTAATAGGTAAACCGTATCGCTATTCAGCTAAGCCGAAAGGACAAAATGTTCCGATTTTCTTCTGCAAACTTTCAAGTTATGTCAAGCAATTAGGTTCAAGTGCTTAATGTATTTACTGTTACAAGGTTTTTTGTCATAAAGATTAAAATAATATGCATGTGCTTAGCATGTAAATGAAAGAGCAGCCTCCACCCAAAATGGTGTTTCTCTTTGTCATGTGTCTTTTGCTTGCGTCATGGTTGGAGGTTAACTAACCACAGCGTGGTCCTGCTGGTCAACTATCTGTTAGCACAAATGGCTCAGAGCCATTTTTTACAGCGCTCAGTTTAATTTATAGTCCGAATAGACCTCACGTCTTTGTAGAAAATTGTGGAAACAGCAGCAGCACATTTAACTGAGCTATCATCTTTAAGTCAGTCTCCAGACAGGCTTTGTGCATAATGTCTGGGCAAAAACACCCTCCCCTCGGTGTAAATTTAACATACCCAAAGGAATTAGCCTCTCAGTTACTCGACTGCTATTATTCCTTTCACCGAGTTGCTCTGTCACTTGTTGTGTTAACCACATTACACCGTAGGTAGAGGCAGTCAAGCATTACTTCACAGCTGCCTGTATGGGGAGAAACGTCTCCTTATTACAGCGCTGGTGGGAGGAACGGCTCCTGTTTAAAGATGATGAGAGGTAAGACTCTCACAGTGAGAGTAAAACTAATGTCAGGCTAAGACTGCTTCAGAGAGAGAGAACAGAAAAGGGCTTCACGGGGCTTAAAAGCTTGTTGATTTCACACTCGGCATAAATCGGTATAAATCCACAGCATGTCTCAAAAGTCCTTCTAAAGCTCCACATATTAGTCAGCCTAGTTTATTACGGCTTTCGGGGAACAGAGTTGACTGCTGAGCTGCTTCGTGAGTCACAATTCCTGCAGGACCTCTCTCTCCTTAAGCTCAGAGGCCAGAGTTTGTGAGGCTGAGTAATGTTCTCTCATCATCTCCTCCTTTCTTCACATCTGCTACAAAGGTACGAACGAGCAGATGGCGCCGCGGTTTATAACCTTCTAATGAGAGAATATAGCATCCTTAAGTGTTAATAGAGGCTAAGAAAGTGGAAGCGCATCAGGCAGTAGATTTCCCTGGAGGACAGGTGAAGATTGTGTTAATGAGCATCATCCTGACATGAAACATAAGGGCTGTGTGTGCCAGACGTGAGACCACGTAGAAACGAAGTGAAGGTGGAGAAGGTGAGCTCATGTAAATTTACTTTTTCACTTTTAGTTGCATGGATGTGCAACTTTGTTTTGAGTTGTCTTTTTGAAAGAAATGTGGTGGAAATGTACAAAAATTGTTTTTTCAATCCATCATGGGCTTTTTTCATCATGTTAAATTATGTTATGTGTGTCTTTTCGTACTGGTTTGTAGTGGAAAATGGACGGTGTAGACATGCATACAGTGTCTGTAGCAGATCTACTTCCTTTGCATTTACATGCATGGATATATCTGTACGTGGATATTTCCTGTTGAGGTGTCTGTAGAGGCTCTCAGTCATTCAGGTCAAGTTTCTCCCAAAGGAACGATTTGGTAGCAGCTGGATGTGCTTGAGGCTCTTGGAGATGTTTCACCTCTTATCCAAAAGGCTTCTTCAGTTCTGACTGACTGCTCTGGGGCCCCGACACGCGGTTTGTAACACTTAAAATGCAGACTGTTCCTGTATAGCTGTGCACCAGCTGTACTTCTCTAAGGTGAAGAAGCAGGGATTGTGATTCCAATCAAACCTTTACTGATGCTAGGTGTGAGCTCTTAACTGTGGGGATTTGCATGCATCCAAAATAAAAACGGCAGGAAATGTAGAAAGATTAGAACCATAGCAAATCGGCACAAGCTTTTCATAAATATACTAACTAAGGATTTCCACCATCCCCAGTATTTTAGTATTTGTGTGAGTCCGTTAGTCAGTGATCGTCCCAGTTTCATCTTAAAATGACTTTCCTAATCTGAAACTGGATTAAGTTTTCCCAAGAAGCGTAATTTCAACCACGTCGCGTTTCGCGTGACAATATGTTTGCATGTAAACGGAAATGAGGAGTTGCAAATGCGTATCAAGTGTCATTAAAGCATTTTATGGTAGCGTTTAGGTTACAGGAGCTGTTTAGAGTCAGAGGGAGATTGAGGGCTGGTGTAATACCGGGAAATGTAGCAGCCGTTTTATCGCTTTTAAACACATCCACAGACACAGTAGGAGATCTGGCATCGCTCCTAAGGTTTAACAGCCATTTACATGTTGACTCGTGAGACAGCAACCAACTCAACTCACCAAGTCAGTCCACAGAGAAAAAAATACTGCGACTTTAGGAAGTTCAGCCCAGCATCACACAGTAGCACATCTGGGACGTCCTGTAGAGATTTTCTTATTTTGCACCCCTGCAGTGGGAGGTTAGAGGTCCAGATCAGATGGAGAACAGCAGCTTGAAGCTAGTGGGAATTCAATGGTTTGTTAAAAGACATCTGAGATGTGTAGAATAACGCAGCGCTTCATAACAGTGCTAAAGTTCTGTGATTGAACTGTAGGTTTATGCATATAAACACAAAAAAAGGTTTTAAGAGAGAAGAAAGTGAAGCGAAAACTCAGGAGCAGAAGTAATGTTGCAGGAAGTCTCCTAAAACGACAAAAACATTTAATGTGGATTATAAGGATAAAAGATCAAGATGCTGCTTGAAACATTAAGGTTGAAAATATCGAACGAATGTTGTAGGACCTGTGGAGCTTAATACATGTTATTCTCTATGGGCCAAATGTTTACCACAGCGGCTAATACATATAAGACTCGCCCCGTAGTGCTTCACAAATCTAATTTTATACTTGATTGAGAAACCATTCACCGGGAACAAGTCCTATCTCCACAATATTCGCTTCATTAAAAAGAAAATCAAACATATCACTTCTTAGCGAAGCCTTGGGGATCGCACGATGTTCAACTTCAGTGAAAAGATGAAAGCTCTCATTCAGGTTTTTAGGACTTTGCTTGACAACAATAAAGGTCCAGTGGGAGACATTCATACTGCAGCTGTCTTTGTGGAGGCTTAACGACGGACAGACCCATGACTGACAAGTCAGAAAGTCCGAAAGCGAAGTGACTCTCTGCTCGTGTTTTGTGTTTCCAGGCCTTTTCAGGTAACAGTAATGCAGACAGCGTGGTCCAGCACAAGCTCCAGCACCCGGTCATCGCTCGCTATGTCCGCCTGATCCCTCTGGACTGGAATCCAAACGGTCGGATCGGACTACGCCTAGAGACATACGGATGTCCTTACAGTTAGTTTTGGCTTTTTGTTTGTCTTCCACTTTAAAGGAATGGACTGAAAGCTTGACACTTGGGCCATCACACACACTTCCTGTTTCATAATGATAAACAGGAAGTGTGTGACAGGATCATCGTTTTCTAACTACAGAACCAATGAGCGTTTTAGAAACACAGCAGTCAGTTTGTCATTAAGGACGACCTTCTGATCCCAGTTCAACTAAAAGGCGATGAAAATTCATAATCTTTCTTTTTAAAAATTACATTTTTATACTTTTACACTTTTTTCTTGACATATTGTTTTTTTGTACATACCACAACAATGAGCCCAAGAACCAATTGTACGAATACAGTTGTTCTTACGAGTGATTTCAAAGGATTTATGGCGATGATTACGAATTAAATTCCTTAATAAGACCAGATCTCTCATATTTACTTTCATACTGAGAGAAAACTCTTTAAACTCTCCTTGTGTTTGCATTTGAGTCCTTAAATAATCAAACGTTTTTTTGGTGTTCTCTGTTAAATGCTTAAGATCATGGCATTTACATAATTCATAATGCATTCACATTATTTGTTTGGAATGAATGTGTTCATCTTGTCTCAGTACTCTAACGACGAGCTGTTACTGGATTACCTGATGCAAAAGAGTAGATGGGAGCAATAGCGAGTAGTTGTGCTTTTCTACTGGTTTCAGGTGATTTGCTGTGTGCTGTTTACAAGAAACTCTGCTTTAATTTGACTCTGAGGATGCAAGGCAATACTGCTTTCATCCAAAAGGTAGAGAATGAAAAAAAAAAACACATCTGTTGCTTTGACTTTTGAATTATTACGATTTTTGGATCGTGCTGTTTGCAGTGTCACTGTCAGCAATAAAGCCCCAAATATACATAACTGATGTTCCTCAGCTGACATTTTTAACTCGGGGATTCAGTCTGACGATGCAGATGGGACATGTTTGGCATCAGCACAGCACTCATCACCACTAGGATCCATCATTTCCTTTAGAGTGACAAGAAAAATGCCAGGAGAGCCTTAGCAGGGAGCACACAAAGCATCTGGCGATGTCTGAGTCAAAGACTTCAGGCAGTCGTCCGCTGCTGTAGGTCTGTTTAACAGACGGTGTGATTTCTGTTGTTTTGCAGACTCTGATGTGGTGAGCTTCGATGGCCGCAGCAGTCTCTCCTACAGGTTCAGTCCACGGCCGAGGCAAATGACCCGGGAAAGCATCTCCCTCTATTTTAAAAGCCTGAGAAACTCTGGGATCCTGCTTCACGCAGAGGGAGGGAGTGAGCACAGCCTCACCCTAGAGTTGGAGAAAGGGAAGCTCCGCCTGCTGCTCCGAAAGGGTAAAATGATGAAATCCTCAAACACACAACTTCACACTGACTCTGACGCAGAAGAAATACTTTTTATTTTTTTGTGGTGTTGTTAGGTGTGTCCTGATTTAAAGAAAACTTCCCGGATGAAGCCGATGGCTTGTATTAGCCGTAGCACCAGTTTCCAGTGACTGGCTCTTGGATGGTTTAGCCTCCACCGCAGAGTAAACCATTGTCACCAATGCACTGCTTGCAATAATTAGGAAATTAGGCATTTCCTTGCCTTAATTAGTATATAATTTTGTGCTTAGCAATATTTATGTGGTGTCAAACTTTGCTGCTTGCAAATTATGGCTCGCAGGCTTCGGTTGCAGAGAATATCATGGTGGTTACTGACTTTCCACTCTAATGCTGGTGCCATCTACAGTATGTAAGTGCTATATTTTCACTTATTTATACTGTATTTCCCCCATTTCATTCATGTAATGTAGGTGTCTTAAGACAATAGTTGCCTGTTACAATACCTGTAATCTCTACGGGGGGAGTGTCAGTCTCAGAATTGCGGTGTAAACTTGAGGTACGGGCTTTCAAAGATGTCAGCGTTTAGGAGAAAGTGAATCTTTCAGTTGGAATATGGAAAATCTATGATCAAGGAGTTCTGCTGTGACTAAGTCACAATAGTCTGTATCTGCTGACTGTTTTCTGTCAGTTCTGCAGCCTAATGGAAGTGCAGTGCTCGTTTGTGTGGTGGTGCAGTGTACGCGTATGACATGAATTAGTGAAGAACATCTTCAGTTAATCAACCACAATTCACTAAACAGTGTGTTTCTGTTGACCTGAGGTGCGTGGTATGACGTCCAGGTCCAATGAAAAGGACATATTAGGTTAATTACCTCCCATTATTATATAATACCCATCATGTTCGTAATCTAAAATACTGTCTCATCATAGCTTTGTGCATCTGCCTTGAACACATTGGAATGGCTCATTCCTCAGGACTTGAAAACATAGACTTCTTTGAGTGTTTTTAACATACAGTGGATGTCATGAGCGTGAATCTGCCCGTCCTTCTGTGCTTTCTGTGTGTTCACTGTTTCAGTGGAGCTATTCCATATTTCATAAATGTTAGATGGCTTCTCACATGTGGTAAGCAATTCCACTGCCTGGCTGTGTGACATTAACAAATCCTCTGCTTGAACAAAACACACAAAGTTCACAGTGACACTGATTCTAATGCGCGATGCAGCTTTCTGCAGCGCTGTCTTTGAGTGAAAAGAAATGTCACATTTTCAGCAACTAAACAAACACACTTAGAGCATTCAAGGACTTTTTAAAACTCTACGTCAGCTCTCATTGACGTAATGCAGTCCCTAGCCCCTTACCCTAACCATCACAACTAAATCCCTAACCCTAACTAACCCTGACCCTAAAACCCAGTCTTGACCCTCCAAAAGCCTCTTGTAAGTTTGTGGACCAGCTCAAATGGCCTCACAACAACGTTACTGAAACAAAATTTGTCCACAAAAGACTATAAAGACATGCCACCCCCACACACACACACACACACACACACACAGAGTACTCTGCATGTCATCAGGGATCTTTAAGCCTCAAAGTTAAGTAATTAACCAATTTGCACATGTAGCTGCATTAGGTTCTCATTGTGTACAAGCCCGGCCCCGAATGAAACAGCCCATAATGAGGACGTCTCCCTCATCTACACTAAGCAGCCTTCAGCAGCACTTAACTCTTAGTTCCACCACGTTTGCCTGGAGTCATTCAAACCGATATGAACACCACAGCTTATTAAAATGCACTGGGATATTTTATCTAAGTAAATATTCCAGATATCAATGTTCATGAAGAAATGAACTTTTCTACCTTACTATGACCCAAAGCACTTTACACTGCTGCACACACACACTTACGAGGAGCAACTAATTACCTGTTCAGTTTCTTTCTTTAAAATGTGACTGGACAACTCGGGAATCAAACTAACAACTCTGAGATTGGTTGATGGCTGCTCTGCCTCATGAGCCACAGTCTCCACTAAAAATGCAGAGAGAAACAGGACAAAACAGGGGAAATGGGAGCTCGTCTCTTCATGGCATGCAGAAAAAAAACGGGAAGGCTGAATGTGTTGCTTCTCTTCATGTGGTTCACTCATGATGGGAGGGAAAAGGCTCAGATTCTTCCCAGAGGAGCTGCCAGTGAAATTCAGGATTTCAGGCAGGAGCTCATCCTCTGTTAAAACACAGAGGATTTTCCTGCTTTCAAAACAAGCTTGAGCTGAGGGTTCAATTCCCGTTGGGGCCTGTATCGTGTAATAAAGAACTGCAGCCCACTGGAAACATGTCAACAGTGCTGGTCTATTTTTGCTGCGTTTCGTTTTAGTTTTGTTTTTAATATTTATCAGTGAACCCATCATTTTGCACAGTACCAAGAGGACCGAGCACAAAAATGTTCCAGGTGAAAGATATTTTAATTATTCATGTCAGGTAGCTGTTGTCCCTGTCTGCCGCTGATAAAAAACAGATACTGCCTGTCTGTTCGAGGCAGAAGATGACTCATTCATAGATACAGTCTGTCAACTCCATTATCACAGTGAACGGTGGGTTGTGTGTGTCCAGTACTTCAATATCGACTTTCTCTGGTTTGCTTTTCCATCCGTAGTGATTTATAGGGAGGTGTCTGAGGTGTGTTCAGTCTTGCAGGGTTGTAAATAAACAGCTTAGTCTTAATCCAAAAAGCAACGCGCACTCGTGTCAGATAGAGATGTGCTCGATTTGACAGCCCACAGCTGACGCATTCCAGGAACACAGAGGCCACGGTTGACTCACTATGACTAGACGGTTAGCCGCATAGCCCACGAGGGTCGCGTGGTCCAGCTTTTCTGCTTCGCACAGAAGTACAGAAACGAATGTCACGCCAAACTTATTGTAACTAGTAATTGTCATGCACAGTCATAGAAAGGTGAGGTAAATACCGGAATAAAACCTGGCTAGTCACGTGTGACGAAAAAAAGTTTTTATGGATGTGACTTTTAAACTTTTTCTCTTTTTTATTCCAGCAAAGCTAAATAACGATTTGAGGTGTATAGTCCCTCTGTAGCTTCTGGGAGTGGGTTCAGAGGTTGCGCGTTATGTTTGCGTTGACTGACATTTCTCAATCGTTCAAGCTAAGCGGAATCAAATGGAAATGCTGAAACGATTATAGTGGTCTGTCATCTGATAAGACTTGTCACTGTCTTCCAACAAAATTTGATTTAGAGTCACAGCGAAGAGCCAAAATGCAGAAGCAGACAGAAGATGATTAGGTGATATTGCCCTGGGGAACTGTCAGGACTGATCTGACGGCGGCGGCCACACTGTAAAAAGTGAAAAGTCTTTGAGGGAGTTTTTTCTTGGGTCATAAAAAGAAGAGACTTTTATGTCAATGTTCTTTCAAAAATCCTTTGAAGACGACTACATGAATCCTGAAGATACTGACTGCAGATTAAGATGACCCGGCTGAACCATTATTGATTGTGGAGATCAGACAGGGGAGCTCCCAAAAGTTTCCTGAGCTGCTCCAGACATGAGCAGCACTGCAGAACAAACTTTACCTATGAAAAGGATCTTTTGTTGAGCAAAGTACATTTCAACAAAAAAGTGCTAAAATTTTCACTTTCCGTATGTAGGAACTCAAAGTTTTTGCACCTTATTCCAATCATTTTTATTACGTCTCCCTCCCCCTGGAGAAACCACCCTGAGGTTCAGCTGCACAAGCAGGTTATTAGTCCTTAATGGCCAAATGAAAAAACAGTAGGTTCATTATTGTTCATTATTGTAGCCAAAAACACTGGCGACGTTTGGGGCCTGTAGTTTTATTACCACACCAAAAGTTTAGGATGGAGGTGAGGGTGGATGGAGGGGTCAGCAGAACCCGTCACTTCCTACTGGAACTACCGTCATTGATGTTATTCTAACCAGTTATGTAATATTAGGCAGCATATCTAAACCTCATCTTAATATCTCTGTGCCTTAATCCAATCAAAAAAATCACTTTTTGGGGGCAGGTGGAAAGTTTGTTACACCAGCTGCTGTTTTGGTGCAGTTGTAAGAGATGGTAGATGGCATTTTGGTGCAGAGTTCTAAAAGGATGCAGTTTCAACAAATGCCTGCCTTTCTGAACGACGGCGCCATTTTAACATATGAGACTATATGAGACGGTCGGGACAAATAACTATATGGCAGGTAACGGTGGAAGACAACGCGGCAATGTGAAAAAAACAACAGTATCGCAGTAGAGAGTGTGTGAATGCTTGATAATCTTAAATATAAAACATTTACTTCAAATGGACAGGGGACACGCAAGATATAATTAATGCCAGATAATTATGAAACGTGTTTTGTTTATTCTGCAGGGCACTTTCCTACCAGCAACTGGAACGGCGAAATGAATGATTTAATTATTATTCTTTGCAAAAATAATTGTTACCACAGTGTCATTCATGGTGAAATGGATATAAAGGAATGTTTTCATCAATTTTCCTTCCAATTTACCAGAGAGATTATATAAAAAATGGACAAAGTTGAAATGTTGGATTTAGCTTCCACTGTGGATATAGTTTGTAATTGATAAACAGTGCGTCATCACGATTAACTTCCACACAAAGTCTCTGTGCGTTTCATAGCATTGAACGTGCTAAGGCACATTTTAGGTGTTAGGTTATGAATAACTTGTGATTCTGCCACCTCTTTCTTTGTCAATGTAAAGATATGAATTGTGATATGAAGTTAGCGTGTCTCGCAAATTAAGAAACGCTACATGCGCCTGCAAATCATTTAGTGACAACGCATTCGATTTGTTTTCCACTTATACAACATGCAGTAACATCTGTTTGCACTGAAGCAGATGAGACATGTCACGTTTGCTTTTTTCATTCTCCTGTACGTCTTTCACAAATTTTTCAAGTGTCAAGTAAAGAGTAATACAGACGTGTAGAACATAACTGTAATTTGTAGGTGACCGGGTTATGAGTGATGATGATGAAACACTTTCTCGTCTGTGTTTCTTTCTCTCTGCAAACATCAGTGCGCTGATCAATGGCGATTAGCTACACTTCACTCTTTCTCCGTCACTGTATATAATCGCTCCGCCTGCTTTGCCAATTATCTGTCAAACGGATTATTGATGATTGATGACAAAGCACATTTGACACTGACTCCGTCTCCCATTCTCTTTCTTTTCTTCTTTCAGTTTCCACCCAGACAATGTTGTCTCCTCCGCACTGAAATCTAATTCATATTTAATGAAAGAGTACATTTAGCTTCGTCTTTACCTCCCTGTCTCAGCAAAAAAGGAAAAAAGAAAAACTGTGCTCTGCAGGCACATTTCCTCTGTCATTCATTTATGCCTGTCTGTTCTCAATTTCAGTCTTAATTATGTGTCGTCACCTATTGTCCTGGTTCAGCAGATGCACATTAGTTTTGGTTGTTGCCCTGAGACATGAGCCATGACACCAGCTTGGAGTCGGAGTCAATCGCTGCCAGTTCACGGCGAGACAGCTGTGATACTGTGGGACGCACGCTTTGTTCGCACAGAGAAGAAAACAGGAGGGAGAAGGAAGAGGAAGCTTTTCCTTTACACCTTTAAAAACACAAAGTAACAGAGGAGGATTTTTCCCTGAATAAAACATCAGAGAATCTTTAAAAATGAAGCCAAGATACGTGGGGAAATTCTATTTTCCTTGTTATGTAGCTACGACAGCTTGAAGAAATAGAGTTCAGTAACTTCAAATATCCCTTTTCCAGCATCGGCACTAACTTAGTTTAGTTCTGTTTTGGTCTCACGCTCCAGGCAGGAGTTTGTCTCCCGACAGCCAGCATCTCGTGTATCTGGGCAGCCTGTTGGACGACCAACACTGGCACCACGTCACAGTGGAGCATCACAGCAATCACCTCAACCTCACTGTGGACAAAAGCACCATGTGGGTGCAGATCTCCTCGAGGTTTGCCCACTGGGACCATGACCAGGTGTGTTTACGTGGGCGACGCTCATGAACAGGAAAACACCCACATGCACTTAGACTTTTGTTGCATGCGTTTGTCTGTGTGCTCACGTGTCCCCTGTGCAGATGAGTGTGGGAGCGGATCAAGGCCTTGGCTCTCTGAGGTCCGTCGGATTAAACAGAAATTTCCACGGCTGTTTGGAAAACCTTGTTTACAATGGGCTGAATCTGGTGAACCTGGCTAAGCGCAGAGATCCCCGGGTCACTGTGAAGGTAAACAGGCTCACAGGGTGCTACTGAACAGCATGTGTGTGTCTATAACTGCCTGTATGAAGTCAGAATGTATTACTACATGTATAATCTGGCTTTGACATGAAGTGACATATGCACAGCGATGGAATATTCCCTTGTATTAAATGTACTAGAAGAAAAAGTAGCAATACTACTGTAGAGGGTAGAAACACCCTAGTAAATGTTGAATGCATGTGTGTGTGCATCAAGTGTAAGCACCATTTTAGGTGAAGATCAGGCTAATTCAAAATACTTTGTCTATTGACTAGTAGCTTTTAATCTGTTGACATTGTCATAATTCATTAGATGATTTTCAAATACAGGTCAGGGATGGCGAACTAGGTCAGATCATCCATGTTTCCTCTTCATAAAGGCTCAGTTGAAAGTCACAAAATGACCACAAAGAGATGCAACACACCGCAAAAATGTGCAAATATGATGAATGGCAACCTAGATTAATCAAAAACAACACAAGACAGAGAAAAAATTGATATAAAATGACCAAAATTGACAGTCAGGTGTTAAAATCTTTGACTGCAAACTTCTCCAACGAAAATCTATCATTTTAATGACAACTTCAAATCGCTGCGCACTGTTAGTAACCATAGCAACAGTGCTTCCACTACATTAAGAGACAATGATAGATTGTAAACATTGTGTGGCATGAAGTGGATGTTTGCTGGAAAGCTGAAGGCAATATCAAAACCAAGTGTGGATAATTAATTTTCATCTTATGTAATTTCTGAAAAAAATTTGAAAAATAAACATTATGGTTAAACTCCTACATCCCCTTTCACGCAAATGCTCATTATTCAAAGGCACATATCTGAGTGTTTGTGTGTGTGTGTGTACATCTCTGTGTGGAGATCTCAGTGTCGGGCTGATGCACACCGCTGCTGATTCTCTGAGGCACTCTCCTCTTCAGCCTGCATCATTGTAAATCACTTTAACTACCCCACAAAGAGCTTTTCGATTTGATCAGCTGTCTGTGTTTTGCATACTCCACTGAAAATAGAAGTCCAGTATTCCCAGTAGGGAACCTGAGACATAACACATCAGTGCTACTGTCCCAGCAGTGGACTTCCTGTAATTACTATTTCTCAACATGCTGCATGCGGAGATGACCAACGGCTCCCAGCAATCCATTCGCCGTCTCACTCTCCTCCTTCATTTCTTCTTCTCTGCTCTATCTCTGTGACCTTAGAAAGCTGTTAGGTGTCATTGGTGCCTTCCATTTGATCTGCTTGTGCTTATCCTAACCTTGGCTATGATCGTTATGGAAATACTCTCTTTAAGGAGACTTGCTGATGAGATCTCTGTGCATCAGGGGCACCAGCCTTGGAAATGAATTAATCTTCATGCTTTATAATGTTTTCCCATATTGCCGTAATAATTTCTCCATTCCTCTTCTTTGTCTGTCTCAGGGCAGTGTGACCTTTTCTTGTGCTGAACCTGTTTTTGTTGCCATGACGTTCACCGCCCCTCAAAGCTTCCTCTGGTTGCCAGCTGTGACGGAAGTGTCATCTACAGGCTTTTCGGCGGGGCTTCAGTTTCGGACGTGGAACGAGGAGGGGCTGCTGCTGACCTTTGACCTCCCAAACTATGGGGGTACAGTGTGGCTGTACCTGAGCAAAGCCAGACTCCATCTACACATCCACAAGGCTGGCAGGGCCCTGCTGGAGCTGAACACAGGTCAGTCTGACCCCTTAATTTACTCCAATTTCAAATTTCAGACCGCTTCTCAAATATTTAAAGCACAAATGCAATAAAGTATGTAACACAGTTTAATATTGACATTTAACAAACACACTCCTATCATTTTGATCATCTTAGTGAAAAGTCCTCCAACAGGAGGCTGAACAGCAGCACTGTTTTACAGCTCGCAGCTGATCTAATCCTGGCGTTCAGCAACTGTTTCCCTCTGGAGATCAATACCACTACTACAGTACAATATTGCTTATTGTAACGTCTCATTCTTAACACGCCCACAGAGGCAGAATCATGCAACAAGCAACGCATCTAGTTTCTAGTTTCTAAAACAGATTTATTGACAAATTAAAGGGGCGATAAAGCAACAGGGATAGTTCCTCCAACAGTATTTGCTTAATTAGTCAAATTTAAAGCTTGTTCTTTATTGTAATTTGATAATGAGGAATACTTGGAGGGCTGTACACAGTGTAACAGACATTAGAGGAAGCAGATTGAATGAAATCCTAGTTTTACTGGACAATCAAGGTTGTGTGTGTTTCTGAGTGTGTGTCCTTGTGTCCCTAGGTTCAGCTCTGAATGACGGTCAGTGGCACTCTGTGGAGCTGACCTCCAGGAGAGCGCATGTGACTATCGAAGTAGACGGTGATGAAGCCGCTGCGGCTCACGCCAGTCTGTCGTTTCTGATTACCCCACGAGGTCATCTTTTCTTTGGTGGTAAGAGAGCAAATGAACGACGAGGGCAAAAATGACTGATAATTCCCTGAGTGACACTGTGTTTCCCCCTCTTTGTAGGTTGTCCCACTGAAGAGAGCAGCCAGGACTGTATGAACCCATTCAACGCCTTCCAGGGCTGCATGCGTCTGCTCACTCTGGGCAGCCAACAGGTGGACCTGATCAAGGTGCAGCAGAGGCTCCTGGGAAACTACAGTCACCTGCGAGTTGACTTGTGTGGAATCATCGACAGGTTGGACCTTAAAGCAATATTTTGTTGGTTATAATCATCCAGGAAAGTTCAAACAGCAAATCTAATCTATGCCAACAGTGTTCCAGTCCTAATCTTCCCCAAAATGTTTTCTTACATATGAAAGAATCCGCATAGCACCAAATGTCTTCTCACCTGGCCATAACATGTATTTTCCATCTTTATTTCTTCATTTTGGTAAAAATACTGGGACTTTGTTGTTAAAATGTTACTGCAGAGAGTTTGCCCAGAAGACGAGGAGCATAATTTTTTCAATCCTGCTTACCATTTTTTCTCAAGAGAAACAGATAATGTTCCCGGGAAAATATCAGATTTAAGTTTATCAGTAAAAATGTATGTGCATCTGCTTGCAATTAGCTCATTCGTTATAAACAAAATAAACAAAGCATTAAAATAGCAGCTTAATGGCAGGTGTAGCTTTAATGAAACATAATTTACTGCTCTTAACATTTCATAGATATATATATAAAACACAGTTACCGGCAAATGGTCTGCACTTATACTGCTTCTCTACCCTGTCGACACCAAAAGCACTTTCCTGGTTCTTTTACACAAATAATGGCAGCTGTCGTGCAAGATGCTTCCCTGACCCACCTGGAACAAATTGGGGTTCATGTCTTGCCTTAGGACACACATGGACAGAAGGAACCCCGGCCTGGTGGATGACCCCTCTTCCTCCTGAGCTTCTGCCGCCCCACACACACAGTCCTACTGCAGCTCAGTAAATTAGAACATGGTGAAAAAGTGCATTTGTTATTTTTATAATTTTTTTTGCCTTTTCTAGTATCTAGTTCTAGCAACCAAACATGATTTTTACAGTACAGAAACACGTATATAAAAAGTATGTTTCTTTATGCACTAAATGCTCCTTCATGTTACTAATTCATTGCTGCATCGGTGCAGTGCAGCATGGAGACGATCGGCCTGTGGCACTGGTGAGGCGTAACTAAAGACCAGGATGCTCTGATGGATGCCTTCAGCTCACTGGTTCTGTTGTTGGGTTGGATGTTTCTCGTCTGTCGATTCTCTCTCCCTTGGCTCAGGTAGGACGTGTCTGACAGTGTCTCTGGTTCAGGAGCGTCTTGATGATGGGAATACAACGGTCGTCCTTTACAAGTCCGTGCATGGTGGCTCTTGCTGCCCTGACTCCAGCCTCGCTCGACTCCTTCTGAAGGTCTCTCATGTTCTTGAAAATCCTCTTAAGCCTGTGGTCGTCCGTGTTGCTTGTGGACCTTCCTCTTCCACTCAGTGAATACGCTTTGATACAGCGCTCTGATAACGGCAGCGATCCTCTGAGTCAAGTCAGCAGACTTTCAGTCATTGTGCTTGTGTTTATTGGGGCGTGACTGTGGGTAGAGCAGTTGTCCACCAATACTGTAGCTGTTGGCTCGATCCCTGGCTCCTGCAGTCACACGCTGAAGTGTGTTTGAGCAAGACACTGAACCCCCACATAGCAGCTCCCCCATTGGTTTTGTGAGTGTGAATGGATTAATAAGACGCAGTATAAAGCACTTTGAGTACGTACAGTATAAGTGCAGGCATTTACCATTTATTGAACTAGAGATGGAGATATGTGCATACAATGTAAGCTTGTGAACATTATAACAAAAGAAAATGAAATATTTTACTTTACACTGAAAAATGCGGAATGCCCATTACTGATGATGGCAGCAGCAGAATCGGTATTCTGTACAGGTGTGTGTACATCCCATGTCAGACAAATGTGTCTCTTTCCTCTGACTGTAATGCTGAAAATGTCAAGTCAGACTCGACTGTGTCAGTATAATGTTGTGCCGCTCTCAGAACATGACATTAGACCTTTTCCAAATCATTAAAGCCCGCTCTTAAAATGGCATATACTGCATTGTCCACCAAGAGGCTTTAGTTTCAAAGAAATGTCAAGTTGGAAAATTGATTTACACATTTCCAGCGCCTCACCTTCAATCCACAGAGCACTTTCCCGAAACGTGTTCTGCTTGAATGATCATATACTTATATTATATTTATCAGTGGCTCATGAAAAAGATATAAATTTTGCCAAGTGTGCATGTTTGCACATAAACAAGGCAACAAGGACCTGCCTGAGTTCATAATGCTCATATTATGACGGAACAGAGTGTAAAGAAAGTGCTGCACCTGCCACCATCCCAGCCTTGAGATAAAGGGAAAGCAGATAAATTAGTGCTTAAACCCAAACCTTTCCATCTGACAAGCCTGCTGAGTAAGACTTTTTCTAACTGTGAATTTCCCACTGACTAAAAGATTAAAAAACATGCTGCTCCCCCTCCCTCTCTCCTCCCCCCCTCTCGCTTTTAGTATCTGCAGCCACAATTTGCTGACCTCATTTCCCTTTCCAGATATGTTTACTCAGTCACCGCTGAGCTGCATTCATCCCAAGCTTCATCCCCTTTGTTGCTGCCTTGCGCCTTCCTCTTCTTCAACCCCTCTCTCAACCTTAATTCCCCTTCCTGGATTTCTCTCTCCCTGTCTCTCTCTCTCTCTCTCCATCATGTGGCCTCTTTCCTGTCACCATATCTTCCTTTTTTTTCTGTTCCTCTTCCAGTCCTGCTTACACAGAGTTGGCAATAAATACAAAAAAAGTCATCAAGAGATTTTTCCCAAAAGTGTTTCACTGTGTGCACAGTGTTTTTGATACAATACCCCGTTTTGAAATAATCAGAAAATCCTGAAACCAAGCAAAGTATATAAAGTCCATGGACCATGTACTGTAGGTCTGTTGTTGAACAACTAGGAGCACGAGTCATATGGTTTCAAAAGGTGACACGCACTTCATTAAGGTGATGAATGAGGGTGAGTTAAACCCGAAATAGTTACTGCAGGTACTGAACGCACTGAAAAGTAAAGATATTTATGTTGGGGAGG
The DNA here is from genome assembly GCA_033026295.1 of Channa striata. Classification (NCBI taxonomy): domain Eukaryota; kingdom Metazoa; phylum Chordata; class Actinopteri; order Anabantiformes; family Channidae; genus Channa; species Channa striata. Next base: position 17,478,927 of record CM065184.1, on the reverse strand, counting down.
TGAAGTGACTCCACGTAACCTTTCCAAAAGTTTTGGAACAGTTCATTTATTTTTTCTGCAGACTGAAAACATTTGGGTTTGACATCAAAAGATGAATATGAGACTGAAGATAAGGACTTTAGGGTCCGATACACAACTTTATCACCTTTTGTTTGAACTTTTGCTTTCTTCTTTTGTGATGCTTTTCCAGGCTTTGTCTGCAGCCTCTATGACTTGTGGTTTGTTTCGGGGGGGTTACGCCCTTCAGCCTCCTCCTTAGTGGGTAAAATGCAGCTGTGTAGGGTTCAAGTCTAAAACTGGCCACGTCTTGTCCCTGATGAACTCATTTGTTGTTTTGGGTCATTATCTTGCTGCATGATGAAGGATCTTCCAATCAGTTTGGTTGCATCCTTCTTTAATTTGGCAGAAAAATGTTTCTGTCGACTTCTGAGCTCATTTTGCTGCTGCCATCATGTGTTACATCATCAATAAGACTAATGAGCCCGTCCCAGGAGAAGCCATGCAGCCCAAACCATGACATTAGCTCCACTGTCGACTGCAAAAATAAAGGAATTGGCCTCACTATTCCAATACTTTTGGAGAGTAGTTCAAACCCTTGAAACAGGATAACTTCTGTCTCAACTTGATGATGATGATGCATCATTTGTGCTATTTTTACCAAAGTATGTTGGCAGAGCAGGAACATTTTGTAGCATTACACGACATTGAATGATCATTAAACGATATCGTTGGTCATTTTGTAAAGAAATCCTGTTTGTCTGCAATCATGGTACAGACTGTAGCTAGTTTGTCTGTGCCACAGACATCGGTTGTTGTCCAGAATATTAAAAACACACCGGCGCTCCACCTGATGACGTGCTTCCTCTTTCAGCACTTTGAGAATAGAAAAATATGTCCCCTGTTGGAGGGGCGTGTGTCTGCGGATGTGACTTTTCGTATAGTTTGTTTGGGGGGAAAAAGGTCATTGGCACAGAACAGAACAAGCTAACCCAGGCTGCAGGCTGGCAACTAACCAAATGTGAGTTGCTCTTAGCCTCTGTGACTTGCTCTCGGACAAAGTGTGAACATGTGACTCTCCCTGTCTCCCTGTCTCAGGTGTTCTCCCAGTCACTGTGAACACGGAGGCAGCTGCAGTCAATCGTGGAGCACCTTCCACTGTAACTGCTCTGGCACAGGCTACGGCGGCGCCACCTGTCACAGCTGTAAGGGTCTGATTGCAGTTCAAGGTCGTACAGGAAGAACATATAGAGAGCTAGACACATTTTTACAAAAGGACAACTAAGAAAACGCATCACATGGCTCGAGTGTAAAAGCGCCTATTTATTAATGGCCCAATTTCAGAAAAAATTGTGAACTTGGGGCAAAACGTGACTTTCTGTCTACATAGGTGTACATTTATTTTTGAGAAGCACTCCCAAATGTCCTGCTATTAGGTTGTTATGAAGAACAAGCACAATGTACTTTTGGTTATTATTTGCTAAAAGTAAAAACGACAGCCGTAAACACTCAGGCGCCGGCCTTCCATTCAGAGCTGTCAAAGCTGAAATGTCTTCCTCAGTGTGGTCGATACTGTGAATCATGTGAATGAAGTAAATCAGAGACGGCACACAAAAGATCAATAGCTGGTTCTCGGGTTCCCACAACAGTCAGCGGAGTTATGAATACTGCTACTACTCCTCATCAACCCTGTGTGGGCTTTTTTATTGAGTCTTTAGTCGAGTTGTTTGAATTTACATTTCAGTTACATTTCATACAGTTTAAGTATTTAGCTGTTTGCATGACAAATGACGTCCTGACTGCAAATGTCAAAACTAACCGAACACCTTGGACGTATTTCTACTATTTTTCTCTTACTAACAATAAAACTAGAGCTTCAATATTAGATAAGCATAAGTAGCATTTCATATCAAAAATCTCAGTTAGAGAAATTGTTTGATATTTTTGGAATGTGATTACAGCATTTGTGCTAATTCTAAGCAGAATGCTTCTGTTCGGCTTCACATTGTGTGAAGCTTTTTTTATAATACGTTGAAAGATGCTGTATTATGTCCGTGCGCGTCGTGTTGGATGAGATTTCTCGTTTCCATTTTGAACAAAATAGTGAATTAATAGCAGGAATTTGCAGCCATGGTTAACTTACAAAATGCTTAAAGACGCCACGTTTTGATAGAGAAACAAAGTGATAACAAGCAGTGTGGATTATGTTGGTGAGTCAAAACCAATTCAAAGTGTTTTACAGATGATTAAAATTTGAAGAGTTAAAAACTGTGATCATAATGCCAACAAAACAAGAGTAAATGACGGCAATAAGACATAAAAGAAAAAGACTATCAGAAAGTGAGAACAATGCTCACAAATAAAAAATTAACTCTAAAAATAAATGAAAAACTAAAACCAATGTATAATAATAAGAGCACAATAAAACAAATTTAATTCAGTTAAATTATTTAAAAAACAATGAGTAAAACATGAAAAAAGCAACAAAAAAGAAAGTAATCGATAAAATGAATAATATTTAAAGAAATGCAATAAATGAATAGCACATGTAAAATACTTTAAGTAAAATACCAAAGCCTGACTTTGCATTTAAGAACATCAAGACTTTGTGTTGTTCTGGGGAGTTTAGATGGTGAATCTGCCCCAAAAAAACAGGAAAGAAGGACGACAGACTGTCATGATGATGCTTGTGTGTGTTTCCCTCTGATCTCAGCCATATACGAACAGTCCTGTGAGGCTTACAAGCACAAAGGCAACACGTCTGGGCATTATTACGTCGATGTGGACGGCAGCGGACCGATCAGACCACAGCTGATATACTGCAACATGACAGGTACCCGAGTCACACGCCACAGAAATCCACCTGTCAGTCCAGCCGAACGAGGAACATGAGGATCAGCTGAACGCACGTTACCAAATGACATTTTTTAAAACCACATTTTGTCTCTCTCTCTCTTCGCTTTCTTCTGTCCAGAGGACAAGACATGGATGGTGATTCAGCACAATAACACAGAGCTGACACGGGTTCGGCCTTTGCGGGGAAAGAATCAGCATTCCGCTCACTTTGGATACGCAGCTGAAGAGGAGCAGCTGTCCGCCATAATCAGCCAGTCAGAGCACTGCGAGCAGGAACTGACCTACCACTGCAGGAAGTCGCGTCTTCTCCACGCGCCAGGTACGTAGGGTGCTGCTGCCTGGCTGCGAAACGACACGCTAACGTGAAAATAAGTGACGGGATCGGGCGACTCCGTGTGTTTCAGACGGCTCTCCTCTCAGCTGGTGGGTCGGAGGTCCAGGTGTGGGCCAGGTGCAGACCTACTGGGGCGGGGCTCCGCCAGGCAGTCTGCAGTGCACGTGCAGCCTGCAGGGGAACTGTGTGGAGCCCAGACATCGCTGCAACTGCGACGCTGATCGCAGTGAATGGTAAGTGTTAATTCATGACTGCAGTGAAGCACACTGATCATCCAAAACATTAATGCCACCTGCTGCTTTCAGGTGGGGGGGGTCAGTCGGGATGAAATGTGATGCAGGCCACAATTGGCTCCTAAATCGAATCATCAGTGTGTATCAGTGGTTTATGTTTACAATATCCAGCTCAGCCTGTAAACATTTATCCTCATCATGAGTGTTCCCTCATGCTGGTAATGGACATAATCCTTCTTCCTCCTCTCCTCTTTGTCATCCTCTCCTGCCGACTGATGCTGCTGTTTTCAAACGCTCGTTTCCTTCTGTCTTTTCTTTTTCCCCGTCGTCCTTTTCCTGCCGTCCAGGGCTAATGACTCAGGCCTGCTGACCCATAAAGACGCCCTGCCTGTGAGATCCGTCGTGCTGGGTGACATTCACAGACCCGGCTCGGAGAGCGCCTACAGGGTAGGACCTCTTCGTTGCCATGGAGACAGTAAGTCCAGTCCAGAACCTTCAACGTCACCTTGTCTACTGGATGATTTGAAGTGACGGTTGTGTGTCCAAACATTAGCGACATGTCATGAGTGCGTCAGCTCAATTGTAAAGTCATTTCTGGAGTTTCCTGTCGTAATTCGAACACTAACTACTTTCTATTTCCTGAGTAGAAAATGTCTGGAATGCTGCGTTTTTCGACAAAGAGACGTCGTACCTCCACTTTCCCACGTTCCACGGAGAGCTAAGTGCAGACATCTCCTTCCTCTTCAAAACCACCTCGTCCTCCGGCGTCTTCCTGGAAAACCTGGGCATCAAAGACTTCATTCGAATCGAACTCAGCTGTAAGTAAAACCTTTCAGGTTAGATGTCTAATCCGGACCGCACTTAGATGTGAGCACAGCCTGAGCAGGAAGGATCATCCTGGGAGTTAAAGTTTCACCTGAACTCAGCTGGATGTGACAGTCTTGCCTGGAACTCCACCTCAGTTCCTCTGATCCCTAAAAAATATATTCTTTCCCAACACCAGCTCCATTTCGTCTTCTTCTTCCTGTGGGAAATCACTGCGGTGTCGTTGTTCTAGCCCACTGCAGTACATTTCCTTTATAACCACCAGAGTTTACAGTTCTCTGCTTGTGTGCTGGTGTTGAAATATATCATTTCGGTGTGACTCTTTATAGTGCATGCTGTTGTAGCCGTCCTTCCTGACAGCTCTCTATGAGGAAACGTAATCTACCATTGTAGCTGGTCTTGATGGAAACAGAAGTACTTGTAACTCTTTACGATACGCTATATATTAAATCCACACAAGAAACTGTGTTATGCAAGAAAGAAGGTTTGAGGCTGCAACTGGCCATTTTAGACAAGAAGAAATTGTTTGTATCCTCCCACTAAAAATACACAAAACCCACAATTTTCTCTTTTGCAATTTTAAACTGGCAAAACTAATAAAAGTAAAACTATTTAGCAAAGTTCCCTGTTGTTTGGGGAATTGGCATTTGATGTGTTGTTTCAAACAGTGTTGAATCAAAAATCTGAAGTAAAGGGAGTTTGTTTTGTTCTGTTTTATGACATTTGTCAGTTTAAAGATTTTTAGACATAAATGTATCTTCTGATTCTATCCTGTGATTCTTGGTTTTTTTTTGTGGAAGATTTCAAACAGTTTCATCAATGTCTGCATCTCTACCCTAAAACACACACAAATAACACGTTGTTTTTGTCTTTCCAGTGTACATAAAAAAACGTACCTTCTGTTCTGTCTTCGTCTTCCCTGCCACAGCTGGTAGAGGGAGGGGGGCAGGTTTAGCGTGGAGGCTACTAAGACACCACAAGAACCTGCACTCATAACAGAATCTGTGTTAACAGCGTCCGAAAATAGTGGTGTTAAACGTGTTAGCAGCCCTGTTGATGTTGATTCAAGAACATTTTTTCAGCATTACCTATAGGGTTACGCTATTGTTGGTTATTAAAACCGAGATCTAGAGAAATTAGCCGGTACTGACAAAACTTTTAACTGACACTCTCCTTTATGGATGAAATACACCAAGCAAACTGCTGCTCGATGTCCAGCAGTAATTGTAAACTGGTTCCTATGACAACTGCTCTTCCCCGTGAGCTGCTTGGTGTCAGTTTATGTTTGCATCACTTCAGTGATACAGTTCTTTACTCTGAATATATATTTTCTTATCAAAGCTCCACCAGGGCTCATGTGCCAACATGTCAACAGGCTCTGCAGTCCCGCTGCAGACATCACTTCATCTCCCTCCCTCCACAGATGGTGAAACTCTTACAGGGAAAAGGGGGCTTCACAGTGAGCCTGGTGCGACCAGACAGTTCATAGAGCTACGAGGCTTTGTTGTCTGCAGTGGCAAATACAAAGAAACCCACACACAGGTTCAGCAAGCTCACAACAGGACAATGTGCTGTGGTGGTGACAGTTTCTGTCATGCAACTAGAGCAACATCGTAAGGAAGGAAAACAAAACAAACCGCTTGGAAATGCAAATACAGGATAGTGAACTAGGGGATGACGAGAGCAGCTACAAGTCCTAGACATGCTGGAAACTGGGCAGGAGCTTGTGTGTGCGCGTGTTTGTGTGACTGTACTAGTGCTTTAGAAGTTCAGTGGCTTTGCTGACTCTCTGTGAAATCTCCCTCCTCTGATGCAGCTTCTACCGAGGTCCTCTTCTCCTTCGACGTGGGTAACGGCCCACTGGACGTTCGCGTAACGGCTGACTCCCCGCTGAACGACAACAGGTGGCATCACGTTCGAGCCGAGCGCAACGTTAAGGAGGCGTCCCTTCGCCTGGACGAGCTTCCTGCCACCACGCAGGAGGCGCCGGCTGATGGGCACATCCACCTGCAGCTGAACAGCCAGTTATTCATAGGTTTGTTTGAATGTCCTATGATGGGAGTGAGGACCATCCTCACCTTCCCAAACGCCCATTCTAAGGTTTCAGGTTAGAGCAATGTGGGTTTGGATTGCTGCAAACAAGTGCAAGGCTGTTCAAAGCTGCAGTGTTAAGAACTCAACAAACTAGAAACAACATTCAGAAAATTGTGTGTCCTTACAAATTTTCCCCAGCAGTCCTTGACACCTTCCCACGAACCACCGCTACTCACCCCCAGCGTCAGGTAATGACACTTCCCAAAGCGTCAAATTGCGCCGCATATCATACTGGCCCACAGGTGCCTTTGGTATTAATATTGGATGCTCACGGAGCGCCACTATTTGGTGCCACAGGAACAACTTTATATACACAAAATCTGCGTTAGGGTTAGGTACAGAAACTTCAGGACGACGTCGTGTTACAAGATACATCACATAACAACAAAGTCAACCCTGGTCTCCAGTGGAAAAGTCCGTGTCTTGTTGTACCGTCCACGTCGCCACATGACTTCTTCATTTTATATACTGCATTGTTGCTTTAGGCGTCAGGGTTTCTACCGAACTGCGCTGATCGATCACCGACACAAACGGTTACCTTAAAGCGTCAGCATGTAACGCAAAGGGACTGGCCGGGGCCGACCTTTTGGACGCCCTGGGAATGAGAACGGGCCGCAGTAACCTTGCCTCGACCTCAGCATTAAAAGTGTTACTTTTAATGGCTGCCAGGCTTCTTCACTTCACATTGCTCAGAAAATCCCGTCTTTGCCATCCTCTCAATTTATTTCTTTTACTTCACTTTATCTTCCTCCCTCCTTTGCTCCGCTCACCCCACATACGAAATGACTTTGTACTGTACATTTTCATTGACCCTGGGGAGGTTGGCAATCTTCAATCTTTGTCTCCTCTGCTCCTCCTGAACTAAGCAGATAGCCAAAGAAGTTTCAGCACAGCTCCACACTGAGGCTCTGCTTCCCATCCTAGTTAATGCTGTGCAGGGAACATCAATCAGCCCATAACAATTTTTGTTCCTGAACCTTAGCAGACTCACTTCGTGCAGGTAACGCCTCTACATAAGCTTCATCGACTGAGAGAAAATCCCAGCAAATTACTTGAAATATCCAGAGGAGGATGCAGTGAAAATTTGTGCTTGTAGTGGTCAGTTTCCTTGTCGTATCGTTGGTGCCTTAGTGCAGGCGGTTCTTTCCTGACAGCTCCTGATGAAACTCCAGGCCCTGATATGAACCTCCTCCACTCTGCAGCTCTGGAAAGCTGTTTATCTCATTATTACAGTCCTGATGTTGCCGGTTTGGCACTTGAAGACAATTATAATGTTGCAGACCCTGAACTCTTCGGACAGTTGGAGGTCATACTGTGAGCAGCGGATAAACAATAACTTTCAGAGTTTTTAGAAGAGAGAGAGATGTTTTCCTGTCCCAGACATCCTGCCAGGGAGGACAGAAAGACTGTCAGACAGACTGACAGCTCTCCAGCTCACTAGATATCAATAATCAGCACGGTGCTCAGTTGACAGACACACTGCCGGTTAAATGTCAACTCCTTGAATTTTTAACCTGCCAGGTTGTGTTTCATTGTGTTTCATCACCTTATCATTTTAAAAAAATGGGTATGAGGCTGGTGACAAATCTTTGTTTCTGGAGGCGCAGAGTAATATTAAAATCACATATCAGTCACTATCGGATTCAATCATAGATGACGTGATTCGCTTGTCATTCATTTCTCTATCAGAAGATTCCCACATGAATGTCTGGATTCATTCGGGATGAAGTTGTACAGTAGCACTGTTGTGACATGAAGCACTGCAGCTTTTTCAAACTGCTTTGCAGTCAGGCTGCACTATCACGCGCCATGAATGGAATATAGAAAGAGGAAATAATGCAGACTTGATTTGTGCTGTTTGGAGGTTGGATTTTAATACTGTAAAAGACACATTAGTAGTTATCAGCGCTGATGAAACGCTGCTCCCATCCTACAATGAGCTGCTCTAACCCTGCACAGCAGCAAATAAATATAATAACAATTATATTTTACAAAGATGAGGATTTTTTTTTTTTTTTTTTTTTTTAATGGAAAATAGCACCACTGAAAATTGTGGTTTCACAAAGTTCCAAACCTAATGTCCAACATGGGACAGAAAGCCCCTGCAGTAACCCACAGAAGAAAAGCAGGCCACGTTGGACTCCGTGGAATGACTCCCGCCTTTGTCTGTCTGCGCTCCGTGAAAGAACCAGAGCGCGGTAACATCGGCGTAGCTCTGCTGTTTGGATTAACTTCACGGACTTGTTTTGAAGATGTTATTGTATGTTCAGTGTCCGTTCGTCTTGTGAAACACGGTTCTGGCGAGGTCACCTTTGAAAAGAGGATCCTCACCTCGGTGGGATCTTCACCTGGCTAAATGAAAGGTTTTTAAAAATCTCAGTTGATGGCACTAGAAGCTTCGAGTTTCAACAGTGAACCACCAACTGCAGACTTAAACAAACCTGAAAATTGGATTCTAAGGAAATGGCACCACTCTCAATTTCTTTTGACTTGTTTTTTTTTTTTTCAAGGAGTCCAAAGACCAGAGGAGCAAATCTTCTCTTTCAGTAAAAGTAGTAAACAGCTCACATTTCAAACACTGCTCAGTTACAAAATAAAACTACAGTCTTTACTGCACAAGTGAAGAAACGGCAAACAATCTAATAATCTGCTGCACATGACTCATTCATCGACACACTATATAATTTATTTACTTTATTATGCTGACTTCCTTATTTGTAGCGATGTTTATCTCTGTGGTCTCTTTTGTTAAATTAATATTAATAAAAAAATAAATCCTCTGTAGCTAAATGAAGGAAAAAGGCTAAAAATCAACTGCTGAAATCTCTTTCAGTTTGTGAAGAGCGAATGAATCTGCGACAACAGCTGCAGTAACAGATTATGTTCTTCCACCCACTTACTGTTTTTGATATTATTATAATTTTGAATTGTTGTCTAGCAAAATTAGGATGTTAAATTATTTTTTATTTGCTATTTGCGGCAACATTGTAGATTGAAAAAGGACCAGTAGTTCATCAAAAGTGGTAGACTGGACTAGAATGCGTTAAAAAATGACACAGTAAGTGTAGAGAGACAAACGGAGACGTTTTCCCCTTGTGTGTGTCGTCAGGAGGCACTGCGTCCAGGCAGAAGGGCTTCCGCGGCTGCATTCGTTCTCTGCAGCTCAACGGCATCACCCTCGACCTGGAGGAGCGAGCAAAAATCACCCCCGGGGTTCAGGCGGGATGTCCAGGCCACTGCAGCAGCTACGGCTCGCTCTGCCAGAACCAGGGACGCTGCGTGGAGAGACCCGTCAGCTTTTCCTGTGACTGCCGTCCGTCTGCCTACACTGGGCCTTTCTGCGACAGAGGTACAGAACCTGTGTCAGCCGCCTCCCTGTGGCACCGTGAGCTCCTAGCAGTCAGACGTAGTCTCGACTTTATCGGGAGGGGGTGTGTGGGTGTTGGGTGGGCCTGGCGTTATCTGGAGCCGGCTCCCCAGTGCAAAGTCCCGATTATCTCACGCCGAGCTCATGTGTGAATAGAGGAGCTGACACTCTGGGGGATTCACCATGAGTGAGTGGGCGCTTTGATGAAATCATTTACCCGCCAAACCGGCGGAATACACACGTAGAAGAAGAACTCACTGCTACTGCACACACGTCCAAATACTTTTACTGTTGATATCAGCACAACAGCAGCCATCATCACCGGTGAGAAACACTGTCAGTGCCGCAGCCCTCATGTCCCGCCCCCTGCTCCAAGCGCCCCGGCACCACCCCTTCCCTAATTATACCGAGTATTTTTTTCTGTAAGTCAGAACGCACCTCGCCCCGACTATCTGCCAATGCTGGCTGCAAAGTCTTGACAACGTCGGGACCTGATCCCCCTGACGTTCTCCAGAGTTCGTGTGTTAAAGGGGCTGTAGAGACAAAAGGCAGAATTCCCTCCTCTGTGTCTGTCATCTTCTTGAAAAGCTCATGAGCTGTAGTTTGAGAGCTGAGGTGGCCATTTTTGACATTTGTGTTCAAAACGTCATCAGCTGTGAAATGAACTAACTAAACTTAAACACAGTGACAGTGTTTCTCTCCTTTAGTAGAATCCTCACTGTCTCTTAAAAACGCCTTCGAAGAAACGGAGAACTTTTTTTAAAATCATCATCCACACTGCCCACCTAGACGTCTTGTAATTTAAGAGACCTCACGAACGCCGCGCCATCGTGTCAGCGCCGTAACACAACCTCGTGTTTATTCAGTAATTAACAAGACCCGCTGTGTCATCCTCAGGTAAGAAGGGACGCAGAGGAAATCACGACTCTGATACAAACGCGTTATAATTAGCAGCCAGAATTCATATTATTCTTTTCACCTGTCAGCTGCTTTTCTCGGACTGCCTTTCACCAGCTCACTAATTAGGTGTTGTCAGGGCTGCTAAGGCTTTGCACATAGTGTTTATGAATCGCTTATACAATACAGGCCCGTGAACACAAGAGGGAAACAGTTTTAATTCAGAGAAGTGGAATTTTAAGTGAGTGTATGTACAGACTAAAAAGGGTTTTGGCCTTTTTTACCAGGCAAATGTGGATAAAGCGGTGAAGAAACAAAGAAAGTCGGCCTTTGACAGCTATATTTAGAAATGCACGTACAACAGAAGCGCCTGCCACACGGCGACAAATGAGACAACTGCTGTGACTCTTGTTTGTAATTAAACTTTCTGACACGGCAGAGGTTTCCGCCAGCTTCAAGACGGGGACGTCCGTCAGCTACACGTTCAGAGAACAGACGGCGAAGGAGCTGAACAAGAGCAGCGGCGGCAGCGGCGCCCTGTCCTCCTCTGCCTACTCCGACATGACCCTGAGGGCAGAGAACGTGTCCTTGAGCTTCAGGACCAGCCACAGTCCCGCTCTGCTCCTCTACATCGGGTCCTTCCACAGAGAGTACCTGGCTCTGCTGCTCGACAAGCACGGTGAGCTCTCACATCCTCTCTTTAACGAGGTCTTTCTTTGCTGAGCGTCCAAGGACCCGGATCATCTGCGTCTCTCCACTGAATGAACGAGGCCTTTGTTTCTTGCTCTATTTTACAATTCAAACAATGTCCACAGTTGTATGTGATTGGCACTTGTGCACTTTATTCGTTTTAAAGCATATTTTGCCAAACTTCCCAATTTCTTGTGCCTGCAGCCCATTCAAAGCGGGTTCACCACGTCCACATGCCGCCTCGTTGCTCTGTATCAAATGTACCAAATTGGTGTCAGGGGTCAGCGCCACCGCTGACTCTGCCCCAGTGTAAATGATGTGTTTATGGATTATTTTCACTTTCAGATGAGATGAGGCAAGTGGCTGATGTTGATGGTCCAGTTTTTGGTGATACCCTAACAGGAAAGTTAAGCAGACCCCAGTGTTACTCTAACAGTCACCTTGCCAACAGACGTGATCATTTCTGATCATGTTGTGTGTAATGTTTTCATGCATGCTCGTGCTCGTGGCGCTGATTCTGCAGTGTCGATACACGTGAACCGTGAACGTCTGAGCACCTTTAAACTGGCAGAGGCATTGAACGAGGTGCCGTCTGATCACTAATGCAGCTGTAATATCCACGTGCAGCTCTGCTGCACAGACGCACGACCGTTTGGAGACAGGTTTGATATTGGAGGTGACACATCTTACCATGACTGTACATTCACTGACCACTTTATTAGGTACACCTGTACAATCCATGCAATCCAATACAGCAGCTCTTCCATGAATTTTACTTTTACAGAGTGATAATTTCAGAGCAGAGCTGCTGTATTGGATTGGATTAAAATGTACAGGTGAACCTAATAAAGTGGACAGTGAGAGCACATACAAATAAAATGTATACACTAATGACACTGTCAATATAATATAAAGTTTTATTTCCGAACTTATTTTGCATTAACAACACATATAAAATCCTCCATAACATGCTTCCCTTTTCTTCCAACTTCTCTTATCTGCTCTCTTTATTTTTCATCAGTTTTTTCTCTCCTCTGCCGCTAATCAACTCGCCATGAGTTCAACCAGAACAATGGAACGTGGGGTCGTTTGAATTGGAAAGGACAAAGGAGGCTAATAAAGCTATTATAAGCAGGATTCCACCCAGATTAGCAGTAAACAGAGTGTGAGAAGTCTGCTGTAATGACGCAGACTGAAGGAAGCTGATGAGCAGCAGGTCATTAGAGCTGCTGTGGTGATCAGGTAGTCGGCAGGTAGCTGCTTTGTTCCCCGAAGAACCCCATTAAAACTCTAAAACTCATTTCTTTTGGAGATAAAACTCTTTGAACAGCCTGGTTTGCTGTTATGTTGTACAATAAACCACATTTACAATTTCTGGCAGATAAAATTATGCATTACGCTTTTCACTGATTTGGTATTTGGTGAACTTTCATATCCCGTTACTGCTAACAAATCCCTTAGAAACAGCCTCACCTGTTGCCTGTGTAGCCTAAGGCTAAAATAAAGACTTCCACCAGTGGGAGAACACATGGACACACGCTTTTTTGTGTTCTGTAACTACAAGTGATTTTTAAGAAGAATATGAACCTTTATCCGTCACTTGCACATACATGTTCCATTAAATTTGTCCTCTGCATTTAACCCGTCCCTCTGGGGGAGCAGTGGGCTGCTGGCGCCACTGCCCAGGGAGGGAGCGCTGGATGTCTTGGCACAACCGGTGGCTAGGCTGGGCATTTTTTTATGGATTTGATCCCGCACTGTTGACATGCATCCAGCTGCTCCATCCGTTGAGCTACCAGGCCGCTGACTTGTGCACATAAAAGAAATACTGCCAGTCTTACTCGTTCTACTGTCTTTCTGGTGGTTTTAGCCTCATTTCAACCCCCTGAACAAAAAGGTCACGTTTAAAAGGCGTGGAATTGAATTTACGTCCCGTCAACAATAACTTGTCTTTTCTGATTCCTCTGTGACAGTCACATTAACATGTCCAAGCTGGGAGCACAGAGCATTTCTGAAAATCTCATTTGTGGTCGCTCCCTGAAAGCAATGCTTCCCGAATGTACATCAGTGAAAATCAAATAGAAGACAAACAAATGAATAATGTGCATGGAAATTAAAATACTATAACAATTACATTGTTTGTATTTCAAAGTGGCAGCTTTTTAACCGCCGCTGTCCAAGCCCACGTGCATGTGCCCACCTCGACAAAAAGAAACAATTTCCCACTTTCTGTTTCTGCTTGGGAAACGTGTGCACACACACACGTGGACCCCGGCGTGCCGACCGACGCCACGTGACAGGACAGTTCCCAGATACCAGAAACCCCTGCTCTGTCATCTCATAATTGTAAACCATCATTCCTGAAGACTTGCATTAGCCAAGTAATATTTCTTCCAGAGTTAATTATGTAAATGATGCCATTAATTCCTCTATTTGTCTTGCGCCACTGAGCACATTGTAGCACGTTGTTATCAATCAGCATTAATAATGAACTGCTCCTGCAGTCTACCATTCATTTTCATTTCTGTTGTGCTTCAACTGTTCAAAAGTGCAACAAACAGGAATTCATTCCATCAGTTTGACCATCGCATGAAGCCAACTAAAAAACGCTTTCACTCAGTGGAGTTTCGTGTGTTACTCTGCAGGTCTTCAGCTGGTGGAGCACACGAGCACATAAATCAGTTTGACACAGATATCACATGTTAATCTGCGGTGCGTTCAGTAAGCGCTTACAGTAGGAAAAACGAGGGCAGGTGTGTGAACTTTGGAAAGTTGAAAAGTTCAGCCTTCGCCATCTTCCTACCACCCACGAGCTCGCTGACACATTTCATCTCGGCGGAGTCGGATCTGGATCGTCACCTCCTGTCATGGACACTGCGGTGTGAACTCAAGTCTGCCTCTCGCTTCCCTGTGTCTCTTCTCCCTTAATAGGTGTGCTATGAAACACTGTTGTTTAGTGTTAAGAATAATTTGCAGGGCTGAAAAGTGTGAAAAATGCATAAATGGATACGCTGGAAAACGCCTTCTTTTCTCTCATTCTGTTGCTTTCGCTTTGTCCTAAATGGCGTCTTCACTGTCAGTTTGAATTATACTGTGGCCTCACCAGGATCACCTGCACTCATTGCTTCCAAATATTTTGTCGTGTCAAATTGATTCAACATTTTCATTGCTTAAATAATTATGCTTTCCAGGAACGCCTGGTTTTCCAATACGGCTTCCTGGACCCACAGAATGACATTATCCATCTAAAATGCCTTGAAAATCATATAAATTAACTTAAGTCTGTAGATTTTTACCGGCAAGGCTGGGGCCTAATTCTGTAAAAATGGAATTATTTCGGGTTCGTTATTCTGTAGCTGCCCTTGAACAGCCTGCCTGCTCTTGAATTAGTATTTCTAAAATTAAATTCTGTTGAAGCACATAGAAGGATGAGAAAAGGTTTAGAGAAACTCAGCTTTTTAGAATATTGCGAATCTGGAATGTTAATTTAGTTTGACATGTAATTCAAAAACATGAGCATTTAAGAATCGTGTTTTGTTCATCATTTATATTGCTTTGTGCAAAAATACCAATGAGACTAAGGAAAATATTCCAATTTCATTTTAGATTTTGAACATGTTTTTTGTCCGTTTGAAGTCTTATTTTTGTCGGCATTACACAGACTATAAGTGTGTTGTTGGGTTGACTTGTTTGTGCAGAGAAGCTGGAGGTGAGATACCGACTGGACGGCGGCAGAGATGCAGAGATCCTGAAAAGCAAAGTGAGGAACCTTGCCAACGGACAGCTACACACTGTTGCCATCAGCAGACTGGCAGAAGCTGTCTCTGTGCAGGTAACACACACACACACACACACACACACACACACACACACTGGATTAAAACCCGCGTCAGCCCAGGATTCTCAGCAGCCACTTTGTCAGTCAGCCTGAGCATCCAGCAGTGCGATGACACCAGGAACACGGAGATAATCAAGTGTGAGCTGCAAACACGCACTTCTGTCCAGATCAGAAATGGACGGCCTTCATCCCAAGTAAAGGTTTTAGCTGATCACGTGGACGATCCTGGTCAGGGTCCTGACCTCAACCCTGTTCAGAATAGTGGGGGGGCTGTGATTAGATGTCAGGTCCGAGCCACAAACTGGAGCTCCTCCAAGTCTACTAAAGAGAGCAGTTAAATTAGAGCGCGGAAACCTGAGGGTTCACCATGGAACAGATAATGTACAAATAATGTTTGGGTTTGGACTAACAGCTCTAAGAGTGAATATTTAGAGCCCGATCCAGGTGTAAGACGTTTATGTCCAGCGATCTTTGAGTTTCTCAGGCCGGATAAACACGCATCAAAC
Source organism: Channa striata (assembly GCA_033026295.1). Classification (NCBI taxonomy): domain Eukaryota; kingdom Metazoa; phylum Chordata; class Actinopteri; order Anabantiformes; family Channidae; genus Channa; species Channa striata. The sequence continues at coordinate 17,463,290 of CM065184.1, read as the reverse complement.
TGTGCAAGAGACGTTTGAAAAATTCAAGAATTCTATCTGCGAAGACAAAGTTCTTTTCACGTTTTGTGTGTGAGGACACGGAGCCCCCAGGTTATCGTATGGTAGCGAACTCTTTCCCCTCTCATCTGAAAGGCTGCATCAGTTTTTAACCAACAACTGATGTTGAGGTGTTTTCATCTTTAATCGTGTTTTAATGAAATCTTTCAGGTTGACCAGAACACCAAAGAGGACTTTAACCTCACGTCTGATGTCGAATTCAATGCCGTCAGGTTGCTGGTTCTTGGCAGAGTGCACGGTAAGTGAGACAGCTACAAAAAGCCAGACAAGGCCTTTCAAGCTGCAGAGCACTCAGACTCATTTCAGAAAGCGTCTGTTCATGCACAATGAGGTCTTTGAAGCTGTCATCGCCATGTCTGGATCGCTGGCTGTTGTCTGGGACATACAGTAGGAGGTAAAAACAAATAGAGAAGTAAATATAGAAGCCACCAGCATCATTTCTACATCAGCACAACCTAAGACCCTGAAGCCCGAGAGTGAATATAAGTAGAAAATGCTGAACTTCCACTGGCTGTAACACACTCATTCACTTTGACTATAACATTTTCCTGCTGTAAGACGTTAGAGCAACATCAGCCATTGAGCAACAAGTCAAATGATGTTCAATTTCATAGATAATAATGTTCATTGATGAAAATAATCCTAGTTTAACCAACATTAAATTCACAAAGCCATATGCTCAGCACAGCTACCAAAGGAGGTTCTTCACGATAAAACTTTATGTATCCAGATTCCTGTTGCGCGTGTGACGTGCGTTTCACTTATACCCGACTTTCAGGGCCCAGAACAATAAGGTGCAGCTTAGCAGCCAGCGCAGGATTTAAATCACAGAAGAATGAGCGTGCAGTCAGCGTGGAAACACTGGATAGTCAAAGATGTCACCTGAAAATGCTTTTTTAGACAGATACGTTATAAAGTCTTTATTTGATAATAATTGATGATAATTTGATTATTCTGAATTCGATTTGTGTTTTTCTTTACTTTAATATCATTATTGGTTAATCCACTGGACGTTGTTTGTGTTTTCATTCCATCATATAGCCATCATGTTGCTGTTTTTTTTACAATAAATACAACATGTTTTGTCCTTTTTAACCAGACAGATGCGATCGTAGTTCCTGAGACAGTAACTAACTCTGCAAACTCCTGCTTCATGGTGATTTAACGAAGCGGTTGTTAATGTAGCTGTTCGGTCTACGGGGCTGTCGAACGTCCATAAAGGTTCATAACCACTGAATTAAATGAACTCGGCATCAGAGTCCACGTGCATGTGCTCACCTCATCATCAGAGAAAATACAGCAGGATATGTAATAAGCTGTAAATTCTATGAGAGGCTGTGGGACTTCCTGACACTGGTGCATCATTTCCTTATGCTTTAATTTCCTCATTGACATGTACTGTAGGTTAAGGGTTTAAAGCAACGTCCATCAGCCTCAAAATGTGCTGATGGATTCTTTTTCTGTCGTCAGTCTGTGATGGCGCCTTCACCCGAACAACCCGCTCGGTCTGTCTCTCTCTCTGCTTCGCTGCAGACTCTGGTGAGCTGGATCCGGACCTGGCTCGGCTCGCCTCTCTTGGTTTCACAGGCTGCCTGTCTGCCGTCGTCTTCAACTCCGTGAGCCCGCTGAAAGCTGCTCTGCTCCACCCGGACACCAGCCCCGTCACTGTCACCGGCCCACTGGTTCAGTCCATTTGTGGTTCAAGTTCATATAATCCCAGCGCCGCAGAAACGACGCACCACCTATCAGGTTTTTTTGTCTGCTGTTTAAGCTCCAGGAAGTTCCCAACATGCAAATAAAATCCAGATTTGGTTTAATATTTGCTCAGAATTAGCCTCAGACTTTGTGTCTTTCTGTTGTGTTTTTCTGGGCTGCACCTTTCTCCTTCGTCTCGGTTCAGCCTCATTTGTTGTTGTTCTTTCTCATAACTCGTTCTATTCCTGTCTTCCTTCCACCATCTCTCTGTGCTGCAGGCCAGTCCGGATCAGTGGGAACAGGTCAGCCTTTAGTCGTTACCACCAGGAGTGATTCAGCTCTAATTGGAGGTACTGCAATAGCAGCCTGCTTCGCTGCCATTATCATCGATCACGGAGCACAGCACAGCAATGATGTGTTCTACAAAAGCTCAATTAAGACACAATTTAAAGCTCCTACCAGGCTATTTTTTCCAGAGTCTGATTATTTAATTCCCCTGTTTTTTCCTACGCCCGTCTGCAGAACAAACTGACAGTGAAATAATGTCTAAAATTGCATGCTGTGTAAATGAAAGCCACGAGTTGTCCCTCAAACAGCATGACCATGTCTGCACACACAAAGGAAACCGCAACTAATTAGAATACAAATGACTTCATACTCCAAATACAATGGATGTCCATTTTTAAATTGATAACATCGGTGCAGAAAGCTTCTAAAAGCTGAAATTGCCCGGGGGGAAATGAGCGGGCTAATGGTAACGCAAAAGCAATTTAATGTTTTCCCAAAACTGGTTTGGCCAAGGTCCAGTTTCTTGTTAGGGGGAATTTTTTATTTCAAATTGCTTTTCCCAGTTTGGCCCTTTAGTTCTAATCTGTCCTGTTCGTAAACAAGGCAAGCAAAGTCAGAGCACTGCGATGTCCTGCGCACACGCAGAGGAAGAGGAAGAAGCAATTTACTGTCTAGTTGTGTGATACAGACACACAAAGGAAGCTTCCGCTAACCATCTGTATTCAGTGACCTGTGATTTGTGACTTGAAGCAAGGTTTCAAAAATGTTAAACTTCACACACGTTCATATGCACATTCAAACATGCTGTGATCCTTCCTCTTTTTCGTGACGGTTATAAGATTCCATTCTAATGAGTCATTCTGTGAGAAAAAGTCAATCCCGTCTCCGCAAAGTGTCCTTCTTGTGCAGCTGACTTGCCAATACAATTAAATGTTTGAATGCAGCGTAATCAGTGGGTAATAATTCTCCCATGCAGCGCGTTTTGTTTCTGAATGAAGCACTAAATGTATTAAGGAAATGAGGGACAGCACACGTGTCTTGGTACAGACCAGAGTTTGACCCCAGAGACCGTTGTGGTTAGTTTACGACATCAGACACACGATAATTACAGTTGGAGTAAGTGGTTTTGTTTAAAAGCAAATCACTCCTTCTCTCAGAACGGACGCGACCACACGAAAGAAACCAGGGCAGCTGCAGTAGCTGTGTTAGACTGTGAGATCCGATATTATATCGACTTCTCTGGGAGCCTTTTATGGATGTGTTCAGTATCCACTAATCCCACTGGTTTCACTGATGTCACCTTCCAAGAACGTGTTTGCATTTGCAGTTTAGTTGTATAGAAACATTTTTCAACCAATTCTTCTAAAAAACGACTTCTAATTTAATCCAAAGCTTGTGGGGCTCAGCAGTCTGTGGAATCTCCGGACAGACATGAAGAGTTGAGCGCCTATCCTCTGATTTAGGAGCAAAGTTTTTATCGGTTAATCGGGAAAGGAGCTGATCACTGTATCTCACTGTAAACCGTCTGTGTTTGTCTCCATGTTCCGGCGTTGCAGGTGTCATAGCCCTGGTGATCTTTGTGACCGTGTCTGCGTTAGCCGTAGTGGGCCGGGTCCTCTACAGGAGAAAAGGCGAGTGTCCGAGCCAGGAAGTAAAAACAGCAAAGCCCGAAGACGGTCCGGATCGGCCCTTCAGCCGCCAGGCCGGCTCACGCAACGGCCCGAGCGAGAGCCAGAGGGAATACTTCATTTAGACAGACGTTCCGCCCGCTGCTGACCCTGCCGGTGTTGGTGCTGACGAGGCGCACAGAGACAGAGATGCCTGGTCAAGCCCACAGTGCTGTACACTAGAACCCGAGCCTGAGGCACGGCTCCACAAGACGGGACACACACAGAACAATCCACTCGTGTTCGGTCCTCTTCTCTTTTTTGCTTCTGTGGTTGTATTTTTGTAAAGACTGTATATAGACGCAGAAAACAGCGTTGAATTTATAACGCGTCAACACTGTCAGTGAAACAGCTGTAAATATCGAGTGATGTACTTTAAATTATGACTTTATATCAATCAGTCTTTTTCTCGAGGTGTTCAAAGTATTTAATGAGGAGCCATGTGTTCGTGTGAGAGGATTTGGAACCTGCGACTGAATTCAAAATGTAGTCCGCTGTATGAACTGTAGGAAAGCAAGTTTCCTTTTTGTTTTTATTCATATTGAAATTGAACATTTGTCATTTGGTTTTGTTTGACCACAGTTTCCTTTCTGAAAGCTAGAGTTGGAAGAATAACTTCCTGGTTGCAGACTTCCTTTGAGTTACGAAGAGAAAAGGTTTTGTGACGTGCAGTGACTGTGATCGAACATTCTAGTGTGGCTGTTTCCAACAGAACATTTCTTATTTTGAACAGATTTCTTTGTCAAGCATGTGATTGCAAGACTCAGCTGAGGGCAAACGATGTCGGGGACTGGATTAACATGGATCATTGTTCAGGTCATTATTCAAAACCCGAAGCCAAAAGCTCAACTTTTCATGCTTCACCTGAATCCACTTGGTCTCAGCGTAGCTTCTAATTATTCCTGAACGTCGGTTTACGCTGTCCACACGTCCTCCGCCACATGCTTGTCCACGAGCTGCCTCAGCTGCTTCAAAGACAGTGAGACGTGAGTCTCGCATCCCAGTGTTGTGCCAAAAAGGATCTTGTTTTACAGTCAAACGTCACCACGTGGTCGTGCATTACTGCATAAGCTCCTAGTAATGTTATTACTGACGTTATGACGTAATCCTTTTGTAGTGATGCATTACTTTGAAAAGTAACACGTGTGATGTGACCAGCCTCCTCCTACACGCTTGCATGTCCCGTTTGGCCGGGAAACAGATGCCCCGCCACACAAAGCCTTAGAGGACACGAACGAAGCATCGCTGAGCGCGAGAAGCCGGAAATGAAATCAGCTTCAGTGTGACGGTGCAGTACGTCTCGAAGGAGCGTGACGGGTGGTGTCTCCGCTGTGAGGTTTTAATTTCAACACGTTTTAGTAACCAACACAATTCTGTCCAGTGACAATAAAGCAAAAGATGTTTTACCTCTGTGGGTTTTTCTTTCCTTTGATCTGAATTATAATCTCGTCTAATTGCCTAATCTAATAGGTTTGTGAAACAAAGTCGAGTTCAAACAACGCGAGGGTTGTAGCTTGATCATCGAACACGTTTCAACTCCTGCAGGAAGCAGCAAACAAAAACGTGAATCAACTCGTTCTCTGTTAAATGAAGCCAAATGTAATTAGCATAAATTTACATCCTCCCTGTGTGACATTTCTGACGGACATTAATATGCATCTGTCTGCAAAGAGGAGATAACTCTTCGTCGACGTCCCACCTTGCCTGCGTCCGTGCTGAGACAACAACACACACCCAGCTCTGATCTGTGAGAGGGCCTCCTGCTGCCTCCTGTCTGCCCCCTTAACACACACACACACACACACACACGCTGCTGATCCCGAAGACAGCAGCTGGGCGGATGTCAGCGTGTATTATTTACAGAGAGAGACGCATCCATGAGTCTAATGACACCTCATTAGGGAGAACAACAAGAGGACTTGTTGTACTGACACATGCTGCAGCACCATGAAGGAAAAATAATTCAGCTCATAAGTCAAGATCATCTTCACCTCAGTTATTTGAAGTGAAAACAATTATGTGAGTGTTATGTTCCTCTAAAGAAAAAAAGTGTTTTGGATTATGTGACAATGTGCCATCATTAATTAGTTTATGAAAATGAGAAAACCTTTGTTATGAGAATCGTGGTCATTTTAATGCAACGAACCAGTCGGGAACAGATTCAATAAAGGCAAAAATAATAGATACAGGTTGTGTTCAGGTTTGATTGGAATCGTGTGGTGGAGTGGTTCACACTGTTCTCCCTGTGACTGAGTGTGAATGGTTGTCTCTCCGTGCACGTCCCTGAGATGGACTGGACGCCCGTCCAGGGTGGACAACACCTCTCACGCAGCGACAGCTCAGATGGGCTGTGTGACCCTAAAAAGGTGAAGAAGTCAAAGATAATGGATGGATAATGGCTGTAATGATGTCAGTCAGTCAACTCAATGATATTCATGAAGCATTTTTCATACACAGTGGCAAAGTTTAAAGTTTAACATCCACATAAAAGCAAATTGATCAATATCAATAAAGAAAAGTGAAATGTGAAACGTTACGTCAGTGGGATTCACAACCCTCTGTCCGTAGACGCTCTGATTTGATAATGACAAATAATACAGTGTGTCCTCCTAAGAATATGAATTTCAGTGTAGGAATAAACACAGTGTACTATGAAGTCAATGTGCAGCACCAGCGCAGGCAGGAGCAGGTCTCAAAGAAATCGAGTTATTTTGCTCTGAATGCTGAACTGTAAGTGATGCTACATTAACAATAACACCATGTTGTTTTAATATTTGCAGTTAATCTGTGATATACTATATGTATTAATACTGTGTGACTATGAGAGGACAATCTGTTGGACTCAAACGTTGTGGCTTCAGCTTTAACCCGTGTTGGTCCAGGTCAGGCTCCCATGCTTTAGTGTGTGTGTGTGGCAGACACACACTCCACGCACACACACACACCGAGCGTTCTGCTGCTGCGCTCGCCTCCGAACACTGTGCAGTCGGGATAATTAACAGATGCTTTCTGTCTGACGAAAGACCTCGTGGGAGCGCAGCCCACAACCAGCAACAGGTCCAAATCCGTCTGAGCAGAACCAGCAGCCCAGAGCTCTGGATCCATCGCAGCCACACAGGGAGGCAGTTCTGGGTGTTAAAGACTTGTCTGCAGATCCTGTTGTTCCCTGTGTCAGCTGGTCCCGCTGACAGCAGGAAGACCACCTCTGCATGCGGCTGACAGTGCAGTCGTCAGGGGTCAGCAGCGTGTGACCCGCCTGGGTGAACCCCCGCTGAGTTCACTTTTGCTCGTGACATTTTTTTTGTTGTTGCTGTTGTTGTTGAGCTGCAGACGGGTAAAGACACAGGAGCCGTGAAACTCGCCCCCATGACGGCGGGATCACAGAAAGACTGTCGCAGTTTTAACTGTCGTCACCGGTGGCTTTCGTGCATTTCGACAGTCAGCCACCTCCAGCCTGCCAGAGAGCACAGCACGGCTGACAACACGCTCCCCCTCCTCCACCTCCCTCTCGCCTCTCGGAGAAACGGAAAGTTCCCACTAGAATCTGATGCTCATATAAATTCACGCTGTTCACTATCACCAACACGTGGCCACTTTCAAACACGAGCTCACGCAATTTTGGGCCTTACTCGTCTCACGGCCTGTGGAGTGTGAGCAGAACAATCACCTGTCGGACGTTTCAACCGAAAAACACTGTAAAAGTCGAATTCATGGCAGAGCTGCTGGACTGGTACACGTGTTCCTAATAAAGTGGCTGGTGAGTGTCTTTTCGGTATTTAGACTGTAGAAGAACCAGGGTCCTGTGGGAGGACGTGTCCCTGTATTTCCTGCTGGTGCAGAGTGGATGGTGAAGGTGGTAGATTCCACTGTGTTGGGTGGAGGCGGGAAACGTTTTTCAGCTTTCAACAATGGCAAGTTTCACTCGTCCTCATAAAGTCAGTTTGGTTGATTGGTTGCTGGGCTTTCGTTAATAAATATCACTGTTTTTCTACTAATTTAACTTCCCTTCTGATAAGTTTATCTCTCGTTAATAAGTGGGATGGCCTAAGAAAAGAAAAGAAGAATCATCAAATCCCATAACATTTGTATATACATGTTACATAAATCCAAATTAATGTGCAGTAGCTGTGCTCTGTTAAAAAAACGCATTGTGCAGCACATGTGCCTGATTCCAAACATATTCTTATATTTTAATATTCATCACTGGAACCTTGTGCTGGTGTAAAATAAACAATAAACGGCATAAGCACCTGTGAGAAAGAAAAGTGCTGAGCTGACAAGTGTCATTGTCTCGGTTCTGTCCGCTCGTCCCGTCAACATCTGGCTCAACCTGGATGTAAACTGCAGCTCCTGCACTGTCTCCCGCCGCGATCATTTCAAAATAAGAGCTCTCTGGGGTTCATTCAACTGGCCGCTCTGAAGGAACCGCGCTCTTGCACTGGCAGGGGCCTCTCGGCAATATTTGTGAGATTAATGCCGCCTGGCCGCTCGGCTGCCTTCAGCTCCTAACCAGAGATAATACGCAGCTAATCAGTGATGAGGAATGATGCCGGGCCGGGCCTCGGTGCAGAGGACAGCTTTTAATCAGCGGCTCTCTGAAGATGAGACTGCGTCAATCTCTCTGTGTTCCGGAGCCTCTCTTCTGTTTTCATCTATAAAGTGGATTTAGAGTCAGTGGCCGCATTATGAGCTTTCAAACATTTCACGTTCATTTTCTTTGCCCACAGAGTTTTGCTGGAGTATTTATTTTAATTGCTAAACTAACTTTATTAGTCTGGGCTCATTGCAATAACTTAACGTCTTTACTGCTGTTTCCCAGAGATGCTGGCCATTTAAATATTTATCATCTATTCATTATAAGCAAGTCAAGATTGCAGATTTATTCAAGTTTGGGTTTTTGTTCATTTCGTTGTGGCATTTTATTTTGTAGTATTGCTCATGGATGCAGCACCTGTTTTCTTGGTTATTTAAGCTGCATGCAGAAATGTATTTTAACTCATTCTCTCGCTCTGAGCTATTGGTCCGCTTGGTCTGAGGTTTGGTCATTTCTGGTTTAGAGCTCACAACATTTAAAGAGTTTTGTTACTTAAATAAATTATTATTTCCCACACCCTGCCGTCGTCACCACCCTGGGTCCTTATTCTACCCGTTTCCACAAATCTGACAGTGCAACCAACAAAACTAGGACCCGGTGTGGCTTAATGGAGCGCTTTAATTACGAGCATCTTTCAGCAGGAGCTGGAAACAGACTGGGACAGGAAGAGATTTGTTCCTGCGCCGACTATTCCTGCGCCAGCCCCTGGTTTCCTGCGCCCGAGAACGCCATCACCCCTAGTTCCTAAAGTTCCTGCGCCGAGGTCCCCTGGCTTAGTTCCTGCGCGCGAGGTCCCCTGCAGCATCTGTTGGTCAGAAAAGCAGAGGTGGGTGCTCGCCGGCGCCTGCTCAAGTTCAGACTGCCATGGACAGGAAGAGATTTTTGGAGGGGTTGGTGGCCTGACCTCAGTTGCCAGCCCACACACCTGAACGCCATCACCTAATCAAGCCATCTGTCAGAAAAAACAGCCATGCTGATCCAGGACCAAACCCACATGGGTCGGGTTCCTGTGCTGGTATCAAGCGGTTTTCCAGAACGAACCTCTTCCTGTCTCAGAAACGAATGGTGGATAATTAGTTCGATTGGCAATAATAAATAAAGTGTTGAAAGCATCTAATCATACAGAACTGATCTCTTAAAGGTCAACTTTACTAATTTTCATCTTCCTGTTTATGGTTCTAGTTTGGGGAAAACGCGTATATGAGTCCTTTGAAACTTCCGTTCTTCTTCTGTTTATTTAATCTCTCTGCTTAAAGATGGGAAAACTCCTCCGGGTGACATCATCCTGAGGAGGTTCAGAGGTTAATCAAGCAGAAATCTTAGCATCAGGTCGATCAGAACAACAACCTCCACAGGCCGAGGAATGAAGTGACATTCTCTGCACCCGGAGGCATTTTCCACTTAGCATCAGATATTTTAATATGGGGAAGTCGGACAAAAGGTTTATGCCGTTCATAGATCACTGCTCCCCAAACTACAGCTGCAAGAATCTGTGAAATTGCCCTTTAACTTAATTTTTTCATCTGTTTTCAGATTTATTGCCTCCATCCTCTTAATCCATCATTATCTGGTCAGTTTATCTTCTTTCTCATACTTTGCCGAGCTCTTGTTGTTTTCCCGTCTGCATATGCTCCTACTGACCCGTCGTGTTTTAAGTTTTATGTGCTTTACTGAAATCAGAAATCATATTGTGTATGCATGTTAAATTAAAGCCCATTCACCGATCTGCACTATGTATTCATCTGTTGCCTCCACATTTTAAACATTATTAATGTGCCCAACTAATGGTGAACGTATCATGAATTCTCAGAGCCTGAAAAGGAATTTTAAATCTACTGCAGCCGAGACTTTGTGTTTCTGTGGCTTGTTGCTCCCGTTGCTTCTTACACACACGTTCGTGTTGTTCCCTGTACAAACCTCACGACAAACCACCGCCAGTAGGAAGGAAAAGTTGCTTTTGTTTATGTATATTAGCATGTGTACGGTGCATATTCTGCACTTCCTGTGATACCATCACACTGCTTTTACCTTAAAATTGCAGCCAGGTGCACATTCATTAAACACGGACGGGGGGGTTCAGAGCGCCGGCCCTGCACGGAAAGCCTGCTCCATCATAATCACCACCCACATGTAGCATTTCACTTTGCACATAATCAGTTTTGCAGCGGTATCTGTTTTCACATCACTCCTCTCTATGCATATTTATAGCCGGCCATGGGCGAGCCGGGCCGCGTGCTAAAGGTCCTCTCCTCCTCTGTATAATTACCCAGTCTCGCTTGCTGTAATACATCAGCAATGGTGTGTACGGCTCAAGGTCAGAGCCGAGTGTCCAGAGAGCCGAGGCGGTGATGGATTGCTGTTTCTCGGAGCCTTGAACTCTGCAGGACAGTGACAGATTTCAACAAATCAAGAAAGACCTTTTTCACTGAGTCTTTATTGACACCTGAAGGAGTGATGGCTTCACTTTTTCCTGCGCGCCTCACTCTGATGTGAGCCCCCGTCATCCCACAGGACGAACGTGGCACCTCCCTCCGAAGAACACGCCGTCTCCTGGCTGTTAAGAGCAAAGCTTTGCCCTCGGTGCCACAGTCCACCTCTCCACGTCGCCGTCCTCCTCCTCCTCCGCTTCATCTAATAGCTTGTTGCTTTGCAGTGAACACGTCGGCCTGTTTTCCTCCTTCTACATTAGCATTTATAATGCACATCCTTGACCCTCTGTCTCCGTAGCTGCTTCCTCTGAAGTGCAGCACGGTGGTTGTTGACTGCGCTGAGAGGGTTACACGTACAGTAAGTGTGTAGTCCGCGTGTAACGTGAAGCCCGCTGCCCTGTTTTGAACCAAGACAGAATAATTACCAAACTCTCTGGCTGCAATCTTCTCTTCTCACCGACTCCGCAGGGCTCCCGTAACACCAAAGACGGCGAGACGCGAGCATAAAAGTGGTGCAGATCAGAGGCAGGAGGCAGGTAGGCAAACAGCTCAGACGTCTGCAGCATCAGAGGAGCTTCGCCTTTTCTTTTGACACATTTATCTCCACATTTGATATTAATCAGATATAAAATGAGACGTTCTTCTGTTCAAATAAAAAAATATTAAGCTCCATTTTCCACTCGCGTCCTAATTAGTGGAAATAAATTCACGCTCGGCTGAAAACTGGCACCTGCAGCCACAACGGAATCTGAATCAGTTCCTCTGAGCATCGTTTGGTTATTTACTCTCATCCATCTCAGCAGGACGTGAGCAAGACGTGCGAGTTTTCATTGCGCTGGAAAAATGTTATTTAATTACTTTTCTGCATCAGTTTAACGTCGAGTCGAGAAATGAGAATATTCAGATACAATCAACTCTTTTATTTTGGCTCCGAATCCATAAAACCCCATAGAGGTGTTTCACGCTGAACAGTTATTACTTCCTCCTCGGAGGTTATGTTTTTGGTCCCAGGCTCCATTTCTATATTTTCTTGTAGGCAGGATAACACGAGTGTGAACAGAATTTAATTAAATTTCTTGAAGTTCAGCAGCGGGTCAGAAAACAAGTGATTTGTTTTTGCTTCAGATCTGCTGCAGATTAAGACGTGTGCTCAAAGTTTCTGCGGGACACATTTTAACACTTTACCTGAATGAAAAACTCCAGACAACTGAATCGTTATGTACATTTCCTTTAAGAAACAGTTGTGCCAGATGTGCTGGTTGTGTTGTGGACAGATGTGAGTTCAACACAAAATGTTTCCACGGGCCAACGTTTAATGGCGTTTTGTTCTTCCCTCCTTTGAGTCGGTCGGGTGATGTTGCTTCCTGATGTTCAAACACACTAAAATAAACGGGGGTCCAGTTTTCCGTTCACCTTCTGTTGCTCTTAAATCCGCAGCGGGGGGTTTGGTTTTCCTGGGCGTGGGTGGACTGATGTAGTGAACCGTTACACTGAACGCAGCCATCAGTGATGCTGATACACGAGCAGCTGCTCAGTCGTCTGCGTTTGACGTGTTGATGTGTCTGAGTCTCGGAAACCCACTCAGTCGCGGCTCCCTGATCCCCGGGGAGCGATGACGAAGAGCTTCCTACTTTGTGTGTGTGCCGGGGCCCAGTCCCAGAGGTCTGTGGGTGGTCTTCCATCTACTGACTCCATGTAAACAGAATGGATGATTGGACTTTTGATTTGTCAACCGGCACCTAGAACCGTGTCCACCTCCTGTCTCCTCCTCGCTCACTTCACACTGTCCATTCGTTAATGAATTACGTCCACAGGTTAAATGTTTGTGTGTAATGACAGAAAATTCAGCTTCTGACAAAGCTGATCCACGACAGGAACTGTCTGAATTTTAAAAATCTTTAGAGGAAAAAGAACTTTTTGGGAATTCAGGTTTCCAGAATCTCCAGTTTACACGACAGTTAGGAAACCAGCTGAGTCCATGTGAACAAACTCAGGGTCCGTGTGTGAGGGGAGATTTGAAATAAAGGAAAGCTGGAGGCTGGAGATGTGAAGTTTTGATCCAGTTTTTGTGAGACCAGCCGCTGAGACTCCACCATTGACACGAGAGCTTGATTCACACTCAAGCTAACGTGCTTCGACATCTGGTCATATTCAGGTGAATTCAGGCACCATGTCTAGATGAAGAGCTGTGCTGAGGAGCACGACGTGCCGCCTGAAGACAGTCCAGTCAGCTGGGTGCTGACTCCAGCCTCTCCGCTCAGCAGTGACCTGTCCAGCGCGTGATGGACGTCAAGTCGCCAACATTTCATGGCCCATTGTTGACAGGAAACAGAATCCACGTCCATCTTCATTTTATAACTGAACCATGTTGTAAATGTGAAAAGTTATATTGTGTTGAAAGCATGTTGCTGCTGGCAACGTAATTATACAAGAGGCAAATATATGACGAGCATGAAGAAGGTTTTGGTACAGACAGACTTGATTTGTCTACGCCTTCAAAATAAAGGCACAGTCAGCTCCACTTGATGTAGGACACAACGTTCTGTCGGCGTCGCTCCTTCCACACCGACTGCTCCCAAATCCTCCCACCTCCTCCGCTCTCCACAAGCAGGTTCACTCCGCGTTCGGGCTCAGGGAAAATAAAACCACTAGACTGTCACACTCCAACATCTCCTGAGTATTAATGTGTGAAGTGAGTCACATGGTTCCAGCGAGGAGACGTCAGAGGCCGCGACTGTACAACAACCAAGCATACGGTGGGACACGGGCCACGGCTTTGTTTTGCCAGAACAGCCTGTCAAATATTAAAAGGCACATTCACAATTAGTGGAGGAGGATCACGCCTTCCCGAGCATGTCTCCGCCAGCTGCATGTCGCATGGAGCAAATGAATCGCAGCAATTGGGAGCCGAGCGCCTCCCATTAAAAGGCTGCGATCAGGGAGACATTAAGGCAGAAATGAGCAGAGGTGCGTTTGTGAGTCAGTGGGAATGAATGTGCTAACACTACATCTGAAGTTTTCAGGATCAAGATGAAGGACCAGCGCTGATTCGTTTGATGCTTTCTGATGGAGGAGTCACAGAGGGATCCTCAGCCACAAACACACACACACACACACACACACACACACAAACACACACACACACGACTTGTGTTTTTTTTTAGAGTTGTGGGGTCGCTGCCGTTCTGCAGTTTTTCTTTCATTCGATGTGATCAATAGGTTTGGCAGCTGAGGCGTTTGCTGCAGCGTTTCACACGCCTCTTCATCACGATTCCCTGTTGGAAACACAGGCTCAGCCACAAACACACACACACACACACACACACACACACACACACACACACACACACACACACACACACGGATTTTCTTGTGTTTTTTTTTTAGAGTTGTGGGGTCGTTTTTGCTGCCGTTCTGCAGTTTTTCTTTCATTCTAGATTTGGATTTGAAGAAACCTAAATCACTTTGTTGATCCTCCTTTCCCAAACCCTTCAAATGAATATAGCTTCCAGGTAAATTCATTTGAAAAAGGGGAGAACAACAGAAAGTTAAAGAATTTCAATGACCAGAAAGAGACACGATGGATGATAGTAGGACACCCTGCCTGGTGGAGCTACTGTAATGTAGCACAAATTGGTAAAAATAATATACATATAATGTTGAAGGTGCACACTTCCTGCTTCTCTGTTGAAATGTGAGAGAAAAGATGGAGGTATTGATATAAATATATATATATCTCTAACTTTCTGGCAGCTTTGAAAGTGGCATTGGGGCTCCTCTTTTCAAGAAGAAAGAGAGCTGCGATGAGAAGGACGGAGACAGACAGGAACGGTAAAAGAAGAGGAGTTTATTTGTTCTTCCTCTTTGTCTGCCTCCACCGCTCTGATCTTCCTCCCTCTCCTTCGCCGTCTGTCTGTCTGACGCTTTCACTCCTTGTCGTTAACTTTCTCTTTTTTTGTTGTTTCACCGCCGAGACGTTCGCTGGATCTTCTTCAAATTATCTGCCGTTTGTTTTACAGCTGATGACGTCAAACTCTCACGAGCTTCATCCATTCACTGAACAGTTGTGAGTTGTTTCCGTCGTCTCCCTCTTTGATCTGTAAAGAGTCGGTGAATTATCTCACACCATTAACCGCCTTTGCTTTTCATCTTTCAGCTTGCCTCACTTTTGATTGGATCATTGAATCCCCAAATTATGCAAAGCAATACAACAGAGGAAGATGTGAACACAGAGAAGTACACGTAATTACAGCATTACATATAGAATATGGACAAAGAATGTCATGAAACAAAACACCTACAGCAGGTGCATTGATCCAGTAAATGGTGCAACGAAAATCATTTTAGGTTCGTTAAACTTGAAGACAAACTTGTCATTCTAGTTTTAAAAGCACTAAATTTAAGTTCCAATTAACTAAACTTACCAAACATATTTAAAATGAAAAAACCATCTAGCTGGATCCACTCAATATTCAGAAAAACTGAACATTCAGATTTGCTACAAAAGATCCAGTTCTGAGTAAGAACTCACAATGGAAATGAATCTTCAGTTTTCTGCTCCTATTATTGTTTGTACATGTTTTCATTTGTGATCAGTTTGATTTAGTGCCACACTGTGAGCACAAGGCGGCGCTGTCCTGTTTCTCCAAAACCAATTAGCTGAACAAGCGAAATTAAGCAGGCTGCTCCACGTGCTTCGTCACCGTTTCTGTTTCCTGCTGCATTGTCTTTATTTTCATTATGTTCAGATATGGGAAGTGCTCTCGCTGCGGCCTCTGCTGTGGGGGCCGAGAAAGTCTTTTGCCTGGGTGAACGTGGAGTAACCTTTGTTTCTTAGATGATGGGCAGTGTCATTCCCAGTGTCATTCCCAGTGTCATTCCCAGTGTCATTCCCAGTGTCATTCCCAGCATCCGTGGAATACGTGTGGGTTTTTACAAAAATCCCCCGCAACAAAAAAATGCCTTAAAGTCTGAATTTTGTCCACGGCGTCTCACATTCCAGAGGCTGTTGGGTCTGTAGAGAGATTCTTTATCTTCAGCTCAGCAAATATAGTTTGAAGACACAAGGGGGAAACATCTGATCGTGTAATTCAGGATGAGCACCTGTAAATCAGGCCTGACGCTGCTCAGGGTGACACATGCCTGTGAACCAGCAAAACAACAGAAACACAAACTTTACGTCACATTTAATCGTTTGCAGACATAATTACAGATTTACTGTAAGTGCTCAAGGACACGTCGTCATGTGGACTGCAGGACTTATTATTGGACAACGTTCTCTTCCTCCTGAGTTTCAGTCTTCTCTCTTTAACGTTAACAAAGTATTCAGGTTGTAAACGGATGTTTCAGCAGACAAACACATGATTTGCATGTAACATATTTGCAGCTTATCATTCGTCATACGTCAACATATCTTCCTTACGTCAAAATAATGATTGTAATTACATCCTCTCCAAAAGGACTAATTTGCATTTGTTGTTTCAAGAGAAAAAGCCTAGAGCCAAAGGAGACGGAGCATCGCCTACGACGTCATAGCGTGTGGTCATGAACAGCTAAATCTGGATGGAATGGGTTGAAATTAAAGTAGCTGTTTTATCACAAGAGTAAAATTAGAAGATTAAGCAACGTCCTGCCTGGAGGAGATGGAGTCGAAACTCCCTGCAGCTGAACAGCTGTATCACAGCAGAAATCCCGGTCTCCACATCAGTCTCCAGCCTCAACGTTCCCCTCCGTTACCAATCAGGGCTCACATTCGAGCTCACAGACCTCAGTTTTCCATCTCAGGGACGCGGCGTTTGTACGTGTTTATACTGTTTGTTTGCAGCACTTTATAAAATCTTCTTTATTATTATGATTGTGATTATTAAGCAATGTCTGTCCATCAGACGTCCTCTGAACGGCTTCTGTTTATTTGGAAACATCTTCTTCAAGTGTCCGTCCCCGGCTGACGTGCCGTTTAGCCCTGTGTTCGACTGAACCCCCCTCACCAAATGATTAAACCGTTATCACCCGAGCCAATTCTCGGAACCATGAAAGTGTCAGAATAACAGAGCTGTCTCAGAGTGCCTGAGCTGATATGTATTCCCAGACACCGACTGACCTCCAGGGCTCCTTATCTCAGAGCAACCACCGCCTCTTCTCCTGCAGCTGCTCAGCTGTGCAGCCTGTCAGTCAAACACGGACGCAGAGGGCGAAGACGGAAATTACGGATGCAGGTGAACAGCTTTCCCACTGTCCTCCCGCAAACCTTTGTGTAATTGAAATGTTCCCACAGAGCAGCAGCAAAGACACATGGACCTTATTTAGCAGGTCCTCTGTTACCAAAACCATCCCATGACATGACTCAGACAGTGCAGGACCATATCTCGGTTTGGCATTTGTCCCACAGACACAGCTGCTCAACTCGTTCTGTTGGCCAAAACCGCACAGCGACTCACCAGGAAACAATAACACAATTTTTGGATGCAAATAAATCCCATAAATTGAGGGCAACACACCCACGTCCTGAGAAAGTACAACGCACAGAAAATACCCTGAAACACGTTCAAATTTAAAATGCACAGCTGAACACAAGCAGAGGCCGGATTTCGCTTTCTGCGAAGCACAAAAACATTTTTCTCCCCGCTTGACCCGAGCAGCCAGGGGTCAGCGGTGGAGATTGTTTCGTGGTCACAGAGTGAAACACATAGAGAGCCCAGAAGTTTAGGGAGCGGGGCTCGGCTTTACTATCACACACTAATTGGTTTTGCTGCCTGAGGCAGTGGGTGAGCCGAGACGTGGAAGGGCCGGATAACTGGGGACGCTGCCGAAGCCAGAGGCGATTGGCAGCTGGCTGGTAGGAGTGAGATGTGCAGGTGAGATAAAGGCCGAGGGCGCTGCTTTCAAGATGTGCACAGAGACAATGCAACTGTCAATCAGCAGCCGTGGAACGTGCGTGAAGTTGCATCGTACAGTAGTTTGGGCTGCACACTGCAGCTCGCTGGAAACCCCGGTCCACGGGTACTTTCCTCTGCGCGAAGATTTCGCTGTGTTGTTCTACTTAACTCTGCAAGGCGGACAGTTTCTGGGAAATGCCATATTTCCACACTGCCCACGTCTAGCATTCCCTGGAAATGCACTTGGGTTGTCGGACTCTGAAAACATGAGACACAAAAGCATCCGCGGCTGATCTGGGCAGAGTGAGTGTTGCTTCCCTCCCTCTCTGAAGACACACTCATCCAGCCACAAAGGTCTCGCTCTCTCTAACGTTTGTGCTGCCGCTCACATGAATCTGCTCCTGCAGCTTTATGCTTTTCTATACTCACTCATGTCATTTTGTTATTATTGCATCAGAGCCTTTTCGTGGGGAAAACTTGTTAAAAAAAAAGTTTCCATTGTGCAAATGTTTTTGCCTTGTGTGGGCAGGTTTCATTTCTTTTCTTGGAACGTTTACACATATTTATGATTTCGCCTCAGAGTCATTTTTTGCTAACATGAAAACTCATGAAATGCATTTGTGAATTTTGTGTTATAGCTTCAAAAAAAGCAGAGGGTCCCACGAAACACACAACACATTGCTGA